>OY365811.1:18355733-20952371 GCA_959347315.1 Bimastos eiseni
CGCACTGTTGCTCTGCAGTACAACTGCAATTGCGCCGTTGAGGCGTGTGTATGCACTTCTGAGCAAAAAAGATGTTGGAAGAAGGGCGATGTCAAATTTCGGAAATGAATGAATAAATGAATTCAGAGGTACTCCCGACCCAGGCCCGGTCAAAAAGGAAGTCTTAGGAAGTTTATAAAAAGAGCCAGACAGGTCGCACGGGAAGAGCGCAGGTCAGATAGGAGGTTGTTCCAAACACTGGGACCCACCATTTCAAAAGCTTTATTTTGCCTGGTGGCAGTATGAGCATGTGGAACCACAAAGTCGCCTCTAGAGGCCGAGCGAAGAGATCGGCTACCAGAGCAGGCCGAAGTTAAGGTTACCAGATCCCGAAGATAGACACAGTGCCAGACAATACGGAGGTCCTATCTTGTATATGTATATAATTTACATGTATGCATGTATGAGAACATTTCAACATTTCATCCCTGGACAAGCTTCAGACTGACTGTGATCCTCTCTGGATGGACAGACAGACAGACAAATTATTATGGTGACTTACAGCTTTGTTTGAACACTAGTTTTGTTCGCTGCTCACATGTTCAGTACTTGGCCACTTCTTTGCATCTTATACACCACAGGTATGTAGCCCTTGTCGAGTGAAGGGCCATGTTGCCATTTTCTAAAACTTTGGGGAGGGGGTGAAGACAACAATTCATCAGAATTAAACATTTCAGGTATGCTGATGAACAATACATGTATTTTACTTGGCTACCTTTAGATAATTTGGTAATTTATCATTCTAATGTTCTGAATTATTTGCCCATTGTAGCATTATTATTTTTCAGCAGTCCAACTTTTATTCATGCAAGAATTCTTTCATCAATCGAAAGAATTATTTTTCATCAATCCAATTTCTATTTAAACAAGAATTCTTTTCATCAATCAATGGAATTCTTTTTCATCAATCCAACTTCTATTTAAATGAATTAGAATTACTTTTCCCTTGCAGTCCGGACTCTGGAGTAGGACTGCTGTGGGGATTTCACCTGCATCACTTTTTTGCTGAATCTTTTAACGATGAGCGTACACTCAAATATATGAGAGAACCTATGCAGCTCATCGTTAGAGGGTCTGACGAACATCCTTTCATGGATCTGTCACACTGAGAGCGCCTCTAAATAGTCTGCTGCGAGAGGCGCTGTACAAATGTTCATATTATGATGATGATGATAATAATAATAATACCATTGGTACTAATAATAATAAAGATAAGAAAAAGAAGAAGAAGTAGCAGCAACAACAATATAACAATAATGATAATAATGATAATATTTTATGGCAGTGGCACTTGAGTCCAGCAGTGCTTGGGGTTCGAAGGGAATGAATTTTGTATTGGTGCTGGGACGACCCTTGACACACTTGAAACAAGTTACCTGTTACAAAGACTCTGTTGGGAGCCAATGCGTCCTAGTATCACAACCAAGTTGAGCCTGTATAGACACACCAAAACACTACATATAACATATAGAGCATATAACTATGTCCACAATTTCATGATTTGTGTGTACTAATGGAACACCTCTTATTGCCTTTGAACACATAGGTATTCCGCTTTAACAGTTAATGAAGCTGTTCGAAATAGCTTCAATTAAATGTTCAGTAGTGTTAAGTTCCACTGTCCCCACACAGTCGTCAAAGACAAGGGCACGGTGTGGTCCAGGTCCTCTGAGGGCCGCTGAGAAGAGACTCCCGTTTGATAGGTATTTCCCGCGGCCGTCTAAGCCCAGATACACGCTGATTCGGCTTTCGTGATCTGCAGAAGTCTTGACGTAGGTCTACAGCACTTCTTCGGATTAATCGTTTATTTCAATGCCACCGACAGAGTTCCACCACTGAACCAGCGCACAGTCCAGTTTCTATTCAAACAGAAAATGTACTGATCAAACAACATCTTAACTCCGCACCTCATCTATTTCAAATGATGAATCCGACAGAGATCCTACTCTCGACGTTATGATAATCTTCTTCCGACGACCATCATCTTTTCCACACTTTCTTATAATTATACCCTGTCTTATTAGTAAGACTTCAAACCCCAACACCAAGACCTTTAATCTGAATATGAAGACCTTAAACCTCAAGATCAAGACCTTAAACCTCAAGATCAAGTCCTTTAACTTCAAGACCAAGACCCTAAACCTGAATACCAAGACCTTTAACTTCAAGACCAAGACCTTTAATCTCAAGATCAAGATTTGAACCTCAAGGCCAAGACCTTTAATCTCAAGACCTTAAGCCTCAAGACCAAGATTTTGAATCATGCCCAGAGTTCCATTAGGCCTACCAGCAAAATTCATGTTGGAAACTCATTATTTTAATGAAGGCATGATTCTTTAATTTTATTCTATCAAAACTTCTTTAAATGCAGACTGCAGAGAATTCCCAATTTGTACTCACGAAGTCCATCATGCAAAATTTTATTCCAAATGCCTGTTGTATTTTATGAAACTCAATGCACTCACAATTTTCTCATCAAGACCAAGACTTTGAACCTCAAGATCAAGACTTTTGGTCTCAAGACCAAGTTTGCACTGAGCAATTTTTCTATGCTGCCTCAAGACCAGCGTACGTTTACTTTTGGCCGCAAAAGGTAGACTACCATAGCGGAATTTGGTGACATCACAAACAATTATAAATCTAATCAACCAAACATTTGCACCAAACCAATAAAGGTGAAATATGTCACAGCTGTTCATTCAATTTTATTTTATTTGCCATTCAGAGAAAAACTTTGAAGGACAGATTTGCATAACTTGCCCTACGACAAGGGGTGAGCTTCTAGTTCCATGGGCTCGCCTGACTATTAGGCAGCGCCGTTCTTTCTCTCGATTGTGGGCTCTTCAACACGGAACGAGCTCCCACTTGAGCTCCGCTCTTTGCTTGTGGCCCAATCGTCATGTTTTTACAAGACCCTCAAGTCTGTTTTCTTTAGTCGTGGCTGAACTGAGAGTACTCCTGAGTAGGTTCTTGAAGGGGCACTATATAAGTGCTCAGAATGAATCGATCGCAAGGAATGTTCATCGATATTGCCAAAACTTTTGATACGGTCAAACACAGCCTACTTCTTCTTAAACTACAAAATATGGGTATTCGCGGGGTTGCGTTAAAATGGTTTAAGAGCTACTTCAGGCTCAGCAACCGGTATCAGCCAGTATATTGCAATGGCTCATTGTCCACCCCTAACTTGATCAAATTTGGAGTACCTTAGGGCTCAATATTAGGACTATTATTCCTATTATATATCAATGACCTTCCCCGTGTTTCCCGCCTCCTGCACTTTCTTCTCTTTGCTGATGACACGAGTCTATTCGCCTCACACAACTCTTATGAAGCCCTAATTTTTCTGATTAACAATGAACTCTCCCATGTCTATGATTGGTTCGCGGCAAATAAGTAATCTTTGAATTTATCAAAAGCTAGTTACATCTTGTTTAGATCGCACAGGAAGAAGGCTCCTGCCAATGTTAGTGAGCTCCGAATCAACAGTGTTGCTATACCCTGTGTTTCCTCAGCTAAGTTTCTTGGAGTCCAGGTTGATCAATTTCTTTCATGGAAAGATCATATTGCTAGCATATCGTCAAAACTTACAAGAAACATAGGAGTACTATCGAGAATTGCTTATTTATTACCTACCAGCATTCGTACCAACCTATATTACACTATGATATATCCCTACCTTACTTATTGCAATATTATATGGGCCTCCAACTATCCCTCTAGATTACGGTCATTAAGTTTGCTGCAAAAAGAGCTGTGTAGCCTTTTAGCCTTTAGAGCTTTAGCCTACTGCTGCTCGTCCGATTACCTGTTTAAGAGCTTAAATATTCTGGATTTGCACCAGATTACATTAGTCCAAACGAATGAGTTTATGTATAAATTTGTCCACAAACAACTGCCATCAATCTTTGACTATCATTTTATTCCCATCTCTACTGTAAACCCTTACAATATACGATCCTCTTCCAATTACAGACCCATCCTCTGTCGAACAAATACGCGTAAATTCTCCCTTAAATATACTGGTTCATCGACTTGGAATGCCATACGGATCATTATATTTGTAGTCTTCGTCTATTTAAGGCTAGACTTAAAATGTATCTGTTAAACGATTCATAATGAGTACTGGTCACACTTCCTTGGCTTAGTTGACTAGTTAAGTTAAAATTACTCGCATTTGTCTGCCTCATTTCTTCAATCTGCTGCCCAAATACTATATCAAAAGGGTGTCCCCTACGAGCGGTACCATTCGATTCCTTTGGGGATTTTTCTTTCCAAGTTGCCTCGCTCCTCAATACCAAACTAATTCAGCAACTTGTTGTTCAGTTGATATATTTTTCTTCTCCATCGTGTTATTTTTATTTTTACTGAAACTTGCTGTATGTATGTACTGTTAATAATTACTGCGTTTTTGGAGTCAAAAACGATATTGATTTATTGATTGATTAATTAATGATCTTGAATGTCTGTAATGCTATTTTCATGACTGTCATTCTGAATACCGATGAATTCATTTTGTAATGTTTCTGGACCATCATCTTGATCAGTTCCAAATGGATCTCCAAACGGCAGCAGACGGTTAATATGTTCCTGAATTCTGTGAATCTTTGTGTGAACACGTCCACAAGGTCTGCTACTATAGTAGCCATACCTCTGTCGAAGTTAAAGCAAGTGGCAACTTGACTTGTAATTTAAGGAGCTAACGATTCCCATATAAGAAAAACGCAGCCCTAAGGCCAGCTAGGCTATTAATAGGGCCATTGTAGTGTTTGATTAGGCTTGGCTGAGATGGAGGCAACGTTGTCACCTGTCAAGGCGACACTTGACTTGAATGGCCAACTGTTTGCCATTGTCATCTCTACAAAGTCAAAACAAACAAGCGAGATAGGCCTACTCTTCATAAGGCTTGCACAATGGCAGAACCTGGCTAGCCGAATACGTTACTCACTGCTTCTCTATGTATGTCTGTCTCTCGTTTTCTCACTCGTGATCTGTCTCCTCTCTTTTCTGTCTTGTCCGCGTCTCTGTCCTGGTCTCTGCTTGCAGGTATTTGTCGACTGACATCGTCTGCTTGGAAACGCGACCCGCGCTAGACACAAATAAATGCTATTTATTCATGTGACGACGGTCAGTCGTTCTGCTTGAAACTATCACACCAGCGGCTCAGGCGTCTTGCAATTCGAAAAATAACCGGCAATGCGCAGAAAATTCAGCTAACGACTATTTTGGAGACCTAATGATACGAGCGTAAAACAATCCGAACGAAGAGCAAATATTTTGAAGAACATTTGTACCATGCACGGAGGAGATCAATGCGATCGAAAAGTAGAATTCGGTTAAGTTCATAATTATTGTTACCGAAGCTATGAATCTCACCTAACAACGTTCAGAACATCTACGAGATGAAAGACACTTAAGTGTTAATCGAGTTATTGTTCAGCGGGTGTTTGACGAATCTGCCTATATATATGCCTATAATTAATATAGATAGGTCTAATAATCAACTGCACATGCAGTGTTCTAACCTGGCTAAAAGGTAAGCGCATCGTATTCATTTCGTGGATGTTATAATTCCAGCGGTACTATGCAAAGGTCTATATCGTAGTAGCTTCACTATGACCACATAGTTTGATAACAAAGACCATTGTCCTGGGTTGGGTGTCCTGCTCATGACTATCAAGTGATGCTTCAGAAGTTTTGAGATTACAATTCTCCACCGGCTTATTCACGAGCGGTGCGTCGAATCAGCTGAGTGGTAGTCCTACGAAGGTCAGAGGTTCCAGAGAGTCAGAGGAGGCAGAGTAGCTGTCAATGGAAAGCGGGTGTCATATTGTCGAGGATTGCAAGGTAGATGATCAAGCGAGTCTGGGTAAGAATTCTTGAAAGAATGAGACTTAAGTTTGGAATTGGTAGCCCGAGGGGTGATGGATAACAGTTCCTGAGACAGGTGATGGTGGCGTTGGTGGGTGATTGGTTGCAGGGACTTCCATCCTGGGGAAATGGCGCCAAAGAGCCATAGCCAAAATTAGGGGAATCCGAATTTTGGGATGGTATTTTATTTTGAAAGACAGTTATTCTGGGTGAATAGTCCACTTCCCATACTCCCACAGTGATAGTGTAACGGTTCAGAGGTACGCCTACCTGGTGTCGGCCTGCTGTAGTGTCTGTCTGTTGTGTACACCTGTCTACTGTGTTCTTTCTACTCTGGTATCTACCTGTTGTATACGCTTATCTACTATCTTCTGTAATCCATCTACTATCTACTGTAGATATCTACTATCTACTGTATCCTATCTACTGTAGTCTATCTACTATCTACTGTAGATATCTACTATCTACTGTATCCTACTACTGTGTATTATCTCTTATCTACTGTGTAGTCTCTACTGTCTACTGTCTCCTATCTACTGTGTATCATCTACTATCTACAGCAAGTTAGTATAAGTCAGTCGAGTAGAGAGTTCGCCTGGAAGATCATCGTCGTCGCCTGGGAATCGTCGTCGTCGTCTGGAGATCGTCATCGGGGAGCCTTGTAGATTCGGCTTCGGCCTTGCAGTCTCGGCGCCTAGGAAGCACGAAGAGGCTTGCGATAGTCGTTGTGGATATAGTCGTCGTAGATTTGCGATAGTCGCCGTCAGCCATTGACGTAGCTTAGTAGTCGCCGTCAGCCATTGACGTAGCGTTGCAGTTACTCGTTAGTTATCGACGTAGGCCGTATTGAGGGAGTGAGATACGGACTGTTTCTGAATCGGCGCTACATAAGTATTGTTTTCCGTTGTACATTAAAAGAGGATTATCGAACAAGCGTGTCTTATTCCAAGCGTCATCCAGAAAGGAGCTATTTAAACCTTAAATGGTTAGTCCTCAGCAAACCACTGAAGCCTTACTCAGCGGACTGCAACTCGAACTACCCCCATATCGGACGAGGCTGCATGTCGTCATCCTGGTCACTGTCGAACAGGCCCCGTTCCGTTACACTAGCAAGAGTGCAGTGTATGTCCAACATCATAATGTTATCTTATCTCTGTGCTACGATTGTAAAGGAAGACAATATGTATCATAAAGCAACGACTGCTAGGTCTACTTTACTATAGGCCTACTTTAATACTATCAGCTACAGGTTAGGTTAAATGACAACTCTCAGGTTTGCTCTACACCGAATGCGAGATGCTAGACTTAGTATCTGTAGATGGATTCGGACGAGTTGTTGTAGGCGTGGCCTAATAACTCCCAGTGTCCAATGGCGACCGACATAGCCCTGTCACAACGATAGAGTCTGTACTCTGTAGCGCTAAATTGAAATGAAATTATGCTTCAACGGTCACAAACGCCATGCTGTACTTCTGAAAATGCAAAGCAACGATCGATATCGTAGAAGCCTTAAACGTGTCTCTGATACTACTTGTTCGTGGAAATCTGTGGAAGATGGTATAAACACGCTTCTTGAATGCTTTAATTGATTCTGTCAGAGAGTCCCTTGATGAATTGCAGAAAACAGCTACTGATGCAGCAGCTGCAAGCAGCGCTGCGGGTTTGTTTAAAGGAGAAGTTTTGTGGGCGGTCAGTTTTGCGATAAACTGAATAACGAGCTACTGTCTTGTCAATCAAACCTGAACTCATTGAGTGGGGCTACAGTCAAGAAGTGCCATATTCAAGTCCACCGCCCGTCAATTCCTTTCAATTGAAATTCCTGCATGCCTCGGAATGGGGTTGGCATTGTCTGTCTGTCTGTCTGTCGGTCTGTCTCTACATATACATATCCTGTAGGCCCAAACACACGCGCACAGCGGCAGCACAGATGTCGTGGGATGCGGCCCAAATACGGGCTTGGTTAGAGACGAATTGAGGAGATGCGCTGAATTATGTGTAGACCCGCACAGGAAGGACTAAGTACCTAGTAACCTAAGTATACCTTAGCCTATAGCTGTATGGGAACAACTCAAGAAGAGCCCTCATCCCTCGTTTCACCTCAAACTTGATTCTTCGTTCACCGACACCTGCACTGCTAATTCTCATGTCCTCGACCTAGACATGACCTTTTACCAAAACCTTAGCTTCTCTGTACGTTTTATATGATTCGTTCAGTGTTCTTTTCATCGGCACATAGGATTCACAAGGATTTGACTTCAGGCTGATTTAAAAGTTACGTAATGACGACAGATATGCGTGTAAGTCAGAAATAGACTGAAAAGAATACTAGACGGATTCTATCAAACGCCGCATATATATATAAATATAGAATACATATATAGAATATATGTGTATACATATATATATACAGAGTGAGAGCGCGAGAGAGATCGAGATCTGCTTAGTGTAGTCGGTGTGACCCCCAGGTATTATAATAAATGCTCAGGTCCGAGCATACAGGGAACCTCATCTATGCAGCCCTATTCAGAGAGCGCGACTCTCAATAGACACATCAACTGATTGACCAATATATATATATATATATATATATATATATATATATATATATATATATATATATATATATATATACAAAATCTGTGCTGTGCTATACATAGGGGATGAAACTATAATAATATTATATGTGTTCCACACCGAACACAGGCACGAATACAGGCACAAAGGCATATGAGTGGCTTATTAAGTACAGATGTGTAGATGCATATAATTATTAGGACTATGAAGCACGATCATTGTTTCAATTGTTATTTCCAGTGCATTTCCCTCAGCTGTCTACTTGGCTGGATGTTGAAGAATTCGCGAAGATATTTTGGCTGGGAATATTGTGTTAGTGGTAAGACTTTGAAGTGAATGTGCTCTGGGATTTGAGCCAGTGAAGTGATTTGAGGATTGGGGTGATGTGATGATGCTTGGACGGCTCTGGCTAATGAGTTTTGGATTAAATGTAAACGTTTGATTCGTGTGGCTTCAAGGTTGAGGAAAAGGGAGTTGCAGTAATCGAGCTTGGAGTGGACGATGGAGGTGGCAATGGTGGAGGCAGTTTTGAAGTCGAGCATGGGTCGGATGCGGCGGAGCTCGCGAATGTGCATAAAACAAGAGCGACAGAGGTTTGAGATGTGATTGGAGAAAGAGAGATGAGGATCGAAGGTGGCGCCAAGATTTCAGACTGGGGCATTTGAAGTGAAGGGAAGGGATGAACCGTTATTGGGTAAGGGAATTGCAGGGTCTGGTATTTCTTGATTTGGTCAGGGAGGCCTATGAGGATAAATTCTGTCTTGGAAGAGTTGAGGCAGAGAAGATTAGATGACATACATTTGGAGACTAAGTTTACTACATTCAGTAATTGTGCAATGGAGGTGGAGAAAGAGGTTGGGGAGAAGGATATGTAGAGTTGAGTATCATCTGCTTACAGGTGGTGGTCAACAGAGGAGGATTGTATGACATGGCTTAATGGTGTGATATAGAGGACAAAGAGAAGTGGTCCTAAGACGGAACCTTGAGGGACACCACACGTGGTATTCCTCAAAGGTTGGAGGCTTTGACAGACGGATGTCTGGAAGATAAGTTGGATTGGAACCAGAGTAGAGCAGTCATAGAAACGCCAAACCAAGAGGATAGTCTAGTCAGAAGAATACCTGAATGCCGAGGAGGCCGAGGCATGCAGGAAACTTGTTGATGACTGACGGCAGAGACCAGTTTGTTATATAGAGAGGCAAGCAGAGTTTCTGTGGAGTGGTGTTTGGTGAAGCCTGAATGGTGGGGGTTTAGCAGTGAGTTTGATGAGAGGTAGTCGTTAAGGCGTGTAAGAACAATTCTTTCAGTTAGCTTAGACAGAAAAAGAGAGGTTGGAGGTGGGACGGTAGTTAGTAAGATTTTCTTTGTCTAGATTTTTTTTCCAGTAGGGCAGAGACGAGAGTGTTTAAAGACCATAGGAAATTTTCCGGTTGAGACTAGATTGATGATTTTAGTGATCACAGGAACAAGGCTTGAGGGACAGTCTTTTAGTAGATAGGCTGGGATGGGATCGAGTTCGTATTGCTTTTTGGGAAGGGAATTTAGGAGGAGTAGTACCTCTGTTTCAGTAGCAGGAGAGAGAATTTGGAGTGATGACTGATGGGAAGGGGAATCGGGGAGTAGGGTTGGGAGAAAGCAGTGGAACAGTGCTGGAGGAGTTGGAGGCTAGAAAAGATTGTAGTGTGAAACGAAGAGAAGAGATTTTGTCTGAGAAGAAAGAGCAGAAGGTATCAGCGATAGAGGGTGAGGGGATGGAGTTGGGCAGTGGTGAGGGAGTTATGAAGAAGAGAATTGATAGTATTCCAGAGGTGTCTAGGATTTGAGGAACTGGAGTGAATAAGAGAGTAGTACTTCTACTTGGATTATTCATTCATTGCAAAAATTCATTCATTGCAAAAATTTAAATAGCGCCCCTATACAATTACTACTCAGGAGCGCTCCCGACTCAACCCTAGAAATGGTATGGTAAGTAGGTATGGTACCATAAATTATGGTATCTATGTGTGGCTGATTTGAAGGTAGACAGAGCTTTTGTCTTAGATGTTGAGTCTGTGGCGCGCTTGTGGGTGTGCTCAAGACGCCTGTGGAAGGTTTTGGAGGTGAACCAAGGGTGTAGTTGTGCGTGACAATGAGTAGTGGATGCGGATAAAGGGTAGTGGATCTTGTTAAAAGACATTAACAGACCAAACTATATTAAATTTTATTGAATGACTTATTCAAATGTTAGACGGATGTCTCTGTGCTTCCTTGAATTTACGAATGTCACCATGTATGAAAAGTAGGCTATATTATGTATGTATGTAAAGTATGTGTATGTAGCCATGTATGTATGCATGCATGTACGTACGTACGTATGTATGATGTTTATCTTCTGCTCTTATCCTGTTCTCCTATAGTCATATCAAATATCCACAGCAGCGTATGTCTCCCCTAGCATGCAAGCATTGGAAATCAGAGTATGGGTCATTTGATATCACAGATTCTGTTTGAACGTGTACATATAGGTCAACAGAAGCGAAGAGGTCGTCCGGCGAATAATGACGTCTCGCAGGGAGTCAGCAGACATTAATAACCAGCAGCGGGACTTCGATTATAGGCGTCTCTATCTGTCGCAGTTGCCACGTGTAGTTAGGAACCGCAGTCTTGACCGCTATCGTCAGACCCTACGGACGTCCAGCGAAGAGTATGGCCACTTCTGGACTAGTGCACCATACAATGCCTCATTACTCCCTCCAATCTCTGCTTCCAACAATCATCATCCTCAACAGCTTGGAACTGGAAGCGGTGCACACGATGAGTTCCAGATGACGTCAGAGAGAAACCGTGTTATCATCGATGACGGTAGCATCCTAACAAGGCCTTTACTTGAAGTGCCGTATCGTCCGAACTGGAAGTCGACCAATGAAGACCGAAGAGATGACAGCAGGATCCACAGACACTGTGAGGAGAGCAATCGAAGACGAGCTGAGGTCTCTTCGCTAATCTCACAATGCAGTAGATGGGGATTTCGTCTGGCCATTGACTATGTGCCGCTGCCGAGTGTCTCTACCGACCATCTCGGATTCTCCATCGTCAATGACGTCATCAGGGTCGATCTGCAGATGCACTTAAACGAACGTGTCGTCACTCTTAAAGATGTGCCTTTCACGTTTGTTAAAAGACCGAGATAATAAGCGCTATAGAATATGGATGATTTGACTCAGCATCCGTTGATGCAAAGAGACCTTTGTTATCACACTCTATTCAATGGCAGTAAACGAATGAGAGTGAGAGCTGTTTGTACAAGATTCTGCATTGATCTAACGGACAAGTTTCAAATCTATAAGTGCATTTACGCCCAAAGTTACTGTAGGTCTCACGCCAAACCATAATCGATCACTTGGGCATTTCCATCAAGATAGAAGGCAATGTAGCATATATAGGCCTATATATTATATACATACACACATAGGCCCTACATATATATGTGTGGCACGGTGGCCGATTGGCTACACAGGATAATAATAATTTAGATACGACATGTGAAAATTTCAGTGCAATTAAAAAAAGAAAAAGATCAATGCAATGTTTCATAGATGCAGTGAACATGAAGACAGATTGACGTAATGGCCGATATGATTATCATAAGTTCCAACCTAAACCATAGTAGATCTGTTTGTAATAAACTGTTTTGAAACTAAATAATCAAAAAATTGGGGATGCACACTAAATATTTGGAAATAAAGTAAATTTTTCATAAAAGATGTCAGAACAGCTTTTATTCTCTCATACTGTAAAGGTACATCTAGCAAATGTTAAACAATGTATGCAGTGCACACAGTATGTCAATGTATATGTGATAATTCTTAGCTGTATGATATCATTCAAGACAATTAATTTCATGATCATGATCAGTGGAATCACAATAATAACAATTGTTGTCTTGGTGAGGCTGTTTTTCAGTCTGCTGCTTCAGATCACACAGATGAGGTTGTATTTCATAATCTTCTCTATCTTGCTGGAAAATGATGTTCAGTTGGTCTGCTTCATAACTGATGGACAGGTTTAATACTCTTTCACACAGACATAGTATGCATGTTATCAGTGCACACAAAAACTGCTTTTATTCAGGTCATCTGGCTGTTTTTGCAGTTGGTTAGACTCATGTCATTGTGTGTGTCCAGTGCTGTCACCTATTTTATTAAACTATTTTTACTCTTTCAGGGACTTATGATCAGCATTGATTACAGCTCTCTACCTCTGGATGTCGACACCTGCATTTAAATGTTGTCCCTTGTCTAAAACTGCCTCGAAATTGTCAAGGACATCTTTCAGATGTCGAAGTTCAGCACAAACATTGGTGTAGCCTAAGAACTGGTGACAACCAACAACACAGCGTACAACGTACATATGCTGTGGCACGAGCACTGATCGGTTAGAGCGGTCGGCCCGTAACACTCAGTGTGCGCCGAGTTAGCGGGTTCGACCCTCGCACGAGGCGTCAGTCACTGTGTAGGGACCTCGAGTCCTTCGCTCACAATTGCTCTGCAGCACAACTGCAACTGCGCCGTTGAGGTGTGTGCACTTCTGAGCAAAAAGATGTTGGAAGAAGGGCGATATCGAATTTCAGAATAAAAATGCTGCAGAAACACAGCAAGCCATGTCATAATTACCCACTATTGAAAAAACAAGTACCTCAACTTCAAGAAATTTAAATTAGGGGTTGTCCATAAAAGATATCCCAAAAACCCAACATTTTTACCCTTCCTCCCCTTGTCCACATTTTTTTTAATTCCACTGAACCCCTTCCCCTTTACCGACATCTGCATCACGCATGTATCAGTCACCAATGCTTGCGGAAGATTATCATATATTCGTATCTTTAGATTTATATAGCCTCTCACAGAATAACTATTCAGAAGCGCTCTCAGTACAGAAACTCTGGAGAAAAAAATAAAGAAACGTCTTTAAAGAGCAAGAAGCCAAAAGAGATAATCCAGTCATTAGTTTGGTCCTCAATGATGGAGGAAGGTCATTCCAGGCAGATGGACCCACAACAGCAAACACCCAGTATGACGCAACTGCTATAATGACGTGATTTTGGCAATAATTTAGCATGGTCACACATGGACGTCCGCACAGTTCATGACCCATTCCTCCCCCTGTGCGCATTTCCACCTACCCCTCCCATAGTTGACGGACGTCCTTTGTGGACAACCTTTATTCAAATTCAGTTGTTGGCAAACCATTATAATAGTTGTTCATAATATGTGGACGTTTACATGAAAAGGGATCAGATAGTCGGTTCTAGTTTAAGAGAAAACAGGGCCTAACGTGATCTGGGCTAAAATTTTCGATTTTGTGTTGTTTGTCTAATTGCATTCTTCTATGAATGTACTACAACTATAGATGGTCAATTTCAATTAAATAAACGATTTTTATTAAAAGAATGTATGTTTCCTTATGTCTACATAAGGAAACATTCCTTATGTTTTGACCTAATGTTACTTTCCGCGTTAAGACCAGATGGTTGGTATTACTTTTGAAGCCCTTCAGCTGGCTGGAGGCAGCTCATATTGCCTAATAACCACTAGAAATGATGACTTGAGAGGCGCATAAATACATTGCTTTCGGTTTCTGAATTACCGGTGTTCTAGCAGTTGTATTTACTAAGTGCGGTAAAGGTTGATAAATCCTTGACCTGATGTTACTTTCCGCGTTAATCGCAAATTACTCAAAATGAGTATTTTAGGGTTGTTGTGTCCACCAGTCTCTACAATAACGAGATATGTGCTGAATAATATGCGGATGGACTCTTTATTTCACTCACATTCTGAATATTTTAGAAGTGCCAGTAACTCCATATCGACAATCTGGTCCCTTTTCAAGTAAAAGTCCACATATTTTTAAAAAGACGTAAGCCTCAATGCAAGTACACGAACAGGTCGGTTGAATGGGTAGTTTTTAAAAGTCATGCACCCCATATCTATAGCACACATAACATTCTGACAAAAATGCCACAGATCCAAGGCTCCTCTGAAACTTCAATTAATGAAAATACATATTGTGATCAACTCAAGATAAAAAACCCTCCTAACAATTCTGAATGAGTGCAACAGCCACTGCTTAATATTTGCAATGGGTCTTTGTGTACGTTTGAAACATATTTGAACGAATATCAGTTCGAATAGTAATTTAACGAATTTGATTCATGCTAAATTTTATACACTAGTAATTTGCATAGCCGCATGCCTCATCATAGCTTAATATGATCATCAGAATCAGAAGCATCCAGATTGACTTATGGATGAATTAGTGCTGGAAATGATGATGAACTCTCCTATTTTGGCTGATTGTTAACTACATTTATGCAGCTGAACCAACATCATTGGGTTCAATGACTTTGATGAGGATGAAAACCTCCAAAACATGGCCGGCATTGATGATCGCCCTCTGCCGATGGGAATACTTGGTCCATGCCAAGTGTATAGAGTGTGCTTGTCCTGACAGGTGTTTCACACTACCCGTAAACTATGTTCAAACATAACTTAAGTGAGAAGATGATGTATCAAGTGTACTATGAAAGTCAACAAAAATGTTGAAGATGTGAACATTTCATACACGAGCAACATGGTCAGTGATTAACTGAAATTCGATGATACTGTGATGACTAAACAAGCGAATACTGACCTGTATGACACCTTTTCAAACCACTTTTAACTTAAGATAATTTAGTTACGTACTGTTGCCTAGATGTCTCGAATATTGCATTCCAAGAATAAACACTTACAATTGTTGTAAGTGATTTTAGGGCGAGCCAATTTTACCACAAGTTCTTTACTAAGCATACTGCATTTGGGGTCGCAACCTCAAAGTTTGAGAATGGACATAATTGTTTATCAGTTCATTAAAACATTAGATAATAAAGAGACAGCTTCTAACATCTTTGATGGACCACTCGTATTTCAATCTGAAATATAAATTCTAAAATGATGAATTTGCTATGACGAAGTCATTCCAACAAATGAAAACCATTATTATAAATAATCAAATACTCCTGTTATGTTATATTAACACACAAATCAAAGATTGCGAACATTGAAGACATATAAGTGTACAACAGAAAAGACTCACGCCAAAAACTTGAACTACAAACTATAAAATCTGAATGCTTTATAACCTTCGGAAACTCAGCTTGTAACAACAATCGATCCACTCACCACAAAAGTGAGAAGTAATAACGAAATGAGACGAATGGATCAGCAAACAAAACATAAATAAATACCGATAACACATTTCCCCAAGCAACAAATCCAACTCACACATGAACATACCAATATCTGATATGGTTGGCTATTCAGTTTTGCATCAGATGGCTGTATATTTTAAGCTATTTGCCAAATAACCCAAATTAGCTAACTTTCTGCTAAAGAAGGAACAGAATCTGAGCCATATTCATAATTCCAACATCGATTCATCCCCTTCTTTTAATTCAGAAGATGGTAAAGTAGGGTGTAACTGATTGGCATTTTTTTTACTGATTTCTGATTCTGGATACATGGCCTGCATTATTGCTGAATCCGGGTTTAAACAATCGGCAATGTTTATTTGGTTCTAGACACTGTCTGTTTCTCTCAAATCACAGGAATAATAAACAAAATCTTGTATGTTCTCACAAGATGTACTTTAAACAAAAGTCTATGCACTGAACTATTTAAAATAAACAGCTGTAAAGACCGACGCTATTTTCCGAATCAAGATTTGGTCACACCTGGGACTGCATTAAGAAGTAAGGTAATCAGTCAAATTTCTTATGGTGAATTTTGTATTCATCAACTGGTACTATCAATACAAAACACTAACCTGAAGCCTCATTCCAACACAGAATTTGTAAGTAAAAGAAAGATCACGTCTTGACAATGTGGCGAGCTGCTTCAGAAATGCCTGCACAAGATGTCTTCCACAAGACCAAGCAGTGAGGAAATTCCGTGAAGGTGAGAATTTCTTTAATGCAGTCCCAGTCATTACTACTGTAATTCCTTCTGCTCTCAGTCAGTATGAATCAAGTCGATCCCCATCATCATATCACCTAACAAATTGCAAGGTTCTGGTCGTTTATTTACATTATTCTACTTGATTGAATTTCAGAAGGACTGCAGCCCACACCCAAGAATGTCACAAAAATGTAAGGGAAAAAAATCACTTGACAATTTGAAGAAAATTGTAAGACGACTTATGAATAGAAGAGTTAATACAAGCAGTGTAGTATATTCTCAACACTTCAATGATGACCTGCATTGGTTTTCTAGTCACTTTTATTACACTCTTGTCGTTAAAGGAACAATTGAGACAGATTGCAATACATACGGTTTAATATTATTACTATTACTCTATTTTCATGTCAAAAAATTTGGGAGGGGAGGAAATGTAATACTTAACATACATTTAAAAAATGTAAAATTTTGTATTATAATTTTCTAAAGTTTAACTCGAATTTCTTAAATTTCAGTTTAATTCGTTTAAACTTCAGTTTAATTTATTACCACTCAGCATTTCCTTGTGCATTAGATGGTAGCAATATAGGTCCTCTATGGATCCCATATTGGAAAGAGGGTCCCATATAGGCTCCAATAGAGTTATTATTCTTTATTAAAGCAAGATTCTGAAAAAATAAACTACAAGCAAAATGGAAATGCCTGAAAGAGCAGGCAACCTCAGGAGGGCCAAACCTCATGCTCAAAAGTGTCTGACAAGGTCAATTTTTGAGGTCAAAGAGTTAGTCACTATTGGCATTAAATTTAATTAAATATTATTAATTTCCAACAATGAATAGAATACCTTTAACAATGAGCTGCATTGCTCACCCAGTTGAAATGAGTAAACCCTAATTGCTAAAGTGTTAAAAAAACATATCAGAGAATTCATATTGACTTGGTCCACTTGCCTTGTTCTGGAAGTAGGCTACTGCAGACTGTATCACCTTACAGTGCCAGAACACAATTGAATGGTGCCGAAAAAGATGACATGTTTAAAATATTATTATTTTGCAATATTAATCATTTATTTCTTCATAAAGACAACATTACAAGAATAGCAATGTTTTCAGTAAACTGGACCATCAGTTATTTATATTTATTGTTTATGTATTATTATTATCATTATTAAAATTATTAAAGTATTAAAAGTTTCCAATTTTAATATAAATATGTATAAATTAAAAAATAGCAGCAGAATCAATAACAAGACTACAATAGAGAACAGCATGTCACAAGGCAAAAGCAACGACACAGTAAACAGTTTAACTAATAACAACAACAGCACAATAAATGACAATCTGGCTAGCAACACTCAGATTATAGTTTTCAGCAACATCAAGCATGGCATTCCGTAGCCAATATATATAAAAGGACCAGCAATTTGAACGATTTGTGTAGCATCAGTTCAGGTCCAGTCGTCGACTTCAATGGAGCAGGCAATCTGGCAGTAGCACATTGCCAGCTGAATTCAGCAATGGTAACGAAATGAAAACATCGAGAATTAAGTGATTCATACAGTGACTAATTATAATATCAAGATGACTCAAAAACTGCAGAGTAGTGACTCGATAGTTAAATTGGGCACAAAATACATCTCCAAAAACACATCTAACAAAACATGATTAGTTAAAAAGTGATTTGTTTAGGACTGCAAGGTATTAAAAATTTCACAATATCACACCATATTCCAAGCCCACCCCTCCCCTCTCAAGCCAAATGGTATGTTTCCACAAAGCTGCTGTCACCTCAACACTGAAAGGAACAAACAGCAGCAGTCATCAACCAACATAACAACGAATAAAGTTGAGGAAGAGCTGAGGCAGAGTCGTCTGACGTCCTGTTTACTAGAGAAGAGCACAGCATAGCAATCAGGACAATCTGCCAATGTATCCAAAGGTAGATTAGTAGAGACCCTGTAGGTCACACAGTTTTAAGTCAAACAAGTCAAACAATTCGGCAGCGCCAGAGCGAAATATGCCTTATGCCAGAGCTATGACCAAAGGAGCAGCAAGTACCCTTGACCTCAGCATCTGCTCCTTGGGTCATAGCTCTGGCATAAGGCATATTTCGCTTGTCTACAGCAGAAACCTAACATAATGAAGAGTGTCTCATTCATTTGGAATTTCTTTATCTCTCACAAGTTAATTTTATTTCCATATTATGTCAGTCACACGTGCTCTCTTCTTACTTGAAATTAGAATTTGGTCCTCAAGGCCAATAAGGAAAGATAAAAACAGACTGTAAATGCTTGCCCCAACATGGAAAGGCACAGGCACTGGGTACAACAGGTCAGCATGAAATATAGGAGAGAAACTCAAATAGACTTATGCTTGGTTTGCTTTTGTAGCTCAAACCATCGGATTACACTCTGTTATAACATCTGAGTAATCAGTTACATACAACACAAACACAACAATTTTCCATTTACAAAAAGTGGAATCCATAATTACTCCACATGACCAACACAATAACAACACAAAAAAATGAACTAAAGTTATTTATATACAGCATCAGAATAATATATATATATATTTTGTATGTAAATTTTTGTAACTACACACCTCTGACATAAGATACCATGTTTATCACATAATACGTGACCAGTTCACAAGTGAATGCAATACATGATGAGCTGGTAACACATGTTAATGACACACCTGTTTCACACAAACACAGCATCCTTATCTCCATCTGCATCCATGTCATGGCCGACGAACGGTGGATCCAGACCGTCTGGCAAAGTCCCGTCTTCTGCGACAACACTTTCTGCCACCAGCTCATCTGAAAGAGGTGGAGGAGGAGGGGGAAGTGGGAGCATTTCATCCACTGCGTCATCGGAAACCCCAACAACTTCCTCTGCAGCACTGTAGGTTCTTCCTGGACATTTGCTGGAGTCATAGCCCTCTGCCCCTTGCAGGAGTGATTCCAATATCTCTGAGCTGATTACAATATCGGCTGGGTCCAGACAGTCTTGTAGCGGGACTCTTCCAGTCGACGCTGACACATCTTTACCAGACGAGGTCTTGCTAGCAAAGCCACTGCTGCCACCACCACCAGTGGTGAACTCCAGTCCCTGAGAGGACTTTCGTCTGGCTGGTTCCCCAGCACTTCTTACACAATCCTCTGTATCAGGTTCCCTGCAGTAGCTGCAGAAACTACCGACAGAACAGTGGCAGTGACGATTATAACTTCGAGCACCTTCTTTCCATGAGCGAAACTGTGGTCTAGGCAGCTTACCCATTCTATAGTCACGCTGCGTCGAGGGCATCTGCTGCCAAGGATCGACCATACTCACGGTTTCATTCTGAGTGAATATGCACTTCTCATGTGGTGCAGATGGTAAAGCAGGTGATAGCTCTGGATGGGGTGGTCTTGGCTCAAAAACATTCTCTATCTCCATCTCTCCTCCTGGAATAGAATGCTTGCCAAACATCTGACTGAAGTCTTTTCCAGCAAAGTCTCGAGTTTTGTCATGGTCGGTGGTTAGTATGTTAGCTACAGATATGTCTTTAATAATACCAAATCGATTCGCCTTAGCCGACAATGGCATCAGTGATTTCCTCGTGCACTCGTGGGATTCGGTTGTTGTAAAAGAGTTCTTTGCTTTCGAATCCAATGTTGATTCTGCAGTTCTCATGTTGGTCAATGCTCCATTTTGATGACAACGGGCTGCCCAAACAGTTGCTGAACCGACA
The DNA here is from genome assembly GCA_959347315.1 of Bimastos eiseni. Classification (NCBI taxonomy): domain Eukaryota; kingdom Metazoa; phylum Annelida; class Clitellata; order Crassiclitellata; family Lumbricidae; genus Bimastos; species Bimastos eiseni. Next base: position 18,375,928 of record OY365811.1, read on the forward strand.
CAAGCCATTTGTGGTGTGGCTGGTGATGAATCCGTAGCAATACTATTAGGCATCGAGGTGATAACTACAGAACTATCTGTCTTTGTCTGTTTCAGGAGGTCTTCACTCGTTCGTGACTGGCTCAGCCAACCAGGCGGAGCAGAACTGGCAGGGACAAAATAGTCGAGCTGTGGCTGTGAAACAGACTTAAGCGTAGAAACAGATGACATGGTACCAGTGTCTTTCATCGATAACTCGATGGCTAAACAAAGTTCCCTTTCCTCTTCTACAAAACAAAGCACACACAATCAGTGGCAGAATTTGAGCAAAACCTTCAGTCCACTTTGATGTGTCATTCAGATGTACTTTTGAGTCATTAGGTTCTATGTTAAGCGTCATAACACATACACAAACAATGAACCATTCATATCGCCTAACAAAGCACTCTACAAATGATTTTCATACCTCAATTCTTCATGAAGAAAATGGGAAAGTTAATTTAGACTTACCCATAATCAACACACAGTGATAAAAAAATGAAAATACAAATAAAACAGCATTTTCAATCATTTTCTAATACTAAAGCAAGTTCAGCATTGCCACTGCAACTCATTTAAGATATTCAGCAAGATGAAGCACCTGTGCACGTAATGTAAAAGAACAGATCATGCTAAAAACAACAAAGTCCTGTCAGAAGAAGCCTGAATGGAGGTGAATGGCTAAATGGAGGATAATGGCTAAAAGAAGTCAGACAACTCGCAGAATTCAACACCACTAGGTTTAAAGAAACACAAACAGGTTAGTAAGGAATGGTAGAAATGTTCAGATACAAGATGTCAACAACTTTGTACTTCAGAGGCAAAAGGACCTTTCAGTACAAACAGAAGCCACTCCCTGAACACAAGTTACATGAAGTGACCTGTTCGACAAGGACCTCAAGAATTTGTATTTCAACAGCCAAGTGTTACTAATAAGCAAATTCCATGACATCAGATTCATTAATTACCCAGCTACTGCTATCTAGACTCAGTGAAAGCTCTCGTGAGTCTTGGACTGCCTTAAGCAGGCTAGCTTCTTACGTCTGCAATCAGTCTCAGCAGATGGCACTTGCTCTGATCATTCTTTCTGCACTGTTGGTGTCCAACAAGGATCTGTTGTTCTCAGAACCAGACTATTTACAATCTTCACTTCATCAATCAGCCAAATACCTGATCACATGATGCTCATCTTTCCATTGCTGTGTCACCAAAATATCGCTAAGGCAACGTATAACTTCAAGAATGTCTCTCTTCAGTGCAAGATATGATGCTGCTTCAATGCCTGGCCATAAACCCGCACAAGTCTGAGGCATTTATGTTTGGCTCACGACAATGCCTGCACTGTTTATCTTCTCATTTCGTGCTTCTTGCACTGTTGTTACACTATCAAAAATTGTCATAACACTTGGGATCACTCTGGACAGTAACCTTGTTTTGACCCTACATAACTAACTTTTGCACTAGTGGCGGATTCAGGTTTTGGGGGTTAAGAAAAATTTCAAGGGACGCTCTGGCGCTGCTGAATTAACCAATTTAGCAAATTAATCCTCATTCGCAGAAGAAGCCAAGCAGAATCAAAGACCTAAACAGAGACTTCAAAACTTGAATAACATAAACTTAGGCCAATATAGTATTTACCCATCAGAACAACACTTCGGGTTTTCAGCCGCCTACATTCCTGCCGACAGACTGCACCCTCTCAGCCTTGAGTGAAGTTACTCGAGCTGAGGTTCGAACCATCATCTATCTTATCTTTAGCTTCGAAACCATGTAAACTTGACCTGCTATCTACCTTCCCTGTTCAAAGATTCATTGAGGATCTTCTTCCGCTTCTTACTAATAGTTACTATGCTTTGTATTCGCTCTCTTCAAGATGGCACACTGCCTTTTTTGCAAAAGCGCTCCTTGGTCTTCCCTGCCATCAACAGTGAGGGCCATGATGCATCTTGCATCTTGGGTTTGTCATTTGTAATGTATGTATGCATATGAACATTTATATAGCACCCTACAAGAATCTCACGAGGGCGCTTACCGAAGCTACCTAACAGTTCTGAAATAAATGCGTCTTCAATAGTCCAGAAAATGTCTCCTGTGCTACACACAGTGGGAGACTGTAATGATGTAATGAGTGTAGGATACTCTAATTGCCCTTAGTGCTAAATGGGGTGCTAAAATCATGCCTGATTTTGGCATGCCTGGGTTTGCAATTAATATGGATATGTTTAGGCACCAATATTAAAACCTTTAATCAATCAATCAACAAAACTTGACATAGCACCTCTTCAAGAAATTTATTCAGAGACGCTACCAGTACAACCTCGGCCAAATAAGACAGATTTCAGAGTGGAATAAAAATGGGATAGAGTTCCTAGGCAAGAGTCGAAGATCCAAAATGATGCTATTTGAAGCAGTCGGGCCCATAACCGAAAAAGCACGGTACTGCATCATAGAGGGCCAAGATAAGGATAAGAAGACCTTGCGAGGCAGAGCAATGAATCAATGTAACATTAAAAGCTAGAGTAACTGTAAGTTTAGGGGGCACTATTGTTGCCCCAACAGGCGTGAATCCTAGGGTCTATACCTAAATCCATTACTGCTTTGCACACTGTATCTATTATATGAGGACAATATGTCACATAAGACCTGGTCTTATCAAAGACATGTCATAGACCAAACCCTGATTTCCTGTCTATCGATCATGACAACTGTAGGTATATCTGTAGGTATATCTGTAGGTATATCTGTAGGTATATCTGTAGGTATATCAGATCTTGAAGTCAGTAGGCTACAATGCATCCAAAATGCTATGACCCATGTGGCTCTATGTCTTTGTACTCATATGAACTCCTTAAGCCTGCTTGGTCAGCTTCCTGCTGAATTCAGAATAAGATTTAAACTGGCCTGTTTGACTTGTAAAATCTTACAACAAGCACTACTTTCAACCTACTTTCAATCACGATTATCTCCAAACATCCCTGCCACAAATCTGTATTCTTTGGATATGGATATTTTGGTTGAACATCAGTGATATGGTTTCTTGTGCATTCAGTTCTGCTGCCCAAGGAATGGAATCAACTATCAATGTCTATTAGACTCAATCTCTACACTTGACACTTTAATGATGAGAGAGTATACTAAAATTGACTGGGAAACCAATGAACTCACCATTTTGTGTTAAAGATTGTCTGAAAACTAACATTTCTCATTGCCTATTTAAACACCTGGTCATCTAACTGCTCTAGGTGATATGATAGACTAACTGTGTGCCTCATATTAGCATTTCTGGTTATGTAAGTTAGAAATGTTCACAATAAAAATAATAAATTCAAAATGGAATTAACACTTGTGGCAAATCAGTTTAACCAGTACTTTACAAATAGTGGCCAAACACTTGTTTCTAAAGCACTTACAGTAAATTTCCCTTTACCGACTATGGTACCTAAGAGCTTCTGCTATTTCATCTGTAGGCATTGAATTAACCATTCCTCACGAAATAATCAGCACAGCGATCTACAGCATGTGACAAATAGTCGTGGGCCTCATGGTTTTCATCTTCAACTTGCTAAATGTTCAATTGCAATAATCATAGTTTGCCTTAATGATTAACTGCTTACAATTAACTGTTTCATTATTACTTCAATCAATCAATCAATAAAAAATACTTGACATAGAACACCTTCAAGATATAAACTCAAAGGTGCTCCCGGCCCAACAGTGGAAGAAAGGGACAGTTTTAAGAGAGCTGTAAAATGAAAATGAGGAGTTCTTAGGTAGGAGACAGAGCTCTAGGGGAGTCCATACCATTTAAACTATAATAACTAGTTTAAAACTGAAAAGCGATTTCATATATGTGAGGCGGGGTCAAAACCAATCACTTGTCGTTTTTTGCTTTTTTTTTATTAAATCATATTTTACAATGCATCTGCTTCAAAATACTTTTTACAGAATCGAAACAGCTTTTATCTAAGAGTTATACTCGTTTGACTCTTTCATTAGTATAATCTTAACAACAGAGAAAATTGAAGTCAAAGTATTTTCAGAACATTCATGCGATCAAATATTTTAGAAACCAATACTTGATTACTCCGCAACTCTGCTGGGCAATAAAGTGCGAGATAAGGCATGTGGCATCAAAATCTGCATGGAATTTTGCAAATTATGGCAGGTCAGCGAATAAAATCTAGGTCGTTCACCATTGAAAACATGCATATTTTAGCAATGCAAATCTAGACACCACATGCATTAAAAATCATTTTTCTCCAACTAAATACTAGAATTCAAATTTTTTTTTAGATATAGAAAGTAGACATATTGTTTTGTAAAAATATACCATAAAACAATTTTATGTGTTTTTGACCCCTCTTGCCTATTTCAGCCTTTCTCTCAATAACTAGGAGCCAACAAACCTCTCGCCTCACATATTTTAATCCATGTCGTAGGCTAGCTTTCTACCAGCCCATCAGTCGCCTATCGGAGTTTCCTTCGACCGTGACTGCACTTCTGTAATGGTTCCTGATATCATCGAGTCGATCAATGCAGTTGAGCATGCTCTGCTTGGTCTGCTCGACCTTTCGGTATGGTTAACCATGACATACTGGTCCAGCTCTTGTCCGGAACTTACAGGATCCGCTCAATTGTGCTCAACTGACTCCTCCTTCCTCTGTGGTCATCTCCAGACAGTGCTCTTCGACAGAGTTCTTTCATCCTTCCGCTCACTCCTCTGTGGTGTTCCTCAAGCCTCCGTGCTCGAACCGCAGCTATTCCTAATCTACACCGCTGAAATGGATGAGCTTGACGCAAGTCTCAGCCTGTCATCTCACTCCTATGCTAAGGACTCGCAAGCTCTACAGCTCAGGAGCTGTATTAAGTTATTGCCCTTTGAAGCCGCTAGAGCATCTGCCGCTGCTTCGTCAACTCTTGAGTGGACTGTTGCAACAGCTTGCTGGTGCGTGTGGGTGTCTCTTGGATGGTCTCCAGAATGATGGTCCAATGCATGCGAAGGCATGGTTTGTCCACATCGATGTACGGGAGCGCGGGACCATCAAGTCCCCAAGGGCTGCAGCACGCAAGGATCGACAATCTGACTGGCTGGAGACGGGAAGACAGAGCTCTCTGATGTATTCTGGAGCCGTGCTGACCCCTGATGTCCGTCCCATGAGGATGATCTTGAATGCGATCCTATCCTCAACCGGGAGCCAGTGCAATGTGTCATGCATATAGCTTGAAATAAGCGAGTATTTTGGCAGCTTGGCAACGACTCGGGCAACGCAGTTGAGAACGGATTTGAAGCTGTCTTATCCGGAACTTTGGCAGACCCGCAAGAACACCGTTGCAGTAGTCCAGGCGAGTCAGCCCGAAGGAGTGAATAAGAGTCATAGCGGCGTCAATTGAGAGATTTCGCTGACTCTAATCTGACTCTAATCTGGCGTCTTTGATAATAGCAAGACCTGCATGGGGAGCTGACATGTTCCTCCAAGGACAGGTCTTCATCCAGAAGAACTCCCAGACGACGCGTTGAACCTTCCGATGAGGAATGAAATGCTGCTTTAACCGCCTCTCTGTCAACCCTTGAACGCGCTTGTCTCGTGCCCAGCAAAATAAATTCAATTTTATCTGGGTTCAATCTTAGCCGATTGCAGGACATCCAGATCTGCACTTGATGGGTGGAATGTCAAGTACAGTTGAGAGTCGTCGGCATATTGATGAACAAGGGCTCCAACTTCACATATGATCTTTGTTAAATCAGTTGTATATAGCACGTACAGCATTGGGCCGAGGACTGAGCCCTGCAGAACGCCAAATGATGAATATGACCACTATAAGTATAGCAAAACACTTAATATTCAAATCACAGGTCAGCGACAGAGTAGTTGCGTGACTACTGCACTGGTATGCGGCTCAGATCGCTTCAGAAGACCGAGGATGAGGACCGCGCTTTGGCGATCGTGCTTTCTCGGCCATTGGTCTGTGATGCTAGAACAGTCTTTTACTTGCCATCAGATCTGCTGACTCAGTGGACTCTTTTAACCCTAAGCTCAAGTATCATCTGCTATCTAACGCTTATCCAACTTATCAGTTATTTGTGAAGCGCCCTTGCAGTGGTATTGCTGCATTACGGCACCATATAAGTTGTCATTATTATTATAAAATTCTATAAGAGCCTCTGTTATCAAACAGATAAAAATCATGAAATTCAGTTTTTAATACTTTTTCAGTTTCTTTAGCTCTTCACCAACTACAAATTTATCTTAGAATTTATATTTATTTAATTCTGTTTGCAGAACTTTTAAGGACTGTTTTATTTGATAGTACTTCTGATTACTATTTCTTACAATATTATTTATATTTATCAATAGCATCCATTGTATCAGGTTCAATGCAGAATCTTCATAAAGATTTTAGGTTTTTGCTATACTAGATAATGGTCATATTCATCAAAAAATTTATAGATGCGAAAGTTAACCCTTTGAACCCGGGCCTAATTGCGCCTATATCCGAGGCTCCCTGGCCAAGTAAAACTTTCATGGATCTGCTTATAACTATACCTGTAACTTTTGAACCGTTTGAGATATTCATTCCAAATTTGGTATCCAGACTCAGTACAAATGCAGTGTTTGAAAAAAATTCAAGTTTTAGAAATCCAAGATGGCGGACGGCCGCCATCTTGGATTTCTTCAAAAGCCTGTAACTTTTGAACCCGTTTGAGATATTCATTCCAAATTTGGTATTCTGGCTCAATACAAAATCACAACTCAGATTTTTTTAGATGTTTGTAAAATGTCAATGAAATTGACCTTTATATGAACATAATAATGTATATCTAAGAAACACACATTGTTTTGGTAGGCTATAAAAGAAAAAAATACAATTAGTAATTTTTTGTTCTTATCACTACCTAGTCATATTATTTCATCGCCAGAAGTCCACTTTTGTGTAAAAACTTTCGAAACAGTTATCACGACCGTGCCCGATGCAAAGAAACACTTCGCATGTTTTGCACCAGTAAACAGTTTTTTTCGCTTCGTCAAGTCTCTGTCCTAGGCGTTAGGATTTACTCTTTTTGTTCGTTTGTACTGATCTAAGCAGACTACACATCTATTGTTACTTGTTGCTCCTTGTGGTCGCTCAGGTAAGTGCACTGGGATATCAGCTTCATTGGTCAGTCAGTGATCTGATGAACTTCTCCTCCCTATCGGAATAACTCTTCGACGATATGTTCCAACTAATTCGTATCAGAGGTTCTCATTAAACATATTGAAAGTATGACTTCTCTTGCCAGGTGTTCTGTGTGGTTTGTAAAAATACAGGCGTGTGCGTCGTTTTTTATGCTCGCCGCTAATAATATTTCATAAACCTTTATAACGGCCCATAGGGCTATGATGCTAGATCATCAAGTCGGAAAACCGGCTTTTTGGGTATATATGCCCATCTTTGAAGCCAGTTTTCCAGCTTGTCGGGTTCAAAGGGTTAAGAATGTTCCATTAACATATCTTTGATCTGTCTATGACATTTTGATAATTAGATAACAGCTAGTAACATGGATTTAATGGAATTGTTTCAATGATGTTTAATCAAACAACTTCAATTCAATTCAATACAAAATCAAATGAAAAGTTTAGAAAGCACTGATTTACCTTGGAGACTAAGTCGCGAGATCTCGAGCGCACGTTGCAGTTCAGTATCATTGGAGACAGCATAGAGGTCATCGTGTCCAGTAAGCTGAGACAATGATGACTGAGGAGGGTAGGCTAGGGAGGCCGATGCAATGCGATTTCGTCCCTGAGGAGGAGGAGGAGGAGGCAGTGGCTCTGTTAGGGTAAGGCATTGGGACCCTTGCAGGTCAATGTCACTACTTGTGCTTGCATGCCTTGGACCGGACTGTGACTGACTTGGACTCAAGCGCGGGCTTGGAAGCGGGCTCCGTGTGCTGCTGCAAAATATATTTACACACCATTTTGGGTAAGATTTAAACATGATTTTTTTTATTACACATTTCACAAATGTACCACTATTCCTATTATGCTTCAACAATATGCTTACTGGTAAGAGAATCTGATTGAATTGTGTGCAAAGATCAAAGATGTGATTCAAGATGAACAAAGTGGCAATTTCCAGCCCAGTAACAAGTACTGAGTATTATGAGTGGGTAGTCCAAGTATTGCCCAAGTACCAAATATTGAAACAGTTTTATTCTTTTGGTTAACAAGAAAAACCTAAAACTTTAAACAAATGATGAATTTGTTTGCTTTTGAAATTTTCAGTTTTACACAATGAAAGTGATAAAAAATTAAATGCGAGTGTCGTTTTGTAAATTAAACATCCGATCTTTATTTTCAAAACAGAAAATAATCGTAATTCTGAGTTTTGTTTCACAAGCCAACTTTTATTAATACTCGGACCCATTGTTTATCCGGGTCTGAGCAATGCCGAGTACTACCAAACTCGGCTGAGTTGAGTATCCGAGTTAAGTTTGGTTCATCCCTGGATGTGATGTCTATGAATATTATCTATACAGTAATCAGCATGGAGTCTAAATCTAGGTATGATTGCCCTATAGACTATTACAGTTGTGATAATGTGGGGGCAAAGGCCATAGCCCCCAGCATATATAACACTGCTTCATCTACTAATAAGGTGTTTATTGGCTTTTAAGATCCTGATATTTTGCCTAAGTAATTTGCAATCTGCAATTTGCCGTGTGCTATACTTCCAACTGTCCTTTATAATCTCAGTTCATCTATCTGGCAGTCTTAACCGACTGTTAGTCTGTCTGTCTGTCTGTCCGACCATCAGCTTGTTTTGTCTGATCATCTGGCATGTTAACTGATACGAAGGGCATGTTAAGTTAATAGCTTTTGGGTCATAACACGTTTTATTGCACTTGGACTGCAGCATCAAACACCTTCTGACAGGAAAAGTGCAACAGAGGAATATAAAACGACTCCACATTAAGTGGAACAGTATGTTATCCCAGATCATGTTAAAGAGTTTCCACAATATTTGTAACTTTGACAAGCTCTGTACAGAAAATGTACAAAGCTGATGAATTCTGTTAACTATTTTCTTATCATAATTTAAGAGCATAAATCAACACAGTGACCATAATTATTTAAGCAGAATATTCCAACATACATATATAGCGCTGTACCGATATCACTTTTTGCCGGTTATGCCGATACCGATTATTGCCGATTATTCATTTGCCGATACCCAATAATTTTATTGATTATTTCATTGTGTTTCCCAAGATGTCTGGTTCCAAAAGATAGACCTACTGCAACTGCTTATTGTTGTGATACAAGCAAAACACTTGCTCTGTAGGAGACGTATACATGTAGTTGGGGACTAACCCTAGGCAGGCAATACAGATCAGACACACGCCTGCCGTCGAACTTGCCCAGGGTAATTAAAGGCCACAAAACGTCTGGCCGATTCACAGCCACCCATCTAGTCTCAAGCAACTGAAATATTTCGAGGAGATCTGATTGGCAGCTAGCATGTATTCATTAGGCATGCCTTCACGATGTACATTCATCAGTTTCTCTTTGAATTGGCCAGCCGTTCCTTAGCTTGAATTGGACAGCCAGTCCTTGGCCTTTAGGCAGGCACCAAGACTCATGCTGCACAACACCTATGTTGACACGTTCCCACGGTCTATACTAGTACACTGGGTGGTCTCACAACTGGTCCTAATAAGCCATTGGCTCGACGGCACGATATGGGAATGGAACGAAATGCCATCTTTCACAGACCCAGTGATGTTGCTGACCCAGTGATGTTGTTGACCCTGTGATGTTGCTGTCGTCATTTTGCTTTTATAGACTGAAAATAATAGAATAAAATAAATTTTTTTCTTTAATAACGGTGCCGATCCTCTTGCCGATATTTGATACTGCCGATATTTCTATAATCGGCCCGATTAATCAGCCGGCCGATTAGTCGGTACAGCTCTAATATATATATATATATGTATATATATGTATATATATGTATATATATGTGTGTGTGTGTGTGTGTATTGTAATGGTGGACGACTGACCGCTCTCCGGTGCCAGGGTGAAGTGATCCCATCTCTCTGAGAAACTGCAGCCGTGACATCTCGAGAGCTCTTAGTAGGTCCATGTGGTAGTCAGTAAAGTAATCAGCAGCACTAGACTGTGTATTCAAATCTGACAACACAAACTTCAATATCACGTTCTAAAATTAATTTCCCTAATACTCTATGAAAATGGAAAACAACAATTCATAGTGTTCCTTTTCCATATTTCATAAACTAGTGGCTCATGAAGCTCTTATAAGACTACCAAAAGCTCCACTAACCTCTTTAGCGTGGAATCAAATTTTCCTTAACTTTTGCCCAAAGTGGAATTTAAAAAGAAATTCTTCAGTATTTGCTTTTTCATTGATACTATGATTTTTTTTAAACATTCAAATAATTCTTTTTAATTTAAAATCACAAAAAAATGTTTGGAAGGACCAACATTTTTTGAAGACAACCTCCAAAAATAATTTGAAGAATGTTTTCATTTGACAAGGTACATCAAACATGTCTTTGGTAATAAATAAATTGAATAATTCCAACAGCTTCTGCATGTCAGTCATGTAAACCTTATGCCCAGGTCAACCAGCTATAATGCATAGGTACACACGGAAAAGTGGTCACTATTGCAGCCATGCAAAAGTGGAATCAGTATTGTAAGCTATCATCACCACATTTCTCACAAAAACTTGAGCTATTATGATGTCAGCATCTCTGGCAGAAGTGTCAGAGGCACAATCACTTTCTTCTTCTAGCAAACATGCCAATCCCTCCCCAGACAAAACACATTTAAGTCCTGCCGCTTTGACCTACAATAAGGTGCCAATGGTGGCCGGTAAGCAGTCAGCAGGCATAACATAGCTAAGCCCAGGGTAATTACGGAGGTGCTGTGATTCTGCCCAGCCCGGCTGTGGCCTCCTGACATTATCCCACGTTTATATGAGCTCAATGCCTACTGGGTAATCAATAGTAGCCAGTTTTAAACGGACGATATCTAGAGTGTAACGCAGCCATGCTGCCTGTAGCCATACCCGAGTTAACTGGGGCTAAACGATGCTATGGGAACGAATTAACATGCTAAAGGGGTTAAGATTCCTTAAACAGGGATTTGTGAAACTTTATATGTAAGAAAGAAAGGCTCAAATTCGAACTACAGTAGTGTAGGACTGGCTGCAGAATACATCAAAGATGTGTTTTGGGACATCCCCGTTCTGCAGCACACAAACCCTTGTGGTAGCTCCTGTACAGAAACTCAAGTCCAGTGCATTGGACTGTCTGTCTTCAGGATTAATCTCAACAGATAACCATAACTGTTCATATGATGCAAAATAGAATTTCTTTGCATCAGCTAATTTAACCCAATTGCCTTCCACAAGTGTAAAATTGTGACATCTGAAAAACTGTAGCATAAAGGTGCACATAATACATAATACATTAGCTGATAATGATAGAACGGGCTGATTATCTATTCTTGCTAAACCACTCCCACATCAGAATTCCCTAATTATGTCTTTTCAAGAACAGTTTATGACCTCGGTGTCCAGTTGGAATAAGAGCCCACTTTTGTTCCACACTTTCATTGTCATGCTTGGAACTGCTACCATCAGCAGCATCAGCTTTTTACAGTTACCTGTTCGTTAACATCTGTAGCCAATCATACTTTAGTTCATTCTTTCATCAGGGACCACCATGATAATTGCTCATCAGTGAATCATCACCCTACTCTAATCTCCCATTTAGCCAAATCGCATGCTTGGACATAGTCCTGCGCTCTGCAGTGTACGTCATAGGACAAATTCCCAAAGTTTAAACTGTTATATGCCTCCCCATCCTGGTGGCATCTAACCCAAGCCTCTGATAAAGAGTGCCCAGAAAAACTCCTAAGCAGAGCCAAATGCCTAGGTTACTTCTAAAAACAATCCTTCTCAACAGGCTCTGAACTTGCAAACATAGCAGATGCCAAACTCCTTTTCTCTATATTACACAACTCCAAGCATTTTCTTCACTAACTCCAACCTCAACTCTTCCCCTTACATTCACAAATTAAGACCTTGAGCACACAACCATATTCTCCCACTCAAAGATATCCCAAGATCATCATATAAAAATATCTACTAGTTTGCTACTCAATTCTACTTTTATTGTCCACTGTCAGTGTGTCACTCATGTTAGCATTTCTGCAATTATGTCAGATTTCTTTTCTTTAGAAATAAACGAGTATACTACTATTATATACATCAAGCAAGGTATTGAATTTTCGCAGGCTGAGGATGTCGCATAAATACGTCATAAAAGAATAAATTGTTCTCAACCAAATATTCTGAAGTGCTAAATTATTCAAGGTTAGCTATTAAAACTCAAATGACGTCAGACATTTGAACCTGCTGAAGAGGCAGAGAACTAGAAGAAGAAGATGTATTCTATGGGTAGGATTTCTTCTTCTTCTCTCAGAAAACCAAACAGAAAGTTCTACAGTTGTCCCTCAGGTGATGTTACACTATGCCCTCTGCCTTGTTTCAGAGATTATCATACTAACGTATAGCATATGTTTGTCCTGAACAGTGACAATTATGAATATATTCATCATCATCCTAAAATAGAGCAAATGTTTAGACACTTTCATTAAGTGTACCCTGGAACAAATCGGTCATTCCAGACATATTGCATCTGGAAGAAGGACCCAGAATCAGAGAATAGAAATGAGTGTTACCGATGCCTTGTTCATTTTCCAGTCGATCTAGATGCATGCATTTCATGCTGCAGTGCTCATGCAGTTCACCCGTGCGTGGATTACGAGCGCACTGATGAAAGCATCCATTGCGAGCGCATTTTCCTAATCAAAACAGCGCAAATTAAAGTCAGACTGTACTGCCAACATACGATAGACATTAGTCATGCATTCCTTGTTGAGAAATTATACAGTGGTAATTAAAAAATGGATTGACCGCAAGATGTAAATGATTTGGACAGCAACAGCACAAGTTATGTCATTATAAAAATCTGCTATAGAAGTTACAACATAGCTAAAGAAAAAGCTCCGCACTACGGCATAACCCGAAATCACCTCAGCATTCGTCTCAGCCGAATATAGGACTATTTAGAAGTATTCACCTCGGCAAATATTACACCGGCAAATAGCTAAAAATTACCTTTTTTTGATAAATAATGTTCTGAATAAAATAATATTTTTTCATCAAATAATTTTAGGACTCTGCATGGGATTAAAGTTTGTTTAATTATTCCAGCATCTTCAGCTGTGAAAACAATTGCTTCCGTGCAGGGCCTAGGACAGGATTTTGATGTTCAAGGCCACAACTAATTTTCAACGCCTTTTTAATTAAAAATAATAAATTTTGTGATATAATTTTGTTTATTTTTAAATTTAATAAACAGGATTTAGTCTATAAATTTTTTTAAACTCAGCAGAAAGGTTCAAATCATCCTTTGCATCTTCAAATCTACAAATTTTTCGATAATGCTTTGATTATTTAAAGTTCTAGCGATATCAGAATTAATGCTTATTAACATAGCCAATCCATTAAGACGCTGCTGACACATCATGGAACGAAGGTAGTTCTTAGTTCTTTTCTGGTTACTGAATGATCTCTCGACATCCACAGCATATAGGTAATGTCATGAAAATTCTCAAGGAAATAAACACATATGAAAACAGATCGACCAGATTTTGAGTCACTATTTCTTGTAGTAGATTTTTTGAAGAAAGAGAAAGCTTGAAATTAATTTTGTATATTTCTTTGAGAAAAATCATTTCTTCTATGAGCTCGGGTGATCTATGTCTATTAAACGGCTTAAAGTATATCTTGTAGCTGCCTCTTTCAACTGAGTGATGACTCATAGAATTGAATTGCCAAAAGTTATTAAAAATTCTCCACGATGCTTGCAATAGCTGAGAATCTTGTTGAAAGACTTTCAGTGAGTGTTGAAAGAATTTTATTGAAATTATTTCTATAAAAGTCTTCAGCTTTTTCTTGCGTCGCGCATATGCGATTGATGGTGAAGGTTTGTAAGAACAATATATTCATATTAAAATATTATTTAGGTTTGAGTGCTTGACTTACGAGCAACGAATGATGAGTTACGATAGAGTTTGGACTGTTGAGAACTTTTAAATTTTACAAAAATTATAACTACTAACAGATTTATGAAAAATTTGCTTACAGTTTGAATTTATTTAACGTCAACAATTTCGTCACGAAATAATTACAATTTGCATAGCGCTATGAGATAATTATAATTTGTATGGTGCTACATTTCAATGAATTATTAAGTGAGGCCTGGGGCAAACCAGTGGCCCCCTATCCTAGGCCTTGCTTCTGTGCAAATGTAGATGACTTGTTGCTCTGACTTGAAGTATCCCATCGACGATCGTAATTTCTCTGATTGATGCATACAAACACATCTGATTCACATATCAAATCAATCTCACCTTCGTATGATGTATTAAATTAGCGATGATATATTAAATTATTCCTGCTTTCATATCGAAATGGCTGCCTAAATTATATGAAATGTTGGCAGTCTTGGTAGCAAGTTGATCCTAGGAACGTCAAAATATCAGAATTTAAAGTAAATTATGTGCTGAAAATAGTCACGTTAACTTTGAAAATTGAAGTGTTTTGTAGAAATTTTATATTGCCAGAGCATCCCGTTCGTTAGCCTTTTGCTACAGGAAAAAGTTCTCTTTGCTTCATAGTTTAGATTTTGCTGTAGAGCCTCCACAACATTAAACTACAGAGCAAGGGCCAACTTAACCTGCGTGGAGATCAATGTTTACAAAAATCTCTACCATAAGTTTTGTTTCTAATTTTACCAAACAGCAAAACCAAGTAAGGAATTTTTCATAATGTACCATGTTAATTTAATCCTATTAAACATAAATAAATAGAAGAGTCAATATAGAAGGGTGTGTTTATATCGTGCAGACATTATTGACCCCAATGGCTGCAAAAAAGCTAACAAACTTACTTAACAATGTTCACTCGAACTAACAAGTACTGGAAAAGTCAACAGGCACTAAACAACACGATAGCATTTTAAGAAAACACTGGCACAAAGAACAGAAGGACATGGGTTTGATACCTGCTAGCCCCATATGATTGACTATTCCTTCCATTCACTAGGTGGCACTGATCAAATGAGCAGTAGCACAGATGGTCAGTCATATATGACTCCTCTTAAACTTGTTATCGTCAGTTACTACAATATCATGTAATCTTAGTGTGGTTTGTCAGTTTGAATAATCAAAATATTATTACTAAATACTTAAATTATTGATTAAAAGCTAGTCTGGTAGGTAGGCAGGGTTTTCCATATCCATGGGCTGGCATATCCACTTACTTCACAACCCTGTTGAGAATCGTCTTGAATAAGACCCTACTTTCCACGATCTTTCTAAATGAATTCCAATAACTCAAAGAAACAACAGCATGACAATATACACATAACTGCATGTATGTAACATATGTCACATATATATGTAATACAAACAGATAACATATGCAACACTGATCAGCCTTAGTAACTCTTTATCTCTACTTGCCTGTCACAATTAGACCTGGAATGTCAAGGTCAATCTGATTCATGTCGATATCATCTGGTGGCTTTGGCACTGAAATGGAAAATTTTGATGGTGAGACATTTTCTGAATCTGATTCGTCACTTTCCTCTGGCCAGTCAAGAAGGGCTGATACGTTCTTATGTCTACCTGAGGGATCTTTGACCCAAAGATTGGCTGGATCATCCTGTAGTGAAGCTATCAATGCCTTTTTTGTGTCCTCCTGCAACAGAAGACAAATGAACAGAGCTGTCATCATTGTCATCATATCTACGTAAATAATTCAACAATATGTCACATGATGTTTGATGCTAGTTGTCATCTATTAATCTAACTACACACATAAAGGCCACCAATGCTGAGCAGAGCATATGCCCGACAGAAACTTGTCAGGCTAACACTTGACCGAAATATTTAATCACTATATCGCAAACACCACTACACCTTTGTGCTCTGCAATTTTAAAACTTGAAATCTTTGCTGCTGTTGCTTCCAGGGCAGCAATCACTCTTAACATTAGAATTGACTCTATTTGTGCCATACAGACAGATCATCCCTAAATGCATGCTCTTTTCAGCCGCTATACTTAATGGTAATGTCCCCAAATTTGGTAGTCAGCATGAGTGATATACCTGAATATCAGTGGCCTAAGTTTGGAAGAATATCATCATATCATGAATTCTGATGCATTTCACCTGCCTACTTGCAGGGTTTTGCAGACAGCAGATATTCTTGTCCTAAAGCCTTTGAAAAGCTTTCCTGTCACCTCAACATGGTATCTCCATGTGTTTTAGTGGTGAGGATGCTGTGCATCTCTGACCTGGCCACTTTCCATCAATGCATGAAAACTTATCTTGTTGAGTACATGGACCATAAGTATCAATGAGCTGATTCCTCTACATAATTGTTCTGAATGAACAAATAAGGAATGCTCAGATGAGAGCCTGTATCAATGGAAACTAAGTCTGTTTTGGCTTAAATCCCTGCAGCAAAATCATCCATGCAAAAGTTCAGGATTTACAGAAAGTAAAAAAAACCTGTTCGTGAATCTGTCACCCTTGATACATGGTTGTCCCATCAATGTCTATCGTAACAGCCAAGATGTACTTAAACAGACAAGTATTATGTGTCTCAACATATATGTATACAAGTACACACATACAAACTAGAAGCAATAAGAATGAAATGGCAGATAATGAGACAAATAAATTGTATGTTACTCATAAACATTCTCAAATTCTTGACACTAGAAACACAAAAACGAAGCAAATACACCAAAACTCACATCAATTTCCACGCTGAACATTTTGCGTTTCTTGCGCGAAGCAGGCGACGTATCTGGTGGCACAAGTCCTTTGGCAATTGCCATCACAAACTCATGGCGCTTGCGCTGCACAAGATGAGCCGTCTGCACAATCTTAGTACGTGGTGTGCGCAGATACGGACGTGCAACCATCTCTGATAATGTCTCAGTGCATTCCTCCAGTTCAGTCTACAAACAGAGTCCATCAATGTTAAATGCAAAGTAGTAATAACTAGTTCGGTGGCAAGGACTACCTGCATCTTTATGAACACGCAACTTCATACTCAACCATACAATATGTCTGCAGATTCACAAAATATAAGCTAATCTTAAAACAGAGAAAAATGACAATTAGAATTGCTCATTAGAATATAGGTCACAGCTCAAATGAAGAAACATGCCAAATATTATCTATGAACATGTTTTCTATAAATGCATGAATATGTATGATGACTGTAGTGTATGTGTTGAGCTGAACAGGTGCTTGGAAGTCTGGCCTTGCATAAGTAATTACTTGGCCCAACAGGCGCACACTGAGCATGTGTGGCGCCAAAATTAAATCCATAATATAGTTAATCTAGTTAATATAGTTTTAAATGCGTACAATATATAAAGACAACATTTAAAAGATCAAGTTGAAGATTAATACTGGTTTCTCTTATTTTAAAAGGAAGAAGACATATTTGAAAACTTTGAATGCTGTCAATGAGAATAAATAGACATGTACTACTACTAGAGTTATGCTATTTATTTATACGTAGAAGAGAGCAAAATAAAGTTGAATTAGAATTAGGTCACAGAGAATACAAAAGGTGACACTCACACTTCAGACATTCTAAACAACCTTTCTATTTCACTTTATGACACAATGAATAGTAAATAAATTAAATGATATTAACCCTTTGACTCCCAGCAACGAGTCCACCCATGGTTTCAGATGACAATTAGGTTCTGAGCACGGGTATACCTGCCATGCATCGTCAATGCATAAAACTTATTTGTTATGTGTTAGGTACATACAAGTATTTAGTGTTGTCTAGCTTTTAATTGGACTGTAACTTAATTTACATGTAGCTAAAAACGTAGAATTGTTTAGGAACAGATATGCATAAGTATTGTTCTGGTATAATCCATATGTCTGGCAGTAGCGCAAAACAAATGAAACATTAACAGACTTAACACCATTATTGCAAAAGTAAATGCTGGGAGTCAACGAGTCAAATGGTGAGATAAAATGCACAAAGTTGGCTTATTACAGAATTGCAAGCCATGCACAATGAGAACGCCACCTGCATGAACTCAAAGATTGGCTTTTTGTAGCCAGTCTCCTCTAAGTAATAGCCATAGACATAGGAACACTTGAGGACGTGTCGAGCCTTCAGCAGCTGAGTCACTGCATCCTGCACGAACTTAGTCTCCTGGTTTGCAGAGTCGTGATCTGTGACAGCCTTTGCCAGCACCATCATCTTCTCCTTGGCTGTGCTGAACAGCGGCACTTCCAGCTGAACAATTCACATAAGTCAGATGATGATCAACTGAATCACCGTTCAATCTAAATGAATCATGTTTAGTGTTAATAGCATAATTAAGGCTGTCAAAAAAATGTTAAAATCACGACCCGGGTACCCGTTGATCCGTGCTGTCGGGTACCCGACAGCGTTTTTACGGAATTTCGGGTAAACTGGGCAGCAAATTCCAATTCCCTGAAAAGGGAAGTCAAGCTACATGCTGTTTTGATTCCAAATTCTGCAATGAAATTTCCCTTTAAACAAGTGTTAAAAACCCTCAATTTTATAAACTCATAGATTAGTAGTTAATTTACAGAGTTTCATAAAGGAAGTATTAGTTAACCCTGGTCTAGTAAATCCGATCGACCGACCCATCCCATTACATGGGCTGCATTAAACCGATATGGTATCTTGTAACCATTTACATGTCTACAGAACTGTAAATTTGTAGAGTGTAGTGGGATAGCAATAGTATGAGAAAAACATCTACAAGATATTCTCACAGACATTAATGATGGAGTTTGCTATTGGGCAGAGAAGTTTATTCAATAACAATTGCATATAGCAGTTGTAGTGATTTTCAAAATAAATTTAGTCCAATGTTTTGATTTCTCTGTTTTGAATTTCCACTGTGCTTACAGAATGCTGGAGCCAAATTCACGGTACCATTGATTTGAGATCAATAAGATAACACCTTAAAACCAGCTTTCAGCTTAAATACACAATAAAGAAATGTTTGCTTTATTTAAACAATTAATACAAGGTGGTGTTAGCTTCTTACTGCTGTGCTGTTTCTGATAGGCAAACTGAAAATAAGACTACGGAGCCACATGCTTTTACGCATGATATCCTGGGTTTGAACCATCTCAAAGCAGTCATGTTTTCAGGAGCTTGGGAAGCCATCTGGCCCTTTATTGTTCATTAATTCACCACATCACCAATACTTTCATCATCCATAGTCAATTCTACTCCAACCATCAACATAGATATTATCATCATAACACATTGTATATTACTCATGTCAGCCAGCAAAGTAGTAAAGCTTTAACCAATTCAAGCATAAAAATAACTTTCTCAATTTTTAAAGAGCTCAGTGGAATTCATTCAAAAGAAATGCATTTCCAAGCCTTTTCATTCAGTATTTGCACACAGGTCGAGGATCGGTTGAAATTAAATATGTGCCAAAGTTAAATGAACATTGCTTGACTCCATCAACAGCAGCTGATAGAAAAGACTTGTCAGAATAGTAATTAATTGATAGCAACAATGATGTTTTTCAATATTCACAATAAGTTTAGAAGTTTAATTTGTCGATATTCATTGACAGCTTAAGGCCCTTACTTTGTAACTGTTCTCATGGTTTTTGAATCTTGCGTAATAGTGAACAAATCGGTTCAATTCCTGCATTTTCTTGTTCTTAGCCTCTGCCTAAAATACACAAGCAAAGAAATGTGTGAGCAGAGGTCAGTTCTGAATCAAGCTGGTCTAGCAAGCACAACATATCACTTTCTGTCTTTATTTCAAAACTAGCAAATCACAAATGAAATTTAGCTCAAATTCATTTTTTATTTTTGCCATATAATTACCACATAAAATTTGTGTGTACATCAATTGGACAAACCTCTGATTTGAGCATATCTTGGTGTTCTTCCACCTTCTTCACAACCTCATAGCGATTGCACCTGAAATATCCCCCTGTGGCTGTGCTGTGCTTCTTCCAAGGCTCCAGACAGACCCAACAAAAGTCATGTTTGCACTGCAAAACCAGACATCAGCCTTTAAATACAATTACAGAATCATCCTAGGCATTAGAGTAGATTAAGAGCTATACTAGCAAGTATATGAATCTGACAAAGACTGGGTCAGCAAACACAGCCTGTGTGTGTTAAACAGTGTCATCTCTTGGTCAAGAATGCCCCTAAGGTCAAACACACAGATGAAGAGGAAGCTACTCTTTGGGAAGAAGCTGTAAAAGAAGAGAGAAAACACAAAACTACCAAAAGGGTTCAAAGCCGAGGTTACAAAAACCCAATCCTGGCTCTGGGCCAAATGGGACTTATAAGACTCAATGAAAGTGCACCCAAATACAGGCTCCCTCACAGAAAGGAATGACGTCACTTCTAGCTAAAAGGAATGAAGCTATTCAAAGGGTTTTCCATACACTTCTGTCGAGCCAGTTATTATCATCAGTGTCAGATTTGCACTGTGTGATGATTGCTTACTACACAAACCTCTGCTTCACTGGTCCATTCCAAAGTAGTTTGTTCTGTAAGAGATGCTGCATAAATTGACTAACACCATACAGCGCACTGGAATGCCAAAGTGTTAAAGAAGTCTGAGTTAGTCAGATGGGATGAATCATAACAAGCCAGAAAAGACATTGCCATTAACTGTAACCTCAGTTGAGGTCTGGATTGAGAAATCACAGGTTATCAAATGCTCAGTAATATACAGAGACCATGGAACAATTAATTCATGTTCAATTCTATTGCAACACTACTAAAATGAATTTGTTACCATTATCACTGCTACTAAATATCTTTAGAATGATTCAAATGAAGCATAATTAGAACAATACAGATAGATGACAACAAGTCTACCTTGGAACACTTCATGTGGTTGCATCCTTCGTTCTTCTGAATTGGAGATTTGCAGTTGGAGCATGGCTTCGAATTGGTCACAAGCCACAGACAGTTGGCCGAGTTCTCAGTCTCCTCGTCAGTACCAGTCACTAGTGTAGTTCACAACAGCAACTCACCATTCTGTTGCCGACTAGTAATGCCACAAACTATAGTACAGCTGATGGGTAATGAAAGATAATACGATTACAGGTAACAGACACGGATCATGGAACCCAATGAGGCCGGGATGTCCTTTAACTGGCTAAGGCTCAACCCTAATAAAGACCAGTTCATTTGGCTGGGTTAGGCTAGACATGGTTGCCCTTCCCCTTTTACCTGTTCCTCTGTCATGCTGGACCTTGGCATCACCCTGGACCGAGAGCTCACCTTTACTAACCCATATCAACTTCTGCAACAGTGACTGCTTCTACCAATTGCACCAATGTTTTATTATCAGGAAATCTTGGAGTTTCAAAGCCCGCTGCTACTGCTGCTGCCACATCACCACTGCTGACACTGTTATAATCATTTCTTTTATTTAATGTGCACATGATTTCCTGATAATAAAACTTATGGCACCCTGGCATCTTGGATCTAGATCAGGTATATCTAAAGGAGAATCCAATTTCATCTCAAACCAACCATTGACTGGTGCCTGATATTTCACAACAACAGTGCAAGTGCCTGTGTGATGCTTCTGAAGCCTTTTCTGCACACATACACTGATGCAGTGTTACTGATAAGAAACATAAAGTGAAGTATCAAGTGTCATACATTCCTCAGGCTTCACTTCTGCAATCTTCTGATGCCAATTCTTCCAGTTTTCACAACTGGCTGGTTCATGTGCCTCACCAAGGCACTCCCTAAGAAAGAAGCAAATGACAATATAGCAACTACCAGGTCTGGACTTAACTTTGTAGAACCACTTGTGCATAGAGAAAAGTACTATATTAATAAATATCCATCCATTCATCGCTCCATGGGTTCATCGCCTGCAGGTGTTCAATTAATCAATGCAGCAGCACATAAAAGCATGGACTATGGCTGAAAACAGAGGAAGAGAGAGATGTTCTGATAGCAAACAAAGGTACCTCAAATGA
Source organism: Bimastos eiseni (assembly GCA_959347315.1). NCBI lineage: Eukaryota > Metazoa > Annelida > Clitellata > Crassiclitellata > Lumbricidae > Bimastos > Bimastos eiseni. The sequence continues at coordinate 18,398,091 of OY365811.1, forward strand.
TAGTCGCAAGAGTGTGTTAGGTTGATAAGATGTTCAGAGAATATTAAATTGCTGTCCAGGGTGACACCCAAATCACAGACGCGGGACGCAAAAATAAAAACAAAGTACCTACCAGAAGATAATGGAAAATTAAGCGTGAGTAGCTGCTCTTTAGTACCAAACCAGATCAACTGGGTATCAACTTGCAAACTAGCTATCCATCCGTTAAACATGGATTGGATGATGCTATGAACAGAACATAACTTTATAGCGGTAGAAAAGCAAAGCTTACCAACAGAAGGTGTGGCCATTTCCACAGTCAACTGCATGTGATGTGTCACTTGGACTCTGTGCATTCTTAGAAGCACGAAATGTTGGTGAGAGGAGATTATCTGCATCTGGCAACCTCACAGCTCGACCACAGCCTGGGTATGGGCACCACTTGATGCTGGGGTTACTCTCCACGAACGCCTAACACAATTCACACATTGACCAATGTTATCATTGTTCTATTAATATTATTACTTCAGATAGTCCCAAGGCCCAGCACACTAGTGATACATTAACATTTATCCAAAATCAGGCACCTCTAATTTTTGGAAACAGGAAGGACTGCATTGGTTGCCTATGCAAAGACACATTAATTTAAAATCACTATTCTCATAAATAGCTGCTAGGCTTGTTATGTTCCATACAGTCTTATGCAGCCATGCATCTCAGTAATATCTGTACCCAGGCCTTAGATCTCTCTGCTCTGCAGCGCCAGGTGATCTGGATTATCCTCCATCCCATACTTGGTCCCCTTCATCAAGGACTCACCACAGGCACTCATGACCTCACAAAGTGGAAAAAGGAGCTCTCTTGGTTACTTTAACCCCTACTGCAATTATGCAGAATTAAGCTTTTTCTGTGGTAGGGCCCATGATCTGGAATGGTCTACCCCTACAGCTGCTTTTCTACACCTCCTCACTAAACTTAAAACTGTTTTTGGGTGCATTGGAATTGTGAGTGCCTCTCAGTCTCCTTGAATGGGTGCTATATAAATTCTTTAACGCATGAATGAATGAATAATAATTAATGATTGTTTGAGCAATCATCCAGCTGAAAAACTGATAACATCCAATGAACACATTCGATTGGTCAATCTGATCGGATTATAGCAATTTCGTGTATGACCTTCTGAAGTCTGAAAACAACAATTGTCATAATTTTTCAACTAAAAAAGGTCAGCAATTAAAAAATGTAAATGAAAATGTAAGAAACAGAAGAAATTCTCAAAGTCTGCTAAGCTAGTCTATCAAATGCCCTTGATTCCAGCTGCATTATCTTCTGCAGATTCTCAAGTCTACGAGATATGGAAGTACGGTACCATTTGGATCAAAGGCATCGACCATGAGGAGGGAAGACATCAAACAATTGGAGGCCTACAAGAAGGGATATATGGCAAAGGATGGAGATAGTCAGATGGATGGAATGCAGGACAAATGAGACACACAAATGGTGGAAGAAGATCCATTATAGAAATAATTAGAAGCTGACAGAGAAAATGGTTGGGTCACATAATGAGGGGTAGACTCCATGCTAAGAACTATAATTGAGGAAAGAATTGAGGGGAAAAGACAATAGGAAGACCAAGAATCATGTTATTGGACTGGATGATGAAGGAGGGTTGCAGAAAGTTCAATGAGAGTTGGAAAACATGGCAAAAGGCAATGTCATTGAATGTACAAACCTGACTACAAAAGCAGATAACCAAAATAAGAAGAGAACAAAATGCAAACTCTGCAATAGCGCCAGAGCTTCGATAAATGATGTATATGCATTCATAAGAACAAAATATTCACTAACCTTAATATCAAACTGTAAGTAACGTCGTGCCATGTCGCGATCGACTAGAGTCTCAATAATATCTACTGGTACCAGTCGATTACACTGGTACCCTGGGCATGTGATGTTGTGAGCTTCTCCTTCAATTATTTTCCCACTGAGATACCTATAAAACCAAAAGAATTTCACAGATTTATACAAAATAGATTAACTTACCCTGGTAACTCTTTCAACATCATATAACCTACATACCTTCAATACAGTAGTTAGTATTGCGGTAATTCTGAAGAGTTGTTGTAGCAGTATCCTGCTGTCAGATAAAGGAATGTCTTCAAGGTGAATCAATCAGAGAGACACAGGAATAAGTAAACACTAGCTTCATCTCTAATAAATCATGGTATCTGATTAGGTCAACAAAAGTGTCCTCCATAGCCATAATCTAATCTCCATGTTTGGCTCGGTGTTCATCACGTTCCATGGAAGATTCACTTTGGAACCCGACGCATACATTGACCATTGCCAAAAGCACGGTCTTGTTCAAACAAACACACTACAACATCAATTATATTAACATTGCAAAAACAACACCATAGAGCCTGAAAAGCCATGGAGATTATAAGATATGTCTGCAACAAGCCATCACAGTCATTACCTACAGGTGAAGGCAAAGAGGCCAGCGTTCCCACATACACAAATTTTAATACTGATCTACTATACTACAGTACTTTAAATTAAATAGAGAGGAAATAATAATCTAAATCTTTTAAGTCTATAAACAAACAATCTCCAAATTTATCCGCTGAGCAGCAGAAGCTTACATTTTCCAACATGAGCGACAGAAGTGATGTTCACAAGACATCAGGACAGGAGGCTCCATTGTTGAAATCGAACCAGTACAAATGTCGCACTGTAACATATAAACACATCGTACATGCATCTTTGAATTTGGTAAGAAGCGAATTGAATCGCCAGGATCAATAAACAGAACCAATCCACATACAGAGTCAGAGTGGACCCTGTAGGAAAAGTGCAATGCCAAAGAGAGCCTGTTTCAGAGCAATGGACCAACCACTGAGAAGGCACAATTTTGTTTAATAGTTGTACGGGCAATTGGGACAACGAGCAGTCCTTGCTCAGTAGAGCGGAGACCCAATGCACGCAAAGTAGAGCGGTGGAGGTCGTGAAGATAGGCAGGCACGAGACCCAGGAAGGTCCACCAGACCAAAGCGATAATAAGGTACAGGATCCAAATTTCACAGCGAAATATGTAAGTAAACCACCAACCAAACCCACCCACTACTCCCTTCACCCCATGCCCTTGACTGCAAAATCCCCCAACCAACAGACTGATGCACAAAACATTTATCGTTAGATGTTATATATGTTTCATCCTGTGTTCACTAGATGTTTGTACAGTGTACACCAAAGTGCAGTTAGCAGATAAAGTATTGCAATCCTGGCATCGTCAATACTATTTTCAATATCGCAGCGAGTATCATGATAGTTTTATTTTGATGGCATCGCATGTGTATCGCCAATGCCTTTCTCTAGCCTGTGAATGATACTCGACACCAATACTTTCTTCCACCATAATTTATATGGTTTGTCGTCCACTTGAATAAGTCGCAATCAAGAAAGTGTTTCCAAAGGTAATCAACACTCAAAATGAATAGACCTGCAGAAACGAATATTGCCAATGCGATATCAGCACAGTGATCGAATAGCTTTGCCTACAGGTTGCTTAAAATACATTGCCTTTGGGAAATTGCTCTGTTGGTGCATGAAGTGTGTTAAGAGCAAACTCAGCAAGCCTAAGCTATCGAAAAGTATTAATACAAATATTGGTATTGCAATGCCTTTAAGAAATAGCATTGTATTGCAAATACTTTTAATACGAAATATTGGTATGGCTATAGTCAAGACTTTCCCAGTATTGTTAACAGCCCTGGCAATTAGAAATTGGATGATAAATAATATACTTACTTACTTAAATATCAGATACACCGGCATGTGACAAATTATAGTTTTGGCAATCAACCATTTTTAGCTAAAAGAATGCCCTTACCATTGCATCAGGCAACGAAGGACCAGAGCTCGTGGAAGGACTTCCAAGGTCGTGATCCACTGTTCCCTTTAATTCATCTATGACTGGAGCAATGCCTCGGTCATTGTACAGTGTTATTGGGGGAGTTACACCACACTTCTCACAACATGCAATTGCATCCTTAATCCAAGATTCCAGCAATGTTTCCCTCGACCACTCTACAATAAACAATTGCATATAATGTAAGCATGCTTTCATATTAAAATACATCAGTAGCAAACGAAAGATGTCAGTTAGGTGTTATAAATTCCCATATCATATAAACAGAATTCTATTCAGTCATTTGTCCCAGTAAGTGGTACAGCAACAATCGTAACCCCTTTACCGTGAACTCTGAGTTATCTCCTCCACAGATAGTGATTGTGCAGCGTGAACCTCGATTCAACTCAACATTACAATATGCATGTTTTTACTCACCGCTTATCATTATTCGTCTTAATCACAATATAAAAATATAAAAATTTTAGGATTGTAATAATGGCTATCCATATTAAAAATTATGACATGTTCTGAAGTGGCTGACTAACAATAATACATTAGAAACCTATTTCATACCAAAGAGGCTTGCTTGCGCATGGTCATTGGATCACAAGCGTGGTTTATGAAGCAATGAAATACATAGTTTTTTTGTTTGAAAGTAATAATTAATAAAGTAATAATTTAGAAGAATAACGACGACAGTAAAGATTACTAAAACACTTTGCCGTTTGTGCGGTCAAGAGATGTGCTGCAATTTGGCCTATGTAACATCAATTATTGTATGAAACTCAAAATAAAATTCATCAAAAGAACTGAATTTTATGTTTCTCAGAGCAATGATGGGCCCCTGCATATCTACACTTACAAATATCAGTCGTTCTTTAATCACTATTATGTTGAAGAATAACTAAAAATATTACACAGGTGTTTAAATAAATTTCAAAAATCATTCCACGGCAAAAGGGTTAACTTGCATTCAGTGACTTGAAACTACTTCTTAGCCCAAAACAACAGCACAGAGACCAATAATAACAACAGCTGGTAATCAAAATTGACCAGGTAGATGCTAATACATATAAAACCTCAAAAACTGGTTGTTCGGCTCAAAAGAGCTTCAACACAGTAGCAACAACAGAAGCAATAACAGACTCACCATGGTTCCTGAGAAGAGCCTCAGCAGTAAAGAGTGGAACATGCAGCATATCAGAAGTCTCAACAAGCAGCTGATCCTTGGCTTCCTGAAGATCCTGGGCTCTAAGTCCACTGTATCCCTACACACACATAGGTCACAAGTTACTCATCCATCTACAATATCTCAACAACAGACCTATATATTCAATTCACTGGCAACCCTGCAAGCTCTTCTGTTCAAAGTCAAAACTATATATATAAGACAAAGATTCTGTCAGTCTGTGTGTCCTTGACAGTTGATGCATTTGCACAGTTTTAGAACAATTCACTGCAAACCTACAACGTTGGCTCTGGGAACACTTGATACACGCAGTCCAGGGGTTCCTGAAGCCTGCTCACGTGGTTTTCCACGTCTCCCGGGGCAAAAACCTACGGCGCACCCTCACACACACCCATAAAAGCAAAGTTTCTTTCGTACACGTAGCCTACCAGCTTTTACCTGCCACCACTAGCTATCTACCTGCCTCTCTGCTTTGTATAGGCGTTAGAGTAGCCTGCCTGTCTGCTTTGTATACGCTTATAATTTTACGTGAACAATAGAGTACCCTAATCTGGCACTGTGCACGCAACAGCAGAACTACCTGATCAGAGCATCACTCCTCGCATTCGACCTGGCACCAGGAAGAAACGAGAGGATTGGCTATTGTGGACTTGATATGGTATAGCGCCGGTGATTAAGCAGGTCTCCCTGACGTGGCAGAGAAATTTTCATGGATTTACATTACATTACATTGCAAAGACTTTATAAGAAATGGTCCATCTGAGCAAACTATGGTGAAGTCAAGTTTGCACAATCGGTCTGTATTATAAATACTATTTATTAACATGTATATTTAGATTCTGTGTGTGTGTGTGTCTCCGTTTACACTTTTACAGCTATTCACTCGATCACTCGGGGAACACCTCGGGCACCCAGTAGAGGGGTTGGTGGATTGTTGAGGAGGAAGAGGAGGAGGAGGAGGAAATCGTAGGGAAGGATTATGGAGTAGGGGAAAGGACAAGGGTGACAATGAGAAGAGGGAGAGGAGTGTGAAAAGGAGGATGGGGTGGGAGGAGGAAGTGGTTAGGATAGGGTGAGAAGTTGAGGAAGGGGAGAAAGTTGGGAAAAGGTGAGTGAGAACAAAGAGTGAATAGAAATTAGAGAAGATGGAGAAATGGAAGAGGAATTACAGATGAGGAGGAGGGATTAGATTGAGGAAAGGTGAATTCTGCCAGACAGGCAGCCTCCTGCAAGGCTGAAGAGTCCCCTTAGGCCAGTCATGAACCACAGGCTGCAGATGCTGCAAGAACAGGAATGCCTAACCACAACTTCGTCCTCAATCAAGGTATCCTCATAATCTTCTTCACCCGGGCAAATGCCGTGTACCCCAGCTTGTCTACTTTTAATAATAAAAGTCTTCAATGGAATAAGCATCGAATCGGGATCTCGATGGTGGAACACCGGTCACAACCATTTTTTTAAGGAAAGAATATATACTTTAATTGGATCTTAAGCAGTTTGCTTGCTTGTCTATGCATGGAATAACATAAGCGACAATTTGTAAAGAGCAACTTCAAGAAAACACTCATAGCAGCACTTCCAACTATGTTCCACAATCAAACAATCAAAACTTTCGACTATGTCCCACAATCAAAACTTCAAGCACTTGTGGAAACAAGGAATGAGACAGACTAATTGGTTCTCACTTCTGAAGACTATTCCAGATACAGGGCAAACAATGCCAAAAAAGTTCTGTGCTGGAAGTGAACAATCTAGCATGAGACATGACGATGAGAACATGTGGGCACTGTTGTGTAGTGTTACTAAAATCATTAAAAATGAGAAAATTCCCTGCAGTTGACTCGGCAAGCATCACAGAAGCAGACTTGGACATAATGTATGCATGAATTTGGATGCCCTTAATAGCCCCAGCAATGGCACCAATACGTGGTTGGAAACAATAAACATGAATAGTACAGAATTGCTATGTGCTCCTTGCACAGGTCTTCAGAACTAGACTCTAAAGATTCCAGCCAGCATCACAACAAATGTTGCCCAGAATATCATAGATGCAGTATCATCGGGTATCATAATTTGACTATGTCAACTTTTGCAGCATCGGCTATCAACGAGTTTCCCGTTCTTCTAACAGCTTACAATCTTGAAGTGGTCTGTTTTGGGCTTTTGCCGATCCAATGACACTAACAGTTTACATCACTGAACATCAGCTTCACTTAAATTACTAAATGGTTACTTACTGATAATTTAATCCTAGGCAGGAATCACCCATAAAACTAAGCCACTTGAAATTTAAAGCTGACTGTGCTGTATTAACCTCTGTCGCGATTGGAGGCAACAGGTGAATGTCGGATGACCGCGATGACACAGATGACCCCTGTCAAGGACCCTAATGGCGATCTGGGTCAATCACTAGCCGAAGGCGATCACCTGTACACACGCAGACTTGGAATGACAGAAGCCCCTTCTAAGCCCCTTCTGGCTGGGCCACACCAAACCGGTTCCAAACCAGTTCCCGGGCGCCAACGTTCCGGTCAACAGAACTGTTATGAATGCATGCCTTCATGAGACTGAATATACTCTAACGTGACGTCGAGGCAATCAACCCCGTACAGATCCCTTTGATGTCCAGTATCAAAGGCCACCTTAAGTGAATAGAGGATCTTAAGCATAGTATAAATATCTATGGGACAGAACAGTAAGGATCCTCTGGTCGGTGTCGAGTAGAGACATGGGACACGTTGCTGCTGTTCTCGTCAACATTTGATAATCTATTGTATCTTCGATGTACATATTAATTTCCTTTTTTATTAAAGTTTCTTATATGAACATCGACTTGAGTGATAGTCAAGAGGAGCCCATCTTTGATAATTCGAACTAGGAGGGAACTCAGTGACAACCTCTGTCAAAATAAACTTATCAGTGAATCCTAATCTTAAACATAACATACATGGCATAATATACATGGTTTATTCACATTTGTGTATCTCATATTTGTCTACAGCTTACATAATTATCTGAACCAATTTATATGTAATGTCTAATTCAGTGATTCTCAACCGGTGTGCCGCGGCACACTGATGTGTCGCAAGGCACCGCCAAGTGTGCCGCGGCGTTAATAACGAAATCAAATTCAAAATCAATAAAAATGATATTCGAATTAAACTAAAACATAATGTGTCTATTTTAATGAAAAGGTAAATTTTTCTGTTGAAATCGTGCTTATTCAATAGCTTTGCTTTAATATGGAATCAAAACATGTGTGCCTGATTATATATACAGAAGTACGAGGGCTCTCAAGAGGGAAAGTTTTGTCTCTGGTGTTCCAGCTGAGAGGTAAACTGCTGACCTTTTTTACAAATGGCCTTTTGTGTGCTTTTCAAATTAATGAATTCTGGTGTGCTAAGCTAGCATATCTGACAGATATATTTCAGTATTTGAGTGTTGTTAACACTAGTCTTCAGGGTTATGCAGTAATGAGAACCTTTTAAGTCCTACTGACGAACTTATATCTTCGCAACGCAAAAATCAGATATGGAAATCAAGAATTTTGAAATGTTTCCTCTTATTCCTGCAAACTTTAGCAATGAAATGACATATGATATTTGATTATCTCACCACTCTTGAAGACAAGATTCAGCTTTACTTTCCTTACCTGTCATCTGAACACTATGATTGGATGAAAGACCCATTTGTTCAAATTGCAGGCAACACAAACATATTAACGTTAAAAGAAGAAGAGGAACAGTGAATTTAGCTCTGATAGAACTTTAAAACCTAAACATTCAGAAATGTTCTTAGATGCATTCTGGATAATGGCAGAAAAGGAACATGAAAATATTTAAAAGACGACTTTGCATATTCTTTTACAGTTCTCCACATCCTATTTGAGTGAGCTCGGATTTTCAACTCTTACAAATATTAAATACAAAAAAAAGAGAAAATTTGAAGTGTGTTGAAGAAGAAATGAGAGTTTGTTCATCGGAAATTCGTCCAAGGATTAAATAAATTTGCAAGGGACATCAAGCCCAGATATCTCATTGACATTGATTGACATTTAAACAGGTCTTACACCGATAACATGCACAGTTTACAATTAGTATATGTTTAACATTGTAAATGTAAAATTGTAAATAACTCATTTTAATAATGCATTTTAATAATGCATTTTAACCTGTTCAAGTTAAACCCCTAAATTTAAATGGTTTCTCCACTCTACTATAAATTATTTTGAAAATTATGTAAGCTTACAACTTTAAATTAAGCCTTCTTTTTGGAATGGTAAATGCTTAAAAGCAAGATTGCTCAAAATTAAACATAAAAATTAGTTTTAGTTCAACGGTGTGCCGCTGGATTTTGGAAGATTTCAAGTGTGCCGTGGTGTCAAACAGGTTGAGGACCACTGGTCTAATTCAATGTAAATTTGTTAACGTGAGCATCTTTCTTTGGTATGAATGTTGAAACTGATGAAAAGTTTGGCTTTAAACAAAAATGCAACACATTATGAAGATTCCAGTGAGTCAACATTTTTTCAGAACTGGATAATAATGCAAAACATGGTCAGAAATTAATGCTGGGTTTGGGTATAATCTGACCAAAACCTTGTAGAAGTAAAAAATAACTGTGATTCTGTTATGGCTAATCCCAGATTTTTGAAAGGCATTTTACGATAGTGGTGCTGAACGAACTCAGATTAGATACGCAATAGACTCAAAACACAACTAATAAGAAACATCTAGACAAGTAAAAAAAGATGAACTTTGTGCAAAAGAACACAAACGTATTGTTACAAATTTGCTAATTAAGTACACCCCTAACACGAGGACCTGCTTAGGAATTGGCGAACATCAGGAAAAGATTACCTCCGTTATGTGCCCTACATGGGACTCGGTGGCATAGCAGTATGTTCTGTGCCTTACAACCGAAGGATCGCAAGTTCGAACCCACCTCAAGTCACTGCATAGCGACCTTGGGTTAGTTGCTAACCTGTAATTGTCTGTGAGGAAGGCAACGGGAAACCACCTCACTCATCTCATCCATGAATGGCGTAAAGAAAATGGGTCTACCTTCAGGCAGAGAACTCAAGGGTGTACTTAAGTCCCATGGTTTACCACTTATCGCTCTAAAGGAGGTCGCAAAAATGCCCAACTAATGTATGCCCCTCCGGCCTGGTGGGGATACACCAGAGCCGAAGAACGGGATCGGATGGAGCAGCTGCTGGAGAGAATGACGCGCAGATACTTCCTACAACCTCCAGCTCCTACTGTGGTAGAATTAAAGCTGCACGCATCAACGACCAGCATATAATACATCAGCTACTACCTAAACATCGACCATCGAGTTATTAAGCGCTCTGACCCCGAAGTCATGACTTTATTTTACCAGATAAAGATATTGGAAATTTCATACCTAGAGCATTGTACAAAAACATATACTAACATAAATCAACTAATTAAATCTAAAAATAACTGGTTTTCTGATTCTGCAAACTGTAAATGTCTAAATATTAATCTGTACTTGTCATAACCATTGTAACAAGCTGCAAGCATGATGTCTGAATAAATGAAAAATTGATTGAATTGATTGATCATCATGTGCTATAAGAGACATGGGAGCATTCCATGTTTCAGAAACTGTTACCCAATGCCTACTCAACAGTGTTTATTAATGACACTGCATTTGAAACCATTGACATCGAATGACGAATATCAAACTACATAAATTATGTCTAAATAAACAGTTTTTTTTAAAATACATAAATTGATTTATGTCTAAATAATCAATGTAAAAATACATACATGTACATTTATGTATGAATAAGTAATATAAAAATACATAAACTGATTTATGTATAAATAACAACTATTAAAATACAAAAGTTGATTTGCAAGTTTATGGCAGACATCTGCGATTAGTTGTGCTGCTCATATGGACGATAATATTAAGAGGTTCATAATTTGATTATAGAACTACCTCATCTGATTCCATTTGATTTAACAGGACATCCATCTCCTCAATATTCTGGTCATCATTCTAAAGCAATAACAATCCAATGTTAGCATCTAGAACTATGCTTAACAATAAAATTTACTGTAAAACTCATAATTGGTAAAACAGCCGACTCTACAGTGCTGAGTGCATAATTTTCATTCAATTATGATACTACTGGCAGTCCTGCATTGGATTCCTATCATTGCGTGTATCCACTACAATATCCTCTTTTTGGTTTCCAAAGTCCAGCAAGGGAGTTCCCCCAAGATATCTATCTCTCAGACTTGTTTCGAAAGTCATTATTTGCAATTTCATTCTGTTCCCTGTGCTCTGCTTATCCCTTGATCTTTTTGTTCCTAGGACACTGTCTTGGCTCAACAACGGGTGTCTTGCTGTTGTGTGTCCATCTACCTGGAATGCTCTTCTTCTCTCACTAAGAGCAAAACTGATGACTTGCTTCTCTCCATCAACTCTTTAAAGACATTTCTTTTTCTGTGAGGCTTCCGTGCTGAGCGCACCTCTGAATAGTCATTCTGCGAAAGGCGCGACATAGATTGTTTTAGAGTTGAAGTTGGGAAACACATAGATCACAGCCAGATGCATTGAACCCAAACCAATGGACGTGAATGAATCAGCTGACAGTTTTAAAGCATTTGTAATTTGTCCCTTTGACTGGAAGAATGCTCAATTACAGTAAATACAGAAATCTAAGACTTTGAGACTTCTTTGAGACAGCATAAAGCTATGCTTAAGTACAGACAGACTACAATAACTTCATAGCTACATACTGAAAAGACCATCTTTGATTCTAGGTAGAGGGCAATTTCACTATTGCCAGCCTTCTCTGCACAGTCACACGGAGTCTCTTTAAGTATGTTTTCAGCAAATAAAGGGGCTCCATGCGAAACGAGCAACTGTAATCAAACAAACAAACAAAAACTTATTATTGCCATGAATTTTAAATATTATGACAAATAAACTTTGATATATTACCCAGAAGACATTGGCAATGGTGGCAAGCATAGTAAAGTAATAACCAAATCAAACTTAACTAATTAATTAAGAGAATGTTCCAAACTAAACTAAAAAGTGGCTTGCCTTTTGACAAAGGCATATTTACATAATGTAGCTAAAAAATATGAGTGAGTAAGTTTTCAGTAGGCATATAGTTTAAAAAGTACAACCAAAAGTAAATATTTATATGAAGTTCAAGTGCAGTCATTAATTAATCCATCGGTTAATTGCATACATAGTAATATTTTAACAATTGAGAGACTAAGAACCTATTTGGTGTCAATTGGAATCAAACTTCAGATATGGGTCATTGTATTTAGTTGACAAATGATGGGTATTTGATTTAGCCAAGATGGTAAGATAGAATTTTGATGCCCTAGTTGGGTGTGATAATCAGTGCCAACAGTGTAATAATGAGCATATCCTGGAGGTAATTTAAGCAGTTTAAGCTCTAGAAAGATAGGACCTGTATGTGAACAATAGCAATTTCAGCAATTTCTCCAGCAATTTCTCAAACTGCTCTTTTCTGCAACATCATTAATTTTTGAAAATCTGGAATCATAGGCAGACACCAAGAAATAAAAATAGGAAAATAGTATGCACGTCAAAATTCTGTCCTGAAAACCAAAGCCTAAACAAAATTTATTTAACCTTTAATGATGAGGTGCACTGATTTCTCATACATTTAAGAACACATTCGTCATTAAAATGGTATAAAATATCACACTTAAAGCCGTAACATCGCGACATCTCGGTTTAGCTAAACCAGAGCAATTGGTCGACCTGGAACACCCATCTAATGAGTATGCATGCCAATCAAAACTAGAGGTCTAGCAGCTGGGTCCCTGCTTGTCAACTGAGTGGTCAGCGATGGAACTATTGGCTCAATGTCTTTCAATGGACGCACTCTCCAATGTAATGACATACTGTAGCCCATTTGCATTTCAATAATAAAATGGGTTTCAAAGAACACATATACACATGTAGCTACAAGCACACTGACACACGATACACACACGCATATTGTTATGCATATCACATGGAAGCAGAGGGAGGGGATATGCTTATAAGCAACTTGACCAGGATATGCATTCATTTCGGGATTCATTTGCGCAGAGCATAAACATCACAATCAGCCAACCCTATATGAAATGGTAAGTCTGAGCAACACTGACAGTAATAGATGGAACTGTATAATATAATTGGGGTACCCACAAGTCTTATGTGCCCCTGCAGATGCAGACAATTAGGTCAGTCCACCTGAATATAGGGTCAAAGAAGGGAGAAAAGTATGATGCAGATGGCAATAGACTAGACATAACAACAGGCAGGTGTTGTGAACAGGGCACATAATCTTGAATTGCAAGACTGAGACATTGTGACATAATGTAAACAGATGACCAGTTGTGATGCCAATCAATGCAAGGAACCTATATATTATGGGGTATATATAAAATCATATATATATATATACACACACATGTGTATATATATATATATATATGTAATATGTGTATGTAGGGGTAAGTCAAGTTACCACACACTTATAGTCTCACATATAAGATCACAGAACCTTGGAGTCTGCCAGTACCATGGACAACTACAACATAACAATTCTTATGTATGTATGTGTGTTTGTGTGCATGTGAGTATGTTTATATATATATATATATATATATATATATATATATATATATATACCTATATGTGTGTGCGTATGTATGTATGTTTGCATGAGTGCATGTGTATATTTATCTATGTATGTATATGTATATATGTGTGTGTGTATGTGCGTGTGTATGTATGTATGTATGTATGTATGTATGTGCAATCACGTAATGTATGCATATATGTATGTATGCATATATACTTTTTGTCCTAGTCTGGGGGTAATTGTCATGAGAGGAATTCTCTGTTCCCCTTTTCTTCACAGTTCCGTTATTGGTTCCAACAGGTGATGTTCGAATACTGTCTATCATGTTAGCTGTCATGTTATTATCATGTCCTTGCTAGTATTTACTAACATACCGGCCTACTTATGACAATGATCTATATGAACACAACGTAATTATATCCTACAAATAAATCCATACACTAATGTTCAGTTTACAAATTTGCACAATCTTAGAAACAGTTTCTAACACAATCAAGATGAAAGCTGGAATAAACCAACTGAGCACTTTTAATGTATGGTAGTATCTAGCCCTAATAGGATATGACTTAGTTGTGTTGGAACCAGAGAACCAAAAGCCTACTGACATCAGTTGCAGGTAACATGGATCACAAGCTGAGGCCCAGTCTATCAAGAAGTTATGGCCAGGCAATCAAAGCTATTATTGTCAGTGTTGCTAGACTGGCCCTTTCAGATACAGCTGGCTGTCTATACCCTGCACTAATGAATATATACCCTGTTTAATGCCAAATGCTAATGTGCTCTGAATATACTTATGCCTTGGTGCACGACTGTCTATTGGAAAGACCCACTGTCTATTCAGAAAGACCCAATTAGCCAGCTGCTATTACTGTATGTGAGATTGAGGTTCCTCAGGCCTTTAAAGGCTATTGGAAGTAAGCAAATGCATATTGATTAGATGGACGTCTGGTTTTCCACCCCAGTGTTATGCCTTTAAATAAAAGCACAGAACTTCAATGTCATCTTTACTTTTCTGAGAGGCAATAATATTAGGCTGGCAATCAGAAGGCATACCTAAAGGAAAACTTTAGGGATCAGTCCGAAATTGACTCAGACATTATTAGGGTCCCACTTATGCGAATTTCCAATTATGCGATTTTTCACATAAATTGGCGTTTTTTGCAAAAATGGGAAATTTCACAAATTTTCGCATCGCGTTTGGAATCTCGGTCATTGTCAGCTATTTTTTGCATAAATTGTTTCTTAGCATGAGTGGATAATTGCCATTCTCTCAAACTGGAGAACATGGTGATGCTGATGATTTTGAAACAGCTGGTGGCAAAGCAAACCTATAGCTTAGGCTAGCTAGCTAGATAGGCCCAATTGATTGTAATAGTAACAGTAACATTCAACTATTAATAATATTACTGCTGAACCATTCAAACTTCAGCAATATAACACAAGTTAACTGCAACATTTTGTTTGAGAATGTTATGAACTTGTGCATTAATATATGCTTGTCTGAATGCTTTCAATATGCATAAATTTTGATTTGCACATAAATTCGCAGAATTTAAGATTCTGCATCGCATAAAAATACTGGGTGTCTTCCTTCAAGATAACCTAAGACTCACAGCTCCCATTGACCACCTCACAGCAACTTGCTCATCTTTTATGCTATCAGAAAGTTCAAAACCCATGGTTTATCCTCCACTACCATTCATTACATAACCAAAGCCACTACAACTACCATTGCCAAATTGTTACATGCCCCCCATCCTGGCATCTGATAAGAGCACCTGGAAAGAATCTTAAGAAGAGCTACACGCCTAAGTTATTTAGAATAATCCTTCTCAACAGTCTCTGAACTTGTAAACAAAGCAGATGCGTTTGAACTCTTTTTCTCCATTTTACACACTGAGAAAACCCCAAGCATATACGTCAAAGCCTCTGGAACCCTGGTAGTAATGTTTGACTTATTATCCACAAACTCTTCCCTGTTGAAAGATCAGGTTCCAGCCCAAACATCAAAGGTCCATGTATTTTTCGGGAGCTGAGATTCTGTCACTAGGTCATAGAAACAGGATGAGGCAATTTTTAGAAATACAAGTATTAAGGACCTCAAAATTTATTTTTTGAAATAAAAAGATAAGTAAGTAAATCAGGACTAAGTGACAAAAACGAATTCTAAAATTATTGGTTGGAGACAAGCTGTGGACTGCAATAATAAGCTGCAAGATTTGATTTTTAAGGCATAAAAGCTTAGATAAAACATTACATTGAGAATATGTGTGTAGAAAAAAGTGCCAAGGGTAAGAATTAGAAAACCTGATAAGTACATAGAGAAGTAAAGTTATGTGACTGGCAGAACTAGAAGTAGAATTATTTGAGGGGTAGCACTGAATAACTTTCAGAGAAGGAAAACCAGTTTAACTGAAGTGAACAAGAAATAGAAGTAAAATAAATGAAAGAAGTAAAATATCACAGGCACTAATTCTACGGTTCTACAGGCACTAAACTCTAAGAATTAAAGACTTCTTACCAAAGAAGTGAAAACAGCACAAAATAACATTCTACTTTCAATAGCATAAACAGATGCTTTGATCAAAGACTCCCATATGGACTCTATATATTACATAACATACAGTTCAACATGCCATGTAGCACTGTGGACTCTTGGATATGTATATAAATCATCACTCTAAATAAACTTACTTGAGCATCTGTTTTGTGAAGCAACCTGGGTTGCATGAACAGTAGATCCATATACTGTCCAAATACTCAGTAGTGATTCAGTTGTTACTGAATTCCTTAAAAATTATAAAGCAAGTAAATAACTCGGCCCAACCTTAAAGAAATGCTATACCTCAACACATCTGTGAATTCCAGATATGGCAGAATAATGGAGGGCTGTGTTCTCCTTCTGCAACAAACACCATAATAATCTTTAGTTAACTAGCAAAAATACAGTATCATTTAACAGTAAAAAGAGCATTGTTTCACAATAGTGGCAGACCATTAAAAAAAAGCAGAAAAATATGTCAAACTTCAACATATCACTGAAGTTATACACCTTGTTGGATAATGAAACATTCTTTGCCCATTCTTACTGATACTTGTATTGCCTATGATGGGGTAAGACAAGTGCATTGGATAGGGTTGACTGAACTGAACCGAGAGATAGACTGGTCCCGGAGTAAGATAAAGGGAAGGAGAGTCTAATCTGGGGGACAGTCATAAGTTCAAGTCAAGTTCATAAGTCTTGAAGAGCTGACCTGAACAGATCAACCTACGATTGTAAGACAGATCCCGACTCGCAAAAAAATGTTGGTGGAAGATTCGAGTCATGATCATAAGTGTTCACTTAAAAGGAACAAGTCACGGTCACCTCACTACAACTTCAATGACGTCTTCTACTGTCAGTGTCAGTATTTTACTACTTCTACTATTAAAAGCAAATTTTACATTTAATTCTGGTAAGTGACAGACATAAGATACATCAGTAAGCGCTCAGTCAACATAAATGCATACAAAACGAGCAACATAGGATAACATAATTGTAATGTATCATACTGCATTGTAAGCAAGCCTAAAAAATTAAAAGCCAAGACACAGATTATGAAAGTGTGGAAATTAATTTGAAATTGCACTTTTAGTTGAAAGCATACATGTGCAGTTTGTGCACTTGCAGATTACTTCACATCATTTCTCCAAAATTTTCTACAAAGCTCTTAGAATATAAAACTTTGCTCTATATTTTCTCTGAAGGCAGCCAGTTTTACTATTTTTATTATGGCTTCCTTGGTTATCCTAATTATAACTGTCAACAAGCAGTTTGCTACTGAGATTCTGTCACCTGTACCTTACTAAATATGGTGTGCTGAATCCAAATCCAAAATCCGTTTTTGCCCATCACATCCAGTTTTTAAGCTATGAGGTTCTTTATGTTTACGCAATTATAATTAAATTTGCTGTAGCGAGTAGTTGGTTGTTAGTGGTTCTTAGTGCAACACTGTAGTTGGGCAGTTGTGCTAAAAGAAACATATGACTACATGGAAACCATTCTGAAACTGACAAGTTATGCATATCAAAAGTGGAATATTTGTGGCTATCTCAAAGTTGTCTCACTCCTTCTTGGCTTACAGTTGGGATATACCAAGTATATGTGCTTCTTGTGTCTTTGGAACAGTTGTGATGATGCCAACCACTATAGCCTAGAAGAATGAGAAGCCTAGTCAAGAAGAATGGCTTAAGTGAGTTGAAACAATATCATGTAGATACAGCATCAAGCATATGCCATTAGTAGACAGTAAAATCGTCTTTCTTCCACCACTCAACATAAAACTGGGCCTCATAACAAAAATTTTGAAGGCACTGGACAAAAAAGGTGATGGTTTCAACATCTCAGAAAAGTAAAGCCAAACTTAAAGAGGGTGCATTTATCGGTCCCAAAATCCGTGAACTGCTGCGTGACGATGAGTTCACAAGTGAGCTGAAACCAGCTGAGTTAGCAGCCTGGGAAGTATTCGTGTCATTGTCCAGAACTTTCTTCGTAATCATACAGCAGAGAATTATGCCAAAATTTTAGAGAAAAATGCTGACAGCATATGAATTTATGGGTGCTTGAATGTCACTAAAGATGCACTTTCTACATTCTCATCTCGATTTCTTTCCACCCAATCTGGGCGATGTCAATGATGAGCATGGGGAAGCTTCCATAAAGATATGAAGATGACAGAAAGCAGAGGAAGTTAAATCCCAGGATGATGGGAGACTATTGTTGGTTCTTGCAATAACAGATGGATATTTCTTACAAGTGCAAAGGCAAATGCCTGAAACATTTTTAAAGACTTTTAATTTGCTAATATAGAAGTTGAGATGAGAAAGACATTCACAGTGTCATTGGCATGTGTCTTGTAATTATATTTTGTGCTTTTGACAGCAAATACATTGATCAGAGACTCTCTTGACATCAAATATACAAACACAAATCAGTCATAATTTTTTTGCAAAGTGTCCATAAATTTAATTACAGGCACATTGCAAATGTATGCATAACTAAATATTTGGGGTTCCTGTGAAACCTTGCATACCGATTTTCTCAAAAACATGATGTGATACAAAAAAACAAGAACACCACTGGATTCAGTATAAAAAATTCTATAAGGAACAGTTGAATTGTTTTCGGTAGCAAAAAAAGTTAAAATTTGTTGGCCAGTGATTATAAGTCGATTAGAACAAAACTTATCACACAGTAGTTCTCAGTTCTCAGAAGAGAAAGTATTTTGTAATGACTGAGTGAAAAACATCAACTTTTCGTCGCAGAGCAGTGGAACATGCGTGCTTTAGGCGATACAGTTGGTAAAAGCCAATGCTACCTACTCAAGCTGAAGGCCTGCTATCGAGCAAGACAAACCTGGTTGTGTCAACCATTGCTGGGATGCCAAATACAAAGTGGAGACTTGCAACCATGTTGACTAATCTACCGATTTTGGATTTCATAGCAAACCAAATCAATTGTTGGTCATCCCTGGATTCTGCTGGAGTCCTTCAGAGTCACACCAGCTGTGGCTGTCCAAGGAAAATCAGCTGCATTTGCTGTATCTTCTAAATGGGCTCACACTGTCCACAATGTGACATCATCAATGCACAGGTATGATTAATCTAATGGTAACTAACGAGGTCTTAGAATTCTGCAGCATACCAAGTGAGCTCTGAGGACCAACGACCACATCTCTGAAACTCCAGTCAACATCACAGGTAACAGGCCAATAAATTCAGAACTTGAATGTTTGGGTATGATGGGAACCATTCCAGATAACCAACACATAACCAAAGCAGTGGCTATAAATCTGATTTGCCTGACAGGTGACACCAGTGCTATGAATATAAATATATATATAATTTTATATATATTTATACTTTAAAGTTGACAAAAGACGCAAAATGAGTATTTTAAGCTGTCACTATGTGGGCTGAGATAGATATATCATGCCTTAGGGTTAGGGTAACTGCTCAAATCCTCTCCACTGGTCTAAACTACCTAATTTATGCAAAAATTAGGAAAGTACATGTAGTCATGGTTTTAAGATTTGTGAAATTAATTAAGAATGTAAAACAAAAGCTGTCTAATAAGCTATATTAAGTATTGTATAATGGTTGCTCTATACAAGCTTTAGTTGAGACTGTACAAGTGGATGCAACTTGATTAGCTTTATCAGAACAAAGACTATATTAATATTGATTGCTCACACAGTAGGTCATAACCGAGATTGCCTCGGCTGAATATCCCATTTTTCGGGAGTATTCCCCTCAGCAATTATTACACACACAAATAGTCAAAATCAAACAAATGTTAATTTAATAATTTTTTTATAAACATTTAACGATCTAAGAATGAAAATTAAAATTTGAAACTGCATTAGGTGTTATTACAGGCACAAACATTTATCTTGCTAGTTTTTCACAACACGAAATGGTGAAAGTGATGAAAGTTGACAATTTTAAGCTCCATCTGCAGATGGTACTCGCCAGCCCAGAGTTACCACTACTAACCGGATACGGCATCCAAATACTTGGAATCGGTACTCGGTGGAAATTGTCTACTCAGTTATGCCCTATCACACAGTCCTCTCAAGATGTTGAGAAAGGCCATTTTTTCAAACCAACAATGTGAGATACAAGTCAACTGCTGAGGCCCTGCAGAGGTCCAAGTCACATGGCTCTTTGGTCCTGTCTGATTAGGTCAGCAATTCAGCATTGCTCAATAAGCTGCATACTTGCACAAGCAGACAAAACATCATACATCCAGTTTGAATATCAATCAACATGATTAGGTGTGTTAACAGGCACACATTCCAATACAGCAAAACATTTTGCCCACAAGAAAACATCTCTGGTTTATGCAACCTTAATCTTAAAAGAAATATTACTAATTGCTGCATCCCTTTTCACAAAGGGCTCATCCATATATTACATATGCAAAAAATCGGATTTTCGGAGTCACCCTCCCCCTGTTGCACCGCATACATTTTGTGGACCCCTCCCCTATGCGTACATACATTTGAGCTCTACCCCCTATTGCAAAGGTTAAATAGCTAAAATATGAGACATTGATTTTACCACAGGCTATTTATTTTTGTTAAACATCATATTTAACAGCTTAAATTTGTTAATCGTCATGAAGAAATAAAACACTAACAACACTTGCATTTGAAACAGTTTTAATGCTACATAAAAATGATTAAGATAAAAATGATTAAGCAGGAATATAGTCTGTGATTGGGTTTACATTTCTGATTTTCATATCCTGTATTGTGCATGTCGTAATTAGACAATTATATTTGCGTACGTACATATTTTCGGTACCCCTCCCCCACCACAATTCCGATTATCGGTTTTGAAATCAGTAATCAGTTTCTGTGATGCAAAAAGGTTAGGGCATAACCGGAAATCGCCTCAGCCGAATATTGGACTGTTCGGAAGTATTCGCCTCGGCAAATATTACACCCGCAAATAGCTAAAAATAACTTTTTTAATAAAATAATTTTTTTTGATAAAATAATTTTTTTTCATCAAATAATTTTAGGACTTACTTATAAGTTATTGATTAATTGAACAAGAATTTAACTTTCCATTGAATTTTCTTTAAAATAATGATGTTAATTTATATTTTTCAATTTCTTTTGGTTGCTTCCCCAGGCAGCAACCAAATCAGTAATTTTCCCACTTGAATTGGCTTCACCAACTTTCCGGTAAACATTAGAGAGTGAAGACGTCATTGATAACATCATATTTCAAATTTTAAGACAAGGTTCTACATTTTTTTCACAAATAAAGTTATTAATTAATAAATATATTGCTATAGCTTAGAGTGCAAGGATACACTATATGAAGGATATTGGTAAAGACTCTGCATCGACTATAGATAGTTCTCCGTAGCTGTGCTTTGCCTACGGATGGTCAGATTTGCTGCTACTATTCGGTTCGTACCCGGATCCGGCAAATAGTTCATCCAAATACTCGGATGAAGTACTCGCGTGGAAATTGTCTACTCGGTTACGCCCTAAAAAAGGTATTCGAATTTTTTATTTTTTCCCCTTATTATTTATCTCACCTATCCCGGATTAGTTCCCATAGAAAGATGCTGAAATAAGTCGGTCAACTTCAAAGGTACAAACGTGGCTAAGCGAAATATTTCTTGACCCTGTCTTCCAACAGGGTAATTAATAGCTGCCGATTGCTAATAAACGGTTCTTGTTGAGACAAGCCTAATGTGGGAATGTGCGCTGGGGAAGGTAACCCGACGAAGATAGCAGCACTCACTCAGACAGAAGACCTGGCTTCAAAGCACCCGAATTTGATCAGTACAGGGGAGAGCTCATAGGCGACTGCCGGTGGGGTGTTTACAATGGAAAACGGATGCAGCGTGTAACCAACTAGTGGCCAGTGCAAAACCATAGCCGCAGGGAGATTTGGAGAAATTGAGAGCCGAGTGCTGTAGCTACTGTTTGTTCCTGATTACGTCACAATAAAGACTTCGGTGTCGAGTATTGATGCTACGTTGCAATACGTAACACATGAAATAACGTGCAGAGTTGTGTTATATTACAATTTACAACCGGTTTAAAATTGGTTTTTTAAATCCGGTAATCAGTTTGCCCCAAAAATCAATATTAACAACCCTAATATTGCAATATATATATATATATATATATATATATATATATACACCATCTCTAAATAACCAGCTCACTAAGGACTTTTACTGCTCACACAAGCATAATAAATTAGCATTATAAACCTTACCTAACTTTATTCTAATGACTTTTAAAATGCTGTTATTGCAGTAAAAATAAAAATTCATTTAGAAGCCAAGCTGAAATTCAACAGAGAAAAGAATAGAAAAAAACCATCTTTACCCCAATTTCATGCAATGCTGCTTTCCCTAACAACTGAGCTTCTGGCCTAGCTGGACTTTGGTTTGGAGTACCACTAAAAGCTTATTGTCTGCACTAGGACATCAGCATTAGAGAAATGAGAAAGAGTGCTTTAAAAAACCTAATAACTAACCTCATCAGTCGCTCCAAGGTCTGCTTTCTCAACACGTCCATCTTGTAGGACAGGACCCGACCACTGAAGGATCAAAATGAGACAGTCAACGCGCTTCTGTTGCTGAACATGAGACAGACCCTTCTCAACAGCACACAGACAATGCAGCACTGTCTCATTGTGAGAATTCTTCTTGTTTGGATTGCCACCTAGTTCCACTAGAAAGATCCTGAAGAAAATACATATGTATACAAAGAGTTTGGCATCTCGAATTTTACAAGCAGTTCCTCTGAATAGGACAATACCTAGACAAACAAAGACATGCACTTAATTCTATACCTTAATTGCTGTCTATCTACTCAAGTCCATCTTCCAAGGGCAAATAATGATGGTGTTGAAGCCCCTTCAAGATATCTACTCAGAGGCAATAGTTATGAGGAAGGAAGCTCCAGCATGAGGGGGTCTGTAGTTGCAATGTACATAGAGCTGGATATCAACAGCGGATATAGGTAAATTCTTCGTGAACAGTTCTTCGTAAAACAATTATTTGCAAGCGATTCTTCGTAAAGTATTTCTTCATATACAACAATTCTAACCTAGCATGCACAAAGAACTAACTGTTTTATGAATTGTGCTTTATGAAGAATTTATTTTACGAGCAACTGTTAATGAAGAAAATGTCGAACACCATCATCAGCATAGAGGTAGATTTCTATGTCATCATGAGATGTGATGGCTGACAGTTCAGAAGTATAGAGGATGAACAGCATGGTCCTAGGACAGAGTCTTGCGGGACACCAGAGTATGGAAGCAATGCATGTACATACATATGTATATTATATATATATAGCTTAATATAACAGCATAGATTATATGTTGGGTTATACATAAATATCTCAAATCATAAATTGGTAGTCCTATTCTAGGTAGTCCTATTTCATTGCATGAAATTGGGGTAAAGATGGTTTTTTCTATTCTTTTCTCTGTTGAATTTCAGCTTGGCTTCTAAATGAATTTTTATTTTTACTGCAATAACAGCATTTTAAAAGTCATTAGAATAAAGTAAATCTCATAGGAACCTTAGTAATGCCTTTAGGGTTCATAATATCCAAAAAATGTCACACACTTCCTCCATAGTAACAAGTTAAGAGGATAAAACTTCCTACAACATTTAACAAACAGTAGACCTACCTGAGAAGTGATTTCATAGCATGTCGAGCGACGTAGTGCATTGGTGTGTTGTGACTGTGGTTATCTCCATAAGATGAATTTGGATCTAGGCCTTTGTGCAAGTCACTGTTACTTGTGAACAACTGCATTGCAGCATATTCATCTCCACTCTGTAGATGTTTACGAAATTTCGATGAACTGCTTCCCATTTTCAATTAGTAAGTAAACATAAGATAGCACTGTGAAACTTCACTGTTGCATGCGAACACTGTCAATATCCCTACAGTTTCTTATTTCACAAGGTAAATCCTGTAATAGGCATTATGCATTTCATCGTCAATTCCTACAAAAGCAATAAGCATAAAAAGTCAGCATTAGTCCATAACATGTGCTATAAAAATATTTGCACTTGACAAAGGAATTGACATAATAGAATCAGCTTTGCATTTACATAAATGCACAATTAGTTAGAAAATCAAGTGAACTACATCTTCCCATTTGTAATATGTCAGATAGTTGCAGAGAAATACACCTTAAAATGAGCAATCTATTTCATTTTCTGCGATGGTGAGCAGCTCTAAATAAAAAACTTGCACGTAATTTTTGGTAATTCGTCAGATGAAGATTAGACTTCAAAAGATTATAAACATTTATGGATGGCAGAATCATATAGATCTCCTCAACTTTCTCAAGCTTTCTAGACTACTCTCACTCTCTAGTCTCTTTAGCAACTCAAAACAAATCTTCACTGGACATTTGTGTTTCAGTTAATGGCTGTTTTTACATCCATACTAAAAGTCCAAAGCACACAAGATTTTCATGCTAGGCATCAGTAAAATACCAATTGTGAGTTGTAAAAGTCACTTTCTGTACTTACTTACTGAGTGCATATGCATAATGGGATATGGCTGGTGTGGTATCTTAGGTTGGTATCAGCATTAGACTTGAGAGAATTCGGGGGGCCGTATTCTTTACCATAGGGGAGTTCATTCTTTGTGATTACCTAAACCAATAGGGTGTCAAAGATCATACTATACAGAAAAGTTGGAAATATGGTTGAAGATAAGCACCAGTTTCAATGCATCATTGGCCATAAATATAGTGTCACCTATACACAAATGTATTTTGGCCTCTGTAGTTGCCAACTCTGAACAAGCCCATTCCGGGACATTTCCCAGTTTCCCCTCTGATAAATGGCAAATCGTTCAGATTTCCAACTCTGAACAAACCCATTCCAGGACATTTCCCAGTTTCCCTGTGATAAGTGACAAATCGCTCAGATTTCCAACTCTGAACAAACCCATTCCGGGACATTTCCCAGTTTCCCTGTGATAAGTGACAAATCGCTCAGATTTCCAACTCTGAACAAACCCATTCCAGGACATTTCCCAGTTTCCCTGTGATAAGTGACAAATCGCTCAGATTTCCAACTCTGAACAAACCCATTCCGGGACATTTCCCAGTTTCCCTGTGATAAGTGACAAATCGCTCAGATTTCCAACTCTGAACAAACCCATTCCAGGACATTTCCCAGTTTCCCTGTGATAAGTGACAAATCGCTCAGATTTCCAACTCTGAACAAACCCATTCCGGGACATTTCCCAGTTTCCCTGTGATAAGTGACAAATCGCTCAGATTTCCAACTCTGAACAAACCCATTCCAGGACATTTCCCAGTTTCCCTGTGATAAGTGACAAATCGCTCAGATTTCCAACTCTGAACAAACCCATTCCGGGACATTTCCCAGTTTCCCTGTGATAAGTGACAAATCGCTCAGATTTCCAACTCTGAACAAACCCATTCCAGGACATTTCCCAGTTTCCCTGTGATAAGTGACAAATCGCTCAGATTTCCAACTCTGAACAAACCCATTCCGGGACATTTCCCAGTTCCCACTATGATGATTGATTTATGCGTTAATTGTTCACATCCATTCAAAAACTAAAGGTACTGGCATCAAACATAAACAAACCGCATTCTGCTAGGCTTATGTCATGAAAGTTTTTGATGGGTTGAGTCACAGGCGTTTTGTCGACATCCAAGCATCAAGGGCAGCCAGAGTCTGACTCATTGTCTGATCAGCAGCATAGGCATTAGAAGCCCTGCAATATAAGTAGGTTTGAACGTCATCAGGGTAGAGGTGAGCCAGCACAGCAATAGCATTTTAAGGACAGAAGCAATTTAAAAAGAGCGGATAACGTGCAGAAATGGACACAGCACCGAGCCCTGAGGAAGGCCGTAAGGGGCAGGTACCCACAATGACCTGGCGGACACGACCACACAAATGAAGAGTTCCCTAACGAATGACGTCAACCAGGGCTTTTTTCTCCCCTAACCTGCAAGTTCTGGCAAACCCATTGTATACACCACCTATTTTGGAAGCAACCCTAGGCCAATGCAGAAATGCATTTCTAGATAAAGCTGGGTTGCATGGCTAGTTTTACTATAAAACTTAACTTTATCTCGCTTTTAATAATCTGACTATAGCTTACAGTTGAAGTCTCGAAAGTAATTTCACACAGTAATTTCCAATGCTTCGACTGCAAACACCAAGACATCTTCTGATGTCTAAAATCTCAGCTTCCTTACATATAGGCACACTTTTCACACATCGAGATCATTTAGGTACTTTTATTTCGAAGGAGGGGTTTAAAATTACGAGGTAAACAAGGCCCCAAAATGCACTCGATTTGGCATCAAATGCTCAAAATTTTGCAGGCTCCTGGGCTCCGCCCCAGAAAATGTTTGAGAGCTTACGACACTCCCTCAAACCCCAAGTCGTTATTGACTTTTTGCCCCCAACCTCAAAGCTGTGGTGATGCCATTGTGCATCACAGTATTGCTAATGTTGCTTGAATTTGAATAATCTGATATCTTTTGTTTACAGTTACTTAGCCTGCCTATTCTTGGATCCCGGGACAAAATAAGCATTGCCAGGGACATGGGACAGCTTGGGACGATTCCCGGACTGTCCCGGCCATTCCAGGACGGTTGGCAACCCTAGATGTTGACCAAAAGGCACATGTTTTAATTAAATAGATGTGGTTTAAGCGTACTTATGGCACACCGCTGACAGCTGGGTAGGCTGACAATAAATTGCAACTAGGTAGCAGCACAAGGAAATGCCAACATTATAATCACACAGCTGAATTCGTCATAGTGTAATCAAAGACACCTGTAGACATAGATAAAACAGTGTAAAGCGATCCATATCGGCTAAGTATCACCGCTCGTAAAAATGTTAGTGCCCTGCGCCTAGCTTTTACATAGCGCTATAGCTGCGGGATTTACGCTTACGATAAAATTCTGCTCAAGATAATTATGTAAAAGCGCAAGCAGGTACCATACGATTGTACCTAGATCTTCAGACAAAGGCTGTTCAAACGCACAGATGTCAAAAACTAGATGGTAAGCAGCTAAGTCCAAAACTGTTTAATTTCTCTTAACAACCTGCTAAATTCTTTGGCAAATCGATCCTGTTTACATACTGTATCCTCAAAAACGTCTTTGCCAAGCAGAAATTCGTTAATTACACTTCCTTCTCTGTAAAGCAGCCATTTTTGCTCAAGGATTCTGGGAAATCGGTGGCGACCTCTGGCGGTTGTCCAGCACCAGCGTCTTGGGTTTGACCACTGCGCTGTAATTGCAGTAGAACTATACTTACATGTACGTTCTTAATTAGAGAAAACCTTAATCCAAGTTAATCGCAACCCTGAAAGATAACTTTCGATACAAATTGCTAAGTGTGATCGATCTCTAAACGTTAGCTCATGAAGTTGTCACGTTAATTATGCGCCACTGACTTGAACACTCGTAATCGCAAATCGATAACTTGAAATTTCTACAACTGCGAGAACAAGCATATGATCACAGGCACTTGATCCAAAAACTTCGATTGGCAGATGGTCAAAATTCAGGGAGACTACACTTGTTACTGTACCATTATGCCTATCACTTTTTCCGTTTATGCCGATAACCGAGACCAAGTGGAGTCGATTATTGAAATAGGTTTAGGCTAGAAGCCGAATTTTGTTTTGTCACATACATATAAAACCAAAAAAATAAGAACATGATCGAACTTAATATCGACGTGGACGACGTAAATGAGGCAATCGATGGTCAGTGAGTTCCCAAAAATAAACATGCGTAGTCGCCTTCAACATCATTTTCTTTGCAATGAAGGTTGAAGAGAAGGGAATTACAATAGGCCTAGAAGGCCTAATCGAACGGACAATAGAGGTTGCAATGGTGTGGAGATTTGAAGTCGAGCATGGATCGAATGCGACGGAGGTCACGATCAACGAAGCGGTTCTAGGATCATCTTTGGTTCTAGCACGATTGCTACACAAATTATTCGTTGTTATTTCCGCGCATAGACCAGAAGCCTTTGCGACTGTATCAATAATAATATTGTGCATCACGTGTTCTAGTTACGTAGTTTTTGTCAGCAACTAATAATCTTGTTTCGTAATTTGTTGGAAGCACTAATCGGCGCAACTATGGATTTGTCTGAAAAGGTTTTAAACGGCCTTCACATGGCTGGAGAAACTGTTCACCTTCCAGATAAATCCTTCGTGCTCGTGCTGAAAGCCGTTTCCGAATCTCTCATCGATTCGCAGCATCTTGATATACAAGGCAAGCGTGGTTCCAGAGTTACTTTGTGTACGGTCCTCAGCATGTTATTGCTATAATTAGCTGTTAGTACAGGTTGAGGTGGGCGTGTAAGACTTAAGTATCGTAGGATTTTTTTTGCTTATGAGGGACTTAAATTTCCCCTGGAATTTCGGAGACAAACAGCCTCCTGCTGAGCAGCCCTCTCTTGTTGGATCGATCTACTGACTATCACATGATCTCCACTCATGGATGTCGGCCAACCGACTTAACCGTAACTCCTCTAAGACCCAACTGATCTGGTTTGGAACAAACAGCAGCTCCTTAAACTCAACCAACCTCTTCTCACGTCAATGTATCCTGATGTTGGATCTGTTGGATCAACTACTAATCTGGTGTGGAACAAAACAGCAGCTCCTTAAACACATCCACCCACTTCTCACATCAATGTATCCTGATGTCACACTTGCATCCAGTGTCCATGACAGATGGTCAAAATCCAGCCACCTTGATAGCACCCTGTCCTTCTCCGAGAACCTCTTGCAGTCGATGCACTCGTGTTACCATCACCTGAGGCGTCTGAGAGCCATCAGAAGATCTATATCCTCTCCTGTATTCACAACAATAGTCCATGCTTTCATCTGTTGTCGTATTGACTACTGGAATTTGCTGTTTGCTGGACTTCCCAAGGCCCTTATACCTTCCCTGCAGTCGGTTATGAACTTAGCAGCCTGGCTCATTGCTCGTCTACCTTGCTACTCCCACATTTCTAACTACATGACCAATGTCTGACTCTCTCTTTCCATTCCCTCTCGCATCCAATACAAGGTACTCCTCTTAGTCCTTAGAACTTACAAGGTAAAGCTCCTAAATATTTTTGGGCTTTATGCAAAAACCTTTGTCTGCTGTCTCCTCCCACTCTCTCCGGTCTGCAGATCAACTTGATCTTCTTGTTCCACGGAAAAGGACTGCTGTGACTCAACACCGTGCCTTTGACGTCGTGAGCCTTCTATGTGAAATGACCTACCTCCATGATCCATAGCAAGCTTTTAGTCGGGCTCCCTCCCTCATCTCTTCATTGCTAGAAGACTTCTTGCTCTGCGGGCTCACTTGGCTATTAGGCAGCGCCATGCTTCCTTGGTTGTGGTTCAATCTGAAGTGACCTTCCACTTGAGCATCGCTGTTTGCTTGTGACCCAATCGTCAGGTTTTTACAAGTCGCTTAAGTCTTTTTTCTTTAGTCATGGCTGGTCTGGGAGCGTTCTTGAGTAGGTTCTTGAAGGAGCACTATATAAATGCTCAGAATGAATGAATGAATGAACTTATAGACCCCTGGGGGATGGTCATAATTTGTTTAACCAGCAATTTGACATTTTTTTATTCTATTTATCTTGACAAATGATGATATTTACCTCACAGGGTATTTATAATATAGACTTGCTAAAGGTTAATACATACATGCCCACGTTTTTTAGTAACATATCAACCTCAAATCGCTTTATGCTGACAATCAGAATTACAAAAGAAACAGCTACATTAATTTACAACATCTTTACAAACACATTATCAGGCAGCACAGATTCTGCTATAATTATAGATGACATATCTGACCTCTTGCATATTTTAATTTTTCGTCATCTGCACAGAGATAGCCATTAACCCTGTGTTTTGTAAAGAGAATATATAGGATGGGACTGGGCACCAAGACCTGGGGTACACCAAATATGACTACAACTCAATTACAACAGTATGCAGATGATACTCAGCTCCATATTGCTCTGTCACACACTGCTCAGTCTGGTAAACTAAAACTGGAAGAATGCCTCTCATCCATATATGCATGGTTCTGTTTCAATGGTTTGGCCATAAACCCAGACAAGTCTGAAGCAATTGTTTTTGGCTCATGTCAACGCCTGCATTCTTTCCCTATGCTCTCTAGCATTGAACTGGCGGGCACTGCTGTGCCGCTTTCAGACTCTGTCAAAACACTTGGGGTTACCCTCGACAGCAGGCTCACATTTCGACCTCACATAACAAGCCTTTGTAAATCTTGTTTCTACCACATCAGGGCAATACGTCACATAAGGTCTGCTCTAACCCAAAATATGTCTGAGACTATAGCCTGCTCACTTGTCTCCTCTTGCCTCGATGATGCTAATTCACTTTTTGTTGGTCTCTCAGACCTTGAACTCAAAAGGCTTCAACGTATCCATAATACGTTAGCTCGAGTAGTGCTACGTGTCCCACTATGAACATGCTCCTCTGCCCTACTCCACCAGCTGCATTGGCTTCCTGTTGAATTCCGAATCAAATTTAAGTTAGCTTGTTTGACCTTCAAAGCCATCATCACCAGTTCACCTACCTATATTCATGCTCTACTAACTCCTTACATTCCTCCTCGTTGCTTACGATCATCAAGTACAGGTCTTTTAGTTGAACCACGATGCAGAACAGTTATGGGCTCTCGTGCATTTCATTCCTAGGGAATGGAATCGACTGCCACTCTCTTCGTAGCTCAAATTCACTTCCTTCCTTTAAAAAGTGACTCAGAACTCACTATTTCTATTTGGCTTTCAAGGATTTGGAAATCTGATTGCATCTTCTCCTGGTGACTGACTATCCGCGCCTCAGATTCACATTTAGGTGTGACCTTGTGCGCGTTACAAATTTATTAATAATAATAATAATAATAATTCGCCGAGTCTCCAAGGACAAGCATCTGTGAGCGGTTAGTGTTCAAAGTAAAATTTGAACCAAAGAAGGGGATACCAGATGACCAAACACACACACACACACTCTGTATTGTGGACTACTTTAACACAGACATTGTTTGCCCGAGTTTTAATAAAAATTGACTTTCCAATTTTCTGTTTTGAAAATGAAAATCTGTTTTTTTTTACATAATGACAATACTATTGACCTAACTAAAAACACAAAATACTGTTACTGGTTGTACTTACTTGTTACTTCTTCCCAGTGTAAACTGAGACAAAACAATAACTTCATTAAAATTGTGGAAACTGGCACTCTAAAAATCCTGAGAATGAGACTTTTTTAAATATTTGAAACTCTGTACAACTCAACTGGTAAAACTATGTACTGAGACTTGGGGCAAAATTTGGTTCATCTCTAAATTATATATGTAATAATATACATGTACATTGTACAATGTATGTTAGTAGATTGGCTTTCTTTACAGCTGTTATTTTGATGTACGTCTTCTAATACTCTCATTTAGCTAATAATACTAATGAAATGAATCCCAGGGGAATTGTTTATTTGTTAATTATATGTTGGTGAATTCTGTTGTGTTTAGCAAATAAGGATCTTAGTTGTCTGGATCAGTCGACGCTGAAACAAATCTATGCTGCAGTTGCTGCTCTTCTGTTGGAAGCTGCCAAACTTGACAAAGATGCTGCAGCAGTCAGGTACCAGAAATTGAATACCTTAGCAATAAAACACTCAGACATATGTACATATGCATATGCAAAATCTCGGGCTAACCTAGCACTTGAAAACTTCAACATTGTTAAGGTTAGTGAGCAAATTCTATGCATAGATGATAGTATTCGTCAAAATGACGCAGCAGTTGATCAATCGACCAACATGGCTGACGACATACGCAGTATTATTCATAACTCTGTGTGTAAGAAACTCAAATTCGGCAGTGTGTGGTTGGCCAGTGGTCAGGTGAAGAACAGTTAGATATCCAGAAGTTTGAAAGCCAATGAGAAGTGATGACTTTTGAGGCATTTCTCTTGAAGACTGCTTCTTTCCTTGGGGTAGCAAAATGGAATGCACGAGAGCACACACCTGCTACATCGACGCTCAACCAAAAGATCCATCTGCTGTCTGAAGATCGCTGACTGTGAGTGAGGAAGGACCTACAATGTTGTTCTGTTAGAGAAATGGAAGTGGTCCAAATTAATGCATACCTGCACAGCTGTGGACTTTGGAGCAGAATGACTTTGCACTTTTGAAAATAATTGATCAGACATTGTAATCCTAAATAGACTGACTGCTAGTTCAAGTTAAGAAATTTTTTCGTTTGTGTAATCAAGATAAACAAATTCAAAGCAGTAATTTTCCATTATATGCATTTCTGGTGAGTCTCTTCAATCATGCTGTTTGTTTTCATTGTTGCAACTGACCAATAGGCCTTAAACTTTGATGATTGACTAATTGCTCTAAATGATAATCAGGAATAGGCAAATTACAGGCTGACATGTAATTGAATTACAGATTACAAATTACTGGTGAAAATGTAATTGAATTACAAATTACCAATTACTTTAGAGTTTTGCTGGAAATTACTAATTAAAAATTATGTAATCTCAATTACACCAAATTACAAATTTTTAACATTGTCAGGGACAGTAAATGCAAGCAAGATTCTGCACAAGGAACAGGTACTTTCTAGTTTCCTTTTGTTTGCATAACATTGTCAGAAACTGCTTACTTTCAGAAGCAGCAGCTGTTCAAACAATTTACAGTGGTAGAAATTATTTTTGCATCACCCTGTAATCAAAGCTAGCGGTGGTACAAAATATTAGTAATGAATAGAACAAATGAATTTTTTCTTATTTTCTTCATTGCATCAACCAACAGATTTGCACAGGTATTCCTGAAAATTAGAGGAAAAGCTGATTTCATGCTTGTTTCTATAATAATTTGAGTGACGTAACTAAGAAAAACTGACTTTAAATGCACAAAACCGATTTTTAGCTTTTCTAAGGGGGATGCAATGATAATTTCCACAAGTGTAGGCCTATCCGAGAGACGACGTCTGTTAGACCTTATAATTTAATCATGCTTGCAAACTGAAGAGTCTCTCTAGCAGTGCAGAAGGTAGGACAGCATTGTATTGCTAAAATAAGTAATTGTTATACTATGGAGCAGGACGTTTTGGCGCAGCCGTTTTGGCGAGACCGTTTTGGCACAGCCATTTTGGCAGAGGACGTTTTGACGTAGATATCTGATACAATTTATAATGTATCAGATATCTACGCCAAAACGTCCTGTGCCAAAACGGCGCTGCATCAAAGCACAAAGCATGATCGATGATAATAATTATGCTAAACTGGGAACTGGAATGATGAAAAGAATCCTGCTTATATAGAAGCGTGATAGATATGAGAATTCTACTCACCGTGGAGCAATTTTAGTTACAATTTTTTTTATCAATTTTGCTTCCAATTTAATAGCTTAATTTTTCACTTATCCAGGTTCCATTTAAGCATGATTCTTTTCATCAATCCAGCTTCCGTTTAAGCACTATTCTTTTTTTCAATCCAGCTCCCAGCTTAACAGTATCCTTTTCATTGATCCGGCTTCTAGTTAAACATGATTCTTTTTACTGATGCCCCTTCTACTACTGCCGCTTCCGAGACTTAACCTAATTTGCCATGTGGAATAATTTATGACACTGAAGTGTAGATTGACATATGATTTATTTATATTGTACATAATATACAATATTGTATCAGAGATCTGCGCCAAAACGTCCTGCACCAAAATGGCTGCGCCAAAATGTCACGTACCGGTTATACTACAAATATGAAAGTAAGATGATTTATGATCCAATTAATTTTTACATTATTAGTTTTTCATTTATCAAGTGACAAAAGTTATGTTTTTCATAATGGAATTTGAAATTACAAATTACAGGCAAAGATGTAATTGAATTAAAAATTACATTGATTTTGGGCAACAAATTACAAATTAACAATTACAATTGTAATTTAAGTTATGCAATTTCAAATACTCAATTAAATTACTGCCCATCCCTGATGATAATGGTGAATTGACCCATCATCACAGAATGAAGCTGTCAATTTTTTTGAATATTTGAAGTTAAATTATCTTAAAAATGAGGACAAGAAAAATAAATTATATTTTATTGATTCCAATAATGTAAATTTCACAAAATTTGTTATTTTGCAGTGAAACACCTTTAACCATATGTAACTTGTTATGATGGATGGCATATATAAAAGGTGTTTTAGCAATGACAGATATACTGTAATTTATTGTTATTTTGTAAATGTTGCAGTCAAGTGCTGGAAGACTGTAAATTTGACCCAGAAAGAAGTAAACAGTTCAATGCTGTCTACCAGGTGTGTATTTTATTTTTAATGTTAGATTGACAAACATACACTTGTTCTAAATGAAATATTACGTGCGTATATATCTTTAACCTTTACGAGTCCTTTGTCTCATGAAGCGGAACAGTCACATAATTCTGATGTGATTCTGTCCAGCCTGGCAGGACGTGCACCTAGACCAAGCCCGTAAAGTTTTGGTTTCCCTGGCAAGGGACATATTTTGGCAAAAACGGTATTTATAAATATGCAGGTCACCAATTTTATTTGTACATTATTTGTCTATGCATTAGCTTGAGAGCAGGATGAGTCAACAAGAAGGGTACAGATGTCTTGCTTGTAAGTGTTTGGGAGGAGACAAAGCGACATAGATTAGATGAAATCACTATGGACAGTGAAAGTAGTTATATCATAGGAACGATCTAGAATTGTAAAAAGTGTCGGACGATCTGAATGGCTCCTTGTGTCCCGGCAAACGTCATTACCGCATTACTGCTCTGGTTTTGTCGCTCAGTGACTAGGGCAACGCCACACTTTTTAGGTTATGGGCCCTTTCCTCTTCAATGACCTCCTACTTGAGCTCTAGTGATCCAGCAGACTTGAACAGAGCACGGTGGACTAAATTCAACTTCTAGTTGGACTTGTGGTTCAACAGGTATTGTTTAACAAGTTGCTCAAGTCTTTTATCTTTATTTATGGCTGGGCTGGGAGTACTCCTGAGTAGTGAGTAAGTTCTTGAAGGGGTGCTATATAAATGTTCAGAATGACTAAATCAATCAATCAGGGCCTGAAGTTTCACTTCAAAGTGACCAGCATTAATATCTTGTAAATTCCATTACAGAAGAATTTTAAAAAATGTTGTGAGACAAACAAAATCTATATTGCGCAAATATATTAAGTGACACAGATATGAAAGTCTCTCTGTTGATTATGAATATGAATTACATCAAAAACAAAACATTTTTAATTAGGATTATTAACATAATCCTAAATAAAAATGTTTTGCTTTTTCATCAGTACTATTATAAAACTGTAGACTACTAATCAATTGCTGGATGGTAAATATGAATCTTTGGTTATTGTCAGCAATATAAGCCACAGCTACGAGGCATCTTATCAAAGTAAGTCCACATTCATGTAATGTTTCGTTTTGCTTTCAAGTGCACATACAAAGCTTACTCATAAATGAACCTAATATTTAACCGCACTTATTCCAGACATGACCAGTGGTTTTATCCCCAGCTTCACAAGCCATTTACTTTGCTAACATGGAAATGTCATTGGATTGCTGTGATTGTTCCTCTTATTCCACCTCTCTGCATGTCAGGCAGTTTCTATGGAGTGGCATGAGTAGTAGGGGAAAATGAGGAGGTATCATTAGGGTGTCATATCAGCTTCTTTCTAACAGTTTTCATAAAAAGTTTAATGCTGAGTTGGGTCTATGGTTAATGGGTATAGTTAAGTTAGTGCAAGAATTAAACTTCATGCACAAAGCCATCCCATTTCTTGCAAACTTTCTTAGTTTCTGTGTGGGCGATTTTCATAACTTGGGTTATATTTGCACCACTGTCAATTGATCCTTCGACTTTGAGACCGTGCTTCTGACAGTTTCTTTAGAGCAATGTTTCCCAATCTCTTTTGGCCGTGGAACCCGATTCATCTTCAATTTTTTTGGGGAACCCCCCCGTCCAAAACAAAAGCATATGCTGCTGTTTGGGCCTAGATTTGATTAATAACAACTAGAGCTATACCGATATCACTTTTTGCCGATTATGCCTATACCGATTATTGCCGATTATTCATTTGAAGATACCCGATTATTTTGCCGTTTATTTTACTGATTATTTTGCCGATTATTTCATTGTGTTTCCCAAGATGTCCGTTTCCAAAAGACAGACCTACTGCTACTGCCTATTGTTGTGATACAAGCAAAACACCTGCTCCGTAGGAGACCTATACATGCAGTTTGGGACTAATCCTAGGCAGGCAATACAGATTAGGCAGACCGCCGTCGACATTGCATGACGGAGGAGAGAAAGGAGATATCTACAATGTATGTAAGTGGCCGGCCGTCTTCTATCTTCTAACAAACATGCCGATGATGCCATTCCCTCCCCACCTTTACGACATGCCACTTTGGCCTAAAATAGCAGCAAGATTGGGCCAGCAGAGATGACCTGTGCCGGATGTGCCCAGGGTAATTAGTAGGACTCACTCTGCACAACACCTATGTTCACACTTTTCTTCGCCTGCTGGGTGGCCTTAAGCAGCCAAGCTCGACAAAGCCCTGGGTAACACGCTATGGGAATGGAACGGAATGCTGTCCTTCACATACCCAATGATGTTGCTGTTGTCATTTTGCTTTTATAGACTCAATATAATGTTAAAAAATAAAAAAATAATTTTTAATATCAGCGCTGATTATCTTACTTATTATCCGATACCACCGATATCTGTATAATCTGCACCAATTTTGAGTGCTGCCTATACTGATTATTGCCGATTATTCGTTTGCTTTACCCAATTATTTTGCCGATTGTTTCATTGTGTTTCCCAACATGTCCGGTTCTAAAAGATAGACCTGCTGCTACTTCCTGTCGTTGTGATACAACCAAAGCACTTGCTCCGTAATAGACATATACATGTAGTTTGGGACTAATCCTAGG
This sequence comes from Bimastos eiseni, assembly GCA_959347315.1. Classification (NCBI taxonomy): domain Eukaryota; kingdom Metazoa; phylum Annelida; class Clitellata; order Crassiclitellata; family Lumbricidae; genus Bimastos; species Bimastos eiseni. Next base: position 18,435,405 of record OY365811.1, read on the forward strand.
CAGGCAATGCAGATTAGGCACACCGACCGCTGTCGACCTTGCATGATGAAGGAGAGGAAAGTTATATCTATGTAACGGGACGCCTTCTTCTAACATGCCAATGATGCCATTCCCACCCCAGACAGGCCACTTTACGACCTGCCAATTTAACCTAAAATGACATGATTGTGCCCAGGGTAATTAAGCAGACACTAGTCTATGACTCACTCTGCACAACAGCTGTAGGCACTTTCCCACCTTACTAGCAGTCTAGCACAATGCTTACTGGGTGGTCTGAAGTAGAAGCCTGAGTTCCCCACACTATGGGAGGCAACAGGAATGCTGTCCTTCACAGACCCAACGATGTTGCTGTCGTCATTTTGCTCTTAAAGACTGAAAATAATAGTATAAAATGAAAAAAAGTAATTTTTAATATCTGCGCCAATTATCTTACCAATATCCAATATTGCTGATATCTCTAATCGGCCCGATTAATCGGTACAGCTCTACTCGCTCTCTTTCTGTGTTTCTGTCTCTCTGTCTCCCTGTCTCCCTCTGTCTCTGTCTTGTAACAGTGAAGATCTAATTACTTTTGAGATTTTAAGCCCATGGAAGAAGCCTTCGATGCAACCCTTATTAAGTGGACACATCACCTTGCTTCTCTCTCTCTCCTATCCATGGAAACCATTATTGACAAGGCTGATAGAGGCTTTGATACACTACTTTCTTTTATCAATTTATAAAATAATTTTCGTTTTTTCCTTTTTCTTCTGCATTTGCAAAGATGCATGTGTATTTTTACTTAAGAAATAAAGGTATTTTATTAGCTAATTACTAATTATTTTCTGAGATTTGCAGACTACACACTTGCTATACCTATTTTGTAGACTTGTTTATTAGCTTGGCATCAATAATTGAAGGTATTTCCTTTTAGTCTGGTTTAATTAGAAATACTTCTAGAACAACAAAAGTTTTACACTGATTGCAACTTATTGGTTTCTGTTTCATTGCAGAATTCAAAGTAATCCACCGCACATTGTAGATGTCGACTGGCGACTAGACTACTATATTAAGGTATTCTTGACTGGGTCGTTATGGAACTCTCTAGGATTTTAGTCTTGCGAGCATGGGCGGAGACTTAGGGGGGACAGCAGGGGACGATCCCCCCCATAATTTGGAGTGCGAGGGATGGAGTAGCTTATATCCCCCCAAATTTCAGACGATTGAACGTGTGCTTACTGGTTATATTTCCTATGTCTGAGACTGGTTTTATGAAACTATAAGTTTTACAGATAGGGCAAAGTAAAATTAAATTAGTAACGGGTGATTGTGCGCTCAAATGGGGAATACAATAAAATACATGTATAATAGGATTGAGGTCCCAAGGTTCACCGATATGACTCATAGCAGGTCACCTTATACCCTAAACAAAGACAGGCAGAAAACACAGACCCCAGCTGGTATGCACCCTGGGTGATGCGGCTGATGCCGATGCTGCAGCCAACTGTTGCCGCTTCAGGCCAACCATGAGGAGGTCAGAGTTCACGACATTGGCCAGGGCGCAAGGACAGTACTGAGTGGGTGCAGTAACCTCCAGTCGTCAGAACAGGACTCTGCCAGTTTGCTGATCAGAAAAAGAAAAGCTGCAAGTGCCAGTCCATCCGATTTTTTAAGAAGAAAGCTATTCGACAATTGTCGGAGACTCCTACCACACATCGCTGCGATATACATGGATGGTATGAATCTGTGATTATATGAGGAAGCGCAATCCCTGACAATAGAGATACTCATAGAAGGCCTAATAATTTGAAAGATAAAATCTTTCAACAAAATTCGAAATAATTGGGAGGAGAGAAATCGCACGGTTCTTTGACTACTGCTGCGAGTTAGACTTAAAGTCTAGGAATAAGAACTGATTGTTGAATGCTATATTGTACGATGCCTATTTTATTTTAATAATGATAAGAATAATATCTCAGATATCTCTGTGCAGAATTGGTCAGTGGCGTCACTAGGGAGCGGGGGTGGAGAGCACCGGTTGAAACCATCAGAGGGGCGACACCAAAATTACACAATGACTGTCTAAAAAGCATCTGTGCAGAATTTCAGCAAAAATTCAATGATTTTAAATTTAAAAAACCAGGTAACAAAAAATATTATTTTACATGTCTATGGTCAAAGATGTCAAGACAAGATGTTTGGAGGCAAATTCTCCAATTTCAGGTAGGGGGATATTTTTGAGTCTTAGGGGGGATATCTTCAAGTCTTTATCAAACCTTTAAGTTATTGTAACAATGTAACTATAACATAGTGATTATAATAAAAAACTTATGAATTAATGTTACTCACAGCTTCAGATTATGAAACAAGTTAGTAGTCTGGTACTAGGCCTACTACAAAGAACCAGTAATTGGTTACATATCCACTTTAAGTTGTTTATTTTCTTGTTTTTGGTTCCTGTTGCCATCTGCTGTTGCAAAGATTGCTAACTTCTTATCTAAAAAATCGTTGGCTACATGTTTGTATAAAATGAGTGTAGGACATTTGCTCACCCCTCCTGAACATCTGACCATGGGACGATTTCTCCCATGTTGAATGGAAACTATATTTATCATCAATCCAACACAAAAATAATAATACTAAAAATAATACTAATACTAATAAGGATATTAAGTTAATAATAATAATAATGATAATAATAATATAATTTAATTTAGTTTAATTTCACAGTGAGAGACGTACTGTGGCATGATTACAAGTACAGTATGAATGGACGATGACATGTTATTTATTGAACTTCTATTAAATTAAGTGAAATATATTTGCGTCAATCAAACTACTTTTTAACCACAAATTATTTTTAATCAATACAACTTCACTTTAAACTAGTAGACAAAGCGAGGCAAAAATAACCAAGCAATTGTATTGTATTTAAGTATATATAATGCGCCTCCAGTAGGGTGAACCATTCAGAAGCGCTGCCAGTGCGCAAGGTCCGGCAAGAAGAAGTAGGTTTTGAGAAATGCAAAAGAGGATAAGAGATAGAATTTTAGAGCGAACAGATGGAGAAAGCGCATTTAACAGACAGGGACCCATTGAAGCAAAATATCTAGACTGAACCGCTGCTGTTGTAGTTTGGGAATTGAACTTTTTTTACGACCTGTTCCTAACCCAAATTTTGTCGATCTGTTCCCCCCAAACTCAGAGCCAAGTCTCCGCCTATGCTTGCGAGTCAAGGATTTATGTCAATGCGTAACCCCATCCACAACTTTGTTATCAGTCGATGTCATTTTGGAAAGTACTTTGAGTCCATGATCCTGAAATTGTTCTTATTCTCCTTTCATGAGTAGTCTCATTTCTTGCACAGCACAAGACAAGAATGTGAAAGTGTTTTCTTATTTGATCAATCCAAGCAGACTCACCACTTACTTACTTACTTACTTACTTACTTACTTACTTACTTACTTACTTACTTACTTACTTACTTACTTACTTACTTACTTACTTACTTACTTACTTACTTACTTACCACTTACTTCAGCAAACTCCAACACATATTCATTTGTTTTCCTTGCATTCTACGATACTTCAAGAATCTGTTGAAGATACTTCAAATTCTTTGATTCTTGCATTCTTGTTCTTAATGGTCCAACTCATGCAGTCTCATATTGCCACTGGCCTCACTAGACTGTTCACAAGTCATACGCATAAGAGATCTCCTTTTTACTCACATTAAGGACTTTATGCTGATTATGCTAGATTATGAAATCTAATAGTCTGGGATGTATTTAAATGACTAGACTTTCATTCTTAGCTGAGAAGTAAAGTGAAACACTTGTGATGTACTGGTCCCATTCCTAAGGCTTTGAGATTCATCCATTGGCAGTTTATGGACCTATGAAAATGAAATAATCATTTCATTAAGTTCTAAAGAATAGAGAAAGACTCAGAATCGGGATGGGATTTTTAATAATTACTGTTTAGTCTTGAAAGACATGTGCTGATAATTGTTCATCTACTCTGGGACTGTACTGTGCTTTTGTTATAGCCAACTGTAGGGCTGAAAGCATGTCTGCATCTCATGTATTAAATAGGCATTGGTGGTACTGATAATTACTCGTTAAGTGGATTTATGTGTAGAATGTGTAAGTGGGTTATATGTAACATCTAAGCTGCAGTGCCATGTTTAAGTTGGAAATGGGTTGGTAGGTAGCCATGTCATTAGCTTCAAAGGGAGAACGTAGGGTAATGGTGAACACAGTGGAGCGCAGAGCTGAGGAACTGAGTTCGAGACCCGTATCCCCGTGAGGTGGACTAGTCCTTCTTTTGCTAGGCTGCAGCGTTTGTTAAAATGTGATATATAACGTATTTGGCGCCTTGCATCATGGCTGCCGATGATTAAATTCGACTCCTGTAATAACTTTCCATCATTCGTTCATATTGTGCTTGTATACAGCAGTTTCTCCGTTTGAAATTAAACGATTATTATTATTATTGTTATTATTATTATTATTAAGATGCTTAAGAGAAGGCAAAACAAGAGCCATTACTAAGCCCTTGTGGTTTAAGCAATTATGCGATTTTGCATATTTTTGCATAAATTGGCGGTTTTCGCATTGTTCATAAATTTCGGTCGGTGTTAACTATAATTGGCATGTCCATCTATTGGCGCTATAGTTTATCGACCAGATGGCGTAAGTGTTGATGACCAGGACCCGTGGTTTATGCGACTTTTTTGCATAATTTCTGTATAATCCATGGGGGCCAACCATTACCTCCTTGGATATCAGTTGGTAAACCTTCACCGATGACTGATGATCGATTGATTGACTGATTTTATAATTCACTGATGAGATCATTGCTCACAAAACTGAATAATTGTCTGGGCTTAATATATGGAAATTTTCTTAAAATTTTGCATACAGATTTTTGTGGTCAGTTGCTTCTACAAACAGCTTGTATATCTGGACTTGTATTTGTATATATATTTATATGTATATTTTATATGTGTGTGTATATATATATTCACTGTTTGCTTGGCTTCCCAAGGCACACTTATCTTCTCTGCAGTCGGTTATTAGGGCATAGCCGAGTAGACAATTTCCACCGAGTACTGAATCTGAGTATTTGGATTAACTATTTGCCGGATCCGGGTATAAACCGAATAGTAGCGGCAAATCTGGCCAGCAACGGCAGCGAGTACCATCCGCAGGCACAGCGTAGTTAACCTAAGCTCTTGTGGCTTAAGCAATTATGTCATTGGTGAAGGTTTACCAACTGATTTCCAAGGAGGCAATGGCTTGGCCTTCGTGGATTATACAGAAATTATGCAAAAATCTTGTTTTGCCTTCTCTTAAGCATCTTAATAATAACAATAATAATAATAATAATCGTTTAATTTCAAATGGAGAAACTGCTGTGTGATCACAAACACAATATGAACGAATGATGGTAAGTTATTACAGAAGTCAAATATTTTGTTGACCTGCTGTTATTTAAACTTTGCTGTGTAAAGGTAGGTCCGGCTAATGGGATCCCTTGGGTCCCTTAGGGTTCTCTTTCTCTTTCCTTATTGAACCGTCTCTTACATAATTTTTTTAAGCTGTTATGTTTTACTGTACTGCACTTTGTTTTTCTGTTTGTGATGCAATTACTATGTTCACTTATTTTACGGACCAATACAAATACATGGTTATGGTTATGGTAACCTGCCACGTGCGCAGCTACGGAAACTATCTATAGTCCATACAGAGTCTATAGCAATATCCTGCATATAGCGTATTGTCACACTCTAGGCTATAGCAATATATTTATTATTTAATAACTTTATTCGTGAAAAAAATGTAAAACCTTGTTATAAAATTTAAAATATGAAGTTATCAACAACGTCTTTACTCTCTAATGTTTACCGGAAAGTGGGTGGAGCCAATTCAAGCGGGAAAATTACTGATTTGGTTGCCACCTGAGGAATGTAACCAAAAGAAATTAAAATATATAAATTAACATCATTATTTTAAAGAAAATTCAATGGAATGATAAGTTCTTGTTTAATTAATCAAAAACTTATAAGTAAGTCCGTCAGTCCTAAATTTATTTGATGACAAAAAATTATTTTTTCCAAAAAAATTATTTTATCAAAAAAGTTATTGGCAGATGTAATATTTGCCGAGGCAAATACTTCAAATAGTCCAATATTCGGCCAAGGTGAATGTCCAAGGCGATTTCCACTTATGCCCTATTGGTTATGAACTCGTTCCCCCTAGCTACTCCCACATTTCTACCTACATGACCAACATCCAACACTGGCTTCCCATCCCTTCTTGCGTCCAATACAAGGTACTCCTCTTTGTCCTTAGAACTCAATAGGGTATAGCCCCTAAATATCTCTGGGACTTACATTATAGGGTGACTAGTAAGTGTAATGTAATGCTAAATTTAAAATAAGAATCAGACAATGTCCTTGTATCAATATTTAATGCGAAAACCTTCGTCTGCTGTCTCATCCTGCCCTTTCTGGTCTGCGGATCGACTTGATTTTCTTGTTCCATGGGCAAGGACTGGTATGACTCAACACAGTGCCTTTGCCATTGTGAGCCCTTCTAGGTGGAATGACCTGACCCCCATTATCCATAGCAAGCTTTCACTCGGACTCCCATCCTCATCCCTTTGTTGCCTGAAGACTTTCTTATTTCCTCGGGGCTGTCGAGAGGGCTTCTGAATAGCTAGTACTGTAAGAAGCGCTATATAAATAATCAGATACGATACACACACACAATCACCCTATATCTCTATATATATATATATATCTATATATCTATATATATATATATACCTATATCTCTATATATATAGACTTGACAGTTCTGCTATATAAGCTACCTAAGGATTTCATGTCGACTTTTCAGAATAATCACTTGGAGAAAGTCAGTCGTCCAGTGTTTCTTATAAAGCTGAAAACTCAGGTACTTTATTCTCTCTTTATGTCTGGTTTTCTTGTTTTTGGTTAAAATTTAATGTTTTATTTGGGTTCAATAAGTAAATGGCAGACTTGAGCCTACTCATTGACAGAGACCTTAAGAAGAAGGCGAACTAGTAGGCTGATTGCCTTTCAACCATCAGTAGGAAGGGCTGTACCATTGTGGAATTTTTTTTTGGTTGTCTTTAATTAGTAAGCAACCTGTAAGGAAGGTTATTTTGATGTTCCCTGTGTACATGCTAAAGCAAAGCATCTTTGAATGATCATAATGGAACACTTGCTGTATACCCTTATTAAATATACATTTACTGGCATGGAAAGTGTTATAGCCTCTTGGAGGCTATAACACTTTCATTGCTGACTCTATTACTGACCAAGCATGGCTAATATGAGCGTAAAACCAAGAAATGCGAAACAAATTATGTAATGTTTTTGGCATACTTTTGTTTAAAGAATAATAAATAACTGTTCCTTTTGTGTGTTTGCCAATTTGCCACAATTTAAGGTGCCTAGAATTCACATTGAGTGTGGAACTGTTTGAAGTATTGTTCCAGACAGAGAGCAGGCTCTCTGAGGGGCAGGTTTAACAGAAATTGTGCATTTCCTTGCACCTCTCAAGCTTGGTACAAACAACATGCTTCTTGCAAGGTCCTGCTCGGGTCGCAGTTGCTGGGGTTACATCTGATTCGTATCACATCTTGACAGCTTCCTATACAATAAATCTCTTAAAAATAATTCATGTTTTATTTATTAAGTTTACACTAGACGATAATACCAAGATGATTGACATCAACATAGACTCAGCATTCATTCCGTTTGTAGTCACTACATACTACATAGTGATAACAAATAATCTAAAATGATCTTACCTGCATTTAGTAGGTAGCAGTACATGTCCATTGTCCACTATTACTTATAGGTAGGAGGAAATATAACGAACGGGACGTGTTTACATGTCCCTAGCGGTCAATGTGTTAAATGTTCTCCTGAATGTTCTGATGAACTGTTTCTTCAGGTGAACTCTGTTTCAGAAGACAGTGACACTCTGCAGATTGCATGCACACAAGATCAACTTCAGGTCTGGTCAACATTTGACAAAAATCTGTTCAAGTCCATCAGAAAAGATAGGATCGTTCGTTTAATGTTACTTGCATTACTATGTGTACTGGTTCCAGATGTTACTAAGTCTTTTGGTGAATTCCTTCATTTAGAATTCTCTGTTTGCTTTAGAATATATGCAAGGCTATCTCTCCACACTCTTATTAATACAGTAAATGTAGAATTGGGCTTGATATTGGAATGGAATATTGGACTTTGTGCTGGTAAACTGTACATATATAAGAATGGAAATAAGTTGACTGAACCAACTAAGGTTGCCACAAGGTGGAAAGAATATATTGAGGAGTTATATGATGTAAAAGGGAAACCATCAACTGCAGATATGAAGATGCAGGATGAGGAAGATGTCAAACCAGAGAATAAAGGCCCAGACATAATATATGAAGAATTTGGAAAGGCTTTAATGTAATTAAGAAATGGCAAAGCTGAGGGGAAAGACAACATACCATCTGAATTCCTAAAAGCTTTAGGTTTGAAGGGGAAGCAAGAGCTCTTTGAAATATGCCAAGAAATATACAGAAGCGGAGAGTTGCCAGAAGAGTTCACAGAAGCCATGACGTTTTAAATTAACCAGTAGAGCCAATAGAGAGGAAGCAGAGGGCACAGGAAGTTTGGTATCACACGCATTGAAGATATAAAGATGATAACAAAGAGGATGGAAACTAAGGTGGAAACCTTCCTAGGGATAGATCAATTTGGCTTCAGAAAGGAAAGAGGTACAAGAGGTGGCATTGCTACACTAAGAATGTTGTATGTAAGAAGTCTGGGACATAGCAATAAAGTCTATGTCTGCCTTGTGGACTATGAAAAAGCATTTGACAGAGTAAATTGGGGTAAGATCATGGATATCTTGACAAACCAGCTTGTTTTTGGGAGTTGACTGGAGAGATAGTTGGCTCATATGGAACTTATGCAACATGCAAATGGCTTTAGTAAGGATAAGGGAAACCTTATCTGAAGGCTGTAAAATAGGAAGAGGGGTAAGTCTGTTGTCGCCATTAGGCCTACTGTAAATCATATATGATAAGGCAATTACAAGAGAGGCAACAGGAGATGTAGAAGAAAGACTAAGGACTGGGAGGTCAACTGATAAAATCTGTAAGATATGCTGACGACAAAGCAATGGTGGCCAGCAGTGAAAAAGGACTACATTAATAGTTTGAACAGAGTAACCAGGAATGGAATGATAGAAAATATCAAGAAAACCAGTCAAGCTGGAAAGAAAGAGAAAAGGATAAAGATAACAATGATGGACAAGTGCTTGAATAGGTCAGCCAGTTTAAATACTTGGGCAGCACACTATTGATTGATTGATTGAATATCTGATGATGGATTTTGTGAAAAAGACATCAGAAGCATGGATAGCAATGGGCAAATGGAAAAAAATAAACGAATGTTAACGGTAGGTATGAACTGGAGAAAAAGGAGGGGGAGAAAAGAATTGTCCATATCAAAAGCCTGCTCATTGGCAGAAGACTGAAGAAGATGAAGGACTATATTAGGCTCAGGTAAAACTACATGGAGTTTTGTTAAAAATACATAAGTAACACTGAGGTGGGTGGTTGTGTGGTTCTATGATGAGTGGGTGAGTCAACAATGGCCATTTTCATCCTTATGTAATTATGCAATGACCCCTTACATTACATTTCCAGATTTGTTGAGAGAGAACTGGTTCACTGTTACCATGCATTACCTCACCTTGTGGTTCCCGAAATGGATGACCAAATACGCTCACCAACATGACTCTGCTGATAAAAGAAATTATATTTTCATTCATTCATTACAAGGATATATATAGCACGGGTCCTCTATAAGAAAATTGTTAAGATCTTCACTAACTCAGTTCTCTTGGTCTCCCTATGCCATTATTCAATCCCTTTTCATTTCTTTTCATTGCATTAACTGTTGCAGTTTGTCAATAATAAACTAATATAATAATAATGAACAGTTTTTAGTCAAAGGTTGGGAGAGCCTTAGAAGGGAGGTAAGCATAAATAGCTGCATGGCAAGCTTAAATAGCTGCAGTTAAATTTTCAAATACTGTAGTAACATAAAAGTGTTTAATGATTTTTTATAGCGGCCATATACGCCTTGACCCCACTCATTGTTCATTGAGTTTGATCTTATGAGATCCTTCACCACCGCTGTCTATTTTGAATGAACGCTACATCATATAGGGTCCCCATGCAAGGACCATATTAGCCCAAGATTTTTATCTTCTAAATATATGACCATTGGGTAAGGGGTCATTGCATAATTACATAACGCTCGAAGGGGGTGGGTGGGGTGCTACAAAACGTTACGGGAGTGGGTGGCGGGGTTAGCTGAACATTACGTAACGCTTTTTAAAAAAAAATTAATTAGTAACTGATTTGATTAGAAATACTCAATCTAAACTATAAACCAAGATCAAGATTTTCTTTGAGTCGCGAAGGCTCGAGTTGGAACGGAACGCCCTGGCGAAATGAAATTTATACAAAACGTTCTTCTCCCAATTTCTCAGCTAACGTGAAATATATTCAGAAAGACGGGGTTAATTTAAAACGTCATGCGAAAATGGGGCGACATTCAATATGCAAATGAAGTTCGTTTGATATGCGTCAATATTATGATGTGGGTGGTTGCAAAATTGAGAGATGCATGTAAAAGCTTGGAAAGAGTAGCTCGGATGTAAGAGAGACGATGATCTGCGACTAAACAAACACATTTAGCTTCCGAAATTTGAACATTTTTAGATTCGATATTAAAACAACCGCTATTTCCAATTGCATCATCAGAAGGCGCATTAGGTAAACATCTTGTGACGATTGACATGCAATTATGGTACTAGTATGATCACATAAAACGAACAGGGCTGCCGCGCAAAATGGCGGACCCACTTTCTAAAGAGGTCTGGTGATGCCTACGTTAGTTAAGAAAGACACAATTGTGGCACACCAGCCGAGTTCAAAATTTGGTCCCAAGTGAAACTGGGCTATAAGGCTATTAGGCCTAGCATATAAATTTCCACTTAACTAGAATTTAGCCTCATAGCCTACACGTGGTGGAGCAATCGAAGTTCAAACAAAAATATTAAATATTATCTGGCATTGAGAGAGGTTAGATTTGGAGACCTGGAACTATATTAGGCCCAGGTAAAACTACATGGAATTTTGTTAAAAATAAATATGTAACGCTCAGGGAGTGGGTGGGGGTCTATGGAAACGTTGATACGTTACAAGGAGGTGGGGGGGTTAAAAACGGCCATTTTCAGCGTTACGTAATTATGCAATGACCCCTAACTGGGTTAACACCAGATAGGGTGTTATAATGTATTTGCAATATTGTGCTTCATAAGTTGTCGTACAAGCAGCTTTGAACAACTGAATAGTCTCAGCTGTAATGAATGCACTGCTGAGTGACAAATATTCAATGTAGTTGAGCAAATTGTCTAAGAGCAGACCAGATGATCATGTAAATTTAATTTGTTTTATGTTTTAGGATCTTGTTGCAAAATTGAGAGATGCATGTAAAAGCTTGGAAAGAGTAGCTCAGATGTAAGAGAGATGATGATCTGCGCCAAAACAAACACTTTTCATTTAGTTGTTAGCTCGCTAATATTTTAACTTAGGGCATTTCTTAGTATAGACACATATATGCTAACAGAATTGTATGTATGTATGATGACACTTAATATAAGTACATTTTAAGAAACCCACCAAGGTGCTGTAAAATATTGTAAAAGATTAAATGCCTTGAGGCTTTCTTCTTGCTAAGTTGTATAAAATATAAAACCAATAAAAGTGAAATGCATGCATATGAATATTGCAGTGTCGTTCATACTGGAGCAAGCCAAAGCACCTTGAAACTTTTAAGGATCTTGTTGCAAAGTTGAGGTGTGCCCCCCTCCCCTCTACTGAGGGGCGGTAATTAATGGAGAATATGCTGGCCAGCAGAGCTGACGAACCGATATTGATTCCCCATACGGTTGACTAGTCCTCCTTTTACTTGTCAGCGACATTGGTTAAACTGATGTATAATGTCCTATAATAACTTGTCATCGTTTGTTCATACTTTGTTTGTAATCAAACTGCGGCTTGTCAGTTTGAAATTAAACGAAAATTATTATTATTACCTCACAAAAGCATTTCATCACGTTATTTTACAATGCAAACCGCTTGTCAAGAACTTTGCTCTAATTTTCTCAACATGCAATTAAAAGGATTTATAAGCGTAGTGCTCCGGTTGATATCCATGATGCATACATATCCTACTGTTTTATGATGGGGTCACAATAGTCCCAAGAAGTTTGAGGGGTCAAATATGTAGCAGGAGGGAAAGATATTTAGACATATAATAGTTGTGTATGCTCCATCACAACCCATAGTGAACTTTGTTGTGATGTTAAAGTGAGGACTTACCAGTGACCACCTGACTATGAAAAATAATTCACACTTATGAAGAATGCCTTTTGGGACTATGTTAATGATCTGCTTCTTGCTTGGAGAACTACAGGTCTGTAGATTATATTTTTATGAATTACAATTGATACAACTTCCAGTCTTGATTTTAATTATAATCCATTCGGACAAGAAAACACTGAACAACAATCTATTATAGTACACCTTTGAAAATAGAACAGCTTAATAGCTAACACCGAGGTTAGAAATCACTTGAAATGTACAGCCTGCTTTTCTTTAACATAATTTTATGGCTAACTTTCTGTGCAAATCTTTGCCAATAATGTTACCAAAGCTTTACTATTGGAAACAGTACAAAAAACACCATAAACCAAAGAACATTTACAATGTTCTTATCAAGGTCTAACAAATAGCATTCAAAAACAAATGAACATTCCTAAATAAGGTTAGAAATGTTAGCTATTTAGAATATATGAGGATAGAATTCGAAAAGCCCACCCATTCTTTGGATTTCATAGGCTTTGTTAGTACCACACTTGATAATGAAGTCAGCCATGCAAAATCAAGCCTTAGTAATTACAAGGCAAAGAATTGCAACAGGTTAATACATAATCAACAAGCTTAACAATGTTGTAGAAATGCTTAAAGAAGTCATAGAGAAACAAGCAAGTACAGTTTAATCACGTCTAAACGATTTGTATTATTTAGAATAATGATGCTTCCATTTACATTATATGCAACAACCCAAACGGAAACCTTGTATTCTAAAAAGCTTCTGGCATACAAAGCAATACTTGCAGTTTCAATTTATTTACACACATTTCCTGCCTGAAGGCACACTTGCTGTATCATTTGGCTTCAGGCGGTCATCAGCACTGCTGCTTGTCTGGTATTGCGGTTTCAAAAGTACGATCACATTACAACCGCGATACAAGATGAACTTCAGTGACTTAGAATAGGTGAGCGCATCATACTCAAACTCTGCATTCTGATGCATAAATGCCTGAATGTAATCTAGCATTTAAATAGTGCCCCTTCCAGATATCTACTCAGAGGCACTCTCTGCTCTGGTCCAAATTATGTTAATTGTGATAGTGAACGAGTAACATACGTCTGTTAGTAAAACTATGAACAGGAAGATTAAGAGTCCCCAGTGGTGGACCCATGCATGAGGGTGGAACGAACCAACGGATTCCCATCGACAGCATGAATGTTTTGAGTCTCTGCGTCGAAAGGGTAGAGTGATGACTGTCGAAAACGATTCCCAAGCACTGAGATGATGTCAACGAGTAGTCCCTCACTGGTGGAAGATGAAACACATTCGGACATTTGTCGAGGTGCAAAGAGAACATAGAAAAGGCATTCGTCGTGTGTTGGTCAGTAGATACCCACCCATGACTATCGGTCGAAGTTAAATTGAAAAAATCCTTGGCAAAGCCAACGAATACAAACACAAACCTAGCATGAATAACTATGACCACGCAATCCCACATATCATATCAGGCCGCTCACTATCAGATATGCCTGACAGGGTGCGGCTGTGATAAGTCGTGATGTTTTCATGCCTGGAACCAAGACTAATACATACAGGCCTTTCGGGTCGCCACCCATGTGCCTGGAACAGTTTTCCTGCAACCTTCCTGTGAACCATTTCTCTTGCTGCTTAAAAAGACAGTTAAAACTGTATTTTTATGTAATCCCAAGATTATTATAAGCTTTGCGGTTTGCTTTGCTTCTGTTTTGTCAGCGCTTGAAAACTCTTCTGTTTGACTGTGTCTTAGGTCAATAGCACCTACTCTGGTCAATTTCTCTGAAGGGTACTAAACAAAAGTGTGATAATAATCACAAGTTCACAACTGCAAAATGCGTTGTGTTAAGCATTAGTCAACAAACATCCACTAGACAAGGTATGCTGCTCTACTCAAAATATATAACATAATTATGTTTTAATAATCATAACACCAAATAAATAAAAATGTAGTAACAATGATGAAAAAGTAGTAAACATATTTTGACATCGAAGGGCAGAAAATAGGTGTATGTAAAAGATAATAACAACAACAGCAATATATAATAATAAAATCATATCAAAAACAGGTACAACAATTACTTTTAATCCAACTATAACAACAGATTGCTTGCTATGTACATACTGTATAAGTGGTTAAAACTTGCACAGTTGGAAAATAACATCCAATACATTAAAAATATATATACACACCTCTTGAAAAGCAACCATTAAGAAGTTATCTGCCACAAAGAGAAGAATTCGAGCAACAAAAACATCACTTTCCACCAATAGATGGTGTCACTTCAAGTAAAAACAACAAAAGATGATGAAAAGGACATACCAAGAAACATTAATAATGCCTCTTAGAAAACAATTTTGTTTCAAACGTCTTTATGCTCATCTCTAGGTCAACACGACTTTTTCAGCACACATTATACTTCACATTTCGAAATTTGGACAATTATTTGTTTTGAATTTCACACTTAGCTGACCTTTGATATAATAACTGGCATTTGCATCACCAGACGGCTGTACTAATTTTAATATGCAAATCAGCCATTATAAAAACCACGGCTTTACTCAGAGTGCTCGCCAAAGGGGAAAACTTGAGATCAAGTATATCCACACGAAAACCATTTCGGTGCAAAGCAGTGCACCCACTGAGTTAAAATTCAATTCCAGGTGAAGCTGGGTCGTAAGGGCACATAAGCACAAAGTAAGGGCACCTAAGCACAAAAGTAATGAGTTTATCAGGAAGCCAGTTCTTACTGAGCATCAGTACCTCCTGGGCATATCGTTTTCTGACATAGTCCTGAATATTGAGATTAGGATTTGTTTACACATGTCAAATAACAAGAAAAGAACAATACAAGATGTCTAGGTAATGTTGGTCTAGAGGTACCATAGTACATGCACCAAAAAAGTCAACTAGCAGCATGAACAATGCCGGTAGTTTGTTACCATCATCACTAATAAAAATAAGGAAACAATTGAGATTACCTTCATAAATACCTGTACTTACAAGTAACAGAATTTTGAGTATAACTGTTTAAAGCCAAATAAGCAGATTAGCTAGCACAGGGCTTTTAAGCTGAAGCAACCAAACGATTTCTTACTGCAAATTGTTTTCTCAAAATAGCATCAAATACTTAATTCAAACAGTCATTTAAATATTGCTACGTTGTTAATTGAATACTTAGGACTAGACAGAAATTCAAGCTTTCAAAGACAGTTTAGAAAGATTCTGTTGATAAATGCCCATTGTTAAACTAAACACCCAATTTCACACAATGAATAGAATACAATGCATTTTTAGAATTAAAAATGTTCAAATTAGTTTTAAAGTACCGGTACAATATATATATATATATGTCTGGTAAAAAATCCTTGCTTTACATCTAGTCTTATATAGGTGGTACATTTGAAATTGCAATCAGCCATGCAACCACTCCACTATTTAAATTTTTCTGATCAGCTGACTAACCACTCAACTTGTAACAATTCTATTTAGTCAAGTAAGTATGTGCAAGCACAAATGAAATTTGCTTTGAACCATTGGAGATGTCCAGAATCAATAAAATGCATTGTCTGCATCGAAGAACAATGCCAAGATATAGTTTAGTAAAATGCGCATTGACAGAACTATCACAAGTATTCTTTAGGATGACAAGTATTCTTTAGGATGCCGTCACATGCTAAAACCAGTAGCCATACAAAGTTCACAGAGTCTGATAGGGTTTTGAGCAACCACTGTTCCACTAACTAACTAACCACTAATCCTATGCAAACATCTGTATAAAGTATACAATCAAGCTTACAACAAAGCATTTCAACTGCACTTCACCTGATGAAGTACATTGATTTTACACTGATCAGTAATCACGCCTCCGATTCACATTCCTGTCACTTTGCATGCATCACAAGTTGTATTGTATTTACATATTTCTATAGCACCTGTCCCAGTACAACCTAATCAGTGTGAAAAGCCCCATGGGAAAAGAAAGTCTGAAGAATACAGGCAGAAACAGAGGCAACCGAAGTTAAAATCAAAGAGCGAGTCAAAGAGGGAATATCATTCCAAAGTAAAGGACCAGAAGAAAAGTGTTCGTAATAATAATAACAACAAAAATAATAATAATGTATCTAGACACTGTAACCCAGCATTTCCCAAACTGTGTTACGAGGAACCCAAGGGTTTCGTGAGGTGAGGACAAGGGTTCCGCGGAAAACTTCTAGTGTGAACAAATTTTCTCTTGTTATTTTCTACATTGAATATTTTATAAATTTACATACACTCAGTGTTGTTGTGCACAAAATTTCAGTGACAAACGTCATTATCATCGATATTTGTGTCATTATTAACCTAATCTAGGCCTAAACCTATAATTGTCTGCATTCTCAGGCATCTGTATACCTACAACACAATGTCTAGTTTTGGACGAGGATTCAGCAAAAAATTTAAGATCAAAAGGGTTCCATGGCCAAAAGAGATTGAGAAACACTTGTAACCTTTCAAATATTAAACAAAAGCATTGCCTGCACAGTTAACCTAAGTGAGGCTAAAGTCATAAAGAATAGTTGATCAATAAGCAATTTACAGATGAAAGAGCAATCGACATAGCACTACATACCCACACTCTGTAACACATTTAGTGACTCATCTGAACAACAGCAGTTGTATTTCGTAACAGTCAGTTTCGAGAAAACGGCCAAAAAACTTCATGAAAGTCAACTTCTGTCAATTATTAGATTATTACAGATCATGATATTAAAATACATATTGTATTTAAAAAAACATAAAAGTCTGAGAAAGAGTAACATTTAAGATCATTATTTGGATGATTCTGTACAAGTTATGGGTTTAAACTTCCCACAAATGCACCAAAGTTAGGCCATTTTACCAATATAGCAATATCGACCTTAATGTTTGGTATCGCCTTAAAGCTTTCATTTGTTTAGCCAATGGTGTCAATATAAGTTTGGTGTCTATTCAAATTCATCCAATATCATGGCTTAAGCAAAGGTACCATGCCTAGACTAAACTAGCCAGGTCGCTATCACGTGATGAGATCTAGATTGAGAGATATCGGATTGGTCGAAGATTTAGGCTGAGGCAAACGCGCATGAAAGTTGCGTTAAACTGGCATGTGGCAGTGACATTATTAGCTTCGATCAACTTTTTGTTTTAGACATTGTCAAAAAAAATCACAATCATGCTTGTTGCTCAAAATAAATAATTATTATTTTCAATCATAATTAGATAATATTGCAAAGCTTCTGAATGCAACAAAGTCAGATACGGAAAAGTTAAACACAGTCCTGCAAGATTATCTTCTGACAAACAATGATGAGCCAACATCAGATGCATTATTCTCAGATAAACAGTTTCTGCAGTGTGCATAGTTGTTATCCATAGCTTCGATTAGAACTGAGATAGAATGATAATTTTTATGTCACTGTAAAGATAATGGTTTTCACTTTGAAATGATATAATATACTCCAAAAATGTGACTTAAGATTGATTTTGTTCAGATGGGTCACATTTCAGAGTACCCAAAAAATTCTACAGCAAGAGCTGAACTAGCTTAACAATACATTAAAAGCAAAGTCTCCTTGGCCAATTAAAACAATTTCCAGACATAGGTCTACAAAGCTTGACTGACGATTGTGCAGTAGAAAGAGGTTACGATGTGACAGATGATGAAACAAGTGAGGCTCCACAGCAGATCACTCAGAGTTGCTGTCATCCACAGGTCTGCCACCTGTAATTCCTTTTGTTGATGAATGCACATCAATTGAGACTGCTGTATGTTGGAGGAGGACTTGCTGTGTATCCTAAGCAGGAAAAAAAATCATAACAGTCTCTCAAATAAAAGTTAGAGCCTCCTTTGAATGGGTTGACTATATATACTGTGTGTGTCTTCAGTTTTTTTAATCTACATTGGGTTTCTTGTTTAATAAAAAAAAAATTGAAATGGAAACAATTTCAAAGGACTATTTATAAAGAAGAACAACATTAATATTACATTACTTTGAAAGCTGCATCTATATTCATACAATAAATATTGTGAACTGAAAAAATATATTAAAACTGAACCCAATTAAAAATCTTAATTAAGCCATTATTTGCGATTATAAAATCTTGTA
Source organism: Bimastos eiseni (assembly GCA_959347315.1). Taxonomy (NCBI): domain Eukaryota; kingdom Metazoa; phylum Annelida; class Clitellata; order Crassiclitellata; family Lumbricidae; genus Bimastos; species Bimastos eiseni. Next base: position 18,454,036 of record OY365811.1, read on the forward strand.
CTAAATGAACTGTTAATAAACTGATCTAAAGGAACCACAGAAATGTTCTACAGGAAATGCCAATGCCTGTATACCATGAACGTTTCCTGCTTCCTCACTCTGACATTAACCTAATTCCTTTTCACATTAACGAGCAGCTACATATGTTTTCCCATACATTTTAGTACATACTAGTCGTTAAAGGGTTAAGTAGTCTTAACCCTTTAACTATGAGCGAGTAGTAAAACGTAGGCATCTAATCAGTAACGCTCCAATTTTCATCCATAAATAAATGTTAAAATTAAGCCAAGAAGAATGGAAAAAAAAATTTGTTAAATGGACAGTTTAAAAATCCAAGTCAACTTACTATGAACCATTAACACAAGCTTCAAACAAACAGTGAACATTAAACCATCTGGACAATTCACCTGGAGGATTGTAGACAGCAGGCTGTGGAGGGTATGGAGGAGCTGCACTACCACCAGCTGGATATGGAGGATAAGGTGTAGAGTTTCCATCTGTTGGATATGGAGGGTAAGGAGGAGCTGTGCTTCCATCTGTTGGATATGGAGGGTAAGGAGGAGCTGTGCTTCCATCTGTTGGATATGGAGGATAAGCAGGAGCACTGGCAGATGGTGGATAGCCACGATGATCACCTAAAATAACAAAACAGGCATGTTGTAATAAATGCTCAGTAAACATTTTAGTTAATAGTACATAATTATCTGCAAATTGTTAGCAAAAGGTAAAAATTAGCAGAGATAAGATGCAGCAGGCTCTGTAGAAAGACAACAAATATTTAAAAACATCAATGGAAATGCCAAAGCTATAGCAATTTTATTGCAGGAATCACAACACAAAATGCTAGTCCAATTTAGATGCTTATTCAAATCCTTAAAAATCGCAACTGACTGCTCATTAATATGATATTTCAGGAGCTGTTTACATAATATGGATTATAAATAGGCCACATAACCTTATATACATATGCCAAAAGAATTAGCTTTTGGCCTATTTAACTGTGGATTTTCCGTAATGCATTTTCTTGTGCTTATTAGCGGAGTGAACGACGTCACACCATTGTTATGTTGAATGTGATCTCGTACAGCTGACTAGGTATTAGATACTGTGTTCATCTACGATATTATTGTGGGAACCAAAGGCTCCCTGATGTCAGTTAAATGATAAGAGCCAACTGTTCGGTCGTTAGCTTTGTTCTAGGTTAAGATTAGCTAGAGTTTCTTTATACATACCGAACTGCTGTCGTTGAGTGTTTAGTCCTTAGGACTCGCATGAATGTGAGAAACTATGGCTCAGGTCGTATGCGTTACTTTATGTTACGGGTGTAATACATTAGTTTCTCAGTTTCAACCGTTTTCATATTTTTATATGGGACCTCTCATCACCTAGAGGTCACAATAACAACATACATAATGTGGGAAATCTTCGATTCTGTGAAGGACAGGCTTTCAAGGTAAGTCTTGGTGGAGTTGACTATCAGTCACAACAAAGTGGCCATTTGTTAATGAAAACAAGTCTTGCACAAACATGGTTATCTGAGAGCTATCAAGATGACAAGTCCTATTCTGTCTGTATGAAAGTGCTAAGAAATAGAACATCAAGCTCAGAGCTTCTGGAGAAGTTTCATCACGGATTAGTTCACTAAAGACTTTAACGCCTGTTGTTATTTCTGATGCAATAGTATCCAGAAACTCTGAACTCGATTTTATCTGTCAACCCCAGTTTGGAATATGTATGTGTCTCTTCCTCAGCTGATCCCATCTACTTGCATATTGATGAATATTTTCTTAATCAAGAACTTCAAGATCATTGAGGTTGTGTTGAGAACACCTGAGAAAAACTAGCTCCTACAGATATATGTTATACAGTACTGAAATGTAAGCCAGAGTCTACACAGATCTTGAGTCAACTCCATGAAGCAATTGAGAAGCATGCTGAGTTGGAAGTTGGATTGGAGACACCATGCAAACACTATTCTGTCCAGTGTCGTGGAGGAAGAATTTCGCAAGAGAGTGAACAGAAAACCTATGCAGAGTGACTGACTATGTACAGAAACATAAGGTCATGAACCAGAAACAAGCAAATGAGATGATGCTTTGTAAAACATACAGCTAATAAAATATACCTAACTTTAATCACGTTATGGACAAGAGAAAATAATAATACAATTCATTGCATGAAAATAAGAACTAATAAAGTAATAATTTCAAGCTAATTAAATCTACATGTAATATAATTTTCATTCTGCTAACTGAAATGAAGTTATGATTGATAGGTCCACTGCACAGTGCATGGGTTTCATAAGAAAATATTTTGGACCATTTGAGAATATTTTATATGATCTCTGCATCATTTCATTTCACACATGCTGTGGTTCACATGTGGTATAGATGCATGCTGATGACTTTTCTTCAATGCACCCACATTCTAATTAAATGATACTGAATAAAAGTATTTACACTAGGTTTGCTGAATTTGTAAACAAATGATTCAAGCACAGGAGAACAATAATACTTACTCATAGGTGGCTGAACAGGATAGAGAGGCTGGTCCAATGCAGGAGGATAAGATGGTGCTCCAGGATAAGATGGGTAAGGAGTACATGCACCAAGGTCTCCAGAAGGAGGATAGCTATCGCCGGCATAGCCAGATGGATTTGACACAGGCTGTGGTGGATACATTGGCTGAGCGGAAGGAGGGTAGCCAAGCTGTTCATTCTGTGGAAAGGAAGGCTGTGGTCCTTGCATTGGAGGATTCATCAGATGAGTAATTTCTGAATTGGATAGACATGCAATAAGATTAGATACATTCGCTAGTGAATGTAAGAATCAAAACAGTATGAGCATATCAATCATTGACGCTATTCCCACATGTAGTAAACAAGTAGAAATTACTATTAGTCAAAACACTTGAATAACGTTTTTGCATCTTGATTTCTGAATTAATTTTTAACGTAGTAGTCATTAGAACATTCCTACAGCTAAAATGTAAACTCTCAAATCTAGTCCAGGGTTATGCCAAGATATTCTTATCTCCTGAAGCTGTTACCTATTTAGAAATAGTCAGGACGTGGCTGATGAAAACTTTGATATCGTTTTGTGAGTGTTTTATCAACTCAATCAGCAATACAAATAGCTTTGTAAGCTAAAAGTTTTTTTAATTTTAGTATGTGATAATTTTTTAACGAGGAATGTGATGGAGTTCTGTGTGGCTGGGGAGAGAACATTTGAAGATGGAGAAGACTTAGTTGTTGTGGGGCAGGGATGGGGATGAGATTGTCTCCATGTGTCACTCTTTAAACTGGATATCTAATGGCTATTCAAATGTAGACAAACTGATAAACCATGACTCAGACTCTCATGTCTGTGCATCTTTTGAGTTTTTTTTTAATAATAACATTAACACCGTTAACATTTTCAGACATTATTTACAAGCATGAAAGTGCTCGGATTTAACTGCTCGGACAGCAACTAAGCTCCAGCAAAGGAGGGTGGTCATGGCAGGAAAGGGTACAGGTAGCACAATCGTTTACAGCAGCTACTACATGAAGGGTGCTCAAAGTGAGCAGGTGAAATCCTTGAAAGACGCTTAACACAGTGGAAACAAATGCAGCTATTTATTAAGATAACCTTGTCGGGAACAATACTACCCTCTGCAGAGATTAAAGCCAGCTGCAGCTAGTGACCATTGCACCAATTCCTATTGCTATGCATATCTGATGGAGACAGCTACACAGCAAGAACTCCTGCACTGCATGTTAATGAGTCTTGCACGATAAATAGATATTGTTGGGCATCATGGTGTAACTGCTCGCTAAGCAGATTTGTGCATAAATGGAACTCTACTGCATCAGTATAATCATTCTTGTAAAAATGTACATATGATACGTTGGAAATGCACATAGCTTCATTACATTCACAAGCTTGCAAATGTTTTTCTAGAGTAGAGTAGAAATAATGTCATCAAACTGTCAGAAAATATTTTCAATTTATTTTTATTACAGAGCCATCACAGTAAATTATTTTGGACAGTTGAAGCATATTGGTCTAATCAGTCTCCAAGGAACATCATCAGCAATCAAACAATAAAATAAACACAGTTTTTTAAATCAATAAGCAGCGGATGTTACCAGATGTATTGCCTGGTTTTCCGATTGCATCAGATCGATAATGGACAGCTGCACTGGGAGGAGCTAAAATCAACAGAATTATCAGGTGTTTGCATAGCACTTCTAATGCTCTTATGTAAATGTTCATGTTCTGCATAGAATTGCCAAGAGCTACAATTACAATAATGAAATGCAAGGAAAAATTAGGAATAAAAAAATACCTATAATTTACCAAAGCAATTATAAATAACATAAGGAAAAACTAATAACTCACACTGCACAAATATTGGCATAACTCTGTCTGTCTGTGTGTGTGAGCGCATATCTCTCCCTCTGTGTCTCTCTCAGTACATTTAAATTATTTCAGATTCAAATTATACTGAAATTATAATTCAATTATATAATTCAATTATTACCTGAAGTAGATCGAATAAAACTACTAACCTTGGTGCTTTGACATAAAACGCTGCTTGAAATATGTTTCTCTTCCTGGTGGTTTTCGACAACAGCAACAGTAGATGTTGAGCGCATATCTCTCCCTCTGTGTCTCTCTCAGTACATTTAAATTATTTCAGATTCAAATTATACTGAAATTATAATTCAATTATAATGTATCTTCACATTTATTATTAATTAAGTCAAGTAGTAGCAAAGTCCTATCAGCCTATTTGCTTCTACGTAACCTGAAGTAGATCGAATAAAACTACTAACCTTGGTGCTTTGACATAAAACGCTGCTTGAAATATGTTTCTCTTCCTGGTGGTTTTCGACAACAGCAACAGTAGATGGTGAGAACAAAGCCAAGAAGCAAGATGAATGCAGCAACAAAGATTCCAAACACTCTGAGGCCACTAGAGAAAACAGTCAGTATAAATTTTCCACTGTAGACCACGCTTTGTTTAAATAACACACTGATCATTGCAGCGTTTAACCGCCATTTAGCTCTGCGGATACTGGACGAGAAGAGCTTTATTTGCGTTGAGCGAATGATGAAAGATGAACACTAGACATCTTGTAGAAATTATTGTCGTATTTTGTAATCAAATATAGTCAGACAATAGAAGATACAAACATCACAGATATCATAACTACCTAAAGTGGTGTCACATCTATATAAATAAAGAGAAGACTCTGAGTGTGTGTGTGTGTGTGTGTGTGTGTGTGTGTGTGTGTGTGTGTGTGTGTGTGTGTGTGTGTGTAAACTGTCTCAGAACCCCCCAGGAAAGTTTCCCTCTCAGTCGCCAGGAGCGTGTCAACGAAAGATTGTGTATTTTCAGAGGGAAAACACCTGCTGCACATTTGCCGACATATGCATGTGATATCTGTCTGCCACACATGTTCTTTCACACCGTCATGAATAAATGGATGGTTTGGGAGATATCATACAGGCAGCATGTATACAGTAGTTGGCCATTGTTTGCAGTCGGTCAGGTGGGTATGTACTGTGTACGCATCAGTGTCTATGCAGAATGTATATCAACACTATTTATTTACATACATGTATATCTAGATTCTGCGTGTCTCTGACTGTATGTTTATGCATTTGCACACTTTTACAGCTATTGACTCGAAACCTTTGCCGTTCGCTCGGGGAACACCTGGAGACACCCAGTAGAGGGGTTGGTGAAACCCGCAGCCGCTGTCTTCCTGCTCTCCACGGCCAAAAACACCCGTGCAACGCCAGGTTCCCCAGCTAGTATTATAATATACATGTATGTATATTATTGTGGGCTTATCTGAACCCGTTAAATGAAGGCGTCGAATTGTAGTTTCACGAATCGTTCTGGCATAAACAGTGAAGTCTTTCCTTGCCTAAAAGACTTAAACCTAGGTAGAGCAAGCACGTCGAGATTCATTGGCTGAAGGATGTACGGTAGATCCAACAGAGTTCATCCAATTTCTTCTAACATTCGCCCGTTAGAAACTGCTCCCAAGAACGAACTTTCAAACAACTCACTCGACTGACAGATCAACGTTGAAAAACGCGTCCAAACGCTTACTGTAAAAGTAAGACACAAGTGATGGTACTCGACATTTAGGGTCCTTAAACTAACCATTCAACATCCGAAGTACCAAACGGCGAAGATCCTCAACAGGCATACATCACTTTAACTCTGTCCTGAAGTACTAATTTCCAACACTAGCGGAATTTTCTTTTTGCATCCATTTCAGCTTCAACTTCCAACTGTCAATTTTGTGTTCACGCTTTTGAATAGGTTCTTCTGCTCATGATCAATGACCCTTGTTCATGGAATTTTTTCTCTTTACTAAAATGGATGACATATTCCTTATGGGTGTTGTAGCTCACACCCAAAGACCAATATGATATCAAAAGGTGAAGACAGAATCTGGAATGGCATCCAATACAGACCATAAAAAAGTTCCACCAATCAAATGGTTGGACAGACAGATGTTGACTGATGTTGTTGTTGCATGAGTGATGTGTGGAAACAGTGCCATCTGTACCCATAAAAGACCATGATGGACAATGCTGTACCTTGCGCTGCAGAAACGACCACCCATCCATTTTCAACATCTCTGATGAAGCTTCATGGTCCAGGAACTCTGAACATGGTATCATCTGTCACCTCTAGATTAGAGCCTGTTGTTTAGGCTCAGTGTGTGCATGGGTCTGCTAGTGATAATATTTCTAGATTTTTACACAACGGCCACAAAATGATGAACCTTCTGCTTCTGATCACATGTAACTTCAATGTGTCTAGAACTGAGAGTGCCATTAAAGTTTCTCAAGAATAGAACTATTATCTGATACGGCTGCCTGCAAGATGTAATACGCCATTGTTTCACAAGCTGCTCGAGTCTAGTTTGTATCAACATGTTGGGCTGGGAGTGCCTTTGAGTAAGCTTCTTGACAGGTGCAATCTAATTTTTTCTGAATGAATGCAAGAATGAATAACAGTCATCTTACAATTTACATGCCAATCAAAACTTTTAAAATAAAACATGCACAGGGAATAGGAGACAGTGGCACTGGAAAACAATCATTGAACATTTAGCCAGGTAAAGTTGGTGCAAGCCACTTACTTTGATCCTTTCTGACAGCAATGTTGCCGGTCCTCATCACCACAACAGGCATCGTAGTTATCTGGACTTGTCATGTTTGGACAAATGAACCACTCATAGTTTGTGCCATTGTCCATAAGGTTGTCATACTCATTTCTGCAAATGGTTGGTTCTGCACAAAACACACAGTCACAAATAATAATCATAATCATAAAGCTTTAAATAATAATAATTACCACTTGCTTACTCAACAGGATGATAGTGTCTAAAAATAGCTGCATAGGATGACCATCAAATCCCATGTTACGCTGCAAGAATTTAATGTGTGCACACAAATGTTTTTATGAAACTACATAAATCGAGTTTCCTAGCCGGCTGTGGCCTGTATTACTCCAGAAATGTTGGTTCCTTGGCTGATACATCCCCTTATTTTTCTTTAGACAAAGAACTTTTCCTAGGTTATCAGAACTTATCACCATAGACTTTTAGATAGGGTCTTAATTTAAATATCATCACATTCAGCTCAGACCTATGCACAAAAGTGTCAACCATTTATAAAACATTGGAAAAAAAAAATTTCCACGCAATCTTTAAACAATTAGTAGGAACATTGTGAGTCCCCACCATGTGAGTCCCCATTGTCAATGTTTCACTCTCAACTCACACACAGCTCACGATGTCTTGATAATGCATGAGATCATCAACATTGGATGCCCTAGCATAAGTAGCTGATAATTGATAATAAAATAATAACACTGATATAACGACACAAGCATTGTTGGAAGATGTCGATGGGGAGATGTCTGTGGAAGTTACCAGACTGAAATCACCTAGACTGCAGAGATGATGCACAGTTAGCATGAGCTTATAGAGATTTCACCAATTATCTTATCATAATTCCATTACAGATGACTTGTGCACTTATTGACTGTTTAACAACACTTAAACTCAGACAAGTAGCGCTTTGGCAGTATTATAAAAATGCACTACAAGTGTCTCACTAATTACATGTACATAAAAAGTAAAACTCTTCTTGTTTCTATGTGTCTATGTGAGCACCATTATGTAGTCAAGGCAACGATGATTAACTGTGACAGTTCGTGGTTCCGACAGCTTTTCATGTAAGTCACTCAGTGTTGAAGACAAGCAGTATTCAAAACTGAACACATTTAATAAACAAAAATACTACCATGAACCATCTTTATTCACAGAATTCAAACATAAAGAACACTTATGCTAAAGAAAATATACACAGAACATATAACAAATGAACTATATAAGTATAAATATTGTGTAGGGGTCCCTGAAGGGATCACATGATCCCGCTATAGCTAGGGGCTCCTACATCCAGCTAACAGTGCTAATACATCAAAACAGGACGGACTTAGACAGAACAGTGTGCAGAGTAATAGTCTTAGATAAATGATAATAAAAGAAAACAGTAGGCTTAGCTTAGCCTAGCAAGCAATGAAAGACAAATGAAACTATGAAGACAAATGTCTGACACTGTATACTATTATTGCATCCTTTAGGACTTCTAGAGACTTAATACAACTCTCCATGTCTTTGTTGTCTTATGTGCAGTGGTTAATCAGGTGCATGGGTAAACTGCATTACACTGACAAAAATTATCTGCCTATTGCACCAGTTGGTCATATGCATTAAGGGTAAGCCTATACCAGAAAAGGTGACAAACTCAGTTACCTTCCTTCAGTTTCATCCAACACACACACACCCACACCCACACATACCTACAGACACAGCTGTAGCCTGTTGCTCAGAGTGAGTCATAGTGCCTGCTTAATTACCCTGGCACAATCATATCATTTAGGCCAAATTGGCAAGTTGTAAAAGTGGCCTGTCTGGGGTGGGAATGGCATCGTTGGCATGTTAGAAGAAGGGTCAAGTTACATAGATTATATTTCCTCTCCTCCATCATGCAAGGTCCACAGTGGATGGTGTGCCTAATCTGTATTGGCTGCCTAGGATTAGTATTGGTAAAACAATCGGCTAAATAATCGGTATCGGCATAATCGGCAAAAAGCGATATTGGTACAGCTCTACTTGGCAGTCGATGCATTTGCACAGTTTTAGAGCAATTTATTCCAACCCTGCACCGTTGGCTCGGGGAACACTTGATACACGCAGTCCAGGGGTTCCTGAAGCCCGCTCACGCCGTCTTCCACGTCTCCCAGGGCAAAAACCTATGGCGCATCCTCACAAATCCATAAAAGCAAAGTTTCCTTCATACACGTAGCCTACCAGCGTTTACCTGCCACCACCAGCTGTCTGGCTGTCTGCCTGCCTCACTGCTTTGTATAGGCATATAATTATATGTGAGCAATAGAGTACCCTAATCTGACACTGTGCATGCAACAGCAGAACCACCTGATCAGAACTTGATTCCTGGATTCGACCTTGCACCGGAAAGAAATGAGAGGATTAGCTATTGTAGACTTGATTTGGTATAGCGCCAGTGATTAAGCTGGTTTCCCCGACGTGACTTTTGTGGGCGCTGATAAATTTTCATCAATTTACATTACATTGCAAAAACTTTAGAAGAAATGGTCCATCTGAGCAAGCTATGGTGAAGTCAAGTTTGCACAATCGGTCTGTACTATAAATACTATTTATTAACATGTATATCTAGATTCTGTGTGTGTGTCTGTCTCTCCATTTACACTTTTACAGCTATTCACTCGGGGAACACCTCGGACACCCAGTAGAGGAGTTGGTGGATTGTTGAGGAGGAAGAGGAGGAGGAAGTCGAGGAGAAGGAGGAAGTCGTAGGGAGATTATGGAGTAGGGAAAGGACAAGGGTGACGATGAGAAGAGGGTGAGGAGTGTAAAAAGGAGGATTGGGTGGCAGGAGGAAGCGGTTAGGATAGGGTGAGAAGTTGAGGAAGGGGAGAAAGTTGGGAAAAGGTGAGTGAGAACAGAGAGTTAATAGAAATTAGAGAAGACATAGAAAGACAAGAGGAATTAGAGATGAGGAGGAGGAATTAGATTGAGGAAAGGTGAATTCTGCCAGACAGGCAGCCTCCTGCAGGGCTGCAGAGTCCCCTCAGGCCAGTCAGGAACGACAGGCTGCAGATGCTGCAAGAACAGGAATGCCTCCCCACAACTTCATCCTCAATCATCAAGGTGCCCCCAAATCATCTGCTTCCGGGTGAACGTTGGGTACCCCAGCTAGTCAATAATACTTGAATGAGAGCTATGGTTAGTAATTAAAAGCAAGGGAGATGAAGGACAACCGATGGAAGAGGAGATCAATGGATTCATGAAATAGAAAGTCTAAGTTGGGGTGTAGGCACCAGTTGGTCATCATTAAGGGTATCCTTAATGATGACCAACTGGTGCAATATGCAGATCATTTTTCTCGGAGTAATGCAGTTTGCCCATGCTGTTCATTAAAAGCCATCACGATGAGATTGTAATGGCTGACCTCTTGAGCAAAGGGTGAGGCTGAGCTAAAGGCACATTCAATGATGGCCTTAGAACAAAAACAAAACGTAGCCAAATTTTCAGAAGATCACTGGATCGTGTGGTATAGTTAGAGCCTTGGTAGTCAACTGTGGATCACACATAACCAGGTCACTGAGTGTGAAGTAATAGGTGATAGTAGCCATCTCAAAATTTATAGGCCATTATACCTGGAGACAGGAAGTCAGTTACAAAAGACCGGGGTTGGAGAGTTTGCCACAAGGCCAAACGAGACACACGCCAAGTTCTGCACCCATTGAACTCCATTGATATTTTAAGTACAGGCATGATTAACAATAGCCTTAGCACAACAAAATCTTGACTGAACAAAAGCAATAGCAATAGAACTTTATAGAAGTAGCCATATTGTCAGTAAGGGCCAAACGAGACACACGCCAAGTTCTGCACCCATTGAACTCCATTGATATTTTAAGTACAGGCACGATTAACAATAGCCTTAGCACAACAAAATCTTGACTGAACAAAAGCAATAGCAATAGAACTTTATAGAAGTAGCCATATTGTCAGTAAGGACAGGTTGCATGTGATGCAGATATTTAAAATGACAAACAGCAGAAACTGGTAAGTTAGTTACATGTAAACATTAACATTAACCTTAGAGCTTAAACTTAATTTTATGAACATTAACAGCTATAGAAACTAACATGAGGCTTGACAATTGCATACGTTACCTCGGTCTCTGTGCAAGTGGTAATGTCTCGAACGTGTGTAGTAAACATAGCCATATATGTAACCAGAACTCCCATACGAATGCCAAGATCTCCATGGTCGATAATTGTTGTAGCGCACACGTACTCGGGTGCTGTGTGATACATAACGAACATTTGGTGATGTTCGAACACTGTAGCGAGAGCTGCTTGAACGAAAGCCACCACCAATCCTGACTCCACGAGCAGATGAAGTCTCTTGAATGCCTTTAAGAAGCAGATAACCAGCCAATGTAAGCTAAGCAAAACAAATGCATAGGCAAATGAAATTATTTAAGTCTTTCACCCTCAAAGTACATCAGGTTGTCTGTCTGTCATTCTTCATATCTGTACATGTATCTGTGGCTCATGGCCCACTCAGTTGTAGTTAGTCACAGCACTCTCTAAGTCAAATACTGGTCATAGAAAGCGACACCAGCATAAGAAGCTCAACCTTCCACCTCAACACAGAGGAGAAACAGAAACAGCTGTATTAACATCAACCTAGAGTATTACAGTGTGGACTTGTTAACATGGTGGGAAGACATGCCTTATGATACACATCCCTGGGTCAGGATTCACTTCCTGTTCTCTGAAATGAACTGTTGTCATTCCTCTCTAGAACCAGGGTTTTCATCACAATGGCATCTCTATAGATCTTCAACCTTTCCTTCCTCTCTAAGCCTGTTGACCACCTTTACGCAAATTCTATATATATGCCCCACTCTAATCTAAACATTGTCCTGATGAAAAGTAGACCCCAACAAAAGTGCCATAACTCAGTCAAAACTTGTAGCAATTGACTGAAATTTTCAGAACCAATAATAGTGGGCATAGCAACATGAAATCCTTATCCCATTTGGAAATGTTGACGATTATGTCAAGGTTATAAACATTTGAAATGCAGTACCGAAAATGATAAGTTTCCAACATGGGATTCTACAACAGCCATAAGGAAGTGAAGTTTAGTCACAACTGGTGTTCAAAATGTCCTCCTTGTTCATAAACACACGATTGCAGGCGTGAAAGACACCGTTTGATGGCTTGGTCAATAATCACATGGTCAAATAGCTGCCACTCTTCAATCAGACGCACCTCAGATGATCGACGCTATGAATGAGGGAACGATAAACGCGTTCCTTCAGCACACTCCAGACCTGATGGTCAACTGGATTTAGAGCTGTACAGGCCGGCCGATTAATCGGGCCGATTATAGAGATATTGGCAATATCAGATATCGGCAAGACAATCGGCGCCGATATTAAACATTATTTTTTTAATTTAATATTACTATTTTCAGTCTATAAAAGCAAAATGACGACAGCAACATCACTGGGTGAAGGACAGCATTTTGTTCCGTTTCCATATCGTGTCGTCAAGCCAATGGCTTCTTCAGACCAGTGGTGAAACCACCCACTGTGCTAGTATAGACCGCGGGAATGTGTCAACATAGGTCTTGTGCAGAGTGAGTCATAGTGCCTGCTAAAGGGCCAAGGAACAGCTGGCCAATTCAACAGAGAAACCGATGAATGTACATCGTGGAGGTATGCCTAATGAATACATGCTAGCTGCCAATCAAATCTCCCCGACACATGTCAGTGGCCTGAGAGGCTGAGACTAGATGGGTGACTGTGAATAGGACAGCCGTGCCTTGGCCTTTAATTACCCTGGGCACAGTTCGACCACGGGCGATGTGTCTAATCTGTATTGCCTGCCTAGGATTAGTCACCAACTACATGCATACGTCTCCTACAGGGGGTGGGGTGGGGGAGTGTTTGCTTGTATCACAACAATAGGCAGTAGCAGTAGGTCTATCTTTTGGAACCGGACATCTTGGGAAACAAAGAGAAATAATCGGCAAAATAATCGGGTATTGGCAAATGAATAATCGGAAAAATCGGTATCGGCATAAAGTGATATCGGTACAGCTCTAACTGGATTGAGGACAAAACTTTTGCTCCATAACCGTTATCTTGCCACAATTTTTTAACCAACATTTTTCTTCTTTTATTAATGCCATGTTTCTTGATCTTTAACAAAAAAATAAGCGACATACTCCATCGATAATGACATCGCCAACGTGTGAGAAATTAATCCAAGTTGGAAACTTTCAATTTTACCAGCAAATTTTAATCATTTGATTACTTTCCTTATGCTGCATCAATTTAGGTCATATTTTGCAGATTTATTCAAAAATGATGTGGGATACTGCATGTGTAATTTTATTGATGTAAGTCTAATCTTCAAGCAGTTTCTGACAAATGCTAAGGGGTCCACTTTTCAGTGTAGATTCATTCAACTGAGTCTCATATCATTCATCTTTGGCACTTTCGACTATAGACTATTATATTAGACAGGTTATGCATCTTACCCTCTATGATGTAAGCACTGCTTTTGCTACTGAGGGTCACTATCTGTTTGGAGCATTAAGGGCAGCGTGCACGAGCTCCCTTTAGTCGGTCGTAAGTCCAAGTCCGGACCAGTTTTCGCTGTAAACCCGACCAGCGTGTATGGAGATTCTTGGAGACACCCAAGTCCCCTAAAAACTGACTAGCGCTAGTCCACCTAGCTGGCAGGCGTAATTCTACTAGTCAGGCTTAGTGAAGCGAAATGGCGGCCACTATCTCGATTGGTCCACTTCGACGAAGGTACAGACTTCAAGGAGGGTTTAAGAGAGATCATAGTTCACTCTGCTATTGTCGGATGATAAACTTAATTATGTTCTTCGTTTTCGCTGTCACAAAATGATAATTATAACGGTGATCTTCATTTAATCGGCCTTTAGCTTGCAATGGTCGAGCTAACTTTTCCCACATGCGATTTAAATAGTAGTTGAGCAAGTCAATCTTAATCTATGCAAAGTAATTTTTTGCAGAGGAGTAATATTGCGATAACAGTGACATTTGTGTTTTAACAAAATCGTCTGTTAATTAACATAATGAGCATAATAAATTTCTTTGCCAGCTCAAGTTCGAAAATATCCTAGAAATAGCTTGCGCATGCGCAACTAGCCATAATCGCGTGAGCCATTGATGCTGGGTTTTCCCACGTCCAACCAAGTCTCTGACTAGCAAGTCTGTGACCAATGGATCGCTCGTGCACTCCATTTTCCCGTAGTCTCAGCCTACGAAGTCCGTCTTTGGGCGCAAAGCCGGACTAGATTTACGACCGTTTTGAAAGCCTTCGTGCAAGTTGCCGCTGGAGAAATCCTTTGAACTTGCTGATATTGTCATTCTTTGGCTTCAGTACTTCAAGGTTACATAAGAGACGCTTGTCACGTGTTTTCTGAGGGTAATCTGCTGCTGAGATCGTTACTGACAAGTCCTGTTTCTAGCGCGACAGCCAAACGCAGCTTTTTGGCTCTTCATCGACTAAAGTCTTTTACAAGATCGACGACATCGGCAGCGCCATTAAATCGCATTGCTATCTTACATATTCATAGAGAATTGACGGCAAAAATGCTGGCTATTGACATTTGCACTAAGTTTGCTGCTAGGCATGAATCCAGGCGTGCTATATTTGGTGATTTGTGAGTAGGCCTATTATCAACTCAGATGATAATAAGCTATTAAGCCATAATTAAGCATCGTTGCCATTGGCCATATAAGTTGTTTCAATTAAAGCAATGGCCCAATGAGCGAATAGTTCACTGCTTATGACAATCAACAAATTCTACAATAGAAAACCAGTATTCATTTTATAAAATTTTATTTAGGTCTGTCTTATGCTACATGTATCAAGAATTTGTTGTGATTTAGGTAAATGTTTTAATGAATGAATCAGCTTCTTAAAATTCACATGTTTCACTTTCATGATTGTTCATCCATAATTCTATAAGTTCAATGCAAGTGTTAGCCTAAGTTTAACAAATTGATTGGATTATTTAATATTTGCTTAGGCCTACATCGTCACGATTTTTCTCACTTTCAATCTGCCTGCGATAGAAAAATTCATTCTTATCAATTTTTTCACCAAACTTAAGTTAGTTTTGTCACACTGACCCCGACTTTTGACTTCGTGACTCCAAAGTGGGGGATCACAGTAACAAAAATGTGGGTCAAGAATAACAATTCAAACTATCTTGACCCCCCACTTCTTGACCCAGGTCTGACCGCATGATCAATAAATAGTCTATAGTAGAAGCCATGCAGCTTGTATTAAGCACTTCTGCTATTAACTCGCTAAGCTACTCGACTGGGTACTTGACTCCAAAACTACTCATTAGCTGCAGCCCTACTCATCTCTAATGACAGTAAAATCTTGCCTTCACAGAAATTTCTGGACGTTTTAGACATTGTTAACTGATATAAAATGGCCATAAATGGCCATCCATATATTATGTATGCAAAAATCAGAGACATGTGAGATATATGCCCATATCCTCCGCCAATATTAAGGTGAAAAAATTTGATCATTGTTTTGCAAATGACAGAAACCAATTATCAATTTTAAAACCAATAACCGGTTTACCGATTATCATTTAACATCCCTACATTCGATATAACTTTATATCAACTAAAATTACTAAAAAATTGAATACTGGCCTTTATTACCACCCAGTACACGAATAAGCCTATGCTATACTACACGATGTTGATGATGATCCACGTTTATTTGGTGTATTGTAGCATTTGGTGTAAAGTAGTCTTGGCTTCAAATTATCCCTTGAGATTAAAACAATTTTATACTTTACAGAAGAGAGCTCTCTGCACGATAGCCAATGGTAGCCACATCCTTGCTTCATCACAACCCAACAACAAACAAATGGGTATTTTAACTATGGAGCAGATGACAACTTACCAAACTTGTGAATTTATTTACAAATGCAATCACCCGTTGTATTCTTTAACTACATCTCCCTCTCTTTTTTTATTACCGAAATTTGATACCGCCCTTCTTCCACAATTTTTTGCTCAGAAGTGCACACACATGCCTCGACGGTGCAATTGCAGTTGTACTGCAGAGCAATTGTGCGCGAAGGACTTGCTCAAGGTCCCTACACAGTGACTCCCCGGACGAACAAGGGTCATGGTCCTTATCCTCATATGCCCATATCCTCTGCCAAAAATAAGACCTATTTTTCCTGAACTAATACACGAATGTATTAAATTAGATAAATCAGCCCAAAGGCCTACCAGAAGAGATATGTTCCCTGAAAAGCCTAGATATTATTTTTTTCAAATATGTGAATAGTTGATTGTCTTACCACTCCAGGCTATGTGTGCATGAATGAGTAATGGCTATATAAACTTACCATGTAGTTAACTAGTCAAGAATCATTTTCCATGTTTTAACTTTGTACCAACTGCTATGATTAAAAACCATATCAGTGTGACTATAGGTCAAATCAAAACACCATAAACCCAGATCAAACATTGTGGTCACAGAGCACACTCAGAAAGCATCATAGAGATGGTAACCAGACGCAGGACAATTTTACAGAGAAAAAATGAACAATTCGTCGAGGACAATTCGTCGCAGTAAATTTTGGTGTAACTATAGTGTCAATGCGAGGTAGTTTGCTCTAGTCAACTTAATGGATTAAACGATGTACCCATCGTAACGATTTACTAAAGTCAAACAATTTCAAAGAGGATTTTTCAAAAATATTTATTAACATTTAGTTGACAATGTGATAGGCTAGAGTACCTTCAGGATTTCATAGGCCCTAATTAGAGTGTATAGATTCCAATAAAACTTGATAATAGGTCTAAATATTTTTGAAAAACTTGACAGTCTAGTATTATTTTAGTTTTAACATTGCTGTTTGTTTGTATAGCAGTTTAATGAAGCAATTATCATTATTTTCATATTATTACTGACCGCGACGAATTGTCCACGACGAAGTATCCGCGACGTAGTATCCGCAGTGAATTGTCCGCGACAATTGCGCTTCGAGCAATAGTTTTGAAATTATGCCCCCCACCTTTCAAAACCTCGTTACACCTCTGTTGTAGACGTTTAAGTTGGCTGTAGATGCTTGAGTTAGTTGTGGACGCTTGAGTTCATTATGGTAGCCCTAGTCGATCATGACCAGACAAATGCACACATTATGAAAAATTATATAATGCAACTTTACAATGTTCACAACTTTATCATGTTTGAAGCATCGGCCGATGGCTGATACTGAGCGAAATCATTTAAACACGAAATTGCGGTGGTCGAGTTCAGTCATCAATAGGCCAAGACTGGGCCCAAAAAATGATTCCGAGAAAACCGGTAAACAGCCTACAGTACACATCATTCATTTTATCAAAATAATTGAGACCTAATTAGGAAAGGATATATTTATATTTAGGCTACAAAGCCAATTATGACTTAAATCAGTCAATCTGAGAATAAACAATCCTGTGTTATATTCGCCATTTCTGAATACGTATTAAGTCCCATGTCGCTTCGCCAATTCCCATGCTGCAAAAGCTCTTCAATCAATCTACCAATGGGATATCGAAATAACAGTCGAAATACTGCGTCCACTGTAAAACGGAAATTAAGAAAATGAAAACCCTCATAAACAGAATTTAGCGCTTCTGATTTGTTTTATGTTTAGTAAGAAAAAATATATGCCTACAAACCACAGAGAAGGAGGACCAACGCAACGCTTGCAATGCAAATCCACCGAAATCGAAGCGAAGCGAAGCTACAAGGCTCCGCCATTTTCGCCATTACTCACGATATACTGGTCGCAACCGAACACTACCAGCGGTAGCCGGTATAAACGAAAAAGATAAACAGCATTAATTTGGGTCAGATACGGTAAGCTCCCCCTTAAACCAAGAGATCGTTGGCTACAACCACATAGTATATTGTAATATACTAATAGTATATTATAATATACTCTGTGGCTAATCGTAATCCCAACACTTCTATAGCGCCCTCATGCGCGAAGTCGCGGGGACCGGCTTAACACAGGCGCTTAATCAAAACAATATCGATAGGCAGAGGTCAAAATTTAGAGAGTCAGACGGGTGGACGTTCAGACGGCTAATCGATTACGATTACGATGCTTTTGAGTTTAAACAGTGAGGGAGGGAGAAGAGGATGAATCTGGATAGCTTTGTGAAAAAGCAATGTTTTCAGTTTTGAGTACAAAACTTGTAGGGAGGTAGCAAGATATGAAATGAGGCTATGGTGAATTCGTAGGTTGGATGGATCGGATATAATTATATCTTAATGCAGAGGGAAGTTTTGTCCAAAGAGGCGGGAATGCCTGGAAGATTTAAGTGAGATATTCGTTTATTTAAGAATAGCACAATCCGACAACGCGCATAAATGCTTGCATGAGTGACATTGTATAATAACAGTGATAATAATTATATTATTAATAACAAACTAGTAAATGTTTTTGTATAATAAATTGAGGGTTATCTTTGGGTGATGAGGTGACGGAAGGTCGGAGCAGTTAAGGCTGGTAGAGGAACGCGTTGAACGATGTGGTTGAATCGTATCGGGAACAACTGGAATGTGAGGATTGAAGTGTATAACGTAACATTGTAGGTGAGTTGGGCAATTATTATTGATATATATATATTAGAGCTGTGGAAATTAACGATTAATTAATCGATTAATCGTTAATTTATTTTAACGATTACATTTTTGTTTAACGATTAATTGTTTCGATTTTTATACTCATCAGTCATCACAAACATGCACCGGAAGTTGTAAACATTGCAATATGGCGACGGATAGTAATCGAGTTATCAAATATAGACATATATCAGGTCGATTACATGAACATTTTGAATTTTAATTATTGGCTAACGGAAATTTCAAAAATGCTGATAACGTTTATTGCATTCATTGCGACAAATCTTTTGCATACCATGGGTCTAACACTAATTATGACTCGTTGGGTCTAACCAATATAAGCAATTTCTTATTTGTGACCAAATTCAGAAACAGAACTTTCATTGAAGTGTCATTAATTTGTCTGACAAACGTAACTATAAAAGTTTTTGTGATTTAAACGAAATTAACTATTTTAATCGTTACTTTTTCGAAAGTTAACTTAAAATTAAATTAATCGTTACCAACCCTTATATAAATATATATATATATAATATATATATATTGTATATATATATATATATAGTCTGATCTGAATATTTAACTAAAGAAGATGTTCAAAATGTCCTCATTCTGCTTGCATGCAAGCTTGGAGGCGCTGGTGCCATTGGGAAACAACATCTTTGATTATCCTCTGATCCAGACCATCTCACACTTCCAACAAGCGGTGCTTCAGATCGTTCAAATCATGGATTGCTGTCTGGTAGACTCGCCCTTGCATTACGCTCCACACTTTGTAGTCGACAAGATTTAAATCTGGACTGTTTGGAGGCCATAATGTGGGAGAAATGAAGTCTGGTGTCTATTTTGTTAGCTTTTCAATGGTTTTCCTGGCTCTGTGGATTTGGGCACTGTCCTGTTGAAAAACAAAACAGCCTTCTGGGGCTAGATTTCTGATAACAGGCAGAAGATGTAGTGACAGCAGAATGTCGCGATAATAGGCTCCATTAACTTTTACTCCCGGATCAATGAAGACAAAATTGGAACGACCAAGCATCGAAACAGCAACAAACACCATGACAGACTTGCTGAAATGGGTACGCGTACGCAACAGTCTGCAGTGACCTGCCTTGTTTAGTGCCACTGGTGATGTACAATCGATCAATCTGGGTGTTGATTGGTCGTGCAATGGTGAACAACTTCTCGTCAGCAAAGAAGATAAAGTCAACCATATGACGAGGATATTTTCTCAGCAGTTGTCTTGATCTGTTCAAGCGTGTCAGACGATTAGCTGTCGCCAGTTCCTGTGCTGGCTTCTTCTTAAGGCACTTGAGTTGAAGGTCTTTATGGGTTATTCGAACAACACTGGACCGATGAATTCCAGTTTCTCTCAATATTTGATGTGTTGTTCTATAAGTATTCGGTAGTCAAAGTTTGGCTTACTTTTTATTGAACCGCCTTGTGTATATACTACATATATACATTCTCTGTAGAAGGGAGGATGTCATACGGGGGGATCTCCATTAAGCGGGTTCATCTGTGTTGCAAATAGAGCTGTCAAAATATTTCTAAATCTTATCTGGCACTGATATTTCAATAATAAAAATTGAAATTGAGAATTGAAATGCATTTAATCAATTAATTGAAATAAAGAATTATTCTCACAATTGAAATTAAATTTTAATTGAAATTGGAAACTGACAATTTAATTAGGAATTAATTGCATAACTAAAGTTTTCCAAAAATGTCACAACTTAAATTTAAAAAAATAGAATGTCAAAATAAATTTGTGACTTTGTGCCAACTTAAAATTTCTTAACCCAACAGCTTTATCAAATAACAGTTCATTGATATACATGTATGGTCAAGGGTGATTGTTGACATCTAACTAGGCAGTCTAAGCTACTAGTATTAGCCTAATTGTAGCCAGAGGTGTGGTCTCGAGACTGCGGTCTTGGTCTCAAGACCGGAAAACTGCGGTCTTGGTCTTAAAGAAACGGTCTTGGGATTGGTCTCCGTCTTAGTTTAGCGTTCTTGGTCATTTGCCATATCAGAGCAATTTCTTTGATATTTGTCAGATATTCTCAATTATAAGAGACACCAGATGTTTAGGTCCTACGCGCTTGTTATCGATTTATGACGTGCTGACCATCTATATATACATGTTACTATGGGCAAAAAAATGCATTTCCAACGGAACCAGCCATTTCAAACTTGCTTTCACAAGTGTCAAGGTTTTTGGAACAATCTGATAACTATGTGGTCGGCCACGTGCAGTCATTGTTAACCCACAATTCCGAGTACAAGTACGCCTACACGATTCAAATGGAACGTAAATCTATTTGTTGAGATGTCTTATTCAGAGCCTATCGTAGGCTATACTGTAAGCACTTTATAGTGTGATATTCTCAGGCAGAAGCCAAGGGCTGAAATCGCAAAAGTTCCGACCGACCAGTAAAACTGTTTTCTGGACCATTATTAAGATTAGTATTCTTCAGCGATAAAGTTAATGTTCTAGCATCTTAATTAATTGAATTGTGTATGAAAAAAGAGTATTAGTCTTGGTCTTGAACCCTCGGTCTTGGTCTCGGACCACCCGGTCTTGGTCTCAGACTGCCCGGTCTTGGTCTTGGACCTCTCGGTCTTGGTCTTGAGGTTTTGGTCTCGTGCCCAACACTGATTGTAGCAGTGACTAATGATTACGTCTGCAGATTGCAGATGTGCTTTCTTGTGAAATATACAGACTTGCAGTGTATTGTTGATTGAAGCGCCATATAATAACTTTCCCACAAATTCGGGCTGAGCTTTTAGTGGGTGGTGTATCCACTTCTATCTGTTGCTTGAAAAACTTTGTTGTTTCCTCGTAGTGCTCACCCTCTGAATAGTCATTACTGCTCGAGGCACTTTGTATGTGCACATGTACAATACAATGCAATATTATTGTTGACAGACAGCAACACTTCTTAACAGTGTATCTTGTACCTGTCACTGTCATCTTTGCCTGATCTATTCTGTGCAATGATCACTTACTGTAAAGGCTGCTTCTGCACTGATCCACTCTTTTACCTCCTCAAGAATCGATTTTGGAAATGCAATCTATTCTGGTATGGGCTCCTCTCTTACTCTGAAATTAACCTGTTCTTAATCCTGCTGCTCGTTTGATTGGTGGCATCCCGAAATATCTTTCTACATGTGTGATCGCTGCATGGGTTGCCTATATGTCAACACTTTAAATTTTAGATTTAAACTTTTATGTGTAACTGCTTAGTGGAGATTGCTCCATCTTGACTTACTGTGTATCTCTGCTTCATCTGTTCCTGACCAAAGTCTCTTTGTTCTGCCAATCAAGGTTCCCCAAGCTCATTCCACTACAACTCAGCACAGAACCTTTGCTTTCATTGGTCCTGTGGCCTGGAACAACCTTCCTCATAAAACTAAAGCTGACCTAGTCAACCTGTCCCCTTCTTCCTTCTCTGTTCCACAAGCAATTGAAGTGTGTTCTGTTTGGTTGAGCATCCTCCTTGTCAGGTCAAGAGTGCTACTGATGAGTTATTCTCTGAAGTTGTCCATTACAAATTTTAATTGATGTCATGTTAGAAACCATCACTCAGTTGATAAAGAAGTCCATTTTAACCAACCACTCCTATTTTAAAACTATCTTTCATTTTCACAATAACTGAATGTATAGTCCTGTCTCAGGTTAATGTCCATCAAATTCCTTAAGCAACACCCTTCTGGTTTTCCTAAATAGCACTCAATTGAAACTCTACTTCTCACTACGTTAAGCCTTTTTCTGCCAGCTCTAAGCAATAGATTTTTTGCCTCTACCTCCTTGATATTTCAACAACATTCTATGCCTTATTGATCACAGCATCTTACTCCAAAGACTTTCATTCTAGTTTGGATTTACTGATTGACTGGATTTATTGCTATATCTCCATCTCTCAGGATTTTCTAGATTAAAACACTGATGTTTGCAATCATGCTGTCTCATTAAAGGATTTCCACAAAGCTCTGTTCTTGGACCTCCATTGTTCATCCAATACTTGATGAACAATCCAATGCTCACATTTAAAAGTCAAAGTTTAATTAGGTTTAACTTTTTAGAGCTTTCACAGACCTCAATAAAACAACTGATGAATTAACAACTAAACAAGTGCAGCTCATGAAGTCAAACACAAATTAAGTATGTTTATTGCAAGATATAACTAACGTGTAGCCGAGATCAAACTATGTTATAAAAAACCACAAAGTTTGTAACAGTCTGGATAAAGTAAAACAACAAAATGAAAACTAGCACATAATGTAATGTGGAGATTGACTGAAATCTTTATCTGACTTCCCTTGGTAATACACTTCACAATAAATGCACATGCTACCTTATGCCCCACAGCATAACAGTCTGAAAAAGCATCGTCAATTGTGGCAAATTCATTGAAACTAACTTTCCTTAAACGTTTTAATCAGTTTCCTCTGATGCGAGTGCAGTAATCTTACGCATACTCTACATCTGTAAATGAAAAGATGAACCACAAACATTTCACAAACATTCATAATGTTGACGCCATCTTTGTATGTGACTCTCATGGTTGCAAGCTTAATTCATATCCCATAGATTTATTAATAGGCCAATTAAGAAGTCTATGTCATATCCCTATAATTCTTATATCTGTACATGTTCACATTATATATATATAAGTAATCCAGTATGCAGGTTAAGTAAACATGTTATTTTAATTACACAAAGTATAATAGTATTGCAGGCCAAAGCACAACAAAAAACAATTTATTAAACATGAGTGCACATATGCACAATGATGGGCAACAGCTTGTCCTAGACTAACTATGTCTTTGTGAATTATGCCTGAACTATTGATAGTCCACTTAAAACCAGACATAGGTTGGCTAGTTATAGCATAGTGTAGATTATCAAAATGGTAGTTGCCATAATTTGTCGATTCAAACATTTTTTGAAGTCAAGCGTTTAAGGAACCATCAGAATTCAATCAATTCATTCTCAATTAGGGATTTAAATGATAACCAGAATGGTTTTGAAACCAATAATCGGTTTGTGTTATTTACAAAATGATATTTGAATTTATTTTTGCGGGTAAAAGGCAGGGGTAACTAGGACTTTTAATGAGGGCTAATGGCTTGTTCGACAATGTGTGTGGCAGCTTCACATTCCATAAGACATGTTTTTCCCACCACAATTCAATGATGGGTGTGCTATCTTTGGCCGAAAAGGCTGATGAGCCGTACTGAAACCCCTTGTCGCCGACAAACGTCTCTGAGCTCGTGTGAAGGGGTAGGAGTCAGAGGTCGGTTGGCTGAGGGGGTGGGTTGAGGCGAGGAAAAGCGTTTTAATTAATGATTGATGAGGTGGGTGGATGTCCCCTGAAGCAAAAAACCTAGTAGGTCCCAACTGTAACCGGACATTTAAGATAAGTCCACTTCAGTACGCTTTTGGTACCAGATCTACTGTGGCAGAATGTAGATAGGGCAGTGGGATCTCGATGGTGGCCCTAGTAATGGAGGCGACAAGGCTTACCCGAACTCCCAGGCCTGGGTGATGCAGCACCCCAGCTTGGTCATGACCGAATGTCTCTAACACGCCAGTAAAAACCGATCGGTTTAAAATCAGTTTTTAAAATCAGATAATCGGTTTGCCCCAAAAACCGATATTAACCATTTCAATAATCATTTTAAGTCCACAAGATAAACTCCTTTGGAACTTAATCTAACTTACATTACTCTGAATAAATATCATTCATGTTTGAAACAACTGCCTCACAGATGTCATGAGTGACATCTATGAGGCAGTTACCAGTATATATAATCAAGTTGTCTCAACCTTCCACACATGTGTGTTGAACAAAACCAAAAATTACATCACTCCAATCCACAACTACTCAATCTGTCAATTAACACTTTAACTACCCGGGGTAAGAGAATATACAAAATGTGATTTATTTCTACATGACATTGCATCATTTCTGATCATACATTGTAAGAGAACTATCCAACTTGTTCCAGTTCCTCTCAATCTATTGCGATTTTTACCGTTGTTTCCTTTCCTCTGTTAATTCTCATGATCTTTGTCTTTTTTATGTTAATTTTCATATCGTTCCCCTTCGAGATCATATTTAGCCAATCCATCATTTTCTGTAGCTCCTCTGGGCTACCTGCCAGTTGCTCAGCTGTACTGAAACCAGATGCATGTCTACATTTATTCTTCATGGATATGAAGTTTAAATAATTAGTTTTGTAATACTTGATCAAACTCCTCCTGATAATAAAAGCGATTTCTTAGCTCTGCATTACCAGTATCATTATTTAACTTGTAACACACCAAAGGTCACAACGAAATTTTAATCTGAGGCGTGGATAATCAGTTGCCGGGAGAAGATGCACTTAGATTTCCAAATCCTTGAAAGCTAAGGAGAAATAGTAAGTTTGAGTCGTTTTTTTGAAGGAAGTGAATTTACGCTACAAAGAGAGAGTGGCAGTCGATTCTATTCCTTAGGAGCAGAGGCATGAAATGCACGAGAGCCCATAACTGTTCTGCATCATGGCTCAGCTAAAAGACTTACTTTATGATCGTAGTCAACGAGGATGTAAGGAGTTAGTACAGCATGAATATAGTTAGGTGTACTGGTGCTGAGGGCTTTATAGGTCAAGAAGTCAACTTAAATGGCTTTATTCTGAATTCAACAGGTAGCCAATGCAGCTGGTGGAGTATGTTCGAAGTGGGGCATGCAGCACTACTCTAGTAAGATGTTTTAGATACGTTGCAGCCTTTCAGTTCAAAGTCTGAGAGACCGACAGTGCATTCGCATAATCAAGGCGAGGAGGATACAAGTGAGCAGGCTATGGTTTCTGACATATTCTTGGTTAGAGCTGACCTGATGAGACATATTACCCTGATGTGATTGAAGCTAGACTTACAAAGGCTTGCTATGTGAGGTCAAAATGTGAGCTTGGTGTCGAGGGTAACAAGTGTTCTAACAGAGTCTGAAAGCATTGCCCACCAGTTCGATGCTAGAAAGCAAAGGGAAAGAACGCAGATGTTGGAATGAACGAAACAGCATTGCTTCAAACTTGTCTTGGTTTTTGGCCAAACCATAGAAACAGAAACATGTATATATAGATGAGAGGCACTTCTCAAGTTTTAGTTTACCAGACTGATCAGTGTGTGACAGAGCAATATGGATCGAAGTATTATCCGCATACTGTTGTAATAGGATTCCAAAGTGCTAAGCACTGATTGAAGAAGTTAAGACTAAATAATAAAGGGCTGAGGACAGATCCCTGTGGCACTCCAGCAGTACCAAGAGTGGGTGTTCAGACCGAGCGGTACCAATGCCCACTTGTTGATTACGGTCAACCAGGTAAGAAGCTAACCAGCGTAAGGCAGTCGCAGAGACACCACAGCTTTTGGCAAGTCTTGAAAGGAGTAACTGGTGTCAAAGGCTGCACTCTGGTCAAGGCGATGTACATTGAGATCACTAACATATTTTCATCCAGCAGGTTCAATCAGATTTTACAGAACAACATCCTCAGAGTGTGGGCAATTAATAACATAATATTTGAGAAATGTTACTGTGTCCTAATGCTGTGTACCGCTATTCATGCTGTGTGATCTATATTTATGCTGTGTGATCAAGTCAGACTGTGATATATTAGGTAGGTTGCGCTTCAGCATGTGTACACCGGTCAATTCGGTCATTCTGAGTACATGCAGGATGTACTCCACTGGTTTCCTTACCCACAGCATGTGGCTTATTGGGTTTCTGTTCTAGTGCTTATTGGGTTTCTGTTCTAGTGCGGCGCTGTATTAAGGGTTTAGTTCCACCATACTTGAGAGATTAATGTATTTTTTCACACAGATTATACCCAGATTATTATTGTTCTAATTTATTTCTAGAAAATGTCCAAATAAACTTCTGAATTATGCTGTATTTTACAAGTTTTTCATACTTTGCAGGATTAAATGTCATTACAGGCCAAACTAAACTGCCTGGAAGTACCACATTAGTAGGTATTGTGTAAATAATTCTTGAGTTGATGGTAAAGAACAAATAAAAAATTTAAGATAATAATCATGCTCGCAACAGATGGCATTTCTAGACAACATGCAATTATCTATTTCTTAGCATTGAAGGATATGTACAATAAAACAAATGTGCTTGTGACTGCACCAGATGCAATATCATTTAATCTTTGTGTCACCTGAAGCAAGAAATATTGTATAGACTTAACAAAACTCCATAGCATTTGAACATTGCTAAGTGACAGAGAGAAAAGTAGCAAAATGCAAATTTCCATTCAATTTATTGAGGACATAGCAAAACAAACCCATGCCACAATAAGATATGAGCTATAAATATAAATGCATCTGTGATTGCATCTGTTGTCATCTTTTTAGAGTTTGCTGCTGAAGCAAAGTAGAGTACAGACTTAAACGATACTCCTGTAAACATTACACACCCAATTGCTATTAAATCTGCAGAAAGGTTGAAGAAGCCACATTTCCATTCAACCAAATGAGAATTTAGAACAAATAAATTGTGCACACGCCACCTGTTCAACGTTTTAGCATACACAGACTCATCCTCTATGATCTGTGCAGGTCTGTGGGGTATATGCCGTACAGGCTATCCTAACATACATGGTTTCCTAGTTTATCCACATGCCTTAGATGCAGGAAAATACTGCATAGTCAAATTAGGGGCCATCCACATATTACGTACGTGGGGAGGGGAGGGTGTCGAATTTTGCATATGGTGGGGAAGAGGGGCCCTGAAAATAAGTGCATACGCAAATATAAGTCTAGTTATGACATCCACAATATGGAATATTAAAATCAGAACTGTAAACCCAATCACTGACTATATTCCTGCTTAATCAATTCTATATAGCATTAATTCTTTTTAAATGCAAATTTTGTTAGTGTTTTATATGTTCATAGCAGTCAAAAAATTTAAGCTGTTAACTACGATACTTAAAAAATAAATAGCCTGTGGTAAAATCTTAAATCCGATTTTTTTGCGTATGTAATATATGGATGGGCCCTTAGTCGTTATTGCACAACATAGCTCATGGGTTGTTGCCTAGTGATATTGAACTTCTGCACAATCCTTCATATGCACAATTGCACATTCTAATTTATGATAGCAGCCCTGTGCATATTGGTATTGAAAAAGAATTAAACACTTATTTATGAAAAACAGAACCATACCTACTGAACTCACTCTACAACTCAATCTTGATTAGAATAATTACCGGAGTCTGAATAAATTATGAACAAATGTATAAATAAATTATGAAATTATGAACCCTAAATAATAACACATTAGTAATAATTTAAAACAAACACTAATACTGATACATTATAAAATAACAAATGGCAAGTCTGACAGTCGTCGTTGCCTTAACTGATGGCTGTAGTTACAATATGATGCAACTTAAATGCCAAGCAATGTAATTTAATATAATGCTGCTACATGAATATTGAAGCAGGAAATGTGAATATCACACCTAGTTCTTGAGCATTACAACATAGATAATCGGGTTATAGCATCAGGCAGGCTAAACTTAAATTAGAAACTGGGGACTTGTGATGAGTGGGAAATGACCCAGTTATAAAAACATTAACAGATAACTAACAGTAAGCTATTATCTCCAGTGCTACTGTAGCTAATATGTCAAAACTAGGGACCAAGCAAAAACAAGACCTGTCTACTCCTCAGCATCAGGCATTAGCCAAATAAGCCCATTAACATCAATATTTTAATAAATAATCGAATGGGTAGTCATAAAAATGACTGGTCCACAAGCAAATGACTTCCTGATTTGAAGGTCTATGCCTGATGAGGCAAAGGACTTGAGACTTCATCAGGATTCTGGAGATCATACCTACAATACAAAGGAAAAGTCTAAAGTAGTGGACCATTCTACAAAGGAATTCTACAAATCTTTCAAACACTGTTATAACTTTATTTCTTGAATTAAAAGATCTACAGTCTGAATTGGACTGCTGAGAGGAACGGGAACTGGATTCATTGTCATTTACCGTCACTATATGTGAGAGGGAACTGTTGTAAAACTACTCTCAGAAAGATCAGATAAGGTGATAATAAATAATATATATAGTAACATAAAGTCACTCCTAGGTACTTAAAAATTATTCATACACTGAACCTTGAACTGTTTGATTCTCAATACAATTGATAAGATTTGCATGAAATGTCTGGTGTTTATGAAGCAGAATACAATGACTTGAGAAGGGCACCGTATGTGAGGCTGCCTGCCGCTCGCTCGCTTGTGTTTATTATAAATTACATTTTTATGTACGTGCTGTGCGCTTGCAGGCATTCTTAATAAAGAAGATACTTACTTACTTACTTACTTACACCTTTATGCAATGTGACTACTTCCAACAGCCTAGCGAGTTGATCATTAATAATAGTGCAACATTTACTTTCTACGTTTGTTTTGAATCTTGCATTTTTTGTGGGATTCTGACACCTCTTACTGAAGCCCCATAACCATTTATAAAGTCAGACACACTTGCAGTTTTCACTTGGGGATAAAGAATACTTTGATGAGAAAAGTCTATCAATTAATTATCAATCATATACTTCCATTAGCAGCAGGGCATAACCGAAACAGACAATTTTCACTGAGTGCCGAATCCGAGTATTTGGATGCACTATTTCCCAGATCTGGGTATGAACCGAATAGTAGTGGCAACTCTGACTAGGTGAGTGCCATCTGCAGGCGAAGCTTAAAATTTTTTACTTTCGTCACTTTTGTCGTTTCGCATAATGAAAAATAGCAAAATAAATGTCTGTGCATGTAATAACTACTAAAGCGGTTTAAAAAAAATTATTTTCGTTCTTAGATTGTTAAATCTCTATAAAAAAAATCATTGAATTAGAAATTTTTTATTCTGAACTAATTGTGTGTGTAATATTTGCCGAGGTGAATACTTCCGAATGGTACTGAAAACGAGATATTTGGCCGAGGCGAATGTTCAAGGCGATTTCCGGTTATGCCCTAATTAGCAGAGACAGATTAAAGATTATATTAGATTAAAACTAACCATTCAGTAACTGTTCTGCAAAGGTCGTCTATCTCGGATAAGATCAGCTGAACAAAACCCATATTAGAACGTTTCTTTGAGAACAGACCAACTGAGTTCTTGACAGCCAGCTCCAGTGTTCTTGTGGCAGCTTCTTCCTTGCTCACTGGCCAATCAAATCTAAAAACAAAATGTAATGGAAAGACTCAAATATTGTAAAAAAACACGACATACAAGATTTCAGGGACAAAACAACTACAATTACATTACAAAGACACTATATACAAAGACATAATCCGGTTTGAACTAGATGTGACAATAGTTAATGCCATGCAGCCATGGACTCATTAGTTTCAAAATGCAATTTTCTTTTGTCTGGTGCAAAAGAGTGTAGATTTTTAAATGAGCAACATGTTGATGCACAAAATTCCTTAAATTGCAAAACAGCAACCCTGCATAAACTAAATATAATAAATTCATGCAATCATTATATTGGTTTGACCACATTGTGACAATGGTCAGCCAACTAGCTACATGCAGTGATACAAAACACTATGCACCAAATGTCTCTGATATTTCAACAACATAGTTAAGGAACTGATGACGTTGACGATAAGGATTACAGCTAATAATTTACAAGTCATCAAGAATGGAAAACAGTGTAAAATAATTGCAATTCTGCCTAATGCAAATAACTACCCAGTTTTCATAAAACAGGCTCTATCCACTTTAGCTTAAAATCTGAGGAATTGAGAAGTGAAACCAGATGACAAAAAAGATGAGAGCAGAAATGAAAATGCAACAAAAACAGTAAGATGGAACAAATCCTACGTCTCATCAAACACTGGGTTCAGGGTGTTCTTTTGCGTCTGAGTCTTCTTTTTGGAGGATTTGTCCGGAAGAAGGATCAGGCGAACAGATGGATCAGACAGATTGTCATCATCACATGGAATCAAATTACTTACAGGAACAAAACAAATATGTAATAGACAGCAAACAGAATATCTCACGAGAATGTAATGCTGATTATGCTGAAGTCGTAATGCTGACGACATAATGCTGAAGACATAGGGCCTAATGCTTGGAAGTTGCATTAAATGTGGAACTTGAATCTGGTTAAGGTTTTAAGTTCAACTTGATTCCATTTTTGAATCTGGCCAAGGTCCTGCTCCCTGCTTGTTATCCCTACCATGTCACTATGGGCTGTGGACTCCATGACATGGTCTGTTGGAGCTACAAAAAGATCAGATGCCATTTGGTTACCTTGTCTCAGTTTATTGCCGACTATGCATGACTTTCTATTTGCATATGGACCTGACTCAGCTTTTCCAAGTTCTAGGGCTATTTAGCACATGTATATTTGCAAACAAAAGCTAATAAGCACATGAATATAAGCAGTTGAACTAAAAATAAACAGTAAAATTGTGTTTATTCTTTTCTGCACTATTTCTGAAAATTCTGTGTGATAAATGTTCTGTTTCATCTACATGGTTCTACAGCTGTTCCAATATGGCTAATACTTAACAAACTTCTTTGAAATTCTGTATATAGTTTACTACTGTTGTAGCCAACAACAAATTAAAATTTTTATAGCACATTTGCTTAGAATTAATGTTCTACTTAAACAATACCACTTATTAGAGCCGTACCAATTAATTGGCTGACCGATTAATCGGGCCGATTATAGAAATATCAGCAATATCGGATATCGGCAAGATAATCGGCACCGATATAAAAATTATTTTTTTTATTTAATAATATTATTTTCAGTAAAATGACGACAGCAACAATAATGGGTCTGTGAAGGACGGCATTTTGTTCCGTTTCCATATCGTGTTATAGAGCCAATGGCTTCTTCAGACTGTTGGTGAGACCACCTAGTTTGCTAGCATAGACCGTGAGAACGTGTCAACATAGGTCTTGTGCAGAGTGAAGGAATGGCCGGCTTAACGGCCAAGGAATGGCTGGCCAATTCAACAGAGAAACCGATGAATGTACATCGTGGAGGCATGCCTAATGAATACATGCTAGCCGCCAATCAGATCTCCCCAACACATGTCAGTGGCCTGAGAGGTCAAGACTAGATGGGTGGGTGGCTGTGAATAAGACAGCGGTGCCTTGGCCTTTAATTACCCTGGGCACAGTTCGACAGCGTGCGGTGCATCTAATCTGTATTGCCTACCTAGGATTAGTCCCCAACTACATACATACGTCTCTTACGAATCAAGTGTTTGCTTATATCATAACAATAGGCAGTAGCAGTAGGTCTATCATTTGGAACCGGACATCTTGATAAACACAATGAAATAATCGACAAATAATCGGCTAAATAATCGGGTATCGGCAAATGAATAATCGGCAATAATCGGTATCGGCATAATCGGCAAAAAGTGATATCGGTACAGCTCTACCACTTATGCAATTATATCCCTATCGTTATAACTAGGACTGTACCGAATATTCGCTTTGTATTCGCTTTGGAGCCGAATAGTGGGCCAAATAGCTAATCCATATTCGGCCGAATAGTAGCGGTCAAACCGAATACAAATAGTAGTAGTGTGACACCTGTTTCTGCAAGAGCGGTGGCCTGAAGTACCTCTCAAACTGCCTTGACCACGGTATCGCAGTGTAAGCTGTCTCACTTCTAAGTTTAGCTAAATTAGTTCCATACCTAGTTTACACAGACTGGCAGAAAGATGCAAAAATTACATGTAATCAACTATTTACTTTTTGAGTATGCGTTAAATTTACTAAACTGAGACTTTTGCCGACACTTGAAATTTTGAAATTTTTTGGTAGACCTATCTTGTACACTATTCATATTCGGTCGAATAGCTGGTCCAGTTATCCGAATAATGAAAATTACCTATTCGGTACAGCTCTAGTTATAACGAAAGAGTTGGTCATCAAGGTTCATCCATTGAGCTTTCTGTCAGTTTCTGACATTAATAACATACAGTTTCATATGTTGGAGAAACTGGTTCATCAAATAAGTGAATATTTAAAGTTATATATTATATACTTTTAAACTGCATTCATTAGATGCCTGTAAAGTGTACACCAAAGTGTGATTAGCAAAATTTTGGCTAATAAAGTATATACCTATTTATTAGTAAATGGCCAATTTCTAGAGCGCCGTAACGCAGGCCATGCCGCTACAAGGGCACTTACTTACTTACCACACTTACTTATTTCACTTAAATGATGTCAAATCTGCTATTTCACAATGAAAATATTTCTTTTCTATATATAACCATTACAATAGTAATTGGATGCATGAAATATAATGGTCTAGTTCACCATAAAATTGAGAGGTTGAGTGCAGAATTTAACAAACTGACAGTTAAATGAAGTGAAATTGATGGCACTTGAAACTGACCTGCACTGATGCACCACAACGACCAATCGCGACCTTTGAACGCTGTATCGAACTGTCACTTGAATCTGACCAAATCGTCCATCACTACCAGATCACAGCAAAATCAACCACAACCGATTGCAACTCCACAACAGAAATCCATTTGCCTCTACAAGGCAGAAGACGAGTCAACACAATCAATAAATCAAACGGTAAAATCATTGTTTGTCATAGTGTACGATGATTAAATTTGCTACGATTTTTCAATGAGAAACATCATTGAAAATCTAATCCATAAGATTAACATCACTGTCTCCAGATACCATGATATACGGCATGATGTATCCCGGTTCCGTTTCTATCTTTGTTTTTGTAAAAGTAAATGTCTTGTTCTCTTTATTCGTTTCCAACTAGTTGAGCAATGGCCCCTCGAATACGCTCATATAATACTCTGCCCCATCCGGGTCTCTACCGTAATCAGGTAGAAATATCCCATGTGCCGTACAGATATTGCTTCATTTTAACCATGTAAACTACGTCTTCTTCCATTGTCAAATAATCCGTGAAATCTATAAATTTGCGAGTACCCATTTTAAATATCATGAATAAAACTTTATAAAAAAAAAACATGAGATTTTTTGAAATTTTGAAAATGACATTTTTTTCTATTTCAACTTAAAGAAAACTTTTTCTATATAGAAATGAAAAACGATTGCCACACATGAAACGTTTAATCCAGATAAAATGACATTTAAATTCGCAAATAAGACGAGCAACTTTGGTCAACATATTAAGATAAAATATGAATACCTGAATGGTGACAAAGGTGATTATCATATCGCAACTCCAGCATTAAAAAGCTGAGGAATATCATAAGATCATGGTTTTGGTAAAACTGATGGCCCCATTGTAGGTTATAGTATACTGGTATTTATACGATAGGTATTTGGAACCGACTGAGGAAGAATTAAAGATTATCCATATGTTTCAAAGTATTTTGGAACGTATTAAAAAGCATCTGCACGATCCTGATACAAAAGTGGCCTCGAATAAGAAATATGAAGATTCGCAGGTTGAACAAATGTTTATTTTTTTATCAAAAACAGGAAGACAAAGCGCCAAAGATGTACCCGAAATTGTCAACAGCGTATGGATCAACGGATATAACAACCGGATTTTATGATACAGCTGATAATCAAATCGACCCGCTAACACTAATATCCACTCCGTGTAGTGTCATGTTAGATTTAACATGCAGTATATTCATCGGAAATAAGCCGTCCATACAATTAAGAGTAGAGGACGTTGAATTAGTAGAAAGAACTAAAGTACGAAAGCGGGAAAGGTGTTTATTTGTAAAGAATCTTATCCCTAAGAAACAGGATTAATGTTAATAATTTTTACTGACTATATCATTAAAATTGTGCCTTATGATTGGATCACATATCTTTCTCTCCATACTCTTCCATCAAAAGTTTTTAATATTTTACAAGCCCGTTAGCTCATGTTTCTTCATTAGTGATTTCAGTTCTAGGAGCTTCATGTTTTTATAATAAAAAATATTTTTCTTTAATATACAACGCTCATTTTCTGACCGTCTGATTATTGGAAGTTTAGCAATTTATCTGAAATGATAACTGCGTAAGCTTTCGTTCCAACTAGCATCGCGGTATTGAATGTAGCTTTGATCTGGATGTCTACGGCAGATGACTTTAACCACTCTGATTGCTTACTTACATCGAAAACGAATAACGGGTTAAATCCTTATAATCAGCTGGTGTGATGCTGCTCTGAGTCACGAGTTGATCCATTCCATAGAATTTTTCGTTAAAGGTCATGGCATCTCTATAAGCTCTCACAAATTGCTGATTTGGGAATGATAGGTTGTAATCAACCGCTGGATATCTATCTTTCTTGGTTCATCATCACGTACATGTTCTTGGTATCGCAATGATCGAAAATTGATGGATTAGCTTCTTGATTGCTGCTCCGATTCCTTTTAAATCCAACTATGATGTACCTCGGTTTTTTCGGCGATGTCTTTACCGTAAGTCGCCAACTAAACGTCGGCGATTGAGGAACCATTATGGTATCGCATTGATGAGCTCGGTAGGCTACTGGTAATGTTGCATTTGATTTGATCGTTTTGTACAGCTGCATTCTTTCCCTATCAGATGGAATGACGTGCGGCATAAACCACGAAATTTTACTGATGTTGACTTTACCAGCCGCTGCTGCATTTGCCCTGAAAATAGCATCGTCATCAGACTTGCGAATGAGCATTAAAGTCTGCTTCATACCGTAGACTATCTTGTCGTAATCCTCACAGAATCCAAAAAATCAGCTTCAGAGGCAAGATGAAGCTATATGTGCCCTTTGCAGTTGGTTTCTGAATGAGATATGCTTGTCTTATCGCGAATCCTGTGTTATCGTCTATAACAGCAGTTGCCACCGTATCTTTAGTCCATAATTGGCTAAGTCCTAGTAAGAGAGCGAAGTGGTTGGGATATTTCAACATTTAGCTTCATCGTGCCTCTGAAGCACATTTTGGATTCCCCATCTCTAGAATTTATTCTGAAGGTCATATCCGTCGACTTCTTGTTTGAAGCGTATTCTTTTAGATATTTCGTCACGATATCACCTAATTCCAAAGTTCTAATATCTGAAACTGGATCATCGAAGTGGTTGGGATATTTCAACATTTAGCTTCATCGTGCCTCTGAAGCACATTTTGGATTCCCCATCTCTAGAATTTATTCTGAAGGTCATATCCGTCGACTTCTTGTTTGAAGTGTATTCTTTTAGATATTTCGTCACGATATCACCTAATTCCAAAGTTCTAATATCTGAAACTGGATCATCGTCAAACACTTCTATTGACGGATACTGTGGGAATAGGATTGCATTCAATGATGATGATAGCCAGGCTGGTAATGCTCGAAGTGCGTCAGTTGTCGCTAAGCTCGGTAACACGCTCGACAGCAGAAATTTATCGGCAGTTGCTAGAAACGGTAAAATAGCGCCGATACAGCCGCCTTCGACTTTGGTGTTATGGATTAGCTGTGTTTTACTCATTTTTATAGTCATGCCCGTTCCACCCTGATACGCTTTGGCCTGAACTCTATCGGGAAGGTCCTTGGTTTTGATAGGCGGCGTTATTCAGCAGGATACCAGGAATCAGAAAATATAGTGGACATAACGAGTATCAGCAATCTGAGGGTAACGAGCGATATCATCGGGGCCTCCTACAGCAACGGAACGACTGATAAGATAATTTATTCCTTTTTCACAAATATAGGGCCTGGTTATAAGATAATCGAAACGCCGAGGAATTTGATATATCTCCAATCACCCTATCCACGATATCGATGCCCAAAAATCGACCATGTAATTATCCGCTATATGTACAACAGTCTTCAACGTATTGTTTGATCGAACAACCCGATGATGGATTCTTTCGGTATTTTTTTCTTCGAATGCTTTCTTAAGTATTTTATACTTTAGTTGAAATAGAGATGTTCCGAATACTTGCAGGTTGTTGTAATCCAACCACCCGGGTCTTAGAAGTAGGTTTAACAATAAAGTCGTCTTACCGCATCCTGACTTAACTACGATCAACCCTCTAATACTTCTCGGTAAAAGAGGATTGTTGAATCTCTTAGATAATGCGTCATTCCACGATAAATCGTTGATTTCCATTTTAAATATAAATATATTGTATTTAAAAAGAATGATAGGTTGTAATCGCAACAGACTGTAAAGTGTAAAACTCGTACTGAAACTAAAAATATCCAGAATGTCGTGACTAAGAACGGAAGCTAATGCTTAGAGGCGTGTGTAGTATATGCGGAAAAACTAAGATTCAATTTGTGAAATCAGCATAAGGTGATGATCTGGTAGGGTCTCTAAATATGGCTACTAGCGGTATTAAGCTGCCGTGGGCTAAATTTCCAGGAGAGATGCATTTGTCAGGTCATCAGTTTACGGGACCTCGAACTAGACTTGATTTGAGGTTGAATCCTGATGGATCTTCTAAAGAATGGTCAGAACCTGTTGATAGGGTCGACAACGCTGCATATCATCATGATTTAGCTTATGACCAACAGCTTCCGATACAGCTTCTAGGAATGTCGCCGACAGAGCGATGATTAATGAGTTGAATAATATTCCTAATCTTAGCTTACAGGAGCATATAGAGAGATCTTTAGTTAAACCAAAATTATCAACTAAAGCGAGTCTTGGGTTAGGTTTAAAAAAAGCTCAAAATTACAATCTACTCTGAAATGGACTGACGAACTCACGGATGAGTTACATAAGCCTGTAGTAAGACATTTTAGGAAGAGGAAGGTGTACATTGGTGGAATAGATGAAATATGGGCTGCCGATTTAGTCGATATGCAGTCCTTCGCTAGAGATAACGATGGTGTGAAATACTTACTAACTGTAATAGATATATTTTCCAAGTACGGTTGGATCGTGCCATTAAATGATATGAATGGGAAATCAATGTGGCTTTGTGAAAATATTCAAGAGTAGTGAAAGACGGCCCGATAAGGTGTGGGTGGATAAAGGTAAAGAATTTTACAATAAAGACGTAAAGAATTTGGTCGAGTTGTATTCTACAGAGAATGAAGAAAAGTCGTGCGTTGTTGAGCGTTGGAACAGAACGATGAGAGAGAAAATGTTTAACTACTTTACAGCTAATTCAACTAGAAGATATATCGATGTGTTAAACGAAATGGTTAGTAAATATAATTTAACCAGGCATTCTTCCATTAAAATGATGCCTTCTGAAGATAGTTTGAAGTGCATGAAAGGGCTGTGTGGATGAACTTAAATGGAAGTGAAATTCCAGAACCCATTATACCTAGATTCTCGGTTGGAGATAAGGATAGAATAACGAAAGAAAAAGAATATATTTGAAAAAAGTTACACACCGAAATGATCAGAAGAAGTGTTTACAATTTCACAGATTCAATACACGGATCCACCAACTTATGAAATTACTGATTATAATGGTGAGGAATTACAGGGTTCATTTTACGAAAAGGAGCTACAGAGGACTACTCAAGAAATATTTAGAATTGAAAAGATAATCAGGAAACATGGGAAGAAAACGCTGGTGAGATGGCGCGGTTACCCAGATTCATTTAATTCATGGGTTGATAATGAAGACTTGGTGACTACGTGATCATCGAAACTATTGGAAATTCTCGTGACTATTGACCTATTGGTGGATGTTTTGACCAGGAGCTTAGGTTTGTGCATGAATTGTGGGTCATCATCGAAACTATTGGAAATTTTCCGGCATTTGTTTTTACCTATTAGTGGACGATTGATCTAGGTCTTAGGTTTGTGCATGAATTGGTTATTTTTAACCTAGTTATAGGTTAACAATACGTTTTAGTAACCTATTAGGTGGGTGAATTGACCAATGTTATGGTCAAATGCGCTAGCTTATCCAAAAGACCACTATTAGTGGCCCATATCTTACCTACATCCTATCTGTCTGTATGTTACGAACAATATTTTGTTACCTGGGAACTGAAGGACCACGATATCGGAGTCCTGTTGAATCAGCAAAACCACTTGAAATGTCATCTGAATCCAACTTAACAACCCTCTGTCCATCAGCCTCATCCACTGAAGATCCACTTCCTTTTGACGACTGCACTGGTTGTCCACTCGTCGCTTTGGTCTCTGCTTGCTCTGGTCCTTCATCCTCACGAGTTTCTTCCGGCCGATCTGGGGTCAGAAGCTGAAAAACAATCAAAGAAAGTTCTATCAAATCAGATCAACCGACATATTTGAGATTGACAGTATCACAAGAAACAACAATCTCTTCATAGAATATTAAGGAAGAGAGGAAGAGAGAAGGACAGAGATAAGACAGACTCAGAAAGACAG
Organism: Bimastos eiseni; assembly: GCA_959347315.1. NCBI lineage: Eukaryota > Metazoa > Annelida > Clitellata > Crassiclitellata > Lumbricidae > Bimastos > Bimastos eiseni. The sequence continues at coordinate 18,493,215 of OY365811.1, forward strand.
AAGGATAGAAAAATATTGACAATTAATTGCAACATTAAATATTAACAAAGGAAAGAAGCTGATTCTGTTATTTACCTGAACTTATTGCTCAAATATTTGCAGAGAATTTTCTTAAGGAACTTAAACTAATTCTCAAGCAATTCTTCTCCATATATTTAAAAATAATAACTTTTGCACACAGCAAATTAAATATTCATTATTAAAGTATTTTATACCAGACCTTTGTGAGCAGCACCAAAATATTTGCAAACATTTTGGTATACAACAAAAAACTACTGAATGTTAGACAAATAATATTGAAAAAGCAGCAGACACTTCAACAACACAGCACATGCAAACATACAATTACCATAGCTTACTTAACCTAGTTATCCTGCTCTAACCAACCAACAAACTGATGACCCACACGGAGTACTAGGCGCAATGTAATAGAACATTCTGTGTCAGATTCTTTGAGAGGGAAAGGTCGATTGAGGGTCATGTCATCGGAGGTCAGCACATGACGCAGTGACAGTTTGCAAACACCAAGTCGTTTGTTGTTTTTGTTGGTGTCAAAAACCTAAAGACAAAAACAGTCAACAATAAAACAAATAAATCAAACACTTTTCTCAAATGAAACGGTTTCTCCCATAATAATTACTTCGATGTCTGGTTGCCCCAGATTTGGGCCCAGCTTTCAAGATGTCAACTAATATAATTATGAGTTTCTGTCACTTGCTCTTGCACAAAAGGTTCTTGCTTGAACTCTTCCACTGGTGAACAACAATTGAGCTTTATGAACAGCAAGTCACTTATAGTGTCTAAATCAAGTTGCACTTATTGGTGCCCAAATTGTTAATGGCATAAGAGATCCGCTCTACATTTTGCATTCTAGATTGCATTGTATTCACCTACTTATATAGCGCCGTTTACAGCAGTGGCCACTCAGTAGCTGATGTAGCATAATATGATTCAGCACCATCTAACAAGTGGCAGAGATAAGGTTCTGTCTGCTGCTATATCGATGGCCATGGTCATTTTTATGACTTCTCAACTAGATAGTGTCAAAACGCCTGCTTACAACAGTTCACCTCCATGAGGTCAAATAAGTTGATTGCCATGTTGATGGTCGCCTCTCTAATTCCAATGGTTTGGTTAGCCAGCCTATATGGCTGACCTCTTTCCCGTCTCAGATGATGTTCAAGCATACATCCATTTCCAACCTACATCACTGTGCACCAGAGGCTGTGTGCAATAATGCCTTTTAGTCGGTCATAAGTCCTAGCCTGGACCAGTTTTCGCTGTAAGCCCAACTAGAGAACTAGATCAGCATGTACAGAGACACCTAAGTTCTCTAAACACCGACTAGCACTAGTCCACCTGGCAGGCAGGCGTAAATCCACTAGTCAGGCTTAGTGAAGAGAATTAAGTTGGCGATCGTCTTGATTTGTCCACTTTGACAAAGTTTCAGATGTCAAAGAGGGTTTAAGAGAGACCATAGTTCACTCTGCTATTGTCAGAAGATGAAGTTAATTATGTTCTTTGTTTTCGCTGTCACAAAATGATAATAACAGCGGCGATCTTCGTTTAATCGGGAGTTTTGGTTGACACATTACATTGCCGAACACACAGCCTGTAGCTTGCAATGGTAGAGCTAACTTTTCTCACATGGAAGTTAATAAGAGTTGAGTAAGGCAATCTTAATCCAGTCTTGTAGGGTGCTATATAAAAGTTCATATACATGTTCATATGCATACATACAGTGTCTCGAAACTGCTATTATCACCTTTGCCAGCTGTGAGTGTTTACTCGCTTTCTTTCTCATGACGCTCAAGCAGTTCATGTGCATACTTTTGTTATAAAACGAATTGACCACTGTTGTTTGGTCCTCCTCAGCCTCTGCCTTGGGTCCTGGGGTGACTAGATCGGGTTCTGTGCTTGGCTGCTCATTGGGCGAATTCCCAAATTCGCCTCCCTCTTTGACTACATGCACATTGTGTTGTGTTAATCTCTTTTTGCACAGAAAATTAGTAGTTAGTAGACTTTGGGCACTCCATTTTGCTTAAAACTAAGGTGACTGGTTATGTAAGAGGCCTGGCCCTCTGAGTCCCCCCTCATAACTCAAGCTCTGGCTGCAGCTGACTTGGAGTCTGCATCACCCAGGGCTGTACCAATTTGATGAACTTGCCATACTTTCCAATGCCCACAGGCATAGTGAAGGAACCAGATCTAGGTTCACAAGCATTACTCTGATAAAATGCAATAATTGTGTCCCCAATGACCTGTTACTGCTGTTGCTGCTACAGCTAGTCTTGCCAAGTAGTGGCAAGTGTGTGGCGACTCCAGTCCGAACTCAGCAGCTGTATATAGGTAGAGGCTACGATAGCCAAGTAGCTACATTATGCTTAAAGGTAATGTTTAAAAAATGCCAGGTGTAGGGTATTGTAAACACAGCTAGGGTGTCAGCCTTTGGGTGGGCACCAGGTCAATGGTGGAAGTCCAATTAAGAACAATAATTCTGGTAAAATATTCACTCTTGTCTGTCAGACACAGTAACATAATTTCGAAACAATATCAGTCTGCATTATAAACTAAGAAACCCATTTAAACATAAAGATGCTCACACACAGAAAAGGAGGGAGTGGCAAAAATGTCGTTGCTCATAACCACACAGTGACTGAGAACGTGAAAACAATTATCATTTCAGATAATAGAACATGATGCTCACCTCAAGAAAAAGATCCTGCAGCTCTGGGTCAACCAGGAGGAAGCGAAAGCTCTCCTCCCACCTCGGATTCGTTGTCTTCTGTTTAACCTGCGTCTTCTCCTCATGATTGCCAACCTCCAGTCTCACAAAGGCGCTCGGCTCTGATATTGCTCGCTTTCCAGCCTGTATCACAAATTAAACATAAAATCACAGCTGAACAATTATACGAAATAAGCAATAATTAACAAATACAAATAAAATTATACAATGAGCTAACATCTTAATCAACAACATAAACAGTTTTAATGACCAGCTAGCTTATAACATTCATCATCAGTTCCTATTGCCAGCCATTCGGGGGTGATGGGTACGAATAAATGGCCTCTATTGTTGTTGGTCATTTGTCAAGTTCTTTTATTCCCTTAGCATCGGTTTAAGAGATCTTAGGTTCTCATTTATATTGTCTATCCAGCATAGTCTTAGTCTGCCTTTGTTTCTCTTTCACTCAAATCGCCCATGCATGTAGTGCATTGTGTGGGATTCAGTCAAGTGACATTCTTTCTACACGTCCAAGCCAAGAAGAAATTACTTGCTGCCTTCAAGCCTTCAAAGGTTAGAGAGTTCAACTGGGCGCCATACAAAGCCGAATGATACTCATTCATTCGTTTTCACCCCTTCAAAAAACATACTCAACTCAGTCACGACTTAAGACAAAAAAACAACTTTTGAGTGACTTACAAATCAAGTTTGGCTGATCCAATATAATGGGAGATTGTTACAGATAGAGGGCCTATAATTGAGAATGCCCAGCACTGCCTCGCAGCCAAGCAAGTTGTAGAACCAAAAGTTGACCCCTCATTGCAGAGTGAAGCCACCCAATGCGCTGCAATGTCGAACACTGGGCAACAGAGGTCATCACGTTGATAGATGGAGCACAGCCAAGAGTGAGTGCAGCAAGAGACTACACAAGAAATGTAGGAAGAGATCCACTGGACAACAGGCAGCCAATGCAGCCACCATCCCATGGTTATGTGCTTCGACCCTGGAGTCACGACTATGTCTTTCCGGCAACTTGTAATCATCCGTTCATACTGTACTTATTTATAATCATACTGCGGTTTGTCAGTTTGAAATCAAACGAAAATATTATTATCATATATTATTAGCACCCCTTCAAGATATCTACTCAGAGGGGCTCATGTACACAAATATCCAGGGGGCGAAGGAAAATGCCTTCAATTTCAGATAGAGGGATATTTTTTGAGTCTAAGGGAGAAAATTAAGGGAAGAAAATCTTGCCTTTTTGACACTTGGGACCGGGGAGGGGCTACCTCCATTACTCATGGGTGGATTAACGCCCTTGCAAATACCTACATACATGCCGATACATACAAACACATCCTTCATTGAGAAAAGCAGACTCAAGAAACCTAAATGCTACTAGAGGGTCATCAAATGACTAATCCACTTACAGCTGACAGAAATCAAATAATTGGCTTATGTAAAATATGTAATGATGATACACAACAATTAAAAAAAAGCATAGGTTGTGGGAACAGAATGCAATGAAACAACACAGTGAAAAGGTGAAACTTAACGACAATGCATTGAGTACAATCAAGCATTGTTGCTGTTGACCAGGTAGAGAAGCGATTTGATAAAATAAACACAGCCAGGCAGATTGTTCAGCAATAGGCATTTCAAAACTAATAAGATCAGTGAAAGCAGATGATAGCCTTATTCTAACACCGTTTACACTCACTGTTGCTTCTCAGTACAAAGCCTCTCATCTTGAAACCCTGACTTAGCCAAGGAACTGTTCTTATTCAGATATATACATTGTCCAATGTGACACGAACATTTGATTGTAGTACTATACATGAAATTTTAAAATCAATCATTATTGTTAGTATCATAATTAGCATTTTATTATTTTTATTTTGCTACACTCAAGACAGATATGATCACACCCTCTCAGCAACAATCCAAAGAGGCACTGTTGTTCTGCATGGAGTTGTTGGCCTTTGTCCCTGATTAACTGTGCAAATGTGTGATGTATGATGGCGCAATATCGTTGTGTGCATATAGAGAGGCACTTGTAAAGGTGCGTGGTCTTGAGTGGGTCCTCTGACATTACTACTAAGCCGACCTAGCTGTTATGAATTCAAGGCCTGCTATGTTGATGGGGCCCAGAGTTTCACCTGCAATAGGGAAAAAACTGAGCAATGCAAAGAGGGCTGTATATTTCGCGTTTTCCGTGTTGCGGCCAGTTGACCCCCCCCTCCCCCCGATTGTCGATGTCAGATTGATGCATTGGATGGTGCATGTACTTACACTGGTGACATCCCAGGCAGTGTATTTGCCACGCGACCACGGGATCAACGTCGCCCCATCTAGTCATAGGTCATAACTACGAACTATGTCAGGTGGTTCATTGGTGTTAGTGTCCAGTCTCTAGAGGGTCTTCCATATGATGTCATTCATTGCAACATATCTGCTGGCTCATTCTCTAGATTGTTGCAGATCAGACCCTAATGCCCTCCCTAATACGTCATTTTGCCACATTAGCACTGGTCTGGTGTGCTCAGGTTTAGTATCAAAGCAAGCATAACGTTCTTCACATCTCGTTAGAATATTCACTTCTTGATGCTCTCTCCGTTGACGATTTCTTCAATCTCTGCTCAGCTATAATTACTCAGCTACTCAATGAAATGCTATAACAATGTATAACAACCCGACAAAGATCGCTTGCGTTATGGTTCAATGGTGAATATCGTTAACTTCATCGACACACTAGGTATTATGAAAGACGCTCTTGGTGATCTTGTGATCCTGCAGACCACAGCAAACGGGTGACCTAACTTCGATCGCTACATCGCCTCCATCATCAGAAAGAAGTTGACGAGAAGCTGACCACTGGGAAAACTTTGTCATGCAGCACAAAGACAACCACAAACGTCTCTGTCCTCAAACTCAGGCCCACTGGGTCAGGGCATCTGCTTTCTCTGCAGACGATTTCCTCCAAATGATGACACTGAAGATTGACAGGATTCACACACAAGCCCACCTTTGAAGGTTTTCACCCAATTCTTGAAATATAACTTTGTCAAATAATTGGATCATCAAACAGGGGTATATTATGTCAGGGCTTCATATCAAAGGCTTTGTACTGAGCAACAAATCTACAATTAAGTTACACAGATAATTAAAGCAGAAGATAATGCATAATTAAAAAAGGTCAGATATGAAGATTGTCCAGTGTTCCCATTCAAATGCAACAAATGAAATGCAAAAACTTAATTCAATGCTTAATGTTATAAAATTTTTCACACAACCCTTTAACTCAACAGTCCAGTTTATAAAAGACTTTCCTTCGATTCATAGACCCACACATATAGAATTTATAGATGTAACACACTGACTGCCACATACAAGATAACCTCTGTGCCAAGCCAAAAAAGGCAAACTTTTCACAATATGATATTTAGTGATATAATAATCTACTTTGTTTCCATACATGTCCAACTCATCAAAACATTCTCCGTCAGTTTCTAACAACGATTGCAAGGCATTACGCTGTTAATGAGTGGATTTGCCAATAGTGGACCAGATGACCAGTAGGTCCCTAGTCTTCAATTGTCGATATGTTCCCAACACCAATATAAAAGAGAATGGCAATGAACTTGCACACATCAGATGCAGATGGAGAATGGAGCACTGGTAGGTGTTCATCTATGTATTCTGCTTCCTGGTTCTATGCTACACTCACCAAAACATGTGTAGCATACAACTCATTCTTTCAACCATCTTATCATGTCGAAGACATCATCTGTCGGGAACACCTTGAGAATATGAATTGCCTGTGACTCCTCAGAATTGTAAAATAAGTTTCCTTTTCAGAGCCTGTCAGCGATGATCCAGCGCTTCAGTGCGGTGGCCTTCCAGGACACCGTGTCAAGGTTGCAAGCAACCGATAAGCGGCTAACCATTAGCATCAGGACAGATCCGATGGCAATGATGAATAATAATAAGGCTTGAAAAGCTACATCCAAGTAACCTATTGAACCTCTTGAGTAGCAGCATAAGCATACTGAGCTGCATTACACGTTAAGAACATCATCAGCCTGCTTCTTAAACAAAGGACTTCTACACAATTCCCACATAGAGTCAAGATCACAGGAGTCCTGTCTTGCCTTCTTAATATTTTAAACCACTGGCAAGCAAAGCCTTCAATACCGACTGCTACAAGATATCGCTGCACCTTTCACAGATCCATTGGTAGAGGAGGTTTCTAGTTCATGGATTTTGAGATTACCAGAGTTTCTCAAAGAACTAGGAGTTAAGATTTCAGTGTGAGACCAGCCATCTACTCCAGCGCCTGTCAGTCACCCTTCAAAATGGAAAATTTTAGTCAGTTCTGGGCATCTGAGATTGGAACAATCCAAACACCAAAGAGTGGTTCAGGGCAGAATAACAGACATCTCTATCTAATGATGAACACAAACAATTTCAATAGTCGGTATATGATTTTTGCCGCTTTATGAAAAAATAAATCTGTTTTTAAAATAATAACAATAATACTAACTAATAATAATAATAATAATAATAATACTAACAATAATAATAATACTAATAATAATAATAGTTCAATATTCTTTGGATGATGAAGAATTGAATTATATATCATTATCAACAGAACTTGTGTAATGAATCTGTTTCCCCAAGTGTCTATATGAATCATAAACACTGAGCTGTTATCTGGAGTTAGGCTAGTGTCTGAAATTCTGTGATCATTGGCATAAGAAACCTCCTAGATTCATGTTGAATGCGATTGTCATTGTCAAAATCACAATTTAATACATCGCACAATCACTAAGAGAACGGATTCACCGACCCTGACAGGGACATTTGAACTGAAACAGAAGAAGGCACAAGGGACATGCAATGTATGTCATTCAGTTCGCCAACTCCATAACAAGGGCTCCATGGTCCACCAACACAGGCCCAAAGCCAATCCATGTTCGGGTTTGAATAAGCTGCCCTTATTTTGGTGGACCCTGCGAACCTCGCCGGAAGGCTGCGCTTCCTCGCCTTTGGGGCGGGAACTTTGGAGACGCCTTTGAGGGGCGGCTGACACCGCAATCCTACGTCCATTGTCAAGAAGCTCATTGCAGATTTTCATGACGAATAGCTGACTTTGGCCTATGCTATCTTCCAACCAGACGCGGACACCTACGAAGGACAGAGGCCTACAGGCTCAACTGGAAGAAGTGCGCTGGCGGTAGCCGCAAAACTGGAAGACGGAAACATTAGTGCAGCAGCTCGCATACTTTGTTCTGACGACACCCCAGCGCCGATTAATGAAGAGACACTGGAACTTCTATGCCAAAAACATCCTGCCCCGCTGCGTGACCGCCCAGCCATCCTTCAATCGACCTAAAGCGCACCCTTCCAGGCCACAGAGCTGGAGATTCCCACAATGATGCGCTCCTTCCCGATGAGGTCGTCGGACGGCCCTGTTGAGCTGCGCCCCCAACACGTGGCGGAACTGATAGGAGACTGCTCTTATGCATCTACTACTGGCCGGCATCTGCCCTCAAGAGGTACGGCCCATCTTATTCGGAGGAACTCTTTTCGCCCTCCTTAAAAGCTGTGGTGGTCTAAGGCTAATAGCCATTGGATACGGTAGCGTGGTGTCGACTCGCATCTAAATGTGCCCACGCATACGCCATCCCAAGTATCATGCCGGACTTAATGCCTAAACAACTGGGGATTGGCGTTCCCGGAGGCTGCGAGGCTGTAACCCATGCCACCAGACAATTCCTGACCAGCATGGACACGAGTTCAAAAATGGTGAAGCTTGACATCTCGAATGCGTTCATTAGCTTGTACCGATACTCCATGCTCGCATCAGTGGACGAACTCATTCCTAATTCATCCGCATATTGCCATCTTGCCTACGCCAAGGTGACATCTCTGAAATTCGGGAGATTAACGATACAATCACAAGAAGGTTCGCAACAGGGCGACCCCTTAGGACCTCTACTCTTCTGCTTACCACTACAGCCGATCCTTAATCACCTGCTTTCACCATTGGCCTTTGGATACCTCGATGACCTCACCTTGGGTGGTGGAGGCAGATGTTAACTTAATCGAAGAGGGATGTCTGCGACTAGGCCTCGCTCTCAACTGCAACAAATGCGAACTGATATCTTTCGACGCCCATATTAATGACTTAGTCAGGGCTTCCTGAGACAGTTCACCCGGGTCAATACATCATCGGTCGTGCTCCTAGGGGCTCCGCTTTTGCCAACGGATGCCCTGCTTTCAGCCCTCGACACCTGTGTGGCCGACCTTGGAATTGCGCTCAAAAGGTTACAACTGATCGCTAGACAAGACGCTCTCCTGATCCTCAGACATTCGCTCGGCTCGCCTAAACTCATGTATTTATTGAGATGCACCCTTTGCCACGACCACCTGCGTCTAGGGGTTTACGATGATCTGCTGCGAGGAGGGATCGAGCGAATCCTCAACATTTCGATGACCGATGACCAATGGGGTCAGGCCACTCTCCCCATCAGTATGGGAGGACTTGAAATTAGGAGGGCGTCCTCGCTGGCACTTCCTGCCTTTTTGGCTTCGGTTACGGGCACTCTCCAGATCCAGTCCCTCAACTTAGAATCAGTAGAGGTGAAATTGGACTCGGCATGCGACTCGGCGATGTATACCTGGCTTCAACTTACCGAAGCCTCTGCCCGACGACGCCAGACCATAAACAACCACACTTTGATAGACCGCTGTTAAACACGGTTCTGTCTGCACTAGAAGAAAAGCTACAGGATCCCTATCACCAGGCGAGACTAAGGGCCTTGCAGTCGCCTCGGACTGACTATACGCTCTCCCACTCGTTTCTCACGATCTCAGACTGGAGGACGATACCGTGAGGGTGACGGTCAGCCTATGATTAGGGGTGGCCATCTGCGAGCCGCACACCTGCGTTTCTGCCAGAGGCACACATGGCCTGTCCTGTTCTGTGGGATTTGACCGTCAAGCAAGACAGTGTAATATCAACGACCTTATCCATCGCAGCCTCAACAGAGCCGGTATTCCAGCGGTCAAGGAACCGTCAGGTCTTTCTAGATTAGATGGAAAGAGACCGGACGAGCTGACCCTGATACCGTGGAGTGGGGGGCGGGCCTTACTTTGGGACGCGACGGTGGTGGACACAGTGGCCGTTTCTTATATCCCTGAGACAGCTGCCACAGCCGGAGTAGCGGAGGAGATAGCAGCCACAAGGAAACACACAAAATATTCTAAGCTGGAGAAGAAATACACATTTGTTCCAACCGCTATAGACACCTTCAGTCCCCTCAATAGTAAGGGCCTCGCCTTTTTGTCTGAGACAGGACGCCGACTTTCGACAACTACCGGTGACACCCGTGAGACAAGCTTCCTCTTCCAGAACTTGTCGGCATTGATCCAACGTTTCAATGCGGTGGCTTTTCAGGGCACTATGTCAAGATTACAAGCATCTGACAAGCGGCAACCCAAATGGCCTGATGACAGACCTGTTGGCAATGCCAATGTTGAATAATACCATATGTGACTTGTCAGCATAATAACAATAATAATAATAATAATAATAATAATTTATTACCGAAATTTGATACCGCCCTTCTTTCTACATCTTTTGCTCAGAAGTGCTAACACACGCCTTGACGGCGCAACTGCAGTTGTACTGCAGAGTAATGGTGCGCGAAGGACTTGCTCAAGGTCCCTACACAGTGACGCCCCGGACGAGGCTCGAACCCGCTCGCTCAGCACACACTGAACGTTACGGACCGACCGCTCTAACCGATCAGCCACAGTGCCACACCAACAATAATCATAATAATAATAATAAAACAGCACCATGCATTATTTTAACACACACCTTGAACAAAAAAATTAACAATAACAATACTTGACAAATTATGGTAGGGAGTGTTTTGAAAGGCAACTGCATTAAATCATTGGCTCCTAAAGGGAGAGGTACTGCAATGGATGGCATTTATACATTGTATAATCATAACAATAAAACAGATCAAACTGAATATTTCTACATCCTAACAAAGGTTTGCGAATGGAATGCTCCGGCATCATCGGGCAGACCTACATGTAACAATTTCAGGGTAAAGGAGAGCACTCGTCAAGTTAAAAATTGACAACCAGGCAAAGTTGGGCTGTAAGACTAATAACAGTATATCTCATAAAATACTATTACATAAAGTCAATGCATTCGATAGAAAAAATTCGGCAGAAATAGGCAAAGATGATTTCAGAGAATTGATACCATCAAATCATCTCGGCATCAAGATATAAAATATCTGATCAGAAAGGCTAGAGATCATATACAAGAATTAGACATCAAAAAAGAACAAAAATATCTTATAACTAGGGCATAACCGGAAATTGCCTCATACATTCGCCTCGGCCGAATATTGGACTATTTGGGAAGTATTCGCCTCGGCAAATATTACACCCACAAATAGCTAAAAATAATTTTTTTGAAAAAATAATTTTTTTACAAAATATTTTTTCATCAAATAAATTTTGGACTAATGGACTTAACTTATAAGTTATTGATTAATTAAACAAGAACTTAACATTCCATTGAATTTTCTTTGAAATAATGATGTTAATTCATAAATTTCAATTTCTTTTGGTTGGGTTACATTCCTCAGGTGGCAACCAAATTAGTAATTTGCCCTCTTGAATTGTCTCCACCCAATTTCTGGTAAACATTAGAGAGTAAAGACGTAGTTGATAACTTCATATTTCAAATTTTATAACAAGGTGTTACATTTTTTTCACAAATAAAGTTATTAAATAATAAATATATTGTTATAGCCTAGATATGCTATATGAAGGATATTGCTATAGACTCGGCATTGACTATAGATAGTTCTTCGTAACTGTGCACGTGGCAGGCTAACTACGCTTTGGCCACAGATGGTACTCACTGCCACTGACCATGTCAGATTTGCCACTACTATTCGGTTTGTACCCGGATCCGGCAAATAGTTAATCCAAATACTCGGATTCGGTACTCGGTGGAAACTGTCTACTCGGTTATGCCTTACTTATAACAATAGAGTCCAATGAATTAACTGTGTGTGATAAGAGAAAATCCATCAACATTCAGGAAAATGAATTTAGGAAAGATAGGACACAAGATTTTGCAAAGCCAATCAGACCAGGTAAACAAAATAATATGGTTAATTGGGTATGCCAACTGACCTGCCAAATTGAAAATCATAAAGATAAAACTTGGCCCATCTATAATCTAATCAAATCAAATGAGTATATATATACAAAATGACAATTCCAGGAATCATACTGACTGATATATACCAAGAAATATCCTTTCCCATCTAAACACACAATGTATCTATTTCAGAGTGAACACAAATTCTAACATGGCAGAGAAGAGTCATTCTGTAGCACATGTAGTAGAAACACGTGAAACACATACGAAAGATTCATTCAAGCTTCAGTTACTTCTGACCTGTATAATGCACGAGTACTCTTCGCTATAATTATATAAATCAATCAAATACTTAGTAGCAGAGTGATCGAAAACTGAGCCATTAAGCCAACACATTTAACAGAGAAAGATAAAAGCTGTATCAAGTTGGAATAGTAAAACACCTGGAGACAATATAATTACTAAGAAAGAAAGCATCAAGCTATTTCAAGTATGCTTGTGTTCCTCACCTATAGAACTCACATAAAACAGCTGATGATAGGCAATATGCTGCGAAATGCAAGAGATTTCAAACAGGTAGCTTACCTTCACTGTTTTACACTAAAATAATGATTAACCAAATGAAACAAAGTCCACCCACCAAAGCATCCACCACAAAACAAGTCAGATACAATATTTAACATCTAAATCAGCGGTTCTTATAGTCGTAGTCGTGGTCCACGAAACTCTAGTTCTCAAAATGTGTGGTAAAACTAATTATTTTTATACTTCTTTAACACTAATTTAACATTAATTTAATTGTTTCATTAATTTAACGATCTAATATAATCTAAATTAAAAACAAAAACATGTGAGTACCACATAAACTCGTAAAGGAATAAGCGTTGTATGGCATCGTGAAACTGTGAACAGATAAATGTATTAGTAATCCTTCATCTCTGTTTAATTAATTTTAATTCCAATAGTCTTTTTAGGATGAGCGATAAGTCAAGTTAGTAGTTGAGGAATTTTAGCAGAAGATTCAATATTTTTAATTATTAATGCAAATTCTGTAGGATTATTAATTGCAATTTTTTAAGTTTAATAAATAAATAATAAATAACCATGAGTAAAAAGAAACAATCACTTATGGACAGTTTTAAGAACACAAATTAAAAATTTGCAGGAAAAAAAACAAGACCATTCAGACAGTGAAACTGAAGAAAACGATAATAATGGCCTTGCAAATAACTTTCTTTTTTATTATAATTAGGGACTACATAATCATAACATCAAAAGATATTAACAATTTTGTTTACCTTTCAACAACAAAAATTATAAAATCAAACTGGAGAAGCTTACAACGCTCCCCCAGACTCCCTCATCATAGGGGATTCGCACTCGTTTGTCCCCTTAAATTTCACTACATACACGAACGTGTTCTCACATTTGGTGTTAGTGATCCGCAACAATTATTAAAAAGTCATTGCTGGTCTCTGGCGTCAAAAAGTTTAAGAACCACTGATCTAAATGACGACAAGAAGTTTTATAACCTACAGCCTATAGCATAAACATTTTGAACTAGTAATATCTTATTCTATTCCAGACCTACATATATGTTATTCTTCGGAATTTTATCTCCTCGTCCCATCCATCTGCCACTTGACACATCAGACAGCTGATCAAACTGTCATCATCATTTCAATCTCATTTCTCTAGCGCGTGTAGTGCTTACTTAGCCGCAAGTCTTTTGACAGTTAGGGTTATTCACATATGCAGATAATTAAAATTTTTATTGGTTGAAATATGCATTCCAAAATATCTGACTACTCATTATATTATCATGGCCTATATGAGGTAGAGTTTAAAAAAATGCAACGGTTTTCATAGGTTACCTGTAGAGCTGTACCGATTAATCAACCAAACGATTAATCGGGTCAATTATAGAGACATCGGCAATATCGGAAAGATAATCGGCACCGATACTAAAAAGATTTTTTCATTTTATAATTTTATTTTCGGTCTTTAAGAGCAAAATGACGACAGCAACATCATTGGGTCTGTGAAGGACAGCATTCTGTTCCCTTCCCATAGCATGGGGAACTCGGGCTTCTACTTCAGACCACCCAGTAAGCATTGTGCTAGACTGCTAACTAGTACCGTGGGAAAGTGTCTACAGCTGTTGTGCAGAGTGAGTCATTGTGCCTGCTTAATTACCCTGGGCACAATCATGTAATTTTTGGGCCAAATTGGCAGATCATAAATAAATGTGGCCTGTCTGGGGAGCGAATGGCATCTTTGGCATGTTAGAAGCAGGCGTCCAGTTTCATAGATATATCTTTCCTCTCCTCCGCCATGCAAGGTCGACAGCAGGCGGTGTGCCTAATCTGTATTGGCCACCTAGGATTAGTCTCCAACTACATGTATATGTCTCCCGCTGAGCAAGTGTTTTGCTTGTATCACAACAACCGTCAGTGGCAGTAGGTCTATCTTTTAGAACCGGACATCTTGTGAAACACAATAAAATATTCGGTAAAATAATCGGCTAAATAATCGGCTAAACAATCAAGTATTGGCAAACGAATAATCGGCAATAATCGGTATCGGCAAAAAGCGATATCGGTACACCTCTAGTTACCCGATTTCATTATAAAGTCCACAGCTAGTAAACTTTAGTATATGTTCATCATGACCCCACAGTACACTCTAGTGCACATTCATTATTATTGGGTTAATAACACATCTCCAACAGAAAGTCACATGTAGCATATGTGAAGCCAATATGTCAGTATCCCAATATGGGCTTCATATGTCCACCACATGGCCCCATTGTCCTATGTGATAGAACATATGTAGCCTATATCAGAATATTGTGTTATGATATTGCTATTGGCAAAATAATCATAACTAAAATAAGAAATTTACAATGAAACAACTTCATCACTATTAAGGTAAGTGTTTGACTGCAAATGACTGCATCAGCCATCAACAAATGTTTTTCCGTTTACTACTTATAACTTAAATATGACTTTCGATCATGTGAATAATAGAAATAGTGACAAAGTCAATGTGCAAAACAATTAGTACTTTAACTGTCACACATAACGTCTGCCAGTTATGTCTGCTATTCTCAAATGAAAACCAAAGATTGTCAAAGGTATAGAAGAAAATGCAGGAATCTAACTAACAACACACCTAAAATGTTGCCTGTGATGCAAGTGGAAAGGTCTCATGATGTAGTTTGAACCGTTGGCAAGGAAAGGGGTAAGAACAATTACTATGTCGGGACAGACAAGAGCTGTACAAGCAGTTATTGAAGCATTCCATTATGCTATCATGCTATGTACCTTAGCATTATTGCACATCACATCACAGGGTGTGGCTCTTTATATCTAAGGTAGTGGAATGTCAAAGGTTTTAATATGTAGTACAGAGCATATCTAATGCTTTCCATTAGGCCTACACTGTAAGATCCTGTGACTTTGCAAACTTGTAGCAATAATGAGCAAATCAGTAATTAACAATTCTAGATGCAATAAATAAAATAAAAATTATAAAGTAAGGATAAGAAAACATCGATGAGATGTAGGGAGAGGTACCTGCAGATCTTTGGCCGAGTCAACTGTTACCATAAGAAGAGCGGTCGACAGATGGCTGTCACTTCCTCGACAAGTCTTTGCCTACAATGGCACCACCATTATATGCATATTATATATATATATATATATATATATATATATATATATATATATATATATATATATATATATATCCATTAATATCTTATGTAAATGGAACCAGAAAAGAAGACTACAATTTGTTTTAATTTTTTTAATTACATGTATTATTTTAATTCTGTCAGTTTCATGATTATAAATTGCAGAAAATTTATCAGGGCAACATTGATAACTGTTTTACTGTAGTACACTTTTGCAATCAAGTATACACTACATGAATATCAAACTGGTACCCTCTGATTCGATTTGAGATTCAATTCGACTTCAAACCTTTACCCCCAATTCGATTAGAGAGAAAACTTGTGATTCGCAGGTCCATAGTTAATGAGAAATTGTTCAATACTTTGAACCAAACTGCCAGTTGATGGACATAATCTTCCTGGTCATAATCCCCTGGATAAAATCCCCACGACATAATCCTCCCTATTCCACTACTTCAATCTCACATGCCTGAACTACTCCAACTCTGTCCTTATCTGTTGAAATTCCACATATGACATTCTTAATCCATCCTGGACTGTGCTGCCCAAACTGTTGCCAACATGTTCAGTTTCTCACAACGTTTGAGCCATATACGAGAGACATTGCACTGGCTTCTGGCCGAGAATATGATTACTTTCAAGAGACTACAGTCAGTGTGGAACCAGACAACAGCAAAGAACTCTGCATTCCTATCTCTGACCACAGTGGCCAGTCTAGTTGACAACTGCTGATTTCAGTGGCATGTGGAGACCTGTTTCTTCTGTGCTTCGATAGGACGAGATAAACACAGCTCCTTGTGTACTATATCATCACTTCATCCCAGTTCAAGAAAGATTTTCAAACTACCTTAAGATGCACCTCTTTAAATCCGTTAGATTAGCATAATGACGTACCATTACTTTTTCAATGACCAGCTGCACTGGTTTCCCATACATTTATGTCCACAATGGGTAAAAAGATATTTAACATCAATAGATGTACGTATATGGTGACAAAGACAAATTATACCAAAAATAAACATAACCAAATCATGAGCCAAAGCATGACAAGAGTGAAGAGTAAAGGCACCAAAGGCAGATTGCATTGCAGCAGCAGCCTACCTTATAAATGTCTTCCATGTTTTTACTGAAATGAAGCCACTGAGCTCTCAGATGAAGACGACCAGTCTTGACATTCTCCAAATCAATCCACTACAAACAAAATCACAACTTCAACCTGCTTCAAACATTAGCTAACCATAAAAAAATTCTTCTTTTTTTAATCCTTTGAAAAGAATACAAGAAACAGACAATTTGGTAAACACAGTTTCATTAGAGGAAAGCAATAGTCAAACTGCCAGAACCATCTCCAAAAAGCAGCAAGGACCAATGACTGCAAGTTTTCTTAATGTGGCCAAACAGCTTTCTTAGCAGGATCTGCTCAAATGACAACAAAGAATCCAGTTGGTACTTACAGCATCAAGGAATCCAGAAGATGATAGCTGGTCCAAGTCAAGTATCGTTCTGCACAGAATAAAATATGTTTTTAAGAAAAAATGGAGAAGATGCACTAGCACAGAGGGGAATCCTGGAAAGCCAATGTCAAGGAAAAAGAGTAATTTCATAATTTCTGTTCATTTCATTTAGAAAATTTACATAGCATCTCTTCAAGCAAAACTACTCTGAGGTGGAATATGTTGTTTAAATACCACCTTTATCATCAAGTTTTGAGTTATATGGGAAGACAGCAACTCATAACCAAGCCTGAAACTTGCTGGACTGTCATGCTCCTTCAAATTCACTACCTTGCACCCGACGGCAACTGTTGATCATAGAAGTTCAAATTATTCAGCTTCACTTGCTACTTGTATTCCTGACTAACTAGCTAGGTCACAAGTTATTCTGCTAGTCTATATAATGTATTTAGGGTCGTTAGTTGCTCAATTTTGAACCAAGTTAAGAAACTTGTGTCAAAGGAATGCAATGTGCTCCTCATGAACAAGTGTACTGTAGGGCATGACCGGAAATCACCTCAAACATTCGTCTCAGCCGAATATTGGACTATTCAGAAGTATTCGCCTTAGCAAATATTACACCCGCAAATAGCTAAAATAATTTTTTTTAAATAATTTTTTTTAATAAAATAATATTCTTTCATCAAATAAATTTAGGACTTACTTAGAAGTTCTTGATTAATTAAATAATCACTTAACATAATGATGTTAATTTACATATAATAATTTCTGTAGGTTGCATTCCCCAGGTGGCAACCAAATCAGTAATTTTTCAGCTTGAATTGGCTCCACCCACTTTCCGGTAAACATTAGAGAATAAAGACATCGTTGACAACTTCATATTTCAAATTTTCTAACAAGATTTTACATTTTTTTCACAAATAATGTTATTAAATAATAAATATATTGTTATAGTCTAGAGTGCAATGATACGCTACATGAAGGATATTGCTATAGACTCTGCATTGACTATAGATAGTTCTCCGTAGCTGTGCAAGTGGCAGGTTAATTACGCTTGCCTACGGATGGTACTAGTCGCTGGCTAGATTTGCCGCTACTATTCAGTTCGCACCTGGATCCGGCACATAGTGCATCCAAATACTCGGATTCGGTACTTGGTGGAAATTGTCTACTCGGTTATGCCCTAAACATACATGTGGCATACAGGAAGCATACACAACTGAGCTCCATCAAATGATAACAATCAAAATATTTTTTTTTAGTTAGTCTCCTCAGTGTTTAAATTTCATCTGGTAAAACATTTCGAAAATGTCATATTCATATTACATATTTGCAGGCATTTAAATTCGTGTATGCATGCGTGCATGTATGTAGGCTTATAAGCATATATTAATAATGATGAATGTGAGTACAAATGAACATACAGTGGTTAGTTCTGTGTACCCTGCATTCAGAATAATGCATGTATGCAATGTGCAGAGTATCATCATCTATGCATGCATTCATCTCACACACATCAATGTACACTCATAAAACTCACAAAAGAACTTGAAAGAAAGGAAACTTAATTCAATCTTCAAATATTAGCAAAACATAAAAGTAAAAAATGCTCATGTCAATCATATGCAAGACGAGGCATGGACGCAGATGAGTATGAAAATATTTGCTTGTGAGAAGACATGCAAATATATGCAAAGCAAATGCATGTACAAATACACTTTTTATTTATCAGATTTATTCATGAAAAAATAATATTGTTACACCAGTCATATTTCTACATCAGTCTGAACAGAAAGTATGTACACATCATGTGGCCTGACTGAAACGGTCACCAACACAGAGGCAGACGATACAACAGAAACAATAACAGCACATACCCCTTTGACATTCTCATTTGTTGAAATGCCAAGGTAACGCTTTGGATCAACATTGTAAGAAGAGTGACTTTACTCAAAGTGATACTCAGGGTCAACCATTATCATATAGAATCCTGAACCCTAATGATGCTTGGGATTAATACCAAGAAGGCTAATTAGCAAAATTGACTAACGATCCAAGTTCATCATCATCTCCAGGATCTTCATCCATGACATCAATGTCCACAACCTGTCCATGCTTCTGGTCAATCACAACCTACAACATTAAAAACAATACAATACAACAGCAAAAACAATACAATAGCAAAAACAATACAATACAACAGCAAAAACAATACAACATTAAAAACAATACGACATGAAAAACAATACGACATGAAAAACAATACAACATTAAAAACAATGCAACATTAAAAACAATACAACATTAAAAACAATACCACCTTAAAAACAATATACAACATTAAAAACAATACAACATTAAAAACAATACGACATTCAAAACACTACGACATTAAAAACAATACAACATTCAAAACAATACGACATTAAAAACAATACAACATTAAAAAACAATACAACATTAAAAACATTACAACATTAAAAACAATACGACATTAAAAACAATACGACATTAAAAACAATGCGACATTAAAAACAATACAACATTAAAAACAATACAACATTAAAAACAATACAACATAAAAACAATACAACATTAAAAACAATACAACATAAAAACAATACAACATTTAAAACAATACCACATTCAAAACAATGCATCATTGCTATTTGTTAATCAGTCGGCACTAGTATGAAGTTTATCTTCATAACATTTCAACACAATGGTTTGAAACCATGATGTTTAACAATTCATTTTCAATCTTACAGCAATTTAACAAGAAAGTTGCAGAATGATGATTCTGTACTGGATTATCACATCCTCTAAAATAGAATGATCATCTTAGGGAAAATGGCTGAAACAAACATGCATATCGACTAGTACAACGATGCAATGTATATCTTGTCATTTTAGAAGATGAAGTGGTTGTAGGTTAAAAAACTCAAATGAAATCTACATAATCCAAGTCATATATGGAAATGCAGCATGACCAGTGCTTTCATATGGGTGTCTGTCTGTCTGTCTGTCTGTTTATCTGTCTGTGTATTCTTCTGTGTGCCTGGTGATATCCTCATAGAAGCAGCCAAATAACCAAGCACACCACATGATTGGTTTGAATTGATGCTGAAAGAGGTGGTGAATTATTACTGAAATTATGGCTCTGTACTGTGGATAAGATGTACCTCAAATGTTTCATTCCAGACGGGAGTTACAGAATTCTGAACAACTGCTGTCTTATGAGAGCATCCTCCAGCTGCAATACAAGAGTGCATGTGAGCAACTGAGTGCTCCTTATCTTCCTCATTGATGTACCAAGCCAAAGCATTCATTCATAACTGACAGTTGAGTTACAAGTAGACCAAGAAACAGAATAACAACTGTTTGCAGCGGGCAGTCAAACGAGTGGCTTGGCTGGAGGTTACGAGTAAAAAACATTAAAATGGATTTTGCTTGCAGGTCCTGGTGAAGCAATTGATTATCGATACATCTCCTCATACCAGCATTCAAAACAGACCCACTGCAAGCAAAATGATTGATTTCTTTGGAAACTGAATCTTACAATAATGAAGAAAAAATACCAAACATAATGTTTCAGATTTGCCTCTTCTTCATCAGTTGAGTTCATCTGTCCATCTAACAAGATCAACATCCTCTGACCTTAGAATTATGATAAAACAACAGCACATGTCTTAAAGTATCTTTGGCCCAGGGCTACACTCTAATCATCAGGCATCACTAAACAGTAGGTACGACAACATCCACCTTGTGCCTTTCAGAAGATCCTGGTAAATCTTCTTTTGCCTTGATGGTTCTGCTTGAATGAGTATTACAATGAGTGCCTTGGTCTATATATGCTTCTGTTACTTAAGGTGTGACTGAAGTGTGTTTGGCTAAGCCAGTCTTGTGGCTTCTTATGACTGGGTTTCTGAGACACGGGTCTCTTGGGTATTTCTAGCCGACACATCTTCCATTGTAATTATTGAAGAATTACTTAAGTTGCTTTCTAGGTCTTCGACTGATGCTTGGTGGAGACTCTCTGGTGCTTGACATCATTTCTGTGCGACTACTTCGTATTCCGTCCCATTGACGATGGTAATGTATCATACATTTTACACGAAGTTCTTTGTTAGCCATTTTTTGAGAAGTTATGTTTAATATAATTTACAACATACCCTGGCATGCCTTTTCTCATAACTTGAATCTAACAATATATATATATATATATTGGCATAGAGATGATCTAGTGGATAATACTTGCACTTCTTCTGCAAATATTTCAACCCCTGAACTTTAAGGCTGTACAATTATTGATGCCACGTACTTTATACTAATCTGAAGTCTTTGCTAGATTTGATTAGACATGAGATAAAATAGAGAAAACTCAGATCTTACCATAAATCTTACAGTAGGGGTCAGACTTTCCTTTGGACAGCATTCCAAAGTCAGCTTTTATCAAGTCAGATGCTTCAACAATCGTCAGACGAACAACTCCCTGCCACAACAACAGAACCAATTCAACAATGGGACATTTATTTTATTAGCAGAACTCTAAAACCCAATGAAAATTAAGATCCCAAAGATCCAATGCAAACAACAAATAGCCTAATGGCATTGAAATCCGAAATTTAACAGAATAACATGCCAGCAACCAATCGTGTGCAATATCTCTTTGGAGATACATTGGATCAAATAAACCTAGAAGTCTGTAGTCCTTTATTGCAGGCTTGAAAATGTTAATCAACCCCTTGTGCAGATCATCGGCCATGTTGGTCAACTGATCAACTTCTGCGTCATCTTGATGAATATTTACACCTATATGTAGAATTTACTCAGTAATTTCGAACATATGGGAGCTTTCTAGTGCAACATTTAGGTTTGCATACCCGACTTATTCGTCGGCTTTGCCAAGGATTTTGTACGTTTAAGAGGCATTTTGTTCGCAAGTTGCGATTGATTTAAATGGCTATATAAATGCTCGATTACAGACCATGAATGTGTTTCATCCAAATTCAAATTTATAGTCATCAATAAATCAATAGAAGGTTCATTTCCAATTAAAAATTTCTTTCTAGATGTTGAAGCTTAAAATAGGCCACGGATTTCATCAATTTCACCTAAAGATGTTTCAACAAATTAGCATAGCCAAATTTCTGTAGAGGACATAAAGAGCAAAAGTGAGAACTTAAACAACAGTCAACTTACGGCAGGCAGTGGGTACTTCAGATCTGTGATGGAGATATTTTCAACAAGAGGAATTGTCAACTTGTTTGGTAAAACAAGAAAGTTAGCTATCTGATCTGACACAATTGTCCTCAGTGATGTGCTGAAATTCAGTCCAAATATTTTATTAAAGAAAACTGGCTAACTAAAAATCAAATAAACCAGACAATAAAGAAATGCATGCATATTATATATCAACATAAAACACACATAAATATCGTGGTCTTGGTCTAGGGGATCCTGTTTAGTTTCCTTAATTAACATAATTGCATTATGTTTGAAAGGGAAAGACAAAAACCCCATTTATCACATGTAATGATACAGTGCAGACCCTTTGACATGCTGCAGTCATTTGCACCAAAACCACGATGACCACATTAACAGACTGTTTACTAAAACAACCAGACTGAAATAATAATGACAGCAGAGCATGATTTACAGAAGTCTTAGTGCAGCTAGAAACAGTTGTTGTAAAGGCACGCATACTGTAGCCTGCTATCAGGCAAAATCATTTCCGTCTCTTTGAAATGCCACATTGCTGCCTGCTAAAGGGCAAAAGTGTCAATGATGTAATATCAGACAATTTGTTTCCAGCCAGATTAATATCCAATGCTTCCAAACAATATTTCAAAGCAGAAAATAGCTTGGATTGAACTGTGAATTGTATGGGTACACTGCTGAGCACTGTTACCTTAAGGGAAAGGGTGCAATCTCATGTCAACTGAGTAGGCTAGAAGTGGATGGGAGGGGTATAAAGGCGATAGTTAAAGTTCGTACATGTTTATATTAAGTCCATCTCTTCTGGAATATACAAACTTCCAGGAAAGTAGACATTATTTGTTGCAGAGAAACCACTGTCCGAGTTGGCCCCTCTTTCATACCACTTCAATTTGATCACAAGATTTAACTAGATATACTGTATAATGATGTAACACAAGAGAAACATGAAATTTCACCTTTAAGTCACTGCAGCTGTATTATGAAATTTAAAGTAGACCTAACAGCAGTTTCATATATATTTGTAGGATATATAACACCTATATAGGACGATATTCCTATATGAGTTCATAATATATCCTATTTTTATGATAGGACACATTAGCCCACGTGGAAATATTGCCCACTTGACTGATTATGGAATGACAAATTGGGGCTAGGGCATAACCGAATACACAATTTCCACCCAGTACCGAATCCGAGTATTTGGATGAACTATTTGGTGGATCCGGGTACGAATCGAATAGTAGCAGCAAATCTGGCCAGCCACTGGCAACGAGTACCATCCACAGGCAAAGCTTAGTTAACCTGACACGTGCACAACTACGGACAAATATCTATGGTCAATGCAGAGTCTATAACAATATCCTTCATGTAGTGTATCATCACACTCTAGGCTATAACAATATATTTATTATTTAATAACTTTATTTGTAAAAAAAATGTAAAAACCTTGTTATTACATTTAAAATATGAAGTTGTCAACGATGTCTTTATTCTCTAATGTTTACCGGAAAGTGGGTGGAGCCAATTCAAGCCGAAAAATTACTGATTTGGTTGCCACCTGGGGAATGCAACCAAAAGAAATTAAAATATATAAATTAACATCATTATTTTAAAGAAAATTCAATGGAATGTTAAGTTCTTGTTTCATTAATCAATAACTTATCAGTAAGTCCATTAGTCCTAAATTTATTTGATGAAAAAGTATTATTTTATCCCCAAAATTATTTTGTCAAAAAAAGTTTTTTTAGCTATTTGCAGATGTAATATTTGCCGAGGCGAATACTTCTGAATAGTCCAATATTTGGCCGAGGTGAATGTCGAGGCGATTTCCGGTTATGCCCTAATTGGGGCCATCATAATTATGGTCTTATATTGTAGTAGATATGAAACAAACATAAGAACATTGTCATATATGTTTTTATACGTCCTACACAATGATGTTGCTGGATAGGCTCGCCTCATTCCTAGAAGCAGTTTGAGCAATTTAAATTCTTACGCTTCAATGTGACAGTAGAGCCAGTAAATATCCAGAAATTAATTCAACTGATGCTGAATGAGTCTAAGAATTTCACTTGATTGACAGTGTCAGAGAATAGTTAGTGGTTTGTGCAGATACCAGAAATTTTATATAATGATCTGAGAGAAGATGACATCAACATCAATGTGATCATGCAAAAATGTATTAAAAGCATAATTTGTAAACAAATGGAAGAAAAGACAGGGTCTGGCTAATCCAATGTCAATTATTAACATAAATTATTTTTTTAATTAAGCAAGCACGATTTGGCATCCATGCTTTTACACAATTCAACAGAATATCTCAGCTCTAATGAATTTTAAGTCAAAGTAACTAGTAAATAAATACAAAGGAGATAAATTGGTTATTTACTAAAACCATATCAAACAGGTCTGCTGGCTTGTGTGCAAGTGTCTTTAGTTCACCTGAGAAGAGGCATATCCAAGATGTTGGCAACATCTGTTAGGTCAAAATCTATTTTCTACAAAAATAACAACAACAGGCATGAAATAGCCAATGACTCTTAAAGCAAAATTGCAATGGAAAAAAGCAGCACAAGAGAACAATCTATATAATCCTGTGAGTTTAATTCTTCAATACATGAAATTTGAAGCTTCGTCTACTGATGGTACTGGCAGGGTCAGAGTTGTCGCTACTATTCAGTTCGTACCCGGATCCGGCAAATAGTGCATCCAAATACTAGGTACTAATATTAGGTACTAATATTAGGTACTAATATTAGGTACTAATATTAGGTACTAATATTAGGTACTAATATTAGGTACTCGGCGGAAATTGTCTACTCTGTTACGCCCTAATTCTTTTAGTGTCATTCAATATGCTGTTCTCTCTGAGCAGAGAATCACTTTTGACCACAGTCAAAGTATTCTATGACTGATAATAATTAAATAAGATTTATAGTCCTCGGCCTTTGAAACACAGTTTCAAGATTTAAAAAACCAATTTTATAAATATTTCAGTAAGTTACTTTTCCCAGCCAGATTCCCTATCTTTCTCCAGGTCTTTATCCCAAATACTTCACCTTCTATTGTTCTATGTTTTCATACTTTGAAATACTTTTCACTGCTTCAGTTTTCCTATTTCCACTCATCTCCTTTCAGAATATTATTATACTTCTTCAATAAATCAAACTTTATCGGGATGCACAGAAGACCATCCTGAGCGAGAATAAACATTGATGCATCAGATAGCATCATCAGACTGGGAAATTAAGCTTGTTGTCCAGGCCTTGGAGTGCTTCAGAATAGAGCTGTACCGATATCACTTTTTGCCGATTATGCTGATACCGATTATTGCCGATTATTCATTTGCCGAAACCCAATTATTTAGCCGATTATTTAGCCGATTATTTTGCCCATTATTTCATTACATTCCCAAGATGTCCGGTTCAAAAAGATAGACCTACTGCTACTGCCTATTGTTGTGATACAAGCAAACACTTGCTCCGTAGGAGACGTATGCATGTAGTCGAGGACTAATCCTAGGCAGGCAATACAGATTAGACACACAGCCCGCTGTCAAACTGTGCCCAGGGTAATTAAAGACCAAGGAACGGCTGGCCAATTCACAGCCACCCATCTAGTCTCAGCCTCTCAGGCGATTGGCAGCTATCATGTAATCATTAGGCATCCCTCCACGATGCACATTCATCGGTTTCTCTGTTGAATTGGCCAACCGTTCCTTGGTGAATTGGCCAGCCATTCCTTGGCTCATACGCAGGCACTATGACTCACTCTGCACAAGACCTATGTTGACACATTACCAAGGTCCATACTAGCACAGTGGGTGGTCTCACCACTGATCTGAATATCTCTTCAAATATCAAATATCTCTTTTCTGTCCTCCACGTTTTTCAAATATCTCTTTTCTGTCCTCCGTTATGCAAGGTCGATGGCAGGCAGTCTGCATAATCTGTGTTGCCTGCCTAGGATTAGTCTCTGTAATGCCTGCCTAGGATTAGTCCCTGTAATGCTTGCCTAGGATTAGTCCCTGTATTGCCTGCCTAGGATTAGTCCCTGTAATGCTTGCCTAGGATTAGTCCCTGTATTGCCTGCCTAGGATTAGTCCCTGTATTGCCTGCCTAGGATTAGTCCCTGTATTGCCTGCCTAGGATTAGTCCCTGTATTGCCTGCCTAGGATTAGTCCCTGTATTGCCTGCCTAGGATTAGTCCCTGTATTGCCTGCCTAGGATTAGTCCCTGTAATGCCTGCCTAGGATTAGTCCCTGTATTGCCTGCCTAGGATTAGTCCCTGTATTGCCTGCTTACAACTAGTCCCAACTACATGTATTCGTCTCCTACGGAACAAGTGTATCACAACAATACACAGTAGCAGCAGGTCAATCTTATGGATTTGGACATCTTAGGAAACACAATGAAATAATCGATAAAATAATCGGTCAAATAATCGGTCAAATAATCGGTCAAATAATCGATATCAGTAAATGAATAATCAGAAATAATAGGTATCGGCATAATCTGATATCGGTACAGCTCTAAATTATATGGGCACATCGTGCTTTTGTGTGCTGGACCATCCTCCTGGAGCAATCTACCATAAGACAAGTGTAATATTTCGCCAAAGCTCAAGAGATCTTCAAGCCATCATTAAACGTATCCGTTTAGATCTGTCAAATGCACTAGTGAGATTTTTAGAAGGTGCTACACCTCTTTTGGGTCTATTGAATGACAAGGCCTCAAATCAAATGAAGGTCTGCCTTCAGAAGAGTCAGCTTTAGAAGAACTTTCTGGAAATAGGTTTGACTTACTGGTTGGTTGAGGAAGAAGACACACAAACCGCCAACAAGTGGAATTTGATTGATCAACGGTCGCATGATAATTCGTACAGTTCCTTGCAACTAAACAAGTAAGGCAAACTCAGTTACTTTAGTCATCCTTATTACAAGAAACACAGATAGCTGACTATCTTTTCAATACAATATAAACAACACAAATACTTTTGGCTTCCTGAATAGGTGCAGAAAGACTGATCCTTGGAGTGCTGTATCAGTGGCCAGTGAACCTGTTCAATGAACCAGATCAGCAACCGTTTAGAGCTCCAATCGGTCACATAACTATTTTTTCAAGCACAACATTGTATTAAAATAACACAGCCAGATAAGGACCTTTGAGAAAGAGAGAGAGAGATATATATATGCCAGAGAAATGGGGCTACCAATGTATTGCTAAGCCTCTGATCAGAACTCACACTCAGATAAGACATACAAATTAAACAAGGAATGGTTATTGTTGTGTATCCTGGCTCAGCAATGAACAGCCATGGCACATTCAGTTACAAATCTTGGCCATTCAATGTAACCAGAGATGGATATAAAGAACTAATATGGGTATGTGTCTACATAACCACATGAGTTCTG
Source organism: Bimastos eiseni (assembly GCA_959347315.1). Lineage (NCBI taxonomy): Eukaryota > Metazoa > Annelida > Clitellata > Crassiclitellata > Lumbricidae > Bimastos > Bimastos eiseni. The sequence goes on from OY365811.1 coordinate 18,520,935, forward strand.
CATAACCATTTCTGGCAAGAGAGCAACTAATTTACCATATCTAAGCCGGTCTGACAACTTTCTTAAACAGTACTTAATAGAATAATGGCTGTTCCTACCAAAATATCTTTAACACCAGCGTTGATACCTCGAACGGATACTGTCACATCAGCATCACTAGCATACCTAAAAACAAGTAAATTCTGCAAAATGGTCAGAATCAAGTCACAAGCTAATCACCTTTTGTAGTTTACTGTTACTCTTATTTCACAAGAGAATCTCTGTCTGCTTCAGTACAGTGTCGATATATATTATAGATCTGTATGTAACATGGCAGAGTTAAGAGTAATTTTGTGAAATAAACTGAAGACATTGTTTCCTCCAAACAAAGTATGTTAAGGCAACAAGACTGACTTATATTCCACAGCAGCAGAATCTCTTCAAAAGCCTTTATCTCTTAATTCAACCTATGACAAAGGTATATTGCAAGTCATGAAAGCATGCCAATTGCCAAAAATTCATTCATTCATTCATTACAAAAATAATTTATACAGTGCCCCTTCAAGGCTACTGCTAAAGAGCGCTCCTGACCCCGGTATGGCTGAAAAGAACAGTTTTAAGGAGAGTATACAAAGAGTCTGAATGGACCCTGAACGACAAACGCACCACCAACAGGAGCGTGTTCCAAAGCAAGGGGCCAAACACCGGGAAGGCACGATTTTGTTTCCTAGTTGTGTGGTCAAATGGGACAATGAGTAGGCCTTGCTCAGTAGAGCGGAGGGATTGGCACTCAAAGTAGAGTAGCAGAGATCACGAAATAGGCAGGGGTGAGACCCAGCATGGACTGCCAGACCAAAGCGATGATATGGTACAAGATTCGCTGTTGGGGTGGGAGCCAGTGGAGCACATCCATCACATAGCCGGAGACATGGCCAAATTTCGGAATGCACCCTACAAGACGTGCAGCAGAACAGCAGAAGAGCATAGAAGCCAAGTAGTGTAATAACACCCAGTACTTACAAGAAAACAAGTATGTATTCATGTATGATCCATGTAAGTTCCTCTGAGTAGATATCTTAAAGGGATGTTAATCAAGCCATTTTTATTGATTGATTGATAGATACATATCTATATAAATAAAGAGAAGATTCTGTGTGTCTGTCTGGCTATGCATTTGCACAGTTTTAGATCTATTTTGACTCGAAACCTTCGCCATTGGCTCGGGAACACCTGGGACACAAAGTAGAGGGGTTTGTGAGCCCCGCGGCCGCCGTCTTCATGGTTTCCAGGGCCAAAAGACCTATCTTACAATCACCCCAAGGAGTCTACATAAAAGGAAAGTTTCCTTCTCAGTCGCCAGGAGTCACTACTGTACTTACTTACTTTGGCAAACCAACAAAACCTCACAAACACGAAAGACAGGCACACTTGTGGAAGAATATCCAGAGGTCAAGTCCATTTCCATTCTCGATACCTTTTAACCCAGGCAACGCTGGGTATCCCAGCTACTTATATATAATGCATGGATGTCTGCATATATGTATATCAATCATGTAACATTTATATATGATGCATATGTGAGAGTCACGTGTGGGGACGGCAGACGGACTGACGGAGAGAGAAGGAGATAGCAGGGAGGCAGTGTCGAGAGGTGGGACAACGAGATTGGGCGTAGAAGGAGAAGGTCGGGATTCACAAACAGCGTTGATTTTATGTTTAAAATAAATGTAAATTTAATAAACGTGGTTGGAAGTGAAAGCGGTCGTCACTATAAATGGTGCCATGACCAGGATAGCGTTATTTGCAGGCGACGGAACAATTCGAAGTCGGGGACGTGTTGAACAACATTCTCGAAGCTGAAGTCAGTGCTCAGAGGTCAGTGTGAGGTGATTTCACGTGGTCGAAGACGGTGACTGGAGAGGTTAATTCCGGTGAAGGTGACGTGGCAGACGGTGTAGTCAGCCATTGGCCGTTTCTTCCAAACGATTTCGGGAGCGGTTCTGTCGACGAAAGTGTTCGGGTGGCCTCATGACAGTCGGTGACGTTTCGCTGGTGTCGGTTCGAGTTGGACTCAAGTACGCTATCGACCTACCTTTTTCCTTCCAGAGACGGTTGTGAATCAAGAAAGAACAGTTTATTCCAGTCAAGTTTGGTTGTGAACATTCTCAAGTACGCTGTGAACTATCTGTTTCTTCAAGGACTGGTGTGAAGCAAGAAAGAAAGGTGCATTCCAGTGAAGTCTGTTTCGAACAATTTCGAGCTGAAGTCTGGACTCAAAGTCAAGTCCTGGTGGTTTTCTGCTGAGACTGTCTGGTATTCTTGTTTCTTTTTGAATAGAATAAGCATTGTCTCAAGGAACCTTAACCATGGACGAGGAGAGTAGACTTAAGCATCTTAGTGTGGATGCATTGATTGGTTTGTTAGTTCGTGCAGGTACTGATTCTGAAGCTATTGTGGATCTAGATAAGGAACAGCTTGTGGAACTAAGTTTAGTGGCCACTGGGCACTCTGAAGGAAATTTGCCTACTAAAAAGGCAAAGGAAATGACGATGCTTGAAGTGATGCAAATGATGATGGAAAGAGGAGAAAGAAGAGAAGAAAAACAGAGAGAAATGATGTTGGGGTTTCAGAAGGAAATATTGGAACGACAGGTTAGAAGTCAAGAGATGATTTTAGAAGAGGCCAAAAGGGAACAAGAGAGAAAGACAAGGGCAGAAGAATTGTCGGGTACAAAAATTAAGAAATTTGGGGATATTTAAAAAAACGTGTTACCCAAAATGCCTGACGAGGATGTCGAGTTACCCTTGTATCTTGAATCTGTTGAAAGCATGTTTTTGTTGTATCAGGTCCCTGATGATTTGAAATGTGCCCTGCTAATGCCATTTCTGTCTGAGAAAGCTAAGAAGTTATTTAGGAGACTTCCGGCTGTTCAGATGAATACCTATGCAACTTTGAAAACTGCTTTGTTACGAGAGTTTCGGTTAACGCCTCTACAGTACCGTGTGCAATTTGTTAAGGGTGTGAAGGTGAACACAGAATCTTGGATGCACGTATTTAAGATTTTACCTTGATTCTAAGAATGTCACTTCTTTTCAGAAACTACAAGATCTGTGGGTTGCAGATAGAATGAAAGAATGCATGTCATTTGTTGTTAGATCACATGTTGTGGCTAAAGAAGGTGATGGCTGGCTTGATCCAATCAGTTTGGCTGAATTAACTGACATTTTCTCAATAAACATGTCTGAAAATCCAAATTTCAGGGACACTCCTGACAAATTTTCATCAAAATTTGGGGAAAGATCAAATGGTCATGGAGATTTTAATGAAATTGAGAAAAAGCCCAGTTTTTCCAAGTTTAACTCCAAAGGGGCACAAGATAACTTGGGGAAGCGGAAAGGGGACAGGCAGAGGAAATTGGATAAACCAAAATGTTTCATTTGTCTTCCTGATCAACATTTAAAGGCTCAATGTCCACGGAATAAGGGAAAAGCAAAGGTGCTGGAGGCAACAATCAGTCATGTACTGGTTGAAGAGGAGGTAAGTGAGGTAAAGGGATGTAGTGTAATGGTCAGAAGGGATGATGAAGCAGAGGTGGTTGAAGATGAAGGTTTTTGTAATGCTTCTGAGGTAAAATATGGACCCAATGACTATTTTCGGGAGTCAGAGTTGGACTTAGGTGAAAGGGAGAAAGAACTTCAGAGACAAAGGTCAGAGAAAAAGAAAGAAGAGGTAGATGTAGAATTAAGTTCTTTGTTTACTCTTAATGCTTTGAAGGTTACTGCGGAAAATGCTTTTCATGATGGGGTGTTTTTATCAGGTATACCCAAAGTAAAGTTACAAATTGGTGATGTTGAATGTGTTTGTCTATTGGATTCATGTTCTGAGATAACTGTCATAAACAAAAGGAGGTTGCCTGAAATTGGCAAAGGCGGTCAACCTATGGGCAAAGTGAAATTACAGGGAGCCTTTGGAGTACCCATTGAAGCTGAAGTATTTAATTTGCCCTGTAGATTAATTTCGGACGACGGACATAAGGTGTCAGTAATGTTGACTTGTGCGGTGACTGATGATTTAAGGGTGGACACAGAGTGTTTACTAACCTTAGATGACTATAAAGCCTTAAAACTGAGTCAGACAGTAGATGATTGTGAACTGATGGTTGATGAAGACCAGACAGTAACCATTGAAGATATGACTGACCATGAGGGACGGAGGACAATTAGTCGTGAGATGGAGGATAGGTCAGAGGGAGAGACAGTGTTTGGAAATTTTGATATAGCAGAGGAAGTTATACCTGTAGTCAATAGGGTCAGTGGAGTTATAAATGAAGAGAGGTTAGATGGAGATGAAGAGTTTGATGACACTCAGCAGTTAGTTGATGCAGCAGAACAGATGAAAATGGAACAGCTGACAGATGAGGGATTGAAAGAGTGTTGGATAAAAGCACAGAAGAGAGAGAAGAATTTTTATGTTAGGGCTGGTGATAATCTGTTGTTTCATAAGGATAAGATTGGACAAGGGAATGTTCATCAGATGGTTGTGCCAAAAGGAAAGGTCAAAGAAATTTTAGAATTAGCTCATGATTGTGCATGGGGAGGACACTTTGGCTCAAGGAAAACTACTCAAAGAATTAAGTCTTCATTTTTCTGGCCTGGTATGAACAAAGAAATTAAGGAATACTGCCAGAGTTGTAAAGCTTGTCAGTTGAGGAGGAGAAAAACTGTGATGGATCGAGTACCGATTACTCCTGTGGTAAGACCGACCAATGTCTTTGAGGTAATGAACTGTGACATCATTGGACCATTTGAGCAAGTGTCACGGGGCTATAAGTATGTGTTGTGTCTAGTAGACCAGTGTTCAAGATACCCAGATGCAAGACCTATGAGAACGATTACCACGGAGGCCATTTGTGATGCCTTACTGGAAATGTTTTCTTATACCGGTATACCAAGGGTGCTAGTCACTGATCGGGCTGCAAGTTTCAGGGGGAAGCTTATGAATGAGTTCATGAAGAGACTGGGGTGTGCGCCTAGATTTAGTTCACCATATCACCCGGAAGGAAATGCTGTAGTAGAGAGGTGGAATCAGACTCTCAAGAACTTGCTTCACCAAGTAGTACGGAAAAATCCAAAAGGTTGGTAGAAGCAATTATCATTTCTGTTGTGGGCATATAGGGAAGTACCTAATGCTACCACGGGTGTAAGTCCTTTCATGACGATGCATGGACAGACAGGACGTGGACCTTTAATCATACTCAGAGAAACATGGACAGGAGAACAGATTGCTCCATGGGAACTTGCAGACACAAGTAAATATATGCAAAAGTTGAAAAAGCAACTGCAGCAAACAAAGGATATAGCAGATGTACATGCAGCAAATGCTCAGGAGAGATATGCTCATTACTACAATTTAAGGTCAAAGGAAAAGACATTTGAGATAGGAGATCAGGTGGTGATGTTGGAAAAGGATCGCCATGATAAGTTAAGTGCGGGTTGGAGTGGTCCAGGCATAGTTACAAAGAAGATTTCTGCAGGTAGTTACATGGTACAGTTACCTGATGGAAATGAGAGAACATTACATGTTAATTACTTGAGACCATTCAAAGCAAGGGTTAGTGCTGTTGGCGTGATATGTGAAGGTGAGGAAGATTTTGGTGAGATTAAATATCAGCCTGACAATGACTTGACAGAGGTGACAGATAAGACCACTGCTTTAAATCAAATTGTCTTGGAACATCTTAACGGGGAACAGCAACAGGAGCTAAGGCAGCTCTTACAGAAATTTAAAACACTTTTTGATGACAAACCGGGACTTTGTAAAATTGGTACCCACTCTATAAGGTTACAGGGTGATGTTTGCCCGCGAAGGCAGAAATCATATAGAGTACCCCAATTGTTTAAAGAAGAGGTTGACCGTCAGATTAATCAATTGTTGGATGAGGGATTGATTGTGGAATCAAACAGTCCATGGGCACATCCTATTGTTTGTGTACGAAAGGCTGATGGCAAAAGTCTTAGATTGTGTTGTGACTTTCGAGAGGTCAATTCTTTTTCTGTATCTGATTGTTTTCCTATGTGTCAGTCTGAGGATTTAATTAATCAAGTAGCCAATTCTCATTACATTACAACTTTAGATTGTTCTTCAGGATTTTGGCAGGTCCCGATGCAACCAGAGTCTCAAGAACTTACTGCTTTTGTGACACATAGAGGGTTGTATCAGTGGTTACGGATGCCTTTCGGTTTAAAAGGAGCTAGTGCAACGTACCAACGCATTGCTAATAAGATTTTGGAACCTCATTCTGATTATGCTGATGCATATATAGATGATTTTGCACTGCACTCTAATTCTTGGAAGGATCATCTACTTCATTTAGAGAGGGTGTAAACATCTATTAGCAAATCAGATTTGACATTGAAGCTTTCTAAGTGTGTGTTTGGTAAAGACAAAGTTAAGTGGCTTGGTCATTTGCTAGGTTCTGGAGTTAAAGAGGTAGATCCGGATAAAATTATGGCCATTCAGAGAATTCCTCTACCAACCACTAAGAAAGCACTTAGACAGTTTCTAGGTCTGGCAGGATATTATAGAGCGCATATTCCTGATTATGCCAATATAGCTTTGCCATTAACTGAGTTAACTAAGGGAAATAAGATGTTTCAGTTGAATTCACCAGGTCGAGCATATGATGCTTTTATTAAGTTAAAACAAGCACTAAGTGGTTCTTTGGTTTTGGCTGCACCTGACTTTCATAAGGCATTTATTATTCAGACAGATTCATCTGATTATGCAGTAGGAGTTTGTTTAGCACAGTTGGTTAATGGATTGGAGAAACCCATTTCTTTTGCATCTCGTAAATTGTCGACCACTCAACAAAAGTGGAGTACTATTGAAAAGGAGAGCTACGCAGTGATTTTTGCTTTGCAAAGGTTTGAACATTATCTGTTAGGAGCTAAAATTCTCTTGTATACTGATCATAACCCTTTGAAGTATTTAACTGCATGTGCTCCCAATAACTCGAAGTTAACGCGATGGGCTTTAGCCTTACAACAATTTGACATTGAGGTTAGACATCGAAAGGGATCTTTAAATGACAACTGTGATGCACTCTCAAGATTATTCTGACCCTGTGTAATTGATAATCTGTTATAGATAGTCATGTGAAGAGAATAGTTTATGTAACAATTGTGGAACACCTGTAAGATTGTCTTGAACATAAGAAAATGTTGACATCTTTTGAACATTAACAAGTTGTTATTTAACAGAATAATTTATGTAACAATCGTGCTTGTGAAACACTTGTAAGATTGTTTTAAGCATGGATTGCTAGTAAGATGTTAATGTTATTAGTGTGTTTTAGAGTGATCTATGGTGGGAAACGAACGATCGACTTGATGACTGATGTATAGGATGACTCTGAGGTTTATTCTATGTGTTCGTATTTGCCTGGTTGGCACGATAGAACTACTAAGTTCTGTTTTCGTTTGAAGTTTAAAGGGGCAGATAGATTAGTTATGTTTTTGATTGGCTTTGTTTGCATATTTCTGTGATTCTCATTTGTTGAGTATTATTAATTTATTGCGTCAAGACAATGTTCTGGTACCCTTGTCTTTTAATTTTACCTACCAGAACATTGTCTTAAAAGAGGGGGGCGTATGTGAGAGTCACGTGTGGGGACGGCAGACGGACTGACGGAGAGAGAAGGAGATAGCAGGGAGGCAGTGTCGAGAGGTGGGACAACGAGATTGGGCGTAGAAGGAGAAGGTCGGGATTCACAAAGAGCGTTGATTTTATGTTTAAAATAAATGTAAATTTAATAAACGTGGTTGGAAGTGAAAACGGTCGTCACAGCATGTACTGTATATGCACAATTATTATATCTGTAAGCATGTATGTATGTATATAGCTATGTACAGAACACCTTTTAAGAATCTCAAAAACACACAAAACGTAGTTATCTAATGTGTATAGAAACTGTTTCTTCAGTTGTCTTTTTTGGAAAAGTCCACATTTTCAGGGGAAGATTTCTTCCAGAAAGACAGTCCACTACATGAGGAAGGAGAGGATGCCTGCATAGTTGTACTTAAAAGAGGGACATGCAGGTCCCCATGAGCTGCAGAACACACTGATCATTCCAATGGCCACCTCAGGACAGAGATACAGAACCATCTGGCATTCTGGTGCTGCACCAACAAGTGAGGTTTACCCATGAGGAAAATCTTGAATGTGATCTTGCCTTGATTGGGAATCTGGACCCATCCATGTGACACATATACCTTGATATATATATATATATATATGAATTCCAAAACGTTACCTATGGTTTTGGCGCTGAAGGTCTCAACAGTATTATATTCAGAACTATGTCAGGCCTATAAGGACAGTATCACAGAAATCAAAGCACATCAAAACAAAGGAGTGAAAAAGAATCACAGTGGTATCAAATGACCGAAGTCATGTCCTATCGTATGGATGAAATACGTGAGCAGTCAACCACAGTGACATCAAATCTTCTGATATCATAAGCCTTTGTGAGGTGCTTAAAAGCTGCTAATATAACTGTCCACCTACATACATACACACATAATTACATGAGCAAGGCACTTGAAAGGGGTCATAAAAATGGCCAGATACACAAACATAACAATAATTTATTATTACACTTTGCAAATACATACGACAGTTCAACGTCCATGATGATTTCATCACGCGTCACTTTATCAATGTACACCTTAACACCTCCCAGGCGGGGTGGCTGAAGAAAAAAACACAGAACCCATCATTGCTATATACTGTCAATGCTAATTAGACGATAACCGAAATACAGCTCAGCCTCTCAAAGAATCTGACTTAGACCTATATCCATCACTTTCATCCTCTCACGCATTTTGGAAAAGATGGTAGTAGGCAGATTTTTACTCATTTATCACTGACCAACTCCAAACTCCAAAACGGATCTTTACCAACCAATTTGCTTTTGACCAGTCATTTGGGTCAACTTTCACTGCACAGATTTCCATAATCCATGAACTTCAACCCATGCTCAAGTCAGAATCCTATGGGGCTCCATGATTTCAGCATGGCATTAACAAACATATAATATAATTCTCTAACCACATTTGAATATTTTGAGTTATATATTTCACATTTTCTGAGTAAAATTACCTTAAAAATGAGCCATCACTTATTATCAGAATCGACAAAGTACTTATGGAGTAATTAAATGTTCTAACTTTCGTCCTGTGCAATACAGAATATTAAAAAAAAAGAACATTTTACGAATTCGTTAAAATGCATACCAGGTTGGATTTAGCAACCACTTATGTTTGACTCAATCAGATTCAATTAAAATTGACACATACAGACTACTGACAAACATGAGTTCAAATTTAAAAAACATAATAAATTATTTGAGATACAAAAAACATTCTATGTGAAAAATGCAAACAGCAACCAATATTTTTTAATTTTTACTTTAAATCCTAGTACATCAGATTGTAATGTAAATATTGTTGATTACATTTTAATTACACTTGGCATACATAAACTGGTACACAAGGAATGTATTCTTGCAAAATATAAAATAAAAAAGGCTTTAAAACAATAATAAACTATTCAAGCTGCAATTCAGAAGCTCAAAAATATTTTTCATGAATCATCAATGATTATAATTTTCTAGTTTGATAAAAAAATGCATCTTCCAGCTGGAATTAGTAAAGTTCTTCAATTGTGCTGGTGTCTAATGCACAAAGTATCAAATGATGGCACACCTACAGCTGGTGCCATATCCACATAGACACTTGTGCTACTAAGCCAGGAACATAAAATGACGATTGGCTTACAACATTGCCAAGATCAATCTTCTCAAAACGAAATGGATGCAGCTTGTCAGGTAGATTCGTATTGATCACTGATTCAACAGATGTTTTCAATAAATTCTTCACAAATTCACCAATGTATGGCCACATCTGCTGAATCATCTGTCATTTCAACACAAAAACACCAACCAATTCCTTTATTGCTTCAGGAAGTTACAGTCAAACAGAATCAATAACACTGACAAGCGGTACAAAATAGTCAAATACTAAAAATTTTCAGAGGTTTGTATAAATGTACAGACACAGACAAACACAATACGCAGTAATTACACAACTCTTAGCACACTTCCCTAGTTCCCTTTCAGAAACACTGTTCGATTGAATATATTAACGGCAATGTAACTAGTTATTCGGACAAATCAGAATCACATTCTTACTGTAAATCACAGTTTCACAGCTACACCCTGGGAATAGATAAAGGAGCCCCATATGCTGACTGCTTGAGTTGTGAATGCTCTGTGAAATTGGTGGTGTAGGTGCATCAAAATTGAACTGAATTGTGACTGTCATTCTGGTCACTCAGTCATGCACATATTGTAATTGTAATTGAACATTTTTAAAGCGCCGCTCAAATCAGCGGCCCTCCCGATGCAAGTCTGTGACTAGGTAGTAAATAAGAAGGTCTTCAAGTGCTTATATTTTGCCTGGAGCCTATTGACAACATAGCACTCTGTTTACACTTGATCTTGCCATGCAATGAGTGAATGAACTTGGACATCAGTAGAGTGGGATTATATCATAAACGTTTATACAGACAATGCCATGTCTCAGCAATGGAATTTTGATTTTCACAGGAAATCAGTCAATCATCTCTTTACACACATCGTCCAAACAGATGGAGTGGTGTTGTGCCAACCATGGTCAGCCAGTTCCTGCGATCTTAGATGTGCTACGCAAATATACAGAGCCTACACAATAAATTCGCCGACAATGAACGGATATTGGTGTGAAATGCAACTTGATCTGCGTTTTCTTGCTGAGACCTGACATGAAGATGCGAATGATGTTCCACTTCACAAACTGGTGCAATGGATCAGTGAGATGGATGGATGCTCTTCACAATCTCTATTGGATCAATGGTATGAAGAAGGAGCATGTTTGTTATGAAGCAATTTAGCAGAGAACTATGTTTTTGGTGGTTGCCCATTAAAATGCCCTATTAATGACGCAAGCTGCCTCAAAGTAAGTCTGCCAACATTTAGTATCTTTGGTTGTATGTTTATTTCGATAAGGTGTAATGTAAGTAATTGATTTAGTGAAATTTGCTGTTTCAAAATAGTCTTAGGTTAGTTAAGCGCTAGTTCTCATGTTATTGTCAGCAATTGCAATGACTTTATCGGCTAATTCAACCTGAACTTCTAAATGTAATGAAATATAAATTATAAAACGGCATCAGTCGCTAGAACTTAATCGTAATTGAAAGTTTAACTTTGATTGTGGACCCTATTTCTTTTGCTGGTCTAATAGCATAAGAAAATTTATATAGGCCTACATCACTCAAAGTTTGCTCTTTATTGATTAAACAATAACCATATATCGTGCAAAAATATAAGGATGCTCTTTAGTGTAGATTAAAAGGTTAGTAAGAAAGAACCATTAATTTTTTAACATTAGTTCAACTGATCCATTATACTTGAGAGGTATAACATTAAATACATTTACTTTTACAGCTGATTTTAGTTGCAAAAATCCTGATATAAAATTGCTGAAAATTATCTTGGGTTTTGATAATCACTAAATCGCTCATGCTAGTTCACAGAAAATCTTTGAAGGGGAACAACCAACAGATCACTGTAGCTAGTCCATGAAACCCCGCTCCCCCCCCCCTACAGACTCTGAACATGATGCAGTACTTCAGCTACAGAAGGGAATCTGTTGGTTTTTGACTCTTCTTCTAAATAGTTTTACATGGTTTTACTTATAATTATCACGTATTGTTTATTTTTCTCCTCAAGTGGTGCAATATATACAATTACAATCATTGATGAGATTTCTGCTCTTACTTACATTTAGCACCATATAGTGCCGCTGATTAGTTGGCCCTATAAAAATTTCCAATTATAATCCAAAACAGAGGTTATCTGACCAAAGGTAACACAGTCATGATGCTACCTGTTTGGAGGAGATCACAACACACTATGATGAAGATCACATCATCATGATGAAGAAACTAAAAATTCAATTAACCGTGTAATGACGAGCTGTATTGGTCTCCCATAAATTTCAGTACATGCTCATCGGGAAGGGGTTAAGAATCAGACATAAAAATCAAAGCTCATTTTATTCTTGCCCAAAATATCAATTTCATGCAGTGATCAGGTATTGAAATTAATGAACTACTCAGACCCCTTCTCAACTCTCACAGTACAGTGTGCTTAAAAGAAATACTCACCAGCAATTATGTCTTCAACTGGATGATAATATTACAACATATTAGAATGTCCATTAACACAGAAAGCCAGGATTAGTTCCAGCATAAATGCCAAACATAATTCTGAACATACTCTGATTGCATTGCTTTTAGAGAATCTTCATTTTAAACACAGCCTTCTTTACTAATGAAACCATTACCTGCAGAAATATATAGGTTTATATGTCGCCAGTACAATAAGAAATGGCATCAGCCAATTTCAATCTTATTCTTTTGGTTCACTACCTTCCTAGGCAAGTTTGTACGTCCATTCGTCATGTTTTCAGGTTCTCTCCATCAACTTACTGTAAACTTCCTTCGGCATCCTGTCCAATAACATCATTTTCAGTCATCCTATTTACCTTCAGGAGCTGTGTTGACCTGTCACTGCCCATGTCCATCGAAGGTCTGTCTGGTCTGCTACTTGGGGGAACATGACTGTCCCCCTTTGCCTGCACTTATATGATGCAGAATTGGGCTTCTGCAGTGGTAGGTCCAACCACAGGAATGGGCTACCTCAAGAGCTTCATCTTCTGCTCGAAACCTCATCATCTGCATTCTATTCATTACTGAAAACTGCACTTTTTAGCCATAGTTGTAACGGGAGTGCCTCTGAGTAGATATCTCGAATAGGCGCTATATTAAGTTTAATTGATTAACTGATTAATCCTCTAATTCAGTGGTTCTCAAACCCCTAGGTGTATGTCAGCTGTAGGCAAGGAGTGCACAAGAAAATTTCAAATAAATATTTCGTGCAGAACCAGGTAATAATTATTACCTTTATTATTTTATTTTATTATTTTATTTTATTATTTTAATTATTATTTTGAAATTATTAATATTTTTACCGAAATTTGATAATGCTCTTCTTCTAACATTTTTTGCTCAGAAGTGCATAAACACGCCTCGACGACGCAATTGCAGTTGTACTGCAGAGCAATTGTGTGCGAACGACTTGCTTAAGGTCCCTGCACAGGACTATACCAATTCCAATTTATTTTCATTTAACAAATGCATCTGTGCTGAGGCTGTCAAAACAAACTCACTAAAACTTTGCATCCACGTCTGCTTTTCATGGCTATTAGCTAGCGTAAGAGACTCCTCCTCTACGTTTTATTCTCCTTCTCTTCCTCTTCTGTGTAATTCACCTCGTCTTCTTTTGATGTATGCATACTTGCATGCATACGCATATGCATCAATGTATGTACGCATGTATGTATGTATGCATGAATGTATGTATGCACCGACAGTAGTGACTCTTAATTAGCTCACAATAGCAAAAGCCAGTTTGTATGATGTTAACTGTCAATAAGGACAGAAATGTGCTAAGAAAGCAAACAAACACAGAAAAGAAACTAGAAGATCCACCAATATTGTGCACACACACACACACACCTTTGCGCAGTCCAGCCAATAGATGACTGTTCAATGTTCATAGCTGACAGATGGACCAACCATTTAGACTAACTGTCACCCATGACTCATGAGTGAAAATGTCAGAACTCACAAGCAAAGTTCTAACATATTATATACATGGTTAATGCTTGGCCATGACTTTGCAATGAATTCATATTCATTGCAAACCATTTTGTTTCACAGCACAGCAGTCAACCATCCAAACACAGCTATTTAGTGGCATGCATCACACAGTACAAATACGATAACAGACGGCACAACTGAGACAAGCAGAGCACAGCTGGTGACTTCCAATATAATCAATGAACAGTTGGCATAATATAGGGTATAGACTACAGTATGGATAAGTTCATTTTAATTCAATGTGTAACAACATGCTAATTTTGTCTTATTCCAGCGTAGTAAGTGTTATTTCCAAACCGCTTCAAAAGCATAGAAAATGGCTATTATTCAACACAAATTCTGCTATTGTGACCAGGACACCGATATTCAGAAATTTACCTATTTTTCAGAGAATTCAAGATGAATTCAGTGCTAAGTTAACTTGGATGAGTTTAGTGCTAAATAACTGCAATTTTTCTATAGAATACTGAAGAACTTCTGAGAACCTTCTAGGACTCTCCAGAAATAAAAATGGCAGAGTAAAATATACTTCAGTTCAGTTTAGTTCTAGCTAGGGATGAACCAAATGTCAATTTCCTGCCAAGTCTGAGTTTTACAAATTGAGTTGTACCAAGTTCGAGTTTCAAATATTTAAAAAAGTCTCATTCTCTTGACTTTTGGTTAGGCGATTTGCACAATTTTTATGATTTGTTTGGAAAATGTGACAGATTCAGATTACAATTTCTGAGCTGGGAAGAGAAACTCGCACTATCACAACCAAAAGACCTCAACAACTTGATGAGATATGCAGAACTTGTTGGATGAAAGTGTGAGAGTTGCAGATCAGAGGAAGAGTCACCAAATTTTTACGACCATTTTATCTGTCAAGATGGTCTCTGCTTCTGCCAAAACGTGACTGGTCTATTCGAGGCAATTGCAGTCAACTGCAACCCAAATGATTAGCATATTATGCTCCATAACAATCCCCGAACCAGTATCGGTCTTTCCCTCTGGCTTACTTAGGGCATATTACAGGAATATCACAGCACTAAGAGCTAGATGCCCAGAAGTATGATGAGTATGGTTGAGTATGATGAAGTATGATGAGTATGGTTGAGTATGATGAAGTATGACGAGTATAGTATGGTTGAGTATGATGAAGTATGATGAGTATGCTAAGCATACTAAGCTTGTAGCAGCTGGTCCCATATTAACTACAAGACTTTCTTCTGTATTCTTCGGCTTTGGATGAAATGCTTTGTAGCATTCAGTATAAGATAGGGTTATGGTTAGGCAAGTTTGGTAGCCATTCCTTCATTTTTGCCAATGCAGCTGGTTGCAAAATTCTTTAGCAAACTAAGCTATGTAAGCAGGTGCACCATCACGTCCTGTTAGAAAATAAAACCAGATGGTAGACAGGGCATAACCGAGTAGACAGTTTCCACCGAGTACCGAATCAGAGTATTTGGATGCATTATTTGCCAGATTCGGGTACAAACCGAATAGTAGTGGCAAACCTGAACAGCAACTTAAGCGAGTACCATCCGTAGGCAAAGCGCAGTTAACCTGCCCATGCACAGCTATGGAGAACTATCTGTAGTCAATGCAGAGTCTATAGCAATATCCTTCATATAGCGTATCATTGCACTCTACGCTATAACAACACATTTATTATTTAATAACTTTATTTGTGAATAAAATGTAAGACCTTGTTAGAAAATTTGAAATATGGAGTCATCAACAACGTCTTTACTCTCTAATGTTTACCGGAAAGTGGATGGAGCCAATTCAAGCGGGAAAATTACTGGTTTGGTCACCACCTGTAGAATGCAACCAAAGGAAAATTAAAATTTATAAATTAGCATAATTATTTTAAAGGAAATTCAATGGAATGTTTATTTCTTGTTTAATTAATCAATAATTTATAGGTAAGTCCGTTAGTCCTAAATTTGTTTGATGAAAAAAATATTAATTTATTAAAAAAAATTATTTTATCAAAAAAAGTTTTTTTAGCTATTTGCGGGTGTAACATTTACATAGGCAAATACTTCCAAATAGTCCAATATTCGGCCAAGACGAATGTCCGAGGCGATTTCAGGTTATGCCCTAATGGTCAGGCCCGGTCCGAGGCGTAGGCGAAGTAGGCGGCTGCCTACGGCGGCAAATTAAGGGGGCGGCACTTTTAAGATATGCAATAAAATCTGCCCAGGAAAATAATGTACAGTATTCATATTTAATAATATTTTTACTGCACTTTGTCTTTTTGGAATTGGTTAACAGAAAATATATAATTTTCGGAATTTATTTTCCAATTCTTTTCGTCGCATGAAGTATTGTTGATAACACTGAATTTAGCTCGGCATAGAGTAGCCCTACAGTAAAACGTACGTCATATGTTCAAAACGTCATAGCGTCGTCAATTTCCGGCTTCTGTTTATCAGTATAAATCAAAGCTAATTTAGTACATTTCATTCACTTGTTTTATTTCTTTTAAAAATTTCATAACTTTAACCCAAATGGCGGATCCAAAACGTAGTGGAAGAAAGAGACAACGATTGTCTGGGTCAGAATATAAAAAAATAAGGCTCATACGTGAATCGGCTGCAGCTAAACAGAAAGACGCCATCCTCAAGTTTACTGAACCTAAACTTCTGGCATCTACTGAGGCGCCTAATGACAACGAAGACTCCTCATCCGACCACGAAGAACAAAATCTAATTGAGGAATTCAAATTCGGCACAGAGGAGCAAAATGAATACAGCGATAATGAAGGTAAATTTAACAATGATAAAATACAATGTAGCGTAAGCGTTATCAACTGCGTCGACTGTTTAAGTGATAAGCCTACAGGAAGGCCTACATGCACATGCAAAGATGTACAAAATGTAAATGCTGAGGATGCAGGCGTTGCTGATAAAGGGAACGCTATGGTTGTTGAAGACGATCATTTCAACAACATGAATGACATGGTTTCCACAGATCCATCTCACTGGCCTGCAATAAATGACAGATCGCGAGTCTGGTTGGTGCAATGTGGTCCCTACCAACATAATGTGACTGCGTTTCCCTTAGACAAAGAAGGTAGAAAATTTTCGTCATTTCATTTCAATCGCCGAATGTCAAACGGCGAACAAGTTAGGCGATCTTGGTTGATTTACTCCAATGTACGTGATGCTGTGTATTGCTTTTGTTGCAAATTGTTTTGTGCAAATAAGTTCTCTCTCTCGTCTAATGAAGGCTGTCGAGACTGGAAAAATATGTCTCTTATTATTAAAAGACATGAAACCTCAACATCCCACATCAATTCTTATCAAGACTGGAAAGAGCTGGAATTGAGAATTAAGGGTGGGACAACAGTTGATGACATTAATCAGAAAATGATTCAATCTGAGACGCAACATTGGAAACAGGTTATTGAAAGAATCATCACGTTGATTAAGACCCTGGCTGGGCAAAACCTAGCCTTAAGAGGGACTTGCGAAAAACTGCATGAGGCGAATAAGGGAAATTTCCTAGCATTTATAGAATTTTTGGGAAATTATGACCCTGTTATGAAAGAACATATTCGACGAATAACGTCAAGGGAAATTCACAACAACTACCTCGGAAAACACATACAGAATGAAATCATACAACTTCTGAGCGACAAAATCAAGCGTCATATACTAACAGAGTTAAAACGGGCAAAGTATTATTCGATTATTCTTGATTGTACCCCAGATATTAGCCATAAAGAGCAGATGACAGTGATTTTTAGATTTGTCTCAACATCTAAATCAGTTGAGGTTACAGTTGCTGAACACTTCGTGGATTTTCTTGAATTGAATAGCACCACTGGTGCAAATATGACGGAAGTTCTGTTCAAGATGCTGCAAGAACTAGATGTGAATATTGATGATATGAGAGGGCAATGCTACGACAATGGGGCGAATATGTGTGGTCAGCACAATGGTGTCCAAGCCAAAGTTCGTGAGAAAAATCGCCGTGCATTTTTCGTACCATGTAGTGCTCATTCGCTCAACCTAGTTTTGAACGATGCAGCAAATTGCTGCCTGGACGCTGTTGCTTTCTTTGACTTAATTCAGTGCATTTACGTCTATTTCTCCGCATCAACTCACCGCTGGGACACACTGGTAAAGCACACGAGCGACTTCACTGTAAAGCCGCTAAGTGCCACTCGCTGGGAAAGTAGGGTGGATGCTGTGCGAGCAATTCGGTTTCAAATTGGAGAAGTTTACGATGCACTGCTAGCAATAGCCCAAGACAACACCTTGACCAGTGCATCTGGGGTCAAAAGCCGTTCAGAAGCCAAAGCAATAGCTTCTAAAATGGTTAATTTCAAATTTGTTTGTTCTCTGGTGGTTTGGTATGATATTCTATTTGAAATTAACGTTAGCAGTAAGTGTTTTCAATCAGCGACATTCAATTTGCCTTCGGCACTTAAACAGTTAGAGAGTACCAAACTTTTCCTTCAAGAATATCGATCTGACACGGGATTTGCAGCAGCGCTTGAAAAAGCCAAGGAATTGGCGACTGAACTTGAAATTGACGGATTGTTTCCTAGAGAAGAACCTGTGCGTATTCGAAGGAAAAGTAAACAATTTCAGTATGAATCTCGTGATGATCCTATAATGGCCCCGGAGCATAACTTCAAGGTCAATTTTTTCAATCAAATAGTGGATACTGCATTGCAGGCAATAAATGAACGATTTATACAATTGTCAGAACATAATCAGCTATTTGGTTTCCTTTACAATATTGGTTTATTGAATCTGCAGACTGAGGATTTACTCAAGCAATGCAAGGAACTGCAATTGGCACTTACGTCCTGTGATGGCCAATCAGATGTAAATGCCATTGAACTCTGTGAAGAAATAATAGCCTTAAGAAGACGCCTTAACATTGAAAGTTGTGATCCACGCAGTGTGCTTGAACATCTATGCAAATGCGATGTTGTTGAATCATTCCCAAATCTCTATGTTGCGCTTTGAATACTTCTAACGTTGCCTATAACAGTTGCCAGCGCTGAACGAAGCTTTTCAAAGTTAAAACTCATAAAAACATATCTGAGATCACAGATGTCGCAGGCTCGCTTAGTTGGTCTGGCCACAATTTCGATCGAAAAGGAAATTGCAGATCAAATTAATATGGAAGAGGTCATTCAAGAGTTTGCCGCATTGAAAGCCAGAAAAGTGAATTTCTCATAAATAAATTACCACGGTAAATATATATTGATTATAATGCTAAATATTGCAACTTTGTCAATCGTTAATAACATTAGTATAGTACTTTGAAACACATTATTAGTATTACACCTGTTTGTGTTACTGTCACAAATTGTGTGGGGCGGCAAAATTACATGTCGCCTACGTTAACAAAAACCGTTGGACCGGCCCTGCTAATGGTAGAACTGACTTGCAGTCTTCAATGAGTTTGGGTAACAGAGTTTCAATGCAAATGTTTAGTGCTTACTTTGGCCTTACCTGGGATGAAGACTTAGTCTTCCCTTACCACTATATGTGTGGCACGGTGACTTATCGGTTATGTACAGCGGTCGGCCCTTAACACTCAGTGTGTGCTGAGTGAGCGGGTTCGACGAGGTTCGAACCTCCTCACTTACCTTGAGCAAGTTCTTTGCGCACAATTGCTCTGCAGTACAACAGAAGATGCGCTGTCGAGGCATGTGCACTTCTGAGCAAAAGATGTTGGAAGAAGGGCGATATCAAATTTCAAGAATTTCAAATAACACACTCCTGCAAAAACGATCATGTGTTTCACAAACTTGGCTCTCTCAACCACCATCATAGACATTACACCATGGACCAGGTGCATAAGGGCAGCATCTTCCATGGCAAGATAAAATCCAAGACAGCACCAATTTTGAAAGTGAAAAGCGGGAAACCTTACATATTTGTACAAGCATGAGAATTCAGGATGGCAGCAAGACAAACCAGCAAGGTTGATGACAGATGTGATTGGCCATAGGGACAGACAATGGTCAGCACACATGGCTCAGCAGAGGTAGGCCCATGGCAAGCTCATCATAATATGGCTACTCGTGAAGCAAGAAATTCGTGAAATGAAAGTGTGCAGACTGGCTGTCCCAGAGACAAAGCGTGGGAAGAGCTTGGCCAATGCTTAGATCACAGATGAGCTAGGCTAGCCTGGGTTTTTTACAGTAGATGTAAAGGAAGCATTTACAATTGGAGGGCAGAAGGCTCAAATACACATAAATGGTTCACTTTATTTAATCCGAGAAGAATAGGCCACAGCACCATTTCAAATGGCAGGAAAGTGTGCCTCCTGTGTCTTAACCCTTTAACGACCAGTGTGTACTACAGTGTAAGGCATAGTCAATAACGCTGGCTGTTAAATGGCAAGTAAGTTTACTGGTCGAACTGTGTGACATTTATCAATGTGTGAAATTGTAATTAATTAATAAAAAAATTATAATTTGCATTATTATTAGTAATTCCTTTTTTAAAGATAGTGTTTTAGATGTTCCCATAATAGCCGGGGTTCTTCCTCCATCGGACCACATGAAATCTGTCAACTCAAACCTGGACTCACCAGGTATGAGTCCCTGCGTAATCCAGGGACACGGATGCCATCAGCCTAGTCTGTCAATCTTTGACTTCAGGCCAGTCAGGTTTGTAGCGTCCGCCTAAATTTTTCAATCCCAGTGGGCAATCTAATGGGGTTTCTCAATCGCATGAAATCCTTGTATATGCTGTTTTCAGTCAGTCTCAGAGCAATCTCCAAATCATATGTGCCGAACCAAATGCAGAGTGACACAAAGATGTCCAGGTGTTCGCCATAAGCACTTGCAACAGCAGTAATTGCCAATACTGTATAGTTTAAAGGACGCATCAGACAGTATGTAATCAAAGTAATGAATTTATTAGCTTGACCAACAATCAGAAACACAGTCTAACACACTGAATTTACTGAAAACATGCAATGTTTTAAATTATGCCATCACTAACACAGTGTAGTTGCCATTGATCAGCCAAGCAGACTCTTGAGACAAGCATAAATTTCTGATTTAGAAAACTTTGGGGCTGTTGAGCAACTTTTACAAACTTCTAATTAATCACATAGTCTGAGAAATAATATTAAAAAACAAACAATATGTGCACTGAAATCTTAAACTTTCCACCATATATTTGTGGACAACCTTAAAGTGTGGGTTATGCATGTTATTTTAACTCGAGACATGAGACATGAAATTGGTAGATACATGTATAGACCTGCATAGGCTTAAATAAACGAGGATGATGCACAAATGACGTTATCACATTAAACAGTCTGCTACAAACAAAGTCAAAGTTTGACATCATACACAAAACATCACACAGTGCATCTATTGTTAATTGGGAAAGAAGGCAACTGTTGTGTCAATTGGATGTGTCTGGCTACATCTGAACTCCACTGTTGCAGAGGAAATATAATCGGTTAAAAAAATTGCAAGCAATCTGATATGGAAAACATTCGAATACTTTGTCCAATCCACTAACATACAAACCTTGTTCAACCATTCAGCACGTTCTACGTCTGGAAAGTAAACCTGCAAACACAAGTAAACCATAATTAGCTTCTAGAAAAATACATTACGATAAGATATAAAATGTTTTGCATTTATATAATGTCTTGCTCTGATGGGCAACCAATAGCTGGCCTCACTCAGCAGCTTGATCCACTAGCTCCTCTGCCAATATCACGCATCAGTCCATACCAGTTCTATCAAGTTTTGCATATCCAGACTTATATTGGTTCAATCTAAGGAATATGTTCATGATAAATAGATTTATCAGCCATTCAGCCTATCTTCTGCTAAGCTGACACTACACTTAATATTTTGAATCATCTATCAACTTAAAGACAAGGTGTGCATTTCAGACACAATATTTCATCATATGAAGTCTGACAGTATATTCTGTTAATGGTGGTGGTTATTCCAGCTCTGCCAATTGAGAATGTTATTAATTTAATTAATCATGCAGAGGTGTAGACTGACATCTGATATCAATGAATTGAAAGTCCAGGGACATACGTGGACGGGATGTCGTGCAATCTGGACTCCATGAGAACCCATTTCACTTAGCTTGGCAGCCTGTAAAATATATCTGCCTAATTTGCAACATTGATTTTCTGGAATCCCCTCTTGTTTCTGCTAGGGCATAACCGGAAATCGCCTTGGACATTCGCCTCGGCCGAATATTGGACTATTCGGAAGTATTCGCCTAGGCATATATTACACCCGCAAATAGCTAAACATAACTTTTTTGAAAAAATTAATTTTTTTGATAAAATAATATTTTTTCATCAAATAAATGTAGGAATAACGGACTTACTTATACGTTATTGATTAACTGAACAAGAACTTAACATTCCATTGAATTTTCTTTAAAATAATGATGTTAATTTATATATTTTAATTTCATTTGGTTGCATTCTCCAGGTGGCAACCAAATCAGTAACTTTCCCGCTTGAATTGGCTCCACCCACTTTCCAGTAAACATTAGAGAGTAAAGACGTCGTCAATAATTTCATATTTCTAATTTTATAGCAAGGTTTTCCTTTTTTTTCATAAATAAAGTTATTAAATAATAAATATATTGTTATAGCCTAGAGTGTGACGATACGTTATATGAAGGATATTGTTATAGACTCTGCATTGACTAGACCGATAGATAGTTCTCCATTACTGTGCACGTGGCAGGCTAACTACGCTTTGGCCACAGACGGTACTCACTGCCGCTGGCCAGATTTGCCGCTACTATTCGGCTTGTACCCGGATCCTGCAAATAGTTCATCCAAATACTCGGATTCGGTACTCGGTTGAAATTGTCTATTCGGTTATGCCCTAGTTTATACTACTGCAGGAGATTTTGTGTGACCTTGGACCCGAGACTGAATTTCTCAGACCATGTGGCAAGAGTTTCTTGAACAGGATTTATCACCTCTGCACAGATGATTCACACATTATCTATATATATCTAAAGAGAAGATTCTGTACGTCTGTCTGTCTGTCCGTTATGCATTTGCACAGTTTTACAGCTACTGACTTGAAACCTTTGCCGTTGGCTCGGGGAACAACTGGGACACGCAGTCGAGGGGTTGGTGAACCTCACGACCGCCGTCTTCCTGCTCTCCAGGGCAAAAAACCTGTCTCAGGACTACTACCCCATGGAGTCCAAATTAAAACAAAGTTTCCTTCTCATTCGCCAGGAGCGTGTCAACGAAACACTTGCTCCACATTTCCCGAAATGTTCATGTGAAATCTGCTGCCACACCAGTTGCTCTGTTACACCCTCATGAATGAATGGATGGTTTGGGAGATATCGTACAGGTACCAGGTATACAGTAGTTGGCCATCGTTTGCACAGTCGCTCAGGTGGGTATATACTTTGTACGCATCAGTGTCTATACACAATTTCGTTTATGCACTTCCACACTTTTACAGCTATTAACTCGAAACCTTCGCCGTTCGGTCAGGGAACACCTGGGACACCCATTAGAGGGTTTGGTGAACCCCACGGCCGTCGTCGACTTGCTCTCCAGGGCCAAAAACCTGTCTCACCCGTGCAATGCCGGGTTCCCCAGTTAGTATTATATACAAACAAGATGTCATGACCTCAACTGCAGCCTAGAGTCATAAGCACAAATGTAGATCATGGCACAGCAGTATGCAAGATTAATTGTTTCTGCATTAACATATTCCATCTACTTGGGAATATACCCAGCTTCAGTGGCATCACTAGGATTAGCAGTCAGGAGAGGCAGATTGGATATGGTGGGGGGTAGGAGAGGGCTACTGTACTTCCTACTAGCCCCAAGATTTCTTGTAAATAACAATGCAACAATAATAATTTGTGGGTGACGATGCCATCATGATCATGCGAGTGATACTATTCACAGCAGGAAGTTACTGGTTGAATCATGCATACATTAGACTAATGCAAATTTATGCAACGAATAGGCCTATAACGCGGGGAAACTCCAGGACCTGCCACCGCAAGTTGTCAGCAGTCTCTGCGGTCATGCAGTTAAAGCCGGGCAGCTCAAGTTTTATTTTTCAATGCAAAAAGTATTTCAATAAATAACATAATAAGAAACCCAAAGGAGGCCTCTGCCTCAATGGTACCAACACCAGTGCACAGCTTCCTCAAGATGAAATTGTACTTGGTGCCCATGTGTGGCTGCAATGAGTCTACAATTTTAATGCTTAAGCATAATTATTCTGCAGGCTGCGCTTCATATCAGATGTGTAACCAAATGGTGCCCTGCATGGCTACCAACAGTTAAATTTGACTCTTGTAATAAGCTGTCATTAAATAACAATTATTATTATTATTTATTGTCCCAGTTTAATACATTCCATGCTGTAGATTTCTATATTTTGCTGCACATGGTGACTTTCCACAGCCTGCACTTATGCCGTTCAGCAAAGAAGCTTTGCAGTAACTTCAAAAATAGCTTGTCTTGTACCACATGACCACATGATCTCCTTCATCTTTCTTTACATCTATTCCCTCAAAGCCTGGAAACCATTTTGTTTGATCTTGATTTTCTGTCTTTATGTTAGGAGATCCTCTGACAAGTCTATCTTGAAGAAGCACTAATGAAAAACCTCTTCTTACAATTACAATAAATGCACACAAATTACACTACAAGCATAAGTTAATGAAGTAAAATTCGATATTGGAAAGGTATGTGTACACCTGTGTTTGCAAGACGTGTGTTTGCAACATGTGTTTGCAAGACGTGTGCTTGCAAGACATGTGCTTGCAAGACGTGTGGTTGCAACGCGTGTTTGCAAGACGAGGCACGAGTTGGTGGTTGTGTACACACACTGTGTCACACACACACTGTTAGGGTTAGGGTTAACCCTAACTTCGTCAAATGCGAGGCGCATCCCAACTCTTGTTGCCATCCCACTTAGCTGAATCTCAGTGGCAAGGCCTTCATTAGGAAAGACCATTTAAGAATTTCTTGGACAGCGTTCGCCATCAATTTCCACTTACCTAATCTTCTAAGACACCTACTTTCTCCCAATTTGTGTAAGCAATAAGTGATTTTTATAAAAGACATGTTCACACACACAGGTGTACAAATACTTAACCAATACCATAAAATTCCTTTTCAACTTCCTCAACAGGTAAAATTAAGGACACACCTCGATCGTAGATTCCTAAGAACTTCTAGCGTCCAAATCAACACTGATACAAACTGCATCACTAGTGTTACAGAAAATACAATGAAAATAACAAGAAGAGATGAACAATTAGTTGATGATGCACATGATAAGGATGGAACCCAGCATCAGTCACTCCTAACTACTACTAACAACACCAACAACAGAATGCAAGAATTAAATGACAATTTAAATAATCCTACCCATGCTGGCAGTTCATCGACCCTGGCTAGTATTGCCCCCTGCTCATCTTGAGCCGCCTGTTTGGCATAGGCTTTCTTAGCTTCCCTTCTCTTCGTGTATTCCTCGCCAACGACATAGCAGATTAACGCAATCAGGACCCATGTCACACTGAACCCAAAGTATCCGACGAACCAAATGGCCAACAGCAGCGCCGCTACTTTGACTGACTTTAGTGCCAGACCGAGCAACTGGACTCCCTGGGCCTGCGTTCTGGCCGGCTTAGCTGCTGCCGCAGATGCTTTCAACGGATCCTTCTTCGAAAAATCGCCAGATGCAGAAGTAACATTAGGTCTATCTCCAGAAGACGCTGACATCACTGTTGTAATAGAGAATCTTAGTTCTCGCTTTCAGAGACTTTTGTGAACTAATTCTTTTGCACATTGGCTAAACTATCTACCCCGTTCAACTCATTTGGATCACCGCAACTAAGTTCAATGAGAACAGATTGCAATTCAACAAACATCCCAGCAGTCAATCAGTCAATATATCATGCTCATATAGTCTGGCGCATCGCCTTTCGCCATGATGCAAAACTTTAGAATTTTATGTAGCGCTTCTCTTTAGCGTTTGTGCAACATTGTATTCCAGATACAACTGTATCATAGGCCTATACGCATAGGTTACTGTAATCTGGCAGATTAAAAGTGATTATTAGAGCAATCTGCCATGATCAGTATCGGTAGCAATAATCGGTTATCTATTAAAAAATAATTTCTTAGTTATGGTGGAGATCCGCTAGCCTTATGGATTTTAGAATGCCTAAATACCTCACAAGTAAAAATTTGCAAGTGCCAGTTTTTTTTTAAAAGTCAAAGTTCCAAATTTATTGGAATGTTGACACTCACGTAGCATTCTATGTTCACTGGATTTGTCGTTGTAAGACAGCGTAGGGCAATAGGGTGAATAGACCCATAGGCCTATATAATTATTTTATGGGCAGTTCTTCATACGTCAAAGAACGGTAACACTAGTATATATAGGTATAAGTAACAAACCATTCAGAAAATGCCTTTGCTTGGACATCTGTGTGACCGTAAGCAACGATTACGTGTTAGTTTCAGAGCTGTATGGTCTCGAGACAGTGTCATGGTCTCGAGACAATTTTTTAGTGTCTCGGTAGTCTCGGTCTCGCGGTATAGTGTCTCGAATTTTTAGAAACTGTCTTGAAGTGAAAGTCTTGTTCTTTCTCGAACAAGTGGTCTCGGTAAGATTCGCGGTAATTGTCTTAGAATCTTGCGCTAGAAACTGAAACCGGAATCTACGAGAAACGGTAATTCTGGAAAACGCGCGCGTTACATTATACAATTATCTTAAAGTGGAAAATGTCTGAGAGTGAACCTGAAATTGTGAAGTTTGCGTTTACGCAATTTAAAGTCATTGACTACACAACTATAGCTATATGGCGTGCAGCCCTGCCGTTTGTCATTGATGTAAAACCACCATAACCGAAACGATCGGAACAACTTCGAGTTTCTCAAGGCGAGTAAGGATATGCGCAAATTCATAATTTCGTTTGGTATTTGGTATCGAATTTGCTTGTTTAAAATCGTCAAGAATATTTCAAACGCGTCCAAAAGGCTTTCTTTATACTATTCAGAAGATAGGCCGAAGAAGAGATAATAGCCTATCGAAAAATACAGAACGCGGCAATATAAAAACTGTTCTCGGGAATTGGTAGGCCTATTATATACATTATAGGTTTAAAATTGAAATTACAAATGAACATATAGTATCCCCTAAAACTGATACATTAGTATTTTACAGCGCTTTATATAAGATCACTTGCCTTTTACTGTCTCGTACTGTCTTGAACCTAGTGTCTCGGTCTCGGTCTTGGTACCTCACTGTCTCGATCTTGGCACCTCACTGTCTCGGTCTCGTCTTGGCCTTGAAGTTTCTAGTCTTGCGTACAACATTGGTTAGTTTTGTCATCATCGTCAGAGGCGGCAGTCTCTTTTGAGTCTGAGAAGTGGGAAGACACCCAATGGGAGGGGTAAGAAATGGGACAAACTTATAACGTAACCCTTCTCTGTAAAAGTTGAGGGAGACTAGCCCCCCTCGACGCCCTCGGGATCGCCGACTCTGATCATCGTGAGTTCCTGGTGGTTGGCTGGCTGATGGCACGGTGTAAGCTGTTGATCGTATTGCATCGCTATTGCCATCTAGCGAACTGTTAATTATTAGCCACATATTACGGCTAAGTGAGCACACCATACATAATATCGTGTACGAAGAAATATAATTTTTAACTTGATTAACCTCTATTTCCTGCAGTCACTTGTCAAGTTCATTGCGCCTCTGAGTAGGGTTGCCAGATACCTTTACCTTCATTGCGCCTCTGAGTAGGGTTGGGTTGCCAGATACCTTTTCTGAAAATACCGGACACCTTCCCAATCTCATCCTTCCCTTCCCGGGTATCACGCAAAGCGGGGGAGGGGTACGAGAGTATTACCCATGGGAAAATTGTGTATATTGTTATATTATTGTTATCAGTGCATTTTTTTAAAATAGAAATCATAGGATTGATTGTGTTTCATGGGCTTCCTCACAGGGAGGGGGTAAAACCGTAAAAAAACCCTCTCTGAACCCTCCCCATCGGGCCATCACAAAAACGCCCCCAAAAGCTCTGAACGGTTATTACTCCTAAACACTATTACTCTGTGGAGTCAACAGTCAGGAAACTGGTTAAATACATGAGTCCTCATTCCGCCCCCTCCCCCCCTCCCCCATTTTCAAAACCCGTTCTGCTTCCCTCGGGGCTTCGTGGGCAGAAAATGAATAAGACTTAGACTATTATTATAAGACTTGAAGTAAATAATAAGAGAATAGTTCTAAACTTCTAATTCAATACTATTTAAAGTTTATAATTTGCAATTTGCAAATTTAATGAACATGCTGCAAATGAATGATAAATTAAAATGTTAAAAACGTGTGTAATCAAGTGTTTATTGTATTCTACACACACGCACATTATCATGTGACATAATGTTCTTCAAGAGTTGTTAAATTTGTTCTGCTATTTGTTCTGAATTGTTCATATTATAGTTTACTTTTTACTTGTATAATTACAAATAATTATAATTACAAATACCAACTCAACTTACTCAAGTGATAGATGGCGACACAAAAATTTTAAGCAAAGAGTTATGTAACAGGCAGTTCGACAGCCCAGTCACAGCTGCCTAAGTGAAATCGACGATAAATAAGAAGACAACAACAACAACAACAACGAGCGTAGTTCTTTAAGAAATTTTGATTTTTGAAAAAAATAATGTGTAAATAATAAAACGAGCACGAACACAAACAGAAATTGAGAAAATTTTAGAAAAACCGGACATATACATGTCCGGTATTTATTTTGATTTTATCCCGGACAGTCTGCTCAAATACCGGACTGTCCGGTTGAAAACCGGACATCTGGTAACCCTACTAGAACTTTTAATTAACCACAGTAGGTGTGTCTCGCAAGACTCTTCTTGAACTTTTGTAACCTTTGTTACTAAATTAGTAATGAACCGAGCTAATCGATTAATCCAGCTAACCTTCGGACTGGGTAATGCGTTCCAATAGCGTGTCTGCAGCTGATTTTTGTCAATGACATTGGCGATCGAATTTCCTACATGACTGGTGATAAGCGCGAGATGAAGTTTCTCTATCAACGCTTGTCAATTTGCATTCAGCGCTATAATCTTGTGGCTTTTAATGGCACCTTTTCGTTCATCCCAGATGTCGGGGCATGACCTTCCAGACAATTAATTCGGCAGTATGGTAGTAGTAGTTTCTAAGTCCCTGGGCGAGCGAAGTACCTCAGGGCAATAATAATAATAATAATAATAATAATTTGTGGTCGATGTCTGGCATGGGATGTGACAGTGCCCGACACCTACGCCAAGTCACATCTTGTCGACACATCTATCAGAGCTGGCGAAGCAGCCGAACGCGCAGCTAAGACGAAGAGGGCCAAGTATTCCACCATAACCAACACCCACGACTTCGTAGCCCTCTCCTTGGAATCCGGCGGCGCTTGGAGCAGTGAAGGACTGCAGTTCATCTCAGAGTTGGGTAGTCGAACGAGTGCTGCAACCCACGATCCAATGGAGACGTCATTTCTGTTCCAACGTATCTCGGTTGTTCTTCAGCGTGGGAACGCCGCCTGCCTCTTCGGGACATTGCCACCACTCACTTAGCTCACCCACATGGGCGATAACAGCATAATATAATAATAATAATAATAATAATAATAATAATAATAATAATAACATTCATAATACTAATCATAATAATAAAAATCATAATAATAATAATAATATAAACTGATTGACGATAATAATAATATAAATAATAATAATAATATAATAATAATAATAATAATAGTAATAATTATAATAATAAGCCCTGAGGGATCCTGTGTACCTCGGGGCAAAAAAAATAATAATGTACTTTATTCATTGAAACTGACAAGCACGCAGTATGATTGTAAGTCATGGTGTGAACGGATGATCACAAGTTGCAGAATCATCGAAGCCCACTTCACACTTGTCCTCCTTCCCAGCTGCCTGTGTCCTCCTTGGACTCTCACTGTATCTGGCAACAATAAGCAAGATTGAAGAATGTGTTTACAAATGAAAATGAGACTCTATCAACCATGACTATTCTTATTGAAGCATGACCATGCTCATTGAAATTTAGTTTGCTAAAGCCTTCAAGGAAACTGGCGAATGGCGAATCGTCTGTGCTAAGTGCAATGTAGGCCTATGCAAATGTCATCCTAGAAGATAAGAAGTATCATGTGATCTTCAGCTTTCATCTACAAATTGATCATGATTGTACAGAATGTTTTTGAATGCAGCTGTCGAATATTACATGCTAGATAATAATAATAATATAAATAAATAAATAAATAAAATAATAATAATAGAAAGCCGCATTTTAGGCTTACACTTAAATCAATCAAAGTGAGGGGTAATCACTACTTCTCCTGACATGGCGACGAACCACCAGTCCTTGGCTGCCTTCAGATGGATAGGCTCCCACGAGGCCACACTTTTAGGAGCCCCGTTTTCGACTTCAACGGCCCTAAACGCGCACGTTAGAGTTAGGGAGAATGATGGAGAAACTATGAGCCATCGCCACCTATGATGCCACCATCCTACTTCACTCTTCTCTTCACTCTTCACGCTACTCACTCAGTGCCACAACGCTGCTCCACACTTTGAGATACTGCCCCAGTGCGGACTATCAAGCGCTGGGAATGTTTGACAACACTCTCAGAAAGGTCCTATCAACAGTTCTCAACATCGAGCTGACAGAGGAGGTATGGTTTCAGGCCACTCTACCCATCAAGAGAGGGGGACTGGGTATTCGGTCGGTGGCATCGCTGGCACTGCCTGCCTTTTTGGCTTCAGCCGTGGCCACCGATCAACTTCAACCCAGGATGCTCGTAGATGAAATGACACTAGACCCGGACAGAGAGAGGCGAAGGACCAGCTGGAAGGAGATCAGTGGAGCCCCAGAACCACCCACTACGAGAACACTCTCACAAACAGTCTCAGTTGGACGACCCTTTGAATGAGCTGGTTCTAAAAGATCTCTACACCAGGATGCCTGATCTCCAAAATCAGGGGAGACTTAGAGCTGTCTCTGCCCCGCATGCTGAAGATTGGCTCCTGCCTCTGCCTATAACCAACTGCGGGCGACGAGACCATCAGGGTGGCGGTTGGTCTAAGGCTAGGCACCCCTCTATGAGGGCCACACAGCTGCCCTTGCGGAGCTTTGGTGGACAGAACCGTACACCACAGACTTTCCTGCAGCCTGGGCCCTGGACGTTGGCCCAGAAATGCGGCCATCAACGACATCCAGACCCTATCAGGGGGGGGGGCAGATGGACCACTTGTCTCGAGCCTCTGCTTCACAAGGGGCCTCGAAATAAAATGGGCCTACAGAATTAGAATTAGCTAAGTTGTCACAAAGAACTCCAATCAACTGGTAAATACATATCATTAAACGCCTCTCTGACTGCATCAAAAATATCTCTGTCTATACGCTTGCCTGCCCGTCTCAGTAAACGCTTATGCCACAGAATGGCCAAGAAATATGGCGCCACATAAATGTTGACCACTCAATATTTCGCAGGCCTAACTTTTAGAGTTGAAATGAGGTTTAACAAAATTAACATCGAGTATGTTAGATCGCTGTTTCCAGCTGTGGAGCTGCATATTCTACAAAGATTCTATGTTAGATACAGCACAAGGAAGCGCTACAGAAGTTGCTTCCGCTGAATGCTATTGAATCGGCGCAAGCCTACCATCTATCTGCACGATGTAAATAAATAATAAAACTAAAAACATTTCCAAGAAACCGAATCAACTTTAGGAATAGAATTGCAAAATTGGTTGAGGGAGCGAATGAGTGAATGAATGGATATTTCGATGTGATGAGTGAATGAGTAAGTGAGTGAGTGATGGCATAGTGAAAAAAGAGTACAAATTAAAGATTCAGAGAAGGAGAAACATGACATATCGACCTACCCATCTCTCCAAGATTGGCGCTGGTGCTACAGTATGAGTCCGCTATGGAAAACGTGCTCCATGTCAAGGTGTCTAGGCTTTAATCCTCTCCACCAGCTGATGAAGAGATTTTTAAAGCGAACAAATTTATTCCTACCCATCTCTCAATCTTCTATAGCGCCAAACGTGGGGCACCGACTTATTCAGAATCTCCAAACTTCTACAACGTCATTCTGATGCCAAGCTCAGGGAATCGATTTATTCACAAGAACTGTCTCGTATCGGCACCCTCCTGAATATTCCAGGTTGAGGCTTACATCATTTTATTATGAGGTCATACCTTTTGGCAACCAATGTTATACTTCAATGAATTCAGCGAACTTTTCCAGTTTCTCAAGGAAGGTGGCATTCAACAAATCCATAAGTTTCACTCCGTATATAATCAAAAAATCAAAGATTTGAAATCACAGGAGACTAAAAAAAATGAGGTTTACAATATTCTCAAAACATCAACCGCTGTTTCGATCCTCAACAGACAAAATCTATAACAGATGGTGCTCCAATCATATCTCGGCAGATACATTTCCAAACATAGGACAGTTTGGTACCATTTTAAAGCTATCGAACCGTGCACTCTGCCCCATCAACACAACTTAATTGGTCCAGAGACTCTGAACATTCATTCCCTCTGTCCGCTGTCGATTGGAATCCGTTGGTTGGTTGCACGCTTGTGCGTGGGCCTACCATGGTGACCCTTTTCAGCTTACTGTGCATAGCTTTACTAACAGGCATACTTTACTCGTTCACTACGACTTTGATGATTTGACATCAATTAGGCTAGCCTGGCCAGCGCAGAGTGCGCCTCTAAATATTTATATGATGCTCGATAACATTACATTATATATTACGGTTAGTAGTAGGAAAATGAAGAAACTAGGACAATTGACCAATATTATGGTCAATTCAACACCTAATAGGTTATAAAACGTATTATTAACCTATAATTAGGTTACAAAATCACCAAAAATCACAACAACCCACATCATGGTTCTAATATCAGCCAAATACGCCACCATAAAATCGAAAAATGAGCCACAATTCATGCACAAACCAAACCTCTGGTCAAAACGTCCGCCAATAGGTCAAAAGTCACGGGAATTTCCAATAGTTTCGATGATGAGTTATCACGTGACCACCTAGTCTTCATTATCAACCAAGGAATTAAATGACTCAGGATGACCCAACCATTTCACCAGTGACTTGTTTCCCCGTTTCCTGATAACTTTTTCTATTCTAAATATTTCTCGAGCAGTCTTCTGTAGCTCCTGTTCGTAAAATGAGCCCTGTATTTCCTAACCATTATAATCAGTGATCTTATAAGTTGGTGGATCCGTGTATTGAATCTTTGAAATTGCGAAGATCTCTTCCGTCCATCTCGGTGTAAAACCTTTTCCAAAGATGTTCTTCTTCTTTGTTATTCTAACTTTATCACCGATCGAAAACCTGGGTATAATAGGTTCCGAGATTTCATCACCGTATAAGTTAATCCAAACTACCTTTTCATTCATTTTCAAACTAGCTTTAGAGGGTGTCATTTTAATGGAAGAATGCCTAGTTTCATTATAATTACTAGCCATTTCATCCAACACATCGATATATCGTTTAGTTGAATTAGCTGTAAAACACTTTAAAAAATTTTCACGCATTGTTCTATTCCAACGCTCAACAACGCTCGACTTTTCTTCGTTCTCTGTAGATTACAACTCGACTAATTTCTAAACGTCTTTATTATAAAATTCTTTACCTTTATCCGCCCAAATCTTGCCTGGTCTTCTACCGCTCTCGAATATTTTCACGGAGCCACTAACCGTAGATTTTCCACTCGTATCTGGTCGTAAGCTAAATCGTGATGATATGCAGCGTTGTCGACTCTATTGACGGGCTTCGACCAATCCTTAGAAGTTCCATCGGAATTCAATCTCAAATCAAATCTAGTACCAGGACCAGTAAATGAATATCCCGGCAAGTGCATCTCACCTGGATATTTAGCCCACGGCAGCTTAATACCGCCGGTAACCGAATTTAAAGATCCAACTAAATCACCACCTTCAGAAGACTTCACGAATTGTGTCTTTGTCTTTCCACATATATCACATGTGCCTCTAAGCATTGACCTTCCGTTCGTCGTTGAAACATTCTGGATATTTTTAGTTTCAGTACGAGTTTTACACTTTACGCAACACATCATTTTTAAATATAATTAGATATATTTTAAATGGAATTCAAAGATTTATCGTGGAACGACGTATTGTCTAAGAGATTCAATAACCCTCTGTTACCCAGAAGTATAAGAGGGTTAATCGTAGGAAAGTCCGGATGCGGTAAGACGACTTTATTGTTGAACCTACTTCTAAGACCTGGATGGCAAGACTACGACAATCTGCAAGTATTCGGAAGATTTCTCTATCAACCAGAGTTTAAAATACTCAAGCAAGCATTTGAAGAAAAATACCGAAAGAATCCATCATCGGGCTATTCAATTGCCAAGACGAGACCATAAGACTAAATGTTCCGCCGGCCTTAGTAGTTTGGGCAATGGCTAAACACTTGTATGAAAAATCTGATATCTGCTGTAAGTTCTCTGAATCATCGGAAGATTTCCCCGACCAGAGAGACTTGAATCGTGAAAAGAAAAACTTGATGATTTTCGATGATTTACAGTTAGGAAAACAAAATAAATGTGAGACCTACTACATCCGGAGAAGGCATAGTAGCGTTGATTGCTTCTACCTCGCTCAAAATTATTCCAAACTACCTAGACAGACGATCAGAGAGAATGCAAACTTCATCTGCTTGTTTCCTCAAGACCAGAAAAAAAATTAATCACATTTACCACGATCACGTAAGTACAGATATGTCTAAGGATGAGTTTAAGAAACTATGTAAAACAGCCTGGGAGCAACCTCATGAATTTGTGGTGCTAGATCAGACTAGTAATAAGAATAACGGCAAGTATAGATGCGGTTTCGTCTAATTCTACATTTCAATATAAAAAAAATCTTTTATATTATAAAAATGAAATCGCTTTTACAAATGATTGCAGACTACACCGAAAGGATCGCTCGTTACACAGAGCCAAAGTCATCGTTTTACATGTTATTGAGTGATAAGAGTTCGCGAATGAGGACTCGATTCAATCCGTTGATTCAGTTCGATAAAGATAAAAAGTACGAGATGGCTCTTGTTAATCTGGAAACATATTTGTCATTCCCAAGCATCGATGAGACTAACAACAACTTTTCGTAT
This sequence comes from Bimastos eiseni, assembly GCA_959347315.1. NCBI lineage: Eukaryota > Metazoa > Annelida > Clitellata > Crassiclitellata > Lumbricidae > Bimastos > Bimastos eiseni. The sequence goes on from OY365811.1 coordinate 18,555,966, forward strand.
TCGCCGAATGGTGGAGGTATGTAGGTTACTATAACCAATCCCGAAGGCTACTATGAAATTACATATATTAACGAATACGTCCAGAGAATCATGATAGAAAACGAGCATTATGATATGGTTGACGAAGAATACAATATTAAGATAGAAGCAAACAGCAGTACGTTAAAAACTGTTGTACATCTAGCGGAGAATTACATGGTCGATTTTTGGGCGTTGAACCCTATCGGAAAAGCTCTCGGTTTCGACAGGCGGCGTAATTCAGCGGGTTACCAGGAATCGGAGAATATAGTTGACATAATGAGTGTTAGTAATCTGAGTTTAACGAGCGATATTATCGGAGCATTCTATAACAACGGAACGACTGATAACATTATTTATTCCTTTTTCCAAAATGTAGAACCTGGGTACAAGATTATCGAAACGCCTAGGAATTTGATATATCTTCCAATCACTCTATCCACGATATCGATAATTGAAACCGATCAAAATGGTCAGCTAATTAATCTACGAGGTGAGGAATTATCGATACGGTTTCATATAATAGAGGCTTAAAATTTTATAGTTTTATATATAAAATGAGTCGATACACGAATGTCAAAGTGAATATTTCGGAAGGACAAAAAGACTAAATCAAAAGATCTCTACAGGCGGGAACCGGCGTTAGCATTGGATTAAAGCACAACGATTTAAATGGAAACCACGTGTTAGCTCTTACCCAAGGACAGGTCAATAAGTTGACTATGGCGTATCAGGGTGGAACGGGTGCGACTATGAAAATGAGTAAAACGCAATTGATACATAATGCCAAAGTCGAAGGCGTTTTATCGGCACCATTTTACCATTTCTAGCAACTGCGGGCAAATTTCTGCTATCGAGCGTGTTACCGAGCTTAGCAACGGGTACATTAACAGGAATAGGTGCAGCGGCTGGATCAAAAGTCATAGACAAAGTCACCGGATCGGGTGGTGCAATATATCTCAATAGTCGAAGTAAAAACTACAAGATAGTGCAATAAGGCCATGGTCTTTACCTGAAGCCATGACAAGGTTCTAGACTTGATGGTGTGGGAGAAGGCCTGTATCTGAGAACAGGCTCTGGATTCGTAAACGGCGATGGACTTATCCTTGGACCAGATTCACCGTTTAAAAACATTCCACTTCTCGGATTGTTACTATAATTTTTTTCTTATCTCAGCTTAAATAAAAAGTCATTCCAATATAAAATGTATCATTATCCGATTCACAAACTGGGGAGAACGAAACCTAAAACTGAAAAATCTGCGAGAACGCAACCGAGAACCGTCACGTGGAAGGCGTGTGAAGGTATGTGGGATGTCAAGTATAGGCCGCAAAGACAAATGGGTGGTTTAAGATGGGAGTTTTTTGCTCAATCTACAATAACTATTCATTCTCATGAGACGGTTGTTTTACCGTTAGGTTTAGATGTCCGAATGACGAAAGGATCGTGTAAAGTTTCGCTCCATCCGGAATTGATGGAAGCGGGTTGGCGTCTGCTAAGCGATACCGTTACAGGAGTCATGGAAGAAATTTTACTCGATATTAAGAATTTTAAAGATCTTGGAACTGTCTCCATAAACGAAGGAGATTCGCTATATTATGTCGATTACCGCGTCAACGAATAAAACTTGAATTCCATTTTAAGAATATTCTTCGATATTATAAAATGGAATTGAATGAAGCAGACACCTATCGCCTTCAGAAAATATCTGAAATTCAACAGGAAATCTTACACGAGAACGTGAAAAGAGAGAAATAATTTTTTTTAAATATCAAGAGAGTGTTAAAGTAGTCGAAGCGTTGGGAGGTTTGTTAAGCCTTACATCTCCAGGACTCAACCACGGACTCATGCACCTCTTTAGTCAAATTTCATATTCCCTATCGAATCAAGAGATTGAAAGCGTGTTTCATCCGGGACAATCTACAACTATGCTAGGGTTGCTGAGATATCCCAACGACATCGCTTTGGCGCAAGGACTTAACCAATTATGGACTATAGATACAGCCGCGACTGCTGCTAGAGCCGACAACTCTGGATTCGCGATAAGGCAGGCGTATCTCATTCAGAAACCAACTGCAAAGGGCACATTTAGTTCCATAGTACCTCAGAAGCACATTTTTGGATTCTGTGAGGATTACGATAAGATAGTCTACGGGATGAAGCATACTTTAGCTCTCGTTCGCAAAGCCGACGACGATGCTGTTTTTAGGGCAAATCTTCCAGCAATGGCTGGTAAAGTCAACATCAGTAAAATGTCATGGTTTATGCCGCATGTGATTCCGTCCGACATGGAAAGATTGCAGTTGTACAAAACCATCGAATCAAAGGCCACGTTACCAGTAGCCTACCGAGCTCATCTTTGCGATACCGTAGCGGTTACTCACTCTACCACATTCAGTTGGCGACTTAGCGTAAAGACATCACCGGAAAAACCGAGGTATATTATCGTTGGATTTCAAGCGAATCGAAGCGCCAATCAACAAGCTAATCCATCAATATTCGATCATTGCGATATTAAAAACATGTATGTGATGATGAACCAAGAAAGATACCCAGCAGTCGATTATAACTTATCATTTCCGAATCAGCAATTTTCGAGAGCTTATAGAGATGCCGCGACCTTTAGCGAGAAATTCTATGGGATGGATCAGCTCGTGACTCAGAGCAACATTACGCCGGCTGATTACAAAGACTTATAACCGCTGTTCGTTTTCGATGTAAGTAAACAATCAGAGCGGTTAAACTCATTTGTCGTAGATATCCAGATCAAGGCTACTTTCAATGCAGCGGTGCCGGTTGGAACGGTAGCTTATGCAGTTGTCATTTCAGATAAATTGCTAAACTTCCAATCAGACGGTCCGAAGATGAGCGTTGTATATTAAAGAAAATATTTTCTATTATAAAAATGAAACTCACAACTGATATCCCTATTAAAGGAAAATGGAATAAAGCCGAGTTATATGAACAAACCAGAAATGTTAAGAATACTAGTTAAGAAGGGTATTTTATCGGAATCAGAACTGAAGGCGCCGGTGAAGAAGAAAAGGGATGTGTCACCCGGGTGCGAGCATCTAAAAACGATTCGAAATAATCCCATACGCGGAGAGATTTTAGATACCGACACGAACGAAACAGTCGTCTACCCGTCGTTGTATAAAGCGAGTATGGCGTTAAAAGTCGGCGCGAATACGATACGTCGTTCCAACGGAAAAGTCTGGAGAAATAGATACGAGATTAAGATCCTGGTTTAGATTTTCAATGATGTTTCTCATTGACAATCTATCAACACTTTGTTAATTAAACCTTTGTGAAATTCTTATCAAACAGACGCCTTTCTCGCTTTCGTACTTCAGTTCTTTCTACTGATACAACATCCTCTACTCTTAATTGTATGGACGGTTTATTTCCGATGAATATACTGCATGATAAATCTAACACGACACTACACGGAGTGGATATTAGTGTAGGAGGGTCGATTGGATTATCGTCTGTATCATAAAATCCGGTTGTTATATCCGTTGATCCATACGCAGTTAACAATTTCGGGTACCACTTTGGCGCTTCGTTTTCCTGTTTTTGATTTTTTTAAATAGACATTTGTTTAACCTGTGAATCTTCATATTTCTTATTCGAAGCCGCTTTTGTATAAGGATCGAGTAGATGCTTTGTAATGCGTTCTAAAATACTTTCAAACATACCGATGGTCTCCAATTCTTCTTCAGTTGGTTTCAAATACCTATCATACATCATTACTGGTATACTATAGCCAACAATAAGGCCATCGGTTTGACTAAAACCATGATCCGGTTATATGCCCCAACTTTTTAATGCTGGAGTTTGGATATGAAAATCGCCTTCGACACCGTTCGCGTATTTATACTTAATTTGAATTCGTTGACCAAAGTTGTTCGTCTTATTCACGACTTTAAAGATTATCTTATCTGGATTAAACGTTTTGTGTGTAACAATTATCTTTTTGTATACAGAAAAATATTTTTTTTAAGCTGAAATGTGAAAATTATTTCTTATTTTAATCATCATACACGAATAACTGCATCACGCTTAATCCTGGTTTCCCCGGTTCAGCCTGGAGGCAAGCTAACCTATAGGTCTGATATTGTTGAAACTGAATCGATTAAGAATTCTTGGTAAGTATTTCCTAAATAAGTGTTATTAAGCGTCGTGTAAATAATAACCTCTTGTCCTTCATAATTGTATGCGATTATTCTCCAGTTGGAAATCGTTTGGTGGGTTTTTTTCTCCCCCTCAAGCCGATCTTCTAGATTCTCACTGCGGTTGAGCACTTGATAAATATCCACGTTTCCATGGTTGCGCTAGTCTCAGACACCCATTCTCCTTCATCTTTGAATGCATGAAAGGCTTTGTTATGCGGAGATGAAGCACTGATGTTCTCTTGAAAACCATAATTACTAGTGTCCGAAGTTAATCTCGGCACGTAACCGACGTGACATTTTCTTCCTCGTATGAGATCGGCCAGCGTTGGTTTCCTCAGTAGCATGCAGACGGCAGCTGTTTCAGCACCAGGACTCGTGGATGTAATATGAAATCTCCAATACGCGTAATTAGTTGAAGGGAGAAATGTAAACTGTATCAAAACTCCAAAATGGAGGACATTCGTTTGAGAGGTTAGAATATCTTTAAATACTATTCCATCGTTACTAGCTTCGACTTTCCAACTTGTAACATATTCGTTATCAGCCAGCGATGATGTAAAATCCCGACATTGATAGAGGAATGGGGAACTTCATCTGTATCCAAACATTTGCGGTTGTTTCGGAGACCCAGATGTCGGGGCAGTGAGAAGCGTTTTGAAAAGCCCTCCACGGACTGAATTCATGACCGTGCACACTGCGAAAACTGCTAGCACTAGCTTCGTACGTTAAACCGTTTATTATCGTTGTATCAGAAATCATGGTTTTAGCCGCTGCCACGAATGCGCTCAGGTAATCGCTGGCAGAATTATTCGAACAAGCAAACAGGCAAACAATAAGTATATGGGAGAAGCGTTAGACGATAGCAAGCCTTCAACATTTATAACCTATTTAGACGCGAAAAACCTGTACGGATGGGCAATGTGTAAGAATCTACCAACTTATGGGTTCCAGTGTATGGGTAACGATGAGCTAAACGATTGGAGATCAACACCATGTATATTAGAAGTCGATTTGGAATATCCTAGAGAATTGCACGATCTTCACAACGACTATCCTCTTGCTCCAGAGAGTGTTAAAGCCAAAGAATCGGATGTGTCAAAACTCATTCCAAACTTGTGTAATAAAGTAAAGTATATAGTCCATTAAAAAAATTTAAAGCAGTATGAAAGTTTGGGTTTGAAGATAATGAAAATTCTTCGCGGAATTAAATTTGAAGAAAGTCCTTGCCTGAAAAAGTATATAGCTCTAAATACTAATCTGAGGACCAGAGCCACCTACGATTTCGAAAAAGACTTATTCAAACTAATGAACAATTGTGTATTTGTTTAACACTCATTTTATATTAGAGAATAATGTCCATATGCTAAAGTGTGGATTCCATCTTACCGAATCACTCGTTTATCATCTTCCGCTAAGAGGGCTACCTTGCTTATTTCCTCGCTTGTCTTGTCTGAGAATATTGAGAATCGTGTAGACATAAAATTGGTGTGTAGTGAGAAGTAAGCTATTAAGCTAGCAGTGAGAACGAATTACGACACTCGAACTATTTTTGATGAAAACCTAATCACCATTCACATGAAACGGACGAAGCTATGTTACAACAAGCCTATATATCTTGGTATGTGTATTTTAGACTTGAGTAAAACTATAATGTACGATTTTCATTTTAATTACATCAGGAAAAAGTACGATGAGAGAGCAAAGTTACTTTTTACAGATACAGATTCTTTGGCCTATGAAATTAAGACCGAAGACTTCTACGCCGATATAGCACCCGACATTAGAAGTAGATTCGACACTAGCGACTATCCTAAAGACCATCCCTCTGGTATAGAAACTGGCATCAACAAAAAGGTCATTGGCATGTTCAAGGATGAAGCAGCTGGTAGACAGATCGAGGAGTTTGTAGGTTTAAGATCGAAACTGTATTCGTACAAGATGGCCGGAGTAGACCACAAGAAATGTAAAGGTGTCAGGAAGAATGTCGTTAAGAAATCAATCACTCACGAAGATTACAATGACTGCTTGTTCACCAACATCGTGAAGATGCGATCTTTTACATTCATCTATTACATTCATCTTTCTCGATTGTTTTGAGCAATCGAGAAAGATGAATGTAATTCGATCGCATCTTCACGATGTTTACAGCGAGGAAATAAGCAAGGTAGCCCTCTCAGCGGAAGATGATAAACGAGTGATTCAGTAAGATGGAATCCACACTTTAGCATATGGACATTATTCTCTAATATAAAATGAGTGTTAAACAAATCGATGTCGAAGGTGTAACACTACCTAATATTGCTTTGTCGAACGTTGATCTAATCGAAGCGGCGAGGAAACTAAATATAAACAATTTCAGAGGAGTTTTTCTAAGAGACGAGTTGCCGAAGAGACCGAGAGCGAACGAATGTGGCATCCTTAATCTCGATGATTCTGACGGTAAAGGAACGCATTGGACGTGTTGGATCAAGCGCGCCAATGATTAAGATTTATTTCGACAGTTATGGACTACCTCCACCTACGGAACTGATAAACTATCTACAAAGACCGCTATTCTACAACAGCTAACGAATACAACCTAACGGTGAAGTGTATTGCGGTCATTTATGTTTGTATGTATTGAAGAAGACGATCAACGATGGATGTAAATTTCAAGAAGTCGTAAACGAATTGTATTAAATAATATATATATATATATAAAGCTGCCTGTTGATAAATTTGGACGAACCGATACTGGATCAACTCAAAGATTAATTTCTGGAGGTGTTACTCTATCTCAAGCGAGTAATACATTTCTAAAAAGAGATGGAACGAACGCAATGGATGGTGATTTGGAAATTAGCGGCAACTCGATAAAAGGTTTACCGACTGACATTCATCCACCAGTCTTTCTTTCTTTCCAAATATAATTTTCTTAGGAAATTTAAATCGATCATAGATATCTTTTATGTTATCTATAAGACTGTCTACGAATATCTGAGCTACATCATCGTCTTCGCTCTTTGCTGTGAACGTCACAGGAGCTTGCGAATACAGGCCATCGTCAAAACATTTTATATTGTAGCAGAAAGAACTTGGAACGTGTTTTTGATATCTGTTGGTGTAAGACATGTTGTAAGACATCTGGTTGACAGGTGTCTATAGGTTTTATGAAAGATTCAAAATCGGCGAACACGACAAAGGGAACTCTCATCTTTCTATTATAATTTTTAAAACTCAACATAGTTCCTGGTTCTGTAAGTTCTATTTTTTGAGCGGCGTGTTGGGAACAGTACTTGGTATGTTTATTTAATGACTCTATATTTCTATATCCTATAAACATCTTTTACAATAATGCATCGAATTGCATGAGTTTTCTGCGTGAACCGCCATCAATCTGTTAAAGTTCTTATCCAACAATAATGCTTCTTTTCTCCATCAGATATGAGTAATAGATCTACACTGATATTGCTCTCGTGCCTCGATAAATATAGTGGGAATAGGTAAACATCCTTCTCGTGACCGAAAACACTAACACTAATATTATTATTTCTCTCAAACTTACTTATCACGTTAGCATCCGCTGCGACTGGGAATTCAATGCTGGACCAATCAAGTTCCTCAGATTGTTTTATTAATTCTTTCGTTATTCTTTCCGAATGTTCGTCAACAGGGTTTAAGGCTCTCGTTATACACCACTTGAAGCATTCTTCGTCTTCGTTCTTCATATTGACAATAGCCTTTTTACTCGCTAGACATTTCGGTAGTGGAATGTAAGAACTACCCTTCTAGAACCACCTCAGTCTTTGAACGAAACGGAAAATCCTCGGTATCTACTTGCCCGGATTTCATATCAATACGCTCCATTGTGCAGGTAAGGATGAAATAAACTTAGTCTGTCGAATTTTAGTCCACAAGTCTACCGCCTGTGCTCGAACGGTGTCAAGAAAAGATGTGGCGTCAATTCCGTCTGTTCCTTCGATCGTGTATTGTTTCGTGAAGCCCTTGATAACTGTGGCCGTCTCTTTTATTTCGCGTGTTTTCATAAGAATTTTACCGAATATAGAATTCACTTTAGCTTTCAGTGCTTCTATATTCTCGTTCACCTTTCTCCTTGGTTCTTCAGGTATGTACCTTTCAATCCACTTTGCGAATGTATTAATAGCAGACTTACAAAATATCTGAAAAAATATGAAGCCCTTACTGAGAAAACGCATTTTGAAAACGGCGAACAGACTTTTTCGTCACCCTATATGTAGGCTATAATACTTATTACTTACCAATGACAATGGGTCTGTGAATGTTCTTAACTAGATTGCTAAAATGCAGCTTTCGCCCATTCACTCAATAATTCGTCATACTTTCCCTTCGCCTGTTCAATGTGCTTTCATGCAATGTCGCTTGAAACCGTTTGGCCTGGAGGCCAGTGCAGGGCGTTGGTACCATTGAGCCGCACAGGCGCGTGCTTCCCCTGGGTTTTTATTATGTTCTTTTTATTGGGTTCCGAATCGATAGTGCGAAGGTTCAATAGTCCGAAGTTTCGATAATCCGAAAAAATTCTAGTCAGAGTTTTCTTCGGATTATCGAACCCTCGGACTATCGAACCCTAGGCACTCTCGAGCTTATAATATATACACTAATCTTCGGACTATCAAACTTTCGTCCAATTGAACCTTCGGACTATCGAGCCATCGGACTGTCGAACCTTCGGATTATCGAGCGGACACCTTTTATTGAACTATTTTTTTCCATTGAAAAATAACCTGAGCCGGCTTTGACAGCGTTACCGCAGAGACTGCTAACTACTATATGCGTAGACTGCTAACAACTTGCTATCGGCCTAATCATTCTGCTATGGCAGGTCCTGGACTTTTCCACATGATAAGCCTATTTGTTGCATAAATTTTTTTAAGCTTAATATGACGTATTTAAAATTTAACCAGTGACTTCCTGCTTTGAATAGTACCACTATGATCATGACGGCATCGTCAACAGCAAATACTTATTTTTGCATTGTTATTTGCAATAAATCTTTGGGCTAGGAGGAGATGCAGTGGTCACTCTTCTACCCCCCTCCTCACCCCCATCATATCCAATATACCTCTAATATACCTCTGGCCTCTAATCCTAGCGACGCTAATGCTAGGGGCCCATATCTACGCCTTGACAATACAAAACATTTTCACAATCAGAATTCTTTTTCTTAGACAAGACGTGACATAGTGTGGTTCATATATTATAGCAAAAAGTCAACAAATCTACTCCTTTCAATGGTTGTTGGTAAGTCTAGTAACAACAGTAAAGAAACGAAACGTTTCAGATGAGCCAATCACAGGATACGATTAAGGGCTACGTATAGTGGCTCTGTATCCCTTGGCCATCACTGTGAAGAAATACACAAAAGGTGATGGTCGATTGATTGAATTTGGCAAGAAAGAGAAAAGGATTTAAATGGAAGATGGGAAAACCTCGGTCCAACAACCAGATTATACACAACTGCAATAACGTAGCACACGGCAACGACAGTTGAAGGCCTTTCCTTGTGATTGGTTCATAATCGTCGACTGTTGGGCCCTACAGATTATAATTATATAACCATAGCCTCTTTGACAAAATATCTGAGCAATTGCCAGACGTATAGCAGCCTACGCAAACCCTTGTATAAAATTGTGAATCAAACAATGTATTATGGTATGAACGATGTAAAGGTCTTTAATTCTCAGACACAAACTATTTTTGAGCTGAAGAAGATGCACCAAAGCTCAAGAAACTATGATCTACTACAAGACAGGAGTATTTGTTTAAGAGTTCTTAGAATTTCTTGGTTCTGCTGATGAGGATGGTGGGTGTCGTCGTTCCAAGGCGGTCTGCGATAGTGTCGTTGTCGGTTGATTGGTCGGATATCGTAGGCAAGCCACGCCCTGTCTCAGCCTGAAGCCAAGCCCAGACTGTTTGATCTGCGTTAAAAGCAACACATCGAGTTCAAGCCATAGGGTTGAATAAATTGTCTTGTAATGCATTCATTCAAATATGTCAGGTTTTGATTTACCTGATGCATAATTTGTTACCCAAGTTTTTAATTGTCACGACGGCTGCACTCGCACGGCATGTACAACCAATCAATTAAAAACGCACTGTTCTCATAACAAAAGCTAAGTAGTAGAAGAGTTAAGTTAATGACAATAGATGGATCTCATAAGCGATTCGTACTCTTATCCTAATGATAAATCCACAGCCAGTATACAGTTATCCACCCGAGGGACGACCCTATAAATTGTGAGCACTTTGGTGCAGATGACATTAATCGGTGAAGGCAAACCTCCTGGAGTGTGCTCGGAGTTTGCTACAATAGATGGGAAGAGGGAATCATCAGCACCAACACAAAGACGACCAAATGATGGCTGATCCCATTTCGCATCAACTTATGCAAAACAGCATTTAGCCGAGTGCGATTGGCAGCATTGGTAAATCCGTGCCAAGCAGAGGATGCGTATAATAGTCGGGCCAATGTGACGACCCGGACAACATCATAGATGTACGCCCCGGAGAGGCCATAAGCAACAAGAACTCCTAAATCAATGCATAATAGGGCCTATGCGGACTGGTGAGCCCTGTTGCAGATTCAGCCCATATGCTTATCCAGGCGTGATCTACAGGTTAGGACAACCTCCAGGACATCCACCCTGTCTATACCATTCAGCAGAGGAGGAAGGCCAACTCCCGCACAATCTTTTCTTCATTTGGAAGCCTTGAGTTTGAAGTTGCATTGTCTGGCCCATGACTGCAGATGGACAAGATCGGAGTCAGTATATAGCAGCTCAAGCTGAAGCAGAGATCAGCTCATTACAGTCATCAGCATACTTGAGCAGTCTATTTATGCAAGGGAGCATGGGTCACACTAGTCATCTCCTACATGCGAGCATTTTACTTATAAGACTATGACTAAACATTCTATAGAAGTATTGACTTATTCAGTTGACAGTTGAAGTGAATGAAGTCGTTGTGCTGTACTTCTTTTTCATCTCGATCGAAAGTCTGAATAGGTGGGCAAGACAAGCTAGAATAGAATAGAACCGAACAAGATAGGCCAGAAGGATAAGATAGGATACAGAAGAAGCGAAGATATGATAACACTCGACGGGATACTATATAGAAAGCAATAGGCTATGATGTAAGGCTGATGACCCATCACTGACCCCTTCCTTCAGATCTGTCCTCTCGATCGCCGTTTATTCGTCGATGTCGTCGTTTGATCTTCGTTGGTTTCTGGTGCAGAAGACGTCGTCGTTTGATCTGATGATGAGCGTCTTTTTCGTTCGTCGCTTCCTCGTCTCTGGTCCACTCGAGGACTGTGCAGACCTGCTGCATGCTGTCGACAAGAGACCACCTCCCAGTCCCATACATGTTTCTGCGTCTTCCACATCGACTATAGATTCCGCCCTGGCAATGGACATGATGGATGATGGCAGCAGAAGATGTGATTCGTCTGGTGCTGCTTCGTCGTCGTCTCTGACGCAGGTGACGCCGGGTCTTCTTCGTCAAGATGCTCGGTGACTGGACGACTGAGACTGTCCCTCGGCGATTGGGTCGATATATAGTCGGCCACTTAAGGGTTGCTTTCAAAGAGTTCACACGAACGATCTGCGTCCAATCGTTGATTAATTGAGGCAAAATGCAGAACGTCCCACATAGAGAACCCTGTTATATGGGACTGTGGCCTGCGCTCGCTCGTGTAAGAAGTAGTTTCCTCTTATCTTCGTATGATTCGATCTATCAATTGTCGTGATGTACACGTGTCCAATGCTATGAATAGCCGCGAAACACTCAGAGAATAATAGCAGAGGCAAAACCATCGACCGACCAGACCCACTCGAACGATCGTGCAAAGATCACGTGACTCTGTAGCACGATGATGATGATGATGATATGTCCGTATGCTGTAGAAAGATCCAGGGTTATCATTGTTCGTAGCCTCAACTGCAAAGACCTAAACAAGTAGACCATCGACGCCTCTCATCTGACCCTGTAGAAAGGTGAAGGCTATGGGGCGCTTCAACTCATATATGAAGCGTGGGTGTTAGCTTTTCAAGCAGTAACTTCCTTAATAATTTTTAAGTGCAGATGCGCTAACGCTTATGACTCATTGTTGCAGCACCGCTTGATGGTGTTTAAATGAAGTCCTGCTTGAATGAATTTAATATCCATCATATAATATAGGCGCAGGCAGTTTCTGCAATCATACGATCCAATCATCGCCTTTAATCCGTTCATGTAGTGCGTCAAGACAAGAGTCGATTTCAGTCGATATATATATATATACCGGACTAAGGTCTCTTTTATCTTTCGCCCTCGTTTTTCTAAATAGTTACTTTGGATACTCCGCTATCATTTGCCGAAAGTGTTCGCATTGCCTCGATATCAAACCATGTAAAAGCCCACCGGATTTAAACGAATCCCAAGGCCCAGCAGGGGCAGAAATGGGGAGCAGCTGCTCCCTCCTGCCCCTTCCATGACGGTGCTAGTTGGGAGGAGTGTCCCGTGTGATATTGATTGCATAAACTTGCATTATCCTACTGCGTGTATCCTGATGTAGGCCTATGATCTAGCAGGTGATTTTCCTCTTCCGCTTCTGAGTAGATATCTTGAAGGGGCGCTATATCAAGTATTTATGATTGATTGATTTATGATTGAATAGTACCACTTTTGCATGATTATGACGGCAACGTCACAATTGATAGTCCTACCTCATTATATCTTATCTACTCCATCATATCCAATCTACCCCATCCTATCCAATCTACCCCATCATATCCAATCTACCCCATCATATCCAATCTACCCCATCCTATCCAATCTACCCCATCATATCCAATCTACCCCATCATATCCAATCTACCCCATCCTATCCAATCTACCCCATCATATCTAATCTACCCCATCCTATCCAATCTACCCCATCCTATCCAATCTACCCCATCATATCTAATCTACCCCATCATATCCAATCTACCCCATCATATCCAATCTGCCTCATCTGACCTCTGATCCTAGCGACGCCACTGCTGCAGATCATAAATAGCCTAGCTGATGACAGACTGTAGCCTACTTCTGGTCCTCCATGGGAAAACTTAACCCTCAAGAATATCTGTCAAATTTGGAAAGTTGTGAACCAACTGGCGGAGAGCGCCAGGGGTTCATTTTGAGCTTACCCAACAGGACGCTAACTGAGATAATTATTTTTTCATTGAATTCCAAGACAATGTCAAGTTTTATACCTAAAGGTACTTATGTCATCATCTTAGACAGGTTAAGCAGAGGCGACTATCGCCTCTCCCCACATTTCTAACTCCTCTTATTGGGTGTCCCCCACCTCTCAAAACTACATCGTCAAAACTACATAATAATTGCTAGGCCCTATAGGTGTAACGATCGTTAAAATACGGCACGCTGTAGGCCCTACATTTTGGACCTATGTCTCTGCATTTACGTATTTTTTAAAGTGTGACGTATATAGAGTTCTCTCTTGGTAATACGGATATTTATATTGTCAACACTTAGACGGCAAATTGCATTCAGTAGTATCGGATATAGCCCTAGTTGGTATTGTTTCCTTTTACCATTGGCTCTTTGGTGTTTTTAGCCGATCGCTCCGACATAAGATAAGAGGCGCTGGCAGTCAACCACGTAGTCGGAACGTTATACATACATATATATATATATATATATATTTATATATATAAACAGTTAAACATAGGCCAATATAATTGACACTTGCTGAAACGAGTCTCTGCCTAAGTAACCATCATCTTCCCTAACACGCATTCTGCCAAACATTTTATATAGGCATATACCCCGCTATAGCTTCGGAACCACTCCCAAGCCTGGTTGAAGGAGGAATGCAATTCCATCAATCTTTGTTTTCTTGTCTTCAGCAATCCTCGTAGCGAGCGTTGGCCGCATCATGAACTGTCTTTCTCCATTTGCACCTGTCGTCCGCCTTTCTTGTGAGCTGATCTATTGTAATTCCAGGTTATGCTCGAATGTTGTCCACTCAATTATTAAGCCATTCTTGGTCTGCCTCTCACCCGTTTGCCCGGGACTGTTCCTTGGATCACTTCTTTCTCCATGTTGATTCCTTGTTTTCTCTGGACCAATGTCTTTCTATTGTCACACGGGTGGTTAAACTTAAATTTCAACTACTACTACTACGCTTCGGGAATCAGTTGGGAAGTATCGCAGGATCGGGGAAGACGAACACTTCTGAGTAGGACAATTTAGTAAGAACGGTGAAGGTTGACTGCGTTGAGGACTTGATGGTCGAAAAAACTTGATAGGAACGGTACAAACATATGTCACGAGTCGTTTGTTTTCCTACAACCAGTGACGACCGCTAATCAGATTTTTTCAGTGTTTTTGTATGACGAGCGTACATAAACAAAATTTGCAGACTACAAGGACGAATTCATTGATAGAGTAATAAATCAGTTTGGACAAGAACCCAGACGATTACAATTGTTATTTCAAGAATAAGTTCAGATTTCAGTCATATAAAATAGTAATTATCACTATAGTTTTGACAATGAAAGCCTATGGATTTTCTCAAGTAGGCCTACATGTATGATGTTGGGATCCGCACCAGAGGATCGAGAGGGAGACGCATCCGAGGGAGCGAGCGTTGAAGGTGGAGTGATCGGGTGCCTTCGACATCCTATTTGATTCCAGTGACAACTATCTAGACATTTGCGCCCCTTGAAAAAATTCATGCTGACGCCCATGCAGGCCTACAAAAGCACCGTCTTATTGGGTCATATAATTATCAATACTGATTAAACATGCTCTCATAGGCTTTCTGAGAAGAGTTTTCACAAGTTTCAAATGGTTTGCCTAATTCTACGACACGCAAATCTCTGGCTATAAAAGTGCATTTGGCTAAAGTTTGATTTTCGGGCTTGATAAAAAGTGACGCCTGACACATATTAGTAAAACATGTGATTAGGTGTTGTTTGAACCGACGATCAAAATTGAGACATTGCCATATTAAGTTGAATTTCATTAGAAAAAAAATCTATTGCTACAAGAGATATCAACGCATTGCATGCATTTATAACATATAGACCTATAGCGCATAATTTTTATTCAGTTTGTTTTGCTGACTCTGTATGTATGTATTAGGTTATTTAATTATATAGCGCCTTACAAGAAACTCTCGAAGGCGCTTAACATAGCTACCCAACAGATCTAAACAAATGCGATTTCAGTAATTTAGAAAAGTTGGCTGCAAGCAGCGCAATGTTGCGAAGTTGTAAAGGAAGAGCGTTTCAGAATGATGGTCCAATGCATGCGAAGGCACGGTTTGTCCGCATTGATGTACGGGAGCGCGGGACCATCAAGTCCCCACGGGCTGCAGCACGCAAGGATCGACGTCCTAGCTGGCTGGAGACGGGAAGACAGAGCTCTCTGATGTATTCTGGAGCCGTGCCGACCAATGATGACGACCCATAAGGTTGATCTTGAATGTGATCCTATCCTCAACCGGGAGCCAGTGTAATGTGTCACGCATATAGCCTGAAATATGCAAGTATTTTGGCAGCTTGGCAACGACTCGGGCAGCGCAGTTGATAAAGGATTTAAGCTGTCTTATCCGGAACTTTTGCAGACCCGCAAGAACACCGTTGCAGTAGTCCAGGTGAGTCAGCGCGAAGGAGTGAACAAGAGTCATAGCGGTGTTCCAATACGAACTCTTTAGAAGAATTCTTCTCGGAAATGATGGAAGCCGATGACAGAACACGTTATGACCATAATTGTTATATATGTATATATATGCCTACATGTAGAAACTAAATTAGCTATTTAGCACTTAATGACCTGTGAAGATCATTGCTCTTTTAAGGCTAACGTGTACTTGTAAATTAAAGAAAACGAGAAGAGTTGGTTTTGTGAAAGATGTTATAATGAGAATTAAGCGCTATCATGTGATTTAAGCAAATGAAAAGTCCAATTTTTATTATTCTATTCATTCATCCATTTAAGTATTTTAAAAAATGTCCATAAATTAACTTGTTAAGATCTAGACCGTGTAAGTGCGCATCCGACATGAATAAATGATCCTGATTAGATAATTGGCCAAAGATTAGTCAATAATAATTATGAAATCCGTTTATTATCCTACACGAAAGACGTTAGGCCTACAACTGATCGAGAGCAGCCTGCGTTTCTATTCATGTACGACCGGGTGTATAGCAGAAAGCCAGAGCTGTAGAAAGATCTCTATTGAAGCACATGACCAATGTTCATGTCATGTAGTCCTATTTTAAGGCCAATGCTTGTACGTCTTGAACCTCTACCTTTCGCCGTTCACCTAATTATACATTTGACTTAGGCCCTATCTTATGTCTCATACTGTTAGTGCACTTGCTAGTCTACCTGGATATTAATCTGAGCTGTTTTTTAATAAGATTTTGATGTAGCATTATATTCTATCTACCAGATTTGCCTAAGTGCTTATTAATGGGACACTATTATGTGGCACAGTGGCCGATTGGTTAGAGCGATCGACCCGTTACCTCAGTGTGCGCTGAGTGAGCGGATTCGACCCTCGTCCAGAGAATCAATGTGTAGGGACCTTGAGCAAGTCCTTCGAGCACAATTGCTCCTCAGTACAACTGCAATTGCGCTGTCGAGGCGCGTGCACTTCTGAGCAAAACATTTCGGAAGAAGGGTGATATCAAATTTCAGAATAAAATAAATAAATGTTATTATTATAGACAGTTAACACGGGTAGTAGACGAAGAACAGTGGTCCAATTACTAATAATTGAGGTTTTCCATTTGTGCCATTGATCCAGTGTTCGATTTGCTGGGGGGTAGAGGGGGTTGGACCCCCATGCTTCTATCCCTTGACCCCTCTGCTAATAAAGACCCCCTCACATTCGTTGAGCGCACAGGCATTACTCGAAACATGGACTGTCAGGCTTCTAAATGATTTCAGTCGTGTAGAAATGATTTGAGCCGAGACGGAATGATTTGAACCGAGATGGAATGAATTCAGCCAAAACGGGCAATTAGCAGCCCTGCTCGTATATATGTTGCTTTTCACAAATTACCGGCTAAGCGCCTGCTATAAGAACTACATATAAACCCAGTAAACCACTACTGGGCGGCCCGACGTCAAATTTACGTCTTCTTAATCGGTAACTCATCGTTGCGCGGCATCTCGTAGGGTGCTTGTAGGCTTGATTTTCAACCCGACGAGAAAGATTCTTTGCCGAAAACTCCCGCTCCGCTGGCAGTGCGGGAGGCAGCGGCTTGCTTGAGTTGGATCACGTGACCGAGCGATAGCGAATCATCTGCGTGCTAATGGCTGACCATTCTAAATTGATGCCATGCGTGATCGTTTGTGAAGTAGCGCTGAATGAGGCATGCACATCGCTGTCTTATATTTATCACTAAAACGTTATAACTGCAAAATAGCAGCGTTACGTTGGGCCTAATTAAACATTATTTTGATTGTATATCCTTAATCCTTTGCGTAATATTCATTGGCGTAATATTCATTACCGATCACATAGGGTAGCACTAAACACCTGAAAGACACGGAAAAGGCCGAAAGATACCGAAAGGCACAAAGAAATTACTTATGTAGCCTTGTGTCGATAAACTATACGGGTACGTCATTTTCGGTGCTTTCGGTATTTTTTCGATGTTTAGTGCTACCGATTATGACTCGATGACGCAACTGCAGCTGTAATGCAGAGCATTGTGTGTGAAGGACTTGCTCAAGGTCCCTACACAGTGACACTCCAGACGAGGGTCGAACCCACTCGCTCAGCGCACACTGAGCGTTACGGACTGACCGCTCTAACCGCTCGGCCACCATGCCACATCTTTTTGCGTTAATATTCAGATTTTCCAATTGATATCTCAGCTTTCAATTAATTTAAATTAACTTTAATTATATATATATATATATATATATATATATCATAAAAATAGAAATTTCAGATCCATCTGGGGCAATCACCACAAATGCCTGGTATCAGGAACATGATCTGATATAATTTTATAATATGACGTGTGTGATATTGTTACTTTAGTTACTTTGCATATTCACTAACTTTTGCATTTATTATGTTGTACACAGATATGGTAAACTGACGGACTCGCAGTGAAGCAAATACGGATATCATCACTGTATGGAATGGCTGTGTGGGGCCTAAGGGCAGGAATTGTTTAATTTCAGCAGCATAGAAGAGGGTAATAATTCTGATATATAAAGCTCACACGTTACTATTAATGACAATGTGTTCACTTTTGCTCCATTAAAATTTAGATCTAAATCAATCAATCAATGTGAACTTAATAAAGCACCCCTTCAAAATATCTAGTCGCAGGCGCTCCTGGACTGACAACGGCTGAAAATACGGATTTAAACGTAGAGCAAAATGCCGGCGAGGTATTTCTAGGCAGGAGGCACAGCTCTTGGTGAAGCCCATTCCAGATGGTCGGGCCCAAAGCTGGAAAAGGCCGATATTGCATCGTAGTGGAATTATTATGCTTTTTGATGTTACTGGTTAGCATTTTTATTTGAATCCCTGTTCTCTTAGTAAGCACCAAGACCAGCAGATCATTAAGGTAAAAATCATCCAAGCACCACCTAGCTATTGTAGTATTGTATGGTATATTTTTTCATTGATTAGCGCTAGTTGTCATGATGTCATTAATTCACGAGTCTTAATAGTTATCCATATCCGTGAATTAGTTACAAATTATCGGAGGAGCCCAAGCATAGGAATAGGTTAAGGAAAGGCATACCAGCAATGGGATTCTCTTGGTGAAAAAACACAGAACCATGTGCTGCCACATGACTACGTAACAGGTCACATTCTCCTACGCATGATTCAGAACCTCACAAATATGCCCTGTGCCGTGGTCCTCACAACGAGGTTGGCTATGGATTAGCATTTATGATTCATGAATTTGTGCTGCCTTCTACATGCTGTTTTTTTTAAATTTTGTCTGTAGGCCTATAGCTAAGTAATTGCAGAGCATGGCTTGCAAAGAGACATTGAGAAGCAAGAAGCTGACGGTTCCCGAATGCCCACAGACCTGTTCCCTCCGACAAACAGGGAGAACACGGGGCTGCAAAAGCACACACGTCCCTGGTGCATCAAAGGGAAAGGATAGGAACCAGAACGAAAATGGCATCTTCGACTTCCAAGCATCAGTAATCAACGCTGTGTGACGGGCCTGCCGTTTCATCAGCAGTGTTCAGCACTGTGGTCAAAAGCTCCAGCAACTCCTCGATGCCTGTGATTTAAGAACTGGAGTCGCTTGTGAGAGCAGACTTCAGGAGTCAAATTGAGATGCTTCTCACCAAAGTGCCCCTCCTCAGAATTTCTACAGCGAAGAGTTCATGCTCATTGAACAAGCCAAGATTGAGAACGCTTTGAACTCATAATATCTACATAAAGATAAAGAACATTATGAACTGTCACATTGCCCTAAGTAGCTGTATCTGAAGTGCCCTTGTGAGTTAATTGCTGTGATATATGCATACTTTGTAAGTTAAAGCACAGCCTTTATTTTCATGCCCGCACTAGGCTTATCATCCTGCAGAACAAATATCTATAAATTGAATTTGTGCAAGCGCGTATATTTATGTACCAATACGATAAGAATCTCCTCCCATGTCATGCTAAATTGAGACTGTCCCATCTGGGTTCCTATTGCTTCCAATGTGTTATTTTATTGATGCCTGTTTATTATGATTATTACCTGTTATATCTGAAGATTGGACTACTATTGAAACAATAAAATGGAATTGAAACTAAGTTTTATATAAAGTTAAAATGACTATATTATAGATGTTCTACTTCAACATTACAAACTATCATTGTGTGCATAAAGATGATGATTGTGACTAGGCCTACTATAAATAACACATACCTGCCCCAACAGCTGTGGCCAAGATATGATTAGAGTAGACCAAAATCTGCTTAGAGCAAAGCATTGGAGAAGTTCTTTCCCTCTAGTTTTCTGTTTGGGGTTTTCTGGTTTTCTTGAACCCCATAAATTGCATATTATGTGCTCATACATTTATTAAACTTATGTTGAATAAAGACCGAGTGAGAGCTAAATCTACCTTTTCACAAAAGTCTTCATCTGAGCTTAAACGCTTTAACAATATTGTCTATAATCATTGTAGGCCACTTCATTTGTAAGATTGGAAAATTTGACTGATAAAGCAATCGGGTACCATGCATTGGGCACGGTAACTGATTGTGAAGCACTGTCTTGATATTTGAACTGATGTCGAACCGACGTGAATTAAAGACGTCGGAAAACGCCGTCGGGCCGACGCTACTTGGAGACATCGGATTGATGTCGGAAAAAGCCGTAGGGCCGACGTGAATTAGAGACGTCGGATTGACATCGGAAAAAGCCGTCGGGCCGACTTGAATTAGAGACGTCGGATTGACGTCGGAAACCGATGTCGAGCCGACGTCGGAAAAACTCGCCGGATATCTGAGCACCCGTTGAGCGGCAAGACGTCGGTCAGACGTCGGGATACTGATGAGTTTGCGGACGTGTTACCGACGGTGGCCCGCCGTGGGTGGTTATCTGGGAATATATATATATATATATATATATATATATAGGCTATGCACACACGGAAATGTATAGACATAAATAATTGACACTGAGTGCATGGAGCGACGCTCAGAAACCATATTCTTGCATTATATGCCAGATAAAACACACGTTCATCCAGATTTCAACTATTCCCCCATCCCCAAGCTAACTTCAGAACTAGCCCAAGCCTGGATGAGGGAGTAAGTCGTAAAGTGAAACTTAACACTACGTACTCCACTTTGTGAGTCAGTAGGCTGCATCAAACAATCAATTGAATATTCCTGCGGACGCCTGTAGACCTATACAAAATATATATAACAAAACGGGCATTTGATGTGATTCTGCCTTGCCGCAGCATTGGATTTAATTAACATAAATGAAGCGAGTTAGCAGTCAGCAAACGATATCTTCTTTCTTCAAATGTCCTAATGCTAGAAGGTAAGTTACTCAGTCCGTATACTGTAACATAATTTACTTGTAAAAACCTTTAAAACTTTTGAGTAAATTAAATTACGCATATGTTATGAATAAATTTAAAATGCGACATGGTGTGCTGTTGCTACAGTACTAGGCCTACGCAAAGTTGTTCAACAAAGACGTAGATAGAAGGCGAGTTCCCAAATTTTATTGCTCGTAAATAAGCTGGTGCCCCGCGCATGGGTACCTATAAGTGTGTAGATTATGATTACGACACGTAGGACTATTAACACGTTTTGTTGACAGTAATTTAACATGAAGGCCCTAGGCCTAGATCACTTGCCCGACATGCTAAGTTTGCTGTATTTTAATTTTCGACTATGTCAAGGCTTTTTATTTTGTTATTTGAAAGTTTAAAATTATGTGAACATAGTAGGCCTAAACGCTTTTTTTTATTAAGGATTAGGAAATGTAAAAAGTAAGTTTTACATGATGGTTTTGTGGACTCCATTTGGTTGCTTGACATGATATTAACGCGTTTTAAATTATTTTTTCCCCGAGGTACATATGATCCATCGGGATTCAAAACATTAGGGGGCATTGTTCTGGAATGGCTAGTCTTCGCAGATGGTTTTATTGATAGAAAAAGTGCTAGAAAAAGCGACTGCTTTGAAGCGCTGGACAGTCTTTGATAAGCGCTGGTAGAGGAAGGTGGTCTCTCTCTTGTCGCTTGATACCTGGGCAAGCCGGTGGCCAAGAAGATTGATCAGTGCTAGGCCATCCCGGTTGACAGGACCCAGAGTCTCGAAGGCCAATGGCACAAATCAGTATGATGACAAAATAGCGGTGTATTTTGATGTTTTTCTGTCTGCTGCGATCTTAGCAGCAGCACCTGCATCCTCAGATGATCTGGTGCGGTATGACTCTGCTAGAGTGTTGATGACTGTGGCATCCCAAGCAAGGCATTTGCCACCTTCCCAAGGAATTAGGGTCACACCATCCGGACGTCTCCCATCAGACCTAGCAAGTCCACAAGGTTCCTTTGTGGCCGGGAAACCAGCTTTGATCAGACCGCGCCAAACAATATCGTTTAGCATGGCGTGTCTGGCAATGCGATCCGGCCCAAGGATGCATGACATGCCATGTGAGCCATCACCATGGACCATTGCTCCGCAAGGGCACTCTTGAAGAGCACATAGCTCATAGCTTATTATTATTATTATTATTAGTAGTAGTAGTAGTAGTAATAGTAGTAGTAGTAGTAGGTGGAGTAGTAGTAGTAGTAGTAGGTGGAGTAGTAGTAGTAGTAGTAGTAGTAGTAGTAGTAGTAGTATTATCATTATTAAAATGTATTCATTTGTCATACTTGCATCGTCTCACACTGCTAGTAATTGTAGAATCTAGACTTATTGTGGAAGTTCATCAATTACTTGAAAAAAAGGAAAGTTGAAAATGTTGGCTATTTCCATTAGTTTTTCTGTGTCAATCAGACTAGCCTAGGGGTTTGAAACGCGAGGAGCAAATCGCGAATAAAAAATTCATTGCGGCTTAGGAAATTATTATTGGATCTTTTTGTATAATTATATTTTCGACCCCTCTGCTTCTTTTTTGACAAATCGAGCCCTGCATTGATCCAACTCGAGTTCTTTCCTTTGGACGCAGACGTTGTATCCTGCCCTTCAGCCAGTTGACAATATCTTCGTTTGAGCAACCTTCTTTGAAGTTTCACATGCTTGCAGCTATTATGCTGATCTTTCTTGGGTTTTTTGGAATGTTTTCGCTAAGTTCAAATAGATCAGATTCACCGAGTTATCTTTCCAGATAATTGTAGACACGCTGACGATGACGAAGACCGAAGAGTAGTGGAAGATGACGCACGTCGGGCTATTCGTCGAGGCCCAAGAGTAAGCAGAAGATGCATTTGTCTTGTGACGGCCGGTAGACAGAATAGCCTCCGTGACTATTAGTCGAGGTTACTATAATGGCCGTGTCGCACGTCCTCCACCGACACGAAAACACTCGGCTACACGAGGCGTGCTGAAACTCAACCGTATACAACAGAAGGATGGGCCTGATCCAGTCACTAGGGTCAAACAACCTCCGAATAAGATACCGCTTAAACGTAAAAAATCCTCGGCAAAGTCGATCAAAACATAGGACTAGAAAACTCCAGCATATTCGAAGCTGGTACTTAGAGGAGGAGGAGGAGGAGGAGGAGGAGGAGGAGGAGGAGGAGGAGGAGGAGGAGGAGGAGGAGGAGGAGGAGACGGCGTCGGTCTATGTCAGTGGCTTCCTTCTGATAGTGACTGTATGTTCTGCTCTGAATGACAACAATGACATGAAGCTGCTACGGGTTAGAGCTGAAGCTGGTATGATAAAATTTATAATATTTATATATGACACGGAAGCGTTTTTAGATCTTCTGCAGCGGTCTCTTGGGGAACTCTTAGACGGAGACAGGGATGCAATATGGTGGTACTAAGTGGTGATTTTAGTCACTTGAAAATCGAGGAAATCATGATTCTCACAGGGCCCATGTGTACCAACAAGGGGCATAAACATCATTGATATTATGCACGTGTCATAAAATCCATTGTAACAATTTCCATGGTCAAAACAGACTGCAAAGCGAACAGTGGACGACAAAGTCACAGATCGCATAAAGAAAGCAGAGAAACGGTGGCACAGAAGAAGGAACAGAATCAGATATAATAATTATATGCCTATGTTGCTGTTTCAATTCAAAAGCTATATGATAGTTTTCAGCTGCTGGCATTAGAAGACCTTGAAGGAGCATCTGATGGATATCATACACTATCATAAGAGTCGTCAAAACTACTGCGAGATAGCCACCGTTTTTGTAGGCATTGTAGCATGTTCTAGCAGTTACTTCTTGTCCCTTGTTTGATCTATGCAGTAATAAATTGCAATGATATATGCCATTGGTTCTTTGATCTTTTTAATACTTGTGTTGAATATCAATAATTAATACTGACAATATATTAGCATTGGCCGGGTGACTATCAATGCCCCATAGTATAATTTTAGCAATGTAGTTTGAACATAGTATTCATTACTCATCTGGTTGTCACCAAAACTAGGTATGGCTACTTGTCATCCAAAGTAGTTCAATATTATAATTACTAATTTTGAAAGTAGTTGAGACGTAGTTTCAGCTGCTATTTGAGCAGTTGGTGTCCATTACTGCTCTCTCACTGTCAGCTTCCGACGATGTGGACATTTTTTACAGGCATAAAACAAGAAATGAATGATAGGCAGAAAGTTTTATTTTTCAAGCTGCAGCCGATGTTCTTCATCCGCCCATAAAGAAATATTCAAAACTCGAGAAACCAGTTGAGAGAGCAGTTGCGGGGCTTACGGTAAAAGACATTCTGCAGGTCTTCCCTCGGACTATAATACATGTCACATGACTCACCAATCGCATTTGGAATGTTTATACGGATTGCAATCATAAAAAATGAACCTTTCAGTTGGCCTTTATCCATTCGCTTATCTTATCTATTACACTGGACAACACTTTTTTTTAAATTTTGTTTCCTCAAATTTTTCTGGGTGATGAGAGACTACCTCAACGTGAATAGAAATATACTTTTCGATTGGCTGCATCACGTAGGAATTTTGAGAAAATTGAAATCAAAGTTTGTTTAGAAAAGCAATTATAACCAGGTATATTGCAAGATGATTTTGAGATGCATCAAATGAGTTTCACATGACTAAAAATATTCATTGCGTGGATTCGGTACTGGAATAGTTTCATCCTGTGGCACTGGTCGGTCTCATAGCTGAAGGCAGATCTTGGTATTTAATCGCTTTCTTAGTTTTACTAGAGAAACCAGAAACATTAGCGTTACAAAAATAAAAATCCGCAACATGATCCTTCTGCTCTCGCCAGACCATTGGATTTGCAAACGGCATTGCCTTTGAAGTACCTCTGAGCCAAGCTCTAAGATCGATGGACATCTTGCACAGCAAATACGAAGAGCCCATTCTTTGTCTTGATCACCTGTCTTACAACCAAAGTTGCTTTTTTAACAAGTCAATGAACGTCTCTGAGACTCTCGAGTGTCCACAGATGTATCAGAACGTATCACTGCTGTTGCGACACTGGCGAGACATTTCTTTTACCAATAAACGTCCTAAAACCTACTAAATTGGAGAGGAATAATCATGAAACTGGCTCAATTGTTGTGTTGCTTGCAAAAACCCAATGATATGCTTGATTAATGTCGTGAAAAAACAAAGAAACTGATATATAGGCCTACATTTCAACTGCCTGAGTACAATATTCGCTTATAAGCGAGCGGCTTATACAGCACTATTACTTTTGCTGGCAGATTCCTTCCAGAATTATCATGCTCATACATACCCAAGCTATAACAACAATAACACAAGCATTATGCAACATGCCCTAAGTGCATGCCTGCTGGACATGCCCCAGTTGAACGGAGCATATAATAATGCCACCGATATTTCATAGCTGAATATGTGGAAATAATTTTTTTAAATGCCCATTTCTCAAAAATGGTATGTGATAGGATAATTTTCGTGATCAGCAGCGAAAACAACATAATAGACACCCAACATTCTCAGGGAGGCAAAATCAGTGTTATCCAGTGTTATCCATTCGCTTCTATTTCATGTTGGTATGTAAATCTTGTCAGCTGCAGGTCAGCTGACGGACTGACCTGTATATGAGGAGCTTTTGCCTCAGGAACTCTGCCAAGTTGATGGACGAGCTAAAAGGATATATGGCCCACTTTGATACTTACAGAATAATCTTTAGTCAGATGCAAACGGCTCGTTATCTTAAACTGTTCTTGGAAGACCTGAACTGACACAATTAACTGTCGCAAACAATCCTGTTATTCGACGAAACTTCTCATGGTCGACACACCACAAACAGCCTCAGTTAATGTTTCTTTCCTGTGTCTGTCTTTGTCTGTCTATAATTCTCCTTTGTATTGCAATCTACTTGGGTTTTGGTAAATGTAGGCCTATAATTTTTACGGTAGAGTCAAACGCCGTGAGTTTATTGCCCTTCCAGCGCCAGTAGAAGTGGGCTTCGAGAAAAGCGAAAAAAGATGAAAGACTGTCAAGTAGAAAATGTAGAGTGAAGAGAGGGAGAGAGCACATTCCAGAGAGAGGGACTAATTGAAGTAAGGCGCAATAGAAATTCAAGATTACGGTAACGACTTTATATAGACTACGTCTTCTATGTTTAAATGTGTGTAAATGAATACATATATTCCTCTGTATGTTACAGCTTACAATATCTAATACTTATCAAGTCGAATTCACTGAGAGTATTCTTATAAGTGTAAGCGAATACAAATGTTTGGAATTATGGCTAAAGTGTTTTTGAACGCATGAAGTCTCATTAACTGTGGACTAAATGTGTCTGCAAGAGAGTCCCAGCTGAGAATATCTTCAATTGCACCAGTATCACCATTATGTACTATAAAATTATAATACAATACAGTACACCTACATTTATATATTGCCCTTTCTCCAAAGTTCAGAGCAATTGTGCGCGAAGGCCTGCTCAGTACTCTCGTTCCCTGTGTACAGTAACTGCCTCGGGCGAGGATCGAACCGTTCTAGCCAATCGGCCGCAACGCCACACCTTAAAGACCAATTTGTCTTTCCTCTGAAATCTTAGTATAAGGAGTTATCGAAGAAGATTTTTGAGAGACCCTTAGAAGCACTCCCACTTACTCAACAGATTTTGTCTTCACAGTCCATACGCGCATCGTATACGGGAGTGGATGAAATACCAATTGCCAATGCAATTGGTTGGTTAACAAGGCGTTTCAAGCAATATCATAATTATGTTTTGAATCATATTGATATGGATGCCATTCATCTTACTGTTGCTACTGCTGTTACTCAACATGACGATACTGGATGGAATTGGTCATCAGTTTGTGCATGTTGCAGCAGATTATCATCCTACTACTCCTCTGCAGCAGCAGCGTCTCAGTCAATATGACAGCAACGATGCGATAAACGCCATCCATCCATTCACCCAGCCATTCATCCATCAGTTCCTGCCTATGCCTGATCGTTAGCAGCAATAGATGAGGATGAGGCTGCGGCAGACAGAAAGGCGAGACTGCAATCAAGCAGACATACAATCCCAGAGGTAGGTGTGCTAGACAGCAAGGTAACAAGTAAGTGTCACTTTCAACAGGCCATATGTGACTGAGACAAAAAACGATTCGCGCTACGACGTTACAGATGGCTGCTAAGGATTCATACAGAATAGAGAGTATAGAGAGAGAGAGAGACAGACAGACAGACAGAGACAGAAACAAAAACAGAGAAAGAGAGAAACAGACAGAGAGAGAGAGAGACAGAGAACGAGAGACAGAGAGAGAAAGAGAGAGAGACACACACAGAGTGAAAGAGACATAGATAGAGATAGAGATAGACAGAGACAGAGGAGAGAGAGTGAAACAGAAGCTGTGTTGCATGTGCATACAGATCGGAATGATTGGACAGTGACACAACTGAAGACTTCTCCCAAAGTTGCTGAGATTCGCGGTGACCGAGGAGACAGCAGTCGTTCGAATGGAGGCAGGCACAGAGAAGTCTACAGACGGACCCGTCGGCCGCCAAGTGATATTGGGTCGTAAAGAAGGGGGTTCGACCGCGGCCAGTAGTAGCTCTCCTCTTCAAGCTCTCGTCAACGTAACGACGTCTGTTGGTAGTGTTGCTGAAGGCGGTGGCATCGATGCGGTGATGGGTCATGTCTACTTCTACCTGACG
Organism: Bimastos eiseni; assembly: GCA_959347315.1. Classification (NCBI taxonomy): domain Eukaryota; kingdom Metazoa; phylum Annelida; class Clitellata; order Crassiclitellata; family Lumbricidae; genus Bimastos; species Bimastos eiseni. The sequence continues at coordinate 18,583,975 of OY365811.1, forward strand.
ATCATCGCTTCGTTCTTGTCGATTGTTGGCTGCTCTCTGCTCCTCATCACCTTTGTCCTATTCCGCGAACTACGAAGCACCGGAAGGAAGCTGCTCGTCTGCCTCAGCGTCGCTGACTTTCTCACTGCCGTCGGAAACTTCATCGGCATCATGTGGTATACAGAAGGAAGAGCGATGGACTCAGCCACCGGATCGAAGATCCTCTGTCAGTTCCACGCATCACTGACCATCTTCTCTAGCATCAGCTCGTTCCTATGGACGGCTTCCATCGCCATCCATCTATACGTCTGCATCAGTCTCGGAAATTCTCGACTGGCTGACAAACTTTTCAGACCATTTCTAGTTGTCTGCTGGACTTTTCCAGGTAGGACTACAGTATCAGTAAACTAAGTGAAGACGATAGCGGTCAATGGGCTGCATGCTTATGGCGACAGCGTCTCAGTTTGTTTCGGAGTTGGTTCTGTTGTTTCTAAGCTAATTGATGCAAATAACGCAGGAAACAGCCACTCTGTTGTTGACTGATTAGTTTCCACAGAATCCGCACTGCTTGCTGTTCATAATGACAGCGTCTGCTGGTTTTGATGCACTGGGGATCATTCCATTCTTCTTCGTCGTCTAAAAAACTGGTCTGGGATATCTTAACCTTCTCCAGTAAATTGGGGTTGTACTTAACTTAGTCGACGGACTCAGTGCATTTAAATGGCAATTATACATCTAGAAATGTCACCTATTTTATTCTCTGGGTCCTAGCTGAACTTTCTTTCTCTGCCTAGCAACAAACTTCGATAGTCATGGCCATATTAATTCGCATTGACACCAGTAGTTGAAAGTGTAGCAGTCTGACCCAAAATATGCACAAACCTAAGTTCTAGGTCAAATCCTCTAGCTATAGGTTACCACAATATTGCAAATCCGACATAGTTCATGCACAAACCTAGGCCCTAGGTCAAATCTTCTACCTATAGGTTACCACAATATTGCAAATCCGTCACAATTCATGCACAAACTTAAGCTCTAGGTTAAATCCCTAGGAATTTCCAAAAGTTTTCGATGATTCAGCAGTTTCGTCGAAATCTATAACCTTGGTTAAAACCACCACCTATACTCCCTATAAGTCAAAAGCCAAGAGAATTTCCAAAGTTTTCGACGAGTCAGCAGTTCAACAACAACAAAATCTTGTGTATATAAAATGAATAGACCAGAAAATATTTTCACAGTTCTACTTAAAGACATGTCACCCCAATATAAAATGGAATACTGGAAGAAATTTTTTATTGAATTACGAAAAATTGCTAAACAGAGCGGTTTGGTAGGTTATACGAGATTGCGTAAAGCGGATTTGATTAGTAAAATTACAGCGAACGAGTCCTCAACCAACGCTAGTTTGCTTGATGCAATGGAAGGAAGCTGCTCGTCTGCCTCGTAAAGGTTCCTGACATTCGAATCGAAACACTCGAATCCTTACCAGCCACGACACGCGAGAAGTATACGAAAAAACTAAATCAGCGATTAATACATTCGCAAAGTGGATCGAAGGGCATATACCCGAAGAACCAAAGAGAAAGGTGAATGAAAAGTTAGAAGCACTAAAAGCCAAAGTGAATTCTATATTCAGTAAAATTCATATGAGAACACTCAAAATAAGTGAGACGGCCTCAGCCATTAAGGGCTTCGCGAAACAATACACGGTCGAAGGAGCAAGCGGAATTGACGCCACATCTTTTCTTAGCACCATTGGAACACAGGCGGTAGACTTGTTGACAAAAAATCGTCAGACTAAGGTCAATTTTGTCCTTACCTGCACAATGGAACGTGTAGATATGAACACCAGACAAGCAGATCCCACAGATTTTCCTTTCGTCTCGAGGACCGAAGTTGTTTTAAACTCTACCAACCCGAGCGAAATATTTAATGATGCGAGGGATAAAATCTTAGAATCAATGGCCGCCTTCCAGATGCGTGGTAGTAACTGGAGACTTAGAGCGGTTACAAAATTGGATATCAATACGGTTGCATATAAACCGCTGAAAGGTAGTTCATACATTCCACTACCGAAATGTCTAGCTAGTAAAAAGGGTATTGTCAATATGAAGAACGAAGACGAAGAATGCTTCGAGTGGTGCATAACGAGAGCCTTAAACTCGGCTGATAAGAATTCAGACAGAATCACGAAAGAATTAAAAACACAATCTCAGGAACTTGATTGGTCTGGCATCGAATTCCCAGTAGCTGCAGATGATAATGTTATAAATAAGTTTGAGAGAAATTATAATATTAGTGTTAATGTCTTTGGGTTCGAGAAAGATGTCCGTCTATTCCCGCTATATTTATCAAAGTATGAGAACGATACGTGTGTAGATCTGCTACTCATTTCTGATGGAGAAAAGAAGCATTATTGTAGGATAAAGAACTTTGACAGATTGATGGCGGTACAAACAGAAAACACCAGTACTTCGATGTACCATTGTAAAAGATGCATAATCGGTCTTAGCAGAAAAGATTCGCTACACAAACACACCGAGTACTGCTCCCAAGACACCGCTCAAAAGCTAGAACCTCCAGAACCAGAAACTATGTTGAGTTTTAAAAATTATTATAGAAAGATGAGAGTCCCCTTTGTCGTGTTTGCCGATTTTGAAAGTCTAATTAAACCTATAGACACTTGTCAACCAGACCCCATCATGTCTTACACCAACAAATATCAAAAACACATCCCAAGTTCTTTCTGCTATTATATAAAATATTTTGACGATGATCTATATTCGCAAGCTCCCGTAACGTTCACAGCGGAGAGCGATGATGATGATGTGGCTCAGATATTTATAGACACTCTTATAGATAATATAAAAAATATTTATAATCGATTTAAATTTCCAAAGAAAATGATATTCGGAAAAAAAGATCAGGCTCTGTACAACTCGGCTACAGTTTGTCACATATGCGAAGGCGAACTTGGTAAAGATCGAGTTAGAGATCATTGTCACCTCAACGGTAAATTTAGAGGCGCCGCTCATACTAACTGTAATCTAAAATATAAAGTCCCCAAGTTTTTCCCAGTATTGTTCCATAATCTATCCGGTTATGACAGCCATCTATTCGTAAAAAAATTACGAGGTGATGATAACGAAAAGATTAACTGCATCCCTAACAACGAAGGAAAGTACATCTCATTTAGCAGAGAAGTTGTAGTTGATAAGTTTGTAAATAAAGAAAATAAGGAAGTACAGGTTAAACGAGAATTACTGACTACCACCAAAGTCAGCATTCTATTCAAGACGAAGACTACAACCATGCACAGATAGTATGGAATGAATTCGGATTCAAAACGTTTAGAGAATACCACGACTTATATAACGTGAGCGATGTTCTCCTGCTTGCTGATGTATTTGAGAATTTTAGATATGTATGCAGTGAGAACTATGGTCTAGATCCCGCCTGGTATTATACTTCACCAGGTCTTGCTTGGGACGCTGCATTGAAGTTGACAGGAGTAAAGTTGGAGTTGTTGAGCGACTATGATATGATACTAATGGTTAAGCATGGGATAAGGGGAGGTGTTAGCACCGTTATGGACAGGCAAACATTAAGTACATACCATCGTTTGACGATAGCAAGCCTTCAACATTTATATCCTATTTAGACGCGAACAACCTGTACGGATGGGCAATGTGTAAGAATCTACCAACTTATGGGTTCCATTGGATGGGTAATGATGAGCTAAACGATTGGAGATCAACACCATTTATATTAGAAGTGGACTTGGAATATCCGAGAGATTTGCGCGATCTTCACAACGACTATCCTCTTGCTCCAGAGAGTGTTAAGGTTAAAGAATCGGATGTTCCAAAACTTATACCAAACCTGTGTGATAAATTAAAGTACAAAACACACTACGAAAATTAAAAACTGTATGAGAACCTAGGCTTGAAGATAGCGAAAATTCATCGTGGAATAAAATTTGAAGAAAGTGCTTGGCTGAAAAAGTATATCGATTTAAATACCAACTTAAGGACCAGAGCCACCATTGATTTCGAGAAAGACTTTTTCAAACTAATGAACAATAGTGTGTTTGGCAAGACATGTGAAAACATAGAGGCTCGCGTAGACATACAACTGGTTTCCAGCGAGAAGCATGCCCTAAAACTAGCAGCAAGAACCAATTACGACACTCAAACTATTTTTGATGAAAACCTAATTGCCATTCACATGAAACGAGCGAGCAATGGCTTAATGATTTTATTATATTTTAGGCCTCTAGATGATTTGGGCTTATTCGGATTATTAGGTACATACAAGGCGCCCGTCGATTCAAGAATTTTCAAGTACACGTCCAGATCGTTTGACTGTATATCGACTCGTTTGGTTCCTTCATCGTCATCAATTCCCATAGCCTTGGAGTTCCCTTGTAGGTGTTATTACCAATAGATATATCGTCTCCTTCTATTGAAATTGGATAGTTTTCGATGAAAAAACCTCATCTCTAGAGTGTATTCCGAAGGTTGTGTCCGTCAACTTTTTATTCGCAGCGTATTCTTTTAAATATTTTGTGGCAATATCACCTAATTCCAAGGTTCTAATATCTGAAATGGGATCGTCCGCAAACACGTCTATTGAGGGATATTGTGGGGATTGAATCGCTTTCAACGATGTCGATAGCGATGCCGGCAATGCTCGAAGAACTGTAGAAGTCGCCGTAGTGCTTTCCTCAATCACGCTTAATTTTTTAGATAGTCCAGACTGCGAGCCGATTATGGGTTTGTACGCCCTTATCAATTCCCGCTGAAGTCCAATGTCCCCTAATTTCTCAGATAACGAGTCTTGTCTAATATTTTGCTTCATCTTGAGAAAATTCTCAACGATAAAGTCTCTTTTGGCTGGATCCTGAATTTTTAGAAACGACATTTTAAAGTTGGAAACATAATATTTAAACGTAAAAACGTAAAAACGTAAAACGTAAATAAACGTTCACTTTGTATTAAATTCGTTTTGCCTAAGTGTTTCGTCGCTTCATCTATGTTGATATTGGTTTTACTCCTAACCTCTTCCTTCATCTGATTAAATTTCTCGAATTCACTTAGAATAACAAAATATTCCAAGTCTGAGATATTATTATCATCTAGGGCTTTTGAAACAAGGTCGCTGATCGAAATGAGTTTCCCTTCAGCTATAGTCCTGATCTTTGCATGGTCTGCTTGTCGCAGCGATAATATTCGGCGGACTTGAGTGGATATCAGAGATAGTGCTCCAGCTCCAGCGGATAAAGATACCACGATAGTAACGGCGAACTTAGAAAAGTTACACCTAATACGCTGAGTCCCGAAGACGTAAGGGTTAACAAACCTCCCAACACTTCAACAACTTTAACACCCTTTTGATATTTTTTACAGATTATTTCTCTCTTTTCACGTTCTTGTAAGATTTCCATTGAATTTCAGATATTTTCTGAAGGCGATAAGTGTCTGCTTTGTTCAATTCCATTTTATAATATCAAAGAATATTTTTGAAATGGAATTCAATTTTATTCGTAATTCACATAACATAACGAGTCTCCTTCGTTTATGGTGACAGTCCCAAGATCTCTAAAATTCTTAATATTATCAATGACTTTAGAACCAGCCGCTGCACCTATTCCAGTTAATGCACCCGTTGCTAAGCTCGGTAATACGCTAGATAGTAGGAATTTGCCAGCAGTTGCAAGAAAAGGTAAAACTGCGCCGATAAAGTCGCCTTCGACTTTAGCGTTATGTATCAATTGTGTTTTACTCATTTTTATAGTCACGCCTTTCCCATGCTGATACACTTTAGCTAGTTTATTGAGTTGTGCTTGGGTAAGAGCTAACACATGCTCTCCGTTTAAATTGCTCTGCTTTAATCCAATACTAACACCTGTTCCCGCTTGTACCGATTTTTTAATTTTATCTTTTTGTCCTTCTGAAAAATTGACTTTGACGTTTGTGTATCGACTCATTTTATATAAAACTTCAAAAACTTTTAAGCTTCTCTAATATGAAACCGCATCGATAATTCCTCACCTCGCAGATTAATTAGTTTGCCATTCTGATTGGTGAGAGTCGTTTCCATTGTCGATTTGAGATTGAATCCTGATGGAACTCCTAAAGATTGGTCGAAACCCGTTGATAGAGTCGATAACGCTGCATATTATCATGATTTAGCTTACAACCAGCACGCGGATACGGCTAACGTGTGATGCTTGGGGAAAAACAAAGACTCAATTCGTGAAAGCTGTAGAAGGTGGGGATCTAGTTGGGTCTCTAAATTCAGTAACTAGCGGTATCAAATTACCGTGGGCTAAATTTCCAGGTGAGATGCACTTGCCGGGACATCAGTTTACAGGACCAGGAACTGAACTAGATTTGAGATTGAATCCTGATGGAACTCCTAAAGATTGGTCGAAACCCGTTGATAGAGTCGATAACGCTGCATATTATCATGATTTAGCTTACAACCAGCACGCGGATACGGCTAACGTGTGATGTTTGGGGAAAACAGACTCAATTCTTTAAAGCTGTAGAATGTGGGGATCTAGTTGGGTCTCTAAATTCAGTAACTAGCGGTATCAAATTACCGTGGGCTAAATTTCCAGGTGAGATGCACTTGCCGGGACATCAGTGTACAGGACCAGGAACTGGACTAGATTTGAGATTGAATCCTGATGGAACTCCTAAAGACTGGTCGAAACCCGTTGATAAAGTCGATAACGCTGCATATTATCATGATTTAGCTTACAACCAGCACGCGGATACGGCTTCTAGGAATATCGCCGACAGAGCAATGATTAATGAATTGAATAATATACCTAATCCTAGTTTACGGGAGAGAATAGAGAGGGCTATAGTCAAACCTATATTATCTACCAAAGCTAGTCTCGGGTTAGGTTTAAAAAAAGCTTAAAATTGCAACCCGATCTTAAATGGACCAATGAATTAGCGAATGAATTGCATAAACCTGTAGTAAGGCATTTTAGAAAAAGGAAGGTGTTTGCTGGTGGAATAGATGAAATTTGGGTTGCTGATTTAGTCGATATTCGCTAAAGATAACGATGGCTTGAAATATCTATTAACCGTCATAGATATGTTTTCCAAGTACGGGTGGATCGTGCCGTTATATGATAAGAGTGGAAAATCTACAGCTTTTGGTTTCTTGAAAATATTAGAGAGCGGCAGAAAACCGGGTAAGGTGTGGGTGGATAAAGGAAAAGAATTTTATAATAAAGACGTAAAGAATTTGGTTGAGTTGTACTCTACTGAGAATGAAGAAAAATCCTGCGTAGTTGAGAGATAGAACCGGACTATGCGAGAAAAAATGTTTAAGTACTTTACAGCTAATTCAACAAGGAGATATATCGAAGTGTTAGGCGATATGGTTAGTAATTATAATGAAACAAGACATAATTCTATTAAAATGACGCCCGCTAAAGCTAGTATGAAAGTGAACGAGAAGGTTGTTTTCATGAATTTGTACGGTGATGAGATTTCGGAACCTATTGGGCCTAGGTTTTCAATCGGTGATAAAGTTAGAATAACTAAGAAAAAGAACATATTTGAAAAGGGGTACACACCTAGATGGACGGAAGAAGTTTTTACAGTATCCCAGATTCAATACACGGATCCTCCAACTTATAAGATTACTGATTATAATGGAGAAGAAATACAGGGCTCATTTCACGAACAGGAGCTACAGAAAAGACTCAAGAGACATTTAGAATCGAAAAGATTGTTAGGAAATATGGGAAGAAATCGCTAGTGAAGTGGTTGGGTTACCCTGAATCCTTTAATTCTTGGATTAATAATGAAGATTTAGTGGTCACGTGATGACTCATCATCGAAAGTGCTGACTCGTCAAAAACTTTGGAAATTCCCTTGGCTTTTGACTTATAGGGAGCATAGGTGGCGTTTTTAACCAAGGATATAGGTTTCGACGAAACTTCTGACTCGTCGAAAACTTTTGGAAAATTCCTAGGGATTTAACCTAGAGCTTAGGTTTGCATGGATTATGTCAGATTTGCAATATTGTGGTAACCTATAGGTAGAAGATTTGATCTGGGCCCTAGGTTTGTGCATATTTTAGACATTTTGTAACCTAGGGTGGGTTAAAAAAAATGAAACGCTAACCTATAGGTTAGCGTTTTACCTAGAGCTTAGGCTTGTGCATATTTTGGGCCAGACTGCTACACTTTCAACTACTGACACCGTTCAACTTTTAAAACATATCTTCTTTCTTTAAAAACACAAGAAATCAATTTCAAACTTCAACTCAATCCTATACACGCCTTCAGCATAAATTGATGGTACATTTTTCAAATCGACTAACATCAGCAGCTTAGTTTTCCCGCCACACGTGCAGCGCATGCGAATAACCGGCCATCTAATTAACCATGCAAGGCATACGCCGCCAAACACCTGTTCAGCTCCGCGCATTTACACCGATGTCGCACTCCTGCTCAACGCATTATACATACATGTATTATTTGTGTATATAAGGCTCAACCATAAGTACCATAACAAAGACTTTAAGTGGATACTGACAATTGTCAGTGGAATATATGCAAAGTGGAATTAATGGAGGATTGACAGACAATAGCAGCGTAGAACCCTAACGCAATCGACCGAGGGACCGCCAGCAGAATCACCCTTACATCCGGGTTGTAATGCGTCGAAAAAGTACACATCAATTGTTAAAGCAACTTAACTAATCAAATACTAGAAACAAGGATAAGTGAATAGAAAGACACATTAAGTTTAAGTTTGAATGCTTTGATTTGAGTCAGAATGCTCCATAATAAAGTCCCACTGCATCTGATTTAAAATTACGCGGGTTAGGGGCTCTTCCTCCTCCTCCTCATCCACCACCTTCCGCTTGATACTGATACAATCGGTCTGACACAACATGTGTCTGCTTCTACGCATCAGTCGGGGGTGGCTGGTCATCACTCGTGTCAGATGGCTGCATCCCGACGGTAGATGTCCGACCACCGGTTCTCTTCGACCACGGCATCGTGGTAGGCTGGTAACTATTCTACCACTTTCTTCACGAGGCGCCAGTCTGCACATTGAGGCAGATCCGTAGTTGGAATTAAACACCTATGACAGGCAGGCATCTGCGGCGTCGTTATCTGCAGTTCCGGTCTTCTCGGATCCGAACAGGCTAAGAGATTTTAATTCGATTTTTATTTCAACTTTATTTGGTAACCAAAAAAACACAAGAAAATGGCAAACAAAAATTTTTCATAAGTTACTCTGGTTACACAGAGGAACCTGAAGGAGTCATAGACCTCTCTCCAAGGGCCCCAATGTAAAATTTATAAACTGGCCATGGGCTATTAATAACGTTCACAAATCAGGTAAATAAAAATATATAGAAGTTAATCTTACCCTGCCAACATGCCCATATTGAGCCCATCTCCAAATTACATGGACCCATGGGCTGGGACTAGCCCATGTCAGGCCCATCTGGGCGTGAGATGAGCCTATCATCTGAAAAAAAGCAAATGTGGGCGATGAATGGGCTTGTGGGCTGAGGCTGCCCACACCACACCCAGATGGGATTATGCTTAGCAGCCCATTAACCAACTTTTGCAATATCCGACTTTTTAGTAGGCAATGAGTGGGTTCGAGGGCTTCGTTGCCTACATCACACCCAGATGGGATCATGCTTGGCAGCCCATTAACCAACATTTGTAATATCCGACTTTTGGGTCTGGGATGAATGGGCTCGTGGGCATTGGCTGCCCACATCATACCCACCTGGATCTTATATCAGCTGTTTATTAGCCGACATTTGCGACTTAAAACCGTTGTTTTTTAATACTGAAATTGCGACAAGAAGAATTTATAATTAAGCAGGAACTAGTGAGATTTATAAATAAGCCAATGTTAATTTACAATACAGAGCAATACAATCAGGTCTTCAGTTTTGACTTGAAGAGCGCAACTGACTTGCTTGACGGACTGTGGTTGGGAGATCATTCCATTCCACGGGTCCTGATATTGAGAAAGCACGGGTTCTTAACTTCCTCTCTTGAGCACTTTGTTTAATCCTCGCAGTGGCGTCACTGGGGTTGGTGTCACCCAGTGCGGTAAACTCTTGGTGTCACCCCTTAAAAATTATGTCCTGTCCTAATTAATTTACTTTAAAATATGTATATGTTACAGATATTGATAAAATTATCAAATTTCGCAATAATTATTTACATAAAAAGCGAACCATTAAACAACGTCTGTAATTTTCTGCAACCACGTGACTCCACACGTCATTAATTGGTGCGTTTGCAAATAACCCACGATTTTACTCCGACTCCGAGGTTCCAAGCAGCTCTGAATCTTATTCATTTAAGCACCAGACGCTCTACATGGTGGCACCCTGTGCCTGCTCATGTATTTAACAATGAACGGTTATGAAACCCGACTAGACCGAGCTATGTCTGCTTTGTCAAATTTGCAATTTTTTTATTTTGGTGTCACCCCTTGATGGTGTCAACCGGTGCGGCCCGCACCTCCCGCACCCCCCTGGTGACGCCCCTGAATATATTATCCTCGTTTATCTAAATGTTTCGACAAAAGTTTGCGTAGACCTATCGTAAATGTTCTATAGTGATAATGGTATCCTGATGATAATCGATTATAAAATAACATTAATGTTCATAAAATGTATTTCCACATTATTATAGTATAACATTCAATTTTATTCACAATTTAGCTCAAACATTTCTTCTCAACTACCACATTGCTTGACGACGAACGCTCACTAATGCCCCTACCAAAAGATTAACTGCAAATGCATAGGCCTACGTCGAACTGGTCGTGCGAGCTGGAGTGCTACCATTCACCTATAAAAATTAATCCCCTCATCTGAAGACAGCTTAATTGGAAACAAACCTGACCCTTATAATTAATGAATCATTTGGATACTTAAGTCAAAGGAAACCAACTTGATTAATATGCTTATAGACATTGAATAGGTATTGTGCTTGATTAACTACATCGGTATTTTGACTGCGTTTTTACTTCTTAGCGTATGATAGTTCTAATAATTGAACCAAACTGACGCTAAGCGGCGCTCGAGCACGCGTTCGCCATTGTTAAAAAATGGCGAACAAGGTTGACAGATGTGTGCGTTCATTTTGGTCAAGAATGTTGAGAATTTCTGATTTAAAGAGCGTAAGTACAATCTCAGTGGCATAATTTTAATCATGAATTCATGTCACATATTGAAATTTTGTGTTATTAAAAACGTAGGCTTGGCCCAGAAATAATTTCGCATGGAGAACCGTGTTCACACCAGGTAATAATATTTAAGTTTTCTTGTTAATATCTACCAGCCATTCAAGCACTTGCGTGATTTGAAATTATGTGGCGCAAGGTACAATCTGTGTGGGCATCTTAACGAAATTATGCGTTGAACGGTAATTATTGGGTGTGGGTAAAATGCGAACCGTTTGCGAACTTGTTTTCGATTGGCTGCCAAAGTCATGTGACCGGTTCGCGCCTATGGTTGCCATTTATATTTTTATTCATGCGGCCAAATATTTTCGGCAATTATCTGTAAACGATACTAGCTATGACCCTGAACCCTATCTATTAACTACACTAATCCTAACCCTAATCGACCCTCACGATGCCTTAACCTGATCCGACGCGCCTATGGTTCGCATTTTGGTTCGCGTTTTACCAGTTCGCCGGTTTGCGGTTCGCATTTTACCAACACCCGTAATTAATGGATGTCAAAATGCATCCTTTATAGCCATGTGATTACAAATGGTGTTCTATTGTTCTATTTGCCCTAAAACAAGTCTTCAATGTGGAATATATCTGGCTGTGCTACTAAACTGTGCATGGTGGAAGTGTCTGTCTAATAATGATAATGGGATAAATCTTTAGCAAACATTTGGCATTGGTACTTTTCTATCAACGAAATTCTGTAGGCGCTCAGTACATAGGCTAAGAGGGACGTGTTTCATATGACGTAATAAGGGGTGCGTAGCGAATCCCCGAAACTGATATCGGCCGTCTCCCCGAAAACGAAGCTAGATTGATGAAAAGGATTATGCTTAAATGGAAGCTGGATCGATGAAAAGAATTCACGCAGAAGCTGGATTTACGAATGAATCACACTGTTTTGAGACAGTTCAGCATTTTTCAATAGTACATTGCTGTTTTCGGGGAATTGGGCTTTTTGGCCCTTTCAGCGTTTTCGGGGATTCGGGTTTTGATGATTCGAGTTGATCCCGTAATAAGTAGATACATCTTTAATACTTAAAGCACTGGTTAGTAAGTAATTAAGTATAGCCTTTATTACGCCACAATGGGACATATAAATAATTAAAGCGTTCATTACATCGAGACGTAACATGTATTTACGTTGATGCTATGATTGATCGTTTTCAAACACATATGGCTAATGGAGGAATCTTCTACAGACGAAAGTTCAGCGCTGAAGGAAGCGAAAACCTTAGTTCAACGTCCAAACATTTAAAAAATGCAGTGAGGGATAACCTATGTACAGGCACGGGTAAAAGGCTGATTTGCTGATCGGGGTAGGTAAAATGCTGATCAGAAATTGCTGATTGGTCATGCTGATTGGTGGGTAAAATGCTGATTTGCTGATTGCTGATTTTTGTTTTTATAAGCATCAATATGAAGCAACTTTTGAACAACTTATATTTGCACATATCAAATCTGAAGGAACTATTGAACAACTTTCATTTACACACATCATCAATGTAGGCCTATATATTGTTTTCTGTTAACGATGTTTTCTGTTAACTCTACTAAACTTCAACAATATACAAAAATTCATGAGCAATTTTTACTTGCACACTTCACAAATGTATGTGGCGTTTGGTCATGGGGTCAGTTACACCGATTGCCATTCTTGCTGCAACACTGTGATAGTAATGTGACTTTGCTGGATACGAACAAGTGGTTGTTGAAAAGAGTGGTTCGGAGTGCCCATGATGGTGAAGACAGAGAGTTGTGGATTTAGTGTGAGTTTGTTTGCTTGGATGATCCTGGATGCTCTAGAGGTGTCTTCACGATAACACAGCCGAAGTTTATTCTTATATAATCTAATATTTGGCTGGTGTTGAATATGTTGGGAGAAGATTCCATAAATGGGATCCATTACATTGAATGGACAACAATCGAGTATTTATGTGTGAATAAGAAGTGTCATAAGTTGTCGAGTTTGATTAAAAGAATCAGGCTTAAATGGGAGCTAGACTATTAAAAAGAATTATGTTACCGGTAATTTACTACGCCAAATTAAGGTTTTACCTGGAAAAATACATTCTGTCGCATAGATCATTGCCATATTTTCTTACTTTGCTGATCCACAGTAACCCCAACAATATTAATAAACTTTTTAGTCATCCTTCTGAACATCTCACCATGAATAATTCGTCCACTTGTCGGTCGATTCTCAATTGCATTTACTGCTTGAGTAATAAATGACTTGTAGATTTCACTCATGTTTTCACTATATTCAAATGAAATGTATCCTAACTTTCCAAATTTCAACATTTCATTGGGTAGATTTATATATATAGGTTATAATGTTTAGGGTCAGTCAACTATTTTTGATTGACTTTACTGATAAACAGTGCTGTCTGTTTGTTGATGTTAATGTTTTATGAACTAAGTCTGTTATTATTCTTTAAACCAATATTGAAGACAATATTGAAAACAACAAAGTTCTGATTAACTTTGACTAATACATTAGTAGCCCTATGATGATCAATGCTTCATAAACAGTGCTGTTGATTTTGACTATATTGAAGACAACAAAGTTCTAATTAACTGTCATTAATGCAATTAGTACATTGATCATTGCTTCATGAATTATGTTTGTTGTTATTTAAACCAATAAGGCTTACAGGCTTCATAAACACTCTGTTTGTTAATTTTACAAATCAGCATTTTACCAATCAGCAGTTTACCATTCACCTTGCTGATTGTGTGCTTGGTAAACTGCTGACCAATCAGCACGTTCCAATCAGCATTTTACCTACACCGATCAGCAAATCAGCATTTTACCCGTGCCCCTATGCACAAGCGTAACATTCGGCGCATGCTCACTGTTAAAATACATAGAATCGTTGTTAGGGTAGGGAGGGTCAGGTTAAGCATCATGAAATAGTTAGTGTCAGATTGTGCGTTGTGAGGGTTGGTTAGGGTTAGGACTAGTGTCGCTTTCAGATATGCAGATAATATGCTTTCACGACACATGATAATATGAATAATAATAATGTAGCTGTTTACAATATGTGTTGTCATTTTTAGGGCTCTGTTCTAAACTGAATATGATAATGATTCTATTGTGTTTATTTAATATTGCTTACTAATAGTTCTCATGTTTAAAATAGGCCTACCGACTGTGACATAGCTTTTTTGTTGATATTATTCTTTGTATCATCAGGTTCGCAGTTATTGGTCATACTGGAGGTCGCATGTTGAACTCAAAGAAGATGCATCCAACACCTTGTGACAAACAACCTGACACTGCACTTCAATGTCTATGGTCACCATGGCAAATGACCTTTTGGTACATCAAAGCTTTTTATTGTCATGAATGATATTTTTATTTTATTATGCTACATTTAGAACTATGTGAATGACCTTCAGTTTGCATAGAGGATGAATCTAAAGCGGCAGAGAGTTCGACTGCAACATAAATGAAAATTTCACTTTTACGCCCAAACACATAAAAAAATCAGTGGGTGGATACCTTTGCACAGTCTTGACCTTGGGCACATGCACGCTGTTAAAGCGCCTTATTTTTCAACATGCATCCTGAGAGTCGGTTAGGGTGAGGTTATGCATCATGAGAGTTTGGTTAGGGTTAGTGCAGTTGTAGACGATATGTAATTTAGATGTAATTTTCTTATTATTAAATTTATAGAGCATTGTTAATGGTGTAATAGGTGCTTTAGTGCTAATCTTGATAACTAGGCTGCATAACGAGTTCTAACTTCACAATCCTCTTATGAGGCAGAAATGAAAAATTGTCAGGAGAGGGAAAAGATGATTTTTGTAAAAAATGTGCTACTTTGTCATAGAGTGAAATAGCCAGATTGTTTATTTTGATTCAACAAGTGAAACTGTCATTGTATGTTATGCAGCAACATAGTACAAGTAACTGAAAAGATGACCAAAAGTCATATAATACATCTGTGCAGTAGAATGTTTTGATGATAAACAACATATACCTCGTATGTGCACAAACAGGAGCATTCCAAAGGTAGAAAAAGTGTTAGCAACAAGTTTGTTATTGTTTTATACAAAGTGAATTTGCCAGAATGCATATTTTAACAGCAAACAATACTTTTGCAGCAGATTTGTGCAAGGAATTACGATTTTGCTTAACACTTGGTTTCGCTTATGCTTCACTTTTCGCTTTTGCTTATGACACTTGGTACCTAAGGCTAAACAGATGGATTAGTTTGGATGAAAACACTTACATTTTATCTGATCAATTTTGAAGGCTAATATCTACAGTCAAAATAAACTAGGATTCAATGCTTTCTCGGTTGTGGGCCCTTCAACATATAACGAGCTCCCACTTGAGCTCAGCTCTTTGCTTGTGGCCCATCTGTCAAGTCCCTCGTGTCTTTGTTTTTAGTCGTGGCTGGGCTGGGAATGCTTCTGATTTGGTTCTTGAAAGGACGCTATATAAATTAGGGATCAGCCGGAAATCGCCTCGGACATTCGCCTCGGCCGAATATCTCAATTTTCATCACTACTCGGAAGTATTCGCCTCGGCAAATACTTAACACGCAAATAGTTGCAAAAATTAATTTTTTAATTTAACTAAGGATTACTTAAATTTTACTTTGTCATTTTGACAATATTATGTTTTTGAAATTTTCTGTTTTTTTGCCTCCCCATGAGTAAACAACAACTTCAACAAGATGGCAACCGGAAATAAAATAAAGAGTCTCGATCATCCAGCGCTAGTAAATTAAGGCGCTAGTAACCATGAGTACCTGACGCCATAAACATTTTCAATTTTTTCATTTCCGGTCAATCTAATTGGTAACTATAGCAACAAACCCAAAGAGGTTAAAGCTTATATTATATTAATATTATAATTATATAACCTAGAGAGGACAGCCTAACCTTTTCCTTAAGAATAAAATAAAAATGGCAGTCTGTGGTCTTTGACAGATGGCAACAACACTTTCCGCCATTTAATAAAGTAATAGCCTAAGCCTAACTGAAAAAAAGCTAGTTGGTCAGCTGCTTCAAGCGATATATTTTGATTACTTTCCTTCTTATATAGTATATTCTATTGCAGGCCTAAAACATGTCAGTCACAATATCCACATGTTATTAGGATTTAGGACTGGAGTTCGAGGCTAGATTATTTCTAAATTTAAAGTTTTAACTTTTAAGCTTGTTTAAGCTTTTAAATGTCACTGGTAAGTTGTAAGCATTTAAATTGTTAAAGTTGTCAGGGTTTTTTACTCTTTAGTTCTATTTGTATTTTGTAATTTGTATTACATTTTTAATAAATTTTTTATATTAAAATCATAAAATGCAAGTGAAATTGTTAAACTAGTTTACTTTTATAATATAATTCAAATTCATAAATCTTTGTTGGTTACTTTATTACTAGTCCATTAAAACAAAGTCATATTTCACGTATGTGATACTGGAGCATGCTTGAAATTGAATGCTTCGCATGAACATTCTATTATCAAGCTTTGGACATGGAAAAAAATTCAAAGAATTGGTACTCAGTTACTACCCGGTTCGTACCCGGATCCGGCAAATAGTACATCCAGAATTTTTCAAATACTCGGATTCGGTACTCGGTGAAAATTGTCTACCCGGCTGACCCCTAATATAAATGCTCAGAATGAATGAATAAAAGAAGATGCTGCAGTGTATTATAGGTTGGTTTCTAATCGAAACTGTGATTCATTTAGTTGACCAATCACCTGTAACTGGTACCCTTTGACAATCATTGCAAGAAATGTTAAAAAAGTAGTATTAGTATTATCCATTCAACAAGTCATACTGTGTAAACTTTTTTTTGATGCTGCATTGAACATGCTGGAAGCAACATGTCATAGCAAAACAATCCTTATTTTTCTTTAGGAACTATTGAATGGCACATATAAAGCAGATATAACAGATATATAACAGATATAACATATAAAGCTTGGCACAATTAATTGGTATGGATGGAACACTGATATATTTTTAGTCATTCTGTCGGTCTAAATTCGGGTAGCTAGAGGTTTGCAAGTTGCAACCACTGTTCCATGAGTCAGTGTGCGCTCCATCCCATGTTTAACATAACTTACCATGGCATCTCCATAAGTTTTTCCTGGACACATATATTTGAGAAGTACATTATAGGTTTTCCAGAATGGATGACAGGAAATACCCCTGAGCTCAACCAAGCGTTTTCTGACATTGAATGTAAAGTAGTGATGCAGATTATATTTAGCCTACTAAGGAAAATGTGGCACAACAGGTGGAAGGGTTAATAACTGACTAAATCCAGAAATAGATGAACTACATTCTAAATTCTCACATGAAGTCAGAGAAGAAATCGGAGCAGTATTAGCACATATATTCAATTAATCTTGAGAGGTGTCGCGGGAATGGAGAGATACTGTCATAGTTTCATTGTTCAAGGAGGTAAACAGAGATGCACCATGTCACCAGTATTGTGTGTAAGGTCATGGCGAAAATTGTTGAGGATAATATAGTAGAGCATTTGAATGAGCATAATATTATTTTGGGCCGTGAACACGGATCTACACAGACTGCTATAGAGATAAGAATGAAAAAGTGTGGACTAACAGCGTTGGAGGTTGAGAGGTGCCGAGGATACTCGATTTCCACCAAGAAAGGTAACTCGGGGGCATATGTATAAATTATTGGGCACATAGGATAAGTAATTAGGTAAATTGATTATTTAAGGAAATGAAAGAAACAATATAGGCAGAAGTTCTTCAGTGCAAGAGTTGTCGAATTGTGGAATGGATTGGATGATAATGGTGTCTCGATGTACATTATCACAGCCTTTAAGAGGAACAAACCTGGGGCTGATAAGCATGTTCCAGGTCAGTTTGCAGTGGTTCTAAAACAGAGCAGCTGTCTTCTGAACCCCTTGTTATGTGATGTTATTCTCCAGAGAATGTAAATTGTATGGCTTGGCATGTCTAACAGTTTTACAGATAATAGTCTCCCATTCCATTGGTGATTAGACTTCAACATGTCGATCCATTTACGTTCCATGAGGCTTTACATGTGCTACAGCAATATCTTCTAACCATGATGCATCCAATTTTATTTGCTTTCACATTCTTCTCTGTCAATTTATTTTTGTGATGCATTCTCTTCAATTGGTAAATATTGTGTTTCCATGGTCTACGTGACCTTTTTTTGTTCGTTTCTGTTACTATATACTCGGTTGGTGAGAATATGTCTTGCTGTATGCATTATTTGCATCTTTGACAACCTCAGAGCTATGTTCGACACGTGTTGCTCTCTGACAAAGGGGACCATTGTCCTCGATGACTGACCCAACTGGGACATTCTCCACACTGATTGCTTCAGTTGCAGTTTTTGCCTAATGAATTCCGCTTCTTTGTCCATCAGCTTCTACTTCAGTGACCATATACCTTTGCCTTCATGATTCTCTTGGTACCACTGTCCTCAATAGCCCGCTCCACAAGACCATACCACCTCAATCTGCCCTCTCGTATCTTGTCCAATATGCACACCACTCGCAGTGATTTCCTGATATAATTTCTTTTCCTATCCATTAGTGATAAGTATTCCCCAGTATGCATTGTAGCATTCTCATTTCAGTTCTTTCGCCCTTTTAGTGTCCACACCACTGCCCGATACATCAACACAGGTACAATCATTGTCTCAACCTAAACCAGGGGCTTCTACACACATGTCCGTGGAAGTAGACTGCTTCCAATAATTCCTTGGGGGGGGGGGGATAATAGTCCGTGATCTTGGAGGGGAATAATTTAATTAATTATTTTATTTATTATTAATTAAATAATTTATTTAACTAATACAATTAATTTACAAGAAAGGCCTTTTTTCATGAGAATAATTACTTGATGGAATCGAACATGCACATTACACCGGTAAGAAGATGGTAATGAA
This sequence comes from Bimastos eiseni, assembly GCA_959347315.1. Lineage (NCBI taxonomy): Eukaryota > Metazoa > Annelida > Clitellata > Crassiclitellata > Lumbricidae > Bimastos > Bimastos eiseni. The sequence continues at coordinate 18,603,132 of OY365811.1, forward strand.
CTTCGTAAGCCCATCATATGTAGGCCTACAGCAACTCCTGTCAGTCATGAAGGTCTTGATAATAGAACAAATTTTTGGTCACATAAGGCAGAAGAGGTGTTTTATTATTGCCGATGGCACGTACGACAGCAGCAAGAAAGAAGCAGCGGTGTTGCTAGGTCACTCCAGGGGTGTCAATCCCTCTGAGTGATACAGGCAAAACCCTGTCCCAAGAGCCAGGAAGGCAAGATATTCCCTAAGACGCAGAATATGTCCCATCCCCCCTACATAAAATTGAAGGCATTTGTTTCTAAACCCCCCTTTTCAGGACGCTCTTGGGTCACTACTTAGAAATGAACGACTACGGCCTTTCGTAACCAGCTCGAGCAACATGTCTCTTGTGTTGGAAACTGTTCAGGAACGTGGCTTTGTGAATTGATTCTTGATGCATTGACTGAAACAACCACAAACATTGATTGGGTAGCTGGACAAGGTTAGATGGAGCTGGGAACATAACATAACAAGGGTTTAAGGTGATTCAATTTGACCGTTGATGATTAATAGCCCTATTTTCCAAGTTCCCTCTTAATTGCTGTTATAGTGTCCACTGAGACAATAGGCTACTATCATCCAAACCACTCCACAAGTCTACAACTCTTCGATGAATTTTTATAAAGGGTTAAGGACTAAGATACAAGATTTAAATTCTAAAGCTTAATGCATAAATTTTGATGGTCATCGCTTCAACCTTGTCATGCAATTAACAGTTTCGAGTTATACTGAAATAAAGAATGCCCTCGGGCTGTTGGAAGAACTCTTTAGGTTTTCCTGCAGGCACATGAAAAAATTAATGCTACCTATCTGGACGCCCAGAACAATGGAAGGCAAAATCGTCAACTGAAGTAGGTTGTCTATACAAGATGGAATAGTAGAATAGTAGCTTGCAGTTAATGCGACCATCCAAAGATTCTGTGTAGTAGCCTACTATCCATGGGATTCCAGCCTCGAAGCGCTCTCTTCGTATATGGGTTAATACTCAGCGTCAGTTTCTGGAGCCCATGACTTCTCGCAATACCTCAAAAATGTCAGATTCATTATTAGGCCTACTTTGTTTTCCCTAAACTGCAAGGCATCAGTATTCTGTAGATCTGGCAATGGCAGCAAAGTTGACGTCAAACTGTAGGGCAAAATTTGAAGCAATGCGCCAAGATAGCAACGTCCACGTCACGTGGCAGCTTTTACTGCAGAAATCTACTTCATTTGTGAATGACCATCTCATTGATGTACACATTGATGAAAGAAGACAGAAATTATGATGAAGTGCATGCTGGATGCCATTGGATGCATGGAGAGGGTTTGCAGCAACGAGACCATAGAACTGAAGAGAGAGTAGGCCTATTCAGCAAGACATGTGCGTTCTAGTACTAAATCAGCAGGCCCGAAGGCAAAGGATTGCGAAAAGTGACCAATTAAAACGAAATCTTATCACTGTCTAGATTCTAGAAAGTTGCTCAAACTAATTGAATTTCCAGCATTAACTTAGCTATTATAATGGTAGGCCTAAACAAAGAGGTTTAAGTTGTTTAAGTTCAACATGTTGGCATTGTAACTGGGAAAATCGGAAAATGAACACTTCATGCATCCATGTATATTAATTACCATGTATATTAATTAAGTAACGTTACTATGTTTTAAAGTACTTTCCAAGTGTAACAATGTTACTTACAATAGTAGTGTTACTTTCTGTTGTAAAGTATTTTGTTAAGTAACATTACTATTGTCAATTTTTAGAGAAGGCAATGTCAGAAATTCTGAATAGTCATAAACTGCTACAAAAGTTGCTAATAATCTCTGAAATAATCTGCATTTAATCAGGAGTCCGTCGTCCACTCCGAGGCTTGGTGGGGTGATCTTGCTTCCATCACGTTTGGGGTGGATAGAAGCCTCTGACCTAAACTTCACCTGCCTTATTAGCTGCCCCTTTTTTCTGGAAACCGGGAAACTTCTTTGTCCTGAGGCAACCCTCGTTAATATGTGTTAATATCTGGGGGCTTTAGAAGTTTGCAGATTGTGGTCGTTGAGCTGCCTCTAGATTTTTATCAAGAGCAATCTTATTTTGGACTAATATTTGTTAAGGATATAAAAAACACATGAGTGTCAACTTCAGAAATGAGCTCTACCCTGCTATGCATATTTGTGTCTGGACACTTGCTATATTTTTATTACAAGCATTTTTAGCTGTTTCTATGAGATAGTTATTGTTTATTGTAACATACGATTTAGCTAGGAAGCTATTTTATGCTGTTTGATAATGAACACAACTGAGATTTGATATCCTAGGTGCATCTTAAAAGAATCCACCGACAACGATGAAGGATGTAGAAGTAACCGTTGACAAGTGACTAACTGGTGTACGAGATCGTGGAAGCAGTCGATTAAAGTGAAGCAATGCCGGAAACAAAGTCAGGCGATGCAGCTGAAGACTGACTATTATTGATCTTATGCCTTAGTTTGCTCTGTAAATTGACATTGACATTTCATTCATTTTGAATTTGTCATTGACAGATTTTTACATAATTGCTTTTTGAGAGCTTCATTTGGCACTTTATAGGATGTCTTCATTTTAGTCTCTTAAGATTTCAGTTTCTTGACTTTATATATCTGAGGACACTTCTGGAACTGAGAATGTGTTTCTAATTGTTCAGTTCTGATTTATTTTAATATAATGGTTAAAACTTTACAATCTGGTCTTCATGTCCGAAACAGCAATTGCATTATTGCTTTTAGTCAGAAGTTTTATTTCTACTGAACTTAATAATTTTAATAAGCGTCATGCTTGTGTTAATAAAACTTCAGCAGTGTGAATTATGCGTGAAATTTTCAGTTACATAATATGGGTTATTCATACCGATGGCTTTTGGTTGGTCAAATTGGTAGCCTACTTGGGATGATTTTGTAGGCTGCATTCCGTGTAGGCTTATTTGTGGGCTGCCGACTTGGGACTAAGATGGAGATCTTAGCCAAATTGACACTGACCCAGGCTTCCCACTCTGGGCCCATATTGGAAGCCCATACAGGTTCCACACATGGAGTCCATCTGGAGCCCACATGGGCTTATTTATGGGCTCCCAACTTTGGGCCAAGGTAGAACGTGTGGCCAAATTGACACCGAGCCCAGATGGGCTGCCAACATGGGGCCAATATTGGAAGCCCATATGGGTTGCCCACTTTGGACCTATGTCAAGCCCGCGGCCAAATTGACATCGAACCCAGATGGGCTACCCACATGGGGCTCATATTGGAAGCCCATATGACCTTCCCACGTGGGGCCCATTTTGTGCTCATGTAGGCTTATTTGTAGGCTGCCCACTTGAGACCTATGTGGAGCCCGCGGCCAAATTGACATCGAGCCCTGATGGGCTGCCCACGTTGGACCCATATTTGAAGCCAGTGTGGGCTTCCCACGTGGGGCCCATCTTGTGCCCATGTGGGCTTATTTGCAGGATGCCCACTTGAGATCTATGTGGAGCCCGTGGCCAAATTGACATCGAGCCCAGATGGGCTGCCCGCGTAGGGCCCACATTGGAAGCCCATTTTGAGCCTACGTAGGATCATTTGTGGGCGCCCAACTTGGGGCGTAAGTGGAGCCTGCGGCCAAATTGATATCGACCCCAGATGGGCTGCCCACGTGGGGCCCATATTGGAAGCCCATTTGGGCTTCCAACATGGGGCCCAACTGAAGCCCACGTAGGCTGTCCTATTAGCCACGTTGAAAGCCATTTGGGCTTCCAACGTGGGGCCCATCTTGAGCCTACGTAGGCTCTTTAATGGGCTGCCCACTTGGGACCTAAGTGGAGCCCGCGGCCAAATTGACATCGACCCCAGATGGGCCGCCCATGTGGGCCCCACAAAGTTGCCCACATGGGACCCAGATTGGTAGCACTTGGGCATGTTGGCTGGGTAACTATAGTGCCTTGACATCTGCATCCACTGAATAGACACAGGCACAAACATTTAATGTTTCACTCATCAGTGAACTGATGATTTCTTCGAAATCTATAGTCTCTCGATGACCGACATCATCGACCGCCTACTTCCGGTCCGTCCAGTCAAACTTCGGTCACATCCTCTTTCTCCCTGGTTTAAATAAATGGAGAAAATGTCACTGTTTACGTCGTCAAGCTCGTCGTCTTGAGCGCATCTTTCGGGGCACGCGTTCTGCTGACGATTGGGCTGCCTGGGTGGTCTTCGTCCGTTCCATGCACCGACAATACATGGAGAAGGAGGGTGAATATTGGGAGAGGAAGATTTCTTCCAGTGCTGGTGACACTCGACAACTCGAGGCCAAGGATCTCCTTGGGAAGCCGCCGTCTTCCAACACGCAGACACAGCTCATTTTACAGCTGAAGCCTTCGCGACTTAAACGAGTCCAAGATATTTTCCATCTGCCAGGACACAGCTCAATTACCGGAATCTGACCTGTACCTTTACGAATTGTCGCTTCGTTGACCTTTCTGAGATGAAGGACATTGAACTTTGTCACCTTATACTTTCTTCTCCACCTAAGTCATCGGAGCTGGATCCACTTCCTCCGTTCCTCGTCCAGGAATCGATAGATGACCTTCCACCGTTCCTCGCTCTACTTTGCAGCACCTCTCTTTGCGAAAGAGTCTTGAAGTCGTCCCAGAAGCGCTCGATCGTCAGGCTAACAATGAAGCTGTTCCATCTAGCAATATAGGCCAATAGCTAATGTATTCATTTTATTTCTATGATAATTGAAAAACCTGCTTAGCTGTTTAGACGCTAACATTCTACTTCCTCCATGTCAATCTGGGTTTCGCAAGGGTCACTCACCGTATTACCCGCTTCTCCGTGTTCTCTCTCTCTCTCTCTCTCTCTCTCTCTCTCTATATATATATATATATATATATATATATATAAACGGGTAACCTGGGACCTGTCCAGCGTCCATGGCATATATATGCCATGGACGCTGGACAGGTCCCAGGTTACCCGTTTTGCCTTATATGACGTCAGCGCTACATTTGGCTCGGTGGATAATGATTTCCTCTTGAGTCGCCTCTCTTTACATTTTGGGATGAGGGATTAAGGGACCTTCCACTTCTCTGGATCACGTCTTATCTCTCAGAGCGTTCTACATCTATTACGGCTGCAGAAATATCAAGGATGCAGAGACAGGAGACTTTGTGATGAGAGATGGGAGAAACAAGTTTATTCACGAATGGTCTCGGTTAAGTGTCGCTGGGTAAGACTAGACTGGTGTGGATTAAGGAGTGAGTTGGAAGTCGGGTAGTCATTGTTCCGTGATAGGAGGACTATACGTTCAGTTAGTTCACAAATGAATGGCAGGTTGGAGGTAGATCGGTTAGAAATCATTTTTGATCGGGTGATGCATGGTTTCTTGAGGAATGGAGAGACAAAAACGAATGTTTGAAGAGCAGAAGAAGTTGCCAGTAGATAAAGAGATGGTTATTATTTTGACAATAATGGGAAAAGGAATTGACTTTCATTAATCAAGGACGTAGGAATAAGGTCGATGGGTTCGCATTGCTTAACTGGAGGTGAATCGATTGTGGGTTTGTTAGGAAGAGATCACAGTGACGTATAATACGGGATATTTCAATCTCTCAAGATGGTTGGAAGGGTGATAATGATGATGATGACGACGACGACGATGATGATGATGATGATGGAGGTGGAAAATGAGAAGAATCATGAGTAGCGGGGAGGGAGTATTCTGGGACCTGGGAGTGAATCAATTGTGGCTTTGAAGAAGTGATCGAGGAGAGAGACGGAAGGTGGTAAGCCCAAGTTTTCCGAGCAGAATGAGCATAGCGGCTCGGCTATTAAAGCAGATGGAAGATAATTTGGAAGTGGGCTGGAGGAGTTCCGATGGAGGAGCTGCTTTACAGTTTTCCAGAGAAGGCGAGGATCAGACGAGCTTGAGTGAACCACTACCAATAGGAAGCAAGACCTCTTTTTGTCCAGAATGTGATGGTATTTATTTGTGGCTGGATTTAAGGCAAAAATCAAAGAGTCGACTGATTATTTTCAAGAAGATGAAGTATTAGAAAAGGCATAGATCATTTTTGCTAAGGCTAAGTTATATGAGTTAGTTTTAATTAATTATACAGCATGCACATGAAGCTTCATGTGCATGCTGTGGCATGCATTTTGTGAAACTGATCATGTTATGTCTAAGCGCATGCACGCATTAATATCATGAGATGAGAGTGACCGTTGTTGGCAGACTATATTAAACAGGAAGTGTGTTCGTTCGTCCGCCGTTGGCTCTGTTTACACGCGTCCGTCTCTCTCGCATTTTGCACATCACGAACCAACCGCCTACCAACTATAAGCATATCGAACATCTACTTCGACGTTCGGATGCAATTAGTGATTCATCTCACGCCATCTGTTCGTCCATAGTGTTTCAGCCCTGAAACCACAAACGCTGACACTCAACATTGGCCTATACGCATACGCCACACGTGGAAACCCATTAACGACGACACTTTATCGGCTCAGAGAAAAATAGTATTGGTATATCCTTGCCGTATACGTATATGCCTATGATAAATTCACAGCAAAATCCAGCACCGTGATGGGCCTAGAGTTACATACTGTTTGTTGATCGTTATTTTTCCCATGATTTCATCTGGAGTTATCGCAGCTGGACACAATTTCACCAGTTGCTTTCATTAGCATCCTAACAAATAGCCATACGGCACTAGGTCTATAGTGCTGAACTGCTGTATCTGCTGTGTAGCCATGAAGTTCCTGCAATTTTCTGTATCTAAGTCATAATATCTGCTGTGATAATAATTCTTTGCTCATTTTGCATTGTCCAGCATTTCTAGTAGTTTGCCAATAATAAAATTGGTTTAACAGATTCACGTCTTGGATTTCTCTGCTGTAGGCCTAGGTGTGCTTTATAATTATAATTTTACCCATCTTATTTCATTTCCAAAAGTCTGTTCTGTTACCTGCCCATAATTTAAAAGTTGTATGCAGAGGTCGGTGCATGTAGCAGGAATAGCCTGAAAGAAATAAAAAAAAGGAAAAAACGATAAAAAACGGAAGGTCAAATAATTTGACTTTGTTATCTCTTGCGCTGCATTTTCAAATTAATAGTGTTGCTAGAACTATTTCATTGTCAACTAGCACAACCTTCTTAGCAAGCGCTAAATAACAGTAGGCCTAATCGATGACAATTTTTTTTAGCTATCTCAGTTTCTTCTTTAGGCCTACATTTTTTAAACAACAACATACACTGTACATAAAAAGTGATCACATGTCTATGGTGTCTAAATAGGCTAAGCGTGTGCAAATATTATAACACAAATACAAATCACAAAGTTTTTAGACCAGGTTTTAAAGAAATTACTTATAACTGTTTTGTAAGTTCTTTTTTATTTTTTAATCCTGTGGTCTTGCCTCAGAACTGTTCATTCCAAACTCCTTACACAATAATGCAGCATGACTTTCAACAAACAGTGACCTCTGCAGAGGGCCTTTCGGTCATGCTATTACATAAAGCAGCATGGTAAAAGGACTCTCTGCAGAGGTTGCAAAATTTCCTTAAATTTTAAGGAATTTGTGTACTCCAGAAAATTAGTTGATGAACCTCTCTGCTGCAAATTGTCATAAAAATTATGGAGATTGGACAAACTGACTTCTTTAAACTTTAAACTTTTCATCATCATCATGTGCATGAAATAGCCTATGTCCACACTTTTATAGCCACATTTTTCTCTGACGTTTTTCCATTTTCCTGCATTAATACAGGAAACTTAAACTTTATGTCATGAATGTGACCCTAAAATCAACAGCTGCAACATTGCTCTGCACATACCATGACAATTGTTTAAGGCATCTCAAAACATCCTTCAGCATGCACGTTTCACTAAATAAAAACCATGAGCGAGACACAGGATTCCACTAATGAATAAAATAGCGAAGATAAGTTTCCTCAGCACAAATTGCCTTTAATCGATTCGACCTGTAGCCTATTCGTCTTACAAAATACAGCATTAAAAGAAACGGAAGTAGGTATATACTAAAAAAACAAGATTATGCTTCACTCTCTAATCTGGTTTATGCTCTCTGCCGTAAAACACCAGTAAGTAAGTAATTATTAAACTTTAACGGTCATTGGACACTAGATAATTGATTCTTCAGGAAACGACCAAAGAGCTGAGGGTCATTATATTTTAGGCTGCCTATTTGAGGGGTTAGGACAAAAACAATAGGGGTTCAAACGCGCGCCCAGGGGTTCAACCCCTCAATTCCTCCGACAGCTAAAACACTATTAATTCAAAACAGTTTGTAAGCCTGAAGATAATTAAGACAGTGTCACACGATGGCATTTCAAGGTTCTGGTGTAGAGCTCTGCGCCGACCTAGAAGTTTCGGCGGCGGCGCGTCGGTCATTCACATTTAGTAGTAAAAAATTCGGCGGCGGCGGTGTGATCGGCGCAGTGTTCAATAAATTTTAGCAAACCTGCTTCAGAAGTTGTTCGGCAAGGTAACTTGTTTTATAATGGTATGCATATTCTACATTATTTTTTGCTGTTGTCTGATCTCACATTTTTATTAGAGAAACAATTATTCTCAGAGACTCAGAACAGACGTTTACGAACAAAAAGCAAGAAGTAATAATTTTAGTTTCTCTTATCAAAGCACACCGAGCAAGAAGACGTTATCAGAATTCGCCACCTTTCCAGATTTATTGGTCAATAACCTGAATGACTTCCACATGAAACCTTTTCCATCATTCTTAATTATTTTGTACTAGTCGTTCAACCTAAGCAGCACATTCACAATAGTAGTAGTCGTTGTAGCAATGGAAGTAGTAGCAGCAATAGCAGCAGTAGTTGTAGTAGCAGAAGTAGTAGTCGGGTCAACTTATAACAACTTACGGTACGAGCAGCGGCAACAATAGCAGGACAGTGGATAACATTTGTTCGTATCCATCGCCACCAAATGGCTTGGGTCTCCCAGGGTCTCATTGTGATGATGAAGACGGAATGTACTTGTGTTTCAATGAAGCGCATTTTATAGTGCCTATCTCACAAGGTCTTTTCTCTACGCAAGCCATGATAAAGAAGAGAAGCAAAGGAGCAATCCATCAAACGAGATTGAAGTATGAAGTATTACCGTCTTCATTATCTGAGCCTCATCCTACGAGGGTGGATGGCCCCCGCTGATTTGAATCCCAAAACACTCGATTGACAGTATAGTTATTAGCAGAGTGGATCAATATTTGTCCGTGAGCAGCAGCAGCAGCCACTAATTGAATACCTAACAGTCAGTCCTCTGCAGAATCCTATGAAATGTATCTGCTTAAACTGCGTATGAAGAAAACCAGACTTTTGTGGGCCTAGGCGTAAGTGACCTGTGACCATAGTCTTTCCGGGCAGCAGGAACATCGACTTGTGTGAAAACGCTTTGCGGCTGTGCGCAGACCACGGAATAAATTATCTAGGGCCAGTGACTGAACTTTACTAATGAAACTGTGAGTTGATATCTTTAATGGAATAATGAATGGAACATATGAAAGAGGAAGACTATAGTCTTCCTCTTTCATATGCTCCATTCATTATTCGCCATCTGCCATTCTGCCATTCATAGCGAATGGCAGATGACTTTGAAGAATGACTTTAAAATTTATTGTCTGCGCACGTGGTCGGCCATTTTGATTGGTTCACTGACTCTGCGTAATTTCGACGATTGTTTTAAATTATATGCAGAATTATATGCAGATTCTATTATGTTGGAGTTCTTTAGTCCTAGCTTTGCGTTCTGAATTAATTCGTCGACTACATCTTCCTTGAAACTCTTGCCACTGCCGTAAAAATTGGCGCGAAACTGAAGTGGCGAACGAGACCGCGATCACGGTCTCAGTAGATGACTAATTTTATTTACTCTTTATGTTCAAGAATTAGTAACACAACTCAGTTAATAATTTAATGTCTCAACCACTTCTATGTAGGTTACTCCCATTGGAAAATAGTTGAAACAGTTTCATAGCGAATACTGTGCTGTTCAATTTGATTAATTTGTGAGTTCATCAGTGCAAATCGTTCCTTTGTTTGACATAAGACTTATCGTAATCTCGATATTCCTACAGCGTAGCAGTAATAAAAATATTCTGGTTTGTCAATCTAGCACACAAGTACTCGACGATCGCACGATTCCTGATTGTTAAGTTACAATTATTGTTGTTCTAGCTGACTGACAGTAGCTGTCGAATAACATCCTATGACGTAACTTCTTCTCGACCAACAAATAATTGTGTGGTTCCCTCGATAGCGCGAGAACGGTGTACGCTTTCTGCATATATGACTCTTTTGTTATTGGCTCTACCGAAACATTATAACCAAAGATCCCAGAGTCTCTAACATCTTTGATAATTATTACTATCTGTTGTTGCTGTTTCTGTTTAGCGGTGATAGGCATTGTTGCATGGAGCCTTGACGTCCTCGGAAATGATCCGACACTGAATTGGCCTAGCTGGTGTTGGATCAGTCCCAATGTCATGATCGTTAGCACTCTTTTCTGGCAATATGTGACAGGGAAGGCGTGGGAAATTGCCTGCTACTTCCACACAGTCATCTTGTATGCTCTTATCAAATATACTCTACAAAAACAGGTATGCCCTATATATATATATATATAGAATATGTGCCATCGTCTGGCGCTGTCTTGTTTGCCTCTCTTACTGTTCAAAATCGCTCAGAACCGAGCGACATCGAAGACAACAAACATTAAAATTTCCAGCGAAGTCATTCTACATGTATAGGCCTACTGCTAAAGAAATACAGCCTATCTTTGAACTTCTAGATAATTCTCAAGACCAACAATTTAGGGCCCACATTAGGGACCCGCGAAGGATCGATGTTCGATTCCTTGATTCGAAACATTTCGAATCATGCTTTATGACGCTGACCGTTCATTTCCTCGCAGATCATTTCGTCGCTGATCATTTCGTCGCAAATCATTTCGTCGCAGATCATTTCGTCGCAAATCATTTCGTCGCAAATCATTTCGTCGCAGATCATTTCGTCGCTGATCATTTCGTCGTTAAGGAAAGGTGTAAAATGGACCTTCAAAGTTTAAGAATAGCGGCGCAAGACAGAGAACTATGAAGACAGATGACAAAAGTTGCATTGGACACCTACGGGTCTTCAACCAATAACCATGATGATGATGATGTTCTTACCATACAATTCCAATCCTCATTTTTGCTTTATTTGTGCCGGTAGGCCTAATCGAGAGCATTTGAACGGTGAGATAACTAGGAACTACGATCTGCGGGTATACCCGTACATGAGCCGTACCCGCGACATCACTTTGAGTTACTTACAGGTGCCAATGATATGCCAGTTGACTACTTACAGAACAAGATAATCACGATTCCATAGATTATGTCTGGATGGAGAAATATTTATACAATAGAGGGAAATAAGTACTAGAATATGGAGAGAATGGTGGAAACAGCAAATAAGGTGGAGCGAGATGACAATCATTGTTTCCAGATACGCTACAAGGCGCTCTTGTTGCATTGCAGAAAGTCTTCTGCCCAAATATATACAATTCTGCTGATGATGTGGAGGAAATGGAAGAGGAGGAGGAGGAGTAAGATGGAGATAAAGAGCAGGAGGAGAAGCAGCAGGAGGAAGATGATGGGAGTCTGATGATGAGGAAATGGAGGAGGAGGATGGGGAAGAGTAGTTAGAACGATAGGAAAAGCAGCAGGAAAACCAGGAGGAGGAAGATGAAGGGAGGCTGATGACGAGGAAATGGAGGAGGAGTAAGATGGAGAAGGATTATGATGGAGAGGAAGAGCAGGAGGAATAGCAGTATGAGAGAAATGAAAATGAAGCTTATGATGTGAGGAAATGGGGGAGGAGAAGAGGAGGATGAGCGAAATGTAGAGGAAGAGCAGGGGAGGTGCTGGGGGAGGAAGATGGAGAGAGGCATATGATGTTGATAAAGGAAGAAGAGAATGAGGATTGAGATTAAGTGGAGGAGAAGGAGGAGCAAGAGCAAGAGCAAGAGCAAGTACATATGCGTGTGTATATATGTATATTTTATATCAATGTATATATATGTGTAGATTGTGTGCAAGCATATGGTTCTTGGATTTATATATGCCAGATGATCAATGGCATTTAGGTTATTGATGGTACACGATTTTCCTGTATATTTTTGACGGTGACATTGTAACTCCAAAACTTGACGTCGGCACGGGTAAAATCGGGTATACCCGTACCCGTGATTGCTCTACCTGTACCCGAATCCGACAAATACGTATCCGTACCCTAACCGTGGGTACGGGTATAGCCGGTGTACCCGTGGGTGTGGTATACCCGCAGACCTGTATATCCGCTATACACGTATAACTTATTATAGTGTATGAACCGAATAAAAGCTATAACGCAAGTTCAAGCACGAGCTGTAGGCTATCATGTTGTACGCTAGGTTCAAATAAGGTTTGTTTGTAACCCGTGTAACCATGTTCCTAGTAGATGTTTGTAGTAAAAATATTTAAAAAATTAAAACATGGCGTATTACCACACAGCGTTAATAATCAAAATCAAAAATGGACAACAATATAACATCAATATAACAATATTACTACTTTTCATTCATGTCATTCAACAATTCCTAAAAATACATGGATGTACTTTTGTTGAGCGGCTGTCATCATTCAAATGAATGTTAAACCTTGCATGTATAGAAAGGACAATTATTGAGAGAAAAGCAGAGTTTAGTTGAATGTTTTTCTGGTTTCTTTGAGCGAAGAAACCGAACAGAAATCGTCTGCATCCGACGACAGATGGCGATGCGGCCAATCGACCGAACGAGTCCGTGATAGCAGAGGCCAACCGAAAGTTGATCTTTGTTCCTGTTATCTTCATCGTTCTGAGAATCTGGGGCACAATCCGGTTCATCGTCGGAGCCCACTTCCGAACAGCACCTGCAATTCTCAATGCACTAGCATGGATAGTTCCGCTACAGGTTATGCCTTTGTTCTAATCTATCCTGATCGGATCTTAACATTTATGTAGCGCCATTTCAATTGATAATTTCTTCGGAGTGATAGCCTACATTTGTACGTGCCTCTAATGAATAGCCCCTAAATTAAAAACGAGTGAGTTTCTATAAGAAACAATAGGCCTATAGGACTTTTAATTGTTTCGTTAAGAAATTGTTGACTAAGCTAAATTGTTGAGGTAGGCCTACGTACACCCTGCTCTTCAGTCTCCTCGACCTTCCCTTCTCTCGTTCACTGAAACGAACAGAGAATAATGCAGCAGCATCTCTCTCCCTCTCTTTGTCTCTCTCTTCCCTCTCCTCTCTCCCTCTCTTTGTCTCTCTCTTCCCTCTCCTCTCTCCCTCTCTTTGTCTCTCTCTTCCCTCTCCTCTCTCCCTCTCTTTGTCTCTCTCTTCCCTCTCCTCTCTCCCTCTCTTTGTCTCTCTCTTCCCTCTCCTCTCTCCCTCTCTTTGTCTCTCTCTTCCCTCTCCTCTTTCCCTCTCTTTGTCTCTCTCTTCCCTCTCCTCTTTCCCTCTCTTTGTCTCTCTCTTCCCTCTCCTCTTTCCCTCTCTTTGTCTCTCTCTTCCCTCTCCTCTTTCCCTCTCTTTGTCTCTCTTTTCCCTCTCCTCTCTCCCTCTCTTTGTCTCTCTCTTCCCTCTCCTCTTTCCCTCTCTTTGTCTCTCTCTTCCCTCTCCTCTCTCCCTCTCTTTGTCTCTCTCTTCCCTCTCCTTTCTCCCTCTCTTTGTCTCTCTCTTCCCTCTCCTCTTTCCCTCTCTTTGTCTCTCTCTTCCCTCTCCTCTCTCCCTCTATTTGTCTCTCTCTTCCCTCTCCTTTCTCCCTCTCTTTGTCTCTCTCTTCCCTCTCCTCTTTCCCTCTCTTTGTCTCTCTCTTCCCTCTCCTCTTTCCCTCTCATTGTCTCTCTCTTCCCTCTCCTCTCTCCCTCTCTTTGTCTCTCTCTTCCCTCTCCTCTTTCCCTCTCTTTGTCTCTCTCTTCCCTCTCCTCTCTCCCTCTCTTTGTCTCTCTCTTCCCTCTCCTCTTTCCCTCTCTTTGTCTCTCTCTTCCCTCTCCTCTCTCCCTCTCTTTGTCTCTCTCTTCCCTCTCCTTTCTCCCTCTCTTTGTCTCTCTCTTCCCTCTCCTCTTTCCCTCTCTTTGTCTCTCTCTTCCCTCTCCTCTCTCCCTCTCTTTGTCTCTCTCTTCCCTCTCCTTTCTCCCTCTCTTTGTCTCTCTCTTCCCTCTCCTCTCTCCCTCTCTTTGTCTCTCTCTTCCCTCTCCTTTCTCCCTCTCTTTGTCTCTCTCTTCCCTCTCCTCTTTCCCTCTCTTTGTCTCTCTCTTCCCTCTCCTCTTTCCCTCTCTTTGTCTCTCTCTTCCCTCTCCTCTCTCCCTCCATCCTTCTCTATTTCAACCTAACCGCTCAACGCAATACTTATCGCATTGGCGTACAGAGGAGGCCCTCGAGTTCATTCATTAATTCATTTTTTAAATTTAATTAGCGTCCTCTAAAGAAGTTTTCTCGGAGACCAACTTTAGAAGCGCTATCAAGCAAACCACGGCGATATAATATCAGACTTAAGCAGCTTGTGAAACAAAGGCGCATTACTTCGTGGTAGCAGACGACGGAATTGGGCCAGGCTGGAGAGACTGGGAAATCAGAGTTGAGCCAGGTCAGAGATGCTGGGCAATCAGAGTTGAGCCAGACAGGAGAGACTGGGCAATCGGAGTTGAGCCACATTAATTGCAGTTTAACTAAACTTTGTGATAATAAAAAACATTAGCGCCACCCTCCAACTGTATCCAGTCTTGGGACTGGCACTGCTGGACTACAAGCAGTGGTGGTCTAGAAATAGCCTAGAACATGAAATCCGACGAAGACAACAGTGAATGAAAGACAAACTTCAGAAGTAAATTGAGACAGATCTCTTGACACGTGAGATCAGAGAAAACGACTTAGCAGGAGAAACTGGAAAGAAGTCATGACTCATGTGCCGAACCCCACTCATCACGCAATCAACTTTTAGCTCAACGGTTTCTCGTTGTAAGCTTTTTCTTTCTGGGTAAGACATTAATTTTTTTGAGCTTTCATATGTTTCCTCAGGAAAACTGTTGAGGTTCATCCTCATTAGTTTGCTCGGTCTGCCATTCCATGATTCTCACCTAACAATTATCCAAACAGAACAGTTTGGCTAATACGGACTTCTTTTGATATAGTAAATGCCTGCGAGCAATTCATCACAGTGAACTACTGGTGGCTTTTAAGCAGCCATCAATGCATGTAATCAATTGCGATAGCCTTTGTTTTGCTAATCAGGGAATCGGCGACAGCATCCAGGGATTCGCCAACTGCATCATTTTTCTGTGTTTGACAAAGAGAGCTCGTCAGAGATGCATTGCTGCTGCTGTATCCAGATGCGACTGCAGCAGGAAGCATCCGAATGCGCCGCAGTTGCCTACATCCAGTCCATCATCACCTGCAGGGGACCGACACCGTGCAGACCTATACTCAGCTGGTGACGACGGCATCCGGATGGATTGTGACCTAAAGACAGATGCTTTGACTCAGAGGACACCTTCAGTGCAGACGATCACAACGCCGTTGCATGCAATACAATGCAATTGACAATGGTAGGCTTACAGCGCACTTCTACAAAGCAAGTCGTCCTGCAGGAAAGCGCGTTTCGTAACATTCCTTTTCATAATGTAATGTAAATAGATGATTCTAATTTCGATTTAACCGAACTTTGGAGACTATTCCGGTTTTTGGATCATGAGAGTAAGGGGGCACGATTTCCGAACAAACGGTTTGTGCGAAGTAGGATTCATCAAAATGCCCTCGCCTGGATAATCGAAGTCCTCTAGTATTGAAAACAGAACAATTATTGCGTAAACATGTATGCCATCGATGAGGGAGAGGTTCCAGGCTAGATGTCGGGAATCAATTCTAACACTTTTAAGCAGATCTGTCATAACAATTAAAAACTCTGCTTAGTAAACCATTTTTACTTTACAGCGTGCCAATTCAGTCAGATAGTTTGTTACAAGTAATAAAATGTAAGTGTTATATATAAAATTGGTACATCAGTGTTTCACAAGGTAGCAAAGTGATATTAGTCAGGTGATGTGGAAAATTCATACATAGCATAAAAGCCATTTTGCCATCTACCTAGGGCCCATCCATATATTACGTACTCAAAAATCGGATTTTCGAACCCTCTGTTGCACCGCATACATTTCGTGGACCCACTCCCCACGCGTACGTACATTTGAGCTCTACCCCACCCATTGCAAAGGTTAAATAGCTAAAACATCTATGAGACATTGATTTTACCACATTTTAATTTTTTAAGCAGCATATTTAACAGCTTAAATTTGTTAACAGTTATGAAGAATTAAAACACTAACAACACTTGCATTTGAAACCGTTTTAATGCTACATAAAATTGATTAAGCAGGAATAGTCTGTAAAATGCCTAGCAAATTTCTGTCGACGGCTTCTGTTGTCATAACCTGTCGTTAAGCCCTGGATCCATCCAATATAGTCTGTGATTGGGTTTACAGTTCTGATTTTCATGTTCTGTATTGTGGACGTCATAATTGGACAATTATATTTGCGTACGTATATATTTTCGGAACTCCTCCCCACCATACGCACCCCTACGCAGAATGGCAAAATGCTACCCCTTCCCCTCACTGCGTACGTATTATGTGGACGACCCCTACCAAAAGTTATTAGAATTGGCAGAAATTTGCAATGATCTGACAGAAACAATTTTGCAGTTTACTTTGACACACGGTGTATAATTGATATATGTGACCCGTCTGACCAAAACCAGTCGTAAGTCGGATATTTTAAAGTCTTGTTAGTGTTCTATGATGTTCCTGTTTAAAGTAATGAGCAAAACCTGCGGTTCAGTTATTCAATCATTATTCCGAGAAAAATGCATTTAAGTTTGGTATAATTTTGAAATGGAAAATGCCTAGCCAACCGTCTCCAGAATAGTGAAATTTGAAAACGATAAACTAGCTTGTTTGTTTGCTAATACAGCATAGGCTAGACGAATTGTCTGTGCTTTCTACTCATACCAAGTTTGCTATCCTAGCCTTAAGCTTAGCTTGGCTATTAATGGCAAATTATAATAAGTCGTTAAATTATTTAAACAACTAGCTGTCAACTCGTGAAGAATCACGGGTAGGATCATATTTAAGCTCACGATTCAACTGCAACTGGCACTGTTTGTTCTAGCTGTTAACCAGAGAATAATCACGGGTCATACTTGATTTTAACGTTGCTAAAGTAGTGGTGAAGACACTTTGATGCAGAGCTAAAAATAATAGGCCTACACATTAATGAAACGAAACGGTCAACGAATGTATGTCACCTATTGTAACACTGCAAGTTCGCAGCGGTCAATACTAAAATACGCAAAAAATATAAATTACCCATTGAATTTCCGTTTAGTTTGAATAATTGCAAATATAATTACATGACACGATGAATTTAACTTTAATAACTGCATATATACTTACACAGACGCAAATAAAACAGTTTTGAAATGCGATTCAAACATCTGTTTACAATGACATACCTTTTGCAAATAATTAGGTCAACTTCTGTCCAATCCCGTGGTTTGTGCAGCAAGTATGTATAGGTCAACTTCTAATATTTCGGTCAACTTCTGTCCAATCACACGTCTTAGATTCAACTTATGTCCAATCACGCACCTTAGATGTGACGGACAAAGCACGCGACTTAGGTAATTATATAGGTAGATAGCTACCATAAAGTCATCTAAAAGCCATTAAAAATAAAACAAATTTCACCAAATTCAGTTTTTAAAACATATTTAAAAATGAATTTCTGTCAAAAAAAAGAAATTGAAAAAAATTACTTTTTATCACAATTTTACAATTATTTCACTAACGTGTGTTGGGACATACTACTGGTTTTAGTCAAATGGGTCACATATAATTATCATAAATACAATATATGTATATTATGATATATATACTATTAATATATATTATATATATATATATATATATATATAATATATACATCATATATTACTTATTATGTATAATTATATATAATTTTTGCTAGGGAGCTCAGGGTTAATATTGGAAGCAAATGACTATGTGCACATCCTCTCTACACAGCACACGTCGCAGTACATTCATGTGCCACAATTTTTTCTGCCTTTACGAATTTACTTTCTGTGCAAGGCAAGACTTAAAACAATAATGATTATTGTATGCATCCTATGGTGTTCAATAAATTCAACCAGAATGGAACCTTAAAGAGTAACATTTGACCATCTCTGCATGAAAGTTCAGAGATCTCCACATTTTCACCTTCCTTGATCCTGGGTATAAATGTTACCGAATTTAAAAGTTATTATTTCTCAAAGTTAAGTCACACAAAACTTGCTGCTGGAATTTTGTCTTGATGCATTGCATTGGCAAACTACAAGTGTCTCCTCTTTGCATGTTGTTCTTTCGTATTATAGTTCTTGCAGCAATCAGTTTAAATTGCACGCTTCAGTAGCGCATTAATTTTTTCTCCACAAGGACCAGTGGTTCTCCTTTTATTCCATCCACCAGCTGGAGGACTTAACTGAAAATTCCATAGGAAAGCATTCACGGTCTTGAAATTTTTTGTTGTTGCTAGGATTTCATGGATGACATCTTCTATGCAAATGATCCCCAGTTCACCTGTAAACATAACAGCAACACCAACCTTATCAATGACCATCCTTAAGATTCACTCAGAATGAACCAACAACTCCCAACATTTATACATAACATTATACAACCATTAAAACACAACTTAAGAATTGATAAATATGTAACAATCTTGCACTATGACATAATTATGCAATGCAGTAAGAGTGCTATTGTTTTGGAGGCTTAGTTTGCACAACAGTTTTCCAATGAAAGTATATGGGTCAGCTTTCATCTACAGCAAACTTATTGCAAACTTCCACGTATATCTTCTTCTTCTGGTTATTTGTCATGTTCAAATGTCCAATGTTGCCACTCCCTTCTCTGTTTGAACTCTTCTTTAAGCTTTCCATATCCATCTGTCATCATCCAATCCGTTGCTCTCTTCCCCTGCCATCTTCTGGAGGCACTTATTTTCCGTTAAGTTGTCTTCTGAGCTGAGTAGGGATCGCCTCTGATCTCGAGTGGCGCTATCTTGTTCCGTTACAATTCAGTCTTGGTCTTCCTATTGTCCACCTCTCATCCAAACTTTGGTCAATGGCTACTGTTCTTTATAGCAAGTCAAACTCCTTTCAGCATGTGACCAATCCACCTCCTTTGCATCTTTCTTATTGTGTGTATCATGGTCAGTGTGGGGCACGAGACCAAAAACTCAAGACCAAGAGGTCCAAGATTGATGGTCCCAGACCAAGACTCTTTTTTTAAAACAATTCAATTTATTAAGACAATGAAACGGAATAACATGCTTAGCTGCATTTTGGATAATAAAAATTTCGTTTTAGTTAGGTGTGTCATCTGAATTTCTAAAGATCTCAAATGTGCCTTAGTGCCAAAAAGGTTGAGAACCACTGGCGTAGGACCTAAGCATCCGGTGTCATTGATAATCAAAAATAACCAACAAATAAAAAAAATTGCTCTGATACGGCAAATGATCAAGAACGCTAATTTCAGATGTTGACTGATCCCAAGATTGATCGTCTGAGACCAAGACCGATGCATTCGAGACCAAGGCCAAGACCACAGTTTTTCGGTCTCGAGACCACTTCCCAAATCACTGTAAATGTCTGCTCCATACTCCATATAATTGTTTTATCATACCTTTCTTCGGAATACTGTTTAGTTCACCTCTCAGTAGTTGTCTCCTTTTTCAGAATACCTCATTTCCGATTGCTATTTTTCTTTTAATTCCCTTCCAACATTTGGCATACTGACTGCAATCCTATTGCCCAGTGGCATGAGGGATGGCTCTCTCTGGGCTATACTTGATTATATCCTAGCACCTTTAAGGCCAGCTGGTGCATTGTAATCCATAGAACATGGCACTTATCTCTTGCCTCATGTAAGCAACCTTGGTTCTCTCACTATTACCTCACAAGGGTGTTCAGTTGCGGAAATTTATAATTATTCATGGTGAATAAGCTCATTTCATGATGATGCTTATGTGTTGAACCTGAAATTTATATTTACATGACTTGTGTACGTTGCATAGACACAAATTCGTATAGAGCTTAACGTGCATATCTCATCTATTTCAAACCTCTTATATATCAAACTGTCAACAATGGCATATATCATCCATGTATATTTGTAGTGAATATATGAAACAGAAAAAAAAATCAGATGATGCTTTCCAGCAACAGCTATCAGGTTCACAAAAGAAACATTAAGCCACAAAAGTGGAAAAAGTGGAGACTTCTTTCTAGACTCTCAAACAACTCGGTATGGATTTTTCAATGGTCTGATAAAGTTATAACAAAACCTTTGGTGCTTTTTTAAAATTTACATGGCTTCTCTAAATAATTTTTTTGTAGAATCTTCATTTTTAATTGTTATTTCTTCAAATGTCATATGTATTCATCAATGTGGGAGGAACACATTGTGAAGTGTTCAACTTTTTATGACAAAGATTTGTTGAGGAATAAACAATGAACAAAATTCTAAGTAACATATTTAAATTTCTATAGATTTTTAACTGTCTGCTACATCCAAGCTAATAACATTTGGTTATATTCATCAAAAACGGATCTAGGACAATTGGTCAGTGTCGACTGGTCATAGTGTCGATTGGTCATAGGGACTATCGGTCAAATGGATGATTGATCATAAGTCTTCAGTTATAGTCAACCCACATAGAGTTAAATTAGAGTTTATAAAGTTTAGGCCAATAGAGTTTCATAAACGCACATATATATTGAAAAGTAAAAAACACAAAGTCATATATAAAAAACTAAATGAAGTTTGTGGAACATAGGAATAATGTTTACTACTTAAAAGAAATATAAGACAAGGCTCGCAGATCAGTTAGAATGTCGGTTTTCACGTATGGTCTGCAAAGCAATAGCCCGCATGACACAATCTTTCAGTAGGCGATATCTTTTAGCGCTTGGTTGATCAATTTCCGTCACTAACTGGAAAAAGCCGTTTTCTGGTTCATGCAATTGTTTTGGAGTCCAGAGAGGAACTTCCACATTGTAGGATACCTGTTGCATTAGAATAGCGTCTGAAGACCGTGATGCTATCCTGCCACGGCGTAAGTCATTCGTGCTGTCCCTCCACAGCTGCATCTCGCCGATTCCATAGTTCGATGTCAAACTGCAGTGGCCCATAATTTGCGCCACGACCTCTCAAACGACGACGTCAAGTGCACTCGAAATACGAGATCAGCTCGTCCATGCCATTGACTACTGGCACAAACTCGATTAGAATTTCAAACGTTTCTCTGACGTCATTCGAAGGCATGTGCGCTAATGCAAGAAGGCAGCGAAAGACGGCGTCGCTGTTTTCGTAAACCGTTTTAAATCCTATTTCATTAATTTTTCTCAAAATACTCTGTATTACATGTAGGTGAAAATAACAACCAGACACTCGGGCATTTGGAAACAAATCCAGAAAGCTCTTATGGTGGCTGCTTTGATTCACTAATGATACAAATATTTGAACATATGACCAATCATCCCAATGACCAATCGTCCCTATGACTTTTGCCTTGACCGATTCCTACTATCGCAAATGCAAGTACAGTTCCTATGACCAATCGACCTATGACCGATCGTCCGCATATCTCAAAAACAACATAGGTGGATGAGACAAGACAATGTCTATTTCATTTATGTTAATTAAAGAGTCTATTTCATTTACGTTAATTAAAGTTTAAATGCCTCAACAGTACAACCAAGGACTGCACTGGAAATATGTGAATATAACCTACTGTAAAAGATTTCAAGTGGTACATTGTGGAGTCAAATGCAACGAAATGAACATTAAAAAATCTTGGCTAAACGGTCTTGCCAAGACAAGACAATTGTATAGAGTTCATAATCTAAAATTTACAAATATTTTAACTCACCAAGATGCTCTTCAACAACAGCATTGTTAAGGGCAACCTTTTTGCCATCAATTTTCGTTTGACCTCGTTTGAAAATTAATTCTCGTACTGCCTCAGTGTTTGGATACCTGTGTCAGACATCACACTCATTAGTAATTATACTATATTTGGAGCTGGAGTAATCTAATCTACAAAAGCATTGATATTACTAAATGCCCATCACCAAGCTGCTTAATATGCTAGTATAAACCATTGTGAAATGGTACATTAGACAACGAAAATTACAACAATTATTTTGCCACTTCACTATAATGTTCTGCATTATGAAAATCTGAATGAGCTGTTTTGCAAAGGTCAGAAAACCTGCCTGTAAGAGATGGCCAAACTATTGAAACAGAATTTTTCTTCAATATGTGAAGGCCATGATATAGAGGTTTGAACATCTTACACACTTTTTCCAAACATGCTATCTGAATTTGGTTGCCACTAAGGAAATTCAATAGGCATGCCACAAATACAAACAGTTTGGTAGTGAAAAGCCAGAAACAAATTTATTACATCCAATTAATGAAGTGACTTTGGATCACAATAATGCGTGCACATAAATAAGTCTGCACTGTAGTTCATTTAAGGCAAATCAATATCAATTGACTTCAATTACCCCCATGTTATGTAAGGCTCTGCCAACTTCAGAAGTTCCAAAGTAGTTCTGTTCTGAGTTAGCAAAACAGCTGAATGTGCTTTTTTAAGTCTCAGAAGCTTCAGCGCTTGCAGCGGATGTTCGTGCAAATTTTTTTTTCTGCAAAGCAAATGGTCAAAGTCAGAAATAACAATTTAGATTTCACATAAGCAATCTTCTCAAATAACATGGGCTGCAAATTATCAATAATGTTTTCATCTATAAAAGATATGACATGTTCCAGAGGTGTACCAATAGCACTTTTCTCTGATTAGACAGATAATGTACATAGCGACTATTGAAAATCCGATACTGATTATGAAGTCAATAATTGCGAATTTATGCAGTCGACAGGGAAACACATATCGTTTCTAAGTCATAAATTTCATAGACCTATCATCACAAATGCAAGTACAGTAGAGAGCTGTATCGATAAAAATTTTTGTCAATTATATAGCCGAATATTTCAATATGTGTTTCCCAAGATGTCCAGTTCCAAAAGATGGTATGATATACGTCTCAAATGTAATTATTATTAGTCGGCCCAAGTAGCACATGACATAATATATAATATAAATTTAATTTACTGTCATCATCACTGTCCAAACCGGACGAACTATTGTCATTTTCAACCTAAAACAAGGCATTTTGTGGCAACACAGACCACTGTTGCAACGACCCAACAACCATGCATGCAACGATCGCGCAGCGACCAGCTATTTTGGTATGAATAAAGTTTCTAAATGAGTTATTTTTGATGAGTTAAACCAGCAAATGATGTCATTTATAATACGAAAAGCCGTTACTGCAATCAATAAACATTATTATAATCAATAATAGCCATTAGAACGAATTTAATTGAGATATGCGATATGTAAACAGACGCGCAATGCTTGGACGAGTTAACTCATGGTTCACGTTGTACAATGATTTCCATTGGACGGTATAACTCATGGTTCACGGCAAAGGAAATAGGGATGAACCGAGTATCCTGCCGAGTACCAAGCTTAACGAGTGAGTTGTACCAAGTCTGAGTTTAGAATATTTAAAAAGTCTCATTCTCCTGATTGTTAGGTTGGCAGGTTCCTTTAACTTTTAAGACTTCGGTTATCTATTGACGATTTGCAAACATGCTTCACGGAGCTTTCGAGCATGTTAAAGGGACAACTCTACCTCGCAGTTTTACGCTAAACCAGGGCCGCCCATTTAATGAGTATGCACGCCAATCACATATCGGACCTGCAGAATGCTATAGTGGTCTAGCTGGGTCTGTGGCCGTCAATTGAGTGGTCAGTTATGGAAAAATGAATTATTAGCTTTGCGCCTCTCTTTCTGTCTTAAAGACGTAGTCCATTTGCATTTCAATTATAAAAATGGTCGCAAATCACATATACACATACAGACACACACACACATAACATACGGATCACGTATCACATAAGTCAGTCCTCCTAAATAGGGTCAAAGAGGCTGGGAGATGGCAGAGTATGATGTACATGGCATTTGATTGGACATAAACAACTGAAAGGTGTAGAGAACAGGGCACATAATCTTGAATTGCAAGACTAAGACATATTTTATATGTATAATATATATATATGGATGTGTCACAAGCATCTAATCGCCTGTATATGCTGTTATTAGACCTATTCGTAATTTTTTATAATAACGATAGAAGGGCTGTTAACAATACTGGAAAAAAGTATTGCAATAGCAATACCAATACTGCCTATTAAAAGTATCACGATACCAATACCAATACTTTTTCTGAAAAGTATTGCAATACCAAAACTTTTATCAATACTTTTCAATACACTTGCTTAATTCGACCTTAGCATAAATTACAATTCATGCTCCGATAATTATAGAATATTTCCCAAGGAATCGCTTAGGCCAATCACAATGGATCTATAGATAAGAGGAATGGTTACTTGTCAAATTCTGTGTACACGCTTTTCTCTTAAACATAGATGTTGCCCCAATCTAACGGCATTATTTTGTATTTTGCTGACATATCCGTATGACACACATATATATAGCCTCTTTCGGCCGTTATAAATACCCTGGCGCGAACAGATGGAATATTTTAGAAATGACCGAAGTAGGCCTATGTCCTTTTGCGTTCACTGGTAGAAATGGCTTGCCTAATTAATTTTAGAGTGCTTGCGAATTTAGTTGCTCTTGAAAATGAATAGGACTGATGAAATGAAGATTGCAAGTGCGATATCAGAGCATTGTGTTCGAACAGCTTGCCTGAAGGCTACTTCAAAGACATTCTGATTGGCCCAAGGACCAATATATGCACAGGACTGGTAAATTCCCATGTTCCTTCGTGTCAACAGTTTTTGGGCGATATTCAGAAGCCAGAAATTTTAGATCCTTTCAAAATAACTAGCTGATTCATCATCAACCTTTAGGAATGACTGAGTGTAGGACAATTGCCCCCAGACAGTTCCCCCCTCCATTTTGGCTAGGACGTATGCCCTCCCGGACAATTGCCCCCTATAACCGAGCTGTTTCTTACAAGATTGTGCAAATTAGTAAGCTACATGAACACAACATAATTATATCCTACAAATATATCCCCACACTAATGTGCAGCTTACTAATTTGCACAATCTTGTAAGAAACAGCTTATAAAGCAACCAAGATGAAGGCTGGGATAAATCATCTGAGCACTTTCAAGGTGCGCTATAATTATCTGGCACGTGATGGGACATGACTTAGATGTGTTGAAACCAGATAATCAAAAGCCCAATAAGAAACCGAACCGCAGTCAAGACGTAATTGCCAGGCAAACGAAACCATTGTTGTCAGTGTTGCCTAGACTGAGCAGTTGAGATACATGATGTCTATAGCCTGCTATAGCGATTCGGCAAAGAATGCATACCCTGTGCAGGTCGAAACGATTGAATCAATTCCCTCTGCTTTCAAGTGATATGCATGCATGTATTAGAGCATATTCGAGTAGACAATTTCCGCCGAGTACCGAATCCGAGTATTTTGATGCACTATTTTCCGGATCCGGGTGCGAACCGAATAGTAGCGGCAATCTGGCCAGTGAGTAGTGGCGACGATGGCCTTGAAAATTTGGTACGTAATAGCGGCAGTACGCATGTTCTGCACATGATGTTCATTTAAAACATATTGAAAGATGTTCTATAATTTCGTTAAAAATTGGTCTTTTATCTTTCTTTTGGTACACAATAGGTTTTTTTGCTTCCATGCAGCGCCACCACCGCCAGCGAGTACCATTTGTAGGCAAAGCGTAGTTAACCTGCCACGTTCACAGCTACGGAGAACTATCTATAATTAGTGCAGAGCCTATAGCAATATCCTTCATATAGCATATCGTTGCACTCAAGACTATAACATACATATATTTATTATTTAATAACTTTATTTGTGAAAAAATGCAAAACCTCATTATAAAATTCGAAATATGAGGTTATCAACAACGTCTTTACTCTCTAATGTTTACCGAAGAAGTGGAGCGAATTTCAAGCCGGAAAATTACTGATTTGGTTGTCACCTTTGGAATACAACCAACAGAAATTAAAATATAGAAATTTACACCATAATTTTAAAGAAAATTGAATGGAATGCTAAGTTCTTGTTTAATTATTCAATAACTTATAAGTAAGTCTGTTAGTCCAAAATTTATTTGATGAAAAAATATTATTTTATCAAAATATTATTTTATCAAAATATTATTTTATCAAAAAATTATTTTATAAAAAAAAGTTATTTTCAGCTATTTGCGGGTGTAATTTTTGCCGAAGTTACTACTTCCGAATAGTCCCAATATTCGGCTGAGGCGAATGTCTGAGGCGATTTCCGGTTATGCCCTAATCTGTATATATGTTCTTTGTGACCCATATTATAATTGAAATGCAAATGAACTAAGTCTTTACCTCAGATTGAAAGAGAGGCATCAAGCCAATAATTCATTGTTCCATAACTGACCACTCAATTGATGGCCACAGACCCAGCTGCTAGCCTCTAGGTCCTATATGATTGGCACGCATACTCATTAAATGGGCGGCCCTGGTTGAGCATAAAACTGCGAGGTCGAGTTGCCCCTTTAAACAAACTGTCAGCCATATTCGACAAAGACAAGATAAACGTTCATCTTTGGCGGCCAAGTTGTTTTTTACCAATTTACTATTATATCTTTATGTAAGATGAAAACACTTAAAATTTTCAGTAATATGCACATGCAATATATAATTTTTTCGTATTATATTTCTTTATCATAACTTGTAATGAAAATGTTTATCAGTGATGCATTTAACTCAAATTTATAAATATATTAAAAATTTTATCAAAATTAAATGATAACCAAAGTCGAAACATTGGTATTTAAATTTAAATGCCTGAATGTAAATTTTAGCCAACACGCCAGCAAATTTGTGTTACTGACATTACGAAACTATTGGAAAAACCCATTTAAGGAATTTAATCGACTTCAGCAATGTTTCTTCTTCCTTGCATATAGAAATAAAACTATAAATATAGCTTGATACAGACTAGAGGATACGTTTTTCTGCGTGCGGTAGAAAACGACCGTAATGGCCGCCAGTTAAATAGATGCATGAATTTATATGTTTTTGTAATTTTCAGTATTTCACAAATGAAAGTAAAAATTTTATTTAAAAAAAAGAAATTTGGTTTTTGATTTGAAAATGAAGAATACTCAGACCCGTTTGTCTGAGATTGTCCCAAGTCCAAGTACTACGAAAATCGACTAAGCCGAGTTTCTGACCCGAGTTTCTATTCATCTCGAAACAGCAAACACAATATCTCTATGCATAAAGAGAGAATTCGCTGACTGTCTGTCCTTGACAGGCACTGCATTTGCACAGTTTCAGAGCTATTCACTCCAAACCTTCACCATTGGCTCGGGGAACACTTGATGCATGCAGTCCAGGGGTAAGCAGGAATGTCTCCCCACAATCTGAAGCCCACGTATGCCGTCTTCCACGTATATATTTTACTATAGGCAGATCAATATTAATGCATGCGGCCATCATAAATCAAGATATAGCCTGATATCTGCTATTTTTCTGCGGATTTCTCCACAAAATATATATTTTGCGGAGGAATTCGCCAAAAGACAGCAGGTATCAGGCTATACCTCTCGATTTGTCACGGCTGCAAGCATTATTATTGATCTGCCCATAGTAAAATATATATTTTGAGGAGAAATCCGCCGAACTTATCCACCGAAAAACAGCAGATATCAGGTTATAAGGCCTACCTCTCGATTTATGACAACCACATACATTAATATTGATCTGCCTGTAATAAATTATATAATTTTCCACCGAAACACAGCAGATATCAGGCCATACCTCTCGATTTATGACTCGCTTTTGATTTTATGGTTTTGACTTATATACGAGCCGTCAATTTTGGACGCTATTTTTGTCCAAAAATTGCACTTCGACTTATACTTGAATCGACTTATATTCGAGTATATACGGTAATGACAGTTCATCACAACTTTTTGATTTATATGATTCATCCTTACCCAACAATCCTGACAGCAATAACAAGCTTTTTCTCTACAGGCATGGTATCCTTCTTTTGAGGCCGTTTGGCCTGTCGTATCAGCCTGAGCTCATATCGATCTTTCACACGTGCTTGCTTGATTAGCTTCTCAGCCCGAGTAAATGAAAGTTTATATCCAACTTTTGCTCTCTGCATAAAATAAAGTAGGATTCCCAATACTGTACACATGAGAATAATCAATAAGATACAAATATTTAGATTTATTACTATGTCAGATCTATGTTTGACTGACAGCACTTATTGAAGCATAGTGAAGCACCCACTATACACAAGTGAACAGATCAGTGTTCTGAGGTCCTCAATAAGTGCAATATTTCTGCCAATGCAGCACAACTTTACAAGTTTGCATAAATATTCAGAACATAAAAAAATTTCTAGCAACAATTTTTTCCCACTTTTTAGGCTCAAATAATATATGTCGTCACTTTAATTGTCTGTGTAGACTGTCTTGAACATGAAAACACATTAGAATTTGGGGTAACTTTAGTTTAAGACACTGATGACATATAACAAAAAGTAGATGTACTCTGAAACTCTAGATTTTAACTGATATATGAGTGGTTTATGGGGCGCTGTGGCATAGTGGGATGTTCGGTTCCTTCACAGGTTCGAATCCACCCCACTGCACTGATAATGAAGTATGTAATTAGCTGCAAATAACACTATATAGCCACATTATAACATTTTAAATTAAAGAGTATAGATACAAATTAAAATTCCGCATTTTGACCTTTTAGAACTTTAGAGGCTTCAATACTCAGTGATAGGGCAGGAAGTAAACAAATATCTGACACTCCTTGAGGGTGATGGCACTCCCAAGTTTGGAATCACTATGCTAGATCAGACTCCAAAATTCTTAAATTTGAAAAGAAGAGAAGATACATATATAAGCATATGGTTCAAATAACAATATATTACAATTAGAAAAAACACACAAATATTAGTTAACTAATTGTGCATGGCACACGAATACGCTTTTACAATGCTATCGCGGTGAATTAAACATTTTTCCAGAGTTAGGAAATGATTACTCTTACCAATAACCAGAAGCACACACATACCTTTTTAGACTTGATGTTTGCTGCTGCCGTATGAGCACGTGCCTCGTCTTGTCTTTTTCTTCGTTTTAGCATAACTTCCCTTACTTTTGGAATTTCAGAACTAAAATAACATTAATAAATAATAAACAAACTGCCTTTGACATGCTTTTCACATCCTCAATGCAACTAATTATCTCTACTTGTTTGGTATCAACTAAACAAATTAGCATAAACCACTAAATAAAACCATCAAAGGACAAGCCCACAGAAACCTGGCTACACATACAGCGATAATGCTGAAGTAGCCTAACACATGCTCCAATACTATAAAATACCATAATGTACCGTAAAAAAAGTAAATGCAAAAATTCTATATAGTAAATCCAATGCAACATCAGTGTAAATCAAACATAGATAGACCAATCAATATAAATTAATTAATACTGTACAAATATTTAAGAGTTTACTGGTTCATTTTCAACTCACTCAATCAACAAGAGAAATTGTTGTCCAAATCCGTACTATACCTATTTTAAAGGGGACTAAAGGGCTATAAACATAATCAAAGCATTAGCATTCACTCATATTTTTAGCATAGATTTTTGTCTATTATTTCATACAGAATTTGCCATTATTAAATGCTGTTTTACAGTAATTATTTAAAAGTCTTTATAATAAAATGGGCTTATCTCTACTTGTTGGGTATCAATTAATTTTATAGGTTAGTGATGAATTCTCTGTTGAACTAAGTTAACAGCATTTGTCAGAGTTGTATTAAGGCATAATTTTGAACTAAACTCTTATAGCATTTTAGTCATGTATACATTTAAACTCATTGTGGATGGAAAAATGTGTTTTAATTTCCATAACTGGTTGAATAGGAAAGAGGCTTTAATGAGAAAAGTGGGTGTAAGGGTGCTGAATGACAGGGCTAAGCCAATCCCCTTTGGAAACTATACTCTATTAGACCACGCCTACAGCAACCCATCCAAATGCTATAGACCCTGGCCCCAGCCCTAGTATGTCCCATTTGGTGTAGAGCAGGAGTCAAAGAGTATAATAGCTTAATGGTACCTAACCTGTGCATTAGCTGATAGCATTAGACCTAACAGCAGTTGTTTTAAAGTTACAGTGGCAATAGTGAAAATCCATCGAAATTATTATCTGTTATATAGAGCATAAATATGGTGAGAAGTAGATTATTGTTAGCTTTTATCAATTTAACATCATGAAAGTTGGAGGGGCGCCAATATGAGGATTACAATTTAATTTTTTTTATTTTGATGCAAACTAATTTATCCCAACTAAGTTAATAGACTAAACTTTGGCACCACCATATATCCTCATTGCAAACAGGCTGTCAAGCATGATTTTGGCACCCCAGCTACCCTGGGGCACCAAATTCATGCAATCAGTATTCACCAAGATCCCAAAAGGGGCAACATAATACTCATGACGTATTTCCAAATCTACGCATTTCAAAGCAAATTCTGCTAACCATAATAATTGCTGTTTCAATTACAAACTGCATGCGGTCCTTCTGTAAATTGAAGATAATTTTGTCGCATTTGCGGGTTTTAAGGGGAAAAGATCGTCTGAGCAATCTTGCTCTTCTTAACATCGAATGAGAAACATCGAAGAAAACAAATTTTGATCACGTTATTGACCAATTTGCAATCATTAAATTAAGAAAATTAATTTTTTAGACTGTCTATGGCAGTCACATATAAATAGCCTCTAGATGTATTAGAAAAATGTGAAATAAATTACAAAAGTGGCCGTCCATAAATGACGTAACACAATTATGGACGAATTTTTATCTCCTTCCCCTCGTTACACGCCGTGACAAGAGTTAACCCGCTGAAATATGTCGCAAAGCTCTGCACCCCCTCTGGATAAAACAGATGTCCAAAATGCTATATGCACATTTTCTTATAATTATCAAACAAAGTACTTATAACTATAAAACTGCTTGAAACTATAATAGTAGAGCAATGAAAAATGTAGAAAGTAGAATTAATGCACTCATTATGCATTCCACAAGATGAAAGCTATGGTAGAATCATTACATTTTTTTTTTAAATTGATAGTATTAACTGGAAACAATCAAAACTTCATGCTTCTACATTCATCCACAGAGAAGCAAAATGTCCCTTCATGAAATAAATAGATAGAGCTAGGACTTCATCATCCTGTTCAAAAGAAATTCCATTCAGATCCAGCCCTTCTTCGGCTATCCAATCTAATCTACACTCTCACAATTTACTTCGTCTGCGATTACGACAGTGCAGCGACTTTCTGTGGCCTGATGCATTTGGGCGGTTTAATTGATTCCTGCTTGTGTATTACAACATGGGTGCCTAACTTCCAAAACCCCAAAATTGACAGAGTGCATTAGTAGGCAATTCAAAAAATTAAGAATGCAGTAATCATGATTATTGTTGTTAAATTGTGGTAAACAATTGCTGTTAATTAAGTGGAACTTGTTTATTTGAGTAATTTTTTTTATAAAATTGCGAATTTTGATGTTATGTCACATTTATTTTATACCCTCCCCTCCTACTAAGCGCGTGGCGTCATTTATGGGCCGCCCTTTGCTAAGGCATTGCTAAATACTGCAGAGCAGTACTGCAATTTAGCACGTCCACAGGTTGCGGATAGTGGAATGCCCTTCAGTATGAAGGGTAGCTGTGAAATAAGCGGGGTTTGTCCCCGATGAGTAAGCAGTCGCGAACCAACAGCGGCAACTCCACCAGGGTGCAGTGCGGTGGTGAGTGGCGACACTACCTCCATGAAAAACTGCATATACCCAGTGACAGTTGTGGCACGGCGAAACCTGGCCCCCACTGCCCAGTGGGTACCTCGGGAGAACAGCAGGGCTAGGAGCCAGAAAACTCTGATGTTATACACATCCTATACACATCATGACAATACACCGGCTCGAGCGTCACACAGGCCAAGCCCAAAACTGAAAAGCATGGAGAACAATAGGTCAAATGTGCAAAATGGACACCTACAGGCCTTCAGCCTTTGGATTAAAATGATGATGAAGAGTTGCGTAGTATACCAACCCCTTGTAGCTAGAGCTGTACCGAAACATCGGCTGCACTCACAAACGCGGCCGATTATAGAGAGTAAAAGTGGCTTGCCTGGGGAGGGAATGGCGTCATTAGCATGTTTGTTAGAAGAAGGCATCAAGTTGCATAGATATCTATTTCTCTCCTCCGTAATGTAAGGTCGATGGCGGGCGGTGTGCCTAATCTGTATTGCCTGCCTAGGATTAGTCCCCATCTACATGTATACTTCTCCTACAAAGCAAGTGTTTTGCTTGTATCACAACAATTGGCAGTAGCAGTAGGTCTACTCTTTTGGCACCTGACATCTTGGGAAACACAATGAAATAATCAGTGAAATAATCGGCTATATAATCGGTATCTGAAAATGAAATAATCTGCAATAATCGGTATTGGCAAAAAGGGATATCGGTACAGCTCTACTTGTAGCTGAAGCTGGGGGTTCAACTCCCTCTGACAAATCAGACACAGGTTGGGTGTTTAATGGATTATCATAGAGCACAATGAACTGACAGCATAAATATGCATCATCTTAGACCTGTCAAATAGGTTCAGCATATAATTTCTACACCTCTTCAAAGAGTCTTTTATGGTGTTCTTATTGGAGATCATGGGTAAACCTCATAACATAAGGCATATCGAGGTGTGAATTATTCCCATTAAAGTTCTTTAGAAATCATTTGAATACTGTATGTATCACAATCACAAGATATCAATATCCTCTTACCCACCTCTTTCTCCAATCTCCGTTAATGCTACCTCCATCTACATTTTCACTGTGTCATTCGCTAAACGGCTCCATGCGTTGCACTGAAAGTGCATGGCGAGGCACCGTCTACCAAATGATGCAGTGAGAATGGCATTACATGTCGCACACTGGCAGAATGACCTAGCAACATTTCGCTGCTAATTTATGTTCTTATATATTGTATTCTCATATATGTATCATACACATACATATATATATATGCATCATTTTTTTCAATTAGCACTACAGAATTAATACACACACAAAAACATTCACCAGCAGTTCAACACCAAAGCGCTCAATGCAAAGTTTTTTAATGTTTCCAGGTAGTGTGCACAAGGGCCAAAAGAGCTCAAATCATCTACTTTCACACAAGCAGATCCTAAGGCAAGTTGTTGGAGGACATGGTTTATAGGGATGAACCGAGTATCAATTTCCTGCCTAGTACCAAGCTTTAGGAGAGAGTTGTAAAGAGTTGAGTTTTGAATATTTAAATAAATCTCATTCTCTTGATTTTTAGTTGGCAGTTTGCACAATTTTCATGACTTTGGTTACCTTTTTTGATATACAAACACGCTGCACAGAGTGCTCAGGTATATTAAATAAATCATCAGCTATATTGGTTGAAAACAAGGTAAACATGAAACTTTAAATAAATATATTGCAATTCAAGTCAACAAGTAAGTAATCTAAATTACTGGCATTGAAATAATAATGATGATTATTTCCTTAAATTACATAATGTAGTACTATGATGATTGTTTCTTTAACTTATTAGTTCAATGCCAGTCATTTTGATTACTTAACATAACAAGCTTTAACATGGTCTAGGAGACGTTCATTCAGTGTTAAAACCACTGCAATTTGTCCTGGCCATGATTAGTAGCCTAATTTTCCAAGTTTCCTCTTAAAAGCCGTGATAGAGTCAACTGCGACAGTACTATCCTCCAAACCATTTCACAAGTCCACAACTCTTCCACTGAAGAATTACTTACTTGTTGACTGTGCTGCATTATTCTTATACAGTCTATTCGGACATTTAAATGTTAACTTTGCTGCCTGTAATAAAATATATTCTCGTCATTATAAAACATCACATCTCGAATACTTACTTGTTGACTGCATTGAATTATGGGATGTGTGTGGTTGTGTTGTTATTCGGGGGTGGCCATATTATTTACATATAAGGGCTCCTAGTCTTCACTTTTACCGAACGCGTGCTTAAATAGAGACTGAATTATGAAAGATTTCTTGCCTAAGTAGAAGCTGGATTGATAAAAATAATAACAAGCACACTTAATTTCATCAAACCAGCATCTACTCGCACAATAGAGCGCATTCTGGGGCGGTCACATTGTTTACTACGGAGGAACCTATTCTTTGCGATTACCACGAAATTATTCAGTGACGTTTCCACGCGGTCTGTAGCAGTGAAACACTCGTTAAATTATTACGATTTAGAAACAAATATCCAAATATCTATAATCGACGTACAAAAAACAACGTGCGTAAAATTTAAAACTGTAAATATATAAAACTTACTTTTCCATCTTGAAATTAAATAGATTAATCAATTAATCAAAAACACCACATGCACGAATCTCTGTGTTCTTGTACAAGATCTTGCCGTTCTCAAACCATCAATAGTCTCGCGTTGAGTCACATCTGCGAGAACAATGAGTCAATGAATGTATAAAATTGACCCAGTGTTTCCAAGTCTCACATGCCAGTAAGCTTTTGCTACGAGTGATACTGGAACGCATCCAGACCAAGCTGGGAAACAGAGATCGCTGAAGAACAGGCTGGCTTTAGGCCAAGAAGAGGCACGCGAGATCAAATTGTGAACTTAAGAATCATCTTCGAGAAAGCAAGAGAAAGGAAACATCCACTGTACCTAGCTCTGCTTCATTGAATTTACAAAAGCTTTTGACATGATTCACCACGATCAACTATGATAACCATGATGGAGAAGGGTTTCCCACTCCACCTCATTCAGCTATTGCGAAATCTCTACAAACAACAATAGCTACTCTAAAGACAGACGGAATTATGTCGACATGGTTTAGTATCAGGAAAGGAGTCCGACAATTAATTTTAAGGTTGTAATTTATCACCAATTGAGCCTGTTTAACATTCTGGCAGAGCAGGTAATGCGAAAAGCACTAGGTTACCTCAAGGGATTCAGAGTTGGAGGGAAGACTATAAATAACTTTAGATATGCTGATGACATCGTGCTACTGGCCACTTCACCAGAGGATTTGCAGGAGTTGCTGCAACGTGTTAAGATATCAGCAAAAGAATACAGTATGCTGATTAACGTCGCAAAACAAAAGTAATGACAAGTAACAATGATACACTTTTGATCAAGGTAGACGGATACAAACTGGAACAAGTGGACTCATTTACATACTTAATTGGAGAACTCGAGTAACAAAGGACGGGCCCGGGACTGCGCGAGTGAGGTAAAATCAAGATTAGCTATGGGAATGCAAGTCATGTTTAAGTTGGTAAGCCTCTGGAAGAATAAATCAGTCAGTACTAAAACCAAACTTCGACTCATGAAGGCCTTGGCTTGGCCAGTAGCAACTTGTGGTTGTGAGGCGTGGACAATAAAGAAAGAAGAGAAACGTATACAAGCATTTGAGAAAAGTGCATGAGAAAACTGCTCAGAATTCCATGGACAGCAATGATGACCACCGAACAACTGTATCAAATGGCGAATGTTGACTGCAAACTGTTGGGCCACATCAAATCCAGTAAAACTGCGGTACTTCGGGCACGTCGTGAGACATCCTAAAGACGTTCTATTGAGAACAGTGTGATGTTGGGTATAGTGGAAGGAAGCCGAAGTCGTGGAAGACCCAGAATCCGCTGGTTTGACAATTCACGGCGTGGACTGGTTTAAGAGGCACAAGCTTAATGAACATCGTACGAGACAGAAAGCATTGGACATCACGTTCCCATTCATATAGTCAACCGAAGCGAAGCGACGATGACGATGTGACATGACATGACATGACAGTGTTTATAATAAAACAAGTTTAGGGACGTCTTATGACAGCAATGGTCTTTGACGTCTTTCCATCTTGACTCACTGATGGGTATCGTTAACCCATATGCCTTTACCTTCAGGCCGACCCATTGTTTAACAATATTAGAGCCATTTATACCACTGATCTAAATATATTTTTTTATCTATGATTTATACCGACGTATCATTCGTAATCATTTTTCAAACTGTTTTCTTTTATTCAAAAAGATAACAGTCTGACAACAACGCAGAAGTGCCGACATGACTACACTATATAATAAAAGTAGTCAAAATTGTAAAATGAACAAGTCAATAGCTTTAAATAAGGATATGAGGATAAATCGATAGCTCTCCCTTGGTGAGCGAATAATTTTATGACTGCGCGCGCGCGTGCTCTATAATTCGTAGCCTATGTCTTGGGCCTAATTTTTGAAAGGAGAGCTAGGTGACAGATCAAGCGCCAGTATGATCGAGTTGCAGTTATTAAAACGAAATGCACACTTAATGGATGAAACTCGATTTTTAATCGGTTGAAACACCTAGGCAAGAGTTCTTGAAAAGGTTAGATTTCTGTTAAGAATGGAAAGCCAGAAGTGATGGATAGGGGAGCTAGGGAAGATGATGTACATTGGATGGCCTAATAAATATTATAAAAAAATCTGAGTTTTCCAAATTGAGATTAATAGTTACTATGCCAAATTTGTGTATGTTATATTATTTTGTGGGCTCCAAAATTAAACTTTGCTAACTTGGTTCGGACCAATTTGTATCCATCAATCTAAAAAAATGTAATAATTTTAATCCTCAATTTGGCGCCCCCTCAAAGTGGCCCCCGGGTACACATGTCTCCCTGCCCCTAGCGTATATGCCTCTGTCCGGGGTGCTTCTTCTTCAGTTCTTCCACCACACTAGGTGAATTATCTACATGATCATCATCAGAGCAGAGTAAAAGAAGGGACACCTTTATGTCGCCATCGTTGAACCTGATATACACCGTCTGGGCAAAACGTTTCTTACGATCGTAGATACTGTTATTCCCATATATAGTCTAGTCCGTGTGTCCGATGGCGTGATTTCTTTTACTGCATCATAGTCTTCACAGAAAGCCATTTCACTATGCTAGGTTTCTATGCTATGTAGGATAATCTTGCTCAAGTTCCGGTTTTGGCCTACCCTATTGGGTTTAGACAGAAGTAACGGGGAAAATTATTATTATTATTTTCATTATTGAGGCGAGAGAGAGGAAAAGAAGGAGCCCCTGGATAAATTAAATAATCACCAATTGCGGAAGAGATATATACGAATATAGACACACAAAGAGCGGTAGTTTTCCGAAGCAGGACGTTTTGGCGCACGACCGTTTTGGCGCGATATGATACCAGGGATGTGGTCTCGAGACCGCGGTCTCGGTTTCGAGACAGTCTCCAGACCGGAAAACTGCGGTCTTGGTCTTGGTCTCGAATGCATCGGTCTTGGTCTCGGACCATCGGTCTTGATCTCAACTGCGTCGTTCTTGGTCGTATGGCGAAACTCCATTTCGTTCGAATTCGGGCGCTTGCCAGGCAGCAGCAGGATACGGCAACACGCCCCGGGCAAGACTCCAATACCTCCTTCAATTCTCTAGTACCACTCAGGAGGCAGAATTCGAAGCTTTCCATCTTGCCAAATGTCCGCGTAAACAGGTCTGGCTTTTTGGCATGGGTCTTCACACCAGTTTCAACAGCGACTGCCCCCTTGACGGTCGCTGGCAGGATCAGACGGCGAGAAGTATATTTCGGCAGAAGAAGAAACACAGTCCGAAGAGTTTAACAACGTTTCTTCGCAACAGCAGCGAACAGAATACACGGAAAGTTTGTACATGATCGATTATGCTACAGTATAGCTCGAGCAGACTGCCCTACTACTCTAGACAACTCGAACCAGATTGAACTGACATACTGAACGCCAAACTCAGACTAAAACTAACTATACAGAAACGCGCACTTACTTATAGCTAAGGACCATCCCATAGAGTCCCACCGGACCCTACAGAGTCCCCCCGGACCCTACCGCCCATAGAGTCCCCACGGACACAACAGAGTCCCCCGGACCCTACGGAGCCATAGAGTCTCTCCGGACCCTATAGCCCATAGAGTCCCCCGGACTCTACAGAGTCTCTCCAGGACCATACATCCCATGGAGTCCCCCGGACCCTACAGAATCTCCCGGATCCTACAGCCCATAGAATCCCCCCGGACTCTACAGATTTCCCTGGACCCTACAGAGTCCCCCCGGACCTTACAGCCCATAGAGTCTCCCCGGACCCTACAGAGTCTCCCCGGACCCTCCATAGTCCCCCGGACCCTACAGCCCTTAGAGTCCCCCGGACCCTACAGAGTCCCCCGGACCCTACAGTCCATAGAGTCCCCGGACCCTGCGGGGTCCCCCGGACCCTGCAGCCCATAGAGTCTCAACGAACTCTACATGCAATTAAGCATGCACAGCTGTAGACAAGGCGGGGCTACATCAAAGGACCCGGCAGTGCGTGTAGATCAAGAGACCCATAATCGTCAAGCAGCCAATTGCATTCACATCAGAGGACTTGTAGCGGCTTGCAGATCAAACGGACCCTAATCGGTGGCAAGCAGCCAATGGCCATTGCACCAAGGGACCTATAGCAGCGAGCAGATCAAAAAGCGCATAGCGGCAGACAGACCCCATGACCCTTAGCGACAAACAGATATAGCAGCCAGACGATAGAGCCCATGGCGGCATGCAATAGTAATGCCCCCATTACTGCAAATTATGATCATACATAGGTGTCAACTAATAGAGCTCCTACAATGTACATGAAATCAGAGTCCCATAGCGCAGTAATTTCACATAAATAAAATCTGGAAGACCTTCCCGCGAAGCGCCCTATTGACAAAGCAAAAGTCCGTACGATGCACACAAATTAAACAAATCCATTGCAACAAAAGTTTCTCTTTCCTGCAAAAATATGGGGCTAACCGGCCCACAACATAATCATTTAAATTCCAATGCATATAACTCATAAGTGAAAGGAGGGAGAAGTATCCCTTAACACAAAGGGACCCGCTTCTACAGCCGCAGTTCGATGTTTACAAAGTAGGAATGTTACCCCTTTTTACTCGTCCTCAGAGTTAGAGTCCAACACAACCTGGCTGGCATCAGAATATCCGTCCGCAGTATCGTCCAGAGAGTCCTCTTCGGACGGCACGTAATCTGGATCATTGGCATGACCTGGCGAAGAGGCTGAGAAAGAGTAAGCCAGAGACGACTACTGGTCCCCCTCCGAAAAGGGAATGTCGTGCTCGGAGTCGGACTCGATGAGAACAACACGCCCAGGCGAAGGGCAGCAACAACCTTCGTAGATTTCTGCGGCGATCTGTGCGGTGCAACATGGAAAACGGTACGTAACCGCCACAACGAACGAGTCTTGAAGGTAAGGGGCAGAGGTCGACAGGGCCTAGCTGACGATACTACTAAGTTCTCGCAGGGAGGGCGATCCCAGCAGAACCGTCCCCGGCGCGACGACGTCCGGACCAGGTAGGATCAACAGCGAGGAAGCCCGGTCGACCGTCACTGGCAGCCCGGCGAAGGCTGCGTCCGGTACAAAGGTGGGCAACGGCGAGGACGCTCGGTCGATCAAGGCGAGCTGCCCGACGAAGTCAGCGTCCGGCCCAGGTAGGGCCAACGGCGAGGGAGCTCGGTCGATCACGGCCGGCAGCGCGGCGAAGTCTGCGTCTCTCGATCTCCACCCGGTTGCAGTTCCATCACTCGGCGTACGCGACATCGACAGGTCGCTTGCAGGTGACGACGTATAGAGCGTAGCGTGTCTACACCCGTGAACACCACATCGCGAAACTGACACTTCATTACCATATATTTTCCCATATTGGCAATCACACAACACTTGATGCTTACTGTCCAACAGCCATGCAGGTAATGATGCGATGGCCTGCGCAGCGCTGGCATTCTTGTCGGCGCTACTGGTAGCGAGCGGGGCGACGCGTGATTCGTCGCGGCCTCCTGACAATCACGTCAATCGAAGACGGCTGAGTCGCATTGGTTCCGCCCTCATCCTTGACTGCGGTATCCGCACTTGGACGACAAATGGACGTGAACTGGGAGTCTTTCGAAGACTATAGTTCACCGGCCCACACTGGCGTTCGACAAAAAACGGTCCACAGTACATTTTCTCCCATTTCGGACTATGCCCCTGGTATCGACATGGAGTGAAATACCAGACGCGGTCTCAAGGAGCAAACTCAGCTGGACGAATGGGCATGTCGTATGCACGTTTCTGACGCACCACAGCGGTTTTCAGTTGCTCCCGCACCACACGGTAGATAGTCTCCATGCGCTCGGCAAAGTCCCTCACGTAACTGGTGTACTCGAAGTCACTAGACTCCACATCCGGCGGCCTTCCGTAGACCAATTCAATCGGCGCCCGGATTTCTCGACCGAACATGAGAAAGTGCGGGGTAACGCCGGTCACCTCGTGCGGTGACGCCCTATAGGGGTCCAGGACTAGGGGCAAATATTCATCCCAGTCTCTCTGATTGCTGCTCAGGACCTTACCCAGCATGGCATCGAGCGTGATATGGAAGCGCTCTATCAAACCATTCCCACTAGGGTGGCAGCTAGAGGTTCGGACCTTATCTATGCCCAGCAAATGACACAGCTTCTGGAATAGATTTCCATCGAAATTCGTGCCCTGATCCGCGAGCATCTGAAGCCGGACCCCGTACCGGGTAATTACATTATCTACCAAAGCCCTAGCAACCGAAGTCGCCTCTTGGTTGGCCATGGCAATAGCCTCGACAAACTTAGTAAAGTTGTCCATTATCGTCAAGATGCAGGTATGCCCCAACTACTCCGAGGGTTAGGACCAGTAATATCGATGCTCAACCTCTCCCAGGGTTCCCCGCACTGCGAAGGTTGCAGTGGTCCCTGACGGGGCGGACGCCCACGGTGGTATCTACTACACTGGACACATTGTCGGAAAAAAGTCTAACATCCCGGACCACCCGACCCAATAGCCCCGGCGTCTAACTTTCAAGCGAATCCTATGGATCCCCAAATGACACCTGG
Organism: Bimastos eiseni; assembly: GCA_959347315.1. NCBI lineage: Eukaryota > Metazoa > Annelida > Clitellata > Crassiclitellata > Lumbricidae > Bimastos > Bimastos eiseni. Next base: position 18,644,457 of record OY365811.1, read on the forward strand.
TCAATCCAGTGTGCACAAAACCCAGATATTCCTCCTTCAGTTTCTTCGGGACTGAGACCTGCTCCACCTCATCGGGCGTCTTACGGTAAATTATCCCGTCTCGTATGTAGAGGCGGTCCTTCTAGTGCCACATCACCTTCTCAGCCTCACTCTCCCGCAAAATACCTAGTAGATCTGGAGGCTGAGCCCCTCTTCGACCCATAGCCTCACTATTCTTAGGTCGGGATCTTCCCGCTGCGCTTCTCCCAACCGCGCCACAGCACTGGACTCGGCATCCGGCCGATCCCCATCCGTTGTTTCTACGACAGCCGCGGACATGCTCCAGTCTTCGGACCCGCACTGCCGGCTTGGACGCCGCGTCAATGCTTCCGCATTATCATGCTTCTTCTCGGGACGGTGAACCATCTGAAACTCGTACTCGGCTAGCCTCTCCAGCCATCGACCTTGCTGGTTTATCGGCTCTGGCGTGCGCTAAGGCCACTGCAGTGCGGCAAAGCTTCACAAAATATACAATCGCCAACAACTCCTTTCGGGTCACACAGTAATTTCTTTCGGCCCACACAGTAATTTCTTTCGGCGAAGACAGCAACCGGCTTCCGTACACGATTACCCGGTCCTCCCCGTCAGTCTGTTGGGACAACAACACCCCGATGCCAACATAGTCCAACACAAAGCTACCTTCCTCCTTAGCAATGCCAGAACCGGCGTTGTTGACCGGAATCGCTTCATGTGCTCGAACGTTCCCAGACAGGCGTCGTCCCAGACGAAGGCTCCCCTTCTTGGTGAGCTCGGGCAGGGGCGAAGCCAAAACCGAAAAGTCACGGATAAATCGGCGGTAATACGAGCATAGCCCCAGAAAAGATCTCACGTCCCTCAAACACCGCGCAACGGGCCACTGAACCACATCACGGATCTTCCCCGAATCTACCAAACTGCCACTCCATCCGGAGTAACGACGTGGCCCAAGAAGCTAACAGTGCGTCGCAGCAGGCGACATTTACTTGGCTTCAGCTTAAGGCTTGCTCCCCGCAGACGCTCGAACACCATCCTCAATCGATCCAAATGTAGCCCAGGCGTTCTCCCAAAGATAATCACATCATCTAAGTACACAAGGCAGATCTGAAAATTTAGACCGGAAAGGACGATGTTCATGAGCCTTTGAAACGTCGCGGACGCGTTACAGAGCCCGAAACGCGTTACCTTCCACCTAAACGTACCCCTGCGAGTTACGAGCACCGTTTTATTTTCTGGTTCCAAAACCACCTGGTGGTAACTGCGTAAATCCAGCGTGCTAAACCAGCCACCTTCAGCAAGAGCATCTTAATACTCATGTATTTGGGAAAGCGGGTAGGAGTCCTTCCTCGTCCGCTCGTTCAACTGTCTATAATCGACACAGAACCGTAATGTCCCGTCCTTCTTACGGGCCAGCACCACATTGGATGCCCACTCAATGACAGCGGGTTCTAGCCGCCCGGCTGCTAGCAAGCCATCTAGCTGTTCGTCTATGACTATACGATGTGGGAGCGGCGGCCGTTTTAGAGGCTGCCTTCCGGGGGGCGTGTTTCCCGTGACAATCCTGTGCTTCAGCACAGAAGTCCTTCCCAAGTCTAATACTCCTTTAGAGAAGACGTCCTGGTACTCTAGAAGTAACTCACCCAATCGCATCCTGATTTCGGGTGTCACCTCTTCCGGGAGATCCGCTAACATCTCACCGAACCGCGGCGCTTCGCCGGCACTCAACCCACATCGACCGCCCAGCTCATCTCTCCTTCGACCAGTGCAGCCCCGCAATCACCTGATCCTTATCGAACTGAACAGGGACGTCACATAGGTTCACAACCCTAAATCGGGTCATGTCGGCGATGTCGCCCACAACAATCCGAGCGAGGTGAACCCCCGGCCGGATTTCTTGGGCTTCGGTCATCCATGTCGGCGCTACGGAAGCCAAATCGCGTACATTGTTCGCACAGGCACGTCGCCCTGACATTTTGGCGAAACGACCACATCCTCGGCAACGGCTACACGCCTGCACCACATAACCCCATTACCCTTCACCAAAGGAATACGTTGGCGTCTAGCAAATACCACGGACCCGAATCCTATGCGACAGCGGTGCTCCCTCAGCTAGTCCACAACCAGCATGATCTCGGTTATCTGGTCCAATACGAGTAAAGCACTGGATATTGCGGACCCTGGTCGTACCTTAAGGGGCAGCCTAGTGCCCCCAAGGACATTAATGTAGGACCCGTTAGCAGCCATCAGAAAACGATTACATCAACCCCATCCACAGCAGAAGCCGGCACGAGGCTTACCTCAGACCCACTGTCAACTAGGCAGAACTGTTGGCGTCCGTTGAGTGTTGTTGGGACATAGACGGCGTTGCTGGTCGCTCGATTCGGCGTTTTCGGTCTCGAAGTGTAGTTGACGACCGCTGACTCCGGAAGCGTCGTCTCGACATTTTCCGGTTCAGCGTCGTCCCTCCTTCGCTCCCGTCGTTGCTGACATTCGCGGACGAAGTGACCGGTTCGGCCACAACGAAAGCAGGTCCCCATCCGTCCATGTCGGTCGCTGCCAGGAGGACGAACGTCCAGATCCTGGCGTAGCTCGGCGTTAGTCGATCCCCGTCCGTCCCGCCCGGTTGCCACCCGCGGTGCGAACGTACAGACCCGGATCGTCCGAAGGCGTAGATCGGCTCGTCCGCTCCCGGAGTTTCCGATCGAACTTTGCCTCCAAGTTCCTTTGCCAGCGGCGCTGATCTTCTTATTGCTTGGTCAGAAATTGTTCTAACCGGCGCTCCCGACTCCATCGGCAACCAGGAAGGCGTCGCGATCCGCTCCGATCCTCTCATCGGCGAATCTTTCATAACGAGCGTTGCGACCATCGGGAAATCAGGCGGCAAGGTAACGTCCAGGATCGTACCCCAGTTGGCTCCGTTTTTCATCGCTGTCGAATTGAAACCGTATCTTCTTCACCTCTCTTCTGGCACCAATCTATGGCGAACCTCCTTTTCGTTCGACGTCGGGCGCTTGCCTTGCAGCAGCAGGATACGGCAACACGCCCCGGGCAAGACACGAATACCTCCTTCAATTCTATGGTACCACCAAGGATGCCGAATTCGAAGCTTTCCCTCTTGCTAAATGTCCGCGTAGTAAGGCCTGGCCTTTTGGCACGGGTCTTCGCAACAGTTTCAACAGCGACAGCCCCTTGACGGTCGCTGGCAGGATCAGACGGCGAGAAGTATATTTCGGCAGAAGAAGAAACACAGTCCGAAGAGTTTAACAACGTTTCTTCGCAACAGCAGCGAACAGAATACACGGAAAGTTTGTACATGATCGATTATGCTACAGTATAGCTCGAGCAGACTGCCCTACTACTCTAGACAACTCGAACCAGACTGAACTAACATACTGCTTCGACTGAACTGAAACTCAGACTAAAACTAACTATTCAGAAACGCGCACTTATTTATAGCCAGGGACCTTCCCATAGAGTCCCCCTGGACTCTAGTCTACCGCCCCGGACCCTACAGATTCCCCCCGGATCCTACAGAGTCCCCCCGGACCCTACAGAGTGCCCCCGGACTCTACGACCCATAGAGTGCCCCCGTCCTACACCTTTCACACGGAACGTTAATCTATTTGTTCATATGTCTCTAGCATTTATCTATAGAATACTGTAAGTAATTTATAGTGTGATATACTCAGGCCAAAGACAAGAGTTCAGACCGGCCGGTAAAACTTTTTTCTGGACCATCATTAAGATTAGTGTTCTTCAGGAATAACATTTATGTTTTAAGCATGTTATTCCGTTTTAGCGTCTTAATAAATTGAATTTGGAAACATTTGGAAATTTATAGGCGGAATTCGATCGGTTCAAAGACGGCTTTACCTCGTTTAGTTCCTGCGAGCAGGCCCACTGATAGGGGCGAGAAGGACAAATGACCCGGGCCCCACCACGAGCTAAGTAAATAAGGGGTCCCGCCCAAACTTAATAAAAAAAGGTCCCCACCCTTTGATTATTTGTAAACTTTTTTCTGTAATTATTAACAAATCACATTTGGTTTTATTAACTAGATTTCTACTTTAATATTCTCAATTAATTCATAAGGGGCCTATCTGGTCTTTTTGCTGGCAAAAGAATCAATAACTGAGTCAAAATTTAAAGTTGTGCCAACTCCGCATCAATGGCCAACGTTGCCCATCCATTGACTCTGTTTTCACGCGTTGTTGTCCGCTGGTAGATTTTGACTCGTTCTAACACTGCACTTGCAACGGAAGAAGGAAGATAAAAAATCTTCATGGCAACAATTAATTGAGGAAGAGATCATGTAACGAAATTTCATTTAGCAACTGAAAAGGTTGAATAATTTTTGAGCAAGTATTTTACTGATAAATTCGTTTTAATAAGTCGACCTCGTCAATTGAATCCCTGCAAATGTCAGCAGAGTAACTTTCACAAAAGTTTTCACAAATGACCTTGTAGTCATAATCTTCTTTGAGAAACTTCCAAAACAATTCAAGTTTGTTGCGAAGACTTGACACTGCAACAAAACTTTTTTTAATCCAGTTACTACGGAATCAATAATCAGATACAATATTGCACCTTTGAACTCATCCCTTGCAGACTTTACAAGTAAAACCGTTTCAAAAACTGCAGTTTGTGGATGTTTGCAGGCTTTCATTTTTCTTTTTTAGACTTTTCCTAAAAATCAGGATCTTAAAAAATAAAAAATATTTATTTTCATTTTCATTCAGCCGGAGGCAGGCTGACTGATGGCGATGAATGATGATGAATCGATCAAGACTTTGATAAGTTAGTGATGTATCAAGTATGATGTAGGCCTAAGTTTAGTGCTTGGAATTTTGCAACATTTTTAGTGCTGTGTATTACAGTAGGTCTATGCTGTCAATCAGTCAAAAACAAAAGTTGTATATCGGGCCCCCATTTTGCTCTCGACGGGCCTGCCTGCGAGCAATTATTTCATAGAGTCCAGTAATCTGCAAAACCAGAAAATACGTCGTTGCTGATGCCAGGATCAGGACAATCGTTGTCAGTAATTTAGGGTCTATGTAGCTTATAGAACGAAACATAGGACTAATCGACTACCTAATATAAAAGAAGTATAGCGCATAATTTTTGATGAACTCTTGAGAAGGCGATGAACTGTACGACTTACAAAAAGGTAGCGCAGTGGTAGGTTCGAACCGTATATAATCAGCTCTGAGCAATTTCTTGAATGATTGATATACAGGGTTAATACGTTATTTACATAATGCAATCACAACGTCAAAACGTTACTTGCCTACTGTTATGGACAACATTGATATCTGTTTTTATCAGCACCAAAGCGTCCTGCGTCAAAACTTCCTGTGCCAGAACGTCCTGTGTCAAAAACGTCCTGTGCCAATACGTCCTGTGCCAAAATGTCCTGTGCCAAAACGTCCTGTGCCAAAACGATCCGCTCTAAAACGCCCTGGGCCGAAGCGGTCACGCCAAACTGGTTGGCCAAAAGGGCTGCGCCAAATCGTCACGTACCGACATTTTCACTTTCAACTGGTCAAGATAATAAAACTTTCAATTCCTAGAAAAAATTGTGAATCTTGCGAAATAATTATGTTGTGCATTAATAAGTAGCTTAAGTGGGGAAAGGTTGGCCTACAGCTAGCAAAAGTATAGGTTAACAGAAAGGATATATATCGGCCTATCGGAGGCTGAGAGAGGATATCCAATAATAATTTATATCTCAAGCACCATATTAAAGTATACCTGAGTATGGGTGACTTGACATAGAACGACTATTATAGAAATCGGATGAATACTATGACGATGTGCCACTCTACTGCCATGTCCTCTTTTTCCCCTCCTTCCATTCCTTAGCCTCATATTACGTATCTTCTTTTACAATTTTTATACATCATAAACTATGGCGATGGTAGTGGTGTTGGTGGTGGTGGTGGTGGTGTTGTTGTTGGTGGTGGTGGTAGTGGTGGTGATGTGATGGTGGAGGTGGTCGTCGTCGTTCCCTGCAGACGAAGAACGGGAAGTCTATTGATTCGCCGCTGGATACAAACGGCATCGACGCTTACGAAAGGTATAATCGTACGGAGTGGTGTAACATGTAGAGCACGGCTGTAGTCGTTACCAAATGGCGCCAGTTATTACCACATGATTGGACCACGTGCACGTGGCATTGCTCTTGCCAAGGGTCATTGTCCTAGTAAGGTTTAAAAGGCGTTTGATTTAATGTCATGCACCGGTTCACTGCCTTAGATCGATAGACCTACCATGGATATGATCACAACTTAGGCCCTTATGCCATTCGATCAATATGAACACAACTTACTACTTTTTATGATGGCAGCTAGTCAAGAATAATCCACTATCCAATCATTTTCTAATATTGCATCTTACTATATCCGGTGCAATTGAGTCGTCTCCTTGGCCTGCTCTCGTTGTCTCATTCATTCCTTCGTCCGTCCGTCCATCCTTCCCTTCGTGCGTCCAAACGCCGAGACTTCCGCCCTGTCTAGCTGCTTCGGCTGCTGCAGCTGCTGGTGCTTAGGCTGCTGCTCTTAGCATCGTCGGTCGGTCGGTCGCAATAACCCGTGGCATCGTTGCCTTCCAAAGAGGAGGAGGAGGAGAGGAGGAGGAGAAGGACAGAGAGGAGGAGGAGGAGGCATGATCAGTTGCTGAGCAAGTATCAAGTGCAGCAGACGTGCATGAATGCGGCGGACGTGCGTGCAAGTGCCGTCTTATTTAGTGAACATGTCGACCACCGTCGTCTGCAGCAGCAGCAGCAGCGATGCAAGTCAGCGGAAGCATCGGCGATCTATTGGGCGATGAGTAGAGCGTGAATCGAACGGGTGACTGGATGCTGAAGAGCCAACAGATGGATCTTATTCTAGCCGAGGTCTGTCTTTCACTTCGATAACGAGTGACGAATATAATATTTTATAGGCTGCTGCAACATAATAATTATATTATCTACTCTTCCTCTTTATCCTTCTTTCTGATTCTCCTCCCTTATGCCACACCTCTTTTTCTCCTCCTCCTCCTTCTCCTCCTCCTTCTCCTCCTCCTTCTCCTCCTCCTTCTATTACCTCCTGCTCTGTATACAGTCCGTATCGTCAGTATCCGTCTTCGAACGACCACGTAGCACCCGATGAACCGCCGATGGTGATGTAGATGACGACGTTGATCCCTTCTTCCTCCACCTCCTCGTCCTTCTTCTCCTCCTCGTCCTCCTCATCCTTTAGGCCATTGGTGACCATTCGCTTTGTGACTTTTGCGACATCGTAACATCCAATAATAAGGAAGCTCATCTTCTGTTGTCGTCATCAACACCGAACAGGTACAAATAATATTATAGGCTACACCACCATCTTTCCAATCACTTCTCAGGCTGGCTCACTCTCTCGCTCTCTCACTCTCTCGCTCTCTCACTCTCTCGCTTTCTCACTCTCGCTCTCTCACTCTCACTCTCTCGCTCTCTCACTCTATCGCTCTCTCACTATCGCTCTCTCACTCTCTCACTCTCTCACTTTCTCACTCTCGCTCTCTCGCTCTCTCGCTCTCTCACTCTCTTGCTCTCTCACTCTCTCGCTCTCTCACTCTCTCGCTCTTTCACTCTCTCGCTCTCTCACTCTCTCGCTCTCTCACGCTCTCGCTCTCTCACTCTCTCGCTCTTTCACTCTCTCGCTCTCTCACTCTCTCGCTCTCTCACGCTCTCGCTCTCTCACTCTCTCACTCTCTCGCTCTCTCACTCTCTCGCTCTCTCACTCTCTCGCTCTCTCACTCTCTTGCTCTCTTTCACGTTCTGTCTTCTTGTGCATGCAGTCACTGCCGTTCCTTCTGCGAAACCTTTTTGCATTGCACGAACATGATATATGATGTTAGAGGCTTCAGACGTTTAGACACACAAAGCCACCTACTCATCACACACATCCATGGGCATATTATACGAACATGATCACGTGTATAAACTGTCATGCATATTCATGCTTTGGACTTAGGCCGATAAAATCGATGCTGTGGACATTAATTTCATCTTGTATAATGACAATGGAGATGTCACTGTCTTCGAGCGATTGTTTATTTTCCATGACAGTAATGACGGATTTACATGCAGCTGCACAATACACCACGTGTCATTAAATTGATTTCTGTTAGTTCGTCTGATTGTCTATTAATATGTCTAGATGTTCACTATATGTACCCTGGCCTACGTAATCGTACATTGATAGGCCTACAATGGTGCCGACGCTATATAATCATGCTTTGCAGTCTTCTAAATCCTTAGGGTTGACTACTGAAGCAGAGGACACGTTCCTCTGCGGGCACCGTGCCCTGTGAATGGGAGGGGGCTCGGAAAAAAGGGAGAACAAAAAATTCTCCGCATGTTTTTTAAAATCTTCTATTGTTTGTGGCCCCACTTTCAGAACGCTGCCGGCGCCACTATAGGTCTATTGATAGATTCCTACATGTACATCTGCACTAAAGCATCGTTCGTCTGCATGTAGCTTAGTTGGAGTTTCGGCTGTGTAAGCTTACGCTTTTGTCCGATTACGCTTAGGCACTGGCAGCGGCGTCGACCTGTGTTCAACATTTTGGGTGCCCAAAGTATGAAAATAACTTAAATAATGTAAACCGTTATTGACTTTATTGAAAACGTTGTAGCAAGTAAAAGCTAATTAAAACGAATCTGTATTCAATCATTAATAACCACACTAGACCATTGTAACCAAAAGTTCAGTAACGGCTATATAGCGACTGCACAGTTAGCAGTTTTCAACATATTAAACTTTAATAACAATAGTAACGCAATACAAGAAATATTCACTGGTTTGACTGTTGACTCTTTTAAAGTTTTCTATATAATAGACTAGTTAGCATACTAGTAGTAAATTGATAGTAAGACAAGACTACTATTGAGGCGAATAAACAATTAGGAAAATAATGGAGAGTGGATTATAGGCCCTAAACATAGTTGCCATGAAACATATGCAACTGAATTTGTAGCGACTGAGAGATGAGTTCTGGGTGTCTCTCACACAGCGATCGACCCAGAAAGTGACGTGTGTTCAAGTGAAAGATACGTCTGCATACTAGGAGACTTTCTGTCCTGTCGTTGGACAAGTTGATTGAGAGCCAATCCAATGTCAACAGCCTCGACGAAAGCTGACGAAAACGGTTATCTGCATTTTCAGAACAATTAATGTGCATCTCTGAAACCTGTGAATCTGTTTCCTGGACGACGTTGTCTTGACTGGTCAAGATGACGTTCCTCACACGCAAGAACGTTTAAATGTATTTTCTTGAATTGTTCAGCTATTCTAGATCTAGTAACTTCGATCTTGACATTGCCAACGGCCTGAAACATATGTATACACTCATTGTTCGTAAGGAAGATTGTAGGGAACGAGTTAATTCTGCAAGTGGACCGAAGACCTTCATGCATACCGTCAAGCCAAGAAGAAATTGTGACTCCATTGCGAAAGCGAATGAATAGACCACCGGCTTTAGTAGCTGCCTTGTCATGTGTACTTGCGCTCATTAAATTTTAATCTGGACTGCTGAGAATCACTTCATACTGTTCAATAACTTGGGTCAGTGAACATATCTTGCAGAGCCATATAGTTGGGCAATTAGCGCAGCTGCCTGTACATCCGTTACCACATAAATACTTTTGCTTTCCTCTATCAGGAATTGGAAGGCTATGCACACAATTTCATTGAGATTTTATTGAAGAGCCCAGTCAATGCTTGAGCACCCCAGCTCAAACATTGAGGGTGCTCGAGTTACCAGGGTTCCAGCGGATCGACGCCACTGCTAGGCCTAACTGTAATCTTTAGGTACAGATTTCGAATCAGTTTACGAAACGTGCGCTTTAGAACAAATTTAACTAGCAACAATTTTTAAACTAACGTAATTCTATAATATTATATTATTACTTTTAACCATCCTCCACAGTATCGTTCTTTCCATAACTTTGCTTTCATGAAGCAAATATTTCAAATATGGCTGTCAACTAACTTGCTTTCTCAGGTCTGTTGTGACTAGAGGGATGTTATATGATTACTAGCCTTAATTCCCGGATTAGACCGGTTTTTCCAGATGACTGATTTTTCACGCGACGAATTCAATTGATCAAATGCTTTGATCGTGTCCATGTAGATAAATGGCCGAAGAATTCGGCCGGGCTAGCCTTGACTAGGCCTAAATATAATTGTAGAAGAATAAACTGCGTAGAGAGGTGACATCTGGGGCGTGAATTTTTCAGAGATTCGCCATGACTGCTCTTAGGCATTCGTGAATTTTCACCATTATAATTCCTTGCCCTCATAATTAATTTTATTTCAATAATTTCTTTCAGAATTTGATCTTGTTGTCAGACTTTTGTGAATTTCCAACCTTTTCTTTCCTCCCCCTTGTTTTTCATACTTAGCCCAGGAAACGGATGACGTGTTTAGCGCAGAGAGTCGGGTCCATCAAAAGAAATGTTATTCGAACCTGCCTGGTTTGCATATTTAGCCACACTTAATTCGTATCACATCGTCCGTCAAGAAATTATGGCCCCACCTTCAGTTCACGAGGTCCATCAAGAACAATTCTCCTCTTCGTAGTTTAGAGATTGATACTAGCCCTAGCGCCATACTACCCAACCTCGTCTGGGATTTGGATTCGCGATATTAATTCAACGTTTCTTTTGTATTTAATGTAGTATTGAGCGTTGCCAAGTGGTAGCATCTGAGGCGTTGATCCCTCTGTGCTCATGGGGATGATGTGGGTGAGGACGAAGCAGATTTGTATATTTAGGTGACTTCGAAGAAGATGACTGGTTAATTTTGCGACGGTAGTCATTGAATCGAAACTCAAAACGTCCATATCGTAGAATTTAAACGACATTTTGAATCCTTGTATTTTATGATGAAGGGGAATCAGTGCAAGAATGGGACAATAAAATTACGTTACCCAGATTTTGAATAGCCTGCTTCTCAAGTGTTCCATTGGTGATCGACATCGGTTTTAATGTCAAAACGTCAGAAAGCCATCTGTTCAGTTCGCGGGACATGATTTTTCAGAGCTTCCCAAGGATTAGTAATCAGCTTGATTTGCATATTTAGGTGACTTCGAAGAAGATGGCTGGTTAATTTTGCAATGGTAGTCATTTAATCGAAACTCAAACGTCCATATCGTAGAATTTAAACGACATTTTGAATCCTTGTATTTTAATATAATGATCTCTTACTGAACGGCTGCACCACTTCATTGCCTTTAAATTTTTGTCATCTTACTAGGTCTTCCCGATCGCGAGTGTTCAATTTGGTGAGTGCTCCGAATGAGACCTTGGTTTTATCACTAATACGCCTGATTTGCATATTAACGTTGACACGGCCTGCAGATGATACGCATGCAACCGGAGCTTTTGATCGTATTGAATGCTGGCGAAGTGCATGTGCAATGCGAAGCTAAAATGTCCAAATATCGGAATTTTAATTGAGTTCTGTGCTGAAAATGGTCACGTTGACCCAGGTACTCGCGAGAGAACCTTGTGTAAAAATTTTGACATTTCCAGAGCGTGAGCCTTTCATGGGTTACACAGAATAATTTACCGTGTTATAGTTAAGATATAGGCATATGTATATAGGTTTATAATATGTATATATATATATGCAATATACACATATAATAATAATAACAATGATGATGATGATGATGATGATGATGATGATGATGATGATGATGATGATGATGATGATGATGATGATGATGACGATGACGATGACGATGACGATGACGATGACGATGACGATGACGATGACGATGACGATGATGACGACGATGACGACGATGACGACGATGACGACGATGACGACGACGACGACGACGACGATGACGATGATGATAATAATACCAGCGCATCTCGATGACTATTCAACGCTACAGCGCAGTTGCTTTCAATGAACTTTCGCTGCTTAGTTGTCCAACGAGCAGGGCTACTCCGGACGACATCACCATTAATTTACATTGAAGACCCTGACAATAATAATAAGATATTATTATTTTTTATAATAATAATAATAATCTTCGTTTAATTTCAAACTGACCACTAGCAGTGTGATTGCAAACACAGTATGAGCGAGTGATGACAAGTTATTACAGGAGATGAATTTAACCGTCGCAGCCACGCACGGCGCCCTTTGCGCTTTACATTTTCATTTTGTAACAAACGCTACGCCACTCGAAAGAAGGAAAGAGTCAACCTTGGGGGGATACGGGTCTCGAACTCGGTTCCTCCGTGTGTTCACCACAATTCTACGGCCCCCGTAGAGTAGTTTACAAATCTGATAATGATATCAATTTAGTTAACGACGCATCCATAACAAGGACGATATGCGTCAAAACTCGGCACATATATACAAAATAGGCCCTACATGACGGTTTATGTATGACTTACTAAAAATGCGATCCTATATGTATGTGCATGCATATTAATGTAAATATCTATATCATATACGGTATGCACTCTTAGGCCTATATTTAAAACACCTTAAAAAAGACAAACTTCAGAAGCGTTGGTCTGATTCCCCGGGAATTTTGCGTAGGGCAGAAATGATGATATTTGATAATGATAATCTAAGTAGGAATTGTAAACAAGTAATTCTTATTAATTTTAAATTGGTAAGTTAGCAACTATTATGTTGTATAATATAATTGTGAGTTAAAGATAATTCACTGACTCTAGCATTCATCTTTTTTACCAGACAGGCTACAAAATATTCACTTAATAGCATTTCAAACTTAACAATTGGCAAACTGAAATGAATTTGCATTCAGTTAAGAGAGCGGAGACAGTGTTGTAACCTCTTGGCTCTAATGAGGCAACTGTAGGCGACAACATCGAGTGACAACAATATAAGATTTGAAAATGCCAGATTCGGAGAGTTAGCACTACCAGTCGCAGGCTTGTAGCCAGTAGCTAAGCATATTGTAAATGAAGCCGCGTCAATTATTGCATTTTAATAATATTATTGCTTTCTTGTTCTTGCTTGAAACGATGATAAGAATAAAGAGATTAAGGTGAATTTATTTAGTTCTCGACAAAGTTCAAATATCCGGCTATTAATAGCAGGCACTAGCCCACTGTATGAGAATATAATATCAACAATATGCTTACTGCAGTCGATGCTATAAATCTGTATCCAATCTCGATAGATCCATGGTGATTAAAGCGAGAGACCTGAGAAGTTCGTGTCTCATGAAGCTGTGCATTTTTCAAGCGCTTGATATACCAGTTGAGTTTCCCATTCCCAAGCCTCTGCTGCTGAAAATTCATCATTCGTCCTCCGTTCTTCTTCTGGTCTACAGTAGACCTAGCCGTGGCTAATTCGGGATGAAATTTAACTGTAATGACACGCAAACACAACAAAATCAATCTACTTCTGTCTACTTTAAAAATTTTCGTTTATTATAGACAAATTGACACACGGCAGAGAATACCAACTGTCCTGCCTATCCACCAGTGATATGTCTATCTATTCTGTGACCTAAAGTTTCTGTTCTCCGCCAGGAAGGCAGACAGTCTAACCACTATATTGACACCTTCGGCATCATTTAAGTATCGAATTAGTGATGAACGCCTTTGGGAGATACCAAGAATGCTTTATATAATGTGACGAATAGGCAGATTTTTATTCATTTTTGGATAATAGTTCTAATTGTTGCGCCATTGTAAACATACGCGTTGCTCACTATTTATTAAATTAGTAATCAATTGCTACAAAATCTTTAATGAGTTCAGGACCGCTCAATTTTTAGAGAATTTGTCTTCGGTCACGATACAGCGGTAGCCGACCTACGTATAAGAAGGAGGAGGAGGAGGAGGGGAGGAGAAGGAGGCACTGTCTTTGGAAACATCGAACTCGACGAGTTTTTAGGTCAGAACGTCAGCTCAAGACCCCCACCTTTTACAAATATGGCACAATTTATACGTGTGTCCCCCACATTTTCTACCCCTCTCATTGGGTGTCCTCCCACATGTCAAGCGAGATCGCCGCCTATACGTCAGCACGACGCTGTAGAAGTTCTTGGATAAACATTATAAGACTAGTCAACAACTCCGAAAGCTCCGGGCAGTCAAGGATCATCTCCGAGAGATGATCCTTGACTGGATAAGGGAAACTGAAAGAAGAGGCCCAACAGCGAGAGGAGTGGTGACGTCGGACATTTGAATCTGCCGAAGAGGCAGAGAACTAGAAGAAGTACAAGAAAAGTAAAGTTGATTTAAGTCGCTCGAGATCTAGTGCAGCAATTGGTGGATAATTGCGATTGAATAATTATAAAATGTAAGAGAACTACGCTGACTACGCCGGAATGAAAAGATGAAGAAACTACGTACGCTGACGACTGTTTTTCTTTAAATTCCTAAGGGTTCCAGGCTAACTCTGGCAAATCGTAGGGCGACCCCGTGGGGGTCGCGACCCACAGGTTGAGAACCGCTGGCTTACATCCACACGACATGCAGAATTAATGGACGCCACAGACGTCCGAGATAATTAATATTATAATTGAACAATTATAAGTTTATATAGGTTACTTCTCTATAGAGAAGTTACGCGGTTCGATATTATTCGGTAGTAATTAAGTGTTGGCGATTTCTGCAACAATGATTAACCAATAACCAATCGTGCGGCTTAATGCCTTGTTAGAAAAGACCTCTCAGCTAGCATAATGAAATGCAGAGATATGGAGGAGGGATTTGGACCTGCATGATTACGACTTGAAATTTGTCTCGCTCTCTTGCACGTTAATCTCCGGCACAACACGTGTAAAAGTCACAGTGATAGCCGTAATAAAGGAGATTTAATATAGCTGCGCTTCATCATAGCAAACCGCTATTTATATACAGCACCACACTCCATATATCAGAGTTCTTATCGTTCTTATCTTCATATTCCTATTAGTAGTGCTGCTTAGCATAAGAAAACTGCATTTCGTGAAACAAATCTGCAAGTTTGCAAGTTGTTAGAGAATATGTAGGAGTGCATTTTAAGATTAGGAGGCAATTGATATCGCTTCCGGTTTAGGTTCCAGCCCTCTACAATGTTAGGCCTATGAAATATACATGAAATATGCATTTTTTATTTACGACAAAAGTACATTATTTACTCAGTTCTCATCTCCGGCATTCTGCTTTACAGAAACACATTAGACTGCAATTTATTTTGTTTTTCTGACGGACATTTACACAACTTTTGGCAGCCTTTCTTGCACTTGCAGGTCACAAATTCTTGTAGTGTTTTGGAAACTTCCGAAAGTGATGACCATCGTGAAAATCACCAACCATCCACATTCTTGCAGTGATGGCAGATTTATGTGGCATACCAAGGCCTGGCTCCAGACGTGGCCACTTTGATAAACTGATCTCAGCGAATGCTCCATAAGTACTACAGCTGTTGGTGGAAGGAAGAAGAACAGTTCTTTGCTAGCGTCATTTAAACTATGTAGTTCGCTGTTTGCCGAATAGCATAGGACGATGAAGCGTTGAAGAAGGCTAAAGATAGAATCTGGAATGGAATCATGTGGGAAGGATAAGTGCTGGAAGGCCTCTGTCACTGCGGGAATACGTTCCACCTGTTCCACGTTAATATTTTCCCACGTCCAGCGAAGAAGGAAGCGGTGTCGCTTCCGGTGACTGTATGAAACCCTCGAAGCGCTATTGATGTCTCTTCTCCAAGAATCCTAGCAATCTTATGAATAGGTAAAATCTTGAAGTGTTTTCCAGACCCGAAATGCATCCATAAAGTTTTCCTGACCTCTGACCCGAAATGTATCTACTAAGTATTAAGCCCTTTCCTCTGCAAGTCGTAGCAGAACGAAACGGTTCTGTATCAATAGTCCGAAGGTTCGATATTCCGAAAAAAATTATAATCCGAGTTTACTTCAGGTTATCGAAGTCAACCAGGCCATTTAATACTGCATGGTTGACGTGGAGGAAGAGTCGAGAATCTGTTTCCTCATAATTGCATGACTAAAAGTACTGTAGTCGTTCTCAGTGTTAGCAATAACATCGCTATCAATCGTAGAAATCGTGGAAAGTCGTCGATCACCAACCTCGACACCTTCAAACCTAGTAGAGGATACGATATCTTGAGCCAGAAATGCAAACAGTTCCGTCTTATTCGTCGAATTTCTGAGGAAATTCTTCCTATTCTTTGGAAGTTGGCCATTTGACCACACTTGCTTCCGTGATCCTGAACCTCTGGTGTCTCTGGTATGTGATTTCGTGCGCAGCGTGGTATACGTATCCCATACAATGTCAATGCGATGCACAACATGCTTTGTTACGCTTCTTATGATATGATCTTGCCAAATTGAATTTGAATACTCTGAGAATGTGTTCTTTAACTTTGGATCCAGAATGTGCACAAAAGCACTTTCGTAGATTATTGCTGTGTACGTTCTATTATCTTCATTCTGTAAAGAAGATGTCGCCTGACTCGCGTCATGATCGACAACGTCATCTAATTCGTCAATCAGCTCCGGCATATACAGGTCCTCCAAGTCAACCCTTCTTGTTCCAATACCCCAGCTTCACCAGATTCCATGGTTAATAGCTTGGTTAAGCACGTGATGAAGGCTGCTTGGTCTCCGGTTCTCATTTCGCCATGAAGTGAAATTGAGGGAGGGCAGGGCTGTTTCTCGTATGTGAAGAACTGATTCAAATCTTTGTTCATCAATATGATGAAAAGCTCTGAGAACTGTGCTTCCTTCTCACTTGATCATACGTTACTTGGCTCGAGGTCCTGCCTGGTCAACTCCAATTGACGAGAAAGGTCTCTTGGTCTTGTTCACACAAACATACCCTTTTCGAAAGTTACGTGGATGTATGGGTGGATTTACGGAAGTTGAATGAGATCTCGAAGATAGACTGGACGCCATCTGGCATAATTGTGTAAATCCAGGGCGAAAAACCATGGAGTCAAAAGGGTCAGTAATTCAACAAACAGCTCATAGTTTGCTGTTCTATGTGACCTCATAAACAGGAGCATAAGCAGTTCAAGGTCAAGACATGTACTCCAGTATTTGAACATCGGCACCCCTGCAGCTTTACTAGCTTAAGTCGACTGCTCCTTCCACCGTAAAATCAGGTTCTTCAGTATAAGCGTCACTCATGAGCTGATACATGGCCAACGCTGTAATCTGATGTACCAATCTCGTCTTGGCGATGTCAGACACTCTAATATTAGATTCTGCAACTCCTGATGTAGATAATTAAATAGTATGAAATGATCATCGAAAGTGAATGATAGAGCAGCTTGGCCTGCGGAATATTCAAATAGTAAGTAAACCAATTTGGCTTATGTAAATTATGTAAATTATTGTCAGAACTTTCCTGCTGACCCCAGTTATGATTCGACTTGCATTATCACGTAAAATGCTACCTTTACCCTTGATGTAATAAAGAAACACCCGTGTAATTCATAGGTATTACATTGTAGAGAACTGGAACCTAAACCGAAAGTGATATCAATTGTCTCCTAATCTTAAAATGCACGCCTACATATTCTCTAACAACTTGCAAAATTACAGACTCGTTACAAGAAATGCAGTTTTCTTATGATTCACTACTATATATATATATATGTATATATATATATGTATATATATATATGTATATATATATATATATATAGTTTTGGCTCTCAGTGGTTCTCTCCTTGTTGAGAACGCGTCTTTTCCTATTGCGCTCCTTCTTTTAATTTCTCTGTGACGTTTGGCATCTGTCGTGATCACACTCCTTATAGGTAACAGAAGTCTTTCACCTGTTCTATTTCTTTTCATCCAGTGTGTATTCTGACTACAGTCTCCTTTCCTTTACTTATCTTCAGTACCTTTCTTGTCTTGAAGTTCATTTTCATTCCAAATTCAGATTGATATATTGTTCAGTCTTTCTACCGTTGTTGAATCTTTGCGGCGTCTTGCCAATATTGCCAGGTCATCTGTAATCTCAGCGTCTTGATCCATCTTCCTTCTACTTTTGTAACCTTCTCCAGCTCCTGTAAGCCTACACTGATTCATTTAATAAAATAATTACCAGCAATGAATTATAAATTGTTCTGTTAATTAATTAATGATTGATTGTGCTGTTATGCATGAGGTGTGTGGATTGTCAAATGGCAGTAAAATTGCGGTGAATGCAGTTACCCCATAAATGTTTTAATTGGAGGTCGCCACAACTTAGGAAATATCATCAGAGGGTAGCAGGACGAAAAAGGTCGAGAATCGCTTATGTAAGCGCTCTGCTTTCGACACGGTCTTACGCCATCTTGATCACGTGTCACGAAATCTCTGATGGAATCGTTGGATGACCTCTGAGCTGGCTTTGCGTGGTCGGTTCTATATCGATAGTACAAGGGTTCGAATCTTCGGACTATCGAACCCTAGGCACTCTCGAGCTTAGACTAATCTTCGGACTATCGAACCTTCGGACTATCGAACCTTCGGACTATCGAACGGTCCCCGCGTGGTCTCTACGATGTGACCAAATCTTCAGCGTCTGGCCTACGACTCCGTTCGTCCGAGAGGACTTACCTCCATGCAGGCCTACATGCTTGTCACGAGTTCGTTATTATTTTAGATGACAGGTTATTTCCAGGAGGTAAACGCCTGGATGCTAAAGAGTATTACATTTATGGAGCACACTCTGTTAAATGATATACCGTCAGATTTTAATCATAGAAAGAAATATAGTCAAAACAGAAATCTAGTGAATAAGAACTTCAAACAAAAACGTCTGGTAACCTCTAGGACTACCCTGCTTCGATGGCCGCTCCCCTCCCTCAGGCCATCCCCCCCAACCCAACAACAACTCGTTCCTCACTCACAAGTCACAAGTGTTCGTTGAGTGTCCGGCTTCTGGTTCGGCTTTTCAGAAGCTGGATATATTTTGCATTGCTTTAAAAAGTATTGGCTTCAAGTTCTCTTATGCATAAGACATGGGTTGAAGCATAGAGTGAGTTGATTGGTGTTCAGGCATTAATGTCAAAATATAAGTCGTTTTTAAATCATGATGGTATTGTATCTGTTGCATGTTTTGAATAACAGTAATGTTGAATGCCTCAGCCATGAAATTCCCAAAGTTGGACACCTGTTAAATTGTTCAAGTTTATGTGCAACTAATATGACCACAATATTTGTGTCTCTTTTGATACACCTTCCGATCCTTACCCAATATTTATATGCCTTAACATTCTATCTACTCCACGTCCTGAACCTGTCTCGCGTTCTTTTTGCAGGCAACAGTTCCATAAACATTGAATCCTTCACGCAAGATCTCTCCAGTTCAGACTTCGTTCTAAATCCTCCATCCTCTCTTGATATCTCCTGTCTTCTTGCAATACCACTCTCTCCATGCTCCTTGACAAACACGCTTCTACTATCACCAAATCCGAATCTCAGGCAAACAATCCTTGGTATAATTCATATCTCCAGGCTCTAAAATCTTTCCGTCTATGCCTCGAACACACCTACAAACAAACCCGGGATCCTCAAGTTCTTTCTATCCTAAAATCGGCCACAAATAAATACCCAAAAAGCCACGACTCGCAGGGCCCAGTGTCTGCCGATTATTATTCCCCACATCGGCCCTTCTCGGGTTGTCAACACGATTTTTGCATCGATTTGCTCATCTAGGCGTTAGAGGGCCGACGTTGTGGGCCCGCGTCTGAACGACGGCGTCTGCCGGCATTATTTCCTCCGCCTTATTATACCCTGGGCGGGTATAATAAGGCGGAGAAAATAATTTCCTCTAGGGGCGCGTGCCCAGGGCGCGCCCCTAGAGGAAAACTGGATGACCCATTGTGAATCAGCGCAGACAAGAACAATGCAACCAGCGCGTCGGTATGATATAGGGCCGCTAGCGGGAATTCATTCCCCGCTGTAGGCGCGATGAAGGTATGTCTTTAACCGTTGCTGTGCCTACAGTTTGCCCACACATGCCACTGCACGCCCTATGAATGTGGAGCTTTGGCCCGCTAGTGGAAAATCATCGCCCGCTGTGGGCGCGATGGAGGTATATGTCTTTACAACGGCTATGCCTACAATATTCCCCTCTAGGCCCAACGAGTGAGGAGCGTCGGCGTAATTGGGGTCGCTCTAGTGTCAAGTCATCGGCCGCTGTGGGCGCTATGCAGAACTATCGGTATCAAACCTTCACTTGGCCTACAGTATGCCCACACAATCCCACTGTGGGCTCTACGAATAAGCAGCGTTGGCGTTGATACTAGTGGAAAATTACCAACTGTAAATCTGGTTGTACATGATTGTCAGGTCAATTCCTGTATAGTTGGCATTTCTGATCTCAAAAGTATATAATATCACCCATACTGCACACTTATGAGATTGGAATGAATAACATAGCTAATGCATGAAATAGAAAAAAACTAAGCAAGTTTGTTTGATAACAATTTTTAATGAAGATCGCACCATTCATTGTATCACAAATAGAAAAAAATGGCAACATCCAACTATACCAGTAAAATACAAAGTCTAAGTATGTCACCATTAGAACTTCTGAAATATCTAAACAATTACAACAGTCAATATTCAGAAATACTTTTCACACACAACATGAAAGTTTTGATTGCATATATATATATATATATATATATTCCTGTATAGTTGGCATTTCCCTTTACACCTTCTTTTTCTCATCGTTAAAAACTGCAACTGGCTAAGCGACAGGCACAATTTTTCCTAACAAGGTTTAGTACACACTTCTACAGACTTCTGTTACACTTAAATTTTTACAGCATCCAGAAATATCAGCTTAAGAAGAAAATTGTCTGTGCTCTATGGTAAGCAGTAGCTACGAAATGCTCATATCAAAGTGCAACGGAAGTTTCTTGATACAATGCTATACAGACTACAAGATCATGATCACAAAATATGAATTATGATGATGAAGTAAAATCATTATCCAAAAATCACGATGACAACATTTATAGTCACACTAAAAGTAAGGAAACAGCAGCTCTATACAAATGGCATTTATGATATGTCACATCTGAACAAGCAACATATTACAATACACCCTAGCATGTAGAAGATCCAACAATTGCAAGTGGTCCTGTTGCAAGCAGTGATTTTTGTCCAGATGACTCTGATAAACAGAAAAAGGTATTCCAGGTATAAAATCATAACTTTTTCTACATAAATATTTAAGGAACTTTGCATTAGCCGTGTTTTGAGTCATATACATTTCAGCAACGATATCTCACCAGCTTGAACCATTGAGCCACAAACTTAAAATATAACTGTAAATCGCCTAATACGTTAGTTGCCGGCGAATGCATTGCGTCATGACTGTGTTACCCTCCATTCTCCAGGCTTGGGAGTGGTCCTGTCAGAATACAAACCATTTATATATGCCTAAAAAGAAAATGAATTGATATGCACCAGCTTGTACATATACAGAGCATACGCATTTGTCTTAGACATGTGTATTTCATTAATTCACACTTGGGTTGAATGTGGACTCCCTTGCACAAGAAGCTTCAGTCAAAAAGCCAACCTTTGAAGATTTCCAGCACAAAAATTAAGTCAATCTTCTCTATAAGCAGAGGCAAATGACCGAGCAGCTCAAGCTGCAAAATTGTTACAGGACTGCTGCTCCATTACAAGTGAAGAATAGAAACAGTATCTGCTGCTAGTTGTCTCAAGACACAGAGCTAAGTACACAGAAGCCACAGTACTTGGTTGAAACTGCATAGCCACGATTTCAGTGACAAGTTGCTGCCTGTTAGTGATGATATTCCGAATAGGACAACTAAATGGGAGGGCAAAACAGATGAAGTATTTGTTGTAAAGGCCGACAAATTACATCGTTCACTGTGACAGCCAAAACGTATAACTAATATGCATACAGAACTTTGCAAATGTAACAAAATGACACTCAATGTTATTTCTACATGCTCGATATAATTCATTCAGCAAATAAATTACATGCTCATGTACTTGAATTACGCTTATGCATTGGTCTAGATCAGTGATTCTCAATCTTTTTCGACTTAGGGCTGCTTTTATTTAGTTGAGGACATGACTGGCCACATGGTCAAAAATTATTATTTTCAATTATTACAGATTTTTTTCAGAATGGAATCAAATCACACATGGATAAATCCATTTTTTATTAGTGTTGTTCAGTACTTTTGAGGAAAAAATCTGCTGTGAAAAGAAATTTGATGTGAAAAATTGAAATTGTACCAAATTACAGAGTTTTGCAAAACTACTAGTTTAATATCAGTAATTGAAAAAAGGCGCCAGAACGCCGTATCGACACATTTCACAAAAAAGCACTGGTAGTATTTATTTAAAGTTTAATCACTTGATACTCTAAAAATCATTAATATGCGATTTATGTTGCTGAATATTATTATTATTAGCAAGTTTTTCAAAGTTCAGTTGAAGATTAGTTGTAGCCAGAATCAATAGTCCATTCAAATTGGAATCATTGAGCCATGAACTGTTGTTCAACGATAGAGCCTCGTTCCTCCTCGTTGGATTCACTACCATGCTGATTGGACATGTGAAAACAATCAACAACTTCTGCGCATCGTCGTAATGACGACATTTTGCAATGTCGCTTTTCTTTCGACCTCTCTCGCCATTGCCTGTAGAAGCCACGATTTAAATTTTTCTTCGACTCTGCCGAGGCAGTTGGCTCATTGATGCGAGAACGGAATCTGCAGCAGTAATAACAAAAGCACATAAATTAAAAATTGGTCACACAAAATGCGCAATTAACATCCCATAGGAAAAA
Organism: Bimastos eiseni; assembly: GCA_959347315.1. Lineage (NCBI taxonomy): Eukaryota > Metazoa > Annelida > Clitellata > Crassiclitellata > Lumbricidae > Bimastos > Bimastos eiseni. Next base: position 18,667,279 of record OY365811.1, read on the forward strand.
AGACATTTACGACTCACGAGCGAGTAATGGTTGTACTCGAAAACACAACTTGGCCAGGCAGCTACATATCTGCATATATGTATCTCAATGCAGCATTGCAGAGGTAAGCAAAGCCGCCAGTCCCACAAGTATTAAGATACATGACCATTCTTCAGTATCCCATCAATCAACCTAATTTAAAAAAGAATGAAGTTGATTAACCTGAGAGCCTGCATAAATGGCACTGCCATATTCTAGATGAAAATTTGCATTAACATAGAAGCAGCTTTAGCAGACAGCAACTGGTACATATTATGGATCTGGCACAGATGATAAATGCAGATTCAACATGCTTTCCTTGCTGGCTCAGGGCAGATTAATACTTGGTTGTGTGTAATACTCAAATTAAGCACCAAAGAGGTAAGGCATTTGGAAAATGAAATGGCAAGGTTATCTTTTGGAGATGAAAATTATTAGCAACCCAGACCAGTTGAGCCAGAAGCATTAAAATGACATCCAAGCATAAATGACCTTTGATGTCACAATCCATTTCTCACCAAAGGAGATGGCCACTAACGCCTTGAAATTAAACATATGCGCATGCATTTTATCAACATACTGGAAGCGACACAAAGAAAAGAAAATAGAACATTATAATATGAATATAGAAGATCAGACTTTGACAACCAGTTAACGAAGTCATGGAATTCGAGTTTTAACCCCAACGTGCAGGAGAGTGAATGATCAGTCCTCACCAACTTATCTTGCTACCAGCATTGCTCAGAATTTAAATTGCAAGGTATGTCATTGTACTTAGATTGCAGAGTGCTTGCGGTACAGACATATGCATACCTCAGCGAGCATCTAAATAACCAGCATCAGGATTAACAATTGTCAACCATCGAGCATTCCAGTCTCTATTCACAGTCACTATGTAACAACCTTCAGCAAGTTCTTTATTCACAATTGCACAATGCCACCTATGTTCCGTCGTAAGACCATGTGCGCAGTTGCTAACTTTGGAATGAAGGTGTTTGGAACCCATTTATATATCATGAAAACCATTAATATGCAAAAAGTAACACGGCTGCATGCACCCTCAACATAGCCTTAGTGACTCATTTATTAGTATTATTATTAACTGGTAAAGTGCTGGTGTCAAATCCACAACAAGAAACAACTGATGGTACACAAAAACTAAGCCGCAATCAGGTTAATATTCAGAATGCGACTGGCACTGAGACAGAGACAGTCTCAGGTTGAAAAACAATTTGAAAATAACAAAATGACAGGTGAATGAGAGCAATGAACAGACAAAAGTAAGTTGGTGACCTTGTTAAAAGGTGATATAACTGCTCAAGGTAAAAGGACTGACTTTAATTGCTGTGAGTGGCTACAATTCAATTTCCTACACCTTGAGCCCCAAATTGAGACATATTCTTTGTTGAGTAAGAAGCCAGGGCAACAATTTTGTGCTCATAAATGACTAAAAACATATAAAAAGCTTACCCCAAACAAGAGCAAACAGTTTCAAGTCCAAGAAACTCTGCTTGTCACGGCTTCCAATCCAGGTTAACTGCAAGGCCAGACGATTTCTACTTTAATATTCTCAATTAATTCATAAGCGGGCCTTTCTGGTCTTTTTGCTTGCAAAAGAATCAATAACTGAATCAAATTTTAAAGTTTTTGCAAACTCCGCTTTAATGGCCAATGTTGCCAATCCATTGACTTTGTCTTGACACATTGTTGCCCTCTGATAGTTTTGACTCGTTTTAATACACTGAATGTTCTCTCTGCACTTGCACCGGAAGCTGGAAGACAAAAAAATTATCATGGCAACAATTAAATTGGGGAAGAGATTCTGCAGCAAAAATTTCATGCAGTTTATTCAACAACTGAAAAGGTTGAATAATTTTTGAGCCAACATTTTCTTGATAAAGTCGTTTTAAAGAGTCAGCCTCGTCTATTAAATCTTTGCAGGTGTCGGCAGAGTAACTTTCATAAAAGTTTTCACAAATTACCCTTTAGTCATAACCTTCTTGGAGAAACTTACAAAAAAATTCAAATTTGTTGCAAAGACTTGACACTGGAACAAAATATTTGTTAAGCCCAGTTACTACGGAATCAATAATCGGATAAAATATCCCATCTCTGAACTCATCCCTTGCAGACTTCACAAGTAAAACTGTCTCAACAACTGCAGTTCTTGATTCTTTGTAGGCTTTCATTTTTTCAGTTAGCTTTTATCCTTAAAATAAGGAATTACGAAAAAATAGAAAAATATTTATTTTCATTATCATTCAGCCGAGGCAGGCTGACTGATAGAGATGAATCAATGAAACTTTGAAAAGTGAGTGATGTATCATGTATGACGTCAGTTTAGTGCTTGGAATATTGCAACATTTTCTAGTACTGTGTATTGCAGTAAACTGTCAATCAGACTTTTATTCATACTTAAAACTATAAGTTGTACTGGGCCCCCACTTTGCTCTCGACAGGTCTGATCACGAGGCAAATTCTGTCCATGATGAGTTCATACTTATATCCAAAAGAAATTAAGCACAAAAAACATCCCTCTTGGTCCCACACAGCGCACACACATCAACAATATAGCCCACTAAGCCTCTGACCTCATCACGGAGTCAATCAAGAAACAAACATTGGATTTAGAATTGCTACAAAATAAGACAACAACAAATGGGTCTTCAATGGTGATTGCTTTACACATAAAATTGACCAAAACTAACAATTTGAGAATCTGAATAATGGCAAATCATCAACATCAATGTTAATCTGTAAATAGACCATATGGATTAAACTCAAGTCCATATTGGTAAGCACCAATTCCAGGTCACGTGCAGCACCAACATGAAACCATTCACCAGAACCGATAGTTTTAACCGGATATGTACAGGGTGACTGCAACAGAGTCTAAACATCTCATGGCAGATCAGAATAAGACAGCTGACTGATGAAAGTCACTACAAAAGACCTCTCTCCCCATCATTCACATTTGTGACACTTTGCAGTGCATTGATTCCTGCTCGCTGTGCATCACAACTACCTCCTTTCGTCCACAAGACTTTCTTCTAGATTATCATCCAAACTGTCCCAGAGCCTAATGAGAGGAACTAGGGCTCACGAATTTTGTTGCCGCTCCTGATATTGGTGACAAAGGCACGAACAAGGATTACAGCAGCATCATGGGAGAGGGAAAGCAGAACAACATGCAACTGATGAAGCTGATAATAACAGCTTTGCCGAACCAAGTTAACATGCTGCAAAAGACTGAGCTCTTGATCAATCATCACAACAAGGTCACAAACAGTAAGTGAAAAAGTAAACTGAGGGAAGGCTTCAGTCAACCGGCAAAGGTTATATGTGAATGAACTTTATGACTTACTCAAATCTGTGATTTGCACAGAGCATTCTTATGACAACCAATAACAGCACTTAGCAAATGTGGAGGACATTCCCAGCACATCATGAAGGGCAATAAAATGTTACATTACATTTTTTACAATATATTGGAGTCAAAAAATATTTAATCATCCCAACTATGCTCAGCAGCTGATTATCGAACCAAATTTCCGCCTTAATCGCGATAAAAAGGTACCCTGGCAGGGATATAAAAGCTAAAATACACACCATTTCTGATGACAGCAAATATTCTTCTATCCATCTCTTCTGCTGCAACCAGAGTTGTCCTCACCTCTTGAAATAAAAACACAACATATTGCAAAGCACAGGCAATCGTAGCAATTAAGAAATTAGACACTTATCAAAGTTCTGAAACTTAACTTAAAATCTAAATTGGCCGAAAGCACAAATGTGACGAGCTATTTTAATGATAAGCGGAAAGTAGGCTAGACGAAAAAGTTTTCCCCTCAAATGATCTCGAGATACAATGTATTGGTGCGCACTAGGTACTTCATTTACTTAAAGTTGTTTTTGTTGTCAATAAAAAAAAGTCTGGTTAAAGACTTGACGTTCAGTCGTTTGCATTTCTCGCAGTTAATGGCATTATTGTTGCCTCAAGTAAGGCTTGAAGTAAGCCTCACTAGAGTGCATCTGCGTCCACACTGGTTGGATTATCGTTTTTAACAGCAGCGTTTTATTTTTCAACGCTCTAGTTGTGGAGCATTCGGGGGCAGCCATATTGTTTACCTGACATGAATGTAATGTAATGAATGTTACATGTTCGCTATTACCGCTAAACAATAAACTGAGTAGACTGCAATAAACTCACTGAACAAATTTTGCGACGAATGCCAAACATGGATGATAATAAGAGATAAATAAAATATAAAAAGAAACTTACGGATGTTCAAATGAATACGAATAATTATACGGCCATTGAAATTTCGATGTTTCGCCCACAGCATCTGCGTTCAACGAACTTATTGGTTCTGAACTAATTTTACCTTCCAGCAGGCAGCCAAGGACCAATATACACCTTTTGCAGTGGAAGTAAGTAAGTACGCACGTGAACGTATTTTATACATATCGCAAGCCAACGTTCAGTACTTTTTTCACACAAAAATAAAAATAATTGAACGAAGAATGTCAATAGAAAAATAATTTGTGGCTCACATGTTAGACACCCTTATCATCTTTTTGAATGACATTCTCAGGATAGCCGTGGTTGGGTCTCCATATACAGTTCGCTAGTCCTTTAATCCGAAGTGGTTTTGTTATACCCGAATGCTATACAAATGACTATTCCCATGGCGTACTTTCTCATTGCGTTCTCACAGCTCCGAATACGTCCGCTATTAATTACTTATTGTGATTGCCTTTGGGATTGTACAATCTTTGATTGTAAATGTATGATAGCCCCGTAGTGCGCTTGCAAGCGGTTCAATAAAGTGAATGTCTACTTACTTACTTTTTTCCAGATAATATTATGATTACATTTCAAGCGTTGGCCCATTACGCTTACGAGATTGAGCATATTAGGTATAGTAGCGAAATAGTAAGTAAGTAAATAAGTACGTAAGTAAGTTACTTACTTACTTGCTTGCTTACTTTCTTACTTACGTAAGTAACTTACTTACTTACTTACTTGCTTGCTTGCTTACTTACTTATTTACCTACGTATAAAAGTAAATTAGTAAATAAGTAAGTAAATAAGTAAGTAAATGAGTAAGTAAGTAAGTAAATGAGTGAGTGAGCGAGTGAGTGAGTAACTTACTTACTTATTTACTTACGTACGCAAGTACGTAAGTAAGTAAATAAGTACGTAGGTTACTTACGTACGTTGGTACGTGCATAAGTACGTGTGTAAGTACGTGCGTAAGTACGTTCGTAAGTACGTGCGTAAGTACGTGCGTAGGTACGTAAGTACGTAAGTAAGTAAGTAAATAAATAAGTAAGTACGTACGTCAAGCAAGCAAGTAAGTCATAATTTTTGTTAACTTGAATACCTCTGGTATTTGTGACGGTTTGTGATTTAGAGGGCTGTGCTGTGGAAACGATAGCCGCAGTGCAGGGATAATAGGGCCTATAGTCTGTCCGCAGTTTAAGGTCCGCTTTTGACATCAAAGGCCGTCGCCAGAAATACGTACGCATGATCAATTTATGACACCATCACAAAATAATGCCTTTCACATATGAAAACTGCGAAACCATGTGTCAATAATATTGTCAGATTTTGTGTGTGTTTTTTCTAAAAGACCACGGGTGATTTAGTATTTCTCATTATTCATTTTTTGTTTTATGTTACCAATGTTTGGTGAATTATTAATATGGAACCTACATCTATACTTTCCTTGTTGACAAAAATCATCGTATAGCCGCATTTGGCGCCAAGTAGTAACGCATGTCTAACAACAGCCTTTGGCCTATATATTGGAACTCCATTAATTGTTGAAGTCCGGCCAAACAACCTTCACTCCCCCCTCATGCAGCCGTCATCACTTGCTTCCCGTTCGAATCTACGGCTGCAGCTAATTACTCATCCGAACCTCCCACCCGAGCTGTGGTTGACACGAACGCGCCCCGGTTTAGTTCATCAGTGTGCGCCAAACGAAGGCCACTGTGGGGCCTCCATCTCGCTAGGGGCAATGTTGGCCCGCTGGGGGCAAGACCAAGGAACGGATTTGCGCGACTGTCACTGAGATTGTGGCAAAGTAGAGGAAGGACCACACTTTGCCGACCCCCACAGTATGCCACAATTCTCCCATAGTAAGCCGCTTCAGGCCCAACGGGTATTGCTGTCTGGGTACCACCATCTTCTGGCTAAGGCTAAAACGAGATTCTATTCCTCGTTGGTCCAATCCCGATCTTCTAATCTTCGCCTTCTCTGAAAAAATATAAGTCAACTCCTCCATCGGAACTCCTCCAACCCACTTCCAAACTCGCTTCCATCGTTCTGTTCTTTCGTCTCAGGAAAATATCCTATGATCCGTCTCTCTCTTCAGTCACTCATTTCCAAAACCGCAATCAATCCGCGTTCAGAAGTTCCCTCCTCTATTCATGACTCTCCTCCTTCCCCACCTCCATCATCATTATTATTCACCCTCGAACCAACATCAGAGGCAGAAATATTCAATATGCTACAATCTCTTCCTAACAAGCAGTGCGAACTCAACCCTATATCCACCTCCTTATTGAAAGACTGCTCTTCTATCCTTGTTCCTGTCATTACCAAAATAATCAACCTCTCTTTATCTACTGGCAACTTCCGCACACTCTTTAAACATTCTTTAGCTACTTCACTCCTCAAGAAACCATCGCTCGACAAAGAAGTTCTGTCTAACTATCAATCTGTCTTCAACCTGTCATTCATTTCTAAATTACTTGAACGCATTGTCTTGTCCCGAATAAATGACTACCGGTACCTAACTTCCAACTTCCTCCTAAATCCACACCAGTATTGCTTTACCAAGAGGCCCTCAATGGAAACCCTCATCATCTCTACAACAAACTTGTTTTACCATTTCTCATTAACAAGTCCCCTATATCCGCCTCCTTGATATCTCTGCAGCCTTCGATACCATCGACCACAATATATTGCTCCAGAGACTGTCTACCTGGTTCGGCGTTTCTAATACTGCTCTTCTCTTGATCCGGCCTATCTCACTTCCCGCTCTTTCTCAGTAAAAACCTCGAGCACTTCATCTAAATCATGCCTGCTCACTTGTGGTGGTCCTCAAGGCTCTTCTTGGACCCCTCTTGTTCATGTTCTATACTACCCCCTAAGTTAACTGATTAACGCATCCTCAGCTGACCATCATTTATACGCTGACGACACCCAGTTATTCATTTCTTTCTCTCTAACCAGCTTCTCCAGCTCCATTGATCATCTTCTCCATGTCGTCACACAAATCTCATCTTGGATGACCTCAAATCTCATCTGCCTGAACCCCTCCAAAACCGAATTCATTCTGATTGGCCTCCGTGAGCAACTGAAGAAAATTCCTGATACCACTATTTTCCTCAACCTTGATTCTGCCTCCACCCACACATTCACTGCAGATTCTCCTGTCCGCAACCTAGGCATAATCTTTGACCAAAACCTTAGCTTTGCTGATCGCATCACCCATCTTTCGCGCTATTGCTTCACGCATATCCGTGATCTTAGTAGAATCCGCCCTTTGCTTGACTCCAAAACTGCATCCATAATTCACGCCGCATCAATAGTTCACCCTAAATTGGATTACTGTAATTCCCTTTTCCTTAATATATACACCACCCAATGAAATCGCCTCCAAGCCATTCAGAATGCTCTCTCACGTGCTGTAACCAAAACCCCAATGCACCACCATATCACTCCTGCCCTCAAAATACCTCAACAGATAAAATATAAGGTCATTTCACTCACCTACAACACACTGTAATCCTCACAGTCTACTTATCTCTGTCAGTCGTTCACGATTCAACCACATCGTTCAACCCGTTCCTCTTCCATCCTCACACTACTTTGACCTTCCGTCACATCATCACTCAAATTTGCATATCGCCCCATAGCCATCGCTGTTCCGCCTCTTGGAACAAACTCTCTCCAGCATTAAGACAAATATCCGATCCGTCCAACGAACTCACAAACACCTCACCTCTTGCTATCTCCCCAAAGGTCATTCACTCACAACTCAAAACACTGCTCTATCGCAAATCCCATCCTGATTCCTCCTCTTCTTCCTATCTATCTCGCCGTTTCAACTCCAAACGCCGTCCAACTTAGCCGCCTACCTCTCTGTCTGGCTGACTCTCTGGATTTCGACCACCCGCCTATCGATTCTGTCTTGATTTAGCGCCCGTGAATAAGCTGGTTCCCGCTACTTCGCTTCTGTGGGCGCTGTAGAAATGTTGAGATTACGATTATGAATGACTGGTGTCCCATCTAAGTTGTGCGCATGTGCGCGCGCATGGACCATAGAGCCAATGCACACAAGAACACACGCCCTCTCTTTTAATGAAATACGTAAATCGAGTCTACCAACCAACTGCAGCCTACCCTACTCCATAGACGTTGGTTCCTTGGGTGAGTCGTACCCTTATTTATTTTTAGTCGTGTGACTTTTCTTAGGTTATCAGAAATTATCACTATCGACTTTTAGCTTAGGGTTATTCCTGTAGCCTATCATCGCATTCAGTTCGGACATGCGCACAAAAGTGTCAACTGTCAACCATTTCTAAAATAAAAAATGTCTTGTGTACACTATCTCCAAAAAGATTAGACAATTGACAATGACCTGGCTTCTTTTCTGAGACCATTATTATAAGCTGGCTTTCATTAAGGTTGCTGATGTGAAGAATTCATCTTGCTCCAATAAAAACACCGTATACAATGCATCTGGTCGATGTCACTCAGTGTTAACAAAATGTAGCATTCTCAGTTTCGACAAAGTCGGGTATCCAATTATCCTTATGTCTGGTTCCTCGGGCCCCGTGCCCTCCCTGACGGAAAAACCTAGAGCCACCACTGTGAGAAGGTTAAGAGTAGAATGAAGAATTGGTGGAAGAAATGGAAGAGATGGAAGAGGAGACGAGTGAGAGAAACAGAGGACATCGCGCAGCCTTCACTTCAGTCCGTTGATATTCACAGGATGGACGTCATTGGTCACAAAAACGATCAATCGCACGTGGCAATGGACCGACTCAGAAGGTTCGGTTATAAGCTGCGCTGTTCTCCTTCGTACACCATTTGTTTATTGTGACAGACGGCGACTAAGGATGTATAATCTATATAAATAAAGAGAGAATTCTGTCTGTCGGTTTCTCTGTTCGGCGATGCATTAGTACAGTTTTAGAGCTATTCACTCGAAACCTTCACAGTTGGCTCGGGGAACACCTGGGACACGCAGTCGAGGGGTTGGTTAACCCCGCGGACGCCGTCTTCCAGGTCTCCAGGCCTAATAACCTGTCACACCTTTTCTTCTTTTGCACCGTCATGAATGAATGGACGGTTTGGGAGATATACGTTTGCACAGTCAGTCAGATGGGTTTGCACTTTGTACGCATTTTCACACTTTTGGACCTATTGACTCGAAACCTTCGCAGTTCGCTCGGGAAACACCTCGGACAACCAGTAGAGGGGTTGGTGAACCCGCGGCCGCCGTCTTTCTCCTCTCCAAGGCCAAAAAACCTGCCTCAACCCGGGCGAAGATTAGACCAGATCCATTGGTTGAACGGCTTGTTTATAAATGGAGTCTACACGATTGATTATTAAACCTGATAATCATTGAGAAACGACGAAGAATGTTTCAAGTAGTTAGTACTTTTGAATGGTTCCCGTTCATTTCGTCGCAGATCATTCCGTGCAGATCATTTCTTCGCACTTTAAGAACCACATTAATCCTAACCCTAACCCTAACCCTAAACGACCCTCAAGGCGTGCATGCTGTCGCTCCTGTAAGCTTTAGGGTTTCTTAGGGCATGTGCTAGGTCAATCTTAAGCTGTGTACAGCGTAGGCCTACATTTACATTTATTGATTTGCATATACATCCGCTATTCAAAGATTCAAGTGTGATCCAAGTTTAAAGTTCCGATATTCGATGCGATTGTTCCATGAAGCTGACGACGTCCTTGGTTGACGAGCGTTGATGGACGGCTTTCTGGGAATCGGATATTGAATAATCGTGACGTTTTTCTAACCGGACAATAAGTAGGGCCTATATATTGCTAGGTTGCTGCCAAGCAGACAGCAAACAGATCTATGCTGCGGAGGCCGCGGCTGCAAGACGGCATCCGTTGAGACCGATCAGACGACGCTTAGGATATGAATCCCTCTCTCTCTCTCTCTCTCTCTCTCTCTCTCTCTCTCTCTCTCTCTCTCTCTCTCTCTCTCTCTCTCTCTCTCTTTCTCTGTCTCTCTCTGTCTCTCTGTCTCTCTCTGCTAAACACATGACTTGCCCCTCATTCGCCCCCGGGGAATACGGGAATCGAAGTCTGTTTTTCAGGTCTGTGCCTCTGTGTGTTATCTATTACCTTAACGGTTTTCGCCCCAACCCCATCCCTTCCCATCCCTCCAATCCCATCTCCCACCCTTCGTCCACAACCCCCCCCCCCGACAACCTCCAATCCCACCTCACAACATACCCCTCCAACCCCACCCCTCCATCGCCACCCCAACCCCTACCCCACGCCCCTCCAACCCCACTCCCGCCGCCACCACACACCTTCCACCCCACCCCACCCTCTCACCCCAATAACGCGACCCCGTGGAACTGTTAGTTCCGCCTCGTCGCACAGAGCCGATTATCACATGAAGATGTGATTAACAAGAAAACTGAGTGTAGTGGAGTTGATGGTGGGGTTGATGGTGGGGTTGATGGTGGGGTTGATGGTAGGGTTGATGGTAGGGTTGATGGTGGGGTTGATGGTGGGGTTGATGGTGGGGTTGATGGTAGGGTTGATGGTGGGGTTGATGGTAGGGTTGATGGTGGGGTTGATGGTGGGGTTGATGGTAGGGTTGATGGTAGGGTTGATGGTGGGGTTGATGGTGGGGTTGATGGTGGGCTTGATGGTGGGCTTGATGGTGGGGTTGATGGTGGGGTTGATGGTAGGGTTGATGGTGGGGTTGATGGTAGGGTTGATGGTGGGGTTGATGGTGGGGTTAATGGTGGGGTTGATGGTGGGGTTGATGGTAGGGTTGATGGTGGGGTTGATGGTAGGGTTGTTGGTGGGGTTGATGGTGGGGTTGATGGTGGGGTTGATGGTGGGGTTGATGGTGGGGTTGATGGTGGGGTTGATGGTAGGGTTGATGGTGGGGTTGATGGTAGGGTTGATGGTGGGGTTGATGGTGGGGTTGATGGTGGTGTTGATGGTAGGGTTGATGGTGGGGTTGATGGTAGGGTTGATGGTGGGGTTGATGGTGGGGTTGATGGTGGGGTTGATGGTGGGGTTGATGGTGGGGTTTATGGTGGGGTTGATGGTAGGGTTGATGGTGGGGTTGATGGTAGGGTTGATGGTGGGGTTGATGGTGGGGTTGATGGTGGGGTTGATGGTAGGGTTGATGGTGGGGTTGATGGTGGGGTTGATGGTGGGGTTGATGGTGGGGTTGATGGTGGGGTTGATGGTGGGGTTGATGGTAGGGTTGATGGTGGGGTTGATGGTGGGGTTGATGGTGGGGTTGATGGTAGGGTTGATGGTGGGGTTGATGGTGGGGTTGATGGTGGGGTTGATGGTGGGGTTGATGGTGGGGTTGATGGTGGGGTTGATGGTGGGGTTGATGGTGGGTTGATGGTGGCGTTGATGATGCTAATCTGCCCGCATGACTACTTAGCAAAATCGAGCCTTCTCAGACGGTTGGCCTTTCGCTCTGGAACACGCTCCCATTGTCCAGGCTCCTCCATTCAGACTCTTTTTATCTTGCAACACGCGCATTTCGCAAAAATCGTAACAGGCGCAACAGAAGTTGGCAGAAGTATAAGAGGTGATCGGTGTAATCCTTAGGCCTACTCTCATTGTGCTACTTCACATTAATGGTTACTATTGTCATTCATTTGTAACTTCTGTAACGCCGAGAACTACGGAGAGGAAAGCTAAACAATAGTCTTAAGAAAAGAATCATAAGACAATGGAGACCGTCGAACTGTAAAAATGGAGAAAATCAGATCATATTAAGAAGTGGAGGAAAGGAAGGAGAAGAAAGAATCCTGAAGCGCACAATGGAAAAGAGACAAATGAAATGGATTGGATATACAGCCTTTAATTGCATATGACAAAAGCACCCGGCTTCACATTGTATACGACCATACATTATATAAATGAACTGTAGCAGATGATAGAGTCACACAGGGACAGCTACATAACTAAAGATGCATCGATCTATACTTTCACTGACTTTAAAGAAATTAGATTTGACAAAGGCTGCATGGAAGAGCGTCCTCTCTTGCGAAGTGAGTCCTCGTCCACACGAAGGGTAGAGCAAGAGCAGCTGGTGATGAATGCTGTGGCCAAGGAACTGGAATTTCTGGAAGATCGTCATGTCCGCTCAAGCAATCGACTCTTCTGCAGTATGCAGCTTCCATCATTTGCCAACTGCCAGCCTTTTTATTTTTTTATTTTGCCTTTTTCTGAGCTGCATTAATGCGTTCAATATAAAGTGAGGCGAGAAATACATCACAAGCAGGCACAGTGCATACTTGATTCTTGAAATTCGTTTCAAAATGACATCCAGCTTCGTAAATATGTAGACTCCACTGTCTTAACTGGTTGAGGAGAAAATATCGTTGGTTTCTTAGACTAAGATTGTAGAGAAGCTGGATTGGGAAGGAGGGATTGGACTAATTATGGCTAGATAGATGCGTTGCGTCAAGGGACACTGTACAACTAATCAATACAGAGGCATTGTATATAGAGGCAGACGGCTGAGGTCTAGAAGATGCTTGTCTGAAAATCATTCCTCTGGTTTTGGTTTTTGGAGACGCTTATGTTGGGTTTGTGCAGGGCGAGGTCGGATCACGAAAGTCTGTAAATTCGGAGAATCAGGTCGGGTCCAGATCATGGTGGGTCGGATTGAGTCGGATCCCCACATACTCCAGCCCAGACCAATTTCGACCAACCATTCTGCACAGCCTTTTTCTCATTAGGCACACTGCTCAGGTTCCAACTGCCAACAACAACTACAACCCGCTGATCTTCTGGAAGGCTGATACTTTGGGTAGAGCATACCATTCTAGCACAAACTGATATTTCTGCTCGTTCTGCACTGTCAGAGAGAGATTTCTCGCATTTTGTTGTCAACACTATAACAGACGCAGATCCAGATTATCGCCGCAGAAGATGGAATCAATTTAATTGCTTCGCTGGGACATGCGGGTCGTACTCTTCAGTAGGCTACCTAGAATTTATGAAGAAAGTCAGTTAAGCCAAAACGGAACAAACGAATGGTAGACCTATCTTCCCCGACAAGTATAATAATAATGAGCTTAAAATATCAATATTATTATCCTGCATAGCGGCCTCACTGTGTTGCATTATGACGACACTAGAATTTGACGATAAAATTCATATTAGTAAAACTGGCACTAAAGGTGGGTCGGATCGGATTGGGTCAGGTCATGCACTTCATGGATAGCGTTGGGTCATGTTAGAAATTTGGCTTCAAAAGTTGGTTTGGGTCCATCTTGGACGAATCGGGTTGAGTCGTGAAAGTTGAATCCATGACAACTCTGCAGTGCTGCATGTGTGTTTGTAGGTGGGTGCGAGCGTGAGTGCGTGTGAGTGAGTGCGTGTGTGTGTTGATTTATGGTTAGCAGTTATTAGCTGTTGGCTTCTGACGGACTGACGAAGGGTGATTCGCGGATCAATTCTTCATCATCATCATCTTCTTCTTCTTCTTCTTCCTCTTCCTCATCAATATCTTCTTCTTCTGCTTCTTCTTCTTCTTCATCATCGTCTTCTTCTTCTGCTTCTTCATCATCTTCTTCTTCTGCTTCTTCTTCATCGTCTTCTTCTGCTTCTTCTGCTTCATCTTCTTCTTCTTCTGCTTCTTCTTCATCGTCTTCTTCTGCTTCTTCTGCTTCATCTTCTTCTTCTTCTGCTTCTTCTTCATCGTCTTCTTCTTCTTCTTCTTCTGCTTCTTCTTCATCGTCTTCCTCTGCTTCTTCTGCTTCATCTTCTTCTTCTTCGTCTCCACGTGCACTGGTAACATTGGCAGGAACTGTGCAAGCACCCGCCTTCTGACTATCAATCTTCGGATTTCCTACTCAACCCTCCGCATTCTACTTCCTCTTTCTCTCCTCCTTCTCCTGCATTCCACTGTCGTTGCACTCGCTGCTCGAGGTGTCAGCGGTCTCTGTGGTGGTGGTTGTTATTGTTGTTGCTGTTGTTGTTGCTGCTGCTGCTGAAACGCTTACTGCTTTTCTTGCACTGTTGCATGTATAGGCCTACAATGTAGGCTATATCCTGTGACAACAACAGAAACCAGAAGACAACGATTGCAACATTGTTTGATGAGATGCTCAGCTAGTATCTAACTCTGCTGCTCAGCCTATGTAAATAAATTATGCAATTTCTTTATTTCTCTATAGTTTTCTTTAGTCGTCTATAGTTTTCGCCCGATCGTCGATCATTTCATTATAGTAACATTTCAGCGTAGGCCAAAAAACAGTATGGCCCACAGACTTTATGAAAAACAACGCAAACGCAGACATGTACGTGTTGGCCTGTGCTACAATTCTATATCGATTTTTATGCTATCGGGCTTAATATATATATATATATATATATTTATACATATATATATAACAATGATTATGTTATAAGGTCTATATAATGCGTTATTTACATTGTTCCGAGATATATGAGCTATATACATATATATATATATTAATGTGTGTGTGTGTGTGTGTGTGTGTGTGTGTGTGTGTGTGTGTGTGTGTGTGTGTGTGTGTGTGTGTGTGTGTGTGTGTGTGTGTGATAGATAGATAGATTTTGTTAATTTCGTTGTTGTAATTATTCGCAAAAGTAAGCGGCGTTTGTAGTGACCCATCGATCGATATTTGGCCATCGGCGCAATTTCAGCTTTAATTATAGGGAGCGTGAAGGATCGGCGGAGGGGGTGCAGAATAGCCTATTTCTAAACCGATTTCCCTAGTCCGTACTACTAATAACGCCTTGAATACCCATTTCCAAATTTGTCTTAAACCGAAGAAAACCGACGTCGCTATAAGTATTAAAGGAATAATGTAGGCCCTAACTAGATTGAATATTTAAACACTACGATGACTTGTATACATAGTTACTCGCATACATTATTTGTTTCACACGAGATGCAGCCATCACGCATGCAGCAAACGCGTCTGGTTGTAATCAAGTTTCGGTATACACGAGAGAGCTATAGCCAGGAAATGAGAGCCGGTTTTAGATCGAATATGCATATAGAAATCGGGTATACTGTCAAATAGGCCTATATAAGACTGTTTTTCCATAGAATGTCTTTACCTCTGGAATATGTTTCAGAATCTGATTAAGTCAGATTTAAAGTGATGCATCATCACGCATTCTCTAGCGCCAGATAATCCGCTGCATCGGTTAAGCCAAGTTTTGCATTCGACCAATAACAAGAAATCAATTCCGCTCTTCGTCGCTTTCTCGCTGGTCGTCGCCAAATTTCGTTCGGAAAGAATGTATGTCTTTATTAGATTTAAAGCCGTTTGCTTGCAAATATCTCGTCAATTCCTCTGTATATTACGTCCGAGTTCGTTTCTGGGATGTGCGTCAAGTCAGCCGGGTGGAATTTTCTCGTTTTGAATGACTTTAACGAGACGCACAATCAGCACCAACTGGCAGCCGCCGCCACGTGATTGTGACAACTTAACATGAACAGTCGAAATCTCTACGTAGGGCGTATCTCTCTCATATATATATATATATATATATACATATATATATATCATATAAAGGCGTGGGCAAACTAATCGATTAATCACGATTGTTCGAATAGTACGATTAGCTCGATTGTTCAATCAGTAATAATGATAATTATTATAATAACTAAGCCGCAAACGGCATGTTTTATAGATACTTTACTTCGTCCCATCGAGTCCGTGACCGTCAGGCCTTCACCAAAGATATTCTCAACTCCAGACCTGTTCTCAACCCTCGCTCTTCCATAGATGACCACCTGTCTTGCTATGATTCCACACTTTCTCAACTCTTCGATATCCACGCACCGCTCATCACCGAATACAGCTTACAGATGTAGGCCTTGGTCTAAATAGATGTAGGCCTTGGTCTAAATAGATGTAGGCCTTGGTCTAAGTAGATGTAGGTCTTGGTCTAAATAGATGTAGGCCTTGGTTTAAATAGATGTAGACCTTGGTCTAAATAGATGTAATCCTAGGTCTAAATAGATGTAGACCTTGGTCTAAATAGATGTAGGCCTTGGTCTAAATAGATGTAGACCTTGGTCTAAATAGATGTAATCCTAGGTCTAAATAGATGTAGACCTTGGTGTAATTAGATGTAGGCCTAACCCTATAGCCTAAATGCCAAAGCAATGCACATACTAAGCCAATTAATACAAAATCTTAACAGTAAACATAAAAAGGCATTTAATATTGATGGGCGTATCTTTTAACTTGTTTATTACGCCATTTATAAAGCTAAATGCGATTCATTGTTCATTTAATTGAATTTTAACTTTAGAAATATTATGTATGTCTAATTATTTCTACATTGTCGTTGGTTGGAAGTGCAATTCTGTTGGACATGTTGCCACTTTCCGCTTGGTCTTTGAGCTTTACATCTTAACCAAGACAAGCTAACAAATAATGCATATAAGGTTTTGTGGACTTGGTCACGTGTCCTTCTTCATCAAACTGCCGTTAAATGAACAATCTTAGCGTTTGTTGTCAGTCTGAAATATCTTATGCAATTAGAATTTTGGCTGGAGTCAGTTTTCCTCTTACTTTTAGTGTCGTTTCAGCAATACTTGAAACTCATAAATGACGGAAAAAATGCTTGACTGCCGCATTACGTTGCATATGAAGCGTAATGCATATATTAAAGAGACGTTGTCGTAACATTGGTTGTGTCACTGGATTATGTTAAAAAGGAATGATCGAGACGATCATCGGTTCAATTACGGCAGATGGCGCGTCTGTTCAGTCCATCTGATCATCATCCGAGGCCATGATGGATGGTCGTCGCTGTTCGAACGTCTGATCGGTCTTTGCTTCCCCCGTCGTAACTGCTCCCGCAGTCGTTGCAACCTCTGCATCAATTCATCTCCACTTCAGGTCTCTGTCTCTCGATGAAGGCACCTCGTCTCGTCTGCAGCAGTCAGCGCCGTGTCTCCCATCTCAACAGGATGTGCACCAGCCGGACGTGCAGCACCAGCATCCGCCAGTCGGACGCTGACCTTCACAACCATCTGCTCAATCACCCTCCGGACATCCAGCGACTCACGATCGTTATCCTGGGAGCGCGCGGAGTCGGCAAGACGTCGCTAGCCTGTCAATTCATCCGGAACGAGTTTAACGATGACTATCGACCGACGTCTTCACGCGTTTTCTACTATGTTTCTGTTCTTATCAACGAACGCATTTACGAGGTATACGAACTATCGATCATTGATCAACAGACTTTGAACATAGGAAGCCATGATGTGAATTAGCGAAATAACGAGTTACGGCCTGTGCCCTCGTCCATTTGGCTCCAAAAGCAAACTCGTTCTCTGCCTTCAGCCATCAGTCTTCTGACTCTGTCTCCTTGACATCTCCGCCGCAATTAATTGATACCGTTGATCACATCTCCCCTTCTAGAAGGACCATCTTTTGGTTTGACGACTCTGACACTGCTCTACTCAGATTCCATCCCTACTCGTCTTCCGCACCCTTTATTCTCTGTTAACCATTGTTCACAACCCCCTTCCTAGTCACACGTGGCGGCGTTCAGTGTTGTATGCAAGACCTTAAACTTTAAGACTAAGACGCGACCGAGACAGTGAGGTACCGAGACCGAGACAGTGAAGTATCGAAATCGAGACACTAGGTTCAAGACAGTTCGAGACAGTAAAAGACAAGTGATCCTATATAAAAGGCTGTAAAATACTAATGTATCAATTTTCGGGAATAAGGTTCATTTGTAATTTCAATTTGAAACTTAATTATAATGTATTTTTTTGTATCGATTCCCAAAAACAGTTTTTATATTAAAGAGTTTTATCTTTTTCTATATTTCTTCTTCGGCCTATCTTCTGAATAGTATAAAGAAAGCGCTTCTGAAATCTTCTAGACGATTTTAAAGAAGCAAATTCGATACCAAATACCAAACGAAATTATATATTTGCGCATATCCTTACTCACCCTGAGAAACTCGAAGTTGTTCCGATCGTTTCGGTTATGGTGGTTTTACATCAATGACAAACTAAAAATAGCCAAAATAGATGTAGGCCTAGGTCCAAATATATATATAGGCCTAGGTCCAAATAGATGTAGGCCTAGGTCCAAATAGATGTAGGCCTAGGTCCAAATAGATGTATGCCTAGGTCCAAATAGATGTAGGCCTAGGTCCAAATGGATGTAGACCTAGGTCCAAGTAGATGTAGGCCTAGGTCCAAACAGATGTAGGCCTAGGTCCAAATAGATGTAGGCCTAGGTCCAAATAGATGTAGACCTAGGTCCAAATAGATGTAGGCCTAGGTCCAAATAGATGTAGACCTAGGTCCAAATAGATGTAGACCTAGGTCCAAATAGATGTAGGCCTAGGACCAAATAGATGTAGGCCTAGGTCCAAATAGATGTAGACCTAGGTCCAAATAGATGTAGGCCTAGGTCCAAATAGATGTAGACCTAGGTCCTAATAGATGTAGACCTAGGTCCAAATAGATGTAGGCCCAGACCTAACTAGATGTAAATAGGCGTAAACGCAAACTTCATAATTTCAGGTTCTCTCTCAGACATTTTTCCACTTTAAGACAATTGAATTGATTTCAGTATCATGTGACTCGCGCGTTAACCAGAATTACCGTTTATCGTAAAGTCCGGTTTCAGTTTATATAGCGCAAAATTTTAAGACAGTTAACGCGAAACTGATCGAGACCGCTTGTTCGAGACAGAGCAAGACTTTCACTTCAAGACAGTTTCTAAAAATTCGAGACACTACCTCGAGACCGAGACCGAGACAGCAGGTTTCCAAGACCGAGACACTAAAAAAACTGTCTCGAGACAGTGTCTCAAGACGTCTCGACACTGTCTCGAGACCATACAACTCTGGCGGCGTCCCTCTAGACTCCATCATGCATGGTCCAGTCCTATTCATCTTGCACACCATAAAGCCATCATAAATTAAATCATCCTCTGTTGACCACCACCCATACGCAAATGCCACCCAATTCTACTCATCCTTCTTCCCTCTGGCTCTTTCCATCTCCATCGCACAGTTACTCAGCGTCGCTAACCTAATAATAACTCAATGGATGTCGTCCAACCTCCTCTGCCTCGACCTTTCGAAAGCAGAATTTGTCATTATAGGTCTTCCTTACCAAAATCCCTGACCCTTCAAAACACCCATCCATTAATTCTTCCTCATTTTGCTTTGCATCTGATGCCCCTGTCCGCAATCTTGGGGTCAGCTTTGACCCTCATCTTGCTTTCTCTAACCTCACCTCCAACCTCTCACACAACTGCTTCATGCGTATTCGTGTCCTTTGCCGCATTCGGTCCATGCTCGACTTCAAAATGCGTCCATCAATGTCTATCTTTGTCATTGTCAATTCGAATCTCGATAACTACAATATCATTTCCTTCAAACTTGAAGCCTCACGACTAGCGGGACCGACCATATCCCTTTAGGGCCTTCTCTCTTCTCCAATGTTTCCACACTTGCTAATTGCCAATGTAAGCATTTCAGACCCACATGCACCTACATGTTCTTCTGTTATAGATAATGGCAGGCTACGTCTTCTCTGTTTCATGTTGCAGTCAAGCAGATGGTCCATTTGTCCATTTTGGTCTTTTCTGAAGAATATTCAGTTCAGTCACTGTTTCCAAAGAAATAGATAAATTTGAATAGTTTTATTTTTACCACAAAAAATAATTTATACAGCAGCAATAATTAAAGGCGCTCTCTAAGCTTAGCCTAATCGATGTCAAAAGAGAAGATTCAAAGGAAAGATAGACAAGGGAAGACGCCTGGATACAAATTATTAATGAGGACATACAGGTAGTAAGAAACCCTCGACAAATGATGAAGAATGGTCATTCAATCAACCATATCAATCAATCGATCGATCAATCAATCAATCGATCGATCAATCAATCAATCAGTCAGTGAAACTTGATATTGCACCTGTTCAAGACATCTACTCAGAGGCGCTCTCTGCACA
Source organism: Bimastos eiseni (assembly GCA_959347315.1). Classification (NCBI taxonomy): domain Eukaryota; kingdom Metazoa; phylum Annelida; class Clitellata; order Crassiclitellata; family Lumbricidae; genus Bimastos; species Bimastos eiseni. The sequence continues at coordinate 18,687,540 of OY365811.1, forward strand.
GGCCCTGTTCAAGACATCTACTCAGAGGCGCTCTCTGCGCAGGCCTAATGGCCTATATGAATTAATCAATAAATGAATGTAACTTGATAGGCCTATGTATACCGCCTCTTCATGAATTCTACTCATAGGCACTCTCTGCGTAAGCCTACATGGTGTCATTTCACGACTGTTGGAACAGTTAGCAAAACAGCTACAAGCGTGGAACCAACCAACGGATTCCCGTGAACTGCTGACATAAGGCACAGATGCTCAGTCTCTGGGCCAAGCTACGCCGAAAGGGTAGAGCGACGACTTTTGAGATCGATTCCCAGACACGAATACGATGTCGACGAGTAGTACCTCACTGGGGGAAGATGACTCAATTCCGGATATTCGTCGAGGTTCAATGAGGTATAAGAGGCATTCGTCGCGTGTTGTTCGGTAGTTTGAATGACCATCCGTGACTATCGGTCGAGGTCACCCCAATGACCGCGTCAACCACCCTTCACCGATACAAAGTCGCTCGACTACATGGGGAGTACACGGTCCGCATGGCTGAGACTCGACCGCATAGGCCTACATCAACATGGATGGTCTTATGCAGTCACAGGGCATAGGCAACTTGCAAGCAAAACGCCTCTTAAGCGCACCATATCATTGGCAGTGCAGGCTAATGAGTCTGGTACACAACCTAGCGCTAGAGAAGTCCAACATGTTCGAAGTTGCTGATCAAATTCTACATTTAGATGGAAATATTCGTCAAAATGACACAGCAGTCGATCAATCGACCAACATGGCCGATGACATGCGTAGACGGAGATCATGTTTTCACTCCCATCTCCTCTGATTGTCAGGAAATAGGAAATGATTATGAAGACATGATCCCTCGCAACAGAAGCAGACGTCGATCCATCTAAAGCCACCATAGGATATGGTGGTGTTAACTGCATCAAGATTCACGAATAAATTAATGAATGAGTGAATGAATGAGTGAATGAATGAATGAGTGGATGAATGAATGGGTTTGGTCAAACAACCGGGGCCAAAAGACCGTATACGTCGTTCGATCACTATTGCCTGGCGTCAGAAGTCTTGAAAATGTATCTCCAGAATCATTCTGGTCAAATAACGCATGATGCTTACGGCTGTTTTTCATTTTCGACGCATTTCAAATGGAGCTAATCTGTGAGTTTTATGTCGACTAGGAAGACAGCTTCCGTTTTATTAGGACATACGAGGAGACCTGAAGGTCTATATATAGCCATATGGGTGTTGCTGTGTACGCCTCTGTTTGCGTGTATGTATGTGCGTTTCTGAGTTGGGCATACGCCCAGCAATGATATAGCGCCGAGGTCTACTATGGACTATGGAACGCGCCATGCGCAGAAACCAATCAACTCGAATCGATTATATGACAGCCTGGAAGACGTGGAAGAGAAGAAGAAAAGGACATAAAGACGCATGAGGAGGAGGAAGAGGAGGAGATGGAGGAGTTGGAGGAGGTGGAGGAAGAGGAGGGAGGAGGACGAGGAGGAGGGAGAAGAAGGGTGGAGGAGGAGGCATTTGGCGGTGTGAGGCGTTGGCCGATGAGGTACACCGCTCTCCTCCTCATTTTCCTATCTGGTTTATCTCGGAGATGCCTGCGTTTTGACCAATGACCTTTGACGTCAGTTGGTGCGTTTCTGTCACTTTCTGTACAAGCTCTTCCTATATTTATTAGACTGTTCTTAACTGTGCGTCTGTCGCTTCGGCTGTCCGTCTTTTTCGTCTGTCTGTTCGTGTGCTCAGACAGCGCATGCGTAGCTGTGTCAGTGGAATTCGTGACTGCACGGAAGCTACAAACAAGGCAGGACGATTTCAAATGCAATGAAGAGGTCGCCATTAGCAACGACCTCCGAACGTTGAGTCGAAGCCTTTCCCTCCCAACGTTGACTCGGCATCTCGTCCTTTCTTTTCTCTTGTTCTCTCACTCTATCTGCCTCCCGTCCGATCTCAGCGACGTCTCATGAGATTGCGCCAAAAGAACGCAAGGAACAATGGATGGGAGGAAGAATGAAACAGGAACGTCAGAAGGAATGCATGAAGGCATGAAAGGTAGAAAGGAAATGGAAATTATATTGAAGAATTGATGAAAGACGAATGGAAAGTAGAATGAGAGGAAAGAAAAAAGAAGGAATGAAACAGTTAAGAATTGACGAAAAGGGAATGAGGAAAAGAATGGAATGAGAAATGAATGGAAGGAAGAGTAAAACGAGCTGGAGGTAGAAAAGAAAGGAATGAAGTAAAGGAATGAACTGACTAAAGAAAGAAAGAAGTTAAGAATTAATGAAAATTATACTGAAGAAATAATGAAGAGAGGATTGTAAGACTAATAATGAGAAAGAAAGTAAGAAGAAATTGAGTGGAGTAGAAGAAATAAAGAAAAAAGGAAGGAAGCCTGTCAATCAATCAATCAATCAATCAATCAATCAATCAATCAATCAATCAACCAATCAATCAATCAATCAATCAACCAGTCAGTCAGTCAGTCAGTCAGTCAGTCAGTCAGTCAGTCAGTCAGTCAGTCAGTCAGTCAGTCAGTCAGTCAGTCAGTCAGTCAGTCAGTCAGTCAGTCAGTCAGTCAGTCAGTCAGTCAGTCAGTCAGTCAGTCAGTCAGTCAGTCAGTCAGTCAGTCAGTCAGTCAGTCAGTCAGTCAGTCAGTCAGTCAGTCAGTCAGTCAGTCAGTCAGTCAGTCAGTCAGTCAGTCAGTCAGTCAGTCAGTCAGTCAGTCAGTCAGTCAGTCAGTCAGTCAGTCAGTCAGTCAGTCAGTCAGTCAGTCAGTCAGTCAGTCAGTCAGTCAGTCAGTCAGTCAGTCAGTCAGTCAGTCAGTCAGTCAGTCAGTCAGTCAGTCAGTCAGTCAGTCAGTCAGTCAGTCAGTCAGTCTGTTAATCAATCAATCAGTGTGAACGTAATCTAGCACTATAGTTGCCTCAATGGTTGACAACTTCTTTTAGGTTAACTGACGCAGCGCCGCAATGGCAACGCCAAACAAGGGCAGAGACCCTGAATGCAATGCGCTAGGGGAAAGACAACCAGTGCTGAGCATCCCACATTTGACCAGATATGTGATCCGTCTTTGGGATGCCCCTACCAATCGCGCGTCTGAACGCAAAACTCATTCCAACTTCCCAATCCGGCTCTAAAGAAAGCCAGCATATATGGGTATTTTTCACAACAGCGCTCAAATTGAGAAAAATATTGAATAAAGAGGAAGATGCAAATTTTTTTTTAAATTGCAGATATATTTTTATGGAACTGCTGAAGCAAACTTAATATCGTGCCGTGCTTACATTTGACAGAGTTGGCCTAAAATTTAATCTTAGTTTTTTAAATATTTTAATTAAGATACAACTCCGTTACTTTCATTTACCTTTACAACTCCGGTATTTTATTTAAAAATACACTGTCCATAATCTACTGATAAGTTTTTATGGAACTGCTTAAGCACACTTAAATTTAACAGAGTTGGCCTAAAATTTCATTATAGATCCTTAATAAATTTAATAAAATACAGCGCCGTTACTTTCATTTACATACATTTACAACTCCGTTTTTTTATTTAAAAATATGCAGTTCAAAGTAATGTCACTGTTTATAATTAGTAATTAATCATTATTAAGTGTGCGTAGCAATATGATACAGCAACCTCAATTATTCTAATGATAAATTATTTCATTTGTACTATGAACTAGTATCATTTATTGAAAGTCACGGAGTTGTAAACCATGATCAATGATCCATCGAATTTTATCTTGAACTCATTGGTTACATTCAGGTGCCAGAATGATGTAAATGATAAAACAGACACAGACATTCCAATCAAAATTTAAAAACGTCCTCTTAACGCTTTCCAAAAGAAACCGTTTCTGTTTCTTCTCTTTAGGTCCAATTACTGTTTCTTTCTTCCCTGACCTCAGCTGCTGGTTGGTTTACAGCCTCTCTGAGGTAAAGATTGTGAACACAAAGTGCCATGCTGCTTGGACTAAAACATGTCGGACTGTGACATTCACACACACACACACATACACATACAAACATATATATAGACGTGTACAAGAAATTCAACACATAATTACAACTCCGTTACTACCTTGGTTAATGTTTTCATCGTCAACCTACGATTACTCTCTAATATGGACTAATACATGTCGGACTGCAACCTTGTACATATATATATTATATATATATATATGTACATATATATATTATATATATATATATATATATATATATATATGTACTAGAAACTCATCACATGACTACAACTCTGTTTCAAAATTACAACACCGTTACTTCAGGAAAAGCTTGGCGTTGTAATAACGGAGTTCTAGAATCTTTATAATAAAGCCACCAGGCTGATCGGTTAAATTGAGATACAAGACAATCAGTCTATAGTGGTCAGACTCACAGGTCCAATATTATCATATTTTTTAAAACATAAATGTATATACGCAAAATTTAGTATTTATGGTTACAGATTTATGGATCTTTAATATATTATAATGTTATAAAATTAATTTCCGAAAATTGTCAACATAAACAAACATCTAAATTGGTCTCTCTCTTGCTGGTAAATTAAAGTAGGCTTATTCCTTGCTTTCGAAGACGTCAACTCAAAAATCTAAAGTTCTCATTTTATTTCACAGATGGCCAAAGACTCTCAATAACGGTGTTGTAGATAAATTTTTGGGACAGAAGTTAAATTTATTTTTTAATTACTTATTAGGTTAACAAGTTAATGAAAACCGTATATATCTATAGAACACTGGCCAAATATAGGTTAAATATAAAAAATCATTAAAAATCTGTAAAGCACTTCAACTACCAATATAACGTAACATTGTATCAACTCAGCAAGGGAAAGGACAATGAAATTCGTTATATTATTAGGATTTAGTAATTTTTTTCCATGCTACTAAAATAAATAATATAATAAAAATTAACGTTTTTCAAGTCATGTATACCATAAAAAAATTAAAAAAACATAATTTTACCTTTGTGTAGGCCGGCCAAAGCAAAAGAACATCAAGGCCCCGGCTTAGAAATGGCACATTTCAAGGGGTGGCAAAAGTTTGATTTAGAAATAAGTAATTGTAAAAAGTACATCACAGCAAGCCAGTGGATTAAAGAATCATTGCTGTATAAAGCAATGATTCTTTTAATTGCTATTCAAGTTTAAACTAATATTTTTATTTATTTTCATTTTTTAATATAAACAGACTGTAGTGCTGGTTCCTCTAACTACTATAACGTTTGTTAAAATTTATGAATTTCAACATGCAATTTCAATTTTGGGAAAACGGCATATATAGATATCTTGGCCTGGGGCAACAAATTGTTCAATCCGCCTCTATCCTGATCAGATTCGATAATTATCGAGGGTGCCTGAAAGTCAGTAAATGTAGGTAACTATTTAGAAGAAGGGTGCGGTTGAGAAGATAAATATTGAGAAGTGAGGGAAAGAAAGCTATGGAGAATTGTATGACATAAAACACATAGATCCATGCAAGCACAAAATGATAAACAAAGCCAAGTAGGAAAGTAAATATAATTAGTAACTTCTATGGCGCCGATGTTCAATACACAATGGCACCAAACGATGGCGCACTAAAACTAAGCCTTAATCAGATCAACATCCAGAAGGTCAATACACTACAGGACGAGTATAGGGCCTATGAGAAAAAGATGAGTCTTGTGTAAGAGTGAGACTAGATACAATACACTACGATCGATACGATAAATGGGAAGAAGCTTCACTTCATAGGCGACGATCCCACATGCATGACGACGAATCTTAAACAGCTAAATGTCGTCGTCGTCTGTTGTATGTGATTGCAGGTCAAACTGGTCGATTGTTCTGCCGTCGTTCGCTTTCCTGTCAACTCTCTGCAAGAGTGGAACGAGTACAGAGGCTGTGGCCTTCGTACGGCTTCGGCCTATCTTCTCGTCTACGACGTAACGGACGAAGACAGCTTCGGCTATGTGCGCTCGATGCGTGAACAGATCCTACACAGCCGCGGCAACACGCACGACGTCCCGATCTTCGTGGCCGCCAACAAGCAGGACCTGCAGCCGACGGCGGCCGGCGACAAAGGCCCAGTGGCAGCCGCAAAACGAGACTTAGCCAACGTCGTGAAGAAGCAGTGGAAGTGTGGTTTCATCGAGTGCTCAACGAAGCACAACTGGCGAGTTACAACGCTCTTCAAGGAGCTCATCAAGGCAATTGACCACGTCAACTACGGACACAGACCGACATCTACCAGGGCACTACAGGACGCACTGCGTAACAACCACTGCATCATCTTATGACGACGTCATCCAGCCGCCATTTTCGTCGCGTTGTCTAATAACGTCATCCGGTGAGGATCGCTTCATCGTTGTCGAGTTGTGAAATTTATGATAACCTCTCATTATGGTGATGCAGAGGTCGTGAAAAGTAGTTTATTGGGATGATGTTATCATTGGTCAACATGACAGTCTTGGCAATAGCGAAAAAATGTGGGAACGAGTGCATCGCGCCAAATAACACACAAGTTCTCTGATCAAATGAGGAAGCATTATCTGATTATGTAGACACTTACAGGGAATGTTTTTGTTGGCGTCTAACAATGGCCTGACGTTATCCACTATTGCGCAAAGCTGAATCAACATCGAGTGACCGTCGTCATAACAGCTTAGGGTACCGTAGTAAACATCTGGAGACTGATGAGTTGGTGGATGTGGAGGATGAGGAAGATAAAGAGTAAAAAGAGGAAGAAGTCATGAATGAGAACTTCCATAGACATGATCAGGCGCTTGTCAGTGTCCTTTCTGCCAGCCATATTCTAACAGCAAAGCACAAAACTGCATTTGAAATAGCGCAGCACTGCATCATACAACACTGTATTTCTAAGATATCGCGGAAGCGTAGGCTCCAAACGAAGTATGGATGTTTGCTATTTATTATGGGGTTTCAGTTGTCGGCAGAGTCCAAGGCGGAGTCGTCTGCAGCCGAGACGGGCGTTAATCCACTGAACGCCAGATGGCGACGTTGTTTGCTTACTGATTGTGAGAACAAAGTGTACAGTCGTTCGTTAGCCTGCAGGCATTGCATACATCGGTGTGCAATCTAAAGACTCGAGTGTAGACGCTCTAGGACTTCGTCTGATTACGACATACACGTCGAAGGCTGCGGTCCATCCGTCTATGGCTCCTGCTGTCTGTCCGTCTATGGCTCATGCTGCCTGTCCGTCTGTTGTCACTGAAACATTCCGATCACTTCGTCTCCACTTCTCTTCCCCGGATTCGTTACTGATGCAATCGAAAGGCACACACAAATTAAGATCTTATCGTTCAATTTGATAGTGGTTATGACGTTACATCTGATTCAAGCACAACGCTACGAAAGATGTACAGAAGAGCCGATCAACTCTAGCATCTCTAGCGCTGTTGTCGTAAAAGTCCGTGGTCGTTTACTGTAAAATCGTGATCAAAACCATAATGAGTTGGAAAAGCCTGGATACATCCGGCAGATCAAGGAAACCAAAAGCAGGTGTGAAGATGCAAGAGATTAGTTTTAAATTCATATCTGAATGGCATCAGAGAACCGATAGAATAAACTGAAATTGGCTGCGAATTCGAAAGCTTCTGACCTGCGACCGAGACACTGTCCGATTGAAAGCAGCGGAAACAGAGCCCGTTGATTGAGCGCAATATCTATTCCTGCCAAAGGTGAGCATGTAAGTTGGTTAAATCATGCACTCAAGTAATTGTGAACTGTATGTAAGGGAGATTGGAAATGAATTCTTTGCCAGTGCAGCAAACGCAATATGCCTACTGTAGGCCTAGGCCCCTATATAATGCTAATATGTTGAGACCTTTGCTATGGATCGGGCAAGAGAGTTTTGAATCATGCGTATAGTTTGTTTGTGGATTCCTCAACTCGTATTGTTGAGTAGTGAGTCACAGTAGTCAAGAATGTTGGAAACCAAAGCATTGACCAGTGGCATTAAAAAGCTAACGAACTCAAGAACTACAGCAGACTAACAAAAACGCCGTACTTAAGCAGCTGAGTGCAACAACAAATAAGACAAGAAATAAATGTGACTTCCCTATAGAGGTGGTCCTTTCAACTTGCACACCTGTATTTTTGAAGCTTACAATAAGTCATTTAGTTGCAGTGAGATGTCCCACGCTGGAAGAGCTCCAATGATCCTACTAATGAAACGGAAGAAAACAGACCCTTCCCAAAACTCGTTCAGTAAAATCGCGCACAGTTAAAACGGAATGGTATTATATGAAGGCAAGAAACAAGGACACAATATGTCATGTACCGCCGCTTGAAGATATTCGTATTCCGTCACAGATGCTAATCCCACTGCTGTGAAATAGGCCTAGCTGAGACAAATTAAAACGAACTAGACAATAAGATGAAAACAACAATGTAAATATTTAGGACAGATAAAGGTTAAGAAAGTTTGACACCATTATAGGTAAGTTGAGTAAATACACTAAATAGCCTGAATAGGCTATCTATAAAAACAGTGCAAAGAGACATAGTCAGTGTGATAAATATATCATGACGAATAGGAATCTCAAAGTTAGATAAAATAAGATGACAATCAAATCGAACTAATTTTTATGGCCTGTTATTATCATTCCAGTTTACTCAATGAAACGGTTGCACGCTTTTGGAATAATTGAAAGGCAATGTGTCGCTCGATTGAGGAATCTCTCAGTCGGAATAATCGAAAACGACCGACACCGAATGGACTCTGAAAATGCTTTCAACTGGCAAATAAAGCGTATTCGTTCCAAGCGTTTATTGCTGTCCTTAAAGAGACTCGATTTCGGACGATCCGACCTTTACTGCATCTTGATAGGCCTACTGTACATGCCATCCCTGACGAACAAATCTGGATGCAGGCTATAGGACTTGGACGGAGATATGCAAACGGATTACGGAAAAGCGATAACATGGTAGTTGATGTTTAAAGATGGATGAACAGAAAGCAGCCGCGTGTCGTTCTTAGGACCGTTGCGACGTATTATCCCATCATATTGCACACGATTCAATACAACTCTATTTTGGAAAGCAGTGGATTACAAGTGATTTGTGTTGACCTTAAAAATTCGAACGCACAGAAAAAACTATTGGCTTACGCAACTGAAAACTCGAGTGAGAGCTAGCAATCCGATGACCAAAGTCATCGGATTGTCATCAAAGTTACTGCCAAAGTAAAACTATTTAGGAAGAAACTGTGGCACTCGATCGCTGTACCCAAATGCTTCCACTGTGTTGACTCTCGATGTAGTCATCATTTTGAGAAGCTAACCTTAGTCCTGGGAACTGGAGCTTAGCTGTGTAGGCCTACAGACTGTTTTCTTGGATCAACGGATCTTTTGAGTTCTGCCCCTTCGCAGCAACCATCCGCCATTTCAATGCTTATGCAAAGTCAATAATGACAAAGAAAAGTGAAAGAGAAATTAAGTGAGGAGTGGACTGAGAAGGAGGAGAGCAGTAGGCAAGAGTAAAAACCGGATGCTGCAGGTCTTTTAAATATATCAATCACTTGTGAACAAAGTGTTCTCTAGGCCTGCATGAACCAGTAGGCCTAATGGTCGTGCATTAATCTGGATTCGGGATTCTGAATCTGTGGTAGGCTAGTGTCGAGGCGACGCCAAAACGAGACTTCTTGGTTCTAGTAAATGGAGCCATGTCTACCGCAAAGGTTGAATTTCTACAACTAAGGCTATAACGACATCATTGCCTGATCTCGTCGAATTGTTATCGTTGTCTTATCACTGAACAGATCGCAATCACCTTCACTCGATACGCGCGGTCTGACCGAACTATGCAAGACGATAGCATAGAAGCGATTGGACTTTAAAAAGAAGGTGGATGGATCACGCTACGAACTCTTATCAAATGCCTGACTTCTATCCAAATGCCAATTAATTCCCAACCGCCATTCCCCGTCTCTGAATTTCTTTGCTGCTTAATGGTGATATAGGCAAGTTATTGGTCCTAAGAAGAAACTTGTGTAAATCGTCCGTCCACTTCCCTTCAAACGATGCGCAATGATTGAATTCTGAGCGATGTCCTTTCTGTGCCCATCTGGCTTTTTGTCGAATATTTTATAGTTCGCAGACTGACTGCATCGAACGGCAACTAGACAGTAATTATAGCCTATGCCGTATGCGCCTTGTCCTACGTAGAAATATTTAGCACAATAGGCCTACCTCTAAATGCTGCCAATCGAATTCATGCGTTCATTCGTCCACTCGCTCGCCTGTTCTCGAATTTCGTAAATATGTGTAGGCCTCATATATGGGAGGGGGAATAGAATAGCATGTGAATAGAACGCAGACGCAGCAATACAACATATGCATTCGCTATTCATTGCAAGAATAGTTGTCTCATTACCGGTTATAATATAGTTTCAATGCGATACAAGATTTTTCACTTGGCCTGTCTAAATTAGACATTGACCACATCTAATGTGGCAAACTGATTCCAAGATATTGAAAATGAATGAGTTATGTAGGCCTATTGATTGCTTGTGTTCTAATTTGTTAAAAGTATATTGGTTAGATAGATTTGGCAATCAATTGGCACAGACTTCTTAAATAACTTTAATATATTTAATTATTTAAAAATCATATATCTAATTATAAAAGATAAGATAATATCAGCCATGTCCACTTGTCCATATGTATCCAAATGTATCATTTACATGCTATTATTTAGGGCCTAGTCTGTTGAGTATGGGCGAATGTCCCTGTTGCCCCTGTGGAGTTGGCACCTATATATACACACTGCATTGCACCAAAACCAACAGGGTTCTTCGATGAACATAGATTGTTAATAATTTAATTTTAATATTGTAAACTAACATTAAGAGTCAAGTATTACCTATGACAAAACATCTAAACTACTGTGGTGCCGTCCATAAATGATGTCACACGCCTAGGAGCAGAGGTCACAGGAACCCTGAAATTGCAGGCTAACATGGGAGGCAATGCTGCCATGGATAGGCCCACTGGGTAGTATGAGAGCCTGGAACTTCCCATTGGGAGAAGTGCAAGGGTCGAACCAATGGGTGCAGACATTCTGGTTATAAAGACATTGACAAAAAAAATTCATTGCAGAAAACTCTGGAAATGGGGATTGGGGTTGCATCAGTGGCCTGGATCTCTGAAAAAATGACTTAACAAATGCAAGACAGAAAACCCTGGAAACGGAAGTAAAAGTTGCACTGGAACACAATGAACCTTCCACCCATGGACCAGGCAGTAGACTGGATCACTGGAGACAGATGACAGAATGTGAAAGTCAGAAAACTTTGGAAACATGGATCTAGGTTGCAGTGGACACCTACTGACTGGTCTTCGACCCAGAGAATATGCAGCAGCCATGGTCTTTGGAAACATGGTTGCAGTGGACACCAGCAGGTCTTCAACTCATGGACCATGACGATGATGATGCATATATGCAATACCCTTTGGATTCATATCCGTTTTCCAGAGTTTAGTGTTCCACTTCATTTTGAAAACTTTTAGGCTGGCAATTGCAGCGCAGCTTATAGGCCAACATTGCCCTACATCATAGGCCACAATTCTTGCAAAATCAGACTATTCTCTAGCCTATTTTTTTTATTGACCTCTACTCATTGTCATCACTACTTCACTCCTCTTGAACCATGCATGCATGTTAGTTGTAACACCTCGTAAGTTATGCAATAATAATCCTTCCAGCAGATCTTGGCTGGTCTCCTCCACAGCCACATTTCTGTGTGGAAATGTTCAAAGGAATAATTGAAGGTAATGAAGTTCCTGAAATATGTTATACTTGAAATTAGATAAAGACACAGATGGTGAGATAAAGAAATTAATGGAAAGGCACAAAATAGATAACAATAGCATTTTTTGAGTCTTGGACCTGCTAACGGCAGAACACCAAAGAAGCAGTAGGAGAAGAACAAATAGGAAGAAGTATGCTTATATTTTTCTAATGCCTGCCTTGCTTATGTTTGTATAAGTGTGGCACAACATACAATAGAAATTTCTGTTTGAGGCTTACACATTGCACAACACCGAATCCCTGGGCAAGTAATTCCAGACATGTGTCTTGCATAATTTAACATGTATCAAAATACATCCAGCACTTGTCAACAACTATAGAGTCATGTGTTATTTTGCATAGTTTTAGACTGGGCATTTATCAATGACCATTTGACTCTACGTGTCATTCAGCAGCACCAATTTTCAGTTTTGAATACTCGAGTGGAAATAAAATGCTGCATTTCAAGTTACACTTATTATATGACTCTGATGCTTCTTCATCACCATAATGTATTTGGTGATTTCTTTATGAGTGACATGTTTACCCACATGCTAGCTGCTTGCATTTGTTTAATTAATTACAACACCGTTTAAAAATATATGGCAGTCATAATTCTTCACTGAAGAGGAGGTGGATGTACTACGTGTTTTATACTAAGGAGAGGATGGGAAAGAGAAATATATATTATAGAGAGCAAGAGAGAGAAACAATGAGTAGAGGCTAATCAGTGGCGGCTCCACAGGGCCTCCACATGGCCCCCAACTGAGCTTGTGGCCCCCACTCGCCCCCCAGATTTTTTCCTGATGTGCTGTGAAATATAGTGTCATTTAGATTTGATATTTACTTGCTAAGTTATGATGCATGATGAAATTCAGAATTATTTTTAATAGGACATTCTCAAAGGCACAAATTACTAACTAGTATAACGAAATCTGAAATCATTTTTTCTGAACATTCTCACAGGATGACTTACTTACTTGCTTAGAATTTTAGTGATAGATATGGTCAGGGATCAGACAAAAGAAGAGGTTAAGAATTCTATATAGTTTTCAATCCTTGTTGATGGGACAAAGGATATTAGTCGCAGGAAGAGCAATTCTTTGCAATACGATTTTTTGCCAACAGGAAAGTGAATTAATATTTTCTAGATTTCTAATCAGCAAACGAATTTCAGATTAGATGCAAAGCAATTGTCATGGCTTATTTTTAGATGCTCTTAAGTCATTTGGAGCAAACATAGGTTCAGGTTTAGTTGGTCAAGGTTATGATGGTGCAAGTATAATGAGCAGTGTTAATAAGAGTATCCAGCAGTTGGAAAGCAGTTCCATAAGAAATAAGATATGTGCATAAGAAATGTGCTCTGGCCATTTATATCCATTGCCGCACACTTTAATTAAATGTAATTTCAGTTAATGAATCTATAGAGGAAGCTAGAGATTTGAGCATTACTTATAATTGAAAGGTTATACGTTTTTGCTTCAAATGCTCTTGTGCATAAGAAATGTGTTGAAGCACATAGTGAGTTACCTCCTTGGGATTTGGCAAGGCAATTCCAGCAGATCAGTGATACTAGATGGGCTTGCCGTATTGTTGCTTGCCGTAATATCAGTGATCAATTAAATGCCAGAGAATGTTGATGGGGCAAAATGTTTAAAGCGCAGTTTAAGGCTTGAAGCTAGATGCTTGTTATTATTACCAGACATTATGTATGTACATATTGTATCACTTCAACTCCAATCTTCAAGTGTTGACTTATCTGCAGCTGCTGACGTCGTCAGACACAAAATGGCCTCTCTCAAAGAAAAATAAGGATGAATAGGGGTTTTTGTAAAGGCAGAAGAGTAAGGTAAGAATTGTTAAACTGACCCAGTATTAACTAAGCAACATGTCCGACTGTCCGCTGAATGCTTTATCCTTTTATTTCTAGCTCGGCAGGTGATGAAACTGTGGGACAATGTTCTAAAGTGAACACACAGGCAACATTTAAGCAGCACATTTCTGAACTAGACAGACGATTCTCTGACCATTCACTTATTGCTATGACAGTCATTTATGTCAAAACACGTCTTTTTTGAAATAATTATAATAAGAGTGTTGGTATAAGGACATTACCCCCGGACATCACAATATTTCCATAGCGCATATATATATACATACATACATGTATACATACATGCATGTCTGCATACATACATGTATACATAAATACATACCTACATACATACATGCATGCCTATATGCAAATATGCATACATACATACATACATACTTACATGCATACATGCAGCATTGCATACATAATTATATGCATACATACATACACATTATTACTTTAATTATGTAATGGATTTGGGGTAATGTCCAGGGGTAATGTCTTAGGGGGGCAATGTCCGGGGGGTAATATCCTACACTCGAGAACGTTGTGTCCTTAGCACTTTTGTATGACAGTAATGTTGAAGACCTCAACCATGAAATTCCCAAAGTTGGGCACCTGTTAATGCATTCATGTTTATGTGCACCTAATATGACCACAATGACTGTTCTGGCTTCTTTCTGGAACCATACAAACTTGCTTTTCATGAAATGTACAGAATGTTAAACATAGCCATTGTTTTACCAATAGCATCAGCAGCCTGTCGAAAAAGCTTTTCTGCTCTGAAATTAATTAAAACATATCTAATAAAAAATCACCATGACTGATATTTGTCTAAGTAGTCTGACAATGTTGTCGATTGAATCTGTTCGTGCAGAGTCCATTACCATAGGTGCCTTTATGGATCATTTTGACTCTTGACATGGCAATCGTAAACTTGCTTTTCACTAAGTGTATGTAATGTGTATAGTTAATGCTTTACTTAAATAAAGTCATTCTATTTAAAAATATCTAGTTTGCTGATGTGCAGAGTTCATGTTGCTCTATAATGCATATACATGTATCTGGTCGATGTCACTCAGTGTGGAGCTATACTTAGCACTCACAGTTTCGACAAAATTCAGGTATCCAATTGGCCCCCCTCCCGAGACCTTGCCCCCCATGATGGAAAAACCTAGAGCCCCCACTGAGGCTAACTTAAAATTTATGGCAGTCATGATTCTTTCAACCTAGCAGGTGCTCAAGTGAGTCATCTCAATCTCTGGATTTTGCTTACCAAAATTGAAACATGGAGCAGAATCCCACAGACCACCCACTACAGACCTCACCCACCACAGACCTTACCCACCAAGGTCATGCAGAGTCTGCAGCTGACTGCTGAAGCTTTATAAAAAGGGATGGCTGTTAACCTCTTCCAAAGCCTGCTCCTCATGCTTTGCTGTTCCTATGTACAGTATGCGGTAAATAACGATCGCAATAACTATAGGTTTCGTTCTGTTGTAGGTCAACTACTCTGACACTTGGGGTGACCTTTATAGCTCTACACCCAGTTATTAAAGATTCTTAAACACACCCTCACATTAGATTTAAGCTACTAACTTCTACAACAATACATTAGGCAAATAATTATTGCCAGATAAACTGCAGACCAGTTGTAGTTTTAAGGAGCAACAACTTGAAAATGGAAACGGTCATATAGAGACATGTGAGCTGCTACTTCTTGCAATCTGAAAGACAACACAGATTGAGCAGCCAAACAAAAAAATTCCACATGTGTCAAGGTTTGCAATTGTGACATGACTTGTGGCACTGGTTCTAGAGACTTCCATAAGTTCACACACTGAGAATAGTCCTCGTTCTAGGAACAATCTCTGTCTGTGACAAAGACAATTTCACTACAAAACCAAACACTACATATGGTATTTTTAGAAGTATTATTTACTGGGTTAAATTGTGCAAATATTAAATTTTCCACATTTTCAAAAGTTCTAACTTGCAGTTTGATAAGCCAACTTAGACTGCTGAAGTTCATGTGTCACACTTTGCATGCGACACATCTAGCAATGCCACTTAACCCTACAGAAACTGCCAAACAAAGTCTTGCTGAATGTATTTGTATAATGTTTGGTCAGTCACAGCAGTTGAGCATAGGATAAATGACAAAAGTCTCACATCACACCAGCAAATGTAGAATTTTTTTAACAAGAAATCAGTCTAAGTTGTAGTTTCATAACCAATGCCATCCATGCAACAGTAAACATAGGTTATGCACTTAGTCAAGATGAAGACTTCATTTCTCTTTTCGAGATCTGTGACTTGACTTATGGCCATGATGCTTATCTTTCTTTTCTGGACTTCTCGCTCGCTTCTTCTTGCTCTTCCTTTCTTCCGATGAACTTTGAGAACATAACCTGCATAAAAAATTGTTCAAGTAATTTGTTCGTTGACTGCTCTACTGAACCTAAAACTGATTACAACTGATGGACTACTGAGGATCACTGTATTCTCAAGCACATTATGCGCCCATGCAACTGCCGATCAATGCACATAGTGCAGAATAACTGGCCAATGCATTCATGTCTAATACGTTAACATTTCCTTTTGTAAACCAACTGTAATTTGAATATTAAGAAAAATTAACTAACTAATAAGTTTAACTAACAATTGACCTGCTCAAGTCTCAATTGCTGAACATTTACATTCAGTCACTGAACATGAAGAATGAGACTACGGACGGACAGTAGTGCGATACCACGGTCCAAGGCAGTTCACTTGCTATAGCAGCATCATACGCAGAAACAGATGTCATGTGACCACTATTCATATTCGGTCGGACCACTACTATTCCCTCCAGTTGATTTTCATGTTATGATGTGGATGTGATACTTTTCTTCAATGATAGGTGCAAATAAAATGATTTTCATTTGATAAAACAGCATCCTATTCATCAATCCACCTTCTAGTTAAAAAAATTGCCATTTAAATGACATTCCTTTTGTCAATCCAAATTCCAGTTATACAGAATCATTTTCATCAATCCAGCTTTCAGCTTCTAGTTGAGCAAAAAGCCTTTTCATCATTCCCGATTCCATTCAGACAGAAATCTCTTCATCTCTTGCCTGCCTGTTTCTTAGTGCACTGAATTTAGGATACCAGTTAGGGTCTGGCAGTGCCATTCACAGAATGCCTCTGGCTACTTATGGGAGCTCTTTCTAACCACTTTGGGTTTGATTGGCTTTGCTAATCTTCATCCTGCATTTCCAGGTCAGCTTGTTGTTCTCTTTGCATGGACTACAAAGATGTAGCATCCTGCTTTTGCAGTAGTTGGACCAGGCACAGAGAATAACTTTCCTTCAGATGTACTTGTTCTGATTTTAACAAGGAATTCTGTGTACACCTTTAACAATTACTTGAAATCTAGTCTTTATAGCCGGATTTGGGTTAGGATCGCCTGTGGCTACTAATGGGAGAAATAAACAAGTGCTCTGATTAAATTCCATACTAAAGACCTTACATTTCATGGGCCAATCACGCTTAATAGCCAATGTCAACACCCAGAGTTACGTTCCGACTCGCTGTGCTACGAGCGTCTAACGGCTGCAGAAGATAAAAACGGTTTCTAAAATTTAAATTCCGCCGTGAGACAAACTATCATTTACCGATTGATGAACAGTGATCCAGTTAGTGGTGAAATAAATCCATAATCCGAGATATAAAGAAGCACAAAACTCGACATAAAATAAGAAAAAACAATTTTTGAATACGCGTAAATATTTTTTGCGTCCATCTTGGCCACCTGGTGACTAACTAAGGCAGTGTTATCGTCGACCGTGCCGTGCAACAAATAAACTCATAAACGATTCACGAAGCTCGTATTTCTGCAGTCAACTTGAAAGTGCTGATAATCCTCGGGACTGATGGCGCATCGCTCAGCGTCTTCTACACTCAACGGATAGAAACAACGGCCAACGCTCAGACACAGAAAATCAGACTCTGTGTGCAAATTTTGCTGCATTTTTTGTTAACAAACTTATTGATCCTAAATGTAAAATTACTAGATGTGCTGCTAATTTAGTGTGGAGTGACCTACTGCTCGACTCCAAATTCTCCGGCCCTGCCTTCGATGACATACCGCCTGTCACATTCTTTGAAGTCTTTAATTTTCTCAATAGCATGGTTCCTAAATCATCAGCATTGGACTTCATACCTACATCACTCATCGTCTCTTGTTCTGATGTATTCTCTCCACTCATTGCACACTTGGTCAACCTATCTTTTGCTGAAGGGTGCCTTCCTTCATGCTTCAAATCTGCTTTAGTCACGCCTTTACTTAAAAAGCCTGACCTTGACACTAGCAATTTGTCTAACTTCAGACCTATCTCCAACCTCAATAACATTTCCAAGATCCTTGAACGTCTTTTTCTTATGCGTATCAAAAGACACATTACTTCCTCTCCCAACTTCATTCCCTACCAGTCAGCATATCGCGAAGGCTACTCCACTGAAACTGCTCTTGTCTCTACACTGGATTATATCTTCTCATCTATTGACAATGGTAAAGCCTGCCTCTCTGTGTGTCTTGACCTTAGTGCAGCCTTTGACACTGTAGACCACCAGTTACTCCTTGCAAAAAGCTTTGGTGTCTCTGGGACTGCCTTACACTGGTTAGCTTCATACCTGGTTGACCGCAATCAGCAGGTGGGCATTGGATCTGCTCGGTCGGAGCCCACACTTTGCACTGCTGGAGTGCCACAAGGATCTGTCCTCAGCCCTTTATTATTTACAGTCTTTACTTTCCCAATCAGTCGTATAGCTAAACACTTTGGAATTCAATTACAACAGTATGCAGATGATACTCAGCTTCATATTGCTCTGTCACACACTGATCAGTCTGGTAAACTAAAACTGGAAGAATCAAATTTAAGTTAGCTTGTTTGACCTACAAAGCCATCATCACCAGTACACCTGCCTATATTCATGCTCTACTAACTCCTTACATTCCTCCTCGTTGCTTACGATCATCAAGTACAGGTCTTTTAGTTGAACCACAATGCAGAACAGTTATGGGCTCTCGTGCATTTCATGTCTCTGCTCCTAGGGAATGGAATCGACTGCCACTCTCTCTTTGTAGCTCAAATTCACTTCCTTCCTTTAAAAAGCGACTCAAAACTCACTATTTCTCTTTGGCTTTCAAGGATTTTGAAATCTGATTGCATCTTCTCCTGGCGACTGACTATCCGTGCCTCAGATTCACATTTAGGTGTGACCTTGTGCGCGTTACAAATTTATTAATAATAATAATAAATACTACGAGAGGCGTTTTACAAATGCCCATACAAGATAAGATATTCATCATCATTGTTTTTATGATTAAAGACCATTTCAGTTAGCTCAGTGATTGATAAGCAAATGTTGTCAGTAGACCTATTTTGTACACTATTCGTATTCAGTGAAATAGTTAAAATCACCTATCTGGTAGAGACCCAGTATATAGTGAAAATTAAGTGACCATATATAATTTAATGCACAAGTATCAAGGTTATCGATCAGTGTTTGTCTAGAATATATTAGAATATCTGCTTATTCCAAACACATATTATCAAAATGCAATATGTCACACAAAAACTCGCATAGGCATTAGATTAGACATTTATGTCTGGATGTTAAGTTGCTAAAATTTATATCATTGTCATTTATTAAAGAGTTTAGACGACTATTGGGGGCCGATGCACTTAACAGATGCCCGTATAGAACAGCTTTTGAAGTTCTTGGGTCCCTAGGAGTGCAAGAAAATTGTTGCAACCTAGGATAGAGGATGTACGCTATTACTTGAGGATGAGGGGCATTGAGGGCACATTCGTCAAAGTATATACTTGAATGCCATTTTCTGCGGTGTTTGATTGTTTTGCTTTCTTTTTCTATGACATTTTTAATTCTTCATAGACTATTTCTAAATGTTTGCCAAGCTCTTCAAAAGATCACATTGCTTTGTGAGCTTCTGTGTCAATGTACAGTCTTGTCTTCTTTATCATTAATGCCTATGCAGTCTGATTCAGTCACAAAACTCAACTGCATGAATTTCTTCCTCACATAAAAATTAGTCATATCTATAAATGTATTCCTGGTAATTATCATTTTGTAGATTCAACTGTATCATCAGCAGGACTGCTATCTCCAGAAACAGTAACTTGGGAAATACAGTGGCAACTTAGAAACTTATGTGTAAACTAGGGACCGACCGGAAATCGTCTCGGATATTCGCCTCGGCAGTAGTACCTAATCATCTAGTTTCTAGATTTATTTATGCAGTATTAGTGAATTATTAATTTTTTACAGGTACAACATTATTCAATAAAATCTCATTATAAGAAAATTATTAATTTTAAGCTTTGCCATACATGACGACTATTGACGAGGCAATGGTACTTGCCGAAGTGGCCACTCTAGTAGAAACCCGCTGTTACTCGATTCATACCTGGATCTGGCAAGTAGCACACTCAAATACTTGGATTCCGTACCCGGTGGAAATTGTCTACCCGGTCGGTCCCTAGTCTTTAGGGCATAACTGAGTAGAAAAATTCCACTGAGTACCAAATTCGAGTATTTGAATGAACTATTTGCCGGATCCGGGTATCAACAAAATAGAAGCGGAAATCTGAGCAGTGAGTACCATCTATAGTCAATGCAGAGTCTATAGCAATATCCTTCATATAGCGTATTGTCACACTTTAGGCTATGACAATATATTTATTATTTAATAACTTTATTTGTGAAAAAAATGTAAAACCTTGTTATTAAATTTGAAATATGAAGCTATCAACGACGTCTTTACTTTATAATGTTTACCAGTATGCCAATTCAAGAGGGAAAATTACCGATTTGGTTGCCACCTGGGGAATGCGACCAAAAGAAATTAAAATATATAAATTAACATCATTATTTTAAAGAAAATTAAATAGATTGTTAAATTCTTGTTTAATTAATCAATAACTTATAAGTAAGTCCGTTAGTCCAAAATTTATTTGATGAAAAAATATTCTTTTATCAAATAAAGTTATTTTTAGCTATTTATGGGACAAGGCACTGCAAGTCAGAAATATTTTGTCGGCCCGCGGGGCCAGCTTTTTGACACCCCTGCTTTACAAAGTCATAAACAAGTACCAACTAACATCTTTAC
The DNA here is from genome assembly GCA_959347315.1 of Bimastos eiseni. NCBI lineage: Eukaryota > Metazoa > Annelida > Clitellata > Crassiclitellata > Lumbricidae > Bimastos > Bimastos eiseni. Next base: position 18,708,432 of record OY365811.1, read on the forward strand.
AAAGTCATAAACAAGTTCCAACTTACATCGCCAATGAAAAGAAAGAGAAAAAAAGACTTGCGGTAGAGGAACCTGTCACCTTATCATCCAACTTACACATAATCAGAGACAGAGACGAATAACGATCACTAGCTAGTCTATGAAGTATGCATTAGCATAGTTCCACACAAGCTGGTAGCTTTAGGATGCATGTCTCCATGTGTGTTTTAGAGAATGCACGAGTAACGAGAGTGAGAGTCAACAGATACATATGTATATGTGCAAGTATGTGTCTATGTACATATAATTATTATTATAAACATTTTAAATGTGCACACGCTCATAAGAAAATATGAATCTGAGACCTACCTATGCAGTTAGCTGGTTCTCTGTTTTCCTAGATTCTTATGAGAAAGTCTGATAATGCCAATAGCCATTGAGAAGCTCTAAACCTGATAGCAACATAATCAAAAATCGAGCTATTGAGAATTGGGCTAAGTTTGGAATTAACCTTTTTGCGTTCTTCTTTTTCTGTTGTTCTTTTCTTTCCCCTTCCTTCTCATCTTCACTGCCAGACTCATCTTCAATTATGCTATATGAAAAACAGCCATTTTTATTCATTTTCAGACAAAATTGAAAAAAGTTTCTCAAACATTGCAAGATTATAAATCTTGATGATAGAAAATTTATACATTTCCATGATTATACATTGTAAACATAAAATAGCAATTCAGCAAGCTGTTTCCAAAGATGTATGAAATGAAAATTTTCCAAAATTACACTCAAGTGATAAAGTTCAGATGATGCATGATAGTCTAACAGGACTTAATTAGACCTTTAGCATCTTGAACTGTCAAACGTTTAAAATCCCTGCCAGAGCAGACATTTCAGTTCCACATACGTCCCTAACAAACTCAATTATAACGACGATGCTTACCATATGATGTCAATGGGAAGATCGGGCCACAAGGGAGAGGACTGGCAACACACTGTCATATAAAGGCACAAGGAGGCAGTGCAACCCCAGGTGGTGATTAAAAATTCCTTGCAATATATTTCTATAATTCTGAATTTTTTCACAGTTTGTCTACCTTTTGATATCACCACCAGTTCGATTATGCTTATGCAGCTCAGATCAGATTAATTATTCATTTATACCAAGTTGACTTTCAGGCTGCTATGCACAAATGTAGGACAATGTGGAATCTAGATGAGAGAAAATTATTGTAGCACAAAGAACTGGCTGCAAAAGATCGCAGAGGTTTCAAGACAGCAGAGAATAAGAAACGATGACATAAGACAACCATTAGATATCCAATAACTCTACTAGATCAATCCATTCAACATTAAGACTCCGATGTCTGGCGAATAGGCTGGTTCATGGGCATATGATAAACAAGTTAAAGTAAAAACATAGGTTTTTCAGGACCCTCTTTTATTGACTTTTGGTAATCTGGTATCTACCAGATTACCAATCAATTCTTTTCGCTATCGATCCATTTCCTTAAGAGATCATTGATGATGTAAACTTGCCAGAGCGGAGCTCGTCAAGGACTCGTTCGAGTGGGTAAACAATATTTAATTTTTTGCATTTTTTGCTCAATTTTTGGGTTATTCCCATAAAAATTTGATACATTGTATTGTCATGCAAGCGTGATATGTGTGCAAAATTTCAGCTCTGAAGGTCGACGGGAACGAAAAAAAGAGTTGAAAGGACTCCGATGAACAGATGATCCAACATTCATGACAAACTTTATGCAAGCCAAGTTAAAGAGGATAAAATTGAAGTTCAAGTTACAGATAAGACAGCCTCAGTTATATTGACCTGTATGTAAATTGTATCATACTGGCAAAATGTAAGTAGCCTATGCCAAGTGGAATGCGATGCTCACAAACCCTACCCTTTACCATATGAAACTAACAGAGATATTGGTGATTGCATGCCTTCTCGATGCCTAATTTAAATAAATGATCAAATTTCCAATTCACCAATATACAAAAATAGCTATTTCATGTCAGCAACATGATTTTCTATCTATGCCATAATGATTGTCATTTACAATGCCTAGGTCATCATGACATGACTATGTCTTTTATTATGTCTATGTCATAATGATTATATAATTTACGGCATGCAACGTCCTGATCAACTTTTCATGTTGATGATCCATAGTATTCTATCTTCAAGGACTTGTGTAGCTTAGTTGTTCTCTTTGTAGCATAGATCCCAAAGCTTCCCACAGCTCTTTGTGTCTGCTTAGACTGCCTCTCGCATTCCTTTCAATCATCTCATTCATCATAACCATCATCTTTTCCTCTTCAGAATGTCTTTCTGAAAACTGAGCCAACCCCATTGTTTCATTGAAGATAAGCCCTGTTGCAAGAACTTTCCTTGTAGTGAAGACATCAAAATCGAATTTGGATATTGGTCAACTAAACATCTATATAAATAAAGAGAAGATTGTGTGTGTGTGTGTGTGTTTGTCCCTGCTATGCATTTGCACAGTTTTACAGATATTGACTCGAAACTCTCGCCATTTGTCATGGACTTGCCTCCTTGCTTGGATTGTCAAGTACAGGCCTTTCCAGACGATTCACTCCAAACCGGTGTTAATGTAATAAAATTTTAATAGTAAATTAAAATCATATGTACAACCGAAATATCGTTGATTATAAGTGTTGACAGAATCGACAGCAAATGTTGACCATGTCTGCAGTTCTACACCGGCTCAAAGCTACGTAATGCACAGTCCTCCTGATATATATATACCCGTGCCTAAGATCCCTAGCTTCAGTAAGGGGCCTTTGAAATCTCGCATCAAAGGGCTGTTATATTGTCTGATTTGCTCGGACCTAGCGACCGTGTCTATTCATAAATCACGTCGGTGTCTATTCATAAATCACGTCGACATCTCTTCATAGTTCACCCATCTATTCACAGCTTGTTCCGCTTGCCTTGTGTTGACGGAAGGACAACCAGTTAAGTCCGGTTCTGGCGGGATTTCCGGCCCATCGCCTCTTCTGGTATCATGCCCCGTATCCGTACAGGTGTTTCGCACAAGGCTGTAGATTTGACCCGGGTCCTCGTTCGATACGTGTCGGTGGGGTTCTGCTCCGAATCTAGGCCTTCCGATATCACCTGTTATCCCCCATCGTGACACCGCTGGCTCTGGGAACACATGGGACACCCAGTAGAAGGGTTGGTGAACCCGTGGCCTTCCCTTGCTGGTCTCCAGAGCCTAAAGCCTGTCTCAGGATTCCAAGGAAAGTTTCGTTCTCAGTCGCCAGGAGCGTGTCAACAAAACACCTGCTGCATATTTGCCGACATGTTCGTGTGATATCTGTCTGCCACGCCTCTTCTTCTTTTACACCATCATAAAAGAATGGACGGTTTGGGAGATATCGTACAGGTACGTCTACTACGTCTACAGTAGTTGGCCATCGTTTCCACAGTCGGTCAGATGGGTAGGTACTGTGGGTTCCCGTTCAGTTCGTCGCAGATCATTTCGTCGCAGATCATTTCATCGCATTTTAAAAACCACACTAACCCTAACTCTGACCCTAAACGACCCTCACCAGGGGCGTCCAGGTAGGGGGTGTCCGGAGGCAAATGCCTCCAATTTCAGGTAGGGGAAGACTTTTTGCATCTTAAGGGGGGAATATCTTGCCTTCCTGGCACGTAGGACCAGGGTTTTGCCTACATCACTCAGAGGGGATTGACGCCCATGACCCTCACCATGCATAACCTGACCCTAAACGACCCTCACCATGCATACTCTAAACCTGACCCTAACAGACCCACACATAACCTGACCCTAACCGACCCTCACGATGCTTAACCTGACCTTAACTGATATGGGACGAAATGAATGCGACGAAATGATCTGCGACAAAATGAACGGCCACCTGTACTGTGTACGCATCCTGGGACACCCAGTAAAGGGGCTGATGAACCCCACGGCCGCCGTCTTCCTGCTCTCCAGGGCCAAAAACCTGTCTCAACCCATGCAACACCCGGGTTCCCCATCTGGTTTGTAATAAAGCTGTTGCCGGGCATATCTTTCTTTGTCAATAATCCTTGCATACACTAGCCTTAGAAATTTGGCTTCGATCTACATTCAGTTCACAGCTGCGCATGACTTACACCCTGCATTAATTATCAGATAGAATTCAACGGAGACAGCTTGCCCTGCAGTTCGATGAGGAGGCTATCTCTACCCTCTGCTGCCTTCCACAGGTGCCTGAAGGCTTTCCTGTTCTCAATTTAGCAATTTGTTGAGTCGCTAGCGCCTTCGATACAGAGTGGCGCTATATAAGTATTCCATTAAAATTTAAAAAAATGCTCTCTTGCATCCCTGGCCTGTACTAGCTGTCGCTTACGACCTCTTGATGCCATGGTTTTATTTACTAAACGAAAGGTAAATTGACACCAGCATGTTGTCAAAAAGATGCCTTCACTACTGGATAGGGTCCCGTGGTTTGTGCGATTATGCAATTTCGCATAAATTGGCGGTTTTCGCATACATTTTTTAATGGAAAGTTTTTGCAAATTTCGGTCTAGTTGGCTTGTCCAGGCTATTATTAGCATATAGGGGCTATAGTTTGCCGATGAGATGACGTAATTATTGATGACTAGGACCCGCTGTTTAAGCGATTATGCAATTGTACAGGCTATTTTTAGCATATAGGGGCTATAGTTTGCCGACCCGACGACGTATTTGTTGATGACTAGGACCCACTGTTTATGCACTTATGCGATTTTTCGCATAATTTACGATAACATTTCGCATAATTCACAGGGGCCTACTTATGCATACCATTTGTCCTACCCATAGAATGCCTAACATAGAATAATTTTAGCACTACAGAATGTGCAATCTATAACAATTTTTCTACGGATTCTCTAGCTGCCGATGGCAGGCTATGGCTTCCCCAGTTAAGGGGCATGGACTGCTACTGCCCCCATCATCCCTAAGCATCTTTTGGTTCACTGCTCTGCAATGACTTTTTGTCTTAGATTTGTCTGTGACTGGGGTCATCTCAGTCTCTTCTTCTTGTTTTAAGACGTTTCATTTCCACATGGCTCATCACACTTATCAATTACACCAGTAATTCCAAATGAAAATATAGTGTGATATCTCTTACCTGTACTTTTTTGTAGCAATAGCCAGGTTCTTTGCTGCCAACTCTTTAGCTTTTCTTTCAGGATCAAATGATGACCCCTCTTTGAAAAATTCGCTTATTCCAAATGCCTGTCTAAGATTTTCATTCCGTGCTTGACTTGCTTCAGCCAACTGGTGGCTTGCCTTTGCTCTAAAAGACAGACAGGTTCAAAATTACACCTATAAAGCAGAACTTTCTGAGTCCATTATGCTAATAAGTTTTAAACTGCTTTATTAAATGCTCTATTTCGTATAAATAGATATCAAAACTTCTCTTGAAGGCGCTATATAAATTCGAAATTAATAAAACTTATGAACTGTGTATTTTGTTACAAGTTGTTCAATGCTATCATACTGGCAAATAAAAGAAGAGTCAAGCAACTGTGACACCATATGGTCAATTACTAGCTGCACAGAGTCATCCTCCATAGACCAAGTGTGCAGACACATGACATTATACTATCTGCATAGGACTGCTTGGTGAAGGCCCATGAAGGTGTTCATGTGCTGCAGGTCTCTCTTCACCTGTCGTCACTCCTCTCCTTCTACATATTGTAGTAAGTAGTTCAGGAACTCTGAACATGGTGTCCATTATCAACTGTTGATGGGAATCTCTCAGTTGGGCTCTGCTTAGCTATCTGATTACTGAATGATTAAAGACGAAGGTACAATTTTCTATTTTCTGCAGAGAGAATTTAGGAGACGACGTCTCCTGCCTGCCAATCATACCGGACCTGAACCAAGCAAGAGGTTTAGCAGGCGGCTGCAGGGTCATTGCTTCGGTTGGTCACCAGCCTGAAATCGAACCGAATAGGTTCAATACCTCCTTTGTATAGGCGAGGTAAAGACGAAGTTCATTAGCATTCACCGTATCACTGGACATGAATAATAATTTATAATGCTGCCTGATTCCCAAGGAACAGACTAACACAGACACACATACATGTACATTGACAAGCATATCATGTGGAAACAGATGGGAAGAGATAATTATGCATTCAAGTAGGTTATTTCTATCTGCACAGCGTCTTTCATACACACGCACAGCAACACAGGTGCAATTCTAGCTCTGCCCTGTGTAAACAAAACTCTTATATGACCATGCCCGTCAAAACAGAACTCGGAAGTTTGTAATTTCGACCAGCTGACCATCATGGGAAAGAATAACACCTAACAATTGTATGCATGCATGTATGTAGTTATGTATATATGTATGTATGTACGTACGATCTCTGTCACCGCTTTGCAATGCAAATCGGTGACAGAGATCACCAACACAAGCCGAGGCGCAGTCAAGAAGTCATCTCCAGGCAATCGAAGCTCTTATTGTCTGTGTTGCTTAGACTGGCTGATTATGACGTCTATACCCTGTGCAAATGAATGCATACCCTATTTGATGCCAAATGCCTATGTGTTCTGATTACTCATCTCTTGGTGCACGACTATTCAGAACAGAAAGACTGGACTGCGATTGTTGCCAATACTATACATGAGACTGGAGTTCCTTACACAGTGAAAGGTTATTGACAGCTCAATTAAATGCATATTCATCAAATGGGCATGCCAGTTGCTCTGGTTTCTCAGGACGGACCTAGGGCTTTAAAGTCGTTAATGACTTTAGCACATACATACATACACCGTCCAGTTGGTTTTAACCCTTTAATGACCAGCATTATTGATTATTCCTTACGTTTTACTACTCGCTGGTCGTCAAAGGGTTAAAATCAAAGAAAACATCGAAGTCAGAAGCAAAAACATCCAGCTCAACAACGAAGTCACCCAGTCTGATATTAATATAACCATTTAAACTTTTTCAGCTGTTGCACTACTACAAGTTAAAATGAACCTGATGCCAGAAAACTTTAAAAGAAATTCTTGAATTTTTGGCAAGCTAATAATGGGTAAGGGCTACATTTAACTAATGCATGTCTGTCTGATCTAATTCTGCAAATTGTGTTGCAACCTCATCAATTTTTTGTCATCTAAACATCAGCTGCTCGTCTTCATAATGTCCAATTCATAGATAACTATTATTTGACAAGACTATGAAATCCAATTAATACTGATGCGCATTCACTTAACTTACGTTGGACGACCACTTGTCTCATCTGTCTCAATCTGGTTGCTTGTCTGGTTTTCCATTAATTTTTCCCGAAAAGCAGCAACTTTCTTGTCGATTTCTTCCTGATTGTATCTGAAAACCACACAAGAAACTATAAGATCCATTGAAATTCTTAAAAATTGCATTGCAGAGCATTGATCTACAAATGGACTGTTTAATTGTCTTCTATCTAGATTATGTAAGTGGGTGGTGCTGCTGTTCAAAAGACTTACAAGCAGTCTCTGTACTAGGGCCATTATAATCATTAGTTTGCCTCAGCCAAATATTACGTTTTCGTCACTATTCGAATAGTATTCACTTTGGCCAAAATAGTTGCAAAATGTGTTCAAGAAACTTATGTATAACATTTCTAAATGCTCATAAATCAGCTCTCAAATGTTCAAATAATCATCCATTGAGCTTAGGGATGGACCGAGTTTGAACTTCTTGCCAAGTATTGTGAGTTCAATTTACAGAGTCAGAGTCCAAGCATTGGATATCTCTTTTAAAGCAGTCTCATTCTCCTGATTTTTGGCTGTTTGTAAAACTTTAAGAATTTTTGTTTTGCCTTAGTTTATACTAGGAATTTGTAACTAGTAAGTACTAATAATAACAGTAATAGGGTTTTTAATTAGGTTGATTGTCGTTTTGTAAATAAAAATAGCAGTATTTGTGTTTTTAGTTAGGTCGATTGTTGTTTTCCAAATTAATAAATCCAATTTTCACTTTAAAAAAAGGCCCATGTGCATATGATGTGGCCCTTGAATGTCGTTAAGTGCTTCCTCACAATGAACTAAAGAACCCGTTGTTTCTTACTAAAAGCCACTTCTAGTAAATGTTTTCCTTTCTTTAGTTCATTGCCCTCCTAAGCAGGTCTGTATGTCAAATGTCGCCATTCATTAGAGCTGTAACAATATCACTTTCTGCCTAGTATTCGTTTGCCGATACCCGATTATTTAGCAGATTATTTCATTGTGCTTCCCAAGATGTCGGGTTCTAAAAGATAGACCTACTGCTACTGCCTATTGTTGTGATACAAGCAAAACACTTGCTCCGTAGGAGATGTATGCATGTAGTTGGAGACTAATCCTAGGCGGCCAATACAGATTAGACACAACGCCCGCTGTCGACCTTGCATGACGGAGGAGAGGCAAGATATATCTATGTAACTGGACACCTGATTCTAACATGCCAATGATGCATTCCCTCCCCAGACAGGCCACTTTTACGACCTGCCAATTTGGCTTGATTGTGCCCAGGGTAATTAAGCAGGCACTATGACTCACTCTGCACAACAGCTGTAGACACTTTCCCACGGTACTATCAGTGTAGCACAATGCTTAGTGGGTGGTCTGAAGTAGATAAGCCCGAGCTCCACACGTTATGGGAAGGGAACAAAAGGCTGTCCTTCACAGACCAAATGATGTTGCTGTCGTCATTTTGCTCTTAAAGACTGAAAATAATATTATAAAATGAAATTTTTTTTTATAATATCGGCGCCAATTATCTTACTGATATTTGATATCTCTATATTCGGCACGATTAATCCGTACAGCTGGCTCTACCATTCATCATGTTATCTGGCTTTGTCCTTCCACTTTCTGTAACCCTCCTTCATCATCCAGTCCATTTACATTATTCCCAGTCAACCTCTTGTCTTATCCCCTCCATTCTTCCCTCAATTATAGTTCTTAGGATGGAGTCTACCCTCATTATGTGGCCAAACCAATATCTCTGTCAGCTTCTGATTATTATTATCAGGGATCATCTTTTGTCCACCATTTGTATTTTGTACTATCTCTTCATTTGTCCTGCATTCCATCTCTCCATCATTTGCCATATCTACAGCTCAAAAGCATCCAATCTTTTTATGACGTCCTCCGTCCAGGCTCATGTTTCCAACTCAAATAGCACCACACACCATATTATAGACTTATTTTATCTGTTTCTTCAGATTCTTATGTAGCTTTCCTCTTATTATTTCCTTTCTTCTATAAAAGGCATCTTTTCCCATAGCTAAATATTAATCTCTTTATTTCTATGTAACACTTGGCATCATTTGTAATCATAATTCCTAAGAAACAGAATTGTCCAACTTGTTCCAGTTCCTTTCCATCTATAGTGATATTACCTTTTGTTTCCCTTCATTTTCTCATTTTCATAATCTTTTTCTTTTCGATGTTTATTTGCATATCCCACTCCGTTGAGAGCTTATTAAGGTGATCCATAATTTTATGTAGTCCATTCTGGCAACCTTCCAGCATTTATTTGTCATCTGCAAATCTCAATGCTATCGTCAACTCTCCTCCCAATTTACGGCCACCGTCACCCCATCCATCGCCTCTTGTATTAGTTCTTGAATATAGATTTCAAAAGAGTATTGGTGAGAGTGGGTACCCTACCCTGGCTTTATTCATCCACCTATCACTCCTAGTTCCAAAAAATCTCTTTCTGATTTTATTCTGACTTTCTGTCCCATGTATACTGTATAGGTTTCTGATGAGTCTTCTGTCTTTCCAGTTCACTTCTGTTTTTGCAGCACATGCAATAAATTAATTCACTGATGTCCTGCCATGCTGTAGACTTCTTTTCACCAAGACCCGCATTGCTCCAATTGGTACTCTTTTGAAACCTGTTGGTCCTCTCCATACAGCCATTTGTTTCCGCTCTTTGGATGCATGCGTGAGTGGACTAATAGTGCTGTGGTCTTTGCAAGTCGTTGCATTTGGTTTCTTTCTTAGTTCATTCATTCATTCATTCATTTATATAGCGCCCCTTCAAGAAACCTACTCAGGAGCGCTACCAGCCCAGCCACGACGAAAGAAAATGGGCCAAATCCAATCGTCTGCAAACAGTTGATGTAAAAGCCCCAACAAGGGGCAAACATCAGCAGTGTAGAGAAGGTATAACAAAGGTTTTAAGACAGGTTTTAGGACAATCTCCTCCCGTACAACATCATTTGTTTGTATAGGCTTACCTGGCAACCGAATTCCCTGGCTACCTAACACACATTTCTCAATTTCTATTATGATTATTTTGATATTTGTACTCTTAGTAGGGCTGTCAACGGTTAACCGGTTATCCGATTAACCGACCATTTATTAGTAACCGGTTGGTGAAATTCACCTGCCGCTAACCGTTGAAATGATATACCCTCTAAATCTTTATCCTTCTTGTTTCAGAATATGTTATTTCTTGTTGTTACTCAAGGGGATATTTTATTTCAGAGAGTTAAACTTTTTAGACACCCGAAATCTGCATGATACATCGTGGAGCGACGGGCGAACGACCGAGCTGAAGACCGTCTAGCACACATTGATACTACTGGGCCACCTATATATTTCTAATTTATAGTAAGAGCCAACGACCCAGCCGAAGACCGTCTAGCACAGCACACATTGATAAACTGCACTACTGGGCCATCTAACTACGCATAATTTATAGTAGTACTAAGTCAGTTTGCGGAAAAGTTGCTGTAGCCGGGCCTGTATATTTTACTTCCCCCCCCTAGAAAATCCCTAATAAATAAGTAAACCAACGGTTATCCGGTTAACCGCTCACATGGACGGCGGTTAACCGGTTGGGATTTTAACAGATGTTTGACAGCCCTAACTCTTAGATTGTTTATATTTTATGTCGATGTGCGTTCGCAATCGCAGGAGGTTCAATAAAGTACATACAAACTTACTTATACTAATTAGACATACAATTTTCTTAGCAGGTGATCTATTTAGGCAAAATAAGTATTATAACAAATACGCTTATTTTATAAGTGACAGAACTAATTTTATAAGTGAAATTTTGCAAATGGCAGAGGGTAATGTCCTGCTACCGTAATTTTTAATGTAAGTTGAAATTTATATAGTGACAGCCGATGATAACTTAATGAAAGGCATTGTCTATGCTGGCCTAATGCCAATGATAAATACCATCAAGAGCAGAGAGCTAATCAGATATCATCAAGCAGGTCTCATATGACCAGAAATGTTACTCTCATTAGTGGTTCCACTCATGAAAGAGATTTTTCCAAAGTTACAGTGATGTGTTTGCAATAAGTTTGATATGATAAATGGAGGAACTTAAAATAATACAGTTCTAATTTCAAATATGCAATGTTTAAGTATAGTAAGGTTTTGTTAGCTGAGTAGATGTTTTATTTCAGTAGCATTGAAAAAGTACCAAAATAATTGTATCCTGGATCACATAGGCAGAAGACAAATTCAAGATTCCATTGAGACTCACTTATTCCAGGTCAAAAATGATATTAATGGTTTCAACCCAACCATATATTATTATTCTACAAAAGTCCTTGAAGGTAGTTTATATTGTAAAGTCCTCATATTCTTAGTGACAGATTGCGAAATAAGAAAACGATATAGCATTACTTATTTGTTGTAAAGGATACATTATATTTATCTTCACCCATGGACCAATTAGGCCTCATTAATGTGCATATATGTAATCTATGTCCATGTATGGTACACTTTTCTTTGACAGTAGGCTTGGAAACTGCAAAGTTTGTGAAGAATTATGCTGAATACCTGTACTTTGTATATTGAATTGGACAAACTATTGGAGAACTAAATAATTTAAACATTTATCTTGTAAGTTAGAAGTATTAGTATTAAGAATTTTGTCAAGCATACATCATCACAGTAGCATGTATATTACAAATTTAGAATTGTTCACAATTTCATAATAAACGAAGAATATAATGGAATTTATTAAATAAGCACCAGGGTACCTACGTATTCAGACTGTGTCTAGACTGTAGATCTATTGACATGACGTGAAATTGGACATATAAATTTGGTAGTCATCAACAAACATATACTTACTGTTATAACGTTTTATTACTATTATCAAGGAATTGCTAATCGATTTGCTCCTATCTATATATTAGAGCTGTACCGATAACACTTTTTGCAGATTACGCCGATACCGATTATTGCCGATTATTCATTTGCCGATACCCAATTATTTAGTCGATTATTTCTTTGTGCTTTCCAAGATGTCTTGTTCCAAAAGATAGACCTACTGCTACTGCCTATTGTTGTGATACAACAAACACTTTCCCCATAGGAGACATAAGCATGTAGTTGTGGACTAATCCTAGGCAGGCAATACAGATTAGACACACCACCCACCATCTAATTGTGCCCAGGGTAATTAAAAGCCAATGCACAGCTGTCCTATTCACAGCCACCCATCTAGTCTCAGCCTCTCAGGTGACTGACATGTGTCGGGGAGATCTGATTGGCAGCTAGCATGTATTCATGAGGCATGCCTCCACGATGAATGTACAATTCATCGGTTTCTCAGATTGGATTGGCCAGCCGTTCCTTGGCATTGAATTGGCCAGCCATTCCTTGGCCCTTAAGCAGGCACTATGACTCAGTCTGCACAAGACCCCCTATTAGCACAATGGGTGGTCTCACCAATGGTCTGAAGAAGCCATCGGCTCGATGACACGAAATGGGAACGGAACGAAATGCCATACTTCACAGACCCAGTGATGTTGCCATCGTCATTTTGCCTTTTTAGACTGAAAGTAATACTACTAAATTTAAAAAATAATTGTTATTATCGGTGCCTATTATCTTGCAGATATCCGATATTGCCGATATTTCTATAATAGGCCGGATTAATCGGCCGGCCAGCCGATTAATTGGTACAGCTCTACTATGTATCAACACACTTGATATAGCGTATTTCAAGTACTTCAAGAAGACACTACACACATCACTATCTGACTGATCTGAACAAGTGCATTTTAGTGTTGCCAAAGAATCTTCTCTTTCTTGAAGATGTCCTAAGATGTATAAAATCCAGTTGTAGACAATGCAACATTAATTTAGTCAGAATGCTGTCAATTAATTAATCTATAACGTTATGCTATCCAGCCCAAAGTGACCTTGTGATTGAAAGAATCCTTAGCATTCAAGAACACAATGCACTTGTTACAAAACTATGGGCATAAGCACAAATTGCCTTGACAGTAGACAATAATTGTAAAGCCTGCTCGAAGTACCTTGCTACCAACAATGATGCTATATAGTAATTACGATTGAAACATTCGACTGTGGCAACTATCATAATAGAGATTGCATTCACTTGCAAAACTGCTTTCAAATGTACTGATACTGGCCAAGGGTAACCCATCAACGTGCCTCGAAATACCATAGTCATTATCATTACAACGTATTTATTTAGCACCTCTATCTCATGAGGACTTTCTGCAGCCCATCCTGATACCGATCAAGAAGAAGATAAATACAACAACATGCGAGAAACATCGAACCATTAAGCAAGCTCACCTATGCATCCAAGACACTGCTAAGAATAGTCGCAAGGAGACTACAAAACAAAGCGGAAACAGACAAATGCCTACAAGAGGACCAATTCGGATTCATGAAATAAAAAGGAACAAGGAATGCAATTGCAGCTGTTAAGAGTGTTAACAGAAAGAAGCCTACAACATGGACAAGACATATATATATATATATATGCTTTGTCGACTATGAAAAGGCATTTGATAGGGTGGACTGGAAACGACTAATGAGCCCATTTAGAAGAATGGGAGTGGATTGGAAGGAAAGAAGGCTCATTGGAAACCTATATAATGGACAAAGAGTAAAAGTAAGAATAGATGGAGAATACTCTGAACCGAGAAAAACAGGAAGAGGGTGAGGCAAGGATGCCCGCTCTCTCCAATACTATTCAACATATATATCGAGGAAATTACAAGAGAGGCAGCGGAAGAGGTGGAGGAGGGAGTAAAGATAGGAAGGAGGAGGACTGATAAAGGCAATAAAATTCGCGGATGATCAAGCGATGATGGCGACTAGTCAGGCAGGACTGCAGAGAATAATGGATCAGTTAAACATGATAGCAACAGAGTATGGAATGAAAATAAATACAAAGAAGACAAAGGTTATGAAAATAAGCAAAGCAGAGAAAATAACAGTTAGAATAAGGATAAATGGAGAAGAGATACAGCAAGTAGAGAGATTCTGCTATCTGGGAGGTCTGATCACACAAGATGCAAAGTGCCACGTGGAAATAAAGAAAAGAATAGCCTTGGGAAAGGAAGCATTCTACAGGAGGAAAGAACTATTGAGGGGTAAACTAAGTAGAAGCCTAAAAAAGCTAATGGTCAAAACTCTGGTGTGGGGTGTGGTCCTGTACTGAGCGGAAACATGGACAATAAGAAAAGAAGACCAGAAAAGATTAGAGGTAGGGCATAACCGAGTAGACAATTTCCACCGAGTACCGAATCCGAGAATTTGGATGAATTATTTTCCGGATCCGGGTACAAACCAAATAGTAGTGGCATATCTGGCCAGTGGCAGTGAGTACCATTCATAGGCAAAGCATAGTTAACCTGCCACATGCACATCTACGGAAAACTATCTATAGTTAACGCAGAGTCTAAAGCAATATCCTTCATATAGCGTATTGTCGCACTATATGTTATAACAAAATATTTATCATTTAATAATTTCACTTGGGACATGGGAAAAAATGTAAAACCTTGTTATAAAATTTGAAATATGTAGCTATCAACAACGTCTTTACTTTCCAATGTTTACCCGAAAGTGGGTGGAACCAATTCAAGCTTGAAAATTACTAATTTTGTTGTCACCCAAAGAATGCAATCAAAAGAAATTAAAATATATAAATTAACATCATCATTTTAAAGAAAATTTAATGGAATGTTAAGTTCTTGTTTAACTAATCAATAACTTATAAGTAAGTTCTTTAGTCCTAAATTTATTTGATGAAAAAAAATTATTTGATGAAAAAAAATTATTTTATCAAAAAAGTTATTTTTAGCTATTTGCGGGTGTAATATTTGCAAGGCAAATACTTCCGAATAGTCCAATATTCGGCCGAGGCGAATGTCCGAGGCGAATTCCGGTTATGCCCTAATTAGAGGCATTTGAAATGTGGATATGGCAAAGAATCAGCTGGACAGAGCACAAGACCAATGAAGAAATATTGAGGAGGGTAAAAGAAAAGAGATCAATGATAAAGACAATTAGAGAACGACAGAGAAGATGGATGGGACACATAATGAGAGGAGATTCACTACTTAAATTCATCATACAGGGGAGAAAGGAAGGGGAAAAAACAAGAGGAAGACCAAGAACAATGCTTTTAAACTGGATGACGGAGAAAGGTGGATACGGAAAAATGAAAGAAGAGGCTCAACACAGGAAGGAGTGGCGTCATTGGACATATGAACTTGCCTGAAGGCAAAAAACCAAAGAAGAAGACATCAACTCATTAAAAAAAATTACACCCTAAACAAGTGTTATTGTTCGGGGGGAGGTTGTCCCGGGGGATATTGTCCTGATACCCTTAAGACAGAACCTTGAGGCACCCCAATAGGGGCAGGGACCCAAGGAGACCTAGACTAGCCAAGGGCCACACAGTTTGTGCGGTCCAGTAAGAAAGACCTAAGCCATTCAAATGGCTGGTCTACCGGGCCAAAGGAGGTGGAGAGGCGCTGCAGAAGAATGGAGTGGTCCACCGAATCAAAGGCAGAACTTACATCAAAGAGGGCAAGGAGAGTTATCTGACCACGGTAAATAGCCCAATAGAAGTCAGACAGCAGCCGAAGCAAGAAAGTCTCTGTGGAGTGGTTCCTTCAAAAACCCGACTGCGACGAAATCAGTTCATGCATATCAAGATAGCTTATCAATTGATTAGCTATAATGCGTTCAAGTATTTTGGAAATAAAGGAAACATTGGCAATGGTGCGATAGTTTCCAGGATCACTCTGGTCTAGGCCATCAAGTTTCAAAGCCGGCAGAATAATAGAGCGTTTCTGTGAGACGGGTAGGCAGCACGGCACGGATCAAAGAATTGCACAGAACTTTGTGATGAATCATGTTTGTTTGTAAGAAATCCTCTGGCCATACTCCCCCATGTTAGATATATCTTTGCCTTTTCTCCTAAGGTTTTAAGGATTTCATTTGGGATGTTATCAAATTCCTTCAGCCTTATTGTCATCCATTGAAGAATGAAAATGAAGGTTCCCATATAATAAACAGTACAAATTTAGCCATGTGTCTACAACCACTAAAAAGCATAGAGGAGTAAGGCGACAACAGTGCTAGACTTCACAGTATGAAACATATGCATATTTATGCATAAAAATGTTTATTTGTAATTAATGTAATGTAATCAAACAATTATATGGCGCCCCTTGAAGATTTCTACTCTGCACTGGCCTTAATGATGTTAGATGTCACAGAGTCAAGTAAAAATATATCTATTAGCAAAACTACGTACAGTAAACTGAAAAGAGTCAAATGTCGAACCAACCAACGGATTCCCGTCGACAGCTGACAGATGGCATGGATGTTCAGAGTCTCTGGGCCAAGTTGCATCAATGAGTAGTAACAACTGACCGCAGACACGGTACAGCAATTCTATTTACAGCTAAGTCAAAATAACTGCAAAGTTGCTGATATTTACATCTCAGCTCTTATCAGTATATTACCAGTACATCTTACCCTGTCTCTGCCATGAGCTCTTGCATTTCCAAGCATTTCAGTTCCACTTTACGCTTCCTTTCATGAAGAAGAATTTCCTCGTTTGGTCCTTTATTTAGTCTTGCATCCAGTTTGTTTAATTCTTCTTCGGATTTGTAGTCTGTTTTGTCCTTATGATGCCTTATAAAAGCCAAATTTCGCTGAACATAGCCATTCGTCCCAGAGCCCCGAGCTGTTTCTAGACCGATTCCGTTGTACATGGCTATAACAGCAACAAGTCTTAAGACAAAGTTCCTCAGAGCATCAACACATTGTCACTAAATCCTCTGAAACTTCAAATAGCATTAAAACTTGTTGACCAATCTGATTTCATTCAAACAGCTGTCAACATAATTTAGCTACATTTGCAGCAGTTGTTTAAAGTTCAACTTTTACAAATTTGTTTATTTTATATTTGTTGCTGCCAAAAATACCACACGAATAGGATTGCATCATCAAGCATTTGTAACTCAGTGAAATGACTAGTATCAAACAATAATGAATACAGGTAAATATAAGGTAATCTAAAAAAAATGTAGTAAAAAGAAATGAAAAGCAGACAAAGGTAAGCAGATTTCGATGTTACATCTCAAAATTAATGATTGTGAATGCTGTATGTCCAGTTTCAGACACTTAAATAACTCTGAAGTAATCAGTAGAAGTGTACATCAGAACAATGACAATGTTGCAGTTAGAATTACTGCAAACTCTAATTTATATACAAGGATAATATCGAATATTGGTTTTAAGAAATAACATGAACAAAATGTACATCTTAAGCCATGATTTCCAAGTTACTCTGAAAGTAAACTCAACTGAAAGATTCTAAACTTGCCCCATAAAAAACTAAATTCATAAATGACCAGATTTCTTATTTTATCTAGAAATACAAATCGAGTAAGTGTATTTTAGCATATCTTATTATACCATGGTGCTTCTAGTGTATTTTAGCATATTTTATTATTTGACGTGAATAGATGTCCAACTGGAGCTTTAACGAAAAAGATGAAAAAGAATAATGAGCAAGTAGAAACTGGACTGATCAAAAGAATTATGCTTAAATGGAAGATGGAACGATGAAAATATCATGCTTAAGTAGATGCTTGATTGATGTGAGAACGTCTTTACAATGAACAGGGAACCAATGTAAACTCGATTAATGAAAAGAAATGTACCTAAATGGAAGCTGGATCGATGAAAAGAAATATGCATGACTGGAAGCTGGATTGATGAAAATATCATGCATAATTAGAAACTCGATTGCTGAGAGAATGTCGTTACGATGGAAGCTAGAGGAATTTCTAATCAACATTTTTTAAAATTAAATACTCTTTTAAAATACACTTTTAAAATTCTTTTCATCGATCCAGCTTTCATTTAAGCATAATTATTATCATCAATCCAGTTTCTACTAACAAAATGCATGATATAATGAAGGAAATAGCCAAAATACACTGCAAGCACATGAGGTAATAAAATACGCCAAAATACACTTTTACCACAAATCGATAGGCAGAAGTCAAAATCCAGATAGTTAGGCAGGTAGACAGTCAAAACAGGCTAAGCATGGAAAGGAGTGGGAAGAGGAGGAATCAGGATAGGATTTGTGAACAGCAGTGTTTTCAGTTATGAGTGAAAGACCTGTAGGAGATAGCTGTAAAATATGGTTTCATATGGTTTTATTTATTTATTAATGTATAATGAACAGTTAACATAAACACTACATAGAACGCTTTAGTTTATGAGTACAGAAGCTGGATGTGATGGAAAAAATCATACATAACTAGAAGCTGGATGTGATGAAAAACTTATGCTTAATTAGAAGCTGGATGTGATGAAAAACTTCTGCTTAAGTAGAAGCTGGATATGATTGAAAGAATTCTGTTTAAATGCATGGGAGCTGGATTTATGAAAAGAATTATGTTTAAATGGAAGCTGGATGTGCTGAAAAGAATCATACATAAATAGAAGCTGGATGTGATGAGAAGACTCCTGGCTAAGAAGAAGGTGGATTGATGAAAAGAATAACATAAATATAAGCTGGATGTGATGAAAGTAAATTCGTATGTAGTCTCACATCAAGCACACATAGAATACAGACGCTAAAACCGATATAGCAATTAGCGAGTTCAAAACATATTTCACACGAATGATTCCACATGCAAGATTATAACTACATACCTATTATTTCTCGTTCTCTAACGTCAAGAGCACAAAAATAATTGAGTGCTATATCAATTAAACAGCACATCCAATAGAGAACAACACCATGTTTTTATATGTCTTGTTTAGCCTTCTTGCTGGACCTTGGCCAAGGAACTTATATAATAGAGGACAGAAATTCTTCATAATATTATATCCGGTTGCTTCCTTCAAACATATAATATAATTATGTGTGAAGGTATAATAATATTATCATGCTGATTTCTGAGGACATCTGGTAAAAGAAACAATCTGAAGCTCGCTATCTTCGGGTACCATATAGAAAGGAAAGGTGGAAGAAGAAGGAACATGCGCTCCCTCTTTCCATCACGCACCACGGCCTGCCAAATGCAACACTCTGGCTGGCATTTCCTCACCAATCACTTCAATTTCAATGCCTTGGCCTTTACGGGTAGGCATTACTATGACCAGTAATTTAGATATAAGTATTCACCCCAAAGATCTTTGTTCGCGGTTTGCTACAGATGGACTCCACGAGCATTGACCACTGTGCTGGCCCGAGATTTAAATTTCTTAAATAATACAACCAGTTCGATCGGGAGGCGATAGGCTCTCTATACATGCTCTCTTTCAGAGAGGCGCGCGAAATGCAGTCTATAACTCTTTCCAAGAATCAATGGGCTTTAAATATTGTTAAGGTTTTGCGAGAATATTCTTACTTCGCACATACCAACCAATAATAGCAGAATTGAGGTACAATATGTATAAATAATAAAATGACTACAATAACTTAACATGATAATTATGCTTCTGGAATGGCCTTCACCTTGGAAGGTAAACACGACGCGGTCTATCTTTGCTCGGCGTCAGCATAAGATACGAAGTATTGACTGGGAAGATTTCAATGATCGTATTTCCTTCAAAAGGGCGTAGGAGATATTGAAGATGTCGTCTGGAGGAATTGACACTGATTGTATGACCCTGACTCGATGGCTGCTGGCCGAACAGCGCAAACACCCTTCGGCCACAGGTGACCTTACGCAATTGATGAACGCTATATTGACCGCAGTCAAGGCCATCTCGAGTGCAGTCCGCCGTGCGGGCATTGCTCATCTGTAAGCTCTTCTTTATAACCAATGGCAACACATGCCTCGGAATTATTACATTGTATTTGAAAAGTTATTTCTTCTTTTTAGGGATGTGATTTAATGAAGTGCTTATTTGACTTCCTTTCGAAGCAGGCTGGTTAAGCCTTTATCATCTGTAGACTGTTTTATGTCTGTCAAGTTAGAAGACGTATTCATATTCACATTTTTTTGCATATTTATACTAGAAACCCATTCTTATATGGAACAGATTTGCATGAAAAACCCCCATCTCCGCTCAGTGTGTTATTGACCCTATAAGGACTACAAAAAGTGCCAGTCATTAAGGCGTTTCACTCACTCACACCTCAGTGGGAGCCTTTGAACATTCTGGGTACGAGTCTGTACTTTGAGCAGGCTCTGAATTTTATCATATTTACCTAATGTTACCTGGTGCCAAAGTAGTCAAACACGGCTATTCTCAATTTCTGAAAACGGTTGTAACTTTAAAAAATTTTTTATTCTATAAAACGGAATTGAAAATCGTGATGTTGATGTTTATGATTTTTACACGTATATCAAGTGAAGGATGGCATGTGTTGACATTTTGCTGTGTAGTTCAGTGGTTCCCAAGCTCTTTTGATGGAGGGCAAAGTCTTACTTTTAAAATAACATGGCGGGCCACAGAGATCTGAGGAGCCGTCCTCAGTTGCTTTCATTGTGGACGAATGCGTGCGCTGGAGCGCCAGCAAATAGTGGTCTCTGGGGAAGCGTCGTAAGTTTCCCCATGCGCAGCATTTGGTAACATCTGACATCAAATGGAACATGTTTTTGGCATATTGTCAGTGCCAATTTACAACAATGCAAGATAAAACACACGTTTTTCAGCAGAAGTATAATAAGATGCATACTGCTTGGTGCAAGGGTAACTCAGATACTTTCATATCAGATCAATGTTAAGGCAATAATTGAAGATATCGTTTGAACATTGTTAAATTTCAAAATGCAAAATTGTTAATATCGGTAAAATTGAAATCAAATCTCAAATTTGTGTTAATTAAATTTTAAATGCAGAAGTTCCAGCAATGCATTCATTTTAATTCTGAATATTTATTATTTTAATTTTTCATAAGTATTTATTGAAGATGAATCAGTTTTAATGAGATTTATGTGACTGCAGATTAGAAGCTATTTTATCAATGTCTGGTTGTAGGTTCGTAGTGGCAAGTATCATCAATACATTCAAATTTGAGTCAGTGAGGTGCGCTCGATTTTTGTTTTTTATAAGTTTCATCGCTGAAAATGATTGTTCACATCTGTACATGCTCCCAAAACGGCATATGTAATGTTGAGCAAACGACCGCAAATGTTCGAATTCATTTGCTGGCAGTATACGCCAGAATGCTATCATATAGTCGGCAGATGGCAGAACAGGAAGCTCAGCAAATTTGCTTTTCAGAACTGAGTTACATTTCAAATCAATAATTTCAAGTTGCAAATTTTCATCAAGCAAGTTGATCTTATCGTCCGGAAAAGCAAACGGATTTGTGAAAAGAGTAATGTTGTTCGTTTCTGCAAGAAACTGCGAAAATCGTGAGTCAAAGGCACCCAGAAGTGTTTCAACTTTGCTTTTATAATTGTCAGCATCAACTTCATTCTCTGCTGCTCTTTCTTTCAGATGCTGGAAATTGTCAAACTTTTTGTGAGCTAACTGGTTGACGAACAATTGAAGTTTCATTTTAAAAGAAGCAACGTCGTTACACAGATTTGTAAAAAGTTTGTTGCTTCCCTGCAGTTTTAAATTTAAATTGTTGAGATGATCAGTGATATCAACCAGGAATGCAAGATCATTCACCCATTCATTGCTAGCAAGACATTCACATTCAGCAGGTAGTTCGTTGATTTCTGCCAAAAGTTCCATGATGTGATTTTTTAAACCCCAGAATCGTGAAAGAACTTTTCCTTTTGATAGCCATCTGACCTCACAATGCAACAACAGTTCACCATATTCTTCATCTAAGTCTGAAAGGAATTGTCTGAATATTCGCCTGTTCAAAGCTTGTGCTCGTATTTTGTTGACACATTTGAGAACAACATCCATGACATGTTTCATATTCAGTATTTTTCCACACAATGCCTCTTGATGAATGATGCAATGATATGTTAGCAGAGGACGTTCAAAAAACTTTGCTAAAAGCGACAAGCAACCTACATGTTTGTCTGTCAGTGCTGCTGCACTGTCAGTACAGATGCTATCCAATTTTGTCCAGTCCAAATTGTATTTTTTGACACAAGCTTTCAAAGTTGTAAATAAATCAGTTCCTTTTGTAGTGCCTTGAATAGTCTCCAAACTAAGCAGTTCTTCAATTATATTATAGGACTTACTAACAGCCCGGATGAATATGGATACTTGTGCAGAATCACAAATGTCGTTGGACTCGTCCATTGCCAATGAGAAACATGCACAGTTTTTGGCTTGAAAAACAACCTGTTCAATGACGTTTGCTCCAAGTTCTTGTATGCGTCTTGTTATTGTATTATTTGACTGTGGAATTTCTTTGAATTTTGTTTCTATTTTCTTGTCACCAAGCATTTTGGCTGCAATTTCCAGAACCGGTTTAATAACTTCTTTGCCATCAGTGAAAGGTTTTTTTTTCTTTGCCAGGAGCAAAGCAACTTCGTAAGATGCAACAAGTGCGCTTTTATTTTGATCTTGTAATTTTAAAAACATTGATTGCTGGCTGCTAACGCCAATCTCTTTTCTGGCAATGAATTCTGATCTGATATCAGAGCCCAATGGATATTTATTGGTCAAATCGGGATGTGTACTGTTGTAGTGTCTTTCCATGTTGTATTTTTTTTAGAACAGACACACAAAATCCGCATACTAAACAGGTTGGTTTTCCACTACGTCCAAGAACAAATATATACCTATCTTTCCAATCGTCATTAAATTCCCAACAAGAGAGGTTCGAGCTTTCCTCAAGTTTTCGTTTCATCCTGTCACTTAAATTTGAACTCATCCTTTTTAACCCAAACTTAAAATATTTTATTTAAAGTTTAAATTTAAAATATTAAAATGAAATTGTCAATAATCAAGAATGAAAACACACGTCTTTTTCAACGGAAGTGTAAATACGCTGCATAGAGCTTGACAAAAAGTGAACTAAGATTAAAACAAAATAATAGAAAAAAAGAACTGAACTTAACTTAAATCGAAAATCAAGAAAACAAGGTAATTTTTTTCCAAATTTGTGAGTGACTGTCGCGGGCCACATTCAAAGGATTGGCGGGCCACTTTTGGCCCGCGGGCCACGGTTTGGGAACCACTGGTGTAGTTGGTAAAGCAACATCAGAAAACTGTCTTATATTTATCATATGCAGATATCATTAACGTTAAGTGTACAATAATTGATTATGTGAACAATGTGAGTTATGGCTATCATTTATTATATGACATTTATTACATGTTTTGTGCAGTATTTTTTTTAATTGACTGGAAAATTTTTTTAAAGGTACCTGAGTCAAGTACTATTTGAACTGACAAGGCATATTGCAGTGTTGTGACTGAATCTGAACATGAGAATTAAAATATACATGTATGTATTACTGAAGCCATGCATAGGGTTGTTAGACGTCCGGCAAAAGGAGGACATGTCCTCCTTTTGGCCTCATGTCCTCTGTTTGATCGGAATGTTAATAACTTGAAAAATGACTGGCATTTTGTATGTTTGTTCTATTGAGGCTCCTTTTTTGTATTGTATTGTATTTGAGCAACTATAAAGCATGTGAGATTAGAGATGTGTTCAACAAAAGTAAGTGAACTGTCAAGGATAACACCCAAATCACAAATACTTGACGAGAAAGAGAAGAATGGGAACTTTTCAGAGAGTAGAACGAGATCAAGCTTCTGACGTTGTTGAGGAGTACCAAACCAGATAAATTGAGTTTTAGAAAAATTGAGAGACAGGCGATTAGATGACATCCAGGAGTGAAGAAGGTTAGAGAGAGACTGAAGACTTTCAACCAATAGCAACTGGGATAATGGAAGACCATGAACAAATACCTGTACATCAGCAAAGAGATAACCAGCAGCATTACAGATCGAGAAAAGAGAGCAGATGTTGGCCATATAAAGGATGAACAAGAGAGGACTGAAAACAGAGCCCTGAGGAACACCCAGTTTAACGTGAAACCATTGAGTTCTGGAGTCACCAGTAACAACCATTTGGGTTCGTTCAGAAAGGTATGAGCGAAACCAACAGAGGGTTGACCTTTAATGACCTTTTTATGACCTTTAAGGCCATAGGAGGTCTCAAGACTCTGGAGAAGAATATCATGATCGACCATGTCAAACGCTGGTGTGGCACAGTGGCCGATCTGTTAGAGCGGTCAGCCCATAACATTCAGCGTGTGCCGAGCACGCGGGTTCAAGCCTCGTCTGGGGCGTCATCGTGTAGGGACCTTGAGCAAATCCTTCGCGCACCATTGCTCTGCAGTACAACTGCAATTGCGCCATCGAGGTGTGTGTACTGTGTATGCACTTCTGAGCAAAAGATGTTGGAAGAAGGGCGGTATCAAATTTCGGTAATAAGAATAAGAGACATCATAGAAAGCCAGAAAAGGTACTTTAGACCTGTCAATAGCAGAATAGATATAAGAAAGTAGGGATAGGAGGATTGTCTCTGTGGAATGGTGAGCCTTAAAGCCAGATTGATTATTAGGAAGAAGTCCAGATTGTTCAAGATAAGGGAGAAACTGGAGAGACACAAGTCGTTCAAGCATCTTAGAAAGAAAGGATAAATTTGATATTGACGGATAGTTAAGGCAAAGGTTGGTGTCAAGGTTAGGTTTTTTTGAGTGAAGGAAAGACAAGGGCCCGTTTCTTAGAAGGAGGAATGCAACCTATGGAGAGGGACCTGTTAAATAAATATACCAGAAAAGGGGCAAGATCATCCAAAATGTCATTAATAATAAAAAGGGGTAGTGGATCGAGTTCACATGATTTCAAATTGGCAGATGATAAAACTAGACGTGTGGCAGATTTAACTGATATCATGTGCGTATGTTATCCTTAAGTTCCCATAAACTTTGTGCTAAAGATCCCGACCGGTCAGCTACGGTCCAATCTGCTGACTTATTTTTTATTGGAGCTCCAATTTTCAGCTGATGTTTCTTGTCCTTGATATGAGTAAGGTTAGAATGTATCTGCATAGAGACTATGGACAAAGTGTAATTTTACTTTCTGAGAGCAAATGTACAATCTCGGATAGCCTGCTATGAAACCAGGTATTCATGTTTCATTGAAAGACGCACTGACACAATATTCTGAATATTTCTTTTCAAATGTTGTTCAAATTTCAATACATATATTTTTGGCAGGGCCAGTAGAATATCATGAATTCATGGCTGTCGTGTGGATGCCATTATTTTTGGCACACTCGTGTATGTCATCAAATGTCATGTTGTTATCAGGAACCTTCGATTTTACGGAATATTATGTTACATAAGTCACATGATGTCACATAATCAAAAAAATAACTTAAATCAGTTACTATAAATTTAGCAATTTCAGTGCTAAAACAATAAATGCAATGACTAAGTTATGTATTTACTGTTGCTTGCACACTTTTTCATAGATCAGAGCTCTCTGTAAGTAAATACTATTCCAAATTAATAGCACTATGAGGGCCATATGACAACTGTAAGCCAAGTTACAAGGCCAATACAACAAGACTTGACTAATCAAATCATGTGTATAATAAAAATGGTATGAGACTAGAGCTGTACCGATTAATCGGGCCAATTATCAGACATACGTTGGTATCGGGTATTGGCAATGATAATCAGCGCTGATATTGCAAAAAAAATTCTTTTTATTTATGATATTATTTTTACTCTTTAACTCTTTATAATATTATTTTCACTGTTTGATATTATTTTCACTCTTTAACCCCTTTAACGTGTAAGCTGAGTTGTGTAATTCGTTGCCATAGAGTGTAACCTGCCTGAAGACAGTGATTGTATGGCTACTTCTGATCACCCAGTAGGCATTGAGCTCGTATAAACCGTGGGATAATGTGCAAAGCCTATAGCTGTTGTGCAGAGTGAGTCACAGTACCAGCTTAATTACTCTGGGCAGCTATTTTGTCCCCGCTGGCTGTCCACCGGCCAGGGCCATAGCGAGGGTGGAACCAGCGGTGCCGTGGCACAGGGCACTAATATTGAAGGGGCTCAAATTTCAGGATGGAATAACTTTAATTATTCCATAAATTCATTCTTTCTTGAAATATGGTATTATTTTTCCTCACAAATAAAAGCTAAAATTACAGTTGAAACGTGCAACTAAGAAAGTTTTTTGGTGGCTATTGAATCATGTAGGCCTGCATGTAGGCCTGTATAAAAGTTATAATGGAAATGTAACATTATACTGGACTACTGCAGCACCATATATGAAGGGCTCCCGACTTGTCAGCTTAGATGCCTTGACGGGTCAGACAGGGTCTTGCGTAGAGCTATGCCGATATAACTTTTTGCCGATTATGCCGATACCGATTATTGTCGATTATTCATTTGCCAATACCCAATTATCTAGCCTATGATTTTGCCAATTATTTTGCCGAATAATTAGCCGATTGTTTCATTGTGTTTCCCAAGAAGTCCGGTTCCAAAAGCTGCTACTGCCTATTGTTGTGATACAAGCAAACACTTGCTCCGTAGGAGACGTATGCATGTAGTTGGGGACTAATCCTAAGCAGGCAATACAGATTAGACACACCGCCCACCGTCAAACTGTGCCCAGGGTAATTAAAATCCACAGAACGTCTGACCGATTCACAGCCACCCATCTAGTCTCAGACAACTGAAATGTTTTGGGGAGATGTGATTGGCAGCTAGCATGTATTCATTAGGCATGCCTCCACGATGTACATTCATCCGTTTCTCTGTTAAATTGGCCAGCCGTTCCTTGGCTTGAATTGGCCAGCCATTCCTTGGCCCTTAAGCAGACACTATGACTCACTCTGCACAAGACCTATGTTGACACATTCCCACGGTCTATACTAGCACAGTGGGTGGTTTCACCACTGGTCGGAAGAAGCCATTGGCTCGACGACACGATATGGGAACGGAACGAAATGACGTCCTTTACAGACCCAATGATGTTGCTGTCGTCATTTTGCATTTTTAGACTGAAAATAATATTAAATAAAAAAAATAATTTTTAATATCGGCGCCGATTATCTTGTCGATATCCGATATTGCCGATATCTCTATAATCAGCCCAATTAATCGGCCGGCTGATTAATCGGTACAGCTCTAGTCTTGCGCAAGGCCGCCCAACTTGTAGACTGCATCCCTTGGTTTGAAAGAGTCTCTGGGTACATGCGTGACATCCTGCGCTGGCTCCCTTATGTGCAGCGCATTGCCTACCGAGTCTGTGGCTAGTACGATGCTGCATCGAGGGTCTGGCTCCCCCCTACCTCATAGAACTATTTTGCCCTACTGTCATTGTTTGACGTGGTGTGTTGATATGCTCTGCTGCACAAACGGAGTTACTTGTTCCCCGTGCGCGGACTGCTATCCGTCAGCGCCATGGTTTCTCACTGGCTGGCCCGGTGACTTGGAATGGCCTTCCAGTGGCACTGCATCTCATACCTTATAGGCCAATCTGCCCTTTTCTTATCTGGTCTTGTCGCTGTTTGATCGAGCACGACGTAATAGGTATCCGCAATTATAATCAGGTATTGACAATTTCAATAATCGGCAATGCTCTGTGTCGGCACAATCTGCAAAAAGTGATATCGGTACAACTCTGTATGAGACTACAAGGATGTCATATGCAAGTTGTCTATTGTTTATACATATGTATCTCTGTAATTCTCATGTAGATCTAGATTTAGTGAGAGGTTTGATGCTGCTTCTGCTTGTATAGGTATTCTATATCTGCTTGTACTGACGAAGTTGTTACCCTAAGTAGTCCAGACAAATGTTCGTCTGTAACAAGAGTTCTGGAGTTACTCTTAGCATGTTTCATTCTTGAAAACTTCTGCTCACAGCAGTGGCTACTACCAAATAGAGAAATATATATGCGAGAAAGCCTCACCAATATGGAAAATGTATTTACTGAGACATACTTGGCATAAAAAGCAAGTAAGTCATTTTGAGAAGATGTCATCTTCAAATTCCTCTGGCTCTGTATGTGAATGATTTATCATTGACATACATCTGGAGCATTGGAAGGATCGATTTCAAAGGCATTTCCAGTATCTTCATCTCAGAATGTCTCTTGAAATTGCCAAACCTGCCATTGAACTCCTCCCTTAGTTTCTTCAGTAAGGTTTAGTACTTGACATGGTCCACTGTATCAACAGACATTGTTGATAAAGTTGAGAAATGCTCAATATTTTTCTGAACCATTTGTTTAATAAGAAGATCCAGTTTCAGTATCAATGCACAGATCCACTCAAACATATGGTGTTAGCAGCAAGCGGCTCCTTTCGTCATGGCTTCACTATTCAATGTTTGCAAGTCTTTAATGATGTCCGCCAGAAAAGTCAAGTCACTCGGCCACATAGCGTCCTCAAGGAAATTTATATCTTTCCTTCTGTCTGACATGAAAGACTTTATTTCACTTTTGAGAGACCAGAAATGAGCCATTGTGGCTGCTCTACTAAGCCAGCATACCAAGCTGAAATAACAGCATGTCCATAATCTGCCCAACTTCTTCATAAAAGTCTTTAAATTGCTTGAGATTTATTCCTCTGGACCTTATGAGGTTGACAGTTGAAACAACTTTTTCCATGACACGCTGCATTTGTAGATATGGACATATAACTGCTCCTGGTGTAAAATACAGTGTTATACGATGACTTCTTGTGGCAGCGGTTTCAGTATTCCTTCAACTTGTGAACTGTAAATTGTGAAGTGTGGATCTAGTATCAGAGGCAGCTGAGATGCCACAGCTGAACAGGGCTGTTTATATCGCGATAAAGTATCGCAATACTTGATTTCAATGAAACTTTTGTCAGTATCGCAGTTACTATCGCTATAGTTTTATTTTGCTGGTATCGCATGTGTATCGCAATATTTTTCTTTAGCCTGTCAGTGATACTCGATACCAGTACTTTTTTCCACTGATATTTATAAGGTTTCTTAAGAAATATGAAAAGTTAATCGTTACACTTCGAAACGTTTATGACGAACAGATGGAATGATATACCCAATAAATAAGGAAATGACTGAAGTAGGCCTATGTCCTTTTACGATCGGAGGTAGTAGTGACTTGCCTAATTAATTTTAGAGTGTCTGTGAAGTTAGTCGATGTTGAAAATGAATAGGACTGAAGAAACGAAGATTGCCTGTGCAACATCAGAACATTGTGTTCGAACAGCTTGCCTGAAGTCTACTTCAAATACATTGTGATTGGCCCAAGCGATTCCGTGGGAGATGAATTATAATGCATGCTGGAGCGAATTCTGCAAGCATATTGAAGAGTATTGGTAAAAGTATTGATATTGGTATTGCAATACTTGTCGGAAAAAGTATTGGTATTGGTATCACGATACTTTTTATTAGGAAGTATTGGTATTGCTATTGCAATACTTTTTTCCAATATTGTTAACAGCGTTGCAGCTGAATGACATGTCTATTGAATCACAAAATGCTGACACATCACGAATAATGCCTCAGATGGAGTGGATGCACCTGAATGCATACATGTGAGCCTCCTTCAGATATTCTGTTCTCTAATATTCCATCTGCTCAAATTCCAGGTGTAAACATCTCTTTGGTACAGTCTGAACAATCACAGCTAATTCGTGTCCTCGCTCAATGTTGCCAACCATCCCGGAACAGTCCCAGAATCAACCCAAGCCATCCCGTGTCCTGGGCAATGCTTCTTTTGTCCCGGAATCCAGGAATAGGTGGGCTAAGTAACTATATACAAAAGAGTATGCGATTATTCAAATTCAAGCAACATTGGCAATACTGTAATGCAACATCTTTATTCTCAATGTTCTTGATCGTCGTCGTTTCTGGGACAAGAGACGTATTTATTGGGAATGAAGATCGTCGTCAACGTCTATGGACCATATTTGACGCACTTTTTGACTGGGTTCACAGAGAAACTGATGCTCCGTCTTTCACAGCTGATGACTTTATAGCCTCCTTCGCCGCTATCAGTGCCGGATTAACTTTTTAGAGACCTGGCGCAAACAATGCAACAAAACTAAAGTAGGCCCTCTATCCAATCAAATTATCAAAAAAAATGGGGAAAAAATTAATTATATAGAAAAACATACTTTAATAATTTATGAACACAAAATGAAGCTGTGATAGGATCATAGGAGATTTTTTAATTTTACTTGTTACAGTTCAACTGTTCAAAAATGTTCGTCGAGTTTAAAAGTCTTTCCTTCGCGCTTTTAAAGTAGAGAAAGAATCAATGATATCTTGAAAGTCAAGATCTGTCAAGATTTCCGACTCAATGTTCAAAAGAGTTAAATTTACCAATCTGTCCTGGCCCATTGTTGACCTCAAAGATGATTTTATGCGTTTTAAATGACTGAATGATCTTTCGCCACTGCAGTTACTTACAGGCAAAGTTAAGTAAATACGTAGTGCAATACAAACATTTGGAAAGCCGTCTTTCAGATTATAGCGGTACATTATATTCAGTATCTTTTGTGGAGTAACTGCTGTACCTGTTTCTGTCGATGAAAGTTGTTTTAAAAAAGAGCGCCATTGTATCCATTCGTTGAAAAGTTCGTTATTTACATCAGCTGTATAAAATTCTACAAATGAATTTATTGACTGTTGTTTCAGTGCTGTTGCTATCATCACGATATAAAAACGAACAACGTCGTTCAATTTCTGAATAGGCTTGTATTCTTTGGCTCAAATCAGCGACGATGGCATCAATTATGACATAAAATGTGTCAATATTAAACTTGTCCTTGCCTGTCAAAACAACAGCTGGTTCATCACTGTCATCAGCTTTACGTTTAAGGCGGCGTGCTCGTTTTTCTTCAAAGTCTTTAGTTTTACTGCAGAAATTATTGGCTTGGTCATTGTATTGCTCAAAATTATGTTTCTGCGAAGTTAGAAATTCCAACAGTGACTTTAAGAGAGCTACAGCTGTGCCAAGATCTATTGTTTCTGATTGAAGAAGTTTAGATGTTTCATTTATTCGCTCTAGTATGGTGCTCCAAAAAGATGTTAAGAAGGCAGTTTCACGTTTTACCAATTTTTTAACCAAATTTACAGCATCTGTTCTAGTTTCATTTTTCTGCAATTTGTCATTTCCCAGTGTTTGTAGTGCGGATTTATATGTGTCGTAGTGAAGCGATAAACTACGAAGTGCATCCGCACGTGCCGACCACCTTGTGTCACTTAGACGCTTTGGAAGGCGTGCACGACTTTTATCTTCTGGTGCATTTTGTCCCCTAGTTGTGTTTTCATTTTCTACTGCATTTTTCAAAACAGTCCACCTATAAGTGGCTGACAAAAAAGTGTATAAATTTTGAACAAGTGAAAAATATGTTTGTGCATCTGTACACGACTCGGCAGCAGCAGTACCAGACAAATTTAGCGAGTGAGCCATACAGGGAATGTATGGAGCTGTTTTGTTTATTCCCAGAACACGTGCTTGAACTCCAGAATATTTTCCTGACATATTTGCCGCATTGTCATATGTTTGTCCTCTGCAATCATCCATATTAATTTCAATATCATGAAATGTGCTTGAAATGATTTCAAACATATGAAGACCAGTATGAGATGAAATTGGAACAAATTTCAAAAATCGTTCAACTGGTTCACCATTGCTCTGTATATACCTTACTGTGAACGTTAGCTGATCAGTGTGAGAAATATCTGGTGTTGAGTCAACACTAAATGAAAAATATTTAGCTGCTTGAATTTCAGATGTTATTGTTTTCATAACTTTTCCAGCCATAAGAGCGATGAATTCTTCGTATGTTGTAGAAGATAAGTAAGATGCTGTACCACGACCACAATTTCCATATTTTTTTATATGAGCAGCAATGAACAGATCATATTCTGCAAGATATTCAAGAGAGCCTAAAAAATTACCATTATCAGGACTTCCAAATACTTCTGTTGATCCTCTAAGTGCCAATCCACGTGAGGCAAGAAATTTAACCGTTGATACAACCCGTCTTAAAACTTCCCTCCAATAACTTCTTTCATTTTGAAATTGTTGAACAATATGCTTATCAAGAGTCTGTACTTTTGACAGACATGTTGCATAAGTTGTTAGTGCCAGTCTGTGCTCACTTGATCGCTCATGATGTGCAAGTCTGTTTATATGATCCCATGAATCAAAACCTTGGTTTGCAAGAGCACTTGCGCTGCTTGAAATAAAAAGTTTACAAACAAAACAAAATAAGCGCCCAGTTGATGGCGAATACAAGAGCCAATGTCTGAGAATTTTGTCCCCGTTTGGTGTGATCGTAAAAAAGCAGAATCGTTTAGTTTTCTTTTGGTACTATTCAATTTTACTTTATTTCCATGTTGTTTTATGGATTTAGAGTACATGCCATCTTGATTACAACATGGTTCAGGTCTCATCTGCAGCCAATAACTGACCAAATCTTCATTTATAGTCCACAGAGCAGCATCTGTTTGTGGCACGTTTCCAACAGATTGATTCTCTTGTTTTAATGGTAGATCTATGGTAGTTTCAGATTTAGGCATATCAATGATATCATTGCTGAAATCAAGGGTGTCTGTTGTTGACATTAGTGCTGACACTGCTGAGCGGCCTAAGCCTGAACTGCATCCAGCTTCTGACACTGAGTCGACACCATCTATAAATTGCGGCACTTCTCGTGTTTTTACTGCCAGAAATTTATCAATACTACCACGTTGCTGTTTGCCTACCTCTTCAAGTTCGCGTTTTCTTTGACGTTTCTGCCAACCGGACTCAATATTCTTCATTTTCTTTAGGCCTACTTATTTTATTTGTTTAAAAATTAAAATTAAAAAAAGAAATAAGCAGCTACATAAACACTAAATAGTAGATAATAATATAACATGGAACATACACTGTGTCGTCTGTACCGTACGCATGTCTATATTTTATTTGGTGATGGGCTCGATCCGCGTATAAATTGATTACGTCATACGTCATCATTACAGTACACAATTAATTAGTACGTCATCATTATAGTGGTAGTACTGTAGAAGGTCTGTTTTTATAATGCCACCAAATTTTATATGCAATGCTTGTTTTAGAAATTAAACATTTTAAATAAGCCGGACTGTGACTTATATAAACAAATTCAATCGGATAATCGGATTTCTCAATGTTTTTTTACATTTTACCCCCGAAAGAAGGCCTGGCGCAAGTGCGCCAGTTGCGCCATAGTTAATCTGGCACTGGCCGCTATGATCGCCAGCATTTGACAGGTCACCGCTGACAACAGACTTTCCACAGAAGCGCTCTACTGGTAATGGTTCCCATTACCAGTAATGGTTCCCATTACCAGTGCTGAACTATGCTGCATCATTCTCACCTCTCCACCAAAATCCTACAGCATGTTAACCTGACTCTCTCCCGACGTTTCTGCTCCAGGACTTTGTCAACATTCTAGGCTCACTTTCGTTTCTCAACCTTCTCTGCAGCCGCTCTATCCAGGACGGAGTTCTCGTTCCTATCCTCAAGCATAATGGACTTGATTCATTTGATCCCATAAATTTCGACTGGGTTGCAAATGTTACATGTATCTCGATAATCATCAAAACAATTGTCGCCTACAAGCTCACTGTTTATGTAGAGTTATGCTTCTGGAATGCCAATGATTGTCTCGGAAAGGTCACTCCACTGAGACACTGTTACTCTGTCTCCTTTCCAACATCCTTGGGACTATAGATAATTCTCAGTGCACTCTACGGCCCCATTTGACGTCAGTGTCGCTTTCACACATGTCGATCATAATGTTTTGCTTAAGTGGAAAAAGATTTCATTTGGCCTGTCTGGTAACTTTCTCAGCTGGTTGGCATAATTCGTTGGGGAGCTCTTCATTTGTGTGATCCAAGGGTCCTCCAGGTCAACGTGGGTCCCTACCCCTTACGGTCTTCCTCAGAGCTCGGTGCATTTCTGCATGTCATTCGCTCATTTTAAATTGCTTCTGTCCTTAATGCCATTGCTGTGCTGGGTCACCGTTACGCTGATGACTTTCAAGCTTACTTTGCATGGCATCTAATGCCTCTGTTGCTGTTCGGCAATGAGTCAGACTCTGGCTGCCCACAAGGTTTGGATGTTGACAAACCGTCTGCGACCCAGCCCATTGAAAACTTTCATTTCATAAGCCTAGCAGAATGCGGTTTGTTTATGTTTGATGCCAGTACCTTTAGTTTTTGAATGGATATGAACAATGAACTGCACAAATCATTCATCATAGTGGGCAGTATTCCCCTAAGCTGTGCACATGTGCGTGCGCACGGGCCATTGAGCCAGTGCACACAAGAATTTAGTGTGTGCACACTCGCACATAAATGCTTTTTCTCGAAAAACAAATGTTAAGGTTAGGAGCCGTCCACATATTACGTACGCAGCGAGGGGGAAGGTTTTGAATTTCGGCGATTTTGCGTATGGGATCATGTGGTGGGAGGTGTCCCAAAATTATGTACGTACGCATATATAATTGATTAATTATGACCTCCACAATACAAAACATGAAAATCAGAACTGTAGACCCAATCACAGACTATATTCGTGCTTAATCAATTTGATGTAGCATTAAAACTTTTTAAAATGCAAGTACTGTTAGTGTTTTATTTCGTCATAACAGTTAATAAATTTAAGCTGTTAAATATGATGCTTAACAAAAATAAATATCCTGTGGTAAAATCAATGTCTTATAGATGTCTTTAGCTGTTTAACCAATGCAATGGGGGTAGAACTAAAATGTATGTATGCACGGGGAGAGGGGGTCCGCGGAATGTACGCAGTGCAACAGGGAAGGGGGTCCGAAAATCTGGTTTTTGTCTCATGGTGGTGTCCCGGAATGGCAGAGGTGAAATGTGGTCACCCTAGTCATCGACCATGCGATTCACCAACTGCTTCATTATTTCAACGAAAATTTTCATCTAGATGCAGAATTTGCTTCGTAACTTCGAACTTGTTGAAGTCTCCTGGTGCTAGGTGTGCATACCGGACTTACTTGTCAACTTTGTAAAGGAATTTGTATGTCTAAGGGATATTTTGTTCGCAAATTGTCTAGGCCATGTGAGTGCATCAGACCATCCCATCAGATGCATACTGTTGAGTCTCAGCCATGCGGCTGTGTAGGCTCCATAATGTTCATCAAGTCGCCGAGCGTTTTCATCTCGGTGGAGGATGGCTGATGAGTGACCTTGACTGATAGTCACAAGTGACTATTCAATCTATCAATTAACACGTGACTAGTACTTTTTCTATGTCCTCCTTGTGTCTTGGCGAATTTCTGGACTTGCGTCATCTTCCACCAGAGAGGGACTACTCGACAACATCTCCACTGTGATTGCGAATGAAGTCTACAGTCGTCGCTCTACTCTATCAACGCAACTTGGCCCACAGACTCTGAACATCCATGCCATCTGTCAGCTGTCAACAAGAACCGTTTGTTGGTTCCACACTAGTGCGTGGGTTACCACTGGCAAGTTTTTCATCTGCCCGGGACACAGGACATTTTGACAATTTCCGGGACTGTCCGGCCAATTCGGGATGTGTAGTCACCCTATCGATGACATGAGCAGAATGCATGAAACAGAATGCATGGCTTTCAGTGCACCTGAAATGTTCACATTCCTTGCATTCACTTTTGAATGGATGTTGCAAACACACACGGATGATTGAAGACCAGGAGCCTACTAGTCGTATGGTCCACTGTTGGTAACTCCACTCATTAACAGCAGAAACTGAAGGAGTGTGTTTTGATGAGTATGACATGTTCGTTTTGCATTCTTATTATGGAAACAAAGTGAGCAAATAATGATATAACTGAATATCATATTCTGAAAATTTTGCCCGCTTGGCTTGGCTTAACGATTATATTGTATGTAGCAGTCGAAGTGTTAAGATGTTATTTTATTATCCACGTTTCATTGATGCAGCTTTAAGGGGCACTGATAAATGTCGGACATTTGAATTACATCACACTGCATTTACATACATGTCCAGTTAAGTTAAGATTACATGTACAAAGTAGCTTTTTGTGTTTTTTTCAATGACTAGATTTGGTATAGCTGGTAATATTAATGTGCAAGGAGAAGAGGTTAAGAAACTCGATGTTTTGGCCAATGACCTTTTCGTCAACATGCTCAAGTCATCATTTACGACTTGTCTTCTGGTGTCCGAAGAAAATGAAAATGCTGTAGAAGTTGATGTTGACAAACAGGTGCTGACCATTTGATCTATAACCACATATATATATAACATATATATATATATATATATTATATCTTTTACTGGTTTATATTAACTTGCTTCTTTTTATATAGTGCTTCATACAGTTATCAGCTGTAATTAAAAAAATTAATTAATTTATTTTTTAATTTTGTTAACCATTTACTTGTGTCAGATGCAAAATTGTGACAATATGAAATTTCCACACATGCCATGTAGGGTGACCACATCTCCTGGATTGTCCAAGACAGTCCCAGAACAGAAGAATATGTCCCGTGTCCAAGACATGTACTTTTCGACACAATTGCTAGTTTAATTTTCCAGAAGTGAAAAAAGTGCTGGCAATATGAGCAAATGTAATGTAATTGAACATTTCTGTAGCGCCCCTTTGTGATATCTACTCAGAGGCGCTCTATGCGTTGGCCTAAATGATGTTGACTATCATTTCATGCAGATAATTTACATCAGTTAGCAAAACAATAAACAGTTAGGTGAAAGAGTCACCAGTGGTTGGCCCATGCACAAGCATGGAACCAACCAATGGATTCTTGTCAACAGTTGACAGATGGCATGGATGATCAAAGTCTCTGGACCAAGTTGCATCGAAAGGGTAGAGCAGCGTCTGTAGACATCCCTCGCAGTCATGGTTGTGATGTTGACGGGTGGAAAATGATATATGCCTAGAGGTCACTCCAATGGCTGTGTCGCTCGTCCTCCCACCGAGACGAAGACACTTGGCTACAGAGAGGGCGTACAGGTGGCGCGAGATTCGACTGTAAACATCAGAAGGGATGGTGTGATACAGTCACATGGCCAAGGCAAATTGCAAGCAACATGCCTCTTAGACATATAATATCCTTGGCAAAGTTGACACACCTAGCACTAGTAAACTCCAACATGTTTGAGGTTATTGTGCAAATTCAGGATTTAAACGAAAGTATTGGTCGAAATGACGATGCAGTCGATCTATTGACCGACATTGCCGATGAACATGCGCAGAATAATACGCCGTTTAAAGAAATTTATCAATCCCCAGAACAATCTAGACTACAGCATATAGCTAACTGTGGTCTACATTGTGCAATAGAGGCTGATATCTTTATGTGCATCATTAGTGCATAACGTCCATCCAATGGGCACATCCAGCCTGCAAAAAGTCGCCAAGCCAGGAGGTGGCAAGGTCAGAACCCTCTCAATGTCACACTGCCAGCTCGATCTGTGACGCTGGGGTTTTTAGACATAGGCTTCCCGCTGGCATGAGGACTCTGAAGATGTCGCACTTTAGCGGCTCAGATCACCCGTCAGCCTGATTTTTAAAAAAAAGAACTTCAATAAGAATGGCGGAAGAATGTCAAGTTTGCATGACTTAGATGAGATATGGGATGAGATCATCTAAAAATTAAAAATATGGGATGATATCATCTAAAAATAAAATGATGTTTCAGTTGTTTTGACGTTTTTAAAAAAAAATTTATGATTGATGTGCTGAAGAAGAATAGGTAGCATAATTTCAGCATTGGCAAGCAACATTTTGTGATTTTCTGGTTTCCTGAATTCAGGGAAAATATATTGTTTGCTTTGATCCACTCGATGGTTCTTCAAATATTGACTGTCTTGTTTCAATTGGAACGATATTTTCTATCTACAGGAAGGTGAGAATGAAATTGAACTCATGATTTAATGATTTAGAAGATGCTTCCTGTCTCCATTGCTGACTCCTTCTAGGATACTAAAAATCAATGATTGACATTGTGAACAGCTAGTATTTATGATGTTCAAGATTGTGTTGCATACTGAACTTCTCATTTGGAACATGTGTGACGATAGTGAATGTGTGGTGCTCCCATTTATGTTTTGCACTACTAATAAGGTTTACTAGGCCTACAGTTGTTCAAAGAAAAAATGGCTGGCTTAAATCACACTTTGCAAGAATTTGCAAGAGACAAGGAAGGTGAAGAAGTATGGAATTAATTACTGCAATGGTATTGTTTGATCACCATGCTTTAGAAGACTTGTTTTATGTACCATGGCATAGATAACATGTAAAAATGTATTAGGTCACATCTATGTGTGGAATTCAAGCCATCTTCAAGTGAATCGGTCGGTGTATTGGCCAGTTTGAGACCAAGCAGCAACCAAATTATGAAGTGAGCATAGAAGCCGCACAAATTCGAGTGGTTATAAGCGGACGAAATTGTGTTAGTTGGGCCTCAACACATTGACTTTGTTGAGACACAAGGTCAGGTCTTATGTGAAATTGGAAAGCAAAGGTTGGCATAACGAAGAAGGTCATTCTTGGGTTGTGCTAATCCTTGTACAACATGGGACACTGGATAGCTATTTCAACTCACTATGATTTAGGAACAGGAGCATGAAGATGAAAACCAGCAAACAATACCCAAAACATCTGAGTTGGTTGTAGAGGTTTAAATCCAGTCAATAAAATGCGTCAATTTGCTGTGTTGAACCTAATTTTTCATTACGCGAAACGGCGAAAGTGATGAAAGTAAAAAATGTTACGCTTCGATGGTACTCGCCAGGTCAGAGTTGCCATTACTATTCGGTTCATACCCAGATCCAGCAAAAAGTGTATCCAAATACTCAGATTCGGTTCTAGGTGGAAATTGTGTCTACTCGGTTATACCCTAGAGCTGATAGTCAGAAACTGGGGTAGAGTAGTTTTGACCGATGGAGAGATGGGAGTAATGGGGCAGGGTCGTCTAGCCCCCCCCCCCCCAAGTCATTGGAGCAACTTACCCCTGAATTTTGATGGACATATTGTCTAATATTATTCAAGGGTGAACCAAGTTAATGGCGCACACATTTACGCTGTAGAATAGAACAGAATGGCTCGAATGAAAACAATAAAATATTTTTAATGGTGTAATGCTTTAAAAAAATTAACTATCCCCTAATTTTGCAATGAAATCTGTCCCTTTACTTTTTGGTTTCTATGGTGTAGATGCCCCTGAATGGGTTAAGGTCTGTGGAGGTAATGTGTGTAAAGATCTTATTTTCAGAGTCTTTTTTCGTAAGGTATTTTACTTTGTCCCTTCTTTACAATG
Source organism: Bimastos eiseni (assembly GCA_959347315.1). Taxonomy (NCBI): domain Eukaryota; kingdom Metazoa; phylum Annelida; class Clitellata; order Crassiclitellata; family Lumbricidae; genus Bimastos; species Bimastos eiseni. The sequence goes on from OY365811.1 coordinate 18,747,940, forward strand.
TTTGATTTTCCAAAGGAAGGAAATTTTTTAAGAATGTGTTTCATGTTTTGCCTGTCATGATGCAAATCTTTTAAATAAATATCAGATCATTCAGGATGAGGAGGAGGCAGGGATAGAGAAAGGTTTGACTGATTCATTTGCCTGGAGGCTGGTTCTGCCTACTGTAAAATGTTTCATCATGTCCTAAAAGATATGTTAAATGCAGTTGTTAAAGTTTTTCCAGTTAATTAAATAGGTCAGTTGGATTTTGTACCGACTTCCTGAAATAAAATTTGGTTACTGTTCAAAATCTTTTTCTGATGATACTTAACCTTTGTTGATCTGGAAATAGTTTGATAGAATACCAAGAAAGGAAGTGTACTGGACTACTGGAGTTTGAGGAAAATTGGAATATCAAATCAATGTACTTGAAAATGCAGGATTTCGGTAAGGAGTATGGGCAACACAGAGAACTTAGCGATCAGAGTGGGTGTAGATCAGGAATCCTGCCTTAATCCTGTTCTGTATATGATGGTATTGAATGCTGTATTGTAATAAGTAAGAAGAGAGGTACCATAGGATACGGTATGTGGATGATCTTTTAGTGGTTCAAAAACGTTTCTCTGATTGACCGAGAGCACTGGAGAGCAAGGGCCTTAATGTAAATTCAATAAACAGAGACCATGGTCTGCTCTGACACGGACAAGACACTAGTGGTGATAGCCAGGGCTGGAAACATGCTGAAACAAACCAAAATATTATAACACCTAGGATCAGTAATGAATGCTAAGGATGGTTGTGATCAGGATGTCAAGACCAGGATTCTTGCAGCTTAGCAGAAGGGAATGACATGACGGGTGTGTTATGCGATACCAAATGAAGGAAAAGTATGCAAAGCTATGTTGAGACAGAGAACCTGTTCGGCGAGGAGGAAAGACTACGAGTTATTGAAGAGAATGGAAATGAGAATAACTGAAGTGAATGTCTGGAGTCTTGCTAAGGGGTAAGAAAAGGATTGAATTCATCAGAGAACACTTTGTGTGGCATGTATTATGGACAAAGCACAAGGGACCAGAATGAGATGGTCATGTGATGAGAATAGATTAATTAGAGATGCGTAGATAGAATGATGAGAGCAGATATCATCTGACGCTACAGTCGAGAACAACAGAAGATGAAGAAGAGATGGGAAGATATGATACAACTGGACTTGAAACTAATAAAATTAAAGAAGTTGACAGAATAAAGCAGTGGGACGGAAGTAGCAGTGTGGCTGACCCTCCGCTGAGAGGGATTAATTCAAGCCTGAAGGAGATATATTTATCTCTTTCTGATGCAAGACAAAATTCCTTACCAAACAGAACATGGTTGATGGTTGTGGCATGGATTTAATGCTTCTGGTGTTATGTGTAATTGTAGATGCAATATGGTTTGAAGTAGATCTATAAATGGGTCCTCATTGTTTTCCATATGCATGACCCCAGCGATATTTCAGGATGCGATGCACCTTCACCATAGTGGTTCACTGGTTCTCTCGATTGTCTGATCTTCCACATGCGATCGAGTGCTGCTGGTCACTCTAATCAATCCCCAGTTAATTGGTTATTTGTCCATTCTCCATCTGCTACTACCAGGAACCCCAGCATCAGTTGAATTCCAGTAATGCTGTAGCTTAGCCTGCTATGGCAATAAGAATGTTTGGGAATGGTCACTGGATGGATGTGGAATGTGACCTCACTGGTCAAATATCCTGAGGTTGTCCAGGTAGTTATTTATGACAGCGTCCTAGTCGTCCATGTGCTCACTTGCTCATCGGCCCCATGGGTGCTACTGTGCCATTCTATGTTGTGGCTTGGTTGACCAGTTGCACCTTTTTGCCCAGCTTGCAGTGTTGTTGCTAATGGATCCTGTTGTGAGTTTGAGGAGCCTAGTCACTCTATTCCATCTATATCATAAATGCCAGACAGCATTTTGCCAGTTAGTGACAAGTTGTCATAGGATGTTAATCTGTATAAGGCTGTATTTGTGTATGTGTGTTTGCATACTTGCAAACAATCAAGGGTTATTAATAATATCAACTGAAGTCAACATTTCTGTTATGCACTGTTTTCACTATGTCAATCATCAAATGGCCCCACACATTTCCACTGCCAGCACTGTTCTCTGCATGACACAAAGAGAGGGGTGGGAAGGGAGGAGAAGAGAGGGGAGGGTGTGTGGCCCACTTTGATGCCACTCACTGGCTGATTTTCAGTGGAAAGCATATTTCAAACTTCATTTTAGCCATCAGAGCATGAGTAAACATCTAGTATATACATAGAATATTAAAAATATGAAAATTACAAATTTTATATAGCATCACTTCAGCAGAGACCCACGAGTGGCACTTCTGACCAACATAATAAAACTATGATCGAATGTCAGGTGTTTGCGGGGTGTAGGCTGAGAGTCTCGTAGGCAGCTTGTTCCAGGAAGATGGACCAACAGCAAAACTTCTATGTTGCACCGTGGAAGTCCAGGATCAAGCAAGTCGTCGTGCACTGCAGAGCGGAGAAATCTGTGACCAAGGAAGAAAGATACTAAAGCGTAAAGATCCTTGAGGTAAGATGGAGCACGACCTGCCAGGCCACTATGCTTAAGCATCAAGATCTTAGACTCAATGTGCTCTTGAATGTGTATTAAACTAGCCAGTGCATGTACTTATATGTAATTTATTTCTGTGTAACATTTGCTTGCAAATGTGTAATTTTTTAAGTTGTCCCATTTGCCTTCTTATGCATTGCAATTTCTCAGTGTGTTTTATCTAGGTTTCTGAAGGTCCTGCTAATGTGAGTGATGCACTGCAGCCAGGTCGAAAGGTTGTTGCTGCTGGTTATGCCTTGTATGGCAGTGCCACAATGGTCGTCCTTTCAGTTGGTTATGGCGTCCACAGTTTCATGCTGGATCCAGTGAGTCATTGTGTGCAGTTAAATTCTGTTCTGTATTTGTATACCATGATCTAGAGTTATCATCTTCATCGCTCTTAGACGTTTTTCTTAATAAACAGTATTTAGTTTGATTTAGCAGTTTATCCTGGTAAAATCCATGTATTTAGAAGAGTTTGTTTTTAACCATTACATCAACTAAATTTGCAGTTGATGATAACATAACATAACACGGGTTTTAAGTGGTTCAGAAGACATTTAGTCTGTGTTGGAACCACAGCAATTCAATCTGTCTTTCTCTCCTCACCTTCTCCTCTTAATAGCTGGGATAGTGTCCACTGAGACAGTACTCGTGCTTTCATCCAAACAGTTCCACAAGTCTGCAACTCTTGAACTGAAGAATTTCTACCCTCAGTTTCTGATATTATTGAAGCCTATGTCCCTGAGTTACCTTGTTTGGTGCTAATTCAAAGAATCTATCCCACTGCTCTGCATCCTTTACAGTAATTATTTTGTAGCTCTAGGCTTCAATTTGTCCTCCCCTTCCTCCTTCTCTATATTGTTGTTAGTAAAAACCTTTTCGATCTATCTTCATAGCTCAATTACTTGTGACCCTAAATAATTGTATAGCTCTTCTTTGCTGTTTTTCCAGTTTTCTCTGCGCTGGCCTAAGTTATGTTTAACGTCATAGTGAACGAGTAAAATACATAATTTTGTTAGCAAAACTATGCACAGTAAGCTGAAAAGAGTCACCAGGGGTGGTCCCACCTTCTTTACCTTCCTACTGACAGACATAATTATGACCACTATGGGACATGAGTGCTTCCTTAGTTCTTATTGTCATTCTATTCTTTAATGTCCCTTTAACATGCATATGCTTCAAAATCAAATGCAGATGGACATTAGTGTCTGCCAGTAATTAGCCATAATCAAATGCCATGTATCCATTTTGGTCAGCTAACTGAGACATCTGTGGCTAAGGATCTCATTGATCAACTGGTGCTCTTGATGAATGACTATTACTCTCTGAATGCCTTACTTTAGCTACAATCTTTATGAAGCCAATTGCTCCTAGCTTATGGGTACATGAGAGATTCTAATGGTCCATATATCTTGAAGTATAACAGGGATTCTTTAATTGTGCGAAATATGTTCATCCTAATCAGTTTTGTGTACTTTAGTGAGCTGTGTATGGTGACCAGCAAATTGGACATAGGTTTACTCTGGACAAGGTGGAATTTCCCATGGGGATCAAACTTTCGGTCTCCGGTCTCCATGGGTGAATCCCCACCAATCACATCAAATGTTTGAGTTGGCTTAGCGCTTTAGAAGTTTTTTGACAATCCCAGTGAATGTGTGAGCAATCTGTCTATCTAAGCACAATAGCTGTCACCATATTTTCTGTTGAAAATTCATCTACTGTCACATTTCATTAGAATTTGCTACAGCTTTACTCGTAATTGCTTTCTTGCATGCTGTAGCAGTTTCATATATCTTTGAGGGCTACATATGATGGAAGAACTGTCATGTGCTTTCCTGCTTATTTACTTAAAATTGTCAAAAGTACAAAATGCCCCACGGTTGAAAATTTGTGCTGGAGAAGCAATTATAGTCTCCTTGCATTGGATTTTAACGCTACTATTTAGATTGTAAGTTTTGTTTGTCTTATTTGTTTATGGGGTTTTGCATAGACTACTTTGGAAGAAGGATGTTAAGATGTCCACTGTGAGACCAATTCATTCAATGTCCTACTCTGTGACTGAGTGTTACTGGAAGTTTTAATGAAACGATTTACATTTATTGATCTTTTCTCATTACAACTGTTATGGAAATAATCTGTCTTTTATGTACTTATGTCAAATAAGCAATTTGTCCATTCCTCATTCTATCTTTACACATATGTGTCATGTTTTTATTCTTCCTTATCCAGTCAATTGGAGAATTTCTTTTGACGGACCGTGATATGCATATAAAACCAAGAGGCAAAATATATTCGATCAATGAGGGTTACTCCATGTTCTGGGATGAGCCAGTCAAAGAGTATGTTCATGGATTGAAGTATCCCAAAGTGAGTTATAGCACTGCAACTAATTATCATTTGAATTTTCCTTTGAATTATTAGTTTTTTAAAATTCAAATGACAGTGATATCACCTGAATAAATTTCAATATTGTAACTATCAAGACCTAGTCAAAGTGTAAAAAACTTTTCTCAGTGCAGGAATGTATGAAAAAAGGCTATCTTGAATCATGATTATGATTTTATCAAGGACACACATGCTCAAAGGACAGGAATGATGGCAAGTCTATGGATATGTTTGAATTTGAAGTACAATACAACTGAAACTTGACTATTGCCCTTATTGCAATTAGCTCATAAGTGCACACACACCTAGACGTCGCAACTGCAGTTGTAATGAAGTGCAATTGTGTGCAAAGGACTTGCTCAAGGTTCCTACACAGTGACTCCTCAGACGAGGATCGAACCCTCACACTCAGCGCACACTGAGCGTTACACGCCAACCACTCTAACCAATCGTCCACCGTGCCACACGGTAAGTAAGTATATCTTTTATTCAAACCATCTGCTAACCGTACTCTGACTGTGAATGTGGTCAAAAATTATCATTAAAAGTAGGAGACCTAAATGAATCTATTGGCAATATCTTAACAGCAGATACTACAAACCAAGTAACACCCAACAATGTGTATTTTAATAAAAGGCTTCAGGATCTACTTGCTGTGTAGCAGTTTGCATCAGCTGCAAACTTCTGTGCATGTGATCGACTATGTTGGTCAATTGATCAACTGTTTCGTCATTTCAGTGAATATTTTACATAGTGAGGAACCTGCAACAGGAAAACCCTGGTGCTTGACAAAAGAAGTTCGTGACTGAGATATAAGATGATGAAGTCTGTCAGTGAAGCGAAGAGGTCGATGGGAACACAGCTCGTAACACGTAGAGTGTGGGTTCGATCCTCGTCCGAGGAGTCGCTGTGTAGGGGCCTTGAGCAATTCCTTCGTGCACAATTGCTCTGCATTACAACTGCAGTTGCACCATCGAGGCGTGTGTGTGCACTTCTGAACTAGTTTGTAAGAAGAGCAATATCAAATTACAGTTGTATTGTATTATTGTATTGTATTGGCAACCAAGAGCAAGTAGCCTTGAATTTTTTTCGAGACAAAACTCGGGCCATAGATCATTTATCATTGTCATGACTGGAGTTTTTGCAAAGGCTATTAATGGGTTGACGGCAGAGCAGGAATTTAATCCCCAAGGTCTATGATCTCCTTTGACGCTAAATAACTCTTTAATCTCAACGGACCTCTAAAACGCCGTTAACGGAGTGACTCGGCTTTAGTAGTAGAGGGGACATCCCACGAATCAGCGTTGAGGGGTGGGCAAGCGAGGGTCTAGGTGGACCAATGGGACAGCAGGATCGTAGTCCGCATCACAGGAGCGATGGCAGAGCACGGGGTTTATCTGCTGTAGCGAGGAGGGCTACAGCATAGAGCGTCTAGACTTGGAAAGACATCGGAGGCCATCAACAACAGGGCATAGAACGTGACGATCTTCGAGAACCAAGTCGACCACTGTCCAGTTAATTTCTAAGCTACGTGTAGATAGATAGTCGTATATGTGATATTAATATATTTCTTTAAACATCAAGAAGCGTCATTGTTCGTGTTTGGTGGATGACAAAACGAACCGTCACGGATCAAGAAGGATCGTGACAATCATGTACGTGGAAAGATAGATATCAAGTATCTGGGATGACAAGCAATCAGTGTGGCAGCATTTAAAACAGATTACACAGGGAACATTCGAGCCTTAAGGAGCCCAATTAGTAACAGATTACAGTAACTGATGCATGTTCAATGAAAAGCATGCACCATGGGACACTGTAGAAGACACCACTTGTCTCCTAATAACTCTAAGGCACCTCAGTTGGGAGAAACAGTAAGTTGGGAGAGGTGTTCTAAGGCACTACCAAGAGTGATGCCCAGATCATGGACACTGGAAGAAAAAGTAGTCTGGGAAAAATGAGGCCATCAACTGATGCTTTATCAGCAGTTGCTTGATTCTGAACCAGATTAGATGAGTCTTGGAGGGATTTAGATATGCGACGACCTCAATAGTAATTTGCCGATTTGTAATGACTATGGATTGTCAATGAGATCAGTATGTGTGTCTGCTATGTAAGTGCGTGAGTCTGATTTTGAATTCAATTTGCATGTCTGGTTCTCAGAAGTGAGGAGCTATACTTAAAACAAGAACAGTATGTCCAATATAATAATTTTGGTTTGTTAATAAATCTTGGAATGTCACACTGCAAACAATAAAAAAATTATGCTTTGAAAGTTCTGTCAACATGTTTAAGTGTTACGTTCTCACTGGTAATAGTTACTGTAGCTGGCTATGCATAAAATTTACAATGTCAGATTGACAGACAGATCATTTTAATATATGTGAACTGTTAAATAATGCTGACATAATACAGTTCAAATTTGATCTTGGTGTTAAATTGGAGATGTGCAACTTTGTTAATGATCAAGTGCAGTTTGGTCATGCATGGGAGTATGCTTAATACTAATAATAATAATGCCGACTTACGTGAGGCCGTAAACGTGGCTGTACCAAATGCAGTTTGGTCATACATGGGAGACTGGGGTTTGCTTAATAATAATTATAATAACAACACGGACGTATGTGGTGCCATAAACATGGCTGTACCAAGTGCAGTGTGGTCATGCATGGAAGTATGCTTAATAATAATGATAATAATAACAACATCGACTTATGTGGTGCCGTAGACGTGGCCATACCACTGCAAAGGTGCCTTAAAAAAGAAAAATCACATGCTCGCACACACACACACACACCTGCACACACACACACACACACACACGCAATGACTGACATGGTCCTTGATGAAATTTTGAACTTGGTGGATGGATTATTTATTGACTTGTAGAGGGTGGAAATGATTACCTATCAATTTTTAAAGCTTTTCAAGTAGGATGAAGTACCGCATGAGCTTTCATGGAAAAATTTCTCGATGAGACATTTGACTGATTGATTCTACTTCTTTGCAGTCTGGTAAGCCACCCTATGGTGCTCGTTACATTGGATCGATGGTGGCAGATGTTCACAGAACCCTCAAGTATGGAGGAATATTCATGTACCCTGCTACGTCTGAATCGCCAAAGGGCAAGGTCAGACTGGAGCCAATTTGGTGTCCTTGCCATTTAGAATAGCTGTGTATTGACATATAATTAATTCCTTTTTGCCACACATGTTGAAACTCAGAGATGCCCATGTGTCATGCCACAGGAGCAGTCGACCAATGCTTTCTCCTTTTCCTTTCATGTTTTATCCTGACATACATCTGTTGGTTAAGACACTGGCATGTGGAGCAGAGGAAGCGAGTTCGATTCCTGCTACCCCTATGGTTGACTTGTCCGTTTTTGCTAGGTAGGGGCATTAGTTAAATTAAATGTATAACATGATGAGTGCCTGCATGGCTAACGACTCCTGTAATAACTGAAACAAGACCGAAGCGGCCAAATGATTTGTTAAAAAATTAACGCAGAGAAGCAGATGCCGAAATTTCTACAAGACGTGATAAGCGATGCTACATCAGTAAAATGAAAAAAGGGCAAAGCTCTGGCATGGGCATGATCACTACGTAGCAGCTTCAAGGAGGTGAATAAACAGTTGTCAAAGCTATGCATGTCCTTGTTGCAGTGATTTGACAAAAGGAGGAAATACCAGAAGACTGGGAAAAATCGACAATTGCCACAATATACAAAGGAAAAGAAGATCCACAGGACTGCAGAATTTACAAAGACATTATCCTACAGAGCATTCAAGGACAAAATGATAAAGAAATCTATATTGTGTCTGATTATGATACAATTCTGAAATTGCTTCTGTCATTAATGCCTCTGATGTGTTGGGTCACCTTTATGTTGATGACGTCCAAGCCTACTTGCACTGCATGGCTTCTAATGCCTTTGCTGCTGTTTGGGCAACAAGTCAGAGTGTAATGAATGAATTTATGAAAATAGAATGTTGAGAGAACACTTAAAGGAGAATAAGCCAGGTTTAGGCCAGGCAGAATCAGATTTGGTCAACTATTCACAACAAGACAGATGCTTGAAAAAACATAGAACAGTACTAGAATGTCTTCATTAATTCCGTAGACTTCGAACAAGTGTTTGCAACAGCTTATGTCATGATGGAATATGAAGAGTGATGCAAAATACATGAATGCCAGAGCAACTGATCACAATTGTAGAAGAGATATATCACATATCATCAAGTGCAATAAAAGTAGATAAAACGATCACAGAATACTTTTACCTGAAAACAGAAATAAGAAATTTTTTTATCCCCATTCCTATTTAATTTGATATTGGAATCAATAATGTCACCCAGCCTTAAAAATATCAATTAAATGGAGTGATGGTAAACAATCTCCAATTTAGTGATGACATTGGACTCCTTACTAGAAGCCAGTCAGTTCAGCAGGATATTATGACAAAGATTGACAAAACAAGTAGAAGATTCGGCATAATGATGAACACTGAGAAAACCAAAAACAGTGGTGATTGAAAAGACCGAAGAGACACCAATTACAATCAACGTAGAAGGTATTGAGAGGACATAACAGCACTTGAACTGACACTAAGGGGAACGACGGACTAGACAACGATCCGAGGACAATGGAGGTCATTTCTACATATCCATAGCCACTAAATGGCTGACATCAAGAACTGTTGAGGGGAGCAGGAAGATCTTATGTGTGGTTTGAGTTAAGGAGAATTCAGATGCAGAATGAGTTAAGCTGATAGTCAATGTTAGTGTGCGCACAAAACTTTATGGTACTACGTAAATTAAGTCTCCTAGCCGGCTGTGGCCTACCTTACCCTGGACAGAAACTTTGATTCCTTGCCATGGCTGAAACATCCCTTTATTTATCATTTTACAAGGGACTCTTTTTTTTATAAAATATATGGTCTTAATTTAACTATCATCTCATTCAGCTCGAACCTGGGCATAAAAGTGTTGACCTTTTATATAATGTTGCACGCACAAAATTTCATGGGCACACTATCACCTAAAATTAGAATGATCATTGCTGCTAGTCTGAGGAAAGACAAAGTTCGATTGAACTTTGAGTAAATATAAAGAGCCAGATATGCATTGCACAAATGTGCATAGAACAAGTGAAAGTAAGAACATGGGTTTTTCAGGACCCACTTTTATTGACTTTTGGTAATCTGGTAGATGCGTAATTGATCCATTTCCTTAAGAGATCATTTATTATGTAAACTTGCCGGAGTGGAGCTCATCAAGGAGGACTCGTTCGAGTAGTTAAACGATATTTAATTTTCTGCATTTTGTTTCTCAATTGTGTCATGCAAGTGTGACATGTGTGCAAAATTTCAGCTCTGTAGGCTGACTTGAACACACCTGAGAAAGAGTTTAAAGAAATCCGATGAACCCGACGATACGTCCATGACAAACTTTAGGCTGCGTTCATGACATACTTTACGCAAGCCAAGTTAAAGAAAAGAGGGTAAAAATATGCAGAATTTAGATTTTTTGAAAATAGAGGTTTATCTATCTCAAGGTATGTAGCTATATACGTTTGCAGAACTTGGTGAATTAAATTGTCTCTGGTACAGGATGATGACAGGCAACAACATCTCTGACATTTACAAAGGACTGAATTAGCCATCAGACGGTTCTGCATGTTTATCTGCCTATCTATCAGCAGAGAACTATAAGACAGATTTATAAAACTTGTAGAGCTGTACCGATATCATTTTTTGCCGATTATGCCGTTACCCATTATTGCTAATTATTCATTTGTCGATACCAGATTATTTATCCGATTATTTATCCGATTATTTAGCCGATTATTTAGCCGATTATTTAGCCGATTATTTAGCCGATTATTTAGCCGATTACTTCATTGTGTTTTCCAAGATGTCCGGTTCCAAAAGATAGACCTACTGCTACTGCATATTGTTGTGATACAAGCAAACAAAGCAAACACTTGCTCGGTAGGAGACGTGTGCATGTAGTTGGGGACTAGTCCTAGGCAGGCAATACAGATTAGACACACCGCCTGCTGTCGAACTGTGCCCAGGGTAATTAAAAGCCAAGGCACAGCTGTCCTATTTACAGCCACCCATCTAGTCTCAGCCTCTCCACTGACATGTGTCTGGGAGATCTGATTGGCAGCTAGCATGTATTCATGAGGCATGCCTCCACGATGTACATTCATCGGTTTCTCAGATTGGATTGGCCAGCCGTTCCTTGGCATTGAATTGGCCAGCCATTCCTTGGTCCTTAAGCAGGCACTATGACTCACTCTGCACGAGAGCTATGTTGACATGTTCTCACTGTCTATACTAGCACAATGGGTGGTGTCACCAATGGTCTGAAGAAGGACATGATATGGGAACGGAACGAAATGCCGTCCTTCACAGACCCAGTGATGTTGCTGTCGTCATTTTTAGACTGAAAATAATATTATTAAATAAAAAATAATTTTTAATATCGGCGCCAATTATCTTGCTGATATCCGATATTGCCGATATCTTTATAATCGGCCCAATTAATCGGCCGGCCAATTAATCGGTACAGCTCTAATAACTTGTCTGATCTACGTGGGGTGAATCTGTTTTTGTAGTTGCGATTGTTGTACGAGTGCATCCCAATGGCTTTCATAATGGAGCAAGCAGGTGGTCTGGCATCTACTGGTAATGTGCCCATATTGGACATCATACCTGAAAAGATTCACCAGAGAGTGCCAATCTTCCTTGGGTCTAAAGACGATGTTCAGGACGTTGTCAACCTCTATATCAAGCATGCCAAGTGCACCAGCGCTACTACTTAATGGGCTGCTCAACAGCAAATGGTCTATATATGCATTTCGAGATTCTTTTATAGTTGACTAGATTCAAATGAGTTGAGCTTTTATTCACTATTATTTACAGCATGTTTAGAAGTCAAATGTTGCTTTATATAAAGTCTTCGCTTACGTTGCGATCGTCCAGGCTCGGTAAGGTTTATGGAAGATGTATGGAAAAACTGGCTAAAGGTTACTGCACCCGGTGCTGTGGACAGTGTATATTTAGATCAGACAGACAGATAGACAGAGTGACAGATGTATTAGGTAATTATTAGTTTAGGATTATGCACCGCTTCACTGCATCTCCTTTCCCGTTTCATCCCCCTCAATGGAAATCTGCCATCATCAAGTCAAAAGCTATGACCAACAACCACTCAGAATGCTGACTTTCACCCAACCTCCACCTTTCATATTCTTTCCAGAAACAAATAGTTTATAGATAGATTTATTTACTCTACCTTTAATCAACCTCCCTTTGAATCTCGGATCAATTTGCTTTCAGACCCTGGCACTGGACAGCACTTACACTGCAGCCAAAATATGTCATGTGCCTCCTAATATGTGAGTAAGTATGTAAGTAAATCTATAAATTCAGCCCAATACAGTATACACAGCACTTTGTAAAAATCAACAAATAGGCCTATGTCTCAATAATCGCATTTGACTTCTCCAAAGCATTTGACTCTGTTAAATTTTTTTCCCTTATTGACAAAATCTCCACTCTTGATATCCAAGATAAAGTCTATAACTGGCTTAGTTGAATATCATCTTGAATGCTTCCACCTCAACTATATTCAAAGGTCTTAACTCATCTCTGCTCCTGATCAATGCTAGCATAGATCAAGGCTCTGTCTTAGGACCCACAGACTTATCATTAGCTGCTTCAGACCTACACCTATCTCAGCCCCTCCATTGTATGTTCAAATTTTCAGTCGGCACTGTCTTTATCTTTTTGCCAGATCCTTTTCCACTAATGGCCTTTCCTAAAATTGGCTCAAACAGGGCCGTATTTAGACTTGATGAGGCCCTAAGCTATATGAGATATGGCATGGGGCCTTTTATAAGTGCAGATACTCTATAATGTCGATGACAAATATGATTTTCGGACATCTAGAGGGTCAAACTGAAATACAATTAAGAAGTATATTGATAGTGAAATAATAAATCTTTAACTCAAAATCATTTTTATTCATAACAAACTTAATAATGCAAACTCTGGTAAAAAGAAACAAAAGTTCTTTTAATAGACACAATTTACAAAGTCTTATTACCTAATCTCTTGAAACTGTTATAAGTATTAAGGAATTATAATATTAAACGAAACTTTATTAAACTTTAATGCCTGCACTGGTGGAGACATAGCCGTTCCAGATAACCCAATTTCTCAGTTTCTGGACAATTTTTTTTTCTCCTGAGGGATCAGAACTACCTTGGGACAAAAAAAATTAAACTAAAATATATTTTCTCTTGCCTTTGCCAAAGCAGTCACTGATGACATCATCAAACGATGAACTGCGCAGTTACTCACTTTCTATGCACACGAAACTGAGGGAACATAATTTATCTTGAGTCATTGCTGTTCTGAATTCATTTTTTTATCCTCTTCATCTGAGAAAAAGATCTTTCTCCAGAGCAATTTGCAACCATCATACTAAGAAACAATCTCAAAATTGCTTCTACATTAGAGAATGCTGATTGGACACAATCATTAAATACTACACTAGTAAAATGCTAAAAAATAATATATAGATTAAGATAGTAAACTGCATAATGCTAACAACTAAGACGATACCAATCAATTGGATTATCAGCGCGCCTTTTGGTTTAAGATCCTAATTAATATCAAATCATGCTGATTTTTAATAGGAATGCAATTGATGAAAATTAAGAAGCCAATACAACTGTTTCTCTAGATTATCCTGTGCACAACTCTGACAATTTTTTTGGGGCCCAAAAGAAAGTGGGGGCCATAAGGTATGGCTTGTTTAGCTTATACGCAAATCCTGCACTGGGCTCAAAGTCTAAAGAAAGTATCGCTAGCATTTCTGCCTTTTTGTCAGATTGTTTTCTTTCTAAATAGGCCTAAACGAATTCCATCACTTATACGAATTATAACATTAACAAATTAAGAGTGACGTAATGTGAGTTACGTCATAACTTTGGCAGTTGTGTTGTTCCTCTTCAAGCAAGTTACTTTTATTGGACCAAATATTGTTCAAGGATAATGGCCACACACACACACTGACTTCATAGAATAGAACAAAATTGCTCAACTGCAAATAATAAAAGTTTAACTAGTAATGGTAAAATATTTTTAAAAAATTAACTTCCCCTAATTTCTCAATCTCCCTCCCCTATTTCTTGGATGGAGCATTTGCTCCAATGTTTCTATGGTCTTGATGCAACCAACCAATCTAACTGACCCAAAGATGAAACTGATATGTGATAGGAAAGAGATATGAACACCAATGACTGATTTGATCGCAAACATTGGTACTTAATTTATTTATGCCTTATGTGCCACGTCGTAGTCGGTATGTGCATGCTTGACTGAAGAATTTGTTGTGCAGTCTTTATACTTTACAAGGATGTCTGTCCAACGTTTATACAGTTCTGTTGATGGTGTATTCCAGAATCGGTTGAGCTGCATCCATCCGTTTCTGGCGCTTGTTAGCAGGTACTTGTTGGTCGGGTTGAGCGAGTAAGTGTAGGCACCCATTGTTAGCGACTGAGCGTATCGAGCAGCAACGCAGACTTTCAGTGCGTTGAACTCGACTTTATTCAAGCCTCGTTCAGATGACGACGAGTAGCCCGCTAGAACGTGGCCTCCCACGTCGAGCAAATCCAATATCTTACTATCAAGCATCATGTACATGATGACTATGGCCACGTCGTAAATATAGTGAGAATTGGCCACGTCACCAAAGTCGATGATTCCACAGATGTCGAATTCCGTTGGCTGGTCGGTGTTGTTGCTGCTAACAAGGATATTCTGTTCGTTAATATCACCATGGATAGTGCCTGCATGATAAACATAAAGAATCTGTGCATTCGCAATCTCCAAATTTCTCAAGTCCAACTTTACTCACGACCTCTGCGTCGAAATAGAAAGTTGTCTAGGAAGTTGCCGAATGAATATCCATTGTACTGTGTTGTATTCAAACATTTATTAAGCAACTCTAGTAGTGTTAAGATGAATTAGTTATATGAATCTTGCTTAATTAGAAGCTGGAGCGATGAAAGAAATGCTGCTAAACGAAAAGCGGGATCGATGTAAAAGATTGCCGTTAGAAGGATTTATATGAAAAGAATCATGCTTGAATGGAAGCCTTTATTCCATAATTTGCTTGATGATCCTCTCCATTACTACAAGTGGCGTAGGTCCATACACAACCGCACGGCGAGACCTGACCGCTTAGAAATACATCAGAAGGGATAGTCTGACGTAGGTCTAGTCACATGACCCAGGCAAGTTGCGAACAAATTGCCTCTCAGACGCACAAAATCTTTGCAATAGTGGACGAATGATTCTAGGGCAGAAAACTAGCATTAGAAGACCCCAAACATCTTCGAAGTTACTAAGTAAAGTTCGCATTTAGGCGTAAATAATCATCAAAATGACAGCAGTTGATAAAATCGACCAAGATGTCCGGATGACATGCGCAGTCAATCAGGGTGATCAACCTCTACCAATCTTGATATCTATGTCAACGTCTCAAGAGGCCCGGAGTGACCAACATGGAGAATCCACGCTTTGTGGAGCCCCACAGAGGTGGTGTGGAGCTTGACTCAAAAGACGCTTTGCAGCCTGTAAGAACATGTAAGTAAGAGAATTTTAAACTGAATCCTAACCAGAGATGTGGTCTCGAGACCGCGGTCTTGGTCTCGAGACGGTCTCGAGACCGGAAAACTGCGGTCTTGGCCTTGGTCTCGAATGCACCGGTCTTTGTCTCGGACCATGTCGTGGTCTCGAATACGTCGGTCTTGGTCTTAAACGAACGGTCTTGGGATTGGTCTCAGTGTTAGGTTAATGTTCTTGGTCATTTGCCGTATCAGAGCAAGTTCTTTGACATTTGTCGGTTATTTTCGGTTAGAGACACCGGTGTTTTCTTACTTACATGTTCTTACAGGCTGCAAAGCGTTTTTTGGGTCAAGCTCCACACCACCTCTGTGATCTTATCACACTTATGTTATCAGACTGTGTCTCAGCTATATCTGGACGTCCTTCCCGCTCTTTAGATCATCATGACCTTCTAGACTAGTAGGGCCTGCCTCAATTGGTCTCGAACTGCCACAGCACAGCATTGTGCCTACGTCTCTGCTGGCCGTTTGTTTGGGAATGATCTTCCTGCTATAACTCGTGTCGAGATCTAATCTGGGACACTGCTGCTTCTGCTCGTTCTCTCCAGACTTTATTTATCAAGGGTTTCTTCGCATTGGCAGCGCCTCTGATTAGGTTGTACCGTCAGAGGCACTTTATTAGTCCGTATTCATTGAATGGAAAGTGTTGATGAATTGTAGGCCTGCGGTGATATTTGAAGGGAAGCATCCCCTTAGTGCTACTTTTGCAGTCATAAAATGGGCCGGACAAGGAAGACATCTTTACCCTCGTGTTGTTTACGCCTCATTTAGAGAATAATGTATTATAAGACGCCTAGGGCCTAAGATTGTGGCTTCAAACAATGAGACATCCCTAGACAGGTGTGCAATTCGCTAAATACTCCGGGCAAAGGTTGAACTAATTCACGAGTAGAATGTTATCAATGCAAATTAACCTTTCTGAAATTTTCCTGTGTTTGGAATTACTTGTGTCTGAAAAGCTTCTACGACATCTTCTATAAGGCGTCTGCTGTTTGTGTCCTGGATTGCAGAGGTAAAGTTTAACAGTTTTGGGATGCTATCCAGGCTCCAAATCGATTGGTGGTTATCCAAGGATGGATGACAGAAACCCTGCAAATCAATATACAGTACAACCGCAATTTGATGATGCTCTCTTTAGATAATAATTATTAAAAGCTGAAAATAGACTTGAATTTTTCAGTGTAAAGCATAGACACTTGGCCTAGGCATAAATTAGGAGAAGTAGTCACTCTATAGTAAAGCAGAGATTGATCCTTTGATGTCCAATATCTATCAGCCAACATAGCTTGCTGAAAGTCAGTCCGAAATCCCCAGACTCAAAATTATACGAGGTCTCCCGCCAGAACTACGACTATTTTCTGAACCATCTCAGAGGTGTAACAAGGTTTTGAAAAGTGGGAGGCATAATTTAGATTATATTGCGCGAAGCGGACAAAATTCCCCCCCCCCCAATTTTTTTATTTTGCCCCCCCCTCCGAAATTTTAAAAATGGGGACACAAATTATTTTAACAAAGGTAATCTTAAAAAGCCATTGGATAAACATACAAAAGAACCGATTTGGAGGGGCACATGGGGGCACAGAGCACTCAACCTGGGAGGCTTTGCCCTCCCCCTCCCAGTTTTGAAACTGGGGAGCTTGTTACACCCCTGTGTTACCATCCTATGTATCACCTCCTATAATTGTTCAGGAGGCTAATGCCTCTGTCATTTGCCGTCATGGGTATCCACATTTCTTTTACATACTGAGACAATTGTCGAATTTGTCCAGTCTTCTCAGACTCTTCTTGTACTTCTTCCTCTTGTTAAATCCCTGTAAAGGGCCCATAGGCACAACTTTAACAGCTGTTTCTCTTCCTTTAAGCAGTTACGTAGTGATTACGTCTATACCTGGTGCTTTATCCTTTTTAATTTTGTCTATAAAATAATCTCTTACTTGTGTCGTTTATATTATATATATATATAAATGTATATATATATATATATATATATAAAGAGAAGATTCTATGTGTCTGTCTGTCCGGCTATGCATTTGCTCAGATGGCATAGTTTTAGAGCTTTTGACTCGAAACCTTCGTCGTTGGCTCGGGGAACAACTGGGACACGCAGTCGAGGGGTTGGTGAACCTGCGACCGCCCTCTTCCTGGTCTCCAGGGCAAAAAACCTGTATCAGGACTACTACCCCAAGGAGTCCACATAAAAGCAAAGTTTCCTTCTCATTCGCCAGGAGCGTGTCGATGAAACAACTGCTCCACATTTGCCGACATGTTCATGTGATATCTGTCTGCCATACCTGTTGTTCTTTTATACCGTCATGAATGAATGGATGGTTTGGGGGATATTGTACAGATACCAGGTATACAGTAGTTGCATGGGCATCTTTTGCACAATCGGTCATCGGGGTATGTGCTTTTTACGCATCAGTGTCTATACACAACTCCATTTATGCATTTGCACACTTTTGCAGCTATTCATTCGAAACCTTTGCCATTCGTTTGGGAACACATGGGGCACCCAGTAGAGGAGTTGTTGAACTCCGCGGCCACCGTCTTCCTGGTCTCCAGGGCCAAAAACCTCTCTCAGGAGTCCAACAACTACCCTAAGGAGTCCACATAAAAGGAAAGTTTCCTTCTCAGTCGCATGGAGTCACTACTGTACTCACAGGTTCCGAGGTACTATATTTTTGGCAAACCAACAAACCTCGCAAACACGAAAGACAGGCACACCTGTGGAAGAATATCCAGGGGTCAAGTCCATTTCCATTCTCGATATTTCTTAACCCAGGCAATGCTGGTATATACATATAAACGATACAGGTTAGCGCCGTAAGAGCAGTAGGAACAGTAGGTGTGTCGATGTTTAGTTTCCCTCCGTTGTTTCTGTATATACTTGCATCGTCTGCTATTATTTCACCAATTTGCGTCCTTGATTTGATTAATGCCATTTCAAGTTCAAATTTTCCACTAAGTTGTTTTATCTTATTACATCTTGTATTCTATTTATCTTGTAAGCGTCTTCAGCTTCTTTTCATAGTTTTACCATTTGATTGTTTTTATTTCGTTTCAGTTT
This sequence comes from Bimastos eiseni, assembly GCA_959347315.1. Taxonomy (NCBI): domain Eukaryota; kingdom Metazoa; phylum Annelida; class Clitellata; order Crassiclitellata; family Lumbricidae; genus Bimastos; species Bimastos eiseni. The sequence continues at coordinate 18,766,700 of OY365811.1, forward strand.
CCTTCTGATTTATCTGATGAGCCAAATGAGTTGTTTCTGATCTGCAGTTTCAGCTTTTTGTTTCTCCATGTTTCTTCTTTCTTCCTCGAATTTTAATTGGCCTACTTTATCTGATACCCGTTGGTCTGTCGCTTTCTTGCAGGCTCTTCCAACTATTTTTTTCTGTTGTTTTCATTCCTCTTTGTATGTTTGACCAAATGTCTGATTGTCTGATGTCATTGTCTGATTGTTATCGGCATGTATCTCTCCGTCTCGTCTTCGTACTTATATATATGTGGGCTGTCGATTTTGTTTCAGTTGAGAGCTCTTTTTCTCTGCCTTTAGTTTTTCGGGTACATGCAACCTTAGAAATGTGTCAAGGTGACTATAGTGGCAGCAGCGTCATAAGATAGGGAACATAATATATATGTTGCAATTAAGTAGGCCTAAGTATATTCTTTATTGAGCCAATTGCATATCCGCACTGCAATTTAACTGCTGTGGGGTGCACAACATCTTTTTTCATTCACGAGATGGCTATGTATGTCATCTGCACTAAAAGCTTTAACTAGTAGCCAATCATTTAATTTTCTGTACTAAAAAGAACTCGGACGAAGCGATGGTTCAATGGGGCAAAGAGCAAAATAGATCAGGTGCGAGTGTACAGTAGATGCTCATTCATTTCTTTCGATACATAATATATATATATATGTATATATATATATATGTATATATATGTATATATATGTATATATATATATGTATATATATATATCAGAGGTGTAACAAGGTTTTGAAAAGTGGGGGGCATGTTTAAAAAAATATTGCGCGAAGCGCACAAATTTTTGTTTGCCCTCCCACTTTTTGAATTTTGCACCCCCCAGAAATTTTAAAAATGGGGGGCACAAATTATCTTAACAAAAGTTTTCTTAAAATCCATTGCATAAACATAAAAAAGAACCGATTTTGAGGGCACATGGGGGGCACTGAGCACTAAAACTGGGGGGGGGGCTTTGCCCCCTCCATATATATATATATATATATATATATATATATGGTTGTGTGGTGTTGGTTTTGGCCAATCGTATGATTCGCCTGTAGACGCAATGTGATCAATGACTGTGCGACACTGGTGATCACAGTGATTGTGTCTGAGACGCAATGATTCGAGATGTAAAGAAGAGGTTCTTACCACTAGGGCGTTGTGCACAGAGGCCACATACTGGCCGACACGGTATAGCAGTCCGTCCGTATAGGGTGCTTCAACCAGAAGTTGACCAGGCACAAAGGTCAATAGGCGGACAATGTGAATGCCACGCCCATCTGATGCTCCTCTCTCTAAATTATAGAGAAAAAAAGTACTGTAAATTGTATGACACAATTCATACGTAGGCCCTACGACTAAAATTAATGTTGTTATTGCTAGCTCATCCCGCTTACCAGAGGTGTAACAAGCGGGGGGCAGGGGCACCGGCCCCCAGTTTCAAAACTGGGGGGGGGAGCTGCTCTCTTGGTGATGGAGGCTGGTGAAAGACTGGAGATCTATACCATAGTTCTACGCAAGTCTAGTGCGCGATCGGCCTTTCTTCCAACCATCATCCGGCCCGAGTCTACAATCGTGACCCATGACTTACATTTTTCAGATTAATTTGCATGCAATTTTACTGTACAAAATAGTAGGCCTACTTTATAGTGTATACTTTCAAAGCGTCCTGCATATCTCATTTCTATGGAGTAATTATGATAAGATGACTTTTGTTAAGATAATTTGGGCCCCCCATTAAAAAAAATTCTGGTGGTCAAAATTCAAAAAGTGGGGGGCAATAAAATCATTTTTGGGGGAAATTATGCCTCCCCACTTTCGAAACTTCTGCCGCTTACAACTGGCATCTGGACGCTATTTGATTTTAATAAGTATTTATTCGTTAGCAATGGACTACGAAAGCAAAATGTCAAAAACTATCTTCAGTTAACTACTTTGCCACAGCATAAAACATCAGAGTAGACTTGTAGGGGCCTACGTCAAATCAGCTTCATGTAACTAAAGGCAAAAACGGAATTGGTTACGGAAGCCATCAGTCTTTTAGCCTACCGGAAAAAAGGCTGAAATTTTCCCATCGGTGAACATCCTTCCTCCTCGGATTTACCCAGCCCGCTCCTGAACAAGCTGACCTCCGATTTTCTCTTTCATACTTAGGCCTATATATAGGCCCTCCTGCATTTCCTCCAATCCAGCTTGGTAATCTCTTCTTGACTTTCTTATGATCCTTCCCAGTCCTCACGCCCGTGTGATTAGGCCTACAAGTCAGTACTATGAGCGGCTGATTACAAGATGTCAGATGTCAAATCTAATTAACTGTATGGCAGCCATGCAAAGCAGCCATCCTTCGTATTCAGCTCATTTTACCTGACGACTGGAAAAGCTGAGTCAACCTTTGGAATGGTAACGGGAATCAATTCCTCTTCCAAGCTAATATTTTGTCCTTCGTGCCCGAGTGTTACCATTGGCCTAAGTCCTTCCCCATTGTGTTTAGATTTGGAGCGACGAAGCAGAAGTCTGAGGTTTTGAGTGAAAGATATGCGCAGAGATTCTGTTTTAGGATTGACGAGATCATGAGAGAAATGATAATTCAGCAAATGACAGTTAACTATCGAACATCTGACTGCTCCTAGGATGGTCAGTCGAGCGGTTTAGAACAAGAATATCCCCCGTTCGTTTGGAGAAGACGGTCGACGGCAAACGCACCCTTCTCTGTCTCCATCGTTCTTGGCAATCTCGAGTCTATGGAGACTAGTCCTACATTGGAGAGTTATGATTGAAGCACAGATGTTCTTTTGGTATCAAGTCGCACCTAATGACCATATGAAGTAGATGATCACTTTCAAGGTGTCCCCACATATATATTTGAAGAGTAAACAATGTTAATTTATAAAAAGTTTTGCAAACTGATAAAATGATGAAAATTTTGCGGGCTATGCAAAAATCCGCCGCGAGTTGTTTCGCGACTAGCCTACATTTTCTGGCTGACTGGTTAACGATTAGCTTGTTATTTTGTACACGGTGCGCAATGAGCAGTAAGTCTAGTGTCCATCATTAGGGCAGGTTCATTCATTCAGTTTAGCAGTAGTAGGCCTATAGCGCTCCTCTAGAAGTCTATTCGGAGGCTCTCCCAACTCAACCACGGCGATATAATTCAGTCTTAAGCAACTTGTAAACAAAGGTGCATTACTTCTTGGTAAGGGTCGCATCTCTAAGGGAAGTATGTTCCAGGTGGCTAACATAGTCCATTTTTGTCAATCGAGGTTATACTTCACGAAAATTATTTATCATCGATCTAACTTTCATTTAGCCTAGGCGGCATTTTTCATCAATACAGCTTCTATTTAAGCGTGATTCTTCTCATCGAACCAGCTTCCGTTTATGCATTATTCTAATTACGCTGAAATATAATTAGGCTGATATTAACATACAATAAATATTTGGATTCAACACACATTGATGTGAGCTCATTCAAAGACAGACGCGGTCACGCGAAGACACATCAAAGTCCACAACTCACATAATACACCTAACACAATACGGCAGCTCAATCCATGAATGCAATTTTATTTAAATAATTTGTTCATACAGGTAAACCGACCAACGGGCAAATGTAATCATTCAAAGAGGAAAATATATCAAAAATACAGACTTATAGACTACCGTGCGCGCTACTGACGGCGAGCGCACTAGACGGGCATATTTTACTGCGCGCTTTTAACGGCGCGCTTTTGTAATTTAAATCCTCGAAAATTTCTCAGCGCCCACAAAAGCCACGTCAGGTAGACCAGCTTATTCAGCGGTGCTATGCCAAATCAAGTCCGCAATAGCCAATCCTGTCGTTTCGAAATCCAGGGAGTCAAGCCGAGGAGACGGTGGTAGTCGATAATGTGGTGGCGCAGGAGTAGTATCTGGATAGGACACGTTGAAGAGTTCGGTTTTTAGTCGTGAATGGAAAGTAGCAGAGGATAGTGAAAGCGGAGGAGAGGTTATATTTGCGGGTAGAATGTGGGAATGAGCAAACTGACTGAGTTCTTTTGGGAGTCCGTTCCAAAGTGGTGGTGCAGCATAGACTCAGAGCGGTTGCAGACTTTCAGAGACGATGAGACCGAAGGTTGAGACAGAGTAAGATATCACGATGACGATGAGCGAGTTGATCCGGGCAGTTGCATTGTAAGGAGTTGACGAATGTAAGAGGGTTGAGAGGTTTGAAGTGCGTTGTAGGTGATAGATACAATTTTGTAGTGGATGCGTTGAGGAACTTTAAGCCAATGAAGCGATTTTAAGACAGGGGTTATATGATGGTGTTTTAGGGTTTTAGTGACTGCGCGGGCAAGAGCATTCTGAATTGTTTGGAGGCGTCTTATTTGTGAGGGATCAATGTTGTGAAAGAGAGAATTGCAGTAATCTAGCTTTGAGTGAACAATTGATGTGGCTATTGTGCATGCAGTCTTGTAGTTGAGAATTGGGTGCAATCGACGAAGGTCGCGGATGTGCATATAGCATGTGCGTGATAGCTGAGTGATGTGGTCAGAAAAGGTAAGGTTCTTATCGAAGATGACTCCAAGATTGCGGACAGGAGAAGAATAAGGCACAGGATAAGTTGAGTTCGTTGGAAGAAGGTCTGAGGGGTATGTAAGTTTGTTCAATTGCTCAAGGAGGCCAATGATGAGAAATTCTGTTTTTGAAGGGTTTAGGCAGAGCAAGTTGGTGGTCATCCAAGTTGATATGAGGGCGATGGTGTTTTGAACGTGATTTATTGAATCTGTAAGTGATTGAAGAGAGAAAGATAAGAACAGATATGTATCGTTAGCGTAAAGGTGTTGATCTACAGAAGACGAGGGAATGATTTTTCTGAGTGCGGATGTGTACAGAATGAATAAAAGAGGCCCAAGAACAGAACCTTGAGGAACACCGCAGGCGAGGCTTTGAGGACCAGATGGTGACCAGAGGTATTGATAGTGAAAGAGCCTGCAGAAAGGTATGGCTTGATCCAGGATATGGCAGTAACAGAGATTTTAATTGCAGGGGAAAGGCATTTAATAAGAATGGCGTGATCTATGGTGTTGAAGGCGGCAGAAATGTCTAAGAGGCATAGACAAGACACTTGCTGACGACCTATCGCCATATCAAGTTTGTTGTATAGTGAGGTGAGAAGTGTTTCGGTAGAATTGTGTTAGGTGTTTGCAGATTGATTTGGGTTGAGGAGATAGTTTGATGTCAGGAAGCCATTGAGACGAGACAGGACAACTCGTTCCAAGAGTTTGGATAAGAAAGAGAGATTTGAAATTGGATGGTAGTTGGACAAGAGTTCTTTGTCTAGGGATGGTTTTTAGGAGTGGTTTAACAATTGAGTCATTGAAAATCATAGGAAAAGTGCCAGATGATAGAGACAGGTTGATGATCTTGGTTATAGCAGGAACGAGAAGAGTTGCACAGTCTTTTAGCAATGAGGTTGGAATTGGGTCAAGGTCACATTGTTTGTTTTGAGAGGTTTGGATGAGGGTCATGATTTCTTCGTCAGTAGCAGGCTCGAATATGTCAAAAGATGTACCAGGTGGCAAAATTGTGTCGCCGTGATAGTCTGAGGGGGATGATGATGATGGTGATAGGAGAGTCTGTAACGAGAGACGGAGAGAGGATACTTTGTCGGTGAAGAAGGATGCAAACGAGTCGGCAATGGATACATGTGGAATAGAGTTTGGAAGAGAATTAGAGGAGCCGCGGTGGAGAAGATTATTAACAGTTTTCCAAAGATTTCGAGGGTTGGATGAATTTGAGTGAACGAGAGATGATAGGTAGTGTTTCTTGGCTGAGAGAATTTGGCTGTGGTATCTGTTTGTTACGGTTTTTAGTCTATTGAGAATGGATATGTCGTGTGTTTGTTGTATGCTCGTTCCAGGCGACGGCGCGATGATTTTAGAGCTTGGAGAAAAGAGTTGAACCATGGATTTTTTGCATGAGATTCAGGTTTGGTGATGATTGGAGCATGTTTGTTGATGAGTTCAGACAAGATGGAGTTGTATGCAGACAGGATTGAGGAGCAGGGAGAGGATTCGAGGTCGACTTTGAATGCATCAAGGTCGATGGAGTTGATGCGGCGGAATGGGTGCAGTTTGGGTGAAGGGCGAGGAGATGGTTCAATGTTGAGCTTTGTGAAAATGGGATAATGATCAGAGGGCGAGTTAAGTTCACTGTTGATGATTGGTGATAGGCCGGATGAGACAGAAGTAATGACCAAATCTAAGGTGTGGCCATATTTGTGAGTAGGGAAATAGACATACATGTTGGATCAGATTGAAAGAATTTAGCGAGGAAAGAAACTGGGATGCAAATGTATCGTTAGGGTTGTCGACGTGGATGTTAAACTCGCCAGTGAGGACAAATTCATGGGTTGTGGTAACAGCAACAGATAGAAATGAATTGAATTCCTCAAGGAAAACACTTGGTTTTGCAGAGTAAGCTGATGACGTCGGAGGTCGGTAGATATTGTAGATTGTTAGTTTATATGTCGGTAGTTTGATGGTGACAGATGATGAATCGAAGGTTTTGTATGAGTATGTGGGAGATGCAAGGACATCGGATGGTTCACGTATTAGGAAGGCAATCCCGCATCCGAGGTTAGATGTTGAAATTCTGGATGAAGCTATAGGCTGCCGGGGTGAGCTAATGAGAGAGTAGCGGTCATGTCTACAGCTGCAAAGTTGAGAGTTAGTCGCAGAAGAAGTAATCCATGTTTCAGTTAAGGCGAGTACATCAGAGTGGTGGTTAGATGATGAAATTATGTCATGTAATGCAGTGTAGTGTTTTTCATTAAGAAGTGAGCGGATGTTGAGTGTGCAAAGGTTGAAGGTGGATGTAGAAAGTGTCCCGGGGTTCAAAAAAATGTCACCGCATAAGAGAAGGAGAAGTAGAGATGGAAACATTTTATGAGGTTTGTAACGAATGCGTGGTTGCGTGAGAAAATAACACAGCGGAATTGCTGCGAGACCGCCATATTGGGCTGATGCTGTTGTGTGCATTGAGCGTTGATGAGTTGGGAGGGGAGTATGGAATGTAAGGCAGCGTAGGGAGATGAGGAGGAGGAGTATTGATGCATGATGCGGCGGATGTAGATGATTGGCGGGATGATAGTAATGGCGGCGCAGGGACAGGGATTTGAATAACAGAGTGTTCAGACAGAGAGGAAATGTCGGACAGTTAAGCCATTTAAACAGATTGTAGAAATCAGAATGGACTCACCAACTCCAGAGACAGATTCATGCTAAAAACCAGGGCCCGCATCTCGAGCGAGACGCCGAAGATTAAGAAAAGAAGTTTACGCTGATAAATGCGTCTTGCGCGCAAATGACGGGGTGCCACTTCGAACATGTTGGAGATTTCTAGTGCTGCAGGTTTGCGTACCAGACTTATTCGTTGGTTTTGCCAAAGATTTTATACGTTTAAGAGGCATTTTTTGTTGCCTAGGCCACGTGACTGCATCAGATCACCCCTTCTGATGCTTACGGTCTCGTCTCAGCAGTTCGGAGCGTGTGTGCCTCCTCTAGCCGAGTGTTTTCGTCTCGGTGGAGGGCGGCTGACGCAATGCCATTTTTAACGAACTATGATTGCTATCATTTAATTTTTTCACTGAAAAGACGCCAGGCGTAGGCTATATCTCAAGCCGTAATTTTTTTCCGCTACGCTTAAAAGTCGATAGTTAGTCCTCACTAGGGTGACCACACGTCCCGAATTGGCCGGGACAGTCCCGGAATTTGTCAAAATGTCTCGCTTCTCGGGCAGGTCCATTCCGGGACAATGTAATGTCCCGGAATGGTGTTTCTCTGATCAGACATGTAGAAGATGCCATTTTGATGTTCCAATTATTTGACAGTAGAAATAACATGCATAATTTTTCGGGACACCCCTTTAAAAATGAGAAAATGAATAACACATGTTGATTCTAATTAAGTGACCAACTCATTCGACGTCCTCTATAACGATAATAATATTTGTTGGCCTACATTTTCCAATATGTGCTACAAACTTTATATGTAACCGAAATCATAATCGTGAACTCCAAATTTCTTAAGTGCCGCTCAAAGCCAACCGTTAATTATCGAGCGCCGCGTCAAGTAGAGGAGTTGTCTGAAAGGGTAATCCGAATGAGGTCCGAGTCCGGCTTCCCCAAGGTGAGAGTAAGCATGGCAATTGCCAAGGTGGGTGTTTTTAAAATTGAAAGTTGGGGTATCGAATGAGGCAGGGTAGGAATGCTCGAAGAGGTCAGACTTCAGTTCTGAGTGGAAAGTTCGAGTAATGATAGAAGAATCTGAGACAGGTAAAGGTCGCTGATTGACAATGACGTAGCCTAGATCAGCGGTTTTCAAACGGTGGTACGCGTACCACTGGTGGTATGCGAGGTGGCGCTAGGTGGTACGCGAAAAAATTAAAAAAATTTAAAATTTCTCTTACTCTCTTTGATTAGTCTCTGCCAGGATATTTTTAATGTTGAAACATCACAGCCTCGTCGTTTATTTTTCACAACAAATAATTATTATTATTTTAAACTTTCACAACAGATTTTTATATTTATTATTATAATTTTAAATCTGGTCATCCATGGATAAATAGTTGAGAAGAAAGCAAGAATCTCCAACCGTCAGCACTGAATCCACCGAGATTGACACTCCAGAGGCCAGAGTTGACCCTGACGAGAAGGAAGGTACTTGTAAGCAGCGTAAGATTATAGTTAGACGGTATGATGACAGTTATTTATCCTTTGGATTTACGTGGTGCGGTGATAACAAAGAACCCAAGCCTCAGTGTGTGATCTGCAGTGAAAAACTTTCAAATCATTCAATGAAACCTTCTCTACTTCAGCGCCATTTAATTACAAAACATCTGCTTTTTAAAGATAAACCACTTGAATTTTTTAAACGAAAAAAATGGAAATTCTACAAAGTAAAAAAAGTTTAAAGTCGTTTACTTCAGCTAGTTCACAAGCATTAGAAGCATCTTATTTGGTTAGTTTGCGAATAGCTCAAACAGCGAAACCGCACACGATTGGGGAGAGTCTAATATTACCTGCTGCTAAAGATATTGTGACTTGTTTGCTGGGACAAAATGCTGCAAAAAAACTTGATACTGTTCCTTTGTCGGATAACACTGTTTCACGACGCATTCGAGATTTAGCTTCTGATGTAAAAAAAATACTCATCCAAAGGATCCAGCAAAGCAAATTTTTTGCGATTCAGTTAGATGAGAGTACAGATGTTACAAACTGTGCTCAATTGATGATGTATGTTAGATATGAACACGAACAGGCCATCGAAGAAGAATTTTTGTTCTGCGAGTCTTTATCTGGTCGAACAACTGCCAATGAAATATTTAAAAAGGTTGATGATTTTGTTGTTGCCAATGGAATAAATTGGAGAAACTGCGTTGGGGTGTGCTCTGATGGGGCAGCTGCTATGACGGGCAAGCATGGTGGGGTGGTTGCTCAAATCAAACAAGTTGCACCAGAAACCAATTTCACACATTGCATCGTGAAGCCTTGGCTTCCAGAGCTATACCTGCAACTTTAAAGACAGTTTTAGACCAGTCTGTTGAAATAGTTAACTTTATAAAAGCTAGGGCTCTAAACTCACGCATGTTTTCCATAATTTGTAACGAAATGGGGAGTGAACACAATAAACTTCCTTTGCACACTGAAGTGCGATGGCTATCTCGAGGAAAGGTTTTATCTCGGCTTTTTGAACTGCGCTCAGAAGTCCAAATCTTTCTGATGGACAGTAAATTTGAAACATCTCATTTACTTTTGGATGAATTGTGGTTAATGCGTTTGGCATATTTGGCTGATATTTTTGGAAAACTAAACGAACTAAATTCGAGTTTACAAGGGAGAAATATCACTCCATTTACTGTTATGGATAAAATAAATGCAATGGTGAAGAAGCTCCAGTTCTTTTTGTCAGACATTTCGCACTCTCGTGTTACTTCATTTTCTTCTCTGGAGTCTTTCCTAATGGAGAATGACCTTATACTTCATGCTGGCGAAGATTTCAGGAAGCAAATTCCCACCAAACACGGCCACACAAAGGCATCACCGACAGGCGAAGAGCAGGCTGATATCAAGAAACACTGCTCTCAATTGATATTAGATTTCCATGTATATTTTCCTGATCAACTGGATGACAAGGAATGGATTCGAAATCCATTTTCGGATGTAATTGTTGAGAAATTGTCGCACCAGGAGACCCCCTCCCTTTCTAGTCGGTCTTGTTCCCACGGTCAGCGCTCCTCGGTTTCCCTGATCGTGCACCCTCCCACTCAAGCTTCGCTCCTTCCCCTCGCTTTTCTGTCGTCAGCTCTCTTCTCAATGCTCTCTCTTTCTCACGCTTTATCTGTTGGCACTGCTCTTGTTTGCTCTTTCCTCCCTCGCTTTCTGTCGTCAGCCTGCTCTTCGCCTGTCGGTGATGCCTTTGTGTGGCCGTGTTTGGTGGGAATTTGCTTCCTGAAATCTTCGTCAGGTGTTCTCTTTCCCACGGTCGAGGGCGGTTTCAGCGCTATAAAAGGGGGCCCGGTTTTAGTCGAAAAGAGAGTCTGAGGAAGACCGTCAGAAGGAGCAGTCGAAGCACGGCCTGATCGAACCGAAGAGAACAGTATGATCTCCGCCAGCCGAGGGAATAGTTCGAATAAGTCCGACATAGCGACACGGGGTCTGCCGGTCAACAGTAGGCTACCTGAAAAAGAGTACGGCAGTGAGATTGTGAGGAGGTGACCACTCGTTCGTTGAGAGGACGACCGGCCAGGGCGAGATTTGGCGTCTGTCAAGAAATACAGAAATATTGCAGAATTGTCGTGGTTAAGTCCTCTACCGGACCGGAGAGGCCGAAATTCGCGCGTGACATCCTTGTAGTAGAGACTCCCAGATTTCGCCACATTGGTACCAGAAGTGGGGTGCGCGTTGGGTCTATATCGATTTGCGACGACAAGATCTGATGGAGGACGAACAGAGCACCATAATCTACACCCTGCTGGACCTCGCCGATCCACCGACGAGTAGCTCTACGCCTGCTGTTCGGAAACCGACTGCCGAGACGCCCAGAAGCAGAAGTTGTCTGCTTGAGAGTATTGACTTTGACGGACCGAGGTCGATATTGTTGGACGACCATGAGAAAAAGAAGGAGGCGACAACGATGTCGAAACAACCGGAATGTGTCGGCGTCCACCTGGTGAACCGACCGACACCTATGAAACCCGGAAAGTTCGACGGGACGGGATCTCTGGAGTCGTTCCTCGCCCAGTTTGAAGTGTGTGCGAGACACAATCGTTGGACGGCTGTGGACAGCGTCGACTTTTTGAGATGCGCGCTGGAAAAAGCCGCAACGCAGCTCCTATGGGACTTCGGAGCTCGTCAAGATGTTACGTATGAAGAGTTGGTTGAGCGGTTACGGCAAAGGTATGGTGCAGAGGGCCAAGCAGAGACGTTCAGAGCCCAATTGTACTATCGTCATCAACGCACCGAGGAGAATCTGAGCGATCTCTTCCACGAGATTCGCAGGCTTGTCGTTCTTGCTTATCCGGTTCCCTCAAATGAAACGACGCAGATAATTGCTCGAGACGCGTTCCTTGAGGCCATGCGGGATCGCGATCTGTCGCTTAAAGTTCGTGAAAGAGAACCGAAGACTCTCGATGAAGCCTACCGTACGGCACTGCGTCTAGAAGCGTACCCGCGCACAACGGACTCCGACGACCGACGACGTCCACCTAACCGAGTGAGGGCTACGCAAGAGGCAGACGTAAGCGCACAGATACAGTCGCAACTGGACCGATTCCTTGCGACGCAACGTCAGGAACAGGAGAAATGGCAGTGCTCAATGGAAAGCCACATCGATAGACACTTGCAGGATTTGCAGCGTGCTCACGCCTTGCCGAACGACGGACCGGGTTCGAACGCCCGTCCAGGAGGAAGTCACGAAGGGACCGCCAGGCGAATGGTTATCTGCTACAACTGCGGCCGGGCCGGCCATATCGCCCGAAATTGTCGCCAGCCACGCCGCAGCAACGAGACAGCCGTCTCCGGGTCCGAAGAGCCAGAGCCTGTTGCAAGAAATCACACCACGAGGCCAGGGCAGCCGAATCGCGCAAGTAACAACGCCATTTACATCCGAGGCTCGATCAACGGCCAGCCGCAGACCTGTTTAATCGACACCGGGTCTGAGATGAGTTTGGTACATGCTCATATTGTCGGGGGGGGGGGTACACTTACGCCCTTGTCACCGGGTGTTGATGGCTGCCAATGGGACCGAAATTCGTGTTTTAGGGGAAATTACTGTCCCGATTAAGGTCCGCAATGGGTTTGTGCTACCTACCGACTTTTTGGTCTCCGACCAGATCACAGAACCCATGCTAGGTATGGATTGGTTGAGAGGGCATCGAGTCAGGTTGAGTTTTGGGACTGGATTTTTGTACGTAGGTCGTAGACGTATCTCCTTGGTGCGGGGAAATGGTTCCGCGTGGTGTCGGCGCGTGATCGTCGCCCAAAAGCCAGCAGGACGTCTCCGTTAGAACTCTTTATTGGAGTTTATCTGCCGTTTCATCGGTCTGGATGACAGAAGCTTGTGAGGTCCGACCAGGAGTTCATGTTGCGCGGGTAGTGTTAGGGGATAAACAGAACGACGCTCAGATTCGAGTGATGAATCTAACGGAGGAAGCAGTAACGTTGGATAAGGATCAGCTGCTAGGAGGTTTACACCCAGTTGAAGTCGACAGGTGTGTTGAACAGGACAACAGGAAAGTTGGGACGGTATTGCCATGTGTGACGTTGCTGGCCGACTTACCTGAAGAGGTACCTCAAGAAATCAGAGTACGACTGGAGCGATTGTTGAAAGATTATCAAGACGTCTTTTCGGTGACAGAGGAAGATTTGGGACGTACCTCAATTAGTATGCATAAAATTGAAACAGGAGATGAACGGCCAATACGACAGCCATCCTCTTCCTCACCGAACTGCCATTGACGAACATCTGAATAGGATGTTGGCAGAAGGAATTGTAGAACCAGCGGTGAGCGAATGGGCCGCGAATGTGGTTCTAGCACGAAAAAGGATGGTACGTTGAGATTTTGTATCGATTATCGGCAACTCAACGATAAGACGAAGAAGGATTCTTACCCACTCCCAAGAATCAACGATTGTCTAGACGCTCTCGCAGGCGGAGGCTGGTTTAGTACTTTAGATTTGAGAAGCGGTTACCATCAGGTGGCTATGGGTCCACGGGACGCGGACAAGACTGCTTTTGTCACGAGGAAAGGCATTTTTCGTTGGAAAATAATGCCCTTTGGGCTCTGTAACGCCCCGGTCACTTTTCAGAGACTGATGGATATCGTTTTGTCGGGTCTGAATTTCGAAGTCTGCTTGGTCTACCTCGACGACGTTATCATCTTCGGAAGCACACCGGAAGAACATCTAGACAGACTGGAGCAGGTGTTCCAGCGATTACTACAGGCCAACCTTAAGTTAAAGCCAACCAAGTGCAAGTTGCATCGTCGGACCGTAACGTTCTTGGGCCATGTTGTTAACCCGAATGGAGTTGCGGTTGATCCTTTCAAGATAAGAGACGTGGTCGAATGGCCTATTCCGGAAAGGCTAAGGGACCTACGTGCTTTTCTGGGTTTGTGTTCGTACTACCGGAGGTTCATACGTAATTTTTCGGTTTTAGCGGCACCGCTATTTGCACTTACTAAGAAGGGACGTGCTTTCACCTGGGACGACACTTGCCAAGATGCATTTGCTCGGCTAAAGGTTTTGTTGACTACAGTTCCGATTCTTGCGTTACCGACTGTTGAGGGTGTCTACTTGTTAGATTGCGACGCCTGCGATGTGGGACTCGGTGCTGTTTTGTCGCAACTAATAGACGGAGAAGAGAGAGTGATTGCCTACGGTAGCCGTCTGTTATCCAACGCCGAACGCAATTACTGCGTCACCCGGAAGAAACTGTTAGCGGTCGTCTACTTTACGAAGTTATATCGGCAGTATTTGTTGGGAAAGCAGTTTGTCTTGAGAACCGACCATGCTGCTTTCCAGTGGTTGCAGCGCACTTCAGAACCTATTGGACAGCAGTCACGATGGCTGGAACGTCTTGCAGAATTTGACTTCCAGATAGTCCATCGGCCGGTTCAGAGGCATGGGAACGCGGATGCTCTTTCTCGTAGGCCATGTCCTCAGTGTGGCCAGGAGGAGCGGAGTTTAGTAGCAGCCGTAACTACGATTGCTCAGGGTTTTTCGTTGAGCATGGAAGCTGAAACGCTGGAACGCTTGAAAAGGGCTCAGGCCGAAGACCCTGATCTCTCAAAGGTGCGTCCCTGGTTAGAGGAAGGAGCGCTGGTTCCGGAGTTGGTGGACATTCTATTCGAGAGTGCGATTGTGAAGACCTACTGGCATCAGCACGAGGGGTTGTACTTGCGCGACGGCGTGATGTATCGGAAGAAACCGGACGGGTTAGAGCAACTACTACTGCCCAAGGCCCTTCGGGAGGAGTATTTGAGCCTTGCTCACGCCGGAATGACTGGAGGTCATTTGGGCGTCCGAAGAACTAGATGGCAAGTTAGGCAACGATTGTACACTGGACCCTACGTCATCGCGGAGCAGTGCGGAATGGTGAACTTCCGCATTCGGAAAACGGCCAACTCTCGACCTCTCGTAGTACATGTGGATAAGTTGCGTCCATGCTACGACGCGACGACTACTGAGTTGGACGAAGCCGCGATTGAACCGACGCCTGTAAACTGGACAGACAGCCGACGACCGAGGCGTTCTATACGACGGCCGTTCCGGTTCCAGTAGGCTTCAGCGCGAAGTATTGGAGGAATTTTGCTGCCTCAAGATCCAAACTTGAGTCGAGATTGTACGGGGAAATTCTCCAACACTTGAAATTTTGCGACGATCGGAATTGGAATAGAAAGGGGGAACCATTACGAAGAAAATGTTGCAAAACTTCGTGGGAAAGATGCAACAGGAGTGTTTTTAGTGAGACTGCGATGGAAGCCTAGTTTAAAAGGCGATAGTGAAGTAGTTCGCTTTTAAAGAAATCAGGAAATGATATTCGTGGAAAGCCTATGACAATGAGCATTATCGGGTATTTCTTCGTCGGCTACTTGCGTGAAGCGGAAGTCCGAAGAAATTATCTGATCCACCTGTGATAATCGACTGTCCTGTTAAAGACACGAGAGGGGCGCTTTAAAAGGATTAGCTATCGAGGAAGTACACACGAAAAAGCTATATTGAAAGGCCGCATGCAAGAAAGGTGAAAGAGATTATTCGATCGGCCTGTACTGATTGTCCGTTGCGGCCCAGAAAACTAAGATCTGTTTCTGAGCAGATCAAAGGCCTGTTGCGGCATGGATCAACTTTGACGATCGACATTAGCGTCAATTTTCACACGGTCGAAGGAAGGAAGACTGGAGGAGAGTCGTCGCTTGGACGGTCGGCGATCAGTATTAGCGTCAATTTTCACACGGTCGAAGGACGGAAGACTGGAGGAGAGCCGTCGCTTAGGTGGTCGACGATCAACTTTGGCGTCGATGTTTCTACAGTTGAAGGGAGGAGGAATAAAGAAAGGGGCGTGGCATTGATACGCCGCACTAATCGACAATTACTAAAATATGCAATCGACGGTCATTATGTTGCATTGTCATAGTTGGACTGAGAGGCAAAGGTCTGTTGTTTGAATCATGGCTGGAAGACACACTCGCAGTGGTGAACTATGCCCGACCGTTTTTATAGGCAGTGACCCGCAGTGGGCCTTGGAGCGCCATCGACGCTTGGTGCATCGAATTTACTGTCGTCGCGTCGAAGACACCGATGTGGCCTTGGGTCGGGAGTACACTGGTCCTTCCCCTGCCCAGAGTTTTACGTGCGGCGCTGCTGTCGTCCGTGGGTCGTACGCTTCGGGTTCTGCTGCGGACGATCCCTTGCCGATCGACGATTCTCTGGTCGGAATGACTGTCGGGCAAGTGGCGCTTCTTGTCCTGGACGGACGTAGGCTGGCTCTGAGATCCAGCGAAGGACAGTTCCGTGACGCCGTTAACCGACGCGCTCCCCACTGTCCTCGGTGGTTGAGCGACGGAATTTATTGGGGATGTCGTCTTGACTCTGCACTTCTGCGGACGGGTTCCCACCCGCCTTCTTCCCATTCATCCATGGATGGCGACGCCGGTAGCCCTTCGGTCTCCCACTTCAGTGAACCACCTGCCAGCCCTGAGACTGACAGATCCTCTTTCGTCGCTGGAATGAATAGCGCGTCCGACCTTGGTGTGGAAATTGAAGTGATCACCGTGGACTCTGACAGTGATGCCACCGAGTCGGATTAGTATTACCGACACTGAAATAACTGACGGTGTAAAGACTTATAATTATATCGACCCCAATTAGGGCAATTCATTTAATTTGATAAATGAGGCTTTAGTTATTCGTCTGTTTGTTGAGTTGCCTGGTCGTTTCAGTTCTTGTTTTGTGTTATATGGCTAATGAATAGGGTAGCATTGGATTGGTACTTTTGCGAACATTAAGGAAGTTGTTTGCGATTATCAGCTTGAAGACTTTTAGGCGTTTCGCCTTTAGTATGCTTCGTTATGTTAATTGCTATGCTTTGTTATGTTAACTGTTACTGTTCACTTTCATCTGCGATGACGTAGTTAGCAGTCTCCGCCGCTGTACTCTCCAAGGGATGTGGGAATCCCTATCATGCAGGGGAGGGAAGGTGTTGAGAAATTGTCGCACCAGGGGACCCCCTCCCTTTCTAGTCGGTCTTGTTCCCACGGTCAGCGCTCCTCGGTTTCCCTGATCGTGCACCTTCCCACTCAAGCTTCGCTCCTTCCCCTCGCTTTTCTGTCGTCAGCTCTCTTCTCAATGCTCTCTCTTTCTCACGCTTTATCTGTTGGCACTGCTCTTGTTTGCTCTTTCCTCCCTCGCTTTCTGTCGTCAGCCTGCTCTTCGCCTGTCGGTGATGCCTTTGTGTGGCCGTGTTTGGTGGGAATTTGCTTCCTGAAATCTTCGCCAGGTGTTCTCTTTCCCACGGTCGAGGGCGGTTTCAGCGCTATAAAAGGGGGCCCGGTTTTAGTCGAAAAGAGAGTCCGAGGAAGACCGTCAGAAGGAGCAGTCGAAGCACGGCCTGATCGAACCGAAGAGAACAGTATGATCTCCGCCAGCCGAGGGAACAGTTCGAATAAGTCCGACATAGCGACACGGGGTCTGCCGGTCAACAGTAGGCTACCTGAAAAAGAGTACGGCAGTGAGATTGTGAGGAGGTGACCACTCGTTCGTTGAGAGGACGACCGGCCAGGGCGAGATTTGGCGTCTGTCAAGAAATACAGAAATATTGAAGAATTGTCGTGGTTAAGTCCTCTGCCGGACCGGAGAGGCCGAAATTCGCGCGTGACATCCTTGTAGTAGAGACCCCCAGATTTCGCCACATAATGTTGCCAACTGATTTTTCAGTGCATGAAAGAGACCAATTTGTTGAACTGTCGTGTGATGGAGGATTGCAGAACGAATTCAAGAAAGACATTTTGTGCGATTTCTGGCTGAAGCAAAGAGCTGAATATGGCTTAATTTCTGATCGAGCGTTAAAATTTTTAATTCCATTCAGCACATCCTATTTATGTGAAGCTGGTTTCTCAGCTATGCTAGCCATCAAAAACAAACACAGAACAAAGCTTGAACTCGAACCAGATTTGCGATTGAAATTGACAAATATCAAACCAGATATTGCAAATTTGTGCTTGTTAAAACAAGCCCACAGCTCACATTAGCCGAGTAACTAAGTAACACATTCTAATATTGATTTTATCTTTCTTTTTTGTTTTTTTGTTGATACATTCTTAACATTACAAAATGAATAAATAATAGTTTGCTAGTAATTAGTTTGCTGTTAAAACTAATAGTTGCTAAAACTAAACATCATTTTAAGCGTTGTTAAAACCTTGCAACCTTGCATTATTTGTCTAAGTGTTTAGAGACTCTAGTCTAGTATAGTCTAGTCATAGCGCACCTGGTGGTACGCAAACTTTCGATTTTTTTATCTGGTGGTACAATAAAAATAAAGTTTGAAAACCGCTGGCCTAGATGAACCCAAAAGATGCTAGAGGCTGGTCGTCGTGCATTTCAGAGACGTGGTGCAGTGTGGGATATATCAAATACCTCGGTTGGAGAACTTGAGATGAGAAGTGACCTGGGATGGAGAAAGACAGAGACAGGAAGATGATCGGGTAGAACGAGTTGGCTAGGTGATAAACAGTCTCCGAGCACATTAAATTTTGAAGTAGCATTAGGTTGATGATATGACTTGGTTGTGGATTCACTAATTTTTAGCCAACGCAGTTATTTCAGGATAGGAGCGACGTGATACTACCCAGACATTCTGGAAGCAGCTTAGCTCTAACTTACGTGATCATGTGACATTTACCTTCTTGAAATTAGAGTTTATAATCAAAAAACTTCAAATAGATGTTTTTTTGCTCACAACTCTTGAAATGGATTTCGGTTGAATCATTACGCAAGTATAGCGCTCATCCCAATAAACACAGCGCCCAATTGAATTTGATTGAGATTGGAGAAACGGTGGTGTCCAGGAATGGCAACGGTGAAATGTGGTCACTCTAGTCCTCGTGCTTTTTTTCGAAAAACCAGCCGTAAATTGGTTCAAGCCAGCCGTTAACCAGTAGATAACGTCTAGAGATATGGCCACGGTATGCGAGTTACCTGGAAGATCGTAAACGATTTCTTCAAGCGATTTATCCTGGCCTTCCACATTGAGAACGGGCTGAGGACAGTTTATGCCATGCCTCGCCAACAGAGCCTGTACCTTGTGTTCAGCGTCTTCAAACATAAATTTATTTCAAATTACAATAGGTGCAACGATAGGTTACGGTGTACGTTGAATTTAATTATATTATTCTACTTATAAGGTCAAGAATTAAATAATAGTTGCACAACTAGGCCTACATGTAAGTTGTTAAGGTCGCCTTCGCAACTAGCTATGACATTTAGTATTCCTTGGTAAGGTGCCAAATTTACGCGAAGTACTGATATGGTCGAATCATCTAGAAATAGTAGGTCTATAACTTGGTATCGGTTTCACAAAGCAGAATAGCCTAACCTCCAGAAAGTCTCTCGGCACATACAATTCGATACAGATCTTCCCGGCGAGCCTAATTTTGGAAAAAAATTCTCTGCGTAGAGTAGGCCTATTGTATTTTATCATTTTGTAAAGCGCCTCTGGTAGGGTGAAGTTGACCAGCAGTTAGTAGACCACGGTTTTTGGCTAAGTCCATATTGAGTGGAAGGACTAATCGTGTGGGTGGAGCATCTGCCAGGTGCTGCCAATCATTAGGTGGGCGTGGCTTAATTGTTGTTCTAGCTCTCTGATTGGCTGTTGGACTATTAGGTGTATGCTATTGTTTTCGTGTATGTGTCTTTGCATGTGTATATGTTTGTGTGTATTTTTGTGCCTAAGTATGCTTGGTTATATTTGTGTGCATGCGTAGTACCTTCTAGAATGTTTTCTTATGTTTGAAGCGCCCAAGTGACTGTTTACGCGAGACGATAACCATTGTCGCCCGTGATGAAAGGCAGCAATGAAAGGTGTGATTGAGGTCTCCTGGGTGTGCGCCGAGCGGAGACGGGAACAATAGTAGCCTGTGATCAAAGGAAGCAATTAAATGTGCGAAGGTGGTCCCCAGAGGTACGCCGACCTGTCGAGGTGTAAAGAAGGGCGCTGACAGCACCTGGCAGGTGCTCCGCCCACACGACTAGTCCTTCCGCTCACTATTGAGTGGGACTAAAAACCGTGGATTACTAACTACTTTGACCGTTCAGAAACGCTACCACGAAGAGGAAGCAGGTTTTGAGAAAGAGGCAGTGTTGGGCACGAGACCAAAAACCCAAGACCGAGAGGTCCAACACCGATACTCTTTTTTATAAACAATTCAATTCATTAAGACGCTAAAACGGAATAACACGCTCAAAACATTAATTTCATTTCTAAAGAATACTAATCTTAATAATGGTCCAGAAAACAATTTTACCGGCCACTCTGAGCTTTTGCGGGTTCAGCCCCTGGCTTCGGACTAAGAATATCACACTGTAGATAACTTATAGTATACGATAGATAAATACTTTAAGGCATCTGAACAAGTAGATTCACATTCCGTTTGAGTGGTGTAGGCCAACTTGCACCACAGACATCGGAATTGTAGGTTAACAATGTCTACACTTTGTCGACCAAATAATTCAAAAACTTGGAATTTGTGATAGAAAATTTTGAAATTTCTGGCTCCGTTACAATTGCATTTTTCTGCCCATAGTAAAGTAACATGTATATAAAGATGGTCAGCACGCCATAAATCGATAACAACCGCGTAGAGTCTAAACATCCGGTGTCTGTAATAATTGAAAGTAACCGACAAATATCGAAAAAATTTATCTGATACGGCAAATGACCAAGAACGCTAATTTTAGACCAAGACCAAGACCGACGCATTCGAGACCAAGACCGATGGGCCGAGACCAAGACCAACACCGATGCCTTCGAGACCAAGACCAAAGTTTTCCGATCTCGAGACCGTCTCGAGACCAATTAAGACTGCGGTCTCGAGATCACATCCGTGGAAAGAGGGATGAGACGCTGTCAATTCCAGAGAGAATTTTACAGCGACCAGAAGGAGAAAGCGCATTCGAAAGAGAGGAACCAACTGATCTTGTACGAGGAACCGTGCATGAGGTCCAGTCAACTTCCTTAGCCCATATCCAACATCACACGCTTCTGCCATTTGATGATGATGATGTCCTCTCTGTCAGGTTCCCCGGCCCCTTCGTGGCCCCCTCTGTTGGAAAAGCCTACGTGTTCTCATCCTCCGTTAGAGGAGATCGGACTTGTTGAGCGACCTCAGACGCAGCCCATACGCAGAAGGATGAATCTCGGTGCAGTGTCACAAAAATTGACTCATGCGCTGCTACACGAAGCGATTCAAATATAAGTCTTGTAGAAAACAATTCATGGGCCTTATTGAATCTATAGCAACGTACGGTTTGCTCAGGAACACTTCGTCACTTTTAAACAGTTCTACCTGTAAGATCGTACGTATTATGCAGATGGTCTAATACAAATAATTATGGAATTGGCCTATTTATAAATATGTCGGACTACCATCACTTACAGTTAATCAACACTTCTAACCTAGAACGTAGTAGGCCTACCTCTCAGAAAAACTCATTTCCCTAAGCAAGCAATCCTGTAGCATCCACATCTAGCATTATTCCGAGGTTTCAGGTGGGATTTATAAATTCAAACATTCTAAAAATCAGGTGTTCATTTTTCGTATATCCTAGTCAACCAGCGGATTTTCACAATTTATTTCAATACAATGATAATTTTACAAAAGTTAAAAAGTAAAAATTTGAAGTCTGATATTTTTTCTCTCTCATATATATATATATATATCATACTGAACCAAAATTACAATGTCGTTGACAATTTAACCGTTGTCTTGTGAAAAATATACCGAATTAAATCCACAAGGAAGGCGAGTAACCAGAAAGCGAAGAAGAAGATTGTAAAGGGTGAAGGAGATAGGATAGGGCTTAGGAAAAGCGCTTAGGCAGAACAATTCTTGGAAGAAAGTGGAAGAAACTTCAAAGAAACCGGGTTACAAATGAGAAGAATAGTCCTTAATTAACTTATGAGTCAGCAGAAAGAGGTGGCAGGAGAGCGGTCGACGTTAGCCTACCAATGTGATGCTTGCGTGAATCCATGGAATTAAGAATCTTTAGCACGTAACCCAGTGGCGAGATCTTTTCAATGAACTGATTGTTGTGCTTGTAGCCTTGTTCAACAGTTACAAAGAAATTTCGATCATCATAGCTATTCATCTCTTTGATACTTGCAGCTGTGAGACCATACAAGTTTTGAACCAACTGACGTGCCATCTGCACTGAAACCATCGGACGAATTAAGCGACCTGGCTGTAGAGAAAGACCGCCTTCGCCCAACGTTTCAGTTTTACGGTTGGCGCCACTGCCACAGTCAATATCACTGTTAATGTTGTCGGTAGTTGATACACTAGAACTTGCCATCATTTGCTACAAATTAATGATTTCCTGTCAATAAATCAGCAACCAACCCAACAACCAACAAATGCATAAAATAAATAAAATCGGTCAATCAATAAACCAGTCGACTTCGCAATCAGCAAGTTAGCAAGCCAACCAGAATAGACAATACGTCAGTTCAGGATTGTTTAAAGGGTACATTTTGGGGCCAGTACTCCACAACACCCTCTGGTTTGACCCGCAACTGCTGACCAACCTAACCTCCAGTGATAGCAATGTTTATAAGCTATGTAAGACACTTAATAGTGTCGTGTATCTGCATATATACCCGCCAATTGAGAGATGGAGTCATCCATAACCACGTTATCAAACTGTGTCCAATCAGTTGGAAGCCAAATCAAAAACAATGTTGTCGAATATCTGCATAAATTATATAAATTTATGGCAGAATTCGAGTCAAAGTAATGTGATCGATGTCAGACTATGATGTGACGATGTCTCAAATAAATTAGGCCTACTCCGCCTAACTTTACGCCAGCATTTATTATAATAGGCCTACCTAAGTACCGTCGTCTAAAATTTCTATGGGTGTCATGGAAGATCGGCAACTCCCCTGAAAAGAACATATAGGCCTAGGCCTAACCAAAAAAATTGTCAATATCTGGGAATTTTATTTAGACTTAAAATAAGCTAATATTGCTCCTACACATCGATGATGAGTTCAAACGTCGCAATCTCTTAAAAATTGACCGAATTGAAAGACTTCAACTAGGTATCTTCAACGATACAAGACACACTGTCAATAGGCCTACTATTTTAACAAGCCTACATACACACACATACCTTTAACATCTAATTATAACTGTTCTGACTTGGCTCATTGGTTCTATCTGACTACGTGGAATCAAATCACCTACTCCCACCCACACAATCGGGTTTTCGTCGCCATCACTCCACCGAAACAGCAGTCGTCAAAGTCTACAATGATATCGTCCTTGCCCTTGATTCTGGCCTCATAACCGCTCTACTACTATACTGGACTTTCTGTCGCCTTCAACTCTTCTTAAAATCCTTAAAGTACAATTCGGTGTCACTGCCTCAGTTGTTCAATGGATCGTTTCCTTCTTATCTTAGATCCCACATACAGAGTCAAACTCGGCGGATGTGCATCAAAAACCTTCTCGGTCCTTTTTGGTGTACCCCAGGGATTAATCCTTGGCCAACTCCTCTTTATTTTGTACACATCAAACATTGCTAACATTGCAGCATAGCATCATCATTCGCCTATATATGCTGATGACACTCAGCTTTACATAAAGCTCCTGGAAAAACACCGGCAATGTCCAGGCTAAAATCGCATCCTGCGTCCGGGATATTCAATCCTCTGTGTGCATCTATGCACCTGAAAATATATGCCACAAAAACCGAACTCATCTGGTTAAAAAGACTGGTTTGATAGGCGAAACACTTCTAATGCTGACGACACAATCAAAATCCTCCATATCAACTGAAACTGTGCCATCACGCCCTCCGACGTAGTCCTCGACCTCGGTGTATTTTTTACAGCAAGCTGTACATGGCTCACCATATATATGTATATATATATATATAATACCACCTCCAAAGCATGTTTCTTCCACCTCCCGCGCGGATTCGGCAGGACTGGTGAAACGCTGCCTGAACGAAATCTGCCTCCGTATCCTCGTTCAGACTCTCGTCATTTTTCGCCTGGATTATTGCAGTTCCGTCCTATCTGGACTTCCCATATCGACAATACAACTGCTATCATCTGTACTCCACTTGGATGCTCGCCTAATAAAAGGTCTTGGTCCAGATATCACATCACTCCGTCCCTTCAACAATTACACTGGCTTCTCATCCATGCCCGAATTCCCTTCAAAGTTTCCCTCCTCATGTATCACACATCTGCACTGGAACCTCCACCTCGTACATGACATCCATGGTTGCACCATGTTCTGCCACTAACTCAAGAGGACTCCACTCGGCTACTCTGGGGATTTTATCACACCCCGTACCAATAAGAAGTTTTGAAATCGTGCCTGTTCAGTTGCAGGACCCATGGAATGGAATGACCTTCCAACCACAGTCCGCCAGGCTACATCTGTTGTGCAATTTAAATCAAAATTAAAGACTTACCTATTCTCCCGTAGCTATATGGCTAGGAATGCAACCCAGCGCGCTTTCGTGCAAGACTTGTTTTGTTAAAGCGCGCTATAAATGCATAGCTGTACTGTAGTGTTATCTTGTGTTTACCTCGTGTTTGCCATTGGCAGGGCTGTTAACAATACTGGAAAAAAGTATTGCGATACCAATACCAATACTTCATCAAAAAAGTATTGCAATACCAATACCAATACTTTATCTTAATTAATCATTTAATTAATTAATTAAATATACATATCCTTTATCTTAAAATTATTGCAATACCAATACCAATACTTTCACCAATACTTATGGACGAGCAAATTTCCTGTTTATTCACACAAAACATTGGCTAAAGAAAAAGGAGTATAATTGCAATGTTAATTTTACAAAAGGCCATTCCTAAAGAAGAATAATAATAACAATTATTATTTTCATATATCAAAGATCAGTATAATTATAATAATTTTTACATAAAAATATCAGAATAACTACAATTACTATCTAAATTCAACCGGATCTCGCCGGATCAACGAATGAGTTGTGAAGAGTTAATCAGTACTTTTCATCTGACTAGCATCAAAATGGACAAAACGGACATGTGCACAATTCTTTTCAGTTCGTAAACTAATTATATTGGCCTACTCGAGTGTCATTATATAATGCATAGACCTATGTAGGCCTACTTTATATTAGACGTTGCTCTATATGTAGCCAATGTCTTTTGGGGGCACAGGGTCGGGCCTCACCATGCACGGCAACTTTATATGCCGTCGATCATGAAGGTACTGGATAACCGGATATATAGATACACTGACTGAGATGAAGAAGGAGGGGAGGCGGAAGCCGCACAGAAGGAGGACGAGACAGTTAAAGGTTGGGCAGAGAGGTTGCGTTACATGCTCCTGGATAAGGTAGGCCCTATTTGAACCCAGCGACCGATAGTCATGAAGATGTTTCGTCACGGATCATTTCAGATCTTGGCATTAATGATGCAGCTGCAGTGCAATATATGTCATTTACGATAGCAGCTGGGCTACAATCATCGTATATATATATATATATATATATATATTTAATTATGTATATACTATAAATCTGCAATATCAATTAGTATTAAACATTACCATATAAAGTCATGTAGTCAACCGTCGCGAAGCGACGATGACGATGTGACATGACATGACATATAAAGTCAATTTGTTGGGAGGCGAGTAACAGGTTCTAGTGGGCTTAAATGAAAGAGCTCTCTGTGCGACCGAAACCGCGTGGTCCATGCCTCCAATGGCTGTCAAAATAATTGACAAATTTTGGTCTACGCACAAGTGCACAAGTCGGGAAAACTTCATACGGCAACTTCATATGTCGTCGATCATGAAGGTAGCGTACTGAAGAACCGGATATATATGGATAGGGTACACTAAATGAATGAGCTGAAGAAAGATGCAGGAGAGGAAATTGGAGCCGCACAGAGGGAGGACGAAATAGCGAAAGGCAGAAGGAGTGGTTGAGTTACATGTTCGTAGATTAGGCATTTCAATCCTTCCATCCGATATAGTTAGAATTCGTCACATATCATTTCAGATCTTGGTCTTCGGCTTGAAAGTAATTAATGCCACTGCAGAGCAGTATGTGATATACGATACCTGGGCTACAATCATCGCATATATATATATACACACGATAATTCTGCCACATGGCGATATATACGATGCAGTGTGGGGTACCCTCACCCCTAAAGCAAATGCATCTCAACGGATTTCGACAAATCCCATAAGTCACACAACTGCGTATGAATAAAAAAAACTCGAAATATAGTTTTAAAATTTCTCGAAATTCCGGGCAAGCCGCAACTCGGGCAGAACAAACTGCAGCCCGGGCACTGCCCGTAATTGCCCGGGCATGGGTACGCCACTGGTATACAGGGAGCCCATTCCCAGTCGCAGCACCAGCAAGTCAGCCAGTCACTGGCAGGCAGTCCGAAAACGAGGTACAATAAGTTCAGTAACTGTTTTACACTCACGTTCTCTTGAAAGTGAGCACTGACTATCCACCGTAAAGTCACGTAGTTTAACTATTATCTTATTATTAGTTTGCGCGCCGTAGAAAAATTCCTGAAATGAATCGAATTAGCAGTCAGCAAACGATATACTCTTTCTTCAAATGTCCTAATGCTATAGAAGGTAACTTACTCAGTTTATATTCTGTAACATAATCTACGAGTATTAACACGTTTTGTTGACAGTAATTAAAATAGAGATCATTTGCCCGTTAACTATATGCTAAGTTAACTATATTAATGAGTATACTTGTGTGTCAAGGTTTTTTTAATTTTATTATCGGAATATGTTTAAAATTTTGTCAACATAGAAAACGCTTTTATATAAAAGCAATAGGAACGAAAAAGATTATTTTTACATCTATGTATTGTAGACTGCGTGGTTGCCTTACATGATTTTACTCTAAAAGTATGCCTAGAAGCAAAATGAGTTTGTATCCAGATTACTGATATCTTTCTGCGATGACTTGCTGGTTCATGACGGCATGAACGTGGAAACCGTGAACACGATGGCTGATGGAAAGCCCTTAACCGTTGAGCCATGCACCATAAGCATTGGACCTCCACTCTGCGCAACATGTATAACATGAGCAAGTTGTATATTTATTTCTATTTGCGACAAATAATCGGAAATATTGTGCGTACGGTCGATATTAAGACACTGTCTTTTGTGTAGTCCATCACGGCGTTGACTCATTCCTGCTTTTATCTCTTGCTCCAGTTTGGCTCATGCGGAGTCATGCCCTTATCGGTAATTAATTGGATTGCTGTCCATGTTGGTACTGTGGACTCCAACAGGTCTGATGTCCCCAGCAGCGCATTCACTGCCAGGCAATCGCCCCTATTGACTGGCACCGTGTCCTCTTCACCTCAACTTCGGCCTCCAGAGGTGACTTTCTGATTCCACATGCTCGCACAGAGTCGCATTGCCACCAGACACAATTAATAGAGCCTTCCAAGTTTTGGCCCAGGGTTTTTGGAAGTTTCCTTTTTACCTGCGTTCTCTCCGGCGCGGACCTGTCATGCTCTCTATATATATATATCCGCTTAGGTTTTGGGCTTCTGGATTTTAAAAAGATTTGGAGATCCACCACCTCTGGATGAGCAATTTAACCACTGGGTAACCGTAATGCGCTTGCTCGCGTAAAACATGCAGTTGACTCCGTGTAACGAACCCGGGCAAGTTGTTTGCTCACACATGCCTCTGTCATCAAGCAGTAAACTGAGAAAGTCCTGTGATATCACTGGCCCCGTGTTCAGGACCTTGGGATTCGTCCATTGCCGGCTCAAGGGCCTAGGAAAAGGAGACGAGCGCCTCTCCAACGTTCCGTATGGAATATAGGCTGACTCTACTACTCAAGGATGTGCGTAGAGGAGAAAACACTATAATTATATCCGATCGTTTCCCTATTTATAGATTTCTTCCATTCACATCCTATATCGTAGATCGTAGATTGCAACAAGAGACAATTTTCTGAGCGTGATGATTTATTGCTCACCATTACTTAATCGCAAATTTTTCAAGTGGAAGAGAAATATTATAGTATTTTGTCACGGTGAAAAAGGTATTGGTATCGCGTATCGATTACTGGCTAAAAAAACTATCGCGATACACACGCGATATCGACCAAATAAATCTATTGCGATACACCCTGCGATACTGCAAAAAGATCGCCGATACTGAAGTATCGCGATACTTTATCGCGATATTAACAGCACTGGCCATTGGCCAATACAGTTATAACTTTTCATCTGTAACCCAAACTCGCCGAACTATTAGATCTCCCGTGTGATCTACTGCGATTTCGTGTTAACCTCTGCATTAACCTCGGCAGTGGTGACGAAGGTGAACGAGGTGGTTTTATCACCGGACAACACGCAATTGACGAAGCTGCATATATATGGTAGTTACAGCTTCGTCTCACCAAGTTGACGTGCTGCAGAAGACTAAGTTCTTTGCTCAAATGTCACTATAATTAAGGTCACGACTAACGGTAAGAAGAAAGGTAACCAGAGGAATGTTTCACAGTTTCAGCCAACAGTTGAAGGTCCACACTAGCTATCTATGCCTTGCGCGTTCTTAGAGCCCATGGGCTTCATGGCGTGGACTGTGGCCCTATCTGATGTTGTACGGGCTACTACTCTGGCCCATCTTCTGTATGCGTCTCCAGCAATGCTGTCACTAATGCGACCCATCGCGCTCGTCTCAATGTTGTTGTTCGGAAGCTGGTGTAAGGTAATGTAATGTAAATCCTCGAAAATTTCTCAGCGCTCACAAAAGCCACGCCAGGGAGACCAGCTTTTGAACCGGCGTAGACCAAATCAAGTCCGCAATAGTCAATCCTCTCGTTTCTTTCCGGTGCCAGGTCGAAATCCGGGGAGTCAAACCGAGGAGACAGCATGGTGCTACGGTGGTAGTGGGTGATGAGGGTGGTCATGTGGTGGCGCAGGAGTAGTATCTGGATAGGACACCTTGAAGACTTTGGTTTTTAGTCATGAATGGAAAGTAGCAGAGGATAGTGAAGGCGGAGGAGAGGTTATATTTGCGTGTAGAATGTGGGAATGAGCAAACTGACAGTTCTTTTAGTAGTCCGTTCCAAACGGCTGATGGAATATAGATTAAAGAGCGGTTGCAGAATTTCTGAGACGATGACATTGCAGGTCGAGATAAAGAAAGATATGACGATGAGCGAGTTGATCCGGGGGTTGGATTGTAAGTAGGTCACGAATATAGGAGAGTTGATAGGTTTGAAGTGCGTTGTAGGTGATAGATACAATTTTGTAGTGGATGCGTTGAGGAACTTTAAGCCAATGAAGTGATTTAAGAACAGGTGTTATATGATGGTGTTTGGGGGGGTTTTAGTGACTGCGCGGGCAAGAGCATTCTTTAAGGATTGTTAGTTGTTACCTATTCACTCCATCCTCGATCGCACAATCCCGCGCGCTGACGCATTAACTCGATGTGGTTTTATCACCCGAATGCTTCACAATTGAATCTTTTCCTATTGTGAGTGTAACTAGGCCTACTATTGTTTTATTTCTATTTACTCTAGCTACTCATGGGATGTCTGTTGTGTAATTGCTAGTTATGAATGATTATTTTATGATTGTAGGCTACATTATTTTACTCTAACTACATTGATGATGACTGCTGTGTAATTGCTTGTTATGTTTATTTTGAGAGAGTATATTTTTTAACATTCATATTATGATGTGCCCGCAGTGCGTTTGCAAGCGATTAAATAAAGTACATACTTTCTTACTCGCTTTTATTCTGAATTGTTTTGAGGCGTCTTGTTTGAGAGGATTCAACGTTATGAAAGAGAGAATTGCAACAATCTTGTTTTGAGTGAAGAATAGATGTGGCTATATTGTACATGCAGTCTTGCAGTTTAGAATTTAGTGCAATCGACGAAAGCCTCGGATGTCCATATAGCAGGTGCGAGATAGCCTGGTGATGTGGTCGGAAAAGGTAAGGTTCTTATCAAAGATGATTACAAGATTGTGTACAGGAGAAGAGTAAGGCACGGGAAAATGTTTTTTTAAGGAAATCGGAGTAGGTAAGTTTATTCAATTGTTCGCGGAGGCCAATGATGAACAATTCTGTTTAGACAGAGCAGGTTGGTGGTCATCCCAAATGATAAAAGGCAATGGTATTTTGATTGTGATTTATTGCATCTGTAAGTGAGTGAGGGGAGAAAGATAAGAACAGTTGTGTATCGTCAGCGTAGAGGTGATGATCTACAGAAGACGAGGAAATGATTTTGCTGAGTGGGAAGGTCCACAGAATGAGTAAAAGAGCCTCAAGAACAGAACCTTGAAGAACACCGCATGTAAGGCTATGAGGACTAGATGAGTGATCAGAGGCATTGACAGTGAGCGTGAGGAAAGGTATGATAGGTCAGTACCAGAGATTTCAAAGGCAGAGGAGAGGCGTTTGATAAGAATAGCATGATCTATGGTATCGAAGGCGGCAGAAATGTCTAAGAGACATAGGCCAGATGGTTCTACGTCTTTTGATCCCCGTAAGTTGATCCCCGTCAATTGATCCCTTCGTCGATTGATCCCCTGCCTGTTATTGAACCGAGCTCAATTGATACAACATTCATGTTCCACTTGCGACCTCCTCCATTTATTGGAAGACCGATGTAAAAGAGAACGAAATTTTAAAATGATAAAAAAAATACAAAAGAGTAATTGAAAGTCATGATTATGATTAGTTTATCAGCATAAAGTCCTAGGCATAAGCGTCTATGCATGGGATAAATGAGCCATTGTGCTGAGATATATATATAGGCCTATAATGTATGGTATTGTGTGTCATGGCGGCTGATCGGTTAGAGCGGTCGGCCCGTAACATTCAGTGTGCGCTAAGTGTGCAGGTTCGACCCTGTTCCGAGGCGTCAGTCATTGTGTGGGGACCTTGGGCTAGTCCTTCGCGCAGAATTGCTCTGCAGTTGAACTGCAATTGCGCCGTCCAGGCATGTGCACTTATGAGCAAAAAAATGTTGGAAGAAGGGCGATATTAAGTTTCAAGAATAAAAAATAAAAGAATCTCCGAACGGCCGTAAGCGGTAACAGCACGGTGTGACACGAAGCCTGGACATTAATTTATTATTTTGTAATGTTATTTTGGAAATCAGTAAAATCAGTCTGTTGTTTACGAACAGTATCAGCTGCAAGTCTGTGACGCGCAGCCTAGAGATTCGAGGGGATCAATTGATGAGAGGACCAATTTACTACGGGACCAATTGACGTGAGATCAACTGACGTGCAGGGGGGTCAACTGACAGAGATCAATTGACGCGATACCAGCAAGACACTAGTTGACGACCTATCGCCATGACAAGTTTGTTGTATATTGAGGTGAGAAGTGTTTCGGTAGAATTGTGTTAGGTGTTTGCAGATTGATTTGGGTTGAGGAGATAGTTTGATGTCAGGAAGCCATTGAGACGAGACAGGACAACTCGTTCCAAGAGTTTGGATAAGAAAGAGAGATTTGAAATTGGATGGTAGTTGGACAAGAGTTCTTTGTCTAGGGATGGTTTTTAGGAGTGGTTTAACAATTGAGTCATTGAAAATCATAGGAAAAGTGCCAGATGATAGAGACAGGTTGATGATCTTGGTTATAGCAGGAACGAGAAGAGTTGCACAGTCTTTTAGCAATGAGGTTGGAATTGGGTCAAGGTCACATTGTTTGTTTTGAGAGGTTTGGATGAGGGTCATGATTTCTTCGTCAGTAGCAGGCTCGAATATGTCAAAAGATGTACCAGGTGGCAAAATTGTGTCGCCGTGATAGTCTGAGGGGGATGATGATGATGGTGATAGGAGAGTCTGTAACGAGAGACGGAGAGAGGATACTTTGTCGGTGAAGAAGGATGCAAACGAGTCGGCAATGGATACATGTGGAATAGAGTTTGGAAGAGAATTAGAGGAGCCGCGGTGGAGAAGATTATTAACAGTTTTCCAAAGATTTCGAGGGTTGGACGAATTTGAGTGAACGAGAGATGATAGGTAGTGTTTCTTGGCTGAGAGAAGTTGGTTGTGGTATCTGTTTGTTACGGTTTTTAGTCTTGTAAGAATGTATACGTCACCTGTTCGTTTGTTTGCCCGATCCAGGCTTCGGCGCGATGATTTTAGAGCTTGGAGAAAAGAGTTGAACCATGGATTTTTTGCATGAGATTCAGGTTTGGTGATGATTGGAGCATGTTTGTTGATGAGTTCAGACAAGGTGGAATTGTATGCAGACAAGAGATCGTTATGGTCTATTGGAGGATTGAGGAGCAGGGAGAAGGATTTGAGGTGGACTTTGAATGCGTCAAGGTCGATGGAGCTGATTCGGCGGAATGGGTGCAGTTTGGGTGAAGGGCGAGGAGATGGTTCAATGTTGAGCTTTGTGAAAATGGGATAATGATCAGAGGCGAGTTAAGTTCACTGTTGAGGATTGGTGATAGGCCGGATGAGACAGAAGTAATGACCAAATCTAAGGTGTGGCCATATTTGTGAGTAGGGAAATAGACATACATGTTAGATCAGATTGAAAGAATTTAGAGAGGAAAGTAACTCGGAAAGAAAAAAGATCGGCAGGGTTGTCGACGTGGATGTTAAACTCGCCAGTGAGAACAAATTTATGGGGTGTTGTAACAGCAATAGATAGGAATGAATTCAGGAATTGAAATGAATTGAAATCCTCAAGGAAAGCAAGCTGATGACGTCGCAGATCGGTAGATATTGGTCTCCCAATGGTGGTTCGTTGACAGTAGATCGTTAGTTTAGATGTCGGTGGTTTGATGATTACAGATATATTTCGACGGTTTTCTACGAGTGTGTGTGAGATGCAAGGACATCGGCTGGTTCACGTATTAGGAAGGCAATCCCGTCTCCGAGGTTAGATGTTGAAAGTTTGGATTAGGCTTTAGGCTGCCATGCAGGGTGAGCTAAGGACAGAGTAGCCGTCAGGTCTAGAATGGCAAGGTTGAAAGTTAGTCGCAGATGAAGTGATACAAGTTTAAGTTAAGGCGATTACATCAGGACGATGGTTAAATGATGAAATTAGGTCATGCAATGCAGTGTAATGTTTTTCGTTAAAAAGTGAGCGGATGTTGAATGTGCATAAGTTGAAGGTGGGTGTAGAAGGTGCCCCGGGGTTCAAAGAAATGTCGCCGCATGGGATAAGAAGTAGAGATGGAAACAGTTTCTGAAGTTTATAGTGAGGAAATAAGCCAGTGGAATGAAAGTGAGAAAGATAAATTGGGCTAATGCCGTTGTGTGCTGTGAACTCCTCTCTGGACAAATGTCCTTAGATGAACTATGCGAACGAGCCAATGTCTCTCTTTCCAACTCTATCCCCTAACCCTCACCATATTTCTTAGGAATCTTCTTCCTCATATTAGGACTGTGGAGCACCAGTTGCGTCTGCGTGCTCACAATAGGTCTGTTCCCCGGGTTGATGATTTTATCCGCCGTGGCTTCACTATTAGATGTAGTGATTAGGTATAGTTGGGGCACATGGCGTTCGCCCGGATAAAGACAGGTTTTTAGCCCTGGAGAGGAGGAAGACGGCGGCGGGGTTCATCAACCCCTCTACTGTGTGTCCGAAGTGTTCTCCGAGCGAACGGCGAAGGTTTCGAGTGAATAGCTGTAAAAGTGTGTAAATGCATAAACGTGTGACAGACACACAAAGAATCTCGATATACATGTAAATAAACAGTTTATATACATTGTTTATACTCTGAATACACCTATACCCTCTAACAGTATGATAGCACTTTGTGAAATAACTTATCGACTCACCTAGTTGTTATAATGTTTCTAATGAATGTGATGTGAATCCTCGAAAATATCTTAACGCCCACAAAAGCCACGTCAGGGAGACCAGGTTAATCACCGGCCGTATTCCAAATCAAGTCCACAATGCCCATTTCCCAATCCTCTTGTTTCTTTTCGGTGAGAGGTCGGAATTCGGGGAGTCAAGCCGAGGAACTTGGAAACAGCACTGATGCGTACAAATTAGGCCTACACGTGACCGCATCATCCGCATCTGCAAACGACCTGTGTTTTATGGGTGGGTGTGTGAAAGGTGCGTCGCAGGTTTCTGGCCCTGGGGACCAGGAAGATGGTGGCTGCGGAGTTCAGGAATCCTTCTACTGCGTGTCCTAGGTGTTTCCCGAGCCAACGGCGAAGGTTTCGAGTCAATAGCTTCAAAACTATGGAAATGCATCGCCGGACAGAGGGACACACAGAAAGTCTACTTTAATTATAAACTTTTTTAAAGTAAGTAAGTATATTCTTTATTGAACCAACTGCATAACCGTAATCTGATGTACAATATGTTTAACGGTACAGCATAATTCGCTCTCGATTATCTGCTTGTGGAATAACACGGTCATGCGGTCGTTGGGATTAGGAGATCGTCTTTTAAATATCACAGCAATACATTTTATGGTACAGCATTCTCATTCAAAATGATTTTCGTGCTAGATTGTCTACCTGTGGAACAATACTTCCTGACGCAATAATATAGCAAAAGTTTCACCTGATTTTGAATACAACGGCGTTGTGTGGTCGTTGATTGAGATATCGTGATTGTAGATGGCCAACCGAACTCCAGCGTATAATCTAGACTACTTATTAGTTCGCTAATGTTTAACTCCAGACTGTGTTTCCGATATGTCTTTAGGGCAATACTAAATGGGCACAGACTGAGCGTTTAAGGTGCATGAACCGATTTAGTCGGGATTATCTACTGGCTGTAAAGGGGCCATTATAGGCCTACTAAATCTGTACAATCGCCAAGCTTCATGCAGTAATAAAGGCGAGGAGTTGTGAACTTTGGATTGCGGAGCTAGGCTATGGCACTTGTGCCGTGCAAACATACAACCCATGTAGGCTCTGTTATGTCCGAAGTTCGATCTCAACAACCCACGATATCAGATATAGGCCTACAAGAATATAATTTGACCTGTCTGACATATTGTGGGTTGTTCTTGAAGCATGATTTTAAGAACGTGAACAAAGGAAGTCACCCGTTTCGCCTCCATTATCAAATTCATCACGTGCTTCAACAGCTATAAATTCCTGTGACTCAACTAGTAGATTTTGAATTTAATGACAGATCTAACAATCAATCACCCATAGATTCCACTCATAGGCTACTGTAATTAATCGTCTCGGTTCCAATAAAATGGAGCTGGATCTAAGATTCTTATGCGCAGTTGGCCTAATTGTAGCCCGTTCGCTATAAATTGGTTCATAATTTATGTAAAGCAAACATTGCGGTGGGCATCTAGATTACCTTTGAAGCTTAAGTATTCAGAGGCATAGCTAGGGCATTTTGTGCCCTTGGACAAACTACAGAATTGGCGCCCCTTTTATAATTTATTTCACATTTTTAAAATATATCTGAAGGCTATATTTATGCATGACTGTCATAGACGGTCTACACACAACTATTTTTCTTGGTTTGTCTTGCCCAAATTGGTCAAAATAACGTCAGAAAAATGTCTTTTCTCCAATGTTTCTCTTGCGATGCAAAGAAGAGCAAGATCGCTGAGACGATCTTGTTCCATTGAAGCACGCAAATGCCACAATATTAGCTTCAATTTGCTGGTCGACCACTCACAGCTTGCAATTGAAACAGTAATTTTTTAAGAATCTGCAGTGAAATGCGTAGATTTGGAAATACGTCATGAGTATTACGTTGCTCCTTACGGGCCCCTAGTGATCGCTGATCAGTGGGGCCCTGGAGCGCCAAAATCATGCTTCACAAACCTGTTTCAAATGAAGATATTTTGTGGCGCCAAAATAAAATCTGACTATAGCTTAGTTGGGATAAATCAGTTGGCTTCAAAAAAATAATAGGCTCAATACTTATTTTGGCGTCCCCTTCTAAATTGGCGCAAGGGGACACATGACCCCTCTGCCCCTAGCTACGCCTCTGTAAGTATTGCTATTATATATGCCTATATATATTGTTTAATGTGAATCATGCGATTTCAATCAAATAATTTTTCAGGCGGGGCCAACTATATTATGGGCCCTGATATAAAAATCTGTTTGGAAGAAAGCAAAAATCCTGTTTGCTTGCTCCTATTCATATATGACACTCGAGAGGGCCTGCTCATGGACATGGCTGTAAAGAAGATACGATTTTTATTATTTGTGTAGGCCAACTAACAATTTGAGTACGACAGCAAAGATCATTGGCGTCGCCCTCCTTCTTTATCCAGACTAGGAACTGGTGCTGCCAGAGTACGAAGAGTGACGGAGTATCAACAGTGCGACCTCATGAAAGAAGACATTCAAACAGTGATTGAATTGTCAGAGATTGGGAGCGTTTATTTTTCAACCCTGCCAGTTAATTCTCAAAAATTATCAGGGGGTCAAGAAAACTCCCTCAGGTCAGCTTTCTATGGCTTAATGTATTTTTCCACAGTCAAGAATCAAGTTCGTACTCCGAAAACCCACAGTCACCCTCTATAAGTTTGCCCGTATACCGGTTTCAGCTTCGTAAAAATTATGGTCGAGATATCTGGAAATATTAAACCCCCAGTTCAAATTTGACAATTCAAATCCTGCACTCAAATAATGAATAATTTTATCATTAGCAATGCACATATCTTTAGGATACTGTCGCGGTGGCGATTCGCCAAGTAGCCATATGTGTCTCAGCGTAGTCAACAAAACAGAAGCTTCTGGTTTGTAAATGTAGTAAATGTAGCACAAGTACATAAAATTAACAATGACTGTCGATCGCCCGGGAGACCTAATTAGGGACCAAACGGCCCCGCTAGTTTTTATCCAGTAAACTTAGGGCCACTCCGTTATGCATCAGATGTAACTAAAACAATTTATGACCGTTTTAACTAAATAAAGCTGCTATTCGATGATAATATAAATCGTGATCTTGACTATACTTAACTAACATCAAATAAAATTCTTCCCTACAGGTGTGACATATTTGCAAATCAAGAAAGCGCAAAATATTGTGACGAACAGTAATTTTTGTGCACTTAAGGTTAATCTTTATTAGATTATTAAGTGATAGTTTTATTTAGATTAGCTATTCAATGTAACTAAGGAAAGGTATTGTAGTATGATGTAGGCTCTTTGTATAGTGCATCTTTCCCCTTGTTGTTGTCGTCGCTTCTGAAGAAGTTGGGTTTCTTGTGGTTTGCAATTTACGATTTTTTTATCCAGTAAACTTCCGCCATAGGCCCAGGCATCCATGGCAGGGAGCATGAGGATAGGACCTGGACACGGGCTAGGAAGGTTTTGAACCCTATCTGGCAGTGACTTCGGCTAATCGAGAAGTTAGAGAAACTCCGGCTTGATCATTGTGCTTTCGGCCGCCATTTGCATTATGGGGTTGTGACTGAGTAATAGTTGATCGGTCACGGGCACAAGAGTTTAGCGATAGTTAATAGGTTTTAGATGTCTATAGTAAATAGCTACGAAGATTAATATGGCGCCGAATTATTGCGAAGATTAATTGACTTTGTGTAGTTCAATGTGTACATGTCATAGTGAGCCGCCTTGAACAATTGTATGGCATTAGTTGATTTGTTGTGACGCCTTATCTTAAGTTAAGAGATAGAAGTGTATCTCTGCATATTATTTCGTTCTGACAGGAAGTTTATGATAATTGTAATAAAGCGGCCTTTGATTTAATTGGCTATCTGAAGGCGTCGTCATTATTAATAGTATAGGCCTCACTAAGTCCTGCAATTTGCCCTATATAAAGTAGCGCATTTGTATAGCACCGTCGTCATCTTTATCTCGTCCAATTATCGCCTAGTTTAGCCTAGAGTCTGTCGAATGGAAAATAAGAACCCTGACGGTGAAGAGGGACCCATCGTCGCCCTCTGCCCGAGGTCCGCGGTGGAGGCATAGATGGAGGTTATATGGATCTTGAAGTCACTTTCAAGATGGCGTCGAGCGAAGGTTCGACGGCGCCAGAAGAGGTGGAAGAGGCAGCCGCCTCCTTGGACTTCTCCTTTCCTGGTGGGGAACTTCGTAAGGAGGACGGGATGCCCAGGTATACCGAACTGCTTGACTGGCCCGATCATTCATTGACTTCTATAGCACCTCGATTAAAACCATTACGACAGCATGGTCGTCGCCGCAAGGAGTCCGCCACAATACTATGGTTTTCAGTTATAAACCACAATTAAGACAGGACCATAACGTAATAATTTCGGTATGTTTGATCAGCAAACCAGAATTTTAATAATGCTATTAATGACTATATTCGCGCTATTTCAGTCTGGGAAATCATAGTACAAGCACATCATGAGCAAATGCTGACAAGTCACTGCATGCAAGAGTCAAATTTAACAACACCACCGCCCGACGAAAAAGGACTAATCAACCCTTTGTATTATTCATTGCATATAACTAGACATTTGGTCAAAGCTAAATTTTGGCAGCCTCTGACCCAATATATTAAAAGGAAGTCACTTGCACTTTTTTGTTTTGGCGTTTTTCACTTAGGTATTTATATTATATATAAATAATAAGCTTATAGGCTAATAGATTGTATGAATTAACTACCACTGTCAGTCAACAAAGAAATAATAAATCAATGGTTTGATGATTTATTTATAAAGTTTTTAGGATTCATAAGTATTAAAAAATAAGCCATTGCAACATTGTTTCATTTTAGTATTTGCAAAAACAATCTATATTAATTTTGCAAAATTGACGGCCGCTATAAATCAGTGGCCCTGGACGGCTGCCTAGTTTACCTAACAGACGAGCCAGCTCTGTACCTAAGCAACGTGAAAGTCTTTTGATTCTGGTTTATTGGTAAAGTCAGTGATTGAATTGTCGGGGGGAGGGTTCAACCCCCTCAGTTTGTTTTTCAATCCCTCCTAGTTAATTCTCAAAAACTACCTTGGGGGAGGGGTCCCCAGATAAACTTTCAGTGGCTTAGTGTATCCTAACCGGGTCCCTAGTGCTCAAGTCTTTAGTTATGATATTTTTTATTTTAAAAATCGTCTTGTTACAATTTCGGTAACATAACAATAATATCTAGTAGGCAATTGTGTGTGCATGCATTAACTGAATATACAGAGTTGCCTGTAATAATGAAGTGACCCGGTGAGGATGATAATATTATACTGCGTATTTTTTGAAGCCTCATCAGTCAGCATGTCGACGGGGTCGACATATAAGTCTCGGGCAGTGTCAGAGAAATGGCATGACCTCTGACCACTTTATACGCTGTGTGCCCACTGGGCGCAGCAGCTGCATGCACGTACTGGGATGATATTGGGATGAAGCCCATACAGCAGTGATATGGAATCTGCCACTGACCTAGATTTGTAATTGGTATGTACCATCAAACCACTTTCAGCACTGCATAAATGAGCTTACAGAAGTTTGGATTTTCCCGCCAAAGCGATTTCCAGATACTGAAGAATGTGATGGTCCTAATGGAGAAATTGAACCACCGATAACTAAATTAAGATGATGTGACAGTGTAGCTGAGAAGGCTGATGAATCAAAAGCTGGTAAGTGTGTACGAGAAATCTCGTTCTCACAGAAATTACAATAGCCAAAGGACAGCAAAACTGGCCTATAGGCAGTTACGTTAGTATCTCCACTTTCTCAATTTTCACTCCTTTATAAGGTATATCTTTTCATTCTTCAATCATCATGGCCCCAAAATTCTTTCAATAGAACAATTTGGTGAAATACAGGTTGCAAAAGTAAGCAAAGAATTTCCTGTTAATGAAATACAAGCAGCATAATATATTGCATAAGAGTATGGCATGTTCAACAACAGTGATGGTGCAATTTTAGGTATATGCCTAACGAGTTAAGTTAACGACTTTATAGTGCTGCCTGTATGCCTTAAGCTGATTGTGAGAGATGATTTAGTCAAATGAGTCTTTATCATATCAGGGAAAGAAACAGACTTATTAACATTCTGTTGATGACTTCTTTATGGTTTGTATTAATGGCCCTCCCTCTCGCGCATTGGAATGTCGAAAAGTGTGTTATAAATTGGTTGAAGCCAGGCAAATCTGGAGCCCTAGACAAACTCTAGGCTTGTCAACAATTGAAATTGCTAGAGTTCAAAATTAGCAAAAACTATTAGGGTGTCCTGTTTTCATTTATATCACTTCATTATTGGTAAAGTCATAATAATGTTCGCTGCATAGTAGTATAGGCTACCTACTATCAACCCGTTGGTCTTTCACCATATGTCGTCTCGGTTAATCTTTTCTGATATATAACGTGTCACTTATCTGAGTACATAGCCAATCTATAGGTATAAGGAATTGCCTTACAGACAATTAGCTAAGCCACGATATCAGCCAGACGAAGTATCTACCAACAGGAAATTATGGGTGAACTTAGCAACTCGCACGAGAGGTTTAAAATATACGAAATAAATTGTTTTATTAACACGTAAACGATAACTCTAATAATAATCAAAAGACTTTAGAAATGAACATTAAACTTAATCTGCACAGCGTGTTTAGACGACCTAGCATACAAGCTTTAAGAGTTATTTCACTTATACACGATCACGTTGATAATGAGTTCATATATATAAAGTTGATAATCAATTACTCAGTTTGAGATTTCAGAATAATAATAATAAATATATGAATAATTTTATCTAGATAATGACACAGTTACCGTCTACGTTCAATAGCGGAGTTCACCAATGCATCTCTAGCGGCAGTCTTCCCAATATCTTAATCTACTTGACTATACCTTAACCAACCCACGAACAACGAGCGATTCCAACCAGACAGGCCCTTTTTCTACAGTGCGCGGTTATTTTATACCGAATCTCGTAGTCAGACAGAGCGGCAGTGCGGTCAGACCGAGCAGCGGGTTCAGCCGAATCTGAGGGACCTAATCCAAGAATACTGTTTCTCTAGTAAGCCTGACCTGTGAAACAGACTGACAGGTCACCCAGTTCTGCCCAACCAGATAAAAAAATACCATCGACAATGTATCCAACGAGCCACTAGTTCTGACCTCTGAAGCCGGCCGAATACCTTTACTAAAAATACAGGCCGTCAGACCAACTAATATCATCACTAGTTCACAAGCAATAACCTCCTATAGTGACCCAGATCTAGTCTTAAGCAATGCCTCCCTGGAGTGGTCTGTCTAACTATAACGTAGCATTATATTGACCCTATGATACTACTGTAGATCAGTCTAGGTTAAAATCGCCAGCACTACAGATTCTTGTATACTTTGGTAGTAAATGAAACTGGAGTCTGGGACTCAAATATGATAACTACCTGAACAGCTTAAATGTGCATGTTGTTTGTAAAATTACCAATGTCTATGCCTTCATCTGCTGACTTCTGCAATTCACTATTTGTTGGCCTTCCCAAGGCACGCTTATCTTCCCTGCAGTCTGTTATGAACTCTACAGCCAGACTCATTGCTAGTCTGCCTCGTTACTCCCACATTTCTACCTACATGACCGACGTCCTACACTGGCTTCCAAGTTACTCTCGCATCCAATACAAGGTACTCCTCTTTGTCCTTAGAACTCAACAGGGTAAAGCTCCTAAATATCTCTGCGACTTAATGTGAAAGCCTCTGTCTGCTGTCTCCACCCGCCCTCTCCGGTCTGCGGATCGACTTGATCTTCTTGTTCCACGGGCAAGGACTGCTATGACTCAACACCGTGCTTTTGCCATTTTGGGCCCTTCTATGTGGAATGACCTGCCTCCTATTATCCTTAGCAGGCTTTTAATCGGGCTCCCACCCTCATTCCTTCGCTGCCTGAAGACTTTCTTATTTCCTCGGGGCTGTCACGCTGAGAGCGCTTCTGAATAGCCAGTACTGTAAGAAGCGCTATATAAATAACCAGATACGATACGAATGTGAGCCCCTATGGTGCTGACATATGACGTCGGCAGCCAATGTTACTCTGATATGCATGTTGTTTGTAAAATTACCAATATAAGCCCCTATGGTGTTTATATTTGACGTCAGCAGCCAATGTTACCCTGATAATTGTCATTAAACTGATGATTGAACAAAACACAGCTATTAAGATCAAATTCTTGTCCCCACACCCACCCACTGTCACCCTTTACAATTTAGCTGTTTCTTAATGTGTGAAATTTTAGTCTGCCACAAAGTGTGAATTTTCGTGAATGAAAACAATCTTGTCTACAGACAACGGTGCGAGTAAACTTCGCTTCGCGGTTACCTGCACCAGAAAAAATTATTTCCGATGGCGCGCTTGTGGCAGGCATTGCGAGAATTGTTCGTGCGAGATGCAATAGCCTCGGATACGTGTCACCTTGCATGCTCCACCAAGTCAAAATATCGTCCGCTGAAATATTCAGGCATCTGAACTGCTGAATTTTTCGTTGGATTGATGACTCAGAAGTTGAGTGTTTCACGAGCAGGTCGAGTTTCGCTTTCTTCCAAGGCGGAGCTTGATCGTCGAGTTTTTGGCTAGTCTGACCCTGAGCAATTGGCTTAGAAATAGCCTCCTCTTCACCTACGTACTTATGCAGCGCTGTTTTGAGTAAGTATACCGACGTCTTATCCTGCTCAAGCAAATAACTCTGGACTGAGCTCAAAGCCCGCTGAGACGGATCGAGCATTGCTGCTACAATGTTCAAGTCCGTCACTGGCAAGCGGCGATCAAGTGCAGAGTGCATGGATGCTTTCATTGCCTTCACCTCTACACAATCAGTGACAAGTCAGTCAAAGCGGTGACGATCTATGCCCTAAATAGCATTACTAAGCTAATTGTCGGATACTTTGCGCCGCTCAACACCTCAGTAGCTGAGTTGAAGACCTATAAGAATTGCACCAAATTCTCAATAATTTTCCAGTCGCTGTTGCCTATTAGGTTGTGCATGCCATGCGCTATGCAACCACATCTCTCACATCCTGCAAGCCGGCATGCTTTGATGATGTTGGATCCCTGGTCTGTGATGTAGACGATGTTCTTCTCCTCCAAACCAAACGGCGCCATAACCTTGGACAGCTCTTGGCCAATGTTAGCGCCGATGTGCGATTCTGTGAACACGACCGTTCTTAGAACCATGGACTGCATTGTGAAGTCTGGCAGACAAAAATCACAGTAACCGTCATGTACCTTCTCCTTTTGTAATTGTCAGTCCATAAGTCGGTTGTTGCCGATACAGTCCTTGGGGACTTTTCAAGCAGCTCCTTGACTTTTGCTGCTGTCTCGTCGTATACACTGTTTAATGCTGTGCTAGATACTGTTGTAGGTTTTGGTAAGTGGTCCTCAGCATGTATCACGTTGTTCTGGATTAGAAATCGAACAAAGCCCGTTTTCTCGGCCATATAGAATGGCTCAAGATAACGACAACACATCAGCGCGAGCTGACGAGCAATTAGCCACTTTTGTTAGTGGCTGTCATATCCAGAGTACTTATGGTTTGAACTTTAGCGAACACTGACGATATAAGCCTCTGCTCAGTTGGGTTACGATTAACTTTTGGTGGCATAATATCTGCTTGAATGGTTAAGGGAATTATACTTTTATTAATAGTTAGCTCGTCAGCCTTTCTCTGTATTATACACTACTTCATTCCATGATAGCATTCAAGTGAACTTATGTATACATGTTAGATATTTTATTTTACGTACAAATTAAGACGCTAACGATCATGATAACAGCAAACGCTTTGAATTATTTACTGCGATGTAGGCTCTTGACGAACAAACGGGGAAATTCAATAATTAATGCGCAATCTTCATTGTTACAAATATTGAAATATTTTTTTTAAACAGCCGATTCAAAACAAAAACTACGCAAAATGAAGACAAGTATGGCAGGTCTATGACCAAATCGATTTTCTCGTCTTTGACAATACAAGCATTTTAAAATTGAGATATTTTTAATTAATTAATCTGTGTATTAGGGATGATGAACTGGAAAAGGATACCGTGTGCATCACGCAAGTGTTGAGCCATATTTGTTGTGTTGACTGACTGGTTGTAATTCTTTAATTGTCCCGTATCGAAGCACACCAAGCAGTACACTTGATCAGGGTTCACCACCTTTCCAGATTTATCAGTCAATGAACCGAATGACTTCCACACGAAACTTTTTCCATCTTCCTTAATTTTTATACACAATTCTCTCAACCTAAACAGCCAAGCACAATAGTAGTGGAGTAACAATGAAGTAGTAGTAGCAGTGGAAGCGGAAGTAGCTAGTAGTAGTGGAAGTGTTAGAGGAAGTATTAGTAGTAGTAGTGGAAATGGTAGAGGAAGTAAGGGAAGTAGTAGTAACAGTAGTATTAGCAGATGTAGTACGAGCAGAAACAACAGCAGCAGGACGACAAAAACATTTATTTGTATCCATCGCCACCAAATGGCCTGTGTCACCCAGGGACTCATCGTGATGATGATGATGATGATGACGACGATGACGATGATGCGGAT
Source organism: Bimastos eiseni (assembly GCA_959347315.1). Classification (NCBI taxonomy): domain Eukaryota; kingdom Metazoa; phylum Annelida; class Clitellata; order Crassiclitellata; family Lumbricidae; genus Bimastos; species Bimastos eiseni. The sequence continues at coordinate 18,810,947 of OY365811.1, forward strand.
GATGATGCAGCTGATGATGTGAATGATGATTATGCGAATGATGAGGATGATGCAGATGATGATTCGGATGATGATGCGGATGATGATGCGAATGATGACGCGGATGATGATGCGGATGATGCAGATGATGATTCGGATGATGATGCGGATGATGATGCGAATGATGACGCGGATGATGATGCGGATGATGCAGATGATGATGCGGATGATGATGCGGATGATGCAGACGATGATGTGGATGATAATGCGGATAATGTTTCGGATGATGATGCGGATGATGATGATGATGCGGATTATGATGATGATGATGATTCGGATGATGATGCAGATGATGATGCGGATGATGATTCGGATGATGATGCGGGTGATGATGCGAATGATGATGATGATGTGAATGATGATGCCAATGATGATGCGGATGGTGATGCGGATGATGCGGATGATGATGCAGATGGTGATGTGAATGATGATGATGATGCAGTTGATCATTCGGATGATGATGCGGATGATGATGCGGATGATGATGCGGATGATGATGATGCAGATGATGATTCGGATGATGATGCGGATGATGATGATGCAGATGATGATTCGGATGATGATGCGGATGATGATGATGCAGATGATGATTCGGATGATGATGCGGATGATGATGCAGATGATGATGCGGATGATGATGATACGGATGATGATGATGTCTGACATAATTCTACAACAACACTATAAATGGGAAGACGAGGAATAGAAGGGCAAGGAGAGGGAAAGAAGAGGAAGATGAAAGGGAGCATTTTTCTTAAGCTAGCCCTGATGCAGCCATGTATACGAAGCATTAACTACATCCGATTCTATGTCTCAGCATTCGTGGGCGGGTAGCCAGTTTTCGCCCCGCCACTAATAATTCTATTCTATTCTATTTGAGGATTTATAAAGCGCCTCTCACAGTACAACCTAATCAGAGGCGCTCCCAGTACGAAAAACCCCTAGAGAAAAGAAAAGTCTTAAGAGAACGAGCAGAAACAGCTGTGCTACTAGATAAGATTGCAGCACGAGTCACAGCAGGAAGGCTGTTCCATGGCGAAGGGCCAACAGAGGCGTAGGCACGATGTTGAGCTGTGGCAGTTCTAGACTGCGGTACTAGAAGATCGTGACGGTCTAAAGAACGGAGAGGACGTCCGGTGGTAGCTGAGATAGGTTTCCTGATAAGATCACATAGATAGAGTGGAGCTTGACCCAACTTATGAAGTAAGTTCAATGACTAAACAACTGCGATTGAGAAGCTATATTGTATGGATTATTGTATTGAGAGCGAATCTATTTATTGACGAACCATCATGATGCCTAACTCTGCTTGATGTGTCTCTTTTCGAGATTGAACTTACAAACAACTGATTAACCAATGTATGTAGGCCTATGAGTGATAACTTTTAATAAGGCGCTTTTTATAGTACGTGTAGCTCACATGGGCGATTTCTCTGCGCAAGCCAAACAAAGAAGAGTAGAGAAAGAGCATCCCCTTAAGCGAGTTTGAAGTACGAGGTGTTGCCGACTTCGTTTTATTAGCCTCAGCATACGAGGGTGAAGGCCAGTTGGCCAATCCTCTCCGTCACAGTCTCATCTTCCTGCATTCATCTGTATAGATGGCGCAGAAATCTCGACACAAATTTCCACCCCGCGGATTTGAATCTCTGAATTCTCGATTGACAGTCTTATTACTACGCTATCGTGTGTATGATGCATTTACATCTAGACTTAATATTACATCACGCTAAGGAATGCACAATGAGCAAGAGAAAATGTCGAGATTTATAGATGCAATGTAAGTATATTTTACTTACACATTTCCCTGAACTTGTTTGTCATCCGCCATTATGATGTGTGAATAGGACTTCTTGAAATAATCCAGAAAGTCGGCGTAGATTGCAAGCGAAATTATTGTTGCCGTAGGATTATCAGTGAAGCCGATAGTGGCTGCCTAACACTGTCGGATATATATTAAGGAATCGATAGCGATGGTTTGGTCAGATGGCCAATTGCAATTTCCCATCGCGACCCAAATCAAGTTCAGGGTCAGCAGCTGCCGCTAGTTTAATACTTTAGACAGTTGTCAGAAGCCTATGAAATGCAGGCCTACCCGATTTGAACTGCATATCAAGGAAACCAGGCCCTTTGTCGTTGGCCTCATCGATACTTAGGTGACCTAAGGTGACTTAGGTGATCCGGACAGCAACCACATCGACTTGTGTGAAAACGCGTTGCTACTGTGCACAGGACTCTGGATAAATTATCTAGGGGTCAGCAAGTCAACTGTGCCGATTGTGTCAACAACTCTAATGGAATAATGGATGGAAAAAATGAAAGAGGAAGACCACATAGGGAATGAAAGATGACATTGAAAATGAGATGAAACAAGTCAAGAGTTGAGTCATGCTGCAAGCCTGCATTGAACAGAGAGCTGTGGAGAGATGTGGCCAAAACGGCATCAGACACCTACGGACGGTTGTTGATTGATTGAACATGTGCAAAGTTGATCAGTCGGTATACTTGTGCGAATATATGTATATATGATTATAAGTGAATATATGTATGCATTTGTACTTATGTGTGTAATGCATGTGCATATTTTTTTATGCGTGTATGTGGAATGTATATATGCATTGTGCATATGTATATATATATGTGCATAAGTGTATATTATATGTGAATAATAGATCCATGTATGACTGCATGTGTAAGTATGTGTAACTATGTGAAGTATATATATATATATGTGTGTGTTTGTATGTCATTGTGGATGTGTATATATTGTTTATGTAAGTAGCAATTGAACACACACATCAGCGTGGCTTCGGCGGCGCGCCGACAAATTGTCGGCGGTGGCGGCAGTGGCGCGCCGACCGAAAAAATTCGGTGGCGGCGGCGCCAAAAAAATTTCGACGACGCAGCGCGGCCGGCGTCATGTTCTAATTGAAAGAAAATGAAAGAGATAATGTGAACGGATTCTGTTCTTGGGAACCTCTTATTCATCATCTATATTACCTCCCTCAGTTCACTCATCAACGTATTCTCAGTCGACCATCAACTATGCGCTGACGACACTCAGTAATTCATTTATTTCTCTACACCCAGCTTCTCCAACTCCATTGATCATCATCTTCATGTCGTCACCCATATCTCAACTTGGATGACCCCAAATCTCCATTGTCTGAACGCCTCCAAACCCGAATTCATTCTGACTGGCCTCCGTGAACAACTGAAGATAAATCCTGATTCTTCTATATGCGTCAACCTTGATTCTACATCCACCCACGCATTCATTCCAAATTTTCCTGTCCGCAACTTAGCCTTCTTCAAACAAACCCCACTTCTCCCGTGCCTTACTCTTCTCCTGTCCTCAATATTGTAGTCATCTTCGATAAGAACCTTACCCTTTCCGACCACATAACCCAGATATTTCTCGCACCTGCTATATGCACATCCGTGATCTTCGTCGACTGCGCCCAATACTCAACTACAAGCCTGCATGCACAATAGCCACATCAATCGTTCATTCAAAACTCGACTACTGTAATTCCCTCTTTCACAATATCGACTCTTCGCAAATAAAACGATTCAAACAACCCAGAACGCTCTAGCTCGCGGAGTCACCAAAACCTCAAAAGATCATCATATAACTCCTGTTGCAAATCACTTCATTGTCTTAAAGTCCCTCGAGCATCCACTACAGAATGGTATCTATCACCTACAACGCACTTTAGACCTCTCAACCCTCTTACATTTGTAAAATACTTATACAATCCAACCGCCCGGATCAACTCGCTCTTCGTCATATATCTTTCTTTATCTCGACCTCCAGTGTCATCGTCTCTGAAATTCTGCAACCGCTCTTTAATCTATATTCCATCAGCCCTTTTGAACGGACTCCCAAAAGAACTCCGTCAGTTTGCTCATTCCCACATTCTACCCGCAACTATAACCTCTCATCCGCTTTCAATATCCTCTGCTACTTTCCATTCACGACTAAAAACCGAACTCTTCAAGGTGACCTATCCAGATTCTACTCCTGAGCCACCACATCATCGACTAGGCTACCACAGTAGCACCATGCTGTCTTCTCGGCTTGACCCCCCCTCCCAGATTTTGACCTGGCACCTGAAGGAAACGAGAAGATTCCCCATTGCGGACTTGATTTGGTATAGCGCCGGTGAATAAGCTGGTCTCCCTGACGTGGCTTTTTGGGGCGCTGAGAAATTTTAGAAGATTTACATTGCATTACATTATGCATAATCTTTGACCAAATCCTTAGTTTCGCTGATCACATCACACATCTGTCTCGCTCTTGCATCATGCATATCCGTGATCTTCGCAGAATCCGCCCTATGCTTGACTCCAAAACTGCATCCATAATTCACACCACATCAATAGTTCCCGCTATATTGAATTACTGTAATTCCCTCTTCCTCAATAAAGACACCACCCAATTAAACTGCCTCCAAGCCATTCAGAATGCCCTCGCCTGTGCTGTCACTGAAACCCCAAAGCATCACCATATCACTCCTGCCCTCAAATCACTCTACGTACTGGCTCAAAATGCCTGAACGGATATAATATAAGGTTATTTTACTCACCTACAACACACTGCAACCCTCACGGCCTTGAGCCTACATATCTCCGTCAGTTGAACCACATCGTTCAACCCGTTCCTCTTCCACCCTCACTCTGCTTCGCCCTCCCGTGACTTCATCATTCAAATTTGCAAATCGCTCCATTGCCCTTGCTGTTCCGCCTCTTTGGAACAAACTCCCTCCAGCATTAAGAAAAATATCCGAACCCTCCCACAAACTCACAAAAGCCTCACCTCTTGCTCTCTCTCTCCCCACAGGTCTTCACTCACAACTGAAAACACTGCTCTTTCGAAAATCCTATCCTGATTCCCTCTCCTCGACCCCCTCCCTCCCTCACCGTTTCAGCTCCAAACATCATCCATCTTAGCCGTCTGCCTGACTGACTCTCTGGATATTGACCCCCTTGTTCTGTTTTAATTAAGCGCCTGTGAATAAGCTGGTTCCCGTGACTTCGCTTTTGTGGGTGCTGTAGAAATGTTGAGATTACGATTCTCTGAATGTATACAGTGTATGCAATGAGCTGAAAAGGAGCCACGTACGCAAGGTGACTACTCAGAGGCGCTCCCAACTTCAGAGCAGCCAAGTAAGACATTCTGTTTCCTCGGTTGACCGGTTTCAACTTAGAAATTATTGCAATGAAATTTACCGGCCCTGTTCCTGATCTCTGTACAGATGTAGTTTGTGTGTCTCTACTTGAATATATTTTAAATGTCATATGGAACTAGAATGTTAGTCTACACCAGCTTGCTAAACATTGCAAAGCAAACTACACCGTGTCTCAAAATAAACTGTGCAAAATTGTTTTTGTCACAACTTCGTAAAATTTCCACCAACTTTAACAACTTTTGATAGGTAGATGACAAAATGGCTGAAATTTTATGCCATATATAAATTTTCCACCTCACCAGACTCATATCACCGCACTACCTTGTTAAACACAGATGTACCAATTTTATATAAAACGTTTACATTTTATTACTTGCAGCAAACTATCTGATGACTGAATTTGAGCGCAGTGAAGTAAAATATGATTTACATAGCAGAGTTTTTAATTGCTATGACAGATCTATTTAAAAGTGTTAGAATTGGTGCTCGAAATGTACCCCGTTTACCCGAACACAAGCGTTTAGAATTGGCGTCGGCGCTGGCCGATAGCCGCATCAACGATCGCCCACTCAGCGTTCAGACGCGTTTTGAGTTCGTCGACGTTGGCTATTCTGGAGCGGTAAACCTTCTCCTGCAGCACAATCCATATGCTATTGTCGACTGGGTTAAGATCCAGTGAACGACGTCAACGAAAACAGGCTCCTTCAAACAAGACCGACGACATCAGCAAGTCGGTGATGGTGTCGGTCGGCGTCTCGAAGCTTGGCTGGACTGAACTCCATTTCATCGAGCCGGGTGTCCAAGTGAATGATCAATGGGGCATACTATCGCGACAACCTTCTTGCCCAGAAGTTACTGCCAGATAGATATACGCCGGATATCCCAGGGCGAAGTTTATGTCTTTCAACATAATGACGCATAGAGCACGCGGCACTGTCTCTTTCCTGGAGCGAGAGACGCCCGACTTATCCTTCCAGAGTTCGGTTGAATTCTGCTTCACCTCCACTTAATCCTCTGGAACCGTCAGGAGGCCGCAATGTTTTTTTGCCCAGGTCCGACTGCCCGCGAGGCAAGTCTGGCTTGTTGGCTAGATATGAGAAAGATTACCAATGTCAACGATCTGAGCTCATTACGAATAACTTCGACTCGATTTGTCTTTATTTATTTTATGAAATCCACAGTCATCGAACAGTTATTGCACAAAACGCTGTCTTTACAACTTCTACTACAACATCTTCTGCAACGACTATCTTATCTGCACTGCTCCCTTATTTCGCACTCTCCACTCTAACGACTCTCTGCACTGACGACTCTCTGTCTGACTTTTCCAATATTCTTTTCCAACATTCTTTTCCCAACGTTCCTTTTTCAAACGTTTCTTTTTCCAACGTTCCGCTCTGCACCTATGTCTCTCCTATATATATACCCGAAGCAAAGCAAGACATTGTAGAGAGACATTGCAGCGAGACATTGTAGCGAGACATTGTAGCGAGACATTGTAGCAAGACATTTGTACACAATAATTGTTAACCAGCTAGGCAATTTTGCCACAATCTCCCCCATGGGCGAACGGGATGCCCCCATCCCCGGCAGTCCCAGCCAAAATTTCGCCACACAGCAGCCCAAAGCCCAAGCACCAAGCCTAGGCGATAATCATCACAACTCAAATTGTCATTCAAACACAAGAACCCAACAGAAATGCAATACTCAATTTCAGCACAAAAATCAAAATTCTCCAACTTGCACAACTAAGGGAAAATACAGTCTCCTGCAGTGCAACTTATCGAAATAAAATATCACATGATCCAGGGCAATGGCCCGGCGCAACAGCAGTGTTTAAACCAATATCTAATTTATTAGCCTCCGCAAAAGGTCTAAATTAGTGTCATCACAATACAAGAAACAGAAACACCTCCTGTGATGGTCCCACAGCACATACACTAATCAATGCTTACATACAATAAAGCATACGGCACCAAGGCCCAACATTCATATAAATATCAATGAACATTTTAAACGAAGAGGGAGAACATTTCCCTACAACATAAAGCGAGACAAACTATCACGTCCCGGGACCACCCAACCCAATAGCCACGTCGCCTCACCTGCCAGCGCGTACGACGTGTACGAAGTGGGCCCCGGTCAACCCTGTATGGGCAAGCCCCAGGTATTCTTCCATGAACTTCTTCGGGACTAGCACCTGCTCTACGTGTCGGGCGTCTTCCTGTAGAGGACCCCATTCCGCAAATAGAGGCGGTCCTTCTGATGCCACAGCACCTTCATAGCTTCGCTCTCTCGCAGAATGGCCACTGCAGGGCGTCATGGTCCGTTCGCAGAACGAACGGCCAACCGACCCAGCAGATACGACAGATACTGACGGTAAAGCTTGCAGAAATATACAATCGCCGGAAGTTCCTTTCTTGTCCCACAATAAGTCCTTTCGGCAGAAGACAGCAGTCTGCTACCATACACCATTACTCGTTCCTCACCGTCCATCCGTTGAGACAACACCGCCCATATGCCTACGTCGTAGGCGTCACAGTCCAAAATGGACGTCCCTTCGTATTTGGGCAGGGCCAAGATCGGCGTGGTGGTAAGGACTAGTTTCAAGTGTTCGAACGCCCTCTGGCATACGTCGTCCCAGCACCGAGAAATCCTTAATAAACCTACGGTAGTAGGAGCATAGCCCAAGAAAAGATCGCACATCCTTTAAACGTTGCAGCACGCGCCATTTGACTACATCGCGGATCTTTGTCGAATCCACGGATACTCCTTCCGGAGTCACGACGTGACCAAGAAAATTAACCGTACTGCGCAACAGGCAACACTTGCTTGGCTTCAGCTTAAGGTTCGCTCCCGCAGGCGCTCGAGCACCAGTTTCAATCGTTCCAAATGTTGATTGGGCGTTCTCTCAAAAATGATAACATCGTCAAAATTCACAAGACATGCTTAAAAGTTAAGCCCCGACAGGACGATATCCAGAGGCCTCTGGAATGTAGCAGGCGCGTTTCACAGCCCTAAGTCCATCGGAACGTACCCCTGCGGGTCACGAACGCAGTTTTATCAGCATCCGCCTGGTCCAAAGCCACCTGGTGGGACCCTTTACGTAGATCCAGAGTACTGACCACCCACCATCCCGTGTAAGACATCCAAACAATCATCAATCCTGGGAAGCGGATAAGAGTCTTTCCTCGTCCGTTCATTTAACTGCAGGTAACCCACACAGAACCGTAGGGTCCTGTCCTTTTTATGGGCAAGCACTATGTTGGTGACCACTCACTAGCAGCAGGTTCTAACCACTCAGCCGCCAGCAAATTACTTAACTGCTCATCGATCGCCACTCGATGGGGAAGCAGCTGTCGTCGTAGGGGCTGCCTCACGGGAGGCACAATCCCGTGACAATCCTGTGTTTTAGGACCCAAGTCCTCCTAAGATCTAATTCACCTTCAGAAAAGGCGTCTTGGAATTCCCGCAGCAGCTCGCCTAACCGCGACCTGACATCAGGCGTCGCCTCCTTTCGAAGGTCCGATAATATTCTCTCGTAAAATGGCATGGAGGTACCCGGGCTTTGCCCTACATTGGCCGCCCGGCTTACCTCTACATCAACCGGTTGCAGGCCAGCAATCACCTGGTCCTTCCTGAATTGAACAGGGTTGTCGCTCAAATTCACCATTCTCACCCGGGTTGTGTCGGGGCTATCCACCAGCACGACTCGGGCGAGGTGGACGCCCGGCCTAATTTCTTGGGCCTCCGTCATCCAGGCCTGGGCCACAGTCCACAAATCCCCGTACAACGTACGCACTGGCACGTCTCTCTGACATTTCGGCGGAACGACCATATCTTCGGCGACCGCCACTCCTCTACACCACACGAACCCATTGCCCTTCACCAAAGGGATGCTATGGCGGCCAATGAACAATGCCCCCGGACCCAAAGCCCAACCGAAAGCGATGCTCCCTTAGCCAATTCTGCCGCCGACTCCAGAGGCATCGGTGCGACCTCTTCCGGTTCTGCGTCGTCGTTCTGTCGATCCCGACCTTGCTGGCAGTCGCGGACGAAGTGTATGCTCCGGCCACAGCGAAAGCAGGTCCCCGTCCGTCCCTGGTGATGATCGCCAGCTGGACGAACGTTCAGGTCCTGGTCGTTCGAATTCGTAGAGCGGCGAAGATCGGTCCCCGCCTGTCCCTGCCGATCGTTACCAGTGGGACGAGCGTCCAGATCCGGTGGCCTATTTCGGCGGAAGTCGGTCTCCGTCCGTCCCTGCCAGTCGTTAGGACGAGCGTCCAGACCCGAGTCATTCGTCGGCGTAGTTCGGATCGTCAGCTTCCGGAGTTTTCGGTCAAACTTGGCCTCAGAAGTCCCATTGCCATCGCCTCTGATCTTCCTGTTGCTTGGCCAAGAAGCCCTCCAACCAAGCCTGCATCTGTGGGCTCTCGTCAGTTTCAAGAGTCCCTCGCACACGATTCGGTGGCCTTCGCCGATCTTCCTTGGGAGTCGACGTACGATGTGCCTCCAGGCGAAGCGCGGTTCGGTATGCCTCGTCCAGCGTCTTCGGCTCTCGCTCACGCTCTTTTAGCGAGAGCTACCTGTCTCTCATGGCCATCAGGATCCTTGGCGATGATTTCAGTGGTTTCATTGGACGGCAATGGGTAGGCTAGAAGGATCAAGCGACGTGTCTCGTGCAGCAGGTCGCTCAGGCTCTCTTTCGATCGTTGTGGTCTGTAGTTGAGTTGGGCACGGAAGGTTTCAGCTTGACCTTCCACCCCGTAGCGTTGGCGCAACCTCTCCACGAGCTTCTCATAGGTCGCGTCCTCCCGAGCCCCATAATTCCACAGCAGTTGGGTGGCAGCCTTCTCTAGAGTGCAGCGCAGGTAGTCGACACCATCCACGGAGGACCATCGGTTCGAGGCTCACACCTCGAACTGGGCCAGAAAAGATTCAAGCGACCCAGTCCAGTCGAACTTCCCAGGCTTCATCCAGCGGCTTCAGACCATCAAAGTCGATATTCTCCAACACTCGGCTACGTGTATACAGCGTGCTCCTATTTCTTCCCAGCGCGACTGTCCATAGGCGGCTCAGGGAATCCAGCAGTGTGTAGACGATCGCTCTGTCGTTTTCCATCGATAATGTCTCTCACCCCACTTCTCAGGTACGAATTTGTGGTGGAACTGATTACACCTCACTTCTGGTGTACCAATTTGTAACGTACTCAGGGTGGAGATATTCTTCACCATCGTCCACAGTTTAGTCCAGCGCTAAAAGCCTGGCCCTACCTGGCGGGCATCAACACTGATTCGGGAAGATCGGCCGTGCTCGGGTATCAGAATATAAAGGAGGAAGCCAGATTTCCCCAGAGCGTTGGTCGAATCCTGCAACTGCCGGACCAACGCTAGGCCCTATAGAAAGGAATTCGCCACACAGGCTAAGTTGCGAACACGATCCTTCTAACTTTATGACTTTCAAACCGTTCCTTCTTAGATTAATGTCGGACCGTTCTATTTATGTCGTCTTTCGGTTCACAGCTCAGCCTGGACTTCAAAATTTGGTTCTGGCACCACTACTTTAAATACTCATTTTTGAATTTCTTGAAAATTTCTTTGATCATCTATGTCAACTTCACACCATGTGTCGCTCGCTCTCTCCTCACATGATCAACACTTCGTCCATACACAGATTTACTCTAGGTTCGAACTACATCTATGCAGGTCTCTCTCCATAATTAACCTTTCAAGCACAAATCAACAGCCCAACTCTGCCGGCCGAAGTTTACTCACGTTCTCACCTATTTGCCTTCATTAGAGAAACGCTCTACTAGCCCCCTGTGCCCCAGAACATTTGTTCAAAATTCTTACATCTATTGTGCAACTTTCTGGTCAGAGCAGCTTCTTCTTATTTTCAGACCTTATGTAGGCCTACCTCGGTCTCGTCACTCAATGGATGCTCGTCTTCCCACCCCCCATGGCGCAATGCTACTAGGGGCCTACTGCTCAATCGAGAAGCTTTGCTTATGTCGACTGTATAGTTAGAACCATCTGAAGAGTTCTTCTGCGGAGTTCTTCTGCAGTAACTATGGCTTGAGCTTCTCAGCCTTCTTTTTCCCGTTTCGGAACTGCCTGACGATCTTTTTTTTCATAGACAGCACGAACTTGGGTCGGAACTGCCTCTGAATATCTTAGTGGCGCAATATTTATACTTCAATTCAATATTTCAATATTGTATTTATCATACCAGAAGAACATATAAGTAAAATGATAACTTTGATAATTAACAGGAATTGGAACAATATCAGCAAAAAAAGCCTCAAAGGCTTTGATGGTCCTGCTAGTAGGGCTGCCCTTTTCTTAGAATACAGGAAGCAGCAATATAAACAGACAATTCAGATTGAAAAAAACTTTAAAAATAAACCTAACTAGTTAAATAGGAGACGGATAGTGCACACAATTAAGTTATTCAAGTGAAATAGCTACATTTGATTCAAAGTCAAATTTTTTAAATTAAAGTTACGAACAATATTTGAAACATGTATATCAGTTGGAATTTCTTTCCACGCATATGGACCAGAGGATCGTCCAAAAAGGACGCTTGGAAAAAAGCCAATTTTTTTCACCCCCTCGTCTGCATTCCACTGACACCGGACGTCCGAATCACATGTGTATCAGGCACCATTGCAACTACGGATAATTATTTTACTGTGTTGCTTTTTAATAGAAATTTATTGACAAGGAATGAGATTGAATAAAAGTTATGTAAAAAACTTACATTTAATAAACACTTATTTGCATGTAAGCCTGGTATATCATTCTCTCAAATGTGAAGTATAGACTTGATTTTGGCAATAGTTTAGCGCGGTCACATGCGGACATCCGCACAGGACCCCCCTCTCCCATGTCTGCATTTGTCCGCTTTTCCCATAGACCTCCCCTTCCCCCTCATTGATCACGTCCTTTGTGTATGACCCCCAGGGTAGTTAACTGATAACTTATGAGTATTGGTTTAGCAGTAGACAAGTCAATAGTTGTATGAGAAGCACAGGGCATAGGAACTAATGCTGGATATAGGACTTTTATAGGTACAAAATAGTTATACAAAATTTGAGGTAATTGTAGAGTAGTAATTAGTTCGTCTTGACATACATAGTTTAGTAAATAGGCGAGTCAGCTGATAGGCATAAGAAGAGCAAGCGACGATGCAGTCCTTTTTAGAGAATATTTAATCTTGTTGGATATTTGAAGGCCCATTATGGATTACACTACGTTGAATATGGCGGAATCATCAAGTCACACAAGCTAGTACAATTGGCGGTAGGTAATAAGCCAGTAATTGCAGATAACATTCCCAGATTTTTAATGCTGCACTTTCTTAATATGTACTTTACACGTGAGGAATTGGATGACATGGATACAAAGAAATTTAGTGGCTTTGATTGGGTTATGATTAAGAAAGAGACCTCCACTATTTGTAAGCAAGCATTTATGGTGAGAACAGAATACTATGTAATTCATTTCATTTCGTTTTCCGAAATTTGATACCGCCCTTCTTCCAACATCTTTTTGCTCAGAAGCACACACACACGCCTTGACGGCGCAATTGCAGTTGTACTGCAGAGCAATTGTGCGCGAAGGACTTGCTCAAGGCCCTACACAGCGACGCTCCGGACGAGGCTCGAACCCGCGCGCTCAGCACACACCAGAGTTGTATGGTCTCGAGACAGTGTCTGGGTCTCGAGACAGTTTTTAGTGTCCCGGTCTCGGAAGCCTGCTGTCTCGGTATCGAGGTAGTGTATCAAACTTTTAGAAAGTGTCTTGAAGTGAAAGTCTTGTTCTGTCTCGAACAAGCGATCTCGGTAAGTTTCGCGCGGTCTTAAAATCTTGCGCTAGAAAGTGAAACCGGAATCTACGATAAACGGTAATTCTGGTTGACGCGCGAGTCACATGATATTGAAATCAATTCATTTATCTTAAAGTAGAAAGATGTCTGAGAGAGAACCTGAAATTGTGAAGTTTCCTTTTACGCAATTTCAGGTTATTGACAAACAATAGCTATGCCGTGCCGTTGGTCATTGGTGTAAATCCACCATAACCGATTTTGAGTTTCTCAGGGTGAGTATAAGGATAAGCGCATCTTTTAATTTCCTTTGGTATTTGGTATCGAATTTGCCGGTTTAAAATCGTAGAGAAAATTTCAGACGTGTCAAAAAACGCTATCATTATACTATTCAGAAGATAGGCCGATGAAGAAATATCGAAAAGCAAAACGCGGCAATATAAAAACTGTTCTCTGGAATTGGCACTGTATACATTATAAGTTTCAAATTTAAATCACAAATAAATCTTATTCACGAAAACTGATATATTACTATTTTACATCTTTTTATATAGGATAATTTGTTTTTTACCGTCTCGTACTGTCTCGAACCTAATTTCTCGGTCTCGTCTTGAAGTTTCAAGTCTTGCCTTCAACACTGGCACACACTGAACGTTACGGGCTGACCGCTCTAACCGATCGGCCACAGTGCCACACAGTGGTAATTGGTAGGGCTGTACCGAATATTCGCTTCGTGTTTGCTTCGGAGCTGAATATTGTGCCAAATAGCTGTTCAGTATTCGGTCGAATAGTAGCAGTCGAACCGAATACTGATATAATGACATCAGTTTCGGTACATGCGGTTACTCTCTCGAATTAACATAACCTATGTTGTGGTTTTAGCCAGACGTTACCTACTGCCTGGACAAGTGTATTGCAGTGTCAGCAATCTCATTTCTAAATTAAGCTAAATTAGTTCTATTTCAAGTTTACAGACTGGCAGAAGGATGAAAAATTACATGTAACCAACCGTTACTAAATTTGCTCAACTTAAATGTTTGCTTACATTTGGAATTTAGAAATTTTCCGGTAGAGCTATTTTGTACACAATTCTTATTCAGCCAAATAGTTGATCCAATTATTCGTATTCGGCCGAACAGTGATAATTAGGTTTGTAAATTTTTCGTCGCCATCACGGGATTCACAAAATTTGCGAATTTTGGATACTACCTCAAATTTGAACGTTTTGCCGCCAATGACGGCAGATTTGACAGTTTATTCGTGCTGCTCGTGTTTTTGATGTGGTAAAAGCAAAGGTTCTAAACATTAGTTACGACTTCGTGTGCGAAAACATTCGGTGGCTAGAGGAAGACGTTCAGTTTAGACCCGGTACGTTTCAGGTGAGCGGCGATCTACTATTTTCCAGAATATGCAATGTGCCCGTCGAATTTAATTGGAGGGATGGTTGCACTAACTACCCGAATAAGCACTGCTCACAAGCGCAAAGCACCTGCCATTATTGGCATGAATGGTCGTTGATTGAAGAAGAATTTGCTTATCTGATGCAGTAATGTAGCAGAGACGACTCACGAGATACCTTCTGAATATACACAAAACGAAAAACAAGTCTGATATGCAATCCTAGCACCATTAAACTACAGCATGTTTGAAACTACTCCGTCGAAATGACGCAGAAGTTGATCAAAGTCTGTCATGCTGGAGTCTGATCTTATTTGGAATGTTGTATAAGCATGATTATAATGCACTAAACATTAAACAATAGTCATTCCTAAGATAAAAGTGCATTACAAAGTCGAAATCATGAGGCCCATACACTGGAGGACAGGCTAAGGAAAAAGCAATCGAAGATGAGATTTTAATTACAGCACAGAACTTGAAGGGTTAATGGAAATGAAGAACAAATTCCACAGCATTTGTCCAGCAACCAAGAACCTCGAAAACTCAGTACTGTTTTGGTTCGTCTATGCTTGATTGCAATACACAGCGCATAAAAGAGTATTTCAAAGACAATGGACAACAAGGGTATATCTGTAATTGTATATGTGTAATCAGTAGTGTGTAATCATTAGCATGTCTATAATCAATTTTGACTAATTGCTAATCAAATTAAAGCTATTGTTAATTCACCACATTCAAATTTTGGGGGTCAACACATAGTTACAGAAACTGCAAAAACATTGATGACCAAGATTTCTTAACACAGCTCTTGTTAAAATTCCTAGATACATTAGGCCTACTGTGGCTGATGTTGGATAGAGAAGACATCAGTACTAATTTTGTTAAGTCCCTTTCAGTGATGAATACCACATTTCTAGTTACAAAGTCTAAGTTGGCCACCGTTCGGAAACCCATAATCTCCACATAATCTCGTACAGTACACTTGACAACAAATTACTTATCTACTAAATAACGAATGAATCTCTTTAATGGCATCATACAAGTCTTATAATCACAAATGTTTCTCCTTCGATCATTCCTAATTCTACAAACTGATCATGTCAAAACAGTCATGAGTATTAATAAAAGAATTTGGGCAGACATTCCAAATTGAAGCAAAAGGTTAATTTTGGCATTGCGATTAGGTCCAAATTTTATAGGAGCTTTAGAACTGGCAATCTTTAAAGTAAAAATAGAAAGCATTTCAACGAAAGCCTTAGCCTAAATTCAACATTGTATCAAATAAAAGGTACCACTGAAGAAAGAATTGTCATTTTTTTAAGAATTAAAATGATTTCTAAACAGCTTGTTCACATGTAACCAAATCCTTGAGTGTTGTCACCCGTTCTCTTCTTACGACGGAATACGGACTCCGCCGACATCTTCTTCCGGTCATATGCCTGCCCGATCTTTGCCATGCAGTCTATAAAAATAGTCGTCATGTTCATTTTCCAGCCATATTCACTTGTGGAGTAATCGTTTGGAAAGACATGGTGGTAATTATGAAATCCCTCACCAATTGCTCCAAATGTGACAAAAAAATTTTCTGCTGGGTTGATGTGTCGGTCATATGGTTTGTTGCCCCACATGTGAGCGGCACTGTTTACTGTCCAGGTGGAATTCAGTGCCACAGTGTAGCGAAATATAGCACAAATGAAATAACTTGCCCAGGCACTCTCTCCCCAAAAGTACCATGGCACAACAGTTGGTATCACGAAACAGAAAAGCAACACCGATGGCAAGTAAAGCCTTCAATAAAAAAGCAACAAATAAACATTAGTATAAAAGTAAGTGATATTAAGAAAGATGTATAAGAAACCAACACTCATACGCAGCTACAACTAAAGCATCAGTATTCTAATGTTGACCAATAGGCAAAAGACACAGGCAAAAGAATAACTGTTCAGATCAACTCAATCTAAAACAAGAAGACTGAATAAAAGATGCTTCGAAACATCTTCATATGGTGTCCTATGCTACTATTACACCACAATCAAATTTTAAAATAATTATTTTCAAGTTCCTGCATATTTATCTTGCAATCGCCTACTTTAATTTGAGCCAAAAAAAATTAGAAATTAATATCAGACAACACACAAATTCAATACACTTTAATACAAGAAGGAGCCATAAATTGTTTTACGGTTAGACAGTAAAAAGTAAAGAAAATAAAAACAAATGGAAGCTGTCAACGAGAATCCGTTGGCTGGCTCCACACTTGTGCATGGGCCCACCACCAATGACTCATTTTAGCTTACTGTGTTAATTGATGTATTTTTACTTAGGAGCTATATAAATGTTTGAAAACATTACATTATTCATTGTTGTAAAATATTAAAAAAATTCATCAATAAGGCTTATTGTTTTACTAAATATGTTGACTTTTACATTTTGCAGAGCAATGACAAGATTTCTACACTTGCAGATATCAGTCGTCCTTAAGTCACTATTGTTTAGAAGAATAAATATAAAAAATTAAGAATAACTAAAATAATTACATAAGTGTGGAAAGAAATATTGTATTCCAATGTAAAAGGGTCAAGTTAGCCCACGAGGCAGTCATGGCATGAAGTGTTTCTTAGCTTCAGCATATGATGGCGGGTGGCTACTCCTCTCCCTCACCGTCTCATCATCCCACAGACTGTGTAGGGTCAGTTCAGTTGGCTAGGGGCACATTGGGGGCAGAAATCTTGAAGAAATATCTGGCATGTTGGAACATCAAGTGAAAGAAGTCCACAGCAAATAATTTCAATTATTGATGCTGAGCAACCTCTATATGCTACAATCAATATTCGAGAAACAGAAAACAAACTTAAATGAAAAGCAAATTGTACTCACTTTCTCTGTACAACTAAGACAGGGTCAGCCAATAGGTCACTGAGGTCAAGAGTTCTGCCCTTCTCTCTAACATCTGGATGCTTGCGAACTAGAAGCCAACCACAGTGCGCAAAGAAGAAACCTCGCCTCGCATTATGCGGATCAGCATCTGTTTCCGAGTATTTATGGTGAACTCTGTGGTCACGTGACCACTCGATGACGTCATTCTACAGTTCATCATTATACCTTTATTAACTTCAAGTTACATGAAAATCATCCCAATCTTGCAATTAGTCAGAATATCTTAAGAAACCCAATTCAGAATTAAGGAAAGCAAGCGTAACGAATGATGCAGCAAGTAAACAACATAATGTCAAATACACATTATATTGATGCAGTCACAACTACAGCAGTCAATGGGTGCCCGGATACCCGATGACAGGTGGGGTACCTGGGTATTAAAGTTTCTAACTGATACCCGGCCACACACGGCAAGTTTGTATAAAAGACACGAGAATGATTAGTCATCATTCTAGTACTAACGGATGCTTGAGTGCACTGTGAGCTTAAAACATAAATTTTATTGCTGAAGAATACAAAAACTTCAAAATGGTCCAGAAAACAGTTTTACCGGCCAGTCTGAACTTTTGTGGGTTCCGCCCTTGGCTTCGCCTGAGAATATCACACTATAAATTATGTACAGTATAGGCCCTATGATAGGTAAATACTTTAAGACATCTGAACAAGTAGATTAAGGTTCCATTTGAATGGTGTACTTGTACTCTGAATTGTAGGTTAACAGTGTCTACACGTGGCAAAGCACATAATTATGAGATTGTTTTAAAATCTTGAAATTTGTGAAAGCAAGTTTTGAAATGGCTGGCTCAGTTGCAAGTTTCCTCATAGTAACATGAATATAAAAATGGTCATAAATTGTAGTCTGTGATATCCACGCACCGTGATGACCATAATATCACGTTTAGCATTGTTTTTCGTATTGATTCTGTTGACGGTAGTATCGTTGAAGAAACATCCTTGGTTTTCTGTTTTTGTTTATACTCATGTTTTGTAGGCTAACATTAAAGTGCTTTTTCACACAAAAATATGTCAGATAAGCTGGTCTGAAGTCATACCTCCTCAGGTATATTTGGAAGGAATTGATACACATAGGAAAAGCGATGCAGTTGGAACAATCGGGAGATATTCTCAAGATAAGAATAATAATGACTCTCCTACAGGATCTGATTGGGAAAGGTTATACAGCAAATGACACTGATGCAGTTGGGACAGTGAATTTGAATAGAAACAATCCCAGTAGATCTGAACAAGAAAATAGCTCGTGGTCAAGTAGTTACACGTTATTCTGGAAAGCTGATGGCTTTGAAATGGCACAATAAAAAGGATGTATCAATGTTGTCAACACTACACACTGGTGCAGTTCAGTATGTTGTTAGCCATTGTGGTACAAGAGAAAAGTCTTTTGCTATATACCAGTCACAGCAAAAAAGGTCCATGCACAACGAATTTGCAGTTTATTCTTCCTGTGAATGGGAGGAAAGTCCATGAATAGTCACGGTACGAGTGTGCTGAATGTGATGTTGGGTTGTGTGCAGCACCGTGCTTCACAATATCACACTAATATCACACTAATCTACAATTCTGATGTAAAATCTAACTTTTACTAACTCTGATAACCAAAAAATTTATTTTTTTGGTTTTCAATTACTTTGATATTGTCATAAATTTGATTTTTTTTTAAATGTTCATTTTTTTGCTATTTCTTTTAAAACAATTCCACATTATGCAAAACATTCATAACTAAAAAATTCCACAGTAAAGGGGTTAACGCTACACTCCAATAGCTTCGTCTTAATTACTAGTAGCTTATTTTTGACAATGGTACAGCTTGCCACTCATTATGCCTTGACCTCAGTGCAGCCTTCGACACTGTAGACTACCAGTCACTCCTTCCAAAACTCACCAAAATTTCAATATATCTGGGATGCCATAACAAAGTGGTTAGCTTCTTTCTGGTTGATCGTAATCAACAGGTTGGCATTGATACCGCTTGATATGAACACACCCTTTGCACTGCTGGAGTGCCACAGAGATCTGTCCTCAGCCCTTTATTATGTAGTCTTTATCTCCCCAATAAAAGTCACACAGAAATGTGAATTGGAGGCTAGTCATTCGCCACTAGAAGAGCAGTTAGATATCCATCAAAGCAATAATTTTGTAAACGAAGAGACCTTGTATTGGGAAGATGCTCTTACAGATGTAGGAATAAGGTTATAGAAAACTCTAGTCAAATCTTCAATTTTTGCAAGAATTTTTAATTTCTGCACAATTATTTTTATCAAATGCATGATTTTGGTATGTGCAATAACAGAAACAGTTTATCACTATATGTAGTAAGAAATTACTTATGAACATGGCAAGTTACAAAAACTTTAACGTTAGTAACTACTAACTAGTCATGTTCGTCTAATATGTCATTCATTCGTCTTAACCCAAATAGAAGTGATAGTGTAATACCTTAACTTCAAACTTTAAAACACTGTCAAAATGTCAAGACTTATACTAAAAAAATATACAGTTCCTATTTTCTGGCACTTATAATCAATTTTGTTAGCAACTTGTTTTGTTATATCACAATCAATTAAGGATAACTTGACTTGACTTTTCCTTCCTCATTACTACGGATAAGAGAACAGAGCCAAAGACGTCATTTTCCTCCATCTCACTCTGTCCCGCGCACTCTTGATGCAATCCGCTCTCGGCAGTCTCATCCACTCCTTGATGTCATCCATCCATCGTCTTCTAGGTCTACCCCGTGCTCTTTTACCATCCACGTAGCCCTGTACTATGAAGGCCGGCAAACTGTCTGCTCTGACAATATGTCCAAAATAGTTCCAACTTCCTTCCCTTCACCACATCCAATAATATATCCATGGTCCAGTTGTACTGCAGTATGGACTCATTTGTTCTGTGCTCCCTCCAGTTGACTTTCAGCATCCTTCTGTATGTCATCATTTCGAAAGCTGATATTCTTCTTTTGTCCTGAGCTTTCAGTTATCACTTCGAATTATATTGGCCATTATATTGTCAATGAGCTTTCAGTGTCCATGTCTCGCACCCATACATCGCCACTGACCACACCATCGTCCTCACAACTCTTGGATAACACAATGCAGAAAATTCTTCCACATTTAGGGTCGTGGTGATGGCCTTGGATATTCTATCTTGACCTCACAGCACTACTCTTGGTCTCAAGCACCTATGGTCTTTTGTTCTCAAATCATGTGATATTGGTCTTAGTCTCGGAATTTTGCTTTGTCTGCAACCCTACTGTCACAGCCAGAATACTATAAGCACAATAATTGATAAAATTTAATCACGAAGTTAGAGCCTGTAAACTCAAGCTATTCACCTGAAATGCAATGGAATTGAAGATGGCCAATATAATTCGAAGTGGTAATTTGGCACTATATGAACGATGTGACCAAAGTCTGTGTGCACCAGCCGTTATTCCAAGACCATTCATCATGTACATAGCAAATGCTGCAATCAGACAATATTTTTATTACAACCATGGTCTTACACAACATTCGTATTTATCCATGCACAGTTAAAACAGTTTTCTACTAAAGTATTCAATACAGAATGTGGCTGACCCATGCAGTGTATACAAACAGTTTCCTGATAACCATGCATCAACTTTCACCATTCCTCATCTTTGATGCCACATGGTCCAGGCAATCTGAACGATGTTTCAAATTGTCAACTCTAAATGCTATTCTAAAGGTAAGGTTATCTGCAAGCGGAAGTCCCACTTCTCAAGTTATAACAGCACTGTCGCTCACTGATGAACTATAGTTGAATGTGCCTGACCCATGCAGTGTATGCAAACACTATGTTAATGACCTCACGGCACTAGTCTTGGTCTTAAAACACCTTTCATTTAAACTAGTGGTTCTGAACCTGGGGTGACAGAACCCCAAGGAGTACAAGATTCAGTTCTAGGGGACACAAAAGAGGGTTAAATATTTGTGTGACTATGCGCCTTGACAAGGGGTATTGAAACACCTAAATTTCTAAAAGAATAAAATCATGTGCCTCGATCTTCCCAAAAATGGACCTAAATATATTTAATACATCACTGAGAAGAAGCAAGAATAAGCCACATTATAATGGTTAGATTTGCTATTTTCTTATATGTGACAAATTTTCACAAAACTTGTTGAAAATCACATTTTTTGAAATTTCTCATTTTGGCCATTAATCGGAAAATTGTCATTAATCTTTTTTGAATATATGGTAGGGCTGTATCGAACATTCGCTTTGGGCTGAATAGTGGGCCAAATAGCTATTCGGTATTAGGCCAAGTAGTAGTGCAGGACCGAATACGAATAGAGGCCATGCAAAATCTGTATCCGCATTCATGCGTTAACCAAGTTGCAAGTGACAATTTCAGTGTTTAGTTAAATTAGTTCTGTCATTTAGTTTACACAGACTGGCAGTAGAATGCAAAAATTACATGTACTTAACTGTTTATTTTTAATTACTGAACTGAAACTTTTGCTTACATATGAAATGAGTTTCTAGGTCTGCTGTGCCATTTTCCCAAGCTTGCACCTCTGGCTGCAGGATGCAAAAATTACATATACTTAACTGTTTACTTTTAATTTATGTATTAAATTTACTGAACTGCAACTTTTGCTGACATATGAAATGAGTTTCAAGGTCTGGTGTACCATTTTCCCAAGCTTGCACCCCTACAATAAATGTTGTAAGGTATTCTGAACACAAATATCTAATAACATACGTTTGCTGATGCGGGAGTCTGGGATTGGAATTCGGTCATGGCGAAGTTCTGACGTTTTTAGGGCTATTGTGATCAATAGCCCTATTGACCACAATAGGGCTATTGACAAGAAGTAATATAAGCTCATTTTTGGACAAAATTCTTTATTTTCTAAGCTTTTTACCAGATCTTACATGTTTGCTATACAAATGGCTACATTATGATGTATTTTCTTACATTTATTCTGTTAATGAAATTTTTTAATAATTTATAATTTCGAAATTTACATTTAATTTTTATAAAACTTTTAATATTTTTTTAAATTTTGAGTTAAATGCATTAACTCATAAACATTTTCATTACAAATTATGATTAAGAAATATAATGTGAACAAAATGATATATTGCATGTGCGTGTTACTGAAAATTTTAAGTGTTTTCATCTACATAAAGATATAA
The DNA here is from genome assembly GCA_959347315.1 of Bimastos eiseni. NCBI lineage: Eukaryota > Metazoa > Annelida > Clitellata > Crassiclitellata > Lumbricidae > Bimastos > Bimastos eiseni. The sequence continues at coordinate 18,833,515 of OY365811.1, forward strand.
TAGTAAAATTGGTAAAAAAACAACTTAGCCGCCAAAGAGTTAAAGGTGGTACGTTTCAGGTGAGCAGCGAGTGGCAATTTACAATTTTACAGAACATACAATGTCATCGAATTTAATCAGAGGGACAGTAGGCCACTATTGAACTACACACCATTCACAAGCGCAAAGCACAGAATGTTGAGAGTGGAAAGGCGAAAGGGAGAAATTTCAACCTGTTCTTTCTGCTGTGTTTGCTAAGCAGACATCGAAGCAATAGCACCCACCATTATTGGCATGAGTGGTCGTTGATAATACTCTGTTACTGACTTATTTATTGTGTTACACATTCGACTGCGAATACGCTGCAAATTCTGTGGCCAGGAATTTTTCAATTTTTGATTGCAAAATATTTAAAGACCTACTGATGACACTGCATGACGAGGGACGAACTTCTACTTCTGTGGTCTCACTTGGATATTAGGCAACGCTGTGCTTTTTCGGATGTGGGCTCTTCCATCTGGACTGACTTTCCATTTGGAGGTCTGCTCTTTCTTGTGGTTCAGCTGGTATGGTTTATGAACTTTGAGCTATGACGATCTGCTTTCTTAAGTCAAGGCTGGGCACAAGTCAAAAAAAATGCTAATTAGGCCACATCGTTACTGGCCGCTCATGAACTGCGTTCGACTCATATGGGGCAGTGATGACAAACACCTCGATTCTTCTACACACTGTACAATCGAAGCATCATCCGCTTTCACCGGTTTAACGCAAACTTGCAGGCTGGACCGAGGACTTAGGCATGTTTACATAAGAACACGCCTACCGGCCGACCAGATGGCTTGGATTCAGTTTGTCTGGAAGATACTATCATGACAGAAAGCAAGCTCATGTGGAGGACATCATCGTCAAGCAGGAAAACGAACCCAAGAAGGTTTGGGACATGTTCAATGGCCTCTTCAGTCGTCGCTCTCCATGCCACCAGACGCAGTCTTGTTCGTCATTCACTGCCAATGACTTTCTGGAACGTTTAATTGCAGAGAATGCATCCATTCACACAGCCTCTTCTCCTCCAGAGTTCTCCATCATGGAAATTCATCTCTCTACACTAGTGGACATTACAAGCATGGAGCTATTTACCATTCTTCTGGCTGCTGCTCTTAAGTTCTATCAGCTGTGTCCAGTGCGTTGCTTCCTTACCTTTTTACACTGGTATCCAATAATTCAATTCAGGAAGCTCATCTACCTGCTTGGCAGACAGGGTTTATCATCCATCCAGCTCTCAAGTTAGATGGACTGGACAGCTATTAGAGGCACTAATGAAACTCAGTCTAATTACGACAAAGCTGTGACAATAGCAAATACACGTGAAAGGAAGAATTGGACACATCTTGCAAGCAGCTGAAAAAAAAACTTTTTCAGCTGAAAAACTGAAATAGGATATGGAGAAGCTGGAAAATAACACAAACAAGCAAAATTATATGCGAGACAACAATATAGCCAATTTTCCTACATGAATCAGAATGCAAGACAATGCAAAACAAAATGTAAATAGAATTCTCATACCAGATTTTAATTGGTGGAAAACCACAGGAATTTCAAGATAACAGTGAAATTATAAATATGAACCTAAGACATTAAATATCCAGAAAAAAACTATTGAGTTAAGACTGATGTTTAGCCAAGTGAATGGAATGTCAGGTGATCACTGTCAAATATACGGTCTATGAATCGATGAAGCAAAATGTTAAGTATCAGCCACTTACTCCACAACCAAGTGTATGGATGAGCCCACGGAAGAAGGAAAAGACCGTAAAGAGCCATACAATGCAAGATGAAGAACCAGATGACATTCCTCCAGACTATTTGCAATGGTAGAAACTTTTGATCTGATGGAATGACAGGAGGTTGAAGTTCGCTTTTCATCTCATCTTCCACATCACATGGAACCACGTCAACATTTCTTGGTGGCATGCCTTGTTTGCTGTGCTATAAAACAAACTAACAACAGATTCTTATTACCTCAGAATTATCACAAAGGCTATTCAGATATTAAGTGAAGTAAGTTGGTTTCTGTGTTCAGATACATACATCATTTCCTTTGGCTTTACTGTATCGACAAAATATGTTTTTTAACTTAAACAAAATTTTGTGAACAAATACAATCTGTGGGATATGAACAAGGAAAAGGAGCCCCAACTTTTTCTGACAGCTAATAAACTTTTCAATAGGGATTCCAGAATTGACTAAAAAAAATGACATTTGAAAATACTATTTAGTATATACTCAACTCACAAAAATCCATAGATCACATTGGGTTAGATAATTAAAACTAAAATTACCTATCTGATAACTATCAATTTGGGGGAGTGGTGGAACAATGATAACACCCTAGCATGAAGAGCACAAGATCATTAGTATTCTGATGGACCAAAATTATATTTGATTCGGGACGACGCAGCACCCCAGCTTGGTTATGACCGAAGGTCTGTAAAGCACTAATAAAAACTGATTATCAGCTTCAAGTCGGATTTTTACATCTGATAATCGTGTCTGAGTGCTGTATAGGTTGGTGAAGATTGTAACATCAGCAATTCAAATGAACCACAAGGTAATTGTTGCCAGCGGTTTATGTCCAGTGGCAGCGATGCATAGAACATCTCATACGATCAAGACAAGGAGTCGAACTCCTAGTCAGCATGTGGCCCTGTTCCACAAAATGGCCAATCAAGTCCCATCTTACAGCTTCACTATGCTGACAGCATAGGGCGGTGTAACGATGCATATACACATTTCAACATACTCTGCCTTGGTTTGGCCATTCCGCATCTTCATATACATATTCATGAGTTCAATTGAGTATTAATTAATCAATAACTACTGCAAACTTTCCATCGTCAATTATATTGCAAAAACAGTCAAAATCAGCAAAATATTAAAATAGAATTCCAAGATATAAATTGATTATGAACTAATCTAACTTATGACTACCTAGCCAGCCTAGATTAGCTAATAGCGCTTCTAAGGTCAGATATCTACCTCCCACGGGAATGGAGCAGATCTGCAGTGGATTTCTGTAGTGTTCATTTGGATTCTTTCTTTGTATAAATTCTGTTGATTGCTTCTTCTCGGATGATTGTTGCCTCTAGCCTCTTCACCTCAAATGCTTCTGTGCCGTCCTCCACTCACACTCGTCACGTCCGAATGATGAATCGGACTTATTGTGATACTTGCGTAACCTCGATTCCGTTGACAAGTATGTCAGAAGAGACACACTATAGATGCTGATATTAATCTCTCAGTCCATCTATATTAACGTGAAAAGAGTTTCTGCATTCCACTGCTCATGACCGATAGTTCGAGAACGAAAATAACTCCTGATTACACACGGAGAATACATCCATCATTACTCGACGATCACAGTACTGTTCGCCACTACACCATTCGCACCTCTCAGCAGTTCTAGACGAATCAGGGTCAAATAACTGTCCAAACTCCTAAAACTTCTTTGAGAGTTCGCAACTTGAGAATTACGTGTTGACTTTTTCTAGGCACCAGCAATACTGAACATTTTATTGCAAACTCACGCAGCCCGGATGACGCATTTCCGCCGTACAGTCCCCAGCAGACGACCGATGGACAAAATCAGACCTTTTAACATTGCCTCCTGAATGTCAAATTGCCAACGACCAGTTCTCCCCAACAACACTGTTACTAAGGACTCTAATTTAATCTTATAGCGCCTTTACATTATATTTATAGGCTGGCATTAATTAACTCTGAATTAATTTAAACTAATTAACATTGACTGCATATTATAATGTTAATAATACATAAGAAATGTGGGTTTTAATAGGAACATCGCTACAACATTCCCCCACAAAATAAAGTTTACCAAAACTTTCTAATAACATAGATGTCCATAACAAACACACATTCTTATCTATACTCTAACTATTACTTACTATACTACTCTTCCTTAACTACCTCCCTCATCACTTACTTCTCACTCTCAATTAGTCTAATCGAGTCCCCGACTTAAATAATCGGCCACTACATTCTCATCTCCACGGATGTAGTTTACCCTGAACTTATAATTTTGTAGGGCCAAATACCACCGCATTACCCTGGCATTTCTAATGCTTCCCGATTTAAGGTATTGGAGCCCACAGTGGTCAGTTTCCATCACGAACTCCTTACCATAAAGGTATCTGTTAAATTTCTGAAGCCCCCAGATTAATGCCAAACATTCCTTCTCTTCCACCGCATATTTTCTCTCTCTCTCGCTTAATTTCTTACTAGCATATGCGATTGGGTGTAAAACCCCTTCATGCTTCTGCATTAACACACAGCCCATCGCCTCATTCGATGCATCAGTTCTTACCACAAACTCCTTCTCTACATCAGGCAATCTTAGCACTGGTGCTTTGGCCAAACAATCCTTCAGCTCACAGAATGCACTTTCTAATTCTTCATTCCACTCCACCAACACCCTAGCATTCTTCTTAGTAAGTTCTGTGAATGGCTTCATTAGTGTAGCACATTGGGGTATAAATTTTTTATAAAAATTCACTGCCCCTAAGAAACTTCTCATTTGTTTCTTAGTTATCGGTCGTGGCATCTCCACAATCTTATCAATGGATTTCTCCTTAGGCTGGATCATGTTTCCACCTATTGTGTGTCATAGGAAGTCAATTCTTCCGTATCCTAATTGACACTTTCTTGGTTTAAGAGTTAGCTTTGCCCTCCTCACTAGTTCGAAGAATCTCCTTAGTACCACTAGATATGTTCTTCCCACTCTGGTGTGTGGGCCAACACATCATCGACATAACTCTCTAGATTTTCCAACCCTTCTAGTAATATTCTCATCATTCGATTGTAGCTAGAGGCACTGTTTACTAAGCCAAAAGGTAGTACCTTGAATTTATATAACCCCTTGGCGCATATAAATGTGGTTTTGTCGCTATCGATTGGGGACATTGGGATCTGCCAATAGCCTTTGCAGAAATCAAATTTGCTGTAAACCCTGTCACCACTGAGCTTGTTAAAGACATCTTCATTGTTCATCATCGGCTCAGGATCAAACACCGTTATCTTATTTATTCCCTTATAATTGCAACAAATACGATTTGTCCCATCAGCCCTTTTCACTACTACTAGTGGAGCAGCATAAGCAGTGGACGACCTTTCTATTATTCCACATGTTATCATATTATCAACTTCCTTATCAATCTCTTTCTGTAGATTGCAAGGTGTGGGATATGCTTTTGACCTGACAGGCTCCTCACTGGTTAATTTAATCTCATGTTCCACTAAGTCTGTTCGTCCTGGCACATCTGAGAATATGTCACTGTATTCTTCCAATAACCTCACTAGCTGTTCTTTTTGCTCTGTCTCTAATTGTGGACAAATCTCTACATCCTTGTATGTTTCCTTTTGAACACTATTATACAGTTCCAACAACTCATCTTCTTCACTAGGGCATCCATCGTTGACTACTGTTACCACAGTCTGGATGTATTCTGACTTTGTCAGGACTAACTTCTATTCTATAGTCGTATTCTCCCACTCTGTCCCTCACATAGTAAGAACCAGTCCAGTGAAACATCATTTTATTTGTTTTGATGGGAAGAAACAAAAGTACCTTCTCACCTATCTCTATCTTCCTATACTTTGCCTACTTGTTATAGTAGACCTCATTTTTGATCTGTATCTTTCCAATCTCTTCCTTTGCAATCTTACATGTGGACTCAATTTTCTCTTGTAATTCCAGCATGTAATTATATGCATCTCTTACTTCACTCTCTATTTCTCCCTTGGTCCACAACTCCTTCAATATCCTCATCGGTCCCCTTGTGCTCCTCCCATACACCAACTCAAATGGGGTAAAACCATGTCCATCGTACACACTATCTCTTAAGGCAAAATGCAATGGCGCTAGATATCTATCCCATTCTTTAGGCTGCTTGACTATGAGTTTCTTGAGGGTATTCTTTATCGTCTGGTTCAGACGTTCTATCGCACCACAACCCATTGCGTGATATGGAGCAGCCAGTGTATGCCTAATTTGTAACAACTTATTCACTTCTCTCATCAATTCAGAAGTGAATTGGCTACCCCTATCCGTATGAATTCTCTGTGGAATTCCCATCCGGCTATAGAACTCAAACAGCTTATCTGCCATCTCTTCGGCACTGATTCCTTTGAGAGGAATTGCTTCGGGAAATCTGGTTGCCATGTCCACTATCGTCAAGATAAATCTATGCCCCCTACTTGATCGAGGTTCTATGGCACCACACAAATCCATGGATAAGAATTGAAAGGGAATATCTACCAATGGTAGATGTCCAAGCGGTGCCTTCATTACTCCCATTTTGCCTATGGCCCTCTGACATACATCACAACTAAACACGTATCTCTTTATTTCGTCATGCATTCCAGGCCAGTAAAATGCATCACTAATCTTTACCTGTGTGCGCTTAACCCCTTGATGTGAAGATAATAGCGCTTCATGAGCAACTATCATCACTTTCCGTCTAAGCATCTTAGGCACCACTAGTTGCAACTTCACAACATCACCTAAATTTTCTTTGTATCGCCTATACAGTATGTCATTCTTAATGATAAATAGGGATTTACATGCGTTTTGATCACTATCCTCCGCATCAAGGTGTGCGCGTTCCCAACACTTTTTCAGAGTGACATCGTCACGTTGAAGTTTCCTAACTTCTTCCGGTAAAACTTCAACTCTGGTAATTTGTTTCCTTTTAATGGCTTTGCATAACAATCCTTTGTTTGATTTGCTTTCGCACGCGTATCGCAAGCAGCTATCATATGATCTACTCTTCCCTCTTTTTCTTCCGTGTTAACTTGTTTCTGGCCATCTTCTTCCACCAGAACTCTTTCTTCTTTGCTCACTCTCTCACTTATTAATACACTACCACAAAGTAGAGCTTCTGTGGTTAATGGATCTGCTTTTGCATCCATTCTCTGATATAATGACGGACTCATAATTAATCCCATCACCAGGTCCTTCATAACTACCGCTTCAATTGCTCCGGAAAAATCTCTACTTTCCACTTGTATCACTGCAGTAGGATATCGGTCACGAGTACCATTAGCAAACAAGCACGTCTTGTATTTGCCCGTATATTGGCAAGAAGCCACTAAATCGCTCCCCACAGCCACACAGCTTGACCCACTATCCTTTAGTCCTTTTGTCGCCATGCCATTAACCTTGACATCACAGGTATATTCTTCTAACTCCTTTCTATAGCTTCCACTCTCCCTGTGTTGTTGCAACTCACAAAACGATACTATCGCTTGATCTCTGTTCACTTCTTCTGGTTCTGTTTTACACAGCACGGCTATCCTATTACCCCTGTCAGTTTTGTTCTCTCCCATCTTCCACTTATGATCCTCTCTCCTTACTTGGAAATTCCACCCCGTTTTAAATTGATTCTTGTAACTTCCATCTTTATATTCTCCACTTCTATCAGACCCAGTCAAATTCCTATTCTTGTATTTATTCTCCGAATCTCAACGACTGTCTCTTGAATTATTGTCGGTTTTCTTACTGTTTGTGCTCTCTCTGCGTTCATCAATCTCTTGGGCCTCAATATAGTTCTGGGCCTGTTCCACCATCTCATCCAGGCTCAGTTTCCCTTTTAATTTAAGTTGAACACGTAACTCATTCGTTAATTTTAAGAAAAACTGGTCCCTGATGACCAATGATTCTATTCCCTCATAATCGTTCTCAAATCCAGCCATCTTGAGCCACTGTTGGAAGTATCGCCTCAAACGATCCACGTATTGTTTCATAGTTTCACCTGTCTCTCTTTCCGCTGTCTTAAATTTGGTTCTATATCCACCTTCCGTCAGTTTGAATCCCCTCAGTAATTCTTCCTTTAACTTTGGATAGTCTTCTGAGTCCCTGACTGGCAGACGACTATGTACTTCCAAGGCTTTTCCATCTAGGAATCTGGCTAATGTAATAGCCCACATGTTCTCAGGAACCTCATATGATGTGCACATTCGTTCGTATCGATTAAGATACGAATCCAAACAATCTATACCTTCTCGAAACACTGGTAACTTAATGTGCTTAGCACTTGTACTAGCAACATTGCTCCTCTGATTTTCATGACTGATTCTTCTCTCCTCATGACACGTATCTTCAAATTGTTCCCTCATCTGAAGTTCTCTTAATTTTATTTCTTTCTCGTCAGCCATCTGAATTAATTTAATCCGTTCGGCACTCTCCATTTTTAACCTCTCGTCATCAGCCTTCCGTCTTTCTCTCTCAGTTTCAGAATTAAGTTCTGCTATCCTGACTCGTTCTTTTCTTTCCTCTGCCCTTTCATTTCTTTCCATGGTATGTGTCTCCAAAACAAAGGTTTTTAAATCTTGATCCACATATCCTAACTCTCTTCCTACCCTCGTAATTCGATCAATTGCCGTATCCATCGTGGAAAACAATCAGCGCTATATAAATCTCTATATACACAAAATTCACTAACGTCACTCGTGACGTATCTATTGAATAATTAATCAGTTATACTCTCGTCCCACAATGCAATGCAATGTAATATCTCTATCTAGCTCGTGTTTCTTTAAGTCTAGAGTTGTCCTTCTGCTAATCAATAATAGTAATTAATTTAGCAAATGTTTATCCTACGGACGAGCATCCCAATTTCAGGTGTAACGATGCATATACACATTTCAACATACTCTGCCTTGGTTTGGCCATTCCGCATCTTCATATACATATTCATGAGTTCAATTGAGTATTAATTAATCAATAACTACTGCAAACTTTCCATCGTCAATTATATTGCAAAAACAGTCAAAATCAGCAAAATATTAAAATAGAATTCCAAGATATAAATTGATTATGAACTAATCTAACTTATGACTACCTAGCCAGCCTAGATTAGCTAATAGCGCTTCTAAGGTCAGATATCTACCTCCCACGGGAATGGAGCAGATCTGCAGTGGATTTCTGTAGTGTTCATTTGGATTCTTTCTTTGTATAAATTCTGTTGATTGCTTCTTCTCGGATGATTGTTGCCTCTAGCCTCTTCACCTCAAATGCTTCTGTGCCGTCCTCCACTCACACTCGTCACGTCCGAATGATGAATCGGACTTATTGTGATACTTGCGTAACCTCGATTCCGTTGACAAGTATGTCAGAAGAGACACACTATAGATGCTGATATTAATCTCTCAGTCCATCTATATTAATGTGAAAAGAGTTTCTGCATTCCACTGCTCATGACCGATAGTTCGAGAACGAAAATAACTCCTGATTACACACGGAGAATACATCCATCATTACTCGACGATCACAGTACTGTTCGCCACTACACCATTCGCACCTCTCAGCAGTTCTAGACGAATCAGGGTCAAATAACTGTCCAAACTCCTAAAACTTCTTTGAGAGTTCGCAACTTGAGAATTACGTGTTGACTTTTTCTAGGCACCAGCAATACTGAACATTTTATTGCAAACTCACGCAGCCCGGATGACGCATTTCCGCCGTACAGTCCCCAGCAGACGACCGATGGACAAAATCAGACCTTTTAACATTGCCTCCTGAATGTCAAATTGCCAACGACCAGTTCTCCCCAACAACACTGTTACTAAGGACTCTAATTTAATCTTATAGCGCCTTTACATTATATTTATAGGCTGGCATTAATTAACTCTGAATTAATTTAAACTAATTAACATTGACTGCATATTATAATGTTAATAATACATAAGAAATGTGGGTTTTAATAGGAACATCGCTACAGGCGGTGACCGGACAATTCGGCGCCGGACAGTTTGGCGAGGACAATTCGGCACCGGATGAGTTTGTAAGTATATTTAGACCAGATATCGGTATGTAGTAACTGACATTTTTTAAATATTCAGAATGGGAGTGAAAGAATATTTTCCATATTATTCACCACATGTTTGGCTATTGTAGTCATAGTCAACACATAAAGACCGTGTCACCTTCTAAATAGCGTGGTCCTCCACTTTAGAGAAAACTAAAGAATACTACAAATTACATCGATTTCGGTTTCTGACTCACATAGTATTTACCAACGGCAGTAGAAGCTGATAAATCCATGTTCTAATGTTTCTGTAAGTCTACTCTTTAATCGAAATTACTCAAAGTCAGTATTTTAGGGCTGTTGTCTTCACCAATCTCTATAATAATCAGATATATGTTGGATAATATGGAGAATACTATTTCGCTCCCATTCTGAATATTTTAAAAGGTCAATTACTACATACCAATATCTGGTCTAAATCTTTTAGAACCAGACATCTTGGAAACACAATGAAATAATTGGCTAGATAATCAGTATCGGCAATGAAATAATTGGCAATAATCGGTATTGGCATAATCAGAAAAAAGTGATATCAATACAGCTCTAATTCCAGACGGCAGGATTGATCTGGATGTCCTTTGCCAGACCTTCCTCCACCTTTTTTCTGCTCCATTTTTTTGGGGATTTTCTCTTGCTTTTACTATTTGCATCAACTTTGCGCTACTTGCCAATTGCTGTCACTGAATGTGGTGATCGACAGCCCTAGTTCACAACTTGGTCTACTCCAGGGTTGACTTTTGGAATAGTGCGTACGAATTTGAATGTATAATGTAAGTATAATTCCATCAATTATCATTGAAAATGGAATCCTAATAAGTAAATGTGTATTCGCCATTTTGTCCATGTGTATTTTAGCTGTTTTTATTATTGCATGGACCTTCTTCGGCCCCTCAACACACGGCAAAAATCACTTCTGCAGCTGAAAGTTCTTCGCAGAATATGTGCAAAAACGACAATATCCCTAACCCTGTCTGAGTAATACATCCTGTAATGTAAGAAAAAATAAAGAAAAAGGTTAAATTAAGTAAGTCTGTGATTCTTCATGGGTTAACAGCTAGTGTATAATATTTGTTTATTTAGAAATATTCAATACAATCTGATAAAAATGCAGAAATGCTAACAGTCATCAGTGACCAGTAAAAGTAATTAGAATTAATAACAAACTAGTAAATGTTTTTATATAATGATCTGGAGATAAATTGAGAGCTTATGTCTTAATTAGTGAATAGAGTAGGAATGGAGTGGAGGTAGGAGTCGGTGAAGAACATGCTTCATCATCATCAGGATTCAAGGACTGAGAGCCCATAGGTGTCCTCTGCACATATGACCATTGTTCTCCATCTCTGTCTTGGGTTAGCTGTAATAAGTTTGTATATCGGTGCCACACCAGTCTTCAACGTCATCTAGCCATTCTCCGCAAGGTCTTTCTCTTCTTCCCGTTTCCTCCATAATTACTGTCATTATACTCTTTATTTTTCTCTCATTATCCATTCTACAAATTCGTCCAAATAGTCCCTTTTTTTTATATTATGACTTGCATGATATCCTCTTTGATGTTTAGTGTTCTGTTACTTCAATTTTTGTTACTTTTTGTATCCAGTTCAAGTGCAATATCCTTCTGTAAGAGTACATTTCAAATGCTAGTTTTTTTATATCCGCCATCTTTATAACCCATGTCCAACAGGCATATAGTGCTGTACTAAATATGCATGTTTTAATTGGTGAATAGACTGGGAATGGAGTGGAGGTAGGAGTTGGTGAAGAACATGCTTAGAGTTATGTAAATGGAGAAGGAGTTTGGAATCTGCTATGCTTGCAAGTTCATAAACTGTTGGGAAGGAATGTTCTAAGTATCCTAGGTATTTGGTTCTTCTTAGGAGTCTTTCCAGGCACTCTTTATCAGCCTGGTTCCTTGAGAGGATCTATCCAGTAGGGGTAGTCACTCCTCTGACCATTGTGAACACCCACTAATGACTCCAGAAATCAAAATGCTCATGAGCTTGAAGAATCGACTAACAAGAGCTGGTCAGGTTGAGAAGGCATATGCCATAGCAGTGAGGATCAAAGCAAGGATTAAAAAATCTTAAAGTGGCATAAAGTAACTGGGCTGATGAGTTGGAATGGCAATGAACAAAGAGGTGCCCATGGCATCGGATGGACACTTCACAGCTGTGGATCAACATGATCACAGTGCTGCCATCTCACAAGACCAGAATCACACTGTGTCCAAACCCAAGTACTTCGCTGACAGTGATTCACAAACGAGAGTAGGTCATCTTCAAAAATCTTGACAACCTGAGACATACACCCGAATGACACCTAACAATGTTAGGGTACTCAGAATGATGACCAGCCTCGTTAACCAGTAATTTATCACAGCCACTGTCCCTCAATTGAGTGGTCAACTTCCTCCATGATAGAAAATACTACACCAGGTTTGAGGGACAACTACCTCAAGTCACCTGAGTGAGCATCGTGCAGGGGTCTGAGTTTGGCCCCACCTGCTCTGTTATCTGAGATGCAGACCTGCACCAGGTCCACTCGGAAAATCAAATAGAGAAATATCCGATGATACGTATCAGCTGGTCAGAGCATCTATGATGCATACCATTTTGATACCACCTTCTTCCAGTGTGTTCAGAGAGTGCCCACAGTGAAAATCCAGAGATTCACCATTTTGGGTGATCCATCATGTCAACGACACCTTGAAAATGTGAGCTGGCTTTCTTTACCCGTCAGAGTGATTTGAGCCAATGGTCATCCCCTATGACTAAGTCTCAAGAATTGCATGTCACAAAAAGACCGTGGCACATCACCCATCCAGGGTGTTCAGAGGGTATCCACACTAAAATTCTGATTGACTTCATTAGAAACACCCACCATGTCAATAACACACTGAGAAGAATGTGCACAGACTGCCTGGAGTTAAGCATCTGGTCACTGAATTGTAATTGAACATTTACATCTACATTTGGAGCTATCAGATTGGTCGACAATTTAGGTTCAGATCAATGTGCACGAATGTATTGTGTTAAACTGGCTTGCGCAGCGATCTCATTAATTTCGTCCAGCCTCATTCTCTAGATGTTGTCAACATGAAATACCATCGTTGTTTTTGCTTAAAATAAATAATAAGCGTCTGAATTCAAGTCAGATACAAAAAAGTTAAACGCAATCCTTCAAGACTATCTATGGACAATCGATGACACTACAGAAAATTCCATAATTGGAGTGGGCCAACTCAAGATGCATTTTTCTAGGATAAGCCATGTAATTCAGCTAGTTGAGTTGGTGCCTAGATGCATTCTATGAGGAAAGACCAGTGAAGTCAACCCAGGAGCAGACCAAGTTGCGAACTAGACTGTCATCACCACATTCAGTGACAGCAATTGGCAAGTAGAGCAAAGTTGATGCAAATAGTAAAAGCAAGAGAAAATCCCCCAAAAAAATGGAGCATAAAAAAGGAGGAGGAAAGTCTGGCAAAGGACATCCAGATCAATCCTGTCATCTGGAATTAGAGCTGTACCGATATCACTTTTTGCTGATTATGCCGATACCAATTATTGCTAATTATTTCATTGCCGATACCAATTATCTAGCGGATTATTTCATTGTGTTTCCAAGATGTCTGGTTCTAAAAGATAGACCGCTTGCTACTGCCACATGTTCTGATACAGGCAAAACACTTGCTCCGTAGGAGACGCATATATGTAGTTGGAGACTATTCCTAGGTAGGCAATTATACAGATTAAGCACACCGCCCACTGTCGACCTGAATGATGGAGAGAAAAGAGATATCTATATAACTGGACGCCTTCTAACAAGCATGGCAATGATGTCATTCCCTCCCCAGACAGGCCTTTTACAACATGCCACTTTGGCCAAACAGAGAGAGATATCTCTGTGCCCAGGGTAATTAAGCAGGCGATTATGAGCGCTGCCGATGTATCGGTACAGCTCTATCTGGGATCACTCTGCATAACAGCTTTCCCACGTTTATACTAGCACAATGCCTACTGCATGGGTGGTCTGAAGCCAAACGCTATGGGAACGGAATGCTGTCCTTCACAGACCCAAAAATTTTGCTGTCGTAATTTTTCTCTTAAAGACTGAAAGTAATATTAAAAATCTAAAAAAAAAGAAATATCAGCGTCGATTATCTTACCGATATCCGACACTGCCGATATCTCTATAATCGGCGTCGATTATGAGTGCTGTCGATGTATCGGTACAGCTCTATCTGAGATCAACCAGAATCATCGAAACCCAAACCCTCGAAAACAGTGAAAAGGCCGGGTACGGGTAAAATGCGGATTGCGGATATGTCGATGACCTAACGGGTAAAATACGAATTGAATCATGCGGATTAATGGGTAAAAAGCGGATGACTGATGGTGCGGATTAAATAATGAATTTTCCTTTATCTACTTGAGAATCATGGAAGCCCAGACTAGTATTGACTAAATTTGTGACATGTTGGCTATGCAATAAACAGTTAAGATATCATCGTGTCTTGATTTAAAATGAAATCTTTACAAACGCAATGGTAAGCAGCCATTATGTTGAAGTCGCACACACTTGCGAATGTCTACGAACTTTTGTAGCGCATTTCGGGTCACCCGAACGCTATACAGACGAATCAATTTGTACGCTAATCACAAATTCTATTGCTCACTTCCCCATCACTCTCACAACTCAAAGGACATCATCAGTTTTGTGGTAACTCATTATGATTATTTTTTATTGTGCATTCCTTGATTGTTCATAGGCTATCTGATGTTCCTGCAGTGTCTTTCCAGGCATTTCAATAAAGTACATATTTATTTACTTAATAAGCTGGTCTCCCTAACATAACCTTTCTGGTTGCCTGACAAGTTCTCTGAGATTTATATTGCTGCTTGATCAGTAGCTGTACACGCAGAACAGGCATTTATGCATTACATAGCATACTGTTGCCGAAGAAACGTTCATTGAAAAGAGAGTAAGCATTCAGAACAAGTATTTCATTTAATGTAACAGAGTACTCAATTCAGCTTAGTCATAACTAATTCAGTACAATTATTATTGAAGTAGTTAGGTGTCGACAATGCAACATGAAGTTGACAAAAGAAAGAAAAATGAAATACCTTCAAATCAAATTATTCTTCGTTGTTAGAACAATACAACAGGCACCCAGTGAAAGTAGAAGAACTCACATAAGTACTAGCGAGTACAGCCCTAACTAATAGACATTTGAGCATGGATTCAGCATTGCATATAGTGAATAACTTTTAAGCAGACAAGGAACATAATACTTCTGTGAAACACTTTCAACAGACAGGGCAGTCTCGCTCTGAACATGAAAATTAAAATGTATGTAATAGTTGACCCAGAAATATATTGAGGTTACTTGTTCAGTAATCTAAACCAAGTTAGGCCTAAATAATATATGTTAGGGCAAATCATATGACCTATTAGATGCTCAGTATCATGCAATGAGGGAGGCAGTTATAACCTGTCCCTGGCAGATGTCTGCATATAAATTTGTTACAGAAAGTGTCTTTGTCCTGACAAACCTTGATTTACAATAACCTAAAAATCACATAGCATGATAGCAGTTAAATATAATCTACTATTGCAATGACATTTCATGTTCATAGTAACAGACATTTGTCAATAAGAATGAAAGTGTAGATAACGTGTTAATGCGGACACATTACTAAATAGTAAAGCAAATTGACAAATCTCACAATACTGATGTAAAGCCTGCACAGAAGAACTTAAACTAACCACAAGACTAATGCCATGAAATTGTATCGTATGTACAAAATGCTTATAAGGCACCACTCTTAAACATTAATCAGTAGCACAACTAACCAACACATCTATATTCTGCAATGAGGAGATTGAAGTTTAACTTCTGTGTACTGGCGACACAACTCAAGGTTTGTCAGAATGAAGACACATAGGGTAAGTGCATAAGCACAAGAGATCTCTCGATTGTATGATCAAGGACGAATTGAGTAGGCAACAATTTTAAAAGGAAGCAAAAGACAAAGTAGGACACGACCAGAGTTGTGTAGCACGGAAGAGAAATAATTAGCAGATGATATTAGACTTTCAGAAATAGGTGCATTTGAATGTATATTGTCTGAGCCTCTGAGGTATGTTGAAGAAAAGCTTTCACGACGTTTTCGCATATGCCCCAGACTTTCATGTCCACCGGCGCCACACAGGTCGATGGAGCATAACTATGGAGGCCTAAACTAGTATTATCTAAATCGGAGGTAATAAACATTGCGATTTTATTGTATCAATATTTTAATATTTACTAAAGAACATCGTTATTGAGCAACGCAAAATAAACCCAGGCAAATTCGACGTATGGGTGTGTACACTCATGAAAGGCAACGGGTAAAGAGCGGATATTCATCCGCGCAAATATTCGCATTTTACCTGTTAGGCCATCCGCATTTCATCCAAACTCGTAAAGGTCAAAACGTCTGATTCACCAACAATAGTTTTAAAGGAGAGTCGAACTCCAGAATTAAAAATCAAATAAAAATATTAACCATATATTTTGCATTGCCAAGTAATATCGATGCATCTATTTCAACATCATACAATGTCCGAAATGGATAATAGAGATCATCGCAGTTTAGCATTCCTTGCAACACTGCAGTAACCTTGAATTTACACGGATGAAATGGTCGTTCACAGGTATGGTATGGGTTTCTTTCGTCATATAACAATTGAAACATTTTCGGTTATTCGCTTTTACAAATCCGTTTCAGGGAGTCGGGTTTCTACGATTCGCTACGCACCCTGGCCGTCTATAGCTAAAATTTAGAACGGCAAGGGTCTCATACAGGGCGTGTAGTCCATACTGCAGTTCATCCTACTTCAACCGCGTCTGAAAACAAATAAAATCGACTAACTACATAGCACCCTTGATTAAAATAATATGAACATATGCGCATCACAATTGAAGCCCACATCAACCGGCTTCTGAACACCGTGCTCGATACCCTTAAAAGTTTAAGTTTCCTCGATGAGGAAAAAACTATTTAGTAACTGCAAGGTAAAAACCTACCAGACTAACCAATCTAACGCAGAGTAATAATTTGACAGAACGACGATCATGTAACCTAAACCAACCGAAAGTAGACTAAACTAAATAATGACGCCAAAACACAACCGACGGTGGCTTCTGCTGCTATAGCTTTCGGCTTGAAGAGCCGCGCGTGCGTGCCGACGTCTGTGAAAGGATAAAGGCACGGAATCTAGTACGTTTAATTAAGACACTGCTTAAAAGTCAAGGCTAAAAACAATGTACGAAATAAGCATGGAATAAGCACGTTATTGAGAACAGTAGTTCTCTTACAATTAATATATTATTATATTATTATTGTCTTTTTCGATATACGAGTTCGTACCTTGCCTAATGCGACTGTCTTGCTTCAACATGCGTGGCCTAAACATACGATCGCCTGATGAAGCCACAACGGTCCACTGTCGGCCAGCACAATATACCAAGCCCAATTATCAGATGCAGCCTAGATTGTCACCCATCTGCACGTGCTCTAGGCTTTGGCCCATAGTTTCCTTAGCTCTAGCTACAAACGGTTCTCCCATTTTGACCACAACTACAGTTTGATCAGAGCGTTTTATTTCTGTATGCTTACTTATCATGGCATCCTAATCTCAATATGGTGCTTCACATGCTCAGATTTTAAATCAATGATTTTAAATCAGCGCATCGTCCCATGTTCAACCACTCCTAACCTGCTAATTCATCTAATCCATAGTTGTATTATAATGATAGCTATTTCAACAGACTTTGCAGCCGATTTATGGTGACTAGGTCATACGAAAATTTGGACGCTATCCTGAATCTGGGTTAGACCAAATTGCAATAGACTAAAAACTAAGTCAATCATTAGACATGCGTGTACGCAGCATTGGCAACCACAAGTACGCCAGTACTCGTCGAGGCGAATTTAAACCGCCGAACTATTCGTATATAATGTAGGTCTACATGGGTCTACAATACAGAGGCGTAGACTTTGAGGGGCCAGAAGGGGCGGTTCCATCAAACATGTCAGGTCAATGGGATGGAGCTGCTTATATATCACCTCATGAATATTTCGTGAATATTAACAATTTCTCCAGTGTTTCCACTGTTCATCCTTTTTTTGATGCAATTATGTCTTTGGGGATTGAAACTTTTTCCGACCTTCCCCCCCCAAACCCAGGGACCAAGTCTCCGTCTATGGTAGGCCTACAAAATTCAATTCATTCATTCTACAGATCACATAGCGCCCTTTTCGGTAATTACTCAAATACTTGAAATGGCTCCCAACTGCAGCCCGGACAACAAGTCAGTTTTCAAATGGCCATGAAATGTGTATACAGGCCTACTAAACGATTTCAGGAATAGACTCGAGCCACAGAAAGGCCATTCCAAGCTCTAGGGCTTGCCAAAGAGAATGTGCGCTTTCGAATAGCTGCTGTACGGGCATAATGAAATCGTCGCGTTGCTGCCCGCTTTAAACACCTCCCTCCTCAGCAGAGCGAATGATCAACTACACCGGGGCTTCAATACCGGCTGGCAAAGCCTCAAAGGTCTATTAGGTAGACCTAGATTGGGAGCAAGGTCAGGTTGACATCGATCGATGACTAGACCAGAGAGAAATAAGCTTACTCAATGCGCTGTCGGACAAGGCAACTTTTATTTATAGTGCGCCTTGAATTAAGAAAGCAAAATTTAAATCAAGGTAAGCGCTAAAATTGAGCGAATAGTCATTTTGTATTACTCAGAGAATAGTTGCATTTTAAGCTTAGTTTGAATGTAATGCAAAGTATTGTAGCCTAAATATTATAAATTGTTCGGCGCCTCACAAAAGCCTCGTCATGTTTACCAGATTATTACTACACCTTATATCGAATAAAGTCGCAACAAGGTCGTTTGTCCGTTCAGTTTGCCCTTTGCTTTGGAACGATCTCTCCTGTTCTACTCGCTCCTGGATAGCTGTGAGTGCTTCTGTTTATACCTGTGTTCTAATTAAAAGACCTACTTTTCCCACGGTGCTTTTCGCACAGAGGGCGCCTCTGATTAGGCTGTATTAGTATATAGTGGAAGAGCGTTAATCCGCCTTATAGAAAGATACAATTAATAAATTACACTACCCGCCTAACAGCTATTCTTCCTCTGACACCTCTAGAAACCAGTGTTGGACACTAGACCAAAAACTCAAGACCAAGACCGAGAGGTCCGAGAACAAGACCGAGACCGATACCCTTTTTTGTAAACAATTCAAATTATTAAGACGCTATAACGGAATTACACGCCTAAAACATTAATTTGACTGCTGAAGAATACCTATCTTAATAATGGTACAGAAAACAGTTTTTACCGTCTTCTCTGAACTTTTGTGGGTTCAACCCTTAGCTTCGGCCTGGGAATATCACACTTTAAATTACTTACAGTATACGAACAAGTAGATTAACGTTCCGTTTGAATGGTGTAGGCCTAAATGTAGGCCTACCACGAACCTCGGAATTGTAGGTTATAAGTATCGACACGTGGCCGACCACATAATTATTAGATTGTTCAAAAACCTTGAAATTTGTGAAAGCAAATTTTGCAAATTACTGCAAATGCATTTTTCTGCCCATATTGACATGTACATAAAGATCTATTAGTTTGGTCAGCACGCCAAAGTCGATATCAATCGAGTAGGTCCTTTACATCCGGTGTCTTTAATAATCTACAAATTACCGACAAATATAGAAAAATTGCTCTGATACGACAAATGACCAAGAACGCTAATTTAAGATAGAGATCAATCCTAAGACCGTTCCTTTAAGACCAAGACCTACCGACGCATTCGAGACCAAGACCGATGGTCCATGACCAAGACCAATGCATTTGAGACCAAGACCGCGGTGTTCTGGTCTCGAGACCAACACCGCGGTCTCGAGACCACATCCCTGCTGCATGGAAACAGAACCAATTGTCATCTTGAACTCCCTGGACTATCCAGGGCCAGATTTAGACTTGATGAGGCCCTATTATAAGCTATTTTAGATATGGTATGTATGGGGCCCTTTATAAGTCCAGATATTCTGTAATGCCGGTGACAATAGAGGGTTAAACTTAAACTTAAATACAATTTAAAAAAACATATTGATAGTGAAACACTCCAAATCATTTTTGTTCATAA
Organism: Bimastos eiseni; assembly: GCA_959347315.1. NCBI lineage: Eukaryota > Metazoa > Annelida > Clitellata > Crassiclitellata > Lumbricidae > Bimastos > Bimastos eiseni. Next base: position 18,853,580 of record OY365811.1, read on the forward strand.
CAAACTTAATACTGCAAACGGTGATGAGTCAGGTGAGTGAAGTGGACAATTTATTTATAACATAAAATTTCAGTCATTTTGCCATCTATAGGCCTACCTCCCAAAGGCTTCTAAAATTGGTGGAAATTTGAAGAAGTTCTGGCAGAAACAATTTTGCACAGTTTATTTTTGAGACACGGTGTAGGCCTACATTAGGGAATGGTGATTGGACATGATCGTATAATATTACACTAGTTACTAGTAAAATGCTAAAAGATAATATAGATCAAGATTGTAAAATGCATAATTATAATGCTAACAACTAAGACGATACCAATAAATTGGATTATCAGCGCGCCTTTTTGTTTCGGAAGTTCAGAACCTATTTTATATCGAGTCAAGCTAATTATTAATAGGAATGCAATTGATGAAAATTAATAAACCAATACAATTGTTTCTCTAGATTATCTTGTGCACAACATCTTGTGCACTTGCTCTCTCGGACAATTCTGGGGGCCCAAGATTAAGGGTGACCGTTCATTTCGTCCCTGATCATTTCGTCGTAGATCATTTCGTCGCAATTCATTTCGTCGCATATCGGTTAGGGTCAGGTTAAGCATCGTGATGGTCGGTTAGATCAGGCTATGCGTGGTGAGGGTCGTTTAGGGTCAGGGTATGCGTGGTAAGGGTCGGTTAGCGTAAGGTTATGCGTGGTGAGGGTGGTCATGGTCAGGTTATGCGTGGTGAGGGTCAGAGGCGTCAATCTCCACTGAGTGATGGAGGCAAACCCCCGGTCCTAAGTGCCAGGAAGGCAATTAAGACATTCCCCTCTTATGACGCACAAAATTCTCCCCCTACCTGAAATTGGAGGCATTGCCTCCGGACCCCCCTACATGGACTCCTCTGGTGAGGGTCGTTTAGGGTCAGGGTTAGTCTGGTTATTAAAATACGACAAAATGATCTGCGACGAAATGAATGTGACGAAATGATCTATAGGACGAAATGAACGGGTACCCAAGAAAGTGGGGGCATAAGCTATAGCATGTTTAGCTTATACGTAAATCCAGCATGAGACTGTCCTTTAATGGACGAGACCTCTGATTCGAGGCAGCACTTGTGAAATGGGCTGAGGCCATGCGCTTGGCTTCGACTTTTTCGAGTGGCGATTTGGAAGTTCGGAGATTACGATTACGCTGGTACAATGGCAAACAGTGACGATGCATGATGGCCTTGCAGGTGCTCCCGCCCGCAGGCCTAAAGAAATTAGATGCAGACCCGTCTCGTCCCCTCCAATCCCAACTCAGCCTCTGTCTGCCGCTCATAGTAATGCACTCAGACATTTATCAGACTCAGAGTGGGTCGTAAAATAGAGTAGGGCCTTTCATAATGACACATGATGATTATTGCAACACTCACATCCACGTGGATATTTGTCATGGTCACGAGGACATCTGTACTGACTAAAGTTATGAAGGACTTTTGATATCACGGTGCAGCGTTGCTGCTGCCTTTGACATTAACAGCTGATAACTGGTTTAATTGGTTAAATTATAAGCATACAATGACATAACATGGTAGAAATTCGGGGCCCCTAGGCATGCAGACCAACCTTTAAATATCTTTTCAAAATACAGTTTTTTGGCTTAGCTGTATTGGCTGCCCACATCACTCCCATAGTCCCATATTAGATCGGCTTAGCGGCCCATTAGCCAGCATTTGCAATATCCGACTTTTGGGTGGCGGATTAATAGGTTCATGGGCATGGGCTGCTTACATCACATCCATATTAGATTGCGCTTAGCGGCCCATTAACCTACATTTGCAATATAAGACCTTTGGGTAGGCGGCGAGTGGGCTCGTAGGCTTGGGCTGCCCACATCACACCCATACTAGATTGCCCTTAGCGGTCCATTAACCAACATTTGCAATATCCGACCTTTGGGTGCGCGATGAGTGGGTTCATGGGCATAGGTTGCCCACATCACGCCCATATTAGATTGCGCTTATCGGCCCATTAACCTACATTGCAATATCCGACTTTTGGGTGGGCGATGAATGGGCTCGTGGGCATGGGTTGCCCACATCCAGCTGGTGACAACTGACAAGTAGCAGAGATAATTTTACCAGGGCATTTGTAATTAAAATATACTAGTAACTGGTAATTTATTATGCATCTCACGGATAAGGTACGGTTTCATACTTTCATTCCCACTTAAACTAGAATGTTAAACAATACGGATATAGGCTGTAGTCAATTGGCACTGGGCAGTCCTACTTCCTTGATATTTCCGCTACTAAACGCAGTCAATACAATCTATTAAACGTACAAAAGTAAAAAAACAGACAACATAAATGAATATTTTTTAGTTGTAGGGGCCTAACTAAAGTTAGTGTAAACTTCATTTGGCCGGTAAGTTAAAATCAAGTTTAGATGAGAAAATAAATAAAAAAATCAGCGCAGATGACCTTGTCGACTGCAAGTTTGTATTATCTTAATCGAAAGAGGACGCTAGTAAACTTAATTTCGCCATTATATTCGCACCAATCGAGTGAAATAAATTTAGTAATAATAATAATGTCTAAACTCTCTTTTACGCCATGTCTATATGCGATTATGCCACACAAGAAGCCATCTAGGGCGCCAAATTTTAGGGGCGCCGAATTTTAGGGATCATACGGTAGTGTTTTCAGGAATAAAATGTTATGATGGTACAAAAATAAATTCATGAATTAGTTATTAAAAACTAATTTTAGGCTAATTCCAATTTCAACAACGATAATCAATTGAATCTCCCGCTCTTCCCCTATTAATTTTCCTTTCCAAGAATCGTCTATATACCATAAATTTTTACAAAAAACACTTTTATGTGTCCCGCGCAGTGTGTGTGCTTGACCCCATATTTTCTCGTCTTTCTGTTTATGCAACGGGGGTGCGGGCGCTCTTATATAGATGACTGCCAAGGGCGCCGAATTACCGCTCTGATGCCTAAAAACACTAGATGCCATTCGATCATGTCGATGGTACTTTGGTATATCGTGTATGTTTGTTTTAAGTCGAGAAAAAGCTTTGTTTTACCCTTACCCCTCCAATTATTATATCAAACGCATTAAAATTGGCCGCTCACAGCGGCCTCAGAAGTGGTAAGGGTTAATCCCCGTTTATCTAAATGTTTCGAGAAAAGTTTTCGTGGACCTAGCCAGGAAGTGGCGCACGGTTTCCTGGACGTCACCGCACTCGTCGCAGTTTCCGGTCGGGTGGCGGCCCCACAGCTTCATCTGTGGATTTAGTAGGCAGTGGCCCAACCGGAGTCTGGTCATGATGACTTCCTTACTCCGGTTGGGATCGTTATACTGTTTGGCCATCCTGACGTTTGGCTCCAGGGCTCGGTAGTGCGAGCCAGTGTCGGAGGTGGTCCATTCCGCTTGCCACTTCCCGAGGAAGTGGTCTTTGTACTTCGCTCGGGCTTCCTGGAGCTCGAGCGTCGTCGGGATGGCGATGATGTCATTGTTTAACGCTCGCTTGCAGAGGGTGTCAGCGGTCTCGTTTCCCTCGATGCCGGTATGTCCGGGGATCCAGACCAAGGTTGGGGTCGACTGGGTGCGTTGAGCGTATGCGTCCAGCACGTGAAGCAGTTCCGTGAGCTGCTGTGGTCTGGCAGCGGACTGCTGTCGCTCAACGCTCTGGATCGCAGCGAGGGAGTCGGAGAAGATGACGAGATGGTGTACATCTGCGCTGGCGGCCCATTCCACAGCCCTCTTTATGGCCTCCAGTTCGGCTGCCAGGACCGATGAGCCGTCGCTCATTCGGCAGCTTTCGTGGTGGCCGCTAGAGGGCACGTAGAATGAGCACGACACCCTACCTGCTGCGTTCTTTGCTCCATCCGTGTAGACAGCCACTCGCGCGTCGTAGGAGCGGATGTGATCTTTGACCAGATCCCTCTTTTTCAGAGGGTCGTTCAGGTCGCCGATCTTCTGTGTCAGAGTGGTGTCTGTCATGGATGGTCGCAGCAGCCACGGTGGTGTTGTGGTGCAGGCGAGCGGTTTGATTTTTGGTGGTTCGATCTCTTGGTCGATGTGTCTTGTTTTGATGCGGATGAGGTCGGCGTCGTCATTGGTGTTTTTCAGCTTCCGACTGCTGGTGATGGATTGCGTCGGGTGGTTTGGGATCGCGTTGACCTTCGTGATGAGCTCCATCATCAACTGTTTGCGTCGTAGGTCGAGTGGCACTTCTCTGCATTCTACCTGCAGTGCAGCCAGACTTGTTCCTCGGAGCGCTCCAGAAGCGATACTCAGTGCCTTGTACTGGATTGTACTAAGCACCCTTTTCTGGTTTCTGGAGGCGCTGTCGTAGGCGACGCAGCCGTAGTCGATGACGGAGCGGATGAGAGCACGGTATATCATCAGGAGGTTGTCTTTCGATGCTCCCCAGTGCGAGCCCGTAATAGCGCGCATCAGGTTGAGGCGCGTCTTGCAGCGATCAGCGATGTAGCTGATGTGGTCGCACCAGATGAGATGTCGATCGAAGATCACCCCCAGGAACTTGACGTTGTTGTTGTAGGTCAACGGAGTGGTCCCGAGCTTCAGCGGTCGGTGGGCTGCAGGTGTGCCGCAGCGGTGAAATTCTACGGCAACCGTTTTTGTTGACGACACCTTGAAGCCCCATCCGTCAAAGTACTTTTTCAGTTGGTCCAGATAGTTTTGGAGATGACGCCGATTCACTTCCGGGTTTGGGCCAGCTCTCCAGATGGCGCTGTCGTCCGCGTAGAGAGAAAGCCTTAGCCTTACGTCGTCCTGTGGCTCCGGTATGTCGTTCAACATGATGATGAAGAGCACAGGGCTGATGACACTGCCCTGTGGGGATCCGTTCTCCACGAGGAAGAGATCGGACAGCTCTGAGCCGACGCGGACACGGATGTGTCGGTCGGTCAGGAAGTCCCGGATCCAGTTGAACATTTGACCGGAGATGTTGTGCTGCTGTAGCTTCGACAGCAGCCCATCTGTCCAAATTAGGTCGAAGGCCTTCTCTAAATCTACGAAGACGCCATTGAGGCTGTGCTTTGAATGAATGGCGCGTTGGATGTCGTCTTGAAGGCGGACGATGTGATCCTGGCAGCTTCGCATTCTGCGGAAGCCCGACTGGTGCTTGTTGAAGCGGTGATTTGTTTCCATGTGCCAGGTCAGCCTGTCAGTTACTAACCGCTCCATTAGTTTGCACAAGGCGGATGTCAGTGCGATGGGGCGGTAAGAGTTTCCATCGTAGGCTGGCTTTTGTGGCTTCTGGATAGGGACAACGATGGAGTTCTTCCAGCAGGCCGGAAGTCGTCCATGTTGCCAGACCGCGTTGTACAGCTCCAGCAAGGCTAAAAGACTTGGATGCGGAAGCTGGGCCAGGATCTCGTAGGTGATGGTGTCCTCTCCTGGACTCGTGTCCTTTCTACAGCGCAGGAGGGCCATTCTCAGAGCCTGGATGGCTCGTTGAAGAGCTGGTCGTCTGCCGGCAGCTGTCCCCCATGGAGCTCCTTCGAGTGCTCGTCCTCAAAGGCGGATTTGCGCTCTTGGAACTCCACGGTATGGTTCTTGTTGCTGCTGACATCTGAGAAGCACCTCCCAAGATGATTCGCCTTCTCCTGGTTTGTTGTGTAGGAGCGTCCGTCCTTCTTCAGAGTTGGTATGGCCGGTCGTGATCTCGCACCGGACATCTTTCTCATCGTTCCCCAGGCTTTTCCGAGCTTGGTCTTGTCGCTCAGCGTGGTGCAGTAGTCTCTCCAGGAGGTCTTCTGCGCGTTCTTGATGACTCTTTGGGTGATTCCTTTGATGCGTCGGTATTCTTCAGCATCCGCCGGGTGCCTGGTCTTCTGCATCTTCTTGCGGGCCTCTGTGCGCTCCTCGACGTGGCGTGTGCACTCGTCGGTCCAGTACGGCACACTCTTGACCTTCTCCTTGGGAGGAGTCGATCGTGGAATGTGCCGCGTGGCGATCTCCAGCAGCGAGCCGAGGAAGTTGGTGTGGCTCGCTTCGATATCATTGGTGATGTGTGCGACGGTGAGTTCTGCCCTGCAGTCGTCTTTGAAAGCCGTCCAGTCAGCCTTTCGGTGTAGCCACCTAGGGATGAAGGCTTTCTCGACAGGGACTGCTTCCTCGATGTTGATGAGGATGGGCGAGTGGTCGCTTCCCATGGAGTCGTCTACGACCGTCCAAGTGCACTTCCGTGCCAAGGGCGTCGAGGCCATAGCAAGGTCGAGGTGGCCGGCAGCTCCGGTGGCGTGGCTGGCGGTGGTCGGGGCGCCGGTGTTGAGGGCGACGAAGGCGTTGTCCTCCATGTCGTCCTCCAGTCGGCGTCCTCGTGCATCGGTGGTTCTGCACCCAAAGAGCGTGCGTGCTGTGCGCGTTGAAGTCTCCCAGAATGACTGCTGACCTGTCTTGGAAGAATCGAGAGTAGATGTCCGGTGGCAGAGGGTTTCCAGTTTGGCGTGGTCGGTGGTAGACGTTAACAATCTTGATCTTACCTGGTAGTCCGTCGAAGGGTGATGGTGATCGACTCCGGGACGTCGGTGGTGCTGGTCGTTGAGAAGGCGATGCCGGTCTTCACGAACGTTGCAACTCCTCCTCCAGCCTCTCCAGTGGTTCCGTCATGCTGCACACAGGTGTAGCCGGGTAGCTCGAACTTGAAGTTAGTCCTCAGCCACGTTTCCTGTATGCAGATGATCGTCGGCGGTGTCCGCATCTCGGAGATGCGGTGCCTCAGCTCCCCTACGCGGGGTCTGAGGCTACATGCGTTCCACTGGAGTATTTGGAGGTCCGTGATGGTGGCTGTCGGTTGCAGTGGCTGACGCGGCGCTCGTGGCACCGGAGGAGAGCGCGTAGGCGGTCGTCATCGCGCCGCACACCTGCTCAATCTGAATCCTGAAGACGGCCTGGATGGTGGTAGCTAGGATCTCGATCAGCCTAGAGACAGAGATAGCGCCACCGTTAGTCTCCATGGCTCCGACGAACAGGGTGCAGGCACGGTTCAGAGCGTCAAGCACATCCCTCTGTACCCTACCGGTGTCGGTCGTCGCCACCTCCTCCTGTTGTCCGTCGGGCACGACAGGAGTTGGCGCGGTCGGTGGGTTCACCTGCGACCGTTTACGGACTGGGATACCAGAGGGACGCGAGCCTTCCGACTCCGCCTTAGCACTCCCCCCGGCGCTCGGAGCACCGGCTGTCGCCGTCGTCGTGTTGACCGCACCGGCCGTTGTTCCCGTCGTCTTCGTAGTCATCTTTGTCGCGGAAGCCTCCGTGGTGTTCTTCCGTGAGCGAGCAGTCCGAAGGGCATCGCTGTACAGCCTCCCTTCCTGGACGCTGATGGTGGTAGCGGCCTTGGCCAGCGTGTATTTCGGACAGCTGTTAGTCATCGCAGGATGGGGGCCGCCGCAGGCTGCACACTTCGGCTGCTCGCGCTTCGAACACTCGGTGTGCTTGTGGTCGCCGGCGCAGATCCTGCATCGTTGGTTCTTCCTACAAAATTTGGCTACGTGGCCGAAAGACAGACAGCAGAAACAGCGTGTAGGTGCTGGTATGTAATCATACATTTTGAAACTTAGAAAGCCAATATGCAGTTTGGCAGGTGCGACTGAACCAGGTTCCAGTTCAATCTTCACCGCCGTGGTCGGGGTTTTTACCTTATTCTGGATCTTAAGGATCCGTTCTACCTTGACTACACGGAGGTTTTCCAGACTCTCCAGGCTGCTAAAAATATCGGCATCACTTAAGGTGATGAATACGCCTTTTATTACCTTTTGCACGTACCTGCCTCTGTGTCTCACAACTTCACGTGGCTCGGACACTTTGACCTGGTACCCACAGAGGTCTGTGGTAGTGAGCAGTTGAGCCCTGTGTGCTCTGCTCTCAGGTCCGCCCAAGTGAACACGCACACACGTTGCAGACGGGGCCGGCACATCCGCTGTCAGGGGGCCAAACTGTCTGTTCAGCTCCACCCTGACCAGTGGAGCGTTAATTTTAGCTAAACAAACGCCAATAAACTCAATGAACAACCGGTTCTCAGCAGACCGGTTTATTGTCACATGGGCGGGAGGGGCCTTCTCCGCTGCCGTCACCAGTGCGGCAGGTTCGGCGCTCTTCGGAACGCTTGGCAGGTTCCGCCTCGCTGGGGCTTTTGCCGATTTCGTCATCGGCTTCTGGACCGTAATCTTACTGTCCTTACGGTAAGAGTCCAGATTTACCTCGGTTTTGCGAATTTTTCGTCGTTTTTCGCGTTTGGCAACTTTTTCTGCCTTGCTGGTGACGGTCTTAAACACGGCCCCTCTACCATCATCGTCAGAGTCATTTTCTGACTCAGTTGTGCAAATGAAAAATTTGCTTCCGCTACCGTCGGACTCGTCACTGCGGCTCGCCCGTTTTTTTAGACGGGGTCAGCACCGTCAGGTCCATTGGCGTGCCAGCATCGGGTCGAGCTCCAGGCTCAGACCCGGAGGCGAGGGGTCTCTCGCTAGAACTCATGTCCAGCGAGAGGCGCGTACGCAGTTTTAATCTAGGTTAGTACAGTTATGTTATGCTAAGACTAGTTATATTTAAGCGACAGTTATATCGATAGGGTATTTAGTATTTAAAATATCTAGACGTAAGATTATGGACGATTACATAGTAGACAATGCAATGTAATACAATGCGCTTACACAATTTTAATTTAAACTAGTATCGTTAAATTAGACTAAAACTAGTTATATTTAGCAACAGTTAGATCGATACAATATTAAAATTTTTGAACGCAATATTTAGAGACGATCATATAATATAATATACAAAGCAGTTGAATCTAATATCTAACAAACAGTAACAGAAATATTAATCGCAAATGTATATTAAACACGTGTACGACTCACCGCGTGTAATCTTTCTTTGTCTTCTTTGTCTTAGTCACCTGGCTTCCACACCTGGATTCCCAAAGCATTAACTATGCACAATGCATACACTTATAGGCATAACGCCGGGGTCGAAAACCAGACCGCCCATCTAATCTGAGGAACCTGAGGAAGAACCTCAATCTCACTTACAGTAATAGCAGCTGGCTGATTGAAATGGCAACAATTGGTCTGGTCTTTATGAATAGACAGTGCACCAAGACATAAGTATATTCACAGCACATTAGCATTTGGCATCAAACAGGGTATACATTCATTCGTGCAGGGTATAGACAGCCAGCAGCATCTGTCTTGCAATGAAGATTATGTGCCCTGTTCTCTACACCTTTCTGTTGTCATGTCCATTCTAATGCCATGTGCCTCATACTCTGCCGTCTCCCGGCCTCTTTGACCCTATTCAGATGGACTGACCTACGTGATACGTGACCCGTATGTTATGTGCGTGCGTGTGTCTGTATGTGTATATGTTATTTGAGACCAATATTATAATTAAAATGCAAATGACCTACGTCTTTACCTCGGATAGTGTGTCCATTGAAATAGAGGCACAAAGCTAATAATTCATTGTTCCATAACAGACCACTCAATCGACGGCCACAGACCAGCTGCTAGACCTCTATAGCATTCTTAGGGTTCGATATGATTGGCATGCCATGCGTACTCATTAAATGGGCGGCCCTGGTTTAACGTTACCCCTTTAATGAAAAGCAAGTTTACGATTGTCATGTCAAGAGTCAAACTGATCCACAAAGGCATGGTAATGGACTCTGCACGAACAGATGCACTCGACAACATTGTCAGACTACTTAGACATGGTGTTTCGCAGATAATGTTTAAATTAATTTCAGTGCAGGCTGTTGATATTAATGCATGTTCGACATTCTGTATATATATATATTTCATGAAAAGCGAGCGGGTTCGACCCTCGTCCAAGGAGTCACTGTGTAGGGACCTTGAGCAAGTCCTTCACGCACAATTGTTCTGCAGTACAAGTGCAATTGCACCGTCGAGGCGTGTGTGTGCACTTCTGAGCGAAAAATGTTGGAAGAAGGGCATTATCAAATTTCGGTAATAAAAAAAATTAATTATAATTATTTCAAGAAAGACATATGCTTTGGTATAAATGCCTGTTATAGCAGTAAATGAAGTGTATGGTCAGATAATCGTTTATCTAGTTCAGAAATTAATGTGCTGCCTAAATGTATCTTTTGTGTTCACTTGAGAACGTCCCACAGTTTCATCAACTGCCGAGCTAGAAAAACGGATGGGCATTAAACCGATAGTCGGACACGTTGTTTAGTTAATACTGGGCCAATTGAGCAATTCTTACTTTACTCTTCTGCCTTTATAAGGACCCCTGTTTCATCTCTTTTATTTGAAAGAGGCAGTTTTGACTTACTTATAGTACTTAGGACTCCAACTTACACATAATATGTGATCTTTTGGTCTGCTGCCATTTGTCAGAACAAAATACTTCCGGCGCATGATTGACGCAAAGGAGTAAGTAAACTACATCATCATCATTAATTCTGGGCGTTGTGCTCGTAGATGTCCGATGCGTGACTTTCCACTGTTGTTTGTCCTGTGCAATATGTGCCAATTCTTGAATCTGCTTATTTCCCCATTCCCCTATATCGTCTAGCCATTCTTTGTGAGGATGTCCCCTTTTATTCTTTCCTTCCATTCTTCTGAACAACAATGTTTTGATTTTTCTCATTTTCGCTCATTCTGCATATATGGCCAAACAAACCTAACTTTCTTTTAATTACTTTTTGCAATTTTGATTGTATTCTTCTGTACAGTTCTACATTGCTGACCTTTTGTTTCCAGCCTATTCTTAATATTTTCCTGTAACATTTTCTCTCAAATGTCTAATTCTCCTTACTATGTATTTATTACTACCCATGTTTTGCAACCATATAGCACACCAAACACGCATGTTTGCAGAACGGTTAATTTTGTTTCTAACTTTATGGCTTTGCTTTACCAGATTTTGTCCATAGCCTTTAATGATGTTGACGCTTTGCAATTCTTGTTAGTACCTCTTTTTTACAGTCCAAGTCGTATGTCATATTGCTCCCTAGGTATGTGAATCTTTCCACATTTTCCAGTTGGATTCAATCTAAAACAATCTTTTTTTTTTTTCTTTTTGTAGCAATCTTCTCCCCAAATATCATTGTTTTTGTTTTGTCGTAGTTCAGTTCTTGACCATATCTCTTGCCTTCATTGTTTAATTCTTGTGTTGTCTGTTCCAGTCTGTTCATTTTCATCTATTAAATCAATGTTGTCGGCAAAACAAAAATCACTGAAATTTGTGCCGCTAATTGTAACTCCCCTCTCTTCTTCTTCTCTAATTTTGTCCGAGAGACTCTTTCCAAGAAAGTAATGAATGTGTTTAAAAGGCGATATCGTATCTCCTTGTCTTGTGCCTCTATTTGTGCTGAACCAGGTACCAATGTCGACGCCCACCCGTACCGCTGCTCTCGCGTTGTCGTTGATTTCCTTTAGTAATCGGGTCATGTGACCCTCCTTCCATATTGAGTTAAAAATTGTGTTCAACTCCTTTATAATGATGTCTCTTCCATTTTTTATCATCTCATCCGTTATATCGTCATTGCCTGGACTGTTGTTGTTTTTCAACCTCTGTACAGCTCTTATTACCTATTCTTCTAAGATGTTACTTTCAACATCCTCAACCGGTGGGGTAATTTCTTTTAGCTCTGCAATGACCTGTTTGCTGATAGCTTGGTTCACCTCTGCTTTGTAAAGACCACTACAATACTCTGTCCATCTCTGTATGATGTCCGTCTTGTTAATGAGTGTCTTGCCCTTTTCATCCCTGAGTGTTGTTAGTTTGGGTTGCCATCTGTTGTTGATGTTCCTTATCATTTTATATGCCTCCCTTGTTTTATATTCTCCGTGATATCTTTCTATACTTTGCATTGATTCTCCAACCATTTCAGCTTTGTCCTCTCTTGCTGCTTTCCTTACTTTGTTACATTTTCTTCTGTATAATCTTTCTTCCTCTTCTGACGTATCTCTTCTCCTTTTCAAGACTCTCTTCTCTTGTACCAGCCTTAAGGTTTCTGGTGAGATCCACTTTCTGTTTATTTTCTCCTGTAACGGCACTGCTTGTTCCATTGCTTCCATCATCACAGCTGTCAATTGTTCCTCTCTTGTGTTGATATCCTGCTCTCCTCCCATGTCTTTGATCTTTCCTTCTAGCATCTCTTGATAAATTTTTCTTGTGTCTATGTCGTCCAATCTTGATACGTCTCGGTGCTTTCTCGGGCTGATCATGTGTTTCTTTTTTAGCTTAATCTTAATGTTCTCTATTACTAGACTGTGATCTGAATCGATATCTGCTCCCTGATATGATCGACATTGTTGCACCGATGTTGACCATCGCGTGTTGATTAGTACTAGGTCTATCATATTCTTGGTTTTTCTGTCATTAGATCTCCATGTCCATTTTCGACAATCTTTTTGTTGAAATCTTGTATTGCAAATCATCAGTTCATTGTCTTTTGCAAATTCCAGAAGTCTTTCTCCTCTTACATTTCTCTCGCCATATCCAAATCCGCCCATAACTGTCTCCCACCCTTCATTGTCTGTGCCTACCTTTGCATTCCAGTCTCCCATAACTATGAGTATATCTCATCTAGGAACTTCTTCTATGTCTACTCTCGCCTTCTGACCAGATGACTTCACCTCCATTTCATTCTCCCGCTAGTGTCCATCTCATCTCCGATATTCCCAGGATGTCGCATCTGTAGCCTCTCATCTCCTCTTGGAGCAACTGTAGTTTCTCTGTCTCCCACAGTGTTCGAACGTTCCAGGTTCCCACTGTTAACACCTCCTTGGTGGCTTTGATTTTTCTTTCGGTTGCTGACTTATCAATCCAACCCTGATCGCTCAGTTGGTTTCGCGAACCTTGTTTATCCGTGTGACGTCTGGGCCGGCATGCTTGTGGATTAGTGTGTTGTGGCATCAGATTTCAATCGTCTTTGTTCTTTATTGTCAACGTATCGACACCCATCTGACAGACCCTCTTGTTGCTTTTGGGCTTGGGACCGACCCGAGAGGGTTTTGGTCTATGCCTATGAATATCGCTTAGTACCACTCGAGGCAAGGTGTGCCGCCCACGTCAGCCAGTTTTTCAGGGTTCCCTCTGAACCTGTCCACCTCATGTAACGCCCTAGATGGTCCTTCGGCACGAACCTTTGGTCCATGCCTACACCATTGATGGCATAGCCTCAGCGGGCAATCCCCTACTTTGTTGTTGTCACCCCCTCACCACGGTAAGGTGTGGGTCGGACTTGAGGGGGAAGTAAGCTACGTATATGTCTAAAAACCACTAACCCTAACATTAGCACTAACCCTAAACGACCCTCCCAACGCCTAAACTGACCCTAAACGACCCTCACGATACTTAACCTGACCCTAACCAACCCTCACGACGCATAATTAAAAAATTATAGGTTTTTAGAGTGCATGGGCGCTAAAGGTTGCGCAAAGGTATCCACATAAGCCATGCCCAAAATATTATGGGTGAGTTGGAGTCCCAAGTACTACAAATAAGCAGCAGTTTTATGTCCCAAGTACTATGAGTAAGCAGCAGTTTTATGTCTGACAATATGTAGGCCTACATAAAGTCTGGTAATAACAACAAGCGTCTAGCTTCAAGCATTCAACTGCTCTTTCAACATTTTGCCCCATCAATAATCTTTAGCATATTGTAGCAGACCAGGCCATTGCCTTCTATATACTGACATGCCGTAATGCTGATTGTGTGACGTCACAGGCTTGGTCCTAAGTCCATTGCCTGAATAGTAGGTGTGTTAATGGACACAGATATCAGATGTGCAATTGTGATCATAAGCTCCAACTTTGTAGTGCGCCATTCGCATTGGGCATCAGCTTATCACGAGCGCTGCGTCAAGTCAGAGGTAGTGTTGGAAAGGGCGGATATGGGGCAATAATTATTACAGAAGAGCTTAACAAAACCATTTATTACATGCAATTTGCTACTTCATTAAAAACAAATCTCAATCATGCAAATGTAGTTACAGCGACTTAAACATTTTGATTGTGAACAGTGCTTCTGCAAGCCATAGCCAAAATAATTTAATGCACAACAATACAAAGTAAGTTGACAAAGATTTAACTCTATTAAGGTGTAGTTTTTATTTGTATTTATCTGGTACCATGTAAAACAGCTCTTAAGAACCTTCAAATAAATCCAGAAATTGTACCTTAAGATGCCTTGAAAATGTTTCTGGGCAGTCTTCGATTAAACAGTTAATTATTATGGTAAATAGTACAAAGTTATATAGGGAGGGTATAATGCATGAGAAAAAATGATATGCTTGCATCTTTGAGCATGACGCAAACAATCTTGACTTACTTCAGGACTGCTCTTCTTCTATAATCATAAATTTAAGGACCACAGTAACCTTTCACAGCTGTAGAACTTTTACAATAATTACAATTAAGTCTTAAGTGTTGACAATTTTCGCTTACTTTTACTCTTTGCTCCTTTACAGATATTATTTGCATCATTCAATTTTTTGCAGTAATTGTTAAGCAAGATGTTGGTCATTTTACTAGCAATGACACAAATAATGTCTGAAAAATGATGACCACAATCATAAACACCAGGCATAAGTGAATGCTGTGAGAAACTTTTCATAGATACAGAAATAAGTATTTTTTTCTGATTTGTTGCACTAACAAATTTGTGCTCGTAAGCTGTTGATACCAAACACTGGAATATACAGAAAACTTTCACTACAACATCAACCATTTCTTGCGTTGGCCCGGTCAGACCTCCTCTGTCTAGTGCTTCCAAGTAAGAAAAAACCGTACTCGCAGTGTCGCACGCCATCACATCTGTTGTCACAAAGGCAGCAACACAAGTTCTACATGCAACAGACTTCTTTATTTTTTTACCAATGTATCCAGCAAGAAAAACAACAACATGCATTTTGGGATCTGAGACACTTATTAAACTGCAGTCATTCAGCACTCCTTCAAAACCACTTATGTCACAATCTATTACATTATCTGACTTTTCCTCCATAAAACAGCCATTTGAAAATTTTGTTATTGAGATTTTGCCCTGCGATGCAGAATTTATGTGCAGTATACTGCTAAGCTTCAATTTTTTCTCACATTCTGATTTCACACACAGAAATACGAAAATTAGTTCCAGCTAGCCGCCTGTACTGGGAAAATCTGTATTCTAAGTAGTCTGTTTGAAATTTGCCAGTAAGAACATATTTAAAGTCAAGACTTTCAAGGAGATATCTTACTAAAAGAACCATTGTCTTCAAAGTATGCTGCAGAGCAGATGCAGTTTCTCTTGTAAGCATCCCATTCTTACTGCCAATGTTCATTGCCTCCCATGTTTGACGCCACTCCACTGAATAACTCTATCAAAATACAGTAACTGATGGTCATCAACTTTTCTTATAGGGTCACATTTCTCATCACAAAGATTTCTACCTTTAAAAGGATGTTTAACATTTAACATTTTCCACAATGACACTATTAGATCAACAAATACAAGTGTTTCGTCAACAGCAGTTTTGTTGACATTAGGAAGTTGCTGTTGTGAAAGCAATTTAAGTGCAGCAACCACTTTCTCATTGAAAATACACAACATCAGTGGTACACTTTGCGGTTCAGTGTTTGATGGGTGCAATGCCTTATATGATAAGGATGGTACAAGTTTAACCAGATTGTCCTTTTCTTTCTCATGCAACTGCTTCAAAACATTGGACTTTGCCTTTTTAAGCATATTTGAATCTAGCATGTCAGGAAAAAGTAATGTCTGGTCACTGTGTTTTTGGTTGATCCAATTATTTCTGATACATTTGAACAAATGCACGGTGTCAAACAGGAAAAAGTTTCCTGCTGTTGTCATATGGGTGATCTATGGAAGGTTGCAACAAACCACCACATAGCAACCTAAACATATTACCATTAACTCGGTTATTATCAGATATCAAGCAAACAACCCTGAAACCTGCCTTTTCAGTCATTCTTAAGACATTCATAGTTACATCTTTCAGATAGGGTGCTGTTAAGTTCTTAACAGGCACTAAAGCAGCAATATCTTTTCATATAGAACAAATCATACATGCTTGGACAGTGGTTGCCTGGGTCATGTCACAATTTGCAGCAAAGCCTTTAACGTTTCCACCCTTGTATGAAACTTTAGGCTGAACATAAATCTCATCAAGCACCATAGTTACATATTGTTCATGTGGCTCAAGCAGTTGACACTTCTTTGTCAGATAAGTTATGTGAGCACTACATTCAGTACCAGGTTCAACAGTAAAGCACGATGAAAGTTTACGTAAGTAAACCAGGTGAGGCAACATCAGAGAACTGTCACGTAAGAAACCATATGCAGAAGGTGACAGCGAAAACATCTTAAATGCCCAGTGTAAATAATCACCACAGTATTTAGTCTTGCATTGCTGCAATAACTCCAACTGCTGGATAACATGTTTGAGAACACGAATGTACTTAAAGTTACTAATAACGTTGCTGCCATCTTCATCATCAACGTCACCAGCACCATCATCTTCAGGAAATCTGCTACTGACAAGTAAACATTGTTGCTCGAACATATCATGCAACAGAACTAAAGCCATTTCTACTTTACCTTTGAAAGCAACCTTTCCAATTTCCCAGCCCTGGTAATGACTGAAAAGACTAGTGAATTTGGAATAAGAATCAAGTTTTTATTTATTACCTATCACCCACTCCAAGTTATCATCATTAACCCTAAAGCCCTCACAGCAAAGGATAACAGATATAGCATCAGTTACTCAAATGCTGATTCTAATGCGAGGCATATCAGATATATCTAGAATATAGCATAACAAGCAATTGTCTGTCACCTTAAAGTTTCATAGTGAAGTTTGCGGGATATGTTTCATTAAGTTCAAGCAAAACTCCTGAAATGATGTAATATTGTCCAGATTCATCCATTGTTGCACTGCCTGATCATCTCTGGCCTGCATCTCAGAAAGTCTATCCTCTAGTTTCTTTCTCTTCTTGGAAGGTTCTGATGACAAATATGATGGACAGTTGAGAAAAATAGATGGAAAGTTGAGGTACATCCCTTGCTAGCTTGGGAACTTTTCGAGGAACACTAAGTATAGATCCATCAGGACGCACAGCAGTGTCCATTCTAATGACAAATTCTTCAGCTAAGTGATTAATGCAGATAACGTTTAGAGGAAAATTGTCTCTTGGTCAAGGAATCCGTCGCAACCAGTTTTGTAATTTCTCTTCATTTCCTTTACATTCACTGAGTATGCTAAAAGTTGAGGTACAATCTGATCTCTCATTCTTCCGTTTGTAGTTAGAACTACATCCTGTTACACAACAATGACGAGGCATTCTCCAACTTCAAGAAAAATAAATCCTCTGAAAGTGAGAATATGTATTTTAGTATTACGAGGGTTGCCGGATACAGCTTGACGGACTGTGTAATCAGAAGTTCTCCTAAGTAACCAAAAACGAAGTCACATTGGAAAGTTGCACATGAATTCAACTGAGGCTCTTTGTCATTTATAAGTAAGTAAGCAATCAATTGCTCCATTCTGATAACATGCGGTCCCAAATTATGAAATAATTATTTTAACAATATTGTGTACTGTGTTTGATATTTTATGCTGACAAATAAGTTTTAGCTTAAGTAGAAGCAGGATTTATGAAGAGAATTATGTCAAAGAAGAAGCTGGATGGGTGAAATTATTACACGGTGTGTCTTGCTTTAAAATATTATGTAGATTGAAATGGAGTTGTCAATACAGTCCACTCTTATTGTTATTGTGTGTGTTTCAGTTGGTTTTTGTAGGCATCATTGTTCACTTCTTAAGCTTACATGTATGTAAGCTTATGTAGATTAGACTCCTTCGAAATTAGAATTTGGGACTGCCGTTGACAGAGTAACCGTAGGCCTATTTCTTTTACAAGCCAACTCTCCACACGCAAATTCTTGTTGCCAATAATAGCAGGGTGTCTACAGAATAAAGCTAACAAAATTCCAGTATTTTTCCAGTATTTCAAGTATTTATTTTAACATATTTCAAGTATAATTCTTGCGGAAATTTTACACATAGATCATGTATATTAAGTATACAATAATTGATGTACTGAGCAAATGTTCATCTGTTACTAAATTTACAATAATGAGAGGAACATGATGGTCAGCTCCAACCAACGCTGACCATTGTGTCATTCACCTAATAATTGTAACGACGTAAATTGCACTGTTCATGAACTGAGTGACTCACTGTAGTTATTGATCATAAATTAAATATAGTTACTGATCATAAATTAGACGAAGCATTCCGATAACATTATCAGAAGGCACAATAATTATTATATAAGATTTGTATAGTGATTTTAAAAATCTTTATTTTTAAAATCCCTATAAATATAATAATATATATATTTATAGGGATTTTAAAAATAAAGATTTTTAAAATTGCTATAAAAATATATATATAATATATATATTTTTTGACTAATATAAATACAAATAATATCTAGATGCAGCATTCCGATAACATTATCAGAAGGCACAATATTTATTATAGTATATCGTTAACACACTCAAAATAGAAATTGAAGGAACATCTATAAAGTCAATTTTTCAATATAACCTAAATAACTGCAACAGCTCGATGAAAACCTTATATAGTATACTACCTAGTCTACAATGAGTCAATGACCCCAATCAGCATGCTCCCTTCATCATTGTAAATTCTTTTTATATTTTATTTACAACTTAATTGCTCAATTGGAATATTATTTGGTATATTATTTTGAATAATATACCAAATAAAACAAAAAATGTCAACAATAACAAACATACACATTGAATGCCTCATCAATTACATTAACAGTCGCATTCCATTGAAATGATTGAAAACACTATATCTACTAACTTGAATTCAGAATGAAGCAATTTGCTGAACTTTGTGATCAGATCAAATCAAAAATCTAATTATGCACTGGTCATTCATGCAGTTTTATTACAGTTATATGCATAAAAGTTATAGCAGAAATAAAAAATATTGCACTTTATAATACTGTAATGTACTCGTGTTAAAAACAGAAAAACAAAAATAGAGATTTTTGACTTTAAGTGCAAGGCAAAGTTTATTAAAACGCTTCGAATTAAGCTACAACACTATTGATCCATACATTGCTGTACTTTATTTGGTCAACGTATAGCGCAGCTTCTTAAATTCCTCATTCAAGGCCTGTGTCTCATCTTTTGACGCCTGTTCAATTTTGGCCTTCTTCTGTTCCAAATACTTTATCTGTTCAGCAGCACGTTTGCGACGGTTTGCTTCATCATCTTCTGCTTGAGCCTTCTTTGCTGCTTCAACCCGTCTCGCGGAGGCATTTCTTACAGATTGTATTAAGGCCTTTGTTATTGGTACACCAGTCACACTTCCGATTGACGAAACTGCATCATAGGTCACTCGCTACTCTATAAGTGAGTCGTCCATGAGGTTTTCGACAAGACACTCTTTGTTGATGGAAAAACCACGTTCAACATCAGCGCTACCATGAAACATGGTCAAAATTAGATGGATAACTGTCTGAAGTGATAAATGTCTCTAGATCAAGCACTCGATTGAGGAATTCATCAAGTCTGTCAGTGTCTGGTTTGAACAAACTGAGCATACTTCGCACATTTTCTTTGTTGGCTACTTCAAGGTATGTTCGTTTCACTATGTCTGCATGGCTGTGCGACATTTGCTTCTTGTCTACAAAGACTTCAAGAGCAGTTGTCACTCGCGATGTGCGCTGTGCTTCATTTAACATCACTTGTGGATCTAGGCTTGAAGTCCCAGCTACTAACCTATAGTTCAACGGACACTTTGCTGTCAATTTTACGCACACATGCTGCAAGTATGTCCTGCATTCTTCCTTAAATCTTAAAGCGTCAACACCAGTAAGATTCTTCTGTGCTGCCGCTGCAGCAAAACCTATGTCAATCTTGTGCAACGTCAAATGATTTTCTTTCTTTTTGAAGTCAACTGCCATCAATTGAGTGGCATTTGTCACAGCAGACATTATATCCACTTTTACAAAGCGGGCCATCAAGCTGCGAAGCAACTTGTATAAATCGGCATGCATGAATGGCAGCAGTGGTTTGTTGCTCTGATATTTGAGCAAGTATGGTTCTAACTGTAGAGCCACGGATTGAAGAAAGCCCAGTTTGGCAGTCAGTTGCTTATCTTCCAAGGCCTTTTTGACCTTCTGGAAATTCTGCGAGTCAGAGGGCTTGTTGTTGACTGCTGCAACATACAATTTGAGAGCTGGAATTATGTCTAGTGCTCGTTTGATGACGGCAGAATTCTCAACCCATCTAACAGAACAAAACCGCAGAGGAAACAAAGAAGATTTGCTTGCACAACTGTAGTCATAGCGTCGTGACGGAAAATCTTTGAAGAGGTAATACAGTGAGCGGAGGAAAATATGAACTTTCCAACTACATGCATCGTGTGCTGTTTTGTATGCACCGTGCACGACGTGCAGTGCACATGTACCAATTTCTAACAATTCTGCATCATCTGGATCGCTGTTGTCGTTCAGATAAGCTTTAAGCTCTCTAACAAATTTTAAGTTGACATTAGAACCATCCATGGAAACATGGATCAATTTCTTCATGTTCAAGTTCTGTTGGGCTAACGCAGATATGAATGCATGCAGCAGATCGTCAGATCTTGCATGCTCAAGGAATGTAGACGTCAAATATCGAGTTGCTACCTGCTTGGTGGCATCATCCCAAAACCTCACAACGACGTCCATCTGGCCCTTCTGTGACACTTTATTTAAGCTTTCATCAAATGAAATAGAGTAGAAAGGACATTTGCTAACTTTCTCACTCAGCTGCTGTTGGAAAAATGGTCCCAACCCATATGCAACTACATAAGAGTTCTTATCTTTCTGCATCTGGAATCGTGCTGCTGTATCACTATCTGGGAACATGTGTGCAAACAATGATGCTGACTGCGCGCTGCCTCTAAGAGAGGAATGACACATCACTCCATTAAGAGCCCATATAATTTCAGCTCTAGTCACTGCATCCTTCACCATAAATTTGCTGACGCCGGTGTATTTAGGGCCGCTGCAACCGGGTGTTGGCTGCAATTCATGAACAGGTGAGGAAGTAGAAACGTGTTGCACCTGTGGTACAGTAGATGATGCCTCGGCACTTAGACTTATGAGATCATCTGTATTGATACCAGGAACTGCTGCTGCATTAGTGTCACATGTTTGTGGAACTTCTGTCTGAAGCAAAGACTGCCGCCCACAGTTTGTGGCATGAGGAATTGTTTCTGACTTTACTCGCCATTGCAATGTTTGCTGAGTATTGCTTTCTGGAGAACGAAGCAAAGCGCCCATGTGCTTCTTCCCCTTTTCGTGTGACACAACAGCACTGACGCCCATGTTAGTAACGTCAAAGTCTGCTTTACACAGCGTGCAACATGCTCTAGAACTATCTCCTTTCTTCTTTTCTAGCCAACTCCCGCTTGGATGCTTGCTTAGATCCAACCAATCATCAACAAACTTTGTCTTATTCCTCGGCTTCATCGTTAAAATTTCATGAACAAAGTCGTATTTCACAGTCACATAACGTTGAGGTGATAAATAGCAGAAAATTTATATTTAGAAATAGTATCTGTTGTTACCACTAATCATCAGCTGCAAATTAGCAAACCATGTTCACATGTTATCTATAAGGTTACTAAATAAGAACTGCATATTTTAATTTAATATAGGTAATATTTTTTAAATATGGGGATGATGCATGATTTGTTTAACTATATATGTACAGTACGTTCGACACAGGCTTCATAAAGTTTTGTAGCATAATATTTATCTACAATAACTCTCTCTGAGATCCATTTGAAAAGGTCTTAGCTGCCATTTATTGGACAGGGTCGCTACTCCCTGAGATCTGTAAGAGACCCTGACTACCCAGAAATACACTTCAAGAACTGACTATATTAAAAAAGTTTTAGCTGCCATTTATTGGGCAGGATCGCTACTCCCTGAGATCTGTAAGAGACCCTGACTACCCAGAAATACACTTCAAGAACTGACTATATTTAAAAAGTTTTAGCTGCCATTTATTGGGCAGGATCGCTACTCCCTGAGATCTGTAAGAGACCCTGACTAAGACTACCCAAAAATAGATTTAGAGAACTTAATTTTTTTCCAGTATAAATTTCAGAATTCCAGTATTTTTCCAGTATTTCCAGTATAACAAAAAAATTCCAGTACTTTTCCAGTATTTCCAGTACCTGTAGACACCCTGAATAGGCACATTCAAGAAACATACAACATACATTTTCACGTTTTTAGCTTTGCCTGCCGGACAGAGGATATGAGGGGGACATGCAGGGCGTCTGGTAAGTGTAGCCCAAAGACGTCGATCCACAACGACGATAGAACCAAGCTTCTATTATTTATATTTATGTTCTAACAAATAGTAAGGATGTATAACTTTATTACAAACCTCACAACTTCAAATTAAATTTACAACGATATTCTAGTTTAACGTGAGAAAATTCAAAAATAAACGATAATCGCCTCAAATTTTTACACGTCACACGCCCAAATATAATGAGCATTACGGCCTGTCAGTATATAGATAGCAATGACCAGGCCGGCCGCTGATTAAATAAAAAAATTGTATTTCATTATTATTTTATCCCGTAATCAGGTGCTGTTGGCCGCCAGGGAGGAGACCTGCCTATAAGCAGCCGTTAGCTGAATGGAACCACAGGGGTCTGGGACCACACACAGCGGTCTGGGACCACACAAGTGGACTGAATGGGACCACATCGGTCTGGGACCACATCAGTCTGGGACCACACACGCGGTCTGAATGGGACCAACAGCGGTCTGGGACCACATCAGTCTGGGACCATACACGCGGTCTAAATGGGACCACAGGCGGTCTGGGACCACTAGCGGTCTGGGACCATTTGCGGTCTGGCTGGGACCAGCCGGTAAAAAAATTGGCTGGGCCAGCGTCGGAGAATAGAAAAGGAAGCGCAACAAGCACATCTCAGCTCAGTCAAGATCGGGAGGCAGTGGAGCTCGGTGAAGATAGAGGTGAAAGACAGTGCAGACCAGGGAAAAGAAGGTTCAGAGCAGAGTTGGACAGTCAGATCAGAGTTTTACAGTTCGAGAGCAGTCAACCGAGAGCAGCAGTCGTCGGAGCGGAAAAGCGGAGCAACACGGACACCATCGTCAAGTGTCAGCGAGCTGCCTTTCGCTGACGCCTGCTCTGCGTTTCACGGACGCCGTCTTCTGCAGGTGTCTGTCGTCGTCGTTGTCAGCGAGCTGCCTGTCGCTGACGCCCGCTCTGCGTTTCACGGACACAGTCGTCAGGTGTCGGTCGTCGTCGTCGTTAGCGAACTTTCTGTCGCTGGCACCTGTTCTGCTTTTTACGGACTATGTCATCGCGTAAGTCGTCGTCTTCGAGTGATCCATAGACAGCTTGCTGAGTTGGACGGTTGGTGAAGTGACTGATCTGATATTAAACTGCGCCTGAAAACTGCAACTAATTACTGACGGATAGTCAGGGTTTCTGTTCGGAATAAAGGGTTGTTGAAACGACGAAAGACTACTGTTATACTTCGGCAGCCTGATCCCGTCAACAGAGCTGGGTATCCTCGACTCCCTGGTCGTCGTTCGAGCGACACCTGGCTCTGAGCAGATATCCCACAGAATAGAGGATTAGCCCCCACGGGGTGGTCCGTCATAATTAAGGCTGTCAACGGGTACCCGGGTATCCGATCGAGACTGACTACCCGGGTAATGAAATCGGTTTTTGGGTACAAAATTCCGTAAAAATGCGCACCTGAACATATGCCAGAAACATTCCGTTTGTCACATTGGCTGACTGCCCGGGCAATAAAATCGGTTCTCGGGTGCCCGACATTTCGTAAAAATGCGCAATTCCCTATATTCCTAACATAATATCTGCGCGGTTGGGTACCCGGGTAGTGATTTCAACATTTTTTGACAGCCTTAATTAGTCATAATATTATACCAATGCATCTAATTGATCACTGATATTACGGCAAGCAGCAATACGGCAAGCGCATGCAGGCATGCATGCATATAGTACACTGAGCTGCTGGATTGCCTCACAGGGTCCCTAGGATGTAACTCACTATATGTGCTTCAACCCATTTCTTATACATAAGACAAATTGAAGACAAAACGTATAGCCATTCAAGTAATGCAAAAATCTTTTTTTGACTTTGCATATAATCCGATTAAAGATTTGAAATCTGGAAAAAATTCATTCACTTTTTTTGGCAAAAAATCGTATTACAAAGAATATATCTGTTAATTACTGCAGCTATGATATCCTAATATAATTACAAGCGCTGTAATATGTCAAGCAACCAAACTGCAACGGCCATTGTTGTCAAAAGCGGTCGTTAAACTCCGGATCCATCCATTCAAATAATATCCTTTAATTGTCCCATCAACAAGGATTGAAAACAATAATGTAGACTCGACCCTTGACCTCTTCTATAATCTGATCTCTGACCATATCCACCACTAAAAATTCTAAGCAAGTAACTAAACGATCCTGTGAGAATGTTCAGAAAAAATAATTTCAGATTTCGATATGCAAGTATACAAGAACTTCAAGCCTAATCGAATGCCTTTGAAAAAATAATTATGAATTTAATCACGTAGGCCTATATCTGAACAAGTAAATATCAAATCTCAACGATTTCACAGCAAGTCAGTCAAAAATCTGGGGGGCGGGTAAGCGGGTGCCACAGGCTCAGTTGGGGGCACGGCCTCTATGCCCCCCCCCCATGCGGAGGCTGGAGCCTCTGTGTACGTAGCAGCGCCAGTGTTAATTCTAACGCTAGTAGCAATTTACTAATTTTTCATTTGATTTCTTACTTACAAGCCGCACTGCGATTGCAAATAGGCTACAACACGAATGAATTAGCCAATTATATACGTACTATAGTATATATATGAGTCTATGACTAGGAAATGTAGTGTAACGCGCCCTCGTACAATAGGCCTACTTGTTCGTTTAAGCTCGTTATAAATCTTTTGTCGCTACAATAAAGGTAAGCGAAATTGTCTGTATACAGACAATGCATATTAACTTATATAGATCCGTTTCAGAGTTTTTGCTCAGAGCTTCGAAAGACTTTTAAGAATGGGTTCATTCAGCGAACATGGGCCTATTATTATTATTATTTTTATTTTTACTATTATTATTATTATTATTATTATTATTATTATTATTATTATTAATATGACTGACAGTTCTTTAATTGTCGATCCCGGTGGGCTGTTTGATCGTGCCTCTGAACGCTACGGCGTTGAATCTTTGAGTGCAAATGAAGAGACGTTGAAACAAGTGCACGGTCTCCATAGGATCTCCTGATACGGCGGTCATGCGGCGACCCAGCTCCGTCAAGAACTCGCGTCCATGGCGATTGATGGGTCCCAGTGATTCGAATGCCAAGGGAACGAAGTCATGTGTAGTGGGAAGAGTAGAATACTTGGAACACTTTCGGTCCGCGGCATGTTCAGACGCACCGCCAGGCACTGCCGAAGACAGGTGGATGTAGGAGGCGGCGCATGTGTGGATAGTTGTTGCATCCCAAGCGATGTACTTGCCTCTCGCGGGATGAGTGTCGCTCCATCCAGTCTCTTTCCGTCGCTCCGGATCAAACCTTGTGGCTCCTTGGAGGATGGAACGTCTGCCTTTGAAAGGGCTCTCCAGACAATATCATTCAAGGCGAAGTGTCGGGCCGCTCTTCCTGTCAAATGTCTGCAAACAAGACCGTGATGTCCTCCTGGGTCAGCGTTTTCTCCACACTGACATTGATGCGGCGCACAGATGTTGAGTCCCAGGCGAAAGTCCACCGCAACCCTCACGGCCTCATTGCTCAGACCCAACCCGCAAGAGAT
Organism: Bimastos eiseni; assembly: GCA_959347315.1. Taxonomy (NCBI): domain Eukaryota; kingdom Metazoa; phylum Annelida; class Clitellata; order Crassiclitellata; family Lumbricidae; genus Bimastos; species Bimastos eiseni. The sequence goes on from OY365811.1 coordinate 18,879,499, forward strand.
GACGGAAACATTCGAGAGCCAAGCTCCAGAGTGGGGTGATGTCATCGCGCTCAGCCTTGCCCGGCTGAGTGGGTCATCACTGGAAGACAACACTGCAGCTTTGTCGATGTTAATCTGACTGGTCAAGGCCGATACCTCACCATCCGGGAGTGTTGGTGTACGGGCGTCAAGGTTTTCTTCCTTATGATCGTCGATCCAATCCTCCGAGTCGAGAACGGCGGCAACGAGCGATCTGGTCGATGCAGCTGAGGCTATATAAGCTGAAGATGACAGCATCGACACCTGTCTAATTCCTAAACCGCCGTCTCTGATCGGAAGTTTCCATTGTATATCGCTGAGCTTGATGCTAAGGATGTTTTCTAATCCAGCTCGCATTTGGTCGGCCGTCTTCTGTAGAAGAGGGTGTCCTCAGCAGGGCGCTGCACGTAGGAGGTAGATCAGTTTCGCCGCCCCGAAGCATGAGCGTAGCAGCATAAGTGCGGCCTGAGCCTGGAGGCAGGTCAAGTCCTTCAGTGCCAATTCCAAAGAATCGCTATGTTTGAGAAGAATCCAGCGCTTGTCCCTTGAACAGCGGAGCGAAAAAGAAGAATAAGTGAATCACGCTTCATCCTCCGGAAGTCTTCAAATTCCAAGTTTGTTAGTTCGATTTCAGAACAGTATTCACATTTGTTTCTGTTCAGCCGAATGACGTGCGAATACTCAATTATTATTATTATTATATCTAAACCAGACATATTATTACTGCTACTACTATTGCTATTATTATTATTATTATTATTATCGTTATCATATTATATTATTATTATTATGTCACATATAGTGTTATTCATCATTGGCATTGCCAACGGATCTATCATCAGGCTATCTGGGTCGCCGCTTGTCAGTGGATTGTAATCTTGACATAGTGCCCTGAAAAGCCACCGCATTGAAACGTTGGATCAATGCCGACAAGTTCTGGAAAAGGAAGTTTGTCTCTCGGGTGTCACCGGTAGTTTTCGAAAGTCGGCGTTTTTATTATTATTATTATGTCACATATAGTGTTATTATTATTATTATTATTATTATTATTATTATTATTATTATTATTATTATTGTTATTATTATTATTATTATTATTATACATATATGTTTCACATTATGCTGTTATCGCCCATGATGAGCTAATGGAGTGTTGGCAATGTCCCGAAGAGGCAGACTGCGTTCCCACGCTGAAGAACAACCGAGATACGTTGGAACAGAAATGACGTCTCCATTGGATCGTGGGTTGCAGCACTCGTTCGACTACCCAACTCTGAGATGAACTCCAGTCCTTCACTGCTCCAAGCGCCGCCGGATTCCAAGGAGAGGGCTACGAAGTCGTGGGTGTTGGTTATGGTGGAATACTTGGCCCTCTTCGTCTTAGCTGCGCGTTCGGCTGCTTCGCCAGCTCTGATAGATGTGTCGACAAGATGTGACTTGGCGTAGGTGTTGGGCACTGTCACATCCCATGCCAGACATCGACCACGTGTCCAAGGAATGAGCGTGACGCCGTCCGGTCGCTTTCCATCTTCTCTTACCAAGCCGAGAGGTTCCTTTTGCGCTGGAATCTTCGCCCTGCCAAGAGCTCTCCAGATGACATCGTTCAACATGCTGTGTCGTTGATGTTTTCCGCTGCCTCTTCTACAAATTAGTCCATGGAGCCCTTTTGCGTCGACGCTCTCTTGACATTGGTGACACAAATGTGGCTCGCAGAGCGTCGTTCCTAGCCTCAACCCGGCTGCCAGTCGTACATCCTCGTTTGAGAGGCGCAGGCCTAGGGCAGTCACAGGGGGCGCTAGCATCCAGTCTCCAGAATGAGGTGCTCGTGAGGCCAGCAGGCGAGCACGGTCGCATGGATTGTTATTGGACTCCAGCAGACCTTTCCATACCTTGTCTGTGAATCGGAGGTCCCATTCTTTCTGGCGATGACTTGCTGCTCCTGTTGGTGGTTGTGCATCTGTCAGGGTCTTCCAAGCGTTGAGTGCTGAACTCGCAAGTTCATATGGTTCCTCAGCAGACTCTGTTGGTAGGATGCATGCCTGCAGTTCGCTTGTACTAGCAGCAGAAGCCAGAAAGGCAGAAAGTGCCAGCGTAGATGCACAACGAACGCCCAGACCACCATCTCTCACCGGCAAAGAAGCCTGGAGCCAGCGGTCATCGTCAAGGTCCACATTTAAAATGGTTGACAGTCCTTCTCTCAGCAGTTGATCAAACCGAGCCAAGCCCGGGCAATCAGCGCAGACGGCTGTGCGCAGACTGTACAAGAGCTTCGGTACACTTAGACTGTTTCTCAGCAGAACCAGAGCGTCATGTGTATAAAGCAAGGACAATCTTCCGATTGCCCTCTCGAGGTCATTGGCCTTTGAATTAACGACCATGTTCACAGCTGGACCTGAAATTAGAGGTGCACCCAACAAGGTCATGTCCTCGAGGGCTCTGCTCGTGAAATCTTGGAACGCAGGGTCATTGTTCGGTATCTGGGTGTTGTGACACGCGATTTCGCATTTGCTGCGGTTCAATAGCAATCCCAGATTCTTTGATTCCTGCTCGATTAATTGAACGTCGTCGGCCACTGTTTCCTTGTTACCTCCCAATGTCAGGTCATCCAGATATCCGATACGCAGATCCGAACGAAGCTTCATCAGAATCGGTTGCAGCACAAGACAGAATTCCAGAGGTCCCAAAGGATCGCCTTGTTGCGTTCCTTCTTCGGATCGAATTGTGTTTGAACCATAGCGTAACAGTGGACGGTTTGAATAGGCAGCGTGAGCAAAGTGGTAGAGCTCTGGGATCTCTCTAGCAACTGCCTCTAGAAGACAATCTCTGCGCAGAGTGTTAAAGGCATTGGCGAAGTCGAGCTTCACTAGGACGCTGTCCTCAGGCATTGTGGAAATCCAGCGACGTGTCGCATGGACAGCTGCCTCAGCGCCTCCTGGAATGCCTACCCCAAGCTGAATGGGGGCGAGCAGTTGAGACAGCCTTGTTACCGCATGCGAATTAGCGCACTTTGCTGCCAGACGACGCCATGTGTAGCCCACGGCGATCGGTCTTATGCCTCCGTCCTTCTTGCTCAGGGCTAAAAGGTTTGCCCCATAGATGACCTCATTCACCTCTTCGGATAGACCTCCCTTTAGGAGCAGATTGACAAGGTCAGATTGATGTTGCCCGATGTTGTCATCTACTCCATAGGCCATCAGATCCTTTAAGTGTTGTGGAGTTATGCCATCTGGACCGCCAGCTGAACCCGCAGGGAAAGAGGAGATTGCCCTAGCGACATCTTCTTTAGAAACTTGAAGCGGGATGAAGCGATCGGAACTGTCTGGATCACACGGTGTTCTCCTGTCCACTGGTGCAGGCGGGTGCTTTTTCTTAAGCGCGGCCAAAGTTTCAGGTGTGTCCAGTGCCGGTTTATCCTCGCTGCAGATGAGACGGATGGCTGCTTTGAAATTGCCTTCCTCCAGCTTGCTTGCAACTGTTGAGGCTAAATACCTGGCGTGGTCGCATTTAGCGGACTTGAGCTTACGACTTGACGTCAGTGGCAATTCATCGTTAGTCGACTGGTCTGGCCCCTGCAGTCCCCATTCAGTAATGCGGGACAAAATCATCTTGGTCATGTTGTGCTTTCGTCCACCTCTTCTTGGCCTCACTAGTACAGTTCCACCGAAGGCCAGCAAATCGAACCATTTTGCAACGCAATTTGGTTCTCTTACAATTGCTTGGATTATATCGGCCAGGAGAGCAGCACAAGATGGCCTTGCTGCTTTTGGGATTCTCTTAATCAGAAGACCGGGTGAAGCAGGATGTGAGAGCTGAGAAGCGATCGGCCCAACGTCCGTCGACAGCTCCCGTGAGTAAGAGATCTGCACGCTAGTGGTAGAAGACGACTGTCTTGTGGTATTATGCTTCAAAGGGCCGTCCGCCGGTGGCTGGTCGGAACCTGGACAAGGGGCGGTTCGAGGGCCGTGCCGGTGCATCGTGCCATCTGAGGCATGGGTTTTGAAGGACAACCAACACACCCCGCAAACCCCCTGGCCCTTACAAGGTTTTTGACTCATCTGAGTTTCAATTCGGTTTGTTTTCAAATGCGCCGCCATTTAAACAGTAATCGTTGCCATTGGCAACGTTGACGTCGCTGGCCTTAAAGCATGGCAAGCGGCCATCAATTCAAATGCACGGCTACATATAAGTTGAAATGAAAGTTTGACAAACCAATCGTGTTGTGGTCTTGGCGAATAAGATGTGGTGAATATAATCAATCGGGTCACGAGTTGTTAATCCATTAGACGATGCTAAAATCCAACTCTGACGATTACTCGTTACGCGGTATTTTTGCTAAATAGTCTGACATTAAAAATTTTCCGCCCACCACGTCCGCTGCCTCAAATACGTTATTATTATTATTATTATTATTTGTAGAAGTTTAATCCGCGCAGGGATCCCCACTGTCAAAGAGCCGGTGGGCTTGACGAGCAGGGTGATGTCGACCGGAGTAGCCCTGCTACTGAGCAGCGAAAGTTCCCTTGAAAGCAACTGCGTTGTAGCGTTGAATAATCATCGAGATGTGATGGTAGAGAAAAGTCGTCTCCCTCTGCTCCCCAGTCACGGCGCTCAGTCTGTGTCCCAATTATGAAAGGGAGCTTTGCCCTTCGGAATTGATAGGGACAAAGGTTTCGAATGCCACCGGTGTGAAGACGTACGTGGAGGCTAACTCGGCGTATTTCTGAGTTTTGAGGTTCGCCGCCCTCTCGGCCGCTGCGCCCGCTCTTTGTGATGTTTCTGGCAGATACGACATTGCCATTGTATCTGACACTGTCGCGTCCCATATCAAACACAGCCCCGCCCGCCATGGTATATGAGTGAGTCCGTATGGTCTTTTACCATCAGATCGGGTCAAGCCCACCGGCTCTTTGACAGTGGGGCTCCCTGCACGGATTAAACTTCTACAAATAAGGTCGTACGTGTCTGGGCCAGCGTCCCAGGCCCAGGTCACATGAGAGACCGTGATATCCGTTTCTCTCAACCAGGGCATCGCATGGGCAGGAATGAGGTAAACAGACAGGTAACCCAAGTCTGTAACCCACCGCCACCCTCGTCGAGTCTCAGCCCGCAGTTTGTAATCGGTAGGGCTAAGAGCCAGCCGCCTGCGTGTGGTGCTGCCACTGCTCTAAGACGTGCCTGATTCTGGGAATCAGGCATTCTGGAGGCGAGGTCTGTCACTCCGAGCTCGATCAAAGGGTCGTCCCATCTCGATTGTTTGTGAGCCCAAGCTTCTTCCGGCTCTGGTACTCCGCTGGTTTCCCTCCATTTGGTCTGAAGGATCTCCAGGGCAGGGTTCTTTTTAGGTTTTCCTCGCAGAATCCTTGTCTGGAGTATATCAGTGGCTGCGGCCGATGCCAAGAAGGCTGGAAGTGCCAGCGAAACCACTGATCGGATGCCCAGTCCTCCTCTTTTGATGGGCAGGGTGGCTTAGGGCCATGCCTCGTCGGTGAGAATAAGATTGAGCACCTCAGCGAGGCCCACCCTCAAGGCCTTGTCACACTTCTCCAGTCCTTTGTGGCCTTCGCATGGGCAGCTTCTGAGGGTATATAATAGTCGGGTGGCACTCAGCGAGTATCGGAGCAACATGAAGGCGTCATGTGTGGCGATGGACGTTAGTTTTTCCATCATGCGCATTAGCTCCACTGTGCGCGCATTCAAAGTGTTCGTCAATGCCGTATCCGTTGACAGAGGTGCGCCTAGGAGTGTGGCCTCTGAAGGGTTAGTACATCTGAACTGTCCTAATGGTTCGAAGTCTCTCTGGATATCAGCAGAAGTCGAAATGATCTCGCATTTTGATCGATTTAGGAAAAGGCCGAGTTTTTCGCATTCGGTTTCGAGTCTGTTTATATCTTCCGCAACCTCTTCCGCTCTGCCACCTAGTGTTAGGTGGTCCAGAAAACCTACTGTAAGCGGCGATTTCATTTGGATGAGGATGGGCTGTAGAGGTAGACAGAAGAGTAAGGGACCCCAAGGGTCGCCTTGTTGGGGCCCCACTTGGGACAAGACACAGTATCGACCGTATTTAAGATGTGAGTGTTCCAAGTAAGCTAGATTGCAAAAGGGTGCCAGTTCAGGAAGAATGTTATACAATGCTATCAACATTTCAAGTCTGAATAGGCGGTTGGCGGTTGAATGCGTTGGAGAAATCTATTTTGGCTATGATTGTTTCGTTGTCTAAACTGTTCAAAAATCGTCTTGTTGCGTGTACTGCTGCCTCACATCCTCCTGGTACACCAACTCCGACTTGTCTGGTAGAGAGGTATTCAGCAACTTTAGGCGCCGCATAACAGCGGGCACATTTGGCTGTCAGTCTGCGCCAATAGTAACCAATGACAATGGGTCTCAGACCTCCAGTGCTTTTCCTAAGGGCGAAGAGAGTTCCACCGAAAAGGGTTGCGATGGGCCTTGGTCCCTCTTGTGAGTCAACGATCTGGGGTTGTTTGTTGTATGAAGAAGCCATTCAACTGCGTGATATGGTCTTCCGATTCGGAGCGGGTCGTGACGGGTTTTTGTTGTTAAGAAACATGGATACACGAAAAGGAAGGGAATGAAGATGCATGAAGTGGGTTGAATGGAACCAGATGTATACATATTCGGTTTCAAATGTTAAAAAATGAACGTCTCTACTGCGTTGCCATAGCAATACGTATTATGACGTCGTGGGATGTTATAACTGCTCAACGGTGAATATTATGGAGTTAAATTCTGGTTTCAATTTGCATAAGTTACACATTTTGATTTAAAATCCTTAAAAATCTCTTTAGTCATATAAGACAATATATAAAAATCTCTTATCCTGGCCTCAATTGAAACAGAATGATACAGCAATCGTGCGCTGACGAACTCTCACTACTTCAAAAAACTGTAATTCTAGGATAGATAAATCCGTCGACTGCCTTCAAAGCCACTACAATTATTAATATTATTATTATTAGTCGTAGGCCTAGCGCATTTTCCCGTTTTCGTGTTTGTCGATATCAAGCTTTTTATTAATTAGACGAAAAATAACAATGAATTTCGATTTAGTGTTATGTTTGTTAGAGTTTCTATGAATTAATTATAATTTAGTTACAGTTATTGTAACGAACCCATTTTATTTTGGTTAACGAACATGTATGCTGATCGGAAGTGGGGTGCGGGTAGGCTTATCAACAAAAAAATCACGCCTCACTATTGGAACATTGTCTTGTGAAGCAAATTCATGAAAACAACCAGGGTGGATCAGATCAATGCGCTTGTAAGTATAGCCTACCGTTCAGAACTTGGGAAACTTCTCCCCATCGAACAAAGCGAGGCTCTTGTTAGGTCACTAGCTCGACCATAAACACTGTACGCGGAACCAATCAATAAACACAGTTTATTTGTGATTCAGGTATTTGAGGCATTTAATTGATAGACCTATGATAAGACCTATTAATTATTTTATGACTGATATGCTTTATTTTATTATTGGCGATGACTACGAATAGGCCTAAGTGTCGTCCGTTGTAGCGACTAGCGAATTTATAGACTTAATTAATATGTTACGGTCTAGCAGTTCAGCACTGCAGTTCAGCAGTTACCCTCTACGGTCGAGTGACCTCTCAGTTTATTCACAGGCGTTTGAATGCTTGACTAACGATTGGCACTATAGATCACGTGGCCAACTGTGACGTTTCGTAGCAGTATGCAGTAGTAGGTCGGTCGAAACTAATTCGAGCCAACGAAATCCAATACAACGGTTTGGAGTCTCGTTAAATTCTTGATCAAAATTTGACCGTTTTTAAAAAAAACTGTGGTTTGAAACTTTAATCAAATGATGGACTGTGGCTATTTTGACAAACCAGAGGATCTCCACCGCGCGCGCTTGGTGCCGATTGAGTAACCCAGAAGTTAGAACTCAGTCAAGGAAAGTTTGCTCAACGTTTGGCGAGGAAGATTACGTATTGAGTCGACGAAGGTATTAAGGTATGGCAAAGTTTGTAGCAATTCTACGCCATAACTTATTGAGAGTACTAGGTCTTTCGCTACTTGTCTGTTATACAACATCCAAAATTTAGTTCTTGAATCGCTTTTCCATTTAGTTAAAAACACCTAAAATTGGTAATATGCTTCATTGAGGGTAAGTTAGGGTCAGGTTAAGCGTCGTGAGGGTCGGTTAGGGTTAGTTTTAGGGTTATTGTAGTTTATAGCTATAGGGTGTCTATAAACTACAATAACCTTAAAACTAACCCTAACTGACTCTCACAAAGCCTACTCTGACCCTAACCGATCCTCACGATGCTTACTTTTTAATAAAGTAGATAACAAATTGATAACGATATTGAAAAATTATTAGGGGTTGTATAACAGACAAGTACTGGTCTTTTCAGATGCTGAGCTTGGTAGTGTTTTGACCTATCCCTCTCTGTAGACCTGTACCTTTAAATTGAGTGCGTTTGTATAAGTTGGCAGTCAAACTGTCGATAGTGAGGTGCAGAAGTCGAGATTTTTTCAACTTGGCACACCTGTTCAAAACAAAGTTCTTGCTGAGTTCAAATTTGATTACAGGAATGATCTATGATTCTATGTAGCGCCAGAGGCAGAGCCGGCCTTTGGAGGTAGTCAGGTCGGGCGCCAACAAGTTGGGGCGCCAACAATAATTAGGGTGCCGAAAGGTTTGGCTTGTATGTTTTGGGATTTTTATCTCACAGATGTTAAAGCCATTTATCTGTTTCTTATTTTGTTTAATTTGTTTAATAATGTCTCTTAATTAAGTTGTCTCCAGACTTACAGGCTTTCAGCTAATTTACGTCACTGACAAACATCAACAAATGACATTCATCATTTAAAAACAAATGGGCCTAACACAATAAAGAGATTAAAAAACTTTCAAATTATAATTTTATTTTTTACTAAATAATAATTTTGGCTGTATAAAAAATTTGATATGTCTGAGAAAAATGGAAGTGTTAAAAAGCTGTCTGGCTACGAATACAGAAAACAAAAACCAGAGAAGCAGCAACAGTTTCATCAAGATAAAAAAGCTTATGAGCATTGAAAAATTGGTTACACAAAAAAAGAAGGACGGTCATACCACAGACCCAGAAAAACACTCTGCTGCTTCAGCTTCGAGTTCAACTGTTGGCACAACCATCTCCACTGAAGGTGCTGATCCGGCTGAACCAATAGCAGTTCTTGAAGACAGCGATACAGCATATCAGTTCAAAGTTCATGGATGGAATTGCTAGGATACAAGGACGAAGTAGGCCTTATTCATATAGGCCACAAGAGATTAATGATGACAAGTTCGAGGATAAGACACAAGAAACACTGAAGTTATCAGATTATGGTACTTGATCAGTTCGTTGACATATCAAAACTAAACAACGTACTTGAAAGAAGAGAACTTCTTAAATTGTGTTCCAACCTTCACTTGAAACTCGCAGTAAATTCTAAATCTGACATTGACGGTACACTACTTTGTGATTAACTATAATCTGTATTAAAACTTTTCTTTCTGGTAAGGTTTAGGATGAAATAATTAGTAACTACGCATATTGTGTTAAAATTAATACAACAGCATGCTATTCAAGAGCTTTATCCAAATATGTTGACTGCTATGCGAATTTTAGGCCTGCTATCAATTCCTGTAACTGACGTAGCAAGTGGAGAACGAAGTTTTTCCAAACTATGAAAGCCTAAGTCATAAGACCGACTTTCCAGTTTAGGATCTCTGTCCATTGAAATCTAGACTTTTCTGTTATAAATAAAGATTTTCCAGATAAAAAGGCCCGAAAAGTTGACTTCGGATATTAATTAAAGTTATGATATTTTGTGTTCTTGTTTGTGTTGAATGTGTTCTTCATAATAATTTTAAATATTCTTGATTCTAAAAATGATATAGGCCTACTTTTCTATCTGGAGTCTGGACATAACTAATCGATATGGTCTCTTTGTACTAACAATCAATAAAATAGTTCCCTATTCTCATTTTGAAAGAGGTGCCTGAAAAACACTGCCCTAGGGTGCCAAGGAGGCTAAGGCCGGCACTGGCCAGAGATGCAGATCTGTGTTCAACACTGGGGAGCCCAAACTATGATAAAAAGTTATATAAGGTTACATGTTATTGACTTTAATGATTACGATGTAGCAAATAAAAGCTAATTACAATGAATCTGTATTAACTATAGACTGAAAATATTATTATAAAATTAAAAAAAATAGTTTTTAATATCGGCGCCAATTATCTTGCTGATATCCGATTATAATTGGCCCGCTTAATCGGCCGACCGATTAATCGGTACAGCTCTAGTTAGTGCAGTTATTCAGTAAAAGTAAAATGACGACAGCAACATCACGGGGTCTGTGAAGGACGGCATTTCGTTCTGTTATTATTATTAAATTTGTAACGCGCACAAGGTCACACCTATATGTGAATCTGAGGCGCGGATAGTCAGTCGCCAGGAGAAGATGCAATTAGATTTTCAAGTCCTTGAGCTAACTTATTTTGGACATGTTGAAGCCTTTTGAGTTCAAGGTCTGAGAGACTGACAAAAAGTGAATTAGCATAATCGAGGCGAGAGGAGACAAGTGAGCAGGCTATAGTTTCAGACATATTTTGAATTAGAGCCGACCTTATGTGACGTATTGCCCTGATGTGGTAGAAACAAGATTTACAAAAGGCTTGTTATGTGATGCCGAAATATGAGCTTGCTGTCAAGGGTAACCCCAAGTGTTTTGACAGAGTCTGAAGCGGCACAGCAGTGCCCGTCAGCTCAATGCTAGAGAGCATAGGGAAAGAACGCAGGCGTTGACATGAGCCAAATACAATTGCTTCAGACTTGTCTGGGTTGATGGCGAAACCATTGAAACAGAACCATGCATATATGGATGAGAGGCGTTCTTCCAGTTTTAGTTTACGAGACTGATCAGTGTGTGACAGAGCAATATGGAGCTGAGTGTCATCTGCATACTGTTGTAATTGAATTAAAAAGTGTTTAGCTATACGACTGATTGGGGAAGTAAAGACTAAATAATAAAGGGCCAAGGACAGATCCTTGTGGCACTCCAGCAGTGCAAAGTGTGGGCTCCAACTGAGCAGATCTAATGCCCACCTGCTGATTGCAGTCAACCAGGTATGAAGCTAACCAGTGTAAGGCAGTCCCAGAGTCACCAAAGCTTTTTGCAAGTCTTGCAAGGAGTAACTAATGGTCTACAGTGTCAAAGGCTGCATTAAGGTCAAGACACAGAGAGAGGCAGGCTTTACCATTGTCAATAGATGAGAAGGTGTAATCCGGTGTAGAGACAAGAGCAGTTTCCGTGGAGTAGCCTTCGCGGTATGCTGACTGGTAGGAACTGAAGTTGGGAGAGGAAGTAATGTGTCTCTTGATACACATAAGAAAAAGACGTTCAAGGATCTTGGAAATGTTATTGAGGTTGGAGATATCTCTATAATTGGCCGACCAATTAGTTGGTACAGCTCTAGTTAGTGCAGTTATTCAGTAAAAGCAAAATGACGACAGCAACATCACGGGTCTGTGAAGGACGGCATTTCGTTCCGTTCCCATATCGTGTCGTCGAGCCAATGGCTTCTTCAGACCAGTGGTGAGACCACCCACTGCTAGTATAGTCTGGGAATGTGTCAACATAGGTCTTGTGCAGAGTGAGTCATACTGCCTGCTTATTGGCCAAGGAATGGCTGGCCAATTCAACAGAGAAACTGATGAATGTGCATTGTGGAGGCATGCCTAATGCTAGCTGCCAATCGCCCCAGAGGTTGAGACTAGATGGGTTGGGATGAATAGGCCAGCTGTTCATTGGCCTTTAATTACCCTGGGCACAGTTCCACGGCGGGGGGTGTGTCTAATGTGTATTGGCTGCCTAGGATTAGTCACCAACTACATGCATACATCTCCTATGATGGAGCAAGTGTTTGCTTGTATCACAACAATAGGCTGTAGCAGTGGGTCTATGTTTTGGAACCGGATATCTTGGGAAACACAAGGAAATAATGGGCTAAATAATTGGGTATCGGCAAATGAATAATCAGCAATAATTGGTATTGGTGCAGCTCTAGCACTAACTATTGCAACCAATAACCAGTAAAGTCCAGAAATGACTAATGACTGCACAGTTAGCAATAATAATACAAGGAAGAAACACATTAAATTAAGAATCTCAGCATTGAGAGTTAAGATGTTCTATACAGTATTGTTCAATCCATGTTGCTTGGATTTGGATAATATTGAATTGCATAATCTGTTGTAATTACTTAGGCCTACCTTTTCCTGGATTCCAGGATAATATTGGCATTGCCCGGGACACGGGACGGCCTGGGTACATTCTCGGATTATCCCAGCCATTTCGGGATGGTTGGCAACCCTACTCATGAACCAGGCCATTAACATTTACAAATGCTTCTTTTGTAATTGTTGTTGAAATGTTCTCAACGATCCCTACTTCACTGGCAGCTTCTACTTATCCTCTGCTACTCTGAACTTATCAAACTGATCAAAGTGCATTCAGGGTGCATATGGAATCTAATTTCAGATTAACTGATGCCATCAAGGGCAGTTTAACTGTATCACTTGATTTTAGCAAGTGCTGCACGTTTAGATGTTTTCTAACAGTCTCCACTACATTAACACTTTGAACGCGTATGCCGTATATATACGTAATTATTTTAGCGTTCCTGTGCGCATATGTCATAAATATACGTCATAAAGTATACGACAATTAGATATCTATATAATGGCCTAATCAGCGTCCAGGCAATAAACTCTGCCGCGTCTCTGTTACTACTATGGTGTGTGATGTTATCTGGTGTATAATGATGCATTTTTTAGTTCTTACTGCAAATAATATATGCCCTGTCACTGACTCATATGATCACATGCTATTCATGGTGTCGAGGTTCTGAAATAAATTGATTTATCAGACGATGATTATTTTGAAGAGGCGAGTGATCGCCATAGTGATATGGAATTAGACGACATTGACACAGAAAGTCAAGCAACCGAGGCCCATGTTCCCCAGTAGGCGTGGAAGTACATGCAGATAGGCTAGTTAAGGAGACATAAAATTAGTATTTTAATTTGTTGGGTATTCGTTGGAAATTGACAGCAATGAGTCGGTCAATATGTTCATAATGAGAATTCCGGATCCGGAATAATTCTTATGGTCCGGAATTGCAATCTCTAGTCATGACGATCACATCTCTCGTGCATCATATACAGTTAGTGTAGATGGATGATGTGCTGATTATAACTGTAGCGATGAGTGTTTGTTATTTAGTTCAAGCCTGCTTATATTAAATTTTAAATCATTTTTCTAGAGTTTGTTCCTTGAGTAAAGCCAATTAGTTCATTTCAAGAATATCTGGATATGGAGCGTAAAGGAAGTGCCACAATGAACAATCAAAGCATTGGAAATGAAGATGATGTTTCCTACATTGATGACTTAGAAGAGGATTTCATGGATGAAGATGTTGAAACTGACGATAATGATGGTGATGTTGAATTATGGGAAAGAAATGGAAGTTGTTGTGTGGAAATAAAGTCTTGCAGCAACATGGTTAGACAGCAACTGCAAAGTGAATGGAATGACATGAACAAAACTTTTGTTAAACTGAATTTGCAAAAATACTGTGGTGAACTGTTCTCCATGAAAACCTTGAAACAAAGGCTACCCATTTTGACTTGGGCTCCAAAATACAGGTATACCAGTTGTAGCTTTATCACTGCTATTCATGATCTTCATCATTTTTGATGTCAATACATAACTGTTTTTATTAGAGCTTGTCAAGCATTGACTTTTCGTAACCATTAGACATCTTTCTGTGCATTTAAAATTTGTTGTTTCAAATTCTTGCAATCTGAGTTCTGCACATTTAGAATTATTGTGACGATATTTCTCAAAGTGGTAGTTTCTGCTAATAGGTGCGAGTCTGCAAACGATCGTTTGACAGTTTGCAGTAAGTCGTCACAAGAGAAAGAATAATTGTACTTTGACTGTCAATTTTCTGTCAGGTGATAGGCCACTTTGATTTTATGAATCAATTTTGTCATATGCTGATGTGCATTTGAACTTCTATTTTCTGGCAGAAGATCAGATTATGTATATATTGCACCAAAATTTGTTTAACGCATTATTTGATGATCACTGTGAATGATATATTGCTGGAACTGGTGATGATGAAGGATTGAAAATGACTTTTGAAGTTATGATTGCACTAATGGTTGAATTAGATAAGAGTGTATATGGTGAGTAAGGCTGTCAACGGGTACCCGCCCGAGGCTGACTACCCGGGTAATGAAATAGGTTTTCAGGTACCCGAAATTCTGTAAAAATGCTCGAATTTACATGAACATATTCCAGTAATATTCTGTTGGTCATATTGCCAACTGCCCAGGCAATGAAATTGGTTCTCAAGTGCCGGACATTCCGTAAAAAATGCATAATTCCCTACATTTCCTAACAAAATATCTGCACAGTCGGGTACTCAGGTACTGGAAGACACAGCTCTCTGATGTACTCTGGAGACCACTGATGTTTGTCCCATGAGGATGATCTTGAATGTGAGCCTATCCTCTACTGGGAGCTAGTGCAACTTGTCACGCATATAACTTGAAATATGCGAGTATTTTGGCAGCTTGGCGATGACTCGGACAGCGCAATTGAGACCGGATTGAAGCTGTCTTATCCAGAACTTTGGCAGGCCCGCAAGGACACCGTTGCAGTAGTCCAGGCGAGTCAGCACGAAGGAGTGGACAAGAGTCATAGCTGCGTCAATTGACAGATTTCACTGAATGACTCTAATCTGGCATAGTTGATAAAAGCAAGACCTGCACAGGGAACTAACATGTTCCTCCAAGGACAGGTCTTCATCAAGAAGAACTCCTAGGTCCCAGATGATGCGTTGTAGCTTCCAATGAGAAAATGCTGCTTCAATCGCCTCTTTGTCAATCCTCGAACGTGCTTATATATTCAGCCATATATATTCAGTTTTTGCCGGGTTCAACCTCAGCCGATTGGAAGACATCTGCTCTTTCTTCACAATTGCCAGGACTTTTGACACACACTCCAATGCATCATAGTCAGCTTATTGATGAATCCGGGCTCTAAGCGCACATAGTTTCTTTGTTAAATCAGGTGTATATAACACGTACAGCACTAGGTCGAGGACTTAACCCTTCGGAATGCCGAATGCCACATGCGCCCATGCTGAATTGCCCAAACCAATGGCCACCATCATTTTACGTTCACTGAGGAAAGAGCGGATCCACTCAAACACCTGTCCAAAAACTCCAAACAAGATGCGTAGTCTGGTCAGCAGGATGCTGTGATCTACAGTGTCAAACACTGCACTCACATCCAGGAGCATGAGCAGTGCGACTTGTCCTGCGTTGATGGCATCGCAGATGTCAGAGGTGATTCTCGCAAGAACGGTTTCAGTCGAATGGCCCTTCCTGAAGCTGGATTGTAGCTTTGACATGAGGTTGCACGATTCCAAATATCGCAGCAATTGCCGTACAACTAACATCTCGATAACCTTAGAGATGAACATCAGGTTAGGGATAGGGCTGTAGCTCTTGATGCTATCCGGATCCATTCCAGGCTTCTTGATTTCTGGCCGTAAGTTGGCACACTTCTTGTTCTCTGGCGGGCATCCCTTCATTAATGAAGCATTGCAGAGCTGAACTAAGAATGGAAGCAGCTCATCAACAAGTTTCTTCAGGAGGAAAGTCTGAATAGGGTCAAGTCTTTGATAGTGAAGACAGAAGAAGTGACTTCAGTCCGACGTTTGTCACCTTTTTGAACCTTTCAAAGTGGCATTGAGTTTCAGAGTACTCTGGTGGAGCAGCACCATCGGTATCTCTACGAATGTCTGAAATCTTCTGTTGCAGATGTTTAAGAAAATCTACAGATGAAAAGGCTGGCACCTGTGAGCCAGGTGATCTACCTAGGATAGTTGACAGGTCATTCCAGCTAGAGCCGCCTACTACCCCCTGAATCACGGGAGATAAGACCTTCCCAGTACTTACTCTTAAGAGACTCTGGCTTCTTCTGCAGGAGCCTGATCCATTCAGCCCGACTCCTTCTGCATCGGCGCTCATCACTTTGTCATTTATGTAGTCAACTGTTGCGAAGCGATGATGACGATGTAACATGTTGGCATTGTTAAGTCTTGTCAGTATGATTCTATGTTTCATAGTTTTCAGCTATCTGAATCCAGAGTAGAGTGAAGATGTCAGTTCCTTCTGAGGTGCAACAAGCCTCCCTGAGAAACACAGCCATTTGAGGTTTATGGAGAGTGTTGAAACTGTGAAAGAAGGGTTAGTAGAGAGGAGAAGTAGAAGGTGAGAGATCAGCACACCATAAAAGTCAATTGGAACGTCAAGCCAAATGAGCGGATGAGCTGGATTTTGTTAAGATTATGTTGTAGGTCAATGAACTTAATATCCATCAATGCTCCACAAGACCGACATATTCGAGACCAAGACCGAGGCCAAAACCGATGGTCCAAGACCAAAACCAATGCATTCGAGACAAAAAACCGCAGTTTTCCGGTCTTGAGACCAAGACCACGGTCTCAAGACCACGTCCCTAATCATGGTGAGAGAGAGATTAGTATTGTGGGCTAGCTTATGCCAGATTAATATAATCTACAGTCTTTCATAAAGTGGAGTGTAATGTTAACTCAGTTTACTACAATTTATTGGCCAGTCGCTTTCGCTTTGTCTGTGTCTTCTATTTCTCTGAAACCTACATAACACTCATACAATAATGATCTGTTTTCATTACATTAGATTTTTTCTGCTGTAGACTGACTGAGCTGCAAGGAGATCTTATTGCTGGTTTCACAATTGGCATGACAGTTCTGCCTCAGTCCATTGCCTATGCAGCGATTGCTGGTGTTCCACCACAGGTTGAACTCATTATGTCACTGTTTATCTCTATTATCACCATTAGATAGTGTGATAAAAATTGCAATGTTTTTATGATTGTAATTCAATTTCTGCTGCATGTTCCTAGAAGTGAAGGCAGAGCAAGTGTTCACTGTGACATTATCTCCTATTTTGGTTCACTGTGACATTATCTCCTATTTTGGTTCACTGTGACATTATCTCCTATTTTGGTTTACTGTGACATTATCTCCTATTTTGGTTTACTGTGACATTATCTCCATCTCCTATTTTGGTTTACTGTGACATTATCTCCTATTTTGGTTTACTGTGACATTATCTCCTATTTTGGTTTACTGTGACATTATCTCCTATTTTGGTTCACTGTGACATTATATCTCCTATTTTGGTTTACTGTGACTCATATCTCATTTGGGATTGTAATACATCAATTAGCAAAACAATGCTCAATAAGTTGGAAAGAGTCACCAGTGGTGGGCCCATGCACAAGCGTGGAACTAAGCAACAGATTCCCTTTGACAGATGGCATGAATGTTCATAGTGTCTGGGCCAAGTTGTATTGATAAGAGTAGAGCGACGACTGTCAACAGCTTTCGCAGACACGGTGACGATGTCGACGAATAGTCCCTCTCTGGTGGAAGTTGACACATGTCTGGATATTCTTTGAAGCACAAGGAAGACGTAGAAAAGGCGTTTGTCATGTGTTGGTCGGTGGATTGAAAAGCCACCTGTGAGTATCAGTCAAGGTCACTCCAATGACTTTATCAGCCGCCCTCCAACGAGACGAAAACATTTTGCTATGGAAGGCGTACACATGGTTCGCATGGCTGAGACTCGACCATGTACATCAAAGGATGGGCATGATGCTGTCACATGGCAGCTTGCAATCCAAATGATTCTTAAAAGCAAAAATTAGGGCATAACCGAGTAGACAATTTCCACCGAGTACCGAATCCGAGTATTTGGATGAACTATTTGCCGGATCCGGGTACGAACCGAATAGTAGCGGAAAATCTGCCATCCGTAAGCAAAGCATAGTTAACATGCCACGTGCACAGTTACGGAGAACTATCTATAGTTAATGCAGATTCTATAGCAATATCCTTCGTCTAGTGTATCGTCGCGCTCTAGGCTATAGCAATATATTTATTATTATTATTTAATAACTTTTTTTGTGAAAAACTGTAAAACCTTGTTATAAAATTTGAAATGGGAAGTTATCAATGACGTCTTTACTCTCTAATGTTTATTACTGGAGATGATCTTCTGTTGTCAACGACACTGAAGACATCGAACGCCCTACTACTGAGACTTGTGCTTATGAGCCTTAGGCTTGTAGGGTTGCAATGTTACATGAACATAAATTAATAATCTTACGTAAACTCTTGTATATCCTATGGCAGCTCAACAATGTATTATAATGTATTTAATCATTCTTATAAATAATTGTTTACTTCTTTTGTCACACCCCTTCAAATGACATGTTACACTCTTGGGTTGCATGCTGCCTTGGTTGGAGACCCCTTGTCTGCTAAATTTTGTCCAGACAAAAACCTATATATACGGTAGAGATGACCCATGCAAAGCGTGTTGGCAAGCTCTCGTTACTGTGGCAGTAGTGGCAGTAAGTGTTACTGGTCCACTGACCCACTCGGTTCAGACAATACCCGAGAGATGTGTACACACGTCCATTGCATCTGAACGTACCAAAATTTAGGATATGTTAACATGATGCTAGCAGCCAAAGTTTTAATGCGCAAATGTTTTCTAATTTAAAAATTAAAGTCACTGTATAATCTGATGACTCTAATTAGTTCCCATTCCATGTGTTTTTATGCAGTATGGTCTTTACTCATCCTTCATTGGAAGCTTTGTCTATGTGGTATTTGGATCATCAAAGGATATATGTCTTGGTCCATCGGCAATTGTTTCTCTTCTGACTGGAATCTATGCAACATCTCCGATTGCTGAAGATCTTACATATGCTCTGTTGCTCACGTTCTTTTCTGGAGTAATTCAGGTGGCAATGTTTCTCTTCGGATTAGGTAAAGACACTTTTTGAAGATAGGTGCTTGATTTTTGTTTTGTACCTGATAGATTACATGATTGATTGGTTCCTGGAAGGAGAATGAACTTGATTGTAACCACGTTGTTTTTGGTGCTGCTTTTATTTTTGTTCCATTATTCTTGCTTCAACTGAATTTTTCAAATATAAACTTCTTATATTGTGAGTACATTTCTGCTGCCAACACCAACCCCCCCTCTCAGAATGCTGACTGCCACCAAATTTCCATTCTCGCTGTCCTTTCCAGAATAGTCAAAATCAAATAGTTTATAGATTTATATTCCCTTCCTTTACTCAAACCCTTGAACAGGTCTCATCGAGCCCACAGCCCACACATAAAACAATTTCTCCCAGCAATTTCTCCTCCTCTTCTCTTGATATCAGAAAATTTAAAGCCCATAAATTTTCTTCCTTTTCCATCTATTGCACGACCAAAGCCGTTATATTCGCTAAATTTCTATAATGCCTCGTAATCCTGGTGGGGTCTTTTCCAAGCTTCCGAAAAAGAACACCTGAAAAAAATTCTAGGAAGAGCCAGGCACCTAGGTTACCTAGAGCAATTCTTCCAAATAGCCTCAGAACTTGCTCAAAATAACAATGTAACAATAATCATTTGTTGGTGACGATGCACATTAGTTTGACTTTAACTTTACTAGCAGACAGACCCACATTTTGTTGGCAGGGGCTACAGCTAAAGTGCTAAACTAAACAAAAACTTAGATTTTAAATTTCTAGAATTTTAGATCATTAGAAGAAATATTAACACATTGATAATCAGAAACACTTCCCTTTTTCATTAAAATAGATACATTATAATTATTCTTGCTTCATTCGATAATAATATTTAATGATTTTAAATTTAATTTTGTTATTTTGATTTTGATTTTGTTAGCGTCGCAGCACACTTGGCGGTGCCATACGGCTCACTAGTTGAGACCCACTGGGCTAGATCATGCATATAGGCCTATAGTAGGTTAATGCAAGTTTATGCAACGAATATCACCTAGCTCCATTTGAGCATAAGCGCAAGTTATCAAAGTATAAACTTTGTTACCTGTTCAATGGTTCTAGGACAAAATGGTAATGGACAAAATGGTAATGGACAAAATGGTATGGGGACAAAATGGTATGGGGACAAAATGGTATGGGGACAAAATTGTATGGGGACAAAATTGTAGCAGACAAATGTTATGGGGACAAAATGGTATGGACAAAAGGGTATGGACAAATTGGTATGGGGACAAAATGGTATGGACAAAATGTTATTGTTCAAAATGGCATTGGGACAAAATGGTGTGGATAAAATGTTATTGGACAAAATACAAAATGGTATTGGACAAAATGGTATGGACAAAATGGTATTGTACAAAATAGTAGGCCTATGGATAAGATGGTAGAGATTTAATGGGTCTAGGATAGTGGTCAACAACCCGTGGCTCGCGAGCCGCACGCGGCTCTCAAGGAGTTCTGTGGCGGCTCTCCGAAGATGTCCAGAAAGTGACATTTTTTGGAAAGCTTTGGAGAAAATATATGTGACGAAATAAAATTGCAAAGGAAATATCTTGGGTGATTTCTTTTTAGTGTTGCCACATATTAAATAAGTTTTCAGTGAGAAAAGGCAAAACTTACCAGAACTTCCTTGCATGGTGGCTGAACAAGGCATTTTCAATTGACATTACAGGGCATCTTAACCAACTGAATTTGAAGCTGCTGGGTTTTAATTTTGCAACTGAATTTGCTTCATTTTTCAACCAACTTACCTGTGCCAACTAATTTTCAGCAATGAGTCTTATTAAGTCAAAATTAAGCACTAAGATAACAACTGAAAATCTCCTGGATCAGCGAATCGTAACAATAATCTTAAAACTTCTAAAGCGCCAACCATAAGCTAATCGCAAGGTATCAGCTAATTCCTGAGCGCTGTATCGAAGCAGAAGGGTCCTAATGGGTTCAGGAAAATTCTAGGTTCAGTTTACAGAGGGCTCCGAGTAGCTGTTATTAAGGTAGGTGGGTGTCGTTGATTATGGTGAGAGTTGGCATGCGAAGGATCGAATGAGTCAGGGCATGAGTTCTTGAAGAGATGATACTTCAGTTTTGAGTAGAAAGTCAATGGGGTGATAGATAGAGGAACCTGATGCAGACGAAGGAGGATTTCAAAATATGCGGAATTCAGAGGGAAGATCGTTACAGAGGTGAGGTGCAGTGTTGGATATGACTTGCTGGAAGAACCTGGGTCTTTAGTTATAAAAGTGCAGAACCAAGTATACGAATTTCGGTGAATTGTATATGTTTTTACACATCAAATATATCATGATTTAAACCAGAGGCTTATGATGCTAATTGCTATCGTAATTATTAGCTGAATAACCGCATTTGTTTTGCTAATAAAAGATTTTAAGCGTCTTCCAAAAGTTGCTAAGCACCGAAAAAAGGTTGATGAGCACTGGTCTAATTTTTTCTCCGGGCATTCCAATTTTTTCTCCCTGGACATTTCCCCATTTACATTTCACCCGATTGATCACTAACCTAGCACACACATAATATATATATAAGTTGTGCATCATATTAGCCATATTAATTGAGTATGTATAATTAATGTGTTATATATATACATATATAAAATTGCATAAAAGTCGCATTGATGAGCAAACAGACTATGTTTGATATGTGTATAACGAACTTTGGTAAACCATGGTTTAGGTTGGCAAAGTCATTTCCTTGCAAATATCATGCTGTCTAAATTTGAAATTGAAGCTGAACTGATGAAAAAATCCTTGCATTAATTAATAGAGTCTTGTTTAATCAGAAGCTGAACTGATGAAAAGAATTATGTATAATTTGAAGCAGGACTGATGAGAGGAATCCTTGCTAACATCGATGCTTATTAATTACAAGAATCTTGTTTGATCAGCAGCTGGATTGATAAAAGAATTGTGTTGAATTAAAAGCGTCAGTGATGAAAGTATAGTAGAAGCTGGATTGATGAAAGAAATTATGTTCAATACGAAGCTGTACTGATATAAGAATCATGCTTAAGCAGAAGAGGGATCGATGAGAAAATTTTACTTAAGTAGAAGCCGCATTGATGAGCAATAACTTATTGCTTAAATGGAAGCTGGATTGATGAAACATTCTTTGCTCAAATGAAAGTTGCAATAATGCAAAGAGTTGATGCCTAAATGGAAGCTGGGTGAATACAATGAATTCTGCAGAGATGAAAACTGGAATCGCTTCAGAATTCTGTTTAAATGCAAGCTGGACGAATTGCTAGAGAATTCTGCTCAAATGGTAGCTGGATGGATGAAAAATCCCTGCCTGAATATAGGCTATGTTTATGCTGCTGAATTTATCTAAAGAGCTCTTACTCTGTAGCTAACCAGTATACTATCAAAAGGGCGAAAATCATAAGGGCGAACGTTCAAAAGAGCGCGCGATCAAAAAGGCGACAGTCAAAGGGGCACGTGTTGAAAAGGGGGACAAACAAAAGGGCGCACGTTTAAAAGAGCGAGTGTAAATATATGAACAGAAGAAGTCAGCCAGCAAAGCTATAAACATTTTGTAATCCATTTTATTTTTTTTAATCGTAAACACTTCAGTTTAAGTGGCATTGTTTTATTAAAAATGCTGCTGCTTAAACAGAAATCTCTCCGTCGATCCAACTTCCATTCAGGCATTGTGTGTTTCATTAATAAAGTTTCAACTTACGCAGAAATATTTTATTAATCAAGTTTTCATTTCAGCATAATTTTTATGATCAATCCAGTTGTTCTTCAGCAGACTTCTTTTCATCGACTTCGCATGCATTTAAGAAGAATTCCCTCATTATTCCAGCTTCCAATAAAGTATTATTTTTTTCATCAATCCAGCTTCGATGAAAGTAAATTTCAGTTCATCGATTCCGCCTATATCCATCCAACTGAATTGCATTATAGAAGAATTCTCACATACATATAGTTTTCGTTTTAGCATAATTCTTTTCATTGCCCCATCTTCCAGTTTATCTTAATATTTTCATCAACCCAACTTCAATTATAGCAGAATGCTTTCATCGAATATTTCTGTGATTGATTGATTGGTCTTGAATGGTAACATACATTATATAGAGTATAACGTTGCTTATATTGTTATCGTTATAAATAAATGAAGCATTATAAGCCTGCATGATCAACTAATCTTCTAATTATTTTTATTAGACATTTGCCTTATGCATCAAAGTGAGAAACGTTGTATTAATTTTGTTGGTTGTTCGTCAATTAACTATAAATTAATTAGGCAGTACAAGTCTGCATCATCAACTATTCCTTCTTGGTTTTCAGGTTTTTTGATAGATTTCATTTCACTGCCAGTTATCAAAGCATTTACGAGTGCATGTGCAATTACAATTGCAATGAGTCAAGTGAAGGTCAGTCATTTATAATTTAGATTTTGTCGAATTCAGCTCAGTTATTATTTCATCGCTAGTTGCTCGTACAAACACTGTAAAGACTGTCTTCAATGTCTTCAATGATATGCCATTTCTGAGATCTCGGCTGAACGAGAATGTTATCGAGAAATCTCTAAGCAGGTTTGACTGAAGGTGACACTGTTAATTCAACACAAAAGTCCTAGTCAATTTTGTCGATTTCAGGAAGGCTTTTGTTAGCATACACAGGAATTCGAAAGATAGTGAGAACACATGGTGTACCCGACAAATATATTGACATCTTCAAGGCCCTGTACCTTAACTCCAGATGCTACATAAAGGTAAAAAATG
Organism: Bimastos eiseni; assembly: GCA_959347315.1. NCBI lineage: Eukaryota > Metazoa > Annelida > Clitellata > Crassiclitellata > Lumbricidae > Bimastos > Bimastos eiseni. Next base: position 18,903,260 of record OY365811.1, read on the forward strand.
GAAACGCATGTATGTTTGACATCTTGACAGGAGTCCGACAAGGATGTGTTTTGTCTGCCTTCTTATTCATCATCATCATGGACTTCATAATGAAAAGAGCAATGAACGAACCTAACGTTTGCATAAAATGGAAACAGACTAGACTAACGGATCTGAACTTTGCGGATGATGTTGCGTTGCTAGGAGGGTCATATAGAGACCTGCAGCAAATGACAGATAACTTGTATGAGATGGGGAAAAGGTTGGACTATGCATAAAAGCAGCAAGACAAAGACCATGAACAGTGGAGATCAACAGTGCCAGGACATCGTCTTCAGTCAGCAAACCATCGAAATTGTCGAAGATTTCACATATTTAGGGAGTGAAATTTCAAAGGAGATGCGGAGGTAGTTGTAAGAACTAGAGTAGGTAAGGCCGCAGCTGTGTTCCAAGTATAGACACTAAGTGCCATCAAACTAAAAAATAAAAATACATCTGTACAGATCAATTGTGATACCAACATTGATATACACAAGTGAAACATGGAAGGAAACTGCAAGAATCTCAACACAAACTGAATGTTTTTCATCAAAGATATTTTTGAACTATTTTGGGCATATCATGGAGGGATCATATCACTAATGAGGATTTTCTGAGGTTGGCGGGGGTGGGGAAGATGAAGGAGATCGTCAAGACGGAGGAGGAGAAGAGTGACTGGACACATCTTGCAGTTGCCACCACAGCGCCTAACAAAGACGGCAATGGGATGGATGCCGGAAAATGGAAGGAGGAGCAGAGGAAGACCGGTGCAAACCTGGAGAAACACCTTTAGACAAAACTTGAAGGAGATGGAATCGACTGGGAAGGCACGAAAGAGACTGCTAAAGATCGTACGGGATGGAGAGATCTTGTCGACCAATGTTCCAGGAGGAACGGGAGGAACTAAGTCTAAGTATGTAAGACACTGTGTTTAAAGGAAAAGTCAGATATACATATATATATATATATGTATATATAGCCTTATGTTTATGCACCAGACCGCTCTCTACACCACCAGACTAACTTGCCCGGAATGCCTTTTCAGCTGCCCTCTGAGACCATCTACATTTCTGAAGAGTGGAAGCATACACTTTATCCCCAACTTGAAATGAATGAATTTCTGTTTTTCTTGCTTCTGCTGTACTCAGGAAGAAATATCTAATCTGGTTCTTAGTGTCCAAATCACCAGTAATTAAACATAGAGACGCCTGTAACTGTATGTGGAACTATGCGATAGCCTATAGACGAAGAGGAATCGAAGATGCCCTTCGCTATAGGGACCATATTCACGAGGCAGGCTTAGGTTTAAACTGAGCTTGGTGCCTAGTCTGGGAATGGCTATTCCCTCAAGAGAACTTATCAGTGGGTTGGTATTCACAAAACCAGTTTAGCTGGTGGACTAATAAGTCTGAGTATTAACTGTGTGAGACTTTAGATGATGTCTTGACATTATACTTATAATTATTAAGTGGTTATGTGGTACAATATGTATGCACAAGTGGTTATTTATATAAGGTGAAGAGGAATCAGAGGCACACTTTTCTTGCTGTGGACTACAAGGACCACATTCTTGCTAAGAAAGTAATGTCTAAAAGCAGTTTTCTAAAAGAATTGTTGTGAGTTATGAATGATATATAATTATTTGGCAGAGTGGATGTTACAAAGAAGCGTGATCAGAAAGTTTATTTTAGAGATTAGGAAGTGCATTACTGACACTAGGATGCACTGAAACGTAGATCCTCTGCTATCCTAAGGGAAGTCTGCTTGCAAATACATAAAATTGAAAACTGAATTAAACCTTTCAATAAATCCACTTTTGGAAACTTATGTTTTCTGTAAACATTGTGTACTTTTTTAAATTTGTGACTTATTTTAAATTTATTCTAGTGGTTTTCCAGTTTGAGACTAGCATGTGGCTCTTATGTGGTGACATTTCTAGTTATGTCACCTAGGCCTAACTAGATAGATATCCAAAATGTGCCAATGAAGTTAATGAGTAATACTCTATCCCTTACAATTTCATATATGCTTTTTTTAATTTTATTATGTGCTTTCTACACTTTTGTAAGGCCTGAATTTTATTTACAGTCAATTGACTATGATGGTCGCAGTATTAAATAACTAATTCCAACAAATTAATGGCAGGCCCTGCCTGCATTTTCCACGATACACTATACTGATAAGACACTTTGAATGCAATACTATCAGGTATCTCACTTAATTTTGACATTTGTAATGGCGAAAACGGAAGCAATATGAAGTTTGCTGTTGGTGAACAAGACAAGTCAAATGTAGTCGAATGTGCCTTCTTTGTTTATTTCCACTAAGCTGGGAAAAGCAAACTTAGACCTACCCCAAAGGCAGATTAATCTTACTCCCAGCTTAGAGGGCTAAGTGGATCTCATGAATACAGAAATCACTCGATACTCTGGCATAGACCTTGTCCAGATTTAAGCTGGGAATAAGAGTTAACCCTGTGTAATGAATATGGCCCCAGTGACTTTTCTTTGCTTTCATGACAATGTCTTTGAACGATTCAACCATTCGCTCCACCTGCTTATTGAAAACGTTGCCACCAATATCTATTGGATTGCATATTGTTTGACTATTGTGCCAATCTCATATGTGGTGAAGTCTGGTGAAGAATGGTTTATTGTTCAGGCTTAGAGGGAGCATTGTTTGACATAGTCAGTGTTGGATTGATCTGGATTTAGATATATTGGATATAGATGTAAATTAAAAGCATCTGTTCTTGGACTAACATCCTGTAGGTTGTATCTCTGCTTTATCAGATTGCCTCTTGGCTTTTGACTTACTGTGAAATTTGATATGTAAATGGCTGCCTAGCTGTGACAATAGCTCAACTATTCTTTTTTAGTATTCTTTTTTATTATTATGATCATCATCATCATCATATTTATTTATCATTGAGTCTTCAGGTCATGTTGTGGTGCTTTACTATTATTTTACAGAAATGGTGGGGTCTACAAAATGTACCAAAGGATTTCATATCTCAGTTGGTTGAGACATTAAGGAAACTTCCTGAAACCAGGTAGTATACTTTTGCAAAACCTCCTTGTTTTCAAGTACATCTGAGGAATTGTCAGTCGTGTAATGGAATGAGTCCGAACGACAAAATGAATCACGAATCAATGAAACTTGATATAGCAACTTGATATAGCGGCTATTCAGGAAATCTACTGAGGTGTGCTCTCTGCGCTAGCCTACATGATGTTTTAATTGCCAACGGATTCCCATAGATGTTTGGAGTCTCTGGGCCAAGCTGCTTCAATAGGGTAGTGTGATGACTTTGCCGAGATCGATTTGCACAGCCGGAACGATGTCGACGAGTAGTCTCTCACTGGTATAAGATGACGCACTTCCGGATATTCGTCAAGGTTCAAGGAGGATATAGAAGAGGCATTCATCGTGTGCTGGTCAGTAGATTGAATAACCACCCGTGACTATCGGTTGAGGTGACTCCAATGGCTGCATCAGTCACCCTCCACCGAGATGAAAGCGCTTGGCTACAGGGGGAGTACACGATTGCACGGCTGAGATTCAACCGCACGCAGTCACATGGCTTAAACAACTTGGGAAAAAGGCCTCTTAATTGCATAAAATCCTTTGCAGAGCCAATGAAAATGTCCTGTATGCAAACCTGACACTAGAAAATTTCAACATGTTCAAAGTTACTGAGCAAATTCTGTATATACAGGGTGGACCATTAAAAAGTAACTGCCGAGGTTTTTTTTACTAATATTTCGGCCAATAGTAAGAATTGATAAATGAAATTTTACAGGTGCAAAACTAATTCATATATGCATATAATTGCCAAAATTGACTGAAATATTTCAAACAGAACAACAGTTTTATCACTTTTAACGAATGTAACCAACTGGGACGCAGCATATATATCACATTAGCAGGTGATGCATATCTGCTACTAGTGTCACTGTTAATTGTGCAAGTTTAAAGTATCTATTGTCTGAGCATTTTACATACTTTTCTTGAAACTTGAAGGTTGAATTAAATTTAAATCATTAATTAATTTTTTTTATATTTAAGCAGATTACTTGAATAAACGAGTAATAAATTATACTTAATTAGTAAGGACTGCCTCAGACTTTCTGCCTGAAAAGTACAAGCAACAAAACCACCAGTTGACCAGTACCAGACTAGTGGTAATGGCTCGTGAGCCATTTCTAACCCGCCAACAATATATTTCTGGCCTGCAGAGCCTTGTCTAAAGACAACACGAGAATATAAGATCTAATTTTTTAAGGCTTGATGTGTTTTATGTGATGTTTGTAATTGATAATGCATATCAAAGCCTAATTTTATGGCCCTCTCTAAGATCCCAACTCCATTTTCCTCATGTGCCTGGTCCCCACTTGCTAAAAATATTGTTCCTGACCTGTCATCACAAAGTGTTTGACATCCCTGCGATACAGGCTTCAAGGCTTGTTAATTTGGACTCAAAGAAAACTTGCAGCAATTAAATCAGCTTTATTAATTGTGCGTGATTCGCAGTCGGGTGTTAATTAAAAGTCACACGAAGACGAGTTTTGATAATTTTATAAATCTCTCTGTGGTCACTTATCCTTTGTAGCTTGACTTCTGGTCTATTAGACAGATATTCACTGGTTGTCAAAATGGTTATATTTCATTTGCTGTTGTACTTATAAGCAACAACAAGTGAATACTTTTTGGATTACAATAACAGCACTAAAGAAATTCACTGATATAAACGGTTTACTTTTTTGCTTGTTACTCACATGGCTAAGGTTGTGGAGACAAATTCACTTACTTCACTTACTCACAGTCCTTGAAGTAACTTATGTCTGGGCTCTGGGTTAGGCTCAGCTTGCTGGGTGTCTGAATTGAGTGTAAGACATTTAGCCCTTTCCCAAAAAAGATCCTCTCAGACAAAATACCCCAGATAAAAACCTCCCTGGACAAAAACTCCCCCCCCCTCTCCCACCCCGATTTTGTATAGGACAAATCCCCCCGGACAAAACCCCTCTGTGTAAGGCATAATGCTGAATATATGTTTAATCAATCCAACTAAATAATTATAATAATATCTTCATTTAATTTCATGCTGACTACTGCAGTATGATTACAAGTACAGTATGAACGAATGATGACTAATTATTTATTTCATTTCTAAGCGAGCAAAATATATTTGTTGTCAATCCAAGTTATCCAACTTCTATTTAACATGAATAATTTTTTATCAATCCAATTTCTCTTCAAACGAGAAAATAGGCAACTAGGATAATTAGTAAATAAATACAGTCGGTTCACTACAGTCAGCAACACACTTATAATATAAGGTCTTGTTCTTAGTTTGCTTTTGTCTAGGGAGCAAATGTTCGTTCCCAATCTCAAACAATGTCTTGGTATATTTTGGTTGTTCAACTTTTGATTACAGTTTCTGTTATTCTGCTGTTGTAAATTGCCCTGTAGATTATGGGATTTTTTACTGGGTGTCAGTTGTATTGCCATCATCATAATTCTGAAGGTGAGCCACTTTGTCAGTTCATTCAAATTTAGCATTTTCTATAAACAGGTCATCATGCTGGTGTATTAAACATGTGGCATGAATAGTTTTTTTGATCCCTTGGTTGTTTCTTTTAATTTGTGTCTGACATTGTGCAGTCAGATTAGCATCTTGTATTCGCTGAAATGGGATGCAGTGGCATGATGGTATGTTCTGTGCCTTGCAACCGAAGAGTCGCAGGTTCGAACCCACCTTAAATCATTGCGTAGCAACCTTGGACAAGCTGCTCATCCATAATTGTCTGTGAGGAAGGCAATGGGAACCAACTCACTCATCTCATCTCCAGGTGGCATAAAGCCAATGAACCTGCCTTCAGGCGAAAAACTTATCATCATTTTACATTCAAGCCTCAATGCTAGTTTATAGATTGTGATTTTCTTTCTGTCATTTAATCAGAAACTGAAAGAAAAGAAATGGAAGCAAAGGTTCAAAGATTTACCATTGCACTATAAGATACTTCAGAAGATTCTCTGGGTTCTGGGAACAGGTTAGTCATTTTGATTTGCCATTTCTAAGATGAGGTAGATTAGGTACTTGTGAAGGTTTTGTGATTTTGGAACTTGCAAGGTTCTAATTAGAGATATTTCCGGGTGAGCTTCCTTTATGTGCATCCCTTTATGTGGGATACTTTGTACTGGCTACCCATGTAGTAGAGCTGTACTGATACATCGGCAGCACTCATAATCGACGCCAATAATAGATATATAGGCGGTATCGGATATCAGTAAGATAATTGATGCAAATGTAAAAACTATTTAAATTTTTTATTATTATTTTCAGTCTTTAAGAGCAAATTTACAACAGCAACATCATTGGTCTGCAAAGGACAGCATTCTGTTCCATTTCCATTAGGGCATAACTGAGTCGACAATTTCCGCCGAGTACCGAATCCGAGTATTTGGATGAACTATTTGCCGGATCCGGGTAGGAACCGAATAGTAGCAGCAAATCTGACGATCCATAGACAAAGCGTAGTTAACCTGCCATGTGCACAACTACAGAGAACTATCTATAGTCATTGCAGAGTCTATAGCAATATCCTTCATATAGAGCATTGTCGCGTATCGTCGCACTGAAGGCTATATCAATATATTTATTATTTAATAACTTTTCTTGTGAAAAAAATGTAAGACCTTGTTAAAAAATTTGAAATATGAAGTTATCAATGATGTCTTTACTCTCTAATGTTTACCGGAAAGTGGGTGGAGCCAATTCAAGCAGGAAAATTACTGATTTGGTTGCCACCTGGAGAATGCAACCAAAAGAAATTAAAATATATAAATTAACATTATTATTTTCAAGAAAGTTCAATGAAATGTTAAGTTCTTGTTTAATTAATCAATAACTTATAAATAAGTCCGTTAATCGTAAATGTATTTGATGAAAAAAAATGATTATATCCAAAAAAATTATTTTTATAAAAAAATTTATTTTTAGCTATTTGTGGGTGTAATATTTGCTGAGGCGAATACTTCCAAATAGTCCAATATCCGGCCGAGGCAAATGTCTGAGGCGATTTCCAGTTATGCCCTAATTCCCATGGCATGTGGCTTCTGACTACCCAGTAGGCATTGTGCTAGTATAAAATGTGGGAAAGCTGTTTCACAGAGTGAGTCTGCTTAATTACTCTGGGCATAGTTGTCAACTCTGCTGGCCGGTATTTTATGCCAAAGTGCAGGTCATAAAAGTGGCTTTGGTGTCGAGTTACATATCTCTTTTCTCTCCTCCATAATGCAAAGTCGACGGCGGGCGGTGTGCCTAATCTGTATTGCCTGCCTAAGATTAGTCCCCAATTACATGTATATGTCTTTTACGGACCAAGTGTTTTGCTTGTATCACAACAATAGGCAGTAGCAGTAAGTCTATCTTTTAGAGCCAGACATCTTGGGAAACACAGTGAAATAATTGGTAAAATGATCGGTGAAATAATTGCTTAAATAATCGATGAAATAATTGGTAAAATAATGGGCTGGATAATCGGTATTGGCAAGGAAATAATCAGCAATAATCGGTATCAGCATAATCTGCAAAAAGTGATATCAGTACAGCTCTACCATGTAGCAACATATTTGGTTTAAGATCCTGACCGTTTTGCATAATTGTCTTGTCAGCTCTGCTTCATCATATCTTAAGGACTTTTGCATTTTGGTTTCCTTGTTCCCCGAGTCATGTCCCCCCAAGGGGCCGTTCATAAATGACATCACACAATGTTCAAAATTTTTTGACCCCTCCAATCCCTCTGTCACACATCGTCACAAAAGTCATGACCCTTCAAATATGATGTCACAAAGCTCTGCACGACCCCCCAAAAAATCCAGATGTCCGGAATGTTATATGCAAAGTTTCTTATTATTATCAAACAACCTAAGAAAAGTTTCTTGTCAACAGATACGAGCCTATGACTGTTCTGCAATGAGCAAAATGAGCCGTACTTGATGATTGCAGGCAACGAGGAACAATGTAAGGTGTTGGTAGTGATATGTGATTTTTAAAGGTATCAAGGTGTACTGGTGATGATTTTAATGTAGGTAAAACTGGTCAATTTAAATTTTATTCTGAATTCAACATGTCAGTGATGGAGTATGTCACACAACAAAGTAGGTATTTGGAAAGCTAAGCCGCAAGTCTATCCTTTGGAGCTGTGGATGACTTCCAAACCAATTGAGTTTTCCAACACATTAAGTCGAAGACTGTTTGGATGACATCCATACACAAACTGCCTCAAATGTCTCAGCCAAAATATTTTCTCAGCTATTCTGATTGCTTCTGTGGCTTTGTCATCAACTTATTTAACTGGTAGGCAGCAATTCCAGGGAACTTTTGTAATTTTAATTGTAATTTTAAGGGTTTCGATTAATATAAGCTCTGTTCTGTTTGTTTCATCTAAACATTGAAAATTCTGTGCCTTACATATGTGTGATGCCAGGGCTCAATATTAGCCCTTTATTGCCTAGCAAAATTTTTGAGCAATCAAGTACTGGTTGCTAAGAACTTTGATGACACCAATATTCATCCAGATTTTCAAATATTCCTCCACCCCCAAGCTAACTCCGGAACTAGCCAAAGCTTCGCTGAGGGAGTAAGTCGTTAAAGTGAAACTTAATACTACTCCACTTTGTAAGTCAGTAGGTAGCATCAAACAATCAATTGAATATTCCTGCAGACGCCTGTAGGCCTATACAAAATATATATAACAAAACCGGCATTTAAGTGATTCTGCCTTGCTGCAGCGTTGGATTTAACAGAAATGAAGTGAATTAGCAGTCAGCAAACGATATCTTCTTTCGTCAAATGTCCTAATGCTAGAAGGTAACTTACTCAGTACATGTATACTGTAACATAATTTACTTGTAAAAAACCATTCAAACTTTTGAGTAAATTTAATTATGCATGTGTTATGAATAAATTTAAAATGCGACATGGTGTTGTGTAGCTACAACACTAGGCCTACGCAAAGTTGTTCATGTAGATAGAAGACGAGTTCCCAAATTTTATTGCTCGTAAATAAGCTGGTACACCACGCATGGGTTCCTATAAGTGTGTAGATTATGATTACGACACGTAGGACTATTAACACGTTTTGTTGACAGTAATTTAACATGAAGGCCCTAGGCCTAGATCACTTGCCCGACATGCTAAGTTAGCTGTATTTTAATTTTCGACTATGTCAAGGCTTTTTATTTTGTTATTTGAAAGTTTAAAATTATGTGAACATAGTAGGCCTAAACACTTTTTTTATTAAGGATTAGGACATGTGAAAAGTAAGTTTTACATAATGGTTTTGTAGACTTCATGTGGTTACTTGACATGATATTAACACGTTTTTAATTATTATTATTATTATTAATATTATTATTATTATTATTATTATCATTATTAAAATGTATTCATTTGTCGTACTTGCATCGTCTCACACTGCTAGTAATTGCTGAATCTAGACTTATTGTGGAAGTTCATTAATTACTTGACAAAAAATAAGGAAAGTTGGAAATGTTGGCTATTTCTATTATTTTTTTCTGTGTTAATCAGACTAGCCAAGTGGTTTGAAACGCGAGGAGCAAATCGCGAATAAAAAATTCATTGCGACTTAGGAAATTATTATTAGGTCTTTTTGTATAATTATATTTTCGACCCCTCTGCTTCTTTTTTGACAAATCGGACCCTGCAAAAGCATTGTGTAAAAATTTTATTGAATGACTCTTGTTACTGATAAATTTGTATAAACTCGACATTGAATGAGCTGGGGCAAACTACTTCTGAAAGACAGAAAGAATTTTCAGATATCTGCATTATTCACAATAATGATAGATATGACAGCAGCACTAAGATACTGAAGTCAGCCAATATGACCAACGGAATATTTCTGTCATATTGGGGTAAAATCACGCATTTTTAGCAGAATGTCATTACCTGAGAACCGATTTCATTGTCCGGGCAGTCAACCAATATGACCAACGGAATATTTCTGGCATATGTTCAGGTAAAATCACACATTTTTAAGGAATTTCAGGTACCTGAAAACTGATTTTATTACCTGGATAGTCAGCCTCGGGCGGGTACTTGGGTACCTGTTGACAGCCTTATTCACGAGCCACGCAGTGACGCCAGCAGCATTTTGAAAGTGGAGGGGCCCAAAAAAAATAAAGAATGTAAAAATATTTATTTGCCCTCCTATTTTTCCAAGTCCTCCATTTACAGAACACTGTGCCCACTATATAGGGAAACATAATCCTAGACTGTTAATAAATCATGACATAGCTAGAATTGTATTATTAAGTTAACCTCAACTCACTGAAGGACCTGAATGCAATGGCTTCAGCATTGACTGAATGGTGCGGATAAGGTACGGTAACCGTTCTGCATACGGTATAACCAGGATAAAGAATCATTGTTTTTACTTTAACGAGCAGTGCTTAGGCGGCGAGTTAGCACATTGTTTCTAGATGCACAGTGTACAACAAGTATCTATTAAGGAAGGTATACATATTCAGAATGTAGCCTATCAAGTTCAGTTCAAGAGTTGTGTTTGTTAATTTAGGATGCAATATGTTGTTCAATTGATATACGTTTAATGAAACAAAGCGTACACCTACAAAATTGTAACAATATAAAAATAAGAATAATATTTAATTTCTAGTTTTAATTTCAGCTAAAACTTTAAAGAATAAGTTTAAATTTAGTCTATTTAGAATATCAAAAGAGTTTGTCATGTAAAAAACTCATCTACAGTATGCTAAGAGCCATGCACAGACAGTTGTTGAAATATTTAGACGTTTCAACAGAAACGAAAACTGAGATTGAGAATCAAACGCGCGAAGCCCGAAATTTGTTGAGGTGCCCTGCTCATTTTCTGAGTGCTCCAGCATTTACAGAGCACTGTGTTTGCGTCAAATATTAAGCATTCAAGGACCTGTCAAAGCCAAAGACTACACAGAATGAGCAAAGGAATCCATTCTTTATTTGGCATGACCGGGCTAAAGAACCACAACTTGAAACTTTTAAGGATATGCACATAGCCATAGTTATAATAGAATTTATTCAAGAAATTTTTGAAATATTAAGCTTAGACTGGTCGCCTTTTCAGGTAGTTCTTTTGAGTGTCACTCTTATTGGCCGGTCGCCCTTTTGAGGCGCGCCTCTTTATGCATGATTTTTTGCTGGTAGCCCTTTTGTGCGTGCCCTTATTGATGATTACCATGTACACACTTGATTGCAAAAGACTTAGAGATAATAACAGTCCAATACACTGGTTGTAACGTTTTTGCTAGCATCAATTTGAATAAGTAAAATTGCATATAGAATGACAAATGGAATCTCTGTTCCGTCTGATATCAGCTGACCAATAATTTTTTTAATTTTTTAAATACCATCTAATTATGCAAATTTTGAAAACACGTGTGCCCCGTGTGCCTCTGAGTTTTAACAAGTGCAGGGGAACGTGCCCCTGCAAGTCACATGGTGCCAGCGCCTATGTACACGTTATGGCAGAGGCTCATAGATAATAGTGGTTTAAAACATAAGCCAACTAGCCAATACGTCATGACGTTTGCTTTCGGAAATTTGAATAAGTAAAAGTGAATCCGGAATGAAAACTAGAGTCTCTGTGCCATCTGAAATCAGCTGACTAATAAGTTTTTTAATATACCCATATAATTATGCCAATTTTGAAAACACGTGTGCCCCCTCATGCCCCTGCACTTTTAGAAAGTGCAGGGGCACGTGCCCCTGCAAGACACATGGTGCCGGCGTCTATGGAGCCACGGGTTGGTGACCACTGCTAAACGCAGATAAAACGATGAGGCAAGAGAGGAAACCTGTAGAAGAAACTGATATAAAATGTAGTGAAATACAAAACAACAATGGCCATTGAAGTCATTAGATGTGGTCGTTAAACTCTGGAATAATAATTAAACCCTGTAACCTCTCATAATGAGACTGTAGACCAAGTTGAGTAGGTGGAACCAAAACCCACCAATTGGGTGGATATTTTTGAGTTGCATACCTAGACAACAGTGCTGATCAATCAATCAATGCACTTTATATAGCACCTCTTCAAGAAAAATAGTCAGAGGCGCAAAGAATGGGTTTATGTAATTTGAATTCCAGACAAAATGGTATATCAACTGATTTAAAGTTAATAATCGTCCTCAGCATTGCTTAACTTTGCTGCTGCTGCCAGTGATGTATGATCTATTGAAATGCATGCTAATAGCTTTATGTTGGATTAATTGTGTTTCAGGTAGAAATGTCATAGCAATCATCCTTGCAACTGCCACTTCATACGTCTTATTGCAAAATAGTCTCCAGCCATTTTCACTGACTGGATACATTCCTCCTGGGATTCCATCCTTCACACCACCACCTTTTAGTGTCACGGACCCAAAGACAAATCACACATACACTGTAGCAGTTATATCACAGGTAACAATAACTGTAACTCTAATTACATTTATTCTGTTGGTTGTTTTGAAGATGTAACAGATTATATGTATCGTCATGAGCAGATGTCTAGTTACTGATCAGATTGCATGGCACTAAGGAGCCACTGAGGAAGCACACGACTCAACAGCATCTTCTTCAGTTCACAGGGTTTCAGTCATGTGTATATACGATGCTACATATATTGTGGAGGTGCATGCAAATTGAGAAACCCCAACACCAAGGATTAGTTGTGTACCAATGTAACATGTTGCCTGCATTTAGGCAAGGAGTAATATCACAAGTCATATCCTCATGTTGATGACAGCCACTAGCCTTTCTTTAAGTGTAGTGGTCAGGAACAAAACTAGATTTGTAGATGCAAACATACCTACAATCACAGCCTACAGCAATTAGCCTACTAGTGATGTGTGGTTTTATGACAATGCATCTCTTCCATATTTACAATTGAACATGTCGTCTTCAAGCTTTTACTATTACTACAGTCTTCATGATGATGGCAGCATAAAGTACGTGATCCATCTTCAGGCAGTCCTAAAAACCTGGCTGCAGATTATGTCTTTTTGCTGTATAAAATAATGTTGTGATCACTTGACCTCGTGTGATGGTATCAGTGTTGGGCACGAGACCAAAAACTCAATATTAAGACCGAGACCAAGACCGAGAGGTTCAAGACATGATCTTAATAATGGTCCAAAAAACAGTTTTACTGGCCACTCTGAACATTTGCGGGTTCAGCCCTTGACTTCAACCTGAGAATATTTCACTATAAATGATTTAGTTACAGTATATGATAGGTAAATACTTTAAGACATCTGAACAAGTAGATTAACATTTCGTTTGAATGTTGTACTTGTACCACGGACCACGACCACATAATTATTAGATTGTTCCAAAAACCTTCACATTTGTTAAATGGCTGGCTACGTTGCAATGCATATTTTTCTGCCCATGGTACATGAAGATCTATTAGTTTGGACAGCACGCCAAAAATCGATAACAATTGCGTAGGACATAAACATCGGGTGTCTCTAATAATCTAAAATAACCGATACATATTAAAAAATTGCTCTGACACGACAAATGTCCAAGAACGCTAATTTAAGACAGAGACCAATCACAAGACCGTTCCTTTAAGACCAAAACCAAGACCGATGGTCCGAGACCAAGACCGATTCATTTGAGACCGTCTTGGTATATTGTTTTAACAGTTTTCCGGTCTCGAGACCAAGACCGCAGTCTCAAGATCAATTCCCTGGCTGGTATAAAGGAAAAGGATGCAATGCATAGTTAGTGTTATAATTTTTTGTGAACATTATGGTTCTTGCTCATATTGCTACAATATTTGACTTATAATGTTGTCCCTGACACAGTGGCTTAACGTCTGTCCAGCATCTATGTGATAGTTGATAGACTGAGTTGTCACTGAATCTGCTCTGTTTAAATCTGTCAAGAATGCAGTTTTGTTGTCTTGGCTTTTGACAAGTGTGTACACATAGACTCAACCCTCTTAAAAAGCTCATTGTCCAAAGGTTCATATTTGTATTGAAAGTCGCAACAAAACAATAAGACAAAATAAACAGTAACGAAAAAATACTTAGCACTTTCAAGCGTCCTCCAAAGTCCAAAACACGAAACACCAACGCACTCTCAAACAGTTGGCGAATGCCAGCATCGTCAATAAGGATATCAGACGAGATACATCAAACCTGTGCTCACATGCAATGAGCATCATAGCATGGGTGACAGTGTTGAAAGCGACAGGTGCGTCAAGAAGAACAAGTGCAGTGATTTTACCACTGTCCAAAGAGAGGATAATCTCATTGTGGAAAGAGAGACAAACTGTAACAGTGTCATGAAATTTTCAATTTACAAATACTGACTTCTTTTGGCAGATGATAAAACAAGTGACTGAAATTTGCCCAAAAGTTGTGAGAGTACATGAATGAAGGTTTCTGTGGACATTTAGGGTTATTGGTAAGATCTTCATAAACAATTCTTCTAAAGCATTTCTTCGTATATAACAATTCTTCAAGTCAAAAGTTTTCGTATATGTCTAAAAACGACACTAACCATAACCCTGACCCTAACCGACCTCTTGATGCTTAACCTGACCCTAAGCGACCCTCACAATGCTTAACCTGACCCTCACAATGCATATATACAAAATTTTTTGTGTTTTAACATCTATCATATTCACGAAGAATGGTATTACAGTCAATAATTTATATGTTTACAAAGAATTGTTCTACGAATTACTGTTTACGAAGAAAACGTTGGACACCGACATTTAGCAACCATTGTGCTCAAGAGAATGCAAAGTTGGATGGCATTGTTTTTTTAAATTTGGTAGTTGGAATTTATTTTATTATATTCAAGTTCATAACGTCTGGATTCTAGTTGTAATTGTACCGGGTGGGCCATTAAAATTAAAAAGTAAACCCCTCAGTCTTTTTGCCAATATTTCGGCCAATAGTAGGAATTAATAAATGAAATTTTACAGGTTCAAAGCTGATTCATACCTACATATAACTGCCCAACATTACTGAAATATTTCAAAAACAGAACAAGTGTTATGTCACTTTTAAGGAGTGCAACCATGGTTTTTTGATGGTCAATAAACATTCAACACAGCCAAAGTTACAAAAACGATTTTATGAGATCACATCTCAAGTAATTGTTATAAAACAAACATCATATTGTTTCACAATGTATCTACCACCATTAGCCACACATAATCTGAGTCTAGAGTCTAATTGGTAAGTTTTGATGATCTGGTTGGGGGCCATTGCATCGGTGATAATTTGCCCAGGGACACGACGAAAAGCGATGAAGTTCAGATCTTCTTTGCAAATCTTCTAACGGACGTGAGGCTGATGTTCAACTCTACAGAAATTTGCTGAGTACTGAGATGATTTCCTTGGTTGCTACTCTGTGAGCAAATAAGATTGTCAGCATGCTCGATTTTTGTTCAGGTGCAGATAGATTTCTGCCTTCCACTGCCCTTACCGCGTACCACAGCCCACCCCTATCATCAACGCGTCCGCATATTTAAAAAAATGCTCAGCTCCAGTGATTTCAGGTGAGCATTGGTTACAGCTTTGGTTCCAAGATCGTGCTCATGATTCATGAAGTGTCTGTATATGCATTTTATCTGTCGTGGACTCCTTGCCCATGTTTATTTTGTTACAAATGCTATCATAAAATGCATAGGTGCCGACTTTCAGTAAAAGGTACTGGGGCAAGAATTTCATTCCCATGACCCAATTTGTCGTATCTCCTTTCTTCCCGCTCCTCGAAGTCTCCTCTTTCAGCCAGCAACAGACAACTAATAGGCCTACTACACAATGTTCAGTGCTTCCTCGATCTTAGCTCGATGATAATAGACAAACACACAACCATGATGAGTAGGCTAACTTATTACGTAAATAAACTTCTAAGTTTTCTTTAACTATTGTTTCTTTAACTATTAACTCATACTTGACTAATTAAGCCTACTTTCACTCTAGGTCTAAACTAACAAATCTGATATCGTAGGCCTATAGCAGTCACAGACACCGTCATTAAGTTTGCCATTAAGACTGATTCTCTGTAACTTTGTTTACAGTCCTAATTCAATTTCATGGTGAATGTATTTTTACTTAAATTATGAATTCGTCTAGAACTGCTTTAATATCCACCGCGTCGAGGTACGCTTGATGACAGTTTAATACTGCAAGAGTGTTTTAACAACAAACTTATCCATTGCAGTGACAATAGTAAGTGAGGATGTGAGATAATGCCCAATCTGAAAGATTTGGCTAACAATTAAAAACACCAATCTTACTCAACTGTGCAATTAGCCTTCACACTAGGTTAACACTGCTCAGACAATGTTAACTCTTTGGGAGTGAGGTGAAGCAATGTAGTCCTAACATTAAGGGTGAGGTGGGGTATGAAGGTTCTTTGGCAGTGGCATCTTTGTCACCTCTGAAACATAATTTTGCGAACACTACTTCAAGTGATAACAAAACATCAATTTTGCATCGATGCAAAAGTCTATGATGCAATACCTTATATTATCGCCCATTTCTCGTCAGAGATAGAGATAGAGATCTCTTACATTGTGTTCAACACTAAACCTATACTTTTTTCAATTCATAAAAATCAACGTGCATTATTTTAAAAAATTTCATTGTAAATTGATGCAAATAAAAAAATTGCATTCGAAATTGCAAGTTTCAGTAAACTGTCCGCAATTTACATTCATTGACGTAAACAAAAATAATTGAGACTGGTTTCACGTTTTCTATAGAATACCTAACACAGAATAGCTATGGGGTGTGTCATACCCCACCTCACTCCCAAAGGGTTAAGGACATGATCTGCACAATAATTTTAAATGTTTCAATGGTAATCATGCAAAGACTCCATTTCCTTCTTTTCTTCTCTTTCTCTCGCCCTTTCTTTTCTAGTCTCTGTCTGTCTGTCCAAGACAAACTTCTTTAGGTCATCTCCTTCGAGACCTATTTCCTTAGGTAACGCTTCCCACTGTTTGTCATCAGTAGTTGCCATCATTACTGGCTTACTTTCAGTATAGTTAAACAACTAACACAATCAACAACTTTATGATTAAAGTGTTAAATAGCCTGGGGCTATATAAATCTATTAGTCTATGTAGACCTAACTAGATTACTCAATACAATGTTCACAAATCACTTCACCTAAACCTCTACAAGCTAGTTCAAGTCTAACTAAAAGTTTTCAAAGTCTAATCCTACAAATCCCGGACGAGCCCCCATATTATATAGTGCCCTTATGTTGAAAGATTACTATATAATAGTTCTCGATCAGAAGGTTACAGTCTTTGCATCATTATGCATGGCTGTAGGAAATAACTGTATATTTTAGAAAGAGCTTTTGTAAGACAATAGACGTATTGTAGTTGAAATAGTTTATTAGTAATTCAAAGTTATATCAACAAATCATATATCTTATTCTACTTAGAATGGCACACTTAGTAAAACTCTGAGCTTATCTGATGCTTGGTGCATATATAGCAATATGTATTCAGAAAGTTCAGTTCTTCAAAGGTATCTTCGATTCTTCATGAGTAGATCATTGAAATTGCTAGACTATTCCAGGATGACATCACCAGTTGGCAAACCACGTAGACAAGACATGTTACAATCCAATCGTTCGTGAATGTCAAACAAATGCCGTTAGTTCCCGATATGAGTACTTCGTGCTGACAATATCCCGCCAATGTAATCCAAGGTAAAAGTGAAATATCCAGTTCGCAACGATAAGTTAACTCAAACACTTTGCTCTTTCAAGATATAATTCAAATTGCAGTCTGTTACTATTTTCAAACTCTCAATGACACGCTTTGCACTTCTTCAACGATTTACGGTCAATTGCTCCACTATTATACTCCCAGAAAGTTATATCAACCTTCTATACACATCGACTTAGAAAAGTTCGACAATCATGGCAATCCATCAAGCTCCTTTTTTGTCGCAACTTGAGTTAGCAATTCGATAATACGAAGACTGCAGCCTCTCTATTTACAAATCTCGTTCAACTGCCACAACACTTCCAAAATTCCAATTATGAATGCGTAATTCGGCTTAGTATCTTCTCATTGATTGACCTCTTCATCGTTGCGATGAATATATTGTTCAGTTCATAATAGTGCACTTTTATTGGTTGATTTGATCTTCAAACATTAATCCTTCATATAGCGATATCCTACTAACTCATTATATTAAGTTAATATGCTGTACAGAATTAACTAATTATATTAACTTAATATGCCATTCAGAATTAAACTTGCTTATTCTATACTTGCCTATATTAGATAATTAACAGTTTGTTTCAGCAGTAAGTAAACTCTATCGTAGTACGACATCCAACAACGTGCACACCCAGTGTCATGTTCGACGCCCGGAGGCAAAAATCACATCATAGCAAGTAACTCAAAAGACGAGGAAATTGAAATTAGAACAATTACACATACACAAACAAAATGGCAGTCATGACATTTGGCTCCTTGATACACCTTGACCATCTATTCTATTCAGCAGTCTTCCCTGCATCCCATATACATCATCTCTATATCTGTCTTACTGCCTTACTAATCTGTATTAGTATTAATCATTTCTGTCTAACAATTTGCAGTTTTTTTTCTGTATTAGTCAATCGGCCTTGGGTATGTCATTCTTCCTATAGTTGGACTGGTTGAAGCAATGTCTATTGGAAGTGTGTTTGGTAAGATTTTGATATTTTTAAAATAATTTGACAGAACAATAGTTTACTACAAAATTAATGATATTTTGTGGCATAGTAGAACCGCTATGTTGCAATTGTCTGTGTTATGCCGAAATGTCGAAAATAGTCCGGGAGCAATTGGACCTAAAAACATGTCCCGTGGTGGTTTTTGTGATGGAAATAATGACGTTGGTGTCAATCTCTTCGTATGACGTTGGAGATTCATAAATTCATGGTGGGTGTCTTGCAACCCCTGCAGACTCTCACAAAACAAGACGGCGGCCAAAATGGCCACCATGATATATATGATTGCTATATCTCTGGAACCATACATGATAGAAAGGTCATTTTAGTCTCTAAGGTCTGTTGTTCTCGTACACCACCGCACTCCATATTGGCGACTTTATAATTCTTTTCTTCAGAAGTTCAGATTCTGTTTGTTTTCTTCTCAGTATTTCTCATTTTGTTGAGAGTGCTTCTTTTCATGGTGCTATTCTTCCTTGCCCTGTGGCATTTTACATCTGTCATGATCATACTCCCCAACAAACACAATTTTTTCAGCTATTTTATGTTTTTGCCTCCAATGTGTATTCTGAATGCAGTTTCCTCTCCTTTTCTTATCTTACAAAACTTTATCTTTTTTTACACTGCTTTGATTTGGATGTTTTTGGGGGCAAACACTGGATGGAGCATGTGGTGTAACAAGTATTTTGACCAACTGCATTTATCGTATTTTCAGCTCGTAGATTTAACTACAGAATCGATGCAAATCAAGAATTACTGGCATATGGTAAATATAAATTTAAAGTATTTTCTAATAAAGTTTAGATATTCATGTTTTATATAGATTTACTTACTTTCCTGAATTCTGCATTCTGCCAATAGTTATTTGAATTTCTAAGAACTGAAGTCTCATGTCATGCCAGCCACCAGGAATACCAAGTCTTTATATTAGTAAACATTTTAAGTACAAATTTTATTTAACTTCACTCAGTACTTACAATATTTTGTTTAGTTACATAACTATAAGTTCCACTTAGTTTATCAACATCAAGACTTTCTTTTTGAGGTGGACAAAAGAGAAAAAAAGGCATGAACTCATCCTCAGCAGCAGAGAGTGGACCAGAGTTCTGGATAGAATTGTATATTGTTTGCTGTATAGTCAGTAAAATATTTTGTTTAAACCTATCATTACTTAATTTATTTAGTAATGCATAATTGGCATATTTTTCACTTAGCCTATCAGTGGGCAATCACAAGGAATCTAGTTACTCGTCAAGTTTCCGAGTGCGTGTTTTACCAATGATGGGCACCAACTACTTGACTAGTAGTTAAGACTACTTCCCAACTACTTTCAAAATATGTAGTTGTAACTACTATTTAACTACTTTAGATGACAAGTAGTTATATAACTAGTTTCATAACTACCACGTAAGTAGTTAACTACTTCTAAAACTACTTTGCTAATGTTATGTCATGGTGCATTGATAGTCACCAACCAGTATGCAAGTCTATTGTCAGTATTAATTGCTGATATTCAACATGAGTAATAAAAATGATCAGAAACACAATGACATATCTAATTGTAAATTAAGAAGGACAAGAACCACTAGCACTTGCGACAAAGCATCCTTATCAGAGCACAGTTTTAGCAGTAACATATGACAACTTGTTACAACCACAAAAAATTCTAGCCTACAAAGTCTAGAATGATCCGGTGGTCGAATGCAGAGACCCCTACTAAAGTGGTGCCATGTTTGATGGCACTCTATCTTTATATAGGCCAAAAATCCCTAAATACAATTAAATGCAAACTATTGGATAGTATTTATCTGTCTACTCTTTTAGTACAGGCATTATAATGATATTACCTCACAAATTCCAACAGAAACTTTTTCAACTGATTTATACTCAGAAACATGTGCCCTTTAACATATCAAAAGTCTCCATCAATGCAAGTGGTGGAAAGTATTGATATCACTGATGAAATGTTTCCCATTTCCGCCCATGTTAAATAGGCTTACGTGAATTTTTACAATTTTCCCCCTCAACTTTTATTTTGTAAATAAAATATGTAGCACAAATAATCACGCTAGTCTGCAAATATCATACATATTATACTATCTTTTTTAAACTATCTTTTTTATACTATTTTTACTATTTTTATACAGAATGACATTGCAACTCAAACAAATATAAGTTGTCCTCCCAGATGTTCAATTTGCACAGATCCTGCAGCGGGAGGTAAAGCGCCAGCAGCTACATATTATTGCTAACAGAGAATGGAAGTGCCTTCATTAACTGAGCAAGAGCCTCTCGAAAGGATAACATTCATACATCATCAGAGGAAGTGGTTCATCAAGTCTGCCGAAATAAATATACCAGCCAACAAGAAATAGTTAAATTTCAGAAGGAAAAACCTGAGGAGCAAATTGACAGAGCTCGGCTGAAAAATAGTTAATTTATGACAGAGATTGTGGGAAGTCAGCACATGTTGCATTCAAGAATGCTCTTGAAATCTTGCAATGACAGAGGCGATGACTGGGCATCGGCAGTGCAACCTTGCGTGTTGCAAGTTCATGACATGCATGCTGCTGATGCAGTGTATCATCAAATGTGTAGCATGAATTTTAGAATAAAAGAAGCACACTTCATTTATTTGGATAATTTACATAGCAGCCCTACAAGAGCATCTACTCAGAAGTGCTCCCAACTGAACCCTGGCTAAATTGGACATGTCTTAAGGTTGGCATAGAACACGGTGGAGTGCTCCCTGGGCGCTAAGCGAAGGACGACAAGGATCCCATTTCAGGTTGAGAGACCAGCAACCGAGCAGGCTTGGTGATGCCGCATGGAAGTCCCGGGAGCGAAGGACAAGAAGCTCAGCCTGTGAAGAAGAACAGAGGGAGCCTTGGCGTTGGACACTTAATGTAGAACAGCATAGTTCCCACAGGTACCTGGGAACTGATTCCTTTATGCAATGCCATACTAATGAAGAGCCCGGTATGAGATCCGCTGAGAGAAGATGAACAAATGGAGGACGTCCCGCATATATTCAGAGACACGGCCGAATCTTGGGATGCGGCCAATAAGGAGTGCCGCAATACCCGATCCAAACACCCGATCTGACATGCAGGAAGCCTGTCATAGAGGGCGTTACAGTAGTCAAGGTGAGAGACCACGAAGGAGTGGATAACCGTTGCAGCAACATCAGGGGACAACAAACAGGATACCGTCCTGAGCTGACACAGCTGATAATAGCAATTTCGGCGGAGCAAGTGGATGTGCCATGTAAAAGCGAGCTCTTGGTCCTGAGTAGCACCAAAATCCCTGACAGAAGATGAGAAAATGAACTGTGAGAACTCTAGGAAAAGGGCCTCTATGTCAGTGCCATACCAAATAAACTGAGTTTTAGATAGATTGCAGAGGCAGAGGCGGTTGGAAGACATCCAGGCCTCCGAGATCTCCGTGTCCCAGCTCATTGCACAGACCACTGTGGCAGCTGCCAGGGTTGAGCAGTGCAGATAGGCCTCGAGGTCGTCCTCATAGGACTGGCTCAGGACAGTGCCAGCAGCCAGCAGAGGGCCTGAATCTGCGGTAAAAATAATATACAGAGGGCCGTGGGGGTACTCCAAATGGAGCGGGAACCCAAGAAGACCTGGTGGACGGTCCTGCAGGAAGGAACAGAGGTAACCAAGAAGGTGCCTGAAAGACCAAACGAGGCAGAGATGATGCCGTGGTCAACGGTTTCAAAAGCGGGTACCTGGGAGCTGACATCAAACAGCGCCAAGAGAGAAACCTGAGACCTGTCAATTGCTCCAAAAAGAGAGAAGGCGGACCAATAGGGTCTCCATGGAGTGGCCCCTTCGGAATCCAAACTGAAAGACCGGGAGTAGGTCATTTTTATCAATGTTGGCAGTGAGTTGGACGGCTAAAATCTTTTCAGGTTTGTTAGATAAGGAAGTGACATTAATAGCAATTGGTCTAAAGTTATTAAGATCGGCATCTTGGCACAGGAACAAGGATTGACCATTTTTTGCGAGGCTCGGAAAATACCTTCTTTGAGAGAATGGCAGCAGAAAGTGGTAAGGAAAAAGAAGCACATCCAAAAATTCTGGATGAGAAATGTGGAGAGAGGATCCAGGTCGCCGGTCTTTGGAAGTCAATATGCAGCAGATCATCAGTCCAGCGAATTGACATAAAAAGCCAAATTTAGTCGGCCACAAAATGAAGAAAGAGAAAAAGTCTCTGTTGAAGTTGCAAACTATCTTGACGATAATGATGATGAGCAGATCACGAGCAAAGATCTCATTAGCCGGATGGAATTGAATCTCAAAAGTTCAGAAGTCCCAACTGGACCCAACATGTGGGCACATGCACATGAAATCCAAACTTAAGGAACATTTTGAACAGATCATCAGGTACAGCTGCAAAACCGATTGCAGCAGCAGTATTAGGTGAGCATGTAAACCGCATGACATTGCGAGGGCGTCAATGTCTCCATGATTGTTGGAGTCAAACCCCCGGTCCAAAGTGTCAGCAAGGTAAGATAATCCCCCAAGACTCAAATAATATTTCCCTCTACCTATCTGTACCCCCCTGCTCTGTTGCATGTAACAAATACAAAGGACCAGCATGCGCAAATTCATTGCAAGTTGAATGGGATGACGATGAAGATGATGAATTGGTGACACTTTGTGGAGGATTTGAACAACCTGAAAACTAAGCAATTTGTGCTGCCTAATTTAGTACAACAATGTTGCATTAATTTAAAACATGGAAGGAGTTCACCTTGAGTTATCTGAATTACTTTAAAATTATTTAGATGACTGATATGTCTTTTGGAATTCAAATGTTCCTCTGAAAATATGCGTCTCGTTAGCCATTACAGTGCCCCTAAATTTCACGATTTTTATAATACTTCCATCACAAAGTATTGATGGAGACTTTTGATATGTTGTAGAGGATACTTTTCTGTGTAACAAACAGTTGTTAGAATTTCTGTTGCAATTTGTGTGAGGTTCACCCAAAAATATTCACAATATGCCTGTACTATTTTAGTGATAAATACAAACATATTAATGCCAGATAGAATTCTAACTGCTTTTGGTTAGAGTGACAGAAGCAATCCTGGTCACTTAAATGACTTTGAAGCTATCAGTTGCCTCATATCAACCAAAGTGGACGTTTGATAATATTTGCTCCCTATGCTCTATAAAATATCACTGTATATCTCACCTTTTGCTGTCTGCATCGACTGTGCTTCTTCAATTGCGCGTCCTCGTACGTTGCCAATAGCTGCTCAGATCTAAGACGATCACTGGTCTATCCAGCCAGTAACAGAATGCCCAGTCTCTTACCGTTGTCTATGTCTCTGTCTGTCTGTCTGTCTCTGTCTGTCTGTCTGTCTGTCTCTCTCTCTCTCTCTCTCACCCTTGTCATTCTTCACTTGACAATCACTTCTCTTTCAGACCCACTTATAACCCAGCCGCCCACTGGTGGTCATCCAGACGCGTACTGGCTGTTTACCTCATTCTTTAACTCTGGATCATAAGCCCCAGCCCCTCTACGATTGCTTTACTCTAGTTCGTATTGCGCAACAATCTCCTATGTCATTAAACAGGCATAATGCCTTAGGCTTTCTCTATAGTTCTGAGAGGAATCCACTTCCTCGCAATAGTATGTGCAAAGTCTAATGAAGCAATTACATAGCGAATTTACTCATGAGATTATATGAGCAACGTCCATGTGTTTGTGAAGTAACAGAAATTCCTGTAAGACGGAATTAGTAAATGAGAAAATATGTAGTTAATGTGAAATATTGTAGTTAACTTAAGACTACTTGATAAAAGTAGTTATAACTATTTCTTTAACTAATTTTTGAAAACTAGTACTTCTATAGTAGTTATAACTACTAGTTATTAACTACATTGGTTATAAGTGCCCATCATTGTATTTTACTCATAAAACATAGATGTCACCCCAATCTAAATTTTGCTTCTATTTCATTTTTGCTGACATTGTCATTCATCAGTTTATCTTCACGACTAAAGGTTGATGAATCAGCTTGCTATGCTAAACGGATTTTAAAATATCCTGCTTCTGAATATCGCCTAAAAACTGTTGACACAAAGGAACATAGGGACCTTCCAGCCCTGTGCATATTGGTCCTTGGGCCAATCACAATGTCTTTGAAGTAGCCTTCAGGCAAGCTATTTGAACACAATGCTAAGATGTTGCACTGGCAGTCTGCGTTTCATCAGTCCTATTCATGTTCAAGATCAACTAACTTTGCAAGCACTCTAAAATTAATTATTAGGCAAGCCAATTCTACCACTGATCGTAAAAGGACACAGGCCTATTTCGGTCAGTTATATTTATAAATTATTCCATCTCTTTGCACCAGGGTTTATATGGCCGTAATAGGCTATAGGGTTATAAACGTTTTGAATTGCAAAGATAAACTTCTCATATTTCTTGAGAAACCATATAAGTTTCAATCAGAAAAAGTATTGGTATCGAGTATTGCTGACAGGCTAAAGAAAAGTATCGTGATACACATGCGATACCAGCAAAATAAAACTATTGCGATACTCGCTAGGACCTACTGACAAAAGTATCGGCGATACCAAGTATTTCGATACTTTATCGCAATATTAGCATCCCTTGTAATCAAAGGATATCTACAACACAGCAATTCAATTATGACAGAAATTTGGACAAGTATCATCAATCAACTTCTGTGTTGAAATGGAAATTTGTTGAAATGAGAAGTAGCACAAAACTATGATCAACATGGCCATTGGCCCCAGAGTTCCAGACATAAATAAACCATCTAGTCTTCTGTACATTTTTTGAGCATAGTTTTCTACTAATGAGCATTACTTTTTACTCAAATATCATAGTAACTTTTAGTCTGAGATATCATGTCAAAGACTTGGATGTTCACTTTTTCTTGCATGATCATTTGATTCTGGTAAATGTATTATGTGCTTATCTGCTTTGCATTAACATCTTGTTGGATGCATCTAGTTGCCAGTCACTGATCATATCTACTGGTCCCTGGAGTAGTATGACTTAGGCTGGAATACGATTTATCTTGTGAATATTTGTGGGCAAAATGTTGAGCTTTTTCAAGGAGCAATGGACCAGTCTATAAATAGAGCAAGCCATTAGTTTGAACACCAAAGTCCGCCACTGCTCATACTTGACTTGACTTGACTTGTCCATCCTCATTACTGCAGATCGGAGACCAGAGCCAAAGACGTAATTTTCCTCCATCTCACTCTGTCCCGCGCACTCCTGATGCAATCCGCTTTCGGCAGTCTCATCCACTCCTTGATGGCATCCATCCACCGTCTTCTAGGTCTACCTCGTGCTCTTTTACCAACCACATGGGCAATGCTAATCATCTCTGTAATGAAACAGTGTCAATAGACATCAACTAACCAACCAACCAACCAGTTTGAAGCCCGATGGAGCTCACAAACTTCGGATGGTCATTGACGTGTTTATTTTTATCAGCAGTAGCAGAAGGCAAGAACAAGAAATGTGCTCTCGCTAGTGTTCATTTTCAATTTAAATTCTATGACAATTTTAGATTTTATTTCCTTGTCAAAATAATTTACTCCCATATGCTTATTGATTAGTCTAGGTGTTCACTTTGGTTAGAGGGCATTGCAATTATGCTTGTGTGAACAAGGAATGTGGATCGATCATGACTGCATAGGCTTCAGAGATTGTGTTTTGGTCTGTACAAGGAGTGAATGTCATATCATCATGGAAATGTACAGGTGAAGGTATTGACGGTGGACTAAAAAATTATCACCCCTAGGGTCTCTTTGGATGCAATTGCCTCCGGACCCCCCCCCTTTTGGACGCCCCTGCAACTGATGAGTCACGCAGTTTTTATTGAACCTTGGGTTTTGTCTGATTCATTCATCAAAAGTACTGTTCGGTTATATACTTGCTTAAATTCAATTATTGTGTTTACTTTTAGGGATTGGGAATATTCTCACTTCATTTGTCAGTGGATACACGATAACTGGAACATTTTCTAGGTAACTTTTACTCAACTATTTTTTTGTATAAAAATTAATTGTACATCTGTAGTTTTATGTCATGACTTCTTTTGTCACTAGAGTGTTCATTATCAGTATTCATCCAAGCAAATTTGTTTTCATGTAGGTGGTTTTCAAGATACATATCCAGATCAGTCACGGCTATACGGGCCAGTAATCAAGGCAGTCATTAGTCTCTAAACTATTTTTAGACTCAATGAGAAATTGAGTATGGGCCATGCTAAGGTTCCTAAACAATCACTGAGCGTTTACCCCTCTAGATTTGGATTTGTCTGTACAAATCTGCAGACTATAATGTCCAAAGAATGACTCTTTCTCAATAAGAATGCTTGTTGATTTGTCTAAGACTTATGATGCAATTGTAACTTATATTATGTGCATGTCGAATGTTCTTTGCACCCATGTCAATATCTTGGTGTCATGTCTGTTGCTACAGAGAAGCAACCATTGGTGGATAAACTATTAGAAAAAAGTTAGCCGTAAGTTAAGAATGTGAGGACATAAGTTAACGAACAGAGTGGACAAATAAAAAGAGAGAGAGTTCCAAAATCTAGGTTCAGCAAATGAGCAAATCTCATTCAAGCCTCAGTTGTAGTTCTATGTATGACCAAATGAAGGCTAGTGGATGACCTTGTTGAATACTGATGAGACTGAGGAAGGAAAAATAATCATTACATCTTTTAAATGTGGTTTCCCACATAAGTTTTTATTTGGCTAAAGTTCAATGTTTTATAAATTGAAATTCAATCAATGATGACTCATGTTGGCTGTCCCCTGCCTTGAGTACAATTCTTCCTGCGCACACAGTCTGCAAATTCCAAAACTTTATCGCACATCAATGTGATGGGTCTACCTGATTCCGTTGCATAAGCTAAGTTGACTTGGAAACAAAATACCTGCTTAACATAATGTGATGTGACAAAACATTTATATAGCACCCTTACAAGATATCTACTCATGGGTGCTTTTGCGGTAGCCTAAATAATGTTAAATGTCATTACTAATGAATATTTGACTTCAGTTAACAGTTCTCCCGATGCACAGTAAACTGAAATAGTCGCCAGTGGTGGGCCACACCACACAAACTATTAACCAATCAACGAATTCCCATTGACAGCTGATGATCAGAGTTTCTGGACCAAATTGTGTTAATGAGTAGAGCAACAACTATTGACAGTGTTCACAAACACTATTGGTCAAGGTCACTCCAATGGCTAAGTCACCTGTCCTCCACCAATATGAAAATTGAAAACACTCAGCAACAGAGGGCATACACTGTCCGCATGGAAACTGAATGGTCCGAGTTGTCCATTCTACTGCAGTAATATGACCAGTTTAACTAACAATTAGACAAAAACTGATCATATGCAGACCAAATTATTAATAATGATATTGCTGAATTTTAACATTCTGATAATTGTAAGAAATGGTAATTCAAAACAAATGAACTGCATAATAATAGAAGAATATTTCTTCTCTAACCTGTGCTTCATTTTCCAGATCTTAATGTTTTTCATCTTTTAGGACTGCTCTGAATGCACAAAGTGGCGTGAAGACTCCAGCTGGTGGAATAGTCACAGGTTTAACCAGTCTTTTATGCGTTAGAGAAATTGCTGAATTAATTCTTGCTTGTAGCATTAAATATAATTCATTCAGAGTACTTATATAGCACCCAGGCATTTTAATATCGCGATAAAGTATTGAGATACGCGATACTTTTATCAGTATTGCAGCGAGTATCGCTGTAGTTTTATTTTGCTGGTATCGCACATGTATCGCGATACCTATTTTTAGCCTGTCAGTGATACTTGATACTAATACTTTTTCTCACTGAAATTTATATGGCTTCTCAAGAAATATGCGAAGTATGCGAAGTCAATCGTTGCGCAACGATAAGTTTAGGCCTATAATAAGCTATAGCCTCTTTCGGCCACATAAACCAGGGTGCGAATAGATGGATTATTGCATGGGCATGAATGAAGAAATGACCGTAGTGGGCCTACGTCCTTTTGCGTTCACTGGTAGAAGTGGCTTGGCTAATTAATTTTAGAGTGCTTGCGAATTTAGCTGATCTTGAAACTGAATAGGACTGAGGAAACGAAGATTGCCATTGCAATATCAGAGCATTGTGTTCAAGCAGCGTGCCTGAAGGCTGCTTCAAAGACATTGTGATTCGACTAAACTCCAATACGCACAGGACTGGAAAGTTCCCATGTTCTTTCATGTCAACAGTTTTGGGGCGATATTCAGAGGCCATAAATTTTAGATCCTTTTAAAATAACAAGCTGATTCATCAACCTTCAGTCGTGAAGCCAGATTTATGAATGACTACCGGGTATGTCAGTAAAATACAAAAAATATGCCGTTAGAGGTTTAAAACACCATATTTTCATATAGAAGAAAAGTTTAGATTGGGGTGACAACTGTGTTTAAGAGAAAAGTGTGTACACGGAATTATAAATTTCAAAGGCTAAGATTGAATTCAGCAAGCATATTGAAAAGTGTTGGTTAAAGTATTGGTACTGGTATTGCAATACTTTTGAGAAAAAGTATTGGTATTATTATCTTGATGCTTTTATTTAGGAAGTATTGGTATTGCTATTGCTAATACTTTTCTCAAGTATTGTTAACAGCCCTGATAGCACCTCTGCATTTGAAAGAAGCTAATGAGCCAGAAATGAACAATATAGCAGTCGCACTGAAGTTTCCACAGTTCCAAACAAGCATGGCATTTCTGGGGTAATCTCTCTTGGCAGTTCTACGGCATCGTGAATGGAAGCCAATGAATAGTTGGCATTTGAGAGTGTGTAGTTCATTTTTCAATAAGCTCCATTACTACCAGAGAGCTTTGGATGGTTGTAGCAAATTATTGAAATCTATCCAGTCCAGTGCATTTTCTCCAGTTCAACAACATTGCCAATTGCTTTCTCGAGTACTCATTCCTTCAATTGCATCGAGAATGTCATAGTAGACCTGCTGGAAAATCCTTAATTACTCTGGAATATAATTTTATGAGCTGCTGTAGGACCAGAGAATCTCTTCAGGACGCTTTGTTTTCTTGGCAACGTAAGTTACTCCCAGGATTGCTCCATAGGCTCCTTTCTCCATAGGCTCCTTTCTTCATAGGCTCTTTTATTCCAGACACCTGAGAAAAAAAACTTGCTGAGAAACAGCCGCTTCCTAAACAACAAACGCCTTTCTGGGTAACCTTGGAAGCAATTCAAGCATCTACCCTAAACATTGGGGTACTCATCAAGAAATCATTGTGGCTATTGGGGCGAGTAGCTTGGTGCAATGCCATAACTTTCATGCTTACAAAAATATGGGAGGGAAATTCCTTCATATTTCCTTTCCATTCTTAACAGTGGGTAGGATTTGTAGTCCTGGCCAGCACAGTTGCAAAGTCACCAGTGCTAAAGATGTTCAGTAGTGGGTCGAGAACAGATACCTGCGGCATGCCAAAAATGGTATTAATCCAATGATGTTGAGTTGACCAATTGACAGTACAGGACTGGACATGCACCCATCCAAAGTAGAATGGAACCAGTCAGACAACTTATTAGAAATGCCTAAAGAAACTAATAGGTGATGGATTAAACTGTCGTTGTTGACCATATCAAAGGCTGATGTCGGATCAAGACGGGTGACTTGGACCCTATAAAATGTAGGCGTGGAAGGCACAGTGCTGTTGAGACCCAGAGCCAAGCCTGTTAAACACTGGCCCCTACCCAGATCTTGGTTAAGTTCAGACTTTTACAATTTCATCTATCTGCAATGTTGGAAATTTGAAGTTTCAACACTGATGCCAACTAAACATTGAGTAGTATGATTATGTGATTAATGAGGTACATCTGGTTTTCTTGGCCTATTATTTATGGCCTGTTATGAGTTGGAATTGTTTGTTTCCTAGGGTTGATTGTTCTACTGTCACTGCAGTTCCTGACACCATTGTTTAAGTACATTCCTGATGCCTCTTTGGCAGTTGTTGTCATCTTGGCTGTTCTTGATATGGTCACCTTTCACAAGGTCTGGATATTTTGGAAAACAAGAAGTAAGTATTGGAGTTTATTCCAAAACCACTTAATAAGCTGCTCACTAAGATGGATGCAACAGCACCTGATGCAGTAAGCAGCACCGGATTCAGTAACATTTGCCCAGTGAATAAATGAAACGTTACAGCATGACACAAAGTGACACACGTTAGGTAATTATTATTGTTGATAATGCAATGTAGCTACCACACATTGGCAGGCATATTTCTTTTGGATTCCTGGTAGCACAAAGCCGTAGTCTGGACACAGAGATTATCATGCTTAGACTTATGACAGCAAAGAAGATATAGATGGTCACCTTATATATCACTTTGAGTGATGCCACATAACTTGATCATTAATATTAGTTGACTTGTTAGACTTACAAAGCCCTCAGCAACAGTACGCCTACCTTTATTCATGCTCTAATGACTCATTACATTGCTCCTCATTGCCTTTGTTCAGGAGGAACAGGTCTTTTAGCTAGGCCACAATGCAGAACAGTTATGGGCTCTCATGCATGTCATGCCTCTGTGCCTAAGGAATCGAATTGACTGCCACTCTCTCTTCGTTACTCAAATTCACTTCCTTTAAAACGCGTCTCAAAACTCACTATTTCTTCTTGGTTTTCCAAAATTTAAAAATCTAAGTGCATCCTTCTGTAACATCTGACTATCCACGCCTCAGATTCACATTTCGGTGTGATCTTGCGCATGTTACGAATTTAAATAATTATAATAATAATAATATCAATAATGTTACTGTTGCCCAGACATGGTTTTTTTTTCAATTCCTTGTCATCGAAAGCCCTAGTCTGAACAGCATGATCATCTTTCTAAGACTTATTGCTGTGTAGATATGAATGCCTCATCATGATGAACAACATCACATCATGTGTTCCACAAGAGGTGTTTGTCAAATCATGTTTAAAATATGTTTTCAAATTCCTTTTTCACACTAGCATCGTATGTCTAAGAATAATACTTTTAAGAGGAATTGTTGATCCAACGCTGTTTCAACTGTGACATAAAAGTCTCATCTCGTGTCATGTATGGCGTCATGCTAGTAATTAAAGTAGTGCCTCATGCGAGTAATTAAAGTAGTGCCTTGCCGTCTTAGCTCTGTCATGTATGGCGTCATGCTAGTAATTAAAGTAGTGCCTTGCCATCTTAGCTCCTTTAACACTTTAATGACCACCACGTTCTAAGATGTATGAAAAACCAATCTAAAGATTACTGTTCATTTACTTTTATGCATTCAGAGTTCTTGTCACCCATAGCCTCTTCGGGGGGTATTTCTATGATGTCCGTGCCACAACTATTATATTCTATTCTATTTTACGGATTTATATAGCGCTGTTTTGTGTAAAAACTCAGCTCGTAATGCCGGTTGCCGTGGTAACGTCTCCAAAATGTCACAAATGATGATGCGCATAATATCATGCCGAAGTTTTTGGTCAACGGTTCCTGGGTTTGAAATTGTTAATATATTATCAATTAGTGCTACTTTATTTAACTATAAGCCACTGAAATTGATTAGCTTATTCTAGCCGACTTATAATTAATTAAGTGTAGTATCAAGTAAGATTGAAAAGGCTATAGTTCGCTACAACGCTACACGTATCAGCCAAAAAGAACTGGACAACTTTACCTATTAGTTTCTTGACTCAATCTTCAATAATTTCGCTGGATATTCTGAGGCTCAGCTAAGCCTCAACTATCCCACAAGATGTAACTGGGTACAAAGATATCGCTTGGGAAAATGAATTAGGGTTTAGTAAATTTAAGACTTCATATTTACAGTGTTTATGACATTTTATGTTGGTTATCACATGAAATGACTTTTACATTTATGTGATGTCATCATGTCCATTGAGAGGACATATTTGTACTTCTGTATTTTCAGAAATTGAAATTATACCGTGGATGGTGACATTTATTCTATCTCTTGTGCTTAACATAGCAGTAAGTCAAAGTGTATTGTTTGCAGTCGATAAATTATGAGAGTTGGCTGAACTGCTGTATTACAAGTTATTTTTGCTATTAGGTTGAATTAACTCCTATTTGGTTGCAACCTCATTGTGCACTGTCACATTGTAACATGGTCGTCTACACATTCTGTCTGTCTCTATCTTGTTTGATGACTATATGTAACACAGGGGGTCAAAACCCGTCACTTGTCAGTTTTTGACCCCTTTATTTAGTCACATTCCACACAGTGGCGCATTTACCTATAGGTGCACTAGGCGCGCGCCTGGGGCCCCCAAATCTCAGGGGCCCCCAAACGATGAAAACATTAAATGCAAAATAACGGTATCAGGACATTACCCCCCCCCCAGACATTACCCCCGGACATTACCCCTCGGACGTCACAATATTTCCATAGCGCAAATATACATACATGCATACATACATATATACATACATACATACATGTATAGGCCTACATGTGTACATACATACATGTATACATACATGTATACATACATACACGTGGGCATACATACATATATATATACATATATACATATATATACATACGTAAATGCATTGCATACATGTATACGTGTATGTATAAATGTGTGTATACATTCATGCATACATACATATGTATATGCATACATGCATGTATATATATATACATACATACATACCTGTATGTATACCTATATGCATACATGTGCACATGCATACCTACATGCCTATATACATAAATGCAGCATTGCATGCATAATTATATACATACATACTTGTATACATATATACATACATATATGCATACATACATGTATACATACATACATGCACACATACATACTCTAATTATGTATTGGAATGGGGGGGGTACTGTCCGGAAGGTAATGTCCTAGGGGGGTAATGTCCTAGGGGGGTAATGTCCTAGGGGGGTAATGTCCTAGGAGGGTAATGTCCGGGGGGGGTAATGTCCGGGGGGAGTGGTAATGTCCGGGGGGTAATGTCCGGAGGGGGGGTAATGTCCGGGGGGGTAATGTCCTAGACCCAACATAACATCTCAGGAGTCCCCAAATGGATGAAAGCACTAAATACAAAATAACATCTCAGAGGGCCCCAAATGAATGATAATATTTCATACAAAATAACATCAGAGAGCCCCAGTGAATAAAAGCATATCAGGGGCCATCGATTTCCAAATGAATGAAAAATTTCATATAAAATAACATCTCAGGAGCCTGCAAATGAATGGAGACATTTCATGCAAAGTAGCATGTCTCACATTTGAAATATTTGAAATATAATATATTCTTTATTTTTGGAGCTAAGCATTCACATGACAAGTGTATTGTGGTAATTCCTAATTGCTTTATTAATGTCAATATCAATATCAGCTCGATTAGCTGTGTTGGTAAGAGCGAAGGCTACATGTTTATGAGCTTCTTCGCTTCCAGAAGTTGGCTCACTCTTTGATTGAGTGAAATTTTTAAATAAAGTTGCGTGTTTCGTTATTTGATGTGATGACGTGACGTCACGTATCTCAGACTCTTCCCTTCGACACAAATCATCACAGATGTATGACCCTTCCAATAAGTACGTGACATCATTTATAGATGGCCCCTCAAACTCAGTATACAAATTCAGAAGGGCTCCAATAATGTTTGCGCCCTAGGCTCCGTTGTTTGTAAAGGTGCCTCTGATTCTACAATGCATCTGCTTTCAAATACTTTTTACAGAACCAATTAACTAAAGTTGTACCCAGTTAACTCTTTCATTGGTATAACCATAACAACTGAGAAGTTTCAGAATATTCGTTTCATCAAAGTTCTTGGCAACCATTAATTGACTGCTCTGCAGTCTTGCTGGGCAATAAAGGGTTATATTCTGTATGAAATAAAGCACATGGCTTCAAAATCGGGTTACTACCAAAGCAGGACGTTTTGGTGCATTACATTTTGGCACAGGGCGTTTTGGTGCAGATAAAAAGAAATTAATGTCATACATATCAGTAGGCAAGAATGTTTAGTTATTTTAATTGCATGTGTAAATAAGTATTTACAGACTGTATCAAAGCTTACAGGAATTAATCAAAGCTGATAATGTAATGTAAGTGTACAGTCCAGTGTACAGTCATGGTTCCTCATGAGTATGTGAAAGAATTTGCTTTTCTGAACATGTGAATTTCTTATGTTGTGCTTGCTTATATCAGCTGCATCGGTTACAGGTTATTCCTTGTTATCACTCACTTGATGCTGTTCACTTAATGCTGTCGGTTGCATATTTATATTATATTTTTATATAATATATTTTTAATATATATTTTTATATAATATATTTTTAATATATATTTTTATATAATATATTTTTAAAACATTTGCAGAATGTCTCAGGACTATGTGATGAGATATGTACGTATTTCACGTCATCAAATTTTACTCATCTGAACGAAAAACACAATATGCAAACAATTCAATGAGACTAGCTTCTTGAAATTGCATTTCATATAAGTTTCATATCTATTTCTTTAGTGATTGATGACATGTAACGTTTTTGATTTTGATGGTCGAAATGAACCGAATAACTTAAAGATATCGGGTTGGGGCCAGAACAATCTAATATGAAAGCAGGAGTATTGTAATCTCATAAAATTTCACAAGGATCAACTTATTCACCAGCATTTTGCCACAAGTCCGCAATAACCAGGTTGATCATTCCATGTTAGGTGCCAGTCAGTATCTGGGGAAGGTCAAGCCGAGGGGACAGTGTGGTGTTATGGTGATAATCTTTGATGATGGCTGTCATGGGTGTTGCAATTGCAAGATAGTCATAGAATAGCTTTAAGAGTTTGGTTTTCAATCTCAAGTGGAAGTCTGCAGGAGAGAGGACAAGCAAAAAGAGGTAGATTGACAGATGAGAGAGGACGTGAGCGAATGAGGCCTGTTTTGAAAGAGCTGGCCAAGATAAAGAATGGTGTTTTGATTATCGTATATACTTGACTATAAGTCGATTCAGGTATAAGTCAAAGTGCAATTTTTGGACAAAAATAACGTCCAAACTTGACGGCTCGAATATAAGTCGAACCCATAAAATTAAAAACCAGTGATAAATCGAGAGGTATAGCTTGATATTTCTCTGCGAAATATATATCTTACTATGGGCTGATCAATATTAATGCATGCGGCCGTCATAAATCGAGAAGTATAGCCTGATATCTGCTGTCTTTCGGCGGAGAAGTTCGGTGGATTTCGCGAAATATATATTTTACCATGTGCAGATCAATATTAATGCATGCTCCATATTATCCAGTCTGATTATTATAGAGATTGGTGAAGACAACAGCTTTAAAATATTGACTTCGAGTAATTTTGATCAAAGAGTAGGCCTACAGCAACGTTAAGACATGGATTTATCACCTTCTACTGCCGTTAGTAAATACTATGTGAGTCAGAAACCGAAATTGATGTAATTTTTAGTATTCTTTAGATTTCTCTACAGTGGAGGACTACGCTAGTTAGAAGGTGACACGGTCTCTATGTGTTGACTATGACTCTACAATAACCAAACATGGGCTGGATAATATGGAGAATATTATTTCGCTCCATTCTGAATATTTTTAACATGTTAGTTACTACATACCAATATCTGGTCTAAATATACTTACAAACTCATCCGGCGCCGAATTGTCCGGGTGCTGAATTGTCCGGCACCAAATTATCCCGGCACCAAATTGTCCGCGCTGAACTGTCCAGCACCAAACTGTCCGGCCACCCATATGACCAAGGAAACGCTAACCTAAGACGGAGACCAGTCCGAAGACCTTTCCTTTACGACGAATTCGAGACCAAGACCAAACCTATGGTCCAAGACCAATGCATTCGAGACCAAGACCACAGTTTTCCGATCTTGAGACCATCTCGAGACAAAAACCACGGTCTTGAGACCACATCCCTGAATAGTAGAACATCAAGCAGGAAGTGGGACTGCTACTGCTGTAGAGGTTGACTAAGAGAGTAACAGTAAGTACTTAGTAGAATTTGGGGTGAACAATTGATATGGCTGTTGTGCAGGTAGTCTTATAATTATAATTAAGTACAAAAAGTAATTAAGTGACAGTCACCGAAATTGACCTGCTATATTCTCAAAAGTGCATGTAGCAAGGATAACTGGGTGATATGGGCATCAAAAGTACGGGTTTGTTAAAGTTGATTCCAATATGGTGGACTGGAGAAAGGTAAGGCATGAGATGTGAGATCTGTTCATAATCATAATCTCCCAATTATTAAAGCACCACTTGAAAGCCAAGCGCAGGGCGCTGGCTTTTTAATGAGTGCGGTGTCAAATAAAATGGGTGGTCAAAAGGGTAGTCGAAGGAAAGTCAGAGAATCCGATTTCCAGTGTCAGAGGAGGCAGAGTATCTGTCAAGGAGGGTGGATGATCGAGTGAGTCTGAGTAAAAGTTCTTGAAAAGGTGAGATTTGTACTTCGAATGGAAAGTCCAAGGGGTGATGGATAAAGGGCCTGAGATTGATGATGGTGGTGATAGATGATGATGATGGATGAGTTGAAAAGTGCAGAATTGAGGAGGCAGATCGTTCCAGAGACGTGATTCAATGATGGAGTACTTGAGATGAGTGCTGACTAGGGGTCGAGTAAGATTCCGACAAGAGGATGACCAGGTAGAGGAGGTTGGCGTGATGGTGAAGATTTTGCGAAGATATTTGGGTTGGGAGTTTTGTATGGAGTTGTAGGTTAGCAATAGGACTTTTCAATGAATGTGCTCTTGCATTTTTGGCCACTGGAGCTATTTGAAGATTGGAGTCATGTGATAAGGCTTAGTTGATGGCTAGTGAATTTTGGATAAGTTAGTGAGTTTTAGATAAGTTGGTGGGATTTGGATAAGTTGGTGAGATTTGGATAAGTTAGTGGATTTTGGATAAGTTAGTGGGTTTTGTATAAGTTAGTGGGTTTTGTATAAGTTAGTGGGTTTTGGTTAAGTTGGAGAAATGTCAGATGGATAGATTAGTTTTTTTCTGTAATTCTTTGCTGAAGCCATAGATGAGAGATTCTGTTTGTGTTGTGTTTGGGCAAAGGAGCTGATACGTTTGTGATTGTTTTGCATGGAGCATCTATTACATCTGTAATGATGTGAGAAGAGAAACATGTGAAGATTGTGGGTCATCAGTAAAATGTTACTGATTAACAGAGGATGACAAAATGAGTTTGCTGAGTGAGTAGGTATAAATAATGAAAATCAGAGGACTGAGAACATAACCTACAAGAATATTGCAAGTTATGATATTTTAATCGTAATAAGACTTTTATGTGGCATTGCCCAAAGCACAAAACAAATCAGAGGTGCACTAGCCTTAGTTGTATGTTCTTAGATGACATATCCAAAAATGGCTATATCATCAGTTAGCAAAGCAATACAGAGTAAACAGGAACATGGATTCATGGATACACTAGAAGCTAAGCAATGATTCCCGTCAACATAGGATAGGCGACATTGATGTTAAGAGTGTGTGGACCAAGTTGTGTCAATATGGTGGAATGACATTGGAATGATATTTGGTGTAGGTAGATTGATCTGGATTTAAGAGGTAGTTGAGTACCTGAGATAGTTGTTGAGGTGAGAGAGAATATTACTTTCGGTCTTTTCTTTGGATGGGATGAATTTGAAGTAAGCAAGAGACGATAGATATAATTTTTTGGCTAACAGAAACATGACTGTTGAATAAGTTTAAGTCTACTAAGAACAGCAAGGTCACCAAAATGTCCACGTGATGATAAGACGAATTAATAGCTTGAAAGAAAGGAAGGATTAAAATATCTGACAGGAAAGTGCTAACTAGACAAGGCTTGAGTTTCATCCCCTTGTATTTCCTGATGTGTGGTTGATGATGTCAGCTGGCATAATATAAATAATTTCTTTCATTTTTTCAGTATGGAGTTATCATTGGAGCTGGTATTTCTGTCATTTTATTGCTTCATCCCATGTCAAGACCAAAGATTACGGTTTGCATTAAATTTTGTATCATGTTATGTTCAGCAGCATCAGCTGGTGTCCTATCACT
This sequence comes from Bimastos eiseni, assembly GCA_959347315.1. Taxonomy (NCBI): domain Eukaryota; kingdom Metazoa; phylum Annelida; class Clitellata; order Crassiclitellata; family Lumbricidae; genus Bimastos; species Bimastos eiseni. The sequence continues at coordinate 18,942,187 of OY365811.1, forward strand.
CCTTTTGTTGATTTCTTGTTCATAATCATTGCTAATAATTGATTGTTTTCACTTCTTGATGTTACAACTTTGTTTGATTGTGGTAGAAAGCTCCTTGTCTCAAAGTGTCCTATGATGTCTCTTTCTAAATCTACTTGTAATATCTCTCTCTTTCTAAATCTTTGATTCTTGTAATATCTCTGTCTCTTTCTAAATCTTTGATTCCTATAATAGAAATATCTTTTTTAAATTTCAAGCTGACAAACTGCAGAGTTATTATGAGTATAGTATGAATGAATGATGACAAGTTATTACAGGAATCGTAGCATTTAGAAGGGCACACAATGGCAAAGGCATGTTGTTGACTCCTTGCAGTCCTTGCCCTTGGAACAAGAAGATCAAGTCAATCCGCATAGCTGAGATATTTTGGGGCTACATCCTGTTGAGTTCTTAGGACTAGGAGGAGTACCTTTTATTGGATACAAGGGGAAATGGGAAGCCAGTGTAGGACATCAGTCATGTAGGTGGAATGTGGGAGTAGGAGCAATGGTGTCCACTGTGGTGCTAGTAAAGGTGGTAGTTGCGGTGATACTTGTTGCTTCTATTGTTGCCATCTTGCTCATCATTGCTGTTGGCATTAGCAGTAGTGGCGTTTTGATAGCTGACATTTTGAAACCGGACCAGGTCCTCAGCCACACATACTAACCGTGGTATTCTTTACGTCATCCGAACTAGCATGTCGTTTGGTGATTCGGATCATTTCATTGTTTGCTCATTCGTGTATTCGGATACAGTGAATGGCCAGATGACTGGTGTTGTTCAGTTTTATGTCTGTCATTCAAAGCATTCTGCTTGACAGTCAAATAGCAAAATATATGAAAGAAATAAAGGTAAACAACAACGATACACTTCCAACTTACTCCTGGACTCTCTGTGAGGTTAACATATATAAAAACCAAAGAAAGAGAGAAATACAATATACACAGTCAGTGTTTGGACAGGTGGAGGGTGGATGAGTGTCTATTGGTGGAATTACCGGGTTATCTTCTATATCAGTACTGTAATTATTCAGATTAATGTGCTGTTTAAATTAGACTATGTTTTGTAAATTGATGCTTACACATTGTTCTGTTGTCATTCATATTTTCTAGATAATTGAGAAAGAAGCTGGTGCATTCTTTGAATGTGTAAGTAGTTTACTACTACTACTAATAATAATAATAACTAATAATAATTATAACTGTGTTTATTAATTCAAACTGACAAATCACGGTAAGAATGCATGTTAAAGTTTAAGAGTTAATAGCAAGTTTAACAGGAGTCGAATGAAATGTATGGGAGCCGTGCAAGGCTCACCTAATGTCCACTCACCCAGAAGGACAAAGGGGCTTTAAATGTAACTGAAGCTTGGTTAAGCAGCGAACTAAAGGATGCTTAGCGAAGAATCATCTTGTTAAACTCAGAGACCTCTGACTATCTTATGTTCTCAATTTGTTTCATTTTAACTAAGATAACTAATATTGTTATTATAAACGGCAAATGGAACCACAAGAACCCTCCTCTCAGCAAAGCGAATGGTGCAACTACACCAAGCCCTCAATACCAGCTGACAAAGGTCTATCAGGTAGGCTGGTGCAAGGCCAAGTTGGTATTGCCGGAACAGAGAGACAACTCTATACTGCATGTGCTGTCAGAAAGGAAGCCAATGCAGAACCTTCAACGTATATTTTGTGACGTCATCATATTTTAATATTTGGCCAATGAGGCACGCGCACGTCGCTGCGGCTCATAGTACACAATCAAGACAGGACAACCTGCTAGGTGGCAGACCAGAACAGAGGATTGAATAGTAATGAATAGTAATGAATAGTAATGAACAGTAATGAATAGTAATGAACAGTAATGAATAGTAATGAACAGTAATGAATAGTAATGCTGTAATGCTATAATGAAGGCATGGACAAGAATAGTTGAAGCGCTGGCCGTTAACGAACGTGCAACAGTACTGAGCTGATGAAGTTGATGGCAATGACAGTGACAACTAGGGCGATGCAGAGATGTGGTTCAAAGGTCATAAATAGTAACAGAAATATTGTAGGTTGGGCATTGGATAGTCATGTTAAGTTTGGTAAATTGCTGCGTGGTACTCAGCCACTTAAATTTAGTTTTTGTCAAAGTTAGTTGTAAGTAATATGATGACATCCATGACTCCAACCTGGATTATCACCATAGTGCACACTCATCATTAATGGGTTAATAGCTGATAGATCTTTATCTAAAAAAACCTGTGAATAGCTATGAATTATTTATTTTTTCAGGAAAAGTTAAAATACTTGCCATGATCTTGCAAGTAATATGTTGCATTTCTTTTTAGAAATTGAGTTTTGGTATTCGGTTACTCTGCAAACGACAAACTTATTTATCTATTTCTTTACCTTCTATCTCAAACCACTTTCATCTGGCAACAGATGCAGAGGTTCACAAACTCACCATTTTCACACATGAAATAAATTCTCTTCTAGACGCTATTCCTACATCTCTTCTGAAAGAAAGTGTTGATGTTTTGACCCAATTATTTCATCTATTAATTATCAATTTCTCTTTGGATATAGAAGGATCCCAGCATAATACATCCTTCACAACAGAAGCCTCTTGACAATTTATGATATATTAGAATACAGGCCTGTCTCAACTTTGAGTTTTGTTTCTAAATGTATCAATAATGTTGAATCTATAAGAAACATTTGTGCAAAAAACAGCAAAATACTTGTCATTTTGCCTGCTAGAAACAGTTAAAACAGAGCCATAGTGAAACACTGCAAATTCCACTAGTGTAGGTAGTATTCTTTGTAGTGCTAACTACTACATGACACATAGATGAAATGTCCTTGAAATTATTGCTTTTTGAATGCCTTGTAAGATACTGAATGTTAGGGCATAACCGGAAATCACCTTGGACATTCGCCTCGGCCGAATATTGGACTATTCAGAAGTATTCGCCTCGGCAAATATTACACCCACAAATGGCTAAAAATAACTTTTTTTGATTAAATAATATTTTTTCATCAAATAAATTTAGGGTTAGCGGACTTACTTGTAAGTTATTGATTACTTAAACAAGAACTTAACATTCCATTGAATTTTCTTTAAAATAATGATGCTAATTTTATATATTTTAATTTCTTTTGGTTGCATTCCTCAGGTGGCAACCAAATCAGTAATTGGCTCCACCCTCTTTCCGGTAAACATTAGAGAGTAAAGAAGTCATTGGTAACTCCATATTTCACATTTGATGACAAGGTTTTAAATTTTTTCACAAATAAAGTTATCAAATAATAAGTATATTGTTATAGCCTATAGTGTGATGATATGCTATATGAAGGATATTGCTATTGACTCTACATTGACTATAGATAGTTCTCCGTAGCTGTGCACGTGGCAGGTTAACTACGCTTTGTCTACGGATGGTACTCATTGCCAGTCGCTGGACAGATTTGCCACTACTATTCGGTTCGTATCCGGATCCGGCAAATAGTTCATCCAAATACTCTGATTCGGTACTCGGTGGAAATTGTCTACTCAGTTATGCCCTACTTAATGTATTTAATTTACCAAAAGTAAGAATGCATGGTTGACATATGCATGGAACAGAATATCTTTAACTCTTTGAACCCTGACTTCCTGATAAAATATACTGTGGACCATGGGTTCCTGAGCATATTTTAGCCATGACTATAAGTATGCATGTATGCATACATCTATGTAGACATGCATACATGCATGCATACATACATATATACATACATGAATGCATGCATACATTCATGCATGAATGCATGCATGCATGTGCACATGTATACATACACTCATACATACAATCATGCGTTCATACGTGCATACATACAATCATACATACATTACATACATACATATGCACACATACATACAAACGTGCACACATACATACAAACATGCAATCATGCATACATAAATACAGGCATATACTGCCATTTTGTACCCTGAGATATAAGTTTATGCGCTCATACCGCTATTGCGGGAAACCATGGATTACGATTATAAGGTTATCCCGCTCTAGCGGGATTCCAGGTTCAAAGAGTTCAAGCTGCTTAAAGGTAAATGACAGCAAATGTATGAGGGACATTCTCACGTATGTTGGATGTTTATGACTTCAAGCTGATGTTGTTGTGTGAAAATATTCCTTTTTTTTCTACAGTTTGATTATGTTGCATTAACTAAGTTGTATGCAATGTTTGCACAATAACAGAAAATGATAATTTGTGAGGAATAAAATTCGTTGCAGAATTTTAACATTATGGGAGAAAGCTGAAGTGAGACCAGTATGTGTTGCTTGCCTTGTCTTGCAAGGAAGTGTAGTGATAAATGAAGTCGTTGAGAATTGCCCTAGCCTATAAGGAAGGGTTAATAATAATAATTTCTGTTTAATTTCAAACTGACAAACCACAGTATGATTACTAATACAGTATGAACAAATGATGACAAGTTATTACAGGAATCGAACTTAACAGTTGGCAGCCACGCAGGGCATCCCATTATGTTATACATCTAATTTTTAACCAATGTCACTGCCTAGCAAATGAAGGAAAGAAGTCAACCTTACGGGGATACGGGTCTCGAACTCGGTTCCTCGGCTCTATGTCCAAGTGTGTTCACCATTACTCTACACACCCCCCAACTATAGTATAGTAGTGAACAGCCTTATTACAGCCTAATGGTATGTTTTAGTTTGCTACATTTTGCTTAGACAAATGAGGGTTTGATTTTTCTGAAAGATTAAGAAGTTGAACATTTAGGAATTTGCTGCGACATAAATATGCATTGTTGTATGTATTGTGAGTTTGTGATAGGCATTGAACCTTTGTGATACATTTGATAGTATTTGAAGGTATTTTAGTCATTTATTTAAGAGATTTAAGTATTATGGTATGGTCTGTTCAAATGGTGATCAGACACACCTACGAGTTACTATATTTTGTGGTGTGGAGGTATGTTGGATGTCAGACCTCAAGTGCAAGGAGGAGGATAGAGAAAGGAAGAGAGAGACTAGAAGCCTGTCATCCAGCAAGGTCCCATCCTTGTTTTAAACCTGTCGTGGACACATAAAAACGATGTCTGGCTTCGCCCGGATCTAATTGCTAGCACATGGAGGGACTATGATCCCATCCCTTGTTTTAAAACATTATTGAATATAAGTGAATGTGTGCTATACATTCAGTCTCTTGTCGAGCTATTATCGAGCTGTTCTCGAAGTCTTATTGCAGTCGAGTTCTTATCGAACTCTTGTCGAAGTTCTTGTTGAAGCTCTTGTCAAATTAACCCCTTTAGCGTCTTGCAAAATTTTTAAAACCTACCCTTATATGGCAAGCAAATTTTATGTCTGCATATCTATGTATGTATATATAAATATATGTATGGATGTATGTATGTTTATATGTATATATGTATGTATATACATATGTATATGACATATGTATATACATATGTATATATGTATTTATGTAAGTATGTATGTATATATGTATGTATGCTCATATGTATGTATATATGTGTGTGTATGTATGTATGTATATATGTATGTATATATTTATATATAAATCCATGCATATATGCATATACATATATGTATATATGTTCATGTATATGTATGTATATATGTATGTGTATATGTATACATGTGTATACATATATATAAGCATATATATATATGTATCTATGTATATGTAGTTTATGTATATATATATATGTATGTAATTTATGTAGGCCTATATGTGTATATACATATATATATATATATATATGTATATACATGTATGGATATATATGCATGCACATGTATGTATATGTATGTATTTGTATATATATGTATGTATATGTGTGTGAATGTATGTATGTATGTATATGTATGTATAATTATGTATACATATGTATGGATGCATGTATATATGTATGTATGTCTGCTTGTATGTATAATCAATTCAACAATTATAATCGGGTTTGCCGTTTAATGACTAGTTGTCAAGGACGAATATAATCGGATTTGCCGCTAAAGGGGTTAATGTACAGAGTTTAGTGAAGATGACATTAAAGATATTTTATGTGTGTGAATATATGTATGTATGTGTGTGTGTATGTAGGGGTTAAGATGTCAAGATTTGCTGCGTTCTGAAGACCCCCCCTAGACTTCACGAGCACAAAAGACGAGCAACCTCTTAAAATATATAAAAGATTTCCTGGTTTATTGTACAATTCTAGCTGCTATCATTATTCATTATCACTCATATCAGCATTTCTGAATTTGTTCACGTTGTTTTCTTTCTCAATAAATTAATATAATATCATTTCTATGAAGATAAGTGCAATGAGTTACTGTTTCCAAGGAAATATCTTTCCTGGTGATAATGTTAAATATTGAAAATCATTTCTTTAATGTTACTTGTACATGTATTAAAAAATGTTTACTTACCAGATGCAGTGGCACATGTTTGCCTGTTTGAAAGTATTAGAATATTTTAATACAAGAAAAATATGGGACAATGAATATGCTGATGTACTTATGATAATGCAGTCATTAATTTTTTTTTCATAGGACCCATTGAGATATTGATCTTTTGCAGGGTCATATTAATGAGAAGAGCAAAATCGTTTTGGTGGAGTTCAACACAGGTCTCATGTATCCAGCGATAGAATACGTCAAGAACAAGGTCGTTCCATTATACAATGGAGGTATTTCCATAGCCTTTGATGCTCTTTATTTGTTGCTTTTGTTAGCTATTTGGCACCAAGATTGATGTTGAATATTGGAAATGTGCATCATGAGTGAGTCACTGCATTCATTAAGCTATTATCTGTTAATTGTTCACTTTTCAACTTTTGCCATAAATGCTATGAATGCTGCCATTTTGTAAGAACAGATCTCTCCCATGGACCTATGCTATAATCAATCAACATTGTTCAAACTGAGTTGTGAGTGTCCTGTTGTAACTTCTCACATCGGTTTCCACAAACCGTGCATTAAGAACACTTGATCACGCTTAATCTATTCCTTGCTTCATTCTTCGTTTCGACTTTGTTCTGTCGCTTTCATTTGCACAGTTTGATTTGTCTGAATGACTTAACCCTGTGGTTTGGCCATCAGATAAAATTATACAAGCCATTTTCTCTAAGATAATTATAATAATACAAGGTGGCCAATTTGTTTATGTATACATTAGACATATCTGTCCTCAGTTCTGGTTGCAATGCTCTGTCAGATTGGGGCACCAGTAACTGTAAACAGTTCAGTTATAGCAGTTTTGTCAATGCCACTTTTCTTCTTTTCTATACATTTCTGAATGTATATCATCATAATTTTCAGCAAAGGGTTCATCATCCATTGGTGTCCAACGCAAGTTTTATTGTTCTTCTCTATACGTCTTGGTCCTGTGCCATCAGACTTAGTGCGTGTACAATTGTACATCTAGACCGCACTAGTTCCTGACATCGTCGAGCCATTCCCTGTTTGGTCTGCCCTTGATCATGGTGCCGTCTATCATGCCGAACATGGCCTGCCTGGTCAGTCTCGTATTTTCCATCCTGCAGACATGTCCTAAGAACTTGAACTTTCTTTCCATTATCTGTTGTACGATGTTTCTGGAGTTGTGTACTCTTCTGTGCACTTCCCTGTTTGTTATTTCTTGTTGTCATCTAATTTGCAGTATCCTTCTTTAACACCCTATCTCAATTACCAACAATTTGTTCTTATCCCTTTTGTGTAATGTCCAGGTTTACATGTTTTGATGACCTCTATTTTGGTGCGTGCTATGATTTCTTAACTCTTCCAGATATTTTCAAAACCTGCCATAGCCCTTGCTGCATTTGCTATTCTTCTCTTTATTCCTGTCTGCAGTCATTGTCCCATAGCAGCACACTGATACATGATTTTTGCCTCTCCTTCAATCAGGTTTATGTCATCTGCGAACATCAAGTTGTTTATCTTATTGCCATGAATCGCAAACCCAGTTCCATTGCTCTTAATTTTATCCATCACTCTCTCCAAGTATACGATGAATTATGTTGGTAATATTGGATCTCCCTGTCTTGTGCATATTGAGTTACAAAACCCATCTCCCTGCCCACTCTTACTGCTGAATTCGCTTTTAGGCAGACAGACAGAGTGGGTCATCTGCATCAGTTTTCTTGCTATACCATATGATTTTAGCGTTGCTTGCAGCACATCTTGTCTGACAGAGTCAAACGCCTTTTGAAAATCTATGAAGCAGTTGTGCACCAGCTTAGCTTTTCTCTTTGCTTATTCTGCTATGAACCTTAGAATTGATATCTATTGTGTTGTGTTGTGGTTCTTTCTGAATCCGGCTTATTCTTCATGGATAACGAAACACACACTGGAACTGGCCAGGCAGAAGCAGGAAATGAAACAGAGACGACAAGAATTAGATGACAGAGCCATTGAGGTACAGAAGTCAATGCAATAAGGTCAGAAAAGACAGCTGGAAAATACAGCACCACCCCGAGGACGACAAGGAGAGCAACATTTTGCTCATGGAGGCAGAAGCAGCCACAAATAGACTAAATGGCTACAAAGCTCCAGGAACTGATGGTATCACCGGCAAAACCATAAGGGCAGGAGGCGATGCACTGGTCTGAGAGCTGCATAGTATTTGTAGCCTGGTGTGGAGAGAGAGGGGAGAATAACTGAAGAATGGGCATGATCCATTATAGTAACCATTGCAAAGAAGGGTGATCTATCGGAATGTAGAAACTACAGAACTATATCATTGCTAAACCACATGAGCAAAATACTAATGCTGGTCCTGTTAGAATGACAGAATGAATATATGTTGAAATATGTCTAGCACCTCACAATGTACAAATATGCAGATGAATTCACGGTCAGATATACACATACATACATATCTTGATGTGATGACCGGGACTTTAACATCCAAATCTTAGCTTAAAACTTAATCATGTTGCTATATATGTATATGTGTGTATATCAGTAGGCACTACTGTAAAAAATTCACTTGACTCTGGACAATAATCTCATATTTTGACCCCACATTGAAAACCTCTGCAATCTGTTTTTTGCTAACATATTGGGACAATCTATAGTGCCAAAACTTGCTCCATTTCTATATATGCAAATTCAATGTTTGGATATATTGCCCATCTTGGATGTCATGGGCATCTGCATATCCCAAGGACATCATACATTTTCACCATATTAGTTATCCCTTAGACATTGGCATTAAGTTTTTTTGTTATTCTGTTGTTTTTTGTTCAAGATAATTTACCAAGAGGAGTTATTCTTGACCTTTATCATGTTTCTGTTGCTGATTCAACAACAATGCAGGTGAATTCATATTAGTTGATTTGTTTAAGTTGTCATTATGATAATATTCTGTATAATTTTCTATGCTTGTTTTCTGTGTATAAGTAACTCTTGAAAGTGGTAATTGCAAGTCCACATAATTCACTATATCGACCACTTCACTCAGCGGGAGGGAGATCAAAATCAAAAGGTGTTTTATTGTAACCAATCAATATAAAATACATCTCACAAAAGACACAAAAGAGACTTAATATTGGCTACAATGGGACCCCCAAAAGAAACGCAAATCCTACTAGATAGGGACCCCAATGTAGCAGCCATATCAAACTATCGGTAGTACATGGCAATTTCACTTTATTGCAACTTTATTAGAAAATGCAAAAAAAAACCGAGTGAAAAAATGAACAAAGCATTGTTTAAAGGCAGTCATATGAACCATTACAATATATTGTTAGAACACTTGATGTCTAATGGGCATGGCATAAGAATACACCAGTTTCTGTTGTCATCTATAGACAAGGACCCAATTGTCCCAAACTGCTGATGATTCAAGGACCTATTGACTCAATAGCTCTGAAATAAGGTTTTGATATGAAGGCATAAATATCTGAGGGGTGGTTAGGTAAGGAGATGGGAAGGAAGTCACATTAACAGACTTACAATGCCCAAGTAATAGTCAACCTCCTGAGATTTTGCATGTGTCATATTCAGGGCTGGCTGCGAAAATTAACGATTAATTAATCGATTAATCGTTAATTTATTTTATCGATTACATTTTTGTTTAAAGATTAATTGTTTTGATTTTTCTACCCATCAGTAACATGTACCTGAGGTCTGGAAACAATAATAAAAACATTGCAATACGGTGGCGGATGGTAATCGAGCTATCAAATATAAACATGCATCAGGTCGATTACATAAATTGGCTTAAGTTTTTAAGTTAACAGCTAGCCATATTATAAACGTGAGACATTTTGTAGTAAAATATTCTCAAAGTTGCTTATATCTTCACATAATTCATTCATTCATTCATTACAGAGATTTATATAGCGCCCCTTCAAGGCTACTACTCAGGAGCGCTCTCGACTCCAGCACGTTTAAAAAGAACAGTTTTAAGGCAAGTATAAAATAAGTCTGAGTGGACTTTTGGCGACAACCGCAACGCCAACGGGAGCATGTTCCAGAGTGAGGGGCCAACCACTGACAAAGCACGATTCTGTTTGGTAGTTGTTCGGGCAAATGGGACAATGAGCATGCCTCGCTCAGTAAAGCATAGAGTGCGGCGACCCAGTACACTCAAAGTAGAATAACAGAGATCGCGAAGATAGCAAGGACCGCCATACCAAAGAGATGATACGGTATGAGATTCGCTGTTGGAGGGGGAGCCAGCACAGCACATCGAGCATATAGCCGGATACATGGCCAAATTTACAAGACGTGCAGCAGGACCCACTCCAGGCACTGCAAACGCCCAGCTTGAAGGCCTGCATGGAGCGAGCAACAGTAATCCAGTCGAACAGTAATGAAAGCGTGAACAAAGGTAGCTGTGGCGTCTGGAGTTAGCGAGCGGGAAACAGTTCGAAGCTGATGCAATTGGTAGTATGAATCACAGCAAAGACAGTGAATATGAGAGGCAAAGGTGAGTTCTTTGTCCAACATGACTCCAAGGTCCCGGACAACAGAGGAAAATGCAAAGAGGAGGAAATCAGCAGTAATGGCAGTTAAATCAAGCTTCTTAAGCTGCTGTCAAGTGCCCAGCCAGATAAATTGGGTTTTTTGGGGTTGAGTTACAGGCGGTTTGACGCCATCTAAGTCTCGAGGGCATCTGGACAGCATTTGGCTCATTGCCCGAACAGCAGTAGAGGCATTAGAGCCCATGCAATGTCAGTAGGCTTGGACGTCATCAGCGCAAAAGTGACCCAGCACAGCAGTGGCATTAAGGACAGAAGCAATCTCAGCAGTGTAGATGACATGCAGATGGGGACCCAGCACAGAGCCCTGAGGAAGGCCATAAGGACCAGGGATCCACATGGACCTGGACGACCCATGAACCACACAAATGGAGCGCTCCCTGACATATGAGGCCAACCAGCTTAGAAAGACAGTCCAAATGAAATCTCTAGCCGCTTAAGCAAGATCGACAGTGTCGAAAGTGGCACTGACATCAAACAAAGCCAGTAGAGTATGCTGCGAATTATCGATAGCCCCATAAATGTCGGAAAGGAGACGGAGTAGCAGCATCTCGGTAGAATGACCCTTCCGAAAGCCGGATTGGCGTTCCGGAGGCAACTTATTCAACTCTAAATAAGCAGTGATCTGGTAGGCGACTATCTTTTCAATTGTTTTCGATATGAATGTTACATTTGCAATAGGTCAAAAATTGGCAGGGTCAGATGAATCAAGTACACCATGCTTGAGGATAGGAATTAATTATTAAGTAGGTTGCTTATGTCATGTCATGTCACATCGTCATTGTCGCTTCGCGATGGTTAACTACAAGAATGGGAAAGTGATGTCCAATGCTTTCTGTCTCGTACGATGTTCATTAAGTTTGTGCCTCTTAGACCAGTCCACGCCATGAATTGTCAAACCAGCAGATTCTGGGTCTTCCACGACTTCGGCTTCCTTCCACTATACCCAACATCACACTGTTCTCAATAGTACTTCTTTAGTCTATCTGAGGATGTGCCCGAAGTACCGAAGTTTTCTGGATTTGGTGTGACCCAACAGTTTGCAGTCAACATTCGCCAGTTGATACACTTGTTCGGTTGTCACCATTGCTATCCATGGAATTCTGAGCAGTTTCCTCATGCACTTGTTCTCAAATGCTTGTATGCATTTCTCTCCTTCTTTCTTTATTGTCCATGCCTCACAACCATACGTTGCTACTGGCCACGCCAAGGCCTTCATGAGTCGCAGTTTAGTTTTAGTACTGACTGAGTTATTCTTCCAGAGGCTTACCAACTTAAACATGACTGACATTCCCATAGCTAATCTTGATTTTATCTCACTCGCGCAGTCCCCGTCCTTCGTTACTCTGTTCCCCAAGTATGTAAATGAGTCCACTTGTTCCAGTTTGTATCAGAGACCAGCTAAAAGGTTAACCCTAAACCTAATCAGCTGAAGGGTCTTAGCATCATTTAGTATTGTTTGTGCGAGATGGTCGCTTATTACTTCACATAAGTAATTAATAAGTAGGTCAGAATAAGCAAACTAATTATAGTGTTATCAAGTTATAGTGTTAATTGAGTGGTATAATATGATAAATTGATTATTTGAAAAGTCAAAGGACAGTGTGTAATTAAATCTTGGCTTTGAGACGTATGTCAAGTGAGATGGAGATTTGAACTGATGCTACAGACAATGGACGTTGAAGTCAAGTTTCGTTAGCGGTTTTAATGAAGCTAAAGTTATTGGATTCCTGTTTGGGATGACAGTTATCAAAGCTTAAGATGTCTAGTGACCAGCTAAAGGGTTAACCCTAACCCTAGTCAGCTGAAGGGTCTTAGCATCATTTAGTATTGTTTGTGCCAGATTTTAGAGATCGCTCGTCGAACTAAGTTCAAATGTTGTCAATCTATCGGGCAAAACAAACTTTAGAAAAAAAGTCCACTGGAATTGTTCAGTCTGCGAACTATAGTACAACTTTGAGGTACTATGTTGAATGCTATCATTTGCCTTCATCCAGAGTTAATCTTCAGGGGTTTAGGGCATCTCCCCGGATATTTCCCCTTGTAGGACAATTCCCTCTGGACCATTAATTAGTTAATTGGTGAATCACCAAAAACCTTACTTAACTGTGTCTGACGGTGATGATCAAGGCAAATGTTTAATCATGGAAGCGCTTGAATGGAAGCTGGAATGATGAAAAGAATAACGCTTAAATGGAAGCTGGATCGATGAAAACAGATCTTCTTAGATGGAGGCTGTATTGATGAAAGAATCGCTCTTAAATGGAAGCTAGATCGATGAAAACAGATCTTCTTAAATGGGGGCTGGATCGATGAAAAAGTCGTGCTTAAATGAAAGTTGGATCAAGGAAATGAATCGCGCTTAAATGGAAGCTGGATTGAGGAAAACAGATCTTCTTAAATGGAAGCTGGATTGATGAAAAGAATCGCTCTTAAATGGAAGCTGGATCAATAAAAGAGTTGCACCTAAATAGAAGCTGGATTGAGGAAAACAATGGCGCTTAAATGGAAGTTGGATCGAGGAAAAGAATCGCGCTTATATGGAGGCTGGATTGATGAAAGAATCTTATGCCAAAAACTTAAGCCAATTTATGCTTTTAAAGTAAATGTTCATTCATCCACACGAATCTCTAAATTTAATTTAGCTGTTTAAATAGTTGTGCTTGGTCACAGGGGATATAACTCTGGGGAATTGTCCTACAGGGGGAAATATCCTGGGAGAGATGTCGGAGGGAAATATCGGGGGAAAAATGTCCGGGGGAGATGTGCGGAACCCAATCTTCAGTGTGCGTTGGCGATTTCAACGAACATTCATCACTTCTTTGACAAATCTCCATGTCTGGTGAGAAGGGTGAAATTCTTTTACAGAGATGATCTGTAGAAGAATTTCACAGATTTTTGCTTCGACATTACTTGTTTGAGGATCAGATGAACCCTTAATGATGTGTATAAGTCTAGGAAATGATGCCACTCTAAGTAGTTAGGATATTCACTGGTGGCATTGTTCATTGTCTGACTTTTATTAATTAACCTTTTTACCATGGATAAAAGTCAGAGAAAAATTTCCGAAACAGTGTAGTTTTTTTAAGTTTTCATCTGATAAGGTATGTTGTTGTGATAAAAAAAATATATTTAGGGTGATAACATTGTGTAATATAGATATTATATTATTAGATATTATTATTATTATATTAATATTTATGTTCTCCGTTTAGCTCTGTGTTGAGTCATGAGCGCCTCCGATATCTAGCGGCACTAATAAATGTTCCATTGCACTATATTACATCAAGTTACTCAAGTGAAAGCCCGTCTCGGCGCTGAGGTTTTTCGGAATTTGATGCCTTTCCAGCAGTCGCTCTGTCAACTTGATCAGCAATTGCACATGGTTCACTATACGAATGCATCATCATTCTTCATGTATAAAATATACTTATATATATAAAATATATATACATTTTAGCCTCCCTATGCAGTATAATATATACCCTCGTTGATTAGCAATGCTTACCAGCGGTAAAAACATTAATTCGGGCGTCGCGATTCATAGACGGCATTTATAACCATGGACGAGATAATTCGGGATGCACGGAATCGGCCAGATATTTTTTGGATGAGATATCTCGGGATGCACAGCTTATGGGTTAATTACTGATCAACGAAACATTTTTCCTGAAGATACCTAATGCAATTACAGCACTTCTCAGCCAAGCACAACACTGTTATATGGTCCAAGGGATACACTTTGCATTGGCTCCTAGCTAAAGGAAAGATTAGATACATCATCATTGTTTCTTTTACCTTTGAATGTCCTTTAGTTGGAAGTATATTTTGTTGTATTTAACAGGGAATTAGAGTTCTACTGGAGAATTTTAACAGACAAGGAATTGTGCTCATATTATGCAATTTACAGGTGAGTGCACGACTGTATTGGCCTCTACTGTAATGCTGAAAAGTAAAACGCTTCTTAATATGCCCTTGTGGGAATGCCATAGAAGCAATTTTCAGTTCTGGTGAATTAATCATGCAAGCACATTGAATGCCAGAGTTTATAGCAAAATCATCTTCCTTGTGTAAGAGTTGAGAGTTACTCTTTGTTGTCCATTTCTTGAGTTGTCTGTGGTGAATTAATCCTGGGAGAGATGTCGGAGGAGTTATTTCAGTTATTTCAGTTATTTAAGTTATTTGACTTAGTAAACGGTTCCAGAAGGATGACCCAATGCATGAGCAAGCACCTTGTGTCCACAACGTCATAGGGAAGGAAGTGGATACCAACAGGTCTTCTCCACAGGCCGGTGATCACACCAACCATCACCTTGGCTGGCTGTAAACAGGAACTCAGAGCTCCTCTCTGGTATAGCCAGATGTCATACAGATTATCAAAGATATTATTAAGAATAGAATTTTGAAAGTATGCCTATCCACAAGTGGAAGCCAGCACTCCTGATCCAATTTATTGAATTATCGTTTCATTGCATCTGTCTGATAATTGCCGTAAGAGTGCTCCGTTATTAATTGCCGTAAAAAGATTCACAGCCTGAGAGTTTATGAATAAACTAGTATTTATACAATTAAAGTGACACTCTACAATTACAAAGGTGTACATGTATATTGCCACTCCCTAAAGAACAACAAGGTTTATTGCACACGATCTCTTTAACATGACATTTAACATGGTTGACATTTTTAGGGTGGTTGACAGAGGACATGTAACCCTCCATGCCTTCTTGGGTGTGAGTCCAGCCCAGTGATATTTCAGTTCTAAAAATAATTCCCAATCTTCGTTCTAATTCAATTCTATAAGTCGAATTTCAATTCTAATTCTATTCCTATTCTTAAAATAATTCCAATTTCAGTTAAAATTCAAGTTCTAAAATAATTTCCATTCTAATTCATGTTCTGAGATAATTTCACTTTTAATTCAAGTTCTGATTTCAGTTTTATTTCAAGCACTATAATTATAATTCAGTTTAATTTTAGCCCTGAAGATATTTTTTCAATAGGGCTTAATATCGATTCAGATAACCTATCAAGATAACAGTGCAAAAACACAACAGCTGCTAGACAGTTCTGACTTGTTACACAACCCAAGACATTTCTTTTGGGACATTGCTAAATATAGGCATATTTGTGAATCTGCTGGATACATGAAAGTGCCATCAAATCACTTTAATTCTTGGCGGCAAGCGATGTTTCACAAACAACACTGACAACTGTCCAGTACAGTGCAGATCAATTTACCCAAATTAAAATCCCAAACTTAACTTTCTTTCTTTCTCCCCGTTAACTCGCATAATATACTCATTCTCACATAAACTAAGAAGCACAACGTCAACTCAACTTTCCAAAAGTAAACGACGGAAAGACCAGATGCTATACAAGGATATTTTATGCATAGCCGAAGATTACCGAATTAGAAGACTCTAGCTCAGACATAGGCCTAACGACGAATTGTATCGCTTATAACCTATAGACAACGTACCGCAAAAACATCATAGAACAATAATTTTCGTTCTGAAATAATTCCTATTTCTATTCCTATTTACATTCTCAGCAGCGTGTTTTCGTTCTAATTCTATTCTCATTCTCAAAATAATTCCCAAATTTCATTCTTATTCTCGTTAACAGAATTAACAATTTTACTTCTAATGTCTATTTTTGTTAACAGAAATATCACTGGTCCAGCCTTCAAAATGGTTGACTGTGGCACTTTATAGAGCTCCTGGAAAGTCATTTCCTGTCATGGGTTGTACTTCCTCTTGTTTGTGTTTACAATTTCTCATTAACTTTTAAAGATGCTTAAATTCAAGATGGTCTTGTAGCTGCTGTGGTCCATTTCTGGCTTTGTAAGTAAGGACACACGATGGCTCACTTCGGCTTCGAGTGACCTTGCACTGCAGAGCCACACTAGGAAACGTAAAGAACTTGTCAATGAAATCAAAGAAGAGGAATTTTTGGATGGGATCAGGCATCAGCTTTTAAAGTTGCATAATGTAATCACAATTACAGGATCATCACAATTACAGGATGTTATATTTGTGCAAAGTTGTCAATGCAATGTTGTATAATTTGTTTTTTCTTTGTTTCTGTGTTTATAATTCTATTAAGAAACCAGTGGAATTGATACTAATGAGATCAAGACTCAAGTTCTTTCAGAAAGCTTCTTCAGTTAGAGAGGCTGTGAAGATGATTTGTGGTAAGTCATGATTAATTTTTATTTATTACATTTGTAACACATTAAGTGGTTATGTGCTCTGACCCAGGAGTCATGATTTTGTCTTAGCAGAAAAAGATATTTGAAATCTTGTACATAGTGTATTATCAAAGACCAATGATACACAGGACTGGAAAGTGCCTGTATGTCATTTACCAGAAAATGGCGGTCAGTGTAGGCTGGCTATCTGGCGACAAAGGTGTAAAATGTCGTGTGTGCATGGCAAATGCATTGCATTTCATATGAATAAAATCAATGAATAATTATTGTTTTAATAACAAACAATTGAATCTGAAGGTCACAACATCATATTTAAAATGTGCTTTAATGCCTACCACCATTCATTTGACATTTTATTTCTCCTTAAGGCTTATTTTGAAGAGGTTTTGCAGTGAGGTAATTGTGTGGTGACGTACTAGCGGAAAGCTGTATGCGGCTATAGGCTATAAATGATTCTTTAGACACGTTCGAGATCAATGAGAATTCAGGGTTAAAGTGTTCCCACTTGTTGATCAGTAATAATATAGGCCTTATCGGTTAGTAACTGTGCTGTCATTCTGATCTAGAGGTCCTTCACTGGCACCCTATCCACCAGTGCATAGAGTACAGGGCAGCTGCATTGGTTTGGCACTGTCTCTGGGACCATGTCCCAATTTGTCCAGAGCTGTAAGCTCTGCTGTTGACTTCAGGTAACCCAGGACATCCTTCTCTTCATTGCTGGAAAAAAATTATCTTGGTTCCAGTTGCTCACATTGCAACTATGTGGAATCAAACCTTTCTAAGGTAGGCCCTGTGATTTGTAATGATCCTCCCAGTGAAGACCCTCTTCTGGCTTGTAGCTGGAGGTGTGGCCAGAGATGGGAATTTGCTGAAGGGGCACTATGAATTCTTGTATTAGCCATGTTCAGTGTTTCTAAACTTCTCTGTCACCATGATTGTTATTGAGACTTTGAGAAATGACTGAAACTGTCGATAACTGTTCATGAAGTTTCACTGCATTGACTGAAATATTGGTCAATATATGTGACCTGGGAGATTTGTATCAGTTTATACCATTATTTGAAAACTATAATGGTTTAGAAAGTTACTAATTATAGAAGCAAAAGAGCACTTAAGCTTTTCCGGAGGCAGCCATTGGTATGAAGTTTTGGCAACTTAATTTTCTAAGCCTTGGCATATCAGGGCGGGTGGCCAACCCTTTCCACATGTTTACCAGTAAAAACTTAAGGTCAGTTAATGTAAATATAGGCTAGCATGAATTTGATATTTCAGACCCGCCATTGCTTATGACAAGCAATGTGCATATTATGAAAGTTTACGTTGCTTGAAACCTATTAAAACTGTTCCAATAAATTACTTGCCATTTACTCTAGCTTCTTATTGGGCAAGTTATGGAAATATAACGCAGATTTACGCTGTTTTAAGTTAAACATAAGTTGCGATTGAGTGCAACTCTGTACACACAGTCAGGGATGTGGTCTCGAAACCGCGGTCTTGGTGTCGAGACGGTCTCGGGACCAGAAAACTTTGGTCTTGGTCTCGAATGCATCGGTCTTGGTTTTGATCTCGGACCATCGGTCTTGGTTTTGGTCTCGAATGCATCAGTCTTGGTCTTAAAGGAATGGTCTTGTGATTGGTCTCCATCTTAAATTAGCATTCTTGGTAATTTGCCATATCAGAGCAACTTTTTCGATATATGTCGGTTATTTTCGATTATTAGAGACACAATATGTCTAGGCCCTACGCAACTGTTATCGATTTATGGTGTGCTGACCATCTTTATATATATGCTACTATGGGCGGAAAGAAACGCATTTGCAACAAACTGAACAGAGCGAGAAATTTCAAAATTTGCTTTCACAAATTTTTATGTTTTGGAATTATTTGGTCATCCACGTGTAGACACTGTTAATCTACAAGTACACCATTCAAACAGATCGTTAATCTACTTGTTCAGATGTCTTAAAGTATTGACATATAGGGGCTTAGTATGCTGTAAGCTATTTATAGTTTGATATTCTTAGGCTGAAGCCAAGGGCTTAACCCGTAAAAGCTCAGAGTAGCCGATAAAACTGTTTTCTGGACTAGTACTAAGATTAGCATTCTTCTGCAATAAAATTAATGTTTTGAGTGTCTTAATGAATTGAATTGTTTATTAAAAAAATAGAGTATCAGTCTTGGTCTTGGATCATCGGTCTCGGTTTTGGTCTCGGACCACTCGGTCTTGGTCTTGAATGTCTTGGTCTTTGTTGATAATACACGGTTTCTGACGAGTAACCAATCCTCTAAATATAAAATCGTTGGAGTATTATACAGAAACAAATATTTAAAAAAAATGCATCTATTGAAATTTCAAACTAATTGATTTTCTGATTGGGCAAAACCATCAACTGGCTAAATATCAATCTTTAGGCTACTTAGTATGACTATTGTAACAAGCTGTGTTTTTGTCAGCAGAATTTCTGAATAAACGAAAATTGATTGATTGCATGGTCACATCAAATGTGAATCTGAGGCATGGATAGTCAGCCACCCAGGAGAGAATGCAGTTAGTCATCCAAGTGTTTGAAGGCCAACGAGAAATAGCGAGCCTTTAACAAATTTTTGAATCAAGGAAGTGAATTTCAGCTGCGAAGAAAGAGTCAATTTTAAGGCAGTCTATTTCATTCCTTGAGCGGCATCAAATACCTGTGAGCCCATAACTGCCATGCATTGTGACTCAGTTAAAAGACATGATTACAGGCAGCATAGAGGGATGTAAGAAGTTAGCAGTGATTGAAGGCAGAGTGTTGTGCTGGTGCAGAGGACTTTGTAGGTAGGGTTACCATAAGTGTTCAGATGTAAAAGAGGACACATAAAATGTTCATCAGACCGGTTACCATCCCTTAGCCGGCTTCTAGTGCTGCGCCAATGTTAAGTGTTGTACAAATAAAAGAAAAGCCAAACTACAGAAAAAATTGTTAATATTGGAAAATTTTCAATTATAAACTTTATTGAGTGGGTGTTCAGTGCACATTACATCACACTGACTCTACACAGAAACAAAACAGTGACCAACTTACAAAACAGTAGTGACATCACATTCTGAGTCATTATCACCAGAATCGTCCGAATTTAAAGAAATTGAGGTTGGGACCGTAGACTGCACCTGGGCTGAGCCCAACCATAGGCCTATTTCTCTGAAAAACTGATGACCTTCAACTAGTTAGACTGGCTGCTGAGATATGTATGAAATTCTGTGCATGACATAGACCCTGTGCTTAAAGTTAACGCTGCAGAAACAGAATTCAGGTGACAGATTCAACGAGCAACTTATTTATTTCCTTGGTTCATTGACTTTGCATCAGAGAAAACACTTGTTCAGTGTTGGCACTGCGTGATGGACTGGCAAAAAACTACACTAATAAGAAATTCTGAAAAACATTCCTCATTTTTGCAGCTGCTGAAATACTTCACCCACTTCTCGTGCACCATTTGCATTACGGTGTCTTCGTCGTTACAGTTTGCCTCAGTGAATCTCTTCCAGTTGCATAACTGATCAAAACACTTGCTTATACTTCCCTTTCTTTGAGGTATATGAAACAGATGCTACAACCTCGTCCCAAGTTGGACTTTCATTTAAAGACATCCACGCAAATTCATTGAACTCCTCCAGTGGCACAGTCTGCATATCCAAATATTCTGAGCATGTGGTGTACAACAAGATCACTTGCAAACAGAAAGCATCACAGCGGTCATATAATGCGTCTCAATGCAACTTTGTTAACAGCTCCTTCACCTTAGGTTAAACTAGCCTAGCATGGCACCTGAAAACAGACTGGATGGTAACCTTAATAGTTTCCTTTCCATTGAGCTAAATATTGCATGAATACGTGATTAATTCATGGAACATAATATTATATATCGCGGAAAGTAAGTAAGAAGAGAGACAGACGGGGAAAAGCCATATTTCTGGAAAGCCGCCCAGACAGGGGCCTAAAATGAGGACACATGGTAACCCTATTTATAGGTCAAACAGGTCAATTTAAGGTTATTATTTGTGGCATGCTAGTTTATGAAAGCATATGTATGGTAGTTTAACAAGTATAAGTCTTCATTCACTTATGAAATTTAATTGGAGAAAGAGGTAGACCTCTCAAAGTGAATGTTAGTGAATTCCAAAGATGAATAAAGTCTTGGAAGCCTGTTCTGTTGTTGTTGTTGCTGCTGCTGTTGCTGTTGTAAGTCATAATGAACAGAGGAAGCTGATCTTAAGTTTGTCCTTGGAAGTTAAACATTGGTTAGAGCAGTCAGCCTGTGATGTCATGAGTATGTGTTTGATCTTCAGTAGGGCTGTAAATTTTTCGTGGTCAAAAATTGAAAAATGTGCACACCAATCGCAACCAAAACATAGAATTGGCGACGTATTTGCAGTCAAATTCATCGCACAATAATCGACTGTAATTGACAATCATTTATGAAAATAATGTGTGGCATATGCCAATGTGAGACTGTCACTTGACTAACTTAATTGGTCACTAAGCTTGCTACTTGTAAATAGCAATCAGCCAATTGCCAATCAGTCACTCACTAATTATTATTCATAATCTAATGTAAGCCATAATGAGCTGCAGTTTGCTGGCATTCTGGTATAGAAGATTGTACATTGGTAGATTTTCACATTTAAGATTACAGCGAGGATGCAAGATGTCAGAGTACAGACCGAACGATCAACATCATCGACATTGTGTGGAGAAATTTTAAATTCACGGCCATTCACGGCTAAATGTTACATTTCGGGGTAGTAGCTCAAATTCATGATATACTGCGAAAAATTTACAGCCCTAATCATCAGTTGAGGAGTTACTGTGTAGAGATCTTGAGCAAGTACTTTGTGCACAATTGCTCTGCACTATAACTCCAATTGTGCCATAGAGGCACGTGTACAGTTCTTAACTAATTGTAAAAAGGGCAATATCAAATTATAGCTGTATTGCATTGTTATTGTATTAGACTGCAAAATATGCTTTACATCAGACCGTGAATTGCTTTGCGTAAAAGCTTTAATCCTTTAACAACCAGCTGCACTGGGTTAGCATGCATTTTAATATGCTGGAAAAGATAACCTATTTTAAAGACTTGGAGCAAGCTAAAGAATAAGACAAGCATCTGTATGAATGGCTGGTCATGAAGAGCCATAATGGCAACAACGAAGAATACCAGGCATTGAATTATGGTAGTCCGTGGGTAACAAGAAATGCCAACAACAGCCAAGAACATGAGCATTTTGAGTTAAGATCTTATGAATAGGTCTAAGTTGTCTCAAGTAAAACTTACAGGATTGTTTGATGTTAGTAACATAAGATTCCCTTTTCATTTCTAAATCAAGAGTTGCAGGAATGTAGTGAGCTTTGGAAATGCTTGAAAAAAGATACGATGTGGAAAGACTCAAAGAAGGAATCGTTGGACAGCAGTACAGCACCTTGCTCTGTGAAAAATGGAGGCAGGTAGACATAAGGAACATGAGCACAGTTGAAGAAACTTGGAGGGAAATTAGAGACACTTACACAGAAGTAGCACAAGAGGTACTGGGTTTTAGCAAAAAACAGAAGAGGTCACCTTGGATATCACAGGAGCACTGGCTGGAGCTGAGTGATCAGAGAAGGAAGATAAAGGTAAAAAAAACACATATTGAAGAAAATAGGAAAAGGTACAACAAGATAACAAGAGAAATAAAAAAGAAAGCAAAGCAGTGTAAAGAGCAATGGCTAGAGGACAGATGTCTTGAGGTAGAGAAGAGCGAAAGGAACCAAAACCCTCATAAACTTTTTCAGGCAGTAAATGAAATTTGTGGAACCTTCAGCCCAAGACTACCAACAGTTCAGGACAAAAACAGAAAGCTGTTGAACAATAAAAAAAACAGGTGGAAACAGTACTATGAGGTAACCTGGGCAGGGCTGGGAAGGACAGAGAGAAACAACGATGGGCAAGATCAGAAACAGAAGACTGACATGGTTTGGACATGTAACGCGAATGGATTACAAGAGGTTACCAGCAAGGCCATTATATTGCCACATAGAGGGAACACGGAGTCAAGGAAGACAGACAAAGCCATGGATGGAAAATGTGAGACAAGATCTGGATGAAAATAACATGGACAGGAGAACAGCTCTTGATACAATCAGAGACAGACATAAATGGAGCCATCGTATAAAAACTTCGTCGTACACACCTGACGGAAGAGAGAGAGACAGAATGTGAGTGAGCTTTGGTCGAATCTGTATATTTTACATAAAAATGGGATCACCCTACAGAAATGCACGTTTGTTTGTGTTAAGACATAGTCGGTTTTGAGACACCCAGCCTTGTGCTGCAAAAGATATGTTTAGACATAATTTATTTAAAGGCACTTTTAAATGAACTAGGAAAGATGAAAATTTTTAGCTTGTCAGCACTTGTATGACTAAATATGGTGATCAACTGGCGATGTGAAAAAAGCACCGGAACAGAATACAACAACTTTGCTATAAGACTAAACTATATAGTGAACTAGGGAGGTTTCTTGCAGATACCAAAATAATATTCACAGTCTTTGTAACATTTATCTACAAACCCTAGGATTAAAACTCAAGACTTCCCACGAGCCATGCCATCAATTTATGTCAATAAGTCAAAGTTACTTTCATATTTAGTTGTTCCGTCAGCACAACTGACTTTGACCTGTTTATAATTATTATTATATTACATGACATTAGCATGTTGGGCAGTAAAAGTGTTACATTTGTGAAGATTGATTAAGCATCTCCTTATTAGAATTGCTTGATGGAATCTGTTTCTTTAGATATCACTCCGTGTACTATGAAGACCATGTTTTCCTGCAACGCAGAACTCGTCTTTTGTCATATGAATACAGAGCATAAAGATCAGAAGGACCTGAGTGATGCTGTGGCTGCTGATGCTGATGATGATCACAGAAGAATTGTTTCATCTGCTGCTGGATAGAACCAGGAGCACCTTGTGGCAGATTACAGAAAGGGAGCAGCAGCAGGAAAGCCGCCCTGCATTACATGTCATAATGATGCCTTTACTAGAGATGAACTGAATAAGAAGCTAGAAGAGAGTCAGCAACATAAATGTGTGGCTGCTTCCTGTTAATATATTCAACTGGAAATCAGAAATATCTTTACCAAGTTTCATTTTCAAGTGATGCAAAACTAAACATTTCCAGATGTGTCTGCTATTGCATCATCGTGTTGAATTTATGAGAGGATGGTTAGAAATGGTTAAGTTTAATACTGTTTATCCCAGTTGGTAGTTTTTTCCATTTCCGCACTTTGTTTCTTCCTTCTTATACTAAAATTATTTTCATGTAGGCTATGCATGCTTCTCTATTGCTATCTGCATATTTTATAGCTGCAGACTAGATGTTATATCAAATTCACTTTTAATATTAATATTCATTTAATTTCAAACTGGTATGATCACAAGCACAGTACGAATGAACGATGACAAGTTATTACAGGAGTCAAATTTAACTGCCGGCAGCCATGCAAGGCGCACACTATGTTGTGCATCTCATTTCAACAACGTCGCCTTCTAGCGAAAGTGGGATTAGTCGATAAGGCTGCCAATGGGTACCCGACCGAAACTGACTACCCGGGCAATGAAATCGGTTTTCGGGTACCCGAAATTCCGTAAAAATACGCGATTTTACCTGAACATATGCCAGATATATTCCCTTGGTCATATTGGCTGAGTGCCCGGGCAATGAAAATCAGTTCTTGGGTAACGACATTCCGTAAAAATGCGCGCTTTTACCCGAACATATGCTATAAATATTCAGTTGGTCATATCGGCTGACTGCCCAGGCAATGAAATCGATACTTGGGTGCCCAACATTTTTTTAAAATGCGCAATTCTCAACATTTCCTAACGATTATATCTGCGCAGTCGGGTACCCGGGTACTCGACCACGTGGGTCGACGGGTACCCGGGTCGTCATTTCAACAATTTTTTGACAGCCTTACTAGTCAACTTTACAGGGATACAGGTCTCGAACTCAGTTTCACTGCTCTGTGCCCCAGTGTGTTCACCATTACTCTATGCCCTCTTCTCTTCCCCCACTTGCAAAAAACAAAACTGATTAAAGTGAAAACAGATATTTCTTCCATAATTAATCATGTTCCTCTTGCATCAACGACCGAAGCCAAAGATAAAATGCGCAATCGGCCACTAATTTATTATTAATAGATACGTTTCTGACTTTTCTTCAGAGTTCTGGAACCTGTAATATCCCTGTGCTGTAGGGTTGCCAACTGTCCCAGAATCGACCCAGGTCGTCCCGGGCAATGCTTATTTTGTCCCGGAATCGGGAATAGGCCTAGGTTAATAATTACGAATGATTGTGCCATTCAATTACATCAAGCTATCTAAATTCAAGTAACATGAGCAATAAGCTTACTGTCATGAAACATCATTATTCTCAATGTTCACAAGCATAACGTAATCAAAAGTTTTGACTAATTGACTTTCGATTAAGGGCTCAAAAGTCTCAAAGTCTCGAACATCTATCGGAATTCATAACTTCATAAGCCTAGCTAACTGCGGAAAACTTCATCTTGTTATGTGTTTAGACCTGCTGCCAGTACCTTTATTTTATGAATGTAAGCTTATCTAATCTCATTCGGTCTAGTTTCTAAAACCTGCGACGACTTCGAGCTATCAGGCAATCTGTTCCCTCCTCCAATTTCTCCTCTATCAGTATTCTGTAGGGGTTCACGCTTTTGTCTGATCATGTATAGATTATTGTAATTAGCTTCTTATTGGTCTTCCCAAAACTTGCCTGTCACCTCTTCAGTCAGTGCTACATGCCAGCCTTCCTTGCTTCTCTCACATCTCTAACTTCATGACTGAGCATTTACACTGACTTCCACTCACAGCCCGCATTTGAATTAAAGTTCTAATTCTTACATCCAGAGTGTTTTTGTGTCAGACTACACGTGTCTTTGTGACCTTATCCGTTGTCCAATTTTGACTGCCTCTTGTCATCCTCTTCGTTCCTTAGATCGGCATGACCTCTTGTATGGCTCTCGCTCAATATCACGTCAATGCGTATGTTGATCCTTTGCGTTGGAATGATGTACCCTCTTTGACCACGGCCGGCTATATTTAGTAACAGCAGGCCAACTACTGGACATTATGACATCATCAGCCAGAGGCTCACTTGTGGCTTACTGCAATGTTGATTTGGTAGATATCGGTTACTGATAGGCCTATTTCTATTTATTTCTTTGACAGCAACATAACCCCACCACTATCTGCACTCTGACAGTGCCAGTGCAAAGCCCGGATAGGAGGAGGGCAACTCTAATGATATTTTTTATCACACAATGTCATTAAACTGAAACTACTACCCCCACTATTACAAGTTTTTGAGACATAGATAGTACTCCATCACTACATGCAGTCCAGGAGTGCCGGTCCCAAGCCTGGATAAAGGAGGAGAGCAACACTAATGATATTAGTTATCACACAGTGTCGTTAAACTGAAACTGCTACTACTTGATAGCAATATAGTCAACGACTGCTTAATGTTGTTCATGCTACCATCCATTGATTTTAAAGAATGCTTAATGTTGTTCATGCTACCACCCATGGATTTTAAAGAATGCTTAATGTTGCTCATGCTACCACCCATTGATTTTAAAGATTGCTTAATGTTGTTCATGCTACCATCCATTGATTTTAAAGAATGCTTAATGTTGTTCATGCTACCACCCATTGATTTTAAAGAATGCTTAATGTTGTTCATGCTACCACCCATTGATTTTAAAGAATGCTTAATGTTGTTCATGCTACCACCCATTGATTTTAAAGAATGCTTAATGTTCATGCTACCATCCATTGATTTTAAAGAATGCTTAATGTTGTTCATGCTACCACCCATTGATTTTAAAGAATGCTTAATGTTGTTCATGCTACCACCCATGGATTTTAAAGAATGCTTAATGTTGTTCATGCTACATACTACAATGACAAAATTATGTATTCACTCATTCTTAGAATAATGTTGAATAACTGTCATATATCATACATGTCATTAAATAGAAATGTATAATTTAACTATGAATGTTTCTTAATACAGGTCATTTAACAACAAGTGTAGTCAATTTCCTTTTACATTTTTCCGACTGTTAAGGCTTCTTTTTGTCATTTACAAGCTTTGTGTAGTTGTTCAACATAATGTTTGCAGCAATGAAAACAGATCTATGTACAAGTTTCAACTTTGGATTACCACATTCACAGGTGTTATCTGAATGATTAATAAAATCCAAGCTCATGCAGACCACTAAATCTCTCTGATTTGTAACAGACAAAAACTCATTCTCATATTTTTGTGAAATAAGACAGTTAAATACAACAAACACATCAGAAACAATATCAGTTAAAAATTGGGTTGGCCATTTAAGTCCCCCTCTGTTCAAAATTTCAATATTCAAGAATTTGTCATCCAAGCTTTCGCCGAGTTCACAAAGCAGCTCTCTGTCAGTACAGAGTTCATCCTGGCACAATTTACAAACTTTAT
This sequence comes from Bimastos eiseni, assembly GCA_959347315.1. Lineage (NCBI taxonomy): Eukaryota > Metazoa > Annelida > Clitellata > Crassiclitellata > Lumbricidae > Bimastos > Bimastos eiseni. The sequence continues at coordinate 18,970,002 of OY365811.1, forward strand.
GTGCAATATAGCCAGCAATAAAAACAGTGCAAGTCAAGTTTCTGTCATCAATACAGTCATCACAGCAATCACTGACAACATCAGTAAATGCATCAGGTATAATTGCATCTGTGGCAAGACTTTCCTGACAATCAACATCAGTCAGAAATTGAATCAAATTAAAGTTACCACACTTGGCAGATTTCAAATGCAAGACACTGATGAACTTCAACTTTTTTTCGGACTCAATAATCTGTCTTACTGAAACATGATAGTTTCCTCCAGACAGCTGTCGGTACTGAGAAAATCAATATTCAAGGTTATCAGTTTCGAATTTTCCAGGAAGTACATAGCTAAATTTTAATTCAGCCAGCAAATAATGGATAAGCAACTTCATAGATTTGACAGTATGTTGTAGAGTGTCTTGTGACAAGCAGCCATGCCTGCCTTTGCACTTAATTGCCTCCCAGTTGGCAAGCCACAAAACAACCCCCCATAAATTTCAGCCGTTCATCATTGACTGATGGAAATGGGTCACTGTCTCTGTCACGCAAATTTCGCCCTTTAAGTGGATCTTTCATGTTGAAAATTTTCCATAATTTCAAAATTATTTCAAGGAATGTTTTAGTATCATTCACTGAATAACTCAATGTAGGAAAGAAGTTAAGTGCTGCAATAGTCTTTTCATTAAATACCTTCAAAACCAAGCTCACTTTTTGATGTTCAATGCTAGTTGGGTTTAAAGCCTAGTATGTTAAATTTGGAGCCAACTTAACAACCCTGGTTTCGTCAAAGCTATGCAATATTTTCATATCTGCAAAACAGGATCTGTGAATCAAAGTTTTGTCATCCATTTCTTCCCGCCTACTTAAGACTTCTTTTCCCATACATTAAGAGCTAGGCTTGGGCAAATTAAACAATTCATCGAGTTTTACTAATCGATTCATCGATTAATCGAGGGTCAAAATAAAACTGGATTAATCAATTAATTGATTAGTTGCCTACTAATCGATTAATCGCGATTGCAGGATTAGTCGACCAGACTCGACCTATGCTTAGCTCGATTGTTCTGTGATGCAGAGCTGTAACACTTGTGCGTCGGAGCTGTGTATCACACCCGTCCACATATAGTGGACATATATATAGTGGAAAGACCTCTGAATATATATACAGGCCAGTTGCGATATAGGCAATTAAATCGTCTTGATGCAGGCCAACAGCGACAGTGCTAGGCTGCTAGCAGGGTATTATCATGTGGGAAGTCACGTGGGTGGCAATAAAGCCACCTGTGTCGCACAGCCACGTACAGCCTTACAGGCCCCCATTCTAACTAAGTCTGAGGCCCTCGTGCCTTGCGAAGTTGCGGGCAGGTTCCATCCGAAAGAAGGTTTGGGTCAGGAAGGGCATCCGGTTATAAAAGCGTGGCGCTTCTGCGGCCGAAAGTCTGGCACAAAAACGCACCGAAAAATGACTTCTGCGTCCGAAAGATCTTCGTGCATATACATTTGTCTGAAACGACACTAACCCTAAATGGCCCTAACCTGACCCAAACCGACCCTCTCAGTGCCTAATCTGACCGTAACCGACCCTCACGACGCATATTACAAATGTTAGGTGTTTTAACAGTGCGCATGCGCCAATTGATTAATGGTTGCGCACGCGTAGAGGTACATTTTGTATGGGTTCGGCCATCGAACGGTCACACTCACACTGCATGTAACAATGTTGTATGGGTTCGGCCGTAGAAGTAGAATTTTCGTTTATTTTTGGGCTGAAGACTCGGCCGCAGAAGATTTATCCGTTATAAAAGCATTTGCTCCAAACTGTTCAATGGAACAATGATAATTATAATTATAATGAAAGCGCAAACGGTCACACAAACACGGCATGTGTAATTGTGTATAGGCGCTTACACTTCATTTGCAAAGAAACTGCATCGAAGCATTTTAAAAGGCGTCGATGTCTCAAACACCAGATGGGTTGATGCATGTCATGTCAGGTACGCACGTCAGTAAGCTTACGCAGTAGTTGAATGAAACTGTTGGGGGTCATGTTATACATCTAATTTTAAAATAGTATTGAAACATGGACAAATAATTATTATGTCATACGCGTTATAAATTTTTAAGGATTTCCGTGATTAGTTTATGGGGGCTACCGTAATTCAGCATTTACTGAGGAATGAATTCAGCATTTACTGAGGAATGAATTCAGCATTTACTGAGGAATGAATTCAGCATTTACTGAGGAATCAATGACACGAGTCGTGATATTACTAATCGAGCTAATCGAGCTAATCGAACAATCGATTAGTAGGCGATATATCGATTAGTCGCCTACTAATCGATTAATTGAAGCCTATTAATCGCGATTATTTTAAGTCACTAATCGCCCAAGCCTATTGAGAGCATGTCTGATTAGGTCGTATTTATTAATGGGAGAGGCGCTATTGAAATATGTAAATACAATACAGTAGGCTATATGATAAGTGAACTCAACTGAACTGCATAAATCATTCATCACGGTGAGAACTGTGATGCATCCCGGAATGAGTTTGTTCAGAGTTGTCTACCCTAGCGGTTTGTCATTAATCATAAAGGGAACTGGGAAATGTCCCGGAGTGGGTTTGGTCAGAGTTGGCAACGCTACTGTGCTGACCCACAGATTTAAGACTTGCGTGTTTTTTAACCTAAAAAATAGGAAAATTCTATCTGTCGTGTTGATTTTTTTCAAAATATTTTTCTGTTTTTGTTATATACTGTAGGCCTATATTTGGGATTGTTGTTCACCTAGCTGCAAACAATCTAATTAGCCTGTAATCTCATGGTCCAATAATGCATATGTCAGGCAGGGTTACTTATAATATTAATGATCATATACAAATTAAAAGCACCAGCATAATCTGCTGTATGCGTATACAGCAGATTATGCTGCAGATAGTTTGAATAGTTCTAATGTTCCAGTTTTATAATTCTTAATTTATTTACCTCTATAAGCCTTACCATTCAAAATAATGATCATAATTGTATTAGGCCTACCTGTTGTTATTTTTGTTGGAATAAGTTAAAATTAGGGTTTCCAGGTGTCCGGTTTTCAACCGGACAGTCCGGTATTTGAGCAGACTGTCCGCGATAAAATAAAAATAAATTTTTTTTTAAATTTTCTCAATTTCTGTTTGTGTTCGTGCTCGTTTTATTATTTACACATTATTTTTTTCAAAAATCAAATGGGGAGGGTTCAGAGAGGGTTTTTTACGGTTTTACCCCCTCTCTGTGAGGAAGCCCATGAAACACAATCAATCCTATGATTCCTATTTTTAAAAAATGCACTTATAACAATAATATAACAATATACACAATTTTCCCATGGGTAATACTCTCGTACCCCTCCCCCGCTTTGCGTGATACCCGGGAAGGGAAGGATGAGATTGGGAAGGTGTCCGGTATTTTCAGAAAAGGTATCTGGCAACCCTAGTTAAAATAACCAAAAATATCAAAACTGCATAGTTAATTAACTTTATAAATAACGCTGAACTACAGACTTGTTTAAATCGCTTGCATTTAAACAAAAATTATAGCATCAAATATTTTGTAATGCTAATGGGTATTAATACTGTTTCAGAAAATGTTACAATCTAATATTGATGAACTACTAGACTTTCTCATATTGAAGGGTGATTGTAGGTACATTTGGCCTAATAAAATTTATAGTGTGAACAAATCTCTGGGACTCTGTGGCTATTAGTTGCAGCAGCGTGCAATCGCCCACGACGTCTATATTTTATTACTATCAAGCAGGATACAGCCCTTTATTTCAGCCATTAAGGTTTCGAAATTTAGAAGTTGGGAATTACTACAGGGTGTAATATTCCCGGTACTAATTCCCAACTTCTTTATATTATAATGTGGAAATCATATGCCACCTATTGCATGAAGGATAATTATTAAACTTGATCTGGAACCGATTTATATGATTTTATAAGAAAACGACGTCTGACTAAGCGGCTTAGTCTAAGCCTAACATAGATGGCATTTTGTCACGAGTAGCCTATTATGTCGCTCTTAGTGATCACTGATCAGTGAGGCCAAAATCATGTCTGACAACCATGGTGTTAGAGATAGATGCTTTTCATATGGCATTTTTGGCTAGGATTATTTGAATCAACAGGCGGTGCTCCAATCGCGATTTGACGATGGCTTTCCGTAATGTAGTTATTCGGAACATGCAAGAAGGATGTTATTGTAGGTCTAAGTGAATTTATATTTACATCTTGACAAATCGACATTGAATTGATATTTACGTAACACTATAATATCATCGTTCAGTATAGTTTATTCCCAATGTTAGTGTTGTTTGAAATTACATTATTCTCGTCATCATCATTAGCATCATCATCCATCATATGTCATTCTCATCATCATCATTAGCATCATCATTAGCATCATCGTTATCATTACCATCACTATCATCACATCGTCGTCATCACATCATCCATCATCATTCATTATTATTACAGCAGTTTTATATAGAGCCCCTTCATGGCCGTCTACTCAGAAGCGCTCCCAGTCCAGCTTCGGTCAAACAGAATAGTCCTAAGACCAGAGACGAATAGAGCAGATTTTCATATTGACGTCAGGTAGGGGACGCCAGGCCTTCAATGCAGCGTCTGACCAACGTAGAGACTCTTATAGGCAATGCGCTGCGGATAAGGAAGCCAGTACAGAACGTCACGCGTTTACCCAGAGACTTTATCAGACTTATACGGATACGTGCGCAAGATTATGTCAAGGCATTTAATCTGACATGCCAGGAGACCATCATAATTATATGGAGCTGTAGTTGTCCAGACGGGAGACTATGAAGGAATGGACCAGCGTCAAGGCAGCGCCTTGAGAGAGGGAGCAGGTAACCACCCTTGGCTGCCCAAGCTGGTCAAAACAGTTCCGGCAGAGTAGATTGATGTGCTGGACAGAGGTGAACTCCTGATCCAGGGTTACTCCCAGGGGTTACTCCCAGAGGACAAGAAGGTCACGTACGGATACCTCAAGGCTGTGGACCTGATATCTATCTTAGCGATCTGCTGGCGGGTGCCAAGCCAGATAAGCTGCGTCTTGGTCGGGTTTGTCCGCAGGCGACATCCAAGCCTGAAGAAGGGTATCAGTGACTTCGCTAATTGTATCCACAGCCAAATTCGCATCCCTGGCCAGACAGTGGACATACGCGGGGGGAATAGGCCTGGATGTCATCAGCGTAAGATTGGCCAAGGACAGCTTCTGTCGCAAGCAGAGGTCCCAAGTCAACAATGAGTAATCCTGTTTGCTTGTAGATATGATCAAAATGGATATAATAAGGTATATCAATATTTCAGGAAATGTTTCGTTTATTGGTGGATTTAAACAGCGTTTTGTAATTTTCTTCGTTATAATTTTCTATGCTTAGGTGTTGCAGAATCATGTAGTTATTATATTTCATTACGGGCAATGTCGACAAACTACACCGCCATCTAGCGAACTGTTAATTATTTGCCACACATTAAGGTCAAGTGCACACACAGTCTATCTCTTAGGCCATGCTGACGACCAAGGATTGGTCCTTGTCTCAGGTGTCTGACGACCAATTGTAATAAGGATATTTTTGGGGCGCCAAAATTAAATTTTACTAACTTAGTTGGGATAAATTAGATGGCATCAAAATCAACATATTATTTATACTTTAATCCTCATTTTGGCGCCCCTTTCTAAATTAGCGCCTGGTAACAAACATGTATGTCCCTCTGTTGCGAAGATCCAATGGGAGGCTGATCCAAGCAGTCGAGTCCACAACCGAAAAAACACGATGCTGCATCGTAGAGATCTGAGAGAAAGGGACAAGAAGAAGACTCTAAGAGCAGCGCGCAGGGGCCTGTGAGTCTGTGACTCTTGCCAGCATTTCTACTGGCGGAAACACAGCGAAGCTCGTTAAGGTAAGTAGGTCCAACAGGTATCCTATCAATACGGCGGCCATGAATAAAAACATTATCCCACAAGTACTGGCTAAGCATATTCAATTATAATATTATCTGAAACTCTATTGAAACAGACTATGGTACTATTAAAACAACAATATATAACATATTGTCAGACTTACTGCCCCTAGGGGTTGCTGGCTGCTCGGGGACACCTTCCGAGGTTACAATGGTTAATCCCACTTCCGGTCCTACTCCATAGCCTACAGGCCATTTCCCTGGCAGTCGCCGACTACGTCTCAAGCGCGAAGTCAGGGCTTCTCGCCCATATGCCCCGGTCGGCGCTATCTCAGCTCCTAGTATAGTGAGGGCCCCAGTTTGCACCACAGGATTACCTCGTACCGGGTTTGACATAATGTCCGTGACCTCGGGGCTGATGGTGGTGATCATCTGCTGAGCAGATGAAGCACCTGGGCTGGTATGGTCCCTACGAGCAGACTGATCTATTTTTGCTTCCATAGGGCTCCTCACTATGACCGCTTAATTATTTTAAAGTCTAACGAATCTGTATGTTCAATAGACAAACAATCTTTATTTACGGCAATTAATCCTCAGCTACCCGCTGCAGGTTTACATTTATTAATCACGATTATACAACAAACAAACGGATTTTATAATCTACCAAACATCAAACAAACCCCTAAAAACTGCACTAATTATATAGTTAGGTAATGACAGATTTTAACCAAATTTCTTAGCTACTTTGTTCTCTATTCTTCCTAGCGCAGTGCTATAAAAATGTACCCCAGCCGAATGCCGTCAGTTACAATGCATTCGCGCTATCGCCAACTCTGGCCACAAGTTAATCATATTTATTTTTGTGCACATCCGAAATTTTCAGACGACTCTTGCACCACACAAGTCGTAATACTTCCCTTATCAATTTCGCTAAGTTTTCTACACGGGAACTAATCGCGAATATCACTTTTTAATGAACTTTTACCGACTTGCTAACTTCCACCCTTCTAGAACTTCGACAACTTCAACACCTCAAAATGGCCGCTCACGCGTCACCTACGCAATATAAAAATAGGTGGCGCTTCAAGCGACTACATCGAGAGCTTTAGCTGCGGGCCCCATTGGGCTCAGTAGGGAAAGCTCGAGGGAGACCGTTGCGCATGGGCATTTGCGCAACAATATTGTAATGGTTTACGGTGTGACATTCCAAGAATATCAATAAACGAATATTTATTGTTAGTTGAGTGGCCCTTGTCTTCAAATTCAGACCTTATTCTTATTCAAATATCATGTAAATAAGTTGCGGTGTGCCAGCATTGTGGACCTATTTATATTGTAAAGTACCCAAAGGTGAGCACCTTTGATTATTTCACTTAATCAGCATCAACTGTGGCGCCACTCGGTGAATATCAGTAGTAGTAACAAGCATGTTCGAGAATGTTAAAAGAGTTTTCAATTTTTTTTTCTCACAGAATGCTTCGGAATAAACCCTATAAAAACTTATTTTCCCTTGTCGTAAATGATCGATGACTTGGTCTAATTTTTGGCCATGATATAACTACAGTTATTGTTAGAATGTGTCATATGTCCACTTTATGAGTGAGCGATGATAAGATTTTTATCTTGTTCCGTTTAATTGTAGGATTTTTTCTTATGTCGACTGCATTTTCCTAAATGTGAGCGCCATATAGGCCTAAGGACCGGATTGTGAGCATGGTATTCACATTGCGGCCACATTGTGAACATTTTGCTCAATTAAATTTTTACATTTGAAGTGACAATTGGTTTATCGGAGATTCTGTGGCCTATTATTGGAATTAGTATTATAATTGGCGCTATACCGTTTGTAGAACCTGCCTGCAATATGCGTGAGCAATGAGCATGTATGCTCACATTACTAACCGATGTGTGATCACATTTAATTCGGGTGCCCAAATTTGAGCACCTTTTACAACATTTTATTTTAAAGTACCATGTCAATGATTTGCAAATATAATGCATATAAAATTGTATAGACTTTCATCTGATTTATCTCTTGCACATAATCACAAGATTGTTGCGCTCAATCATTTTTTCATAATTTAAAATTTTCGTAAAGGTGCTCACATTTGAGTATTTAACCCTAATAAACGAAAATTATCACCGCCCTTTTGATGGCGATGATAGTTTTCGTTTATTATGCTTGAAAGAGCGACGTATAATAGCTGCAGTACGCAAACTTCGAAACCAATTGACGAAACCAGTTTAATTAGCATATACGAAAAGTCCTATGTTATTATAAAATTTTTGGGCCCATATAGGCCTATAGCGCATACGAGGCTACGATAAGTCGTAAATTGATAAGCCTAATGTTGTGACAATTTTTTAAATTGTAGGAAATATTCCAACAAAGTTACTGGAAGCCTAGAGTAACGATCGAAACTTGTTTTTCAAATGTTTTAGGTTGAGACTAATGATAGTCGGAATTTGTTCGATTGCGATCAGAGGTCATTGTATAATTACGTAACGCTCGAGGGTGGTGGGTGGGGTGGTGGGTTAGCTGAACGTTACGTATCGCTCTTTATTTTAAAACTAATCAGTAATTGATTAAAAGTACTCAATCTAAACTAAAAACCAAAGATTAAGTTTTTCGTTTGGTGGTGTTTCAGGTCTCACGAACGGAACGCTCCGTCGATATGAAATTTCTACAAAATGTTCTTCCAATTTCTCATCTCACGGGAATATTTCAGACAGGCGGAGTTAATTTAAAACGTCATACGAAAGCGGGGCGAAATTCAATATGCAAATTACGTCCGTTTGTTATGCATCAATATTGCGATTGCCGATGCCTTCTAGTCAAGGCAAATCATAGTCAAGCTAAATCAAGTCAGAGCAAATGACACGACAAATCGTCTACCTTTAACTTTCGAATTTTGAACAAATTCGATAGTAAAGCAACCGCCATTTTCAATCGCATCATCTAAAGGCGTACTTAGTTAAACACCTCGTGACGACTAACATGCAAATAGCCTACTGAAGGTTGCCGCGCGAAATGGCGGACCCGCTTTCTAAAGAGGTCTGGTGATACCTGCGTTAGTTAAAATTAAGTTGCAGGCGAAGCTGGGCTGTAAGGCTATAGTGGGCCTAGCATATAAATTTACACTAAACTAGTGTTTAGCCTCGTAGCCTACACACTGCGGTACAGTCGAAGTTCAAACATGATGTTAAATATTCAGTCTAAAATTCGGCATTGACATAGGTTATATTTGGAGACCTGGGACTATATAGACCCAGGTAAACTACACTGAGTTTTGTTCAGAATAAATACGTAACGCTCTGGGGGTGGGTGTGGAGGTATATGGAAACGTTACGATGCGTTACAGGGTGGGTGGATCAAAAACGGCACTTTTCAGCATTACGTAATTATGCAATGACCCCTCAGAGGTAAAAGAAGCCAACATTTTAAAAATAAAAAGATGTTTTGGGGATTTTATTTGGTTTTTTGCTTTTAGTTTTCCTTTGAATTTTGTCACAGCAGTGTTGATATAAAAAGCATCAAGCTCACCATAAAAAAGAGCTCAAGCTCGTTTTTGTTGTTAATTTAGCTTGATTTTAGACTGAATAACACGCAATTAGTAATATAATAGTAATATCAGTAAATGGAATAAAAAATATATTTTCAAAAACCCAAAATTGCCATTTTTCTTTTGTTTTTTTGTGGAAAATCAAATAACCAAAAAACCAACATGTTTGCAACCCTGCTTTGGATTGATATACGCCATGGCAAGACCACTGAAGCCTGACCGAGATGCGCCATTGGGCTCAAGAGTTCTGATCAGTTTCATGCTGGCTACAAAGGCAGAATTAAGGTCACAGAATTGTTTATGAGCGTGTCTTGTAAGATGACGTGGATGGCTTTAAAGCCGTCTGTTACTGTCATATGTCCTGAACATTTTCTTATTTCGTTTATTTAATTCAAGCTGACAAATTGCATTGTGATTATATGATACAAGCTTAGTAGATGATAACAACGGAAGTAGAATTCAACTGTATGGCAACCTGCAAGGCGTCCATCTGCAATCATCACCTCGCCTCGGAGAGATGGTTGAGCATATATATATGCTATGGCGGTCAGAATTCATTTTTGAGCTGTTCTGTGAAACCGTCGTCAGTGCTTGTAGGTTCAGACTTCAATGAACGGAGCGGAATCAATAAGCAACTGACTGAATTAACCCAGATCTATAGATAACCTTTATGTCACGATGTCATGTCTCACTGATTGGCAGGGATATGGTCTCGAGATCGGAAACTGCGGTCGCCAGAGCTTCGATGTTGGAGGGGCCAAAAGGTCCATAACGACCAAGGGGCCTGGGGCGTAGCACCAGGAGCCTGCGAAATTTTCAGGCATTTTATGCTAAATGAAGTGCATCTTGGGCTCTTGTCAACGTCATATTTCTAAACCATTCCTTCGAAATAATGTGCGAAAATGTGCCAATATTATTTGTAAGGAAGCTGAGAATTTAGACATCAGACGTTTGGCGTTCGCAGTCGAAGCAATGAAAATTGCAGTGTCTTTCTAGACTTCAACTGCAAGTTTATTAAAAGCCAGATGAAGTTAAGTTTTAAAGTAAAACCAGCCGTGCAACCCAGCTTCATCTGTAAATGCATATCTGTGTAGGATTGTTTGCAAAAAAGTGATGTATATACGGGTCCATATTCAGGGACGTGGTATCGAGACCGCGGTATTGGTCTCGAGTCCGGAAAACTGCGATCTTGGTCTCAAATGTATTGGTCTTGGTCTTGGTTTCGGACCATCGGTCTTGGTATTGGTCTCGAATGCGTCGGTCTTGGTCTTATAGGAACGGTCTTGGGATTGGTCTCCGTCTTAGGTTAGCGTTCTTGGTCATTTACCGTATCAGTGCAATTTCTTTGAAATTTGTCGGTTATTTTCGATTATTAGAAACACCGGATGTTTAGACCCTACGCGATTTTTATGGATTTATAACGTGCTAGCCATCTATATATGCACATGTTGCTCTTTACATGACATTTAATCACGTGACACTTAATCACGCGACACTAAAACAGCGACAGTTAATCTCCCTACATATAATCGCGCGACACTTAATCTCAAACTGCATAGGAAAATCAAGCTCAGTTGAACCAAGTTCTATTAAGCGTGATTAAGTGTCTCGCGATTATATGTCGCGAGATGAAGTGTCGCGAGATGAAGTGTCGCGAGATTAAGTGTCGCGAGATTAAGTGTCGTCGAGATTAAGTGTCGTTGTTTAAGTGTGGCGCGACTATGTGTCACGAGATTAACTGTCGGCACACCCATGTAACTATGGGCAAAAAAATGCATTTGCAACGGAACCCGCCCTTTCAAAATTTGCTTTCACAAATTTAAAGGTTTTAGAACAATCTAATAATTACGTGGTCGGCCACGTGTAGTCACTGTTAACACGACAATTCCGAGCACAAGTAGGTCTACACCGTTCAAACGTATCGTTAATCTACTTGTTCAGAGGTTTTGGTTTCGTGCTCAATACTGCCCCCCCCCCCATATTATATGGAGGTCGGGAGAGCAAAAAGCAAAATAAAGCAAAAGGCTGTAACGACTAGGGGCTTCTCTATGTAGGGGCTTGGGAAGCGGAGGAATAGCATGGGGGTCTGCTCAATTTTAGGAATTTGATGCCAAATGAAGTACATTTTAAACTGCTGCTTAACTATAATTTATAAATAAAAGTACCTAAATTATTTCGATTTGTGACAATGTTTGACTACATTCTATGCAGAGGACCTTTAGTGTGATATGTCAAATTACATGTCATGTAAGGTGCCCGCCCCCCCCCCCCCCCCATATAGAAGCTCTTCGAATTTGCGCAAATCCCAAGACCCGGGCCGTAATGAGGTAGCTGCCCCCCGTTGCCACTAATGCGACGCTAATGCAAGTACACAATTCAAACGGAACGTTAATCTAACCTACTTAATTGTTCTGGGGCGGTATTCACTAGACAGGGTTAACGCTAATGCCCGTATTAAATATGGTCTATACCCGACTAGTGGGTTATTTCGCTATTCATAGACGGTATTAGCCCTTTAGTCGGGGTATAAGTAATCCCACTTAGAGGTAGGTTTAAGTCCGCTAATACCAGCTTAAAGGCGAAAAACAAAAATGTCGGCCATTGTGCTTCGTCGCATTCGACGTCGATTTAGACGTTGAAAGGTGTTTGAGAAGCACTACATTTACTCGCCTCTTTCACCGAACGCCAAAATTATATTGCTTTCAATTTTTGGGTCAAACATGTTTCAAATTTGACGAGATGTCTGACGATATTGCATTCGAAATGTCGCCACTGTAGCGCAGTGTGTATAATAAGGATAGGCCTACAATTAATGGCTGGGATTGGTTTGTTCTCACAACAAGTCTACAGCGTAGCACCAGCTTATTCACGAACGCTGCGTTCGATAATGGTCAAGGCCCGGTTTCCAGAGGGATCAGAGTTACTTTACGGTGAGAGTTGGGAAGCGGAGGGTTTATTTATTTCTTTTATTGTGCTTAAGCCAGCATAGGCCTATAGGTATGGGCTTATAGGCAATTTCCAGACAAGTGCAGCTTTAATACACGGGTAATGCAGTCGTTCATGTTGACGTATTGATCAACAAAATTCTTTACGCTTGTGAACGTTCTTATCTTTAGCGGTATCATAGCGCATAAACACTTCTGCGCATGCGCCCGTCATCTACAGTTATACGGTACTTATACCCAGACTAACTATTCCGCCCGCTAAGTCGCGCTCGTGAATAGCTACCACGGGTTAGTTTTAACCAGGGTATAGCTAACCCCGAACTAGGCTCTAATACCGTATTACCTTAACTCTGTCCTGTGAATACCGCCCCAGATGTCTTAAAATATTTATAATACCTAACGTTTAGGCTTACTGTAAGTAATTTATAGCATGATAGTCTCAGGCCGATGTTCAGAGTGGTCGGTAAAACTGTTTTCTGGACCATATTAAGATTAGTATTCTTCAGCAATAAAATTATTGTTTTAAGCGTGTTATTCCGTTCTAGCTTCTTAATAAATTGAATTGTTTATAACAAAATTGTATCGGTCTTGGTCTTGGTCTCGGCCCATCGGTCTTGGTCTTTGTCTTGGTCTTGGTATCGGACCACTCGGCCTTGGTCTTGGACCTCTCGGTCCTGGTCTTGGTCTTGAGTTTTTGGTCTCGTGTCCAACACTGCTGATTGGCCATGACATGAGTGAACCTTGTGATAACCTAGTATAAGACTATACTAGTTGTTAACCCGTGAAGAATTACGGGTCGGAAAATATAATAGCTCACGATTCAACCCATTTCCTCCCATTGCACAGAAAGGTTACAACTTGCGCCCCGAAAGCAACGAAATTCAGCGGCCGTCGCATTGTCTACCTGTGAAACGCCCTCTGAACAACATTGCTTACAGCTGTAAAATGTATATTAGTAAAGGCGATTCAATCGATTCAAAATCGAGTTTCATCCATTAAGTGTGCATTTCATGTTAATAACTGCAAATATACTTACATTACACGGTGTATTTAATTTTAATAACTGTAAATATAGTAAAACAGGCGTGAATAAAACGCTTATGAAACGTGAATCGAACATTCTCAGACAAGGTTTGCATGCTGTTCAATCACGCGCTGTCTAATCACGCGCCTTGACAGACGTAGTCACGTGAATTAGGTAATTATAATAGATAGATAATAGACCTACTACCACTGCTATTAGGCTACTTCCACAACTATTAGGCCCTACGATCATTACTACTACTAATACCCATCGGTTGAGGCCACTTGCAGAGGTAAGACGTTGACCAGTTTAAAGCAGTTCCAGAGTATGCAGTCTCCCACAATCATGCAGCCACTTCCAATGCTACTCTAGCTTCATTTGCTACAACATACTTTCAAATAATTATATATTGTCATTGAAGTGTTTTTGTAATTCCATTGAACTGAGACCAAACAATGACTCAGAATTCGTGGTCGTGTGGTCGGATTCTTTATATCATTGCAACATGCCCCTTTGTTGGTAATCCAGTGTCATCCAGTATGAAGCAAATCTTCCATTTCGGCCTTAGGTCTATTCACACCAATCTTCCACTCACGCCTTAAATAGTCTATATATGTTGCAACCCTTAAAGTTGATCGTATTTTAAGAAAAAAATTACAAATGATTGATTTCACCATCTCGGAGGGAAATTGTGAAGACAGTTAAGCGAACAATTCTGTCGCTTGTCCCTTCATCCACTAATGTACAGAACTAAACCTGCACCTGGTCTCGCATTTCTGTGTTTGATCGTCCATGAATTTCAGCAACAATCCGGTCGACATGCGACAGTGATGATCGGGGCAGCGGAGGCGGCGCTGGAGCTGGTGTTAACCGGTTTCTTCCATCCGACGAAGACTGGAAATGCCGAAAAAGACAATCAACCGGTCGCAACAGGACAACTGGCGACGCCTATCTATAGAGCTACTTCTGACAACGTATCACGCACGTCTCACTTAAGTAGTCTCGCTGCAGTATCTTAGTAGCAAACTAATCACTTCTCAGTCGAAATACTTTACGGACTTGTACATGTAGAGTTCGAAGACGAAGTTGACATCGAGTCTATCGAGATAGGAAAGAATGCGGCGACCAGAAGATTCAAACGCCTCGGACAATATGATGTCCACGTCGTCATCTGTAGCGGCAATCGACGGGATCAACGGATCCCTGAATTCTCACACCACCGACAGACGCTTAAGCACGACCAAAGCAACGGAGAGAAGGATGAGCTCATCGAAGGGTCCAGAAAGGAAGATCAGTTCGTCGAAGGCGCCAGAGAGGAAACTCAGCTCAGCCATTGATCCGATGTATATCCACCTGAGCGAAGATGTGGACGAATCAGACGAGGAGGATGAAACGGAAGCGGATATCGACGTCAATGACTTGGACGACGATTACGATGAGGAGTCAAAGACGACCGGATGGAACTGCTGCGGCGAAGCGAGGATCAATTGTACAAGATTCGGTCACGAGATGGCGAAACAGGGCAGGCAGCTCAAGGAATCCGTCAAGAAGATCGACTTCAAGAAATACGGTCGACAGTGCTGTTCCATGGACACTCTCAAGAGACGCCTTCCTATACTTCAATGGGCACCGAAATACAGGTTAGATGGACTGATCGATGGACGGATGGATGGGACATTAAGAACCTGTTTGTAACTCTCACTTTCTGTCTCTATAGCTGTCTCCATTTCAGTTCCTTTTTTTGATGATGATGATTTTGCTTTTACAAATGTTTCCCTTCCATGTAGAACTATACTATATGCATCCTGGCCCAGTTTATTCTAAGGGTATGCTTAGAACTTTACAGTCAAATTTGATAATTTACCAACGGTCAGAATTACACCTCGGTCTATATTTATATATCTAGACATTTTACATCAATAGAACGTTTTAAATAACCTATATGTAGGGGCATATACATCTAAAAAAGCGCTGCATTCATGACTATTTAACTGATCTCTCATCTAACTTGGTGATAGATGTAAACAAGAAAGTTCTTAGACAATTGAAGCTGAACTGTTTGCTGAACGGAATCATACCCAAAACATGAATGTGTTAAGAAGACTCTTCTACAGAGGGCGCTTGGTAATAGACACCCAAAGCGTCCCAGGTTGACTAGCCCGTCCATTAGCTATTATTATTATTGTTATTATTATTATTATTATTATTAAATGGACAATTTCTAGAGCGCCGTAACGCAAGCTATGCCGCTATGGGAGCCTCACATGACTGCTGTAGGCCTACAGTTAAATTCAACCCAGGGCTGTAATCATTTGAAGATCCGTTTATACAATAGACCTACTTGTGTGTGTCAGTTTGAAATAAATAAACGAAGATTATTACTATTATTACAATAAATTATTGTCAGAGGGTGTAGCCACTGGGGCTGCTGCGGCCGTTCAGCCCTGTGGAAAAGCTGGTTTTGGAGCTTAGCACTACATAAATGGTAGAGTAAACTGAATTTATATACAGCCACACACCATCCACAAGGAATCGGGTTGAGTATTATACGCCTGATTAATCTGTGACGCTTACCGTACGAAAGGCTAGAGGTGGTTCATCTATATGGATAATTGTGTATGCGTTGCTAGGCTACCTGACCTTCAAGGTGACCTCATCGCCGGAATAACAGTTGGTCTAACGGTGATTCCGCAGTCTATCGCCTATGCATTCATCGCTGGCATTCCTCCTCAGGTCAGTCAGCCACTATAGAGACGCAGATCCTGTCGATCGGTAGACCTTAATGAAATTATACCTTTTACCCATTACATGACTATCTGTGATGATGGAGTGACATGACAACAATTTAACTTTAGCTGCTTAGTTCATTTTATAACTGATGTCAAGCATCAATTCCAGGAACAACTTCAATCAATCAATCACCAGTCATGGGGAAAATGTCATCAATTGCGAAGATAAATGCCAGAGTTTTCTAAGGATCCGTCCTGGGTCCACTCGAGTTCATTATAGGAACGTCTGATTTGCAGCCTCTAGGCCTAATTGTCGGTTCCAACAATATAAGGTCGGTTCACATTGAACTTGACAACATCAAGTCATGGGCTACCAGAAAAATCTCAATAACGAATGTTGCAAAGATTCGTGAGATGATTGTGGTTCTGCATTTTATGCCCTCAAGAGCCAAAGAGGCCTCCTATTCTGGTGGAAGAAGAGATTTTTCCATGAACGTCTTGGGCATATTAATTGGAGAAAGTTTGACCTTTTCCGATCACCTGACAAAAACCCTCGCATCCTGCTCCTCGTCGTTGTTTGCACTGAAGACTCTACGATCTCGTGTGATGGCACCTGGCACCACTCGCTGCACTACGTAGCCAGAGCAACGATGGTTGCGAAACTCAAGCGGGTCCCCCGCTTGGTGGGGGTACTTGTCTGTTGCCGAAAAGAACCGCCTTGAAAAGTTCACGCGGCACGTCCTGCGATTTGGTTCCCTACCTGATGCTGCACTGATGGTCGGAGATCTGGCCACCAGAGCGGACGCGGTACTGTTCCAGGCCATCATTGGTAACCCGAGCCATGTTCTGCGACCGATGTGCATGTTAAATCCTCCAACACAATACCACCTGCGATCGCGGGCCCATCCATTTGCCCTCCCGAATAAAGTTAACAAGAATTTTTTTTATCAAGGATGATGCATAAAAACATGCACTAGTCCGTCGGCCCAATTGGTTCGATTAATAATTCTTAACATTTAGACCTAATAACTATCTCTCTCACTAGGTTAACTGTCTTCAGTTATATAACTTATAGGCTGCTATATTGTATATGTAAATTGCTGCGTTCTGTAAGCTTTCTTTTCTCAACAAACGGATATACGATACGATGGGCTCATTGCCCGTAGGTGTCTGATGCCTTTATTATTATTATTATTATTATTATTATTATTATTATTATTATTATTATTATTATTATTATTATTATTATTATTATTATTATTATATTATGTTGTTATCGCCCATGTGGGTGAGCTAAGTGAGTGGTGGCAATGTCCCGAAGAGGCAGGCGGAGTTCCCACGCTGAAGAACAACCGAGATACGTTGGAACAGAAATGACGTCTCCATTGGATCGTGGGTTGCAGCACTCGTTCGACTGCCCAACTCTGAGATGAACTGCAGTCCTTCACTGCTCCAAGCGCCGCCGGATTCCAAGGAGAGGGCTACGAAGTCGTGGGTGTTGGTTATGGTGGAATACTTGGCCCTCTTCGTTTTAGCTGCGCGTTCGGCTGCTTCGCCAGCTCTGATAGATGTGTCGACAAGATGTGACTTGGCGTAGGTGTCGGGCACTGTCACATCCCATGCCAGACATCGACCACGTGTCCAAGGAATGAGCGTGACGCCGTCCGGTCGCTTTCCATTTTCTCTTAGCAAGCCGAGAGGTTCCTTTTGCGCTGGAACCTTCGCCCTGCCAAGAGCTCTCCAGATGACATCGTTCAACATGCTATGTCGTTGATGTTTTCCGCTGCCTCTTCTACAGATTAGTCCATGGAGACCTTTTGCGTCGACGTTCTCTTGACATTGGTGACACAAATGTGGCTCGCAGAGCGTCGTTCCTAGCCTCAACCCGGCTGCCATTCGTACATCCTCGTTTGAGAGGCGCAGGCCTAGGGCAGTCACAGGGGGCGCTAGCATCCAGTCTTCAGAATGAGGTGCTCGTGAGGCCAGCAAGCGAGCACGGTCACATGGATTGTTATTGGACTCCAGCAGACCTTTCCATTCCTTGTCTGTGAATCGGAGGTCCCATTCTTTCTGGTGATGACTCGCTGCTCCTGTTGGTGGTTGTGCATCTGTCAGGGTCTTCCAAGCGTTGAGTGCTGAACTCGCAAGTTCATATGGTTCCTCAGCAGACTTTGTTGGTAGGATGCATGCCTGGAGTTCGCTTGTACTAGCAGCAGAAGCCAGAAAGGCAGAAAATATTATTATTATTATTATTATTATTATTATTATTATTATTATTATTATGTCACATATAGTGTTATTCATCATTGGCATTGCCAACGGATCTGTTATTATTATTATTATTATTATTATTATTATTATTATTATTAGACTATAGCTGCACGAAAGAGCCTCTGAAGGCAACTGCGTTGAAGCGCTGGGTCGCCGCTTGTCCGTGGATTTTAATCTTGACATAGTGCCATGAAAAGCCACCGCATTGAAACGTTGGATCAATGCCGACAAGTTCTGGAAAAGGAAGTTTGTCTCTCGGGTGTCACCGGTAGTTGTCGAAAGTCGGCGTCCAGTCTCAGACAAAAAGGTGAGATCGCGAGAAACGAGCGGAAGAGCGTATAGCCAGTCCGAGGCGTGCGGTGACTGCTAGGCCCTTAGTCTCGCCTGGTCGTAGGGATCCTGTAGTTTTTCTTCTAGTGCTTGTTTATGGTCTGGCGTCGTCGGGGCAGAGGCTTCGGTGAGTTGAAGCCAGGTAGACATCGCCGAGTCGCATGCCGAGTCCGATTTCACCGCTACTGATTCTAAGATGAGGGACTGGATCTGGGGAGTGCCCGCGGCTGAAGCCAAAAAGGCGGGAAGTGCCAGCGAGGACGCCCTCCAAATTCCCAGTCCTCCCATCCTGATTATTATTATTATTATTATTATTAAACTATATGTTCCAAAGTATATTATTATTTTTATTGTTACTATTATTATTATTATTATTATTATTATTATTATTATTATTATTATTATTATTATTATTATTATTATTATGGTCTTCAATGTTATTTAATGGTGATGTCGTCCGGAGTGGCCCTGCTCGTTGGACTCCTGAGAAGCGAAAGTTCCCTTGAAAGCAATTGCGTTATAGCGTTGAATAGTCATCGAGATGCGCTGGTAGAGGAAAGTCGTCTCCCTCTGCTCCCCAGTGACGGCGCTCAGTCTGTGTTCCAGTTCTGAAAGGAAGCTTTGGCCTTCGGAATTGATGGGGACAAAGGTTTCGAATGCCACCGGTGTAATGACGTACGTGGAGGCTAACTCGGCGTATTTCTGAGTTTTGAGGTTCGCCGCCCTCTCGGCCGCTGCGCCCGCTCTTTGTGATGTTTCTGGCAGATACGACGTTGCCATTGTATCTGAAACTGTCGCATCCCACATCAAAGACAGCCTCGCCCGCCATGGTATATGAGTGAGTCCGTCTGGTCTTTTACCATCAGATCGGGTCAAGCCCACCGGCTCTTTGACAGTGGAGATCCCTGCACGGATTAGACTCGTACAAATAAGGTCGTACGTGTCTGGGCCAGCATCCCAGGCCCAGGTCACATGAGAGACCGTGATGTCCGTTTCTCTCGACCAGGGCACCGCTTGGGCAGGAATGAGGTAAACAGACAGGTAACCCAAGTCTGTAACCCACCGCCACCCTCAGGGACTCATCGTCAAGTCTCAGCCCGCAGTTTGTAATCGGTAGGGCTAATAGCCAGTCGCCTGCGTGTGGTGCTGCCACTGCTCTAAGACGTGCCTGATTCTGGGAATCAGGCATTCTGGAGGCGAGGTCTGTCACTCCGAGCTCGATCAAAGGGTCGTCCCATCTTGATTGTTTGTGAGCCCAAGCTTCTTCCGGCTCTGGTACTCCGCTGGTTTCCCTCCATTTGGCCTGAAGGGTCTCCAGGGCAGGGTCCTTTTTATGCTTTCCTCGGAGAATCCTTGTCTGGAGCATATCAGTGGCTGCGACCGATTCCAAGAAGGTTAGAAGTGCCAGCGAAAACACTGATCGGATGCCCAGTCCTCCTCTTTTGATGGGCAGGGTGGCTTGGGGCCATGCCTCGTCGGTGAGAACAAGATTGAACACCTCAGCGAGGCCCACCCTCAAGGCCTTGTCACACTTCTCCAGTCCTTTGTGGCCTTCGCATGGACAGCTTCTGAGGGTATATAATAGTCGGGTGGCACTCAGCGATTATCGGAGCAAGATGAGGACGTCATGTGTGGCGATGGACGTTAGTTTTTCCATCATGCGCACTAGCTCCACTGTGCGCGCATGCAAAGTGTTCGTCATGGCCGTATCCGTTGACAGAGGTGCGCCTAGGAGTGTGGCCTCTGAAGGGTTAGTCCATCTGAACTGTCTTAATGGTTCGAAGTCTCTCTGGATATCAGCAGAAGTCGAAATGATCTCGCATTTTGTTCGATTTAGGAAAAGGCCGAGTTTTTCGCATTCGCTTTCGAGTCTGTTTATATCTTCTGCAACCTCCTCCGCCCTGCCACCTAGTGTTAGGTGGTCCAGAAAACCTACTGTAAGCGGCGATTTCATTTGGATAAGGATGGGCTGTAGAGGTAGACAGAAGAGTAAGGGACCCAAAGGGTCACCTTGTTGGGGCCCCACTTGGGACAAGACACAGTATCGACCGTATTTAAGATGTGAGTGTTCCAAGTAAGCTAGATTGCAAAAAGGTGCCAGTTCAGGAAGAATGTTATATAATGCTATCAACATTTCAAGTCTGTATAGATTTTGGCTATGATTGTTTCGTTGTCTAAACTGTTCAAAAATCGTCTTGTTGCATGTACTGCTGCTTCACATCCTCCTGGTACACCAACTCCGACTTGTCTGGGGGAGAGGTATTCAGCAACTTTAGGCGCCGGGTAAGAGCTAGCACATATGGCTGTCAGTCTGCGCCAAAAGTAACCAATGACAATGGGCCTCAGACCTCCAGTGCTTTTCCTAAGGGCGAAGAGAGTTCCACCGAAAAGGGTTGCCCAAATCCCAGGAGGGCATTCTCCTGCGAGAAGCAAGTTTACCAGAGCCGTAATGGCGACTAGCAGAGTTGGGCCCGAGTCTGGTTGGCTTACTAACTCTAGGATGTGCTGGGGGCGTAGGCCGTCTGGCCCACCGGTTGATCCCGCCGGGAAGTTGCGAATGCATCTGATTACGTTCTCCTCGGTCATCTGAAGCGGGGCGGCATCCGGTGGCCCGGGCACTGGCTCCTGACTCTGAGGTGGGGGCGGATGTTTTGTTTTGAGCTCCTCCCATGTGGTTTCGTTAATTGGGATTGGCTTGTCGTCCGAACTCAGAATCCTAGCTGCTGCTCGGATATTCCCATCTTCCAATTTAGAGGCCACGGCTGAGGTCCTCGTTTGTTCCACTTGCTTTCCTTCTTTCTTTCTCTGTTCTGATCCCTCTTGTCCGATAAAGAGCCAGTCAATGTCCTTGGAGCTTCTGGCCAGGAAATCGCTAGATCTTTGTTTGTATTATTGTTGTTATTATTATTATTGTTATTATTATTATCCAATATGTCCGAAAGTATATTATTATTATTATGTTAATATTATTATTTATTAATATTTTTATAATTATTTATTTTTTATTATTGTTATATTATTATTATTATTTTATTGTTATTACTATCACTATTATTATTAGTAGTAGTATTTTTATTATTATTATTATATTGGTCACATTTCTGCCGGTAGTCTGCTTTTTATTTTCTGGTTATTATTGGTATTATTATTATTATTATTATTATTATTATTATTATTATTATTATTATTATTATTATTATTATTGAGGAGGGATTTGTGTACTTCGGGGCATGACTAATTATAGTAATAATAATGATAGCTATGAATGTTATTCATGTTAGTGTATTGGAGCCCCACTTCTATAGACCGTTGGCTCCGATGATGGTAACGTTACATTGCCAGAACAAGTAATGTTTGAACAGTTTGGCCACTGTCATTGAATATGCTTAAGAAACTCAAATAATTCATAACTAGGCATAAGTAAGAAGAGCCCGTAGTTAATTAGTATGAGGGAATTATTCCACTGCATAATGTTTTTACTAGTTGTCAGTTAAGCCTTGCAGGCAGACTGCCACCCACCGCATTCAGAGCGCCCGTTGTGTAGGCCTATTAAAGACAGTGGATCAAACACAACGGGCAAATAACATAAAACATCCGAGGGTTATTATATATATATATATATATATATATATATATATATATATATATATATGTATGTATGTATATACGAAGTAAATGCAGAGTAATGTGGCGAGCAGAGTTGTTCAGACCAGTTGTATCCAGATGAACTCTTGATCTCAATTTTATCAGCAATAAGAATTTCCTGGTCGACCCATGCAGGGCTGCTGTAGCGCCCGTCGACTTCTCATCTTCGCCACCAGAGTTCGAAATGCAAATCTCATCCTGTGAACTCTACTTAGATCACATCCCGTCGAACTGGAGCCGGGAGGCCATAATGATCGTCAGGTCCGCGACTGCCTGTATTTCTTACTCGACAGTCTTGCTGGGACTTCTAACTTCTTCACCTGCATCGAGATTGCGAACTTAACAAATTGTTTTTCGGCGCAAATTATCGTCTACAGTAGGCGTATATGTAGACTACAGCAGATCTATAGGTTAAGTCTGCTTACTGTATACGATTCCCAGGCGAGTATCATAGGCCTAGAGTAAGCAGACTTAACCTGCTGTAGTCTACATTGACCTACTGCAGACAATAATTTGCGCTGAAAGACAATTTGTTAAGCTCTATAAGTTTCCTATGAACGTCATTATTAAAACTCTCACTAATTCTCACAAAGTAACTGTGCTGCCATCAATGATAGATCTAACTGCCTATTGTCCTTCCTTATTTTCGATACTACATGTCAGGGCTGCAAACATGTTGGTTTTTGGTTATTTTTTTT
The DNA here is from genome assembly GCA_959347315.1 of Bimastos eiseni. Taxonomy (NCBI): domain Eukaryota; kingdom Metazoa; phylum Annelida; class Clitellata; order Crassiclitellata; family Lumbricidae; genus Bimastos; species Bimastos eiseni. The sequence continues at coordinate 18,993,148 of OY365811.1, forward strand.
TAAAACACAAAACACAAAAATGGCAATTTTTTGTTTTTTTTTGTTTTTTTAAATATATTTTTTAAAATTTACTAATGTTACCATTATATTGTTAATCGTGTGTTATTCAGTCGGAAATCAAGCTAAATTAATTATATAACAAGTCGGAGTTCTTTGTCATGCTCTGTTTAATTGATGCTTTTTATAACAGAACTGTTATGACAAATCCAACGGAAAACTAAAAAACACCAAATAAAAAAAACCCAAGAAATCAAAACCCAACTTGTGATTTTTTTAAATCTTGGTTTTGTGCACCTCTGCTACATGTATGGATGACCAGTCATTTCGTCGCAGATCATTTCGTTGCATTCATTTCATCCCATTCACTTCGTCGTATTTTTAAGACAGACAAATGGGTGGGCTATGGGGAAGAGGCAGGAAATGTGGCAGAGGCAGGGCAGAGGCGGGGAATGGAAAAACTAATGCTATGAACTGAATAATTGTTCAAAAAGAAGTGTTTTCTGCGATGTTTCGCAAGTATTGTGGAGGATAAATCTTCTGCAGCCGAAACTTCGGCCGTGATGCAAACGATAATGTTACTTCTACTTCCGAACGCGCAAAACATATGCGAGCGAAGACCTCTGCGCATGCGTAACCTTTGGCGCATGCGCACTCTTAGAAACACCTACAATTTGTAATATGAGTCGTGAGTGTCGAATATGGTCAGGTTATGCGTTGTGAGGGTCGTTTAGTGTCAGGGCGTTTTTAATTTGCGACGAAATGATCTGCGACGAAATGAACGGTAGCCCCTGTATCACGCATGTGCTTAAAAACTCTAGACTAGGTGTCATATATCATCAGCGCATCATTCTCTTTTCTGTTCTGCCTCTCTTAATTTCTTACTGACTACATTAAGTGCAAACTTCTATTATGCAACACGAGCAAAAGCACAGTGGACCTACAATTGGAGTAATCATACTGCCTTTCTTTGTCGTGGCGCAGAGTCCTTGTTCGATACCCGTATCCCCCGTATGGTTGACTCGTCCTTCCTTCGCTGGGGAGCGGCGTTTGTTAAATTAGATGTATAACGTAATTGGCGCCTTGCATGGCTGCCGACCGTTGTATATATATATACTGAATTGTCTAGTACATAAAAATGTAATAAATTTATAAATTAGGGCCCATTCATATATTACGCCCTCCACTTTTGCACTGCGTAAATTTTTTGGACCTCTCCCTATGCAAACGTACATCTGAGCTTTAACCCCTTTAACAAAGGTTAAATAGCTAAATGCACATCTATACTACATTGATTCTAGGCCAGGCTACTATTTTTTGCATCATTTTCAACAGCTAAATTTTTTTAGCTATAATGAAGAAATAAAGTTTTAATGTTGCACAAAATGTCATCCACTATGTAAGATAATCATCACCTTGTCACCTTGTGCCGTCAGTTCGTAGTGCTCCAGCGATCATCATGGTAAACCTTGTCCATCGTCCTCTATTCCTCACCGCATGGCTTAACGCCTCCAGACTCAACGCTGTCCTTTCTTGTATTTCATCCATCCACCTCATTCTTGGCAGGGATGTAGTCTCGAGACCGCGGTCTTGGTCTCAAGACGGTCTCAAGGGCTGAACGCGCAAAAGTTCAGATTGTCGGCAAAACTGTTTTCTTGGCCATTACAAGATTAGTAACAAAATTAGCAACAAAATTAATGTTTTAAGCGGGTTATTCCGTTTTGGCGTCTTAATAAATTGAATTGTTTATAAAAAGAGTATCGGTCTTGGTCTTGGTCTCGGATCATCGGTCTTGGTATTGGTCTCGAACCACTCGGCCTCGGTTTTGGTCTTGGTCTCAAGGTTTTGGTCTCGTGCCCTAGACTGATTCTTGGACGCCTTCTTCTTCTCGCTTTCTCCCCGCAACCCAACCCAGCATCATCTCCTTCTCAATCCCATTGGTTCGCCTCACATGACAGAAATACACCAACTGCTGTCTTGTCGCTCTCTGTTGCGAAGTTAAGCTTCCGCGCAATTTCTTTTGGAGCACTGAGTTATTTGTCTTTCATCTATGCCCACGTTGGCCCCAGCATCTTTCTCCATAGCCACATTTCACAGGCACGAATTTCTCTGCAACATCTTTGATCACGTCCATGTTTCGCAGCCGTACATAATACTATATGAAATATCGACGCTCTCACCAGTCTTGCATTTGTTGTCATTTTCACATCTTTATCTTTCCATCGTACAATTTCATTTAAAATAAAATTTTCATCAATGGGGCGCGGTGGCGGACAGAGCACTCATCATCATCATCATCATCATCATCATCATCATCATCATATTTCTATATTTTATCCAGATCACGCAATGATAGCTTGCTCGTTGTCATCCTTCTTTTGACTTCCTTATTACAGCGACCATTCCTTTCCACTCTCGACCCTAGAAGTGAGAAGCCTGAGACGACGACTTCCATTTCCCATCCCTCCGTGGTCATGATCTTGATTTTCCTTATAATATGTATATATTATATATATATATGTTGAGATCTATATCTACTTTCTCACTTTCTCTCCTTAATCTTTTAAATCATATTTGTTTAATTTTATTTATTTATTTATTACCCAAATTTGATACCGCCCTTCTTCCAACATTTTTTGCTCAGAAGTGCGCATGCACACACGCCTCGTTGGCGCAATTGCAGAGCAATTTTGCGAGAAGGACTTGCTGAAGGTCCCTACACAGTGACTCCCCGGACGAAGGTTGGACCAGCTTGTTCAGCGCACACTGAACGTTACGGGCTGACCGCTGTAACCGATCGGCCACTGTGCCATATATAGGCCTAGGCGTAGTTATAAATAATTAGACAGATATATTTGCGCACCTAGGCCGACATCTTTTCAAGACCCCTCCCCACCCTAGCACACGCGTACGCAAAATCGCCGAAATCCGAAACCCTCCCTCCCCTAAATGCGTGCGTAATACGTTGATGGGCCCTTAGCAATCAGTCCATTGGTAGATAAACTATTGTTTATAGACCTATGCAGTCATGTCATTTATATATAGCACATACATGCAGCACTTACCAATTGTGGCATTGTTGTACCACCGTTCGTTTACAAGAAACGTCAATTAACAGTAAGTAGACTTTTAAAACATTCACTACGATATTTGGGGGCCCCTCAAAATTCGGGGTCCAAGGCCTTCAGTCCCTTTAGCGCTATGGCTAATCCATCCCTGCTTCTGGGGCTAATGTTAAGTCACTAAAAATACTTTATGAGTTGAGTATTAAACAACAGAGGTTGTATGTTGTTGTGTTTGTATAGCTAACTTATTGATAAGTTTTAATGATCATCAAAACAGGATTTGAATTTAGGCTTCTATCGCTGAATTGAGATAGAAAGACAGACATAAGTCGAGAGGGAGAGAGTGAGGGGGAGAGTGACAGGCAGGAGCGTTGCGAGGGGGCGAACCGCCCCAGGTGGCACTTGTCCAAGGAGCGGCATTTTCGGTAAAAATAAATAAAACAATTATTGTTTTATAAGTTGCATTCTTCAAGTTTCTTGTTGCTCTTGTCTAAACCTGGCACAGTGATTTTTAGCTTTTTCTCGACTAAAAACTAACATGCATGATATACCGAGTACCATCGACTTGATCGAATGACACCTAGTGTTTATAGACATCAGAACAGTCCTCAGGTTATTTGGCGCCCTGTAGGCAGTCATCTATATAATAGCGCCTCACCCCCGTTGCATAAACAGTCAGATGTGAGAAAATATATGGTCAGGCACACACTGTACGGGCACATAAGAATGTTCTTGTCAAAAACATAAACGATTCTGGTATAAGAAAATTAATAGGGGGAGAGCGTAAGATTCAATGAGATTGAATATCGTTGTTGGAATTGGAATTAGCCTAAAACTAGTTTTTAATAACTAATTTATGAGTTCTTTTTGTATCATCATAAAATTTTATTCCTGAAAACCGTCTTTTATTCATGAAATTCCACATTTTCCCCAAAAATTAGGCGCCCTCAAATTTGGCGCCCTAGGCGGCTTCCTGTGTCGCCTATTCCAGGAGTCGGAACTGATAGACATGGCGCAAATGAGAGGTTAGACATTATTATTATTATTAAATTTATTTCACTCGATAGGTGAGAAAGTAATGGCGAAATTAAATTAAAAACTAGCGTCCTCTTGCGATTATTATAAAACAAACTTGCAGCTGACAAGATCATCTGCACTGTTTTGTTATATTTATTATTTTCATCTAAACTTGATTTTAACTTACCAGTAAAATGTGTTTACATTGACTTTAGTTATAACTAAAAGATATTCATTTATTTTGCGATTTTTTTTACTGGTGTACGTTATTAGATTAAGTTTACTGCGTTTAGTAGCGGAAGTATCCAGGAAGTATGACTGCCCAGTGCCAAGTGCCTGCAGCCTATATCCATGTTTAATATTTCTGTTTAGTGGGAATGATAGTTTGAACCATACCGTATCCGTCATCTGCATCATATATTACCAATTACTAGTCTATTCTAATTACTATACTTTGGCCTACTATGGACCTATCATGATTAAATGATATTAATTAGGATTTTCTTTTCAACATGTGGAGAGGTATATTAAAAGTGTTACTGCTTTATTTTAATTTTATGTGAACTTTATAATTTTAGATCTAGCCTTCAAGACGTTTAGTAACTTTATTGTGAGGCTTGTTTTACTATTTACTTTATCAGTGGTTTGTTTCTTAATTGATACCATCTAATTCTATTTTCTTAGTGTTATATAAAACGATAGCGCAATTTTAACTAGTCAAACAGTTTTAATTTTGACAGTGCGTGCTATTGCTGATGTTGTTACTAATTGTATGAATAGAATAACCACAATGTATATAATCAAAACACTCAAAAGAGGCGTCTAATGCTTATCTCCACCTTTGTGCATATCCCGGGATATGCACAAGAATAAAGTGATGGAAATAATAGAAAGGGGCGGCATTTTGTACCTCCGCCCCAGGCGGCACTTTGCCTCGCTACTCCACTGGTGACGGAGACATAGAGAGAGATCGAGATCACTATTTGCTTATGTTATTTGCTTGTATACGAATGCCTATTTTTACTGTTTCCATGATGTGTCACAGAATGGGTTGTATGCGGCGTTCATCGGTAGCTTCGTGTACGTTGTGTTTGGATCGTCGAAGGACATCACCCTAGGACCCTCAGCCGTCGCTTCTCTTCTGACTGCGCTCTTCGCCACTTCGCCCATTCCTAACGATCCCTCCGTTTCTATAGTCCTCGCTTTCTTTGTCGGATTCATCTACATCGTCATGTCTCTGTTCGGATTAGGTAAGCTATAGAATCGATATGCATAGGTCTACAACACGAACACATACAATACATGCATACTTGTTTTGATCCATGGGTCAAAGGCACGTTGGTGTCCAATGCACTCTGCAATGCACTCTGTTTCTATATACCAAGATCGCTGATTACAATCCATGCAGGGTCAAAGACGTAGGTATCTACGTCAACCCCGATCCTTTATCCAGAGTCTGTCTGTCTGTCTGTCTGTCTGCCTGTCTGTCTGTGCATTGGATTTCTGTCGTCTTGTTTCTTTATGGCCGACTTACATGTATCTGCATTCTGCACCCATTCAACCGACCTTTCTGTTGCTTTCATGCTGGGGGGGACAGACATTGCCGTTATAATCAGAGGCGAGGTATAAGCGGTTTAACATCAGAGTTCTCCTCATCCTCCTCTCTCTGATCCTCTCTCGATGCAACACTGACTCTGGGCAGTGGGGCTATCTTTATTATGATGGTGACCTGATCTCGCCATGCCGCAACTCTGTCAATGGGTATGCATATAATATATATATATATATTTACGCTATTTCAAGGAGGTGGCGCTATCACCCCTCTGCACCTTGGTTGAGTTACCGCTGTTGTTATATGTCGGGGACAAACATATGGCTAATTTCGCAGCTACCCTTCATACTGAGGGATATTCCTCTACCTGCCACCTGTGGATGCGCTGGGTTGCAGTACAGCAGTGTTTTAGCAATGCCTCAGCATTTGCTAACACGCAGTTTACATGCATACAATGTAATCAAACATTTATATCGCGTCCCATCAGGATACCTACTCAGAAGCGCTCTATGCGCTGGCTGGCCTAAATGATGCCAAATGTAACTCCATGCAAATAAAAGACATAAGAGGCGCCCTCACGCTGCTCTGAATCAAACAGAAGAGCATGTCTTTATCTATCGAGTTCGTTTTGTTACCGTAAGCGCAAATAGTACAGTTTTAATGGAATGGTATATTTGCAGCTAGCAGAATGGAAAGGACGGTACATGCTGTGGTAGGTAGGACGGTAGGCTACATGCGGTGGGATAGTAGGTAGGACGGTACATGCTGTGAGATAGTATATGCGACGGTACATGCTGTGGGATGGTTACGATTGTAGGGTAGGACGGTACATGCTGTGGGATGGTAGGTAGAACGATCAAGTTAGGACGATCAAGTTTATTTAAGGATGTTTGTATGTATCTGGCTATTTCTAAAGCGCCTGTTTATGACGTCAAAAGGGCGCTTAACAAGAAATCCAAAACGAGTTTTTGCTCATATATACCAACATGCATCCGTCTATACATTCATGCATACATACATACATACATAGCTTCTGCGAATGTCATCCGCCTTTGTTGGTTGATTGATCGACTGCTGCGTCATTTTGACGAATGTTTTCACATCAATACAGAATTTGCTCATTAACTTCGAACACGCTTTGAGTTTACTAGTGCTAGGTTTGCTTACCGGACTTATTCGTTGGCTTTGCCATTGATTTTGTGCGTTTGAGAGGTATTTTTCGCAAGTTGCCTAGACCGTGTGACCGCATCATACCATCATCCTTTCAGATGCATACGGTCGAGTCAGCCACGTGGACCGTGTGCACCTCTGTTGCCTAGTGTTTTGTCTCTGTGGAGGACGGCTGACGCGGCCATTGGAGTGACCTCGACCGATAGTCAACCTCAGATGGCTATTCATCTATATCGACCAACTAGCAGCGAATGCCTTTCCTATGTCCTCCTTCTGCCTCGACGAATATCCGGTATCCGGCCGTGCGTCATCCTCCACAACATTGTCAGGGCCATACCGAGCTATATTTGCACCCTGTGCCTAGCTAATTGCGCCCTGTGCGTAGCATCGATTTGGCGCACCCACATTTTGAAAATAGTGCATTTTATGGAATAAGAAGTTATTTCATCCTGAAATTTGCGCCCTTTCCACATTTTCGTCTTGGGCCTAGGCCCCGCTGGGCCCCCTCGGTACGGCCCTGAACATTGTACTCGTGTCTGCGAACACTGTCACCAGGCGTGTACCCTATCGATGCAACTTGACCCAGAGGCTCGATCTGAATATCCATAGGGGCCGTCCATAAAGTACGTCACGCTATTTTTGACCATTTTTAACCCCCCCTCCCTCCCGTCACAAACTGTCACAAATCTCGGACCCCCCCTAAAGTACGTCACACTTTCGAAAAAAAATTTTTTTAAATTAACACCTAATTAAAATTTAATCTAAAACACACTTCACTATTAAACTGTATTAAAATATAAAATTTCCACTTAAAAGAACTATCACATTATTAAAATGACTTAGTAGAATAGTCAATTGTCAACAGTTGTCACAGTTATTCATTGAAGCAGTAACTCAATCTAGATTGAATTTGAAAACAAAAATTGCAAAAATTAGACTAGACAATTATATAATACACATCATTTATCTGCTGCCTTTTCATTTACAATAGGTGAGGTCAAGTTTTAGATAATCTTCCGATTATGCAATCTTTTTACACAGGATAAGAAGTAGATTAGCGAAACTTGACCTCACCCAGTAATTAAATAATAAAAAGGAAACAAAATAATTTGACTAAAAAAAGACTAGATTGACAAATTATATGACAAACTCTTATGCTATATTGAATCTGTTTATTTTGGGCCTGTGAATTATGTTTAATTCAAAAATATTCACAAGACATCATCCATCCATGGTGAAGTGAAGTGTTCATCCATAGTTACGACTGGCATCAATCTTTCACCATCATCGTTTCCTGGAAGGATAATTGCAGACAGATCAACTTCATCCTCATCTAGCCACTCAACATCCTCTGAATGTGCATTTTCTCTTCTGGCAATAACTGCCATGAGTTCTCTTTGCCTTCTAGCAGCGATTCTCAAAGGACGGATGCGTTTTATCTGAGTTAATTCTGGAACAGTTTGTGTTGACACATTCTCCCGACCCCGAGCTCTGTGTTGTCCTGCATGTTACTTCAACATTGTTTGTGAGGCAAAGTATAAGTGACATACTTTGCAAATTCGATCAAGTAAGCTGGTCTGCAAAGATGAACAATAAAGATCATATGGTTGTACTTTGAAAACTCCTGTTGATCTCGGCATAATGTCATCAAATTTGAGAGTTTTTGCCACAAACAATGAAGGAAATTTATGAGAGTCTGCATCTGCTCTTTCTGAAGCTTTGAGTCCATCAGTTGTTTGGTTGATTGGGATTGGAGGAGGAAAGAATCTCGAAGGTAAAACATTGAAATATGAGCTACGTACTTTGTCGCAACATTTTATGTCCTGACATTTCACAATTTGAGTGAAATATTGGCTGGTGCGAATATGATTGTCAAACCATTCCTGATCCTTCGATATCAGTCCTGCTGCATCCAATTCAGATTTATCAGAGTTGATATATTCTACAACTGTTGGAAATTGGTCAACAATCACATGTGACCAGATTTCAGCCAAAGTTTCACCTGCAAACTTGAAGTTTGTTCTTTCCAGATCCTCATTGATTGTTCTGCCCTGCGAATCAAGGTGACTGCCATAATGTTCATGTGGCAATATGACACCAGACAGTTCTCTGCTCAACGGAGCCATTCGACGTTCCACGCGATTAAAAGCACTTCTTCCCGGTGCATTGGTTGCAATGAATAAGGCATCTAGATTATTTTTAGCGAAGTGATGGATTGCAACGTCAATGACTTTTTGATAGCGAGGATTTTCGTCTGGCCCTCCATCCACTGTAAACACAACAATAGGCTTGATCACCTTGTCTCTTTCATCTCTTGTTATTGCATCAAATTCATCCAAATTCAATAGTCTTTCAAAGTCTAAGCCATGAGCAAAAGCAGAAGATGACGAATGCTTCCCTGATCGTATTGCAATGTATGTTGGACCCGAATAGCTTACAACTTCCGGTTTTCCTAGTCCATCTTTTTCAATGCGAATTCCAGCATAAACTGATGGAATAAGTTTGTGTTTGGCTGCAACAACCCAATCATGGTCTGGTAAACTGACTCAATATTCCACATGCATGAGCAATGGTGCCTGTTTATTCGCTGCAGTCAATCCTATTGGAACTCGTGCTTTATCATCCTGGCTAATGAAGCATACTTCGTTAGGTCCGAGCACTGATGATAATTCTTCTAAATGTCTCAATGTGGCTGTGCAGAACTTTCCATCGATGTGTTTGGAGTGGGAATCGTTCTGAGATCGGATTAGCTTGACTGGTACTGTGGAAACGTGTCTTTTCCCTTCTAATGTCGAACTTCGTCTTGGCAACAATCGAGTGTAAACGGTGCTCCGGCTGACATGGAATCCATCAGTGTTAAGTTGCTCAGTCAATTGGTCTAATGTTCTAATACTCCTGTATATGTCACTTTGTCGTTTTTCATGTGCAGCCGACCCATGTAAAGCGATGTCGACAATTGCTTTGAGAAACAATGGTTGATCAATTTCTATTGCAGGACGACCAGTTTTTTCTCTTATTTTCAAAGCATTGCTGAGTTCAGGGTTCTCTGCACATATCCTTGCCAATGTTTCTTTCTTTCTCAACCTGGCTTTTTGCTGTCTTTCTTGTTCCCTTTGTTTCTTACTCAATTCCTTCTCCAATTCATCTACTTTTCTCTTCTTTTCCAACAGTTCTGTTTCTTGATCTTTTGTGATAAGACCACTGTGTTTTCTTTTATATAATCCAACCATGTCGCTTTTTATCAAATCAATTTCAACTTTGAGTTCATCTTGAACTTTTGTTTTATATTTTCCGACATCTTCATTCTTGGATGTAGTGGATGTAGATGGATTGCTTTCAACACTTCCACATGCATGTTCCTCGACAAGTGATGATTTTGTTGGACGTATATTAACGTCTGGCACAGTTGATGTTTGAAGCAAAGCGTCTGGTTTCAATGCTTGTTTCACCCAGAAAGTCATTAACGTTCCTATTTTCTGCTTTGCAATTGCATCATATTCTTTTAAAAGTGATTCTACTTTCTCAAATACATTATCATCAGACTTTATTCTTTTCCATATCTCATTAACTTCTTTTTGGCAATCTGCTTTACTCGTGGTTAAGTGTGCTTTAACATAAGCATTATAAAGTGATGTATACAAGTTTCCTTTCTCCATCCTCACACAAGATTTTTCAAATATAAACTGAACAATAGCAATTAATATCTGAAAGTAAATATTATCAAAGAAAATTTTTATTAATGATTACAATTGCATCAAGTATTTGTAATATATTATAAGTAGTTTTTAATTTTATATTAATATATATTATATTAATACTTTGTTTTTTTCACAACACCCTCGTAACAACCCGCGAGCCCTTGGCCTCAGGCTTTTATGACTCTAGGGTTGTTACAGCGGGCAGTATGAATATTTATCCATGTGTTAACCTCTAATAAAAACGAAATTATAATTTAGATTTTCTTTCACCCCTTTACTAACTAAAAAATGGAACAGTCCAAATTCAAATGTTTCACAAAATTTTTGAAAATTATTTTTAAAGCTATTAAATTCTACTAAAAAAATAAAAAATAAATTAAAAATAAAATTAAAAAAACTAAATGTGTGACGTCACACATGGCCTGACCCCCCCCCTCCCCTGTCACAAACTGTCACACTTTCTTACACCCCCTCCCCCCTGGAGCGTGACGTACTTTATGGACGGCCCCATACCATCCGTCAGCTGTCGACGTGAATCCGTTGGTTGGTTCCACGCTTGTGCGCTGACCCACTACTGATGCCTTTCAGCTTACTGTGCTGTTTTGCTAATTGTTGTGACATTCGTTTAAACTCACATTCAACATCACAATAGGCCAGCGTAGAGAGCGCCTCTAAATAGTAATTATGTGAGTGACGCATTTTAAATCTAGAAATACAGTACAATACAATAACCCTACATACATGTATACAAGGCCTATGTATAATTTACACATGTTTTTTTTATTAATGTCAATAAAGCGTTGCTATTCTACTCACAGGATTTTTCATGGATTTCATATCCTATCCGGTGCTGAAAGGATTCACATCAGCAGCTGCTATTACAATTGCCATGAGTCAAGTGAAGGTATGTATAATTTCATTATGAATAGTTATACAATCACAATTACAATAGGCACAAGCAACAGGTAGGGCTATATACATCGTCAAGTTCACTGGCACTGGGGAACGGACAAATGTACATTTCCCGGTGCCAAAAAAGTAAGGGCAATATTATTGCCACCAATGCAATAATATTTCCCTTAGATAGTTGCCCTTTGCCAGACCAGGACAATTGCCCCTCTGCCCTGGCTAGGTCATTAGCTTGTCCAAAGGTCTAATAGGTACCAACCAAGAACAAGCCGTATTGATGATAACGCTTGTCACTTTAGCTAACAATAGTCTAATAGAGAATCGTTGGCGACAGATTTTAACGGTAGATGTTAATAATAATTATTATGTGTCACTAACTGTATTCAGTATTTATGCATCTAACTAAAGAATGAGAAATTGATAAGTTAACTTGTCCTTTGACAGAATGTCGGATTTGTTTGATAAATTGAAACCAATAAATCAATTCATTTGCTCTCTGATTATATATATCATATATATATGTACAATTATATATATATACTAGCTGGGGTACCCAGCGTTGTCTGAATTAAGAAGCACCGAGAATGGAAATGTCTTTGACCCCTGGATATCCTTCCACAGGTATACCTGTCTTTCGTGTTTACGAGGTTTTGTTGGTTTGCCAAGTGTAGTACCTCGGAACCTGTGAGTACGGTAGTAACTCCTGGCGACTGAGAAGGAAACTTTTCTTTTATGTGGACTCCTTAGGGTAGTTGTTGGACGCCTGAGAGAAGTTTTTGACCCTGGCGACCAGGAAGACGGCGGCCGCGGGGTTCACCAACCCCTCTACTGGGTGTCCCAGGTGTTCCCCGAGCCAACGGCGAAGGTTTCGAGTCAACAGCTCTAAAACTGTGCAAATGCATGGCCGGACAGACAGACACACAGAATCTTCTCTTTATAAATATACACATATATATATATATATCTTGTATGACATGATAATTAGTCGAGTGTAAGACATTGACCCCAAACAATTGACCTCCCATGATAACATAATATATGTTATCATCGTACTTATAACATCTTGTTCTTGGTGTGTACGATCAAGCCGTTGGGCGAGCTTATGGGCATACCGGGTGGGGGGGGGGCAATCGTCCTAGTCTGGGGCGATTGTCCTGGGGAGTAAATGTCCGTTCTCCACCACTGTCAACCACAAAACAGATGAAAACAGGTATCAGAGTTGTTGCCAGTGTTGGGCACGAGACCAAAACCTCGAGACCAAGACCAAGACCAAAACGGAGAGGTCCAAGACCAAGACCAAGACCAATACTCTTTTTTATAAGCAATTCAATTTATTAAGGCGCTAAAACGGAATAACACGCTTAAAATATTAAATTTATGGCTGACGAATATTAATCTTAATAATGGTCCAGAAACAGTTTTACCTGCCAGTCTGAACTTTTTCGGGTTCAGCCCTAGGCTTCAGCCCGAGAATATCACACTATAAATTACTTACTACAGTATGCGAGAGGTAAATACCTTAAGACATCTGAACAAGTAGATTCACGTTCCGTTTGAATGATGTAGGCCTCGTTGTGCTCGGAATTGTAGATTAACAGTGATTTCACCAAATAATTATTAGATTGTTCCAAAACCTTAAAATTTGTGAAAGCAAATTTTTAACTGCCTGGTTCCTTTGCAAATGCATTTTTTGTCCATAGTAAGAGGTGCATATATATAGATGCCACGGTCAGCAAGTCATAAATCGCTAACAAGCGCATTGGGCCTAAACATCAGGTGTCTCTAATAATCGATAATAACGGACAAATTTAAAAGAAATTGCTCTGATACGGCAAATGACCAAGAACGCTAACCTAAGACGAAGGCCAATCACAAGACCGTTCCTTTGAGACCAAGACCAAGACCAAGACCGACGCAGTCGAGACCAAGACCATGACCGATGGTCCGAGACCAAGACCATGACCGATGCATTCGAGACCAAGACCAATACCGCAGTTTTCCGATCTCGAGACCGTCTCGAGACCAAGACCGCGGTCTCGCGACCACATCCCTGGTCGTTGCGTGTTAAGTATTGTGCGAATATGATGAAGCATGTTCGATATATATTCTTCACGCGCACTGAATCGGTCAATAATTGTTCCCCAAGTCTTTCCAAGATCAAGACCAGACCACGCATATTAGTGTAGTAAAAAGATAGGCCTTCAGGGACTGCATAGGACTGCAGGGAACCATTGCTACAACCTGGCAAGTCAATTTTTATAAAACTACCCATGATAACCAACACAGATTAACTGGGTTTTCCCGAGAATGCATCCAGAAGGTTTTCGACGACATCCTAGCACCAATGTCTGGTGCATTTTCTTCAGCCCGGCCATGGATATAATTGTATGCCTGAGAGTGATCAGCGTACTGATGAGGAGCAACTGCAGTGAAAAAGACATTGGTTTATATCAGCAGTTTAGAGGACATAACGAAGTGGTCTAAGAATGGAACTCGATCAGTAATGCGTTGTAGACCAAGTGAGACCGTGGATTGAGTCTACGCTCGCCCAAAGAGGAAGAAACGCAGCAACAACAGAATGCAACCTTCATATCCAAACGATATTTCAAGGCACGTCAATAGAACCTCATGGTCAACAGTGTTGCACTCACGTCTAGAAGGACAACGATCGTTACAAGGTCAACGTAGGTCAACCGACAAAATGATGTGTGCAAAACATAAACCCACGTATTAGAACAAGCATTTCTAGCCTCAACTGTTTTCTAGTATAGGAAGGAGCTTTCCTCTTTCCTCAAAAGTTTGAATTAACTGCACAGATGCATAGTGATAAAAGTTTAAACAGATAAGTTGTGCTCGGAATTGACAGTGGTCAATATCACAGGTGGTCTTTCCTGTCTGGTTAGAAGGGTAACCATTGAATCACTGATGAACACACGACTGTAGTTACTCATTGACTGTCATTAACTTCTTGAACGTACATACTCTGCTTCGCGAGAATCTACGAGTGCAATAATTTCGATGATACCGAGATTCGAATGCGACAGCAGCGACAAATGACGATCTGTTCTAATCTGCCCAAACGAATACTATAGGTGACTGTAGATATTAGACACAATCAATCTTTGATATCATCGCCTGATGTAGTATAATTTTCTCTCTCTTCCGTCAAGCTTGAGCCGACGATGAAGCCCTAATCTGATACCTCCAGGCACGTCTGTCTCTGATTCTTTCCACTGCGTCTGTTATGGTCATTTTTTTACTTCATCATGACTCTGTTCCCACACTTGCATAGTACAGTTTTCTACTCTGTGATATTATCATCAAGAGACGACAATATAACGACCCACTTCTGAGAAACTGGGACCGATCGCTTACACAATGCAGTTTGCCCTATTACATAAGAACAATGAAGACGTAAAAGTAGGCCTAATCGATAAGAGGCGGTGGCAGAAGACGAGCTCACGTGACTTCCACGTCGCCGATAGTAGTAACTGACGTCGTTTGTCTTGTATGGAGATTGGTTCCAGTATTATTGTAACTCCTGCAATCCATGCATCAACTTCGTTAGGGAGGAAAGGTCGGTGGTGGAGCAATCTCGGCGGAACGACGTACTGAGTCAACCTTTCGAAGATGGTCCGTGGTTGCATATGATGATTGCATGGAGCTTCTTGCGTAGATGGAGTCATTCTGTTCACATTACCAATCGATGTCTCTGTCTCATTGGAAGTTAGTTCAGCTTCGTTTCAATCCACGCCGTCGAAGCCGGCAAAATACGGCATCAAATAACGGATGTACTGCAATCACATTTCTAAAATGTGGAACCCCACAGCCGAATTTCTGAAGTGGCGCTATATAATTTTTGATTGAAATTTTGATTACAAGCAGTCATGTAGACATAATTATACTGATTATTAGGCCTATTCTAAGTGATTTTTAGACATAATTATACTGATTATTAGGCCTATTCTAAGTGATTTTTAATATTGCCTTTGTGTAGGATCTGCTCGTTCGGTTACAATTTAGTTACGTTGTAGCCTAACTGATTGAAAGGTGACGTGTTGCAATCTGTTGCATAGCACTTTGCCTGAACCTGTTGTCTAATTGTACTGTGGTCAATTTTTTCTAGAAATGGTGGGGTCAGAAGGGCGTTCCAAGAGACTTCATCCCACAGCTTTACTGGACTGTTGCCAAGATACCAGAAGCCCGGTAAAGGTTTTTACTCTTCCACTACAGGATTATTCTAGCGAACCTAGTGACTTGTATCATAATAATGCCCAATCATCAGTCTATGGTTGCATTCACAGATTTGATTGGAGAAGCCAGATCTAAATCAGCTGATAAGTCAGAGAAACTAGTAATCAAGCTATGAAGCAGGCCTACTTGCAGACGACAAAACCCATAAGATGTGAGCAAGAACGAGAGTTAGTTCGGCAGATTTTGAGTGAAAAAAGCTAGAGCATACGCGAAGCCGGCGAGGAAGGCATCTCAGGGTGCTACAATTTGTCATTCGATACGATAATAAAATACATACTATAATCGTGTCTATAATTAATTAAAGCTGACGCGCAGCAGTATGATTAGGCCTACAAGTCATAGTATGAATGCATGAATAAAAGTCACCATTACAGAAGTCGAATTTAACTGTATGGCAGCCATACAAGACGGCAATCTGTCTTACTGCTCATTTTACAAGCGCCATCCATCGAGTCAACCTTAGTGAGGGTATCGTGAATCGATCCCGCTTCCGTGCTGATCACCTGCTCTTCTTCATGCCAGACTGTTATCATTTACTTACAACTACCCCTTCCACTACACCCCCGATGACCCAAGACAATAGAAATGAGATCCGAAATGAGACCGCACTATTTATTGGGAAATGAGAAACTATAAATACGGATCTAAAATAATTTTTTTATGAAGTATGATGAGCCACCTGTGGAAGGAAGATTGTGAAACCTGAGTCTAAGAGCCGAAATCTTGAATACACTACACTTAGGGACTAATCAACAAGGAAAAATGTAACAAGGAGCAAGGCATCTTACCGTCACGGTGCAAGATTTATTCACTGCCTGCCATAAGAACATCAGAGACAATGAGCCTGCTGCGTGCCTGATATAATGCACATGGTTTCATCTTTTCAGTTGATCTCTTCCGCAACTGACAATAAGTAGTAGACCTACACTACAAAAGGTTTCGGATTATGATGAATGCAGGCAGAAATGAAGACAAACATGCAGAAGGGCGTGTTGACACTTGACAGTCACGCAGACAGTCTTGAAGACAGGCATGCTGTCACGGTGGGCACAGCGACAAGGTGTCGGGTGGCCTGCATGACTCAGTTGACCCCTACTGAACAATACAACATACGACCAGGGTTGAAGTAAACTGCCGTCGGCTAAGGTCTACCCGTGTACGAGGAAGCCAATGGAGGAGGCGACGCACCCGACCAAAAGCGGATCTAACTGGTTTTCTACAGTCGGCGTAAAGACAAGCTCTAAATACAGTGTCCTGAATAGACACCGTCGTGGAGGGCAGGCAGATCAGATGCTATACGGGCCCTTTGATGTTGGTCCTCAAAGGCCCTCTATTGCGCGGAGGGTTTCAGGCACGCGTATAGTTGTTATACGTGGCAATCAGAATCCTTCGGACGGTGTGAGAGCTATGAACACGATCTACAGGAACTGCCGTTTCGTCAACTTGTATAATCAACGTTATTTCAGATGTATATTTTAATTTCTTTTACTATTAAAGCTTTTTTAATCATGACATTGATCTGAAGTGAATCCGTCTGGACGGGCCTAGCCTTGATAACACAACCAAGGAGGGGGGAGTCCATGACACATGCAGACAGACACGCATGATGTGGCCAGGCTTACTAATCTTGCCAGTCCGTCGTCTCATCTAAGAACGGGATCATTGCATGGTTTCGATGTACCATCAGCCGATGCCATCCCGTGCCTTAGACCCCACAGCACGATGGAAGTTACTAATTAACCATTAATGTAAAGAAAAGTTATTATACAGCGTCCTGCATCCTACTAGACGATCCTTAGCAGTTTTCCGTAGGAAATGCGCATGAATGCCTAATTAATTAAACTTCATCAGTGACATTATTAGCCTTACGCTGGTCATAATCTGACCATAATTAACTCTACGTAAGCTAAACAGTGGTGCTAGGACAAAACATTACCGAAAAAATGTCATTGGACAAAATGTCGTGGACAAAATGTTGCGAACAATATGGTATGAGACGGCACACTATATTGACAATTTTCATTTATTATTAATTATTTAAGTACGATGTAGGATATGATAATATTATATGTAAATGGATGGGGATTGATGAAAAGAAATTTATATGCCTAGGCTATGTTAGTGGAAGCGGGATTGATGAAAAGAAATATTTATGTAAATGGAAGCGGAATTGATAACAAGAAATATTTCATTTTCTGACCGACCGACGTCTTCTTCTGCCTTCTCTCTGCCTTCAACCCGTTCTCTTGATGTCATCGGTAACAAGCAGACCTCTCTGTCCAGATCTTATGACTCTGCGCCATGCATACGAATCGGAAATAATAGGTTCTTGCGCTGCTGGTTCACTGCGTTGTACAACTCACTTCACACATGATTCTTAAGACTACTAAGTGCATCGTATCAATATCTGGAACTGTAGCTGCTTGCCAATTAGCCTAGGCAAGCAGGCAGGTAAGCCATTGTGTACAGAACACGCTGGAAGGTTACCAGGAAGACCACATGCAGCCACATGTGGGTATTACAGTACAATCAGTTTTTGCTGTTGTAGACTGTGGGACTTTCTTCTCGGAGTATGCTGTATTGCGCTAATTGTGTTCTTAAGGGTAGGTAGACTTCTTCTGTCGATGAAAGTCTCTAAACTTTATAACTTATATCTCCTATACCTCATTTGGCTCCCTCTGTCTCTTCGCCTCATCAGAATAGAAAAAACTATCTCAGTCTAACTATAAACAATGGTTGCATTTCATTAAGTGATCAGATTAGAGCAGCACTGTGCTATTCTTGGAGTGACCCACCAAGAGAGGGGCAAGAGGCAAATACCCAGGGGCAAATTCCCTGGGCAAATGCCCAGGGGCAAATGCCAAGGGGCAAATGCCCAGGGGCAAATGCCCAGGGGCAAATGCCCAGGGGCAAATGCCCAGGGGCAAATGCCCAGGGGCAAATGCCCAGGGGCAAATGCCCAGGGGCAAATGCCCAGGGCATGGCAATTTATAGGGTCAATCAGCATATGAAAAATACAGGTATCAGTAATGCAAAATTTAATGATGCATGCTTTTTAAGGTCTTTCATAGCATTGCTGATATTTAACTAGAATATTTAGCTTCAGTTATTTGAATATTACCGTTTTCTTATCATTTTTTGCTTTACGAAATGTGAATTTTCTGCTAAGGGGCCCGTAATTTCTCTACCTAGCTAAGTGCCCGGAATATATTTCTTCCTAGGGACCGGGAATGTCTCTGCTTGGAGGCCCAGAATTTCTCTGTCTAGAGGCCCATAACATATTTCTCTGCCTGGGGGCCCGAAATTTTTCTGCCTAAGAACCTGGAATTTCTATGCCTAGGGGCCAGGAATTTCTGTCTTGGACGCAATCAGTAAAAGTTCCATTTATACGACGCATATAGTGAAGGTAATCTTGTCATGATTAGCAGTTACAAGAATGACTGTGGTATATAAATAGACATAGTTATTGTGTCTAACTGGTTTGTCATCCACTCTTGGGTGTGCAATGAGTACAGACATATGGAAGGTTATAAGTCTCGTCTTTTAGGATCGATCGTTGCTGTGTATTCCAGAAACTCAAAGATGTAAAATGGAAAACGGAATACGATGATTTATCCATTGGCTGGAAAATTGTCAACAAAACAATCTGGATGCTAGGGACTGGTAAGACAAGATCAAAAAGATTCGATGCTCTGTTGATCTCAAGATTTTATTAGGTTAAGGACAGCAACGTATGTTAATATAGGCTCAGCAAATAGCTAAGGCTTACTGATTGGTCAGAAACTGAGGAATGCGATGTAGAAGAACTCACTGAAAGTACATTTATACCCTATAGGAATAAAGGCGAAGTTAGGAAAGCGTTTTGCATAGGCGTTAATTGTCCTATGCTCTAAATAGTCTAACTTGTATAATTTCTTTATCTATGATAACAATTACTGTTGTATTTACTCGTGAAGTAAAGCCAACGCATAATCATGCGCTGTAATGCTCACATTAAACTTGCAGACTTGTAAACTTGTAGGTCGAAACATTTTGGCCATAGTTTTCGCTTCCATAGCGGCGTATATCTTTTTGGAGAACGGAATGCGTCCTTTCTCTTTGACTGGAGATATTCCGCCTGGAATTCCACCTTTCCAGGCACCGTCATTCACCCTGGTAGACAAGACGAAAAACGTGACGTACACACTCAGCGACATGTCTAGTGTGAGTGTCATCTGTTTCACTGGTTCCTAATTGACAGTTTATAGGCCCACGAAGATCAGTCTAACAATATAGAATTAAATCTAAATATAAATCCTTTCATTGTTTTATTATTTTAAATCTAATTATAGAACTCATTTAGGAGTCATTTATTTGGACAAATTGTCGTCACTCGGCGCACCAATCATGACTTTTTATTCCTAAAGTTGTTCACTATAGGCCTATTAGGCCTAAA
The DNA here is from genome assembly GCA_959347315.1 of Bimastos eiseni. Taxonomy (NCBI): domain Eukaryota; kingdom Metazoa; phylum Annelida; class Clitellata; order Crassiclitellata; family Lumbricidae; genus Bimastos; species Bimastos eiseni. The sequence goes on from OY365811.1 coordinate 19,013,245, forward strand.
TATCAGATTTCAATTGCAATTGCCAGTAGACCCATCTTGTGCCCTCCAAAATAGATGACAGAGTATTACTGTTATTTGTATGCATCGAAGCACTTCTATAGGCCTACATGTATAGCGTAATTTTAGAATCTCGAAAGCTATGATACATGGCTCCTTTAACTAACTAGCCCTCTCCCCGTCACCGATTTTGCGTATGACATTTGCCTTCGGACAATTGCCCCCTCTTCCCTATGTAAAGTTTGAACATGGTGTCACCACAGACTTGCAAAATATATTTATCGTCAATGCAAGTTAATGATGATGATGATGATGATTGTGATGGATGATGATGATGATTGTGTTGGGTGATAGACGACGATGACAACGATGATGATAATATTTAGTTTAAATTCACAATGACAAACCGCAGCATGATTACAAGTAAGGTATGAACGTGGTGGACACTTTTATTCCAAGTTATTTATTTAACTTCTATTAAGCAAAATATATATGAGATCAAACCAGTTTCTATTTAATCATCAATCCAACTTCTGTTAAAACAAGAAAATGAGCAAATAGGCCCAATTATCGTGTCACACCAGATACAAATCAAGACAATAATCCATTTAATTGTGCTGCTTCACTAAGGTCAGTTTAATAAGCTATCTAACAAATCAGGCATTCTGCGAAAGAGCAAGTTAAGTTATGAATTTCTCTTTCTCTTGTTCAATTTATAAATACTAAATACAGTCAGTGACACGGATTTATCTGCCATTAATTTAACCATTAATGCATGAATTTTTCCACGGTGCTATTTATTATACACATTATTACTTTTAGTCCTTGGACTAAAAAATAAGAAATCAAGTGCTAAATTAATTCTTCGTGGATAAAAAATTAAAAATAAGTGTCCTTAAAAAGGACGCGATGCATTACAGGGCACAGGTAAAATCCTTTCTAATATTGTGCCAAGTGTGGTATTCTTAAAAAAGGACGCTATGCATTAATGTCGCTGATGCATGACTATTTATTATGAGCTAAAGTGACATGCATTATCATCATATAAGATCCTGTTCTTGGTTTGTACACCGCCATGATGCAAACATATATTCACGTGCTTTTGATTGTATGATCGTACATCAGATATACACACATACAAGCAGGCATATATACTTTTGGGTGAACTTATGGTCTAAGCGGGGTGGCAATTGTCCTAGTCGTGAGGGGCAATTGTCCGGGTGGCAATTGTCCAGTGGGGCAATTGTCCGTTTCCCGCGCTGTGTGGCCATTACCCGGCAGGCATGAGAAAACTGATGAGATCATTCCTATCTCTTTCAGATAATTGGAGTCGGATATATCATTGTGCCAGTTCTTGGACTCATCGAAGCAATGGCCATCGGAAATGTCTTTGGTATTAATGCGTTTATCGTTCTCTGTGTTCTTCGTATGCTTATCTCTCTGTCTGTCTCTGTCTCTGTCTCTCTCCCTCTGCCTAGTTATTTCTGTATGCATGCAATTGGCTTTGCACCTAACAGGCATGCAATCGTTCGCTTTTACAATCTCCTTAGTCAGTCTCATGACATGACCCTAGACTCCTTCTGTCTCACTCTGCGGTCGTTCATTTCGTCTCTACTGTAGACCCACTCTCTTCTTTAATCCCTTCCTCCTTCTCTTATTATTTTCTTCTTCTAGTTATTGCCTTCTTCTGACTTATCCGGACTATTTTTTCAGAAATTACCCTCTCAAGTTCCGTTCACACATGTTTAATAGATCTTGGAGAAATTTGAGCCACTTATTTTGCTTGAATTCTTCTTCATTGTAAACTTGTTTATATTTTAAGCTAGAAAGTTTGGCTACAGAATAGATCCGAATCAAGAGCTGCTTGCATACGGTAAGATTCAAATAATTTGCATGGAATCTTGTGCAATAATAAGCCTGCAGTGAACTACGCAATAATAATTATGATAGACTAGATAATTATAGTTACTATTTCATATGTGACACCCATAGAAGTGATTATATCCACTTGGATGGCTAGGTCAACGCGACGTGACGGCTGTGTTTGTTAAGTTTAACGTATTATGTGATGGGCGCCTTGCATGATTGCCGTTAGTTCAAATTTGACTCATTTGATAACCTGCCATCATCCGTTCATGCTGTACTTGTAATCATACTGCGGTTTGTCAAATTGAATGAAATGGGGACATTATTATTATTATTTTTATTATCAATATTATTATTTAGCATGGAAGGTTTGACGAAAAACATATGGCGTTCCCTCGCTGGGCATTATTATTTTTATTATTATTATTATTATTGTTGTTATTATTATTATTATTATTATTATTATTATTATTATTATTATTCTGCGCAGAACACGGACTTGACATGTAATCACCAATACTCTCTTCCGTCTTCACAATAGGCACAGATATACCTGGAAGAGTCCAAATTAATTCACTAGGGCGCATATCGATTACATACTGATAAGTAAGCAGTGGAAACAAACAGTCGATTAATAATTATGCATGCTTGTGCCTCAACGCAGATTGCGATTCAGACCACAACCTGGTGATACTTACGATGAAACTAAGATTTAAGAAGAAGCGAATGAACAAACCGTTGCTCCTTGATCTTGAACAACTTCAAAATTGCCAGGTTGAGCAACAATACCAACTGGAAGTGAAATACAGATTCAAAGAGCTTGAAGGATTAGAGGAATCCAGAACACCTCACTTAGATCCATTCATGTAGCCAACCGTCGCGAAGCGACGACGGCGTTATGACATGACATATTATTATTATTATTACTATTACTACTATTATTACTATTATTATTATTATTATTATTATTATTATTATTATTTAGCATGGTAGTGTTGACGAAAAACAGATAGCTTGTCTCGAGTGTGTCATGGGTCACATCGGTTAGCCTTCGTCCCAAATCCAACACAAAGTTCAAACCCTCGGAACTCCAAGCACCACTGGACTCCAGTGCCACCGCCACAAAAGCATGGGTTCGTGTGATCGATGCGTACTTTGCTCTCTTGGCGATTGCTGCACGGTTTGCTGCTTTTCCTGCTGCAATTGATGCAGCTGTCAGGTATGAAGACGCATAAGTGTCTGAAACAGTCACATCCCAAGTGAGGCACCTGCCGCATGACCACGAGATGAGTGTCACGCCGTCCGGTCGCTTGTCATCTTTGGTGAGGCCCAAAGGTTACTTCTGAGAAAGGATGCTCGCCCTTCGAAATGATCTATATATTAAGTCAGTGAGCATACTGTGTCGTTGTTGTCGGCCTGCGTTTCTTCTGCATGCCAGACCATGGAGTCCTCTGGCGTCAACCTTCTCGCCACAGTGGCACAGATGAGGCTCACATAGTTTCGTTTCGAGTCGAATTCCAACTGCGATCCTTATGACTTCGTCTGACAATCGGAGACCCAAGGCAGTAACTGGAGGAGCAAGCAACCAATCTCCCGCGTGTGGTGATCGAGAGGCCAGGAGATGTGCCTGGTCGATTGGATTGTTTACGGACGCAAGCAGAGTTGTCCATGCTTTATTTGTCCATCGGCTGTCCCATTCTTTTTGGCGATTAGCGGCCGATCCTATTGGTGGTTCTGCACCCGTTTTATCCAAGCTTCCAAAGCTGCATTTACTACTTCGTCAGATGTTTCAGTTGATTCTGGTGGCAGAATGTTTGCCTGGAGTTCGGTTGTGCTCGCAGCAGATGCCAAGAAGGCAGAAAGTGCCAGCGTAGCAGCACAGTGGATTCCAAGGCCACCATCTTTCACCGGAAGGGATGCCTGGAGCCAGTTCTCATCCGATAACTCCACGTTCAATATAGACGAAAGTCCAGTTCTCAACAGCGAGTCAAATCTGGCAAGACTTGGACAGTCAACGCATAAGGCTGTGCGCATTGTGTAGAGAAGCTATTATTACTATTATATTTGTTATTATTGTTATTATTATTATTATTATTATTATTATTATTATTATAAAGCATGATAATATTGATTAGCTTTATATGTCACTTCATCAAGATGATATGTTAACAGGAATAGGGAACGTACTGACGGCTCTCTTTAGCGGCTATCCAATTACCGGGACATTTTCCAGGTAAAAACAGCATTTAAACTTTATTCACTCATGCAATCAGACTTTGTAGCTAAGAATGTAATATTGTTATAATATGCATGATTGAGATGTCTGACCTGTCTCAATCGTCGACTTATTATCATAGTCAGCTAAGGCTATTACACTGTGGGTTTTATGTGTTGCAAGCGTCCATTGTCATAATAATTCGTCTAAGCCGGTGTCATTCATGAGTGGTTGGTTTCCCTGGTTTATCTCCATTCACATCTTCTGATGATTCACAATCATTCGGACAATAGCACCCGTCCACAGCTGTCCTTTCAACTCCCTCAAAAGCCTTGTGAGTGGCAATAAGTAAGTTGTTACGCAGATACAGATATGCATTTATAAACACAACTTCACAAGCATTCTTGCATAAAATATTAATGTTGACGATGGGTGGCTTCGATGGTTTTAGACCAACTGTATATATATATATGACACTTACAGTGAGATTGCGTTGTTGTTAGTGCGGTTTTATTGACCGTCTATGCCTATGGAATGTCATGCCACTCAATGCTGCGCAGCAATTCCTTCTTTAAAGATAGGTAGATTAATGAATAGCGCACGTAGGAAGTTCTAAGGTGTACCGTACTATCTTTAACTTGCTGCAGTCGTAGGCTCTCTCTCTCTCTCTCTCTCTCTCTCTCTCTCTCTCTCTCTCTCTCTCTCTATATATATATATATATATATATATATATATATATATATTGCGCCTCCGTGGATTCAACGTTGTCCGCCTGACCACTGAGACACAAAACACGACTTCAAAACGACGTTTCTTTGGAATGACTGTAGTAGCAACGAACCAAACGTTTTGTTCTCAAGCGCCCTTTTATGTTATCACCAACACCACGATAAAGATTGTGTAGCGAATAATTTGAGTCATTAAGGGTGCGTGTTTCTGTTTGTCTTTTTTTTATAGGACGGCCGTTGCTGCACAAAGTGGAGTTCGAACGCCGGCCTCAGGAATAGCCACAGGTTCGAACACAATTTATACTTTCTTTATAGCTGCAACGGTGGGGAGCAGACATTCAACAATAACGAGGTCAGGATCGTCTGTGACCACCTCACACTTTGAGCGGTTTAGTTGTAAGCCCAGCTCCATGCATTTGCGCTCTAGCATCAGCAGCGACTATCTGCGCACTTCCTCCCAGGGTGAGGTCATCCAAGTAGCCCATGGTGAGTGAGGATGACAGCTGTCAGGATAGGCTGGAGTTGGAGGCAAAAGAGCAATGGGCCCAAAGGGTCTCCCTGCGGGGGCCAACCTGAGAGAGGAAGCTGAACTCTCCATATTTCAAGGTTGATGGCTCGGAGTATGCGAGATGGCAGAATGGTGCCAGTTCCGGAAGGAATGTGTAGATGGAGCCCAGCATCCGATCCCTGTATAGAGAATTGAAAACGTTAAAAAAGTCTAACTTATTATTACTGTTATTATTACTATTATTCTAAAGTTGGATTGATGATAAATATATTTTGCACTCAACTTCAACATGGGGAGAGCAATTGTCCGGGGGATATCCTACGCAAAATCTGGGTGGGGAGAATTTCCGGGGGCAAATATCCAACACTCGTAATGGCCGTCTTCTTTCTCTTTGTTTTCTTCTTGACAAGCAAAAAAGAAAGGCGGGTGAGAGGGGTGTGATTAGGAAAAGAGATCGCGCTAGATAAAGCAAATGAGACTACCGAAAGAGGCGGCGAGAAGGAGACGTTACCAATGAATGAGTTAGAGGAGGACATGACTTTTACTAGGCAATAAGAGACGTTTAGATCAAATGAAATAGCAAAAGATCGAACCGTCGAGTGTGGGACAATTGCCCCTCGGACAATTACTCGGTGGACAATTGCCCTCCCCCCATTTTGAGTAGGACATTTGCCCCAACCCGGAAATTGCCTCTCTCTATGAATATATGGAATATGTGTGTCATTTCTTAAAACAAGAAAATAAGCAACTAGGCCTAATTATCGTGTCACACCAGATGCACAGCGAGACAATAATGTATTCAATTGTGCTACTTCATTGGTGTCAATTTAATAATCTATCCAACAAATCAGACGTTCTGCGAGAGAACAAGCCAAATTGTCTTACTCTGGAGGGGCAATTGTCTTACTCTGGAGGGGCAATTGTCTTACTCTGGAGGGGCAATTGTCCGGGGCCAATTGTCCTGGGAGAAGTTGTCCGGGGGCCAATTATCTGTTCCCCGAACCGAACCGTCAGCCAGTGTAAGAGCAGCAAGTACAATTTAAAGGAGGCGCAAGAAAGTGAAACATGATTAGCTGAAAGCAGAGGTGCAAAAGCCAAGACTTTTAAAATTCAAAAGTTGGTGTTTTGGGTTTTATTGGTTTTATTTGTTTTTAGTTTTCTTTGGCTTTTGTCTCAACAGTTTTGATGTAAAAAGCATCAAGCACAGCATGAAAAAGAGCTCCAACTCGTTTTTATAATTAATTTAGCTTGATTTCGGACTGAATAACACACAATTATTAATAATATAATAGTAATATTAGTAAATTAAATAAAAAATATTTAAAAAAACCAAAAAACCAAAAGTTGCCAGTTTTCGTATCTTTTGTTTTTTGTAAATACCAAAATTTAGTAACCAAAAAACCAACGTGTTTACAGCTCTGGCTGAAAGACGAGGAGAACGGGACATGACTAGGGTTACCAGACGTCCGGCTAAAGGAGGACTTGTCACATGTCACCCTTTTTGTATTGGGCTGTTGGCTATTAATTTATGGCTGTTTTTAAACGGCATTACACACGCATGTTGTCCCAAAACGAAGCAGGCCGTTTTAACGCAGGACGTTTTTGGCGCAGGCCATTTTGGCGCAGGACGTTTTAACGCAGAAGTACTTGGCGCAGACCGTTTTAACGCAAGGCTTTTTGGCGCAGGCAGTGATGGCGCAGGCCATTTTGGCTGGTGCAGGACGTTTTGGCGCAGATCTTTGATACAATACATATACTTTGATGTCTATCTCTGGATTTGCTTTTGTTTGTTCTCGAATCAACCAGTCGGCGTCTTTGGACATGCACTAGCTTAACTTTGCTTTACCAACAACTATGTGATGCGGTCAATCGAAAATTGCAATCCGAATTCTGGTTGGACCGTTGGATCACTCAAACATTTGGAAATTTGTAGACGGAATTCTTGGGGATCAAAGAGGGCTTTATCTCGTATACGAAAAATTCGTTCATGGGGTCATGCTGTAAACGCAGAAAATACGTCGTTGCTGATGTCAGGGTCAGTACAATCGTTTATAGTTACAGGGAACGATACATAATCGAGTATCTTAAGAGGACATTCGCATAATGTTTTGATGGACTCGTGAGGAGTCGATGGACTGCGACTTACCAAAATGTAGCACTTGGGTTGCTTTGAGCAGTAACCACATTCAAAATTTCTTGTTTGCTTGACATACTGGTTAATTCAGGCCAGGAGTCCGGGATGTGGGTAGACGTGGTGGTGGCGTTGTCAGCTACCATCGGAATAGTCTAACTACGTGAAGGGTGCAGATACCAAACCCTCCTACCAGCGTTGAGTCTTTGGCTGTCTCTGTGGCGTCGCCTCAGGGCCGACTGACCTACGTCCGGGCTCGGAACCGCCGACGGGAGCCTACTTCAGGGAACTCGCCGAGCTGTTTGAACAATTCGTGCTGCACAACACCCAGCTGATTGTGGCGGGTGACCTTAGCCTCCACTTCGAGGACCCGACACTACCTGAGGCGATGGAACAATTTGGGCTGACGGCACATGAGCCTCCCAGAGTCTCACTCCTTGAGTGTCCAAGTCAACCCACCGACTGAGTGGCAGGTGGCTGGCTGGATGTGTTCATCAATCATGCGTGATGACTACCTACTGACGGACCGTGCAGTCTAACCGCCGACTCTATCAGACCATAGCCTCGTCATTGCCACGCTGTCTTTTTTCTGGGAGGCTCATGCTCCGTGCTTGTGTACGTTGAGGGACAGTTCCGTGATTGGAAGGTGCTGGACCGTGATGACTTTCGTCGGGCCCTGGAAACTGGAAGGCATCCCCGCTTTTGCTGACCCAGCCTTATTCGCCGACGTCTCAACTTCTGACCTATATGACATCTACCCTAACTGACGTCATAACGCTGAGGAAGCGTCGCACGGTTTGACACCTTGGTTTGACGCGAAGTGTCGCACATATCGACGAAACGCTCGTCGTCTGGAAGGACACTACAGGCGAACGAAATCAACTAGTAATAACCGTTCGGCCTGGGTGAGTTTGTCCGGGGGATACACCTGCAATACAGGGAGAAAGAGCAAAGTTACTGGAAACGTAAAATCGATCTTCATACCGGGGAGCCACGGAGGCTCTGGACGACCTACAATGATATCCTCTACGCAGCTCTACACGTCAGGACCTCCATCGACTGTTGTACACTGTACAGCAGCGGCAGCGAATGGAGCACGGAATCGACCAGTTTGCTGTGTCGGATAAGTGGATGCGGTCAAGCAGACTGCGGCTCAATCCGGATAAGACCGACTGCATGTTGTGTGCGATCAGCCGAAGGTATACTAACCATGACGCCGGCGAGTTGAGTGAAGCTTCGACTATGGTGCTTGACCTCGGCGTCGTGCTAGAATCTGACTTGTCCGTGAGACCAGTAGGCTTGGGCAAACTAATCGATTAATCGAATTTTGCAGATCGATTAATCGAGGGTCAAACTATATATATAAAACTCGATTAATCGAATAATCGCGATTGCTCGATTACCTTAAATTTTCGATTAGTACGATTAGCTCGATTGTTCTGTGTGGCCGAGGCTCAGAGCTGTATTTGTGTGGCAGAGCTGTACTGCTATCACACGCGTCCACAGGTGTCGGATAGTGGAACGACCTCTAGATATAAAGGTCATTTGCGATATAAGCAGGTGAATCATTCTGACGAATAAACAGTCGCGGGCCGAATGTGGCAAACCTAGCAGAGTATTATGGGGGGACGTGGATTGCACCCGTCCTGCAATAAAAGCCATCTGTGTCGCACAGCCGCTTACACGGCGAGCCCAGGCCGCCCTTCTAAATAGGCCTGATGCCTTCATACCTTGCGAGTAGATCCCACCCAAAAGAGGGTTGGCGTCAGGAAGGACATCCGGTTACAAAAATATTTGCTCCAAGCTGTTCAATGGAACAATGATAATTATAATTATAATGAAGCCGCAAATGGTCACACCTACACTGAATGTTTAACTGTTTATAAAATTATATACTTTGTTTGCAAAGAAACTGCATTGAAACCTATTAAAAGGTGTCGATGTCTCAGACATCTGGTACATGCCGCCATGTCATTGTCAGGCACGCACGTACAGCAGGAGTGGAATAAAATTGTCGACAGTCATGTATGGCGCTATGACGTTATGTATACGTCTAATTTGCAAATAGTACTGAACATAGACAAATAATTAATTATTATGTCAAATGCGATACTACTTCCATGATTAGTTTATGCAGGCTACCGTAATATAGCATGTACTGAGGAACTGAGTCAATATCACGAGTTGTGATATTACTATTCGTGCTAATCGAACAATCGAACTAATAGATTAATCGAGCTAATCGAACAATAGATTAATTGATTACTCGATTGGTAGGCGATTAATCAATTAATTGAATAATCGATTAGTAGACGATTATCCCTTACCTCACCCCTTGTCTCACCCTTAACTCACCCCTTACGTGCATTTCTTCCCCCATTACCTTGTCCCTCTAGCGAGTGTCCAAATGAACGAACCTAGTCCAGTCACTATATAGAATATCTGCTCTGGTCTAGTGCTCCTTACCTCCTTACTAGGGCTTGCTCCTGTCTATCTTCGCTAGCTCTATTACCCTGTCCTTAGAGCCAGAGACTCTTGATCCCTCTGCTAATCCACCGAACAAAATCTTCTCTTGTCCCTTTTGCCCGCACCTCCACTAGGCAGAACCGCACATTCTCGTTGGTGGGCCCATGGAGCGCCTGAGTAGTTTTCTTGAACGGCGCTCTGTAAATGTCTTATATGAATGAATGAATTGTGAGCCTGATTATCATGAGTATGATCATCATCGTAATCTTCGTCTTCTTCTTTTTGACGAATAATTATAGGCCTAGGTTTCTTGCTTCAACAGGTGCCATCGTGTTAATAGCTCTGCAGTTTCTGACGCCACTCTTCTATTACATTCCCGAGGCGTCACTGGCCGTTGTCATCATTCTTGCTGTCGTTGACATGGTCACTTTCCAAAAACTCTGGATCTTCTGGAAAACAAAAAGTACGTCTAAATCTCATCCGCCTTCCATCTGAACGTCAATGGTCGCCGCAAGCAGTAGCGCCTTTCGAATGGCTTCTGGCGTTGATTTGTAGTTAAAGAAAGCAAACAGCAAATAACACAACAGGCCTAGCTTGTAGGCTTATTAGAAATCTTATAGATACCTGGTTTATAGCCCTATCGACAAATTACATATTTATCACATCACCTCAGATGAGACGTGTTTATGCACCTAACAACGATCATATTATCGCAGATAAGCCTAGTTTATTGATTTGTCAGCAAATTATAATCAAAGAATCTTAGTTTATTGTTCAAATAACACTTGATTGTCATAGATAGCCTAGTTTATGGTTTGTAGCCTATGAATGATTGCATAATCTCAGAAAACCAGGTGCGTTGACTTACTACAATTGCATTCTCTCGGATAAGACTTACCAGAAATAGTACGAGAGGCCTGTTAAAGGGCTCATTGGTGTATTTAGTGATAGCATAAGTGATGGTGAATTGTTCTACGGAAGATAGAACAAGAGGTGCAGAGCTACATGTATATGCCAAAGAATTTAACAGTGTCATTCATTTTGTTCTGTATAATCGAGATAATGAGGCTGAAAGCTAAGTTGTAAGGGAAAAGATTGGGCAACAGGTACAGAACATGAGAAGGTAGGAAGAGGAAGCTAGATGGAGGAAAGCAGTAAGAGAGGTTAGAACAAGAACAACTGATTTGCATATAATTATGACGAGAGGAAGAAAAACCGGGGAAGTAATGGAGTAGTTGTTTTCATTTGATCTACAGAGATTGATCTCCTGCCATGGTTGGTGACGTTCGTCGTTTCCTTTGTCTACAGCATCGCTGTAAGTAAACAATCACTATGGGTCTGTGTCATCATCTGTGCCAATTGAAGTGAATGCAGAGGCACAAAATAAAGCAATAGTAGAAACCACCATATCCTACAGCAGAGGAGCAACAACTTATATAAGCAACAAGAGGAAAACAATACAAAAGCAGCATGAACAACATAATAGGTGCCTAGCACAAGCAATCAACAATAGAAAAGAATAGACATAACAAGTAAAACAAAAGCAACAATAGGACAATATAAACAGCAATAGAAGCAACAGATGAAAACAATATAAACACCAACAGAAACAGCAGTTAGAACAATATAATGTAGGGATAATAAATAAAAGTGAATTGAAGCACCAATCCAATCACACATAGACCCAACAATGCTATGATAGAAGCGACAGAAGCGACATCATCGGACACCATCGAAACAAACTAGTTCATCCCAAAAAAAGTTAGTAAGATTACATTTTGGCGTCCCCAAAATCCTCATTACAAATAGCCAATTGAGAGCAATTCATTTCTCTCCAATACTTAAATTCTACGCGGTTTTAACTGTTTCTTCATCTTTTGCAGTATGGGGTCATTATTGGAGCTGGACTATCGCTCATCCTTCTTCTCTATCCAGCGACCCGTCCTAAGATCAAGGTATGTCGATCATCACTTAACATCAACGTCGTTTGGCCCATTTGCAAACTGTAAACGTGAGGTTCATTAAAACAGTCTTTCAATTGATTAGGTACCTGCATATATGTAACAGGCTACACTTCTTAGCGATTTCCTGAATAAGGTGGTACCATGCTATGTTCTCAAGTGGCGCTTTAGATTTGGAGTTTACATGACAGCCTTAAACTGCAAATTTAAAGCACCACTTGAGAACATAGTGCAATGAAGTGCATGGCACCATCTTATTCAGGAATACACTGACAAGTGAGACTTCAGTTTTGAGTAAAACCCACAGGAGTGGTGGAAAAAGGAGACTTGAGGCATAAATATGTAATGGTGGGTGAGTGCCGTGGCAATAATGAAGGAGGAACCGAAAATTTGCGGAATGGGGGATTCGATGGGGGATTACTTCAGAGTCATTGAGAGCACTTGAGATGAGTAGTCACTGGGGTTCTCAAAGAACCTAGATAGGCGGATGATCGAGTAGAGTGGCGTGCCTGAAATAGTGAAGAGTTTGCGTGGTCATGGGCTCGTTGCGATTTCACTCTAGGCGGCCATTGACCTTAGAAGGCTTAGACGAATCTATTGAATTAATTAGATCGGATTCGATGAAACTGGTAGCAAAGAATAATAAGGCACAATGGATTACCTGCCAGATCAATAAGGAAGGTTGAGGAAAGACCAATCAACCTCTGAAATGATTAAATCTAAACGAGTTGGTCTCGAATGCGTCAGTCTTGGTCTTGGTCTTAAAGGAACGGTCTTGGTCTTGGTCTACATCTTTGTCGATTATTTTCGATTATTAGAGACACCGTACATTTAGGTCCTACGCGATTGTTATTGATTTATGACGTGCTGACCATCTATATATACATGTTACTATGGGCAAAAAATGCATTTGCCACGGAACCGGCCAGTTCGGAATTCACAAATTTCAAGGTTTTGGAATAATCTAATATCAATATTATATTGTCAGCCAACGTAGGCACGTGGCCGATAGACGTTAACCTACAATCCCGAGTACAAGTAGGCCTACACCATTCAAATGTACCGGAACGGATCTGCATTGTCGAAAGAAATGACGCTAAAATTATTTACCAAATTCAATAAATTTTACAGGACACAATGATCAACATCAGTGCACTTAGACCTCACCTATCGATTTTAGAATGTAAAAAATTGAAATTGTTGATTTTAAAATAGAAATCATAGCTGTGCACAAACTCAGTGTTTGCGCACAGCTACGATTTTTACTTTTTAGTAGGCCTAATTAAAAAAAGGTGGCGGATCTCCGTTCCGGTGCGTTCCGCCAGATAAAGCGCTGCTTTTCAATATGCTTGCTGAATTCGATCTTGCATGCAGAGGCGTAGCTAGGGGGGCAGAGGGGAACACGTGTCCCCGGGCGCCGAGTTGGAGGGGGCGCCAAAATGAGGATCAAAACTATTATTTTTTTTTAAAATTCGAAACAAACTAATTCATCCCAAAAAAGTTAGTAAGATTACATTTTGGCGCCCCCAAAATCCTCATTACAAACAGGTTGTCGTACATGATTTTGATGCCCCTAAAATCCTCATTACAATTGAGCAAATGTTTAAAAATAAAATTATGAATTTTGATGTAACATCACATTTCTTTGGACCCCTTCCCCTCGTTACACATCGTCATAATTGTGTGACACCCTTCCCCATAGGCGCGTGACGTCATGTATGGGTGGCCCCCATAGGGGCGCCAATTCTGTAGTTTGTTCCTGGGCACAAAATAATCTAGCTACGCCTCTGCTTCATGCACCTAAAATTATAGGGATTTTTCAACGAATCGCTTGGGCCAATCACAAGGAATCTAGTTAAGATGAATGTATATACATGCATCAAATTTGGCCATTGTAACTTCCAGTTTGAGCATCAATCCAACTCCTACTTACACTATAAGTTTTTCATCAATCCAGCTTCCAATCAAACTATAAAATAACTTAATTGATCCAATTTCTACTTACACTACAAAGTAGTTTCAAAATCAAACTGCTACTGCACCACAAAAGTTGTCAGCATTACAGCTTCCATTTAAGCATGAATTATTTACATAAATTCAGCTTCTATTTAAGTATGAATGGAATTATTATTATTATTATTATTATTATTATTATTATTATTATTACTATTATTATTATTATTATTATTTATCATGCAAAGATGTTTATAAGAAGGCTGCGGCAAGGTTAACCCATCGCCAGGTGGCTGGAATAAAATGGAAAGTATTTGAATAGAATAGAATGGAATATAATTGAATGGAATGAAAAAGAAGAGAATAGGATGGAATTGAATTGAATGAGATAGAATAGTATAGACACCCTAACACTAGATCAGACCAGACTGAGCCATGGAACATATATTGCGTCACATTCATCGTCTTGAGCCACAGAAGTCAACATCAGCCAACATTAAAGCATTATTACTTGTAAAGGCAGTTTACATTATTATTATTAAACTATCATTTACAACGCGTCTATAACAAAATTAATCTTCCTTGTATACATGAATCCAGTGTTCGATTTGTCGGGGATCGATGGGGATAAATTTACTCAAAACTTCAAACAGTTTCTGCATCTAGATTATGCTACAGAGTATAAGTACTTACATTTGCTTCCTGACGTTGTGACTATCGAAGAAGCTAGTTTAAAACATTTGCTGACTGCTAACTCGCTTAGTTTAACTCAAGATGCAATGATAAAATGTACTTTTTGTTTATATATCGACCGTAAGACCTCGACCCTGCTCATTTTTCAATGAGAGTTTGTTATAGGTCAGATCCTTCAACACCGCTCGTCCGTTTGAATGGACGCTACGCCATTTACATGTTCTGACCAGAAATTGTTACTCCTAGTCAAATTAATTAAATCACTAAAGATATATAGTAGTAGTACATATGTAGTACTTGATTTAGTCTGCACTGTACCATTGCTAATTGACTTGAGGGGGTCAAACCTACCCCATCGGGGTTCAGACAGCAACTGGAAGTATGGGGATCAAAAGAAGAAGGATTGGGGTCCAACTAGTGGCGGTGCTGCATGGAAGCAAAATATGCAATTGCGTACCAAAAGAAAGATAAAAACACCTAAAATGTTTTTTTTAATGTTAACGAAATGAACAAATTAAAATATTTAACCAAATAATTTGTAAATAGAATTAAATTTTCAACTTCCTCACAACATACTTTTAAATGAACAGCATATGCGAAACATGCGTATTTCCGCTATTGCGTACCAAACTTTCAAGGCCAGCCCCGCAACTAGGTCAAACCTCTCTAACCCCCCTCCCACAAAGCGGACACTGCCTATATTATAATATTAGAGGTCTGTATTAGGATTAGACCTATGTTAAACGCAGCGATCACAAAACAGCGATACATAAAAGCGCGTCTGTTTCAAAATAGCGATCATCAAAACTGCGATTTCAATGTAAAGCTTTATTATAGGCCTATGTCAAATAAAAAAATTTCGTCTATCCATTAGGGGCCGTTCACATATTATATAACGTTCAAGGGGTAGGTGTGTGGGTTCCGGTTTTGTTAGAATTATATTGTGTAGGGTGGGGGGGGGGGTAGGTTGAAGATTTAGTTATATAACAAACTTTTTTTCAGCTTATGCTATTTTGCCTGTTTATCTGCCAATTGGAAATTCCATGTATCACGGACCTTCATTGTTTAATCGAAGTTCACTATACGTTGTGAGCCAAAACTAGCACCATTAGCTGCCACCTGGCATTCTTACTTATTATTTATAAATCCACTTTTAACAATTTCCTATTCAAAATTTTAACAATTTCCTGTGCATAGCTTTAAACGCTCTAAAATTCAACTTTGTGTGATTTGTTTTGATTTTGGTTTAAATTAAAATTAATTCACTTGAAACAATTATTTTGGTAGGTATTATCATAATGTTTGATTTCGTTTTCTATAGTATGTGTACATAGCTTATGTTGCTTAGATAGTTGTAGTATACACTCTGTATACATCATACGCTATTAAATAGGTAGAGTTGTACCGTGAACCTATAGATAAATACCTACCTGATAGTGCAATATTAAACCAATCCATTCCGTGTGATACTGTAATGCTCATTTCTAGTGCAAAACAGAAGGGAAAAAAATGGTGCTTTGAAATAGGATGTACGTCACTACCATGTATTATGCTGTTTTAGTAAGCCTACATGTAGATAAATGGTGACAATCGTCGACTACCCAATTAGTTACCGTAATTAATACAAGTGAATTTAGCGCCATTAAAAGTCCGAATATTAAGATGCAGAGGAGCATGGACCCATACATCCGGTCTAATCATCATTGGCACGAGAGAATACTCAATTTTAAGATAGCCTTTGTCACATAGCTAATTAGGCGTATGATGATTATTTGCTACAGTTCTTGAAATAGATGAAGGCAATTATCACTACTATTAAAGTGCTAACTAACTTTGTATTGTTATAAAAGTTTCAAATTGTTTAATACAATTATGTCGATTCTATGTCTTTTAACGTGCTTATAGACTGGGGTGGGGTAGGGGAGTAGGTAGCATATCTGTTATATAATATAGGGGTGGGGGTCACAGCTGCTGTTATATAACGTTATTAGGGGTAGGGGTGGGCCGAAAATTGAGATTTTATGCGTTATATAGTATGTGAATAGCCCCTTATATTTACTAAAACATTATTTTCATTAACAAAACTGCTAGTTTCACAAGGAACTATAGGCCTACTTCCATTAATCCGGCCTCAGTTTTAAATAACATTACGATCAAGATTCTAAACTATAAACTAAGGATCAACTTTTCTTTGGGAAGCAATTTCACGCCAAGCTCGAAACTGAGCTGTCGGGTAGACCTATGTTGGAATGTCGAGAGCAAAACATCCCACAAAATTGTACATTGTCGCTGATGTAAAAGCAGTTAATTGAGAAATTATAATTGTACATAAAAACGATAGAACTGTAACCGTAAAGTTGTAGGCTACATAAGGCCTAACAATAATGCATACTTCGAAATAAACCTTCTAACGTAAAAATTGCTAATGATTGAACCAATTCATTTACATTCATAAACAAATTAAAAATCTTCAATGAACAATCGCTGTTCTGATGAATTGCTATTTTGAAACAGTCGCGTGCCTTTGTGCGTAGCTATTTTGTGATCGCGATTTTGATGATCGCTATTTTGTGATCGCAGTTTTTAACTTACACCCTATAGTATACTCCAGTAATGGCCTACCTTACCGTTCAAATCGTAAATTTATCTCTTTTTGGCACCTCGGATAGGAGCAATCAGCAACTCGATGGCAGTCTCATCCAGAGCGACAATAATCGAACTATGAGATCTGATATCCAAAAGCAAGCAGTTAATTCACTCTTGTTTCTTGTTCAGTAATAATAATAATAATAATAATAATAATAATAATAATAATCCTTACCCGAGACCATGAGTTCCATATCAACAAACCAGAGCATCTGGGACGCGTCTCTCATCGAACTTGACAAGGCCGAAATCCGCCGTCGAGCCAGTGGCTCGGTCAATGGTGCCCGGTTAGATGCGGCTGCCAGCACTCACTCCGCCGATTGGTTGACCGCTATGCCGATTGCGGCATGTGGCCTCATCCTGGACAATGAGGCGGTTCATGTAGCGATGGGGCATCGGTTGGGCCTGGACCTATGTGGCCCCCACAGATGCTCCTGTGGGGAGAAGGTGAGCTCAGAGGGCCATCATGGCTTTGTCTGCCGAAGGTCCCATGGACGCTCCCTACGCCACCACGCCATAAACGACATCATAATGGCCTGGCCCTCCTCAAGGCCCAGGTCCCGAACACTAGAGAGCCAGTTGACCTGTTCCGAACGGACGCCAGGAGGCCAGATGGGATAACACTCATTCCTTGGTCGAACGGAAAGTAGGCCTACTTGGCGTGGAATGCCACGATCGTTCACCTCGTATATATATATATATAACATCCCAGGCGGGCGCGGAGGGGCCTGCGTCGGAGCAGGCGGCACACCGCAAGATTTCAAATTACGGGGGCTACCTACTGCCTCGTATATCTTCCAACCGGTGGCCATGGAGACCTTGGGCCGGTTTAATATTTCGGCAGAAGATTACATTGGTGAAATTGGCAATCGCACCTCTTCCAACTTTCTCAGCGTCTGTCTATCTGCATCCAACGTTACAGATCCTGTTGCTTTTAAGGGTACTTTTCCTTTGACCCCTGAAGACAAGGCCTGCCTCTTCGGACAACTATTTTAATAGTAATTTCTAAGTCCCTGGAGATATTGGGGAACGAAGTGCCTCAGGGCAAAATGTTAAAAATTGCTTTGTGAATCGTTAATGAAACTAGTAAAAGCCAATGTATTGGAATTATTAGTGGTTAGGGGCCTACAATCCGACATCTAAAAGTGTCGTGTTCTGCTCAGCTATGTAAGCTATAACGAATTTTAAATATAATTCATCATCGCCAATTATACCAGTTCAATAAAGTCAGAACAAGTGTATGTGCAAATAATTGACTGATGATGTGTTTTAGGTTATCAGACAAGAAGCTAGTACATTGCTTGAATCCGTGAGTAGCGCATTTTGATACTTGTAGACCTCGTAAGTTTGTAATTACCTGAGAGCGAACGTATAATTGTATGTGTATAGGCCAACAGCAAAACACATATATCCAATTCGTTTGCCTTTCCACGTGTGCACTATATATGTCGATGAATGAATAGATGAATGAGTTGATGCATGAATAGATGAATGAGTTGATGCATGAATAGATGAATGAGTTGATGCATGAATATATGAGTGGATGAACGGGTGAGTGTAATAGTCCTAGTGGAAGGGAGATCTCGAGTGATATAGTTACATATTTGGCAAAACATTTGCTCTAAAAATATCTAATCCACTTACTCAATATCCTAGAGTTGTCCGTTCTAAAACAGGGTCCACATACCTTAAATTGAGACATTTTTGAAGCAGGATGGTTAATTATTTGATGTGCAGTTGCCAATTAGTTAATTATGTAATTAAGCGGTTGCGGTGCCTGGAGCGGGTCCTGCGTTCTGCTGCACGCCTTGTCGAACGCATTCCTAGATTTGGCCATGTCTACGGCTATATGCTGGATGTGCTCCACTGGCTCCCCCTTCAACAGCAGATCTCATACCGTATCTTCTCTTTAGTATGGCGGTCCTTCTAGGTCTCGCCTCTGCCTATCTTCGCGATCTCTGTTACTCTATTTTGAGTGTACCGGGTCACCGCTCTCTCCGCTCTACTGAGCAAGGCCTGCGCCCTTCTTATTGTCCCATTTGCCCGTACAACTACTAAACAGAATCGTGCCTTGTCAGTGGTTGGCCCCTCGCTCTGGAACATGCTCCCGTTAGCGTTGCGGTTATCGCCAAGGGCTGACTGACTGATATAAATTTATTTAACGACGCATCCATAACAACGATGATATGCGTTATCGCCAAGGGTCCATTCAGACTCCTTTTATACTCACCTGTTCTTTTTAGCCGTGCTGGGGTCGGGAGAGCTCCTGAGTAGTAGCTTTGAAGGGGTGCTATATAAATATTCGTAATGAATGAATGAATTAATTAATTGATTAATATAATTATCTTATTGAAAAGGTTCGATACTTACACTAAATTTGGCTGATTGGCAAAACATATTTGAAAATGCAAACACTTCAGTTTGTAGACAAAAAACAATTTATGAAGCAATGAACGCTTGGCCAATTAAAATATCGTCAAATCTGAACAAGCGAGCAGCAGTTAGTTAAATTTGGTGAAAGAACTAAACACGTAAAATGATAAATATTTATTTGAAGCAAAATCTTGTTGGTAAAATTTACAGTCTAGACCTAACTAGGCCTTATTCGCATAAATTTGATGAAAACTAGTTATCGGCCTATGCATCGTAGTGCGATTGGACAACGCATACGACTGTATAATAATTATTGTGTTGCAGGGTGAGCCTATAAAATCGGACAATACGGTGATCGTAGCCAAGTTCTATAGTGGACTTATGTATCCGGCAATCGAATACATGAAAGACGTCATCATTCC
The DNA here is from genome assembly GCA_959347315.1 of Bimastos eiseni. Classification (NCBI taxonomy): domain Eukaryota; kingdom Metazoa; phylum Annelida; class Clitellata; order Crassiclitellata; family Lumbricidae; genus Bimastos; species Bimastos eiseni. Next base: position 19,033,205 of record OY365811.1, read on the forward strand.
ACTATACTCACAAAGTATGTATTTCTTGCATTTCTGTCAATAATAAGAATTAGGAATTTTATCATTTACATTTACAGTACCAATAGGCCTACTTGTATATACTATGATATATATTATTGTCTGTGTGGTTACTGGTTAGTCACCAGGTGAGGATCGAATCCAATTTAATCTAATCTTATAAGGCTACTTAAATGGCGCTGCCATCACAATGCTGCCCACGGTCTCATTCGTTTCAAAATTGAAATTGTAATAGAGAATAGCAACCTCCTCGTGGAGCGGAGTCGACAATCCAATCAGTCAGCTGGTAGGAGATCAGCTGAGCCAGTTAAAAGAGATTAAATTTAGGTTTACATCTGAAAGCAAATAGAGATCCAAATACAGTTCTAGTTTAGCACACGAAAGAGTTTAATATCCGTGCAGTGAATGCAATGCCTGTTAGTAGCCTATAAAAGGACGACTCCAGGCCCACCGAGAGGTGGGAGGGGGCAATTGCCCAAGGAACCGGCGATGTTTTGAGAGCCCGGACCGGACTTGCAATTCACTTAGGAAATATAATAATACTCATTTTTTAATAGAATTTTATGGTTTATTCCCTGTTAAATGTAATAATTATTACTGACACGTAACTACAATCAGTTCAAACTTCAACCACCTAAATAATAGGCTTAATTATTGCCTTACTTTTCTTTTCTAACATGGAACGAGCCCACTTTCGTCGAAAAAAACTTTTCTTCTGCTAAATTATGCATTGTGCACTTTTAACTATAAAGTAAATAAATGTAATTTCATTTGTTTTTGCTTCACTAAACACCACTCTACAGAAACTTTGCTTACCTCTCTATACAAAAACTGGTCTCTGCCATCAGCCATCAGCAAATCTCCTGCCTCTGTCTCCTTGACATCTCCGCTGCATTTGATACCTTCGATCCTCCTTCATGGATTATCTTCTTGGTTTGGGATCTACGACACTGCCCTTCTTTGCTTCAAATCCTACTTGTCCTTCCAGATCCTTCTCTATCAAAGCTTTCAACCACTGCTCACAAGCCCTCCCACTCTCTTATGGTGTCCCTCAAGGCTCCGTCCTGGGCCCACTTCACTCCTCTTCAATCCTCTACACCACACTACTAAGTCACCTCATAACATCTTCTTTGGTTGACCATCATCTGTATGCAGATGACACACAACTCTACATATCCTTCTCCCCAAGCTCTTTCTCCAACTCCATTGCACAGCTACTGAAATTCTATGTGGTCAACCTTGACTCCCAATGGATGTCATCCAACCTCCTCTGTCTCAACCCTTCCAAGACAGAATTAATCTGCATAGGCCTCCCTGGCCAAATCAAGAAAATCCACGACCCTGCTTACCTGCCCACTAATTCGGCATTCCTTATCCTTCACCCCAGATGCCCCACTCAGAAATCTTGGCGTCACCTCCGCTGCATCCGACCCATGCTCGACTTCAAAACAGCTTCCACCATTGCTACCTCCATCGTCCACTCAAAACTCTATTACTGCAACTTCCTATTCCTCAACCTTTGAAGTTTGGAGATTACGATTTTAACGAAAGAATAGGCCTACAAACACAAATATGGAGCACATAAACGATTATAAGCCTAAGCTAGGTAATTTGAAAAGACAAAACTTGGTTGATGCATATTATTTCAACTTGGAATTTCAAAGAAGACAAATCGGAACACTTTATCACTTGTACCTTGGTTGACTCTACGAAATTAAGCACATTGAACATAATCGAATGAACGAATATTAAATTACGGTCCTATCAGGTTTCCAAAACTGACTGTAAGCTGTAACAGACAGCTGTGGAAAGGCCTGGAATTGATGTTGGCCCTCTAACTGCCACCTTGGTCCATACATACGCAAACAATGGAGGGCGTTAGTTGTAGGATAAAGTACAATGTACCAGCTCGGGTGTAATACAAACCCCTCTGACATAAACCCCTCTGACATAAACCCCTCTGGTTTAGGCAGGATGTAAACCCACCCACCCCCGGACAAAAACCCCCCTCTAGCCCTAACTGGCTTCTGCAATTAGAAGCCATATCATAATAACTGACACTACTAACAAAGTCTGCACAACATTACAAGTGACACTCAGTACGACTACTAGTCTAACTCAGAGGCGTCCAGATAGGGGAGGGGGGTATTTTTGGAGTCTTAGTAATATCTTGACTACCTGACATTTTGGAACCAGGATGTTTACCTCCATCAGTTAGAGGGGGATTGACGCCTCTGGTATAACTTATACAGATAACACACATACGCTCTGCATAGACTCACCTGGCGCGTCTGAAACAGCCGTGTCACAGATAGCCTATAATGAATTAAGCATAATGGTGCCTTCAGTGTACATAGACCTATCATACATTAACAACAAAAAGACCAAAGAACTTATTAACTGTTTGCTATTTAACTATTGGACGACGATGCCTGAGTGACCGCATCAGACTTTGAAATGACACATATGACACATGCTTTACTTCAGACTTTAAAGTATACACACGTTTCTAAATAACAAAAGTACAAAAGTTATAAAAAAATTTCTTAGGAAGGTTTTGTCCTACTTAGGTGGGGTTTGTCAGGGAGGTTTATGTCAGGGGGCTTTTGTCAGAGGGGGTTTTGTCAGAGGGGATTTTGTCCGCGACCCACCAGCTCATGAGAAAAATGACGGTCACGAAAAGTTCTATGTACAATGGCGAAATTCGGAAAGAAGATTTCTCCGAGGAAAGAATATAGAGTCTCAGATGAATAAAGAAATTGCTGTAAAAGTGAAGATTGTGATGTGCTGGAGCGAATTGGGCGCATACTACTCAAACAAATTTTAGCATTGGTTTTATTTTGGTCGAAAGAGGTCTTGCTTTCAAAGGCTCTTCAAAAAAATTGTCAAATTGATGACCAAAATAACGAAAGTTTTTTACAAATTATTCAGCTGCTAACCTAGTATGAACCAGTTCTAGAAGTACATATTTCAAAATTAAAACACATTAAAACAATCTCAAGAATCTTGGCAACGCCTTCAAGCCCATCATCTTTCAGCAGATTCTCAAAATGACTTAATTGAAGCATGCAGTATGGAAGTTGTTAAAAATTTCATGCAGAAAGAGAAGGTCAAGCAAAATAACCTTCTTTTCAATTTATCATAGTTGTATATATTACAAATAATATATTTATGATATCATGCGTTTGTACCCGCAGGCTACTTTAATTATTTCACTTTGTTTTTTCCATAATGTTTAGATGCCCTTGACTGTTCTGCCTAGGGACCCAGAATTTTTTTCGGCGGCCCTGTAAATACAATGCCTTGTGAGCAAAAAGATTAATAATTTTAAACTGCATTCTTAGCTCAACAGGCACCCAGTGTAGTGAATGTAATATGAGTGTGATATAATTTTTTATGTTGGCATTTAGTTGGCTTTGCTATGGCTCTAGCCACATAATGTCGAGATTGCTTGCGCAATCACGCTTAGTGAAGCAAATGAAAGTGATTTACAGTAATCTAGTTGGCTTTGAATGAGAGCATTTGACCTTGAAACCAAGACACTCTGAGCATAGGCGACAATCTCGTTTGAGAGGGGTAGAAAAAGTGGGGGAGAAACGTATAACGTGTCCCCTCTTTGTAAAAGGTGTGGGGGACTTGTCCCCCGCGATCTCCGGGATTGCAGCCTTTTTGACTTTGAGTAACGTTACAATCATATCTGAAATTGAACTGACTAATTGCATATTGCCTGAACATTTTCGCACTTTTAAGCCGTAGGCATGCCGGGAGCGCTTCTGAGTAGATATCTTGAAGGGGCGCTATAAATTAAGTTTCATTGATTGATTATCGGATTATAACAAGGTGAAGTCGAAGATTATCTACAAATAGAGAACATGTCTCAAACGATCAACTGTTCCCATTCAACTGAATCGATATAATCCAAAAACAATTAGTGGAATTGACTGCTTATGCCTGATGCAATTTTGGTAGAATGATTCAGCAGAAGGACTTGCTTTCCTTGACTGAATATTATGGAAGCAGTAAGTTGGAGAGCAAATTACATGATGAACTGTCAATTAATAGGAATTGTTGGCTATCACCAGCACACAGAAGTGTTTATCTAAGTAATGAACCAAATTAATGGAGTCGTATTTGTAGGCCTATATTGTAGCACAGATCTCGAGTGGACCAGTTTAGTGAATCACCATAATTAAGGACAATGGGCGCAGATTGCTGATAATTGATCAAATACAAGGTCATAATAGTATTGCAACTAGCCGAAACCGGAATCAGAAGGAGCACACAAAATGTTTGAGGCGGTGAATCTGGGTATCGCGTCAATTTATACCCCGTCAGTTGATCCCCCGTCAGCAGATCCCCCGTCAATTGGTCCTCTAGTCAATTGATTCCCTCAAATCTCTAGGCTGCGCGTCACAGACTTGTAGCTGATACTGATCGTAAAAAAATTGATTTAGCAGATTTACAAAATAACATTACAAAATAAGAAATTAATGCCCTTCGTGTCACTCCGCGTTGGAAACCGCATACGGCCGTTGGGAGATTTTTTCATATCTCAGAGCAATGGCTCATTTATCCCATGCATTGACGCTTATGCTTAGGACTTTCTGCTGTTAAACTAATCATATCATGACTCTAAATTACGCTGTTTTATCATGTTAACATTTCGTGCTCTTTTGTATCGTCATTTTAATAAATGGGGAAGGTCGCAAGTGGAACACGAATGTTGTATCAATTGGGCTGGGCTCAATAACAGGCAGGGGATCAATTGACAATAGTCATAGTAGTAAATAGATCAATGACAACGTGGGTAGTCATATTTTCTTTTCTTTGCCCATCGAACTGCTCAGTTTTTGGGAATGGAAAATATTGCGATTTGGTTGTAGTGGTAATTGCATTAGGCAGATTGAAAACCGTAAGCGTAATCTCAACATTTCTACAGTGCCCACAAAAGGGAAGTCGCGGGAGCCAGCTCAACTGCGAGTAGTTCTGGGATGGCAGCTCAGATGATTGGCAAAAATTTGCTACAGAATGTTTAGAATGTAGAATGAAGTTGAGAGTAGCTTTATAAATTAACAGGATATATTTTCTAATGGAGGTTGAGCTATGGCCTAGGCAAACAGGCAGGAAATCTGCCTTCAGAGACCAAGAAAGAGACAAAGAGACAGAGACTGACGGTGAATGTGGTTACTGAGCCATAGACATTGAGACATATATAAGTCCCAGTTCAGAAGGGCAGAGGTAATAAGATATGGGGCAGTTTGCGTGTCAGAAGATGAATAAGATAAGAGATTACGGCAATCGATCTTCACCTGACATCTCTGGAGCCTTCCATGAACATTGACTAATGTCTTCAGGTGAAATATTTAAAACCTTTGTGATATTCTTGACCTCTCTTCTCAACTATAAGCTCTGGAATCTGTTGACATCTGAACGTATCACTTCAGCAGATTTGTTTCTTTATTGAAAATCGAGGTTTTACAAGCGACTTCTTATCCAAAGCATAGGCCTACATATGCGTTATTAGATAGAATGATATGTAGGCCTATAAAAATATATAAAAGCCTGGTATAAATTTTTCGCTAATGCTTTTATGTTTTCAGGTCCACTACCAAAGGGCGTTATTTTTGACTTCCACCATGTCGCTGTCATCGACACTACTACAGTCCAGGTAATCAATATTTTTATCTATGAGTATTTAAATAGCACAGCTGCGAATCGTCGTATGCCTGCTGCAGCTATAACGAGAGCACCTATAGGCTATAGCAGATGTAGTTTGAAAACTTCACTAAAACTTCAAACTGCAAATATAAACACACGTGCATTTTTTTCTTTCCGCCAAATCCTTCTTTCCCTCCTCTAATTGTCTTACTGAGATGGAGCAGAGCTGTACTGCAACCCTGCACGTCCACAGGTGGCAGATAGTGGAATGCCCTTCAGTATGAAGAGTAGCTACGAAATAAGCAAGATTTGTCCCCAACGAATGAGCAGTCGTGAACCAACAGCGGCAACTCCGCCAGAGTGTAGTGGGATGGTGAGTGACGACACCACCTCCTTGAATAAATGCGTATACTCATCGACCAAATTGTGGCATGGCGAGATCAGGTCGCAATTGCAATAAACCTGGCCCCCACTGCCTAGTGGGTAACTTGGGACCTCTTCCAAGGTACCCAAAAAGCAGGGATGTGGTCTCGAGACCGCGGGCTTGGTCTCGAGACCGGAAAACTCAGGTCTTGGTCTTGGTCTCGAATGTATCGGTATTGGTCTTGGTCTCGGACCATCGGTCATGGTCTTGGTCTCGACTGCGTTGGTCTTGGTCTTGGTCTTAAAGGAACGGTCTTGTGATTGGCCTTCGTCTTAGGTTAGCGTTCTTGGTCATTTGCCGTATCATAGCAATTTCTTTTATATTTATCGATTATTTTCGATTAGAGACACCGGTGTTTAGGCCCTACGTGATTGTGATCGATTTATGACGTGTTGATCATCTATATATACATGTTACTGTGGGCAAAATATGCATTTGCAATGGAACCAGCCATTTCGAAATTTGCTTTCACAAATTTCAAGGTTTTGGAACAATCTAATAATTATGTTGTAGGCCACGTGTAGTCACTATTAACCTACAATTCCGAGTACAAGTAGGCCTACATAATTCAAACGGAACGTTAATCTACTTGTTCAAATGTCTTAAAGTATTTACCTATCTTATGCTGTAATTAATTCATAGTGTGACATTCTCAGACCGAAGCCAAGAGCTGAACCCGCAAAAGTTCAGACTGGCCGTAAAACTGGTTCTGGACCATTATTAAGATTAGTATTCTTCAGTCGTATTCTACAGCAATAAAATTTATTTTTAAGCGTGGTATTCCGTTTTAGCGTCCTAATAAATTGAATTGTTTATAAAAAAAGAGCATCCGTCTTGGTCTTGGTCTCGGACCCTCGGTCTTGGTCTTGGTATCGGACCACCCGGTCTTGGTCTTGGTCTCGGGCCACCCGGTCTGGTATTCGTCTTGGTCTTGGACCTCTCGGTCTTGGTCTCGAGCTTTTGGTCTCGTGCCCAACACTGCCTTGGCAAGGAGCAGGGATAGGAGAAGGATAACTATGGTGTCAAACCGCTACATAGCCTCTGATACTTCACAACGTCAGAGTCAGTCTCCAACCTGAAGACAAGAGGAGGGTCGGTCGAATGGATTCAGGTACATCGGCCATAAAGAAACAAGGTGCTTTCCTTCATGCTTCAAATCTGCTTTATTCACGCTTACTTATAAAGCCTGACGTTGACACTAGCAATTTGTCTAACTTCAGACCTATCTCCAACCTCAATAACATTTCCAAGATCCTTGGACGTCCTTTTCTTATGCGTATCAAGAGACACATTACTTCCTCTCCTTCAGTCCTTCCAACTTCAGTCCTTACCAGTCAGTAAGGCTACTCCACGGAAACTGCTCTTGCCTCTACACTAGATTACATCTTCTCATCTATTGACAATGGTAAAGCCTGCCTCTCTGTGTGTCTTGACCTTAGTGCAGCCTTTGACACTGTAGACCACCAGTTACTCCTTGCAAGACTTGAAAAAAGCTTTGATGTCTCTGGGACTGCCTTACACTGGTTAGCTTCATACCTGGTTGACCGCTATCAGCAGATGGGCATTGGCTCTGCTCGGTTGGAGCCCACACTTTGCACTGCTGGAGTGCCACAGGGATCTGTCCTCGGCCCTTTATTATTTACAGTCTTTACTTCCCATCAGTCACATAGCTAAACACTTTGAAATTCAATTACAACAGTATGCAGATGATACTCAGCTTCATATTGCTCTGTCACACACTGATCAGTCTGGTAAACTAAAACTGGAAGAATGCCTCTCATATGAATATATGATTCATGGTTCTGTTTCAATGGTTTGGCCATAAACCCAGACAAGTCTGAAGCAATTGTATTTGGCTCATGTCAACGCCTGCGTTCTTTCCCTATGCTCTCTAGCATTGAACTGGCGGGCACTGATGTGCCGCTTTCATACTCTGTCAAAACACTTGGGGTTACCCTTGACAGCAAGCTCATATTTCAGCATCACATAACAAGCCTTTGTAAATCTTGTTTCTACCACATCAGGGCAATACGTCACATAAGGTCGGCTCTAACTCAGAGTGTGTCTGAAACTATAGCCTGCTCACTTGGTTACTCTCGCCTCGATTATGCTAATTTACTTTTTGTCGGTCTCTCAGACATTGAACTCAAAAGGCTTCAACGTATCCAAAATACGTTGGCTCGAGTAGTGCTACATGTCCCACTACGAACATGCTCCTCTGTCCTACTCCACCAGCTGCATTTGCTCCCTGTTGAATTCAGAATCAAATTTAAGTTAGCTTGTTTGACCTACAAGCCCTCATCACCAGTACACCTACCTATATTCATGCTCTACTAACGCCTTACATTCCTCCTCGTTGCTTACGATCATCAAGTGCAGGTCTTTTAGTTGAATCACGATGAAGAACAGTTATGGGCTCTCGTGCATTTCATGTCTCTGCTCCTAGGGAATGGAATCGACTGCCACTCTTCGTAGCTCAAATTCACTTCCTTCCTTCAAAAAGCGACTCAATACTCACTATTTCTCTTTGGCTTTCAAGGATTTGGAAATCTAATTGCATCTTATCCTGGTGACTGACTATCCGCGCCTCAGATTCACATTTAGGTGTGACCTTGTGCGCGTTACAAATTTAATAAAGAAATAAAAATAATAAATAAGACGACATTAACCCAATGAAAGACGGACAGAAAACTCTATAAATAAGGTTCATTTTGCGGTAGACGCGTAATTATAGGCATACAAGTCTTTAGATCAAGGGAGTTTGCTGCGGCCTTGGTCTTTGGAAACAGAGACCACGATTAGGCCTACATTGGATACCTACGGGTCTTCGACCCATGACTTCAAGTAGAACAAGAAGAATTGTCTTGGGCCCCACCTCCTCAGTGACCTGATGTATGTAGTCTTTGAATAGATTGTAACGTGAAGCGAAGGTTAGCCTAAGCATGAAGGCTGACTTAGAGAGCTGTGATTATATCCTTGAGACATTGAGTTATACCACATGACATTGACAATTATGTCATTTGCAAGCGTATTATGCTGATCAAACAATACGAACAGCGATTAATAAACTAATCTTCAACCGCTGTCGACAGAATCAAATAACGCTATTTATCGTTTTCATGACACGCCGTTGCCGATATATATATATATATATATTTATTTATTTATTTATTTCACCAAACATTGGTAGCACAGTATTGACACAATTTTGCCGTTTGTGTAAGTTATTTATATGTGGGCCGGTGTGGCAAGAGACTTTAAGGAAAAGGTCTATAACGAAAAGATCCAAACGACGTTCCAGCGTAGCGACGAAACGTCTGTAATCAAAGTTCCAGCGAATAAAAAAGCATCAGGCGAAGTCGAATCGGCAATGCGTACTTGAGGGAAGTTCCAGCGGCGAACTTCATAGGAAGCCTATGCGACGATACGTTCCTGAACGAAGTTCCAGCGACAAACTTCAGACGAAGTCAATGCGATGATACGTCCGTGGATGAAGTTCCTGCGGCGAGCTTCAGACGAAGTCGATGCGATGAAACGTTCCTGAGCGAAGTTCCAGCGGCGAACATCTTAAAACGAGGCTGAATCAGAGCTCCAGCGCAGACGTAGGGCCTATCTTCAGGTGAAGTCCCAGCGAAGAACGTCTTCAAACGAGGTGAGCGAAGTTTCGAGGGCTGAACGTCTTCGAGCGAAGTTCCAGCGGCGAACATCTTAAAACGAGGCTAAATCAGAGCTCCAGCGCAGACGTAGGGCCTATCTTCAGGTGAAGTCCCAGCGAAGAACGTCTTCAAACGAGGCGAGCGAAGTTTCGAGGGCTGAACGTCTTCGAGCGGAGTTCCAGCGACGAACATCCGCGAGCGAGCGAAGCTCCACCTGAGCTAATTCCATATCGTCGTAGTCCTCATATATGCACTCGGATAGTACAAAAAAATTTTGTCTGGCAGTCTATTCGCCACATAGAGTCTACAAAGCATTCAGCAGGCGGAGACGATGAAACAGAGAGCATGCTTTTTATAGGCCTACGTAATACATGTACATATGAAACAGCAAAATAAAAGAACATGAGCTCAATCACTTATAGTTTGAGAGAAACACGCTAAGAATCGGACAACATCATCGTATATTTTATTGAGAAAGAGTAAAGAAAGTACAGAGAAAGTAAAGCTTAACTTTAGTAAAGATTTACAGTTCATTTATTAATTTTGTGGTTGTACTTCAGGGCATCAGAATTCTACTAGAATCATTCAACAAGAAGGGCATCCAAGTTGTTTTCTGTCATTTACAGGTAATTGTTCATAATTCAATTATGATCCATACATTGCTAATAACTTTTAGTAACTTTCATTCTTTTGTCACTCAATTTTTTTAACAGATATTATCACTGTTAGCATCGACCTGTATTGTAGTCTAGATAACAGCACAATGAATTGAAATATATGAACGGTTTATCAACTGAATCAAATGAATATAATATAGCTTATGAATTAATTAATTACTATCATAACAAAGAAGCAGGGTGAAGTCGATCGCTGATCACGAAATTCAGTTCTTGCAAAGTTAAGTAAAATTCGCTAAATAATGCATTAAGCTCATTAGTTCGAATATGTGAGTTTTCCTTCTCTTTAGTTAAAAAGACTGAAAAGGGATTTGTGCACAGATATTCCATCTATTTTTTTATCTTGTTCTTTTCAGAAATCAGCCGACGAGATTTTGATGAAATCCAAACCGAAGTTCTTCAGAAAGGCTGAAAATGTTCAAGAAGCTACAAGAATGATTATTGGTAATTGAAAACTGAAATGTGATTACATGGATATAATTAATGCTATGGAATGTGAAAAACTAAGTCCAAGATCACTCTTTGTTTCAGTAGATGAATATTACTGTTCTAATGTAATTCCTTAATCTATGGTGGCTGTTTAATGATTTGATGCAACGTTGTCCTCTGAAACTCTGGTGTCAGCCAGAGTTGTATGATCTCGAGACAGTGTCTCGGTCTCGAGATGTCTCGAAATAGTTTTTTAGTGTCTCAGTCTCGGAAGCCTGTTGTCTCGGTCTCGGTCTCCCGGTAGTATCTCGAATTTTTAGAAACTGTCTTGAAGTGAAGGTCTTGTTCTGTCTCGAACAAGCGGTCTCGATAAGTTTCGCGTTAACTGTCTTAAAATTTTGCGCTAGAAACGGAAACCGGAATCTACGAGAAACGTAGGCCCTAATTCTGGTTAACTCGCGAGTCACATGATACTGAAATCAATTCAATTATCTTAAAGTGGAAAAATGTCTGAGAGAGAACCTGAAGTCGTGAAGTCGGCATTTTACGCAATTTTAAGTTATTGACAAACAATAGCTATTGTGTGCCGTGTGTCATTGATGTAAAATCACCATAACTGAAACGAACGGAACAACTCCGAGTCTCTCAATCTGCGTAAGGATATGCGCAAATTTATAATTTCGTTTGGTATTTGGTATCGAATTTGCTTGTTAAAAATCGCTAGAAGACTTCAGACGTGTCTAGAAAGGCTCTCTTTATACTATTCAAAAGCGATGAAAAGATGTCGAAAAGATAAAACGCGGCAATATAAAAAGTGTTCTCGGGAATTGGTAGGCCTACTATATTATAATAAAATTATAATGTAGTTTTATACATTATAAGTTTCAAATTGAAATTATAAACGAACATTATTCCCGAAAACTGATACATTAGCATCGTACAGCCTTTTATAAGATCCCTTTTCTTTTACTGTCTTGTCGTCTCGAGACTATCGTAGTGTCTCGGTCTTGGTACCTCACTATCTCGGTCTTGGTACCTCACTGTCTTGGTCTCGTCTTGGTCTTGAAGTTCAAGTCTTGCATACAAAACTGGTATCAGCACCGTCAAATGACTCTGTCTGATGCAAGTGATTTATACAAGACATCTAAGACATTTACCGTTCTCTCTAGCACAAAGTAGAGAATGTTCTATATAAATATGGAAACACAGTTATGACAGAGTAATTTGTGCACAGATAATTTGGATGATACAGAGATTCAATTTCTCTCTCTCTCTCTCTCTCTCTCTCTCTCTCTCTCTCTCTCTCTCTCTCTCTCTCTCTCTCTCTCTCTCTCTCTCATGATGTCTGACTTCTGCATCTCTTCAGTCCAGATTAGCTTCCATTATTCCCTTACCTTAGCCTATCAGAATCGGCAGCATTAATTAGCATTATATGAAAATCTATATTTACTAATTGCATCCTATTTAAAACGTTATGATTGGTTGAACCTAATTAGTAACTATGCAGTTGCGAGGGTGAGGGTGCATTGAGTCAGCATTGAAGGGTGCATTGAATCCATTATCCACTCTCTTCCTCCGATTCCTTTGTTCTCCTACCCTAGCTGGACAAATCCATTATCAACCCACTGGAAATGTAACTTCATCTCTAACTTGATCAGACATTCTTAATTTACTTCATCACAACTGTGTTTCTATATTTATATAGGACATTTTCTACCTTGTGATATCTCTATTCACTGTTAGAATTTTGTTAGTTCTATTCAGCAGATATTTCTCGTCTATTTTCTACGAAGCGTTGCAATCCTTGTTGTCTCACTGTGTTGCAACCAGTCAAGGCGTTGTTGCTGTTACTGCAGATAAGATTTACAGGTGCCATTTGTTGCAGAATTTTGCACGTCGTTTGCTTTTATATACCCACCATCGTGATTTTGTTGCTAATTTTAGGTCTGGATGCGTCCTTGGCTGGTGAGACAGTGCCGAGAAAGCGCCGAGAAAACAACAGCGTGAAAGCACTGAAGCAGCTGGAAGCTATTAGTCACCAGCAGCAGCAGCAGCTGCGCCAAAATGGCGAAGCGAATCTGGCGTTTGAGTTGGACAAATGATGCCAGCCATAACGACGACATCAACTTCCATTGGAACCAATTGATGCCCAGCATAAAACTCCTCTTCCTTTATCCATACATTCCTTCACTTCTCCTTGCAGTGTGCTTTTTGGGATCGGCTGAAGATGCATAAGTTTCAATTGGCACTTGAACAGTTGACTGTTGATTTAAACTGACTGACTAGACCAACAAAACTTAGTGTTTCATAATATAACATTTGTTTGTTTGCACTTCACGAGCAGAGAAGTTCAATGGTTCAACTCCTCATACACGGCGGCAGTATTTACAATGATGATTTTGTTAAGCCTCATTGGATAAAGAATGACATAAGTGAAAGGTTGTTTCAATGGACAACAAAGTTCAATCGCCCCATCACCATTAGGGGCACGTTAGTGAAGTGGTTATCTTGCTAAGCTGTATTGTAGACTATGATTTAATAAAAAAAGTCAAAAACGACAAGTGATGGGTTTTGACCTCCCATCTCACATATTTAAAGAAAGATTACAATAGCTCGCATTAATGTGCAAACGCAGTTGCCGATCATTGCGTTTTGAGATCATTGCGTTTTTACTATAGGAGGAAATTAGCCATCTCCTCCTATAGTAAAACGCAGTGACTGGCGATCATGTTGATCTGGACAGCAAAGTCCTCATGCACACGGCCAACCATCGCGGATCGTCGAAATAGGCATTTCCGAAACGATGACTCGAGTCTGGAATAAAATACGCTTTCCATAAGATACGAGTGCAGCGTTTCAATCGTATTGTTCAGATTATGCAGGGCTGTACCGAGCTATAATTGCGCCCTGTGCAATCTGGCGCCCCCACATTTGAAAATAGTATTTGCGGTTTGTGCCTAGCATCAATCTGGCGCCCCACATTTTGGAAAAAGTGCATTTTATGGAATAATAAATTTTTCAATCCTGAAATTTGCGCCATTTCCACATTTGCGTCCTGAGCCACGGCCCCGCGGCCTTCCCGGTACGCCTCTGAGATTATGCGAGTATAGTGCTGCACTCAATATCAGTATCCACTGCAGCCGAACAGGTCGAACGTTGGCAGTACTACTACTGCTAGGATTGAGTTACAATAGTCAAATGACGCCAATTTTAAATGATTGAACTAAGGTTACGACCGCATTGAAAGGAAGGTAATTCTGCACGCCTACCCGACTACAGAGTCTGGCGCAACTGACAGAAGCAGGCCATGCAAAGCGAGTTCACGCTGTCGTCCTTTTGTAGTAAATAGGCCTACTATCTATAACACACCTAATTCACCGGTATCCAATAACCCCTGGGCAACAACAACCCCGGCCTATAACCCCCCGGCCTACAACCCCCTAGGAAAATAATCCCACAGGCCAACTATAAGGCAAATAGTGATACTATATATATACGAACATAGTTACATCGGAGCTGTGCAATCGACGGCGGCTGTAGTAGTGTTATTATTTTTAATTAAGCCTATATGTAAAATTATTTATTTAGTTAAAATTGTGACTGTTATTCGTTCACGCGAACATTTGACTTATAGGATACGACGAGAATATGTGGACCTAGTATTTGAACATATACTGTGTATATGTAACTATAATGGGCTAGCCGTTTTCGTAATCGCTGCGCTAACGACCTAGTTAATTGCTGTAATTAATCAGACGCTGCAGTGTAATACCTTATCAGCTCAGTTGTCATAAGAGACGCTGGCGATAGAGAAACGTATAGTGACAGAGAGTAAGAGGTAGTCACTAGTCATTGCATGCTCCTCTGCGTACTCTACGGAGTTATTGCATTTAGCTTAGTTTTGGATTAGATTTAGTTTTACATTAGTTTTCTTTTTTTCTTACGCATTGGTACGTTATAGATGTTTTGCCCATTTTGGGGCGGAAGGGGGCACTCGGAAGTAAATATTAAAACACTGGGACCGACCACAGCGAAGCTTTTGTGTTGCGCTGTGGAATTCATGCCATGGAGACAACCAGGTTGCTCGGCCCGCACAACACAGGGAAGAAATATCTATGACCAGGTATGAATCAATGATGGCGAAATAAGCGGGCGCTATCTTGGTGCGACAGTTGACCTTCTGTAACTTTCCCAATCGCCTTCATTGAACCACTTTCCGTTACTGATTTTCCCACATACATCAGCGTCTATTTGCGCATTGGCTGTTTCGGTTCAAGCAAAGTGGCGGGGATTTGCTTGGCTTGCCGCAGTCGCGCCCTGTAGTGCTTGCTCACAAATTTGTATCTGCAGCTGCCTTCCTTCGGCCAGATTTGATCGTGGAGCCGAGAATGTTGTACCTGGAGCCAAGCGTTACAATTACTGAGCAAGCCTCCTCTAACCGTTGTCAAAACACTTGTTGACGACTCTTGCTCCTTTTTCGCATGTTTCGATACGTGCTGTAGCTATGGAATCATATCTGCCATTCACCTAACTTTCCTGAGGAAGCATCGATCATCGTAATATTTCGAACTGCTCAGACTGAGTATAAACTAATTTATTCATTCGTAGAAATCGCTAGCTTCAGTCAAACGCACAAACGACGACAACGCTTGGAGAGATCGGCAGCAGGCCTACCACCTGTTCACTTAACTTGCTCTTGCAGAATAATCGCATTCTTCGATAAAAGGTAAAACCAACTTTCTTATATATATATTATAAATATATAAAATAATAATAATAACAACTATAGGTAAGATACATTTATGATACCAGACTCCAAAGTGATATATATATATGTATATATATATGTATATATATGTATATATATGTATGTATGTATATATATATTGGTTCCACCCTTAGGTCGCCTCTCGGTTTCATTTGACTATAACTTTGCGGCCTGATCGTGGAGCCGAGAATGTATAACTTGAGCTGCGGCTTAATATCTGGTATTCCATTGATGATTCCTTGTGGATGATTTACCGGTTCTGTATAGGTGGTTGACCTAGTTATTCCCTCAGCTGCTGGAAAGATGTAAAATACAGCCCAATTATAGTAACTCATGGCATTGTTCATTTCGCTTTGCACCCTTTGGCAACTACATGTAATAGCACGGATCAAACTCATATTTCCGGGCATGTGGGATAAATTGAACATTTATTTTGATGTCCCTTAATAAAAAACCTCAACCAGCGTTTTAAAGTGGTTGCAAGTCAAATTTTTGTCACTATAGCGGTCTCTTCCGAGCGGTTTCGTCTCCAGGTGAACTCAAATAAAAGAAATTATTTCTGATTTCAACCTTTTAAAATTTTATCAATAAGTGAAGCAAGTAAACAAGAAACTTTCGGGATGCAAATGATTTTTTTAATAATAAATAACGCATGGTAGAAAGATATCAAAAAGAAAACTTCTAACTCATGAACTCTTTTGACTGCTTTCGCAGTTATTAATATTATTGCTATTGCTCTCATTATTTTTTTATTGATATTATTATAATTGGTATTGTCACTGCTTCTAGTTTTTTTGCCCTTAGGTACTTCGTTCCCCCAGGGACTTAAAGATTACTATTAAAATAGTTGTCCGGAGGGTCAGGCCTCGTCTTCTGGGGTCAAAGGAAACGTGCCATTAAAAGCAACCAGATTGTGACGTTGGATGCAGATAGACAGACGCTGAAAAAGGAAAGCAGCTTCGCACCTGTCACCACTTATGAGAGAAATGCGGTTGCCAATTTCGACAATGAAGTCTGCTGTCGAAGTGTTAAACCTGCCCAAGGTCTCTATGGCCAACGGTTGGAAGATATACGAGGCAGGTAGCCCCTTGTATTTCAAAGTTTTGCGATTTGCCGCCTGCTCCGACGCGGACCCCTCAGCACTCGCCTGGGTTGTTATATACGAGGCGGCGCCGGAGTGGACGACAGTGGCATATCACGCCAAGTACTTTTCATTCGACCAGGGGATGAGTGTTGCCTCATCCGGCCTACTGCCGTCCTTTCGGAACAGGCCATCCGGCACTCTAGTGTTCGGGACGCGTGAGGAGGGCCAGCCATTATGATGTCGTTTGTGGCACGGTGGCGTAGGGAGCGTCCATGGGACCTTCGGCAGACAAAGCCATGATGGCCCTCTGAGCTCACCTTCTCCCCACAGGAGCATCTGAGGAGGCCACATAGGTCCAAGCCCAACCGAAGCCCCACCGCTACGCGAACCATCTCATTGTCCAGGATGAGGCCACATGCCGCAATCGGCATAGCGGTCAACCAATCGGCTGAGTGAGGGTTGGCAGCCGCATCTAGGCGGGCACCATGCATTGACCAAGCCACTGGTTTGACGACGGATTGTCCAATTCAACCAGAGGCCTGTCCCAGATGATCTGCTTTGTTGGAAGGGGACTCATGGTCTCGGGCAAGGAATCCCGCCGTAATTCCAACAGTTCTTCACCGTATATGTCTGGGACCGTTGTTACTGCTGCTGGCGGCGGAAGCCAGCGAGACGACTCTGCGTATGCCGAGAGTCCGAGACCACTATCTCTTATTGGGAGCGAAGCCTGCGGCCACTGATTATTATTATTATTATTATTATTATTACTATTATTATTATAGCTGCACGAAAGAGCCTCCGAAGGCAACTGCATTGAAGCGTTGGATAGACTGATAATCGTTGGAATAAGTAGCTGGTTTCTCTAGGGTCTCTGGTGACCTGTGTCAGGAGGCGATCCAAGTCTTTGATAAAGTCCATTCCGTCGTTGTTGACTGGGCCCATGATCTCAAAAGCCAATGGAACGAATAGATAGGCAACAGGGAACTGGCTGTACTTGATGGTCTTCCTGGTGGTTGCCATCTCCGCTGCAGCCCCCACCGAAGATGACGTCGCTTTACTGTTATTATTGTTTTTGTTATTATTTTTATTATTATTACTATTATTTTTATTTTTATTATTATTATTATTTTACCCGAAGTAAATACTGATCCCTCGGATTGATAAACTAATCTCTGGAGAGAGACAGGTGGTTTTCTGGAACGGCCTATCCCTCGGCAAGATCCGGCTGTACAATCTTGCCGGCTGTACAAACGAGCCACGAAACGCAATTATATAGCGTTGAAACGCTGTATCGTGACTGACAAGCTCTGAAGAAGGTAGTTTGTCTCTTTTGACTCTCCGGTGACCATGATTATGCGGCGTCCCACGGTCCCAGCACTCTGATGAATTCGAGCCCAGCGGCATTGAGTGGTTCAATACATTCAAATGCAACAGGCTATTATTATTATTAAAATTATAATTACTTTTATTATTATTATTATTATTACTATTATTATTATTAGTGTTATACATATATGTTTCACATTATACTGCCCATGTTGGCGAGCTAAGTGAATGGTAGCAATGAGACAGGCGGCGTTCCCACGATGAAGAACAACCGAGATACGTTGGAACAGAAATGACGTCTCCATTGGATCGTGGGTTGCAGCACTCGTTCGACTGCCCAACTCTGAGATGAACTTCACTGCTTCAGTCCTTCACTACTTCAAGCGCCGCCGGATTCCAAGGAGAGGGCTACGAAGTCGTGGGTGTTGGTTATGGTGGAATACTTGGCCCTCTTCGTCTTAGCTGCGCGTTCGGCTGCTTCGCCAGCTCTGACAAATGTGTCGACAAGATGGAACTTGGCGTAAGTGTCGGGCACTGTCACATCCCATGCCAGACATCGACCACGTGTCCAAGGGATGAGTGTGACGCTGTCCAGTCGCTTTCCATCTTCTCTTAGCAAGCCGATAGGTTCCTTTAGCGCTGAAATCTTCGCTCTGTCAAGAGCGAAGATTTCAGATGACGTTCTCAGATGACGTTCAACATGCTATGTCGTTGATGTTTTCCGCTGCCTCTTCTACAAATTAGTCGATGGAGCCCTTTTGCGTCGACGCTCTCTCGACATTGGTGACACAAATGTGGCTCGCAGAGCGTCGTTCCTAGCCTCAACTCAGCTGACATTCGTACATTCGTCTGAGAGGCGCAGGCCTAAGGTAGTCACAGGGGGCGCTAGCATCCAGTCTCCAGAATGAGGTGCTCGTGAGGCCAGCAGGTGAGCACGGTCACATGGATTGTTATTGGACTCCAGCAGACCTTTCCATGCCTTGTCTGTGAATCTTTCTGTCGATGACTCGCTGCTCCTGTTGGTGGTTCTGCATCTGTCAGGGTCTTCCAAACGTTGAGTGATGAACTCGCAAGTTCATACGGTTCCTCAGCAGACTTTGTTGGTAGGATGCATGCCTGGAGTTCGCTTGTACTAGCAGCAGAAGCCAGAAAGGCAGAAAGTGCCAGGGTAGATGCACAACGAACTCCCAGACCACCATCTCTCACCGGCAAAGAAGCCCGGAGCCACCGGACGGTCATTGTCAAGGCCCACATTTAAAATGGTTGACAGTCCTTCTCTCAACTGTTGATCAAACTGAGCCAAGTCCGGGCAATCAGCACAGACGGCTGTGCGCAAACTGTGCAAGAGCTTCGGTACATTTAGAATGATTCTCAGCAGAACCAGAGCGTCATGTGTATAAAGCAAGGACAATCTTCCGATTGCCCTCTCGAGGTCATTAGCCTTTGAATTAACGACCATGTTCACAGCTGGACCTGGAATCAGAGGTACACCCAACAAGGTCATCTGCTCGAGGGCTATGCTCGTGAACTCTTGAAACGCAGGGTCACTGTTAGGCATCTGGGTGTTGTGACAAGCGATTTCGCATTTGCTGCGGTTCAATAGCAATCCCAGATTCTTTGATTCCTGCTCGATTAATTTAACGTCGTCGGCGACTGTTTCCTTGTTACCTCCCAATGTCAGGTCATCCAGATATCCGATACGCAGATCCGATCGAAGCTTCATCAGAATCGGTTGCAGCACAAGACAGAATTCCAGAGGTCCTAAAGGATCGCCTTGCTGCGTTCCTTCTTCGGATCGAATTATGTTTGAACCAGAGCCCAACAGTGAACGGTATGAATAGGCAGCGTGAGCAAAGTGGTAGAGCTCTGGGATCTCTCTAGCAACTGCCTCTAGATGAGGAAATATGCATTTGCAATGAAGTAAGCCATTTAAAAATGTGCTTCCGCAATTTTCAAGGTTTTAGAACAATCTAATAATTATGTGATCGGCCACTTGTAGACACTGATAACCTACAATTCCGAAGTCCGTGATACAAGTACATTGTACACCATTCTAACGGAACTTTAATCTATACTTGTTCAGATGTCTTGAAGTATTTCTCGTATTCTGTAAATAATTTATAGTGAGATATTCTTTGGGTGAAGTCAATGGGTGAACCCGCAAAAGCTCAGAGTGGCCGGTAAACTGTTTTCTGGACCATTATTAAGATTAGTGTTCTTCAGCAATAAAATTAATACTTGAAGCGTGTTATTCCGTTTTAACGTCTTAATAAATTGAATTGTTTATAAAGAAACGAGTATCGGTCTTGGTCTCGGACCACTAGGTCTCGGTCTTGGTCTCGGTCTTCCTTTTTTGGTATCGAGCTCAACACTGCTTTCTGCATGACACTGCTGCGTATGCCCTACTTCTATTCCTCCTATAGGCAGTGTTGGTGGGTCCTGGGCTAATAGTTCGGCCAATTTAAGTGACCGTAAGGCGAATTCATCAATGCCCGCTGTCTGATTGCGGATATAAGGTTGTGGCGTTTACCTCCTATAACAGGCTGCTTAAAAACAATTGCCACACAGTAAAGGAGATGTAGCCAAAAGTAGCTGACTGGAGCGGATCTAATAGAATGCGATTGATCAGATCTCGAGTAGTGAGCTGCCTATCAACGCTTGCTCTGGCTCCCTTGCAATGGGGATATGCTCAAGAAGCTTGGTTTGCAGGGAAGGGTGGTCAATAATTTTACTTTGAGAACAATCAGGTGTCATGCTGTTTTTATCAACAGTTTTACTAATATTGTTATGGCTATTATGAACGTTGTTGTTATGATCGTTGTTGTAATGATCGCTGCTATCGTTATGATCTTTGTTGTCTCAATGATCGATGTTGTCGTTATGTATGTATGCATGTATGCATTAGGCTATTTATATAGCGCCTTATAAGAACCTCTCGAAGGCGCTAAACGTAGCTATCCAATAGTAATCTAGAAAAGTTGGCTGCAAGCAGTGCAATGTTGCGAAGTTGTAAAGGAAGAGCGTTTCAGAATGATGGTCCAATGCATGCGAAGGCACGGTTTGTCCGGGAGCGCTGGACTATCAAGTCCCCACGAGCCGCTGCACGCAAGGATGGACGACCTGGCTGGAACTTTGGCTAAAGACGGGAAGACAGAACTCTCTTATGTATTCTGGAGCCGTGCCGGCCACCGATGTCCGTTCCATGAGGATGATCTAGAATGTGATCCTATCCTCAACCAGGACTCCGGGAGCCAGCGCAATGTGTCACGCAATTAGCCTGAAATATGCGAGTATTTTGGCAGCTTGGCAACGACTGGGGCAGCGCAGTTGAAAACGGATTGAAGCTGTCTTATCCGGAACTTTGGCAGACACACGAGAACACCATTGCAGTAGTCCAGGCGAGTAAGCACGAAGGAGTGAACAAGAGTCATAGCGGCGTCAATGAGTGATTTCTGATTTGATTTTCGATTTTGAGAGATTTCGCCGAATGACTCT
Source organism: Bimastos eiseni (assembly GCA_959347315.1). Lineage (NCBI taxonomy): Eukaryota > Metazoa > Annelida > Clitellata > Crassiclitellata > Lumbricidae > Bimastos > Bimastos eiseni. The sequence continues at coordinate 19,054,740 of OY365811.1, forward strand.
AATCTGGCGCAGTTCATAATAGCAAGATTTGCACATGGAGCTGACATGTTCCTCCAAGGACAGGACGACGCGTTTAACCTTCCGATGAGGAATGAAATGCTGCTTTAACCGCTTCTCTGTCAACCCTCGAACGCGCTTGTCTCGTGCCCAGCCAAATAAATTCAGTTTTATTTGGGTTGAATCTTAACCGATTGGAGGACATCCAGATCTGCACTTGCTCCACAATTGCCAAGGTTTTTGAGACGCACTCCAGTGCCTCAGATGGACGGCATGTCAAGTACAGTTGGGAGTGGTCAGCATATTGATGAACCAGAGCTCCAAGAGCACATATGATCTTTGTCAAATCAGCTGTATATAGCACGTACAGCAGTGGGTTGAGGACTGAGCCCTGCGGAACACCAAATGTCACAGATGCCCAAGCTGAATTGCCCGAGCCAATGGCCACCATCATTTTACGTTCACTGAGGAAAGAGCGGATCCACTCAGACGCCTGTCCCACAACTCCAAACGAGATGTGTAGTCTGGTCAACAGGATGCTGTGATCTACAGTGTCAAACGCTGCACTCTGTTATGATTGTTGTTGCTTTGATCGTTGTTGTTGTGATCGTTGTTCTCGTTATTATCGCTACTGTTATGATCGTTGTTGTTATGATCGTTACTGTCATGATCGCTGCAATCGTTGTGATCGTTGTTGCCGTTGCTATTGTCGTCGTTGTCGTCTTCGTTGTCGTCTTCGTTGTCGTCTTCGTTGTTATCATTAATAAATTCATAATACTACTACTACTGCAACTACTCCACCTCCACCTACTACTACTACTACTCCGCCTACTACTACTACTACTACTACTACTACTACTACTACTAACTACTACTAATAATAATAATAATAATAATAGCGTTAAATAATGATAATAAAAATAATAATAATATCATTATTATCAGAATTATTCAGTCACACTACGAGTAGTGTGCAGTTCTGTCGTCGCTAACGTCACATGGATGCTAGCAATATGGACAATTCTTCAGAGATGCTGAAGGATATTGTCCCACAGCATCCTGGAAATTATTTTATTGTGAAGTAGAAGCGATTCAGTTTGATGTTGACTATATACGCTGATAGTATCATGAATAATGAGACGTGCAGCTGAAAGAAATGTCTGATCTCGTAATCTATTCTCACGATCATAATTCTCTTATCTGCCGCTAAGCATAATCATGTTGGTATGGCTATATGTAGACGAGCGCCAATAACATCGCTGCTGTTGCTTAATCACCCCACGACAGCCACAGCTTCTGGCTCTTTACCTATAGGCTTAGAAGTAGTGTTGTAGTCGTGTATAGATCTTCTGCATCCGACAGACGGTATGAACTAATTATACCCGACGAACCTCTTGCGGGTCTGTGTACCAGTCAGAAAAATATGATACATACCCTGTAGGCCTGCGTTGGCAGCTTCTAATATTTTATCCTAATTCCTTCTGCATGATCACTGGAAGTAAAGACTACAATCACAATTATACCTATAGTATATACGCACTGTCTTGTTCTTAGTAAGACTGTCAACGGGTAGGCCTACCCGGGCACCCGAATATTGCGCATTTTTTACGGAATGTCGTTTCATAGTTGTTTTTGTTGCTAAATTAGATATTATTAGTGTTAAGTATAAGTTTGTAAATCAAACAAACTTTCGCTCTCCTCTCTGTCTGTCTGTCTCTCTCTCATACACTAGTAGACGGTAGATAGTAGATGGCAGCTAGTAGATAATTTCGGTCTCTCTCTGTCTCTCTCTCATACATTAGTAGACGGTAGATAGTAGATGGCAGCTAGTAGATAATTTCGGTCTCTCTCTGTCTCTCTCTCATACATTAGTAGACGGTAGATAGTAGATGGCAGCTAGTAGATAATTTCGGTCTCTCTCTGTCTCTCTCTCATACATTAGTAGACGGTAGATAGTAGATGGCAGCTAGTAGATAATTTCGGTCTCTCTCTGTCTCTCTCTCATACACTAGTAGACGGTAGATAGTAGATGGCAGCTAGTAGATAATTTCCTTGCTCTGCTTCCATTTCCATCTTCTCTTCATCCAACTGCTTCTTATCGAATCTGTCGGCTGAACCACCAGCTGCAGCATCTCAACTTCGGCGGCAGAGGTACTTCGGCGTCAACGGACAGTAATAGTCAACATCTGTGTATATTGGTATTCCAGGAATTTTAATTCACGCTGGCAACGAAATGTAGCTGACCCTCCCTCCCTCTCGCTCTGTCTGGATATCTCTCTCTTTCTCTGTCTGTCTGTCGGCCTCTGTCTCTGTCTCTTTCAATCTCTCACTTTCTCAACGTGTCACGCGCACCCTTTCAATAGATGTCAATAGGACCTAGTTTCTATTCTCTTACAGTCTGGTTCTGTCTTCTATTCTATGGATTGCTTTTCCTACCAATCTGGATATATATCTCGTCAATCGTTCAACTGAAACACTTTCTCCTTTCATGTCCTTTGGGGTGGGGGTAAAATGTCCGGGGACCAAATGTCCGGGGGAGGGCAAATGTCCGTTCCCCGGAAAGAGTCGCCACAACGTTCGGCGGTCCAAGCCCCGATCCTGTGCATGAATATGGCGAAGGAATTAGAGTTGACTACACGTGACAAGCTGGCCATGATAATGATTGCTACCATGTACAGGGCCCTCAATCGGGAGATTACGGAAATAGCATATTCTGTCAAGGAGTTGTTTGACTTTGAAGCTTTGGAAAAGGTCAAAGAGTCAAGGAGGGTCCGGTCGGATTGGGTCGGGTCAGAGGCGTCCAGACAGTGGCGCGGTTACCTATAGCCCACACGGAGCGCGCCTAGGGCCCCAAACTTCAGGGGACCCCAAATGTTGAAAACATTTAATACAAAAACACATCTCAGAGGCCCCCATTTTAAATAAAACATTTAATAGAAAATAACACCTAGGGGGTCAAAACATTTTATGCAAAATAACGTCAGGGAGGCCCCCAAATGAAAGAAAACATGAAACACAACATAACATCTCAGAGGTCCCAGAATGAATGAAAAGTTTTCATAAAAAATAAAACGTCCTCCTGAATGTTTCATCACCGAGTCTGCAACCTGGAGCAGATAGACCTAACACCGGCGGCAGAAAACGCATGATCAGCTTCAACACGCATGATCAGCTTGCTATTACATGTTCAATCAAAAAGTAATGCCAACAGACTCCTCATCAGTAGCCTTTCTGTCGTGGCGTTTATATATTTGTAGAGAGTTAAACTCTCTACAAACTTTGGAGTCATTCTGAGGGCTTTATTCAGCGTTCCCGAAATAACGGTAGAAATACAGAAAGACACGAGAGTGTTATTGTGCACAGTTCATAAACCTAATAGCGCAATTATTCAGTCATACCTCACATGAAATATAGGGCCTATACTAGGCTATAGGGGAAGGTGGGCAAAATGCCTACCCTAAGAAAAATTTGCTCAGAGAGCAAAACATATTTGACAGCTGATAAAAATTTATGATCATCAATAACATCTTCTCTGGTGCTACAAGATCACCAAACTAAAAAACGCAGATAAATTCAAATTTGAGCCCAAAATTGTCTTTAATTATTTTTTTTGCATCTTGCCCCCTATACGGGGCAAAACGCGAATACCTGAGCATTTTGCCCCACTGAAAATATTACATACTTTTAGATGCCTAGAAAGAGTTTTTCTTGGCACTTTATAGGTTTTAAATTTGTTCTGCTTTATCCTTACCAATTTCGCCCAACCTGACTTTTGCAAAAAACAATCTCCAATGTCTCGTACTGTCCTCTCTTTGTCTTTCTCTTATATAACAACTAGCTGGGGGTACCCGGCGTTGACCGGGTTAAGAAATAATGTGTAATGGAAATGGACTTGACTCCTGGATATCCTTCCAGAGGTGTGCCTGTCTTTCGTCTTTGCGCGGTTTTGTTGGTTTGCCCAGTGTAATACCTCGTAACCTGTGAGTACAGTAGCGTATTCGCAAAATCGTCCTGCTGATTGGCCTGATGGGACTGTGCAGCCGTGGAGGCCGCCTGGCTGGCAGCATTTGCAGCCTGCCTGGTCCGAGTCACGTGGGGGGGATGCACAGCCCTGGCAGCAGCCTTTCTGATCGCATTTATAGCTTATCTGATCTGTCGCACCTGGGGGGACTCCGAAGCCCGGTAGGCTGCTTGTCTTTCAGCATCAGAAGTGAGTCTTGCCTGTCTTGCCTCTGGTGCCTTTAATGTTCTGGAGGATGAATGTCTGGGCCAGAATGTCAGCAGAAAGTCTTGCTTGGTGAACAACAGGTGTTTTGTCGACACGTACCTGGCAACTGAGAAGGAAACTTTGCTTTCATATGATGCCTAACAGTGACCCTGCGTTTCAAGAGTTCACGAGCATAGCCCTTGAGGTAGTTGTTGCAGTCTTGAGACAGGTTTCTGGCCCTGAAAACCAATCTTCAATATCTCGTACTCTCCTCTCTTTGTCTTTCTCTTATATAATAACTAGCTGGGGGTACCCGGCGTTGCCCGCGTTAAGAAATATGGAGTGTCCCAGGTGTTCCCCGAGCCAACGCCGAAGGTTTCGAGTCAATAGCTCTAAAACTGTGCAACTGCATAGCCGGACAGACAGATGCACAAATAGAGAATCTTCTCTTTATTTATATAGGCCTAGATATAGTATCATTTTCTGTAGTGAAGACGTTTTTAGTGCAATGTCTGTTTTCAAATAGCAGATTATCAACAATATTGCAATTGTGTCAAAATTGGGGGGTACCTTTAGTGTAGGTCTACATGAGAGGTGGATCAGATAAGGCAAGACGCCCAGTGACACATGGGGCAAGACGCCCAGTCCCATGGTTCAAGACGCCCAGTCACATGGGGCAAAATGCCCAGTTGGCAAGACGCCCACGGGCATCTTACCTCCCCAACACGTGTAACTGCATTCCATACTATAGGCCTACACTATATACGACTACTTCAATGACTGGTTTAATCGCACTGTAACATTTCTAAATGTTAAGTTATCCAAGAAAACAAACATCTTTGGATAACAGTAAACCCATATAATTTATATTAAAAAATAAAAACAGTGAATGCTTACATCAGCTTTTTCGAAATTAGACTTTTGTTGATAATGAGTGACGTGTTCTTAGGGAACACGAAAGAAAGCTGTCTTTCAACCGGAAATGCATTTAACAAAGTGATTCAAACTAAAATTTGGGTTCGGTATATTAGATGACTGAAAAAATGCTCATGGGTGTCTTGCCTACCATGGGCGTTTTGCCCCACCCTCCCCTATATATCATAATTATGTCAACAAAACAAAGTTCTGCATTTTGTATAATAATGATAATAACAATGATATTAACTGCTATTTAAGACCGTAGTTTCACTTCCGAAATTCCAGATTTCGTGCTTAAAAAATCCGGAATTTCGGTATTTATAAAAGACCGGAAATTCTCACTGTTTAATTGAGTAAAAAAAATTTAATAAAGTTCCGTATTTCGATATTTGATGTGATGACGTGACGTCACATATCTCACACTCCCCTCCCCTTTGTCAAAAATCGTCACAGACGTTATAGAGAGTCATTCTGACTCACTCACACTCAGTGTACAAATTCACAAATTCATAAATGTTTGCGCCTTAGGTCTCGTTTTCTATAAAGCGCCTCTGCGTCCAGATAGGGGTCCGGAGGCAATTGCATCTAATTTCAGGCAGTGGGAATCAGAGGTGTAACAAGGTTTTGAAAAGTAGGGGGCGCATAATTTAAAAATTATTGCGCGAAGCGCAAACATTTTTTTTGCCCTTCCACTTTCTGAATTTTGCCCCCAGAAATTTGAAAAATGGGGGCACAAATTATCTTAACAAAAGTATTCCTAAAAATCCATTGGATAAACATAAAAAAGAACCGATTTGGGGAACACATGGGGGGCACTGAGCACTAAAACGGTGGGGGGGGGGGCAAAGCTCCCCCAGTTTCAAAATTGAAGGGGCCGGTGCCCCTCTGCCCCCCGCTTGTTACACCCCTGGTGGGAATTTTTTTAAATCTTAGGGGTGGAATATTTTGTCTTCCTGACACTTGGGAACGGAGGATTTGCCTCCGTCAGTCAGAGGGGATTGACGCCTCTGTGTTGGGCTATGCACTTCATGGGTCGAGTCGGGTCTGATATTAATTTTGGTTTCAGAAATCAGAAGTCGGGTCGAGTCCATGTTTTGCTGGTCGGGCTGGGCCCGGTCATGAAAATGTTCCCCTATGTAACTGTGCATGGGATGTCAGACTGGATCTGTCTACTTTAGACGTCAGACGGCAGAAAACGAGTGTATTTACCTGGTATACCTACCCCACACTCTATTGTCATTGTCTCTATGGGTCCATGTAAATACGGAGAAGTACTACTTTGCGCCGAAGAACTGGGCTTATCGACACGTTGATAACGCAAGGCCAAGAGGCTGCGCTACTGCCCCAGCTGTTGTTGTTGGCGCTCACCCGCACCCACCATGTCAACGTGTCAGAGTTTATGTAACACACAGTCCGAAAACAAAAACAGATTCTTCTCTCCTGCTGTTCCGCCCTCGCTTGCTTACACATTCGCAGCCTCATTCAGTCATTCTCCCACCCGCTCACCCCTCACTCGTGAAAGCAAACGAAAGTTCTTATGCACACATAAAATGCGGACGTGGGCCGTATGTATACCGAGTTTATTACGACATTATGCAGGTCTTTCAGTCTTGATTTCGCTAATCAGCAAGTAGGAAGCGTGTACTAAGTTAGGTCTGATGGTAATAATAAACTGAGGTCAGAGGGGCTCAGACGGCGTCCTGCTTTCCAATCTAGTAATTATTATAATAAGGACACATGTAGCGCCGTTTACATTATGCACAAGGAATCAATCGCTCTTCCGGTCTTAAGTGATAACGTTGCTATAACTCGACGGAAAGCTCTGTCGAAATTCCGGTAACTGTGGATTGGCATATTGACTCAGAACCTCAGATGACAGACAAATTAACCTCAATCGGCCTTAAACAGCTGAAAGAACGCGAAAAATAGTCAGTGAATCTGAATCAAAGCCTCAAAAGCAAGCCACTGGGAATTCCTCAGAGCCCAGGCATTGGCTTAGTGCTACATGCGGAGCGTCTCCCCACTCTCCTCCCGTGGCTGCAGGGAGCGTGTTCTAATAGTAATGTTGTGGCGGTCGTGTTTATTATAATTCGTAAATATTTATATTCCATTGTTTTAAAACCGAGATAGCGTGAATCAACTAGTTATGTTTGTCTCTGTATGAGCGTATGAATGTCAAAACACGACGTATTATGCGCACACAACTACGCATTCACGCACCTACACGGGGGCCTACTACAGTCGTACTGACTCGTACACACATCTATACACCTATACAAACTGATGCATGGACACTGATGCATGCATGTGCATGCACCAGTTGAGAATTACATGCAGGTGTAGCTCAAAGAGGCAGGTCTTGGAGAGACAGTTGAGCCAACCACTGCATACATTGTACGTGTAGAGCTAACAACTATGTGCAGGGAGAAAGTGACCAATGAAAGTTACAGTTTACAAATACATTTGCATAGCTATATATATAATATATATATATATGTGTGTATGTGTGTGTGTGTGTGTGTGTGTGTGTGTGTGTGTGTGCAAAGAACGCAGCAGATCTGGCCGGGGCTCAGCTGTTGATCACGTGACAGTGTGACTTATGTGAATTATTGTACATCCTCATGATTCACCACAGCGAAAAGGAGAGAAAAGCAACAGAGGACATTTGTGCATTCCTTCTGTTAGGTGTATAGCATATTTCATAATATATAGGCCTAGATTAGTGATGTTTTTGAAAAGAAGGCGAACTTTGGGAGGTGAGAAGAGAACCTTCAATGCGAAGGCGTATCTCAGTAGTAGGAAATCGCGCTATGTGGCTCATTTGATCATAATATTGGTCAATTCACCCACCTAATAGGTCACAAAAACGTATTTTAGACCTATCACTAGGTTACAAAAACCAATTCATGCACAAACCTAAGACCTAGGTTAAACATCAACCAATACAGTCTAAAAGGTCCGAGAAATTTCCAAGTTTCGATGATGAGTCATTATCACATCGTCACCAAGTCTGCATTATCAACCCAGGAATTAAATGATTCAGGATAACCCAACCATTTCACCAGCGACTTGTTTCCCCGTTTCCTGATTATCTTTTCTGTTCTAAATATTTTTTGAGTAGTCTTCTGTAGCTCCTGTTCGTAAAATGAGGCTTGTATTTCCTCACCATTAGAATTAGTAATCTTATAAGTTGGTGGACCCTTATACTGAACTTGTGCAATTGTGAACATTTCCTCAGTCCATCTAGGTGTATATCGTTTTTCAAAAATAGTTTTCATCCTCGTTATTCTAACTTTATCGCCTACCGAGAACTTAGGCTTAATGGGTTCTGGAATTTCACTTCCATTTAAGTTCAGCCTTTTTATTCATTTTCAAACTAGCTTTAGAGGGTGTCATTTTAATGGAAGAATGCCTAGTTTCTTTATAATTACTAACCATTTCATCCAACACATCGATATATCTTCTAGTTGAATTAGCTGTAAAATATTTAAACATTTTTCCACGCATTGTTCTATTCCAACGCTCAACAACGCACGACTTTTATTCGTTCTCCGTAGAATACAACTCGAACTAAAATTCCTTACCTTTGTCCACCCACACTTTGCCTGGTCTTCTACCAGTACTCTCAAATATTTTCACGAAGCCACTAGCCGTTGAATTCCCACTTTTACCATTTAATGGCACGATCCAACCGTACTTGCAAAACATCTATTACGGTTAGTAAGTGTTTCACACCATCGTTATCTTTAGCAAAAGCCTGCATATCGACTAAATCAGCAGCCCATATTTCATCTATTCCATCAACGTACACCTTCCTCTTCCTAACACGTCTTATTACAGGCTTATGTAACTCATCCGCGAGTTGGTCGGTCCATTTCAAAGTGGGTTTTAATTTTGAGCTAAATTTAAACCTAACCCGAGACTAGCTTTGGTAGATAATATAGGTTTGACAAGACTTCTATTCGCTCTCGTAAGCTAGGAATAGGAATATTATTCAACTCATTAACCATCGTTCTATCAGCGACATTCCTAGAAGCTGTATCGGATTGCTGGTCGTAAGCTAAATCATGATGATATGCAGCGTTGTCGACTCTATTGACGGGCTTCGACCAATCCTTAGGAGATCCATCGGAATTCAACCTCAAATCAAGTCTAGTACCAGGACCAGTAAACGAATGTCCCGGAAAGTGCATCTCACCTGGATATTAAGCCCACGGCAGCTTAATACCGCTGGTAACAGAATTTAAAAATCCAACTAAATCACCAGCCTTGAAGACTTCACGAATTGTGTCTTTGTCTTTCCACATATATCACATGTGCCTCTCAGCATTAACCTTGCATTCTTCGTTGTAACATTTTGAATATTTTTAGTTTCAGTACGAGTTTTACACTTTACGCAATACATCCTTTTTAAATACAATTAGATATATTTAAAATGGAAGTCAAAGATTTATCGTGGGACGACATATTATCTAAGAGATTCAATAATCCTCTTTTAACTAGAAGTATAAGAGGGTTAAACGTAGGAAAGTCTGGATGCAGTAAGACGACTCTATTGTTGAACCTACTTCTAAGACCTGGATGGTTAGACTACGACAATCTGCAAGTATTCGGAAGATCTCTCTTTCAACCAGAGTATAAAATACTCAAGCAAGCATTTGAAGCAAAAATACCGAAAGAATCCATCATCGGGCTATTCGGATGCCAAGACAAGATCGCCAGACAAAAATGTACCTCCGGCATTCGTCATTGACAAAATGGCTAAACACTCGGATAAAAAATCTGGTATATCTTCCAAGTTCTTCGAATCGTCTGAAGATGTGCTAGTTCCGAGATATTAGAATCATGAAAAGAAAAACCTGAAGATTTTCGATGATTTACAGTTAGAAAAGCACAATAAATGTGAGACCTACAACATCCAGGGGAAGGCATAGTAACTTGACTGCTTCTACCTCGCTCAAAATTATTTCAAAATTATTTCTGATCGGCTGTCCACAACGTGGACAGCCGATCAGAGAGAATGCAAACTTTATCTGCTTGTTTCCTCAAGACCAGAAAAATATTAATCACATTTACCACGATCACGTAAGTACAGACATGTCTAAGGATGAGTTTAAGAAACTATGTGAAACAGCCTGGGAGCAACCTCATGGATTTGTAGTGATAGATCAGACTAGTAATAAGAATACCGGCAAGTATAGATGCGGTTTCGATGAATTCTACATTCCATTATAAATAAATCTTTTATATTTCAAAAATGGAATCACTTCTACAAAAGATTGCAGACAACACTGAAAGGATCGCTCGTTACACAGAGCCAAAATCATCGTTTTACACATTATTGAGTGATAAGAGTTCACAAATAAGGACCCGATTCAATCCGTTGATTCACTTCGATAAAGGTAAAAAGTATGAAGTGGCTCTTATCAATCTGGAGACATATTTTTCATTCCAAAACATCGACGCGACTAGCAACAACTTTTCGTATTCGCCGAATGGTGGAGGTATGTGGGTTACTATAACCATTCCCGAAGGCTGCTATAAAATTACAGACATTAACGAATACGTCCAGAGAATCATGAAAGAAATCGAGCATTATGATATGGTTAACGAAGCATACAATATTAAGATAGAAGCAAACAGCAATACGTTAAAGACTGTTGTACATATAGCGGAGAATTACATGGTTGATTTTTGGGCGTTGAACTCTATCGGGAAAGTCCTCGGTTTCGATAGATGGCGTTATTCAGTAGGGTACCAAGAATCGGAGAATATAGTGGACATAATGAGTGTCAGTAATCTGTGAGTAACGAGCGATATCATCGGGGCTTCCTATAGCAACGGAACGACTGATAACACTATTTATTCCTTTTTCCCGAATGTATGGCCCGGCTATAAGATTATCGAAACGCCCAGGAATTTGATATATCTTCCAATTACCCTATCCACGATATCGATTATGGAAACGTCTCTCACTGATCAAAATGGCCAACTAATTAATCTACGAGGTGAGGGATTATCGATACGGTTTCATATAAGAGAGGCTTAAAAGTTTTATAGTCTTATGAGTCGATACACAAATATCAAAGTTAATATTTCAGAAGGACAAAAAGATAAAATCAAAAAGTCGCTACAGGCAGGAACCGGTGTAAGCATAGTATTAAAGCACAACGATTTAAATGGAAACCACGTGTTAGCTCTTACCCAGGGGCAGGTTAATAAGTTGACTAAAGTGTATCAGGGTGGAATGGGTGCGACTATAAAAATGAGTAAAACGCAATTGATACATAATGCCAAAGTCGAAGGTGGCTTTATCGGCGCCATTTTACCATTTCTAACAACTGCGGGCAAATTCCTGCTATCGAGCGTATTACCAAGCTTAGCAACGGGCGCACTAACAGGAATAGGTGCAGCGGCTGGACCAAAAGTCATAGACAAAGTCACCGGATCGGGTGGTGCGATATATCTCAATAGTCGAAGTAAAAACTACAAGATAGTGCAACAAGGGCATGGTCTTTACCTGAAGCCATACCAAGGACTGGACTTAATGGTGTAGGAGAAGGTTTATATCTGAAAACAGGTTCCGGATTCGTAAATGGTGAAGCGTTTATCCTTGGACCAGATTCACCGTTTAAAAAACATTCCACTTCTCGGATTGTTATTTTAATTAAAAAAATAGTATATAAAATGTCTCATTATCCGATTCATGGACGAAACCCAAAATTGAAAAATCTACGAGAACACAACTGATATCCGTCATGTGGAAGGCGTGTGAAGGTATGTGGGATGTTAAGTATAGACCGAAAGACAAATGGGTGGTTTAAGATGGGCCCAAGAAGCGATAACTATTCATTCACAAGAGACGGTTGTTTTACCGTTAGGCTTGGGTGTCCGAATGATCGTGTAAAGTTTCACTCCATCCGGAATTTATAGATCGCCTGCTGAGCGATAACGTTACTGGATTCATGGAAGACATTTTACTCGATATTAAGAATTTTAGAGATCACCATAAACGAAGGAGATTCGTTATGTTATGTCGATTACCGCGTCAACGAATAAAACTTGAATTCCATTTTTTAGTATTCTTCGATATTATAAAATGGAATTGAATAAAGCAGACACCTATCGCCTTCAGAAAATATCTGAAATTCAACAGGAAATCTTACTAGAACTGAAAGAAATAATCTGTAAAAAATATCAAAAGAGTGTTAAAGTAGTCGAAGCGTTGGGAGGCTTGTTAACCCTTGCATCTTCAGGACTCGCCGCATTAGGCGTAATTTTCTAAGTACCATCGTAGTTGCACCAGTCGCTACCATTGTGGTATCTTTATCAGCTGGAGCTGGAGCATTGTGTTTGATATCTACACAAATCCGCCGAATATTATCGCTGCGGCAAGAAAAACATGCAAAGATCAGAACTATAGCTGAAGGGAAACTCAATTCGATCAGCGACCTTGTTTCGAAAGCCTTAGATGATAATGCTATCTCAGACTTGGAATATTCTGTTACTCTAAGTGAATTCGAGAAATTTAATCAGATGTAGGAAGAGGTTAGGAGTAAAAGCAATGCCAACATAGATGAAGCGACAAAACAATCGTTCATTAGGGAAGATGTATTGAATACAAAGTGAACGTAAATTTACGTTTTATGTTTTATGTTTTACGCTTTTTACGTTTAAATATTATGTTTCCAATTTAAATATGGCGTTTCCAAAAATCAAAGACCCAGCCAAACGTGATTTTATCGTTGAGAACTTTCTCAAGATGAAGCAAAATATTAGACAAGACTCGTTATCCGAGAAAATAGGGGACATTGGACTTCAGCTGGAATTAGCAAAAGCGTACAAACCGATAATCGACTCTCAGTCTGGAATATCCAAAGAATTAGGTACTATAAAAGAGAACTCTATGGTAACAACTGCCGCGCTTCGAACATTGCCAGCCTCGATATCGTCATCGTTAAAAGCGATCCAGTTCCCGCAGTATCCGTCGATCGACGTGTTCGAGGATGATCCCGTTTCAGATATTAGAACTTTGGAATTAGGTGATATCGCTACAAAATATTTAAAAGAATATGCCTCGAACAAAAAGTTGATGGATACGACCTTCGTATTATACTCTACAGGCGGGGTCGATTTTACATCGGGGACAGCCCAATCACGATCGAAGGTGATGATATAACTATCGGAGATGTTACCTATAAGGGAACTCTGGGACTTTGGGAGTTATTGAAAATGGCAAAACCAGACAAGACGATATACGCCATAAACGATCTCAAAGACTTGACAAAGACTGTGATTTTGAATGTGACAAATGAATCCGTCGACCTGATAATCCGAACAAACCCAAGTCGTCTAGAAGCGACAAATATAAGGAAATCATTAAGCTGATATGGGAAGGAAAATTCTCAACAGGCGAGGGAGTCGTAGTTCTATCGCAAGATCCTAATGCGCTAGTGGATATGTTAACTCTTCGATTCGCTAGCTTCAAAGCGGGAAATACAGGATTAAGAAACGAGATAGTCGGTATCTTCGATGAGTTACTTCGACAAAATGTGATAAATGCGTTAGAGTATAAAAATTTACTGATACAATTATAAAATGATTGTCATAACTGAGAGAAGATTTACTAAAAGGTACGTCGTAGGAGGCGCTGGAATATTTGATACGATATCAGGATTTTTCAAAAGAATGCTATCTTTGAATGCGGCGAGACAGGTAGCATCAACTGCATTAAGTGCTGGGAAAGACGCAGCAACGGAGATTGGAAAAAAGCTATAGATGTTGGTAAGACCGTTGCCACAATGCCGGGAAGCGATTGGTGGATAAAGCAGCGGCAAAAATGTTTAACCCATCACCACTGCAAGCAGCGGTACTTGGCCAACGGAGCAAGGATTTACTATAGGGTTTAATATACCCCAACGGAAATACGAATATTAATAATTTACTATCTGGTAACGGTGGCGCCGTATCGATCCAAGATTTAGTGCGTGGATCTGGAATGAAGTTGGCTTAAAATATTTTATTGCTATATTAAAATGCAGTCAGGTATTCTAAGATTTACTGAAAATACTATTATAGACGAGGCAGTTGAGAGATACGAATGGCACGAGTACGAACCAGTGGCGAGGACGAATCTCTGGGGAAATTCGCTCCAATATCGAACTTCAAGATCTTTTCAGCCATCCCTCTGAGTCATACCTGCTATTCGAAGGTAGACTGACTAAAGCAGATGGAACAGCTTACGCCAATGCCGATGCTGGGGCTATTACCAAAAACGGGCTGATGCATCCCTTCAGCCAAATGTCGTATTCCTTATCTAATCAAGAAATTGAAAGCGTGTTTCATCCGGGACAAGCCACAACTATGCTAGGGTTGCTGAAATATCCCAACGACTTCGCTCTCGCACAAGGACTTAACCAATTATGGACTAAAGACACAGTCGCGACTACCGTTATAGCCGACAACTCTGGATTCGCGATAAGACAAGCGTATCTCATTCAGAAACCAACTACAAAGGGCATATTTAGTTTCATCGTGCTTATGAATCACATTTTTGGATTCTGCGAAGATTATGATAAGATAATCTATGGTATGAAACAGACTTTGACGCTTGTTCGCAAGTCTGATGACGATGCTATTTTTAGGGCAAATATTCCAGCAGTGGCTGGTAAAGTCAACATCAGTAAAATTTCATGGTTTATGCCTCATGTAATTCCGTCCGGAATGGAAAGAATGCAGCTGTATAAAACGATCGAATCAAAGGCAACATTACCAGTAGCCTATCGAGCTTATCAATGCGATACCAGAACGGTTCCTCAATCTACCACATTTAGTTGGCGACTTAGCGTAAAGACATCGCCAGAAAAACCGAGGTATATTATCATTGGATTTTAAATGAATCGAAGCGTCAATCCATCAATTTTCGATCATTGCGATATTAAGAACGTGTATGTGATGATGAACTAAGAAAGATACCCAGCAGTCGATTACAACCTATCATTCCCGAATCAGCAATTTTCGAGATCTTATAGAGATGTCGCGACCTTTAGCGAGAAATTATATGGGATGAATCAGTTCGTGACTCAGAGCAACATTACGCCGGCTGAGTTATAAGGATTTACATCCGCTATTCGTTTTCGATGTGAGTAAGCAATCCGAGCGGTTAAAGTCATCTGTCGTAGGCATCCAGATCAAGGCTACTTTCAATGCTGCGGGGCCGGTTGGAACGGAAGCTTATGCAGCTGTCATTTCAGGTAAATTGCTAAACTTTCAATCAGACGGTCAGAAGGTTAGCGTTGCATATTAAAGAAAATATTTTTTATTATAAAATAAACATGAAACTCTCACAACTGAAACCGCTATTAAAGGAAAATGGAATAAAGCCGAGTTATATGAACAAATCAGAAATGTTAAGAATACTCGTTGAGAATGGTGTTTTACCCCAATCAGAACTGCCTGAACCAGTGAAGGAGAAATAGCGAGCATTGCCTAAGTACGAGTATCTAAAAACGATTCGAAATAATCCTATAAGCGTTGAAATCCTAGACAAAGATACGAACGAACCCGTCACTTACTCATCGTTGTATAAGGCGAGTATGACTTTTAAAACCAGTATGAAAACGTTTAAGGCTTACAATGGTAAAGTCTGGAGAAATAGATACGAGATAAAGATCCTCGTTTAGATTTTCAATGATGTTTCTCATTGAAAATCTATCAACACTTTGTTAATTAAACCTTTGTGAAATTCTTAGCAAATAGACGCCTTTCTCGCTTTCGTACTTCTACTAATACAACATCCTCTACTCTTAATTGTACGGACGGTGTACTCCCAATGAATATACTGCATGATAAATCTAACACGACACTACATGGAGTGGATATTAGCGTGAGAGGGTCGATTGGATTATCGTCTGTATCATAAAATCCGGTTGTTATATCCGTTGATCCATACGCAGTTAACAATTTCGGGTACATCTTTGGCGATTCGTCTTCCTGTTTTTGATTAAAAAAATAGACATTTGTTCAACCTGTGAATCTTCATATTTCTTATTCGAAGCCACTTTTGTATCAGGATCAAGCAGATGCTTTTGAATGCGTTCTAAAAATACTTTCAAACATACCGATAGTCTCTAATTCTTCCTCAGTTGGTTCCAAATACCTATCATACATCATTACTGGTACACTATAACCAACAATAATGCTTCTTTTGCTCTTCAGAAATGAGTAATAGGTCTACACTGATATCGCTCTCGTGCTTCGAGGCCGTCTCTTTTATTTCGCGTGTTTTCGTAAGAATTTTACCGAATACAGAATTCACTTTGGCTTTCAGTTCTTTTAGCTTCTCGTTCACCTTTCTCTTTGGTTCTTCGGGTATGTACCCTTCAATCCACTTTGCGAATGTATTAATCGCGGATTTTGTCTTATCAAGGACTTTTCGTACCGCTGAGACCGGTATAGGAATGAGTGTTGGTATTCTAATGTCTGGAACGGGTGCGTCCAGCAAACTAGCATTGGTTGAGATTGAGGAAAAATGTGAGGGGATGACCCCGTGAGCTTCAATTTTACTAATCAAATCTGCTTTACGCAATCTCGTATAATTAACCATACCTTTTTGTTTCGCAATTTTTCTTAGTTCGATCACAGACTTCTTCGAGTATTCCATTTTATAATGGGACGATATTCCTTTAAGCTGTTGCGAGAAAATATTTTCATTCATTTTATATATGAGAGAATATTTTTTTGTGAAACTCCAGACTCGGTGAAACTATTGGAAATTCCCGTGACTTTTGATCTATTAGTGGATGAATTGTGACACATCATCGAATCTATTGGAAATTCCCGTGACTTTTGACCTATCGGCTGATGTTTTGACCTAGGCCTTTGGTTTGTGCATCAATTGTGACTCATCATCGAAACTATTGGAAATTTCTCGGACCTATTAGACTGTATTGGTTGATGCTTAACCTAAGTCTTAGGTTTTTGTAACCTAGTTGTAGGTTTAAAATATGTTTTTGTAACCTTAGGTGGGTGAATTGATCAATATTATGGTCAAATGAGCCAGATAGCGCGATTTCCTACTACTTATCTCGATTGATAGTTGTTTGAGATTGTACTATGTAGGCTATATGATAAATTAATATCGAAGTTTTTCATCGTCTCACCTGCGGTGAAATTGTGAAAACTCTGTACAAATAGTATTACTTCCACTACTACCACCACTTCCACTTCAACCTCCACTACTACTACTACTAAATTAGAATGATCTTGACATTATCTTGTAAAGCAAATTTCAACAGAATAATTGGTCGCTAGACAAGCAGCCCAGTAGTAATGAATATAATATATGGGCATAATATGCACAATGAAAGAAACTGGTTCTGTTGTCGGTGATTGTGTTGGCGCTGATTTTAGGGGTGGTTCTTGGTTTGAAGTCGATGGTGCACAATGATATTCGTGACTGTATCAGTGGTGCTGACAGCGGTATTGCTGTCGGTAGTTTTGGCTGTATTAGTGTATTGGTGGTTCTGGTGTGAGATGTGTTTGAGGCCACATGTATAGCATGGCCTCTGGCCACCTGTTGGTTGGGATGGTTCTGTTGTCCGTGCGCATGCAGGCCATCGTCATAAATAACCAACTGACTGATCAGACTGAAGCAACGACTGCTGAAGAGGCAAAGGCTGCGAACGATGCGAATGCACAAGCACCCATGTAGCCTATATGAGTCAGGACCATATGGAAGACGATGAGACTGAAAGTTAAGTATATCACTAACAGTCACAGCAACATTATGTAAAACATATCAGCCAACGACTGAAGGATGTAAGAAGACTTTTATAAGCCTCTGGAAGGCTAAGGGCCTATCCATATATTACGTACGCAAAAAAATCGGATTTTCGGACCCCCTTCCCTCTGTTGCACCGTGTACATTCGTGGCCCATCCCCATGCGTACGTATATTTGAGCTCTAACCACCCCCCACCCCCATTGCAAAGGTTAAGTAGCTAATAACATCTAAAAGACATTAACTTTACCACAGGCTATTTATTTTTGCTGAGCATCATATTTAACAGCTTAAATCTATTAACAGTTATGAAGAATTAAAACACTAATAACACTTGCATTTGAAACCGTTTTATTGCTACACAGCATTTGAAACCATTTTATTGCTACATTGATTATGCAGGAATATAATCTGTGAGTAGGTTAACAGTTCTGATTTTCATATTCTGTATTGTGCATGTCGTAATTAGACAATTATATTTGCGTCCGTGCATATTTTCGCGACCCCATCCCCCACCTTACGCACCCGTACACGTAATCGCCGAAATTTGAAACCCACTCCCTCTCACTGCGTACGTAATATGTGGACGGTCCCCAAGTCTGATTGACCGCATGCGTCTTTACGATTCCCACTGTTGTACAAAAATATCAGTAATATTCATATGCGTCAGTCGCAAATGAACATGAATATTGATATACTTCAGCCTATGGGCTTAAAGTAACTGCACACGTGACGCCAGCTATATCTAGCTCAATCATCGTTGTTCACAATCTTACTGCTTTAAACATCTTAATTACTCAACTAACTTCAAAACAAATACAAAATACCAATTCATAACGTCACCGGCTAACCTTTTTGTATGCATCAGGGATTTGGCTGCTTGCTGTATCGAACAACAAACGCCCGTTGTTAAACCGCAAGACGGTCTTGGTCCCAGGAAAAAAGGTCAAGACGATCAACATAGCGCAAGGAACGAAACGAAGTTGCAGATAACGGCTTTCGCAAATAGTCAGAGTGATATTTCGGGGCATTGCCTATAGCTGGGATTTGGAAACTACTACACTGTATCCCGATGAAAAGTAGGCCACAACAAAAAGTGTCATAACTCAGTCAAAACTTGCAGTATTTGACTGAAATTTCCAGAACTTAAATAGTGGGCATATCAATACGAAATTCTAATTCCGTTATGAAATGTTGGTGATTTTGTCAAGTGTATGAACATATGAAATGCAGCACCGAAAAGAGGAAGTTTCCAACATGGGGATCCTACAACAGCCGTACGGAACTGAAGTTTAGCCTTAGCTGCCAGCTGGTGTTCAAAACAGCCTCTTTGTTCACGTGTACACACGATTGCAGATGTGGACGACATTGTTTGATGGCCCGGTCGATTGGCACTTGGGCAAATAGCTGACACTCCTCAATCAGACGCGCTTCAAATGATCAACGCTACGAATGCGGGAATGACAAACGCGTTCCACCAGTATAGGGTATACGCTCCAGATTTGATAGTCACTGGATCGAGGTCTGAACTGTTCCGCAGCCACAGCTGCGGGGCTCTGAAGTCGAGTGTCTTTCGGGACAACATAGCAACGATCTCACGTTCTTGGAGTGTAGGGGCCCATGTCTCGTGCGTTTTTGCTGCTGCCGGGTTTTCGGTCCACTATGTCGGTTTCATCGATCTTCTTCAACAGTTTATTTAAAGACGACAGGCGACATGAGCCAGCTTCTGTTCGGAAGTTCATTCACAAAACATTTTGCTCCTGACTCTTTTTCTTGCCGCAAGAAACCCAAAATTGATTTTGTAAATGTCATGTTTGTTTAACTTTTTACACCAAAACAAGTGACGTTCCATCAATAATTGCATCGAGAGCGTACGATAAAGTAAGGAAGGGCCCATGTTGGATACTTTTAATTTTACCAGGTATCCTAAATCATTCAATTTCTTTGCTTATGCTGCATCAATTTAAGCCACATTTTGCAGATTTATTCAGAAATGATGTGTGATACTGCATATGTAATTATAGTGATCAATAAGTTAATTCTTCAAGCAGTTCGGGTGACCACCCTGGAATTTCGACGGTTTCCTGTATATAAACTTACTGAATTATTCATTTTATCGTGTTATGGTAGGATGTATATACATGTCCTTCTAGATGAGTATCTTAGTCGTCCTTGGGTAGGAAGCATAACCACGCCTGAGCAGTTACGGGCAATGCCGAATGCATTGCGCAAGGGGACCCTAAATGGCGTGCGGTCCATTCAAAAGGGCAGCGGTGGAGATTGATAGCCCGATCAATTAACAACAATGTCGAGGTCCTTAGGTCTAAACGGTCGAGATAGAAGAACGCGTACATTCCTATTCGATCTCTTCCATCAACTGTATATACACACATACATATTAAACATACATAAATATTATATAATGACGTTGCGTAAATGTAAATGCGTACTTTTACACAACGTCAGTTTCATCAAATAATAAACCTATGCATTCCTACTCCGTAACTATGGTCCTTGAAATAGATATATTTTTATATAGGCCTATATGGGTCATACATAGGCCTATGTATAATTGTATATACATGTATACATATTTGTTATGCTAACAGTGGCGTCGTCAGAGCATCGAGGTTGGGGGAAAAGTCCGCAACGGCTAGGGAGCGGCGTAAGCTTCCCAACGGGGTCTAGGGCGGAGCCCCAGGAGCCTGCGAAATTGTGAGCATTTGATCCAAATGAAGTGCATCTTGGGCTCCTGTTTACCTCATATTTTTAAGCCATTCTTTCGAAATAAAAGAACCTATATCATCTCGATGTGTGAAAATTTTGCTTTTTATATTATATGTAAGGATGCTGAGAATTTAGACGTCAGAAGGCGTTGTTTAGACGTCTGGGTGTTCGCAGTCGAAGCATTGGAAACTGCAGTGTCTTTCTAGACTTCAATTGCAAGCCATAGTCAGATTATTAAAAACGAGGTAAAGTTAAGTTTGAAAGAAAAACAGAAAAGCTAGCCGTGCAACCCAGCTTCATCTGGAAATGCACTTCTGTATAGGGTTGTTCGCAAAACAGGTGGTGTCTACAGTAGCTTCGCCAGAACTTGGAGGTTGGGAGAGCAATAAGCTCTAATGATTAGAGGGCTTCTCTATCGGGGTCTGGGGCGGAGCCTCAGAAGCCTGCCCAATTTTACGCGTTTGATGCCAAGTGAAGTACATTCTGGGCTGTTGTTTACTAGAAAATTGTCAACTCTAATTTAGAAATAAAAGTGGCCCTACCTAATGATAAAGTTTGACTACATTATATGCAGAGAACCTTAATTGTGAAAGGTCACACCACAAATCACGTAGGGTACCCCTTCCTATATAAAAGCTCCTCGGATTTGCACGAATCCCAAGACCCAGCACGGCAGTTGCCCTCTTTCCGACGCTAATGTATGCTAATAGGTATGTGTTTATGGAAGAGATTGAATAGGAATCAGCAGTAGCACCCCGCGTTAGGGCCGTCCACGTATTACGTACGCAGCGAGGGGACGGGGATTTCAAATTTCGGCCATTTTGCGTACGGGTGCGTATGGTGGGCGGTGGAAAGCTCCCGACAATATGTACGTACAATATGTGTTGTCAGTGTTTTATTTCATCATAACGGAGAACGTATTTAAGCTGTTACATACATGTACATGTATGTTGCTTAACATAAATAAATAGCCGGTGGCAAGATCAAAGTATTTTAGATGTTTTAGCTATTCAACCTTTGCAATGGGGAGAAGAAGGTCCGAAAATCCGATTTCTTTGCGTACTTAATATATGGATGGGCCCTTGTGGCTTAATCCGGAGAAGACCGCTTAAGAATTCCTATGGTGCGCGACCAGCAGAAGGTGTCTCAACCTTGACACTGGCGTGCCGAGCGTTTGTGGGGCTTTGATCGAGCTTTCAGCCTCAGTGCGTGACCTCGGGGTCACACTGGAGTCTGACTTGTCCATGAGGCGCCATGTCCCATGAACAGTCGGCTGTTGCTTCTGTCAGCTTCGTCTCATTAGGAGCTGCATAAAGTGATTGCCTTATATATATATATATATATATATATATATATATATATATATATATATATATATATATATATATAAGGCAATCACTTAATCACTTAGTTGCAATCACTTGCAGCTATAGTGATTGCAGCTATATATATATATATATATATATATATATATATATATATATATATAGGAGCTGCATAAAGTGATTGCATAAAGTGACAACTTTGGCTTTGCAGAGGCGCTAAAGAAATGCATCGGAACTCAAGAGGCTACGTGGAGGATATACCTATATATATATATATATATATATATGTTCTAAATAAGGCATCTGAACAAGAAGATTAACGTTCCGTTTGAATGGTGTTGACCTAGTACTTCTACTCGGAATTGTATGTTAACAGTGACTGTCACGATCCTTCTGATCCGTGACGGTTCGGTTTCTAGTCCACAAAACACGAACAACGACGCTTCTTGATGTTTAAAGAATATATTATTATCTTACATACAACTATCTACACGTAGCGTTAGATTTTAACTACACAGAGGTCGACTTGGTTTTCAAAGATCGTCACGTCCTACGCCCTGTTGTTGATGGCTTTCCCAACGCCTTTCCAAGTCCAAAACGCTCTATGCTGTAGCCCCTCTTTGCTACAACAGATAAAACCTTCTCCTCCATCATTGCTCATGCGATGCGGACCTAGGATCCTGCTGTCCCATTGGTCCACCCAGACCCTCAATTTCCCACCCCTCTACACTAAAGTTCGCGTTACCTTCAGTATATCGTTAATGGCGTTTTAGAGGTCCGTTGAGATTAAAGAGTTATTAACGTCACAAGGAGTTCATAGGCCTCCGATGATTAAATTCCTGCTCAGCCGTGGTCCGTTAATATCGTAGCGTCTCTTTATCCTCTGCCCTCTGTTCATTGGGCGTCAGAGCCAGTTGAGACCGGTTTCTTCGGTCTCATAATTACTACCGATCGCTGCCTAGCGGCTGGAGGAATCTAGGCGTCTCTAAAGTGACCGCCATCCCTGGACGAACATAGATTAGATTCAGCCTCTGGCGTCGAATTTCGTCTTCGTGGCGATTCGCATGGATGACCCTGTCGACCGGTCGCTCCTTAAGTGCCTCTAGGTAGTGTCTGAAAGCGTATAAGGCAGATGCCCCCCCCCCGCCGTCCTCCCTCCAATTCGTCGTTAGCCGTCCTCCACGTAGCCTCTGAGTTCCGATGCATTTCTTTAGCGCCTTTGCAAAGCCAAAGTTGTGACGTGGCCGACCACATATTTATTAGATTGTTCCAAAACCTTGACATTTGTGAAAGCAAATTTTGATATGGCTTGTTCCGTTGCAAGGGGCTGTAATGGCAACTGCATTTTTTTGCCCATAGTAACATGCATATATATAGATGTCAGCACATCATAAATTGATAACAAACGTGTAAGACCTAAACATGCGGTGTCTCTAATAATCGAAAATAACCGACAAATATCAAAAAAATTGCTCTGATACAGCAAATGAGCAAGAACGCTTTCGTATGTTATTCACAGGCCTGCAACGACGCTCCACGAAATAAGGACCAGTGTACAGGGATTGCCAGTTTGCACTGCGGCCGTGGTAGCGAAGTGGCGTGAAATACTATACGCAGTCTTGTTGCGAAGTCCGCCGAACGGACGCGTAGATCAAACGCCCGTTTCTGCCGCTCGGCAGCAAACTTCAGCTGCTCCAGCACCAAACGGTAAGCAGCCTACATCCGATCCGCAAAGTCTCGGACATAACTCTTAGAGGTTGAATCTGTGAGCTCCACATCCTGCGGTCTCCCGTTGACCAGGTCTATCGGTGCCCTGGCTTCCGGACCGAACATGAGAAAGTTCGGGGTAAAGCCAGTCACATCGTGCCCTATAGGCGGCCAGGACATGGGGCAAGAAATCATCCATTCTCTCTGATGGCTGCTTAGGAATTTACCCATCATGGCATTAGGTGTCCTGTGAAACCTCTCAATTAACCATTCCCACTAGGGTGATAGCTAAAGGTTCGAATCTTATCTATGGCCAGCAGTCTACACAACTCCTGGAATAAATTCCGTTCAAAATTCTGCCCTGATCGTTTAGTATCTGTTGCGAGACCCGTACCAGACAATCACGTTATCGACTAAAGCTCGGGCGACCGAAATCGCCTCCTGATTGGTGAAGTTGTCCATTACAGTCAAAATGTATGTGTGCCCCTTTCTGCTTCGAGGGTGAGGACCAGTAATGTCGATGTTCAACTTCTCCAAGGGTTCCCCACACTGCATGGGCTGCAGTGCTCCCTGCGGGGGCGGACGCCCACAGTGGTACCTATTGCAAGGCGCACATAGTCGGCAGAAACCCCTCACATACCGGGACCACCCAACTCTGTACTTTAACCTCGGCGTCTCACTTGCCAGCGGGTCCGGTGCATACCCAAATGGCCATCGCAGCCGTCACATTCTCCGTTGCTCCGACCCACAGTTTCGGCAAGGACGTCGCGACATCGCATCAGCGTTGCCGTGCTTCTTCTCCAAGTCGATGAATCACATTAATTCGTATTCCGCGGGCCTCTCCAACCATCGGCCTTGTTGGCCAATCGGCTCTCACGTACGTTGCAACCACTGCAGGGTGGCGCGGTTCGTTCGCAGCACGATTGACCGCCCTAGTAGGTACTGTCTGTACAGCTTCAGGAAACACACAATCGCGATCAACTCTTTTCGGGTCACGTAGTAATTTCTCTCGGCCGAGGACAGCAATCTACTCCCATAGACAATTACTCTTTCCTTTTCGTCTGTCGTCTGGAACAACACTGCACCGATGCCAATGTCACAGGCATCGCAGTCTAACACATAAGTCCCTTCGTCTTTAGGGAGGGCCAAGACCGGCGTAGTCGTTAAGACACACTTCATATGCTCAAACCCCTCCTGGCAGGTGTCATCCCAAACCAATGCTCGCCCCCTTTTGGTGAGCTCAAACAGGGAAGAGGCCAGCACCGAAAAATGTTGGACCAGTTAGCAGCCATCAAGAAACGATTACAGGGATGATTCTCTACCCCTACCAAAGCAGATGCAGGCACGAAGCTCACCTCAGACCCGGTTTCTATCAGGCACGAATGTTGGCGTCCGTCGATCGTTCCCCGAATGTAGACCGCGTTGCTGGTCGCTCGGTTCGGAGCTCTCGGCCTGGTGATGTCATTGACGGAAGTCGGTTCTCGTCCGTCTCTGCCGATCGTTACCAGCAGGACGAACGTCCAGACCCTGTTCCTCTGGCGGCGTGAATCGACGGCAGTCGGTCCCCGTCCGCCGCTGCCGATGCTTACCGACAGGGCGTACGTCCAGACCCTGGTTTGGTTCGTCAGCTCCCGGAGTTTTCGGTCGAACTTGGCATCCAAGCCCCTTTGCCATCGCCTCTGTTCTTCCTGTTGCTTGGTCAGGAAACGCTCCAGCCAGGCCTGTAGTTGCAGACTCTCGTCGGTCTCTTGAGTTCGTTGAACACGGTTCGGCGGCCGTCTTCGGTCGTCCGAGTCCATCGTCGCCCGCTAGGCTTCCAGGCGAAGTGCAGTGCGATACGTTTTGTCCAGAGTCTGCGGCTCTCGTTCGCGTAGTTTGAACGATAGCTCCCGGTCTCTCATGGCGCCAGAAAAGAGTTATTCGCGATAATATCGATGGTCTCGTTGGATGGTACAGGATAGACGAGGACGACCAGACGACGTATTTTATGCAGCAGGTCGCTCAGGCTTTCTTTCGTTCGTTGGCGTCGGTAGTAAAGTTGGGCACGGAAGGTTTCGGTTTGACCTTCTGTCCCGTACCACTGGCGTAACCTCTCGACAAGCTCCTCGTAGGTCACGTCCCGCCGAGCCCCAAAGTCCCACAGCAGCTGGGCCGCGGCCTTCTCCGAAGCGTAACGTAGATAGTCCACGGCGGTCCATCGGTTGTGTCTGGCACACACCTAGAACTAGGCCAAGAATGATTCAAGCGACCCAGTTCCGTCGAACTTGTCAGGTTTCATCTGCGACGGTCGGTCCCGGAGCAGACCCCTGAAGCCCTCCAGCAGCTTCGGCATGAGATTTGGTTCATCTGCTTTATCCGGCGGTCCAGACTCCATCGTCATCGGACCATCGAAATCGATGCTCTTCTGAACTCGGCTACGGTATAGAGCATGCATGGCACTCCTCCCAGCCCGGCCGGCGTTGGACAGTCAATTAGCAGTGCGTCGACGTCCAGTAGCGCGTAGATGATCGTTCTGCCGTCTTCCATCAGCACTGGTGTCTTTCAATTTCTAATTCTCAGCAACAATCTTTTTCAACACACTTCACGGGCGTCAAAGTCAATTGACCCCACGCTCTGGGACCAAAGTCGACTGAGAACAATTGACCCTAGTTCTGCGTACCAAAGTTGTGGCGAACCCCTATCAGGCCGGCACCGAGCGTTGGCCAAGTAGTTAGAGGATTCGACCAACGCTCTGAGGAAATTCAGCTCCCTCCTCTATATTCTGGTACCCTCAGGAGGCCGCGCACGGCCGACGTTTTCCCCGTTTTCTTGATCGTCCGCTGAATAAAACCTGTTCGGTCTGACGCAGGTTTTCTAGACTGCTACGAGATCGAAAGGCACTGAAGTACAAACGAAGTCAACGTGTTGATCAACAAACTTGTGTTTATTGAAAGTAACAGCAGCAGCAGATGGTGAACACATCGAATCAACTCTAACACGCATCGACTACAGTCATAATCAAGTGAGCTTAACTGAACTTCTCGTCATCACCGAACAAGCTCTCGAATGAAGTAGCGCCCTCTATCTATAGTCTAGGCCTGTTGAGCCAGCACAGCCCGTGCAAAACCCAGCACGGCTCGTGCTGAAATCAGCACAGCCCGTGCCGAAATCAGCACAGCCCGTGCTGAAATCAGCACCGCTCGTGCTGAGATCAGCACAGCCCAGCACGGTGGGGGGAAGGGACTCGTGCAGAGCCAGCACGTCGTGCGCAGTCAGCCGGGGACTGCACAGTCAGCACGCCCGGGCACGCTCAAGACGGGCTAAGAGAGAAGGAGCGGGGTGAGATCAGCGAGAGTCTGTCCGAGCCCGCCAGCACAACCCAGCACGCCCGGTCAGAGACGGGCCCAGGAGAGAAGGATCGTGCTGAATTGAGCACGCCGGCGAGAGCCGATCCGAGTCCAACCAGCACGACTTAGCACGCCCGGCCGAGACGAACCAACCGCCCATGCAGGAAAATGGCCCAGGCCAAAAGACGCTACAATAGGCAACAATCTGACCTAGTAGAAAGCACCGTTGACTAAGGGCAAATGGGACCTCGTAGCATAATGCTATAGTACCTATGAAGGTCGAGCTCTGAGGTTTTCCCTTCTCGATAAGATGTCCGTATGGACACAGCCCACTCCGGTCAGGCGCAGGACTGTCCAGAAGACGAAAATGAAAGACCCTAAGCTGAAGACGACGCCAACGCGAACATCTACCGTCCTCCAACATCCTCTGCCTACTCCTCCAAACCCTCTGTTTTTCTTGACGAATTTGAATCTCTCCTCTCAATCGCTACAACTACTCCTAACGAATTCATAATCACGGGCGACTTCAACATCCATGTTGACAATCCCTCTGTAAGAACGCTGAAGGTTCTACTTAGACTAGCTCTACTATTATATCAGATGTTGACGAGTAGATTATGCTAGGGGAAACTAGCTACACATGAAGAGACAGTTAGAATACAACTTATCTTTATTAAATACAGAGAAGAAGAGGTAATAATAATAATATATATATATATAATGATTACGACTAATACACAACAGTTACATGTACTTACTAATATGAGTATAGATGAGATGATAACGACCAAGTCCTAAGATGATATGAGTTGACGAGCCTGACAAGATAGCTAGAGTTCTCCGGTAGTCAGACTGCAAGGTTCCTAACAGTGCTCTAGCATATAAGTGAGTTTCCTCAGCCAAAGAGGAAACTGGCCTATCCTAGATCAGACTACTTTGATTGGCTAGTTACTGACCACTCAAGGATCAACTATTGACCACTCTAGCAATGAGGGCTGACTGCAACTGCTAGAGCCTACACGAGTGACTGACAGAACCTATACTGTCAGAATTAGTGAACAATGTTCAGCTAAACCTAATGTATAATAATGATCTATATATATTAATTGTTCGAGGCTATCTATTGTAATGTAATGTACAGAATTATCACGGTTACACCTCTGATCCTCTTGCATCTGGCTTCCTCAGCCTTCTCTCATCATTCAATCTCGTCCAACACGTCAACTTTCCGACCCACATCAAGAACCACACACTCGACCTTGTTATCGCTTCCGCAGTCTCCCACCTATCTCCCAAGCTATCACACTCAATTCTAAACATTACCGACCACTACCTTATCATTGTTGACCTTGAAATTAAGTCTTTTCCTCGCCCTCTTCCAGACACTCACTCATCTCGTTCCATCGGGTCCATCGACCGTCAGGCCTTCACCAATGACATTCTTAACTCCGAACTTGTCCTCAATCCTCCTCCTTCTCTAGATGATCTTCTATCTTGTTAAAATTCAACACACTCCAACCTCCTTGACACTCATGCACCACTCATTCAGCTCACGCACATCTAACCCTTGGTTCACCTCCTATCTCCAAGCTTTCAAAACCTTCCGCAGGCGCCTTGAGCACACCTACAAGCGCGCCAAAGACTCAACATCTAAAGCAAAAACCCTGTCTACCCTTAAATCAGCCACACACAGATACCATAACCTTATCGCTGCAGCCAAGAAAAAATACTACTCCTCGCTTATCCACTCCAGTTCCTACAATCCTAGACACCACTGGAATGCTATCAATTCTCTTCTTCATTGTCAGTCTCCCTCACCACTGCCCAGCTCCATCCCCACGTCCTCTATCGCTGACACCTTCTGCTCTTTCTTCTCAGACAAAATCTCATCTCTTCGTTTCACACTACAATCTCTTCTAGCCTCCAACTCCTCCAGCACTGTTCCACTGATTTCTCCCAACCCTACTCCGCCTTCCCATCAGTCATCGCTCTCAATTCTATCTCCTGCCACTGAATCAGAAGTACTACTCCTCATAAATTCCCTTCCCAACAAGCAATGTGAACTCGATCCTATCCTCACCTCTCTCCTAAAAGACTGTGCCTCAATCCTTGTTCCTGTTATCACAAAAATCATCTATCTTTCGCTCTCTACCGGAAATTTGCCTATGGTCTTTAAACAATCTATCGTCTCTCCCCTACTGAAAAAAGCAAATCTAGACAAAGAAACTCTTTCTAACTACCGTCCCATCTCCAACCTCTCCTTTCTGTCTAAACTAACTGAAAGAATTGTTTTTATCCGCTTTAATGACTACCTCTCAACAAACTCACTGCTAAACCCCCACCGATCAGGCTTCACTAAACACCACTCCACAGAAACTCTGCTTGTCTCTCTATAGAACAAATTGGTCTCTGCCGTCAGCCATCAACAAGTTTCCTGCCTCTGCCTCCTCGACATCTCTGCTGCATTTGATACCATTGACCACAGCCTTCTCTTGACTAGACTACCCTCTTAGTTTGGCGTTTCTGGGACTGCTCTACTCTGGTTCCAATCCTACTTATCTTCCAGATACTTCTCTGTCAAAGCCTCCAAACTCTGTCCGCAACCCCTTCCACTCATATATGGTGTCCCTCAAGGCTCCGTCCTAGGACCACTCCTCTTCATCCTCTTTACCACACCCTTAAGTCATCTCATACAATCCTCCTCTGTCGACCACCAACTGTATGCAGATGACACTCAACTCTACATATCCTTCTCCCCGACTTCTTTCTCCACCTCCATTGCACAACTACTGAATGTAGTAAACTTAGTCTCCGAATGGATGTCATCTAACCTCCTCTGCCTCAACCCTTCCAAGACAGAATTTATCCTCATAGACCTCCCTGACCAAATCAAGAAAATACCCGACCCTGCAATTCACTTACCTACTAACTCTTCGTCCCTTCCCTTCACCTCGGATGCCCCAATCTTGGTGTCACCTTTGATCCTCATCTCTCTTTCTCCAGCCACATCTCAAACCTCTCTCGCTCCTGTTTCATGCACATTCGCGACCTCCGCCGCATCCGACCCATGCTCGCCTTCAAAACACCCAAGCATCATCACATTACGCCAATCCTCAAATCACTTCAATGACTAAAAATCCCAGAGCGCATTCACTTCAAAATCTTTTAATTAACCTCCA
Source organism: Bimastos eiseni (assembly GCA_959347315.1). Classification (NCBI taxonomy): domain Eukaryota; kingdom Metazoa; phylum Annelida; class Clitellata; order Crassiclitellata; family Lumbricidae; genus Bimastos; species Bimastos eiseni. The sequence goes on from OY365811.1 coordinate 19,084,906, forward strand.
ACTCCATACAATATTCACAGCCCAAATATCTTCGCGAACTCTTCACCATCCAGCCAAACTGCTCTACCCGATCGTCTTCTTGCCTCACCCTCACTCGACCTCCGATTACATCTCATCTCAAGTTCTCCAACCGCGTAATATCAAACACCGCACTTCGTCTCTGGAGCGACCTACCTCCTGAATTTCGTGCCTTCTCGGTTCCTACACCATCATTTCCCGTCATGCAGTATCATATGTCCCTAGCGCCTCTGTCCATCACACCCCGGGCTTTCCATTCTAAATTTAAATCCCACCTTTTCTAAACTCTTACCCAGACTCACTATTTGACATCCCACCTGTCAATCCTCGACCAAAGCGACACCCTCCTTAGCAGCTACTCTGCCTCCCTGCTGACCTCCTGGAAACCGAACTCTGACCGCCTACGGACTATCCTTTGGACAACCCTTTTGATTTGACGCAGCACTCGTAAATAAGCTGGTGCCCTGCGCTTAGCTTTAATGTGGCGCTTTAGAAATTTGGAGATTACGATTCAGAGTTGTATGGTCTCGAGACAGTGTCTCGGTCCTGAGACGTCTTGAGACAGTTTTTTAGTGTCTCGGTCTCGGTCTCGGAAGCCTGCTGTCTCGGTCTCGAGGTAGTGTCTCGGATTTTTAAAAACTGTCTTGAAGTGAAAGTCGGCAATATACAAACTGTTCTTGGGAATTTGTACTATGCACATTATAATTAAGTTTCAAATTGAAATTACAAATGAACCTTATTACCGAAAACTGATACATTAGTATTTTACAGCCTTTTATACTTGTTTTTTTTAATGTCTCAAACTGTCTTGAACCTAGTGTCTCGGTCTCGGTACCTCACTGTCTCGGTCTCGGTACCTCACCGTCACGGTCTCGTCTTGGTCTTGAAGTTTAAGGTCTAGCATACAACACTGTTACGATTACGATTACAGAATGTTGTCTTTCTATAGAGAGATTTGTTACAGCGAAAACGAAAGTTCATCGTCCCGACAGTAGCAGCGTGAACTGTATTTAATATTTATATTTAATCTCTTAAACGCTCTTTGACGTCTTAAACTTCGTCGAAGTAGACAATTCGAGACGACTGCCATTTTTATTCTCCTCGCAAAGCCCTTCGCTAATTTTTAATAGAGACCTATTGGGCCTACCAAATCGAGGTTCAAAGCTTGTTGTTGCAAGCATGTTGTCAAATAGTCGGATAAACTGAAAGGGTGTGCGATTTGTTTCTACAAGGTCAGCAAATACATGTAGTCGGATAAGCCGAAAACGGTGGGATTTGACAAAATTCTAATTTAGGTCAATGTGACTAGTTTCAACTTATCTGAAACTGCAATGGTGTGGAAAATTTATTAGGCCTACTATATTTTAGTGGACACTTTGAAATCGTTTGTAGATTATAAGCTAACCTTACTGCAAAAACAACAGAAGGACAAAAATTTAGTTCATGTGCCAGCTTGCACAGCGATATGAAACATTTCATTTCCCGACTTGTACAGAGATATAAAACACCTTCAATTAGACTACTTCCCGGCTTGTACAGAGATATAAAACACCTTCAATTACTGCCAAATATTTCGAGATCATTGGCAGCCTGTTATAATATATGGTCTATACCCGACTAGTGGGCTATATCGCTATTCATGAAACGGTATTAGCCCTCTAGTCGGGGTATAAGTCTAATCCCACTTAGAGGTAAGTTTAAGTCCGTTAATACCAGCGAAAGGCGAAAAACAAGATGGCAGCCATTGTGCTTCGTCGCATTCGACGTCGATTTAGACGTTGAAAGGTGTTTGAGAAGCACTACATTTACTCGCCTCTTTCACCGAACGCCAAAATTATATTGCTTTCAATTTTTGGGTCAAACATGTTTCAAATTTGACGAGATGTCTGACGATATTGCATTCGAAATGTCGCCACTGTAGCGCAGTGTGTATAATAAGGATAGGCCTTATATTTATTGGCTGGGATTGGTTTGTTCTCACAAGTTTACAGCGTAGCACCAGCTTATTCACGAACGCTGCGTCTAATCGTTGTCTTAAGGGTAGTTCCGATAATGGTCAAGGCCCGGTTTCCAGAGGGATCAGAGTTACTTTACGGTGAGAGTTAGGAAGCGGAGGGTTTATTTCTTTCTTTTATTGTGCTTAAGTCAGCATAGGCCTATAGGTATGGGCTTATAGGCAATTTCCAGACAAGTGCAGTTTTAATACACGGGTAATGCAGTCGTTCATGTTGACGTATTGATCAACAAAATTCTTTACGCTTGTGAACGTTCTTATCTTTAGCGGTATCATAGCGCATAAACACTTCTGCGCATGCGCCCGTCATCTACAGTTATACGGTACTTATACCCAGACTAACTATTCCGCCCGCTAAGTCGGCTCCTGAATAGCTACCACGGGTTAGTTTTAGCCAGGGTATAGTTAACCCCGAACTAGGCTCTAACACCGTATTACCTTAACTCTGTCTTGTGAATACCGCCCCAGGTTGCACGAACAGTCATTTAATTGCCATTTTTCAGATACCGTTAAGCCTACTTGTGAGCCAAGGATTGTGCCAATTGATTAGCAATTAGAACTGATCGATTTGCAGGAACGTTCAGAAGAGCGAACATCATTTCATGCACTAAGCGTGATGGAATTTTATCAAATCCCACTGGTTTCGGCTTATCCGACTACATGTATTTGCAGACCTTGTAGAAACAAATCGCACACCCTTTGAGTTCATCTGACTATTTGACAACATGCTTGCAACAAGCTTTGAACCTCGATTTGGTAGACCTAATAGGCCTATATTTGATGCGAAATCTCAACTTCTCAAATCGCTTGACGTTCATCCCATGAAGTAAATTAAATTTTGACACAATTTCTAAGTTCATTTATAAAAACATTGACTTTTAACTATATTAATAATATTACAAATGCATTGAGAAATAACATTTTAGATTAGAAGAAAATTAGTAAATAAATAAGTATTTAACGGGTTACGAAATTCTTAAACATTTTTAGTTTAAAATTCAAGCATTTCATTACTGTTTATTTAACTTTATTATATGCATATAAGTGAACCTTATAGGCCTTATATTTTAAAAAACTAAGCCTGAAAATGCTTCGCGACTTCGGCACTCGCGTGGTATCCCTGCTACCAGCAGTCTCTCATACACTCTGTCACTAAGGTGACACACTGACAGTGACCTTGGGCTACAGGATAGTTATAGGTCCTATAGGCCTAATTCCTATGTACACTGTACAGTGTCAATAATATACCATATATAATATAATATTATATAATATATTTTCAGTCTTATCTCAGCATCTGTCATGCACTGTGTCACTAGAGTATCAGAAAACTCCACCCTGCACCAAATCGCGTCATGGGTGTTACAGACGACAAGCAGTCTGGCTGTAAGTTGTTACATGCAGCACGTTAGACACCCAGACACAGGCTACCGATTCGGCTAGCCGCGCGTTTGAAGAAGCAAACGAAAACTAGATGCATCGCGTCTACCTATTATTTCTTCGTTCCAAAAAACTATTATTCAGTATCTACAGCAGTAGCAGTTCTGTTTTCCTCTTTCACAGGACACGCTTTGGAACGTCACGTGGTGTTGCAGAAAAACAGCTTAATTAACACTGAATATGAGCGATACCAATAACCCAGTAACTGTGACCTGTACTTCTGACCGTTTACTCATACGCATCAGCAACATTGCGTGCACTGAGCCGCCATCTGTCGAATGGAACTTCTCAGGTAAAACAATTGGCGGCGGTGGCGCTGGCGGCGACGAGAGGATTCAAATGGACGCAGTTCTCAACGATGGAAACAGAAATTACGAAGTCATCTTACGAATAAACAAAGTAAACGATTGCTAAACATTTGCTGAATTCAAGAGATTCAGTAGAATGCTGTGTATTCTTATATCATAACGTTGGGAAGCAGAAGTTTGACAGTTGCCGATTGCATTTACATTAGGCAAACTTCGAATGTGTGCAGGTTACTTAACTACTGTTACTAACTAGTAGTTATAACTACTATATAGCTGCCTAGTAGTTATAACTAGTTCTTAAGAAGTAGTTGAAAAGGTAGTTATAACTATTTTTATCAAGTAGTTTAAGTTAAATACAATATTTCATATTAACCGCGTTTTTTTTATATTTAGTATTTACTAGTTCCTTCTTATAAAAATTTCTGTGATTGTACAACAAACATGGATGTCGTCATGTATCTCATAAGTAAATGGGTAATTCATTCATTCATTAATTCATTGCGAAAATGTATATAGTGCCTCTTCAAGGTTACTACTCAGGAGTGCTCCCGACTCAACCCCGGCTGAAAAGAAACGTCTTAAGACTACTGTAAAATGCATCTGAATGAACCCTAGGCATAAGACGCACCGATAATGGTAGGGCATTCCATACCATTGGGCCAATAACAGAGAAAGCGCTATGCTGTCTAATAGTAGTTCGCGTGCGGGGAACAAGGAGTTCAACCTGCGTAGAAGGTTGTAATTGTGTATTTAGAAATGTGTGCATAGGGGCCTACTATTGTGAGAAAGTGGTTCTTCCAACAACTATGGAGACATTATATCTGTTTAATTACATACCTAAGGATTGCTGGGGTTAGGGCTAGAGTAAATCAGCCTTGGAGGGATAGGGGGGCTATGATGATCCAGGGCTAAGGAATGTGCATTGGCCAGCTGAGGAAGACAGCCAGAACTGGGTTAAATGACAAGTGGCCAGCTGGTTTACCTGCAGTAGTGGCTGACCAGTGGGGTGATTGGTGAGTGAAGAAAGACAGGTGAGAGACAGGTAAGATCAGAGAGAATGGCAAGAGAGAGACTGGGTATTGGGCTGCTGGCTGGGAAGGCAAGTAGTCATCTTAGATCTGAGCTGAGGAATTGCAGAAGCACTGCCAGTGCTGAAAGAAAGGATGAGATATGCAGTGATATTTTGGTAATCGTGTAGTTTAAATTAATTTATTCTGCAAAAGTTTCATCAGAAAAAATAGCGTATTTTATTATTTGGCATTAATAGATGTCGAACTGTAGCTCAAATGGAGACGTGATCGTTGAAAGAGTATAATGTGCAAGTAGAAACTGGATTGATGAAAGAAATTATGCTGAAATGGAGGCTGGATCAGAGGCTTGATTGATACGAGAATGTCGTTACGATGGACATGGAATCAATGTAAACAAGGCCGTGTACGCGAGCAAAAACCCAATTGATGAAAAGAAATATACCTAAATGAAAGCTGGATTGATGAAAAGAAATATACTTAAATGGAAGCTGGATCGACAAAGAGAAATATGCATGAATGGAAGCTGGATTGGTGAAAATAGCATGTATAATTAGAAGTTCGATTGATGACAAAAATGGCGTCTTGATGAAATCTAGTGGAATTTCTGATCAACATTTTGTTTAATGAAATACTCTAAAACATGCTTTTAAAAATCCTTTTAGAGATCCAGCTTCCATTTAAGCATTATTATTACCATCAATCCAGTTTCTACTTACAAAAATACATGATATAATGAAGGAAATAATTATATACGCTAAAACATAGGATAAGAACTGAGCAATAATTAAATACGCTAAACTACAAATTTACCCATATTTTATAGAGCAGAGGGATCCAAGATTATTGAAGGTCCAGTTTATTTGACCTGAGGTAACTGATAGCATCAGAATTGTTTGAAGTGGCCAGGAGGTTTCTGGCCCCCTAACTAAAAGTACTCAGCCAGAATTCTGGGTGACATCAATAATTGGTTGTATTTATCATTAAGAGGCTTACCACTCCCCTATAAGGGATTCACTGAAGCCTGAAGGTGATATATTTATCATTAGAAGAGTAGATATATTAATGCTATCCAATAGTTTGCATTTGCATTTAATTGTATTGTTATAAGCATACAGTGCTATCAAATGTGGAACTACAATTAGATATGCCATTACAGCCTTGACATCTTTTAATACTTGTGTTGAATATCAGCAATTAATATTGAAGATAAATTTGCATCAATGCACATAACATAATTTTAGCAAAGTAGTTTTAAAAGTAGTTACCTACTTATCTGGCAGTTACCAAAGTAGTTGTCATGTAAATTAGTTAAATAGTAGTTGTAACTGCTTATTTTTAAAGTAGTTATGAAGTAGTTTTAACTACTCTTCAAGTAGTTGATGCACATCGCTGGTGGATTGTAATTGTGAGTTAACTCTGACTCATCATTGTTGAGCGTTTTTCAGTCTATAGTACTCTACTTGCTCTTAGCCATTTGATTTAGATAGGCCTATGATAGTAATGATGCAAAAAATTTTTTTTATTGATTTACAAACTTGTGCTTGTGGGGAGATGTGCATGCACGTGTGAATGTATACATGATTATGTACATGTACAGGGTGGGCCAAAAAAGTAACCCCGTACGGATTTTTGTTCATATTTCGGCCAAAAGTAGGAACTATTAAATTAGATTTTACGGGCTGAAAGCCAATTCATATTTGCAAATAACAGCCAAAATTGACTAAAATATTTAAAACAGAACAAAAGTTATATCACTTTCAATGAGTGCAACCACTGATTTTTGATAGTCTAAAAACATTTAACGCCGCAAAAAGTTATAAGAAGCAAATTTATGAAGTCACATTTCAAGCAGTTGTATTAAAACACACTTCTTAATTATTATTATTGAGAAGAGAAACTGGAAATTATCGCATATGGAAGTCAATTTGACGTCATCTAGCAAGCAGTTGATTAAATTGGTGAATAAAAATGTTTTGCAATTAATCATTTTATGATATCATTTGTAGCAAAATAAACATGGGCACGGCATGATATGTCCATCTGTCCATGACAGATAAAATACATATACAGACACTTCATGAATCATGAGCATGATCTTGGAGCCAAAGCTCTAATCAAAGCTCACTCTAAAATCACTGGAGCTGAACACTTATAAAAATATGCGGACGCAGTGATAATAGGGGTGGGCTGTGTATGTTGGCGAACGTATTTGCTCACGGAATAGCAACCTTGAAAATCATCTCAGTATTCGGCGAATTTCTGCAGAGTTGAACATCAGCCTCACGTCTGTTAGAAGAATTGCAAAGAAGATCTGAACTTCATCGCTTTTCGTCGTGTTCCTGGGCAAATTATCACTGATGCAATAGCCCCCAACCAGGTCAACAAAACTTGCCAAATAGACTCAGAATACGTGTGGCTACTGGTGGTAGACACAGGTTGTGAAACAATATGATGTTTGTTTTATAACAATTACTTAAGGTGTGACCTCATAAATTCGTTTTTGTAACATGCTGCGTTAAATGTTTTTTGACTATAAAAAATCAGTGGTTGCACTCAATAAATGTGATATAACTTTTGTTGGGTGTGAAATATTGTGGTCAAACTTGGCAGTTACATGCAGATATGAATAAGCTTAGCGCTTGTAAAATTTCATTTAGTAATCTCTACTTTTGGCCAAAATATTAGCAAAAACCCTGAGGGGGTTATTTTTTAATGGCCCACCCTGTATATATATGTATGTATCTGAACATTTGTATAGTGCATTTGAAGAACCACTTGAGGGCATGGATTCTTAGAGCCACAGATACAGCATAGTCGGATCACTTGGCTTCTGAGGGTATCATTTTGATCACAGTGTGACCAGCATCAACAGTTTGACTGCAGGGTTGTAATATTAGCGATGGAGCATGACTGAGCTGAGCTGCTTATAGACATGTTGTAGGGTACAGTTTCAGTTATGCTGTGTCTAGGTCACTGCCCAAGACTTTGGTGAATATACTTGCATTCTGAGGAACAATTCAGTGCAGATAAAGAAGAAAATAAGAATTACTCAACGTAAGTTGGTTCCCACGACTTCGCGTTTGTGGGCGCTGTAGAAATGTCGAGATTACGATTATGATCATTGCCTTTTCAGTAATTTGTTGCATAAAATAATCATAAATAGACAGATGAGAAATTTCTTAAATGCATTTTATTTTCTCTCACTGGGGAATAAACTGAACTAAAGGCTCATCCATATATTATGTATGCAAAAAAATTATATTTTCGGACCCTCTCCCCCTCTGTTGCACCCATCCCCCATGTGTACGTAAATTTGAACTCTACCCCCCCTATTGCAAAGATTAAAAAGCTAAAAACATCTAAAAAAACATTGATTTTGCCAGAGGCTATTTATTTTTGTTAATCATCTTATTTAACGGCTTAAATTTGTTAACAGTTATGAAGAATTAAAACACTGACAACACTTGCATTTGAAAGCGTTTTAATGCTACATGAAATTGATTAAGCAGGAATATAGTCTGTGATTAGGTTTACAGTTCTGATTTTCATATTCTGTGTTATGTACGTCATAATTAGACAATTATATTTGCATACATACATATTTTCGGGACCCCTTCCCCACCCTTTGGCACCTGTATGCAAAATGGGCGAAATTTAGAATCTCCCTCGCTGCATACGTGACATTGAGGACGGCCCCTAATGAACCTAGGTAAACAAACGATGGACACCTTGCCATCTTATTCAGGGGGTCTTGTGGTTCCATTTGCTCGTACAGCGTCTATGCAAAACCATGCATTCTCTGTGTTTGGAATAGCCTTTCTCTGGAGTTATGCCTGTGACATAAATCGTGTAGTGGTATGTTTTATGGTCATTTAAAAACTTACCTTTATGTCTGGGTTTGAGTTGGGAGCGCTTTTGAGTAGATACTTTGCAAGGGCAGTACATACTTTTTGATGAATGAATGAATTCCAGGTTGCCAGCTACAGACCATATCTTTCAGCCCTCTCCTGTGTAGACAATAATGGTGTGGTTATTTGAAGTTAATGTAATAGGCTGAGTCGCATGCGGTATGCAGGTACAACAGCACGCCTTTATCAATCAGTACTTAAGACAGCAACCTGACTGATAGCTCGCTCTCCTCATTTTTCTCACATCTCTACCTTTATATTTGATGACCTTCATTGACTCCCTCTCCTTGTTCGCATACAATTCGAAATTCTTATTTTGATCTTCAAGGCTCAGCGGGGTCTTGCCCCGAGATACCTGGTTGATGTAATACTTTGGCCTCATTCGGTTTCCTCCCTCCATCCACTTCGCTCATTCAATAGACTTGACCACTTGGTTCCTGGAACTAGAACAGCTATGCCTCAGTCTCCATCCTTTGCTTCAATTGGGCCCTCTCTGTGGAATGCACTTTTGCCATATGTTCGCCCTGAAATTCTATCTGGTAGCCTCTCATCCTCTTTTGCTTTTCTCAAAATTTCTCACGGGACCTTGCGCACTGACAGCACTTCTGAACGATTCACCCTACTAGAAGCACTCTAGAAGTGTTTAAATACAATTTTAAAAAATGATGTTAGTGGTCTTCAGCAGACCTTTCCATGCCTGTCTGTGAATCGGAGGTCCCATTCTTTCTACTGATGACTCGCTGCTCCTGATGGTGGTTCTGCATCTGTCAGGGTCTTCCATGCGTTGAAGATTGTTTTGTGTGTACAGTGTAATTTTGAATTTACTTAGCTCAGGTGGTGTGTGGCATGCATGGAGAATGTGTCCACATGCACTGCGATGAATATAAGTATAAGAAAAAATTCAGGAAATTTGCAGCAAAATGGATACTAAATCATATCATAAACAAAGTAACTATTATGTAACTGTAGTAATGGATTTAAATTCAATTAATTGGTCTCCTTCTGCATAAATCAGCTTAACAGAAGTAGGTGTTTACAGATTGAGGTGCAGACAGCGAGTAAGGCAAGTGTAGGTCATTCAGTATGACCTTGGACTTGAGCCAACAGCTGCAGTGCCACATCTATCTAGCTATCCATGAATTTAACATAGCGCCCCTTCAAGAAGGCTATGGTGCATTGACAAATCTTTTGGCCTGTTGGCATCGTGTGGCAGCAGCTTTATCTGTTTAATCCACCTACTTCTGTTATGCTGAGATTATTTATATTCACTAGTGATTATTTATTATAAAAGGCTCAGGTTATGGATTTGAAAACTATTAAGTCATTACTATTTGTTGCTATGAGCTTAGTACATGGCTGTGCACACAGGCTTTAATGTGATTTGCTTACCACTCTATATGCCACCAAAAGATGAATTGCAGACCCAGAAGCTGTAGTATGTTGACTGTGTGGAACCATTTTACTCTGTCAAACAACCAACTAGCACAATGTGTGGCTAAGTAGGAAATCTGCAGCATATACTGAATGTTTTAGGATGTATGTTTTATTTCTGCTTATGGTAAACTATTTAGAATTTATGGAACAAATTACTGGAGAGTTTGAAACCTCCAAGGATGTGGTTAACTTGAAGAAGATTCAAAAGCATACAGAGAAAGATGTGGATGGATCTCCAGAGCAGGCGGCAGGATCAGCAACTGAAAAGAAAGTAAAGAAAATAAAGAGGAAAACATCAGCCACAAAGAAACAACAGAAGGGCAATGGAAGAGATGTGATTGCACAGAAATCAGAGATCATTGTTCCAACAGCTGAGGCAGATTACAAACTCAGTGTATCTCATGGAATCATGATTACAAATCCAGTAGGTTTTATTTTTTTGACGATTTTCTATTTCAAGCTAATGTACAATTTATTAATTTCTAAAATTAAGTTTGGCTTATGGATATGATCTATCTATATAATTACCTAAGTCACGTGCTTTGTCCGTCATATGTAATGCGAAGTTGATCTAAATATATTTGACCTTATATAAGTTGACCTTATATATTTTAATTTCTTTTAGTTGCATTCCCCAGGTGCAACCAAATCAGTAATTTACCCGCTTGAATTATATCCACCCACTTTCTGGTAAACATTAGAGAGTAAAGACGTAGTTGATAACTTCATATTTCAAATTTTATAACAAGGTTTTACATTTTTTTTCTCAAATGAAGTTGCATTCCCCAGGTGGCATATATTGTTATAGCCTAGAGTGCGATGATACGCTATATGAAGGATATTGCAATAGACTGCATTGGACTATAGGTAGTTCTCCGTAGCTGTGCACGTGGCAGGTTAACTATGCTTTGCCTACGGATGGTACTCCCTGAGTCACTGGCCAGATTTGCCGCTACTATTCGGTTCATACTGGCCTACCAGGATCAAGCAAATAGTTCATCCAAATACTCTGATTCGGTACTCGGTGGAAATTGTCTACTCGGTTATGCCCTACTAAGTGCATCTTCTCCTGGCGACTGACTATGGTGCACATAGTCAGTCACTTACATTTTGGTGCGACCTTGAACACGTTGCAAATTTAATTAATTAATAAATAGTATAAAAATAATTGATTACCTCACCAGAAGTCATTCTGTAGCTCATTTTTTACTGCTCCTGTCTATCTTTTGTGCACTGTCTCAGTACGTCTTGTAAGTTGGCAGCCAGTTTGTTGTTATACTGGTACTTTTAGGGCTTTCAAAGTATCAATGATGCTTTTTCTTCCATTGCATATCCTCTTCTCTGTTATTTGATACTAAGCTGATTGTCCTCTCCGAGTGGTTTGTCGGGCATTATAAAAAGTCACAGTTGTCATCTAAAATAACTCAGAGAGTGGGCCTATCTCAATACACTTGTACATTTCGCTTTCTCATACAGGATGTGTGACTGGCAACATGGAGTTATTTCTGGCCCTTGCACCTAAAGCCTTAAACTTTTGCCATCTGAACACTTCCTCTATTCGATCTAAGGTCTATGCTCTTACAATTTACCTCATTGAAATCAAATTGACATTATGGCTGTTAATGAAACCCATGTCCTGATAGCACTCAATACTTATTATATGACTGCTTAGGATTCAGTTTTGCAACAACCTTGGCTCAACTGATATGGTGGTGGATTAGCTTTCTTTGATAATTCCACTTGCATTTCTCTAAATCTATTCCTCCAATGCAAGACCTTTGTCTTTTGAAGCTATGAGCAATTAGTGGAATTCTGGCAACAAGCACATTACATTCTTAAACATATATAAATCTCTGTCTCTTTCTGGGGTTTCTTTACTGAATTTTGGGCTCTTTTTAGGCACTAGTTTCAGCTACAACAAACCTACTCATTACCTGGTGGTAATATTTTTAATATTAATGTGGATGCAATCGATTACACTTCCATGAACTCATGACTTCTTTTGACTTTAACACGCCATGCCAACACATGACACAAAATTATAAGGGATGCTATCCGTGACTTGTATCAAAAAGCAGGCGTTTGTCGCAATACACAATTTCGAAAAACTGCCAATAATGACACACCATGTCAATAATGTGTATTTTGAGTTTGAATCAAATTTGAGCTACAAAGTTTCAAAACATTGGTTGGGTGATGAAATCTTGCATTTTAATTTGCTAAAATCCCTTTATTGTAGAAGATCCTGATGAAAGCAAATGAAGGCCGACCGTTTTTAATGCAAATATATCGCCTTCTACAATGGCCATCTAGCAAATGAACATAGCTTGTTTTATATGTTTAGAAAGGTCAAAATGTGTACTTTAAGATTTACTAACGCTATGACCTTATTTCTTAATAACAAAGCAATCATTGCAGGAATTCCGAGACCCCGATAGGACCAATTGCATAAACAATGTCAACTGTCTGACCTTGCTGCCTGGTAACAGATCAAGTGATTGCAATTCAAATGTCTTATTGGAGAAAATTTGAAATTCGTGAAATTTGATATTGCCCTTCTTCCAACATATTTTGCTCAGAAGTGCACATGCCTCGACGGTGCATTTGCAGTTGTGATGCAGAGCAATTGCGCGCAAAGAACTTGCTCAAGGTCCCTACACAGTGACTGACGCCTCGGACGAGGGTCGAACCCGCTCACTCAGCGCACACTGAGTGTTACGGGCCAACCGCTCTTACCGATATAGTCACTAAGGCATATAGGTTACGCTTCTGCAGTTCAAGGTCATGTATGTCATCACCGATCTTTGTTTTTATTCTAAATAATTTAATTTCGGTCAAAATATTTGGGAGCTAGTTTTAAAAGATATATAACATGTTGATTTTGGAATAGCATAGTATGCTTGAGAAATCAAATCTGTCATTAGTGTGTTCTGCAGAAGCATTGAAGAGAAATTTGAAGATTAATATATTATGGGGTCAGTACTTTCTGGTGAATACAATTATTGCGATTTTCTCGTTATCGGTATTATCGTGATACAAGACTTCAAATTAGTATATCTTAGGTTCTACTAGAGATATCTTAATAATTTTGTGCACTGCTGGAAAGGTGATTTAATGTTGTAAACTAAAATGATATAATCTCAATTTCGCCAACATGCGTCTTTGGTCTGCTTTTGATGTAGCTCCTTGCACATGTTCCAAATCTATGATTGAAGAACATGGTTGTTCAAAAATATCATTATATTTTATGATAAGAAAAAAAATAAGAAAACATGCAACCTTGTTGGCAAAGCAAATCTCAGATTCCTCTGTCGGTTGGGCATGAATACCATGATACAGAGAATGTTTGTTAGTGGCGGTGCTGGCCTTAAAAATTTGGTACGCAATTTTAAACTATAATTTAAAAGCAAAATGAAAACAGATCGTTTTTAAACAGGATATGTTCAATTATTGTCTGCTATGGAAAGCATATAATATATATTGGATATCCTGAGTCTCGAAAACATCAATAGGGCTACACCATAACTTAAGTACTAAGTAAGTATGTTCTGACGAAGTTGCAAATTTCATTCCATTTACAAATTATTTGGTTAAATATTTCAATTTATTTTATTTCGTTAAAGGTTGTTGTTGAAATATTTTTGGTGATTTTTATCTTTTTTGGGACGCAATTGCATATTTTGCGTCCATGCAGCGCCGCCACTAGCGTTTGTAGTTAGTCAGAAAACTTTATGTTAAACTTCTTCAGGTAACACTAGGACTTCGAGAACCATTGGCATCAATTTTGATCACCTTGTTGCTGCCACCTCTGATAATGCAACCTTAACTATTCTTAAACATTGAGATGCCAAAGTCTCCCTGAACATTTAAAGCGATCTGGTTTATCGGGTAATGGCATTGCCCCTTTTAGACCTTAATCCTTGACCTTCCTTGTCTAAGACTAAGATGACCCAATGTCAAAGTTCCCATCGAATACATATAGTTCATCTATCTATATAATTACCTAAGTCACGTGTTTGTCTGTTTGTCATATTCAAGGCACGTGATTGGACAGAAGTTGACCTAAATATATAAAGCGCGCAAACCTTGCTGCTGTGTGTGTTGTTGTTGTCGTATGCAAATTAAGTTGACCGAAATAGTCACTACATTCGATGGGCAGCGTTTATGAGTTAGCTGTGCATCATGTAGTTACATCAATTATAATTAAAAATGGAAACTTAGTAAGTAAATGTGTATTTTAGTCTATTCTAAACCCATTTCATCCACGTGTATTTTAGTGGAGCTTTTGCGGTCGAAACTTTGGCCTCTGAACGCACAGAAAAATAATTTCTGCGGCAGATAGTTCTTTGCATTTATATATATGTGTAAAAATGCTACTGTCACTAAGCCTTGTAATACATCATGTAATGTAAGGTTAAAATTAAGTAGGCTATTACCTGTGATTTTTTACGGGTTAAAAGCTAGAATAGAGCCTGTTCAGGTTGAATCGTGTAGCTCAAATATTGTCCGACCCATGATTCTTCATTAGTTAACAGCTAGTTGTATTATATTTATCCACAACTGTGCTCTAGCATACCTTATGTTCCTATTGACAACATACAATTGCCATATACTGGTAATTCATGATTTCTTTATTATGAGATTTATCTTTTTGCTGTTGCCACCTCTATTTCATTTTAAACTAAACCACTACCAGGTAACACTGTTGTTACCTTCCAATCCTGGCACAAGTTAGATGTATTTTTTGGTTAAACAGGGTTTTCACAATTTAAGGATGAACTTTTTTAAAAGGATTTTGTTCTGTTGTAATTGTATTGTAGGGGAGATCAAGTGATTCTCAGCCAGAAATAGAAGGATCATATATTAGAATTAAACCTGAGGATCAAGTTATAAATGAAGGTGAATATTTATCTGAATTTCAACCCTTCATGTATTTTCTAATGGTGCAATTTATTGTTAAGACAAGAACATGAATTAGCTTGTTGAATCAGAATTAATTGTACTGAAGTCTGTAAGCTACAGCTTGATTTAATGTCCAGTTATGTTAAGCCTAAATTATTTCGCTTTTGTGATCCAAGAGTAGCGTTTGAGTTGCCAATTTCATGACTTTCTTGACCACCTAATTCTGTTTGAGATAGGGCATAATCGAGTAGACAATTTCCACCAAGCACCAAATCCAAGTATTTGGATGCACTATTAGCCGGATCCGGGTACAAACCAAATATTAGTGGCAACTCTGGCCTGGTGAGTACCATCCACAGGCGAAGCTTAGGATGTTTTACTTTCGTCACCTTTGCTGTTTCGTGTAATGAAAAATTAGTAAAATAAATAGTGCCTGTAATGACTACTAATATGGCTTTAAACTTTTAATTTTCATGTTTAGATTGTGAAATGTTTATGAAAACTTTATTTAATTAAGGAAATTTTATTTTTAACTATTTATGAGTGTAATATTTGCCGAAGCGAATACTTTCGAATTGTCTCGAAAAATGGGATATTTGGCTGAGGCGAATGTCCGAAGCGATTTTCCGGTTATGCCCTAGTTTGAGATCTAAAATACTAATTAATTGTACTGGCCTGCAAAGGTGATATTGTTTTATGCATTAAAGCTAATCTGACAACTTCTGAAGCACAACCTGCACCTCAGATTCACACTGCAGTGTGACAGTGCAAGAGTTCACATTTAATTATAATAATTATAATGTTGCACCACCACCCATCTGTCAGTTTCCTGAGGAGCTAAACGTCAACAGGTGAAGGTAATCAGCATTAGAGCTCATCCTTCAAAGTCCTAAGGCAGGGTTTTCTTCTCCTCCTACAATTCTTGATGGTCTGCCACTCAACAGTCATATCTCTGTCCGGTCCACCTTCATCGTCCCTCAGAGGACTTTAAAACACTGAAATCAGCAATAAACATTTATTTTAGCACTGATCAGTTCAACCAAAGCTGAGTGGAAGCCCATCAACACGGCCAAGTCAGTGACGAGAGTCTGGTCACCGGCAATGTTCCCTGTAATTTTTTGGTGACAGTGTGCACAAGAAATTTTGTGTGTGCAACATTATAAGTAGTTCACACTTTTGTGAGCTGGTCCGAGCTTTTATGTGATGATAGTTAAATCAAGAGCATAAAAGATTGTCTATAAGTCTATGGTGATAATGTCTGATAACCTTACTTACTTACCTAGACTTAGTTCCTCCCGTTCTTCCTGGAACATTGGTCAACAGATGTATTTGGTTTTTAGTTTGATGGCCCTTAGTGTCCATACTTTGGAACACAGCTGCGGCCTTACCTATTCTGGTTCTTACATCCACCTCCGCATCTCCTTTGTGTTTGAATCTGCACTCCCCAATTACGGGAAATCTTCGACAAATTTGATGGTCTGCTGACCAACGACGATTTCCTGGCACTGTTGACCTTCGATGTTCATGGTTTTTGTCTTGCTGCTGATAATTATATAACCTGAGAAAAGGTTTTTGTCAAAAAACGTGTCTTAGCACACATAATGCATTGTATTGTACATAATTGTAATTAACTTTCAATTAATTTGTAATTTTATATCTGCCAGCTAAGTATTGTTTTACAGTTCATCTTAATAGGCCTATTTGTTTTTCCAAGAAAGAAATTTGTGTGTGCACTCTAAGTTCTTGTGTGCGCTGGCTCCATGGGCCATGTATGCACATATGCACACATGTGTGAAGCTTCCCTCAGGCGGCGAACCTCTGTCAACAAACGACGAGAACCTCACTTCAAACCGACGAAACACTCTGAATTTTTTGAGGAAATGGCCTTGCTTACTTC
Source organism: Bimastos eiseni (assembly GCA_959347315.1). Lineage (NCBI taxonomy): Eukaryota > Metazoa > Annelida > Clitellata > Crassiclitellata > Lumbricidae > Bimastos > Bimastos eiseni. The sequence continues at coordinate 19,101,858 of OY365811.1, forward strand.
TTCTTTGCAGTAGATACTTATAAGGAGTCATATACGGCAGGTAGGGGTTGTCGCATATGTGATGCTTGGACATTAGATAATGATGCTTAATACTGCCTAATAATAATTAATCAATATATCTTATGGTTGGCTATGTAAACTTTTATAATGTAAATTGGCAATTTTTAGGGCTGTGGCTGTTCAATAAATTAATTGTTAAAAGTTTTAATTAACTAATTTTTGCTTGTTTCATTGATTTTCTTGCTTATTTCATTAAATGTCAGGTGGTCCATTTCCGGAGTAAACAATATGGCGAGCAATACCAGCCCTAAAAATACTACTCTATATCACTTTCATTAAAAAAATATTTTGCATGTTTCAGATGAAATTTAGGAGCTAACTTAACCAACAACAAACCCACCCACTATTTGTTTCATCTTCATAACTGCTTTTTCCTCCAAGCCAATAGCATGATGTGTTATAATAACTAATAGGATGTTGCGTACTTTTTAACCTGTGTTTATTAGGTATCTGTTAATCAAAGTGAGATTAACAGTTGGTTAATAAAGATTATTCTTACTAACTTACTTTAAAGCTGTTTTGAATTTTTAGGTGAAACAATGCGAGTGGAGTGTTATTTTAGAGTAAAACCATTTCGATTTGAATGGTATAGAGGGATTATTCCAGTGAAACTTGACCCTCGAGCAATGATCAGTTTTGATGAGAATTTGCTTCAGTCAACATTTGAACTGAGCAGATGTAAGACTTCAGATGAGGCAAAATACTCTGTACAAGCAGAAGACTGTGAGGGTGAAAGCCTTGAGGTTGCAACCTTCAAATTGACTGTCAGAGGTAAATATTCTTCTTTCTCTCTTTCCTGTTTCTTCATCCAATTTAAAGTATTAGTCTTCACATAAATGACCCATTTTTCTAAAGCTTCTTGTTAGAGCTTTACCGATTCATTGGCAGCACTCATAATTGGCGTCAAATATAAAGATATCGGCGGTATCAGATATCGGTAAGATAATCGACGCCGATATTAAACATTTTTTCTATTTTATAATATTTTTCAGTCTTTAAGAGCAAAATTACAACAGCAAGTATCACAAGTATCACTTGTGTATCACAAGTGGCAGTAGCAGTAGGTTTATCTTTTAGAACCGAACATCTTGGGAAACACAATGAAATAATTGGTAAAATAATGGGTGAAATAATTGGTAAAATAATGGGTGAAATAATTGGTAAAATAATCGGCTAGATAATCGGCATTGACAATGAAATAATCGGCAAAAGTGATATCAATACAGCTCTACTTCTTGTCCTTTCTATATCTCCATTTCATCAGCAGTTGAAACTAGTCTGTTTGATTGTGGTTTTATGCTGTCAGGTTGGGAACAGTGTTCCCTATAATCTGTACGCGTGTGCACGCGCACAGGCTGTGAAGCCAGCGCATACAAGAATTTAGTGTGCGCACAAATTGGTTGGCAAAAATAAAGTGTCACGATTTCTTTTTATGAAACTATGTAAATCGAGTCTTCTATAGCTGGCTTTGGCTATTTTACTTCATAAATTTGGCTCCTTGGCTCCTATTTCACCCATTATTTTACCAATTATACATCCCCTTATTTAGACTAGGGACTTTTCTTAAGTTATCAGAACTAGTCACCATTGACTTTAAGATATAATTATCTTAATTTAACTATCATCGAATTCAACTCGAACCGGCACACAAAATTGTGAATCATTTATAAAATGTTGCATACACAAAATTTCCTGTGCACACTATCTCCAAAAAATTTGAGGGATGATTGGTTGGGAACACTGCTGTATTTCTTAAAGAGGCTCTACAAGTACAAAAGCTTCATTTTGTGTATCTACATTAACTTTTGTATGACAGATCTTGAAAGTACTGCTTCTTACTGGCTTCACATTTTACTAGAAACAAGTTGATCTCCAAATTTTAGTCTTACTTAAGAATTCCTACCCTAATCAATCCCAACCACCTTCCAAAGTTTTTTCTCATCCTTTGCAAAACCTGCCTTAGCAGCTGCTCTGACTCTCTTCTCTCTGGTCTCTCTGGTAACCGGACTTGGATCTTCACTGGACATTACTCTCTGTGCAATCTGTTTGACTTGACACAATGCTCTTGAATAAGTCCTGCACCTGGCTTAAAAGTTGTGCTTTAGAAATTTGGAGTATATGATGATAATGTAGAAGCTGGTATGAACATGATGCATCTTTGTACACAAGCTGCTCTTTTCCAGCATCCATCCTAGCTAGATGTACCTAGTCATGCCATTGCATGTCCATTACATTATTGTGCAAGCTGTTGTTTGACTTAAAATTATGGAATTGTGACCATCTGAAAGCTATCACTGCTAGAATTGCAACCCACCAAATCAGATTGACACGTACGTGACGTCCAGGCCTGTAACCAGTATGAGGCATGACAAGGCGAGTGCCTCATCTTAATTCTCAAGACGAGGCAAGATATGAGAGTTAAGATGACATGTAAAGAGTATTTTATTTCGTTGCATTGCCTCTGAATAGGTTATGCCGACATTCTTCGAATCCCTTCCCTTCACACTACAATTTCTTCTAACCTCCAACTTCTTCAGCACTCTTCCACTGCCCTCTCCCTACCCTACTCCTTCTTCTCAGTTGTTGCACCCAACTCAATCTTGCTAACACAGAATTGTCACTTCTTGAAAACTATCTTCCTATGAAACAATGTGGACTTAATCCTATCCCATCTGTCTCCTAAAAAACTGTGTCTTAGTCCTTATTCCTGTAGTCCCAAAAATTAATCTCTTGCTGTCTGCTGGCAACTTCCTATGGTCTCTTAACACTTTCTTGTCTCTTCCCTACTCAATAAAGCAAATCTTGACAAAACAAATTTATTTAGCTATTATCCCATCTCCAATCTTTTTCCTATCTAGATTAGCTGAAAAGAATTGTTCTTACCCGACTCATGACTACCTCTCTTCCAACTCACTCCTCAACCCCAAGCAATCTGGCTTCATTATTCACCACTCCAAGTCATAGTAGGAGGGAGAAGAATCCCTAGAATGTGGTCAGGATCAGAGAGAACGGAGTTGAAAAGAGAGACATCAGCTCATTCACAGAGATCATTGAAGGATATTTTGTTCAGGGGAGAGCATACTGTGTTGTACCAGCATTCGAACAACAGCGAGTGTGGTGGGTCACATTAGTGAAACTATACTATTTTGTCCAACCTCCTCAACCTCAACCCTTCCAAAACGGAATTCATCATCATAGACCTTTCTTACCAAATTAAGAAAATCCCTCATCTATCAATACACCTATCCGCTTACACTTCATCCCTTCTCTTCGCCTCTGGTGCCCCAGTCCGAACTGTCTCCACCATGCTACCTCCATTGCCAACTCGAAGTTGTCTCTAGATTACAACTCCCTACTATGCTCCCAACCCATATACTTCGTGAACTCTTCGCCATTCAGCCAATCTGCTCTATGAGGTCATCCTCCTGTCTGTCTTATTACACATTCACCATCATCTCAAGTTCTCCACCCGAGTCATATTCATCGCCGCATCACTTCTCTGGAACGATCTGCATCCTAAATTCCAAACTTTTTCGATTTTTCCACCATCATTGTCTATAACCAACCTTCATCTTTCTCAGGCTGCTTTATCCTTCACCCCTCGGTCTTTCCATTTGAAACTTGAGTCTCATCTTTTCAAGAACTATTACCCACTCTCTTGGTCGTCCATCTTCCATGCAATCCCCGACCAAAATGACATGTGCCTTAGCAGCCTCTGACCTCCTGTAAACCGCGGACTCTGACCTTCCTCGAACTACCCTTTGCGCCACCCTTCTGCACTCGTGAATAAGCTGGTGCCCTGTACTTGTCTTTCGAGTGTCACTTTGAAAGTTTGTTGATTACGCACAATTACTGTTCTTCATTGAGCAGCAATGAAACCTGGCATTTCTAGGTTTTTCATTTCTTGATGAATCTCACAACACAATTTGCCAACAGTGGTTCCTTAAAGCATAAGTGTTCTTTCAACTCTTTGGAATGTCATTCCTTTAATCAGTTTGTGTATACTTCTCGCCAGCGACAAGCCAGCGTCGATTCGATTAAATTCAAAGAATAGCTCAGAAGTTTAATGATGAATGTCTCATCACCCGACAAAATAGTTGCACAACTATTCTTATCACTCAACTAACTTCAAGTCTTATCGAATTTCACCCAAAAATTCATCCGATCAGGAGTGCACAACTAACTTTCGACGCCATTAATGTTCAGCATTCAACCGCATTTCTCCATTCCTGAAGGAACCACGAAAGATGATTATTTTTGATAGTTCGTTGAAATTAAACTGTTTGACACTTACTTCATGGCTAATAATCTGCAATTACCTGAACCTAATCAAATTTTATTCTCTATTATACTGGCCTTAGGTGCTGGTCAATTAAATATGACTGTGAATTTTAATTATCCCCTGCAGCTTGCACCAAGCAATAGATAACGTATCTATTGGCATGCTTGAATTAAAGAATGTTTTGAGTTGGACAGGACATCTCTCCGTAGTGGAAAAATAGAAATGCAACGTTACATCTGCATCTGTTCTTATGGATCACTAGATTAGTGTTGCCTGGGCTAAGAAATGGACTTGACCCCTGGATATCCTTCCATAGGTGTGCCTGTCTTTTGTCTTTGCGAGGTTTTGTTGGTTTGCCAAGTGTAGTACCTTGGAACCTATGAGTACAGTAGTGACTCCTGGTGACTGAGAAGGAAACTTTGCTTCTTTTATATGGACTCCTTGGGGTAGTTGTTGCACTCCTGAGAAGGTTTTTGGCCCTGGAGACCAGGAAGATGGCGGCTGCAGGGTTCACCAAGCCCTCTACTGGGTGTCCCAGGTGTTCCCTGAGCCAATGGCGAAGGTTTCAAGTCAATAGCTGTAAAACTGTTCAAATGCATGGACACACACATACATGCAGAAACTTGTCTTTATTTATATAGACTGGATCATTATCTCCCATTACTCAAAACAATTTATGCTAAATGTTTTTATTGTGTAGAGCCTGAGAATTGTCAACCCCCTCCCACTGAAACTCGTCATCTAAGGCGAATGTCAACTATAGACCTTTCAAGATCAATGCAAAGGCCGTCACGGGTTCGGTTTCCTTATTATTTCTTTGAATCTGGAGGAATTTGTCTAATTTTAAATTTAGTTAAATTCATATTGGATTTATTGGCCTAGTTGACATTAAATCAGATTAATTGAATCAACAGCGGACAACGATTGTAGCAAAGAGATCCAAAGAAGAACTGCAAAGGCAACATGTGTGATGGCTCAGTTCAAAACTATATGGAGAAGCAAAAACATAATCATAAGAACCAAAGTGGACATCATCCAAAAAAGTTTATATGGAGTTCAGTAACCAAATAGCTGACTCCAAGTTAGTCCTTTCGTTCCCTATGATAAAACATAGGGGCGGGTTGAGCAACAGTGTCGGTCTGTCGGCTTCCGGTTTGACCGACTTCTTGAATTGCAATTTCTGATTTTTTCACCATTTCACCGCCTGGTGGCCCTCGTCAAGATTCTGGAAAAACGATTTAAAAATGGGTCGCCCTCAAATAAGAAACCTTTCCCCCAATTTTTCTCGGCAACCGGAAGTCAAACAAAATCATTTGGGGCGTGGGCACCACACAATTCACGTTTTGAGAGGGTAGAATATTTTGTGGGTGTCAATCGGGGAGGTATTCTCATGGTTCCTGAAAAGATATAGTCACAAGATTTGGAATTTGGGTAGTGATTAGTAGGGCTGTACATTTTTCAAGATCGAAAATTTAGCAATTGACAAATTCACAGCCAAAAACACAGAATTCGCAGCATATTCGCTGTCAAAATGTGCAACACAATAAATAAGTCAACGACTGAGTAAACTCAATGACCATTCATGCCACTAAAGGCGGGTGTTGTTGCTGTGATGTCTGCTTTGCAAACACAGCTGAAAGAGCAGTTTGCAATTTTTCCCTTTTTGCCTTTCCTCTCTCGACATTCTGTGTTTTGCGCTTGTGAACAGTGCTTATTAAGGTGCTTAGTGCAACTGTCCCTCTGATTAAACTCGACGGGCACATTGCATGTTCTGCAAAATAGTAGGCCTATATCGCTGCTCATCTGAAATGTACCAGGCTTAAACTGAATGTCTTCTTCTTGCCACCGAATGTTTTGCACACGAAGTCGTAACTAATGTTTAGAACCTATGTCTTTGCCACATCACAAACACGAGCAGCACGGAAAAACTGTAAAATTCGCGACCAATCGCAGTAAGACGTTAAAATTCGCGATAGTATAAAAAATTCGCAAATTTTGCGAATTCCGCAATGACTAAGAAAAATTTACAGCCCTAGTGATTAGAAGGTTCTGTCCTTGTAGTAGACCGTTTTACATTCTTCCATCCAGTGTTTTCAAGTTACTCTCTTTTTTCCTTTTTCTGATATCTGCCATCTTTGAATTTTTCAGTTCATCAAAAAATTTGAAAAAAGGCCATGAAGAGGAACTCTTTTGCTATCGGATGGTGTTTTTACATTTCTTATCTGATAATCCCATTTGAAATGGCAAAGAGTGGCGCAAGACTTCCATTTCTGTCACGAATTGCATTTGTTGGGGGTAAAACGGGAACTTCCTCCAATTTCACCCGAGGACCTAAAGATTTGATACCTTATATTTAGACGGCCAATTGAAGCAAAAATGAGTCGTCAATTTATTTTTTATTTTTGGCCCTGTTTTTGAAATATTGATTTTCAAAATTGACCTTTGTTTTTCTGTTTTTGCCACATTTTCAACTAAATTTAGCTGTTGTGCATAATTTTGCAGCGGGCAAATTTACGCTATTCATATTTTTTGACTATAGAGCCATGCAACATCTGTCTAAGAACTTCCATTTCTGTCTGTTTTTCTTTTTAATGAGGTCAGAAATTCAAGGTCAAATAGTTGCCAACCTAAATGACATACACATCCCCGATAGATCTTAAAGCACTTCACACAGCGTATTAGCCAGCTCAAGCACTATCCAAAGTACTAAGTGCTTAAACGCTACAATGATTAATGCCTCTTTGGTTGCACTTCAAAGTTACCATATAATTGCATTGGGTTTAACAGCATGGGACAAGTTTTCCAACCTAAATTCCAAATCAGTCATGTGTAGACCTCCAAGGTCTCTACAAGAATCAATCATCACTTGGATAGTGGGTGCCACACAATTTGGAGGTAGAATATTTTTAGGAGGTCAATCGGGACTGGTATTCCCACGGTTACTGAAGAGATTTAGCCACAAAATTTGCAATAATTTTTAATAAATTGAGCTGTAGTCAATAGCTGACTAGGATAAATATTTGCACCGGGGCAATGTACGCTAGTCATATTTTTTTACTCTACAGCTATCCAACATCTGTCTCAGACCTTCCATTTCTGTCTGTTTGTCTTTTTAATGAGACGAGGAGTTCAAGGTCAAATATTGCCAATTGCGACAATACAGCTATGGAGTGCCAAGATGCCTACCGTATATACTCGAATATAAGTCGAGAAATTTAAGACTATTTCAGGAGAGTGAAATAGGTCTTTCGACTTATACTCGAGAGGCAAAAATAATTGGAGATTTTCGGCCCGAATATTCAACATTCAACAGCAGATATCAAACTATATATCTTGATTTATGATGGCCGCATGCATTAATATTGATCTGCCCATAGTAAAATAAATATTTTGCGAAGAAATCCGCCGAACTTCTCCGCCGAAAAACAGCAGATATCAGGCTATACCTCTCGACTTATGACGACCGCATGCATTAATATTGATCTGCCCATAGTAAAATATATATTTCGTGGAGAAATCCGCCGAACTTTTCCTTTGAAAGACATCAGATATCAGGCTATACCTCTCGATTTCTCACTCGTTTTTGATTTTATGGGTTCGACTTATATTCGAACCGTCAGTTTTGGACATTATTTTTGTCCAAAAATTGCACTTTGACTTATACTTGAATCGACTTATAGTCGAGTATATACGGTAGTTTGCAAGCACATAATTATCTGGTCAGCGGAAAGACATATGCTCTGGATATTTTATGTCTTGTGGATGTGGACACTTTGTCGGGGCTCCTAAATTTGGGACAATTTATCTTTAAAATAAGGCAAGAAGCAGAAGGTCAAATGGTGTCGAAGGCGTCAAAACAGCTTTGACGCAAGACTTTCTAAGTCAGCGTTTCCCAATCTGTTTTGACCGAGGAACCCTTTGTTCTAAAAATGTTTTTGCGGAACCCCGTTCATGACCATTATATTCTTTTGTAGGTACAATGCTTGAGAATGCAGTTAATTGTAGGTTTAAGCCTAGATTGGGCTAGATTAATAATAGGCCTAACACAAATATCGTTGACAATGACACATGAATTCTCTTTCGGTAAAATCTTATTGCCGCTGTTTGAAACATGTATTTAACAAAGAATTTTGCACAAATGGAAGCTGGATTGATGAAACAAATTATGCTTCACAAGGAGCTGGATTGAGGAAACGATTTGTATTTAACTGGGAGCTATATTGATGAGAGTGTTTATGTATAACTGTATGCTAGATCGATGAAATGAGTTCTGCTTTACAAGAATTTGGATTGATGTTGAGAGTTCAGCTTGATGAAAGATGAATGATGAAAGGATTTCCACCGAAATGGAAGCAGGAATAATGAGAAAGGCTCCATGCATGTCAAGTGAAATTCTCATTTCCCTCCAGCTTCTATTTAGGCATGATTCTTTTCATTAATCCAGCTCACAGTTAATTGGACTTTCACCAATCCCGCTTCTCCCACCGACGCTAACGAGGCTCAGCCTGGATAATTTAGGATGCTATTTATTAACATGGGTAATTTACAGCGCTATAAGAAGATTTTACCTCTCTTCAAAATAAAATTCTATGCTGATGTTAAGCAGAAAGTCTATTAGGAAAAATGTGTGGAATTTATTTTAAATTGTTTGAAGATTATTCATAATCAAACTTATGAAGTAGACCGCATCACAAAAATATGCGCCAAGTTTTTAAATGTTTAATGTGTAGGGCTATTGTTTCTTTGCAAAGTTTGCTGATGTTTAACTACAAGTTTAAAATGCTGCTATAATATTATTTCACAAAACACTTTGTTAAAACTTAACTTCTCTAGGTTCAAAAAACCTTTTATCCGGCATATCACAACAACGTCATATCCGTAGAGGTCAACCTGCTTCACTGCTTACATCATACATGCCTGTAAACAGTATTACATTGAATTATAATTAGTTTGCAAGCTAGAATATAATGGGATACTTTATTAACTTTTTGAAATGACCGATATAAAAACTTAAAGCAGAAATTGCTTTCCAAGGAACCCCTGGGTGCCGTGGAACACAGTTTGGGAAACGCTGTTTTAAGTCCACGAACCACGATGCTTAGTTTGCAATGACATATCTGACCAGCACAGCAATTTACGCTCCTGATAGTTTCAGGCCTTGGAAACATGCGAACTCTGTGTCAGATGATAGATTTGTGACAATATATTCCTTTAGATGAGGCAAGCAATTTTAAGTGAAAAGTCAAGGTCGTGTCAATATTGCTGCAGATGCTTTCATATTTATCTTTGCGATGATGTATTTAGCTCCAGGGGTGCCTAGTTCATCAGTATATTATATTTTTGTAGCTGGATGACGGACGCTTTATTATATTGCCGTGCAACTTCTATCTAAGTTTTTTCTATTTTTCATAATTTCTGTTTTTCTATTTTTGACAACGTCAAATAATGAAGGTCACATTAATACAGTCTAAGCATCAGATTTTACAAGTCCTACAAAACCAAACTGGCGTCCGCATAACAGCAATGTAAAGCTGGCGTTTTTGGGGTCATTCGGGCAGGTAAACACCCCTTTTTAACGACTCTCTCCTCTTTAACGACTCCATATATGCTGAGTGTGTTAAGTGTTGCGTTGTGAGCCAGCAAAACATGGACTCTTAGAAGGCGAGACAGACAGACTACTGGTGTCTGAGATGAAATGCTACCAACGAATCCTAAGATTACGCTGAGAACAGAAACTCTGAAACGAAATGGTCAGAAAAAAAATATCAAGCAAAATGAACATTGTACAATGGATAATGGAGGGAAAACTGAACCTCTTTGGACACATCTGCAGAATGGAATACCAATGACTGGTGAGGCACATGATGTTTTGGAGAATGGAAGGACGAACAGCAAGAGGATGACCATGCAAAAAATGGCTGGACTACATCAAGGAAGGGTGCAATGAGAAAATATATCTCCTTAGCAGGTAAAGCACAGGACTGAGTGGAATTGATTGAAGAAATTTGTCTTGAAAGCATTGGATACCTATGGGCGATGAGCCCATGGAGTGATGGATGATGGATGGAATTGAATTAAATATCAGCTTGAAACTACACATTAGTTTTACTTCAGATGCAGCCTTTTCTTACCTTGGCCTAAGGGATACTCTACAATAGGGGAATTGTAATAAGTATGCATTTCATGTATTATTGAAACTGCTACTGTTTGAGATGTGAAATAAATTGTCTCTATGACTATCTTTACCTATTGGTTGATTTTAGTAGTAAGAAAATATAATTGTCTATTTAATTGAATATAATTATTGAAATGAAAATTGACAATAATTTAAATTCATCAATATATGTGAATATGTGATTTAATGTTTAAGGATGTTAAGACTAGATGCAGAGTAAGAGAGTATAGATTTGCTGTGATGGTAGTAATTTTATATGCTCTGGAGTGTTTGAAACTAGATGGCATCATGGTCTTTGCATCTACATGGATCTGATAGCTTCATGAGTCCTCTGATTGACCAAGTTTACAGTAATCCAGAGATGGAGATCTTCCGCCAACGTCGTCTCTCACAGCAGATGACAAGGAGACGAAATTCCTTGGCTGAACTTATTCCAGATTGGCCAACACTTGATTACATTGAAAAACCTGAATATCGAATGCCAGAGGTGAAGGGCACGGCACCACTGCTGAGCAGTACTGTGATTCAGTAGTAATTTATTTGTACTTCAGTGTTAATGATTGCAACCACAAGAGGTTTCTTCCTTCTCTAAATGAGGATGACAGCAACACATAGTAGCAAAATAAGTGAAATTTAGAGTTCACAAATTTACAATTATCTCCATTACAGGTTTTCCTCATGTGTTAGCTTAGTAGAACCCTGCTGTTGAATGTTTAATGATATGTGTGACTGAGCTCTGTTCAAAACTGGAATAACTAGTTTAGATTAGTTGAACAGGGAAGGTTCTAGAATGACAATGTTAGAGCAGTCCTTTGTTCACTGTGATCGAAAGTGGTCAACAGCTACTGTTTGAATGGCATGGACTAGTTTCGACAGTAATCTTGTTCACTGTTGAGACAAATCCTTTAGTTAAAATGTCAATTGTGCATTTCCTTTGGCATGAAATTGGCTGGTATAAAAGGTCAACTCTAGATGGGGCTCTGTCAGTTGAGTTCTGCAATTGTGCATGAACCTGTGGGTGGTGACTTTCAATTATTTGATCAATCTGTTTACTGATGAATTCTTTGTTCTGAATGACTTTAATATCATTTAGACTATTGTGGGTAGCACTTTAGTCATGTTATTAAAATACAGCAATCATCTGAGTTTCAATATTTGTAGGTTTTGCATTCTTATCCCTAGCCTCAGTATAGCTGAAAATTATAGGCTGCATGCATGTGTTGTTTGGATGTATGCACTTGGTATTAGTTGGACATGACTATATATTTTGGCTGTAAATCTTATTTTACTGATGCGTGTTTTTGTGCCTGTCTTACATTGTATATGGCAGACAGTTGTATTTATCATTATCCATTTGGTAGAATTCTTGTAAGACACTCTTATAAACACTAATAATGAATTATGTTTTTTGTTTTAGTTTAAGGAGGATGCACTTGCGGAAGCTCAGACTCTTGAGCTGCGTAAAATGGATCCATCAGCCATTTTCAAAGCGGTAGATTCTGATAAAGTGCCATTTTACTTTTTCATTAATCCACTTCTTTGAGATCTGCTAGATACTTGTACAAGATATTTATCAAATTATGTTCCAATTTTGCTGAGTTGTAAAAATATTTTCACTTTTTAGCAAATACAAGATACCATCATCTAACCATAAATCTTTTGCGTCAAAAGTGTAAATATATATATATATATATATATATATATATATATGTACAGGGTAGGCCATTAAAATGTGACCCCCTCAAGTTTTTTGCTAATATTTCGGCCAAAAAGTAGAGATTAGTAAATGAAATTTTATGATTTTTTGACGATCAAAAAACATTCAATGCAGGAAAAAGTAACAAAAACGATTTTATGAAGTCACTTCAATTCTCTCATCATTTTTGGCTTTCATCACAGAATGTGTTATTTCTCAAGCATAGCTCCCCACACGTGATAATCTATGGGTACAAGTCTGGTAAGCTTGGGACCATTGGTCCTTCTCAATGAAACCAGGGCAATTGACCTTGAGTCAATTTTGCGCAAGGCGAGCAGAATGCACTGGTGATGTCTTGCTGAAAGATGAATCCAGCTGGCGGATGCTTGCAATCGGATATTAATTGTTGAAGCAGGCGACCAACGTAATAATTTATACAGCATCCACTTTGACTTTCTCATCAACAAAATGAAGTCGACTTTTGCCCCCAAAACAAACACCAGCCGATACCATAAAGAACGCAAATCCTACAAGCAGAATCAAAAGCAAAGAATTAACAGGATTGTTAGATGGCATGTTACCAAACGCTGAAGAACACATTGGCTCTGTTCTGGATGACCGGGAGATTTGTGACAATGTTACAACGCTGGGAACAGACAAGGTTAGAAACATGGTAAAAGCAGCATCAAACTTACCTTACCAGCACGTTCATGCATGACTCATGTTCTGCAACTCTTAATTAATTGGTGATATAAAAGAATCTAACATAGAGATATCACATTTTCAAAGTGCAGGAAAATAGTTGGTAATTTTAAGCACAGTTCGAGCAACACTACGGATTTGAATGAACAACAGACGTTTAAGAAAGTTGACTGATGAAGGTTTGAAAGAGGATGTTCCAATTCGTTGCAATGGCACATGTGGCAAAAGGATTCTAAAGCACAATGATGTAGGTTTTTTATTCGACTAAACCTGTGACGAATATGGAAGGGATATGAAACTAACGAAAACTGGGTCATTGACCTAGACCATGCCTGTGACTACATCTGGGACTTTTGGAGTACAAATCAGCAGTCACGCTTGTTTTTGTTAACAAATAAAACAAATAAATTGACTTAGTACATAGAACTTGCAATATAAATAAATTAAAATAACATGTGTTCAAAAGAAGATTTTTGACTGAAGTTGCATTATTTTAGATGATCTTTTCAGTGATAATACGTTCAAATTTACTCTTCCGAATACCCGGATGTCAGTTTATTCATTACATAGCCGATCACAGACATTGCCTGCATTACATCAGAAAAGACGATCACTGATTGGCTGCCATGTTGCCGCTTCATATCCCTTCCATATTAGTCCCAGACTAAACTTTCTAATATTCTAATAAGAAGTAAAGTTGTATTAGATATCAATTATTTTACTTATTTAACTATTAAATGATGTTAATGATACCTAATATTGTAATAATACAGTCCGATTAAAATGTAATTAATCATGCGATTAAAATATTTAGTCGAGCGATTAATTTCGATTAAAAATTTTAATCGCTGCCCACCTCTAATATGTATATAAGGAACTATATAAAGTGACCTCTTAGGAATACGAAAATAACTAAAGTTGTTAAACATCCCGGAATGGCAGGGACAGATCTGGTATCCACCCAGGTTGTCCTGTGTCCTGGGCAATGTTTACTTTGTCCCAAAACCCAGGAATAGGTAAGAAGGCCTAATTACAATAGATTATGCGATTCAATTACATGCAAATCCAAGCAACATGAACAATACCATGATACAACATATTAATTCTCAATGCTCATAATCATGATTTAATTATAAATGTTTTGATTAATCAATTACTTGAAAGTCTCAAACATAATTCGAAATTCACAACTTCATAAGCCTAGCAAAATGCAGAAAACTTTGTGGGATTCGGGGTTTGCCATTCACCATAGTGGGAACTAGAAAATATCCCGAAATAGGAATTTGGGAATAAGTTTGTTCTGAGCTGACAACCATAATTATTGCACATTTCATCCAGATGGTGTTCCACATCACTGAGCTTGTGAAACTGTTGAACTGCTGACAAAGGAGATTATTAATTTTTTCAATTCCGATCCTTGGCTGCCACATAGTTCAGATAATTATAATTGATATATAGCAAATACAAATGATATTGAATTTTTTTGGGATTATTTTGGTGTCATTAATATTTCAACTTTGATGCAAATGATATCATCTTGACATCCTTATGTCAGGATTAAGACGATTTTAAAAAGCGATGAATATCTATTAGTTTTTTTTGCAAGTTTTGTAAGGATTTCTTTTTTTCAAACATAGTGTACATCTGCAGCTACCACTGATTCTTCCCCTCCAAAAGTGAGATCATCGAGATAGCCCAGTGTTGGAGTGGATGATAGTTTCAGTAAGATTGGTTTAAGTGGTAAGCAGAAGAGTAGTGTGCTTAGAGGATCCCTTTGCTGAAATAGCAGTGAAAAGTTACCAGACTGTTGTAATGTGGCTTCAGCATAGGCAAGGAAAGATGACAATAAGAGGCTAGCTTGTCTAGCTCTGGCAGAACACTACACTGCAAGGGGCATTTGGTCTCTGTTAAAACTCTTGAAAGCATTTTCTAAATCTAGTTTGATGAGTATAGAGTCTTGTTGCATGCTTCGTAGAAATCGTCTACTTGAGTGGACTGCTGCCTCGCACATTCAATTACCAGAGAAAGGCAATCAGATGACCTTGCTGACTATTGATAAAACTGGGAGACAAGGACAAATTTTGTAATGCCAAATTTGTGAGTCAATGCACTGGAATGCAGGGAATGCAGGGATCATATGTTCAGGTCTTTGAATTTTGGTTATGCCTTTAGGCAAGTAGTTCATAACCCTATAAACGTTTTACAAATTTTACTTTGTGATACCTGTAAGAAGCAGGTTACAGTAATCTAGGTGACTGGTGTAAACAGGATGCCTAATTCTGTGTAAGTAACAAATTGGCATGTGTGATGACTTGCAAATGCTATTGACATAGTTGGCGAGTGACATAGTAGTAAAAGCACCCTCATAATAAGTAAATTAGTGGTTGCAATAAAGGTAAAATTTAAAATTTTGAATGCCAGATAAACAGCTGTTTGTCTCGCCTGTCTTCACTGGAGATAGTAGACTGCTAAATTAACTAAATATATACATAATGACCTACAACAGACTAATTATGATAATTAGCTATAAACTTATAGATTAAAAATATTATATGGTCAGAATTCAACTATTGTATGATATTTTATTTAGTTTTTGATTGTAAAATTGTGGAATTCCCATGCAGGTGTGTCAGTAATGAAAAATGTTCTTATAATCTTATATAAATCTCACAGTAAAAAAAATTTTTTGCAAGCATGATGCTGGGAAACTCACAAATTTTTATTCCAAATGTATTGTAGATGTAAAAAATATTTGGTTTTATGCATTTATATATACTGCTTAATCCGTGATAGTGATGAACCGAAACTTGGCTCGGCCCAAGTTTTGTAGTACTCGGCATAAACTGAGACTTGGACAAACAATGGCTCCGATATCTTTCCGATTTTCTGTTTTGTAAATGAAAATCGGAATTATTAATTTATAAAACGACAATCAACCAAACTAGATAAACAAATACTACGATTTTTATTTACAAAACAATCAACCTAACTAAAAACACAAAACTGCTACTATTAATACTTACTAGTTGCTATTTCCTAGTATAAACTAAGGCAAAACTTAAAAAATTCATAACATTTGTGCAAACAGCCAAACTGAAATCAAGAGAATGAGCCTTTTAAACATTCAAAATTCAACTGGTAAGATTGACTTGGCAAGAAATTAAAACTCGGTTCATCCCTAATCCATGATAAGAAAATATTGGGAGAATGACCTAGTTAATCCCTCCCAGAGGAGGGGTCAGCCACATGGCTATTTCTGCTCTAATATCTGCTGTCACCTGTGCCTTCTTTCTTCAGTTTTAGAAGTTTCAAACCCTGCTGCATCAAATCTCCTCATCTCTTCTTCTGTCGTCCCCTACTTCATTGATATCTGCTCTCATAATTCTTTCAATGCAGCTTTCATCATCTCTCTCATCACATGATCATACCATCTCATTCTCGCCCCTTGTATGTTGTCATTAATACATGCCACTACCAGTGTCTTACTGATGACTTTGTTCCTTTTTTTCTCTATTAGTGAGACTCCAAGTTCCCAGTTTATCCATCACAGTATTATCACTTTTGTTCTGTCCAGTAACCTTTCCTCTGTCCTCGTCAGTGTCCACTTTCCAGGCCTCTGCTTGATTACATCGTGACTAGTTTGAATCACTGTTTTGTATACTTTTCTCTTGAGATGAATCAGCATGTTGGTGTTGCACAATTCACCCGTCAAGTCCTTCCATTTTTGCCAAGCTGCTTTAATCCTTTTTTTGACATCATGCTCACAACCACCCTACCAATCTAAGTTATTTGAATGAAAGGTGAACCTTATCGATCTACTTCATTTTGATGTTTCAAATTTCCTTCTTATTCTAGTTGTGTAAGAAGTTGCATAATTCATGAGTTTGTTTTACTATATTTGATTTCCATTAGGTAGAATGTGATTCATTTTATTCAGTTTTATGAGTTTTCAGGAAATTCTGAATTGTTTTTGGTGAGTATTTATTCATATTCAGTTATTGAAACTAATATTGCTGCATTGTTTTGCAGTTGAATCGTATTCACTTTTCTCACAACTTTTATTAATGACACTTTGTCAGTTATAGACCATGAAGCATGGTATTGTTTCATTCCTGATATGAATTCAGTGTGGTTAATGTTAAGGCTTGCATTTAATTGTAATTGACATTGTTTGCTTTTTCCATTTTTGGCGCATGGCATGTAGATTCTCATGGAATTGGCTTTATTAGAAGAGACAACTTGTTACTTAATGTTAACCGATGTAGATTAAAATAAGGCAATGTATGATAGAGTTAGGCAAGGCAGGATAGAGTGAAATACTAGAAAAGATAGGAGTAATTCCTCCAAAGGAGATGAGGTAGGTATGTATTGAAAGTATGCATGTTCTGTTTAAAGAGCCTCAAAATCAATATACAAATGTATTTTTATGTGGAGTTCTTGAATAGATGGTGAACTGCTTGCTCATTATTTCAGACATTTGCTATGTTTTACAAAGTTTTGCTGTATCAATTGCTGACCTGCTATTGTAGAAAAGTTTGCTGAGAAGCTGATGACAAAACCTAATGCATCTTCAATTTGTCAGCATCTTATAGCTATCTTGTTCAATGAGTGTTGTTTATTTATTGTATTAAACAGGGATGCGGTCTCGAGGCCGCGGTCTTGTGGTCTTGGTCTCGAATGTATCTGTCTTGGTCCTGGACCATCGATCTCGGTCTTGGTCTTGAGTGTGTCGGTCTTGGTCTTGGTCTTAAAGGAACGGTCTTGGGACTGGTCTCCATCTTACATTTGCCTTTGTGGTCATTTGCCGTATCAGAGCAACTGTTTCGATATTTGTAGGTTACTTTCGATTATTGGAGACACCGGATGTTTAGGCCCTGCGTGATTGTTGTCAATTTATGGCATGCTGACCATCTTTATATACATGTTAGGGGCCATTCACTTATTATATAACACTCAAGCGGTAGGTAGGTGGGTTATATAACAAACTTTTTTTCAGCTTATGCTGTTTTGCCTGCTTGCGTGCCAATTAGAAATTCCATGTACCACAGACCTTCATTGTTTAATCGAAGTGAACCAAAGCTAGGACCATCAGCTGCCATCTGGTGAATTGATTTGATGTTCTTACTTATTATTTATAAATCCACTTTTAACAATTTCCTGTTTACAATTTTCAATTTTAGCAATTTCCTGTGAATAGCTTTAAATGCTCTTAAATTCAATTCTGTGTAATTTGTTTTGATTCTGGTTTAAATTAAAATTAATTCACTTGAAATAATTGATATTTATTTATTGAATAATTTATTGAATAATTGAAATTATTTCAGTAGGTATTATCAAGATGTTTGATTTCATTTCTATAGTATGAGTAAATAGTTTATATGTTGCTTAAATACCCAATTGTAGTTATAGTATACGCTCTGTATCATACGCTATTAAATAGGTAGAATTGCGCCATGAACCTAAATACCTGATAGTGGAATATTAAACCAATCGATTCTGTGTGATACTGAAATCCTCATTTTCAGTGCAAAACAGGAGGGAAACAAACATGGTGTTTATAGATAGGATTTACGTCACTACCATGCATTATCATGCTGTATTAGTAGGCCTACATGTAGATACATTGTGACAATCCTGGACTACCCAATTAGTTACCGTAATTAACACAAGTGAACTTAGTGCCATTAAAAGAACGATTATTAAGATGCAGAGGAGCTCCATACATCGGGTCTACTCATTATTAGCACGAGAGAGTACACAATTTTAAGATGGGTTTTGTTAAAAAGCTAATTAGGCATATGATGATTTTTTTGCTACTGTTCTATTAACTAACAATCTAGTCACTATTAAAGTGTTAACTAGCATTGTATTGTTATAAAAGTTTCAAATTGTGCAATACAGTTGTATGTCTTTTAATGTGCTTATAGACTGGGGTGGGGTAGGGGTAGGTAGCATATCTGTTATATAATATAGGAGGGGGTCACAGCTGCTGTTATATAACGTCATTAGTAGTTTGGGTGGGCCAATAATTGAGATTTTATGTGTTATATGATATGGGAACAACCCCTTACTATGGGCAGAAAAAAATGTATTTGCAACGTAGCCAGCCATTCACAAATTTCAAGGTTTGGAACAATCTAATAATTACGTTTAGACACTGTTAACCTACAATTCCGAGGTAAGTGGTGCAACAATACGATTCAAACGGAATGTTAATCTAGTTGTTCAGACGTCTTAAAGTACTTATACCTATCGTATACTGTAAGTAATTTATAGTGTGATATTTTCAGACCAAAGGATGAACCCACAAAAGTTCATTGTGCTGGTAAAACTGTTTTCTGGACCATTATTAAGATTAGTATTCTTCAGCAATAAAATTAACGTTTTAAGTGTGTTATTCCATTTTGGCGTCTGAATAAATTGAATTGCTTATAAAAAAGATTCTTGGTCTTGATCTCGGATCATCGGTCTCGGTCTTGGTCTCAGACAACTCGGCCTCGGTCTTGGTCTTAGACCTTTTGGTCTTGGTCTTGAGTTTTTGGTCTCGTGCCCAACACTGGTATTGAATAGTACTGATGAATTTATATAGGCCTGTGACCATAATCTGTCATTGCAGTGGCGCCCATGTTGGCTTAAGTCTTGGAAGCGGCACATACGTTGTGCAGCTCATACCATATAATATTATGCCAGAACACCCAAACTCTTTGATTACACATTTGACAGAGGTGATTAAGTCTCAGATAGCTCCCATTTGTGAAAGTGTGCCAGTGGCTAATTCGATTGTGTCAGATTTTTTGTACACTGCACAGTTTATACAGTTTATATTGCACTGAATAGTAGTGATGAATTTATATAGTGCCTGTGCCCACATTCTGTCATGGCATACTGCCATAACATTGGCAGTGACACCCATGTTAACGGCCATTTGCTTAAGTCTTGGAAACAGCATATTTGACTCCAATATATACCAAGATATTAAAGCTTTTTGATTTTGCATTTGACAGAGATGATTAAGTTACTGATGGCACATCTGGTAACAGCTAAAAATTCATAGATGTGAGGCATAGCTAGGGGAGAAGGGGGACATGTGTCCCTGAGTACCAAGTTAGATGACGGGGGGGGGTGCAAGTGGTGAAATGAGAATTAAAACTTATTTTTATTTCGATGCAGACTAATTTATCCCAACTAAGTTGGTAAGATTTAATTTTGTCTTCATTACAAACAGGTTGTCGAGCATGATTTTGGTGCCCCCAGGCCCTACTGATCGGTGATCATTAGGGGCCCGTAAGGGGCGACATAATACTCATAATAATTTCCAATCTACGCACTTCACTAAAAATTCTTATAACAATTGCTGTTTCAATTGTGGTCCTTCAGCATACTGATGCTAATTTTGTCGTTTTGTGGGCTTCAGTGAGACAAGATTGTCTCATTGATCTTGCTCTTCATAGCAATGAACAAGAAACCCGCAGAAACAATTTTTTGCTGATGTTATTGACCAATTTGCGACAGTCAAACCAAGAAAAAAAAGTTTTCGTAGGCTGTCTATGACAGTCAAGTCATGCATAAATAGCCTTTAGATGTATTTAAAAAATGTGAAATAAATTAGAAATTATGCAATTATAGATGAATTTTGTCCTCCTTTTGTCACATGTCAATATAAAAGTCATGACCTCTTAAATATGACATCACAAAGCTCTGCACCCCCCTCCCAAAAAAATTCAAAATAAACCAGATGTCCAGAATGTTTCATGTGCATTTTCTTATAATTTTCAAACAAAGTAATCATAACTATAAAGATACTTAAAAATATACAGTAAACGATGAAAAATCAAGAAAGTAAAATTATTACACTCATTATGCAGTTCGCAAAGCTGAAAAGCTCTGGTAGAATCATTACAAATATAAAATTTATTTTTATTATAACGAGACAGTCCAAGCTTTATGCTTCTCCAAGCATAAAAATAAACATTTCAAAAATTAAGAATGCAATAGTCATGATTATTGTTTTTAAATTGTGGTAAACAATTACGGTTAATTAAGTGGAACTTGTTTAATTGAGTAAAATCTTTAAATAAAATTGTGCATTTTGATGTTTGAATGTGATGTCACATTTCTTAGAACCGCTCCCCTTGTCACACATTGTCACAAAATGTGTGACCCCTCACCTAGGCGCATGACGTCATTTATGGGCAGCTCCAAAAGGGTGCCAATTCTGTAGTTTGTCCATGGGTGCAAAATAGCTGCGCCTCTGCATAGGTGTAGATGTTTTTTTTCCAGACAAATCTGTCTTAAAACAATGTGCAGCTGTTTTTTCTTTTCTTTTAGTTTAGTCATTTCTCTATTGACATTATTTTGCATTCTGTTCTGCTTAAGTCCTGTTTTGTTATATTAGGTACATAGGTTATTAGCTGTGCGTGGAAGCTTATAGTTTGATTTTATTATTATGTTTATTGTATTTTTTGCATAGGTGTTCCTCTGTTCTTCCAATCAGGCTAAAATAAAGAATTTGAATGCTCATCCCTTCAAATATTGTGGGTTCTTTCACCCCTGGGCTGTATCATTATTTTTATACAACTCGAGAGGCGCTACATAAATGTTTGGTTACATTACATTTATTTTATTTAGGAGACGCCTTAGGATTTTCCTGTCCCCTTTCCCAAGCACAGAAGCCAGTTGAGAGCGCTGCTGATTAGAGCAGCGCTATACAAATATGCTGATTCGAGCGTCGTTATATAAATGTTTGGTTAAATTATATTACTCACCCTTTCACCTTGCCTGTTTCAGAGACGCTTTGAGATTTTCCTGTTCCCTTTCCCAAGCACAGACACCCATTGAGAACGCTGCTTATTGGAGCAGCGCTATATAAATGTGATGAATCGAGCGGCGCTATATAAATGTGTGGTTTACATAATATTTGATCTCAACTGTAAGTAGCCTATTATAGTTGAATAATTCCACTTTAAAATATGGTTTTTTGCAGATGTGTTGTTCTTAAGAATTGTTGGCTTGATATCATCAGTGGTCGGTACTACGTAAACACACATAATTGCTAATTATGAATATTAATGAGAGAAAATAATATGAAAAAATCTCCAAAAAATGGTGGATACTTGTTACAGATAATGGTTAAAAACAAGAAAGAATATAAATATGTTATCAACTTGGCAGAAAGCAATTTAGTCTTTTGCATTTTTCTCAAAATGAGCTTTTTGCCGATACGTGGTTCTTTCTTATGAGGGCAGTAAAGTGAAAGTGTTTTAAAATGTGGCCACAGTCAACAATGACATCTTAATTTAGAGACCATTTTGCTCATTTCGGACCAAATTAAGTTAGAATCCTTGGCTAGCTTGATTGTCACATAAAATGACACAATCTGTCCATTTGGTATGGAAATAAACATCTATACTACTGCCCCTCTTCTTTTTATATCAAATATGGCAAATGTGGAGAGGATCCTAGAAACATATTCTCCAGTTCTCCACTGTTATGTAGCTGATACCTAAGCTTTACTTCTTCTGTGAGCCATCACTGATGGCTGAACCGAAACAAAGAGTGATGTGTGAGGTGCATTTGAGAATAATTACAATCATAATCTCCAAAAAATCTACACTTCCACTTGAAATAAAAGTGCCGGGCACCAGTTTATTCTTGAGGGCTGCGTTGAATCAGATGGGTTGTCCAAAGGGTAGTCCGAGCGAAGTCAGAGTTCGGATTCCAGAGGGTCAGAGAAGACAGAGTAGCTGTTAAGGTTGGTGTCGTTTTGATCGAGGATTGGAAGATAGACAGTCAGGAGAGTGAATATATATATATATATATATATATATATAATTAATTAACTGCAGTGTGTAGTATATTATATATATATATATATTATATATATATATATATATATAATATATATATATATAATATATATACATAATATATATATATCTTCGTTTATTAAACAAACTGACATATATATATATATATAATATATATATATATAATATATATACATAATATATATATATCTTCGTTTATTAAACAAACTGACACACTGCAGTTAATTAATTAATCTGAGTTCCTGTAAAGAGTTTTAGAACAATAACCCAATTACAATTACCCCGGGACAATAACTCCCCCTACAAATATCCCCTCCCGGACAATAACCCCCATGCAAAAAAACACATAGGCCTACTAAGATAGACATGACCCACTTTGAAATTTGCACATTTTAAAGTTTGTGGATGACTTCGGCATGTTTAGCATCTTTGTAAGATTCTGAAAAGGTATAAATGACCACATAGGCCTACATACATTTAGAAACTGAAAAGCTTTAGTGTTTGAGCAGTTGAATAGTAGCAAGGTTTCTGACTATTCCATGATAACTATACTGAATTTGTTGAAAAAAGAACTGCATTTTGAGTCACCTACAGTTACTAAAGTGATGTTTTAAGACATTGAGCTGTAAATAATGGTCCTGTGTTCCACAATGGGGACTTTGGGAAGTGCTGATTTTCGTATGGTAGACCATTGACCCAGCAGGTCCTGAATGCAGAACCAGCTTATTGTCATTTACATCCTAGCTTATGTCAGTACCAAATCATGACTGAGATCACTCCACAAACAAATTGCCAAGGTGCACTGCAAACCATATGCTCATCAATTGAGCATGTTACTACTGTACTACAGGTACTGAATTGTCATTTGATGCAGTTATAATGGTCAAACATTTTTATGGTTGCTCTTTAGGCTCAATTGAAATTTGTATGAAATTGGAGTTTATGTTTAGAAAAATGTTAATAAAATTCACAGAATATGTTGATGACATTTGATATTATAATTACCAGCTACAGAATTACTGGATAGAAGAACTGCAGGAAATAGCATGCCAGGAGAAAGAGCCAAAGGTTGAATTCATCTGTAGATATTCTGAGCGAAATGTTGAACCCCAGTGGTTCAAAAATACATCAGAAATATTTCACGGCCACAAGTACAACTTCATCAACGAAGACGGGCTTTTTCATTTGGTAATCCAAAGGATAGCAAAAGAGGATTCTGGGAAATACACATGCCAAGCTGATGACAAGCAGACGTCTGCATATCTGAATGTCAGAGGTAAATAGACTATGCATATGGTTAGGTTGAACGCTGTTTGCTAGCTGGAACTTGGACTATTTTCAATAGACTTTAACCGTTAGAGGTCAACCATAAATGTAGTTACTTATTATTATACACTATACAGTATATGGCATAGGGTAAATTTATGTATGCAGAAAATATTTTGAAACATATTATTGTGCAGTGTGCATATTATGATGCGATATGCAAGATATGTAGACAACAGTATACTAATGTAACTAAATAATTTAAAATCAAGGTGCTTTCTGCAGAAGTTAATACTAGGTGATTTTCACAATTCTGCCGAATACGAATAATTGGACCAACTATTTGGCCGATTGCGAATAGTGAACAAAATAGGTCTACCTACAAATTTCAAATGTGAGCAAAAGTTTCAGTTCTGTAAATTTAATACATAAACTAAAAGTGAACAATTTGCTGCAAGTAATTTTTCCATCCTTGTGCCAGTCTGTGTAGACTGGGATTGGGACTAATTTAACTAAACTTAGAAATTAGACGTCTGACATTGCAATACTGTGGTCCAGGCATTCAATTTCGGTCAGACTGCAACTATTCGGCCAAAATGCCTAAAAGCTATTGGGCCCATTATTTGGGTCCAAAGCAAATACGAAGCAAATATTCGGTGCAGCCCTAATTCTCTTACTTATGCTAAGTGTATACCTGCTTAGCACATGTCTGTCTGTCTGTCTGTCTTCCTATCTTGGTGTGTGTGTCTGACTGACTGCCTATCCATCTGTCTATATGTGACTTGTCACCACGAAACCAGTCACTTGTAAAACTAAATTTTTTTCGTGTTTTTACACCATCCTGTAGCTGCTAGATCTGCCTTTCCGAAACCGTTTTCAGCTAGTTTATGCCTCACATACAGCCTAAGTTATATAATTTACAATGTGACCATTTACGTAAAGTGCTATTCGAGAAAACTGCGTGCAAAGTTTAGCCATAATTTTTTTGCTGCGGGCGTGGGACCTCTGCCACTGGCAGAGGCTGTTCTTATCCAATCTTATGCTGATGACATCCAAGCGTATGCCCACTGTCTGGCGTGGGAAGTGACTTTGGCTGTGGGTGCAATCAGCAAAGCCACTGAGTACCTCCAGGCTTGGATGTCGTCAAATCGCCTACGACACAGCTCATCTGGCTTCGCACCTGCCAGCAGCTCGCAAAAATAGATATCGGGTCCCTCGCTTTGAGGTATCCGCACCTAACCTTCTCGTCCTCGGTCAGAGACCTGGGAGTAATCTTGGATCAGGAGCTTACCTTTGTCCAGCATATCAGTCAATCAACTCTGTCATAGCTGTTACTACCAGCTTCGGCAACTTAGGGTGGTATCCCGCTCCCTCTCCCAAGATGCTGCTTCTACGCTTGTCCATTTCTTTGTAAACTACTGCAGCGCCACATATCATGGGCTCCTGGCTTGTCGGCTTAAATGCCTTGACAGGGTCTTGCGCTCGGCCGCCCGACTGGTGGGCCGCATCCCTAGGTTTGACCGAGTCTCTGGGTACATGCGTGATGTCCTGCATTGGCTCCCTTACCCACAGCGCACCGTGTCTGTGCACCGGTACAGCACTGCATTGAGGGCCTGGCGCCCGTCTACCTGATTGAACTTTGCTGCCCCACTGATCCCTGTCGGACATCGTGGTTTGTTGCATTCTGCTGCGCAAGTGGAGTTGCTTGTCCCCCGTGCGAGGACTGCTATCCGACAGCGCCTTGCTTTTTTACTGGCTGGTCTGGTGACCTGGAATGGCCTTCTAGTAGCATTGCATCTCACACCTATAGGTCAATCTGCTCTGTCTTTTGCTGGCCTTAAGACTGTCCTGTTTGACCGTGGTTGGACTGGGAGCGCTTCTGAGTAGAAGACCTTGAAGGGGTACTATATAAAACTGCTGTAATAATAATAATAATAATAATATTATTATTATTATTTTTATAATCTCCTTAGCAACGGCAATTTTACTGAAATTTGACATCATTGCAGATGTGGCCATTGCAAATGCACTGTCCAAATTTGGTGTAGATATCTCAAGAAAGAACAAAGTTATTAAAGTTATTTCAGTTCACCAACGAGAAATCATTGAAACTAAATGTCAATTTTATTACATAAGTCTCAAATTCACAGAGAGGTTAAGCAGCTATTATCTGCTAAGGAATTAAGTATTGCAATGCATTAATAGATAAAATTATATCAAAATAATAAAAACACTAAAATAAAATGACAGTTTATTCCAGTCACACTATGTATTCAGCGTCAACTGATTTGAGAAAGCTTATTATCGTCCACCACTCGCAGATTGATTCTTTAAGTTAGGCTTAACAGAATTAGTTAAGATTAGTTAGATGTAAGACTGCTACTTTTAATATTTCCTGATGTTACTTATAAAAGTGTTTTGTTTGCTGCACATTTGAGTTTATTATGTCAGTGCTCAAAACGATTTATATAGCAAAATACGTCAGTGGGTGGCCCTGTTAGTGGGAGGTAATCCTCTCGGGCCTCCCTTTGTAACCCAACTGAGCAACTAAATATTATGTGTACTCTTTTGATGATTTTGTTTTGATTTGGTTACAATAAAATATTTTTGTTCGTTTGTAACTGGCAAAGTCAGAAGTTTTCCGCCAGTTGGTGATTATCAATCACCATTGGGTGAGATGCTTTCTCTTTGTTTTGGCTCCTCTGTTGAAACAAGATCCAACCCTTCAGTCTACCCTCTGCCAGTGTTTACATGTCTTCTGCTATCACGTCCTACAGTTTAGCGCGAAGACGACTGGTGGTTCTGGATCGTCGGAAGAAGATGAACTAGTTTCATTTTAACGACACTGTGTGCTAAAAAGATCACTGTTGTCACCCTCCTTCTTTATCTAGGTTTTGAGACTGACACTGCCAGAGTAATTGCAGTGGCAGAGTCAAAAAGGATATGCTGCGTCTTTTTTCAGTATTCTTTATCGACTCTGTTTTGTCCATGGCGGCTTCTTCCTCTTTATGGGTAGCAACGGGCAATCATATTCTTCCATGGATCTGCAACAAAAAGCCCAATCTTATAGTATACAGTCTCAAATACTAACAGACATTTAAGAAGAATAATTTGCTAAAGGAATTAAATCTCAAAATGCTATATTTTAGATCTAAATTTTAGCTAAATTGTGTGGCACGGTGACCAATTGGTTAACGCTCAGTGTGCGCTGAGTGAGCGGGTTCGACCCTCGTCTGAGGAGTCGCTGTGTAGGGACCTTGAGCAAGTCCTTTGCACACAATTGTTCTGCAGTACAGCTGCAATTGCACCGTCGAAACGTGTGCACTTCTGAGCAAAAAGTTTTGGACAAAGGGCGATATCAAATTTCAGAATAAATTAAATAAATTAAATAAAAAATAAATTGAGATGAGCATCTCCTTAAGCTAATCTGAGAGGCAGTAATTAGCGTGAAGTGTCTGTGACTTCATATCTTAGCCTCTGCATATGAGTGTGGGTGACAAATAAGGCTGTCAACGGGTACCCGACCGAAGCTGACTACCCGGGTCATGAAATCAGGTTTCGGGTACCCGAATTTCCATAAAAATGCGCGATTTTACCTGAATATACGCCAGAAATAATCCCTTGATGATATTGGCCGAGTGCCAGGGCAATGAAAATCGGTTCTCGGGCAACGACATTCTGTAAAATGCGCTATTTTACCCGAACATATGTCAGAAATATTCCATTGGTCATATTGGCTGACTGCCCGGGCAATGAAATCTATTCTCTGGTGCCCGACATTTTGCAAAAATCAGATATATTCTGCATTTCCTAACATAGTATCCGAGTACCCGGCCGTGCGAGTCGACGGGTACCCAGGTCGTCATTTCAACATTTTTTGACATCCTTAGTGACAAATTCTCTCCCTCATCGTCTCATATTTCCACCGACAGTGTCTGATCAGTGTACTCATCACAGCCCAGTTGGTAATGGGGCACAGGTGGAGCAGAAATCTTGATGCAAATTTCTGCACTGGAGAAGATTTGAATCCCCAATCTCTCTCTTGACAATCCAGCACACAAACCACAACACAATCGAGCCCATCTGCAAATAAACAATAATTCAAAACTGAATTAGCAGCTTAGTCCAGTAGGAAAACAGGCTTTACATACCGTATATACTTGAATATAAGTCGAGAAATTTAAGACTATTTCAGGAGAGTGAAATAGGTCTTTCGACTTATACTCAAGCGGCAAAATAATTGGAGATTTTCGGCCCGAATATTCAACATTCAATAGTAGATATCAAACTATATATCTTGATTTATGACGGCCGCATGCATTAATATTGATCTGCCCATAATAAAATAAATATTTTGCGGAAAAATCCGCCAAACTTCTCCGCCGAAAAACAGCAGATATCAGGGCATACCTCTCGATTTATCACGGCCGCATGCATTAATATTAATCAGCCCATAGTTAAATAAATATTTTGCAGAGAAATTCGCCGAATGTCTCCTTTGAAAGACAGCAGATATCAGGCTATACCTCTCGAATTATCACTCGTTTTTGATTTTATGGGTTTGACTTATATTCGAGCCATCAATTTTGGATATTATTTTTGTCCAAAAATTGCACTTTGACTTATATTTGAATCGACTTATAGTCGAGTATATACGGTAATCGGACAAAACATGTGATCCGACTGCGATTTTCAACAACAGCATGTCCACGGCTCTTCCCTTCTGTCTGCCCTTTGCCGATGTTTTCAGTGTCGATACGAGTTAACTTGCAGTGGTACCAACACAGACATAATGTCTGAACCATTTATATAATACAACTGCAATGCAATTGAGCATGAAGGACTTGCTCAAGGTTAGTGAGCTTGACTGCCTCAGGGAAGTATTGAACCCGCACTCTCCGTGTTACCGGTCAAACGCTCTATTCAACCAGTCGCTGTTACGTTAAGTGCAAATTGGTATCTCAATGTAAACAAAGCCTGGTGCTCTTGATATCAGCAGAACACCACTAGAGCATTTCAGATTTCTCAAAAATCTTTCTTTGCTTTTCTCAGGAAAATCATAGAAAAATATGCAGTTCAAGTCAAACGTTTATCATGATCCTCGATATTGGAACTACGGTAGATCAACGTGTTGTTGTTTTGGCAAGTACAACACAAATCGGTCATTAATTTTGCTTGCTGGTCGTGATGATCCAGAGACTCGTTTTGCCATATTGTTCCATGTACACACCTGACCATGTCCTCTGGAACACACTGGCCATTATTTAGTTTACTTTGACATTTACAATAAACAGCATATATAAAATTATTTTGTTCTATTTGTTAAATTCATTTCAGTATTATTTTTATTAAAGGCGGCTTTCAACAAAAAGATAAAGCCAATAATAGAAGCCCTGCATTCAAAACAAACAGCAATTTATAAGATTTATTAACCAGTAGACTGAAATTATGATATCGAGAAGAATCCTGATAAAAAATAAATTGAAATTAAAATGCAATAGTTATTTCGTCTCATAAAGCAAATCAATAGTTAATAAACTTAACATAGCACAATAAGGAGAGCAAAAGATGAGGTAGTGTGAGAGAGGAAATTACACAACTTTTACAGTTATGCCTGAATATTTATAAAGGCAAGCTTATAAAGACAACCTGTATTACGGCTTTAAACCAACAATTATGCCGGAAGACTTATAAACACGAGCTCAGTTAGAAGCGGGTTTAAACCTAACAGTAATTGCCTGAATACTTATAAAACGAGCTCAATTTGAACAGCTTTTAAACGTAACAATTATGCCTGAAAACTTATATTGGTGAGCTCAGTTTGAGCCGAGTTTAACCGTGATATTTATTTTGTATAGGGGTTGCAGTAAATCAGAAACAGTGACTTTTATAGACAAGGATCCTGTAAAGAAATCATTAAAAAATAATCGTGACCTACCCTGGTACGGCGGTGTTCTGATAATCAACCATATTAGCATTCATTATGATCTCGCTAGATGTTTTAGCATCGTGGTCATCTGAATTGTCGTTGATGGCTTTTACATAACCACTTTCATCGCGTTCGTGGTCAAAAGTAATCTTGCAACAATTTGTGCACATTTACTCGATCCAACCCTTTAGCATTTATCAAATTCGCAAAAATATCCTCCATTATGGGAATTAAGAATGTCAGAATCAACAAACTAGAATGCATTTTGTTTGATTGCTCCGTTTAAAGAGACTGGGTCATGCGATTGCGCATGCGCAAAGCTGACCTCAAAACCATTGGCCAACCACAATGCAACATTACGTCACGTGCTTAAATCATGTGCCCAGTTGCCAAGCTTATAACGCTTAACGAATAACGGTTATAACGATAGGTGTACTGGTTCTGGCTGATCTGTAAGCGTAATAAATATTCAAAGGTCATATGTTATTAATAGAATGGAAAAAGGTGATATTCTACTTCAAAACGAGACCAGGCAGGCGGGAAATCTCAAACCATGACCTAATTAAATATGACAACAAAGATAGCAAAATCTGAACCTAAATTATGATTTTCTGTCTCGTAACATAGGGCTTTTGGTAAAAAACTTTTTTGAAACATTTATGAAAGTCAAATCAAAAGTTTTATATATTATTTATATTAAATATATAGTTTTGTAATCGTTTCTGCATTAATATCAATTACGACCGATTTGACGTTGCCCATCATTTTTGGTCATTTTAAGCCTGATAGTATCCAGCGACAAGCGACTGGTTTTGCCGCAATTTTTCACATATGACGGTCGGTTTTACTGCTTGTCTATCTCCTGTTCTCTCTGTCTTTGTTTCTGTCCTTCTCTCAAATGTGAGGGAGGATCGTTGGGGTTACCTCTACAGAGTACACTTGAAAACTATTTTCTTTATAGGTGGGATGATTTATGATAATTTATGTGAAGCATTTATTTATTTTTTTGTTAGAAAAGAAGATAGAATATCTGTTTACAAAGAAGTTGCCTTCAGGATCTACAGTCAGAGAGAAGCAGAGCATCATCTTGGAATGTATGTTGTCTGATCCAAGACCAAAGGTCATTTGGAGTAAAAATGGGGAAACAATTGAGGTCTGTACTAAGGAAAACTCCTGCTCAGCTCTATTGCTTTACTACTGCAGTGCTGGTGTTTAATTCGTTTTCATTAAATGTCAGCAATTTAAACTATAAAAAAGTTCGATGTTGCCAGTGTTCGATTTGTTGGGGGAAGGGTTGGGGTTCAGAGAGTTGGACCCCAGGCTTCTTTCTTTGACCCCCAAGCTTCCAACCTCTGGTCGAACTCTGGGGGTCGGCTTGACTCCCTGAAGTTCTTTACCTACATTGTAGTGCAGGATTGCGTTTGCTGCCAGCTCTGTATTCATTGATCTAGGACAGATTAATTATGACTAGGTCCCCGTGGATTATGCGAAATGTTTTCATAAATTATGCGAAAAATCGCGAATAATAGCCTGGACAGTGGACAAGCCAATTATAGTTGACACTGACTGAAATTTCCGAGCTTTATGAAATGTGACTTGTCAGCACGAAACCAGTCACTTGTATACAAAATATTTTTTCCTGTTTTTTGCACCATCCTGAAGCTGCTAGATTTACCTTTCCAAAACCGTTTTCAGCTAGTTTATGCCTTGCATACAGTTAAAGTTATAGAATTTCCAATGTGACCGTTTACGTAAAGTGCTATTCGAGAAAACTGTGTGCAAAGTTTAGCCATATTATTTTTATAATCTCCTTAGCAACGGCTATTGTTTTAAAACCGATTTTATTGAAATTTGGCACCATTGCAGCTGCAGGTATTGCAAATGTACTGTCGAAATTTGGTACAGTAATGGATAAAATTAACATCCAAATAATAAAACACAGAAATAAAATGACAGTTTATTCCAGTCACACTATGTATTCAGCGTCAACTGGCAAAGTCACGGGTCTTCCACCACCACGACCCAGAGTTTTACATGTTCCAGCAGTAGGTGATTGTGAATCATCATTGAATTACGAGCTTCCTCTTTGTTTTGGCTCCTCTGTTGAAACAAGGTCCAATCCTTCAGTCTACCCACTGCCACTGTTTACAGGTCACCTGCTATCATGTCCTCCAGTTTGTTACGGAGACGATTTGTGGTTCAGCATCGTCGGAAGCTTCATTTTAACAATTCTGTGTGATAAAGAAGATCATTGTCGTCGCCCTCCTCCTTTATCCAGAATTGAGACTGGCACTGCCAGAGTAATGGTAGTGGGAGAGTCAAAAAGGATTTGCTGCGTCTTTATTCAGTATTCTTTATCGACTCTGTTTTTGTCCATGGCGGCTTCTTCCTCTATGTGTAGCAATGGGCATTCAAATTCTTCCATGGATCTACAACAATAAGACCTATCTTATAGTATACAGTCTCAAATACTAAAAGACATTTAAGAGGAATAATTTGCACAGGAATTAAATATCACAATATGAAATTTTAGATATAAATTATAGATAAGTAGCGAAGAGCATTTCCTTAAATTAATCTGAGAGGCAGTAGTTGGTGTGAAGTGTCTGTGACTTCATATCTTAGCCTCAGCATATGAGAGCGAGTTACAAATTCTCTCCCTCGCCGTATTGTCCTTCCACCGACAGTGTACGAGCAATGTACTCATCACAGCTCAGTTGGTAAAATGGCACAGGTGGAGCAGAAATCTTGATGCAAATCTCTTCACTAGAGAAGATTTGAATCTCTAATCTCTCTCTTAACAATCCAGCACACATCCCACAACACAATCGAGCCCACCCACACATAAACAATATTTTATAAATGAATTAGCCGCTTAGTCCAGCAGGAGAACTGTCTTTATATTTCGGACAAAACGTGTGACTATTCAGCCAGTCACCGTTATGTTAAGTGCAAATTGTAATCTCAAATGTAAACAAAGCCTCAGGTGCTCCTCATACCAGAACACCACTGGAGCATTTCAGATTTCTCAAAAATCATTCTTTGCTTTTCTCAGGAAAATCATAGAAACATATGCAGTTCAAGTCAAACCATTATCATGATCCTCGATAATGGAACTACGGTAGATCAACGTGTTGTTTTGGCAAGTCGAACACAAATCAGTCATTGGCTTGCATGTTGTGATGAATGAAACGAGTTGAAGCTAGTACTGTTTGAAGATCGAAAATCCAGCGACTCGTTTTCCATGTTGTTCCATGCACGTTTGGTATAGGCCGTACACTTTGGTCTTGGTGTGGCTCGATGGCAGCAACTTGATATCATCCCGCTTAAATCCAGGAACCCTTCCAGGAAGCATCATCGCATGCTCGCTGGCATAATTTGTCACGAAGCAAATGATATCTTCAATTTCGCTAAACTGAAAGCAGTGGGTGTTGTTCTTACGTCCACAGCTTTGTTTTTCTTTTGGTGTTAAACCTTCTGTTTTATACCACTTGAGAATCCCCGTCAGTCTGTCCTTGCTAATCCCGTGGATGAACTTAAAGGTTGTACGGCAGATCTGACGGCTTTCCAAGTAATATAATGTTCGCTGATGTTGACGCACCGCTTGGCTGGATTTCCTGCTGCGACAAGTCTCATCGGACATGTTTATTGTGCAAGAAATTTTGCCGAGTAGCACCAACATTTGATCCCGTGGGACAAGTGCAGCCATTTCCATTCTACGCCTGACTATGTCCTCCGGAGCACACTCACTACTGCATGGGAGTCCATTATTAAGTTTACATTGACATCTACAAATAAACAACCCATATAAAAAAAAATTTTTCTATTTATCAAATTCATTTCAGTTTGCTTTTATAAAAGCCATGCAACAAAAAAGCAAAGCCAATGCTAAAAGCCCTCCATTCAAAACAAACAGCAATTTACTAGATTTATCAACCGGTAGACTTCAATTATTGATTAGCGAGAAGA
Source organism: Bimastos eiseni (assembly GCA_959347315.1). Lineage (NCBI taxonomy): Eukaryota > Metazoa > Annelida > Clitellata > Crassiclitellata > Lumbricidae > Bimastos > Bimastos eiseni. Next base: position 19,135,764 of record OY365811.1, read on the forward strand.
ATCCTGATAAAAAAGAAATTGCAATTGAAATACTAATTATTATTTCCTATCATTAACTTAATCAATTAATGATAAACTTGTATATTGCACAATAAGGATTGTAAAAGATGAAGTAGTGCAAGAGAGGAAATGACACAACTTTTGCATTTATACCTGAATACTTAAAGACAAGCTCAATAATACAGGTTGTAAACCTAACCGTTATGCGTAAGGTCTTATAAAAACGAGCACATTGAGAAGAGGGTCTAAACCTAGTAGCTGTGCCTGAATATTTATAAAGACAAGCTCAACTAGAACAGGCTAATCTTTACAGTTATGCCTGAGACTTATAATAATAATTAGCTCAATTTGATCTTAGTTTAAACTGATTTTCGTATAGGAGTCGCAGTAAATCAGAAACAGTACATGAATGTCTATAAACAAGGATCCTGTGGTGCACAGTATTTAAAAAATAATCGAGGCTTACCTGAATTCAACCGCTTTCTGATATTCAACGGCATTGTCATCAGTTACGAACTCGCTAGATGTTTTAGCGTGCGTCATGACATCTTCGAAATCCGTTTTCTTCTTGGTCATCTGAATCGTTGTTGGCATCAGATTCTGTCCGAAAATCATCATCACTGAAAACCTCGCTTTCATCGCGATCGTCATCGTGATCGATGATCAAATACTCTTGCAACAATTCGTGCACTTTTGCTCGATCTGACCCTCTAGCATTAATCAAATTCACGATAATCTCTTCCATTTTCGAGAATTAAGTATTTCAAAATCAACAAACTAGATTGCATTCCGTGTGTGCGTGACATTTAAAGAGACCGGGTCATACCGAGTGCGCCTGCGCATAGCTGACCTTAAAACCATCAGCCAACCGCAGTTCACGATTGTATCACGTGATAAAATCACGCGCTTCGGTTGCTAACCATGTATCGGCTGTGTTTACATAAGTCGACCTCTGTCTGGGCAATCTGTGTGCATAATATATAGGCTAAGGTCATATGTTATTAATAGAACAGGAAAAGGAGATATTCTGCTTCAAAACGAGACCATGAAGGCGGGAAATCTCGAACCATAACCTTATTAAATATGACAACAAAGATAGCGAAATTTGAACCGAAATTATGATTTTCCGTCCGTTTACATTCTAGGGCTGTTGGTAAAAATCTTTTTTGGAGCCTTTATGAAAGTCCAAACAAAAGTTTTATATATTATTTGTATTAAATATATATTTTTGTAATCGTTTCTGCATTAATATCAATTACGACCGGTTTGAGGTTTCACGTCATTTTTGGTCATTTTAAGCCTGATTGTAACCAGCGACAAGCGACTGCTTTCGAAAAAATTCTTCCCAAATAATTTGTGACAATTTTCCTATAAAAATTTTATGTGAAAACTGTCAATTTATGCGAAAATATGGGAAATCGCATAAATCACGGAGCCCTAATTATGACCTGGACTTCAATTTGACTTAGTGACTCCATTTGTAGCTTCAAATTCTGGTCAGAAGAGGCATGTCTAAAGCATGTTCGAGGGAACAACAAGGGAACAACAAGCGGGTCTTATAGGGTGCGTCACACAATCGACTGAAGGCTTCTGAGACAAGGAATCGAGCATTCAGATTCCAATTTATCCGACTTTGAAGGAGAAGAGTGAGTTAGAGAATAGAGAGACAGGACAGAGACAGAGCACGCAATTATTTGTATGGCCTCAACCCTTCTAATGTGATGCAGTCGCTCATTTTAATTGAGCCCCATGCCATTTATAGTGCAAGGACCGATATAGCTCAAGATTCAGATCTCTTACATGTGCCATCATCGGAAAGCGAACCGAGATCCACACGCTCTCTTTAGCAGGCTCATGACATAGCCTATGCTCTAATGGTCTAACCAGTGCGGTTGAAATCTGGGCACTATGGTGCTTGATAAGGTGCTATTGTGCACAGTTTAGTATCCTTGCTTCGATGGAAGTTGGAATGATGAAACAGTTTCATTGACTAGTGTAAGTAGCAGTCTGATATATGAAGCAATTTTGATGCAATTGTAGCATATAGTCTGAGCATCAACGCAACTTCTACTTACCCTGTGAGTTTTTCATCAATCCAGCTTCAAATAATGCAATTAAATAGCTTTCTTGAGGAGCACTATATAAATTTTATTTAAGAATGAATGAATAAATAAATAATACATCAAGATTATGTAGTGACAGTCAACCATGATGCAATGACGGAGAAAAATGCATCAACAAGAAATTAAAATGTATAAATTAACATCATTATTTTAAAGAAAATTCAATGGAATGTTAAGTTCTTGTTTAATTAATCGATAACCTATAAGTAAGTGTGTGGCACAATGGCCAATCGGTTAGAGTGGTCAGCCCGTAACGTTCAGTGTGCGCTGAGCGAGCGGGTTCGACCCTCGGCCGGGGAGTCACTGTGTAAGTGTGTAGGGACCTTGAGCAAGTCCTTTGCACACAATTGCTTTGTAATTGCGCCGTCGAGGTGTGTGTGTGCACTTCTGAGCAAAAAATTTTGGAAGAAGGGCGGTATCAAATTTCGGTAAAAATAGTCCGTTAGTCCTAAATTTATTTGATGAAAAAATATTATGTTATCAAAAACAATTATTGTATTAAAAAAAGTTATTTTTAGCTATTTGCGGGTGCGATATATGCCGAGGCGAATACTTTCTAATAGTCCAATATTCGGCCAAGGCGAATGTCCGAGGCGATTTCCGGTTATGCTCTAAATATATGACGAATAAAAAATTCACTGTCATTTAGAGAAGTTTCAGATTTCCGACCCCCCTGCTTCTTTTTTGACAAATCAGACCCTGGATGTTGCCAACTAGATCAGCACTTTTCATCGGTCTCAAAAAGGTATTTTTCGGCAAAAAATACAAAATCTCACAAGCTTTGCAGTTTCTTTATGTTATCATAGACCAGCTTGTTTGAACAGTATTTGTAGTTTTCAAGTTTATTAGAAATTTTTGGTGTCTCCATTTCTTCAAGATCTGTTTCCTATATGCCTTGAGGTTATCTGTCTAAAATTCTGCAAACTTTTCAAAACACTGCTTTGTGTTATAGGCTGAGATTTTTACTTGTAAAAGTGAAAAACTGGAAGTTATGGACACAACAGGTCCTTTCAATGTTGGGTAAATTTTATCAGAGTCTGAAAATGCTTCAATGATTTCATTCATTATTTTATTCTTAAAATGGATAATTTCAGGTGCTATATTCACTTTTATATGCCCTAGATTCATTAGCAAAAGCCGAAAGCCAACTTCTCCCTTCAGAAGCTACACTTGAAGTGTACCAGTGCCATAGAAGTTGTACTACAGGCATGGTTAAGGTAAAATTGTTTTAAAGTTGGCGCCTTCTGTTGATATCATGCAGTGCATAATGTAAACATGATTTGCTTTTGAATGTACTAAATGTTATTTTGATTGTAGTACACGCCTGAAATGTTTGAAATTTCAAGAAGAGAAAATCGATGCATTTTAAAGATGAAAAATGTTAACCGAGACTTAGATGGTGCAGAATTTGCATGTGAAGTCAATGGAGACAAAACTGTTTGCAGAATAAATGTTGCAGGTAAACACCACAGATGTCACAACTTCATAGTGTTGAGTATAAATATTGAGAGTATGACACAAATATGTCGTAAAAGCAAACATGCTAAGCATGAGGATATGTGTTAACAATTAAGAGTAAATTATTACTAATTTTATTTCTTCATAGAGGTTTACATTATCCCCAGGGATCTTTATTATTACTATGGGACAAATTTAATTCTTCTTGTGGCCAAGAAATCGATATACAAACTAATGAAATTGGTCGTTTTCATCATCCACACTGCTGAGACTCGGTGGCTCATTCACTGCTGAGAAATGCATGCGAGGGAAAGAAGTTAGCGCATGAGAGCCAAGCCATTGGTACTAACCAGGATTCCGCCACAACCTCAATCATGAGGCTCGCAGCTGTTGACTCCAGGTCTTGATCCTACCGCAACTCTCACGGCTTCATCATTTAGTCTCAGGCGACAGTCTGTAATTGGCAAAGCAAGAAGCCAATCATTCGTGTGTGGGCTGCTATAATGGTTGCTCAATGGTTTCATCAGTGACTAAAGTCACTGAGATTGCTCGCATCCCTGTTGATTAAATATTTGTCCTAGTTTGATTGTTTGTGGTCAAAGGTGTTGTTTAGGCTGTAGACTGAACAATCAACACACAAGCAGTCATGCTTAGAGTAAATTGCAGCATGCTGAGCATGGAATACTGGAGATACCAACTATCTGCGGCCGATGTCTAAAACCACTTGGTGGTGAGTGGGCATCGCGGAATTGCCTCGCATTTGACATGGCTAAGGTACAAGACTAGCTTCTAAGATTCCTGCTCAATCATATCTGCATCTGCAGGTACCACCGATTATAATTATTTCCCTCCGAGAGTGAGATCATCGATGTTGTGTCAGAGCATATGACAGTTTCATCAAGATTGGTTGAAGTGGTAAACAAAAGAGGAGTGGCCCTAGATATTGAACTTGATGTGAACTCATCTTGTATAGGAACAGAATTGTGGCTTCAGTATAGCAAGATGTCAATAAGAGACTAGCTCTGGCAGAACACTGTTCACTGCAAGGAACAATTGATCTCAGTGCAATCTATTTGAAGGTTTTTCAAAATCTAGTTTTATGAGTCTTGTTGCATGCTTTGTAGAAATTGTCTGCTTGTGTGGACTGCTGGCTCACTACTTCCATTGACTCCCAAACTACTTGTCTGGGCAACAGATACTCCATTACCCTAATGAGAGCAAAGTTGCTAAGTACTTCGATTATGCAAATATTCTGTAACCTTAATTTGATTTTCACAGTTAATTGTTATGATTGTAATGGCTAGTTGTTATGATTATAATAATGAAATAGTCAAACGAGCATAACTTAAGTTAGAAAAAGATATTTTGATTCTGTTAAAAGTGTTAACAATTTTTAATAATAATTTTTAAATAAAAAATCAGAATATGTGACTTCTCAGCACGAAACCAGTCACTCGTATAAAAAATGTTTTTTCCTGTTTTTGCACCATCCTGAAGCTGCTAGATTTACCTTTCCAAAACCGTTTCAGCTAGTTTATGCCTTGCATACAGCCAAAGTTATAGAATTTCCAATGTGATCGTTTACGTAAAGTGCTATTCGAGAAAACTGCATGCAAAGTTTAGCCATCTTATTTTTATAATCTCCTTAGCAACGGCTATTGTTTTTGAACCAATTTTACTGAAATTTGGCACTATTGCAGCTGCAGGTATTGCAAATGCACTGTTGAAATTTGGTTTATTACAAAAGTCTCAAATTCCGAGAGAGGTTAAGCAGCTATTACCTGCTAAGGAATTAAATATTGCAATACAGTAATGGATAAAATTAACATCCAAATAATAAAAACACAGAAATAAAATGACAGTTTATTCCAGTCACACTATGTGTTCAGTGTCAACTGGCAAAGTCACGGGTCTTCCACCACCACGACCCAGAGTTTTACATGTTCCAGCAGTAGGTGATTGTGAATCATCATTGAATTACGAGCTTCCTCTTTGTTTTGGCTCCTCTGTTGAAACAAGGTCCAATCCTTCAGTCTACCCTCTGCCACTGTTTACAGGTCACCTGCTATCATGTCCTCCAGTTTGGTGCAAAGACCAATACTGTGGTTCTGCATCATCGGAAGACGATGAACTAGCTTCATTTTAAGACTGGCACTGCCAGAGTAATAGTAGTGGCAGAGTCAAAAAGGATTTGCTGCGTCTTTATTCAGTATTCTTTATCGACTCTGTTTTTGTCCATGGCGGCTTCTTCCTCTATGTGTAGCAATGGGCATTCAAATTCTTCCATGGATCTACAACAATAAGACCTATCTTATAGTATACAGTCTCAAATACTAAAAGACATTTAAGAGGAATAATTTGCACAGGAATTAAATATCACAATATGAAATTTTAGATATAAATTATAGATAAATAGCGAAGAGCATTTCCTTAAATTAATCTGAGAGGCAGTAGTTGGTGTGAAGTGTCTGTGACTTCATATCTTAGCCTCAGCATATGAGAGCGAGTTACAAATTCTCTCCCTCGCCGTATTGTCCTTCCACCGACAGTGTACGAGCAATGTACTCATCACAGCTCAGTTGGTAAAATGGCACAGGTGGAGCAGAAATCTTGATGCAAATCTCTTCACTAGAAAAGATTTGAATCTCTAATCTCTCTCTTAACAATCCAGCACACATCCCACAACACAATCGAGCCCATCCACACATAAACAATATTTTATAAATGAATTAGCCGCTTAGTCCAGCAGGAGAACTGTCTTTATATTTCGGACAAAACGTGTGACTATTCAGCCAGTCACCGTTATGTTAAGTGCAAATTGTAATCTCAAATGTAAACAAAGCCTCGGGTGCTCCTCGTCTCAGATTTCACATAATCTTGCAACAATTCGTGCACATTTAGCATTTATCAAATTCGCAAAAATATCCTCCATTCCCAGAATCTTTAATGTATGAATCAACACACTAGAATGCATTTTGTATGATTGCACTGTATAAAGAGACTGGGTCACGCTACTGCGCATGCACGAAGCTAACCTCAAAACTATCGGCCAACCGCAGTGCAAGATTATGTCATGTGATTAAATCACGTGCCCGATTGCTAAGCTTGTAACGGTTATTGTTTATGATAGGTGTCCTCGTTCTGGTCAATCTGTAGGCATAATAAATATTCGAAGGTCATAAGTTATTAATAGAATGGAAAAAGGAGATATTCTACTTCAAAACGAGACCAGGCAGGCGGGAAATCTCGGCCCATAACCTAATTAAATGTGACAACAAAGATAGCGAAATCTGAATCTAAATTATGATTTTCCGTCTCGCAACATTATAGGGCTTTTGGTAAAATGCTTTTTTGAAACATTTAAGAAAGTCTAATCAAAAGTTTTATATATTATTTGTGTTAAATATATATTTTTGTAATCGTTTTCGTATTAATATCAATTACGAACGGTTTGAGGTTTTCCTTCATATTTGGTCATTTTAAGCCTGATTGTATCCAGCGACAAGCGACTGCTTTGGTAAAAATTTTCCACATATTTGTAAGCAAATATTTGTAAGCAGATGCATTGTAGAATATGACTAAAAGTATGCACATGTCATCGGCCATTTTAGTCAATTGATTGACTGCTTGGTAATTTTGACAAAAGTTTTTATCTAAATGCAGAATTTACTCAGTGACTTCAAACATTCTGTAAAAAGTATTTGTAAGCAGATGCATTATAGAACATGACTAAACTTTCAATAACTAAATAAGAAATAACCATGAGTTAAATGGAAACAATCATTTATGGACAGCTTTATGAACACAGTTAAAATAATCTGTGGGAAAAAAGTGAGACAGTTCAGACAGTGAAATCGAAGCAGAAAACACTAATAATGGCCCTGCAAATAACTTTGTTATAATTAGGCTACGTAATCACAACATCAAATGATATTGACAATTTAGTCTTATTACAGTTAAAAAAATTATAAAATCAAACTGGGGAAGCTTACAACATTCCCTCATACTTCCTTATTGTGGGGGATTCATTTGTCAACTTAGACTTCACTACAATTTAGTCTTATTACATCTGAAAAATTATAAAATCAAACTGGGGAAGCTTACAACCTTCCCTCAACATTCCCTGAGACTCCCTTATGGTGGGGGATTCGTTTGTCAACTTAGACTTCACTCCTGCCTAAACAATACCTTTGACTACAAACCAGTTCTCTTGGCAAAGGCATCAGCTTCAGGTATGGTAGGGTCATGTAGTCTGGATTGCATGTTGCATGAGATGACCTTCCAGGGAGGAAGACAGTCATGAAGGATGTGAGATGGGTTCAATACGACTGAGCAGAAATGAGCATATAAAGAGAGACTACTGCACAGCTTTGGTTATTTACAATTACGTTATTCATTTTTATTAAACTTGCTTATATGTAGTTAATTAGTTTCTCAAGTTTTCAGTATTTCTGTCTTTGATTTATTACTATTTCTGATATTTATTCTGAAATGTTTGATATTGTAGAGCCTGAATACGAATTTGTACGACATTTAATTGACGTGGACTCTTATGAAAATGAAACAGCTGTATTTGAATGCGAGATGAATTACGATGATGTACCGGACTTACAGTGGTTTCACATAGACAATGTAGGCCTATATTATTATTATTATTATTATTACGAACATTTCTATTGCGCCTCTTTAAGAATTCTACTCAGAGGCACTTTCTGCGCTAATCTACATGATGTTAAAGTCACTACAATCAAACAGTCAGACAAACACGAACGCAGCTCGTAGCCAAAAAATGCCAAGTTTAATTCTTAATCACGTAAATTTTAACATTCTGTTTGACAGCAGTCCCAGCAAGGGCAAAATGAATGACATCACTCATAAATCCTTTTCGCACATGCTGATTTTACCTCATTATGACATCTATATTGTTAATAGCATTATTGCAAACATTTTGGCACATGTAAATTCAAGCAGAAATGCGAATCAGAGGTATGGCTAGTCAACCACCAGGGGAAGATCAGTTAGATATTCTGATGCTTGAAGGCCAATCTTGAAAGAAAAAAACAGTTTGAGCAATGTATTGCATTGGTTGTTGATTCCATTCAGTCAATTAATCAATCAATGAAACTCAGGGCTGTTAATATCACGATAAAGTATCGCGATACTTTGGTATCGGTGATCTTTTTGCAGTATCGCGGCGTGTATTGCGATAGTTTTATTTGGTCAGTATCGCGCGTGTGTCACGATACTTATTTTATCCAGTAATCGATACGAGATACCAATACTTTTTTCATCGTAATAAAATATTAGAATATTTCTCTTCCACTTGAAATATTTGCGATTAAGAAATGGTGAGCAACAAATCATGATCATCACGCTCAGAAAATTGTCTCTTGTTGCAATCTATGATCTATGGTGTGAATGGAAGGAATCTATAAATAGGGAAACGAACGGATATAATTATAATGTTTTCCCGTCTATGCACATCCTTGAGTAGTACAGTCAGCCTATATTCCATACAGAACATTGGAGAGGTGCTGATCTCTTTTTCCTAGGCCCTTGACTGGCAATGGACGAATCCCATGGTCCTGGATATGGGCCCGTGATATCGTAGGACTTGCCGTTTACTTCCCAGCTTACTGCTTGGTGACAGAGGCAAACGTGTGCGCAAACAATTAACTTGCCCAGGGTCGTTACACGGAGTCAATGGACAACCGCATGCTACATGAGCAAGCGCATTACTGATAGGCCATCGTGTAGCACGCTTGAGTAGTACACATTTTGAAAATAATAAGTTTGATAGCCTTCATCGGAAGAACCGTGGAAGTCCATTTTTGGTTTATTAATATATCCCCCCAAAAAAGTTTTAAAATCTACAGATATATTATATCTGTAGACTTTAGAAATTTTTTAAAGTATACAGATTATAATATCTGTAGACTTTAACAAATGTTTAAAGTATACAGATATATTATATATGTAGATTTAACAAAATATTTGGAGGGATATATCAATAAACCGGAAATGGACTTCTGCGGTTCTTCCGATGAAGGCTTCAATTATAGTTATTCTGATTTTTTATGTAAAAATTATTATTGTAGTTATACTGATCGTTGATATCTGAAAATAATAATTGTAATTATACTGCTTTATTGTATGTAAAATTAACATTGCAATTATACTCCTTTTGCTTTAGCACATGTTTTTTGTGTGGATAAACAGGAAATTTGCTCGTCGAAAAGTATTGGTGAAAGTATTGGTATGCAATACTTTTAAGAAAATTTATTGGTATTGGTATTGCAATACTTTTTTGATGAAGTATTGGTATTGGTATTGCAATACTTTTTTCCTGTATTGTTAACAGCCCTGATGAAATTTGATATAGAGCCTCTTCAAAAAATCAACTCATAGGCACTCCCAGTCCAACCTTGGCCAAAGAAAACAAATTTCAGATTTGAATTGAAAGGAAACACTGTTCTGTCAACTTGCCCTGTTTTGTACGATTCTTGTGAATATATATTTATTTATTATTTATATATTCTGAGATTTGATATCGCCTTTTGTCCAACATTTTTTGCTCAGAAGTGCACGCGCCTCGACGGCGCAGCTGCAGTTGTACTGCGGTGCAATATAGAACTCTAGACATAAGGTTCCTGTCGTTCTTGACAGGCAGTTCATATCCATGAAGGGCGTAATGGGCAAAGGGCGTAATGGTGTTGGGTTGGAAGAGGGAACAGATGGCTCGGAACCTGTGATTGCCCTCAATAGACTCTAAGAGGCGGTCCTCATCTGCTCCGACTCGCATATAGCATGGCTGCAATTGTCAATCTGGACAAGCGGAAGGTTGATGAAAATTGTGCTGAATGCAGACAAGAGAGAATATTATCCTCATCGGTTTTCACTTTGTATTGAATATAGTTCTTGTCTTCCTTTCAGCTGTTGAATATGAAGGATTCTAAATTCCAGTATTTGAAGGATGGTTTTAAACATCAACTGAAGGTGATAAATGTTTCACTTCAAGATGAAGGACTCTACTCGTGCACCATCCAGAACAAAGTCAGCATTGCCAAACTCTATGTGGCACGTAAGTTCTCTCCATTAAACATGTACTTGTAGAGAAGCGAATTACACTGGATTATTTGTGTTGGAAACTTAATCCTTGATGTTTTAGGTTACCAAACTTTATCTATATGGCTAAAATCTTATACTACTGTACCTAAAGTGGACCAAACTTGGTAAATCTGTCTGTCTATTTATCTATCTATCTGTGTATGTGTGTGTGTGCAATGCGAATGCTAAGGAGGGAGAGAGAGCCGAGAGAGACAGAGAGAGAGAGAGGGAGGGAGAGAGAAAGAGGGAGGGAGGGAAAGAGAGAGCCATTACTCGTGACTGATCGAAGGAGCGCCTGAGTGGCTGACAGTCTAGTTTAGATATCAAATGTTACTAGCGATTAATGCGAGATATAGGCTCAAGTTTTGAATTTAATTTTTGTACTATTCTACGTTGGATTTATCAGTGATCAAGGTTCAAGATATTTAAAACTAAAACTTATAGTTTTTCGGTTAGTAAAACTTCTGGAATCATCTATTAAAAACATTTTGGGACAATAAACTGGTGCCAAAGAGCTATGATGCGTGACGACCGCATGCAACTGCCATGGCAATTGGCACTGTGTCCGGATGAAAGTAGTACCCAACAAAAAGTATCACAACTCGTTCAAAACTGTAAGTATTTGCCTGAAATTTTAAACTCAACAACAGTGACCATATCTACACGAGATCCCAAAGCCGTTTGGAAATATTCGTGAAATTGTCAAATTTATGAGCGATTGCGATGGAACACTGAAAAATTAAAGTTTCCAACATAGGCCATTACTTACGCCGATGCTGTGACGTCGTCATCGATGATATACGTCACTTGGTTTGGTGTAAGCAATAAAAAAAATGGCGTTTACAGAAGAAGATAAAATTTTAATTAAAGTACTCAGGCAAGAACAGGGTTATGGAGTGAAGAGGTTTCTGAAGGAATTTTCGAATAAAGGCTGGTGTCTTTCGTCTGTGATTAAGTTATTGAAGAAGATCGATGAAACGGGCACAGTGGAGCGAAAACATGGCAGTGGCCAAAAACGCACGACACGCACTGTTGAAAACGTTGAGTTGGTTGAAAGGCTGGCATTAAGCCAAGAAAATGCACCAGGAACCCATAGAACAGTGCGTCAGATTTCGAGGGATATTGGGATTCCGAAGACCGCGGTTCACGAAATCATTTCCAAAGACTTGAAACTGGTTTGTTTTAGGAAGAGGCGAGCACAAGAGCTAACAAGAGCAAAGAAACTGACACGTCTTGTACGCGCGAAGCATCTCCTAAAGAATTACCCCGAACACACAGTTCCATTCATATGGTTTACGGACGAAAAAGTTTTTACCGTCGCTCCTCCTGTCAACCTCCAGAACGATCGCATTTATGCGGCGGATGGAACGTGGAAGAAAAATATGCCAGCTGAACGTCTCCTCAAAACACGTTCACTCTTTTCAAAGTCAATAATGGTCTCAGTCGGCGTGTCAACCCTAGGGTGCACTGATTTGATCTTTGTTGAGCCGGGTGTGAAGGTGATTGGTGCTTACTATCGCGATGTGTTGCTCGCTCAGCATATGCTTCCTGCCATCAAGCACGTGTCTGGCGGCTACTTCACATTCCAACAAGACAGTGCCCCTGCGCACCGAGCACGTGAGACTGTCCCGGGAGACACCCGACTTCATATCACCGCAGCTGTGGCCACCCAACAGTCCAGACCTCAATCCAGTTGACTATCAAATCTGGAGTGTACTGGAGGAGCGCGTTTATCGTTCCCGTATTCGTGACATCGATCACCTGAGGGCACGTCTGGTTGAGGAGTGGCAGCTCCTTGACCATGTTATCATCGACCGGGCCATAAAACAGTGGCGTCCACGTCTACGGTCGTGTGTCCGTGAACGAGGAGGACATTTTGAACACCAGCTGTAGCCGAACTTCACTTCTTATGTAAGGGCCTATGTTGGAAACTTTAGTTTTTCAGTGTTCCATCGCAATCGCTCATAAATTTGACAACTTCATGAATATTTCCAAACGGCTTTGGGATCTCGTGTAAATATGGTCACTGTTGTTGAGTTTAAAGTTTCAGGCAAATACTTACAGTTTTGAACGAGTTGTGACACTTTTTGTTGGGTACTACTTTTCATCCGGACACAGTGTACAACCAATTATGTCTCGTTCTGGCAGGTCACAATTGTACGCTTTTCGTTCTAGTGCACCTGCACCAATAACGATGGTTAATTCAAGGTCAATGCTGAACACAAAAGCAACTGGGTATCCTCTGTTACCGTGGCATAACTATTAGGCCATAATAAATGAAGAGCCATAAACATTGTCAACCGGAGGAGAAAATGGTCTGTGGCACATAAGCGTCAACAGAAAGCCAGAGATCAGTCAAATCTCATTCCAGTACAATGTGAGCGAGGACCAATTGTGGTCGATCGGAGTGCTGGTTCCCGGAAGGATGACCCTCCTGGCACATACATCTTCAATGCACGCTCCTAACCAAGGAGTGCATCCAGCCAGGGATTCCAGAAAACATAGAGCTCCTGTGGGTAGAGACCCATACAGCAAAGGGGGCAACATATGTTGATGCCCTCTACCCCAGCCGAAACTTTTATACTCCAATGAATCCCTTTTCAGCTGTCTGGAGAAGTCTGTAGAGGACATTACCTGTGGAATGGAAGATGTCTTGATCAGATTAGGAGACGATTTCAACCGTCCTGATGTTGGAGAGGTGACTGCACGAACAGGGCTTTGTCCTTTGTTCTTCGAGCCGACTCAAGGATGCAATTCGTTGGACATGTTTATGGTCTCCAGTCCTGCAGTCGGGGAAATGAAGGTACAACATCAATGTCATTACATCAGCAATAAGAACAGACCATAAAGCCATTGTTGCGACTATTGATGGAAAAGTCATTGACAGAAACAAAAGACACTGAAGGGTACCATATCGGAGAAGATCGCCAGACCAACATGCCAGTCTATTGAAGTCTGCCAGAGATAAATCTGGGAGTGTATGACAGCATTGTGGAGCCCCAGCGTGCCTTGGACAAATTCTACACAGACGCTAAGAATCGTTTCGACCAATATTATTCAAGTCGGCTAATAACAATCACCTCGAAAGACCCAGACTACATCACCCCAAAAATCAAATCACTAGATTTATGCGGATAGGCGCACGGAAAAAAGCTGAAGCGATCAAGAAAAGGTGTCTAGAGCCATGCACAAAGTGACCTGATCCTAAGATAGGCACAAATGCACTATGGGTATGGGTCAGTAAGTACACAAAGAAACTTAGCACGTAAACCAATCCGCCAGATGTAGACACAGAGAAGCTGAATAACTTTTTTGCAGCTGCCTCGACTGACTTAAACTACTCGCATCCGCCTCTGAAGTCTTCAGCAAACCAAGAACTCGGAGTTGTCACTGTCTTCAAAATTCTTGACCATCTGCATCATACCTCGGAGGGAGCAGACGGGATGGCGGCTTGGTTTCTGAGACTGACCGCACCTGGATAAGCAGGTGTCCTGACACACCTCATCAACCGGTCGATGGATTGCTCCTGTGTCCCTTCACAGTAGAAGACAGCTGTCATCCGCCTGCGGGCAAAAGTCGCGTTGCTGAGCTCTCTGACCCACTACCGGCCAGTCTCGGTACTCCCAATCTTGTCTCGCATGGTCGGGAAGATATTTTCTCAGTCGGTACTTCGACAAGTTACTGCCACCTCTAACACTTGACGATCGACCACTGCTGCTGTGGCAGCCATCTTGCAAAACATCACTGATATGCTAGGAGAAAATGAGTGTTCTTGTTATATCGATGGACTGCTCCAAGGCCTTTCGACTCCATCCATCACATGGCCATCACTGACGTCCTCTCAAAACTCACCATGCACGACCGCATTTATAAGTGGCTTGTCGGTTATCTTGACGGAAGGAAGCACATCACTAACTTCGGTGGAGCCATATCCTCAGTGGCTCACAATCAAAGCAAGCATGGTACAGAGGTCAGTACTTGGGCCACCGGAATACACCCTCAGAATGGCAGATCTGTGCCCAGTGTTCGTCCTGAATAGACTGCTGATGTATGTGGATGAGTTCTACCTGCTCATTGGCTCGCGAAACATCTCAACGACGAAAGATGAGCTGTTAAACATCTCCTCTTGAGCAATAGGTGAGCTTCTTCACATCAACTCAGCAGAGACACGCGAGATGGCAGTTGTCCACCAGAATATGCCCTCCTTGTCATTGAAGCCGTCTGTTACAGGGGTTGGATGAGTAACAGCAATGAAAATACTGGGCAACTGTCAGTTGCTGAACACGTGGACAGCATTCTTAGGGTTTGCTCGTCCTCCCTCTACGCCTTGAAGACCCTCTGCTCGCGAATCATGACTGAGCCGGCCCTGCATGTGGTAACACAAGCTACACTACTGGCACGGATTATGTGTGCGTTTCCTGCCTGGTGGGGGTTCCTGCAAGTGGAAGAACGTGACCGCTTGGAGAGCCTCAACAGAAGGATTAAGCGATCCGGGTTCCTACTGCCGGACTCACCAACCATCGAGTGCCTAGCTGGTCGTGTAGACGACATCCTGTTCTTGGCCATAATTGCCGATATTGCTCATGTGTTGCATCGTATGTGTCGGGTGCGACTGACTGTTGAACATAACCTTACACATCGGACACACCCATTCACCCTTCCGGTAAAGGACAGTAAGAATTTTCTGTCAAGAATTATTTTTTTATTATTATTTGTTACCGAAATTTGATACCGCCCTTCTTCCAACATTTTTTTGCTCAAGAATGCACAGACGCCTCGACGGCGCAGTTGCAGTTTTACTGCAGAGCAATTGTGTGCGACGGACTTGCTAAGCGTCCCTACGCAGTGACTCCACGGACGAGGGTCAAACCCGCTCGCTCAGCGCACACTGAACATTATGGGCTGACCACTCTAACTGATCGGCCACTGTCTGGCACAGTGGCCGATCAGTTAGAACGGTCGGCCACTGGGCCACACAGTGGCCAATCAGTTAGAGTTAAATTGTTGCATTTTGACAACAAGTTTATTTAAATGAGCGAAAATACATTACAATACAATTTAATAAGAATAATGACAGTGACAATTATATGGTGCCATAAATGCCAGATTTCCTTAAGTTAAATATGAACATTTTATAAGAATACTTATTACTAATGGACAATGAATGGTGATGGTCTGATTTATTGTTGTTTTCTTGAACAAAACTAAAATCGTAACGAAAAAGATTGGACAATCATGAGCTAAAAGTCTAGCGAAAATGATTAAATGAAAAAAAACTAAACTAAAATGATTTTATGAATTAAAAACTAAACTACAATGAAAATGACTATAAGTTATTATTGGTATTATTATATTAAAATTATTATTATTATTATTATTATGCAGCCACCGAGCTTATGATTTGGTGCATACCGGGTCCAACCTGGCACAACGGCAAATCAAATGCTAAAACCAACAAGAGAATGAGGTACTCAGATGGTCACAGCCTCTCCACAGAACATGAATGAACATAACCAGATTGTAAACCTCAGAATCATTCTAGAGAAAGCAACGGAAAGAAACCAATCACTGTACCTCTACTTTTTTGACTTTACTAAGGCATTTGATATGGTCCGACACGACCAACTATGGTTAAATATGCTTGAGTGTGGGGTTTCCCGTCTCAGCTGGTCCAATTACTAAGGAACTTATACAGACAACAGTGGACCAATGTCAGGACGGATGGCCATACTTCGGCATGGTTCAAAGTAAAAACAGGCGCGAAAACTGCGCTACTTCAGGCATATTATAAGACAACCATAGGACAACATTGAGGACAGCCTGGTGACAAGTCTCGTTGAGGAGAATAGTAATCGTAGAAGGCCTAAAATGTCCTGGATTGACAATATTTTGATGTGGACTGGGCTAAAAGGAACTGGCCTGATGAGCACAGTACGTGATAGAAGATGCTAGGCTGGTCTCTCATGTAGATCCATTCTTGTAGCCAACCGTCGCAGAGCGATGACGGCGTTATGATATTATCAGAAATAAAACTAAAAAGTAAAAACTTAAATGATTTATACTAGACTAAAGAAAAACTAAAGAGAAATTTATTTTCTGAACTAAAATAGCACTGGTGATAATTTGCTAGCATTAAACCTCTGATATTTGCCAAATCATCTACTTACTGCAATTATTGCTCTGGTGTTTCATTAAAGAGTTAAGTGTTGGTTCCTCACTTTTCAGAGCTACCGTGTTTCACAGTGCATTATGTCTGTTGTTTTAGCGGATGTTATTATTGTTGAGCGGTTGAAGAACTTAAAGACAATCGAAAATGATTCTATAAAGATGCAGTGCAAAGTAAAAAATCCAAGAAGCTATCCTATTGAATGGTTCAAAGATGGATCGGCAATTACTGATTCAGATGCTAGGTAGGCAAATCAACTATTCAACTGTGTGGTCCAGCCTTTATTAGTTCCTTTATTACGTTATGTGCAACATGGATTTATAGTTTATTGTGAGTGGCATAAATTTTCTTTTGCTGTCTAGTATATTCTACCATATAAAGAGAGTTACAGGTGAAAAAGTCAAGGTTACATATGTGATTTGCTATAGCAAAAGCAGGCTTCAGTCGCATGTTGACGAAATTGAGATTCTTTCATTTTATTTTACAACAGTAAATAACCTTTCTAACGGTTAAAAATATATTAAGATATCTCCAGTAGAACCAAAGATATACCTATTTGAAATCTTGTATCACGAGAATAGTGAAATTGAGAAAATCGCAATTATTGTATTCACCAGAAAGTCATTGACAACGGTACATAAGTCTTCAAATAACTCTTCAATGCTTCCGCAGAACACACATGACAAATTTGATTTATCAAGCATATTATGCCCTTCAGAAATCGACATGTTATGTATCATTTAACACTAGTCTCTGATATAGTTTGACAGAAATTGATATTGTTTATAATGTAAACACGAATTGCTGATGGCACGTGCGACCTTGAACTTTGAACTGCGCATGCGTAACCTATATATTCTCCAATAAGACTTTCAGATTTCGATCACGTGATCGGTTACCAGGGATCGAGGTCAGAAAGTTGACATTGTTTATGCAATTGGTCCTATCAGGGGTCTCGGAATTCCTTCAATGATTGCTTGGCTTTTGAAAAATAAGGTCATAGCTTTAGTAAATCTAGAAATAGACATTCTGGCCTTTCTATACATGTGAAGCAAGCTACGTGCATTCGCTACATGGCCACTGTACAAGGCGATGTATTTGCATTAAAAACAGTCGGCTTTCGTTTACTTTCGTCTACAATCTTCTTTTAAAATGTGATTTTAGCAGATTAAAATGCAAGATTTCATCATCAAACCAATGTTATAGGATAAAGTAATAACTTTGTAACTCAAATTTGATTCCAACTCAAAACACACATTATTGACCCTGCGTGTCGTTTTTGGCCGTTTTCTCGAAATTACATGCTGCGACATAAGCCTGCTTTCGATAGATCAAAATGTGGCATGTCAAACAAGCGGGTGAACTTGAAAGAAGTTTCGATTCAAGGTGTTATACCAAATCATTGGTTCTTGGATTCTAACAATGTACTAATGCAAAGTAGTTGCTAGCCAAAGAGCATTACCAAATCATAGGTTCTTGGATTCTAACAATGGATTTGATCTAAAGCCTTGATCAAAACCTTTAAAAGGAAATTCTTTGATGAGGCTCTTTTGAAATTTAACCAAGATGTGACAAGTTAGGGTGAAGGATGTTAACCTGTCTTTTGATACATTTCTTAAGCAATTTTCATACTTTTACAATCTTGACTTCCAAAAATATATTTCAGTGGTTAGACATAACTCAAATGATCTGCCATGGTTAACTCCAGCTCTTATTAATGAAATTAATTAAAACAATGAATCATGTGTATAAAGACTAAAACAATAACTGGAAACAAGATTTTCTTTTTCAATAGTAGAAAGCATATCAAAACAAGCTCACCACTTTGCTTAGAGCAGCTGGAAAGAATTACTTTGCAATTAAACTGGAGTGCAGTTATTCACTCTCTTACCTTTGAGGTTTCTGTAGTCCTCGTTCACAGTGGCGGCTCCCCCCAACTGAGCTTGTGGCCCCCCCGCTGGCGCCCAGATTTTGACCCATGTGCTGTGAAATATGGTGTCATCTAGATTTTATATTTACTTGCTCAGGTATGATACATGATGAAATTCAGAATTATTGTTTCCTTGGCATTCTCAAAGGCACGAAGTACTTATTTGCATAACAAAATCTGAAATTATTTTTTCTAAATATTCTCACGGGATCACTTAGTTACTTGCTTAGAATCTTAGTGATAGATATCGTCAGGGATCAGGTAATAGAATAGGTCAAGGAGTCTACATAGTTTTCAATCCTTGTTGATGGGACAGAGAATATTAGTCGCGAGAACAGCTATTCTTTGTAATACAATATTTGTAAACAAGAAAGTGAATGAATATTTTCTAGATTTAAAATCTGCAATTGGATTAGATGTAATGTCATTGTCATGGCTTATTTTAGATACCAAGTCATTTGGGGCAGACTGGTTCATGGCTAGTTGGTCAAGGTTATGATGGTGCAAGTGTAATGCATAGACTTTTTGTAGGCCCATATAGGCTACATATTGTATCAATTCAGCTCCAATCTTGAACTGTGTATTTTTATCTGCCGCTGCCTAAGTTGTCACACATAAAACTGCCTCTTTCAAAGAATTTTAGAGATGAAACACAGGTCTTTGTAAAGGCAGATGAATCAGGTAAGAATTGCTAAATTAACCCAGTATTAACTAAGCAACCTGTCCGAATGTCCGTTTAATGCCTTCCGTTTTTCTAGCTAGGCAGTTGATGAAACTGTGGGACAACGATCTCAAGTGAACATGCATGCCACATTTAGGCAGCACATTTGACATTTCTGAACTAGATAGACGATTCTCTGACTAACTGCTATTTATGCCAAAACATGTCTTTTTTTAAATAATTATAATGATAACATTGTGTTTGTTGCACCGTTGTGTGGCAGTAATGTTGAAGACCTCCACCAGGAAATTCCCCAAGTTGGGTGTCTGTTAAAGCATTCAACTTTATGTGCAACTAATATGGCCACAACAATAGTTCTTGCTTCTTTTCTGGAACCATACAAACTTGCTTTTCATGATATGCACAGGATGTCGAACATAGCCTTTGTTTTACCAGCGACATCAACAGCCTGCCAGAAATGCTTTTCTGCTCTGAAATTAATTAAAACATGTCTACGAAGCACTATGTCTGATATTCATCAAAGTAGTCTGACGATATTGTTGATTGAATCTGTTCATGCAGAGTCCATTACCATGGATGACTTTGTGGATCAGTTTGACTCTTGACATGACAACCGTAAACTTGCTTTTCATTAAGTTTATGTGTTGTGTAGAGGCAATGCTTCACTTTTAAACAAAGTAATTCTAGTTTCAAATATCTTGAGGTGATTGATGTGAAGCATTCATTTTGCTCTGTAATGCATATACATGTATCTGATTAATGTCACTCAGTGTGGGGCTATTCCTAGCACTCTCAGTTTCGACAAATTCGGGTAGCCAATTGGCCCCCCCCTCTCGGGTCCATGGCCCCCCGGACGGAAAAAGCTAAAGCCACCACTGCTCGTTCATGCTTTTGTAATCGGCAGAATTGATCACTGCAGCGCTGTTCTGGCTGGTCTTCCCTGTGCCTTAGTGGTGCGTTTAGATCGTGTTCTTCGCTCTGCGGCCATGCTTATTGGACATTATGTGTCCTGTCACAACGAAAGCAGTCACAAGTACAAAATATTTTTTTCTCTTTTAATTGCACCATCTTGTAGATGCAAGATTTACCTTTCCAAAACCGTTTTCCGCTTGTTTATGTCTCACATACAGACAAAGTTATAGAACTTCAAGAACGATGGGTTACATAAATCGTTATTTGAGAAAACTGCGTACAAAGTTTGGTCAAATTATTTTTATAATCTCCTTAGCAACAGACATTGTTTTTGAACCAATTTAAGTGAAATTTGGCACAATTGTACCTGCTGCGATCGAAAATGCACTGTCCAAATATGGTGTAGATATCTCAACGAAGAAAGAAGTTATTAAAGTTATTCCAGTTTACCAACGAGAAATTATTGACACTAAAATGTCAATTTAATTAGAAAAGTCTTCGATTCTAAGACAGGCTAAACTGCTATTTTCTGCTGAGGAATTAAGTATTGCAATACAACAATGGATAAAATTAACATTCAAATAATCAGAAAACTAAAATAAAATAACAGTTTATTCCTGTCACACTATGTTTTTGGCGTCAACTGGCAAAGACACGGGTCTTCTCCCACCACCACCTAGAGTTTAAGATGTACCAGGAACAGATGATCCTGAATCACCACAGGATGATGTGCTTCCTTTGTGTTCTGAGTCCCCTGTGGAAACATGATTTAATCCTTCAGTCGACCATCTGCAAGTGTTATAAGGTCTTCTGCATCATGTCCAGTTTGGCGTGAAGGCAATCGGTGGCTCTGGATCGTCAATGGATGTAGTAGCTTCATTTTAACGACACTGTTTGATAAAAAAAGATTAGTGCTGTCGCCCTCCTCCTTTATCCAGGCTTGGACCTGGCACTGAACAAGGAAGTATATTGGTCCTGGCTGTAAAGGATCACTCGGCAAATGTACTTGCTGTGCATAGTCAAAACTAGTGCATGGACATGCTGCGGCTACACGGAGCACTTGCTTGCCAATCAGAGAGATCGAATTCCAGGCATGTTGATTTTGCCTCGTCAACCATGGATTTGTAGAGTGATCGTTCAATCTGGACATCATTCAAATGCTGTTCTTGTTGACAAAGCCGGTCACCTGTGAAAAATATGTATTATAATTAATTAAAAAACTAATAATTTATCGAGAGAACATCATTGGTCTTATATTTATACCATTGAACCTGTAAAGATTGAGATTTTCATTTCAACGAGGGGCAGCAGTGAACTAATCGAAACCTACAAGATTATAATTTGAAAGAAGGCAGTGCAGCTACAGGATTTTTTTAATTAGCAACAAACAAGGCAATTCTGGACATCATATAAAATTTATGTTTACGACACTCCAAGGAACAATAGGGCATAAATTCTTCAGTTCAACAGTTCTGGAATGATTTGGATGTTGGACACTATCTCAGTTTTTAAGAGGAAGATAGGAGAGATAGACACAGGTTAACTTTCAGTGCTTCTAACGTCTGAGCCATTTAAACCCATGTTATGTCATACGATACAATACAACTGCAGTGCAATTGAGCATGATGGACTTACTCAAGGTCAGTAAGCAGTAACTTCCTTGGACGAGGTTTGAAACCATGTTACAGGTCAAAAGCTCTAGTCAACCTGTCACCATTTAGTTAAGTGCAAATTGTAATCTCATATGCAAACAAAGCTTGGTGCTCCTAATAACAACAAAACACTACTTAAGCATTTCAAATTTCCCGAACAACTTACTTTCTTGCTTTTCTCTATAAAATCATAGAAAACTATGCAGTTCAAATCAAACCTTTTTCATGATCCTCGATATTGGCACTACGGTAGATCAACATGTTGTTGTTTTGGCAAATCCAACACAAATCAGTCATTGGCTTGCACGTCGTGATAAATGGAACGAGTTGAAGCCAGAACTGTTTGAAGGTCGAAAGTCCAGCGACTCGTTTTCCATGTTGTTCCATGCACGTTTGGTATAGGCCGTACACTTTGATCTTGGTGTGGCTTGATGGCAGCAACTTGTTATCATCCCGCTTAAATCCAGGAACCCTTCCAGGAAGCATCATCGCATGCTCGCTGGCATAATTTGTCACGAAGCGAATGATATCTTCAATTTCGCTAAACTGAAAGCAGTGGGTGTTGTTCTTACGTCCACAGCTTTGTTTTTCTTTTGGTGTTAAACCTTCTGTTTTATACCACTTGAGAATCCCCGTCAGTCTGTCCTTGCTAATCCCGTGGATGAACTTAAAGGTTGTACGCAAGATCTGACGGCTTTCCAATTAATATAATGTTCGCTGGTGTTGACGCACCGCTTGGCTGGATTTCCTGCTGCGACAAGTCTCATCGGACATGTTTATTGTGCAAGAAATTTTGCCGAGTAGCACCAACATTTGATCCCGTGGGACAAGTGCAGCCATTTCCATTCTACGCCTGACTATGTCCTCCGGAGCACACTCGCTACTGCATGGGAGTCCATTATTAAGTTTACATTGACATCTACAAATAAACAACCCATATAAAAATATTTTTTTCTATTTATCAAATTCATTTCAGTTTGCTTTTATAAAAGCCATGCAACAAAAAAGCAAAGCCAATGCTAAAAGCCCTCCATTCAAAACAAACAGCAATTTACAAGATTTATCAACCGGTAGACTTCAATTATTGATTATCGAGAAGAATCCTGATAAAAAAGAAATTGCAATTGAAATATTAATTATTATTTCCTATCATTAACTTAATCAATTAATGATAAACTTGTATATTGCACAATAAGGATTGTAAAAGATGAAGTAGTGCAAGAGAGGAAATGACACAACTTTTGCATTTATACCTGAATACTTAAAGACAAGCTCAATAATACAGGTTGTAAACCTAACCGTTATGCGTAAGGTCTTATAAAAACGAGCACATTGAGAAGAGGGTCTAAACCTAGTAGCTGTGCCTGAATATTTATAAAGACAAGCTCAACTAGAACAGGCTAATCTTTACAGTTATGCCTGAGACTTATAATAATAATTAGCTCAATTTGATCTTAGTTTAAACTGATTTTCGTATAGGAGTCGCAGTAAATCAGAAACAGTACGTGAATGTCTATAAACAAGGATCCTGTGGTGCACAGTATTTAAAAAATAATCGAGGCTTACCTGAATTCAACCGCTTTCTGATATTCAACGGCATTGTCATCAGTTACGAACTCGCTAGATGTTTTAGCGTGCGTCATGACATCTTCGAAATCCGTTTTCTTCTTGGTCATCTGAATCGTTGTTGGCATCAGATTCTGTCCGAAAATCATCATCACTGAAAACCTCGCTTTCATCGCGATCGTCATCGTGATCGATGATCAAATACTCTTGCAACAATTCGTGCACTTTTGCTCGATCCGACCCTCTAGCATTAATCAAATTCACGATAATCTCTTCCATTTTCGAGAATTAAGTATTTCAAAATCAACAAACTAGATTGCATTCCGTGTGTGCGTGACATTTAAAGAGACCGGGTCATACCGAGTGCGCCTGCGCATAGCTGACCTTAAAACCATCAGCCAACCGCAGTTCACGATTGTATCACGTGATAAAATCACGCGCTTCGGTTGCTAACCATGTATCGGCTGTGTTTACATAAGTCGACCTCTGTCTGGGCAATCTGTGTGCATAATAGATAGGCTAAGGTCATATGTTATTAATAGAACAGGAAAAGGAGATATTCTGCTTCAAAACGAGACCATGAAGGCGGGAAATCTCGAACCATAACCTTATTAAATATGACAACAAAGATAGCGAAATTTGAACCGAAATTATGATTTTCCGTCCGTTTACATTCTAGGGCTGTTGGTAAAAATCTTTTTTGGAGCCTTTATGAAAGTCCAAACAAAAGTTTTATATATTATTTGTATTAAATATATATTTTTGTAATCGTTTCTGCATTAATATCAATTACGACCGGTTTGAGGTTTCACGTCATTTTTGGTCATTTTAAGCCTGATTGTAACCAGCGACAAGCGACTGGTTTCGAAAAAATTTTCCACATATATGGTGTATATACATTGTATATACATTGTGACTACATTGTATCTACAATGTATCCATGAATATTTATGAGCCTGATTATATCTAGCCTGTATATACATTGTATATACATTGTAACTACATTGTATATACATTGTATCGAAAATGTTTAGACAGTTGTCTAACCGAATAGTATAGATATAGACTGTTAATATAATATAGACTGTTAGGCAGTTGAGAGAGAGCGAGCAGAGAGTAGTTTTGGACTTTCGGTTCAAGTCGTTCGAGTGCAGCCGTTTCGAAAGTTGATTAGAGATATTGAGAGGAGGACAGACGATTACAGTTTGAGTTGCAGTCAGTTAATCAGTTTTGAGTTGCATTCGGCGATAATTCTGTTGATCTTTATGAATGAATACGAAGTTCGTAGAAGGCTTGTCAGGCTGTTTGTTGAAATTAAACTTCGTCGTCAACTTTGAAAATTGCTCTCAACATTGCGCCATACTTACTTAATGGACTATCGAACTCGGGAAATCTGCTGAACCGCATCCTGTGGTACCGGAAGCTTAGGGGAGGTGAACTGAACTCGCGACAGTCTGATACATGAGAAGTGAGGTGTAACCGGTTGTCGCAATTTGGGACGCAGAAGTTGCCACCCAGACGCTTCAGTTTCGTGATAGGCCTAAATTGACCCCAGAAGCGGGCTGAAATCGAATCCATTACAAGTATTTGGTACTACTCATCTGTAAGTTTTAATTAAAGAGTTGAGTTTCATGTGTGAACATTAACTAAGAAAGAGGAGCCAGGGTTAGTATAAGCTATTTATCTTTTTCTTGGCTTTTATGATGCTGTAACATTGGATTCTTGGCTGTTATTGTTACACTTGTACTGTGCACTAAACAACAAAGTCATTGGTAGCCAAAGTGCAATAATAAATCATAGGTTCTTGGATTCTTGCAATGGATTAATTTAAAGTAGTTGCTATTCAAAGTGCAACTCTAAATCACAGGTACTTTCTCAGTGGCTGGATCCAGGTTCTGGAACTCCTTCCCTATGTCTGTTCGTTCTGCTCAGTATCTTTCTTTGTTTCGATCTCGACTCGAAGCCTTTATTTTTCAGTATACCCTCCGTAGGCTGTCTCTCTGTCTTGACGGACCGACCTCTTGGAAATTGACCTGATTACAGTATGGATTTGATGTGCCATTGATTGATGCACTCAGCATTAGACACGAGCACAATAAAAGTGCTGATTACTAATAATAATAATAATAATAGATTTTTGGATTCTTCCAATGGATTAATCTAAAGTAGTTGCTATTCAACGTGCATTGCCAAATCAGTGATATACCATGCCTATCATTGCCACAAAGCTGTCAAGCCAGTCGCTACGTGGTGCCACGGTTTGTGTACTTTGACCACCACACAGACCAAATACACAGTGAAGATAGGAAGTGTCGTATCTTAGCCTATGACTATAAGAGCTTTGGAGTCATGGTGTACTGTGTAAGCATAACGAACTTAGAATACTTTTAGCATTAGCAATCTACATATTTGCTTAAAAATCGTTGCAAAGTCGTTGATAACTTGGCTAAAGTCAGTCTATGCAGCAGTTACTCTCTCAATTAGCATTATTGCAAACTGGCTGGTCTCTCTTAGGACATGATACTGCGTAGATATTTGTGAATTAGCATAAGTTTAGAAAATGAACGTTTGCAGCTTGCAACCAATAATGTAATGTAAATCTTCTCATATTTCTCAGCACCCACAATTGTCACTTCAGGGAGACCACCTTATTCACCGGTGTTAATAGTAAGCAGTCTCTACAAAATTTTGGCTCATTTCAGAAAACATCCTCGTTGCAAAATTAAGTGACAAATCTCAGCAACTCAATCAAAGTCTTGGTGGAGTATATGAACTCTTTGGCACAAGGTCCAACAATCTTTGCCATCAGCTCAGAACTTGTGATAGGCATTAGGGCAATCAGCACATATCTTCAGAACCTGTTCAGAGTTGTCTAATTATAATTGCTACCTCATTGCAAACTAGTAGGTATTCAGGTATCACATGAGTGCAGCTATCTTACCATAGTTTCGTAAAGCAGCATCTGTTATGCCACACCAATCAATAACTGAATCAGCAGAAAAATATTGCAGATAACCAAAGTATCACCCCTAATGTGGCGATCCAGTGTGACCTCACCCTGGTGCATCCCTCACAGTGGCGTAGCAAGGGGGGCGAAAGGGCGAACGGCCCCAGGTGGCACTTGTCCTAAAAAAGTTATTGTTGTATAAGTTGGATTCTTCAAGACTCTCGTTGCTCTTATCTAAACCTGGCACAATGCTTTTGGCTTTTTCTCGACATAAAACTAACGATTAGTATACCAAAGTACCATCGAAATGATCGAATGGCGCCTAGTGCTTATATACATCAGAGCAGTCCTCAGGTAATTTGGCGCCCTGGGCATACATCTGTATAAGAGCGCCCAAACCCTCGTTGAATGAACAGTTATATGTGAGAAATATGGGGTCGGGCTCACACTACATGGGGCACATAATTTTCAAAATATGTAGACAATTCTGGCATAGTAAAATTAATAGGGAAAGAGTGGGAGATTCAATGAGGTGTTTGGAGATTGAATATCGTTGTTGGAATTAGCCTAAAACTAGTTTTTAATAACTAATTTATGAATTTCTTTTTATATCATCATAAAATTTTATTCCTGAAAACATAACCATATTATCAGTAAATTTCGGCGCCCCTAAAATTTGGCGCCCTAGTCGGCTTCCTGTGGGTAGGGACCTGTGGTTTATGGGATTATGCGATTTCGCAAATTTTCGCATAAACTGGCAGTTTTTGTATAAATTCGTGATGGTGAGTTTTCGAAAATTATTGCATAAAGTTCGGAAATTTCGATCAATGTCAACTATAATTGGCGTGTCTAGGCTATTATTAGCCTATAGAGTTTTTAGTTTGCCGACTAAACGACATAATTGTTGATGACTAGTACCCATGGTTTATACGACAATGCGATTATGCCATTTTTCAAAATATTTTCGCATAATCCACGGGGCCTACCTATGAGGCTATGTCGCCTATGCCAGGAGCCGGCCCTGATAGTGTGGCAAAATTGCCTAGCTGATTAGCAATTGTTGTCTACAATGTCTCGCTACAATGTCTCGCTACAATGTCTCGCTACAATGTCTCGCTACGCTTCGGCTATATATATATAGAAAGTGTGTGTAGTGTGTGTAAAGTCAGAGTGAAAAAGAAAGAGTAATCACGAGAGTAGAGAGAGTCGTCGGAAGTTATGATAGTCCATCGCTGTATGACAAAGGGCAGTCATAAGTCGTCGTTGTCATAGTAGTTGTAAAGACAGCGTTCTGTAAAATAACTGTTCGATGACTGTGGATTTTATCGAAGAAATAAAGATAAATCAGTCAGGATCGAGTTGAAGTTATTTGAAATGAGCTCAGATCGTTGACACTGGCAATCTTCCTCATATCTGCGCCAACAAGCCAGACTTACCTCGCAGATAGTCGGACCTGGGCAAGCAATACTACGGCCTCCTGAAGGTACCAGAGAATAAAGGGGAGATGAACCAGAATTGTCGCAACCGATACCGAAGGGTAGAATTGAGGTTTACCACAAATTGATACCTCTCTGGCGAAGAGCAACCCTGACTTACGTTACAATAGAAATGGCGCAAAAGAGAACTTAAACCAACACAAATAAATTGAAGGCTAATGACAATGACGTAGGCCTACAATGCAATGCAGCATCTGCTCAAACTGCTCTAAGACATATTTTAGACAATGGACTTATCACCATAGACTTTATATCATTTTGCATGGTTTTAATTTAACTATCATCGCATTCAGGTGGGACTGCGCACAAAAGTATGAACCATTTATAAAATATTGCACACACAAAATTACTTGCACACACAACTCCAAAATTTTGACGGAACATTCTCTGCCCAGTGCCTACAGCCTATAGGCCTATATCCATGTTGTTTAATATTTTAGCTTAGTAGGAATGAAAATATGAAACCACATCCGTAATCTGTATGATAAGTTACCAGTTACTAGTCTATTCTAATTACTATGCTTACTAGTTCCATCATGATTAAATGATATTAAATGATTGCGTCATGGAAGCATGTGTCCACTTCAGAACAAAAGAAGTTGGAAGAATAGCAATATCAAATTTAAGTTGTAATTAATGTAATAATTATAATGTATATTATTGAAACACTCAAAACAGGCGTCTTATGCCTATCGCTCCTTGTGCCTGTCCTGGGATATGCACAAGAATAAAGAGATGGAATAAATAGACAGGGGCGGAATTTTGTACCCACAGGCGGCACTTTGTCTCCCTGCGCCACTGATCCCTCACTTGTATATTTTTGTCACTGATTAACGTTCAACACACAATGACTTGCTGTGTTTACTTAAAATTCCAAATTTCGGTGGAGTGGTGCATAGAATTGCTTTGCCTTGGATGTGAAAATACTTAGCTAGACCTCTATTTGCATTGACCACTGACTTCTTTGCGATTTTATACTGACGTATATGAGGAATAGCACAATTAATTATGCTAAAGGCATCGGTCTTGGCCTTGAACCCTGTGGTCTCGATTCTTCAACAATCCAGTTTTGGTCTCAATCTTGGTCTTGGTTACAACTAGGGCTGTCCCGAATAGGTGATTTCACTATTCGGCCAAATACGAATAATTGGACCAACTATTCGGCTGAATACGAATACGAATAGTATACAAAATAGGTCCATCGAAAAATTTCAAATGTGAGTAAAAGTTTCAGTTAAGTAAATTTAACACATAAACTAATAGTGAACAGTTAGCTACATATATTTTTTTGCATCCTTCAGCCAGGCTGTACAATCTAGGAATGGAACTAATTTAGCTGAACTTATAACTGAAATGGCTGACACCGCAATATTATGGTCAAGAGAGTAGAGTTACTTCAGTCCACTCGATATAGCAGTCGCCGCTTGTACAGAAACAGACGTCACACGACCACTATTCGTATTCGGTCCGTCTGCTGCTATTCGGCCAAATACTGAATAGCTATTTGGTCCACTATTTGGCTCCGAAGCGAATACGAAGCGAATATTTGGTACAGCCCTAGTTGCACCACTGGTTGGCACCACTGTATTTTGTCACAGTCGAGCACAATCTGAAGCTGACATTACTGAAGCCTCAGAGAGTCAGTGAAGATGGTTCTACCATAGTAGTCCAAGACCAAAGTAACAGACAAACATACATTAATTGATAGTGCAGTAATATTATTTGCAGAATTGAAATAATCAACAAAGATGGCCGAGTTCAGATACTTCATATCAAGAGCCTGTGTTTGTCAGATAGTGGAGTTTACATGTGTAAAATTGGTGAACGAGAAACATCGGCGAAGCTGCAAGTTGATGAATGTAAGACAATTTACATTAAAATTTCTATGTTTATAACTTGGTCATTAACAACCGTTAGGATTGTAATTAATTAAATTTCTAGTTTTCTTACTTCTTATCTAGGTAGGTAGTTGCAGTTTAACGATACTATGTGATAATATAGACCATTAGCATCGCCTTCCTCCTTTATCCAGGCTTGGTACTGGCACTGGCAGAGTGCAACCAGCAACGGAGTTACTTCTTATCTATCTATATATTGTACTGTATGTACATTCTTATGTACTTAGGGATAAGAAAAGGAGTGAAGACATCAGAAAGACACTGGGAGTGGCATGTATTATGGAAAAAATAAGAGAGACCAGAATGAAATAGTAAGGTCATATAATGAGACGAGTGGACGAAAGCTGCATTAAATGAATTATGAAAGCGGATGTCAACGGACGACACAGTCGGGGACGACAGAAGAAGAGATGGGAAGATATGATACAAAAGGACCTGAATACTCTAAAATTGAAAAATTAAGACACGTTCGACAGAGTCAAATGGAGAAGAAGGTCCCGAGTGGCTGACCCCTCCCCTGTGAGGGATTAATTCAAGCCTGAAGGAGAAATATATAGATGTATGTACATTCAAAAACAGAGTTACTGAAAACTGTCCATGCCTGTTCATTTCAAATATTGTTTCCTTGAGTCCAAGGAAAGTTGCTGCCTTCTTGAATTTATCGGTACATGAGTGAAGAAGGATACAGATGGACATACAAACAGACATAAATAGAAAGATGATACAAGATGGATAGGTAACAGATGGACAGACCAGCAGTCAAATAGACATACAGTTGGAGAGGCATACAGATGGACCATCGTCTGGCTTTGGATAAGGCAACTGTGTGCCCTCCACCGGCTCACCATCAGAAGGAGACTTTCCACTGCGAAAATCTGGTGATGTGGAACGAAAAAATGTAAAGCGCTTATCTGGACTCATGGGCCGCTCTTCTCATCTGCCGGAGACTCCCTCCTTTTCAGCGAGAAAATTTCTGATGAAGTCCACCACGAAGACTGACCACCTCAGAGCCTCTACCACCAACTTACCAACTATTCAGTTTCACATCAACTGACTCCATCTATGATGCTTTTCAACCGATCATTAGTGTTAACCTTCTTCGTTTCCTTGTCACCTCAAACTCAAAAGTCATGTGAACTTGACCCTTTTCCTGCATTCATTATTACTGACATTGTTGATGATGTGCTACCTTTCTTATTGTATTCATTTAACAGGTCTCTTGCTGATGAATGTCTTCCTTTCTCCCAAAAATGTGCAGTCGCCTTTCCCACCTGATTTCCAACCTTTCATTTCTTTCCAAGACTCAAAAGTCTTGTTTCACTACAGTTCCTTGACTGTCCTGAACATACTTGTCTTTCTGCCTCTCGCCAATCTGGTTTCGAAGCCAACCATTCTACCGTAACGTTTTTGCTATCTTTGCTTTTGGACTTCTATTATGCAGTTGATAAATCGCAACTTACTCTACTGGCTGTCTTTAATGTTTCTGCTGCTTTTGATTTGGTTGATCATGATTTTCTGTTACAATACCTTGAGATTTCTTTTGGTTTCATTGATCCTCTCCTTCTTTACCTTTGGTCCCACATCTCTGGGCAGACTCACGGCCCTGTTGAGGGCACATTCTTGTATTTTCTCTGTAGGGCTTTCTTCGCTAAATATTCCTCAACTGGCCACCTTTATGCTGATGAGGTACAGACCTTTATTCATGGCTCTGCCTACGCTCAGCTTGCTCTGAGTAGCCGCATCGTATTGATGCACTTCGCTCAAGTTACACTGTTGTATGTCTTGTAATTGCCTTATACTAAATTCTTGTAAGACCCAACTCATTTGGCTTGATACTCACCAGCTACTTATTAAGATTGAGATTTTTCTAAGAGTTTACATCTTTCACTCTGTGAGCTTAGCGTCATTCAGGACAGCACTCTTACCTTCTGCTGTGTTTTGGGAAGAGAAACAATGAGTTAGCTTGTGAAATAGGGGTAAGGCATGGTAAGGGAAGTGAATGAGGAAAAGGACTTGGGAGTGATTATGCACAAGAGTGCAACACTTTCAAGGCAAGGTGCTGAAGTAGCAAAGAAAGCTAACAAAGCAAGGCATGATAAGAAATATAATAGTCACCAGATACAAGGATACAACAATGAGGTTGTACAAATCACTGGTTAGGCCACAGTTGGCATACTGTATCCACTTTTAGAATCTATGCCTGAAACGAGACATGGATAAGCTGGAGAAAGTGCACAGAAGAGCTACACAAATGATTTGGGGCTATACAGATTTGAGCTGCAAAGAAAGGTTGAATAGGTGTCCTAGAAGTCCTTTTCTTCCTCATTCACTTTTAACAATACTGGAGATTAGGAGGAGCTGAGTAGACCTAAATTAAGCCTACAAAATTGTTACTGGAAAGGAGGTAGTGCAGTCGGGAAGGTTAATGAATTAACACCAAACAGGCATAAATTATTTAAGAAGCCAAAAAGGATCAATAGGCAGAAACTCTCCAGTGCAGGAGTATTAGACTGGTGGAATGGTTTGGATGATAATACTGTCTCGGTGGACACCATCACAGCTTTTAGAAGGAAGCTAGGAAATTAAGCATTTTCCACTGAATCACTTAGAACCCGGCATGTTACCTCCATGGACGTCAAGCAAGTGTTAATGTATGCCATTGTGCATATTACAAACTGTTGTTGTATAGTAGATGACCCCTTTCCCCTTATGAATTTGTTTATTATATTCTTCATACTGCTGACTTGAATTGCACTCCATCTGATGAAGGAGTTGCCTCTCATTAATATGCTGATGACATCCAGGCCTTTGTTTGATGCCCAGCTGATGTGGCTACCCTGGTTGGTAAGATTGTGCATATAGCTGAGTTGGATATCCTCAAATCGTCTTTGGTTTAATTCTGATATCACCCAATTTTTTTGGCTATGTGGTTACAAGATCGATATTTCTGCCCTTTGCTGGTCTTTCCTAGCATCGCATTCTGTACCTCTTGTGCAAATGTGCTGAAGGCATTATTTGTGACCAGGGCTAATGTTTCTTGCCTATGTAAACACTGTTTCAAACCTGTTACTATTATCTCTGCCATATCTGTTCTGTGATAACTTGCTACATGCTTTATTTATTTATTAAATTTGTGATTTGCACAAGCTCACAGGGAAATGTTAATCCGATGTGCGGATAATCAGTCGCCAGGTGAAGATGCATTTTGATTTTCAAATCTTTGAAAGCCATGGGAAACAGTGAGCTTTTAGTTACTTTTAATAATTGGGGAGTGAATTTAAGCTATAAATAGAGAGAGGCAGTCAATTCCATTCCTTAGGTGCAGAGGCATGGAATGCATGAGAGCCCATAACTGTTCTGCATCATGGCTCAGCAAAAGACCAGTATTCGATGATTGTAGACAATGATGATAGTTAGTAGTGATTGAAAGTAGAGTGGTGTGCTGGTGCTGAAGGCTTTTGTAGGTCAGATTTAAAATTTCTATTTTATTCCAACAGGAAGCCAATGCTGAAGATGGAGTAGGACTGAGTGAGACGTGCAGCATTATGTGAAACAAAAGGGTTTTAGATGCATTTCAGCCTGTTGAGTTCATGATCTGAGTAAGTAAGTAGGTATGTTCTTTAATCAGATGTTTGCAAACACACGACATGTATAGAGAAAAATTTTAAAGTGCGAACAAAAACATCTATATTGTTGGATGTCAGGCTCCTATTCTGTTGCTTCTCACCTCTAAATATCCAACACAGACTTTGGTCTATATGTTCACCTTATTGTAGTGCTCAGAAGTGCTAACTTGGATTGTCTACAGTTTTTAAATATGTTCTTTAACTTGGTAGACAAGAAGGAGTGGTTTGGGGGCGTTTCCCTTGTACTACACAAAGGTCTGTTCTGGAGGAGCGGCAGAGAGTGTTGGCTTAATTAGTTAAGCATTGATGTGTGTGTATGGGCTTGTTGCCTTCTTTTGCATATAGGCCAACACCTCTATTTGCTTAGTTAAGTTACTTAAGTATTTCTACTAAGTGCTCATTTTGCTGCTGGTTTCATGTCTTCGCTACCAACCAGGTTGCATTTCTACATTATTAAACGAATGATTTCTAAGGCGCCATAATGCAGCCATGCTGCTACAGGGGCGCTACGTTGCTTCACTCCATCAACCCTTCCAGTGGAAGGGGACTTTGTGACGTTTTTTGACGGAGTATTTTGAAGGTTACATGTTCCTATGATTGTATAATATAATATTTTAGTAAAACCCTAGACTTTGCTCTCAATCATAGGTTGCATGCTACAATATACATAAATTATTCTATCAAAAATGTGGAAATTGAAAAAATGCTGTATAGTAACTGAAGGATGGACAGGAAGAAAAGTGCAGATTAAGGTGCTGATATAATAATCTAATAATGAAGCCACACCAAGTGAAATCATCAACCCGGGTAACAGACCTGCTGTGAGCATGTGGACGCAGCTGGTGCTTTGAAGCCCTAATAGGATTAGAGAGAATAGAGTTGAAAAGGGATACATCGGCTTGTTCGCAGAGATCATAAAAGGGCATTTGTTCAGAGGGGAGCATCCTGTGTCACACCAGCTTCTGAACAGCAGCATTGAGGTGAGCATGGTGGTCGCTTTAGTGAAACCACACTATGCTGGAGATGCATATAGAAGTCGGGCTAGAGTAGTAGCCTGGATAACATGAAGCCCATGGGCTCTAAGAACGTGCAAGGCTAAAAAGACTGATTTTCCCTAGTACAGATCTGGTCAATATATGCATCAGGGCAAAGCCTACAGGTAAGTACAGCACCAAAAACATTTGTCTCCTCAACCCTATCGACTTCAAGCAATGCTGGAGGAAAGGCATCCCCTCTAGCCTTAGTTAGACAAACAATCATTTCTGTAGATTTAGATGTATTGAGTTTAAAGGGGTTGCACAGGAGGCCTGCAAATGGATTAGCTGGGAGTCAGTAGAAGCAATAGCTGAGGCAGGTTGTACTGTTGAAACAGAACTATGCATACATTGTTGAGAGACATTTCTCAAGTTTTCCTCATAAAACTAGAGCTGAGTATTGGCATATCTCTTTATCTGCTTTTCATGTCTATTCTTTTTGAATGAGGGTTGTCCTTGTTGGGCTGGTAGTACTACTGATGAGTGTCTTCTTGAAGTTGTACTTTACAAGCTCTCATGTATGTTATGCTATTTTTTGAAGGTTGTAAACCACCATGTGTCAGCACTGACTTTGTACCAAGAGAGATCAAAGTTAAAGCTGGAAGAAGCATTGAAGTAGACATACCATATACAGGTTGACTAAAATACAACTCTGCATGAACTACCTCAGAAACGTTTAACATATTTCATAGCGAGTTTACAGTTTTAAATGCTATGAATTAGTTACAATTTACCAAGGTGTGTTGAAATGGCATTAGGTATTCATTCATTCATTTATTGTAGGTGTGTATCAAAAGTAATCTGTGAGGTTGGGTTCGGGATTGATGGATTATTGATAATGACTGCATTCCCCATTCACGTTTAGTACACTCTCATTATTTAGGTATTAACAAAGAACAGGGTAACCTTTCCATACTTCTTGCTTGTTTTGCAATGCCTTTCAATAATGTTCTTTTTGCCATTATTGTGCTATTTGGACCTTTCTAAGGTCTATGATAGTCGCTTCCCATTGTTCTTCCTTGAAGCCAATTATTCTATTATGTTATACAAGGCCAGAGGCATAGCTTGGGGCAGAGGGTGCCAATTTAGACGTGGCGCAAAAATGGGATTAAAACTAATATTTTTTTATTTTGATGCAAATTAATTCATCCAAACTTAATTAATAAGATATAATTTTGGGCCCCCAAAATATCCTCATTGTGAGGATCATGTTGCTGATTGACTGACTGAGAAAGAAAGAGAGAGCAGGGAGGCAGCATTGAGAGGTATGGGACACAATGAGATTGGGCGTAGAAGGAGGTCGTAAGTCACAAATGGCATTGTTTTGAGTTTTTAAATAAATGTAGATTTAATGAATGCTGTTGGAAGTGAAAAAGTTCATCACACTCATTTAAAACAGATTGTCAAGGATGATTTTGGTGCCCTCTGGCCCCACTGATCACTAAGTTAGGGGAGACATAATACTCATGACAAATTGACATCTATAATCTTAGGCTTAGTCAGACATCGCGTTTTATAAGATCATATAGATCGGTTTCAGCTCAAGTGTAATATTCACGTACTAAAAGTGGCATATGATTTCAATATGTATACACAAATTTGGTATAGTAATTCCAAACTTCTAAGTTTGGAAAACTCAATGGCTAGAATAAAGGGCTACATTCTCCTTGATAAACACCGTGGGTGGCTGCAAGCTGCTGCACCTGATAGCTGATAGCTACAGAGTCTCAGTGATTTGTTCAATCTATTTATTAGACCAAATGTACAAGCACCCTTCAATAAGAGGCAGTCTAGTAGTACAGCTATATTAGATTGTAAAATTTTCTGAACCAATATTATTACTTATTAGCAGTCAAAAATATTTGCTGCTATAATTTTTTTAAATACTAATGATTTAAAATAATAAGTCTGTAGTTTAGTGTTATTTAACAGTAGCTGGGAAACCCGGCGTTGCACGGGTTGAGACAGGTGTTTGGCCCTGGAGAGCAGGAGGACGGTGGCACCGGGGTTCACCAACCCCTCTACTGGGTGTCCCAGGATGCATGTACAGTACATGCTCACCTGACCGACTGCAAACGATGGCCAACTACTGTATATGTGCTACTTGTATGATATCTCCAAAACCGTCCATTCATTTATGACAGTGTAAAAGAAGAAGAGGCGTGGCAGACAAATATATTTGTTTCATCCAATCAGGCCGACAAACCGCAACTTAATTTACAGAGTTAAATTTCTTACAATCTGGGCGACAGAGTCAGACACCTATAGTTCTTCTAAAGTTCTCCTATAGTTCTTCTATAGTTCTTTTATTTGGCTCAATTATTTCTATGTTTTTAAGTATAATTTAATTCATGACCTCTAAAATCTTTCTCCAGGGCCCTTTCACTAACTTAGAAAACTATTAGTTCAATCTCACATTGTGTGTTTAGTGTCACATGTTGTATTGACCCCATTATGAAACTCATATTTAGGTTTAATCACAAATTGCAATTTCCTGGATATGTCTTTCAAAATGGAAAGAGAAAAGCAGGCATAAGAAGACTGGAGACTTTTGAAACGTGGACATGGAGCAAAATGGAGAAAATTGATAGAAGGAAAATCCAGAGAGGAAGACAAAGACAAGATTTAACCCAACTTTTGCTGGAAGCTTAAGTATGTCCGAGTCCAAATGTCCGAGTCCAGGTCCGAGTCAAAGTACACAAAAATACACAATAAAAGGTCGTGTTGAAAATCAACAGACATGTTTCAGATTTGTTGGGCACCAGAAAATGTTTTTGTGTTTTAGGAACTCCGATGCCTGTCATGAAATGGTTGAAAGATGGTCAGCCACTCTCCAGTGGATCAAGAATCCATTTAACTCAGTCAGTGGACAGTTGCTCTGTTCGAATTGACACAGCTACTAGGACTGATTCTGATGAATATGAGCTGGTGCTAAGCAATGACAGTGGCATTGAACAAGTCCCAATCACTTTCATTGTTGAAGGTGAGTAGCTATTGCTGCCAGCACTCAGAGGATGCTGCGCTCTGCTGCACAGACCCTTCTCAGTGTTCCATTCTCACGCACAGCTAATGCTATGCTGCAGCATCATGCCTTCTTTGTTGGGAGCCCTACCACTTGAAATGGGCTTCCTCTGAACCTATGACTCTTACCTAAGAACTCCTCATCTTCTTTCTTCTCTTAAATCTGTCCTCTTTGGCCCTGGTTGGGCTGGGAGCGCCTCTGAGTAGATTTCTTGAAGAGGCACTATATCAAGTTTCATTGATTGAACGATTGATTGGTCGATTATTATGTGGCTTGTGGAGGCAATAACATGGGAAATGCTTTCCACTTTCAAAGTAGTTTATTCACCACCAAATAAATCAAAATTACAGTTTTGCCGGTCATCCAAACAATATTTATGATAAAATCATAATAATGTGATACATGCTTTAAAATAAGGCAGTACTAATTAATAAATCAGCCAGGCGACCATTAAATGTATTGTTCAATTTTTAAATTACACTTTTTCCTAGATAGCTAGCAAACCCCTGCTACTTAAAAGTACTTTAAAATATTTGAACTAGCCTTGTTGTGACCACTGACTATATGTGGAAAAATTTTACCAAATCAGTCGCTTGTCGCTGGATACAATCAGGCTTAAAATGACCAAAAATGAAGGGAAACCTCAAACCATTCGTAATTGATATTAATGCAGAAACGATTAAAAAAATATATATTTATTACAAATAATATATAAAACTGTTGTTTAGACTTTCATAAATGTTTCAAAAAAGCATTTTACCAAAAGCCCTATAATGTTATGAGACAGAAAATCATAATTTAGACTCAGATTTCGCTATCTTTGTTGTCATATTTAATTAGGTTATGGGCCGAGATTTCCCGCCTGCCTGGTCTCGTTTTGAAGTAGAATATCTCCTTCTCCCATTCTATTAATAACTCGTGACCTTCGAATATTTATTATGCCTACAGATTGACCAGAACGAGGACACCTATCGTAAACAATAACCGTTACAAGCTTAGCAACCGGGCACGTGATTTAATCACGTGACATAATCTTGCACTGTGGTTGGCCGATAGTTTTGAGGTCTACTTCGCGCATGCTCAGTAGCGTGACCCTGTCTATTTATACAGCGCAATCATACAAAATGCATTCTAGTGTGTTGAATCTTACATTATTGATTCTGGGAATGGAGGATATTTTTGCGAATTCGATAAATGCTAAATGTGCACGAATTGTTGCAAGATTATGTTTAACCACGAACGCGATGATAGTTGTTATGTTAAAAGCTATCAACGACAATTCAGATGACCACGATGCTAAAATATCTAGCGAGATCGTAATGGATGCCAATACGGTTGACTATTAGAATGCCGCCGTATTCAGGTAGACCTCGATTATTTTTGTAATGTTTTAGTGCTTCACAGGATCCTTGTCTATAGGCATAATTATTAAGTTTAAACGTTGTTCTAATTGAGACGTCTTTTAAAGTATTCAGGCAATTGCTGTTAGGTTAAACCCGCTACTCACTGAGCTCGTGAAAAATGAAAGGCATTACATAATGTTCAGCTAACCCCCCCAACCACCCCATAACGTTTTGTAGCACCCCTCTCACCCCCCCCTCTAGCGTTACGTAATTATGCAATGACCCCTAATCTAAATAATGGTCCAGAGACTGTTCTTACCGGCCAGTCTGAACTTTTGTGGGTTCAACCCTTGGCTTCGGCCTGAGAATATCACACTATAAATGACTTACAGTATATGATACTTAATTACTTTAAGACATCTGAACAAGTAGATTAACGTTCAGTTTGAATGGTGTTCCTGTACCCGGAATTGTAGGTTGACAGTATCTACACGTGGCTGACCACATTATCATTAGATTGTTCTAAAACCTTGAAATTTGTGATAGCAAATTTTAAAATGGCTGGCTCAGTTGCAAATGCATTTTTTTGCCCACAGTAACACGTGTATATAGATGGTCAGCACGCCACAAATCGGTAACAATCACGTTGGGGCAAAAATTCATGTCTCTAGCAAATGATCGAGAACGATAATCTAAGACGTAGACCAATCCCAAGACCGTTCCTTTAAGACCAAGACCAAGACCGACGCGTTCAAGACTGAGATCAAGACCAAGACCGATGCATTCAAGACCAAGACCGATGCATTCAAGACCAAGACCGATGCATTCGAGACCAAGACCGCAGTTTTCTGGTCTTGAGACCGTCTCGAGACCAAGACCTCGGTCTCATGACCATATCCCTGACCATCACCCCACTGCCAAAGAAACCTGGCCTGGACACCGCAGATGTAAAAACTATCTTCCAATCCTAACCTGGCTGTTCTGTCAAAAATGCTGGAAGGGTCAAATCCAGGCAACTTGTGACCTACCTCAACATCAACCAGTTGTTCGCAGACAGAGAATCTGCCTACCGTGCTTTCCACTCTATTGCAATGGCTCTCACCGATATCCTTCTGGCAATCGACTCCGGCAACCTCTCTCTTCTTTCCCTTCTGGTTCTATCTGCTGCATTCAACACTGTCAATCGTGACATCCTGCTTCAGCGACTACTTCTCTCTTTTGGCTCATCATTCACTGTGCTGGAGTGAATGATGTCCTACCTGACTGACAGACAGCAATGCCTCCGCCGTGCTGGCTGCCATTACACTACCCGTACCTGTGGTGTCTCTCAAGGCTAAGTCCTGGGACCCATTATTTTCCTCCTCTACATTGCCGATATCCTTACTATCATATCCAATTAGGTTCTGCATGGTCATATCTATGCAGATGACTCATAGGTCTATGGCTTCTGTTGTCCTTATTCCGCTGACGTCCATCATCTGCTGTCCATCTCAATAAGCTGCATCAATGACATCCCCCCCGACTGGATGAGGTGGCTAAGCCTGCAGCTTATTTCATCCAAGACCGAATTCATCTGGTGCTCATCTTCACAAAGGGTCAAAACACTTGACTGCAGTCCTTTCGTCATCCTCATCCTCTTGATTGACAATAATCATAAGAATACTTATGATATAAATAATAATTATATATCCAGTGGAAATATGAAGATATTGTGATTTTTGCATACAAGTGAAATACAACAAATCCACCGCTTCTTATCTCTTAGAAAAATGCTGTGTTGCAGAACAACCATTGCACTGTGCGAACACTTAGTGCATTGAGCTCATGAATCATATTGTGTTTACACCTTGTAATAATAGGACCTGTATTGAGTTGAGGATACGTTTTGCTGACTCTTGGGTGCTGCACTTTCCTTTCACTGGAGGTGCAGCACCCGATAAATTAATTGTAAAATTATCATGTACAAGGCCATATGGCCATTATAGAAGAACATATGCATGTACCTAACCTGGCAATGGCTTTGTTGCAAACTTCAGCCTTCCATACTTTCAATGTTCCTTCAGTGATTCCTGTTAGATATGTATAACCCTCCAGTGACTTGACATTTCCTTGACTAAATTTCTTAAAATATATAAATATATCGAGTAAAGGTTCATCCTCTTTTGATTCCCTGTCAGTTCATCCCCGTCATTTGATCCCTGTCAATTGATCCCTTCGTCAATTAATCCCCTGCGTATTGAACCGAGCCCAATTGATACAACACTCATGTTCCACTTGCCACCTTCTCCATTTATTAATATAAAGATGTAAAAGAGCGCAAAATGTTAAAATGATAAAAAATTACAAAGGCATAATTGAGAGTCATGATAAAAACCTAAGCATAAGCATCTATGCATG
The DNA here is from genome assembly GCA_959347315.1 of Bimastos eiseni. NCBI lineage: Eukaryota > Metazoa > Annelida > Clitellata > Crassiclitellata > Lumbricidae > Bimastos > Bimastos eiseni. The sequence goes on from OY365811.1 coordinate 19,177,123, forward strand.
GGATAAATGAGTCATTGCTCTGAGATATAAAAGAGTCTCCAAACGGCTGTAAGCGTTTACAGCGCGGTTGACGCGAGCCACAAGCGAGCGATGTAGTTGCTTTGCTGGATGATCCGTGCCAACAATATGTGGTATATAACAGGAATATTTTGTCTGTGCATGGTGGTCTTCTGTCTCTGCATGTCACGTTGAAATCCTAAGAATATGCCCTGATATAAAAAAGAATCTGCGAATGGTGGTAAGCGGTTATAGCACGAAGTGACACGAAGCCTGGGCATTACTTTGTTATTTTGTAATGTAAAGTCAATCTCTGTGACTCGCAGCCTAGAGATTTGAGGGGATCAATTGACGAGGGAATCAATTGACTAGGGGACCAATTGACGGGGTGTCAACTGACGGGTATCAATTGATGCGTTACCGGAGAAAATGAGTACTAGATTTTAGCCCAATGCAGATTTGTAGGTCTATTTTTGCGTGAGCTTTATACAAAAACTTACAATGTGATGGTTTATCATGACTCTGCCTTATTGCCTTAGCCTCCTCTTATAGGCAAAAATGTGTTCTCCTTACAACATCCGTGCATTTAGGAAGCTACACTTTGACACTTGTCTATGCTACCCGTGCACAAAAGTCAAGGCTATAAATTGTTTCTGCTGCAGATAAACCACTGGAGCCAGAAGGTCCTCTGCAAGTGATGGATGTCTATAAGGACAGATGCCACTTAAGTTGGGAACCACCCAAAGATGATGGAAATCTTGGAATAGATTATTATCTTGTCGAGGCACATGACATTGAAAACAATAGATGGATTGTAGTGGGACAAGTGCAGGGAGATACACAGTGTGGTATTCCTAACCTAGAAGTTGGGAAGAAATATTGGTTTCGTGTCAAGGCAATTAATGCAGCTGGTGAAAGTCAGCCTCTTTTTACTCAGCAAGAAGTCCTTGCCAAGGATCCTTGGGGTAAGCTTGACTGTTTTGCTTTTTAATGCCATGTTAAAGTTATCTTACAAGGCTGAAAGCTAATAATGCTGCACTGTCACAAAGCCACGAGGTGTCTCTTTTTCCAACTAAATTCACCATTATCTTAAATTCTAGTCAGGCCAGTCCAATCAAGTTATTGCACACTTTTCAATCTCGGTATAACTTTGCTATAGTTTAATCCAGTATGGTTGACCGTGTGCTGTGGGCTACGAGCTAAGGGCGTTGTGTGCAGGGTAGCAGAAGGAGGTGGACGAGGGGGAGTCGAGGTGGATGGAGTCAGGCAGATGCAAATGGATGCTCAAATGCCAACGAAATGATGTCTGGTGCAGGCGACGTGCATTCCAAGCGTTCAAGCATCGGGCGCCGAGGAGCAGGTTAATCGAAGCGGACCGAGGCAGGCAGAGGTGAAGGGAGGCACCATCAGCCGAGGAACGGACATTTGCCCCCGGGATATTTACCCCGGATATTTGCCCCCGGACAATTCCCCCCATTTTGGCTAGAACATTTGCCCCCAGGTCAGTTGAGCATGTATACATACTCACATGTATGTATGCATGCATGTATGTATGTATGGGTATATATATATATATGTATGTATGTATGTAGTATGTATGCATGCATGCATATGTAATATGTATACATGCATGCATACATGCATGTACGTATGAAGGCCTATGCGTGTATGCATGCTTGTGGGTATGTATATGCATATATGACATTGTATGTATATATGCACGACTAATGCATATGCATACGCATGTACTTGCACATGTACGCATGCACGCACAGTACATACATACACATACATACATACATGCATACATTACATACATATATACATATTTACTTACAACATACATACATACGTACATGCATACATACATGCATACATACAAACAAACAGACAAATAGAAAGACATGACGTGTCATTGAGTTGGTAAGTGAATAAAGTGATTAAGGGATTTGCTTGATTGGTTACCTGCTAACGAATTTAGGTACGTGAGGGTTTTTAGGTGTTTAAGTGTCTTTGGTCTTTATCTGAGCTTCGACTAATAACCTTACCTTAAATAGTTCACATAGTTACAAATCACAATCAAAAGAAATTATCATTTTCCTACATGGACTCCAATCATTCCCTCCCCCTCAAATACCTTGTAAGCCAAGTTAAAACATCAAAAATACTAAGTGTCTTCCTCCAAGGTAACTTCAAATTCACAGCTTACATTAAAGTAGGCCTACTTCAATTCCACTAATTCATTTCATCGTATTATATTCATTACTGTTATTACACATTTATTAGGCGCCGTTATTTAATTACCAAGTGTAGTTCGATGGCACTTATGATATTTATGCCACTGATAACAAGAACATTATTAATTTCAGTTAATTTCTCATATATAGCAAAACCTTGTTTAGCTTTATAATGGAAGCATTGCTTTCACTTTACACTACAAATACAAAGTATTTGAAGACAAAAGAAGATGTTTGTGTCTGATTCACGCATATCATAACATAACATAAAATAACGGTCATTTAGGGTGGTTCAGGAGAATTGCTCTGGTGACACGGTATGAGAACCATTTTGAAGCAATTCTCCTGAACTACTCCAAATCACCATCATGTTATGTTATGTTATGGATGCGTCGTAAAATAAATGTATATCAGTCAGTCAGTTCGTGGATTTTTGCCTAATTGCACAATTTGTTGTTATTATTATCGTCATCATCATCATCGTCGTCATTACCATCATCATAATCATCATTAAAACTCGGATTTAAAACGGGGTTTAGACGAATACATGCATGCATCGGCTTATTAAATATATACTTACTTATTTACGTGCCTGGATGTCAAAAATGCATCCCATTGAACTTCCCTTTCCAGTCCACAGCGGCATAGAGTCAACACATATCGCTTTATATTTTGGAAAATTAATGGCAAATAAAGTGTTTTCCAAGCTACAGGAGTGGAATCCGACATCTCTGTACGATGCAATGAATGGTGAGTTACTGTACCTTACATACAATTACATTTTACAGTAATTTATGACATTAATTGATTTGTTATACACGTGCGCATTAAGCGGCATTATCATTAGTCGCCGCCGAAGACTTAGTAAAATGAATTAGGGCAAGCTAAGTTTTACCCTAAAGTACTTAGATGCAATTTTTATACAATTTTACAGGTTTTAAATTATTTAAGGAGATACATTATGAACATATTCAGGTTCAGTTCGAATGAACCGCTGTCATCAGTTTCACTCTCATTCAGTCATGCTATTTTTGGTTGAACTTATTGCTGTATGCCATAATACCGTTAATTTATTTGTAATTTGTTGTTTTAATGCTAGGTGCTCGCACATACCGAAAGTTTCTTATGCGGCCAAAGGTTTTTAGTAGAGCATAACTGAGTAGACAATTTCCATCGAGTACCGAAACCGAGTATTTAGATGAACTATTTGCTGGATTCAGGTACAAACCGAATAGTGGCGGCAAATCTGGCCAGCGGCAGCGAGTACCATCCGTAGGCAAAGCGTAGTCAACCTGTTACGTGCACAGCTACGCAGAGTCTATAGCAATATATAGCGTATTGTCGCACTCTAGGCCATAACAATATATTTATTATTTAACAACTTTAGTTGTGAAAAAAATGTAAAACCTTTTTATAAAATTTGAAATGTGAAGTTAACAACGATGTCTTTACTCTAATGTTTACTGGAAAGTGGGTGGAGCCAATTCAAGTGGGAAAATTACTGATTTGGTTGCCACCCTGGGAAATGCAACCAAAAGAAATTAAAATATATAAATTAACATCATTATTTTAAAGAAAATTCAATGGAATGTTAAGTTCTTGTTAAATTAATCAATAACTTATAAGTAAGTCCGTTAGTCCTAAATTTAATGGATGAAAAAAACTTATTTTATGAAAAAACTTATTTTATGAAAAAACTTATTTTTAGCTATTTGCAGCTGTAATATTCGAAAACTTCAGATAGTCCAATAGCCGGCCGAGGCAAATGTCCGAGGTAATTTCCGATTATGCCCTAGTTTTTAGCATATATGTAAAATAAGACTCTGACTCTGAAACGGACCCTCACTACATCTGATGACTTTTACCGACTCTCTCGATGCCTAAACTGAAACATCATGACGACTATTTGATTTTTAGGGGTTTTCAATAGGGCGCATGCGCCGAAGGCTGTGCTTGCCCAAGGGCACGGGTAAAATACTGATTGCTGATTTGCCGATCACCTGTGGGTAAAATGCTGATTGGGAAATGCTGATTGATGGTAAAATGCTGATTTGATCTTTGCTGAGTGCCATTATTCTATTTTATTTTTTACAATTATTTTTTCTCAATTATTGTAAATTGGATGCACTAAATTTTTATTTTCTACAATTACCGACCAAGCAATAAACGTTTTTTGCATATATGTGAGGCGGATGTCAAAACCCGCCATTTGTCGGCTACTAGCTATTAAGATAAAGGCTGAAATAGGGGAGAGTGGTCAAAAACACAGAAAATCGTTTTATGATATGTTGTTACAAATAAATATGTCTATTTTGAATATCTGAAATTAAAAATGTTGAATTCAAATATTTAGTTGAAGAAAAATGACTTTTAATGTATATGGTATCTAGATTTGCATATCTAAAATATGCATGTTTTCAAAGGTGAACGACCGAGATTTCATGTGCCAACCTGCCATTATTGGCAAAGTAGCAAAGAGATGCTGCATGCTTATCTCAAACTGAATATAGCACTTTATTGCCCCGCAGAGTTGCGAAGTATTCAAGTAATGGTTGCTAAGATATTTGATGGCATGAATATTCTGAAACTTTAACTTCGATTTTCTCAGTTGTTAAGATTATACTAATGAAAAACTCAAACGAATATAACTTAAGTTAGATAAAAGCTATTCCAATTTTCCATAAAGGATTTTGAAGCAGATGCATTATAGAATATGATTTTTTTTTAAATCAAAACCGACAAGTGATGAGTTTTGACCCCCACTTCACATATCATGAATCCATTGTATTATTTTCTTTTGTTAGCAATACTAACTGAGCATCAAAAACATAAATAATTCATGAATAATATTTATTTGCACATATCACAAATTTATTTTTCTTTCTGTCAGAAACAACAACTCAAACATAATAAATTGTGCGAAGCATCACGGACCATCAGGACATTTGGTTCACAGATAGTTATAATGGCTCACGGACAGTCAGCATCGCCTTTAGACAACATTCAGCCGCTGAAACTTCTGTTTAAGCTAATAATTCATTCAATCAATCCTGCTTCCATTTATTCAGAATTGTTTTCATCAATTCAACTTCTACTTTACTACTGAATACAATATGGGCATATAATAACATTCTAATTGTGAACCTTTGCCTGTGAGCCCATTGACATCTAACTATTTGTCTATGAACCATTTGTCATGGAACCATCGTGAACACATAATATTATAACACTGCCAGATACAATGATTTGAACAAAGTTTTATATAATGTGATCAATAACATGTTTAGCAAATGTTCTGTTTAATGCTTCATGAACACTGTCTTATTGCTAATTTAAATAATATTTAAAACAACAAAGTTCTTATTGTCTGTAATTAATGCAGATAATATGCTGATTAGACTGCACAATTTTAATATAAAAGTTCATAAATGTTGTTTGGCATTTAAAACAATGTTGAAAACATAAAAGTTCTGATTAACTTTTATTAATGCAATTAGTATGCTGATTATGCACCATATGCACTATATGACACGGTACTTTAAACAATCAGCATTTTACCCTTTGCCTTGCTGATTGTCAGCTTGGTAAAATGCTGACCAATCAGCATTATCCAATCAGCATTTTCCCACCGCCAATCAGCAAATCAGCATTTTACCGCAGCATTTTACCCATGCCCCTTGCACAAAGGTATTTAACCGCAAATTTTTTTACATGTTCAGCTGTAGAAGTAAAATTTTCATTCATTCATTTATTGCAGAGATTTATATAGCGCCCCTTCAAGGCTACTGCTCAGGAGCGCTCCCGACTCCAGCACATTTAAAAAGAACAGTTTTAAGGCAAGTATAAAATAAGTCTGAGTGGACTTTTGGCGACAATCGCCAACGGGAGCATGTTCCAGAGCAAGGGGCCAACCACTGAGAAGGCACGATTCTGTTTGGTAGTTGTTCGGGCAAATGGGACAATGAGCATGCCTCGCTCAGTAGAGTGTAGAGAGCGGCGACCCAGTACACTCAAAGTAGAATAACAGAGATCGCAAAGATAGGCAGGGGCGAGACCTAGCAAGGACTGCCATACCAGAGAGATGATATGGTATGAGATTCGCTGTTGGAGGGTGAGCCAGTGGAGCACATCCAGCATATAGCCGGATACATGGCCAAATTTTGGAATGCGTCCAACAAGACGTGCAGCAGAACGCTCCAGGCACCACAAACACCCAGCTGGAAGGCCTGCATAGAGTGAACAACAGTAATCCAGTCGGGCAGTAATGAAGGCATGAACAAGGGTAGCTGTATTGTGGCCGAGTTTTCTGCTGCAGAAGATTTATCCTATTTCTTTTCTTTTGTAGATGAAGAAATTCGATGCGAGTCTCATCTTGCTTACAAGAGTCTACTCTAACGCCCTTCATACTAATGTTGGTAATCGCACACTCTGACTCCAATTACACTTAATGAAGTATTGCAAGTGCTCAATTTGTTTTTAGCGTGTCACCAGATTTGTTTTTAAGTGTAACATTTATAGGTGAAATATATATATAGGATTTAGAATTAATGATGTAAGTAAAGATTGCTTGCCTGTTTTATCTGTGAAAAAGCTAGTATCAAATTGCGCTGACACCATATGTCTGGCAGGGGTTCCTGCACTTTCAAAATCTTAGAGAACACGAGAGGCACACATGTTTTCAAAATTGGCATGATTTACTTGAGTTTATTAATTACTTAAACTTTGCTATTGGAGGACTCAATGGCTCCAGTTATCATTCAGGATGCACTTTTACTCATTTACATTGATGTAAGCATATAAGTTATGACTTATATTTTAAGTTATGACGTATGTTTAAACTGCTGTTGCTCTAGGCCTCTGGAATGAAGTGTACGATTGTCGCTAGCATAATTTAATTATTGTTAAGAATTATAGGTCTAGCATTTTTCATCGGTTTAAGTCTCTTTGTCTTTATTGATCATTAGTGGCCAATTTTTTGGGAACTTCCAAATATTTATACGACTATCTGTGCATTGCTCTTACTGTGGGTGGGCTTTTGCTGGACAAACTTTTTTGATAATCTAAATTGACTAAATGTTAAATTTTTTCTTTATAATTCTAAAAATTTAAATGATAAATATTTTATTTCAAATAGGTGCATTTTTTTAGGCATGTGTTTGGCTTCATTAAACATACATTGGACAACATGATGCATGCTAAATTGAAAAGCTTAATTTGTAGATACTGGTTTTTGTGCGTTATAACAGAATAATCAATATTGTTTGTTACACTGCGCATTAAATAATATTGGAGATATTCTATTTTAACAAAGCATAGCCCTTAAGGTATCATGTGATGCTTCTAGCTTGGTCATACCATATCCTGAACGGTTACTGTAACTCATCTGCGTCTTGTAGTTTACGGCCATGGCAGATCTTTGAAGCCACCATGATAATATTTGATGATGACAATAATTATAGCTATATCATATTTGACTAGAAGACATTCTATTGCATAGCTGGCACAGTGCTCTAGAGCTGCACCGATAATCACTTTTTTACAATTATGTCGTTACAGAGTATTGCTGATTATTGAAATTGCCGATACCAATTAAAGTAAATGTATAGCTTTGCACAGTTTTTCACAATCTTGTTTTTGCTCTATCCACTTTCAAAATGCTGCTATAGTTACTATATAAGCAGCCTTTTTACACATTTGAAATTGAAACAAGGGAAAATTATGCTTTAATTGGCATCTTGCTAAGTTTGACAAGGTAGTATTGTCACTAGTCGTAAATGTCCATTTGAAAAATGAGACTGTTGATATAATTGCTGACGTAGTAGCTAGTTTGAATGTGATTGTGATAATGCAGTACAAATCAAATCTCCAAAATCAATCTAAAAGAATGAGAAATGCTGTATGTTTGTTAGGCTTAGAGCCATGTTTCTACAGTAGAATATGTTAATTATATGGTGAATGTCTGCTCACATGTGTGCTTGACGATTTATTCTAAGATTCTAAGATGTTTTAGAACATGAAGTCCACTATACTTCATACTAATGGCTGCTTCAGGGCTTGCTTCAGGCACTGCTCTTCTAATGTTATATTTGATTTGTCACTGCAGTCGAGTATTGATTAGTCATTTACCGTAACACTGTTCATACTGTTTCAATAATTTCTTTAACTGTTCTTTTATTTGCTTTTGAATATAGAAACGTTGGTAAATCTGTTACTATACCTTTGTCAGATAACTTTACAATGGGCACCATGGCAATACAACTATCCTAAAATTTGGCTGATGTGCATTCAAACCTTATCAATGTGTGCTACAGGTGCTGTACAGACAGGATACTATATCGATATAGTTCTCATGCTATGGGCATCATGCAAACCAATGGATTTAACTGAGTCCATTAATTACTTAATTAATGTGGAGGTTTTATTATTTATTGCAACTTTCTTGTTTAAATAGTTTTATAAATGTTGTGTATTTATAATTTAGGTTTTAATGTTGATTGTCAACATTGCATTTACCGTGTGTACCCACACTGGTACATGTGTGGTAGGTGCTGGATTCTAGACTAGTCAACCCAAAGATCATGAGTTAAAATTCTCCTCTAGGTGGTATTGTAGACACTTATTTGTTTTTGCAACCTTTCATTTATTTCATTTCATTCCATTTGATGATTAAAAATGTTACAACCTATTTTTGACTGACCCCATATCCTACAGAGAGCTGATGGCTGGTTTACACCTTTAGATTGCAGAATATTTTCATCAATTAAAAATTCAGGAATCAATATTGTTCTTTTCCAAAGTTAGTGGGAGTAAAACTTTCTGATCAGTATATTGTCAGATTTTACAAAGTTTATTTCAATTGCATTGAAAAGCGTATGTAAGAGTTTTAGCTCATAATTAAAACTCTAAATATGGCTAACAATGTATAACTGACATGTGAGTTCTTGTGCATATGTCAGATCATATCGTAAAGGGTTTTCTAAGTTCTTATGGTGTAACATGGTTTACATTTGAATATTGTTTGTTTCTATTAGAGCAAAATATTTATTTTGTGTTTTTGTTAAATTCATTTGTACAGCCTGTCTGAATGCATTACAAAGAAGGCCGATAATCTGGAGCAGATGGAAATGCAGTTGCCCTCATTCAAAGCCTGAGCCAATTCAACGACGTGTCCTGTTTCTATGGCTTCATCTCTCATGATATGTGTTTTGGGGTGGCCATTGCGATGATAGCAGTGGACATATGCTTGGAGATTGTTGCTTTTAATGTAAAATTCCCCAATGCTGCCAATTGAACTTGACTTTTTCTGCAGAATGCAGTTTATGAAATTATGCCCATAGAGACAATAGCAAAACAAAAGCTTACATTGTGTTACGTAATTTAAACTTTCCTGGGCACTACTTTGACCATGGACAATTGCCTCTTGTTTATTGTAAAAAACGTTATCTGCAACTGTTCATTGCACTCTGTTGATCGTCTTGATCTTTTTGCTTCTAGGACTGCCTTGGCCCAACACCAAGCATTTGCTGTTTTGGGTTCATCTGCCTGGAATTTCCTTCCTTTATCAATAAGGGCTGAACTAATGACTGGCTTCTTTCCATCGACTTCTTGCTCTTTGAATGTGTTTCTTTTTTTGCGGCATTTCTGTTGAGAGAGTTCATCTGATTAGATATTTTGTGAGAGGCGCTGCAGATTATAGGAAACGTGCCTTAGTTATTGTCTGACTTACATTGTGTTTTGTTATTGAAACATTTCTTATGCACTATTTTGACCAACCTCTAATGCCTCTTGCTTATTGTGAATTTTTTAGTGTAACATCTGAATTGCACTTGCTCTCAAATCTCGAAACGCATTTGCTCATGTCTGCCCCTGCACTTGGATTCCAACATGGAGTGACTTCGATTGAGGTCGGTTTGCCCTATGTGATCTCTCGAAAGCAGGCTTATGTCGCAGCATGTAATTTCGAGAAAACGGCCAAAAACGACACGCAGGGTCAATAATGTGTGTTTTGAGTTGGAATCAAATTTGAGTTACAAAGTTATTACTTTATCCTATAACATTGGTTTGATGATGAAATCTTGCATTTTAATCTGCTAAAATCACATTTTAAAAGAAGATTGTAGACGAAAGTAAACGAAAGCCGACCGTTTTTAATGCAAATACATTGCCTTGTACAGTGGCCATGTAGCGAATGCACGTAGCTTGCTTCACATGTATAGAAAGGCCAGAATGTCTATTTCTAGATTTACTAAAGCTATGACCTTATTTTTCAAAAGCCAAGCAATCATTGAAGGAATTCCGAGACCCCTGATAGGACCAATTGCATAAACAATGTCAACTTTCTGACCTCGATCCCTGGTAACCGATCATGTGATCGAAATTCGAAAGTCTTATTGGAGAATATATAGGTTACGCATGCGCAGTTCAAAGTTCAAGGTCGCACGTGCCATCAGCAATTCGTGTTTACATTATAAACAATATCAATTTCTGTCAAACTATATCAGAGACTAGTGTTAAATGATACATAACATGTCGATTTCTGAAGGGCATAATATGCTTGATAAATCAAATTTGTCACGTGTGTTCTGCGGAAGCATTGAAGAGTCATTTGAAGACTTGTGTACATTGTCAATGACTTTCTGGTGAATACAATAATTGCGATTTTCTCAATTTCACTATTCTCGTGATACAAGATTTCAAATAGGTATATCTTTGGTTCTACTGGAGATATCTTAATAAATTTTTAACCGTTAGAAAGGTTATTTACTGTTGTAAAATAAAATGAAAGAATCTCAATTTCGTCAACATGCGACTGAAGCCTGCTTTTGCTAGAGCAAATCACATTTGATATACACACCTAGTGTTTTAGCATATTTTATGTCACAGTGCTCTGGAATGGCAGTTGTTCAAAGTCATTTGCGGTTGAGCGCAGTGTGAGGCATGGAGCTCTGTATTGCCATCTTAGTTCCTAGTTTTCTGAATACAGTTATTGCAAAGTTGAGAACAGCAGAGTATTTGTCATTGACTTGAATAGGCGGTCTATGTCGCAAAAAAAGAAACACATTCAAAGAGCATGAAGTCGATGGAAAGAAGCTAGTCATTAGTTCAGCCCTATTGATGAGAATTATTGCCCTGTTTAGACTGCTATTAGGTACACACAAACTGTTGGTATTGGCACTCTAAATACAATTTCATTGTTATTGAGTTATGGACATGAGTTTAATTGATTAGCAAATGGACTCTGTCAGTAAATGACCACATATTATATGTCAGACCATGTGTAAATATGACTTATGCTTCCATAAATAGTTTGTCTTATTTGCTATAATATGAAAAGTGGTGCGGTGCTTCTATTCAATAAACAAGTTAAATATTTCTTTTCATTCTTTAGCTTTTTTCATACTTTGTGCATGCATGCAAAATATATTTACATACATACACACATATGTCTTATGGGACTTTTGTGTTCTTATTCCCATAAAAATTTGTATGACATGTCATGTCATGTCACATCGTCATTATCGCTTCACGACGGTTGACTACATGAATGGGAAAGTGATGTCCAAGGCTTTCTGTCTCGTATGATGTTCATTAAGCTTTTGCCTTCTAAGCCAGTCCACGCCATAACATTGTCAAACCAGCAGATTCTGGGTCTTCCACGACTTGGGCTTCCTTCTACTATACACTACATTACACAACATTACACTGTTCTCAATACTGTCTTTAGGCTGTCTGACGATGTGCCCGAAGTACCACAGTTTTCTGGACTTGATGTGGCCCAACAGTTTGCAGTCAACTTTTGCCATTTGATACACTTGTTCGGTGGTCACCATTGCTGGTGACCACCGAACATATATGTATGTATGACATAGAAATCTGTAATTTGCCTTCACCTGCGTTGAAAAAATTGACTAAATTATTCAGCGTAGTTGTCCCACTTACATTATGGACATCTATACATGCAGACTTGGTTGCTGCTACAGAGATCAAACCAGATTCAGCATAGTTGCCTCTAATATCAATGATAAATATTTATGTGTGCTATCAGCATTGAAGCTATATCGCTCATATCAGATATAAATGAGGGGTACAGGTAATTAGACTATAGTATACGAGAAATAACTAAGCCAACATAGGTGAATAGAGTCCAGGCAATAGTCAATAACCTACATAGACAAAGCTGGGGTGGCAGCGCCCCTATCCGACTGAGCTACACATCCAAAAATCAATGACTTACGTAGCCAATAGTCAACTGAGCTAAGCATCCAAAGGTCAATCACCTACGTAGACAGAGCTGGGTTTGCGGCGCCAATAGTCGACTGAGTGTGTTCTAGGTGGAGGGGCCAACAACTGAGAAGGAGCATTGCTGCTTGGTCGAGGTGCCTGTGTGAGAAAGAACGAAGAGGTCGATGTCCAGCCAAAGCCGAAACAGGGCAGCAGAGCTCCTGCAGATAGGCTGGGGCAGATCCAAGATGGCATAATTGACTTAGGCAATTGACTCGGTTGCATTCTGCTGATTTTCCCTGCTTTACTCTTGTCACATCTGTGCGCAACCTTGGGGGTCATGCTTGACCAGGAGCTCTCCTTTGCCCAGCATGTTAACTCACAGCTGTTTTTACCAGCTGTGCCAACTTCGGGTTGTCTTCTGTTTCCTCTCAGCTCGTTCTGCAGCTACTCTTGTCCACCTTATATGCTGGCGTTGCACATGGTAGGATGGGCAGCTAGAGAGAGTTTATCGGGCTTGTGCTCGCCTGATAGGGAGCATCTCCAGGGATGGCCGCATGCTTGCTTATATGCTGGATATTTTACATTTGGTTAGTGGTTACCCATTCCCCAGCCCATTTGTGGCACTGCACCTACTTACCTTAGGTAGCTCTGCTGCCCTGTTGCCAGTAATGGAAATGCTGGCAGGACGCTGTGCTCTGCCTCATAGGGTCTTCGTCTTGTCCCTTTCTCTCGAACCTCTACGATACAGCATCGTGCTTTTTCAGTTGTGCCCCAACTGCTTGGAATGGCCTCCCATTGGATCTTCGACTCTTAACCTAAGAACTCTCTCTACCCTATTTTTTATTTCACTCTAAAATCTGTCTTATTTGGCCGAGGTTGGACTGTGAGCGCCTCTGAGTAGATTTCTTGAAGAGGTGCTAGTAAGTTTCATTGATTGATTGATTGACTGATTGATTGATTGATCATCATACCAATGTGGCTGATCATTAGGGTTGTACATTTTTCGCAGTAAAATATAGAACAATTCTTAACCCAATCGTGGCCAAAAACACAGGATTTGCTGCGTATTTGCAGTCATATTGTAATACAATAAATAAGTCAATAACTGACTATAAACAAACAACAACCATTCATGCCAATAGGCCTAATGGGCTGTTATGCGAAAGAGACAATAACTGGACTAACTTAATCGGTCGCTAGATACACTACTAGTAAATAGCAATCAGTCAATTGCCAATCAGTCACTCACTAATAATTAGTTAATATGATCATATCTCATGTAAGCCATTAATAGTGACTGTTTGCCAGCATTCTGGTATAGAAGGTTGTACATTGGTAGATTTTTACATTTAATACTTCGACTTAGACTGTTGAGCTGGATTGATGACAAATAATGCCGTTTAATTGGAAGCGATATTGATAAAAAGATTGTGACTAAAAGGGTTCCACGACGAGTAAGAATTTTCATATCCATCCCGCTTCTATTTAAGCATAATTTTCTTCATCATTCCAGTTCCCAGTTTAGCCTAATTATTATCATCTATCATGCTTCGTGTTACATTATATTGTGTCAGATATCTGCGTTAAAACTTCCTGCGCCAAAACTTCTTGTGCCAAAATGGCGCTGCGCCACAGCGTCCTGGGCCAAAACGGTCGCGCCAAAACGACTGTGCAGAAACGTCCTGCTCCAATCTGCGTTCGGGTCAGGCCAACCAGGACAGAAGAGCAGTGGCATCAACAAGGGCTTCAACAGGGGCATCGGCTGGGGTAGCAGCAGCATCATGAGATAGTGAACAAGACAAGTAGACCTACTCAGCTGGCAAAGTTAATAGTAACAGCTATGGATAAGATGATTGAAATGTGATTGAAAGCCAAATCCTTGATCTGGAACTATCCCTAAGTCTGGGACAGAGTTTAGAAATGTTAGATGTGGAAAGGTTTCAGCCACTGAGGACCGTTCAAAACCCACCAGTCATCTGCAAATATGGTGAAATGTGAATCCATTCATGTGCTGGTCATACTGCAAAACATAAATTTCTTAGACATGAATTCAAGCTCATCATCATCATTAATCCTGGGCACAACGCCCGTAGATGTCCGATGCCCACTTCGTCGTGACTTTCCATTGTTGTTTGTCCTGTGCAATATGTGCCAGTTCTTTAATCCGCTTATTTCCTCATTCCCCTATATCGTCTAGCCATTCTTTGTGAGGATATCTCCTTCTATTCTTTCCTTCCATTCTTCCGAACAACAATGTTTTGATTTTTCTGTCATTGCTCATTCTACATACATGGCCAAACAAACCTAACTTTCTTTTGATTACTTTTTGCATTAGATTTTCTTTTGATTGTATTCTTCTGTACAGTTCTACCTTGCTGACCTTTTGTTTCCAGCCTATTCTTGATATTTTCCTGTAACATTTTCTCTCAAATGTCAAAATTCTCCTTTCTATGTAATTTGTTACTACCCATGTTTCGCAATCAAATAGCACGCCAAACACGCATGTTTGCAGAACGGTTAATTTTGTCTCTAACTTTATGGCTTTGCTTTACCAGATTTTGTCCATAGCCTTTAATGATGTTGACGCTTTGCAATTCTTGTTAGTACCTCTTTTTTACAGTCCAAGTCATATGTCATATTGCTCCCTAGA
The DNA here is from genome assembly GCA_959347315.1 of Bimastos eiseni. NCBI lineage: Eukaryota > Metazoa > Annelida > Clitellata > Crassiclitellata > Lumbricidae > Bimastos > Bimastos eiseni. The sequence goes on from OY365811.1 coordinate 19,192,231, forward strand.
TATGTGAATCTTTCTACATTTTGATTCCATCTACAACAATCTTTTTTGTAGCAATCTTCTCCCCAAATATCATTGTTTTTGTTTTATCGTAGTTCATTTCTAGTCCATATCTCTTGCCTTCTTTGTTTAATTCTTGTGTTGTCTGTTCTAGTCTCTGTTCGTTTTCATCTATTAAATCGATGTCGTCGGCAAAACAAAGGTCACTGAAATTTGTGCCGCTAATTGTAACTCCCCTCTCTTTTTCTTCTCTAATTTTGTCCAAGACTCTTTCCAAGAAAGTAATAAATGTGTTAGGCGATATCAGATCTCCTTGTCTTGTGCCCCTATTTGTGCTGAACCAGGTACCAATCTCGTCATCCACCCGTACCGCTGCTCTCGCGTTGCCGTTGATTTCCTTTAGTAATCGGGTCAGTTTGCTATCAACGCCATACGATTCTAATGCTGCCCATGCTATGTTCTGATCGATGCTGTCAAAGGCCTTCTTAAAGTCTACGAAACAGTTGTATACTTTCTTATTTTTCCTTCTTGCCGTTTCTCCTATCAGCCTTAGTGTAAGTATCTGTTGTACGGTGCCTCTGTTCTTTATATCTACTACAGTAGCAATCATTGTCTTCAGACTTTAGGAGTCAGACAACACTCTGGACATATTAATATGACACATAAAATTATCTGAGCAATAAATTGTGCCTGTTGCAAACTCGAATTAGGGGATTTCAGAGCTCAATCAATGTGGAATTTTGTTAAATATTTCAAGTATAATTTACGTGATGTTTCTGTGGCCGAATCTTCAGCCAAGTAATGCACATAAAAATTACTTCTGCAGCTCAAGGTTTTTCACATATGCTTCAAACTACACATACCAAAACCCTCACCCTAAATGGTGCTCACGACTCCTAACTGACCCTCATGATTAGAGATTGCAATTCCGGACCATAATCATTTTTCCTGAATTTCGGGATTTTTTCGGTCAAATTCCGGAAAAATTCCGGAATTCTGGAATTTTCATTGCGAACGTATTGACCGACTCATCACTGTCAATTTCCAACAAAATCCCAACAAATTCAAATTCTGTTTTTGTCTCCTTAACTAGAATAATAATATAAAAATTCGTACTAAAACCCGAAAATTCTCAATTCGATGCTCTTGTCCTAATGCATGGAATAGAGTTCTGGCAGAACTACGCTGTCTTCCCAACGTTTTTTTGTTTAAACGTAAACTGCGTGTTTTATATAAATATCTTAGCACGCAGCGATTTCTAACTGTAATACTCATTAACTATATTTGTAACTAATGATTAAGGAATGCTATTTCATTTGATTATATCTTGTAAGATTTTATTTAGTTAACTAGTTAAGTCTCTTTTTCTTAACAAACCTATAGCAACCGAATAATGACTAATACCTACATCAATCACCTACATAATGGGTGACAGGAGTTAGCGGGACCACGGTCTCTTTAGGGTTTGAATCCATTCCTATTGATCGCTGTCATTCCTTTGTCTGTATATAATTATTGATGGTCCCGCGCTGCCGTACATCTATGCGGACAAACCGTGCCTTCTCATGCATTGGACCATCATTCTGAAATGCTGGTCCTTTACAACTTTGTAACATTGCACTGCTTGCAGTCAACTTTTCTAAATTACTTAAATCGCATTTGTTTAGATCTGTTGGGTAGCTATGTTTAACACCTTCAAGAGGTTCTTAGAAGGCGCTATATAAATAGCCTAATACATACATACATATATTGCTGTACATAACGTGCTTACTTTTCTGATGAATTGTCAGTGAACAATAAAAATATTTGGTTATGGTTTGGTTTGGTTATAATTTTGGGAACCATGCATTCTCAGTCGCAGGACCCACAGAATGGAATACCGTAGTCTCCCAACTACAGTCCGTCAAGACAAAACTGAAGACCTACCTATTCTCCCTGATCTATGACTAAGAATGAAGCACAGCACGCTTTTGTGCAGGACTTGTCAAAATGCGTTATAAATTCCTAGTTGTATTGTATACCAAACTACACATGGAAGGTGCGTCGACGATATCCCAAAGTCAATATTTAGTGACAGTGGTCAAAGAAACAGATGAAAAGTTAAAAACTTAAAGAACAGAGATATTTAGTCCACGGTGTTAATGACTTCTAAAATCTGAATTCTAAAAATATGAACGCTGGAAGCACAATGAGTCCAAGGTTTCATCACCGAGACTGCATGGTTCACAACCTGGAGCAGTTAATGCCCGTTCAGCTTCAACACAGTCTACTTGCTATAGGTGTACAATAAAAAAATAATGCCAACAGACTCCTCATCATTCGCCTTTCTTTCATGGCGTTTGTATTTTTGTAGGGAGTTTGGAGTCATTCTGAAGACTTTATCCAGCATGTTCCCAGAACAGTAGAAATGCAGAAAAATACGAGTCTTTGTTGTGCGCACAGTTCAGAAATTGATTTGGCGCAATTATTCAAAGTCATACCTCACATGAAATATAGGGCCTACTATTTTATGTTCATATATATAATAATTTCTTAAATAAAATAAAGTTCTGCATCTTATGTTCCATAAATCATGACTTGACTTGACTTGTCCTTCCTCATTACTGCGTATTGAAGACCAGCGCCAAAGACGTCATTTTCCTCCATCTCACTCTGTCTCGCGCACTTCTGATGTCATCCTCGATGTCATCCATCCACCATCTTCTAGGTCTACCCCATGCTCTTTTACCGTCCACGTAGTCCTGTAGTATGAAGGTCGGAAAACCGTCCGCTCTGACAATGTGTCCGAAATAGTTCAACTTCCTTCCCTTCACCACCTCCAATAATCTATGGTCCGGTTGTACTTCCTGCAGTATGGACTCCTTTGTTCTGTGCTGCCTCCAGTTGACTTTCAGCATCCTTCTGTATGTTGTCATTTCGAAACCTGATATTCTTCTTTTGTCCTGCACCTTAAGTGTTCATGTCTCGCACCCATACAACTGTTGCCTTCAACCAAGTACCAATTGATCTGTCCCTCCATATGACAGCAAGCGATCCCACAGCTGCTCTCGCCTTTCCTAGTCTGGCTGTTATCTCTTCACTTCCATCCCCTGTTTCCTCCAGCAAGGCTCCCAAGTGTCGGAAAGATTTCACATGCTCCAAGAGTTTGCCGTTACATGTGATCTCCATATTCTCATGGGCTCTACTCGCTCTCATTACCTTCGTTTTTTTGTGTTTATTTCCAGTCCATATGGATATCTCGTTTATCCTGTCCAGCAGCTGCTGGAACGCCTCCGCCAATGTGGCAACGAGTACGATATCATCTGTGTATCATAGGTTGTTTATTACTCGTCCGCTTATTGATATGCCGATCCATTTGAGTTCATCTGCAGATTCCCTCATCACCTCCTCTGAGTAGCAGTTGAACGACACTGGCAACACCAAGCATCCCTGTCTTACCCCTTCCCTATCCTGAAAGATTCTGTTGTTTCTTTTTCTACTTGAACTGCAGCCTGTTGTTTCTTGTACAGGCTCTTGAGTACTTTCACCGCCTGTCAATCCATCCCCATTTCTTCCATCACTCTCCAGAGCATCCCGTGTTTGACTGAATCAAAAACCTTTTTATAGTCTATGAACGCTATGTGTAGGGGTATTTGAAATTCTTATGCCTTCTCAATGATGAAACGTAGGTTGAATATCTGATCTCTTGTCCCCACTCCTCTTCTGAAACCCATTCGTACATCTGCCAGCTCCTCTTCCGCCATCTTCTGCATCCTGCCAAGTAATATCCTCAACAATATCTTACTTGCATGACTGATCAATGCAATGGTTCTATGTTTTTCACATTTTTTCGTGCCTTTGACTTTTGGTAGCGTGACAAAAATTGATCTTGTCCAATCTTTTGGTCACTCTTCCGTTTCCAATATCGTATTGCATAACCTACAAATAACTGCTGCAATCGCCTCGTTGTCCAATTTCCATAATTTCACTGGTAGTTCCTCACTTCCCATGGCTTTACCTTTCGGAAGTCTTTTGATTGCATCTCTAACCTAGTCTAAAAGTATTGACGTTGATATTTACATCCCTCCTCTGCCTTCATCTTCACTGTTATCTCTGCCATCCTCTACATCACCCTCTACATCCCCTCCCCACCTGCGTCCTCATCTCTGTACAGCTCTTCTGTGTACCATTTCCATATCTCCTTTGAATGAATCATGACAATAGTAATAATAATAATAATAATAATAGGATGCTGTCTTCGATAGGTGAGGTCCTGCCGGACCTGGCTCCATTCTGTCACCTAGCATACGCGGAACCCTCATAGCTTCAGTTTGGACAGTATACCATTTCGTCACAGGTTGGACCTCAACAGGGAGACCCGCTTGGCCCTTTGCTCTTCTACCTTCCATTGCAGCCAATCCTACAAAAGATGTCGTCACCATTGGCACTGGGCTACATGGATGATTTAACCCTAGGAGGAGAGGAAGCGACGGTGGCAGAAGATGTGAGAAGGCTGAAACAGTGAGAGGAGGAACTAGGGCTTTGACTCAACCAAGACAAATGTGAGATCGTCATCGTCAAGACAGACTAGTTTCCGACCATGTCTTCAAGCACTATGTGTCAATTTTGTCGGAAATTGTTTGCTGGGCGCACCATTATCCACCAGCGAGGCCTTGATGACATGTCTGGAGGGCAGATGCAAGGAACTGGCACCGCCTTAGCAGTTACCAGACTAGAGTCTGTAGCCAAACATGACGCTCTGCATCTCCTCAGATGCTCACTCAGTTCCCAGAAACTGATATATATATTAAGATGCAGTTTAGAAGCAGTTCTCAACATCACCCTATCGAACGACCAATGGCTTCAAGCATCATTACCAGTAAAGATGGTAGGATTAGGAATTCGTCGAGTGACCTCGCTGGTGCTACCCACCTGTTTTGGCTTCCGCTGTGAGCACCCGAGCACTGCAGTCCTCTATGTTGGGCAGCACCTGGTCCGATGTCGACAAACTGCTTGAGAAGATGGAGCATCTGTGGTGCACCGAGAGCCAAACGATGCATCCGGAAAATGATGCAGCACACATGCAATCAAGCTGGGACAAGCCGCTACCATAGAAGGCAGCCACCGAGCTGAGCATTACCCAAATCCATCCATAGCATCAGGCACGATTCAAGGCAGCAGCAGCACCACATTCCGGAGACTGGCTCTTTGCCCTATCAGTTACTTCATGTGGACTTCGGCTAGATGACGAAGCTGTCAGAATTGCTGTAGGTCTTCGTCTGGGGACATGCATATGTGAGCCACACGTATGCCCATGTGGGTCACGAGTCAATGCGGAAGGAGCACACGGGTTTTATTGTGGTCTTGGGCCAGGTCGGTTCGCCAGGCACGCTGCATTAAACGACATAATCAGTCACAGTCTCACACGCTCTGGTTTCCCGAACATCAAGGAACCCCTGGACTCTCCAGAACGAACGGAAAACGCCCTGATGGTCTGACGCTGATACCATGGCGAAGAGGACGGAACCTGATATGGGATGCGACAGTGATTGACACCATGGCTTCATCATATCTCCAAGCGACGTCGTCTTTGGTGGGGGCTGCAGCGGATGTGGCAACCACTAGGAAGACCATCAAGTACAGAGAGCTCACTGTTACCTATCCCTTCATTCCATTGGCCTTTGAGACCATGGGCCCGGTCAACAACGACGGAATGGACTTTATCAAAGACTTGGGTCGCCTTCTGACACAGGTTACCAGGGTCCCTAGAGAAACCAGCTACCTATTCTAACGTTTATCAGTTTGCATTCAGCTACTCAATGCAGTTGTCTTCAGAGGCTCTTTCGTGCAGCTATGATAACACTATTTAAATTGTTCGTCAATTGTAATAGTAGTAATAATAATTGCAACAATAAAAAATGATGATAATAATAATTACTATTCAAGCCCATAATTTCCATTCCGAAATTCCGGATTACGTGCTTGAAAAATTCCGGAATTTTGGTATTTATAAAAGACCTGAATTTCTGGAATTCGGAAATTGCAGTTTCTACTCACGATGCCTAGCCTGATCCTAATCAATCCTCACGACTCATATTTAAAAAATTTAGGCGTCTTTAAGGTTGTGCATTTGGGAAGGTCTTCACCTGTGGAAGTTTGTATGTGTTCCAGCAGCAGAAGTAAAATTTTCGTCTATATTGTGGCTGAAGTTTCGACCACAGACTATTTATCCTGCTAACTTATGCTGTTTGTTCACTAGTCAAACTGTATTAATTGGTACTATTATAGTTTGATTGTTGCTGATATGACAGGCAGCTGTAAAATACTGTTAAATAATACTTACAGATTCACCAAGTAAGCCTGGTAGACCAGAAATTGCTGATTATGACCGAAATCAAGCAGAAATTCACTGGAAACCATCCTTAAATGATGGGGGGAGTCCAATCCAGAAGTATGTCATTGAGAAAAGACTGGCATCAGAACCGTGGGAAACGGTCAGAGCATTTTTATATCATCTGCAGTTCATGCACTCTATTTTGCTATCTATTTGTAGGAACATTATTATTCTAGTAGGTGAAATGAAGAGAATGAGGAATGGTTGATGAGATCTACAATCAATGTTGGGTATTGATGTTTGTAAGAATGCTCTGGTAAACCTCCCAAGAATCATCATCAAATTTTAGTATAAAAACTTTGGCCTGGGTACAAAGCTATTTATGTAGTAGACTAGGATACGTTTCTTGTAATGACTACTCTATGGCCAAGCTTATATAATATTGGGTTTTTCAAGTTTCAATTCTTTGCCTCCTTCTATGTTTACTTTTCATCAATGACTTGCCAACTGCTTTATCACTTCTCCATTTCCTACTTTTTGCTGATGATGCTCTGTATAACCTGTCTGTATATTACATAACTTAGTATTTATTACTTAACTAGCTAAGTTATTTTCTGGTAAGTCAACTTATAATCCAATGTACTATCTTACTTTTCATATGCCAGCTATTTTTGTCCCAGGTAGCTGGACTTCGGTCCCTTTACGATCTATTCTTCCCTGTTGCTAAATTGCAATTTTTTTTATTGCTAGTTTGTCAATAAAAATGATTGGTCAGGGTTATCGTTATCACACAGGACATAAACCCGACTCTTATGCTTCCTCCCCATCTATCAACCTTCAGGCACCAATGACGGAGGATTCAACAAGTTTGTCAGCACAATTTGTTTCTTCAGCCTATGACACACATTAAGTTCTAGAAAAAAACTCTGCTTTATCCCAGTTAAGTATCAATGTGGTTGGAAATTGTTTTGTTTTACAATGTTGTTTATCTTTGTTACTGTTTGGAGCAAACTACAATGTTTAGAAGACATCTCGAGTGGATTGATGGAAACAATCTAAGTAAGTAAGTAAGTATACTCTTTATTACCGTATGCAAAACCACGACGAGTACATGAGAATAAACTTATAAAACATATTATTTATATAAAAGTTTAAAGATATCTAATTTTTTTTTAATCTGTCTAATAATTACAATGCTCTAGGTTGGAATGGTTCATCCAAGAGACACCTATGCCATCATTCCAGATCTGCTGGAGGGCAAAGACTACGAGTTTCGTGTCTGTGCTGTTAATGAAGCTGGTCGTGGAGAATTCTCCCTTACAAGTCCAACTCTTTGTACAAAAGCAACCAAAGGTGAGGACAAGTAGACATCATTTCGAACTGATTCATTGGAGATTTCGGCCTTTGTCATGCCTTGAGAAGGACAGTTCTGGGCTGCAGGTTCATAGCGCCTTGAGTGAAGACCATGCTGGACTGCAAACATCTGTAGGTTGTCAACATTTTTCAATTTGAAGCCAAATGTTTCCCAGTTTGTTCAGATAATTGAGGTTCAGGCACAAAGTCATCTATAGGGTGACAGAAAAGTTTGTTAACCGTTTTCAAACTTAAATATTTTGGTCAAAATGATTCTGATCTCTTAAATATTTTTCAAGCTTATACATGGCTCAAATATTAAATAACCCTGAAAATTTGAAGTCGAACGTGCATTAAATGACATGATAATGTACACTGCAGCGTGCGAGGTGCATTTCTGGCTCGTGCCTGTATGTAAGCCTCTTGATTGAGTAAAAATTGGAGTGTCGACACTGTACTGTTGAAGAGTGGTCTAATGTTTTGTTCACCGATAAGTCGCTGTTTAAGGTGTTTTATGTATGGAATCCATAAAATGTTACAGTTTTCGGTTCACAGGAGGAGAACGTTCTGTCTGCTCCACGGATGATTATTAGTCCATCAGTGATAATGTGGAGTGTGGCGACGGCCAGAGGTCTCACATCCTTCATTTTGTGCCAGACTGAACTCACAGTACTACATTGCAAACAAGCTAGAGAGACAATGGCAGTTTAATGCGACGAAGGTTATTTGTTGGGAATATTTCAGCGGGTGATACACGTTGTCATACATCAGCTGTGACGACGAAGTGGCTTGACTACAAACTCTCGTCACGAATAAAGCCAAATGATTGGCGACCAAAGCTCTCTGGATCGCTCTCCTATTGAGAAATTGTGGAGTATTTTGCCTCTCAGAGTTTATAAAAATTTTGAGTCAAAGAGCATTGATCAGCTCAAGCGTCGCTTCCAAAGTGCGTGGAGATTGTTGGAAGTTGGGACACTTCAGTTGCTGATTCAGTCTATGCTATATAGAGTCGATGCTGTCATTAAGCAGATTTACGAAAATACTGTACGCTAATAGTCTACATCTGTAAGACCTATAGGTAACAATATTGTGTTATGGTCTACTTGGCCCAACATTTTGCTTACAGTGACATTATGATGAACAAACTGTATCGCATGGCAGTTTTTTTCTGGGAAACTGGTCCTCTTCAATTTGTGCGATATATATTGGCAACCACTGGCCGGATCATAGCCAAATTTGTACCAATATCTTTCATTTGACTTGTGTATGCACTGGTAAAATTTCATTAAAAAAATATGAGGCCCTTGCTAAGAAAACGTATTTTGAAAATGGTGAACGAAATTTTGTGTCACCCTATATTATGTATAGCATGTTTGTCCAACCTACTTTGCTACCTATGATTACCCAGGCGTGACCCAACAAAAGAGCACCCAACAAAAGAGCACCGACAAAGGAGTGCCAGACAAAAGAGCCCCCAACATAAGGCTCTGAACGAGTATCTAACGCGTGTTTTGTTTGCCATAGATATTTCCTTTATAATTATGTAATGTGCTAAATAAAATGTTGCATGTGTTGTCCCATTAATGTACATATTAGTGTGTCACAACAAATAGTTCGCTAATATATGCTTCACTGACAAAAGGTTATTTATTCGCCCATTTAATTCCGAACTTGGATCTGTGAAAATCGTTATTTCTTAAATAGAAGTTGGATTAGTTTAGAGCATTCTTCGCTTAAATATAAGTTAGATTATGAATAAAGAAACTTTCAAAAATGCACCATGTATTGATGCAAATAAAGCTTGCTGAAATAGAAGATGGAATAATGAAGGACATGTTTGCCTACTTTGAGTGATGAAAAGGTTCAGGAAAAAATAGACATTTAATTGACTATTGATATCTAGCTTAAAGGGAAGTTGGATTTATAAAAAAATAATTTTTGAGTAGAATCTGGACTGAGGAAAGAGTTACTGCTTCAACAGAACTTGTATTTATGAAAAGAATTCTTATTTCATATTGATAAAAAAATGCTTTTCTAAGTAGAAGCTGGACAATTGAGTAAAATGTTGCATTAGTAGAAGCTGAATTGATACAGGAATCTTGCCAAAGTAGAAGCTGATTGACAAAAGAATTATGTTTAGCTCGAAGCTGGATTGATGATAAGTTGCGGTTTGAACGGAAACGGGAATGATGAGAATATTTTAATTTGAAGGTCAATGGATGAAAAGAGTGCGGTTTTAATGGAAGTGGGAATGATGAAATGATTTCTGTTTAACAGGTTGATGAAGAGATCGATGAAGAGTATTATATCATTCTAGAAGCTGGATTGATGATCAGACGCAGTTTTAATGGTAGCGGGAATGAAGAAACGTTTTTTATTTATCTGGAAGCTGGATTGATGAAGATAATTTTTTCAATTAGCAGCTTGATTAATGCAAAGAATTGCGGTTTTATTGTGAAGCTGGAATGATGAATAGATTTCTGCCTAAATATAAGTGGGAATGATGAAAAGGTTTATGTTTAAACAGAAGCTGGTCTACCTATAACCAATAGACCTAAATATAATTACGCTGGTGTGGAAAGAATTAAAAATTTTTATTCCCTGGTTAAGGGGTTAAAACTGACGGCCCTTTTGAGTGTCGCTCTTATTGGCTGGTTGCCCTTTTCAGACACAACATTATGTGCACGTTCTTTTGATGGTCGCCCAGCTGTGCTCGCCCTTATGAGGTAAACCCTATGGGACCATTGTCGAGCGTTCCATATAATGTATTTACCCTTGCCACATTTGATGTTGCTGGCAAAATAATTCTGTAATAATTCTCTATAAAGCATTACAAAACTCAGAACAAATATATCCAAATCTATATTTGTATTTAAATCTGTTCCTATTTTCTGAGCATGAGTTTGAGCTATGTTAATCGGGGAACGAACAAAAGCCCCCCGGACAAAAGCCCCCCGATTTTTGATAGGACATTTACCCCCCAGACAAAATCCCCCCTTAGTGCGAAGTATGAACGGATGATGATAAGCTATATATATAACTGCCATTATGTAAAATATATGAAAAACAAGCAACTAATTATTGTGTCGTATAGGAGACAAAGTGAGTCCATTTCTGAATCTTTATTTATCTTGCTGGATGCATAAATACTGTAAATAGTTCGTGACACGCTTAATAAGCGGTGAAGGTCATCGGCTAGTAAGCAGTTAGGCCTACAGTTGGTTAGCAAACTGTCAGTGACATGCAATAATCATTTCCCGTTAATAAGAGAGCATGGGTGAATATAGATGATAATCTAAGACTATATAGATGATAATCTAAGATTATAAGCGGTGAAGGTCAGCTAGTAAGTATGCTTACAGTTGGTAACAGTCAGCCAGTGACATGCGATAATCATCTCTCTGAGAGTGGGTGAAGACCCCTATAGATAAAAATCTCAGAAATGTGTGCCTATAAAACGAAGATTTATAACATGCACACCTCATATTATGAACCATTATCGTCTTCAAACTTTGCAGGTATTGGAACCAAAGCAATATGTCAACCTGCTAAAAATAGATATTTTACAGGTTTAGTAACACTTAGCGGACATGGACACATCCATGCAAACGTACATATTGTGCATACAACCATGCACACACACATACAAGCATGCATATATAATTTGGGCGAGCTTATGGTCTACACTGGGGAGGGGGGCTTTTGTCCTAGCTGGGAGGGGCTTTTCTCCGGGGGCTTTTGTCTGGGGGGGCTTTTGTCCGGGGGTTTTTGTCCTACGTTCATATTCATCGTGCAAGGTTTTTGCTGCACAGAAGGATGAACGTGCATATTTAACACCAAACCTGGTAGTGTACACACATTTGAGTTAGCTGTAACTCATTCTGTATGCAATATATTTTAATATGGCATTAGATATAATGTGGTAGAACAAATGGTGCCATATCTTGTATTCATGACCCTGCATTTGAGGTCACATTTTATTCTGGTATACAGACTTCTGCTGGGGTTGGGTCATGAGTGCTCCTGAATAGATAATCTTGAAGGGGTACTGTATGCATAGCTCTGAAATTTTGAATCTTATGCTATTCTGTTGTGCAAAGAGTTGTTGATGTGCTTTGGGTAGTTGCAGTTTAACGACACTGTGATAACAAGGATCATTAGCGTGGTCCTCCTCTTTTATCCAGGCTTGGGATTGGCACTGCCTGAGTTCTTGCAGCGGCAAAGTTTATACTTTGTGTAGCAGTAGTTTTAAGATTACTCTTGGTGGGTTCTTGTCTTTCTGATTTCAGTGCCACCCAAAATTGACCGCAGCGGTTTGATGTCGGCTGTCAAACTGAAAACAGGGCAGGACCTTGTTTTGGATGTAAAGTACTCTGGTGAACCAGAACCTGTTGTAAAGTGGACAAAAGCTGATCAGGTTCAGTTTTATTTTATAATATCTAGCTGTCTGAGCACCACTCACCGTGGTATTGAGTATATTGATTGCTACAGTAGCTCATATTTAATGAACACTTTCATTTTATTACAAACATTTCTATAGTACCTCTTCAAGATTTCTACTTAGAGGCGATTTTTGCGCCAATCTACATTATGTTGAAGTCAGTATTATCAAACAGTCAGATGAATACGAACACACTCGAATTATAGATCACAAGAAGTCACTGCTGGCAAGGTCCCACACACATGAAGAGCCCAGTCAACAGATTTGCATTCAGAACTGATGGTTGTTACGTTATTCAAAGTTCCTGATCTCCATGGCTTCGAGGTAGAGGAGCGATGACAGGTAACGAGGGTAGCAATACACGCAGCTCAATACTATGGCAGTCTCTTGCAGATGGTAAAAGACGTTGCGCCCGGACATCCCTCTGGCACTGCATCTGTAGAGGATGACATTCTTAGCAGCCGGTAAATGGTCTAATGGTTGCACCTATGTATTTTGGTAGGCACCACAACCGAAGACTTTTAGGTTTTTTTTGTAACAACCTGAAACCCCTTCAGCGGGCAAAACCATTTTGTCAGTCAGTGACAAGATCATGCCTTCGATGGTAAATGTCCAAACATCATCCAAGACCCTCAGATTTTGTTCTTGGATTAATTATGCTGCAGTCGATTACATTTCATTCAGTCAACGATGTCACTTATGCAGCTCATTGATGCAGACCACAGATGATTTGATATTCGTATTGTATCTTTAGATTTATTACTGTGCCTCTCACAGAATAACTACTCAGAGGCGTTAAGGTTAAGATGTCGGCTGTGTAAATGAATGGGTCCATAGGTAAAGGTAGTCACTGCGGAAGGGGAACCAAACATGGTGTGCACGTTGCTATCAGTCTGTCGGGTAGGTCTGTCATCCACTCCAACACAGTGGATGACAAGCCAAAAGATGAATGTAGTTGCTGGAGCAGAATGTCGTGGTAGATTGTGTTGAATGCAGCAGACAGATGCAGAAGTGAAAGAAAGAGACGTTTCCAGATTCTGTCGAAAGAGGGATGTCGGATAGAATATCTGTGAGAGCTTAGAATGGAAAACACAGTAGGCCGACTGTTTGTCTGGGAACAATTGGTTGCCTATATATGACCCTTTCCAGCATTTGGACAGAACTGACAGGTTGATGATTGGTTGATAGCTTTTTGCATCTGTAGTGCATAGGCCTGGTTTATATGATGGCCGGCTAATGGTTGTGACCTTGAGACATGCTCGGACATTCCTGGCATGCCTAAGCCTGATCATTTGCATTGGATGTTGTGTGCAGCCTGCACTGAGTGTGTGTCCGGTCATGCGTGGAATACACAAAATAGCTTACTTAATGTGCAAGATATAAGTAGACTAAAAATGTGCTGGGGAAATTATAAAAATAGGCAATTCCAAAAACTGTACTTAATTGATTACTTTCAGGATTGTTTTTGTGATCAAAATTCCTTAACTGCATTCAACTGTTTTCAGAATTCTGTTCATTATAAGAACATCCCGGTTTGATAGGTGTTGAAACTTAAAAAACTGTCACTGTTTGCACCTGACAGTGCCAGTCCCAAGCCTGGATAGGGAGGAGAACAATGCTAATGATTTTTGTTATCACACAGTGTTGTTGAACTGCATCTACTACTACTACTACTAAGTGTTGAAACTGCTGATTTACTGCCCCGAAATAGACCAAAGATTTTCGGACGACCAAATACACATGCCTTACGTAAATTAACGCACTTTGGTATATTTATTTAGGCTTATCGCCTCATAGTCAAAGTCTTCTTGATCCAACTTGGTGATTCGTTTGCACCAGATAATATTTATTTTCACATCAAAGTAACGTTTATTTGCAATATGCTGATTGATCGTGTTCGTCATCCTGAAGATTCAATTAGCGTCATAGCAAATCTTTCCAAAAATTTTTTATATAAGGCTCCATGTTACAGTAAAATACTTACAGATACTTAACAAAATGAGCGTTTTGAAGAGAAAGCGAGCCTCTTACAAAACTGGTTTCAAGTTGAAAGTTGTGGAGTATGCTGAACTGCATGGAAATTCGAATGCCATGCAAGAGTTTGGTGTCAATTTTATTAGATTTTGCATGTTCTGGAAAATTTACTCGTCACCAAAACATTTTTTAGTCATCACTCGTTTTCAGTTATGGGTTCGACTTATATGCGAGTCGTCGAATTCGGACTCTACTTTTTTCAAATAATTACACTTCAACTTATACTCAAATCGACTTATACTCGAGTATATAAGATATATATAAATTAGAGTCTAACTCTTAGTGGTGGAATAAGGTCATTCCAGGTAGATGGACCATGACAGCACCAGGCATGGATGGAATATGTCCAGAGAACAAATAGGGTACAGCATCTGGGTGCATGCCAGGAATAAGCACAATGATAAACTATTAAAAATGAGATAGATACTTGAAAACTAGAAGAACATGGCCAGAATACCGTTTTCAACTTCAAAGACTGAAAACAAGCATTCAACAGCATAATGGCATGATGGAATGTGGACAATGATGGAAATTGTAGGAATACCAGAGAAAATGATCAAACTTCTACAAGATATGTATTTCAAAATTATAAAATGCCATAAATGTAGATAAAAAGATCACAGAAGATGCAATATCACTTAGCCTTAACAACTCTGAGGCAGAAATTAAATTAAAGGATGGGTTGATGAATAATCTCAATTTACTATAATCGAGCCAGAAACAGATTGATGAAGCCAGTAGAAGTTATAGCCTAACCATCAATGCAGGGGAAACTAACACAATGGTGATTAAAAAGATCAAAGAGACACCAATAACCATCATATCCAAGGAGAAGCTATTGAACAAGTTGAACTATTTGTATATCGAAGAGGGCAGCATCAAAAAAGCCATACCTATGAGAATTGAATGCAATTCACAAGTATTTTGAAGAATGAACAGAATATGGAGAAAGAGGGAATTAACAGTCAAACCCTAGACAGGAGACGATGATACAACTTTTTTCTGATTACAGTTCGAAATGTTGAACAATGTGAAAGCAAGGTGAGAAAGGAAATATTACAGCTGGAATATTGCTTGTGGAAGATAAGAATTTAAAGATTTCAGAGAATAAGAGATGACAATCAATAGGTATCCATACAGCTCTGCTGGACAAAGTCATATAGTAAAGACTTCTAGGTCGTGGACATGTCCAGAGAATGCTAGTTGACTCATTCCAACACATTACACTACATGCATGATTCAAAGAGAACGAAATAAAGGCAGATTGATATGAAATGAAGACACAGCTTCACTTGTACTAACACTCATTGAAGCAAAAGACTTGACATTGACTGAGTACAATCATTTATTGGTATTCACCACCACCAAATAACTGGTGGCAATGATGATGGTGATGATGATGATGATAATGACGACGATGATGATATTTATTTCCAGATATTGCTAAGAGATATTTCCAGGTTGGCAATGAAGAAATAAATTATGTTCTAGCATTATTTTGACAAAATTGCATACATTACACTGTTTAACAACATTAAAAAACTATTTTTTCAGGAAATTTGCTCAGCAGAAAATGTTACTAATATCCTACACGGTTCAATGCTGGTTATCAAAAAGGCACAACCAACTGACTCTTCCAGATATCAGATTACTGTCAGAAACAAATACGGAACTGATAGTATGCAAATAGATGTCCTTGTTGTTGGTAGGACAATCTGATTTCTCTACAAAGCGTAATTCAGTCTGTTTTAATTCAGGTTTCTTCTACATTCATGTTTTCATGTTTCATGTTTAATATAATATCAGGTCTATCACAGCACAGTAGTAAAGGTTGAGCATGCAATGGCTCAACCTTCACTACATGAACATCTCCACGGATCCGTGTTTGCTTTCTGCCCGTTTGGGTCTACTCCCTGCTGCATTGATCTCCATAACACATGAACTTCAATCAATGCTTAAATCGGAACCCTATGATTATCTCTTGATTTCAGCAAGGATTTTGATATGGTTAGATACTAACACCCTGCAGATAAATTAGCAGCACAGCCCATTCCAGATGTCTTGTATGATTGGGTCCTTGCTCTCTTGCATGAGTGTCAGCGCTGCACTAAATATGGTGGTGAAATCTCTCCCCTCTGTAACATTAATGCAAGCATAGTACAAGGTTCTGGATTAGGACCCATGCACTCTGATGTTGCCATTTCCAACCTTAAACCTAAACCTAATGGCAATCATCTCCCAAAATATGCCGATGACAGTTATTTGTTGATTCCCACTTCCTGCATTGACAGCACTGTATCTAAACTTGACCTTATCTCGACATGGGCTAGCATTAGAAATCTGAAATTAAACAATGCTGAATCCAGAGTTGTTACACAGCCAAAGTCCAAACTTATTGCTCTGCCTCCTCCCATACCTGGTATTGAAGACGAGTGTGACAGTCATTCGCTATTCTAAGGTTAGCTGTGCGTCTGTCTGGTACTGTGGCTGTGGACCGTGGCATTGAACTTGACGATATACAATGTAGGTTTTGGCACAAATGAAAGAAGCAGTCTTTAATGTCAGTATTGGGAAAGATGCTCTTGACGATGGCCATTTAAAAGTTAATCGTTCGTTGGAACATGGATTGGAGCTACTTTCTAGGTACACAAGTTGAACATAAGCATATATGTGACCTTAATAAATAAGTAAGTAAGTATATTCTTTATTGAACCAACTGCTTATCCTGCTGCTTGTATGACCTCAGGAAGTAGACACTGGGAACTGTTCTATCTGAGATCAATGCATGGACATGTGCTGTGTACAGTTGCATGAACAATAATGGTGCCATTTTGAAGGTCCCATCCATAACTTATTTGGGAATGTGCTTAGCAATTGCAGGTTTACATCTGATTTGGTGATGGTGCTGAGTCCATTAACAGAAAAGCATTTCAATCAGAGACTGTCTCGTACTGGTCTGGAATGACTAGATCTGTAATGTTGGCTGGCGCTGGCCGAGTATTCTCTACAATCTGTCTCTGTTTGTGAAGAGTCAGACGTACAGTTGACATTGCAGATAGTGGGGCTACAATAAAATAGCTCACATTTTTGATGATACTAGATTTTTTCACAGCAAGCTGCATCTGGTGAACGATTATAATCATGTTAATAACCAACAACCAAATTTTTTCAACTGTTATATTTGCTCTGCATTCTGCAGCATTTTGGATGCAATTCCGTTGACTGAGGGTTTGCTTAATGTACACTTAACCTTTGTAATGTAGTCTAGCTGCACACTGATATCAGGCCAATAACCTCCGGTCAGCAACCTCTAGGAAAATTAGCCCCGTGGCCAATGATCTCCGAGGAAAATAACCTCCAGTGAAAACTTCCAGGTCAATAATCTCTCATGCTATGTGTCCTTAGACCAAGATGTCAAAATTAAGGCAAAACCCCCTTGCACGAATGATCAAAGTCATTTCGAGCTGAAGATAGAATATGGCATGACCGCGGATTAACTGTGTGAGGTATATTATACATGAGGATGGAGATTTTGAAGACGATACAAGCATGGATGAGAAACGAGTGACGTTGCTGCATTGTCTGCGTGATGTGGTCTCTGGGACCAAGACACATATTGAGGAGCATCATTGTGGAGAACTGAGTATAGGGGTTGTAGCATCAATGAAGTATGAACTGGATAGAAGGGAGTTGCTGCAGATGAAACAGGAAATGATGAGGACTAGAGTGAGAGTGAAAAGGTAAGCTTCACTGTGACAACGTTTCATCTGTCGAATTTGGCAAAGGTGAGAAAAGCACGCCCTGCCCTGACAAAGGAAGACATTTGCTATCTCATTTTTAGATAGACGTCAGGCAGAACACTGAGTTTGCAAATCACATCAGACACTGGGCACTTCAAGGCTTAAAAAATGGGAGGGAATACTCCTCCATCTCTCTACAAGATTAATGCCCTGTCCTTTAATTTTAAGTCAATAAGTAAATCTTATTATTTTATTTCTTCAGGTTCAAATGTCCGATGTTGTCACTCCTCTTGCTGTTGTGCCTCTTCTTTAAGCTTTCAATACCCCTCTGTCATCATCCATTGCAGCATCATCTTACTTGGTCTTTATTGTGATATTAATGGCTTTGATGAAAACTGCTCTCTGATTGTAGTACTCTTGTTGTTTCTGTTGCATCCTTAGCTCCAATGCCTTTTCTAAACCCAAATTAATCATCTCCTATACCCTCGACTACCGCCGCCTCAGCTTGTATTCTCTTTGCTATTATTCTTATAACGACTTTTGATGCATGGGTGAGAAGGTTAATGGTTTGGTGAGCTTTGCATTATCATTTTATTATAATGTTTATATGATGTATAATTGTATAATATATAATATATGATGAATATTGTATATATTATTTTATGATGGGGAAACATTAGAATGTCCCAAAAAGTAATGGGGCAAAACTACACGTATGCTCTTGCCCCTTAACTTTAGAGTGTTGGGACAAAAGTCCCTGTTGCTTCAGGGAGTCAGTGTCTATGCGTTTAGCTATTACCCCTCGGACTCGAAACTATAGTCTTACTTCTCTAAGAATTCATATCATTACCTACCCTAACTCTGCTTCCTTCTCTCCTTGATCTTGGACTTAAGATCTTTTTGTGTATCTCTGGACAGCCCTTTGACATGATAGAATGCTTGTGAAGAAACTGGTGTCCTATGTTTAGGTTTGAAATATGCTGTAATATTTTTAGAATTTTTTTAGTTTTCAGTTATTCTACTATAAATAACATTTCAGCTTTATTTCGGTTACTTGATTAGTCTGTTTCACCTACATACAGATGAGGCATGAGTAGCAAGGGATAGATAAACCACAATTTGTCAGTTGACCAACTCCTACCAATTCTATAACTCTTGTGATCAGTTAATTTAGCTTTTCATGACTCTGTGTTTGTTAGGGCATTTCAATAACAATGACATTGATGCTGATCTTTCAGTTATTCCAAAAGAAACAGTTTATCAGATTCAGATTCCTGTGGAAGTGTAGTTTTTGTGCTTGCTTGCTGCAGGTGTACCAAGCAGTCCAACAGGCCCATTGATGGTGACAGACATAAGAAAAAATAGTGCAGTTCTTCACTGGAAACCTCCAGAAAATGATGGTGGAAGGCCCATAATGTTAGTATTTTTCAGAAAGCATGTGATGCCATCCTGAAAATAGAAATATATACTATTTTACTTGTCTTGAAGACACATTACCACCTACAACATACCTGTTGATTACTCATTTGTTGCCAAGGCACTGCTTACTGTATACATTTAAAATCCAAAGTTATGGCTTGACATATACATGGATTATATAAAGATGGTCCTTCAGATAATTTCATAGGACTCACTGGACATCGATTTATTTATTTATTTATTACAAAAATTTATAAGGTGCCCCTTCAAGATTCCTACACAGAGGCGCCTCCTGCACTGATCTACATGATGTTAAAGTCAATATGATCAAATAGTCAGACGAACACGAACACACTCGAATAATAGATGACAAGAAGAGTCGCTGTTGGCAAGGTCCTGCAAACACAAGAAACCCAGTCAACAGATTCCCAACTTGAACTGATGGTTGGAATAAAATAACACATGAACTGATGATGATCGAATCAGTCAAGTTAGTATTTTTCAGAAGGCAAAGAAATTGCAACGATGGGTAATGTCCCAGATAACCACCCACGGTGGGCCGACGTCGATAACACGTCCAAATACTCATCAGTATCCAATGTCTGACCGATGTCTTGCCGCTCAGCGGGTGCTCAGATATCCGGCGAGTTTTTCAGACATCGGCCCGACGTCGTTTTTCTATGTCAATCCGACGTCTCTAATTCACATCGGTCTGCCATCATTTTCCGACATCGGGCCGACATCCCTATTTGACGTCGACCCAACATCAAATCAACGTCCCTACTTGGTCGGTTTGATGTGTTAATTGTTTTGCTGCTTTTATGACATCCTTGGCATGGCGATTACTTCTTGGGTCTGCTCTGCCCTATCTGCGGGAGCTTTGCTGCCATGTTTCAGCTCTGTTTGGCCGTCAGGCTCTTCTTTCTTTCTCTGGTGTTGAGCTTCTGGTGCCCCGGGCAAGCACCTCAAACAAAAGCAGCACTGTGCCTACTCAGTTGTTGGTCCTTTCACCTGAAACACACTCCCCTAGAGATGCGACTGTGATCCAAAGCTCATGAGAAGACTTGTGAAAAGGTAGCTTTTCCAATGCTTGCTCAGCAGAGTTCAGTTTTCTGACTTCTTCTCCACATTAAGTTAGGACAGATATGCTATATTTACATTAGTCATTATACGAAGAAGTAAAAATCAAATCATTTATTTCCAAAATCAGCAGTATTAAGAACTGATCGAATGAGTATTATGATTCCTCTAAGCTGGGTTTTACGGGAGCAATGCAGCCTGATGAAGACATAAAAAACACTTCAATAGTCTGAATAAAACATTCAAAGGAACAAAAACATAAATCTTAACTAAAGACTTGGCAAATATAATTTTGCTAACCAGCTCATTGGTTGCAATGCTGCAGTAGTAATACAGTGGTCTGTTATAGATATATTGTTCTTGTCTTTGACATTTTATAAGTTAATGTATGTATATTTAAAAAAAGTTAAAGATCACACTATAACAGATTAATGTATATTACTGCTATGTGATACAGTGTACATGTATGTGTGCATGTATGTATATATATATCAGAGCACTAGTATAGCACTAATTAAGTAACTAAAAGGGGCGCTTTGGCATGGCTGACAGTTCGCAATGTTCTTTTTATACAATGTTCTTTATCTTAATATATAATTATTGTCAGTTCATATACAATGTTCTTGATCATGACTTGATCACTGATCATGAGCTGAAACTTTTGACACAGCACCGATGGAGAGGCCAGCCTGATATGCAGAGTAAGTGTGGTTGTTTGGAAGTCAAAGACTGCGATGACATATTCGCTCTGATCCATGGCTGTAACCTTCCTGCTTCTTGGCACGTTCTTGTATGCCATGCCTCATTATACAACCAACAGAAATAGAAATCACTACAGCATGTAAGAGGCAGCTCAAATTAATGAGTGTTAAAAGTTACCATGGCAGAACCCCTTGTTGGGACCATGGTGTAGGATATTTCAGTCAAGTGCTCACTCGTGCTTGGGGAGTATGATCTCATGTCCCCCATTGGTGGGATGCCTTTCCTTACCCTATTCCTATGTTTAGGTTCCCGAGATGGCATTTTGGGTGAATAAGACTAAATGATTCCGCTGTTGCAAGCAGATCATTTAGTATTTCATTTCAATCTCAAGAACTTGTGTCAATAAAATGTGAACTTAAATGCAAATGCTAGCCTGTTATAACCAAAAGCATAATAACTGGCTATTACCCTTAATGGAGCAAAAGTACACATCTGTCCATGACCAAGATTGTAATGAATAATGAGCCATGAGTTCAGCCATGCTGATGTCGGGAGCACTCCTGAATAGTAGCCTTAACAGCTGCTACATATATTTTTGTAATGAATATTCAGGAATACTGTGCATAAATTAGAGGCATTATTTCAACAGAATTTTGCAATTGGAGACTGACTTCAGTTACCGTCATTGTAACAAAAACGCACAGACAAACATGATAACTCTCTAAAACATACTACTATAGGGTTGGTAAATATACAGCAAATAATGCCCACCAGCTGCTGTCTGTCCTCTGACGAACACAACAGTTTTCTTTCAAGCACAGCCAGTTGGTTGAACGTCTGAAGCGGCAATGATACACCCTCTGACAACTTAGGAGTAGAAGGAACCGCTCTGGCAACTGCTGGATGCCCCTTCAGCAACTCATCGATGATGTATTGATTCTGCTGCTGAACGGCTTTCATCTCGTATTTCATCTCCGCAGTAAGAGTTATTAACTTTTTACCTGAACAAGAAGCACAAAGAAATACATTTTATAGTGATCAAAACAAAACATTCTTGGCAAAATAAGAATCATAAATAAAACACAAAAATAAAACACAATTTTTAGTCAAAAACACAATTGCAGTTGCAGATCTTTCTCAACATGCTTTGCTGAATGAATATCGTGGATGACCTCGCATGTGTTGTTTCACCATTTATTGCAGTTTAAAGCCAAAAAATTGCTGTATACAAAATTGTAAGCCTAACTAATATTGACTTGGCCAAGCCAGTATAATTTAGATGGCCTGCAAGAGAGGCAAACACAACCTTGATTGCATAGAACAAAAGGCTGCCCTGTGTCTGAATGTCAGATACTTTATTTGCTTTGAGCTTTTTCGTTTCGTCACAAGAGTCGTAAAATGCCCGGATCTATTGCCCAGATCAACTGTGGGAAGTGGTAGTGGAACATCTATCCGATGAACATCTCATATCATGGCCATGCTTTGCCTTGCCACCTATGATGAATTAATTCTTGTTAATTCTACTTAATAACATTATGATCTACACATTTACACCATTTCAAAAGTCGCTGCATGTAGTTACCCGTTTCCTCAGTCATTGGGTGGTGATTGCTAGATGTAGCCGTACCACTGTGAACAATTGAAGTAGATGGCTGTGAAGAGTCCAAAGTAGTCCTGACAAGTAGCAGGAGTTGACTGTTGAGGATGGGATGGGATAAGCAGATCAGTAGCTGATTGGATAGACAGAGCAATGTCTGACTGCTGATGTTTGTGAGCCAGCAAAGCAATAGAATTTTGTTTGGTTATTAATATTGCCATTCGATGGAGGGGTTGGTGGAGAGAACAAAACGCTGCCCTGTGTCTGAATGTCAGATACTTTATGTGCTTTGAGCTTTTTCGTTTCGTCACAAGAGTTGTCTGAGTAGTACTGGCGTTTCCGACGCTCTTGTGATCTTTGTCGCTCAGCATCAGTATCCTGGCTCTCAAGGTCGGATGTAAACTGAACCTCTTCTGATTTCTTACATGCAGTCTTAAAATCAACTGTCAAAGATTCAGAATGTCTCAATTAGTTCTACTATGCACTGATAAACAGATGGTCCCAGGACCTAGGACACAGGGGCCACCAGGGTCAAATGCCCCAGGCCTCACTTGCTAAAGGGCCTCGGAATTACGGAGTTATTTATTGAAATGCGGAATTCAGGATTTATTCATTGAAATGTAGCGCTATACAAATTCTAATTATTTGTAGTGCTATATAAAAATTCTTATTAAAACTTTAAAAAATTATATCACAAGATTAATTATGTTTGACTGAAAAAGGCCTTGAATCTGAGTTGTGGCCCTGGGCCTCCAAATCCTGTCCTAGGCTCTGGATGGTCCTGAAACACCCGGTACCGAAAGGAAACGAGAGGATTGGCTATTGCGGACTTGATTTGGCATAGCGCCGGTGAATAAGCTGGTCTCCCTGACGTGGCTTTCGTGTTTGCTGACAAATTTTTTAGGATTTACATTACATTTTACATTACAAGATGAACAGCATTTTGGAGGGCAATGGCGCTGTGGAATATCAGAAAAATAATTATTATTCTGCAATTTAGTTAAATGTTTGGATGTAGACAAAATTATTTACAACATAACTTCAAACATCTTGCTTTAGAAGTGGTCCAATCTTTCTGAGGCTCTGCACACTCCTTCAAATATTTGGTCATTTTTTGTGGTTCAAAACGGAGGCCAGTAGTAGTGGGTTTTTGTTGGCTTAAGCCAATTGCAGGGCACAGCTTCCACATACTCTGAACCACCAACTTCACTTGGAGGAAATGATAACACCGCATAACGATGCTCCATTATCTAAGAAAAAAACCACTTCTCAAAAGAGCATATCAAGGATTATAAACACACAAAATTAACCAATTATATCGTAAGATTCTAAAATAAGTTGCAAGAGCATGTTATTACTCTTTCTGAGTCTCTTCCTTCAGCCATCTCCTTGCTCAAATCCTTTCTCCATTCTTGAGGTTTCACACTGGGAGCACTACTGAATGGCCACTGGTAAATTGGCTAATACAATACAATGTCATCGTGAATCTGCTAAATAAAACATTAAAACAACTTCTAGGAGTGACATAATAAGAAATTCAAACAATTCCTTGCAAACATGCCTATTAGAAATATAACCAAGTGAAATGATTTGGCAAACACGGTGGCAGGCTACAAATAAGTTCATAACTATGCAGTGCTTAGTTAAAGAAACAAATAAATGCTGATATATACACACGGTGGCATGTCTTGGGGGAGATATTAAGGTCTTACGCTCAAGCACACGACAAAGATATTTCGATAATGTAAAATTATAATTAACACCCAGAAGAAAAGAAAAGATGCAGCCTTGTACAAGAGTCTTACATTCATGTCACTCCAGACGCCTAAAGCCTTAGTTATCTATCCAAAACATGGAACCGAGAGCAGAAAATAAGCTAGCTATTTTTGCTCAACTTAAATAATGTGACGGAACTGTGGACGCTTCGCAAATACCAGTCATAACTCGTGTAAAATGCGAAAACAATTACCCAATACCTGTCCCACAGTTCCAGCCACCAAACCATCTATTGGTTTTCTGTAAATGGCAGTGACACTACTGAATTACACTAGGAACACAAACAGAAATGAATAAGCTAGGTCAAGCACAAACTAATAGCCCTAATGACATCCCTACTCTTAACAATGCTAGTATGCCTATCAAGCAGTAAGTAGACTTTTCGTAACTGAATCATACAACAATATATATAATATTAACAAAATTCCACAACTGTCGTGATGCCAGTATCTTCTGAAAAAAATAGACACCTTAAACAAGACTAAACACTATATATATTATAGATTATAAATATATATATATATAAATATTTTCATGTATGCATGCATATAATAAAAATAAAGGCTCATTGTTGGTGCACATGAAGAAGTGGTATTAAAACAAATGAACCCTCTGATTCACTTGGGAAACACGCAAACTTACATAAAATCTGATCAATGTTAATCGTCTTATACAGTCCCGTTAAACCTCCAACCTCCAGAATGTTAAGTTGCTGAGATGGCAATGGATATTCGAAGAAGTTGCCAGCAAGACCAAATTCCTCAGCAGCAATTAAATAGACTGAACCATTGCTGAGAATATTCAGAACTAAACAAGCATTACCATCAGTTGTCATGATGCAATTATCACCATGCTTAATAGATATAAAAAATGTGCACATTTGCAGATTCTTATACTGATGCAGTGCAGTGTAAGGCTGTGGCATAGGACCCATACATGTTCATTCTTTACCACAGACACATTTTCTACTTCAACTTTGTTATTCCAACACTGAGATTTTTCTGACAAACAACTCACTGCCTGCTGAAGAATATTGTTTGGCTTTCTAATGAGCTTCATCAAACATACAAGTGCATTCTCAAAAGGAAACGTAGAGAAGTTATCAATAGCACCATAATTATGTACATCTTCAGCCAAGTGAATCAATGAATGTATATTATACACTAACATTTCCTTACCATCCAAAACTCCAACATTCTTCACAAAAGTTACAATGAGACCAGTTGCATACTCACAATACTCACTGCACAAAATGGGATTGGCAAGCAATGATACACCAACTGACAGCAAAAGAAAGTTTTGATACAATTCCGGTGGTAGAATGTTGAGCAAAACAGCTGGGCCTGTATAAAACAAAAACTGACAGAATTCTGTTGCTTTCCATCTCATTACCGCTTTCGCGCAAACTCACATGGCATATATTTGGCAATAATGATCAAAGAATATGACAATTGTTGAACCTTACGGGCACACAATCGAGTCTTACAAGCCCTTTAAGCCAATAAAGCATTAACCTCCTCATCATAACCAAACGAACAAGATGCATGTAGTCCAGAGGAAAATGTGTCACCTTACCAATAGACAAAGATTTTAATGCAGATGGTCCCAAATGATGTTCGTCATTAACCATTTCATTAAAACGTAGATCTGTTCTCCTCTGCCTGTCAGTTTCTTGAAATGTTACCCATCCCTGCCAATCACCCTCAATCTCACACTTCTCACATCCAAAATATGCATTATGCCCTTTGACATTCTTTAGCAATGCTCTAGCTGGTGCATCACATACAAAACTATATAATGTAACAGTATAGTGAGAGTCATCTAATTGAACCCCATGTTGTAACAAACCTTTCATTTCGTGTACAAAGTCAGAAAAAAATGCTTCAACATTACCAGGCTTTGAATTCCCACAAAATATACCAATGACAAATGGCTCTTGAGAACGTGCATAATTCTTTACCAAACACAGTATAGACCACAGACTTATACTGCTGCTCTTGTACAAAGGCAGACCATCAATATTGAATTGCAGCTGAATTGTGTTCAAATTGCTTAAGTACCCAGATTTTATTAGGCCTGCAATTCCGTTATATATGCCCAAATGCACATATTGCCCACCACCTTCTAGTTCTATGATACTGTGCAATCTTGGTGTGCTCAGCAGACTTCTAGCATCAATGGGGAAATCAGGATGGAGTGGCTATACTATTTTCAATAAACCTGTAACTGCAATCAGAGGTATACCAGATTGTGTTACCCACAGTACTAATTGAGACCTCAAATTTTCATCTGTAGGCTCAATAACATCAGTAGGTGATTGTTCACTTTCAAACTCAGAGGGTGAAACTATGTCACAACTGAAGATCTCGAAATTCTCAGAGGTAACCATTTCATCACTCTCCATTGATGACACATGTCCCCCCCGTGTCATATGACTTATCAAAACACTCATTGCCATGCAGAAAGGAGGCAACATCTTCTCTGATTCTATGGTGCAATGTCCAATAAGATGTTTTTGCTACCTTATCAGAAGTTCTCCTCACAGACTTTGGTGTGTCTTGAATGTTCATTTTGTGAAGTGTATCAATCTGATCTGCAACAATGATAAGCAGGCACAATGCAGAAAGAAGATTGAACTAAAAGAAGTCCTCACACCTGCATGAGTTATGTTCGTCTTCGTCAGAGAAAATGCGCTGCATAATCATTTTAACAAACGAAATTTTTTTTAACCCATATTCAACTATATGAAAATCATTGTAATAATTGTAAAATTACTCAGGTGTGTGCACGAATATGTACCCAATTAGGCCCCTACAATTATTCTGCACGGGTCAGAGGTCATAAGCAATCAAGGGCATGATAAGCAGGCACAATGCAGAAAGTGTTACAAATGGTAGCAGAAAGTATAACAAGTGCAAGATGGCCAACATACACGTGCACTGTGCAGTAGCCTAATATACGTTACCAAAACCTTTCCGATATGTGATTTAAACTTATCTGAGACTATTATGCAAAGGATATACAATCTAAATAATGAACGATATGGCTAGTTAGGCCTCATGTAAGGCTGCTAATCATGTAGTTATAAATTGTTAGTAAATGGCATTTATATAGGCAGGTCTTACTGCATCCAGCGTAAATTCACAAAAGACCGACCGCGGTTCGTGAGGCAGTATCAATTTACAAAGACCGAGCAGCCCGCAGATTATTGGCCATCGCGCGGTCATGTAATCTAACTCAAGCTTCGAGATGTCTAACCCCCGTTGAACTCTTACAGCTCATTGTCAGCTCGTCAGATTGAGAGAGAAATCGACCAGATGCCAACTGTCGGCGAGATTTTGATAAAAAACTCGTCGGGATGACGTCGGCCCAACGTGTAACATTATTACTTGTTCCTGAGTCTCAATTCTTAGTTGTAATTAGGTAATAAATAGCAACTTCCCTGCTGCATTCTATATATTTGATGACCAAATCTTGGATGAATACAACAGTGAACACTTTAATGCAACATTACTTGGTATTACAACAGTATTTGGGCAACCATTGAGTGTAGTTGGTGGAATCTACATTTTTCTGTTTGAGTTCTTCCTTTCATGCCTATTGATGTGAACTTTGTTGGGTGTAAAATTTGTAAGCTTTTTGCGATCAATAAAGTGACTGCATACTACTAAGAGTATGAGCAGGGTGTTATGAGAGAGTGCACGTGTCATCCAGCCATCTTGGTAGATTTTATCGGCTGTTGTCATTATTTGCATCGAAATGCGGAATTTACTCTGATGCTTCAAATATATGGAGCATTTTAATGCTAGGTTTGTGTACCGGAATGATTTGTTGGTTTATGCGTCTGAGAGGCATTTTGTTCGCAAGTTGCCATGACCATGTGACTGCATCAGACCATCTCTTCGGATGTATGCGGTCGGGTCTCACAATGCGGCCATATATGTAGCCGAGTGTTACCCCTCGGTGGAGGACAAGCGATATGACCATTGGAGTGACCTTGGCCGATGGTCACTGGTGGCTATTCAATCTATGGACCAAGACACGATGAATGCCTTTTCTACGTCCTTTTACATCGACGATTATCCAGACACGCATCATGTTCCACAAGCGAGAGACTACTCGTTCGCAACGTCCTGTGTCTGCTATTGGCATTGACAGTTGTCGCTCTACGCAACTTGGCCCAGAGACTCTGAACATCCGTGCCATCTGCTAGCCGTCGACAGGAATTGGTTGGTACTTGGTTGGTTCCACGCATGTGCGTGGGCCCACCACTGATGACTTTTTTCAGCTTACTGTGCATTGTTTTGCTAATAGATACATATTTACTTCTTGACCATGACATTTAACATCATTAAGGCCAGCCCAAAGAGTGCCTCTCAGTAGATATCTTGAAGGGGTGCTATTTAAATGTTTGATTACATTATATTACATTACATGTAATCATCGGTAATCATTACATCGGTGGACTAAAGTAGCGGTTCCCAACCGGTGGTATGCGTACCCCTAGGGGTACGCCAGCTGTTGCCAAGGGGTACGCAAGAAAAGATCAGAAATCCATGTTCCGAGGTTGCATTGCCAGCTGAATTATGCTGCCGAGGTAAACGATCAATTCAATGAGCTTTCATGTGATGGTCGATTGAGGAGTGAATACAACAAGAACTTGCTGAGTGATTTTTGGCTTAAAAGAAGAGCAGAGTATGGATTAATTTCTGACAGAGCTGTGAAATTTTTGATTCCTTCTGTACGTAATATCGGTTCTACGTCTTTTGATCCCCCGTCAGTTGATCCCCCGTCAGTTGATCCCCATCTGTTGATCTCCATCAATTGATCCCCTGGTCAATTGATCTCCTCGTCAATTGATCCCCTACCTATTGAACCCAGCTCAATTAATACACCCTTCTCCATTTATTAAAAAAATGACGTAACAGAGCACGAAATTTTAAAATGATAAGAAATTACAAAAGCGTAATTGAGAGTCATAATATGATTAATTTATAAACATAAAGTCCTAGGCGTAAGTGTCTATGCATGAGATAAATGAGCCATTGCTTGGTGATATTACAGAATCTCCGACCGGCCGTAAGCGTTTACAGCGCTGTTGACACGAGCCTCAAGCAAGCGTTTCATTGCCTGATGTTCCATACTGATAACTCCGTGTAGAAATATAGAGTCCGTCCTGGATGAGTAACACGAAGCCTAGACAAGTGACATGAACCCTGGGCATTACTTGGTTATTTTCCAATTCTGTAAAATCAATCTTTTGTTTGCTAATGGTCTCAGCTACAAATCTGAAACGCGCAGGCTAGGGAGTCATTTAGGACGAATAGGCAGAGGATCAATTGACGTTGGGATCAACTGACGGGATCAACTGACGGGGGATCAATTGACGCTATACCGTAATATCTAATTGAAACTGGATTCTCTGCGATGCTTGCAATAAAAAACAAATACAGATCGAAGCTTGAGCTTGAGCCAGACTTACGTCTAAATTGACATTAATATAGCCGGATATTATACAATTGTGCAAATCTAAGCAGGCCAGGGGTGTAACAAGCGGGGGGCAGAGGGGGCACTTGCCCCCCAGTTTCAAAATTGGAGGGGCAAAGTCCCCCAGTTTTAGTGCTCAGTGCTCCCCATGTGCCCACCAAATCGGTTCTTTTTTATGTTTATCCAATGGCTTTTTAAGATTACCTTTGTTAAAATAATTTGTGCCCCCCCATTTTTCAAATATTTTTTTACCTTGGGGTACAATAAAAATAAAGGTTGGGAACCGCTGGATTAAAGTGTTCCCTTACCTAGAGATTTCAAAAATAGTCTGAAAGACTAAGATCCACTGTCCAGTCTCCATAATGAATTTGGTGGCATTTGGATATTTAGACTTTACACTCTCAGGAAATGAAAGTTGGTGATTGGTGAATGTAACCAAATGCCATGACTGCTTCTGTTGGCTGTGATCATGTCTCATTTTCAATAGAGCGCATGCCAGGAACTCTGACATTTGTTCAAGTTGATAATGTGTTTTGTGTTTGTCATGTTCCCATGCCAGTGCGGTCTCTCACTTGTTTGCTTGTTATTATGTAAGTTCTACCAGGGTTCTTCCTAAATATGAATATATATTCTGAATAAAATTCTGCTGAACAGCTGCTTCTACTTTTCTAATGGATTTTTCAAACTACTGAAGGAAGGACCTGCTCTCTGTCGTACCATTCTGAGGTTGAGTGAATTTTAAATATTACCTTAGAACCGTGTAGCTTTCAAAGAAAGAAAGACAAGTAAGCCGACCAGCCGAGATTGGAATTTTTTCATTACATAGATCTATTAACAGTTCAGAAGAAAGCGTTGAAAAATGATGTAATACTATCTGTAGTTAGAACGACTTGCATCAAACAGGAGAAATGCATTTTTGAGAAAAAACTTATTTTCATCATGACCTGTGTGCACACGCACACTCATGCAGCTTATAGAGAACATTGTCTGTGACATGTCTTTGGTGAGAGCAATATCTTATGTATTGACCTGATGTTGTAATTGCACATTTATATTGCCCACTTCCCGACACAAACCACAGTCGAACAAAATGGTCCTCGAGTGTTTATGGAATAGAGGCGAAGAGAGACTGAGAAGCTGGATTAAAGTGTGGTAGGTTGTTAGGCAGTTAGTTCCAGAAGAATGGCCTACCACAGCAAAGCGAATTGGTGAAACAACCAAGTCATCTTATATTGTGATTGTGGAAGGAAGATACTGATATGAAAAGATCCTTGAGGTAGAGTGGAACACAACCTACAAGAACATTATGCTTGAGCATCAAGATCTTAATAAAATATGATAGAAACATGATATGCTACAGTTTAGGGTAAAAATATGAGATTACTGTCCGGAATGACCCAAAGTGTTTTGACAGTTTCCGATTGCAGAACAACATTGCCAACAATGTCAGTGCTGAAATGAGAAGGGTAAGAGTGCAGGCATTGTTGTGAGCCAAACTTGATTGCCTTAGATTGGCTGGAATTATGGCCTGACCATTGAAGCAAGACTATGTGTGTTACCATTATGGACTAATTGGTTGGTGTCAGAGCAACATAAGGCCGAATATTATCAGCATACTGTTCAACTGAACTCCAAAGTGGTTGGCTATGTGACTGATTGGTGAAGTGACGATCAAGACATAAGAGAGGGATAAGAATAGATCACTGATGGACATCAGCAGTAGAACAAAGAGTTTCAGATCAAGCTGTTCCAATACACACTTGCGAAGACTGGTTACAGGGTTCAGCTAGCCAGTTCATGGCAGTCCCAGAGACACTGAAATTGCTTCTGAATCTAGAAAGTAGTGTGGTCTGGTGGTCAGCAGCTTCAAAAGCAGCACTGAGGTTGAGGCATTCTAAGGAGCACCTTTCCAGTATCAATTGATGAGAAGATGTTGTCCAGTATAAAGGTAAGATCAGTTAAAGTTGTATGGTAAGCTGATTTGTAAGTACTTAAGTTAGCAGTGATGTAACACATTTCTTTTGTTAGTAAGGAGGAGACATTCAGGAATTGTTTACAGGGTCTGAGGTTGGATAAGCCTGTTAAGTCTTATAGGCTAAGAAACCAGGTTATCAGATTTCTAAAGTAAAGGTTTGACTAAGACTGATTTCAAATGTCATAGAAACTAGGGTTGCTAATAATTGGTTTTTAAGGAAAACCAATTATTGGATTTTAAAAACAGATTTTAAACTGATTATCAGTTTTTATTGGTGTGTTAGAGACGTTCGGTCATGACCATGCTGGGATGCTGCATAACCCCGGCTTCGGAGTTCGGGTAAGCCTTGCCATCTCCACTACTAGGCTTGCCGGCCCCGCTATCGAGACCGCACTGCCCTATCTACGTTCTGCCATAGTAGATCTAGTACTGACAGCGTATGCTTGGCCTGGATCAGCTCATCTGAAGGGTCTTATAAATGTGCCCGGTTGTAGGTGCGACCTAATAGGCTACAAGCTCACCAGACATGAATTGGAAGCCTTTCCTTGCCTCAGTCCTCCGACCTCCGACACCCACCATATCACACGAGCCCAGAGGAGACATTTGTCGGCGACAAGGGGTCTCGATGCCTTTCCTTGCCTCAACCCTCCCTCCGACTCCTACCTGTTCACACAAGCCCAGAGGAGACCTATGTCAGTGACAGGAGGTCGTCAGCCCATTTCGGCTTAAGATACTGTACTATGGGTTGGTTCACCAGCATTGCCATCATCGAACTGTGGGAAATTCATGGACCGCGGAGTTGCCAAACACATTGTCGAACCAGTCATTAGTCCTCATTAAAAGAGTAATAGTTACTCTCGCTGTTTACCTGAGCAAATAAATTCGATTATCGTTTTGTCAATAACAGAAACCGATTATCGGTTTTAAAACCGATTACAGGATTTCCGGTTATTGTTTAACATCCCTAATAGAAACTGACTTTGGCAAAAGAATGTTGATGGAATATATTCATACTTACTATATATATTATTATTATTATTACCAACTGACATTCTGTGTGTGTTTGTGATACCCTTTTTGTTGGCGCTTAACTAAACATTATCATGACACAACTGACTTTGAACATAAATATCTGCAAACAGTTTCTTCATAGTTAACTTCCGTATTATGCCTTATGTGTTTCCAATACAAAATGAATTAAATTTTAGGAGCTATACCATTGAGAAAATGAACGCAGGCACAGGTCTTTGGGAACGAGCATCTGGCTGTGTACCATGTGATACAACTCATCTGAAAGTGACGAAATTAGTAGACGGAGTGTGCTACATGTTTCGAATAAAGGCAGAAAACGACCAGGGTTTAAGCCAGCCGCTAGTCTCAGAAACAGAAACCAAAGCAGAAACAACTTTCAGTGAGTGAAGCTCTTTTAGTGTCTACTATTACCGAATGTGTGAAATAGCATTGGAAAAAGAGTTGGAAAAAAGCACATGCTGAATGTGTGGTTCTGAGAAATCGGATGACTTTTGCATTTATTTAGTTGTTTCAACTGTTAAGATGCCTATTAAAATTTTGAAATTTTGTTTCCTTGCTAGTTTTTTTTAGGTTACCATGGTTTTTTTCTGCCAAAAAAATTACTGTGTCATTCTCCACCCATCGGCGATATTTCAGGATCCCAAAGTGCAGCGTGCAGAGCATTCTGTATTGTTGGGCTGTGCAGAATGCTGTAGCTATTGAATTCTATTGAAAATGTAATGTTTTTCTAGCTGTTCCGGATCCACCAAGAAATCCCACTGTTATAGCGGATGATGTCAATCATGTTTGCATCAAGTGGGAAAAACCGACTTATGATGGCGGATCTGTGGTAACCGGTTATCATGTTGAACGCAAGGAACACAGCATCTCCACTTGGACACGACTAAATGATTATCTGATCTATGTATGTTCCGTTAGTTTTGATTATTCCTAAATACTGGAGTTATTTATTTCTGAGATTATTAATCTGTTATTTTCTGAGAGTGTATGCATTATACACTGGGTTGACAATGGAATATAGAACTGCACATTTCACCAGGCCATGTCGGTTGTTCGGTTGCTTTGTCTTTTCAGGAGAGTATTTTGTCTTAATGCAAAATTTGCACATTAATGTCTAACTTGTTACAGTTAACTGTTGCCAAATGTCTTTGCATTCCAACTTTTACTTTGAACAACACCCGACTCAGCAGCTACTCTGACCCCTCTATAAATCTGACATTGACCTCCTCTGGACAACTTTTTTGGACAGCCCCTCGGATTCGATGCAGCGCTCATGAATGAGTTGGTGCCCTATGCTTGTTTTCGACTGATGCTTGAGAAGTTAGGAGTTTATGATTGTGATTATTCTTTGTTTCTGTTACAGATTTATACTCATTGGAAGAGATAAACCTTTTCTAAATGTTACAAGACCTCATGAATTAAACAGATGAAAGAGTTATTAAAATATTTACTGAGATCAGACATCACAGTAATGTTTCCATATTACACTTTTTGTAAAAACCTGTTTGATCAAATAAAGATAGCAGAACCATCATTCTAAATATGCATCATTTGGTTTATAATAAAATTGTGATTCCTCACATATTGCAGATACAGTCAGGCAGACGTATCCCAAAAATTAAAGTTTTATTCTCGAAGCATTCCTTTCAGTCATCTGCTGGTCGGTCTTAGACTGGATACCCATGAACATATTTTAAAAAGAAATTCATCTCGTATATCTTTTAGAATAAGTATACATGGCGGCACAGAATGTCGACGATCATTTGTGGGAAATATCGTCCAGACTTAATAAGTATCTTCTAACTGATTAATGATGCAACATACAAAGTGAGAAAAATATTTTGTTATTGTGATTCAGTTAACTGCCCTTCTAAACAATTAGTATGTGCACAGACAGCATTATTTAACTAGTTAAGAAAATGAATTTTTGCTGTCAGTGGGCCTGCGAATACATGTGATCCAATCTTTTTTAATTAGCTGATCTAAGTTGCAAAAATATTAAATATAAATTCTACCAAGAGTAACTGCTGAAAGTTGTATAGAAGATGATGTCTACAGAATCAATAAAAGTGTTAAAAGCTGTCAAAAAGGAGAGAAATCGTAATACTTCATCAAGTGGAAAGGATATACAAAGAAATTGTAGCTTGTGAACCACAGATATATTCAATTTGTAGTTATGTGCAAGTTCAGTTTGTTCCATATCTTGTGAAATCAAAAGCTTTTACATTACAACATGGCTCATTTTTACTTCATTTTACTATGCTCAGTTCTATGCATTACTATTTTAATTACACTGTCACAAGCTATGCAAATAAATGAATAAAACAGAACCTCATTGTCTGGCAACTTGGAAGTCATTTTG
This sequence comes from Bimastos eiseni, assembly GCA_959347315.1. Classification (NCBI taxonomy): domain Eukaryota; kingdom Metazoa; phylum Annelida; class Clitellata; order Crassiclitellata; family Lumbricidae; genus Bimastos; species Bimastos eiseni. The sequence goes on from OY365811.1 coordinate 19,227,539, forward strand.
GTTTAAATACAATATCAGCATACATGATTACATGCGCTTAGCTTTTGAGTGATGCTGTATACATTTGGAGATTACAATTAAAAAATTCAAGAAGGGTGAAGTCAGAGCTACATATTTTGAGTGATGCTGTATACATTTGGAGATTACAATTAAAAAATTCAAGAAGGGTGAAGTCAGAGCTACATAATTTGTGCAAACTATGGATGTAAATGGCAGACAAATGCACAAGACGATGCGTAAATCTCCCAGCTTATGATGTGCCTGTAAACCTCTTTGATATGATAAATGACCCTGTTCAGGATACTGTCATTTGTTTCAAATGTACTCTGATCTAAAGGTGAAATGTAGTTTAAATACAAATAAACCAGCTTGTCTGGAATGAGGCCAACTGTTAAAAAATGTGCTTATGCACACATGGGGTCAAAGGCACATAACTTCCCATCTGCCTTGTTTGCAATGTTTGGTTTTGGTGGGCATCAGAACCCATCGTTAAATGTTGACAATGCACCTCCTTCTCATTTTAGAATCCTAAATATTGGTTATACGAGTGGAATTATTATTGTGGCATAATATATAATTTCTGCAGCCAAATTAATCTAAGCATTACTTCAATGTTGTTCAGTATTGTATAAGCTTAATATCACAGAAAGAAGCTTTTCTACGAAGAAATGTGAATAACATGTAGCTAAAGCTGGTATTAGCAGACTTTGGTTAGTTGCCTTCTTGAGTTAAATAGCATTTTGATGGTCATTTATTGTGATCAAGACGTTCTAAATGAAAAATATTTTGCTTTCTGTTGTCATTTTTAAGCACACTATAAAACTACCAGTACACACAATTCGTAAAAGTGTGCATGTTTTTCATTAGGACGACAAAATGATAGGTTATAAGAGTTGAATAATTAAGGACACTGAAATGGTAGATTACCATAATGCGTATGACATAAGTTGCTGTGTTTTTGATCATTATACAGTACATATATTTAAAAGTCTCAGAGCATATTCCATAGGAGACACCTCGGCTTCATGTCGTCCATGCAATGGTGACAACATGCATAGAATGTATGAAAACTTGTTATATTTGGTGAAGAAACTGACCCCATCAAAATAGATATAAACTGAAATATAGATATAGACTGAAAATCCAATACAATGTGAATATATGAAAGTAATTGTTACACTTCAGTTTAGACACAGCAAAAGCCCACACGTTTTACAACAATGAATCAGCAGGCTTGCATACGTGATGTAATAGTTCTCTCATCCCATCTTTGAAATGTGTAGTTGCATTGATAGTCTTTGAATCTTGTCTGATTTACAGTATTTTTGATCATAGTGTATTCGTTATATTATTGTTCATGTCTAACATAGAAATTCTGTATCACTTTCTATAGGATACAGAATTTACAGATGATAAGGCGAGGTCCAACAGGCAGTATGAATACCGTATTACTGCTGAGAACGAAGCAGGAGAATCACAATATGGCTACACTAACATTCCAGTCAGAGTAAAGTCTGCAGAAGGTATATTTGGATACATCATCATCATCATTGTCATGATCATCATTGTCATGATCATTATTGTCATAATCATCATTGTCATAATCATCATTGTCATAATCATCATTGTCATAAGTGGCATGCCTCCTCTCTGGAGTGCTGCCATATTCATTGTATTTGACCATTTATAAAGCGCCTCTAGTAGGGTGAGCCGTTCAGAAGCGCTGCCAGTGTGGAAGGCCCCGCGAGAAGAAGTAGGTTTTGAGAAAAGCAAAAGAGGTTGAGAGGCTACCAGATAGAATTTTAGAGCGAACAGATGGTGAAAGTGCATTCCACATAGAGGGACCACTGCTCACCCACTGCACCCACTGCTGTCCAATCCATGCAGGCAGCTATTGCCTCTCTTTGATCCACAAATTGACTCTGGCTAAATCCATCTAAAACGTAATTTATATGGCTTTGCACTAGACAGCAATTGATAAGAATTGACCTGGATGTTCTCTCAACCCGCTTTCCTCTCTTCACCTTTTCCTCCTCTATTCGGAACTTGGGGGTCATTCTTGACCAATAGCTCACCTTCATGAAGCACGTAAATGCCGTCTCTTGCAGCTGCTTCTACCAGCTGCGTCAACTGCGTGTGGTTTCTCGCTCTGTCTTTTGCATTTTTGTCATTTTTTCCTCAATTTTTCAGTTATGTCCATAAAATTTGATACATTGCGTTGTCATGCAAGCCTGAAATGTGTGCAAAATTTCAGCTTTGTAGGTTGAAAAAACCTGAAAAAGAGTTGATAGATGTCCGACGGACCGTCCGTCCGTGACAAACTTTACGCAGGCCAAGTAAATAAAAGAGGGAAAAAGGAATAGGCTGAAGCTGATGAGGGGAAAATGCATTTACTGGCAGAACTTGAAGAGTGTAGGCTAAAGGATAAAAATCCAAATCGAAGCTGACAAAGCAGAACAAAGGAGGAAATGGAAATATCAGAACTTGGGAGCGTGGCATAACATAACATAACAAGGGTTTAAAGTGGTTCAGAAGACGTTTAGTCTGTGTTAAAACCATTGTGGTTTGTCCAGGATAAATTTAATAGCCCAATTTTCCAAGTTTCCTCTTAAAAGCTGCGATAGTGCCCACTGAGACAGTGCCATAATCCGTACCATTCCACAAGTCTACAACTCGTCCCCTGAAGAATTTCTGCCCTAATGTTCCTTTCGGTTTCTTAAACAATTTATACCTGTGTCCCCGAGTTACTTTATTTGGTGCAAATTGAAAAAACCTCCTCTCCGGCTTCACCCCCTCCTTCCCAGTAATAATCTTGTAGGCTTCAATCACGTTTCCTCTGCTCCTCCTTATCTCCAATGTTGTTAATCCACACTTATTCAACCTTTCTTCATAGCTCAAATCTTTGTATCCCCAAATCATTTTTGTAGCTCTTCTTTGCACTTTCTCAAGCTTCTCTATGTCTTGTTTAAGAAGCGGATTCCACACCTGGATGCAGTATTCCAACTGCGGCCTAACCAGTGATTTGTACAACCTTAGCATTGTGTCCTTGTCTCTGGTTACTATTGTCCTTCTTATCATACCCAAAGTTGAGTTTGCCTTCTTTGCCATTTCAGCACATTGCCTAGAAGGTTTTGCACTTTTGTGCATAATCACTCCCAAGTCCCTTTCCTCCTCACTCACTTTCAATGCCTTACCCCACATTTCATAAGAAAACTTGTTGTTTCTCTTCCCCATATGCATCCCTGAGCACTTTTTCAAATTAAAAAGCATCTGCCAGTCATGTGACCACCTGAACATTTTCTTCTTAGATCTTCTTGCTGTTTCTCCCTTTCCTTTTCATCACCAACCAATCTACATAGTTTAGTATCATCCTTAGAAATCTTAGATAAAATCCCATCATCTATGTCATTAACAAAAAGTACGAACAGTAATGGCCCAAGCACTGATCCTTGTGGCACTCCACTTAACACTGATGTCCAGCTAGAATATTTGTTTCCTATGCCCACCTTTTGTCTTCTACCTGATAACCAGCTTTGAATCCATGTTAGTACCTGCCCTCTAATCCCACATGCTTGCAACTTTTTGGACAGTCTTTTGTTAGGTACTTTGTCAAATGACTTGGCAAAATCTAGATAAATTACATCAATCGGCTTTCCCTCGTCTATCCTATCAACTTCGGGCTTGTGGTGCTGTGATACTTACAATTCTCCTCACATTAGTAGACATACAGTTTAAAATATTTAAGCCTTCTGGTTCCTTGTATCTTCTATTTTCATAACTGCAATTTATTTTTTAATGGCTTTTATCTATATTTGTATGACAGTAATCGAGTTAATTTACTGTGCCAACTGCTTTCCCACCATGAACTTTGATGTGTCAGACGCATCAAGTTCATCTCATTTGAGAACAGGAACAAGACCTCGACCGACATTGGCTTCTCATGAGTCCATCAGGACTGTACAACTTACATTACATTATAAGCTTTGAACAATGCCTGTAATCTTTGATTTAGTGTGTAGATACTTTTTAGTGCATAATTGTTTGATATTCTCATGAGGAGCCAACTTACATTGCCAATAGGATGCCCGGATATCTCAAAGACATATTACACTGTGTATGTCCAAAGACGTCGACTGGTAGATCAGAAAACGAGGAAAAGCAAATACAGAAGTAGACATATTACATTATATATTTTATCAGTTATTGTGCTAAAACCACCTGAGCCAAAACGTACTGTGCCAAAACGGCAGTGTTGGGCATGAGACCAAAACCTCGAGTCCGAGACCAAGACCGAGAGGTCCAAGACCAAGACCGAGACCGGGTGGTCCGAAACCAAGACTGAGACCGATGATCCAAGACCAAGACCGATACTCTCTTGTTTTATAAATAATTGAATTTATTTATTAAGATGCTAAAACGGAATAACATGCTTAAAACATTAATTTTATTGCTGAAGAATATTAATCTTAATACTGGTCCAGAAAATAGTTTTACCGTCTTCTCTGAACTCTCTCAGCTCTTGACTTTGACCTGAGAATATCACTCTATAAATTACTTACAGCTTGCAGTAGGTAAACAGTTTAAAACATCTGAACAAGTAGATTAATGTTCCGTTTGACTGATGTAGGCCTACTTGTACCATGGACCTCGGAATTGTAGGTTAACAGTGTCTGCACATGGCCGACCACATAATTATTATATTGTTCCAAAACCTTGACATTTGTGAACGCAAATTTTGTAATGGCTGGCTCTGTTGCAAATGCATTTTTACCCATAATAACATGTAAATATAAATGGTCAGCATGCCATAAATCGATAACAATCGCATAGGACCTAAACATCTGGTGTCTCTAATAATCGAAAATAACCGGCAAATATAAAAAAATTGCTCTGATACGGCAAATGACCAAGAACGCTAATATAAGACGAAGACCAATCCCAAGACGTTCTTGGACGGTCTTGGGATTGGTCTTCGTCTTAAATTTAAGACCAAAACCGACGCATTCGAGACCGAGAGCAAGACCGATGGTTCAAGACCAAGACCGATGCATTCGAGACCAAGACCGCAGTTTTCCGGTATCGAGACCATCTCAAGACCAAGACCGCAGTCTCAGGACCACATCCCTGCAAAACGACCCCAAAATGGCTGTGTCAGAACGTCACATACCGCATTTTATATTAGCCTTAAGACCGTTCTTTTTCAGCCAGTGTTGGGTCGGAAGCGCTTCTGAGTAGTAACCTTGAAGGGTTGCTATAAAAATCTTTGTAATGAATTAATATTTCAAATACAAATTATTCTGAAAGTGTTTCAGATAAAAATACAAAATACATAATTTTTAACATATTTGAAATATAAATGCTTAAACGTATTTGAATTACTATTTAAATTCCCGGCACTCGTTCAATGTAATTAAGGCTTCTTCACGTATGGTTGACCAGATAATTTTAATTGATAGCTATTCTGGTCCAATTTGGTTCTGGGTCTTCTTCATATCATTTTCCAATACTTGGTGTTTGATTCATTTCTGCATCCAGGATTCTGTTGTTGTCCTCATCATTAAACTAATTCTAGGATCATGGAAGAAACCAGGTTGTTTTTTGTTAGAGCTGTACCGAGTGATCTGATAATCGGATTGATCATCAGACATATCGGCGGTATCGGGTATTGACAATGATAATCGGCGCCGATATTAAAAATTACATTTTTATTTTATGATATCATTTTCAGTCTTTATGAGCAAAATGATGACTGCATCATTATTTTCTCAAGCTTATAAATTCATAATTTCCCCTATCCCTCCGCCTCTCAATCGCAGCCTACGTCACTGCATGTTTGCAGTGTTCTTTCTCCAACCTCACCGTTGGAAGTATAGCGGCCTCCTATGCATGACAACTGCAGAGTGAGTCACCGAACCTGTTTAATTACCCTGGGCAGCTATGTCGTCTCTGCTGGCTGCTAACTGGCCACCAGTGGGACCTTGTTGAGACTAGTATTGTAGACCAAAGTGGTAGGTCGTAACTGGGACTGGTGTGGGGGAGGAATGACATGTTTGTTAGAAGTAGAAAGTGATTGCATGTCTGAATATGCTACCAGAGATGTTGAAATCATAATAATCTAAGGTTTACTGAGAATAGTGATGATGATGATAGCCCACAAAGTTGATCTAATTTTACATGGTACGACACAAAAGACCGTTTTCCACATGTACCCATGCCATTTTAGGCCTAGCTGGTTCACCTGGTAAAAGGCTCACCTTACAAAAGAGAAGAAGAGGCCATAATATCAAGGTATAATTGTTAATTTTATTCCGTAATGCATAATAGGCTGTTTTTGGATATTTCTAATTTTGAAAGTAAACCACTAACCATTATTATGGCTGATGCAAGCAGCAACAGTCATATGTGCTACAATAGTAGGCAGTAGCAGTAGGCCAATCTTATGGAACCGGAAATCTTGGAAAACACTATCAACTAATCGGTAATCAGTTTGGTATCGCTACTTTAATTGGTATAGGCAACTTCAATAATCGACAATAATCTGGCAGATTGATAATTATGGCCACATGCGACCTTGAGCTTGATGATCAGGCAATATTGAAAGTCCTTTTTTTTAATTCCTTGCCTTTGAAAACCATATTATAGACCCAAAAGCCATCCCTGAAGCATTCATGGTTCCTGGGAAATGACTTATTGGGCATTTTGGCTATGTGGCCATGACCTCCAAAGTCAAGTGATGCTCAGGCAATATTGAAAGTACATTTTTTGAATGCATTGCCCCTGAAAACCCTATCCTAGACTCCAAACTCATCCCTGTATCATCTGTGGTCCCTGAGAAATGGCAGCATAACCATTCTAATTTTTTTTCATAAAATAATATTTTTTCATGAAATAAATTTAGGACTAACTGACTAACTTATAAGTTATTGATTAATTAAACAAAAACTTAACATTCCATTGAATTTTCTTTAAAATTAAGATGTTAATTTATATATTTAATTTATTTTGGTTGCATTCCCAGGCAGCAACCAAATCAATAATTTTCTCGCTTGAATTGGCTGAACCCACTTTTCGGTAAACATTAGAGTAAAGACGTCGTTGATAACTTCATATTTGAGATGTTATAACAAGGTTTCAAATTTTTTTTTCACAAATAAAGTTATAATAAATACATTGTTATAGCCTAGAGTGCGACGATATGCTATATGAAGGATATTGCTATAGATGCTGCATTGACTATAGATAGTTCTCCGTAGCTGTGCATGGAGCAGGTTAACTACGCTTTGCCTACGGATGGTACTCGCTGCGTCGCTGGCCAGATTTGCCACTACTATTCGGTTCGTACCCGGATCTGGCAAATAGTGTATCCAAATACTCGGATTCGGTACTCTGTGGAAATTGTCTACTCAGTTATACCCTACTTTCCGTCGCTAATACCGCCACGGAATGACAATTACTCCCAGACTATTAGGCTGCCTGGGGTTGTCTCTTATCGACTATGTAAATGTTATTTCCTGTACATATATGTCAATATATATATATATATATATATATGTATATATATATATATATACTCGATGTTTCTGGACATTACAGAGTCAGTTGCAGTGGCATAGCGCCATGGAGCGAAGTGGAGCAATTGCCCCAGGGCGAAAAGGGCTGAGGGGCGCATCCTCGGCCGATGTAAAACTATTTTTTACTATGATTTCGATCGATGGTTACAACGCAAAGGCTTTTCAATTTGTGAATCTATAGATTTACAACTTCACAAGCCTTTGCGTCGTAGTCCGTACACCTGCATCTGACGAATATCGTCATAGCCCATATGCATCTGACGAATGAGTGATAGATTTGCAGTATTTATCACGCCTCAGTTAATAGCAGCCGACGTCCAGCCCGTACATATAAACAAACAACCTTCATTATCAGCATGCACATAATTATGCTTTCACGTTATTATAATTAAGCCATAAAGCGAGAGCTCAAAAAGCTGGTTGACATGATTCCACTCGTTCCGCATAGCATAAATACGTCCTACTTGCACAAATTTTGTCTAAATAGGATGTTGGTCATATTCATGTCAATTGATCGGCTCCATATAAACTCAGTGATTAGCTATGTTTGCTGAAATGAACACATTTTCATCACTTTTCTGTTTGTTGAGTAGAACTTTTTTGAACATTTCTGTTCTTCATCTGTTCATTGGCTTCATGCAATTTCGGTCGATTTTTTTAACCCTCCCCTTTGTCACAAATGATATGACCCCCTCAAATATGACGTAACAAGGCTCTGACCCCCTTAAAAAAATCAGATGTCCAGATTGTAATGCAAATTTTCTTGTAATTATCACAAAAGTAGAATGAAGAAAAATGGAGAAAGTACAATTATTACAATCTAATGCATTCCTCAAGACGAAAGGCTCTGCCAGAATCATTGCAATAATTTTTTAAATGTTTAATAGCAATAACTCGAAGTAATCTCAATTTTATGCCACTCCGCAATGAAGCAAAATGCTTCTTCATGAAATAAATAATGTCCAATTCATACACTCTTAATTTTCTTCATTTTAGTAACTCTTTGTGATTTGTGCGTTTGGGCAGGATAATTGATTCCTGCCTGTGTGTTACAGAATGGCTGCCTCACTTCCAAAACCTCAAAACTGACACGGAGTGTAAAGCAAACAATCCCAAAATTAGGAATGTAATAATCATAATTAGCCTAGTGCTGTTAAATTGTGGTAACAACTGGCCCACTGTTAGTTATGTGAAACTTGTTTAATCGAGAAAAATTTGTAACAAGTTGGGCATTTTGATGTTTGATGTGACATCACATTTTGTCGACCGTCCCTCCTCCCAAAGGCGCATGACGTCATTTATGAACGGAAGGGAAAGGACTCTTTTCTATTACTTCTTCATGAGGCACTGAGAATGGACCTTGCTCAGTGGGAGGGCGTTTGAGTATGGTTTGCTCCAGGGCGCCACAAAGGCAGCTACGCCACTGGTCAGTTGTTATCAAACTCAAGACAGTTACGAAATCTTTGGCTATGGCTATGACAAATAAATCTAAATCCTCAGGCAATTTGGTACCCTAGGCAGTCGTCTATGTAGAGCACCCCACTGCGTTGCATAAGCAGTAAGATATCAGAAAGTATGAGGTCAGGCACACACTGCACAGGGTATATAAAATATTTTTTCCAAATATATAGACGATTCTGGCATGGGAAAATTAATAGGGAAAGAGCGGGAAATTCACTGAGGTGTTAAGAGATTGAATTGTTGTTGTTGGAATTGGAATTAGCCTAAAACTAGTTCTTAGTAACTAATTTATGAATTTCTTTTTGTATCATCATAAATTTTATTACTGAAAACATTACCGTTTTATCATTAAAACTTGACACCCCAACATTTGGCGCCCTAGGCAGCTTCCTATGTCGCCTATGCGTACCAAATTTTCAAGACCAGCGCTGCCACTAACAACTCTTGATGTTGGCTCAGTTTCTCAATAAATGCTATGTTACAGTAGCCTGCATAAACTAATCATGGAAGTGGCATTGCATCTTATTTATAATGCGTATAACATAATAATTCCATGTCCATGTTTCAGTACCATTTGCAAATTAGATGTTTAACGTCATAGTGACATACATGATTGCTGACAGTTTTATTCAACTCCTGTGTAAGCTTACTGTACGTACGTTCCTGACAATGACATGGTGGAATGCACTTGGTGTCTGAGACATCGATGCCTTTTAGGCTAATATGATTCAATTCAGTTTTTTGCAAATAAAGTATGTAAACATGCCGTGTGAATGTGACCGTTTGCAGCTTCATTATTATTATATCATTATTATCTAATCAATCAATCGAGCTAATCTCCTTGAGGATTGAGTTAATCCCTCTTATGGAGGGGTCAGCCACGTGGTCAAACTTGTTCTTGGGTCCGTTGAACAGTTTGGACCAAATATTTGTATAACTGGGTGCCGTTCCTGATGCCAACCCTCTTTCGGATGCGAAACCTAGCCTGGCTTATTTAGAATGGCTGCCTGCAGTGCCTGGGAAGTGGGCTCACCCTGCCGCACAGCCAATACCTGGCACTCTCAGCTGCCGATGTTGGTCCGCGACTGCTTATGATTCACTTGCTTATAACGCAGCTGACCTCTTTATCTAGAGGTCGTTCCACTAACCGCACCTGTGGGCGTCTGTGATAACAGAAGGCCACACAATAGGCCACGCACAGTAGGCCACACAAGTACACATCTGCCACACAAGTAGAGCTCTGCCACACAGAAAAAACGAGCTAGGCGTGGGTCCACTAATCGAACAATCGAATTAATCGAGTTACTCGATTAATCGAGTAACTCGATTAATCGAGTAACTCGATTAATCGAGTTCTATTTTAACCCTAATTTAATCGATTAGTAAAACTCTATTAATCGATTAGTTTGCCCAAGCCTAGCCAGGAGCCAACCCTGATAGACATGGCACAAAAGTGAATTTAGACATTATTATTACAAAATTTATTTCATTTGAAAGGTGCGAAAAGTAACGGCGAAACTAATTTAAGTAGCGTCCTCTTGCGATTAGTATAATACAAACTTGCAGCCGACAAGATCATCTTTTTATTTTAATCTAAACTTGATTTCAACTCACCGGCTAAATATATTTACACTAACTTTAGTTATAAATGTAAAAAAATAATTTTTTCCGAGTCCTTTACTTTTGCAGGTTTATTAGATTAAATTGGCTGCGTTTAGTAGCGGAAGTATCCAGGAGTAGGATTGTCCACACAGTGCCAAGTACCTACAGCCTATATCCGTGTTGCTTAATATTTTAGTTTAGTAGGAATGAAAATATGTAACCGTATCGTATCCGTAATCTGTATGATAAGTTACCAGTTACTAGTCTATTCTAATTACTATGCTTGCTATAGTCCCATCATGATTAAGTGATATTATTTAGGATTTTCTTTTCAATATATAGAGAGAAAGAAACAGATTTTTACTGTTTAATTTTAATTTTATGTGAACTTTATCATTTTCTAGCCTGCTAGACGTTTGGTAACTTTATTGCGAGGCTTGCTTATTTGTTTGCTTTATAAATGGGTTATTTCTTAATTAATACTCTCTTATTCTATTTTCTTATTTTTATATCATTTGATAACGCATTTTAATTAGTTAAACAGTTTTAATTTTGACAGTGCATGATGATGCTGTTACTAACTGCAATGAGCAAGAGAATAATCATAATGTATATAATGAAAAGTCAAAACAGGCATCTTATGCCTATCTCCCCCCTTTTCCATATCAGTCGGAAATGCACAAGAATAAAGTGATAGAAATAATATGGACAGAGGCGGCATTTTATACCTTCGCCCCAGGCGGCACTTTGCAGTTCAGCAGAGATTTTGTTTTAAATTTGAAAGCCATGTGATTCTTTAAAAGCATCTGTGGTTGTGGCATTCTCAAAGCTGTACACAGGCAAAACGTACAGTCTGCATAGTTTGAGATTGGTTTTCAGCAATTTCTGAATCTGAGTTAGAGTCGGTGGCACTTGTTCGCAATACTTTGGCTTCTGAGATAGGTTCCAGGTCCGTAGGCAAAAGGGTGCTAAAGGTGCGAACGCAACCTCCTATTGGAAGGAAGGTCAGCTGTATTTGCCCATATTTGCATTGCCTAATGACCACCGACCAACGAAAACACATATGCTAGACATGAATTGTCCATTTTCGAAGGTTCACTTTCACCATAATGCACCCCTTTTGGAAGGCTGCCTACAGGCTTGGTGTGTATAATCTTCACTGTGACACTTTCGTCAACAGCATTCTGTCTGACTGCACCCTCATGGTTTTTTTTGTACATCATGTTGGGAGCTCATCTGGTCAGGGTCCGATTTGTCAAAAAAGAAGCAGGGGGGGTCGAAAATATAATTATACAAAAATATCTAATAATAATTTCCTAAGACGCAATGAATTTTTTTATTCGCGATTTGCTCCTCGCGTTTCAAACCCCTTGGCTAGTCTGGTTAACACAGAAAAACTAATGGAAATAGCCAACATTTCCAACTTTCCTTATTTTTTTGTCAAGTAATTATATGTTTGAACTTCCACAATAAGTCAAGATTCCGCAATTACTAGCAGTGTGAGACAATGCAAGTATGACAAATTAATACATTTTAATAATGATAATGATAATAATAATAATAATAATAATTAAAGGCATGTTAATATCATGTCAAGCAACCACCATGGAGTCTACAAAACCATTATGTAAAACTTACTTTTTACATTTCCTAATCCCTAATAAAAAAGCGTTTAGGCCTACTATGTTCACATAATTTTAAACTTTCATATAACAAAAAAAAAGCCTTGAGATAGTCATAAATTAAAATACAGTTAACTTGACATATCGGGCAAGTGATCTAGGCCTAGGGCCTACATGTTAAATTACTGTCAACAAAACGTGTTAATAGTCCTACGTGTCGTAATCATAATCTACACACCTTTAGGAACCCATGTGCGGGGCATGAGCTTATTTACGAGCAACAAAATTAGGAAAATCGCCTTCTGTCTACATGTCTTTGTTGAACAATTTTGCATAGGCCTAGTGTTGTAGCAACAGAACACCATGTCGCATTTTAAATTTATTCATAACACGTGTGTAATTAAATTTACTCAAAAGTTTGAATGGTTTCTACAAGTAAATTATGTTACAGTATAGGCTATATGGACTGAGTAACTTACCTTCTAGCATTAGGACATTTGAAGAAAGAAGATATCGTTTGCTGACTGCTAACTCGCTTCATTTCTGTTAAATCCAATGCTGCGGCAAGGCAGAATCACTCAAATGCCCGTTTTGTTATATATATTTTGTATAGGCCTACGGGCGTCCGCAGGAATATTCAATTGATTGTTTGATGCAGCCTACTGACTCACAAAGTGGAGTTCGTAGTATTAAGTTTCACTTTACGACTTACTCCCTCATCGAGGCTTGGGCTAGTTCTGAAGTTAGCTTGGGGATGGGGGAATAGTTGAAATCTGGATGAACATGTGTTTTATCTGGCATATAAGGAAAGAATGTGGTTTCTGAGCGTCGCTACATGCACTTAGTGTCAATTATTTATGTTTATACATTTCCGTGTGTGCATAGCCTATACGTATATATATGTATATATATATATTTATATGTAGTCCTTATACCAGGCGCTTAGCTGGTAATTTGTGAAAAGCAACACGTATGAGCAGGGCCGCTAATTGCCCGTTTTGGCTGAATTCATTCCGTCTCGGCTCAAATCATTCCGTCTCGGCTCAAACCTTTTCTTCACGACTGAAATCATTTCGAAGCCTGACAGTCCATGGCCGGAAAAATCTGTTTCGAGTAATGCCTGTGCACTCAATGAATGTGACGGGGTCGAGTCGACCCCCTTGGGGGTCGATCAGACTTTATTAGCAGAGGGGTCAAGTGATAGAAGCATGGGGGTCCAACCCCCCCCGGCAAATCGTACACTGCATCTGGTTAGTTATTTTAAGAACAGGTGCTATATGAATAGCACTTATAAAATTACAATCTCAACAGAAAGGGGCTTGAATTATAATTGACCTGGGCACACTCGTGGAAGTCTGAATATTGGTTTTAACATAATTCAGTTTGTGTCCAAAGTTACTTGCTAGCTTTCTCTGCCATTTCTTCAGCAAGGGAAGAGCTAACATTCTGCTAGCAATTCAACATCATCATCAAAGTTAGATTTTTGGGGTCTATCTGTACCAGGACTGCATCCAGCATGTCTGTGTGACTGTGTACTATAGTGTAATGTAATCAAGCATTTATAGAGCACCACTTGAATCAGCAGTGCTCTCAATGGGTGTCTGTGCTTCAATGGAACAGGAGAGTCTTAAGGCATCTCCTTAACTGGCAAGGTGAGAGGATCAGTAATTCCAGGCAGTGGGACTGTGGAAGACAGTTCCAAGCTTATGGGCCAACATACGCAACTGGGCTGTAGCAGAGCACATGCGCAGAACATCAAAAAGGCCGCAAGTGGAAGATCACAAGGAGGCCCTTGAAGGTAAAGAGGACACCAAAGTGCGGGAACATCAAAAAGTAGGTTGGGGCCACCTAAACTAGGCAGTTGTGCATAAAGGAAATGGTTTTAAACTATATATGCTGTTGAATAAGGATCCAATGAAGTGAGTCCCAAATAAAGCCAGAAATATTGGCTAAACACTTTGACTGCTTATGGCAACATATCGTCTGAACACATGTGATTAGCCTTGTCACAATATTAGCTAAACTTATAGCAGTTATGGCAGTGATAGCAAATTCTTATGTTATGTTATGTTACAGAGAAGCCAATCTTAGATACAACATGGATCAAGGATATTATGGTCAAAGTTAACCAAGACTTTACATTTCTTGGTCTGATGAGAGGTTTTCCAACACCAGTGGTCACCTGGTATCATAATGGCCAAACACTTGAAAATTCTGAACGCTGCCGGATCAAGGTCTTATTTTTTAATTTATGCAATTTTTTCTGTTTAGTCACCATTTATCTTTCTGTGTAATGTTGCTGGGTTTCATATGTCATGCTTACAGAGCATCTCAAAAGCAACGCTAGTACTACTGTGTACACTGTACAAGTACTGTACATTATAAAGCACTAAAGACAAACACGGATAGGGCAAAATGTTGCTCACTGTGAAATAAAAGCTTATTCCGTTCCACCGTCTGCTGTTCCTCATGGTGAATCAGAGAACAATTAGTCATAGGCAGTGTTTTTTTTCTGGCGGAACATGCCTGGATGGCGTTTCAGTATTTTTTCACTTACTGAAATTAAAAATAGTAGTTATTTCAGTAAGTGAAAAAATAAAAAATTGCTCTGGAATTTGATATAAAACTTTGCAATTTCAATTTTTTACATTCTGAGATATATATGTAAGTGTATATAGACTGATCACTGTGTCCTATAAAGCGTAATTTCTGTCGACAATACTGATGCATTCCAGCACATTTTTTACTAGAAAAAAGCAAAAGGAGTTTTGGTAGGTCGATGAGTAATGAGTTACAGTAGTCAATGCTGGAGCAGATGAAGGCATGAACCGTGGTCGAAAAAAGGGTCAAAGAAACATATCGTCGGATGGCGCGTAGTCGCCGCAAATGATAGAAGCTGGACCAAGAGAGATTAGAGATAATTATGTGCAGAGAAGGATAGAGTACTGTCCAGAGTGACGCCCAGATTGCAGACATTTGTAGAGAAACTAAACTGAGGGAACCGCTTGTATTAAGTAGACATAATGTTGATATCACAAGGGGAAAAATATCCAAGAAGAAATGGACCGATATTTATCAGAGGTGACAAAGTACAGTGGAGACAATGCCTCTAGATTTTGGTCCGAATAAAGGATGATTTATCCAACATTATAGCTTTTCTAGTTGAAGATCTTCTCATATCTCCTGCCTTCCAGGCTAATGTTGAAAGGATCTTTTCTTTATGTAGACCTTTAACAGCAGGTAGACGCAACAGCTAAAATTATTTTGAGAAACGGAACTAGAACAATAACTAAACTGAAATGAACCACAACAAACTGAATAAACACTAAAACAAAAATGATTTCTTGAACGAAAATAACACTGTTGCATGGTGCAACAAAGACCCTTTTTCCGAGTGTACCTGTACCATCATATGGCTGTTGGACCTGGGAGGAGGTTTGCGTGACTGATACGCAGAAGCTGCTGGCATTATTCAATTTATTTATCACCTAGGACATGTTTGATGACATTGTCAAGCGAAAGGACCTTGAAAATTTTGTGTGGGTCCCTCCCCCAGTTTTTTTCGCCCCAACTAATATTTTTGGGTGGTGGTAAATTTCAAAACAACTTTTAGGATAATTTTTAAATAAACAAAAGTATCATTATAGCAAAAAATACTATAAATCAATTTTTCAAAAATAATTCCACACTGTGCAGGAGTTTATAAAAATGTAACTCCACAGGTTAAGAGAACTAAAATTCGGCCATGCCAGGACATGATTTTTGTTAACACTTTTCGTCAAATCAGGCGAGGCAAATTTCCCCTCCCCTTACTCCAAATGACGTACCTGGGCCAGCAGCACATCCAGATTAATGAGCTCTGAAACACAGTCTTAGAAAATTTAAATAGGAAGGTTAAGGCTACTTTCAGAATACTATTAACTGAATCTTTCACCATACGTGCTCTATGAATTTTGGGCTTTTGCTCTTTGACAGCCTTTATTAACTGTAGTGTGCTTGTACTGAACTCATTACCGTTGCTTTTAGTGCTCATTTTTTGATTTAATAGACAACAGATGACAGCATTTCAATAAGAATAAACAAGGCGATAAAGAGCGATTCTGGACAATATACAGTGTGTCTGACTAACTCGGCAGGTTCAGTTCAGACAACTGCTACAGTCAGCATTGTTGGTTAGTTTACTTTTGTTACATCCTGCATATAATATATATATAGTCAGTGCATCAGATTTACACCCCAGACCACTCATAGAATAAGATAACAAAATATTGTTAAATGCTATACATGAGATAAATTAATTAAAGGATCTAGGGTTTTGATTAGCATATCAATATTTAATCTTCAAACTCAAAGCAAAAAGTCTAACCTTCACCAGTGATAAGTCATAACAGACGTCAATGTGCAGAAGATAGTTAAAAGCAGAGCTGGTGGCCTTTATGCAGTCAAGACAGGCAAACAGCAACACGGTTGTTGTCTTAAAGAAACTGAACTAAGAGCTAATTGTGTAATATAAACGTTGATAAACCTCAACTCTTAAATACCCAAAATGAAGCATCTGACAGCCATGCTTAACTAGTCAGCAACAGGCTGAACATGCACATCTACACTGAAGGTCTGTCAGAACTTCCCACAGGAATCGGTGTTCCTCCTATCTATAGAAATAGGACAAACCCACTGTAGCTACTCCCCATTACCTTTGTAGCTGCTTAAAGCTAGCAGCTACCAGTTATTGAAGAAAGCAATACAAGTAGAGATATTTATACAGATCCAAACAGAAGGCATCTAGTAGAATTATCTCATTTATAGAAATATAGGGGAGAACAGGAAAGTAAGGATAAGATAGGATAGGCATGTGTATCACAGGGTATCCCTGCCACCAACGACTGGTTTTTGACCAAGCCTAAAATAGTTCACAAACCCGCAGAGACAAACTTGCTTAAAATCTTAACTATTTGCAAGGTTCCATTGTGCATTGCATTGGACAATGGACACGTTTCAGTACCTTGACACTTTTGTCAATTAAACATTATTTAATTCAGTCAATATGTTCAGTCAATAATCTCAATAAATTTGAACAGAAAAACCTGTCAGAAAATGTTGCTGATTATGCAATAGGTATTTGCCAATATTGCTTAGTCATGTCTAATTTGTTCAAAAATCGTGCACCACCTGATATATCCAAAAGTGAATCCATTCACAGTGTGGCAAAATTTAAATATTCCCTTCTGTAAAATTTTAACACAGGTTCAGGTTGTTAGGAGTGGCTAAGATTCGCCATTTTAAAACAGACAGATCAATGTATTTAACCAACTAAGATTTGGGCTATTGACATTGTTGCTTATTATACCAGTGAAGATTTATAGTTTGTCCAGGCAAAATGCATGGGTTTAACCGGTTAATTTTACGAAATTGGTGTCAATCTGTGGAGATAGGCAGTAAAATTTAATCATTAACATTAAAGGAATTTTACTGTAACCAGGCCATTATTGCATACGAGGATGGAAAATTAGCATAGTGAAAGAGTTGCCGTAAATATGAGTCGTCATTGGTGCGGTCTTGATGTTGATCTTGAGTTCATTTAACACGTTGACCGCCAATGGCGAGTTATGAGTAGGGGTGTACATTTTTTGCGGTAAAAAATTGCAAAATTCGCTGTCAAAAACACAGAATTCACGGTGTATTCGCGGTCAAATGTGTAACACTGTAGCGATGTCCCTATTAAAACCCACATTTCTTATGTATTATTAACATTATAATATGCAGTCAATGTTAATTAGTTAAATTAATTCAGAGTTAATTAATGCCAGCCTATAAATATAATGTAAAGGTGCTATAAGATTAAATTAGAGCCCTTAGTAACAGTGTTGTTGGGGAGAACTGGTCGTTTGCAATTTGACATTCAGGAGGCAATGTTAAAAGGTCTGATTTTGGCCATCGGTCGTCTGCTGGGGATTGTACGGCGGAAATGCGTTCGTTATCCGGGCTGCGTGAGTTTGCAATAAGATGTTCAGTATTGCTGGTGCTGAGAAAAAGTCAACACGTAATTCTCAAGTTGCGAACTCTCAAAGAAGTTTTAGGAGTTCGGACAGTTATTTGACCCAGGTTCGTCTAGAACTGCTGAGGGGTGCGAATGGTGTAGTGGTGAACAGTACTGTGATCGTCGAGTAATGATGGATGTATTCTCCGTGTGTAATCAGGAGTTATTTTCATTCTTGAACTATCGGTCATGAGCGGTGGAATGCAGAAACTCTTTTCACGTTAATATAGATGGACTGAGAGATTAATATCAGCATCTATAGTGTGTCTCTTCTGACATACTTGTCAACGGAATCGAGGCTACGCAAGTATCACATTAAGTCCAATTCATCATTCGGACGTGACGAGTGCGAGTGGAGGACGGCACAGAAGCATTTGAGGTGAAGAGGCTAGAGGCCACAATCATCCGAGAAGAAGCAATCGACAGAATTCATACAAAGAAAGAATCCAAATGAACACTACAGAAATACACTGCAGATCTGCTCCATTCCCGTGGGAGGTAGATATCTGACTTAAGAAGCGCTATTAGCTAATCTAGGCTGGCTAGGTAGTCATAAGTTAGATTAGTTCATAATCAATCTATATCTTAGAATTCTATTTAAATATTTTGCTGATTTTGACTGTTTTTGCAATATAATTGACGATGAAAGTTTGCAGTAGTTATTGATTAATTAATACTCAATTGAACTCATGAATATGTATGTGAAGAGGCGTGATGGCCAAACCAAGGCAGAATAAGTTGAACTGTGTATATGCATCGTTACAAACACAATAAATAGATCACTAACTGAGTATAATCAGCAACCATTCATGCCAATAATGATGGGTGCTGTTGCTGAGATATCTGCTTTGCAAACAGCTGAATGAGCAGGTTGCAATTTTTCCATTTTCGCCTTTCCACTGTTGACATTCTGTGCTTTACGCTTGTGAACGATGCTTATCGAGGCTCTTAGCGCAACTGTCCCTGCGATTAAATTTGATGGGTACATTGCATGTTCTGCAAAATCGCCACTCACCTGAAACGTATTGGCCTTAACGAAATTGTAACTAATGTCTAGGACCTTTGCCTTTACCACATCAAAAACACGAGCTGCACAAAAAAACTGTCAAATTCGCGGCCATTCGCGCCAAAACTTTAAAATTCACGGTAGTATCCAAAATTCGCGAATTTTGCAAATTTCATGATGAGCGCAAAAAATGTACAGCCCTAGTTATTATATGAGCACGGTCTCCTCCCATCAGTGTTTTCAAACTATTTCTCCACGGGCTCAGACATCCATACCTATTGCACCAGAAATTCTCGCCCATACCGCCCTGTTAGAACCCGAACAAACCTACAAAAATTTAGTCTTAAATCTTCAGAAAAAGAGCGATTTTAAGAAAAAGTGAGCCTCCTGGTTTCAAGTTGAAAGTTGTTGAGTATGCATTGAGTTTGTGGCTTCGATTTATATGCAAGTCGTCGATTTTGGACGCTATTTTTGTCAAAAAATAACACTTCGACTTATACGCGAATTGACTTATACGCTAGTATATACGGTAACTAAATCTAGTATTGTAATAATTTTGTTATTATGCCTTGGCGTGCATGGCATAATAGTGCATGCATAACAGTGCATGTATAACAATGCTTGACATAACAGTGCATGTATAACAGTGCATGACATAGCAGTGCATGTATAACAATGCATATATAACCGAGCATGACATAGATCTGCTTCATAAACAGACAACGCCTAACAAAGCCTATTTTATCCATCTATTATATTTATATATACTATGCTATGCTGTGCATGCATAACAGTACATGTATAACAGTGCATGACATAGCGGTGCTTGTATAACAGTGCATGTATAACAGTGCATGACATAGCGGTGCATGTATAACAGTGCATGACATAGTGGTGCATGTATAACAGTGCATGTATAACAGTGCATGACATAGCGGTGCTTGTATAACAGTGCATGTATAACAGTGCATGACATAACGGTGCATGTATAACAGTGCATGTATAACAGTGCATGACATAGCGGTGCATGTATAACAGTGCATGACATAACAGTGCATGTATAACAGTGCTTGACATAACAGGGCATGTATAACAGTGCATGACATAACAGTGCATGTATAACAGTGCATGACATAACAGTGCGTGTATAACAGTGCATGACATAACAGTGCATGTATAACAGTGCATGACATAGCAGTGCATGTATAATAGTGCATGTATAACAGTGCATGACATAGCAGTGCATGTATAATAGTGCATGTATAACAGTGCATGACATAGCAGTGCATGTATAATAGTGCATGTATAACAGTGCATGACATAGCAGTGCATGTATAACAGTGCATGTATAACAGTGCATGACATAACAGTGCATGGCAGCAGTGCATGTATAACAGTGCATGACATAGCAATGCATGTATATAACAGTGCATGACATAACAGTGCATGACAGTGCATAACAGTGCATGCAGTGTATCAGTGTAGCAGTGTATCTCAGTTCATTCAGTGCATATTTATATAAAAAAATGAAGAAGAAAATTTGCTGTTTATTTGTCAAATTTTGGTGGCATATTGATAGAAAACATGGTGGCTGGCAATGCGTTAAGCATCGGTCCTTGGCTTCAAAGCCAAAGTATCTTTGTTTTTGATGACATGCCTGTGGGTGTAGTTTTTGTTAAACGTCAGTTGAGTTACTTTGGTTCTATAACTCGCCATTAAGTTATAAAGTAATAAGTAAGTTATAAAGTAAAGTGAAGTTAGAGCATAGAGTCAGATTTTTCTACAGACTATTGCAAATTAACTGCCGTGGCTGAAGAAAAGAGCATTCAAAAGAACTTGGGCTCATTGTTTGACAATTGTATCTGTCGGTGATTTAGAGCGAGGTTCTCAACCTGTGGCCCGCGGACCTGCCAACTGCCTGATGGTCTGCGAGCAGGAGCATAAAAGGCTCCAATAAAATTTAGTACTTTTTCGAATAATAATATTTTTTATGAAATATGACAGATCAGGAAAATAATTTTTGTTATCAATAAGCATCATTTTTGTCATTAAAGGACTTCAATTTCAATTTGTTGTTTTGAAATAAAAAACCTATTTTATCCTATATGCTTACATAAATTCAAAACGAACATTTTTTTAGCTATTGTTTGAGTTTATGGTTTGAACATTTGTTTAAATTAATAGTAAATAAGTAAAATACTTATAATTATTGTCATCAAATTTATTGTACCGAAGTTGTAGTTCCATTGTTCTTATAACATAGTTATATATTTATTATAGGGTGACACAAAAGTTCGTTCACCGTTTTCAAAATGAGTTGTCTCAATAAGAGCTTGATATTTTTATGAAATTTTGTCAGTGTGTACACATGTCAAATGGAAGATATTGGCACAAATTTGATTATGATCTGGTCAGTAGTTGCCGTTATATATTCAAAAATTGAAGTTTCTTGGAAAAACTGCTGTGCGATACAGTTTGTTCATCACGCTATCACTGTAAGCAAAATCTTTGGCTAAGTAGACCATTACTCAATATTGTAGCCTAGATCCGACAGATGTAGACCATTAGCGTACAGTATTTCCGCTCTGCTTAATGACTCTACACGGCATAGACTGGACCATTTCCCAAAGATCTACCGATGTCCACGCTCGTTGGAGGCGATGTTCGCGCTGATCAATGTTCATTGGCTCAAGAGTTTTATAATTGCTGGAGACTAAATACTCCACAAGTTCTCAATAGAGAGAGGTAAGAGGAATTAGGGGGCCAATCCTTCGACTTCATGTGTTACGTTTGATTATCGTCTAGCCATTTCGTCATCACAACGGATGTATGCTGAAATACTCCAAGATTATAGTCAACAAATAACTTTTTTTTAAAGTACAGTGTCGATGCTCCTATTTTTATTCAATTAAGCAGCATGAATAATAGTGACGTCATATCCATGGCACGAGCCAAAATGCACCTTGCACGTCCGACGTAATTTCACGGGCGTTTGACTTAAAATTTTCAGGGATATATAATATGTGAGTCCTGTACACACTGGGAGTATATTTTAGAGATGTCAATCATTTGACCGAGATATTCAAGTTTGAAAACGGTGAACGAACTTTTGTGTCACCCTATATAATATTACAAAATTACATTTTATACAATAATAATAATAGTACGTGTGGCGCTATAATAATAATAATAATAATAATAACAGCACGTGTGGCAAAATTTCAGTGGTGGTCCACGAACTAGACCAGAGGTCCCAAAAGTGCGACCCCCGGGCCGCATGGGCCCTCAAGCACACCTAATGCGGCTCCCATTCGAATGTTCGAATTTTGAAAAATAAATAAACTTATGTCCAATTTGACAAACGCATTTTAATTTTAATATTTATTTTGGCCGCATTTAACAGTTTGGCAGTTCAATGGTTCAGCCGAGGTAAAACACTACAACGTCTTTTTAATATCAGAAGCGAACTCGCTGAATTTCTGAATAAAAAAAATAAAAATAAACAGAATTGAAGGATAATGAACAAAACTGCTTAACTCTACTACAAAATGTTGGATGGCTGTGCAATTTAGCATTTGTAGTGGTCGTCACTTCACTTTTGAACGAACTTAATCTGAAACTGCAATGGTGTGGAAAGTTTATTAGGCCTACTATAGGCCCTACTTTAGTAGACATTGTGAAATCGTTTGCAAGAAAGCTATCCTTATTGCAAAAACTACAGAAGGACGGAAATTTGGCTCATTTGTACAGAGATATCAAACAAAAACGAACATCTGTTTGAACTTTTGCGTCCTGACAAATATTTTGAGATCATTGGCAGTCTGTCATCTGAATCTGTCCAACGTTTCTTTGACTTCAGATTGCGCGAACATTTTTAGTTTAACGTTCAAGCACTTTA
Organism: Bimastos eiseni; assembly: GCA_959347315.1. Classification (NCBI taxonomy): domain Eukaryota; kingdom Metazoa; phylum Annelida; class Clitellata; order Crassiclitellata; family Lumbricidae; genus Bimastos; species Bimastos eiseni. The sequence continues at coordinate 19,250,736 of OY365811.1, forward strand.
CTACTGTTAACTTTGCCGTTTTGCAGAATCCGTTTACTTGTGAGCTAATGGTGGCGCCAATTGATCTGCATTTAGAACTGATCGACTTGCAGGAAAGTTCAAAGGAGTGCACTTCATTTCATGCACTAAGCTTGATAACATTTTATCTAAGCCAACCGGTTTCGGCTTATCCGACTATTGCAGACCTTGCAGAAACAAGTCGCACACCCTTTGACTTTATCCAACTTTTTGACAAAATGCTTGCAACAATAAGCATCGAACCTCGATTTGGTAATAACCTACTTGCTGGGAAGGCTCAACTTCCCAAATCGCATGACGTTCATCCCAAGAAATGAATTTAATTTTGACACATATTATAAGTTAAATTCTAAAAACATTCACTTTTAACTATATTATAAATGAATTGACCAATAACATTTTATATATAAATACATATATAAGCATAAATACATGCATAAATACATATAAAAGCATATATATATGTTTGAATAAAATAAATAAAATAAATACTTAATGAGTTACGAAATTCTTATACATTTTTAGTTTAACATTCAAGCACTTCACTACTGTTAACTTAATTTTATTAAATGCATATAAGTGAGCCTAATACTTATAGACCTTATAATTAAAAACTAAGCCTGAAAAGACTTTTGCACTTCCATGGTAACCCGGCGGCCCGCAAGCTATCACCGTGTCACTAAAGTGGCCCTCGGTATCGAAAACTTTGGGGACCCCTGAATTAGACAAATAATTCATAAGTGGTCCTTGAGACTCAAAAGTTTGAGAATTGCTGGTTTAGAGAAACTGGACTCTTTAGCTCTGTCAAGTAGAAAGGACAGAAACCCTCCTTGTCAAAAGTTTAAGCCGAACTGAGTGGGATTTCGGTACAGGTCCGGATTTACTAAGTTGCTAAAAATGTCACAAAACTTCTATTAAATGCAATGCAAATGTAAATCCTTTATGTCATGTTTACATGCATACACCGAAATTTATACACGATACAGTGAGGGTCGAAACTTATGCCTTTTTATGTATTTTATGGCATGATTAGATAATGCTGATTATTATTAGTAATTGTGTAAATGTAATAAGACAATTTATTATATGCGAATGTAATGTAGTGTAATGAAGCACTTACTGGTATAAATAGCACCACTCAATGTCAGAGGCACTCACGACTCAACACATAGCTAAACGGAGAACAGTAAAGTCTTCAGGCGCTTCTGGAAGGCAGCAGGGGGAGAGAGAGAGCAGCTCCTCCCAAAGAGGAAGTGGGAGGCTGTTCCAGCTGGAGGGACCCACATAGGCAAAGCTCCTGGATTGGGCCTTGGCAGAACGCATGCGGGCAACCCCAAGAAGTCCTTGGGCAGAGGAACGAAGAGAAACCCAGTGAGGAATAGAGGAGAGGACCCGAGGAGACAGTTACGCATCAGCGCAAGGGTCTTGAAATGAATGCATTGAAGTGCTGGAAGCCAGTTAAGGGATTCATAAATGAAGGAAAAGATGTGGCCAAATTTTGGATTTACACCATTAGTTGGCAGCTGCATTGAAGATGGACTGGAGCCTAGAAATGTTGTGAGAAGAGAGTCCAATGAAGGCAATGTTGCCAAAGTCTACCCTAAAACAGATCAGAGCGAGCACAAGCGTGGACACAGTATGCAATAAGAGCGACTGTCTAATGGTGCAGGTGATGGAAGCAGGAGAGGGAAAGTGCATTCTGTGCCTTGTTACCAAAGGGTAGCATGTTTGGATTTACCTGAAGCCAATGTGTAGCAGCTTTGTGTAAGTTACCAAATTATTGTCACGTGAGGAAGGCGACGAGGCGCTTCTCATTGTCTCATAAAGCAAATGAAACTGCCTTTTGGTTGAGAACTTATCATCATCATTATCATAGAGCGCCGTAGCTCGGACAGGGGGGCGAGACCTACGTTCGAAACTCCTCTGCATCCGCTCTGTTAGCCTCTCTCTCAGCTGAACTTGAATCTCTGCTCGATAACTGAGGCTGGTGCCCTGTACTTAGCTTTAAAGTGGTGCTTTATATATTTGTATTCTACAATGACAATGGTGCATCTAGTTTTTAAAGGCCCGAATGTAGGTGTCCCGCATGTGGCCCTGTAGATTAGTACTGTATTTGTATATGTGGGCCTCGAGAGATCGCGAGCCCGGGGACCTTGCACCAGTGATGGGCACCAACTACTTGAATAGTAGTTAAAACTACTTCATAACTACTTTCAAAATATTTAGTTATAACTACTATATAACTACTTTAGATGACAAGTAGTTATAAATACTTTTGTAACAACCACATAAGTAGTTAACTACTTTTAAAGCTACTTTGCTAATGTTCGAGCCTCGTCTGGGGCGTCACTGTGTAGGGACCTTGAGCAAGTCCTTCGCGCACCATTGCTCTGCAGTACAACTGCAATTGCGCGGTTGAGGCATGTGTATGCACTTCTGACCAAAAGATGTTGGAAGAAGGGCGGTATCAAATTTCAGTAATAATAATAATAATAATAAGTAATAAAAATGGTCAGCAACACAATGACAAGGACAAGAAATACAAGCACATGCTACAAAGCACCCTGATTAGAACACAGTTTTAGCAGTAACATAAGCCAGCTTGTTACAACTACAAAAATGTCTAGCTTACAAAGTCCAGAACTTATAAAACTCTTAGAAAATGTTAATGTTCATAATCAAAAGTAGTATATATATATTATACTACAAGTGATACACTATATCACTCTATATCTCACCTTATGCTGTCTGCATTAACCGTGCTTCTTCAATCCTAGTCCTTGTAGGTGCCAATCGCTGCTCAGATCTAATACGGTCACTGGTCTATCCAGCCAGTAGCTGGAATGCAAAGTCTCTTACCATTGTGTCTCTGTCTGTCTGTTAGTGTCTTTCTGTCTGTCAGTCTCTTTTTCTCTGTTTCTCTCTGTCTGTTTCTGTCTATCTCTACCTCTGTCTCCTGCCTCTCTCTCTCTCTCTCTTTCTCTCTCTCTCTCTCTCCCTCTCTCTCCCCTCTCTCTCGCCCCTGTCATTCATGACTCGACAAACACCTCTCTCAGACCCACTTGTAATCCGGTCGCCCACTTGTGGTCATCCAACCGCATACTGGCTAGTTTTCCTTATTTCTTAACCTTGGATCATAAGCCCCAACCCCTCTAAGACCGCTTTACTCTAGTTCTTATCGTGCAGCAATCTCTGGGTATGCCATTAAACAGGTATAATGCCTTAGGTTTTCTCTGTAGTTCTGAGAGGAACCCACTTCCTCACAATAGTATGCACAAATTTGAATGAAACAATTACATAACGAATTTACTCATGAGATTATTATGGACAACATTCATGTTTGTTGTGAAATAACAGAAATTCCTGTAAGACGGAACTAGTAAATAGGAAAAAATGTAGTTATTGTGAAATATTGTAGTTGACTTAAAACTACTTGATAAAAATAGTTATAACTAGTTATAAACTAGTTATAAAGTAGTTATAAATAGTTATAACTATTTTTTAAACTACTTCTTAAAAACTGGTTATAACTACTAGGCAACTACTTCTATAGTAGTTATAACTGCTAGTTAATAACTACAGTAGTTAAAAGTGCCCATCACTGCCTTGCACCCACTGCAGATGTTAGCTACCTCCACTGTATGTAAAATTGTAAAGAGAGGGTCATGTAGAGGGTCAGATCATCTGCATGTCTCATCAAAATAAAACTAACGGTGTGCAGGCACAATAGACGAAAACCATAGTGTAAAGTAGACCAGTAGAATGCCTCTGAATAGTTTTTCTTTGAGAGGTGCTTTGTGCTATATAAATCTATAAATACAGTACAATACAAAAAGTCAAGAATCTTCAGCGAACTTGATCATATCGCCACCTCTCTCCTGATAGAGATGTGTGAGAATAGTATCAAGTTCGCATGGAGTTAAAGATAAAGAACACAACATGGTAAATGAATCACCAATATTTAAGCATAAAATAATGAGGCTGGCCAGATTACGAAGAAATTAAATTTAAACTACTTCCAACGACTACGACCAACGCACCTGCGCTTGGATGGTCCCAGAGTTCATAGTCGATGCACCCACACCTAACAGTGTCTAAAAGCAGTTTATAAGCTGAGTTTATAATAAGAAAAAAATGAACCCAGACTTGCGATAATAATTATTGATTAATATGATTTGTTGCTATCTTAATTTACAGTTTATATTAGATGAGTTATGGGAGTTGTATTAAATTCTAGGTCCGCCTGGTCGACCTCTTGGACCTCTGGAGGCTATAAACACATCCCCTGATTCAATTACACTCACCTGGAATTTACCAAAAGATAATGGCGGTCTTCCTATTGAAAGATTCATACTGGAGAAGAGGCAGGACGGTTCAAACAAATGGCAGAAAGTTTCAAGTAACATTGGTTTCAAGGAGACAAAAGTAACCGCTAGAAACCTAACGAGAGGCAGTGAATATGATTTTCGTCTTGTGGCTGTGAACGAAATGGGTGACAGTGATCCTCTTAGGACTTCTGCTCCTGTTAAAGCGGAATTCCCTTTCAGTAAGTAACACTTAAAGAAATATTAGCATTTTTCTAGGACGATATGCAACTTGTTTGCTAATAGGAACATTTAAGGTTATTGCAGCTACATCGAAAGGAACTGCATAAATTCACACCTGCAGGTTTAGTATATTTATTTGTTTCTATATAATAATAACTAGCTGAAGTACCCGGCTTTGCCCGAGTTGAACCATATGTTTTGATTGTTTTTTCTCCGCAATATTTAGTAACAATCGCAATCAAGTTGAAAGTTTTTGTGGCTGTTACTATTACTTTCGCCTCTATCGTAAGGGCATCATCTGCACCCCTATCTGGCCCCAACAAGGTGTCCATATTACTCCTATGGCTGCACCTTAATGATCATCATCGTCCGCACCTTAATGATTGTCCCTGTCTCGTATCGCATGCAGTGCAAATGAGGACGACATTCCCAAAGTTGCCAAAATGGCCCTTGACGTTGGGTTTTCCCGTCGGGTAATTCCTCTCGTGGTCAAACTTTCCCATGCTGTACAGTGTAGAGACTCATCAGATGAGTTTGAGACAAAATGGCAGTTTATTTTCTGCATTTGTTGAAATGATCGTTCTAAATCAGGGATGCACAACCCACCTCCAGAGGGCCACATGTGGTCCTAGGCACATCTTTTACGACCCTGAAACCCATTTAGAATTTTTTTTAAATATGGCCCTCAAGCATTTTTTGCACACACAAGAACCTATTTAGTTTTTTCTCACAGGCTGACAAAGACTGAGCTCCTAGGCTATTTTATGCTATATTTAGCATTGGGCTTTGAACCATTTGAGTCTAAATGCTTGGAAGAGATCGGATTTTGGGATCGCGAACCACTTTGTGTTTTTTCTGGGCTACTAAGAAGAATTTGGTAACAATTTGGGAGCAATTGGTTGAGTGGATGAAAAGTTTTTTGTGGAAGCATGCATACTTTTCTTTTTTATATGTGTAGATAACAGCAACTCACCAGGTCTAATGAGGTCTAGGGCATTTCCTCCTGGATATTTCCCCCGGACATCTCCCCCGACATCCTCCATCAGATATTTCCCCATAGGACAATTCCCCCTGGACCGTTCCCTCTGTACCGTTAATTGGTTGATTGGTGAACAACCAAAATCTTACCTTTATATGTCTGTCGTTGATGCTTAAGGCAAATGTTTGATCATAAATAATGAGAGGAATAGTTGATCATGCAGGCTTGTACTGCTTAATTAATTGATAGTTTATTCACTTAATTGGTGAACAACCAACAACCTTATTTAATCAAAAGTGGCTGATGTGAGATAGTCGACTGCTGGCGCCGTGGAACCAACCTACTCAACCACATCCCATCGCTTACCATCATTCTCGCCTGTTACAGTTAGTGACATCCTGGGGCTTATCCAGAGCACTCCGAACAAGCAATCAACAGCCGACCCACTACCTATGTGGCTGCTGAAGGAATGCGCTCCAACGATTGCCCCGTTTGTCATGCAACTGGTTAACTGCTCCACTACAACCGGAAGAGTTCCAACCATCTTCAAAGTTGCAACAATTACTCCACTGCCAAAGAAACCCAGCCTAGACACCGCAGATGCAAGGAACTATCGGCCAATCTCTAACCTGTATGTTCTGTCGAAAATACTGGAAAATACTGGACAGCAACGCGTCTGCCATGCCGGCTCCCATTCCAACACGACTATTGTTACCTGTGGCGTCCCTCAAAGGTCAGTCCTGGGACCCATTCTTTTCCTCCTCTACACAGCCGATATCCTCAACTATTATATCCATGCATGGCCTGCAGGGTCATCTCTACGCAGATGACTCAAGGTGTATGGCCTCTGTTGCCCCAACTAAACCGACGTTCATCATCTGTGGTACACCACAACAAGCTGCATTAACGACTTCGCCGACTGGATGAAGTGTAACCGCCTGCAGCTCAATTCATTCAAGACCGAATTCATTTGGTGCTCGTCGTCACGTAGAACTCAAAAACTAGACCACAGCCATTTTGTCATTGGTGCGGATGATGTGGAGCCTAAGAACGAGGTCCGCAATCTCGGTCTTTTTCCTCGACAGAGACCTGTCCATGACACCCCACATCACTGAACTTGTCAGGAGCTGCTTCGCCATCTTAAGACAGCTGAAGTCCGTGTCTCGGTCTCTTACAAAGGATGCGACTCGCCATCTTGTGCAGAGCCTAATCCTGAGCCGAATCGATTATTGTAAGATCGCCTTTGCTGGCTTGCCACAGCGCAGTATCATTCAGCTTCAGGCAGTCATCAATGCTGCTGTTCGTCTGGTATTGCGGTTGTATAAGTTCGATCACATTTCAACCGCGATACAGGACGAGCTTCAGTGGCTTAGAATAGGCGAGCGCATCAAGCTCAAACTCTGCACTCTGATGCACAAATGTCTGAACAACTGTGCACCACATTATCTTGCAGACCACATCAGGCCAGTATCAGATGAACCTAGCAGGTCACGACTGCGTTCTTCCAAATCCTCCGATGTTTTCGTCCCAAGAACCAAGACTAAAATTGGTGATCGGGCCTTTCGGGTCGCTGGCCCATGTGCCTGGAACAATCTCCCTGCAGCTATCCAGGAAACCAAAACCCTCCCTGCCTTCAAAAAACAGTTGAAATCGTACTTTCTTCGTAATATTGAGAATTAGAACTATAATCTACAGCGAACTGTCATGTAAAGCACCTTAGAAGTAGCTTGCTACTTATGACGCTATAAAAATGTTCGTAATCACAATTATAATTGCTCTGCAGTACAACTGCAATTGCGCCGTCGAGGCGTGTGTATGCACTTCTGAGCAAAAAATTTTGGAAGAAGGGTGGTATCAAATTTTGGTAATAAATAAAATAAAATAAATGAATCTTGAAATAAAAAAAATAGTTCCGCACATTAGTTTGACTTTAACATTGTGACCAGACACATTTTTAGCAGCGACTACAGCTAAAGTGCTAAACTAAGCAAAAGCTTAGATTACAATTTTGGGAATTTTAGATCAATAGAAGAAATATAAGCAGACTGATTAACAGAAACATTTCCCTTTTTCATTAAAATGGATACATTATATTTGAGCTTCATTCGAATATGGTTTTAATTAATTTTGAATTTATATTTTTATTAGTGTCGCAGCACACTTGGTGTGCCTTATGAGAACCACTGGTCTAATCAAACAATCGCTAAACACTTTAGCCAATTTATGCTTGTAAAATAAATGTTCATTTGTTTTGCTGTCTAAATTTAATTTTACTAATTAAATAGTTATGCTGGGTCACAGGGGAAAGTGAGTGGGTTCGACCCTCATCCGAATGAGGGTCGAACCCGCTCACTCGGTGCACACTGAGCATTACAGGCCGACCACTCAAACCAATCGGCCACTGTGCCACACTGTTACATATACCTTCAAGCTGCTTGACCCAACCAATAAGCGGTGCCTAACATTTCTTTGGTATTGTCTTTCCTGCACTGATGACTTTGGAGAAAAGCTATCAGTCCACTGCCTCACATTAGTACAGTGTTGCATGCCATAGACATTTTCCAATGCCAGACATTGCCTTTGGTCACTTAATGCCCTAAACTATTTGACTAAACCATGTGTCTGAGTGGCCTGCAAATGCAACCTATGACTAAAATTAATTAAAAAAATACCCAAAAGATGATTATGTGGCATCCTTGGTGGAGAGGATGAGGAGAGGACCCAATGGAGACGCCGGGACTGCCAAGGGTCAAATGAATGGTCATTCTGGGGTCACCATGACTGAAAACCTCAGTTTCGAACTTCATGTAAATAGAATTTGTTGTCATACACGACAATCAATGTATGCTTTGTGCATAATGGTGGCGCATGGCCTCTCAGAACTGTAGCAACGCTGCTACTAGCACTACTTAAACTATCTCAACGATTATGTTAGAAAGATTAGTAAGTTCGATTATGTTAAGGAACGTAACTGTACAGGAAGAGACAGATCTGATATAAACTAACTTTATTAAATACAGAGAAACTTATAATAATACATATTTAATGATTATGATTAATACATAACTGTTACATGTACATATGATACGAGTATGGATGAGATGCTAAATGTCCAAACCCTATGAATGATATAAGTTGACAAGCCTGACGAAGTTAACTAGTGTTCTTCGGAAGTCTGCCTGCAGTGTTCCTAACAGTGTTGCAGCTTATAAGTCACTTTCCTCAGCCAAAGAGGAAACTGGCCTATCCTAGAAAAGACTACTTTGATTGGTCAGCTACTGACCACTCAAGGTGTACCCAGCAATGTGGGCTGACTTTAAATGCTAGTTACACTAGAGCCTATGTGAGTGATTGACAGAACCTATACTGTCTGCATTAACCAATGTTCAGCTAACATGAATGTACAGTAATGATCTCTGTATATGTTGTTCAAGTTTATCTATTGTAATGTAATGTTCGGAATAATCACGGTTACAGAACTATTGTTCATTGATGTGGTGCGTTCCACAACAACAGTGTCCCGCATACTGTAATGCAGCTCCGGCCTGGTGGAAGTATGTGGGGCAGCAGAAGCATGCCCGGGTACAGTCCGTGATGAGCAGATTAATTCGCAAACAATATCTGCCAGAGGATGTACCTGCATTAGATCACGTGATCCGGTTGGCCGATGTGGGTTTATTTAAAGTGGTAGGCCTACTGGAGAGCCTTCTGGCTTCTTCCTCCTATGAAGACCTCCTACTCTTTATGCCCAGTTGCTTGTGCTATGCTTTTAAAAGACGACCTTCTAATTCCTACACCCACGTCTACATTACCGTGTTATTCCACAGGTAGACAATCTAGAGCGAAAAATCCTTTTTTTAGCAACCTTTTAACATCCGCTATATATGTTGCCGACCTCGTGCACCCAGGGTTATCTCGTTCTCTGGTATAAAAGTCGTCTATGAACCATGGAGCCAGAATTAACGCATTGTACTGCTGGTAAGGGTTGCTAATCAACAAGGTCATATATATATATATATATATATATATATATATATATATATATATATATATATATATATATATATTACACATGAAGAATGAGGATGCACTCAGGCTGAATCATGTAGAATTCAAGATCAAGTTGACAGAGTGACTGTTTTAAAGTATCATATTTCGAAACAACCTCAACGCCAAGACAGTCCATCACTTGATGCTTAAAGCCCGCTCCGTCTTACTACCAGACATTTTCCAATGTACATGCCAGCAATCCAGTGAAAACGGCACCTACTCAAAGATGCAACGTTTGTTGCAGTCAACCTTATCCGGATGGTAAAAAGTTTCGTGAGGAAACCAGATACTATTGCCCGGAGTGCGATATCTGGTGCGGTCACTCACGGTGTCACCTCGCATGGAGATTGTCGCGGTCTTCGCCGGATTAGACATCGTCGTGCTTGGCTGAGAAGAGCTTAGTCTTGTTAAGTATGAATAGAAATAATGAACACTAGACATTGTATAATATTTGTAGTAATTGTAATAATGCTTCAAGCAACAATCATAGTCTCAGCACATTAAATATCCTATAAACTTGAAGTGGCATTAATTACTATAATATTTTATATTTGATTGGCTTATCTGATCCCCAGGGCGTACGATGCAGGATGCATCTTCATTGTTCATTCTTTGGTCGATATATACAATTGGTAGGCGAGTCTCCTCTTCACCATAAAGTCTCTTTCATACGGCAGATGCGTAGAATTGTTGTCGAAGTGCAGAATTTCTTCTCTCACAGAAAGAAACTTCCGCAAAGACAACGTCAGTAATTCGTCGAAGCGTAGAAAGCAATTCCAAATGACAAAACGGACACAGTTCGATTCAAGTATCACCGGTAATGTTCAAATTCACAAGTCGAACGACTACCAACGGATTTCTTCATACGAATCGCTTGGCAAACTGATCAGCGGCAGGAATGTCCTGTCGCTTACTCGTACATTTGACTCAAAACTACGTAGCTTGACATGAGAGTACTATAACTGTCTCCCACACACTCGAAGCTCTGAACTGCGATGATCTTAAACAAGAAAATATATATGACCTTGTTGATTAGCAACCCTTACCAGCAGTACAATGCGTTAATTCTGGCTCCATGCCGATTTCGTCTTGTATTAATCCTTGTACTTGGTTTCAACATAATGCCATCATTTTTTTTTTAACTTAATTTTCCAACTCCCTCAACTACTGTCTTTTTTAAAACCGTTGCTGATGCAGGGTGATGCAAGCGTTAAGTCATTAATAACGTCATGAATAGCTTTGGGCATTAATTTCTTTAATATATATATTATCTATATTATCTAATCGCCACTTTGATTAACTAAACGCCACTGTAAATTAATTAGCTTAAATAATCTACTTATAATTAATTAAGTGTTATAAGCAGTAAGTTTGAGAAGGCTGATATTTGCTACAGAAATCTGCCCTTATGGATACCAGGCCATAGAGAATTGTAATCGTAATCTTGAAACTTCTAAATCGCCACTCGAAAACCAAGCACAGCTTGTTCACGTACGCTGTGCATAATCAAATGGGTTGTCAAAAGGGAAGCCCAAGGAAGGTCAGCGTCCGGTCCCTAATGTTTTTTTATTTATACTACTCGTAAATTGTAATCTAGGCTGAACAGCCAAAGGTTTCTCTCTGTCCTAAGAATGGAATGAAATGGCTCACAAACGGAACGCTCTAGCGATATGAAATTTCTGTAAAACGCTCCTATTCGAAATGTCTAGGTTAATATGACTATTTTCAGAACAAAATTGGCTTTTTATTTCGATATTTAGACATTTCGAGTTTCACAATTCACATACATTCAATGTAATACAACTGCCATTTGCCTTTGCATCATCTGAAGGTAGTATTAACTTTAATATGGAAATTTGTGTAACAAAAACTTCACTCGGAGCACTCGCCCAATGATACATTCGTGATCGGCCAAATTTCAGAGGCGAAGAGCACACCCGCTGAATTCAAAGTTCACTCCCTGGCGAAACTCAGCTGTAAGGCTATTTCCTATATATTCATTCATTCATTTGAACATCTATATTTTACCCTCTAAACAAGTATACTCGTGGTTGCCGCCAGTCTTCAGCAGCTTGTGGAAGAAAGGCCCATTACTGGGTAATAATGATGACACTGACAGCAGCGCATTAAACGGTTAAAATAGTAGTTTTAAATTAGCATAGAGTTTAAGCAATATGTAAATTAACATACTATCATAATCATATACATGTAAGATAAGGTTGCAAATAATGTTAGTTTCCTGTTATTGTTAATCTAAAATGAATGAATTTTTGATGAAATTCTGCACAAGCGCTTTTAAGACAGTGTTTATGTCATTTTTGGTCCCACCCCTGTGAATGGTGTCACTCATAAATTGACATAATATCATAATCATATACATGTGAGATAAAGTTACAAAATATGTTTAGTTAAATGTTACTGTTAGTTTAAATTGAATGAATTTTTGCTGAAATTCTGCACAAGCGCCTTTATAAGACAGTCATTGTGTAATTTTGGTGTCACCCCTCTGAATGGTGTCACCCATAAATTGATGTGATACCATAGTCATAGGCCTATACATGTAAGATAGAGTTGCGAAATATGTTTATTTACGTGTCATTATTAGCTTAAAATAAATTTAATTCTGCACAAGCACTTTTACGACAGTCATTTTGGTGTTAACCCTATGAATGGTGCCACCCGGTGCGGTCCGCACCCCCCTCACCCACCTAGTGACGCCAATGATCTGCAATGTGATAGTATATACATTGAGCTTATCAGTTAGTACAAAACAAGTAGCACTAGAAGTGTGAAGTTTATTTTTTTAGTTTATTTCAGTTTTCTGTGTAACTTCTACATGTATATTACACGTTGGTATCATTCTGTATATCTTTTTTGTGTTATCAACAACAACATATCGTATCAAATGAAAACATAAATAATAGATTGTTTCAGAAATTGTTTTTAAAACTTTTACCCATGGTAAAAGGGTTAATTAGAGTGCTGTACTTTTAAATGTATTGTACACCAGAGTTGCAGTTGGTTCAATAAAGACTATGCTTACTTAATTACTTACTTACTTAATCCTTTGACATATTTTTATCCAATGCTACAAGTTATCAGTTGACTATCTTTATGGATAGATGTTGTTTTACTACGGACTTATTTATTCGTTGTACAGTGTTGTGATTGTGTCATAGAAGTTCTTAGATTAGATTAATTTAGATTAAATTTACACCATCTGTGACTGAACTGTGTTTCTTTCTTCAGAACCTCCATCTAAACCTGGATTTGTCGATTGTATCAGAAAGACTGACAACAGCATAACCTTGTCATGGACCGCTCCCACTGATGATGGAGGTAGCTCAATTCTAGGATATGTTGTTCAGAAAAGAGAAGAAGGCTCAATCTCCTGGACCAGGTAATTAAAATATATTAGCAATTACTTCAATGTTTCATCTGTTGAATCAAATACAGGGCTCTATCATCTGGTTAAGAAGGGATGGTTATTTTTTTCTGTCTTCAAAGTAGCACTTTGTTTTGCAATTCTTAATATATATATATATATATAATTTTGTATATATATTCATTCATTCATTCATTTTAAAGTTTGCTACTCGGAAGCGTATTCAACTCCAGCACAGCAGAAAACAACAGTTTTAAGGCAAGTACCCTGGGGGACAAGCTCAGTGCCAAAGGGAGCCTGGTCCAGAGCAAGGGGCCAACCACAGAGAAGGCATGATTTTGTTTAGTTGTTGTACAGGCAAATGGAACGATAAGTAGGCCTCGCTCTGTAGAGTGGAGAGGATAAGTAGGCTTCGCTCTGTAGAGTGGAGAGAGAGGGTATCCGGCGCACTCGAAGTAGAGTGGCAGCGGTCACAAAGATTGGCACTTTACTAAAGGCAACAGTGATGGGCACCACTACTTGACTAGTACTTAAACTACTTCCCAAATACTTTCAAAATATGTAGTTATAACTACTATTTAAATACTTTAGATGGCAATTCGTTATAACAAGTTTGGTAACTACTACATAAGTAGTTAACTACTTTTAAAACTACTTTGCTAATGTTGTGTCATGATGCATTGATAGTCACCAAGCACTATGCAAATTTATAGTCAGTATTAATTGCGGATGTTCAACATAAGTAATAAAAAAATGATCAGAAACACAATGACATATCTAATTGTAAACTAACAAGGAATAGAATTACTAGCACATGCTACAAAGCACCCTTATTAGAGAACAGTTTTAGCAGTAACATATGCCAACTTGTTGCAACTACAAAAATGTCTAGCTTACAAAGTCTAGAATGATCCGGTGGGGCACCAAATAATCATGCCTGGCAAATGGTTCCCTATGCTCTATAAAATATCACTGTATATCTCACCTTTTACTGTCTGCATCAACTGCTTCTTGAATTCCTCGACCTGGTCTATCCAGCCAGTGCCCAGTCTCTTACCATTGTCTCTGTTTCTGTCTCTCACTCTCACCTCTGTCAATCTTGACTTGACAGTCACCTCTGTCTCAGTCCCACTCATAACCCAGCTGCCCACAATGACTGGTGGTCATCCAGTCAAATACTGGCTGCTTTCCTCATTCTTTAACCCTGGCTCATAAACCCCAAACTCTCTACGGCCGCTTTACTCTAGTTCTTATCGCACAACAATCTCCAGGTATGCTATTAAACAGGCATAATGCCTTAGGCTTTCTCTATAGTTCTGAGAGGAACCCACTTCCTCCAAATAGTATGGGCAAATTTGAATGAAATAATTACATAGTGAGTTTACTCATGACCATAATGGACAGTGTCCGTTTGTTGTTTGTTGTGAAATAACAGAAATTCCAGGAAGACAAAATTAGTGTATAGGAAAAAATGTAGTTAATGTGAAATATTGTAGTTAACTTAAAACTACTTGATAAAAGTAGTTACAACTATTTCTTTAACTACTTCTTAAAAACTAGTTATAATTACTAGGCAACTACTTCTATGGTAGTTATAACTACTAGTTAATAACTACAGTAGTTAGAAGTGCCCATCATTGCAAAGCAATGATAGAGTATGAAATTTACTGCTGGAAGTGGAGCCAGTGGAGAACATGCAGCATATGGCCTGCAACATGGCCATATTTCCGGTATAGGCACTGCAACCGCCCAGCTGGGAGGCTTACATAAAGTGAGCAGATAAATTGGGTTATTAACAGGTTGAGTTGCAGACGGTTTTGGCACCCAGAGTCTGACTCATTGCCTTGGAGGGAGGCATTATAGAAGCCATGCAGTGTAAGTTGACCTGAATGTCATCGGCATACAGATGACCCAGTGCAAAGTGGCATTGAGGACAGAAGCAATCTCAAAAGTGTAAATGACGTACAGAGGGGACCCAACACTGAGCCCTGAGGAAGGCCATAAGGGGCAGGGACATACTTGGACCTGGACCGCACAAATGGAGTGCTCCCTAATGAAAGTGGTATAAATCGACAGTGTCAATAGCGGCACTGACGTCAAACAAGACCAGTAGAGTGAACTGTGAATTATCTATAACTCAATAAACGTCAGAAAGGAGACAGAGTAACAGAGTCTCAGTAGAGTGACCTTTCTGAAAGCCTAATTGCAATTCCGGAAGCAACTTGTTTAACTCAAAATAAACAGTGAGCTGGTAGGCAACAATCTCTTTGATGATTTTCAACATAAATGAAACATTGGAGATTGGTCGAAAATTTACGGAATCAGATGAAGCAAGTCCGCTATGCTTAAGGATAAGAACCAGGATCCAACATTTCTGGGCTGACAATATAACTCCATTCTGGATCGATCGATTGCACAGAAAGGTGAGAAATGGAAATAGAATATCATCAAACTTCTGGAGCAGAAATGTTGGGAGAGGGTTATGTTCATAGGAGTATGGTGGAGAAGTGAGAACGATGTGGCATAGCTCAGCACTGGTAATAGTGACCATGGCAAACAGTCTGCAGTCAGTAGGATGGAAAACTGGTGTGGTAGAGCCAGAGATGTCCTGTCAAATGCCAGCTCTATTAGCATTGAAGGAAGTTAGAAAGTCACTAGCTGTGAGAGATGGACCAACAGTCTGACTGTTAGCTTGGCGCCAGCCAAGAAGAGCTTAAAATGTGGCTCTTAAACACTTGGGGTCCTTTGCGCTGAAGTATCTTAGCTTCTCAATATGTCTGCTCGTTGTCTCGGTAACGGTGATGCATGTCTCGCACAAAATCGTACCCAGGCATAAGGATCAACAAACAATTTGGCTGCAACGATATGATTTTGCAAGTCGGTGAGCCTGACGGCATGGATTGCGACGTTCAATGTCAAACCATGGTGACAGTATATATATATTCTCATTGCAATTCAATAAGTCAGACATTCATTATTTCATTCATTCATTCTTTTTATATATGGTATCTGGACATTTCACTCAGGTATTTTCCCTCAGGACATTTTCCCAGACATTTCTTTCTCTAGGACACTTTCCCCAGACATTTCCCTTGTTGGCCACATTCCCAGCACATACATTGATGTGAATGTATATCATATTGGATATTTAGAATAATTATTTATGATCTTCCATTGTCATGCATAGGATATGTCTCTCTGTTTATGCCTCTTTATCCTCGTACTATTCTGACTATGCTTTCAAATCCTCGTTTTCTCTACCTTATCAACGTCCAGTGCATCCAGTTTTTTTACGCCGACCTCCTTAGTTGCTGGGTCTTTTTGTGTCTTAGTGGAGCCATATCTGCCCGTGCAATGCTCACGCAAAATAGGTATTTATCCGCATTGCCAGAGATATCTTTCGCTTATGCTTGAACGCTGCCTATTCAAACCGTCCACTGTTGCGCTATGGTTCAAACATAATTCGATCCGAAGAAGGAACGCAGCAAGGCGATCCTTTGAGACCTCTGGAATTCTGTCTTGTGCTGCAACCGATTCTGATGAAGCTTCGATCGGATCTGCGTATCGGAAATCTGGATGACCTGACATTGGGAGGTAACAAGGAAACAGTGGCCGACAACGTTAAATTAATCGAGCAGGAATCAAAGAATCTGGGATTGCTATTGAACCGCAGCAAATGCGAAATCACGTGTCACAACACCCGGATGCCGAACAATGACCCTGCGTTCCAAGAGTTCACGAGCATAGCCCTCAAGGACATGACATTGTTGGGTGCACCTCTGATTCCAGGTCTAGCTGTCAACGTGGTCGTTAATTCAAAGGCTAATGACCTCGAGAGGGCAATCGGAAGATTGTCCTTGCTTTACACACATGACGCTCTGGTTCTGCTCAGAAACAGTCTAAGTGTACCGAAGCTCTTGTACAGTCTGCGCACAGCCATCTGCGCTGATTGCCCGGGCTTGGCTCGGTTTGATCAACTGCTGAGAGAAGGACTGTCAACCATTTTAAATGTGGACCTTGACAATGACCGTTGGCTCCAGGCTTCTTTGCCGGTGAGAGATGGTGGTCTGGGAGTTCGTTGTGCATCTACGCTGGCACTTTCTGCCTTTCTGGCCTCTGCTGCTAGTACAAGCGAACTCCAGGCATGCATCCTACCAACAGAGTCTGCTGAGAAACCATATGAATTTGCAAGTTCAGCACTCAACGCTTGGAAGACCCTGACAGATGCAGAACCACCAACAGGATCAGCGAGTCATCACCAGAAAGAATGGGACCTCCGATTCACAGACAAGGCATGGAAAAGTCTGCTGGAGTCCAATAACAATCCATGTGACCGTGCTCGCCTGCTGGCCTCACGAGCACCTCATTCTGGAGACTGGATGCTAGCGCCCCCTGTGACTGCCCTAGGCCTGCGCCTCTCAAACGAGGATGTACGAATTGCAGCCGGGTTGAGGCTAGGAACGACGCTCTGCGAGCCACACTTGTGTCACCAATGTCAAGAGAACGTCGACGCAAAAGGTCTCCATGGACTAATTTGTAGAAGAGGCAGCGGAAAACATCAACGACATAGCATGTTGAACGATGTCATCTGGAGAGCTCTTGGCAGAGCGAAGATTCCAGCGCAAAAGAAACCTCTCGGCTTGGTAAGAGAAGATGGAAAGCGACCGGACGGCGTCACGCTCATTCCTTGGACACGTGGTCGATGTCTGGCATGGGATGTGACAGTGCCCGACACCTACGCCAAGTCACATCTTGCCGACACATCTATCAGAGCTGGCGAAGCAGCCGAACGCGCAGCTAAGACGAAGAGGGCCAAGTATTCCACCATAACCAACACCCACGACTTCGTAGCCCTCTCCTTGGAATCCAGCGACGCTTGTAGCAGTGAAGGACTGCAGTTCATCTCAGAGTTGGGTAGTGAAACGAGTGCTGCAACCCACGATCCAATGGAGACATCATTTCTGTTCCAACGTATCTCGGTTGTTCTTCAGCGTGGGCACTTAGCTCGCCCACATGGACGATAACAGCATAATATAATAATAATATTAATAATAATAATAATAATAACAATAATAATAATAATAAATAATAATAATAATGATAATAATAATGATAATGATAAGGACAATAAAAATAATAATAATAATTATTTATTATTAATTATTTAAATAGCCTGCGATGTTTAACTTGAAGGCATAATAATATTGGGTCCGTACAGTATATGCTCAAGTATATAGTTTCCATTTTCTTGCAGATAGTATGTGCTCACAATTCTAAATAGAAGCTGGATTGATGAAAAGGGTTCTTCCTTAAATAGAAGTTGGATTGATGCAAAGAATTCTTTTTTTAGATAGCAGTTGCATTGATGAAAAGAATTATTCTAAAATTGAAGCTGCATTTATGAAAATAATACTGCCTAAATTGATGCTGATTGATAGAAAGTTGTTAAGTAGAAGCTGGATTGATAAGAGAATTCTGCTTTGATGGATGTGAAATCGATGAAAAGAATTCTGTTTAAATAGAAGCAACCATTGGGCTTGAGATTGCAAGTAAGTGCCCATGTAGCAAAATTTTCAAGTTCAGAGCATGTGGTGTCAGACGGGAATCAGACTGTAGCTGTCGTCTATTTATTTAAGTAGTCTATTGCTGTGATGCACAGGTTTCAGGCCAGAAATAATCACCGCAAAGTTATGCGACCCAAGCCCTGATCCCTGTATGATACTAGCATTTATTTTACATAAGGCAGATACATAAGAACAGCTTTGAGATTTGCTGCAAAAGTATTTGGAATGTGCTTATTTCAGATGAATTTGAAATTTTTTGAAAATTTAAAGAGATCTGGAATGCTATTTTCTTTCTCCAAGACTAGGATGAAAGTTCTTCTGAGTAGATTTAGTAGAGAACTGCAACATTTATTTGTACTGAATTAATTCATTAAACTTTTGGTAAGGAGTTGTTTCTAGACAGTTATGTATCTGTTGTTTGCAGAACATCCAACCACTAAGGTGCTGCCTGGTTTGTCTCTGTAACCTACTGCAGATGGGTATTTTTCACAACCGCACTCAAATTGACAGAGTTGGGCTAAAACTCTGTTATTTTATTTAGAAATACGCAGTTCAAAGTACTGTCACTGTTCATAGTTAGTGATTTTTTAGTGATAGTTAGTTATTAAGGGTGCATAGCAATATGACACAGCAATCCCAATTATTCTAATGATAAATTATTTCATTTGTACTGTGAATTAATCTCATTTATTTAAAATCACAGAGTGGTAAGCCGTGATCACTAACCATTGAATCTTATCTTGAACTCATTGGTTACATTCAGGTGCCAGAATGATGTAAGTGATAAAACATACACAGACATTCCAATCAAAATTTAAAAAACGTCCTCTTAACACTTTCCAAAAGAAACTGTTTCTTTTCTTTAAGTCCAATTACTGTTCATTTCTTCTCTGTCCTCAGCTGCTGGTTGGTTTATGTTCTCTCTGAGGTATAGATTGTGAACATAAAGTGCCATGTTGCTTGGACTCCAACATGTCCAACTGCGACCCTTTCATTCATACGCACACACACACATACACACTCATAAACACACAATGCATACACACATACAAACACACACAAACGTATATATAGACGTGTACGAGAAATTCAACACATAATTACAACTTCGTTACTACCTTGGTTAATGCTTTAACCGTCAACCTACAGTTACTCTCTATTATGGACTCCTACATGTCGGACTGCAACTCTTTCATTCATACACATACAAGCATATATGTATATGTTTCTATATAGATGTAAAAAAACTCAACACATAACCACAACTCCGTTTCAAAATTACAACTTCGTTACTCCATGAAAAGTATTGGGGTTGTAATAACGGAGTTGTAGAATCTTCATAATAAAGCCACCACGCTGCTGGGTTAAATTGAGATAAAGTAATAATCAGTCTATAGTGGTCAGGCTGTCAGTTTAAATGTTATAATATTTTTTAAAGCTAAATATACATGCACAAAATTGAGTGTTTATGGTAACGGAGTTGTAGATCTTTATTATATTATAATGTTATCCGATTAATTTCCGAAAATGGTCAACATAAACAAACATCTAAATTGGTCTCTTGCTGGTAAGGTAATGTAGGCTGGTTCCCTGCTTTCAAAGTCGTCAGTTCAAAATCGAGAGTTCTCTATTTATTCCACAGATGGCCGAAGACTCTCAGTAACGGTGTTGTAAACAAACGTTTAGGAAAGGAGTTAAATTTATTTTTTAATTGCTTATTAAGTTAACAAGTTAATAAAACCGTATAGAACACTGGCCAAATATAGGTTAAATATAAAAATCATTAACCCCTTCAGTGTCCTGCAAAATTTTTAAAACCTACCCATATATGGCAAGCAAATTTTATGTCTGCATGTCTATGTATGTATGTATGTATATATATGTGTGCATGTATGTATGAATGTATGTAAGTATATATGTAAGTATATATGTATGTATGCACATATGTGTGTATGTATGTATGTATATATGTCTATATATATGTATATATGCATATATATATGTATATATGTACATACATGTATATGTATATATATTTATATATATATGTATATACATTCGTGTATATGTATGTATGTATGTATATGTATGTGTATATATATGTATATATGTATGTAGATATGTATATATGTATGTATATATGTATGCATATATGTATATATGCACATATGTATATATAGGTATACATGTGTATACATATATATATAAGTATATATATATGTATATATATGTAGTTTATGTATATATGTATATGTATATAATTTATGTAGGCCTATATATATACATATATATGTATGTATATGTATATACATGTATGTATATATATATGCATGCACATGTATGTATATGTATGTATTTGTATATATAATGTATGCATATGTATGTATATGTATGCATTTGTATATATATATATATATGTGTATGTATGTTTATTGTGGAAATGTAAGTATGTATGTATGTATGTATGTATATGTATGTACGTATGTATGGGTATGTATGTATGCAAATGTATATGTATGTATAATTATGTATACGTATGTATGTATGCATGTATATATGTATGTATGCATGTATATATGTATGTATGTATGTATGTATGTATAATCAATTCGACGATTATAATCGGGTTTGCCGTTTAATGGCTAGTTGTTAAGGACGAATATAATCGGGTTTAAAAATCTGTAAAACACTTCAACTACCAATATGACGTAACGTTGTGTCAACTCAGCAAGGGAAAGGACAATGAAATTTGTTATATATTTAGAACTTTGTTATTTTTTTCCATAATAATAAAATAAATAATATAATAAAAATTAGCATCTTTCTTATTTTTTTTTTAAATTTTAGAAAAAAAATATTATTTTAAAATTGTTACTAAAGTGAAAAAAAATTTTCTTCTAAAAATCCAAGTTATGCCCTTTAAACATGTAAATGTTAACCATTCAAACCTAGAATCAATTAAAAATCATGGTCACAAACTTTGAAATTGTTTATTTTTGCCCTTAAAAGTAGTTGTTAATAACAATGTTTCTTAGAATCAATGTTAAAGTTGAAATTGAAGGTATGTATTCATTTAAGACTTACTATCTCTGCTTTCTCAGAAGTCCCCTTCACAGAAAAACAAAACAGCACATGGAAGTGGATGTTTCCTTCAAGAACATCCTTGTATATAATATATGACCGCACAAGCCAGCCCAGCCAGCGGCCGTGGTTGGGCTGGGAGCACCTATGAGTAGTTTCCCTTGATGAGGCACTATATAAATTATCGAAATGAATAAATGAATGAATATAAGTAACACAAATCAATCATTGCAATGGAATACATCAACCAGTATTAACAAGGCTGTTGTCAATATTTGACAACAGCCTTGTTAATGTTACCATGTACCCGAAATTGGAGAGGATTTGGCCCAGATTTTCAACATATCAATTCAGACTGGAGATGTAGCATGGGAATAGAGAGACGACAGATAGTGCCATTGTTCAACAAGGGTACAAGATCACAGTGAAAACAAATGATTAATGCAAACATAATGGAACATTTGAATTAGCACTATAGCATAAAGGGCAGTCGACATGGACTTACCAGAAACCATTCATATTTAACAAATCTGTAGGAGTTCTTTGAGGAGATCTATCAAATGACTGATAATGGAGAACCTGCAGATGTAATTCACCTGGGTTTTTGCCAAACCTGTGACATACATGGCTTCCTCATGTAAGACTGATCAAAAGTTGCAAACAAGTGGGATAAGAGGGCAGTTATTGAAATGGATCCAGAGCTGGTTATCAGGAATAAGACAATAATTGAGCATAGGTAATAAGCCTTCTAACTGGACGACAGTGCTAAGTGAAGTGCTACAAGAATCAGTGCCTGGGCCATATGATTGCTGTTAGTATTTCTCATTAATGACATAGATGATGGTGTTGTATCAACAGTTTCTGTATATTACAAACGATGCAGAGCATGGGGATGAAGATACTGTGGGATGATATGAGAACAATGTTCAGATGGTCACATGACTGGCAGATCATCTTTAATTGCAATAAGTGCTCGATGAAGCATATGGAAAAGGGAAACAACGAGTTTTCATAAGCAACTGGAGGTATTAAGTTCTGACAACTGCTTTGTTAATTGAAGGTATCATGTGCACCATCTGTAATACCGGTACTAGTTGATCTATTCCTTTGCAATGACTGATTTGTCATACATGTATATGACTGCACAAGCACAGGCTCAGAAATCAACAAAGCACAGAAGAGAATGTTTGCCACAAAAGGCAATGTAGCAGATTTGGAGTAACTCAGCTTACTGTGCTTTGTTTTGTTAACTGATGTATTTTATTTGTATGATATCATTGAAATGACATTTAACATCACTTAGGCCAGCTCAGAGAGGGCTTCTGAGTAGGTATCTTGAAGGGCGCTATTTAAATAGTGTATTACATTACATATCAAGCAGGGTCTTGAGGCATATCCTTTAGATGAAGTCCAGGGTCGCATTTTAGTCATACGATATTGGACAAAGGCTAAAGACCCCGCTACATCTCCAGTCTGAATTGATATGTTGAAAATCTGGGCCAAATCCTCTCCAATTTCCAGTACATGGTAAAATTAACAAGGCTGTTGTCAAATATGAATTTTTTCACTTGGCACAACCTCCAAATCTCATAACAAGACAACGTACTACGTCTGTGTAAAATATAATGCATGTATCACAAAGTGCACAATCACTGGATATTTTGAATCTATGCCGCTACACTACAAAATAATCATAATAAGCAATTACACAGCAGACATCCTCAAAGTAGTTACCCGAGTAAAATAATGTACACTCATAAAATAATCATAATTAGCAATTACACAACAGACATCTTATGAGTAGCTAGAGTAAATAGAAATCAAACAAGTGTAGGCCTAATTACACTCACATTAGGAATAGTTCAAATTGTACATCATTCAGGTGATAAAACCATACCAAGTTAGTGCATCAGCTTGCAGGATCTCTGGATTTTGCTATCGATGATGAAGCGAATAGGTAACATTCTTTAAAGGTGGCAAAATACAACTTAGAACATGGTAAGGGTTGTGTAGCAGGAGAAGCAAAAAGATATGGTAACTTAGATCGCAAGCACCTAAATATCATCTTTTTAGACTTAATACCATTAAGCTTGAGATTGCAAGTAAGTGTCCATGCAGCTACATTTTCAAGTTCAGAGCCTGTAGTGTCTATAGCGGAAGCGGGAATCAGAATGTAGCTGTCGTCTGCGTATTTTAGCAATGTACAGTGAGGCACAGGTTTCAGGCCAGAATTAGTCACCACAAAGTTAGCCGGTCCATGCCCAGATCCCTGTATTTGACATAAAGCAGATACTATTAGACTATATACCATGGAATTTAGTACAATGCTGACGGTTTTGCAAGAGTGATAAGATCCAATTATACAAAAAATCGGGTAATGATAATAGAGCAAGTTGCTCAGATAGATAGGAGTGCCTAACCGTATCAAAGGCACGGGAGAAGTCCAACGAGATCAGACGCACATAGGGCTCTTCTTGTAACATATCTAGAATTCCATGAGTTAGAGCAATGGGAGCAGAGGTGGTGGAGCCAGTGAGTTGAAATGCGTTTTGGTCGCTAAGAGTAGAGTTAGTCTCGGGATCAGTGAATTAGAGTTCGACCGAATTCGTTTTCGGCACCGAAACTGCAGATTTATTGGTTTCGACACATTTTCATTATCAGCCAAAACTGGCATTTGGCAGTTTCGTTCCAGTTTCGTTTTCGGCCATAATCAAGGTTCGTTTTCGGCACAATCTGAAACTTAGTATGAATTTTTCTATATATGTTGGCCTACCTGCAAGACTGCATGCAGCATGCAGTCTTGCAAGTAGGCCAACATATATACATATTTTACACAGACGTAGTACGTTGTCTTGTTATGAGATTTGGATGTTGTGCCAAGTGAAAAAATTGATATTTGACAACAGCCTTGTTAATTCTACCATGTACCAGAAATTGGAGAGGATTTGGCCCAGATTTTCAACATATCAATATATAGAAATTCATATTGTTAACCCTGAGAGGGCCAGATGCCTTCAGTCACGAGGAAATGCCTTCAGTCATGACGAAATGATTTCAGCCGTGTCAACTGACTGGGCTAATTGGTATGATATCTATTTTCTTTTGCCAGCGTCTCATGTGCTTCTCAATTGCAGTTCCAGCTGGTAAACGTTGGAGCAGAAATGTATATATATATATATATATAATGTATTTTATGTAATAATTATATAAATATTCCTGCACACAAATATATATTATTATATATATAGTCAATACAATCGCATTCCTTCGGCCAAAGGACCATGGCCGTCCAAAGCGTTCATTATTTGCTTCCAAATTCCCTATTTCTCTCTTCCTGTGCTGCTAGCTGATTTCTTGTATCAGACGTGTTGAAGGTTGCTGCGATGATTCGCATAGATTTGCCCAGCTGCACTAAACAGCTGTACACTGGCGATGGTCCGAGAGGTACTTTCGGGCTGCAAGTTCAAGACATGGAAATTGGCTGCAGTTCCAAAATGTAAAAATGTTTGTGGTGCGGTTCACACGTGGTTCTCATAGATATGCTCGGAGTTGATGTTCATACTCCGGCATTTCTGCTCCTGCGTCTTTCTGTTTCCCAGCAATGCGAATGCTGTCGTGTGTATACCATAGAGAGGATACTGGTGCAGGTTACAACTTTTCTACTTCTTTGTGACCATGGTCCTTGCATTGACCATATTCCCTTCTGATACGTATGCATTAATCATGACAATTTTTGGTGTAAGAAAGTTCAAATTTTCTTAAATTGTGTTCTTTTTTTCAGTTTCGTCAAAGTACATGTCTTTGAAATGTGGATCCAGTAGGGTTGTCGTGAGCACATAACTTTCCTAACTGAATCAAAACGTTGTGCCATTGCATCGTGAAGTGCAGCTTTCATTTGCGTGAGGCCTCGATCTTCAAGAGGAAATGCCATCAGGGCCACTTGCAGACCCCTGGACTGATACAAGTCCTCTGAACACAAAATATTCATCAATATTAACAGGGTTTTCAACGTTTGCCAGTAAGCTTGAGCAATGGTTCGGTATAACCTACATCAGTCGAAGCAACTTGATAATGTCGCTTGACGCTTCACACGTAATGCCTCCAATCAAAACGTCAAAGATCATCATCGCCATGAAGTCACCGAGCCTCAGCCCAGAGTTTTCGAGAGCCTCGTTCAAGACGCTCGAACGATGCTGTGTTGGTTTTGACGATACAGTTATTGTAATCATTCAGTTTGTGAAATAGTGCCTAAGTTTAGTTTATTTGTGTCATGTAAAGCACACAGTAGGGATTACATAATGCCCTGTGTTCAAACGCATGGGTATTTATAAAGAAAATTATGTGAGTTGATTTCTATTCAGAGCTCTTATTGTTTCAGAGCCTTCACTGGTGAAGTAATTGAAACTGAGCTGACTGTTGAACACCTATGTGAAAATAAGGAGTACGAGTTTCGTGTGGCTGCTTTCAATGATGCAGGCCCTGGTGAATATACTGTTACACCAAGTTATATTAAACTTCTATCGACCTCAGGTAAGTGTGGGTCATCGGATTGCTACCTAATATATACATGTAGTGAGTTGACCATCTACAACCACAATGATCTTTAAGCAAAATGAATCAAGTGCAGGAGTGATGGAGTTTGTCTCAAACAATTCCATAGCATTATAATTTTTTACTTAAAACTGACCATCGATATTGATGTCTCTTGTCAGCTAGTTTGAAATAGGAAAATGTGGCTATGCCTTCAACCCAAAGCCAGTTGCTATTTAACTGTGGATTCCATCAGAAGGCTTATCAAGTAAACAGCAAGGCCTGTCTCCATTGCCTAATTTGCATTTCACAAGAATTTTAGTCATTAAGCAGTAGGCCGTTTCCATTGACAAGTTATTCTAGGAATGAACTGAGTGTCAATTATCTGCTGAGTCCGAGTTATGTGAGTTTAGTTGTACCGAGTCCAAGTTTAAAATATATAAAAATGTCTCATTCTCTTGAGTTTTAGTTTGGCAAATTTTTACAATTTTTGTGAATTGTTTGTTTTACCTCAGTTTACAATAGGAAGCAGTGACTAGTATCAGATAGAGTAAGAGAGAGTTACGAGTGAAAAATGTATGAAGGAGAAGAATTTGTGTAGACTCGGTACATAAGAAGATTTTGAAGTTGATGCAAGCTTATTTGGGAAGCCAGTGTAGTTCAAAAAGGTTCAGGTGACTACTGTTATTCATTACACTTTAGGAGGACTATAAAGGACTGAATTACAGCAGTCAATTCTAGAAATGACAAGGACCTGTACTAGATTGTGAAGAAATTCTTCGTTAAGACTTTTTTTGATTTGTCATATATGTCTGAAATTCATGAGCCAAAACATGAACTGGTTCAATAAAAGTTTTTATAGATAGATGAGAACAGGTCTGTACCCAAAGGCAAAATAAAGACGAGGCAAGCAGTGGCGTCTTGAGATCTCCGAGGTTGGGAGGGGTGAAAGTCCTAATAACTACGAGGTCTGGGGCAGTGTCGTAAGCTCCTCAGCGAGGTCTGGGCTGGATCCCCAGGAGCCTGTGCAATTTTGAGCATTTGATGCCAAAATTTTTGCATTTTGGGCTTTTCCTTGCCACAAATATTTCAACTATAGTTTCAAAATAAAGGTGCTTAAATGTGACTCGGCGGGGTCTAGGGCAAAGCTCCAGGAGCTTGCGCGATTTTGAGCATTTGATGCCAAAATGGAGTTCATTTTGAGCTCTTTCTTGCCACAAATTTTTCAGTTATCATTTCGAAATAATGTGCCTAAATGGGACCGACACAAAATTTTTTTAAAATCATACTGCAAATTCACAAACTCAAAATTAAGAGAATTAGAATTTTAAATGTATTTCGTAGTAAATATGAGGATTATAAAAGCAGCTGGCTTATTTTTTAATTACTCTCAATTATCCAGCAGTCGATTTCCACAACAGACAAAATCAAACAAAATGATGATTTCAAATAGAATAGACTGATCACGCTAGTTTCATAGTCATTGCACTATATTTCAGGATTTATAAAGCGCCTCGGTATATAGTATGCATACAGCTTATTCAGAGGTGCTCCAGATCAGACGCTTCAAGAAGAAACCATTTGAGATAGGCAAGACTTGCATGATAATAAAAAAACTCTTTACACGTTATCTCAATTCTGATATTGAAGGAAGACGAGGCATGCCTCGTCTTATCTCATCTTGAGATATATATATATATATAATATGCAGTGATTGAACTATTGGGGTTTGGGAGGGTTCAAACCCCAGTCTGCTTTTCAACCCTGCCAGCTAATTCTGAAAAATTACCTTGGGTGGGTCAAGCAACCACAGATCTGCTTTCAGTGGCACCCACACTCAGAGTAACCCTCTACAATTTAGCCCATTTACCGGTCTTTTGTTTGACAGCACATAAAATGTCATGGCATTGGCTGACCATAAGCATATTTGTCAGTTTTTGTTCGATACAATATTGAAAACACTTGAGTAGCTGTCATTTGCACTTGGATCCCTGCATAAAAATTAAATATTTTAAGTTCATCTTATCATTGGAACTGTTTCACTCATAGTATTAAGACTAATGTAAAAGTTTAATGTGAAAGCTATGTGCACAGAGAATTGTTTACTTTTAATGACGTAAGTTTTTTAAGGAGGTGAGGCATGAAGTGGAAGCGGTTCTGGTCGACATATTTAATGAATCCATTAAGACAGGAGAAATTCCATGGGACTGGAGAGATGCAATAATCATGCCATTGTTTAAGAAAGGTAACAGGACTGAAATTAACACCTACAGACCGGTCAGTTAGCCTGTATTATATGCAAGGTGATGGAGAAAATAGTCATGGATCATTGAGCATATGAAGAAAAACGGATTACCAAGCTGAAAAGTAATCTTTCATATCTCTTTGAAGCAATCTGAAAAACTATAAAATTAGTGTGTTGTTTGACAAAATCACCCTGTAAATAGTGTAGTTTTTGGCAGAAGTTCCTTTTCTTTTTAACTCTGTTGTAATCTCCTATGTGTAGATGTTCCAGATGCACCAAGATTTCTAAAGGCTGATAAGAATTTTAATGGTGACATTCTGCTCAATTGGAAGTCTCCAATATACAGTGGTGGAAGCTGTATTACACAGTACATCATAGAAATGCTACAGCAGTCTTCTTCTAGGGACTGGTTTTGCTGGGCTTGTACTAGGTTAGAAAACTCAGAATAATACTTTAAATTGTTTGCCATGATTCTATACAAATCTAATTCCACCACACCTTCCCTTTGTCTTCCCTTGGAGAGGAAAACTGGCAACACATATGCATACACACATACAACATATGCTGTGTGTAACATTTAGGATTTGCAAATATTGCAGATATTTGAATATGGGCATGTTGAGTTCACATGGCTTCCTGCATTGCTGGATTTCATCATTTACACTCTTGGCTTACTTCCTTTCTTCAAGACCGCTCTCTCTTGGTGCCCCATAGGTCCACTAAGTCCCTGTGGGTCCCTGCTCCAATTGGTTTGCCCCAGGGCTCTGTCCTTGGTCCTCTCCTTTATATAATTTACACCACTTACCTGGGTTCTCTGCTCGCAGCTGAGGCTGTCCTCAGCCAGTCTTACACCGATGACCGCCAGCCATATGTCTACTGTCTGGAATCTTAGGCTGATACAGTGGTTTGAAGAATGAGCCGGGCCATGGAGACCCTGCAGGCCTGGATGTCGGCAAACCACCTGCGGCTTAACCCAGCTAAGATTCAGCTTATCTGGCTTGGCATGCCCCAGCAGCTCTCAAAAATAGACCTAGCCTCCCTTAACTTGAAATATCCACTCTTCACCTTTTCAACTTCGGTCAGAGATTTGGGAGTTATCCTTGACCAGAAGCTGACATTTACACGCCATATAAACCTCCTCTGCCACAGTTGTTATTATCAGCTTCGACAGCTGAGGGTTATTTTTTACTCCTAGCACGGCATCAATGCTTGTTCATGCTTTTGTTGTAGCAAAGCTTGATTACTGCAGCGCCTTATATGAGGGACTTCCGGCTTGCTGGATCGGGGCCCTAAATAAGGTTCTACGCACTGCTGCCCGCTTTGTAGGCCGCATTCTCAGGTTTGAGCGAGTTTCTGAGTACATATGGGATGTACTCCACTGGCTTCCTTACCCACAGCGTATTGTTTATCAGGTTTCTGTTCTGGTACGGCGCTGTATTGAGGGTTTAGCCCCACCATATTTGCGGAATCTCTGCTGCTCCACTACGCATATTTAACGCGTTGAATTCTCCGGTCAGCTGGACAAGCTGAACTTATTGTACCCCGTTCCCGGATTGCTATGAGGCAGTGCCGCGCCTTCTCAGTGTCTGATCCTGCAACATGGAATGGGCTCCCTACCATCCTTCGACAAATACCTAATCAGTCTGCATTGTTTCTAACTACTCTTAGGACTGTTCTGTTCGGCCGGGGTTGAGCTGGGAGTGCTTCTGAGTAGGCAAACTTGAAGGGGCGCTATATAAAATTACTGTAATAATAATAATTACCAAATTTCATCAGTTTAATTAATAAAAGAAACTCCTGAAAAACATATTGCTTATTTGTATTCTAGTATATTCCTAATGTTGAATTCTTGTGTTCATTCACTTAATTATCATAAATAATTAAATAATTGAAGAACATTTTAGTCATAAACAAACTTTAAATGAGGTCATTTTGTAAGACAAGCACTGTTCTGCATCCATGTCTTTGGCAACCGCCAAAGACATGGATGCACAATAGTGCGTCGTAAAGAAGACCTCGTTTCTGAGCCACTTGACTTTTAAATTACAATCAGTCAGCTGCGGAGTTTAGCTTATTTCTTTTCAAAAGACATAAGAATATGGTGTTTTAAACCTATGATCAGCAGCTAAGAAGTCAACAGCCTTTCACAGAAATTACCAACTGCATTAATTTCGTCTGACATTATCTGCAGAACATTCTCCAATGACTGGACCAAAAATATTCTGGTTAAGGTTGTTGGTTTAAAGTTTTAAAATGAACAGCATAAATAAGAAATGTATATATGTCAAAAATGGCTCATTGGCTAGAGAACAAAAATGTCAATGCCCATGGTCCTCGCCTATACCCAATGTTTAGGCCAGTTAAAATGGTTATTTCAGGTTGTCTGTCTGATTGGAAAAGTCACATATTCTTGTTGCTGCTCAAACTAGTCCAAAAGGTCAGTCCTCTGAAGACGGATAGCATCAATAACTAGAAACAGCTAAGTGAAGGAAATGACATAAGCAACTGAGCAGAAATAATAGATGATGGGAGATCTTTTCATAAATTAGGTCCAGCAGCCACAAGAACTATTTCTCCAAGAAGAGTTGTAGTCCTAGGTTTGACCAGAGAAAGACAATCGGATGACCTTGTCGAATAATGGTAAATCTGGACAATAATGATTGGGGTATTGTGGCTGGACGTTTCCCAGAAGACTTGCACCTGGGAAGCCTGCTTTGCTGAGGCAACGGCCACTGATGTAATTAAGTGCATCTGAATCATTGCTTCGAATTGCATCGACTTTTTGTGAATTACGGCACTGAAATCTCCATTATTATTACTATAAGTGGCATGTCTGGTTGTATGACCCATTCTAAGGCTTCATGACATACCATGTGATCTGTCCTCTGGACTATCCGCTTAATATGTGAGGAGTGAGAAGCATTTAAATGGGCCCCTTGATGCAGGCCTATTCCTATACTGACTTCTTTTTCTTGAAGTTCATGAGTCCAATGCAATCCAGAAACCAAGGCCGCTGCACACTCCCTAGGTCAAAGACCCATAGATATATACTGCAACCCCGATCCATATATCCAGAGTTTTCTGTTGAATCTGCATTGGATTTATGTCATCTTGTTTCTTTATGGCCTATGTATTTCAGCCTCCATTGTTTTCAGGCTGGAGGCTGACTCCGATGTTGTGAACTATTAGAGGCAAGATAGATATTTGACAGCAGAGTTTTCCTTCTCCTCTCCCGAGGTACCCACTGGGCAGTGGGGGCCAGGTTTACTGTGATGGTGACCTAATTTAGCCATGCCACCACTCTGTCAATGGGTAAATGCATTTTTTCAAAGAGGTGTTGTTGCCACTCACCACCCTACTGCATTCTGGTGGAGTTGCTGCTGTTGATCCGTGACTGCTTATTCATCGGGGCAATCCCTGCTTATTTTGCAACTACCCTTCATACTGACAGGCATTCCACTATCCGCCACCTGTGGAGGCACTGCATTTGAAGTACAGCTCTTGAACCCATTTAGGCTGGTTGAGATGTCCAATGTCGCCACTCCTATCACTGCTGTGCTACTTCTTTAAACTGTCTAATCCAAATTTCAGCATCCAATCCATCATCATCTATCTTCGTCTTCTCTTGTATGCCTCCATTTAATTTTTCCTTTAATGATCGTTCTTAGTAGTGAGTCTACTCTCAGAATGTGTCTACTCCATTTCCTTTATCTCTTTTCTATTGTGCATATTCTTTTCCAATCCCCCTTTCCATCATTCTTTGTTTGTTTTATGTACATAAAACAAACAAAGAACGATGATACATAGTATATAGTATATGATAATATGTAGCATATGAGTGCCTCTGAGTAGATATCTTGAAGGGTGCTATATCAAGTGTTTATGATTGATTGAATAATTATGGGACGCAGTGGCATAGTGGTGTGTTCTGGGCCTTGCAACTGTAGGGTGGCAGGTTCGAACCCACCTCAAGTAACTGCTTAGCGAATTTGACAAGTTGCTCACCCATAATTGTCTGTGATGAAGACAACTGGAAACCATCTCACTCACTCATCCCCGGGTGGCGTAAAGCCAGTGGACCTACCTTCAGGCAGAGAACTCATCATCATCATTTATTATTATAACATAAATAAAATATCATGTAGCAGGCTCTGGCTGCTATTTCTAACTTTATTTTGAAAATCTTAGCCTGAAACAAAGGTGTCACACTGTCTAGGTGTTATTATTTGCAAGGTTAAAGAATAATGTTTCTATACTGATGACAGGTTTACTCAGTTGACCATTTCCCAGTTGTCAGCTGCTGAAAATTTTGAGTTCCGCATTAAAGCAGAGAACATATTTGGTCAGAGCATTCCTTGCCAACATGTGACCATACAAACAGATGCAGCTAAGGGAAACCAAAGAAAAATATTACTAGGTTAGTAAGTCGGCCTGATAAAATTCTGCATGAATATTGCTGTGATTAGAAATATATAATATATCTACTAGCCTACATAAAAACGTTAATCAAGGTAATTTTATTTTGTGCTAATTATCAAATTCATGATTAATGTTGAGTGGGGCAGCTGCCCAGGTTTCATTTTGACTCTTGTTAACCCCTCTGACTAGTAGTATCATAACTTTATTAAGAAAGATAAGCTATTCAAGCTAGTGGGTTCATATTCCGAAAAAGAGGTCTCCTCTCTTACTAAAAGCTTGATTCTAGCTAAAAACTTAGCTGCTATGAACCAATATAACTATTGAGTTAATTCAAATTTACTAGAATTGGGTTAATTCAGATATCAACGAACTGTGAAATTCGTGTGCAAAGGGGTGTGTGCAAAAGCAGTGAGCCGACGTGGCAGTGAGAGACGAACTGTCAAGGACAAAGGATGTTCTGCATTGGACAGGTTTTCAGTCTTGTGATCGATCAGCAAAATGTTTTGATATGAACGATGAGGTTTGTTTAGAAATCGAGGAAATCAACGACCTCAATTCGTGAAAGCATGGACTATGATCAAATAGAAACATTGTGATAGCAGTGGTCGGAGTAAAGGATCAGCAGCAATTGGGATGATCGAAAGAGTGGTTATCTTGAGAACACTGTACAAGTTGATTATAAAAACTGAAGAGGTGATTTATCAAACTTTGGATTAACAGAGCAGTTTGCACAGAAATTCATTTCATCGCGGTATTATTTTCGTGAGTGTAAATAAACTATAAGATTAAACGAATGATTAAACTATTTTTTGCACAATGGGGCGAGTTTCACCAAGGTGGTGATTTTGTCAAGAACGGGAGACTGTCAATTTTAAACAAAGAATATCCTAGCAAAAGGGTAGGATATAATATCTTAGATCTAGTATAATGATCAAGATGCTGACCTAAGTAGTTAAAATTAGTTTACAAGATTAATGATCTACACATTCGGAATTTATCATAAGGGCATCATCTACACCCCTATCTGGCTTCAACAGGGTGCCCATTGAACTCCTGCGGCTGCCCATCCAGCATCCACCGCAGCTCAACAATGGCGGTTTATTTTCTGCATTCGTTGAAATGATCGCTGTAAATGATCAGCAGGGGTAAGATTTTTGGATTGTGCACCCCCATATGTTTGTTCTCGTGTTATGAAAAGTATTCGTTAAAAATTTTGGAAAACCCAATCCAGTTTTTTGTGGAGGATACAAAGTTAGTTACATAATTTTCTTCTTTATATGTATAGATAAGGTTACACATTATTGACTTTAATGAAAAACGGTGTAGCAAAGAAAAGCTCATTAAAATGAATCTGTATTAAATCATTAATAACTACACTAAACCATTGTAGCCAATAGCCAGTAAAGGTCCAATAACGATATAATGACTGCACAGTTAGCAGTTTTGTGAACACATTGAACTTTAATAACAATATATTTAAAACAAGAAATATTCACTGTTTTGATTTTTGACTCAGTTTTGAGTTTTATTGAGTTTTCAATATAATAGACTGGTACTAGTAGTAACTTACCAGTAAGACTAGACTACTATTCATGCACAGATACAATTAGGGAAATAAGGCATTCATCCAAAACAAAGGTGCTTGTAGAAATTAAATTACATTTAGCAAAAATATGATTCATATGATCAAACATAATTATTGTTTAAACAATTTATATATTAAATCATCAATTATTGTTATTCTCACCTCTAAGTAATTCTATGTTAAATTAAATTAAATTAAAAATTATTTGGGTGCCTTTTAATGTGATGGGATTTATTTTAATGGTACTTTTGGATGTACATCCAAAATTCTGAAATTATATTGTAAAGAGAAATATGTTATTTAGCCACATCAGAATCCGAAATTTGATATTTTAATCTACTGTAGAATTATAGACCTCGGAGTCTCCCCTCTAAAAACATCATAGAGGGGAGAATGGAAGGGAAAAAGAGGAAGACCAAGAACAATGCTTTTAGACTGGATGATGGAGAAGGGTGGATACGGAAAAATGAAAGAAGACGCTCGACAGAGGGAGGAGTGGCGTCATTGGACATATGAACCTGCCTGAAGGCAGAGAACCAAAGAAGTAGAGTCTCAGACACAGATGCTGTTGTACTAGACTAAAACAGCGATCTTATAAAAATTCCTTTCCAATTTCAAACAGTGTAGAAAGTTCTGTGACGTATAGTTTTATGCTCAACTGATCAAAAAAATTCCTGTTCACATGACAAACAGTGATAGAATTCAGACGCTTCTGACTTGTGCTTAAGGCTGTCAACAGGTACCCCACCGAAGTTGACTACCCGGGTAATGAAATCGGTTTTCGGGTACCCGGCATTCCATGAAAATGCGCGAATTTACCTGAAAATATGGCAGAAATAATCCGTTGGTCATTTTGGCCGAGTGCCCGGCAATTAAAATCAGTTCTCAGGTATCGACATTTCATAAAAGTGTGCGATTTTACCCAAACATATGCCAGAAATATTTCGTTGGTCATATTGGCTGACTGCCCGGGCAATTAAATCAATTCTCGGGTGCCCAACATTCTGTAAAAATTTGCAATTTTCTACATTTCCTAACAAAATATCCATGCGGTCAGGTACCCGGGTACCCGACCACGTGGGTCGACGGATACCCAGGTTGTCATTACAACATTTTTTGATAGCCTTACTTGTGCTACTTGGTAACCAGTTCTTCATATGCCTCAAAGCGCTGAATGATCGCTCATCAGCACAGGATGAGACGGGAAATATCATCGTTGATCTGATAACGAATGAACCTTAGTTACCATTTTCTGGAACTCTTGCTAGGCATCAGTAAAAGATTGGATTGTATAGTTGCTATGAGGCATTGGCAACTAAATTTGTAGTGACTGAAAGCTGAGCTGAGCTCTGAGTGACTCTCACACAGTGATCGACCCAGAAAGTGACGTGTGTTCA
Organism: Bimastos eiseni; assembly: GCA_959347315.1. Taxonomy (NCBI): domain Eukaryota; kingdom Metazoa; phylum Annelida; class Clitellata; order Crassiclitellata; family Lumbricidae; genus Bimastos; species Bimastos eiseni. Next base: position 19,286,536 of record OY365811.1, read on the forward strand.
AGTGAAAGATATGTCTGCTTGCTAGGATACTTTCTGTCCTGTCGTTGGAGATTGATAGCCAATGTCAACAGCCTCGAAGAAAGCTGTACAAAAATAGTTATCTGCATTTTCAGCACAATGTGCTTCCGTGAAACAAATGAATCTGTTTCCTGGACGACGTTGTCTGAGAATTGAAACAGGATCAAGGAGATGTTCCTCACACATTTCAAGAACGTTTTCATATATTTCCTTGAATTGTTTAGCTGTTCTAAGTCGAGTTAATCGGATCTTGACATTGTCAATGGCCTGAAGCAAACCACTCATTGTTCCTTAGAAAGCCGTAGGGGACCATTTCACTGTTCAAGTGGACCGAAGATCTTCACATGCTTAAGCACCACAGCTCAAACATTGGGAGTGCATGATTTACCAGGACTCTTAATAGATCGACGCCTCTGGTGGGAAGAAGCTGAATGAGGCCGAAGTGTTACGTCGTCAACCAGATATTTCTGTTCAATACCCTGCTGAGCCTTGAAGATTAGAATGAGGATTTAAAATTGTATTCTAGCATGGAGAGGGAGCCAATGAGGTTAATCAGACATAAAGGTAGAGATGTGAGTATGTATGCTAGTGGAACTCCCAATTCAGAGGTTTGGTTGGGGTGTACTAGGCCATGGGTGGGGCCTTCCAGACTGTTAACCCAGTTGATTGAGAGCCATGTCAACAGTCTCTGTATGAAACTGGTTCTCTGCATTAACAGACGTATGGGCAGATGGCTCTGCAGGATGTCTTCACTGACCGCAGTTATTTGAACAGTACGGAATGGTACTCAGCAGTCTAGATGAAATGAACACAAGAGCACAGAGCAAAGCCATTCGTTAATTGGTCCAGGTATGTGGCGTTCATGTTAGTAAACCTAATCTGGCTACGACAACCCAAACCTGAGCATATCGAATACTCGAGGCTGGGTTCACCTCATTAGCATACAGGGCGGCACCCAGCCCCACGGCTGCGCGAGCTCACACGCATTCAGTATACCCAGAGCTTAATGTGGAGTTTTCCTTGGACCTACACGAAGGATCGAGTTTGACAGCTGTCAGGGTTATTTAATCTCCAGATCGATTAGAGGAGCACAGACCGGGTACACTAAATACACATGAGCTGGCGCAGCCATGGGATAGAGGTGCCGCCCGATAGCCTAATAGGGCAAACCTCAGCTTTGGGTAGTCAAATTACTAATAAGGTTTGGGCCGCCACCACTCGTAGCTCGATTAGATTTACTAGTGAGAATGCCTGGTGCCTAGACCAATCAGCAAACGATTTTGCCTCTTGGCCGGACCAATCAGGGAGCCAAGACACCTCTTAGACCCCACCAAACCGATTCAATGCCTACCAGGCCCCGCCTATGACTTCATACTCAGTGATGGATACCAAATACTTGACTAGTAGTTAAAACTAATTCCTAACTACTTTCAAAGTATGTAGTAATAACTACTATATAACTACTTTAGATGACACATAGTTATAACTACTGTTGTAACTACCACATAAGTAGTTAACTACTTTTAAAACTACTTTGCAAATGTTTTGTTATGGTGCAATGATGATAGTCACCAAGCAATTTTATTCAACATAAGTAATAAAAATGGTCAGCAACACAATGACAAGGTCAAGAAATACAAGCACATGCTACAAAGCACCCTGATTAGAACACAGTTTTAGCAGTAACATAAGCCAACTTGTTTCAACTACAAAAATGTCTAGCCTACAAAGTCCAGAACTGTAAAACTCTTAGAAAATGTTAATATTCAGGATCAAAAGTAGTGTATATATTTTATTATACTACAAGTGGTATACTATATCACTCTATATCTCACCTTTTTGCTGTCTGCATTAACCTTGCTTCTTCAATTCCTCATACCTTGCCAATCGCTGCTCAGATCTAATACAATCACTGGACTATCCAGCCAGTAGCGGAATGCAAAGTCTCTTATTGTTGTGGTTGTGTCTCTGTCTGTCTTTCAGTGTCTTTCTGTCTGTCAGTGTCTATTTCTCTGTTTCCCCCTGTCTGTCTCTGTCTCCTGTCTCTTTTCTTTCTTTCTCTCTCTCTCTCTCTCTCTCTGTCTGTCTCTCTCTCTCTCTCTCTCTCTCTCTCTCTCTCACCTCTGTCATTCTTGACTCGACAGTCACCTCTCTCAGACCCATTTGTAACCAGGTCGCCCACTTGTGGTAATCCAACTGCGTACTGGCTAGTTTTCCTCATTCCTTAACCCTGGATCATAAGCCCCAACCCCTCTAAGACCGCTTTACTCTAGTTCTTATCGTGCAGCAATCTCTGGGTATGCCATTAAACAGGTATAATGCCTTAGGTTTTCTCTGTAGTTCTGAGAGGAACCCACTTCCTCACAATAGTATGCACAAATTTGAATGAAACAATTACATAGTGAATTTACTCATGAGATTATTATGGACAACATCCATGTTTGTTGTGAAATAACAGAAATTCCTGTAAGACGGAACTAGTAAATAGGAAAAAATGTAGTTAATGTGAAATATTGTAGTTACCTTAAAACTACTTGATCAAAGTAGTTATAACTAGTTATAAAGTAGTTATGAACTACTTCTTAAAAACTAGTTATAACTATTAGGCAACTACTTCTATAGTAGTTATAACTGCTAGTTAATAACTACAGTAGTTAAAAGTCCCCATCACTGCTCATACTACCCATTCCACTACCCTCTGAGTTCCACTAGCATGATATCAGAGAACCGGGAAACCCCAGGCTATCAGTTCAGCAGCACAGTTTGTAACTTATAACTTGTTTTTAACTTTTATATACTAAAAATTCATTCATGTAACATTTGCACAGGGACTCTGTGGTTTGTAACTAACAAATTGCTTTGCTTACTCAAAATTTTTTAATGAATTTATTTCACTATAAGAAATCTTTGTTGTACTAAAACCTATTAGTAATTATTGATTGGAAAATTTAAAAACATTATGACACCTCTGTGTTAATGTGTTTCAGACATTCCCATTAGAAGTGAATGCACGAGGTCTCGAAGCGTTGAACCAACATCAACCATTACCAGGTATGTTAGTACAGAAACCCTGCTGTAATAAGGAGCTTGTGAACCTCGTTTTAAAGATTCAACAGCATCTGCACCAATGGCTGCAATCTAGTTTTTCCACTGTGCACAATGACGAGCACCAAATAAATTCTGTCTTGGATGAATTAAGCTGCGGTCGATATATTACATTTCATGTGCCTTCTGGACATCAGTGTAATTAGGATGACAGAACCCATTAACACGATTAGCTGAAGTGAGTCCTCCTCCAAGGAGAACTTCAAGAGGCCAAAGCACACCTAGAGGCGTCCAGTCCAGAAATGATAATGCCAGCAGTAATTGGTCTATGTTTTGTTGTGTTTGTGTTGTTCCATGCTTATATTGTGCCAATCCACATAAATTGAGTCTTGGCTGATTTAGATCATTGATGATTGGAAGATATTCAATTCTGGTCATAGAAGACGTGTGTCTTTCGTGAATGCTGTGCATTATCTAGTCGACATGACTTACAAATGGACAGGCACCTGTAATTTTTATGTCAAATAACACCAAGTTTAAGTGCAAATTCAAAAATCTTTTTATCAATATATCTCAAAGCATGTTCGAAGCTCAAAGTTCTTTTTTTGATGCTCACTTTGCCCTTATTGATTGCCGTTTGAGCAGGCGCCCCCGTCATGCTGCAAAATGAGTCTTGCAGTCTTCAAAGGGTAGCAGTGAGTCAACGTAAAGTTTGCATCTACCTTGTCTGGGATGAAATGCAGTCTTCCCTCACCACCATAACACATGCCAGCAGAAACCACAACGTGCTTCACATAGTCAGATCTCTCAGCCACCAGGCGGCTTTCGCGAACATCGCATTTTTTTCCGGAAGACCAAAATACAGAATATTAAATTTAGACAGCTGTAATATTTTAAGCAATGGAAAATTTGCAATGAAATTTTCAGGGATTGTTCACAAATCTTTCCTTTATAAATCTAACAAGGTTTGGTAAAGATATATTTACCGGTTGTTGCGAAATTGCATTTCTTCTGGTGGGGTATTTTTTATTGAGCCACCCTGTACAATTGCATTCGAGTAGTTTTCTCAGCCTCAGACTAAATCCTATATATTATGGTGACATTTCTAGTTGTGTTGCCTATAGAAAATTCTAAAACGCATCAATGAGCTTATGAGCACATCTCTATCCCTGACAATTCCATTTGAGCTTTATTTTGTTGCCACGTGTTATAGTCTCATAGGGCAAGGGTTTAATATGAGGATGGACTGGATAAAACAGTTGGAGAAGTAACCAATTAAACAAAATCAACGGTAGGCAGGCCTAACTGCCTTATCCATGCTATATACAGCATACAGGCACAACCCTTCGAATGCAATATCGTCGGGTGCCGCGTGAAATTTTAACATCTTTGACGGCGAAAATGAGGCGCAATATAAATTTCGCCGTCAGTGAAGACGACGGATTAATTATAAAACCTCTTAAACACTTTTTGACGTCTAAAATGTCATCGAATGCGACTAATCACAAACACTGCCATCTTGTTTTACATTGCCGGTACGCTAGGCGTAGAGGACTTACTCCTACCTCAGACTCGAAGTAGACTTACACCTAGCGTAGAAGGCTGCGCTGCTCTTATAATTACCAACATAACCCACTACACCGGCGTAGGCCATTTTATGTCAGTAGTAGAAGATATGCCAACCGACATAATTATGGGCCCTGAAGACAGATGTGGGCCGGCAAAGCCTTTCATGGTGTGGTGTATGGTGTACACTCTGGGTATGTATCGAAACAGACGGGCAGACATTCTTCTAGTGAGAACCAGCGCACCATGATAGCTGCACCATACCCTTCAACTATGACCAACTGAGATGCTTAAACTGATTCTTTTACAATTTCCATGCCATTCTTTGTTATTCATTTATTCTGAGGATTTATAGAGTGCCCCTTCAAGAACCCTACTCTGGAGCGCTCCCAGCCCAGCCATGACTAAAGGAAAAAGGGACTTATAAAACTTATTGGTTGGCTCACAAGCAATGAGCTGAGCTCAAATGGGAGGAGATTATTCCATATTGAAGGGCCCACAACCGAGAAAGCACAGCACTGCCTAATAGCCAAACGCGCACATGGAACTAGAAGCTCATCGCAGAGCAAAGCACCATGTCTGACTCACTGCGATGTCAGACACTGGGCGACAATGATCACGCAAGTAAGATGGAACCCAACCACAAATGCAATGCAAAACAAGAGCAGCAATGCGGTATGAAATTCATTGCAACATTAGCAGCCAATGCAAAACATCACGCATATATGCAGAAACAGAGGAGAATTTTAGCCGGAATAAAACAAATATTTATGCTTTTAAATTTTCCTAACTTAGAGGCCTAGTCATTATTTGTGTGATTTGTACATGATTCTGCAAGGGATGTAACGTTATGTCATACCATATCTCTTTTATTATTATAATTGTTCATTTATGTTAAGACAGCTCTGGGACATTACTCCCCGGATATTACCCCTTGCCATTGCCCCCTCTGCCATTACCCCATGCCTTTACCCCCCCCTAATATAATACCCCTTGCATTATCCCTCTGCCATTAACCACTGGAATTATGCCTCAGTATTTGACCTATGCCATTCACCTCAGAATAGTATGTCATCGATTTGTTAGCTTTATCTTGTGTGTCTATATAGCCTACCATAATGCATAGATCAAGTAAACAAAATAAATATCACTGTTTGACCGGTTTGTGTTGTTCTAAATATCGCCTGTCCCATAAAGGTATAACTAGGCGACTTGGTGGGCATGTAGATGAACCTACACGTAAGTCTAAGAAATATCGTGACAGTAATGCCCGAATTGCCAACATTGTCACTGATTTTGCCAGTAACTGATTTTGCCAATAGAAACGTTTGTGAATATTTATGCGGAATTACTCACAATCTTCATTATGAACATATTCAATATTTTGCAAGAAAATGATAACTTTTTAAACAAAATTTTTCATACAATATTGCTATAATGTGGCGAACCCCTCTTAGGTCTGGCACCGGGCGTTCACGTATCAGCAGCAGTTGAGGCAAACGCCCAGAGAAAACCTTGAGTTCCTTTCCATCTTCTCCTGGTACCCCAGAAGGCCGAGTCTGAGGTTCTCCCTTCTTCTTGACTGAGTAAGACCTGCCCGGTCTGGTGCAGGATTAACGACTGCTACTAATTCAAAGGTCACTAGGCTAGAGACGGAATCAATCATTGTTCGACAAATATCTTTTAATACGAAGTAAAGGCAGCAACCAACATTTTGCCGATTAAACAGAATCAACATGTATCGATCACAGTCACTGTCGATTCAAGCTCTAATCGACTAACAACCACCAACTCTCTACCACTAACTTACTAACTTTTTAATCATATGCTGTCGTCCCTTATATAGCTTCCAGAGGGAGCACAAAATGCTCCCATAGGGAGTGCAAATTGCTCCCATAGGGAGCGTAAATTGCTCCCATAGGGAGCGTAAAATGCTCCCCTCGGTGGCACTGGCGAAAACCGCCACATGCCTCCCCCAGTAACACACAAATCCAGCACATCAACAATCTGGTAGTTCGTTCAGGCAGCAGTAGTAGCCTATGATAGTAGTCTATCATAACTAGTGATGACACATAAAACGACCGAAAGTCGTTAACTAAAAATTACTGGCAGTCTAGGCGGCCCAAGCACCCTATCAATAATGCAGTACCAAAATTTCAGTTCCTCGGCCACTAGTCCAATTAATGCACTAACCCCATCTGGGGCCAGGCACAATCATCAGCAACTTAAATTCAGAGTGAAATTATTATCAAACAGACAATCAGCAATTTCACATAAAAGGTTCAGGCGAAAGCTCACAGATGACAGTGACGGCTGCCAGAGGAGCCGAAATTGCTCCCACAGGGAGCATAAATTGCTCCCGTGGCTTTTCGCCGCGCCTACTGGAAGCGGCCAGGACGGGGCCTCTCGCGTTGAGGACGCCGGTCCGTCGTCTCGACCACGACAGGAAGAGCAATCGTAGCGGTGCCTCCTTCTGTCGACCCATCATTCGCGCACAGGCGTAATTTGTCAACGTGTACGAAGAATGGGCGAAAGTTCGTCGATTTGCGAAGGCTGTAGTTGATTGGTCCGCACCGTCGCTCGACATAGTATGGGCCAGTGTACAGGGATTGCCAGTTAGGACTACGACCCTGGTAGCGGCGCGGAGTGAAATACTATACGCGGTCTCCTGGTGTGAAATCCGCTGGACGTACGCGTAGGTCATACGCCCGTTTCTGGCGCTCGGCGGCAGTCTTCAGCTGCTTCCGCACCAAACGGTAAGTAGCCTCCATCCGATTCGCGAAAACTCGGACATAACTCGAATAAGTAGAGTCTGTGAGTTCCACATCCGGCGGCCTCCCGTAGACCAGGTCTATCGGTGCTCTGGTTTCCCGATCGAACATAATAAAAGTTCGGGGTAAAGCCTATAGGCGGCCAGGATATGGGGCAAGAAATCATCCCAGTCTCTTTGATGGCTGCTTAAAACTTTACCCAGCATGGCATTGAGGGTCATGTGAAACCTCTCGATTAAACCATTCCCGCTAGGGTGTTAGCTTGAAGTCCGGATCTTGTCTATGCCCAATAGTTTGCATAGCTCCCAGAATAAATTCCCTTCGAAATTGGTCCCCTGATCGCAATAAGGATCTGCAGAGGGACCCCGTACCTGACAATCACATTATTAACTAAAGCTCGGGCGACCGATGTCGCCTCCTGATTAGCCACAGCTATAGCCTCGACCAACTTGGTTAAGTTGTCCATTGCAGTCAGAATGTAGATGTCCCCACTTCTACTTCGAGGGTGAGGACCAGTAATGTCGATGCTCAACCTCTCCCAGGGTTCCCCGCACTGCATGGGCTGCAGTGCTCCCTGCCGAGGCGGACGCCCACGGTGGTATTTATTGAAGGGCATGCATTGTCGGTAGAGGCGCCTCACATCCCGGGACCACCCAATCCAGTAACATCGGTGTCTTACTTGCCAGCGGGTCCGGCGCATACCCACATGGCTCCGGTCAACCCCGTAATTGCGAGCCCCAAATACTCGTCCCTCAGCCTCTTGGGAACCAGAGCCTGATCCACGCCGTCCGGCGTCTTCCAGTAAATTACCCCGTCCCGTAAATAGAGGCGGTCCTTTTGGCCCAAAGCACCTTCACAGCCTCGCTTTTACGCAGGATGGCTATCAAGTCCGGAGACTGAGCTCCGTCTTCGACCCAAGGCCTCGCTATACTGAGATCGGGATCCTCACGCTGTGCCCCATCTAAGCGCTTTATAGCGCCGACTTCCGAGCCTGGTTGGGCCCCGTCAGGCGCTTCGACGACTGCTGCCGCCATGCTCCACACCTCCGAAGCACACTGTCGGCAAGGCTGCCGGGACATCGCATCAGCATTCCCGTGCTTCTTTCCGGGCCTGCGAATCTCTTGGAATTCATATTCCGCAAACCGCTCCAACCATCGACTTTGTTGGCCTATTGGCTCCGGCGGCGTTGCAGCCACTGCAGGGCGGCATGGTCCGTTCGCAGTACGAACGGCCGCCCTAATAAATACTGCCTGAAGAGTTTAACGAAATGTACTATCGCTAATAACTCTTTCCGGATAATGCAATAGTTTCTCTCAGCCGAGGACAGCAACCCACTACCACTATATACGATGACAACGTCACAGGCATCACAGTCCAATACATATGTCCCTTCATCCTTGGGCAAAGCCAGGACCGGGATAGTCGTCAGGGCTCGTTTCATATGGTCGAAGGCCCTCTGACAAGCGTCCCAAACAAAAACTCGCCCCTTCTTGGCAAGCTCGAACAGGGGAGAAGTCAGCACCGAAAAGTCCCGAATAAACCTACGGTAGTATGTGCATAGCCCGAAGAAAAACCGTACATCCTTCAAGCGCTGCGGGACCGGCCACTCGACAACATCGCGAATCTTCGCACTATCCACAGCAACTCCTTTTGGGGTCACCACATGACCAAGAAATTGACTGTCCTACGCAGGAGATGGAATTTACCCGGTTTTAACTTGAGATTAGCTCCCCGGAGGCGCTCTATCACCAATCTCAATCACTCCAGATGTTGCTCAGGGGTCATCCCGGAAAAAATTACATCCTCCAGATATACTAGACACGCCTGAAAATTAAGTCTGGACAAGACGATGTCCATAAGCCTCTGAAACGTGGCGGTCACATTACAGAGCCCAAAGGGCATCCATCACCTTCCAACAGAATGTACTCCTACGAGTCACGAACGCCGTTTTGTCGGCGTCCTCCGGGTCCAAAGCTACTTGATGGTAGCCGCTACGAAGGTCCAACGTGCTGAGCCACCCGCCGTTGGCTAAGGCATCCAGGCACTCATCTATCCGGGAAAGCGGGTAAGAGTCCTTTCTCGTTCGTTCGTTTAATGCCGATAGTCTATGCAAAGGTGTAAGGACCCGTCCTTTTTACGGGCCAATACCACGTTAGACGATCAGTCGCTAGCAGCAGGTTATAATCGCTCGGCCGCCAGCAAATTATTCAACTGCTCGTCGATTGCCACTCGATGAGGTAACGACTGTCTACATTTGGCTGCCTAACGGTGGGCGCACTCCCCGTAACAATCCTATGCTTCAGAACCGACGTCCATCCGAGATCTAATTCCCCTTCGTAAAAGACATCGTTAAACTCCCGTAGTAGCTCACCCAATCGCGACCGGATATCAGGCGTCACCTCCTCCGGAAGCTCGGAGCGGGTGACCTCCACCGGGTGAAGTTCCGCGATTATCTGATCCTTACCGAATTGGACAGGGTCATCACTTAAATTAACTACTCTCACTCGAGTTGCGTCGGCGCTATATCCCAGCATAGCCCCAGCGAGATGAACGCCCGGCCTAATTTCCTTGGCCTCAGTCATCCAGGCCGGCGCAACAAAAGCCAAATCCCCGTACATTGTACGCTCTGACATTTCGGCTGAACAACCACGTGCTCAGCGACGGCGACTCGCCTACGCTAAATGGACCCATTGCCTTTCGCCAAGGGAATGCTTTAGCGGCCAATGAATAATGCACCGGACCCAAAGCCTAACAATTTCTTACAGCTATCTGGTCAGATACCAAAAATGCACTAGAGATGTCCAACCCCGGACGTACCTTAACGGGCAGCCTAACATCCCCGAGAACACTTATGTTGGACCTGCGGACGAAGTGTCTGGGCAGGCCACAGTAGGAAACAAGTCCCCGTCCGTCGCTTCTGATGGCCACCGGCAGGACGAACATCCAGAACCTGGCCGTCGGTAGGCGTGGATCGGTCCCCGTTCGTCCATGCCGATCGTCCAGACCCGGGTCGTTCGTCAGAGTAGTTCGGCTCGTCAGCTCCCGGAGTTTTCGGTCGAATTTGGCCTACAAGTCCCTTTCCCAACGTCTTTTTGCCAACTCCTTTTGTTGCTTGGTCAGGAAGCGCTCCAGCCAGGCCTGCAGTTGCGAACTCTCCCGAACGCGGTTCGACGGCCGTCTTCGGTCGTCCGATAGGCTTCAAGGCGAAGCACAGTGCGATGCACCTCGTCCAGAGTCTTCAGCTCTCACTCGTGTACCTTGAGCGAGAGCTCCCGGTCTCTCATGGCCTCCAGGAAAGTGTCCTTCGCGATGATCTCGGTCGTCTCGTTGGATGGCACAGGATAGGCGAGGACGACTAAGCGACGTATTTCATGCAGCAGGTCGCTCAGGCTTTCTTCCGTTCGTTGGCGTCGTTAGTAGAGTTGGGCATGGAAGGTTTCGGCTTGGCCTTCCGTCCCGTATCGCTGGCGCAACCTCTCGACAAGCTCTTCCTAGATCATGTCCCGCCGAGCCCCAAAGTCCCACGGCAGCTGGGTCGGGGAGTTCTCCAGAACGCAGTGTAGATAGTCTGACTCGGTCCATGGCGGTCCATCGGTTATGTCTGGCGCTCACTTCGAACTGGGCCAAGAATGATTCGAGTGACCTAGTCCCGTCGAACTGCCAGGCTTCATCTGCAACGGTCGGTCCCGGAGCAGACCCTTGATGCCCTCCAGCAGATTCGGCATCAAAGTTGATTCATCTGCTTTCTCTGGCAGTCCTGACTCCATCGGCTTCGGATTGTCGAAGTCAATGCTCTAGAGCAGTCGGCTAAGTGTGTAGAGCGTGCTTGGCTTTCTTCCCGGGCCGGCCGGCGTCGAACTGTCAATAGGTGGCGCGTCGACGTTCAGCAGAGTTCCGTCATCTTCCATCCTATCCTATCCTATTTACGGATTTATAAAGCGCCTCTCACTGTACAACCTAATCAGAGGCTCTCCCAGTGCGAAAAAACCCTAGAGAAAAGAAAAGTCTTAAGAGAACGAGCAGAAACAGTTGTGCTACTAGATAAGATTGCAGCACGAGTCACAGCAGGAAGGCTGTTCCATAGCAAAGAGCCAACAGAGGCATAGGCACGATGCTGAGCTGTGGCAGTTCTAGACTGTGGTACTAGAAAATAGTGACGGTCCAACGAACGGAGAGGACGTCTGATGGTAGCTGGGATAGGTTGCCTGATAAGATCACATAGATAGAGTGGAGCTTGACCCAACAACACTTTGAATGTAAGACAGAGAACTTTGAAATGAATCCTATCAGTCAAGGGAAGCCAATGAAGATGTTGAGTCATGGAAGTAGAAATATGTGAGAAACGTGGAAGACGGGCGATCAAACGAGCAGCTGCATTGAGTGCAGACTGGAGCAGAGTGAGGTGCAGTTTTGGTAGGCCGATGAGTAATGAGTTACAGTAGTCAATGCGGGAACAGATGAAGGCATGAACCATGGTCAAAGACACAGATTGTCGGATGGCGGGTAATCGCCACAAATGATAGAAGCTGGAATGCGAGATATTAGAGATATTTGCAGAGAATGATAGAGTACTGTCCAGAGTGACGCCCAGATTGCAGACATTTGTAGAGAAACTAAACTGAGGGAACCGCTTGGCAAGTAAAGCGTAATCAAGTTTAAGCAGCTGCTTGCGAGTGAAGGGAGCACAGTTGGTTGATCCAGAAGAGGTGATCAGCTGGATCCCTAGAGCGACAAAATCGTCGTTCAAGGCAGCAGGTTCGTCGATGCATTTGATGGCAATCCTGGTCGAACCAGATGGCAAACGGTCGAATGCGAGTCTTCACTCCACAAAGCGGAAGCATCGTGTCCAGAAGACTGCTGATTGTAGACGAGTAGAGTTCGTAGAGTTCTGAAGTTGATTTGGCATCGAGGTCTGAGGTAGAGGAGAATAGAGGCGACTTACGTAGGGCCTCACTGAAGGCACCGTGATCAAGAGATTTCTATCCACAAAGATATCTGAGAGCATGGATGGGCTGCTGATGAAGAGGAGGGATAGAGACCTCAATAGGAGAATGATCGGAGAGGGTCGGCGAAAAGATTTTCAAATCTTGCAAAGTAACATCTTCAGTAGTGATTACGAGATCGAGAGTGCCGCCGTGTAGATGTGTAGATCCAGAGACATGTTGATGAAGGCAGAATTGAGGCACTTTGTATCAGCATTGCGACCCTTCGAGGCTCAGTAACATTACTCACTATCTACAGACTTGGCTCAACTGCGCCCTCCAACAATTTCTTTGTCGAGTTCTCTTCAGTCTGAGAGAGCCTCGTTACTCGAAAGTTGTTAATCATCAGTGATTTCAACCTCCGCTTGGAAGACGCAACTCTACCTTATTCAACCCGACTCCTGGATCTTCTAACTCAATTCGGCCTTTCTGATACTGCAGCTATTACTCATCTACTTGACTCCTTCTCTTTTGTACAGCACATATCTGTGCCCTCTCTTACCAGAGGACACGCTCTTGATGTCATCATCAGACCTACAGATGCTCTTATCCAGTACCTTTCCATCTTCAACCCTTGCCTCTTGGATCACTCTCTGATCAGTTTCTGCACGATCGACAATCTGGGTCATCGACTCGTGATGTTGTGAAGCGTCGATGCTTCACAGACTTCAACCTGGATGCATGCACACAGGACCGTCTTGCCACCGAACTCTTCCTAATGGCATCTACATCTCAAACTCTTCCTGATCCTGATCAAGTCTTCCTACTCTACGATTCCACACTGCAAGACCTACTGGATCGTCACGCTCATCTACGCACCATCAACATACGACCAAGAGCAGGATGTCTGTGGTTTGACGGGGAATGCTCAAAGTCAAAGAGGGAAACCAGGACACTCAAAAGACTGTATCGCCGTTTGAAAACGGCCAAAACTCGAGATCCTGGATTAAACATCTAATCATCCAACGACACCTCTTCCGGGAGAAGCGTGCCGAATTCAGACGTAGACGTCTTGGTGATGCGCAGAGAAGAAGAAACACCTGGAACATCCTGAATTCTCTCCTCCTCCCATCTGCTCCAGACTGCCAAACCGGCACACCAGAGGATATCTTAAATTCTTTCCTAGATAAAGTAAACAGTGTTAGAGATAGCACTGTAAACTCTCCTCCTCCTGACATACCTATTCTTACTGCATGCTCACTCTCAACCTTTGACCCTGTCACTCCTGACTACATTGCTGACCTACTGACTAAATCCACATCTAAACACTGTGAACTCGACCCTGTTCCTACATGGCTTCTAAAATCTCAACCTCATCTCTTTGTCATCGTCATTGCATTCCTAATCAACCTTTCCCTTTCTACTGGCTTGCTTCCTAACTCTCAGAAGAGGGCAGTCATTCGCCCTCCTCTCAAGAAGAGTGGCCTTGACCCCACTCTTTCTTCTAACTATAGACCTATCTCTGATGTCTCCTTCCTGTCTAAGATGATAGAAAGTGTCGTCCACACTCAGCTCTTCTCTTACCTCTCTGCAAACAACCTGCTTCCACCTCTTCAGTCGAGATTCCAGCAATTCCATTCCACGGAAACAGCCGTCCTGAAAGTCTACACTGACATGGTCCTTGCTGCAGACTAGAGATATGTTACTGCTCTAATACTTATAGACTTCTCTGCTGCTTTTGACTGTTTAGAGCACTGCATCCTACTCAGAGTCCGTCCTACGGCCTCAACATTCCTTCGGCATCTCTGGCACCATTCTCAATTGGCTTCTGTCTTACCTCTCTAATCGCACTCAGTTAATGTTCGCATTAACTTGCTTGTATCATCCATTGCTTCTGTGCACTTTGGTGTCCTGCAAGGCTCTGTCCTATGGCCTCTGCTGTTCATCCTCTACACTTCTGCACTCTCAGCCATCGCTTCTCGCCATGGCGTGGAAATCCACCTCTATGCTGATGACACTCAACTCTATGTACATTTGCGACTAAAGGAGGTTGCAAACGCTGCATAGCGACTTCATGCCTGCATTGATGACATCATGCGATGGAGTCTGTCTATGCATCTCAGACTTAATCCGGGCAAATCCGAACTCATCTGGTTTGAGCGCTCCTCTAAGCTTCCTCAAAGTGCTGAACTCTCACTCTCTACCTCCTCTACTCTCTCCATCACTCACTGTCCAGGATCTTGGAGTTATCCTCAACTCAAAACTTTCCCTCAAACCTCAAATTGCTGCAATCTTTAGGACATACCTGTTTCATCTCCCTAGAATCCCCCAACTTCGCTCTACTCTTGATCATGTACATCACTAAAAACACTGATACGCTGCCTTATCCTGACTTGACTACTACAACTCAGTACTCTATGGCCTCCCTGAATGCACACTGCTTCCGCTAACTAGAATACTGCATCAGGCTGCACGACTGTGCCTTGGACTCTCCTACAGAGACCATATCACACCTGCTCTTCGTTCTCTACACTGGCTTCCTGTCTGTGAGCGTATCTGCTACAAGCTGGCACTCCGCATGTACAGAGCGCGCACATGTCATCTGTCCTCTATGGTCACACTCTGCAGCTCCGTTAAAGGCCTTTCCTCTCTTAGATCAGCCTTTGCTGGAAAGTACGTTGTCCCTAGTATGCGTCTTGTCTTCGACCGGCGGTCATTCACTGTTGCCGGTCCCTCAATCTGGAACTATCTACCTCCTCGTGTTCGCAACTCTCTCAGTGAACCTCTCTTTCGCTCTAACCTGAAAACCTACCTCTTCCAGTCTGCCTATGGCTCTTAATGGTTGCCCAGCTTCAAGGTGCACTTCTGAACTTTCTGTAAGGAGGGCATTATCAAATTACAGTTGTATTGTATTGCATTGTATAAAACAAGTGATGACGGAATTTTTTAGTGATTAGAAAATTTTCCCAAATATACAAAATCTAATAAACTTGTGTTTGAAAATCATACAAAATAATTTAAACAACAAATATGTGAATACAAATGGATGACTTCCGTTCACTGCCTCCTTTTTGTGTAAGAAATTTAGTAAGTAGTAAGGGAGGCATCTCTTGCATGGCATTCGAATTTCCATGCAGTTCAGCATATTCAACAACTTTCAACTTGATACCAGTTTTGTAGGAGGCTCGCTTTTTCTTCAAATCACTCATTGTAGAAAGTATCTGTAAGTATTCTACTCCACTAACCTCAAAACATAACAGTTTCCTAATAGAAAAATATCGTACAGGTATATAATAAACTTATTTCAAAAGTTAACTATGTGTAGTCAGTAATTTGTGGAACTGTGATTTATTGTGAAATAGGTGCTAAAATAACAAGACAACTAAGGGTTTAAGTTTGGAGTTCGTTTTCATAACGCTTGCGTATTTGGTCGTCCGAAAATCTTTGTTCTATTTCACGTCTCGCGTACAAGTTGAATATCGTTTTTGTCGTCCTGAAATAGCATTAAAATTTCTAGACTTATAAACGAATATAAAATTATACAGTAGGCGACTGTCTACGGCTGCAAATTTCGCCATTTCTCAGAGGCGGCACTTTTATTGAATTTAATTAAATAAATATGCATAGCATAGGAAAATAATATTTTCTTAGACCACAATATTCTAAATTATTTTAAAATATAAATATTTTTCAATGAAAATATATATTCTCTTTTCGTTCAATAAATTATTGTAGTTCATCTGCTTCTTCTCCTTTTCAACATGCTCAACAAAAATGTTTTCGATTTACTTTTCATCAATTAAGTTCAACTTCCGGTTATGAGCGCCTTGTTTATAATTATCAATCTCAGTTAAAAACCTAGTTTTAAATTGAATAGAAATATGATGTTTAATTAAAATTAATTCTCTTAAATGCTAATTTTAATATCATAACCAAATGGCGGATGGTAGAGGAAGAAAGAGGCAGCCGTTGTCTGGGTCAAATTATAGAAAATTAAGGCTCGTATGTAAATCAACTGCAGCCAAGCAGAAAGACGCAATCCGGAAATTCATTAAGCGACCGGCATCTGATGAGGCGCATGCCGCGCATAGTAATCACAACGAAGACTCTTCATCCGATTCTGAAGAGCAAAATCTCGCTATAGAAGCCAAATTCGGCACCGAGAAAGAAAGTGAATACAGCGACAACGAAGGCCACGATGACGATGACGAAAGACAACTTATCGTTATCATCGAATGCATCGATGGTCCTTGTGATATATGCAATGGTAATATTGTACAAAATTCCAATTAATTTTTTTTTGTGTGGAGTTGGCAACATTACCACCCGCCTACTTACGAAAAATACATAGCCTGGGTACAGACAATGCGTCTGAGTTTTATTCTTTCTGATTTTCTATTTTGAAATGGAAATCAGAATTTTTTTATTTATAAAATGACAATCGACCTAAGTGAAAACACAAATACTCGTATTTTTAACTAGAAAACGGCAATAGACCTAGCTAACGGCACAAATACTGCTAATATTAGCACATACAAGTTACTAATTTCTATAGAAAACTATGGCAAAGCTAAAAAATTCATAAAAGTTGTACGAACTCTCATACTAAAACTCAAAAGAGTATTAGACTTTTAAAATATTGGAAACTCAGACTCGGCCTCAACTTTGGCAAACTTCAACTCATAAAACTCGGTACTTGGCAAGGAATTAAAACTCGGTTCATCCCTTGTTGTTTCTACTCTATACTACTGACCTCGAAAAGTTGGTGGCTGATCTGAGTGTATCGTCTCATTTTTATGCTGATGACTCTCAGCCCTACACCAGTCCGAGGTCGACTGCTCATGTAGGCGCATGGTTCTTGCGATTGAGAGGTTCTCCGCATGCATGGCTTCGAACAAACTCAGTCTTAATCCCACCAAGACTGAACTTCTGTGCTGCGCGACTCATGGCCAATGCAGTAGACTCAATCTCTCTCCTGTGGATGTACTAGGGGCCATTCTAATACTGGTGATGTCCGTCCGTGATCTGGGCATAACGTTACAGTCTGATCTGTCAATGAAATTGCGTGTTTCCACGACCGTCGGCAGATGCTTCCGCCAGCTGCATCTCATCAAATCCTGCCTGAAGTCGTTGCCCTCGATGTTGCTCGGACTGCTGTCACCAGTTTCGTGTGGACCAGGGTAGACTATTGCTATAGTCTCCTTGCAGGAGCACTGAAATGTACATTAGACAGCTTACAGTCTGTTGTCAACGCTGCAGCAAGAATACTCTTCGAACGATGACGTTTTGCGTGGAGACCTTCTTGTTCCTAAGACCACGACCAAATTCGGTGATCAAGCCTTCTCTGTTGTCGGCCCATGCTGCTGGAATAGCCTTCCGCCCAAGGTGCGTTCTGCAGCATCGATTGAGATCTGTAGTTCACCTATTCAGGAAGGCATATCCCTGTTGAACTGATGTAGTTTTTTGCCATAGCATGGTTTTTCTTGTTAGTATGCTGATCGTGTTATTGTACAGCGCCATTGTAGCGGCGTTCGTTTTACAATAAATAATCCATAGTTAAGACACACGAGGAGAACAAGATGTTGCGACTTCTGATTACCATTTATCATGAATTCAATGATTCGTATATATTTTTTATTTTTCAAAAATTTCTAGTACTTACTGCAAAAGTTTATTTAATTCATTCAAAAATGTTGAAATTGTCATCTCATTTGTCTTTGGCCTCACGTGTGACGAATGTCAATGGTAGACCATATTACACTCTTAGTATTGAACTTGATGTGACTATGTGCTGTGTTGACCTTAATGTGATTGGTGGTGCAGCTGGTTGGTGCTGGGTCAACCAAAGCTTGTGGATGGTAGCCTAAAGGAAAAATCCCACCAACATCAAAGTTCACTTGTCGTCAATACACAGAGTTCGCAGAATTTTTTGTGAAACACAAAAAGGTGTTGGAAGGCAACACAAAGCCGATCATGTTGGGGAATTGTAATAAGAATGATGGCAGAAATGAAAATACCAAGACTCAAAACATACAAACATGCATACACTTAGTGACTTAGCAAGGTGCGCTGTACCCTGCCAGTTCAAATGAGTACTGCGAGAAAATGTCAGTCATGGTCAATTGGATTGGCAGTGAATGTAGTCGAAAATGAAAGGCAAGTTTTGTACGTCTGTGGATAATTTGTTCTCAGTGCCAAGTTGCATCCAAGTTTGAATCAGAAATGCCAGTGAAAGCAGAAAATGGTTCAGAAAATATTTAAAGATAGAATTGAAAAAGCACCATTTGTAACGAGTACTTAAGGAGCAAAATCCCACTAACATGACAGTTCAATGTCACTGAGAAGGCCAAAAATGATAACAAAGGTTAAACAGTCTTCTGTTGCAACTTGATATCTCATCCAAGTTGCTGGTTCTTGATTGTCATACCAGATGGTCATCATTTTGAACACAAAACCTTTGGAAACTCTGGTGGAGTCTTTAAACATCAATAATATTGAAATTACAGACCAAACCCAGATTGCCAATAAATTTTACAACTATTTTACTAATATTGCCTGTGACTTAGTAGAGAAAATACCCTCCTCCACTGGCTCATTTTTTGATTACCTTAACCCACCCAACATCAACTCTTTTGCTCAATCTTAGGTCCTCTTCTTTTCTTGATTTATATTCATTAATATAAATCAAGAACAGAAGAGGACCTCCCAAATGCGTCTAGACATCTCCACTTTTTATTATTCGCTGATGATACTAATATCATTACCTCCAGCTCTGACTACTCCAAACTTATTGATCTGTTAAACCACGAATTAGCCAGTATAACTAATTGGTGTACTGTGAATAAACTGTCTTTTAACATTGCAAAAACGAATTATATTTTATTTGCATCTCATCGTAAAACCTTACCTGAAATCAATAACCGTCTTATGTTAAATAATATTCCCATACCTAAAGTTACTTCTACTAAGTTCCTTGGTGTTTTCATTGACCAATTACTTAACTAGAAAACTCATATTGATAGCATTGCAGCGAAACTAGCAAAAAACATAGGAATTTTATCTCGTATTGTGTATCTCTTGCCTCTAACTCTCCGCATCAGCCTTTACTACTCCCTTGTTCATCCTTTTCTAACTTATTGTAATATGATCTGGGCATCTAACTATCACTCCAGACTTAAAAGACTCCACATGCTTCAACGTAGGGCCTTTCGCGTTATTCGTCGTAACTTAGACAGTAACTTAAACTTCATTGGGCTTGTATTCTCAAATACTTAAACTTGAACAGATAACTGTGTTCCAACTTAATGAATTTATGTACAAGTATTTAAATAATTTATTGCGGTCATGCTTCGAAAACTTTTTCTCTACTGTGCTCCAACTTAACACCTATGGCATTCGTAACGCTGATAACTTAAGACCATGCCACTGTCGAACTAATACCCGCATGTTTTCGTTAAGTGTCTCTGGACCTCAGGCATGGAATAAATTGCCATCGAGTCTACGCCAGTCAACCACCATCTCTCAGTTTAAAAATAAACTTAAAGAATACCTGCGAAAATTATAATTTATTGAGTTACTTGTCTAGATTAAAGTTATGCTTCCTAGTTTTATGCCTTAACTAAGTACAGTCTTAATACCCTTGTTTTATAATGTTACATGTTAGTTAAGTAATTAATTTTCTCGTTCATTGTCTTGAATTTACTTGCATAACCAATTTACCAATTTACTATTACTAATTTTGTAATGGGTGTCCCTGCTAGCGGGACCTCGGTCCCTTTAGGGTTCCTCCTTTTGTGTTCTGTCAACCTTTCTGTGCTGTTTGACCTTAATATTATGTTTGCTTAATTGGTTGTTCAGTAGCCAATCAAATTTTTGGTTATGGTTATCAACATTTCTCATTATAAACCGGTTGTTTGAAGCCAAGGATCCATTGAAAAAAGTAGTTAACTTACTATGATGCCATTTTCACATAATTAACTACTAAATTGGTGTTTTCTTCCTTTAAAATTTAATTAGACTGAAAGTATTATTGCTATAGCTTAAATTTATATTAAATTACAAAAGCTGAAATTTGCCTAATCAAGCTAAAACCCAAGTTTCATCCAAGTCTGCTAAGGTCTGTCAGTCACTCTAGCATGTCTAGAGTAAAGCAGGGAAGTGACCTGACCGACGTCTCGACTGAACATTGAACGTTGTCCTCTGTGCCCACCTTCACATGGTGCAGACCGTTAGTAACGTCCCTTTAATGGGAAGGCGTATGAATGGGCATGGCAGGCAAAACGAGAGGAAGGCAATGGCAAACCTCCCCTGTCAGTGTGCCAAGACAACCCACCGATATGAATAAACTGATAGTCGCAGATGGTCAGACTCCCAGGTCAAAGTGCGACTTGACAATGACTAGGAAAGAGCGAGATGGTGAGTTGAGAGTCATCGGATCTAATGGGGCAATAGGACCAAATCCAAAAGGATGTCCTGTGGCAAATCGCATCAGAGGACAAAGACTCAACCTGAGCTGAAAACAGAGGATGAAGATAGGCACATGGAACATGCAAACGATGCAGAGTGGATGTGATACAGAGAGAGATGAAACGACTAGACACAGCAATAGTAGGACTATGCAAGACAAGATGGAAAGGTCAAAGACTATTTAACTGGATTTAACTAATTTAACTAATAATGTCAAGCCAAAAAGAGAGAGGGGAAGAACCAGGATTGCAATCATGTGTGACAAGAAAAGTGCAAATGCAATAATGGGATATTGTTTTGTTCTTTCCTTACTCTCTTATCTTCGCTGTACAGCGACAGAATATTGAGCATAAGATTCCGAGGAAGAAAGGTAAATACAACAATTATACAGGTGTATGCTCCAACATCAACAGTGCCAAATAAGGAGCATGAAGGATTCTACACTGAGCTACAGAGCACGATGGACAGAACCGCAATGGAAGATGTAGGCTTTAATGCGAAAGTGGAATAGCGCATTGGAGGAGAAGGGAACACGATGGGCGGCTAGGGCCTAGGAGAGCAAGACGAGGCAGGAGAAAGACTAATAGAGTTTGTGATAGCTTCTGATTAAGCAACACTCAATTAATTAATCCAGCCTAGATTTATGCAAGGATTTTTTCATCAGTTCAGCTTCTATTTCAAACTTAGACAGCATGATATTTGCAATAAAATGACTTTGCCAACCTAAACTATGGTTTACCAAAGCTCGTTATACACATATCAAACATAGTCTGATTAATCATACATACTTAATTAATATGGCTAATATGATGCACAACTTATAATGAACTTATATATATATATATATATATTTTATGTGTGTGCTATGTTAGTGATCAATCGGGGGAAATGTCCTAGGGTAAATGTCCGGGGAGTGGAATGTCCGGAGGAAATGTCCTAGACCAGTGGTCCCCAACCTCTTTTCGCTGATGAGCCGCATTGCCAAGTTTCGCAACTTTTGGGAGCTGCCATGGTTATTAAATTTAGACAGCTGTAATATTTGAAACATTGAAAAGCTTTCAATTAAATTTGCAGGGATTATTTTGAAATCTTTCTTCTGTAAATCTTAAAAAGTTTGGTAAAGATATCTCTCTCGGTTCTTGAGAAATTGTAGTTCTCTGGTGAGGTATTTTTTATTGTGCCACCCTGTATATTGTATTGATTGTATTTGCAGATTTATGGTCTGTTTGCATCTACTTTTGATGGCTAGAGTTGGTGTTATTTGCCAGGAGTATTACTTTCATTATATGATTTATATTTCATTATGACCTTGTTCAAAATCTATGCTATCATTTATACCTCTGACTAAAATACTGATTTGTTAGTGTCCTTTCGCTGACCCATTTGGTCTGTTTGCAGATACTGCTTATGGCTGGAGTTGGTATATTTGCCAAGAGTACTTTCTTTACATGAATGTTCTATGACCTTGTTTAAAATTGATGCTATCATTTATACCTTTTGTAAGCTACTGTGTGTTTGCTGGTAGTCTAATAAAGAATATTCTTACTTACTTACTTGTACTGTTGTTTACTTACTGTTGTTTAAAATTGATGCTATCATTTATACCTTTAGTAAGCTACTGTGTGTTTGCTGGTAGTCTAATAAAGAATATTCTTACTTACTTACTTGTATAGTACCTGTAACAGTAAAATCTAATCACTGATATATTGCTGAGTAGCACCAAACCAAATGAATTGAGTTTTAGAAGCAGTAGGGGAGAGGCAATTTGACCACATCCTGGAGTGAAGAGGAGTGGAGAGAGATTGAATACTCCCCACTAATAGCAACTGTTATGATGGGACCATTGACAGGCTGTGAAGCCTGTGCTTTGTCAGCAAGGACCAGCTGCACCGCAGATCGAGAAAAGGAGAGGATGTCAGCCGTATGTAGAATATATTAGAGAGGACAAGAATGGATCAGTGAGGAACATCCTGTTTAACGTGGACCCAATGGGTTCTGAAGTCACCAATTATAACCATTTGAGTTTGTTCTGATAGGCTTGAGTGGAAACAACAGAGGCCCTTAGCCCCTTAAGTCTTGAGATGATAAAGCAGAATATCATGATTGACCATATCGAATGCTGATGAGAAATCGGAGAGAGCCATGGAGAGCAGATTGCTCAAGTTAAAGAAACTGGACAGAGACAAGATGTTCTTAGAGGTTTATAAAGAAAGAATAGATTTGAGATTGGCTGATAGTTCTAACAAAGGTTGGTGTTGGGCATTTTGTTTTTTGTGAGGAGTGATGCAACCTTTGGACAGTGACCTATTAAATTGATTTTAAATTAATAGATTTCAGAGTGTGTGAAGCATATTATGAACAATTAATATACAAAGTATGTTTGATTCATCAATCTGTTTTATTGTTATGCAAACGCCACTTAGCACATTGCTGCACTTTGGTACAGTTTTTTAGTGGCTTCATGGTCAGTGGTAGGTACTTTAACTAGAAATAATTGAAAGGAGAGACTCTGACTGTGGACAATGGACTGTGGACAATCCTTTTGGTTCACTTTCCCATAAAATCATCTGTGAACTGTATAATTCTTATTATAAATTTAAAATGCAATTATTTATTATGTAATTTTCAGAAGAAAGTTGCTAGATGATAAGAGGAGCATTCAAGAGGTGTCAGAATCTTTGCCGTCATTCAGTTTTCCATTACGTGACAGAATTATACAGGAAGGCAATGGAGTTAAGTTAATTGCCTGTGTAGATGGTCTACCTCAACCTAAGGTAATAAATAATTGCATTATGTACCAGATAACATCACACACCATAGTAGTAACCGAGACGCTGCAGAGTTTATTGCCTGGACGCTGATTAGGCCATTATATAGATATCTAATTGTCGTATACTTTATGATGTATATTTTACGGCATATGCGAGCAGGAACACAAAAATAATGCCCTGTATATATAGATATATATATGGCATATGCGTTCAAAGTGTTAAAACTACTTGATAAAAGTAGTTATAACTATTTCTTTAACTACTTCTTAAAAACTAGTTATAACTACTAGGCAACTACTTCTGTAGTAGTTATAACGGTGACCAGACAAAATGGTAGTGGACAAAATGGTATGGGGACAAAATGGTATTGGGACAAAATGGTAGCGGACAAAATGGTATGGGGACAAAATGGTAGCAGACAAAATGGTATGGACAAAATGGTATTGGCAAACTGGTATTAGGACAAACTGGTATTAGGACAAAATGGTATGGACAAAATGGTATTGGGCGAAATGGTACAGATCATGTTTCATCAATCCAGCCTCCATTTAAGCAATAAGTTATTGCTCATCAATGCAGCTTATACTTAGCAGAATTTTCGCATCGATCCCTTATATCAGTACAGCTTCGTATTGAACATAATTTCTTTTGGGTCTGTCTTCACCAAGCGTTTCAATGCTTCCAAGTCCATTTTACCTATTAGTAATAGCACAAACTTTAATCAGAAGTACCTCTGAGTGGGATTACTGAGTGGGACTTTGTAAATGTTAATTACAGTTACATTTACAATCAGGTACAATTATAATATCTGTTAACATTACACAAGCCTGTAAAAATACACACATTACCATGTGTATACCTTCGTTTAATAAGAAACAAACTGACAAACCGCAGTAAGTTACAAAAGGTGAATGTACGTAGTTCGCGACCAGATCGGCAGAGGGTCATGACAGGTACAATTAAGCCTACTATTTGTTATGAGTTACAAATTTGAATTTATAAAGAATTCTGGATATTAATTTATAAAGAAAACTGGAGATAAAATTTCTGTCATCTTTTACTGGGAGAGTAAACGGGTGTAGTCTAGGGCGTAGTTTATGGCTTCTGTGGACGACCGGCGGGAAGAGGTGTTGGAGGACATGCGCCTCAGTCGCCATCACAGCTCGTAGGAGGTGCTGGTCGACCGTCTCAGCTAAGACAGACATAGAAACAGCACCCGAAGGGAGGAAACACATTCTCCGCATTCTCTCCAGGAATGTCTCAAGTCGACCCCGGTCCTCAGCAGATGTTAAGCCCCACCATGCTGGTGAGGCATAGAGGAGTCGG
Source organism: Bimastos eiseni (assembly GCA_959347315.1). Lineage (NCBI taxonomy): Eukaryota > Metazoa > Annelida > Clitellata > Crassiclitellata > Lumbricidae > Bimastos > Bimastos eiseni. The sequence continues at coordinate 19,311,421 of OY365811.1, forward strand.
GAGATTGTGGTGGCCTTGGTGACAGTGTGAAGGCCCTCGAGTGAGAGCCCATGCCACCTAAAGATCCGGAGAGCATGCAGAGATCCTGCGCAGATGCTCAGCAGTCGGTCGACGTGAGGCGTTGCTCACAGGTCCCTCGTGATGACAACTCCAATGATGTTCATCTGCTGCACTCGCTCCACCCCCTCCAGGAAAGGGGGATCAGGCATAGTGGCCCGTCTTCTTGGTGGTTCATATATCACATCGGTTGATAGTCTCGAATAGTGCTCGTTGAAGTCGTCAGCCATAGGAGCGCCATCGACTTCGACTACAGATCGCTTCCCAACGATGTGATTAACGTTCTGCCACAGTTCCTTCAGGCTCCCACGTGGATCGACTCCTCTTAAACTTGCTCTTGTCGCTCTCTCAACGCATTTACCGACTCTCTGGGCGCATGTGGCGGCTGCATCCACACGACCAGCTCTCATCAGCTTGTTCTTCTTCCGAAGAATAAACTTGATCTCCGGCAAGACAAAGCAAGGGGTCAGCTGCGGTAATGGTGACAGATCGGAGCGGGTAGAACTCCTCAAGGCGTGCAAGTGCATCACTGTAAAACATGTCCCATGCGATGCGGGGATCCTCGCAGGCCTCGATGTTCTCGAAGTCGAAGGTGGTCGCCGAGAGACTATCAAGGAGAAGGGCATGCTGGTTTGGGGTTCTCTTTCTGAACCTCACACGTTTTGGTGCTTTAGATCTACTCGTTGCCCGTCCTCCATCAGTGACTACCAACGCCCGGTGGTCGGTCTTTAGAGCAGATGGCACAACTTTTACAAATGGATAGCACGGCTCAGACACGAAAAGTAAATCCAGCGTATTATTTCCCCTTGTGGGCGAAGTGACCAGTGGGGTCAGACCGGTTCGCTTGTCATGTCATTGATCGGGAGCATGTTGAAATCTCCTCCCATGACTATGAGTGGTCCAGGGTCATGTGCAGAAATTGCCTCAACTGTGACCTCGAGCCTGTCCAGCAATGTGGTCACCTTGTATACTGGCCTAGGTGGATGGTATACTGCCCCAACGTATAGTGCCCTGTTGCTAAGCGCAACCTTGACCCATAAGAGCTCAAGCACACGATCGTCTCCCTGCAATATCACCTCCTCAGCTGTGTGCTGTTCGGTGACCACCACCGCCACCCCACCAGCCAGTCACTTCAGCTGATCACGCCGAAAGATGCGGTGACCATCAACACGAAAGGCATCCGGAAAGTGGTGTGCCTTGAGGTGCGTCTCCGAAATTATGGCAATTCCCAGTCCATATCCAGATAATTCAGCATATAGTTTGTTCATCGCACATGGTTTGGCTAATGAACTGGCATTGATAACGTATATGCCAGGCAGTATACCACAAGACTGGCTTTGTATGTTAATGTCATCCTCAACTCAACGCAACGGGACGATGTTCCACCGAGACTCAGAGCTACCACGCCACCGTCCTATTCCACGAAGTTGATTGGCCGATTCGTGCATCAGAGGTATGTAGCGCTGCTTATACCGACCCACTCGACCGCCCCTGTAGTGGAGAACTTGTAGTTCCGACATTACCCCGAGAACACCCATAGCAGGCTGACCCGACAGACGCCGTGCGGCAAACAGCTGAGATCTAGAGTAAACAATCTGCGTCATGCTCCGCTGAGCACTAATTAGACAAGGACGATTCACCATAAATTAATGTCCACGTGAGTCGATGAGAAATTCCAAAATTAAGTCATATTATTGTGAAATCCAAGCTTTAAACTTTATATTTCGCCGCCGATGAAGCCTGAAGCAATTCTGCTATGAATGATCCGTCCCAGAGCGCGAACAGTCCACAAACAATAACAAAATTCACAAAAACGCGTTACAAGTTAACGATCTTGCGTGTGGCAGCCATGGTGACCCCCATACCCCCCATGTTTTTATATCAATGCTTTCATTTGGATTTTGCCAAAAACATTTTCATTCGCAAGGCAAGTTTTACAACAACTTCAACGTTATGTCAGAAATGCAAAACAAAATCAATAAAATTATAATTTCACCAAGCATTCTAAATTTATTCATTTAGTCAAGATTGCTTGAATAATTGCAAGCCTTTTGCATCATGACCAAATTTAACATGTGGAAACAAACTCTCTATAGTGTAAGTTTCCTGTACACAACAGGTAAGCTAAGGCAGCGATTCATCCAAATTACCAGGATATCTCAGGCAACTGCTCACTACATTCACATTTGTTTAACCATGTTGCACGAGATATCCTAAAATTTTGTGATGTGAGTCGACCTTCAAGGAATTGCTTAAGACAGCCTTCTTCAATCTTTCCACACCTGCGGACCGGCAAAAATAGGAGAAAAATTTTGCAGACCGGTTAACAACTAAGACAGAAATAAATACCAGTGTAGAATGAAATAGTATTTGATTTATTAAATGTAATGTTATAAACTTACAACTTTTAGTTAGTGCGACAACTGCTGCTGCTTATTTGTTAGAAGATGTTATAATTTATACATGACTGCAGTGTTGTTTCTGAGAGACGAAGTGCTGTATTAACATCAATTCGGTTTCTCTGTTTGGTTTTTATTACTGACATGGCTGAAAAAATCCGTTCACACAAATAGGAAGTCGAAAATATGACCAACAATTTGATAGCTTTATAACTCAGAGACGAAAGTTCTTTTTTAAGTGATAGGCCTATCTAAAATTGAGACAATGATTGCATTTTATGTCTGGATATTGTCCATGCCTTGACCAAAGAAGGCTAATAAGTTTTGCTATTTGTCTTTATTGTCTCCAATTTGTATGGTTTCAAATTTTACAAATGAAATAACTTACTTTCTTAAATACCACAGTGCAATACTACAAAAACATCGGTCAACTCATGACGATCTGATGACGTACATTTTGCAAAAACATAGATTGGCCTATTGTTAGTAGGGTGACCTAAGGTCCTGAATTGGCTCAGGACAGTCCTGGAATTGATCAAAATGTCCCGTGTCTGAGGCAGGTCCATTTCGGTTCAATGTAACGTCCCGGAATGGTGTTTCCGTAATCAAACACATAGAAGATGCCAATTATCTGACAGAAGAAATAACATCCGAAGTTAGTCTACTTGTCGCTGTTGAGCTTAGTTTTTCAGGACACCCTTTCAAAATGAGAAAATTAATAAGACATATTGATTCAATGTGACCAACTCATTCAGCATTCTCTATAATGATTATAATTATTGGTCTACAAGGCCCTACATTATCCAATAGGTGCTAATAATTTTATGTCTAATCGTAATCATAATCGTGAACTCCAAACTTCTTAAATGCCACTTGAAGTCAAGTGCAAGGCACCATTAATTATTGAGCGCTGTGTCAAGTCAGAGGGGTTGTCCTAAAGGGTTGAGGTCCAAGTCTGGCTGCCTGAGGGTGCAAGGAGGCATAACAGCTGCTAAGGTGTATGTCGTTTAGAATTGAAAGGTGGAGGATTGAGTGAGACGGAGTAGTAATTCTTGAAGGGGTCAGACTTCAGTTCTGAGTGAAAAGTTTGAGGGATGATGATGGAAGAATCTAGAACAGATAACATTCAATGATTGACAATTACGTAGAGGAGCTGAAAATATGCGAGAGGAAGAACATCTTGCATTTAAGAGACGTGGTGCAGTGTGGGATATACCTCGGTTGAAGAATTTGAGATGAGAAGTGACCGTGGATCTTGAAAGGCTGAGACAGGCGGATGATCTGGTATAATGAGTTGGATGTATGGTAAAGAGTTCATGAGCACACTTGAAATTGCAGTAGGGAGTTGCAGGTTGGTGATAGGACTGGGTTGTGGGTTCACTAATTTTTAGCCAATTATTTTAGGATAGGAGTGACATGATGCTGCCCGGGCATTCTGGTAGTAGCTTGGACTAGTAAGCTTTTGATAGGGCCTATGTTGCAGTCGCTTGAGGTGTGTGGATTCAAGGTCTAGGTCCTATTTGCATCGGGGCTGTAGTGCTACACTGTGCCTTTATAAGGCTCTAATTTTCAAAATGACTAACTTATGTGATCATGTGACAATTACCCTCTTGAAATTAAAGTTTACAATTAAAAAACTTCAAATAGATGCTTTTTTATTTCAAAATTCTTGAAATGGATTTCAGCTGGGTCATTGTGCATCTATTTGAAGTTTTCTAATTATAAACTTTTCACCGGTCCGCGGACAGGTTCTAGCGAACCCAGCTTCCAATTGAATTTTATTAATATTGGAGAAAATGTGGTGTCCCGGAATGGCAGAAGAGAAATGTTGGTCACCCTAATCGTAAGCGTAACAACAAAACATAGATAAATAATGCATTGCAAGGTAAAGGTTTCATACACAAATATACGGGATGTGTTAGTCACCAAAAGACGTTCTTATTGCACTGTACAGATTTAAGTTTAGGTTTAAATTGTGAATAAAAGTAAAGTAATATTGCAGAAAAATGAATTCATGGAATAATTATCCTGAAATTGATCTCCTTCTAGAAATTTCTCGAGGACCGGCAGATAATTTCTGCGAATCAGCACCGGTCCACGGACAGCCAGTTGAAGAACACTGGCTTAAGATATCTCCGTGTGTGTCTAATCCATTTTGTTTGTCTCGTTCTTGTGTGTATCAGGGTTCTTTTCAATCTTTTCCATTACTTCTTCATTTGCTTTGCATTCTGTCCAGCTAAATATTTCTCCATTTTTCTCCATGTCCACATTTCAAAGGCCTTGAGTGTTCTTATGTCTTCTTTTCTCATGGTTCATGTCTCGGACCCGTACAGCACCACACTCCATATCATTCTTATCTTCAGATTCCTGTTTAGTGTTACCTTCATAAGTTCACTCCTTCTTGAGAATGCTTCTTTTCCTATTGCAATTCTTCTTCTAATTTCCCTGTGACATTTGGCATCTGTCACTATCACACTCCCTAGGTAACAGAATTCTTTCATCTGTTCTACATTTGTATTTCTTTTCCCCAATGTGTATTCTGACTACAGTCTCCTTTCATTTACTTATCTTACAGTTCAATCTTTCCATCCTTGTCTATACCTTTCTGGCTTCTTGCCAAATTCTTGCCTGGTCATCTGCAAACCTCAGCACCTTGATCCATATTCCTCTGACTTTATCCCCTCCTCCAGATCATATACTGCCTCTCTGACAAGCTCTTTTATGCAAATGTTAAAAAGTAGTGTTGGTAGCAGACATCCTTGTCTCACACTACTGCCCACCTTTTCTGGTTCTGAGAAATCTCCATCTAATTAAAGTACAAGTTCCCAATTAATCTTCTGTCTCTCCAGTCTACTCCCACACACCTCAAGGCATGTAATAGCCTTCTCCAGTCACCTCTATCAAATGCTTTTTCATAATCCACAAAGCATTTATATACATCCTGACCATTCTGGCAGCTTCTTTCTGATAGTAGGTCTACTCTTAGTGCTTCTATCGCGTCTCTAGTTTTAATGTTACATAAAATTGGTTAAGCAGGAATAATAGGCCGTGATTGGGTTACAGTTCTGATTTTAATATTTCGTAATGTTGATGTCATAATTAGAGTTATATTTGAGTACGTACATATTTTTCGGGACCTTTCCACTCCCCACCATAATTTGAAATTCGCAGCGAGGAATGTGGACGGCTTTGTATAAAAAAATTTATTTGTTTTTCTGTAATTTGTATTATTTGTATTTCTGCTAATGCAGTGATTGGTTATGGTAATTATAAGAGCAGCGTAGCCCTCTAAGCTAGGTCTCCGATTCAGAGGTTAGTGTTAATGAAAATAATAATAATAATTGAGATTTCGTACAAAGTCAAAGAATAGTAAATTATAACAGATAAATAAATATTTGGCTTAAAAGAATAGTGAATTATAACAGAAAAATAACTATTTGGCGGAATATGGAAGTTTCGCGATTGGTAGGCGGATTTGGCCGACAGTTTAGATCTTATCTTTGACAATCTAAACGCCAAAGAAAAAGTTGGCTCACAAATGCACACAATTTAAATTGATTTAGTGAAAGAAAGAAAGGTTGAAGGATGAGGACTTAGAAAGTGTAGTAAGGAGTACATGTACATACCTGGAGTGTATGATACTTGGAAGCAGTTTAAGGAAGTTATGAAAGATAGTATTAAGGAGAACATATCAAAATACTAAGCACAAATAAGAGGAGACATTTTGTACACAACAGGTTAAAAGAAAGAGGAGGTCAAGGAATTAAACTTGGAGGAGTTTTCAGAAGTTGAAGAAGGAATCAAAGAACGGGATTTGTGACAGTGTAGAAAGATATGAGAATATATATATGGGAATAAAGGAAATATCCGCAATATTGCGAACAGGGAAACAACAAAGAGCTTTCAGCAGAAGTTATCAACAATGTTAAAGAAGACAGCAAGAGTTTACACAACTATGTTAGAAACAGGCAGAAAAGGAAAGAAAGGGTAGGGCCATTTGAAAAGAACGAGAGAAGAGAGAACTTACTGTGGATGAAGTGCTACTGAAGTATTCCATAAATACTTCAGGTCAGTGTTTTTGCAGGAAGAGTAAAGAAATGTCTGTGAGCCCATTCAAGCATTTCTGACATTGGAGGTAAAGGATTAACACATAAGCCCTATTCTAAGGAAAATGTGGTAGAACAGCTGAAACGATTAAAACTGACAAAAGTCCAGGAGTATATTAACTGCATCTTTAATTCCTACTTTAAGAGAGGGAATAAATTGGAGTGGCTCTAGCAGTGAACTTCAATAAATCCTTACACGTTGGAGTGTGCTTTCATAGTACCAGTGTTTAAAAATGGAAACATAAGCGAACCACATAGCCTAACTATAGACCAGTCTAATTGACATTGTGTGTAAGGTCATGGAAAGAATTGTTAAAGGCATAGCTTTGTTAGGACCAGTTTGTCGACAAACTGCCAATGAATATGCATTTTCCTCCTGTTAAATCCTTTCAAGTCCAAGGAAGTCCAGCCTTATGCATAGTAATAGCAGCTGCCTGCAACAGCTAATTGAAATGCAAACGATTGGCTCAGGCCATTTCAATGAATGTGCACCAACTAATGGAACTGTATAATATAATTCGTGTAGGTATAAGTCTCATGCGCCCCTGCAGATGCAGAGAGTTAGGTCAGTCCACCTGAATAGGGTCAAAGAAGCCCAGAGAAGGCAGAGTATGATGCAGGTGGCAATAGACTAGACATAACAACAGGCAGGTGTTGAGAACAGGGTACATAATCTTGAATTGCAAGACTGAGACATTGTGACATAATGTAAACAGATGTAAACAGATGACCAGTTGATGCCAATCAATGCAAGGAACCTATATATCTACATACGTATATATATGAAATTATATATATAAAATTATGTGTATACATGTGTATATGTATCTTTATAACACGTGTATGTACCGCGGTAAGTAAAGTTTCCACACACTTATAATGTCACATAGTCGACCACAGAACCCTGGAATGTGCAAGTACCATGAACGAGTACAACGTAGCAATTCTTATGTAGGTATGTATGTGTGTGTGTGTGTGCGTGCAAGCCGTGGCGCAGTCTATCAAGAAGTTATCGCCAGGCAATCGAAGCTATTATTGTCAGTGTTGCTAGACTGACCATTTCAGATACAGCTGGTTGTCTATACCCTGCACGAATGAATGTATACCCTGTTTGATGCCAAATGCTAATGTGCTCTGAATATACTTATGCCTTGGTGCACGACTGTCTATTCATGAAGACTGGGCCAATTGTTCCCATTTCAATTAGCAGGCTGCTATTAATATACATGAGACTGAGGTCTTGAAAGGCTATTGGAAGTAAGCAAATGCATATTGATTAGATGGGCGGTCTGGTTTTCGACCCCGAAGCAGTGGCGTAAACAAGGGGGGGTTTGGAGTGATAAACCCCCTCCCTCCCCATTACAAAAACAAAAACATTTGTTACTTCAGTAAGTATAAAAGTTCATTAAACTGGTTGTTTGCAGTCCCGAAAGGCCTTCTAAACCAGTATAAATCAAGTTAAGTTAAGTTAAGTCAAGTTTAAGTATTTCTTTTTTTAAATTTTATTTTGTTTAGTTTTGTCTGATGTCCCATACTTGTCTCCGTACTTTCATGGATTCAGCTAATGACGTCATTATTTTAATATATAGCGTCTTTATTGTTTTTAACGAAAACAAACAAACATTTTGAATAAAATATAAAATTTGTAATTTGATTCTTTGACGAAGTTTAGAGAAAATTGTTTAGATTTAGTGGGGGTATTTCAGGGCTGCAAAAAATCAAGATTTTTATTAAACGTTCTAGACTAGTACAGATTAAAATAAAATAAATAATAATAGAACATTATGTCTAAGAAACGCCAGAGTAATAGTATTTTAAATTATTTGGATTTCAAACGTGTTCGTACACCACCTGATGCCGCAGCTGAGTTACCAACTGAATGTTCAGTAGAAGTGGCTCCACTTTCATTGGTTGTGGAAACAATTGCAACAATCGAGAGCCATCGTGATGAAGTTGATCTGTCACCTTCATCAAACATTCGAACGACTCATCCCAACGACATCGGAAATTATGTCAATGTGAAGGTACCAAACGAGAAAAAATCGATATGTTAAACAACATCTGGATGCCAAGCAGCACTTATGAATTTGCGGCAGGCAACAGAAATTTACGTTTTAAATACCATTGGTTTTCTCAGTGGAAATGGTTGGCATTCTCTGACTTGGAGCAGGGTGCATTTTGTAAATACTGTGTTCTTTTTGCTCAAGATGGAGCTGGCATAGGTCGCCAGCCGTTAGGCCAACTATGCTAAAAGAAATTTGACAAATGGAAAGATGCAAAAGAATGTTTCGATGCACATCAAACAAAAAGTATCACCTAAATTGTATTGAAGAATCAGATATGCTGACTGGAATTGTGTCTGGAATTCAGGACCCCATCGAGATACAGTTAAACAAGGAAAGCCAACATCAAGCTTTGGAAAATAGGAAAAGAATAATTCCAATTATTGAAACGGTGTTGCTGTGTGGACGACAAGGGCTAGCTTTATGAGGTCACCGCGATTCTGGACCGATAACACTAGAAGAACCACTGGAGAACGATGGAAATTTTAGAGCAATTTTACGACATTGTGGTAGTATCAATGATGACACAAGAAACTTGCTTCTCTTGAGTGCAGGAAATGCACGATATACCAGTCCGACAATACAAAACAATATTATTACAGATTGCAACAGCATTATTTTGACAAAGCTGGTGAAACAAATAAATGAAGCTGTTTGTTTTACCATCTTGGCAGATGAAACGGCTGATATTTCAGGAGTGGAACAGTTATCCCTTTGTGCTAGATTTGTCGATATTTCAACAAATATAGTCATCGAAATATTTCTACAGTTTGAACCTCTCACTGAAGCAACTGGTATTGGCATAGCAACCAAAATCCTCGAAGCACTTAGTTCATATGGAATAGACTTGAGCAAAATGCGAGGGCAGGGATACGATGGAGCAGCGGCAATGAGCGGTCAGTATAATGGAGTTCAGACACACATAAGGGCACGAATTCCAACAGCAATTTATGTCCATTGTGCTGCCCACAGCTTGAACATAGCAATTTCAAATGCATGTGAAGTCCAGTCTGTTCGAAATTGTATGGGCACAAAAGGAAAAGTGTACAATTTCTTAAATACTCCAAAAAAGCAACTTGTTTTATCATCGGCCGTATCAGAGGCATGTCCGAAGTCTAATATAACAAAATTGACGCAGATGTGTGCAACGAGATGGGTCGAAAGGCACAACTCTGTATCTGCATTTTTAGAACTTCAAGATGCTGTTTTCTCTGCCTGATGAGGAATGTTACAAAATTGCAATTTACATTCCATTCTTGGACTCGTTCATAAGTCAACTTCAATCTAGATTCTTGGATCACAAGAGTGTTCTTCAAGGCTTCCAGTTCCAGTGTCTTCTTCCTAAAGATCCGAATAATTCACCATCTCGTGAACAGTTGGAGGGCCTTAAGCATCTTGTGGAGTTTTATCATGAATATCTAGATTGCGATGTAGATTCAGCTATTGCAGAAACGAAATTATGGTATCATCGTCTGTCACGTGTGAGTCAAGATGATATTCCAAGAAATGCCTTAGACGCCCTGGCTATCTGTAATGCAACATTGCAACCAAACATAAGAAAGCTTCTGCAAATCTTAGCTACACTACCCGTATCCACATGTACCCGTGAGTGGTCATTTTCGACTCTCCGACGATTGAAAACGTATCTACGAAACACTACCAGCGAAACACAACTCAATGGACTGGCCCTTTTGAATATCCATCGCGCACATACTCCAACTACCAATGAAATAATGAAGGAATTTATGAAACAGAAAAGGCGTTTGGACTTTGCTATAATGTAACAAAGTGACTATACATTATAGACAAACTGTTGCTGGTCATTGGTGTGCTGCACACCTTAGTTAAAGGTGCTATAGTTAAACACTTGCACACCGTGTGCATTGAAGTCTTAAAGACCAAAATAAATTGACAATAATTTAATACTGTTGTTCACCTGAAAGTTCTACTTAAGTTGAAAGTTTTTAATGAAGTTGGTCCAAATTATTTGGATTTTTGTAATTTTAATGGAATCTGCATTATCAATGTGCCACAAAGACTGATTTGCATAGGCAGGGCTATTTTATAATCATATGAAATTTAAGGCTTGAGCATATGTTTGTAATTTTTTTCCATTGTTATAAAATCACTAGCTATGCGCCTTAGCCGATTTAAAAAAAAGTATGTGTGTTTGTAATATCACAAAAAAACTGTTGCAGTGCAAAAAAGACTAAAATTTTAAAAAAATCCTGGCTCATTGAGCCCTCTAATTTATTGTAGATCTAGAGGGGAAAATGACTATCCCAAAAGTGCCTATACTAACCCCCCCCCCCTTGGGAAAATCCTGCCTACGCCACTGCCCCGAAGTTATGCCTCTAGGGATGATATGGTGGAGCATTTGAATGAACATAATAATATGAAAATGGCGGTCAACACGGAGTTACCGTATGTGATAAAGCTGTAAGAATTCTTTGAGAAGGTCTATGATATGATAAATCAGAGAAAGCCTGTAGATGTGATCTATCTAGAATTTGTCAATGCATTTCATAAAGTACCCCATGAAAAACTGGCCATGAAGTTGCAAGGTTGTGGAATTACAGGGAAGGTACTAACATGGATTCTGGATTCATGGAAAGCTGAATGTATAAGGTAGAAGCCAAGCAGAGGGCACAGGTAACAAGTTTTCTGGCTGAATAACAGTGCTAAGTGGAGTGTTGCAATTTGTAAGTTTGCACATGCAAAACTATTTAGAGCAGTGGGTGATGAAAGAGAAGTAACGATACTGCAGGATAATCTTATAATCTTATAAGATGGTTCAGAAGGTCAGGTGCTGTTTAACTTGGAAAAGAGCTCAGTAATGTATTTGGGAAGAGAAACGGTGGGTTTTCATTAAATAGGGTAAGGCATTGAAAGTGCGTGAGGAAGAAAGAGAGTTTGGAGTGTACATACACAAAAGTACAGAACATTCAAGACTGAGGCAGCAAAGAAGGCTAACAAAGCTAGGCATGATTAGAAGGGCAATGAGTCACCAAAGACAGGTTGTATAAATCACTGAATAGGCCACAGTTTGATTACTCCATATCTGCAGCAAGACATGGCAAAGTTGGAGAAAGTGGAAAGAAGAGCTACAAAAAATTATATGGGGCTACAAGCCACAAAGAAAGGCTGAATAGGTGTGCAGTAACAACATTGGAGATTGTGAGGAGCAATGGAGCCCTAACTGAAGCCAACAAGATTGTTACTGAAAAGGTGGCAGTGCAGTCATGTTAGTTTTTGGAATTAGGAAGACATCTTGGGGACATTGGCGTGAATTATTTAAGAAACCGAAAGGAGCTTAGGCAGACATTCTCAGTTCAAGAGTTGTAGAATGGTAGAATAATTTGGATGATAGTACTGTCACTGCTTTAAGAGGATGCTAGGAAAATTGGGCTATTAGCCTAAAACATGTTCCAGGTCAAATATCGCAGTAGTTCTGGCACAGACTAAGTCTTTTGAAGCACTTTAAACCCTTGTTGTGTTATACTGAGCCTTTAAATAAGCCCTCATTTGTAAGTATGGTTTCTATTGACACTGTTTGTCTACTTTAAATTTATGACTTATGTTCAATTCATTCAAGAAGTTTTCCCAGCCTGAGACTAAATATTATAAATTATGGTGAAATTTCTAGTTATGTTGCCTATAGAAAATCCTAAAACGCATCAATAAGCTTATGTGCAAATATCTATCCCTGACAATTCCATAAGAGCATTGAGCTTTATTATGTTGGCACATGTTATAGTCTCACAGGGCATGGGTTTAATTTGAGACTGACTGGCTAAGAAATGTTAACATCTTTGACGACGAAAATGAGGCGTAGTATAAATTTCGCCATTGGTGAAGGCAACAGCTTGACCTCTGAAACACTTTTTGACGTCTAAAACGTCGTCAAATGACGAATCACAATGGCTGCCATCTTTGTTTACATCGCTGGTATGTAGGGGACCTACTCCTACCTCTCAATCAGAGACCTAGCATATAGGGCTACGCTGCTCTTATAATTACCAACATAGCCCACTACTCCGGCATAGGCCATTTTTACGCTGGTAGTAGGAGATACTCCAACCCCATAACTACCGGCCCTGATGCTGGGCTGTGAGAATGAGGAAATGGATGGATGAAATACAAAAGAAGACAGCATTGAGCTTGGAGGAGCTGAGAGGTGGTAAGAGACAGAGGACAACGGAGAAGGTTTACCATGATGGCCGATAGAGTTCTACGAACTGACAGCACAAGAATGAGAACAGTCAATTTAGAAAAAATGTTGAAGTTCTATCAATCATTTACTTTAGAATGATGATAGAAAGCTAAGAATCTTGCTTAAATTTATAATTGGCTGTATAGTTTGGGGAATGTATGATTTATCATTTTCATCATTCTTTTGATGTCTTTTTAACAGGAATTTCAATATAGTAGCATTATGCATAACACATCAGAGCAAGGATTTCATTACAGTGATAGAGATGCATTCATTACTCTTGTTAAAATGCAGAGAAATTTAATCTTTTGGTTATTGATTGGATGTCTATGTGCAAATACACATGTTAAATAATTGAATAATAGTGCATAATATTATTACTTAGATAAATTGGTTAAAAGATGGTGAAGCTTTGGTCAATGCTGAAAAATATATGATAGCAGATTCATTTGGAGTCTGTTCTCTTGAGATCAGTTGTTGCCGGCTGACCGATGCAGGCAAATATGTCTGCAGAGCTTCAAATGCCAAGGGATCTGTTGAAACAGCATGTCACATAACTGTTGGTAAGCTTAAAAATATTTGTTTAGAATATCATGATGAATAACTACTATTCTATGACAGGCCTATATCAATGTTGTTCATAAAATGCAAAGGGGGTCTCTTTGCTAATTTAAAAAAACTTCTGTACATTCTATATACAGCCAAACTGTCCAAGCTCATCACGACCCTCCAAGCATGGATTCACCAATATGCTCCAAAGTTGTACAAATCAGAGGACGACATAAACCCCTTGAACAAAAGCTCACCCCGCACATAAGCTCCAGGACAAAAGCCTTTCCAGACAAAATCTATACAGATTAGGATATAAGCCCCCAGGTTTCATCATAAGTGGCCTAAACAAGAGTAGAAAAAAGATGCTATATGATGATAATGCATGTCGTTTTAGCTCTTAATAAAGATTGGCTAGTGACTGTTTATAATGGCAGATGATAATGTGTATAACTGATTGTAATTGTGTTGATTCATTGGTGGCAATGCAATCATTTATCCAGCAAATCAGACATTTGTCAAAGGACAAGTTAACTTATGAACTCTTCATTCTCTTGTTGGGTACATAAATACTGAATACAGTCAATGACATGCATTATGCATTAAATGCAGTTACTAACCTACCCCTCAATAGCTGATACCTTCTGTTCATTCTTCTGAGACAGAGTTTCATCACTTTGCTTCACATTACAATCTCTTCTAGCCTCCAACTCCTCCAGCACTGCTCTCTCCCAACCCTACTCCCCTTCCTCTCAGTCATTGCTCCCAATTCTGTATCCTGCCTACTCCTCCTAAACTCTCTTCTCAGCAACTAATGCAAACTCGATCCTACTCCACCTCTCTGGTAAAAGTCTGTGTCTCAGCTGGCAGGTATTTTAGGCCAAAGTGGCATGTTGTAAGAGTGGGGAGGGAATGGCATCACTGGCATGTTTGATAAAAGGAAGCGTCCAGTTACATAGATATCTCTTCTCTCATCCATCATGCAAGATCGACGGCAGTTTGCCTAATCTGTATTGCCTGACTAGGATTAGTCCCAAATGGTTCCCGTTCCTTTCGTCGCAGATCATTTCATCGCATTCACTTTGTAGCAGATCATTTCGGTGCAGATCATTTCATCGCATTTTAAAAGCCATCTTAACTCTGACCCTAAATGACCCTCACCATGTGTACCACTGACCCAAAAAATTCCCCCCCTACCTGAAATTGGAGGCATTTACCTCCACCCTACCTGGACGAATTTTTGTGTCTTAAGGGGGAATATCTTGACTTCCTGTCACTTAGGACCGGGTTTTTTCCTCCATCACTCAGAGGGGATTGACGCCCCTGACCCTCACCACGCATAATCTGACCCTAACCGACCCTCACGATGCTTAACCTGATATGCGACGAAATGATCTGCTACGAAATGAATGCGACGAAGTGATCTGGGACGAAATGATTTGCGACGAATGAACGGGCAACGTCCCAAACTACATGTATACATCTCCTACGGAGCAAGTGTTTTGCTTGTATCAAAACAATAAGGCAGTAGTAGTAGTTTTGGAACTGGACATCTTGGGAAACACAATTAAATAATCAGTGAAATAATCGGCAAACTAATCAGGTATCGGCAAATTTGTCTTTACTTCTCATTATCTACAATTAGAGCTGTACCTATATCACTTTTTGCCGATTATGCAGATATTGATTATTGCCGATTATTGAAATTGCCGATACCAATTATAGCAGCCGATACCGATTACCAATTATTTCATTGTGTTTTCCAAGATGTCCATTTCTATAAGATTGGCCTACTGCTACTGCCTACCTATTGTACATTTGCTGCTTGCATCAGCCATAATAAGTGGAAAACGGTCTCTGTCACACCTTGTGAAATTATAATCAGTGTTATGGGCTATCATTATCACTATTCTCACTAAACCTTGAACTATGATTTCAACGTCACTGGTAGCAAATTCAGACATACGATCACTTTCTTTCTATCTCTAACAGACATATTATATATATATATAGATATGCCATTCCCTCACCCTCACAAGCCACAGTTACGACCTGCCACTTTGGTCTACAATAGTCTCAACAAGGTGCCATGGAGATATCAGCATGCGCTCTGCCATGACCCAATCCAGGAGCCCACCAGCTGGAACAGCCTCCCTTTCCTCTTCGAAAGGAGCTGCTCAGACCTGACTTCAGTTAACAGCCAGCAGAGACCACATACTTGTAGCTGCCCAGGGTAATTAAGAGGGTGCAAAGGCTGTCGGTGCTGTGATCAGGCGGAGGGATAGAGGGAAATTATCAATTTATAAGCTTGAAAAATAATGATGCTGTCGTCATTTTGCTCTTAAAGACTGAAAATAATATCGTAAAATAACAAATTTAATTTTCAATATCGGTGCCGATTATCATTGCCGATACTCGATACCGCTGATATGTCTGATAATCGGCCAGATTAATTGGTCTGCTGATTAATTGGTACAGTCTATCTACAATACTAACAGGCATATTTACATTAATATGAGTTTTTTAAATTGTTTTTTGTATTTTTTTGCATTTTTTTAAATTACATGTGTAAATACTTATATACACAACATACTTACACCGACAGTGATTTTGATCATCTGATATTTAGTTCCATTTAGTGCCAACCACGGCAATATAAATTAGACGTTTTTAAAATTACACGTGTAAATTCTTAAATACACAACATACTTACACCGACAGTGATCTTGATTTAGTGCCAACCATGACAATACAAATTAGACTTCAGCATACATACATGCAAACATTCGAACAGTGCACGTGGACAGTTTGGACACTTGCGGTAAGCACATATTACCTCCAATTTAACCAATGCCACTGCTTAACAAAAGACAGAACTTGTCAACCTTAAAGGACAATGGGATTCGATTAGAAATGTTAAACGATAACCAGAATTCCAGTTTTCTTTTTAGAAAACGGTAACCGGTCTATGTCATTTGCAAACTGGTATTCGATTTTTTTAGTTTTCGCCCTATTATTTATCTCACATAACCGGAATTTATTCCTATAGGAATATGCTCAAGTAAGTCGGTCAACTTCAAAGGTATAAACATAGCTAAGTTAAATATTTCCCGTCCACGTCTTGCAACAGGGTAATTAATAACTGCCGATTGCTAATAAACGGCCCTTTTGTCGAAATAAGCCTAATGTGGAAATGTGAGCTAGGGGAAGGGTAACCCAAGTCAACCAAGACTCAGCACTCAGACGGAAGACCTGACTTCAAAGCACCCACTTAAACACCTGACTTCAAAGCACCCACTTAAACACTTCAGTATCGAGTGTTGATGCTGCATTGTGATATGCAGTACATGAAATAACGTGCAGAGTTGTATTATATAAGACGTTTCTTTTCAGCCAGGGTTGAGTTGGTAGTGCTCCTGAGTAGCAACTTTAAAGTTAGATTCGATATCGCTTCCTATTCCCAGGGCCATGCCAAGCTATAATTGCGCCCTGTGCCTAAGATTAATCTGGTGCTCCCACATTAATTTTTGTTTCCTATCTAAATTTAGAATATAATATAACATTCAGTAATAGACTGATAATTTTTCGAAGAACTCATTTTGGATAGATAATAATAAATATTTTTTAAACAAACTAAATATAATATTCTTCAGATATATAATAATATTGAAGTCAGTTAATTATTACCAAACTGAATGTTGGCCTAAAAGGTTTTTTTAAAAAGCAGGCAACTAGGGTTGACTGATGACGTAAATTTGAAAACATGGATGTCATATTAAGCCAAAGTGACTAAGCAGATATTTTCTTAACATTCATTTTTGTTTGTTAGAATCGTTATTCATCACATTAAATTCATCACATTAAGTTGCGAGTCAAGAGCATAACATAGCTCTATAATATTAACGAACAGCAGGTGACTCTGGCATTTTCTAGTGACAGATAATTAAATTAAAATCATCAAGTGGGTTCTCTACAATAACCAAAATAAATGCAGCTCAATAACTGAATCTTTGAATAATATTAAAATAATATTTACAAAAATGTTAATTGGTTTTTCTTCAAAATAGGCCTTGCCGTCTCGATAAACTTAAAAAATTATGAGATTATTTTATACAAATACAAGTAAATTCTGTGATTGCTTAGTTTTCAAATAATATGGACGAAATGTTGAGCACAATCGCAGTCTTCAGACATGATTGTGACATGTTGTCTTAAGGCTTAGGCCAACAGAATAGTAATTGATATTGAGATTGTTCTTTTAATAAATTTAATATAATCTCAGAAAGTATCCTCTTCTGCATCATAATTTAAAATAATAACTTTTGTTACTATAGTTTCAATTAAAATCAGATTAAAGAGTTAGACTGCTAATAATGTGATCAGTCATCTACATGTATAATGCCTCACTTTCATAGAATACAATCAAGTTTGCAACACCAGTTTCACTCATTAGATGATATTTGTAATTTGTCTGCATTTCTTTGGGAGTTTAAGATTTTGACTGACAAAGATTTATTGTTGGCTGCTAAGAAATTGTCAACAGCATTATGCCAAAAAAACTTTCACAAGATCTTGGGGTTCAGATGTTAGAAGAGTGCATTGCACTAATTTCAAAGAAGAATGCAAACCGACATCATATCTTTCCTACTGAAAGATAAATAGGCCTACTTGGACTTGGTCTATCTGCAGTGTTTTCCAATATACCTGTTGCACTACATATTTTCACTGATCGGTTTTCCAGCATCAGTGGCTTCTGGTGAAAGAACTTTCGATGTATTGCAACAAATCAAAAATCACCATCGTTCAACAATCGAACAGCAACGGGTTAATGGACTGAAAATGCCTACTTAATAAAAACTATGATGTTGCACGAAAAGTAGATTCATCTAAAAATAATTTAATCATTTGCAAAGCAAAAAGGACGAAAAGCATTTGTTAAATAAAAATGATTAAATGAAATTTTATCTTAGATTTATACCGTTTTCGTCTATAGATAGATAGTTAATATAGGCCTTAAGCATTTGTAATTTTAATATGACGAAGAGTAAGGGGACTGAGAGACCTAAGTTTTGTGATTGGCCCGGGCCTCCTAGAACCTCTCAAAGGGCCTGTTTATTATTATTACCGTAGTTTTATATAGCTCCCCTTCAAGGCCATCTATTCAGAAGCGCTCCCAGTCCAGGCTCGGTATAATAGGCGATAAGGCCAGATAAGAAAAGGGCAGATTGGCCTATGGGCGTGAGATGCAGTGCCACTGGAAGGACATTCCAGGTCACTGGACCAGCCAGTGGGAAAGCATGGTGCTGATGAATAGCATGGGGACAAGTAATTCCACTTGCGCAGCAGAGCGCAACAAACCATGGCGTCGAACAGTGATAGTGGAGCAAAATAGTTCTATGAGGTAGAGGGGCGCCAGGCCCTTAATGCAGCGTCATACCACGGCACAGTTTTCAAATTTATGTCATCAGTCAACCCTAGTTGCCTGCTTTTTTTTTAAAACATTTAGGCCAACAATGTGCTACGGATAAGGGAGCCAACAGGACATCATTCATGTACCCAGAGACTCTGTAAAACTTAGAGATGAGGACTACAGGCCGTGCGCAAGACCCTGTCAAGGCGTCTAAGCCGACAAGCCGAGAGCCCTTCATATATGGTGCTGCAGTAGTCCAGTATAATGTTCCATTTCCATTATAACTTCATATAGGCCTACATGATGCAATAGCCACCAAAATACTTTCTTAGTTGCACGTTTCAACTGTAATTTTATTTTTTATTTGTGAGTAAAAATAATACCATATTTCAAGAAAGAATGAATTTATGGAATAATTAAAGTTATTCCATCCTGAAACCTGTGCCCCTTCTATATTTGCGCCCTGTGCCATGGCACTCCTGGCACCGCCTTCAGTATGGCCCTGCCTATCCCTCTTCATGTCAGTGTATTATCCATTGCTCTACCGCCTATACCTCTGTTTGTCTGATTGTGGCCATTTCAACTGACCACAGCTGCCCTGCTGATGTTATTATTAGAGCTGCGGAAATTAACGATTAATTAATCGATTAATCGTTAATTTATTTTAATGATTAAAATTTGTTTAACTATTAATTGTTTCAATTATTCTGCCCATCACTAACATGTACCGGAATTTTGAAAGAAACAACATAAACCATATACATTGCAATATGGCGGTGGATAGTAATCGAGATATTAAATATAAACACATATCAGGTCGATTACATGAACATTTTGGATATAAATTATTTTTCAAAAGTTAACTATTAAAATTAAATTAATCGTTAACAGCCCTAGTTATTATAGATGGGACTGAGATGCCTTAGGCCTAGAAAGGCTCAATTGATAGAAAAAAATTCATTAGACACGCGTATGCCATTTGCCCTGCTTTGTCCCGAAGCTGTCAGGGACGGTGTTCGTTCGGCCTTTAATGCAGCAACTGTGGAAATAAGTGCCTTGATGTATTTACAACATAACAGTCATGCAGTGTCTGTCTCATACAGCATCCAATGTACAAAGGTCCTGAGGTCTTGACCCTACTCTTTCCTTATCTGGTCACATAAATGCTCTTTCTTGCTCCTGCTCCTGGGCCAGATCCACTCTATTAGACAGTCGCTCTCATTGCATGCTGTATCAATGCTTGTGCTCGCTCTGATCTGTTCTAGGGTCAACGTTGGCAACTTTGTCTTCATTGGACTCTCTTCTCACAACATCTCTAAGTCCTTACTCAATGTGGCTGCCCAACTAATTGGTGGAATTCCAAAATTTGGTCACATTTGTTCCTTCATTCATGAATCTCTTCACTGGCTCCCTGAACCTCAATGCATTCGTTTCAAGACCCTTGCACTTGCATTGATGCATAACTGTCTCCTTGGGTCTGCCCTGCCTATCCTCAAGCTGTCTACACTAGGGTCTCCTCTATTCCGCACCGGGTTTCTCTTCGTTTCTCTGCCCATAGATGGTTCCTCGCATGCGCTCTGCCACGGCCCAATCCAGGAGCCCACCAGCTGGAACAGCCTCCCTTTTCTCTTCGGAAGGAGCTGCTCTCTCTCTCTCTCCCTTGCTGCCTTCCGGAAGTGCTTGAAGACTTTCCTTTTTCTCTTTAGCTTTGTGTTGAGTCGTGAGCGCCTCTGATTTGAGTGGCACTATATAAGTGCTCCATTACATTACATTGAACATTTTTGGTAGTTAGACATGAGTATACCAGTTGCTCTGGTTTATCACAAAACTTTCAGGGATGATAGTTGACCTATGAACGACAGAGATTGAACCCAATTGCTTAGCTTAGTTGACTGTTGCATCTACAGAACGTTCTGTTTCATGTGCAAACATTTTGTGTGGTTTGTTGCATTTGACTGTTGCAACCAACCATTTATAGCTAAATTCAATGCCATGCTATAAAATTATGTCAACTTCTTAATTAATCTTGAGATAACCATTAAGATGTTGTTTTGGAATATAGTACTATATTGGAATTTCATTTTGTTATTTCTATAGAAGTATCTTCAACAAAATTCACAACTTTCTCTCATGTGGTGCAAGCACAACCAATTTCATCAGCAAGAAGGATTTACAAGATGCCTCCCATGCAGTATTTAAGCAAGTCAAGGAAAAGTAGTTAGTATCTTTTATGTGTTTACTGTTTTTCCGACATGCTTGACAAGTTGTATGTTTAATGAAGTGAAATTAAACATGTAACTTTTGGATATCACTCGAAAATGAATAATCGTCTCTGAGTTATAAAGCTATCAAATTGCTGGTCATATTTTCAACTTCCTATTTGTGTGAAAAGACTTTTTCAGCCATGTCAGTAATAAAAACCAAACAGAGAAACTGAATGGAAGTTAATGCAATGCTTCGTCTCTCAGTAACAACACTGCAGCCACGCATAGCACATCTTCTAACTGTCTAACAAATAAGCAGCAGCAGCAGATGTCACTAAAAGTTGTAAGCTTATAACATTAAAATTAATAAATAAAATATTATCTTCATTCTAATTAGGTATTTATTTCGGTTTTAGTCGTGAGCTGGTCCACGAAATATTTTTCATATTTTCACCGGTCCGCAAGTTTGAAAAGGTTGAAGAACGCTGGTCTAAGCGATTGCATGGAAAATTGCTATGTTGGTACATGTAGTGTGCTAAGAGCAAACTCAGTAAGCCTAGGCTATCTAAAGTATTGGTATAAGTATTAGTATTGCTATGCTTTTAAGAAATAGTTTTACTTTCATTAGGAAGTATTGGTATTACTATTGCTAATCTTTTTCCAGTATTGGTCACAGCCATAGATGTCATGGATTTCAACTCAGCTTCTCCAAAGGATTATGATACTTCATTGTGATTTTATCTGAAGTGACAATCGACTGCTGTCTTGGGAATTATATTGTGATAATGGTGCTATAGAAGTAATTACATTAGATTAGAATCATAGTCAAAATTTATAATTTGACAGTGTTGTAACTTTTAATTGTGATGTCCATGGACTATTGCAACTCTGTCATTACAGACCTCTCGAAATTTCTGATAACAGCTTCAGTCCAGTTGATAGTTTACTTTTATGAGTAAGACAAATTTTTATCTTTACAGTTAAATCTAACATATGGTTTATGTCCAGTGGCGCCGCTAGTATTAGAGGTCGGTGAGGCAGACCTCTCAATCCACTTACAATACATTCGTCCAATGACCCGGATCTACCTCACTCATTGTCAGAATGTATACCTTTCTCTATCTTCGCCTCAATCCGGTCTCATCCTAAAATTCTGCTACCACTCTTTAGTCTATGCTGCATCAACTCTTTTGAATGGACTCCCAAAAGATATCCTCAGTTTGTCCATCCCCATATTTTGCCTCCAAATTGTGACTCTTCTCCACTTTCACTCTTTTCTGCTATTTTCTCACCACTCAAGACTGAAAACTGAACTCTTCAAGATGTCCTATCCAGATTCTACTCCTGCACCACCACTTGACAACCAATGTCACCGATTACCACAGTAGCACCATGCTATCTCCTCGGCTTTGATCTGGCACCGGAGCGAAATGACATGCTTGACATGCGGAGTTGATTTGGTATAGTGCCGGTGACAAGCTAGTCTCCTCGATGTGGCTTTTGCATGCCTTGAGAAATTTTTGAAGATTTTCATTACACTACATAGAATAGGCTATTGCAAGTTCTTGCAACGATTACATTACCTACTAATGAAAGCTTACGCAATGAATATCATGTGCAAACTCCTGCCAATGTGGAAAGACTACAGCAAGTCTCTGCGACAATGCTACTAATGCTGGGCGGCAAAGGTTATTTTTCATTTTATTGGAAATATATTAATGAAGAATAATTTTAGAAACTCAGAAATTTAAGGTAGAACTTCTGATAACTTAAGAGTATCTATAGGAAACAGTTGTTAAGGAGGTTCCTGATCCGGTACCTGCGGAGTGGCAGCCCAAAGACGGAAAAATTAGGGCAATAGGCGGTCTTATACTTATGTTAAGAGATGTGATGTGGATGTTAAAGATACTTGGTATATTGATTCAGGTGCCACAGAACACATGTCTTCTACTTCTTCAGTCTTCTGCTGATGAGCAGGTTTGTGACATGAATGGTTCTTGTCTTCCCTTCCTTTCTCTCCAACTCCTTCTATTACTCACTTTCCTTTTTGTGGTTGCATAAGGTTCTCCATTGTCCAGGTCACTTACGATGTTCAGTCTTTTCCTTCTCTTTGTTGCCTTCTTCAGTATTTTTCTCTGCAATACTGTCATCAGGAGACCCCCTTTTCTGAGTATATGTCCAAGCCAGTGTTTCTTGTTTTTCAATAAATTGTAGCAGAACTCTCTGTTCCCCTACTGTCACCAGTACCTTCTCATTCAATACTTTTCTGGCCAACCAATTTTCATCATTTTCCTCCAAGTCCACATTTCAAACACCTCCACTCTCTTTCTATCTGCCAGCTTCATTGTCCAGCACTCTGATGCATATGTTGCCATTGGCCATATCAGGCTTTTAATTAGTCTTTACTTCAGTTCCATGCTCAGACCTCCTGTTAATATTCTTATTTTCCCTTAAAGGTACATTTGCCCATTTCTCTTGTGCTTCTGATGTCTTCTTCACATATCCATCCTCAGATATTGTGCTGCCTGATTATTAAATTGGCTGATGTGTTCAAGCACTTGTCCACCAATCATTATTTTCATCTTTTTCTCTTTCTTGCTAGATATGCAAATGCGTTAATTAGAAAGATGATGAGAATTTCTTGGGCGCAAATGATGACCAACAAGCGGGTATATGAATAGGCAGAGGCCAAAAATTAACTGTTGCAACATGTTCAGGCACGAAAACTGCGCTACTTCGGACATATTATGAGAAAACCATGGACCAACATTGAGGGCAGTCTGATGACTGCCCTCAATGACCGCATGACTGATGTCTTGTTGAAGGAAAGAGGAATTGTGGAAGGCCTAGAATGTCCTGGATTGACAACGTTTTTATGTGGACTGGGCTAAAGGAACTAGCCTGATGAGCGCTGTACATGATAGATGACGTTGAGCTAGTCTTTCATGTAGATCCAGTCATGGATCTACATGACCCATTCATGTAGCCAATCGTCGCAAAGCGACGACTGTGTTATGACTAGGGCATAACTGAGTAGACAATTTCCACCGAGTACCGAATCCGAGTAATTGGACGAACTATTTGCCGGATCCGGGTACGAACCGAATAGAAGCGGCAAATCTGGCCAACGACTTAGCGAGTACCATCCGTAGACAAAGCGTAGTTAACTACCATTTGCACAGGTATGGTCAACTATGTCCAACTATAGTCAATGTAGAGTCTATAGCAATGTCCTTCATATAGCGTATCATCGCACTCTAGGCTATAACTATTATATTTATTATTTAAGAATTTTATTTGTGAAAAAAATGTAAAACCTTGTTAGAAAATGTGAAATATGAAGTCATCAACGACGTCTTTACTCTCTAATGTTTACCGGAAAGTGGGTGGAGCCAATTCAAGCGGGGAAATTACTGATTGGTTAATTAAAATATACAAATTAACATCATTGTTTTAAAAAAAATTCAATGGAATCTTAAGTTCTTGTTTAATTTATTAATAACTTATCAGTAAGTCTGTTAGTCCTAAATTTAGTTATTGGAACAAATTATTTTATCAAAAAAAGTTATTTAAAAAAAAAAATTATTTTCAGCTATTTGCAGGTGTAATATTTGCCAAGGCGAATACTTCCTAATAGTCCAATATTCGGCCGAGGCAAATGTCCGAGGCGATTTCTGGTTCTGCCCTAGTCATGACATGACATGCACTAGATATGCACATGACTTTGGTTTTTGCTTAATATATAATTTCATTCCATATCTCTTGTCACCTTGTGCTGTAAGTTCTTGGAACTCTAGCGATCGCAACAACAAAACTTCTCCATTACTTTCTTTTTGAAGTCGCATCTCTTAATTCCTCCAGGTTCATTCCGGTTCTTTTGTGTATCTCGTCCATCCATTTTTTCTTTGGTCACCCTCATTTTCTCCTTCCTTCTCCACACGCCAATATCATTTCCTTTTCTAATCCATCTGCTCGCATGACATGTCCGAAGAACCCCAGCTTCCTTCTCATCTCTGTTTGTTGTAGCAACTCATCATTCTCAACTCCAATCTCTATGCGCACCCTTTCATTTGTCTTTTTCTCTGTCTATGATATTCTTTGCATCTTCCTCCATATCCATATTTTGCATGGCATTGGCCATCTTTTTCTACATGTTCTTGTCATTGTCCACGTCTCGCATCCATATAATACTATAGGGAAAATCATTGCCCTCACTAGCCTTTTTTTGTGTCTATGCTCATGTGTTTGTCCTTCCATATCTTTTCTAGTCCATTCATTGCAGCTTTCCCTATCACCACCCTTCTTTTTATTTCCAGACCACTCTTTCCCTCTTTTTCTAGTAACACTCTCAGGAACGTGAAGCCTGTTACCACCTCTATTTCCTCTCCGTCTATCTCAAAACTCCCAATCGACTGTTGTCATTATCTTTGTCTTCTTTATGTTGAAATATAAACCTGCCTTCTCACTAACCTCTTGGTTACTCTGTCCATATTAATCATTAGCTCCTCTGGGCTTTCCATTCTAAATTTGAGTCTCACCTTTTCAAGTACACTTACCCCGACTCCTTACTTGATATTCCATCTGTCAATTTTAGACCAAAATGACACCCTCCTTAACAGCTACTGTGCCTCCCTGCTGACCTTCTGGAAACTGAACTCTGACCTCCCACAGACAATCCTTTGGACAACCACTCTGATTTGATTTAGCACTCATGATCAAGCTGATGCCCTGTGCTTAACTTTCAAGAGACGGTTTTGAAGTTTGGAGATTACGATTATGATTAGTCCTTTTTCACTGCTGACCACCATTGCTTTGTCATCCAAAGAATTTATTCAAAACAATCTCAATTACCAGCATAAAGGAGAAGTCCTTTTGACATTTGAACAAAAGTTACAGACTGCAGGAATTGGCAACATTTTCGCAAATGCACAAACGAAGATGGGAATGGCCACATGGGAAAATTGTATGATGTGCAATATGTATCTAAGGTGGAAATTTTATTTCTGTAAAGAAACTAGCAACTAGAGGCCCACTTCAAAGGTGAACAGTGTGCAGTATAGGAATAGAGAAATGATAGCAGTACAAGACAATGGTCCATTTCAACTGCTCATCTCAGAGAATTTGCAGTTACTGAATGAAACAAAGTTGAATACAAATAGAATGCATAGATGTTTGGCACAACAGAATGGGACATAGAGACCCACTTGCAATAAGACTGTTAGCAAAACAAAATAAAGCATCTGGAGTTAACGTAAAGCCTTGCAACTCTTCAAAAGTATGTGAATGTTGCATAAAGTAACTGCGGAATGGCAGACCAAAGACGGAGAACCCATGGCAGTGGCCATGGCCACATCTTATTCTTGTTTTAAGACATGTGATATGGATGTTAAAGATATGACAAGAAAACGTTTTCCCAAGAAGTCTGACTCACAGACAACCAAAATTCTTAATTTAATTCATACAGATATTTGTGGACCATAACTCCAGATGGCAACTTATATTTCATGACCAGATTGATGACTTCACGAGATGTCTACTTGTTTAGTCAATCGGGGCATATTTAGATAATTTAGTCCAGAATTCCCAGATTTTAACCCTTTCCTTTAAGCCGGTCACCTATAATTATATAAAATGCCAAAGTATCAACTTGGCATTAGTCATCAGCAATCCTCAGAGAGTATTTTTAAACAAAGCTTCAGTCTACAGCATAGATCACCTAGGATCCTACGACAGTCCTAAAGAGATCTGGGGTTAATCTGGCTGGGTTTGACTTGAAAAAAAGCATATGAAAAGAGA
Organism: Bimastos eiseni; assembly: GCA_959347315.1. Taxonomy (NCBI): domain Eukaryota; kingdom Metazoa; phylum Annelida; class Clitellata; order Crassiclitellata; family Lumbricidae; genus Bimastos; species Bimastos eiseni. The sequence continues at coordinate 19,338,218 of OY365811.1, forward strand.
GAGTGCAATTGGTTGCAGAGAAGATATTTATTCATCTATATATAAGTAAAAGTAAGTATATACTTTATTAAACCATTTGCAAATGCATTATTAAGTTAGTTACGAATAAAACTGATTTTGAGCTAAAAATTTATTATTGCACTATCAATATACTTCTTAATTGTATTTCAGTTTAACCCTCTAGGTATCCGAAAATCATATTTGTCACAGACATTATAGAATATCTGCACTTATAAAGGGCCTCATACCATCTCTCAAATTGCTTAGGGCCACATCAAGTTTAAATCCGGCCCTGCCCTCATCCCAAGTCCCAGACCACGGACCGGAAGTTCCAATTTGGGAACAAAGCAGCTCACCATCAATCCTCAGCCATGCGAGCCCGCTGGACAGCCAATGAACTCAGTTTGCTCTGGATTTAGCCTCAGAGGACATCCACACCTGTACCTCAACGAGGATTTCTTGGATTTTTAACGCACACTCCACTGAGGCAGATGGTTGGTGCGACAGGTACAACTGAGAGTCATAAGCATATTGGTATATCCTGGTCCCATGAGAGCAGATGGTTTCTGCCTATTTTGCCGTATACAGGATATACAACAGCGGGCCAAGCATCGAACCCTGCGGAACGCAGAATAACACCGGCATCCATGGCGAGCTACCAGAACCGATGTCCACCCTCATCCTGTGGCCAACAAGAAAAGAGCGGATCCAATCAAGTGCCTGTCCACCCATTCCGAACAAGTCATGAAGCCTATTCAACAGGATATTATGGTCGACCGTATCGAACGCAGCACTCACATCAAAAGCGCAAGTAACGTGACATGTCCAGCGTCCATAGCATCACAGATGTCCGAGAGGAGTCTCGGGAGAACAGCTTCCGTTGAGCGGCCCTTCCTGAATCCAGACTGTAGATGTGGCATAAGGTTGTGCGATTCCAAGTATCTTGTCAACTGCTGCACTACCAACTTTTCAACAATTTTTAATCAGAAGGTCACCAAATTGGAAGGTTTGAGATTGGGTGATTGCTCCTGACATTTTCCAGATCCATCCCAGGCTTCTTGATTTTGAGGTCGTATGATGGCACACTTCTGACTATCGAGCAGGCGTCCCTCCATGCATTGCAGAGGCAAACCAAGAATGGCAGCAACTCATCCACAAATTCCTTCAGAAGGAAGGTTGGAGTGGGTTCAGAACACATGTCTTTCACGGAGAGGACATAAGAAGGGACCTTAGCTCCACAGCTGACACCCTTTCAGGCCTTTCGTAGCGATGATTTGTTTCAGAGTATTCCGGAGGAGCAGCACCGTCAGTATCGCGACGAACATCCGAGACCTTCCGCAAGAGATGACCAAGAAAGTCATCAGAGGAAAATGCTGGAATATACACAGTACACAATGTGCCTAGAATAGCAGAAAGATTGTCTACTGTCAGCTGAGTCATGTGCAATCAACCCCTTCCAGTACTCCTGCTCTTTGATCTTGAAGAACTCAGACTTTTTTGTCCACTCGACCAGATCATCTTCAAGGCCAGTCCACCTGTACCGAAGCTTTGCGCGCCTGACAATCCGGCGCATCTGTCTGCATTCAGCATTGAACCAGAGAGTGAGGGCATTACATCTGACACGCATGTGTGAGATGTGCGATCAGATGCAGATATTATTTTAGCAGTTTTATATAGTGCCCCTTCAAGGTCTTTTACTCAGAAGCGCTCCCAGCCCAACCACGGTCAAACAGGACAGGCAGAGAAAAACAGATGCAATGCTACTGGAAGGCCATTCCATGTCAATGGACCAGATACTGAAAAAGCACGGCGCTGTCGGATAGTAGTCCTCGCATGGGGGACAATCAACTCCGCTTGTGCAGCAGAATGCAACATACCACGACATCCAACTATGGCAGTGGGGCAGCAAAGTTCAATCAGGTAGAGGGGCGCAAGCCTTCAATGCAGCACCGTACCAGTGCAAAGACACGGTAGGCAATGCGCTGTGGGTAAGGGAGCCAATGCAGGACATCGGCCATGTACCCAGAGACTCGGTCAAACCAAGGGACGCGGCCCACCAGTCGGGCGGCTGAGGGCAAGACTCTGTCAAGGCATTTAAGCCGACAAACCGGGAGCCCATCATATATGGCGCTGCAGTAGTCTAGGTGGGAGACAACAAAGGAATGGACAAGCGTAGAACCAGCATCTTGGGAGAGGGAGCGGGATACCACCCTAAGTTGCCGAAGCTGGTAGTAACAGCTACGACAGAGTTGACTGATATGCTGGAAACAGGTAAGCTCCTGATCCAAGATTACTTCCAGGTCTCTGACCGAAGACGAGAAGGTTAGGTGTGGATACCTCAAAGCGAGGGACCCGATATCTATTTTTGCAAGCTGCTGGCGGGTGCCAAGCCAGATGAGCTGTGTCTTGCTCGGGTTAAGCCATAGGCGATTTGACGACATCCAAGCCTGGAGGTTCTCAGTGGCTTTGCTGATTGTACCCACAGCCAAAGTCGCCTCCTCTGCCAGACAGTGGGCATACGCTTGGATGTCATCAGCATCAGATTGGTTAAGAACAGCCTCTGCAACGAGCAGAGGTCCCATGCCTGCAGTAAAGACTATGTATAGCAGAGGGCCAAGGATAGAACCCTAGGGGAAGCCAAAATGGTGTAGGAACCCATGGAGACCTTGTGGAGCCATGGGCCACCATAAGAGAGCAGTCCTGCAAGAAGGAAGCAAGTCAGTCAAGAGCATTGCCAGAAAGTCCAAAAGAGACAGATAAGCGCTTTAAGAGTATCCCATGGTCGACTGTATCGAATGCGGCATTCACATCAAACAGCGCCAGGAGGGTGACCTGAGATTTATCAATAACCCCATAGATATCAGATAAGAGGTGAACGAGCAGGGTTTCAGTTGAGTGGCCCTTACAGAAGTTGTGTAGGTTGGCAGAAGACCATTTTTGTCCAGATATTGTGTTAGTTGGGTTGCAACAAGCTTCTCAATAGTCTTGGACAAAAATGAAACATTGGCTAGATGCCTAAAGTTTGCCGGCTCAGTTACGTCAAGTCCCTCTTCCTTCAGTACTGGAACAAGACCTTCTAGGAAGCAGAGAGGACGCCTTCACATAGGGAATGATTACAGGGTACAGTGAGGATTGGCAGAAGGATGTCAATGAATTCCTTGAGAATGAACGTTGGCTTAGGATTGAGGTCACAGGTTTTCGGCGCTGATGCTAGGATAGTCCGCCGCAGCTCGTCACTCGTGACCGGGTTTAAGATGGATAAGCCGCAGGTCGTAGGTGGGAAGATCGGCGGTGGGTAGCCAGCCGTGGCCTCATGTACGTTTTGGACCTTGGTTGTGAAGGCCTCCAAGGAAGGCGTCGGTCATGAAGAGCAATGCAGCCGAGCCAGGCCCCGGATGGATGTCATTGAAGGTCGTCTAGAGTTTCTTTGGTTCCCGGAGTGAAGAGCGATTTTATGCTCCCAGTAGGCTCTGCTATTTCTCCCTGTATTGCCAATGCATCCTCCGGACATACTTTACCCAGACCAAACGATCATCAGCTTATTTTGTTCGCATGTAGTGCCTCTCCAGACGACGAGCGTTTCGCCGATATGTGCGACACTCAGCGTCAAACCAAGGTGTCAAAACCGAGCGACGCATCTTCGCCGTTTGTGCCGGCAGGAGGGTGTTTACGACATCCGTCAAGGGTGACCTGTAAATGGTGAAGAGGTCAGAAGTTGAGACAACAACGAAGGAGGCCGGGTCAGTAACAGCGGGGATGCTATGGGCATCAAGGGCCCGACTAAAGTCATCACGGTCCAGCGAATTCCAATCACGGAACTTCCCGTCGACTTGTACAGGTGCCTCCCAGAGAAATGGCACCGTGGCAACGATGAGGCCATGGTCTGAAAGAGTCGGCGGGTGGACTGCAAGGTCTATCAGTAGGCAGTCGGTGGGTTGACTCGGAGACTCGTTGTGCAAATCCAAATTGTTCCTCAGTGAGCGCGAGCTCCATCGCCTCAGGAAGCTTATGTCGCAAATCACAATTTTTAGATAACTGCCAAAAATGTCACAAAGGATGTGTATTTTGAGTTTTAATTGAGTTGTTACTTAATTTAATTGAGTTATTACTTCATCCAAAAATAATAGTTTTGTGATGAAATTTTCCGTTTGTGTTATTTTTTTACCATTTACTGTGAGTTGCAGCATGCGATTGCTTTTCATAGTGCTTCTCACATATGTCACGAGTTCACTTGCAACAATGTTTCTCAAATACTTATTGGAAAGAATGCAACTTAAATGCCATTTGCAAGTAATTTTGCTAGTTATTGAAATCTTTACATTGCTAGGAAAACCCTAAGGTATAGGCCCTACACAGAAAAATGAGAGTAATCATGTTACCATCATGTTGTCCAAGTGAACTGTGTGCATTAAAGTAATATCTTATTTTTTTTCAGTTGCTTGGTAATATAATCCTTTCAAGAAGCAGAACACAAGTCAAGATGAGAGCCACTGTGTATATAGCATGCCATTTGGATCTTTCCTCACTTGTTTGATCAAAGAATCATTTCAAGAAACTGCACAATTTGAGAGCAAATGTGTGCATTTGCTACTGGATGCAATGAATCTTTCCACCTCTCAATAAGCAGGATTCAGCTTAAATTATTAATATTTTAATTTGGTAATTTTATAGACTATCAGTCATGCTATGTGAAGCATATTAGATACTATTAATGAAATTCATTATTGTTAGCATGTGAGCTAAATAATTATAAAATGAGGCGAGTTTACAGTAGCCAACTTTAAATCTGCACTGGCTTCCTGTTGGAAGGGTGTGTGCACACTCGTATGCCATTAATAATTAAATTCTGACAATAACAAGTTAAATTAGATGTATTCTGAGACTCTTCTGAAAATAAAATTAGTATGTTGATTGCAGTGTTCTCATTGATCTTACCCTGCTGTCATCAATTATTGTCTTATTTTATCAGTAAGACTTTATGACTGGAGTGTTTTCCTATTAGTTGTAGAATGTTGATGAAGGTTACATATGTGAAATTCATTATTGTTGCCTGCGAGCTAAATAATTATAATATGAGTTTGAGTTCATATTTTTAAGTAGAGGCAAATAATTTTATTTTCATATCCACTTTAAATAGTGTTGTTTCATAACTATCGCGTATACTCGCGTATAAGTCGAGAAATTTAATGCTATTTTAGGATGACAAAAACGGTCTTCGACTTACACGCAATACGCGAAATAGACCGAAGATTTTGGACGATCAAATACGCATGCGATACGAAAACGAACACAACTTAGTTGTCTAGTTTTAACACCGATTTCACAATAAATCACAGGTACACAGGTACTACAATTGTTGACTACATTTAGATAAAATAATTCTATTAAAATAATTTTATTATATACCTGTACGATATTATTGTTACAGTACGTTCCAAGTTTTGAGATTTGTGCAGTAAAATACTTACAGATTCTTACCCCAATGAGCGTTTTGAAGAGAAAGCGAGCCTCCTATGGCTGGAAAAAAGACCGATCGCGCACTAGACTTACGTAGAACTATAGAATGCCAGTCTTTCGCCAGCCTACATCACCAACAGAGCAGCTCCACGCAAGTCTTCCATGCTAGGAACTTCTCATTATAGTGGAGTTGGCTAGGAGGACAGACATTTCCAATCAAATGTGAGGCCAGGAGTCGAAACCCATCACTTGTCGTTTTTCACTTTGTTATTAAATCATATTCTATAATGCTTCTAAATACTTTTTACAGAATCAAAATAGCTTTTTTCTAACTAAATTTATACTCGTTTTACAATTTCATTAGTAAAATTATGACAACTGAGATAATCAATGTCAAAGTTTCACAATATTTGTGTCATCAAAGTTCTTAGCAACCATTACTCGAATGCTCCACAATTTTGCTGAGCAATAAAGGGCTATATTCTGTACGAAATAGAGCACGCGGCATAAAAATCTGGTGACTTCTTTGCAAATTACGGCAGGTGGGCGAAAAAAATATAGGTCGTTCACCTCTGAAAACATGTATATTTAGCAATGCAAATCTTTACACCGCATGCATCAAAAGTCATTTTTCTATAACTAAATATTTGAATTCAACATTTTTTATTTCAGATATTGAAAGAAGACATTTGTTTGTAACAATATACCATAAAGCGAGTTTCTGTGTGTTTGATCCCTCCAACCTATTGCAGAATTTATCTCAATAACTAGGAGCCGACAAACGGCGGGTTTCGACCCCTGGCCTTACAAATTTGTGCCCTGGCAGGGTTCTGAACCCCGACTTCATGATTGTATACCAACCGATTTTCTTTAGCCAATGGTGAATATTCTGCTGTCAGAAATTTCTTGTTGTTTTTGGGTAGGAACACTGATACATTATAGATGAATGAATAACCAAACATGCATTATTCTCCCTTGTAAAGGACAGATTTTATACCTGCAATAAGTAAGAACAAATCGTAAAAAACAAACTTTGAACTGTTGGAAATTTATAGACCCACAATACCTTGATCAATAAATACAAAGCTATTGGAGAGACATCAAAAATGGAACCGATTTCGTGGGCCCAATGGGGGGGGGGCACTGAGCCCTAAAACTGGGGACCGGTGCCCCCTCTCCCCTCGCTTGTTACACCTCTGATATGTCTAGGTCCATTGAGTGAATATTTGTAAGTGGTAGTAAAAAAATAGGTTTTAGGTTGTATGGCGCCCTTGGTCAATTTTAGGCTATGGGTTCAATTCACTTTGAATTTGACATTCAGAAGACAGATAGATCTATCATCCCGTCGGTTCTTTCCACGATATGTCGTCTTGGTTAATCTTTTCTGATATATATCGTGTCACTTATCTGAATACCTAGCCAATCTATAGGTATAAGGAACTACCTTACAGACAATTAGCTAAGCCACGATATCAGCCAGACGAAGTATCTACCAACAGGAAATTATGGGTGAACTTAGCAACTCGCACGAGAGGTTTCAAATATACGAAATAAATTGTTTTATTAACACGTAAACGATAACTCTAATAATAATCAAAAGACTTTAGATATGAACATTAAACTTAATCTGCACAGCGTGTTTAGACGACCTAGTATACAAGCTTTAAGAGTTCTTTCACTTATACACGATCACGCTGATAATGAGTTCGTATATATAAAGTTGATAATCAATTACTCAATTTGAGATTTCAGAATAATAATAATAAATATATGAATAATTTTATCTAGATAATGATACAGTTACCGTCTACGTTCAATAGCGGAGTTCACCAATGCATCACTAGCGGCAGTCTTCCCAAGATCTTAATCTACTTGACTATACCTTAACCAACCCACGGACAACGAGCGATTCCAACCAGACAGGCCCTTTGTCTTTAGTGCGCGGCTATTTTATACCGAATCTCGTAGTCAGACAGAGCGGCAGTGCGGTCAGACCGAGCAGCGGGGTCAGCCGAATCTGAGGGACCTGATCCAAGAATACTGTTCCTCTAGTAAGCCTGACCTGTGAAACAGACTGCCAGGTCACCCAGTTCTGACCAACCAGATATAAGAACACCACCGACAATGTATCCAACGAGCCACTAGTTCTGACCTCTGAAGCCGGCCGAATACCTTTACTAAAAATACAGGCCGTCAGACCAACTAATATCATCACTAGTGCACAAGCAATGACTACCTATCGTGACCCAGATCTAGTCTTAAGCAATGCCTCCCTGGAGTGGTCTAACTATAACGTAGCATTATATTGACCCTATGATAGATCAGTTTGGTTTCAGTTTAGGTTAGGGCCGGGTTTATGGCTGCTTACAAATCGGCGTTGTTATTATTATTAATAGTAGTACACCTGTGTGTTTTGCACAAGCAATCGTATTTAAGCATTGATTGAAACAAACAGCAAAAATATGGTCAATTATAGGCTATGGGTTCAATTAACTTTGAATTGACATTCGGAAGACAGATAGATCAGTTTGGTTTCAGTTTCTCCTTTCTAAAACTTGGGGGCCGGTGCCCCCGCTTGTTACACCCCTGATGCTTTAAATGGACTAGTAATTCAATTCATTTCCCTTTCATTTGTGAATGTGAATTATGTGTTTAGCGTATTGTGGCGAAATCTGGGGGTCTCTACTACAAGGATGTCACGCGCGAATTTCGGCCTCTCCGGTCCGGCAGAGGACTTAACCACGACAATTCTGCAATATTTCTATATTTCTTGACAGACGCCAAATCTCGCCCTGGCCGGTCGTCCTCTCAACGAACGAGTGGCCACCTCCTCACAATCTCACTGCCGTACTCTTTTTCAGGTAGCCTACTGTTGACCGGCAGACCCCGTGTCGCTATGTCGGACTTATTCGAACTGTTCCCTCGGCTGGCGGAGATCAGACTGTTCTCTTCGGTTCGATCAGGCCGTGCTTCGACTGCTCCTTCTGACGGTCTTCCTCGGACTCCCCTTCGACTAAAACCGGGCCTCCTTTTATAGCGCTGAAACCGCCCTCGACCGTGGGAAAGAGAACACCTGGTGAAGATTTCAGGAAGCAAATTCCCACCAAAAACGGCCACACAAAGACATCACCGACAGGCGAAGAGCAGGCTGACGACAGAAAGCGAGGGAGGAAAGAGCAAACAAGAGCAGTGCCAACAGATAAAGCGTGAGAAAGAGAGAGCATTGAGAAGAGAGCTGACGACAGAAAAGCGAGGGGAAGGAGCGAAGCTTGAGTGGGAGGGTGCACGATCGGGGAAACCGAGGAGCGCTGACCGTGGGAACAAGACCGACTAGAAAGGGAGGGGGTCCCCTAGTGCGACAATTTCTCAACAGTATTTGGGTATTTTTTACAACAGCACTCAAATTCGAAAAATGTCGGTGTTTTGCTTTGGCCGGCCTACACAAATTCGGTTTTTTATTTTTCATATTCTAATATGGTATACATGAATTGAAAACGCTAATTTTTATTATATTATTTATTTTATTTGTATGGAAAAAAATAACAAAGACCTAATAATATAACAAATTTCATTGTCCTTTCCCTTGCCGAGTTGATAAAATGTTGGTAGTTGAAATGCTTTACAGGTTTAATGATTTTTTTATTTAACCTGTATTTGGCCAGTGTGCTATACGGTTGTCATTAACTTTTTAACTTTATAAGTAATTAAAAAATAAATTTAACTTCTGTTCTAAAAAAGTTGAAAACTCTCGATTTTTGAATTGAGGTCTTCGAAAGCAGGGAACCAGCCTACATTCATTTATCAGTAAGAGACCAATTTAGACTAGTCGGATAACATTATAGTATATTAAAGAGCCACAACTCCGTTACCATAAATACTAAATTTTGCTCAATATTATGCAGTATCATAAAAAACTTATCTGTAAATTATGGACAGCTGTATTTTAATTAAAATATTTAAAAAACTAAGATTAAATTTTAGGCCAACTCTGTCACATGTAAGCACTGCTCGATAGTAAGTTTGCTTCAGCAGTAACATAAAAATATATCTGTAAATTTTTATATATTTGCATCATCTTTTTTATTCAATTATTTTTTTCTCAATTTGAACGCTGTTGTGAAAAATGCTCATTTAGGCATGGGGTCTATTTGTGGTTAACCAAGAAATATATTCATAAAGTGTCACTACATCAATCAGAGGTGTTCAACAGGGCTGTTAACAATACTGGAAAAAAGTATTGCAATACCAATACTTTTTCTTAAAAGTATTGCAATACCATTACCAATACTTTCACCAATACTTTTCAACGAGTAAGTTTCCTATTTATTCACACATAACATGTGCTAAAAAAAAGAAGTATAATTACATTATTATTTTTACATACGAAAAATCAGTAGCCTAGAATTACAATTATTATTTTCACATGTCAAAGATCTGTATAATTACAATAATATTTTTTACCTGATAAAATCAGAATGACTGCAATTATTATCAAAATTATTATTTTCAAAAATGTGTACTACTCAAGCGTGCTACACGATGGCTTGTCGGTAATGCGCTTGCTCATGCAGCATGCGGTTGCGGGTTCGACTCCGTCTAACGACCCTGGGCAAGTTGTTTGCGAACACATGCCTTTGTTACCAAGCAGTTAGCTGGGAAGTAAATGGCAAGTCCTACGATATCACTGGCCCCGTGTCCAGGACCTTGGGATTCGTCCGTTGCCGGCTCAAGGGCCTAGGAAAGGAGATGAGCACCTCTCCAACGTTTTGTATGGAATATGGGCTGACTTTACTACTCAATGATGTGCGTAGAGGGGGACACAGTATATACGATTGTTTCCCTATTTATAGATTCATTATATTCTGTGACGAACTCCCACCCTGATCTAGATTTCCGGGGTCTAACCTATCTTGGGTTGACTGCATGCAGAGGTCCATATGCCAGGAGGCCGATGGCATCCGCGTCCCATGGTCAAGAGGGGACTCGTGGCTAGTGAGTCCAGGTTCTAGCCTAGGGAGTTTTTGCCCCTGCTTTGCATGATTTTCAGGTGGCCCAATGGGAGAAGCATCTCGGCTGAAGCGGGGCCACATTGATAAGACCTTTTTCTATATATAAGTACAAAGTAACTACAAATGCATCGATTTGAAAATATTAATATATCTCTTTGAAATGACCAAACACAATCTCAGCAATGTCACACAATTCGAACTATACTTTAATAAGAGTCAAAGAGCTTATACGCAGCCACTTCAACGACTCTGAGGCGATCGTCTACCTCAGGCCAAACAAAGTGGACGTCTGCTAAAATGTCAGAGTTCTAGCTATAACTTATAGTGAGAGCCGAAGAAATATATACGGCCACTTCAAACGACACTGAGGCGATCGTCTACCTCAGGCCAAACAACGTGGACGTCTGCTAAAATGTCAGAGTTCTAGCTATAACTTATAGTGAGAGCCGAAGAAATATATACGGCCACTTCAAACGACACTGAGGCGATCGTCTACCTCAGGCCAAACAAAGTGGACGTCTGCTAAAATGTCAGAGTTCTAGCTATAACTTATAGTGAGAGCCGAAGAAATATATACAGCCACTTCAAACGACACCGAGGCGATCGTCTACCACATGCCAAACAAAGTGGACGTCTGCTAAAATGACAGAGTTCTAGCTGTAACTTAAAGTGAGAGCCAAAAACCTATACATGGCCACTTCAAATGATTCTGAGGCGACCATTCACTAAATTGTCAGGGTTCTAACTGTAACTTATAGTCAGAGCCAAAAACTTATATAAGGCAACTTCAAACAACTGAGGCGATCGTCTACCTCAGGCCAAAAAGTGGACCGTCTGCTAAAATGTCTTACTATACTCTATAACAATAAGCTAACTTTGCTACTCTAGACTGTATCACCGTGTCTCACCTCTTTCTGGCATCGCGTTTTTTCTATCTCTCGTCCGTTGCTGCTGCTCTCTCTGTCTCGCTCTGCTCCGATCGGAGCAGAGAGAGCGCCATCGTCTTCCTCAGCCAGCCACCGAATGTCAAATCTCACTCTACCTGTTTCTCCCTCTCTCTGTCTCTCTCTCTGTCTCTGTCTCTGTCTCTGTCTATTTCACATCCCTCACCTGTCTTTCTCCTTTGTCCAGTCACCTCTCTAAGGCCCAGTGGTCAGCCAGCCAGGCAGTCCCATCTGGTCAGCCAGCCGGCCACTGGCTGTTTTCCTTAGCCGGCCAGTCGGTCCACATTCCTTACTCTGGATAAGCCTAGACCTCAACCCCTCTAGTAACCGGTTTAAACTAGTTCTACCATAGCATGAAATTATGCAGGTATACGCCTGCCCCTACAGTTCTGTGAGGAACCAATTTCCTCACTTTTCACACTATATATCCTAGATTGCAACAAGAAACAATTTTCTGAGTGCGATGATTTATTGCTCACGATTTCTTGATCGCAAAGATTTCAAGTGGAAGAGAAATATAAATTTTTTTTATTACGGTGAGAAAAGTGTATTGGTATTGCGTATCGATGACTGGCTAAAAAAAAGTATCGCAATACACATGCGATACCCACCCAAAAAAACTATCGCGATACACGCTGCGATACTGCAAAAAGATCGCCGATACCAAAGTATCGCGATACTTTATCGCGATATTAACAGCCCTGATGCTCAATATACAATACATATATGTACACTGTGAATGGAAAAAACACGAACCTGTACAATAACTATAGAAGTAAATACCAAATATTAAAAATTTTATTGAGACTAAAAGTATTTTACACCCAGCTATAATAGTAATTATAATTATGTGCTGTGCCCATTAAGAATTGACGTCACAATGACGTCATTTCAGTGACGTCATTTGTTTACAACATGACATTCAGTGAGGAGGAAAACACACTATAACTAATAAATAATAAATATGCAATTCATAATCATTTCATTGAAGTTTTTCCATATTTGATTCAAAATTTACAGATTATTGCTCAAATTATTATAGTAATTCTGGAGGTCCGTTTTTCCCCTTCACAGCGTATATATAATTTTATACGCTGATGATGATAATGATGATATTTATATATATATATATATATATAAGTAGGTTGATGATTGTGAAGTAGGTTCTATCTATTAGCTGAAGGAGGCATACAGTGTATCCATAAATTGTTATTATTGTGTTTATTCAAATTTACTCACATCGCCTTCGTTTTCTTTGTATTTATCTTCATACCATATTTTTTCAGGTGTTTTGATGATGATGATGATGATGATGCTGATGATGGTGATGATGATATTGGAACACCTAAAATTTTAAGTTTATGAGTATATGCTCTGAACCTGTAGGCCTACATGTATATATGTTTTATCATTATTGTATTTGTTTAAACGGTCATTGAGCCTCACTATATGAAACTGATTTCAAACAGGTGTGGATAACCATAGGCTGTTTGCAGTTGGGTTCTAGTCTTTAGAAGCCTTTGAGCCACTTGCCAGCCATGCATTAATCTTGCACATTAATTTTGATTTACAATATTTACTGCAATGATATTGGGTCTAACTTGAGCCGACTGGTAAAGAAAATAAATGATATGACAATGAATGTTCTTGTGAGTTCTTAATATATAACAGTAAACCAATATATAACAAAGATTATAAGTGGTACATATCCATTGACTAGTAGTCTAATAGGCCTCATAATTATGTGTTGAATTTGTCTGTAATCTGTGTAGGCCTACAGTAAATGGAGTTTGAGCCTGACTGAGTTCTGTATAGGATTGATTGACTTCTCCAAGTTGTAATGAAATGTTGTCGGATTGTATACCTCTGTAACCAATGTTGTGTAGATATTACCTGGGACTAATAATATTATGGAAGAGATATATGAAACCGCAACGTGTCACCCCATCTGTTTTGCTAATTGTTTTAACATTCGTTGAAATGACAATTAACATCATGTTGGCTAGCCCAGAGAATGCACCTGAGTCGATTTAAAGAAGAGGTGCTAGGCGGAGACATGGTCCTAGATTTGGGGGACAGGTAGAAAAATCATATATACAGGGTGGGCCAAGAAAAGGTTTTGCTAATATTTCAGCCAAAAGATAGGAAATATTAGATTAAATTTTACAGGCTCAAAGCCAATTGATATTTGCATATTACTGCTAAAATTGACTAAAATTACAGAACAAAATTATATCACTTTTAATGAGTGCAACCACCGATTTTTGATGGTCAAAAAACATTTAACGCCGTAAAAAGTTATAAAAGATAAATTTATGAAGTCGCATTTCAAGTAGTTATAATAATTATTATTAAGGAAAGAAACTGGAAATTATTGCATATGGAAGTCAATTTGACATCATCTAGCAAGCAGTCAATTAGATTGGTGAATAAAATATTTTTTTGCGATTAATCATTTTATGATAGCATTTGTAACAAAATAAACATGGGCAAGGTGTCCATGATAGATAAAATGCGTATAAAGACACTTCATGAATCATGAGCATGAGCCAAAGCTATAATCAAAGCTGAAACTCTGAAATCACTAGAGCTGAGCATTTATAAAAATATATGAACGCGTTGATGATAGGGGTGGGCTGTGGAATGTCGTACTAGCAGAAATCTACCAGCACCTGAACAAATACTGAGCATGATGACGAACTTATTTGCTCACAGAAGAGTAACATCAGAAATCATCTATGTACTTGGCAAATTTCTGCAGTTGAACATCAGCCTGTTAGAAGAATTGCCAAAGAAGATCTGAACCTCACTGCTTTTCAGTCGTATCGCTGGGCAAATTATCACCGATGCAATGGACCCCAACCAGGTCTTCAAAACTTGCCAAATAGACTCAGAATATGTATGGCTACTTGTGGTAGACATACTGAACATAGGCAAAACAATATATTTGTTTTATAACAATTACTTGAAGTTGAGATGCGACCTCATAGAATCGTTTTTGTAACTTTCTGCTGTGTTAAATGTTTTTTGACTATCAAAAATCAGTGGTTGCACTCACCATATCTACCACTAAATATTCTGAGCAAGTAAGTAAGTTATTCTGTAAGAAAGTTTCTGATTTCATTATGCAAGTAAGTACTATGTGCACTCACGGTGTGGCACAGTGGCCGATTGGTTAGAGCGATCAGCCCGTAACGTTCAGTGTGTGCTGAGCGCACGGGTTCGAGCCTCGTCCGGGGCATCACTGTGTAGGGACCTTGAGCAAGTCCTTCGCACACCATTGCTCTGCAGTACAACTGCAATAGCGTCGTCGAGGAGTGTGTATGCACTTCTGAGCAAAAGATGTTGGAAGAAGGGCGGTATCAAACTTCGGTAATAACTAAAAGTGATAAAACTTGTTTTGTGTGAAATATTTTTGTAAAATTTGGCGGTTATATGCAAATATGAATTGGTTTCGACCCGCCAAATTTCATTTTGTTATTCCTTCTATTGACCGAAATATAAGCAATAAACCTGAGGGGTTACTTTTTAATGGCCCACCCTGTATATACATATACAGGGGGGCATCATACATATACAGGGGGGCCAGCATAAATGAACCGACTTTGAATGCATATAACTCTGCAGCGCAGAGGAGAGAGAAATCGCAATGTTGAACATTTGAATCTGCTTGGAAAAGCAGAGAACAAGAAGCATAAGAACTCTGCCAATATTTGCAAGTTACCTATGCTTAATGCGTCAAATAACGATATCTATCACCAAAAAGTATGAGCAACTAAGTAAGTTATTCTGTAAGAATGTTTCTGATTTCATTATGCAAGTTAGTACTATGTGCCTTTGAGAATGCTCTGACAAAAATAATTCTGAATTTCATCATGCATCATATCTGAACAAGTAAATATCAAATCTAAATGATACCATATTTCACAGTACATCGGTCACAAATTTGGGGGGCCAGTGGTGGGCCACTAGCTCAGTTGGGGGGGGGACATGGCCCACTGGCACCCCAAGTGGAGTCGCCACGACCACAATAGAGTGGGACTGTGGGAGGGCTTGTGAGCAGTGGCTAGAAGCTTTGACAGAGAAGGATCTGGAAGACAAAGAAGGAACTGAACCAAAGAAGGGCAGTGTCGGAGATGCCAAACCATGAAGATAATCCATGAAGGAGGATCGATGGTATCAAATGCAGCAGAGATGTCGAGGAGACAGATGCAGGAGATTTGCTGATGGCTGACGGCAGAGACCAGTTTATTGTATAGTCAAGCAAAGTTTCTGTGGAGTGGTGTTTTAATAGTGTCATTTTAGTGAAGCCTGATTGGTGGAGGTTGAGCAGAGGGTTTGATGCAGCGTAATCGTTAGGTTGGATGAGAACAATTCTCTCAGTACGCTTATATAAGAAGGAGAGGTTGGAGATGGACTATAGGGAAATTACCAGTTGAGAGTGACATATTGGTGATCACACATCAACAGAGAGGTGGGAAAAGGATCGCATTGCTTGTTTGGAAGGAAGTTAATGAAGCAGCAGCACTTCTGTTTCGGTGACAGGAGAGAAAATTAGAAGTGATGACTCAGAGGGAGGAGGAGGAGTAGGGTTGGGAGAGGGTGTTGCTAGAGGAGTGGGAGGCTAGAAGAGATTGGAGTGTGAGATTTTGTCTGAGAAGCATGAGCAGAAGATGTCAGCGATACAAGAGGAGGGGATGGAGCTGGGCAGTGGTGAGAGAGATGAAGAAGAGAATTGACAGCTTTTCCAAGTCCCATCTCATTTCTATGTTTAGAAGTTTGTTCCATTCCTATTTTACACAGACTGGCAAATTACACCTAGCTAACTGTTTACTTTTAGTTTATGAAGTAAATTCACTTAACAGAAACTTTTGCCTACATTTCAAAGTCTGAACGTTGCCGGTAGACGTATTTTGTACACTATTCGTATTCGGCAGAATAGTTGGTCCAATTATTCGTCTTTGGCCGAATTAGGGACCGTCCACATATTACGTATGCAGCGAGGGGAAGGGGGTCTCAAATTTCGGCTATTTTGTGTACGGGTTCGTGTGGTGGGGATGGGTCCCGAAAATATGTACGTACACAAATATAATTGTTAAGTATGACATCCATAATACAGAATATGAAAATCAGAACTGTAAACCTAATCACAGACTATGTTCCTGCTTAATCAATTTTATGTAGCATTAAAACGGTTTCAAATGCAAGTGTTGTTAGTGTTTTAATTCTTCATAACTGTTAACAAATGTAAGCTGTTAAATATGCTGCTTAAAATGCTGTGGTAAAATCAATGTCTTATAGATGTTTTTAGCAATTTAACCTTTGCAATGGAGGGAGCCCAAATGTACGTTCGCATAGGTAGGGTCCACGAAATGAACGAGGTGCAACAGGGGAGAGCGGGGATCCAAAAATCCGATTTTTTTGCGCACGTAATGTATGGATGGGCCCTTAGTGAAAATAACCAATTTGGTACAACCTTTAATCTCTGAACCTTGGATTGACATGCAGGTCGGCAACTTATCTCAGTCTAGTGTCTTGCATCTCATAATCAATGAGACACTCATAGCCCACTTTGGACAAATTGAGACATTGAACTTTGGACACAACACAAAAGCAGACTCAGACATGGGAAAGATAACAGCAAGCACACAGTCCATTGTCTGAAATAGGGGAGGGGATATGAGCTACTCCATCCCCCCACTTCAACTTTTTGGGTAGACCGTCCCCCACTGTCCTCCCTAAGTATCCGCCCCTGGGCGCTAAGGCCTATGCAGAGCCGTATTAACCCATAGCAGGGCCCTAGGCTTCGAACTTCTTTGGGGCCTTTGAGGTTCGACATCCCAAGCATCCTTTTCAGTTTCCCCCACGAACTTCGCGGTCTACTTTCGTTAAGCAGGAGCCCAACTCAAGCAACGTACATTTTATTAAAATAATATTACAAGTGAAGCAATAAGTGGAGTTACTAAGAAAGTAATATCATCTTCTTAGACAACCTTTAATTAGAAGAAAGCTGTAGACAATAACAAAATACCTCCCTCCCTGAAAAGTAGTATCTTCAGAATTTCCAGAAAATTTTCTGAGCTTTACACTACTTTGTTTCTTTCTTTTATTATATTCTTAGTACACCAACTCATTTTCAAAACCATTTTGATATTCCCTTTCTGCTCAAAGTCCTCAAAAAAACTCTTGAACTGGTGAAGCAATTATTCAATTACCTTAAGAGCTTTGCAGCTTTGTTCCAATCCATATTTGTGCTCTGTAGCTTTATGGTTGTCTGGTGAAACCTCTCCATGACGACATACCAGAAAGCTGCAATTTTCCAATGTATTCCCTATTCAACAATATCATATGCGTCATGCTTTGGCTGTTTCGTCCAGGTTTTCTGTAAATTTCCTGTAAATAACCTTTATCCTAACCATCCTTATTTTTTCACATCCACAGTTGAATGCTTTTGAAGCATCGGAGTGGGCAGACCATCTAGTGTCACTCAGGCCTTTGACAACAGGCAGACCACCAAAGGCATTGACCAAAAGTTCCCACAGTAGAATTGAATATCCACTGAAATGATAATATCAATGGATTTGATTAGCGTCAAGCAACTCATGCTATAAATCTCACAACTGCAATAATAAACCGGCAATGCTGCATGGGCCCCTGCTTTTGTTGGCCTCTGCCTTTGTTGGGCTCCTGCTTTTATTGGGCCTCTGCTTCTATTGGACCTTGCTTTTTTTGGTGGGCTCTGCTTTTGATGAGCCCTGCTTTTGGTGGGCCCCTAGGCTTCAGCCTAGTCAGCCTGATGGATAATACGGCCCTGGGCCTATGTCAAGTTTTTCATATCGGCATCAAACGACTTAGGTTAAATATAGAATATACTTACTTACTTATATAGTTGGCAGTATATGGACTTTTCCAATAATTTAACTGGAATAACCGGTCAAACTTGGGTTTATTCTGATGCAAAGCTAAAGTAATTCCAGGTGGGCCATCAGAATGAACTCATCCGTATGTTGGGTGGTTTGGTGGGTGGTTTGGTGGGTGATTTGGCGATTTGGTGGGTGATTTGGCAGGTGGTTTGGTGGGTGATTTGGTGGGTGGTTTGGTGAGTTATCTGGCAGGTGGTTTGGTGGGTGATTTGGTGGGTGTTTTGGTGGGTAGTGTGTTGTATTATTTGGCGGGTGGCTTGGTGCGTGGTTTGGCGATTTGAATTTATATGAATTTAAATATAGTGCTCCTTCAAGACGACTACTTAGAGGCGCAAATGGTTTGGTTGGTATTTTGGTTGGGTGGGTGGTTTGGTGGGTGTTTTGGTGGGTGGGCTGTTTGCTGGGTGTTTTGCTGGTTTGCATGATTACCATTACGCAAATGGTAACGATACGATAATCAAAATTGTAGGATCGTGATATTTATATATGAGTTATATACTCACTTCAAGGTATTTTTCTGTTACACGTCATACAATGCGTGAGGCTTTCATTGGCAGGCTCTGCCATACACTGTACCCCCTCGCCCAACCCACTCCATCATTCGTTGGACTCCATGATTCAAGAGGTACCTTGCAAGCTCAGGAACGATTAAAAACGAGGTAAACTGCATCCTGACTATAGATTGTTAGGTAGCGTAGGCCTTGTGGCCTAGTTTAGAAGAGACTAGTGGTTAGTGGTTTTGGATCCATACTCTCAGATGAAAGTGCTTTACACTCACAAAGGTATGCAGGTTAGGCATGGTTGGAATCCCGGAAGTTCAATGTCATCGATTAGCGACTTTGGGAGGCCTAAACCGACCTTCTTACAGAGTTAGTGATCACGTGATCACTAAATCAATAGCCAGTTATAAAAATTTATTACCCCATTAATACCATCCACCACACAACCAAGGTAAATAAAGTGAATGCATACAAGTATTTTAAAATGATAAAATAATACTGAATGCATTAAAAACAACAAATGAAAAAACATATATCTTAAATTCACAACTGCTTCACAATAGTATATTTTCGTAATTCTGCATTCTCAGTAACTATGGATGCAATCTTTTGGCAGTGAACTTGACTTAATTCCATAGAGACACCAGCGATATAGTTGTTGAAAATCTGCTGTACTGAAGACCCCTACAAACATCAGAGTTCGCAGTTAGGAAGCCATCATTTAAGACCATTTGCTTAATTATACAAAAGACATAATTTTACCTGCTTATAAATTCAAAGCTCTAAACCTTTTGACTTCACAGACCACAAGGGATTACATCGTTGAGATTTCCACTCATTAGGGCTGTCCACATATTACCTACGCAGCAAGGGGGTTTTGAATTTCGGTGATTTTGTGTACTAGTGGAAATTATGTACATACGCATATATAACTCTAATTATGACGTCCTCGATACGGAATGTTAAAATAGGAACTGCAAGCCCAATCACAGACTATATTCCTGCTGAATCAATTTTAAATTAAATTTTAAAAAGGCAAGTATTGTTGGTGTTTTATTTCTTCATAACATTTAACAAATTTAAGCTGTTAAATATGATGATCAACAAAAGTAAATAGCCTGTGGTAAAATCAATGTCTTATACGATGCCCTATGACCTCACGCCACGATCCACCCAACTTGACAAGGTACAAAGAAATCAATAATTATTTTTAATTTATTCCATAGGCAGTTTTGATTACAAATAACTATTATAATAAAAAAAAATTGCAGATTACCCTCGGGGTAATCTGAAATCGATATCAGATTACCCCTCCGTGTTCACATTACCCCTCTCTGAATGCGTCAAAATGTTAAATTGTTTTGCTTTCAACTAATGCCCTATGACCTCATGCCACGATCCACCCAACTGATGCCTGTTGAATAAAACACGTGACACATATAAGATAGAAGGCTAGTTTTAACCTGTGAAAAATATATAAAAGTCAAAGAATTGTAAATTGTTTAAAACCGATACTTTGGTATCGCCATACTTTTGTCAGTATCGCAGCGTGTATAGTGATAATTTTATTTTGCTAGTATCGCATGTGTATCGCAATACCTATTTCTAGCCTGTCAGCAATACTTGATACCAATACTTTTTCATACTAAAATTTATATGGTTTCTCAAGAAATATTCAAATATGCGAAGTCAATCATTGCGCTTTGATAAGTTTAGGCCTCTATATACATGTACTGAAGACTACATCAAAGACATTGTGATTGGACCAAGCACCAATATGCACAGAACTGGAAAGTTCCCATGTACTTTCGTGTCAACAGCTTTGGGGCGATATTCAGGGCCATAAATTTTAGGTCCTTTTAATATAACAAGCTGATTCATCAACCTTTAGTCGTGAAGCCAGACTTACGAATGACTACTGGGTATGTCAGGAAAATGCAAAAAATGCTGTTAGAGGTTCAAAACACCATATTTTCATACAGAAGAAAAGTTTAGATTGGGGCGACATCTGTGTTTAACAGAAAAGCGTGTACACGGAAATTTGACTAATAACCATTCCTCTTATTTTATGATTGGCCCAAACCGGGCCAAGCGATTCCTTGGGAAATTTTCAATAATTATCGGTGCATGAATTATAAATTTAAAAGGCTGAGATCGAATTCAGCAAGCATATTGAAAAGTATTGGTAAAAGTATTGGTATTGGTGTTACAATACTTTTGAGAAAAAGTATTGGTATTGCGATACTTTTATTTAGGAAGTATTGGTATTGCTACTGCAATACATTTTTCAAGTATTGTTAACAGCCCTGCATAGAACTCATCTTTTCTTCATCGGTGGCTGTATTTGTTGGTGCATACACTTGTATCAGGGTCACCTTGGTATGCCCTGTTTGTGGTCATTATTCTTTCACTTACTAGTTCCCATCCAATTACAGCTGATATCATTTTTCGCTGACCATGATGCCCACTTCTCTTTCATGCTTGGCTCCACCTGAATAGTAGATGCTTACATGTATTCCTTCACACACAATTGCCACTGCAGGTCCATCGCATCTCACTAAGCCACTATATTTCAAGTTTGTATTCTTACAACTCTCTCACCAACTGCACCAACTTCCCTGTATCACAATGTTCTTACATTCCAGTATCCAATTTTTGCCTTGGCTTTGGTCGTTAAGATTTGAGACTTCTGAGTCTTGGCTTTCTTTCGGCTTTCACCACAACCCTTCACACATGGGTCCGTTACCCTCTCATCTACCAACCACTAAGGGCCCATCCATACATTATGTGCGACAACGAGTTTTAATTTTTTATGTGTCTTTTCTGTTGCAAGATGAGGTTTTACTTGGGAGGCCTGCAAGCTTGCCGCAGAACCCACCTCCTTTTCAAGGCCTGGAACTGGCACTGCTGAACTGCAAGGCAGTGGAGTAGCTAGTTCCCACGGGGGCAACTTGAAATAAACTTCAAGGTAACTTGAAATAAATGTCAAGTTACTGGGGGTAGACTACAGCTGATTTTATATTACCCCTGGGGCAATCTGACATCGTAGGGGTAACTTGAAATCGCCTTCAAGTTCCCCCAGGGGTAACTTGAAATCGATTTCAAGTTACCGGGAGGTGAGGTGAATGGGGGGGGGGTAATCTGAAATCGCTACACCGGTATGAACGGTGAAGACGCGTCACTCGGCTTTGACACCTTGGTTTGACGCCGAGTGTCGCACATATTGGCGAAACGCTCGTCGTCTGGAGAGGCGCTACAGGCGAACGAAATAAGTTGATGATCGTTTGGCCTGGGTAAAGTATGCCCGGAGGATGCATCAGCAATACAGGGAGGAAGAGCAAAGCTATGGGAGCGTAAAATCGCTCTTCACTCCGGGGAACCAAAGAAGCTCTGGACGACCTTCAGTGACATCTTGGGTCGCTCCGTTCAGGGCTATGCTCAGCTGCACTGCTCTTCACGGCCGACGCCTTCCTAGAGGTTTTTACGACCAAGGTCAAACAGTACACGAAGCCAGACTGGCTGCCCACTGCCGATATTCTCACCTAGGACCTGTGGCTTATCCATCTTAAGCCCGGTCACGAGCTGCGGCAGACTATCCTAGCGTGAGCGCCGAAAACCTGCGATCTGGATCCTGTGCCAACGTTCATTCTCTAGGAATTCGTTGACATCCTTCTGCCGATCCTCACTGTACTCTGTAACTGTTCCCTCTGTGAAGGCATCCTCCCTGCTTCCCAGAAGAGGTCTATTCTTGTTCCGGTACTGAGGGCAAACTTTAGGTCTGTACCATTTTGGGTTCCGTCCTTGACCCTCTGCTATACATAGTCTTCACTGCTGACTTGGGACCCCAGCTTGCAGCAGAGGCTGCTGATGACATCCAAGCGTAAGCCCATTGTCTGGCGGGGAGGCGACTTTGGCTGTGGATGCAATCAGCAAAGCCACTGAGAACATCCAGGCTTGGATGTCTTCAAATCGCCTAAGACTTAACCCGAGTAAGACACAGCTCATCTGGCTAGCCAGCAGCTCTCAAAAATAGATATTTGGTCCCTCACTTTGAGGTATTCGCACCTAACCTTCCCATCTTTGGTCAGAGACCTAGGAGTATTCTTGGATCAGGAGCTATTCATGTATAGAAGGCAACTTTGTCCAGCAAATCAGTCAACTCTGTCGTAGCTGTTACTACCAGCTTCGGCAACTTAGGGTGGTATCCCACTCCCTCTCCCAAGACGCTGCTTGCCCATTCCTTTGTAGTCTCCCGCCTGGACTATTGCAGCGCCATATATGATGGTTTCCCTGCTTGTTGGCTTAAATGCCTTGGCAGGGTCTTGCGCACGACCACCCGACTGGTGGGCCGCATCCCTAGGTTTGACCGAGTCTCTGGTTATGTGCGTGATGTCCTGCATTGGCTCCCTTACCCACAGCGCATTGCCTATCGTGTCTCTGTACTGGTACTGCGCTGCATTGAGGGCCTGATACCTCTCTACCTGATTGAACTTTGCTGCTCTACTGTCACTGTTAGACGCTGTGGTTTGTTGCGTTCTGCTGCGCAAGCGGAGTTGCATGTCTCCCATGTGAGGACTGCTATCCGACAGCGTCGTGCTTTTCCAGTGGCTGGTCCAGTGACCAGGAATGGCCTTCCAGTAGCTTTGTGTCTAACACCTATAGGTCAATCTGCTATGGTTTTCTCTGGCCTTAAGACTATCCTGTTTGACCATGGCCTTCTGAGTCGAAGACCTTGAAGGGGCGCTATATGAAACTGCTGTAATAATAATAATAATAATCAAACTTATTATTATAATCAGTGGTATTCAAAGCAGCAGGTACATCCTTTATTCAGGCAGGTGTTGATGTGATTGTGTATGGCAAGTAGTGCAGTTTTAATAGAATGCTAACTAGTAGGCAGACCGGAAAGGGAGGTACAGTGTGGTGGAATGAAAGATAGCATTTGAGCCAATTAGTAATTAGTGCTTCTAAGATATGTAAATCCAAATGTGAGCAGATACAAGACATAAAAATGATAGATCACAAGGAGTGTTTCTAAAAATAGGCTGAACATAAAGCAGTTATATATGAATGTGTGTATATATACCATATACTTTATTGCCACCTGTTTGGACAATCACATTTAGAGCAGCCATAGTAGAAACATTTATTGCTTGACAGGAGGCAATGGAAGAGACAATGGACAATGGAGGCAATGGACAAAGGTCCTGCTTACAGGGATACCCATCCCATGCACATAGAAATGGAATAGATATATAGCAACTGGTTGTATAACAAGAATATCAAAAATATCAAAAATGTGCTGTCTTAAATAGGGTTACCATGTGTCTGGACATGTCCTCTTTTTAGGCCCCTGTCCGGGGCTTAAAAGGGGAAGAAATAAATTGTTCGTTGAATCTGTCACAGGAATTCTGTTTTGCAGTATAACTTTAAGCATGTGTCATGCACAAAATTTCATACATATCTCAGCAGCCATTCTAACTTGTGGAAAGCCATCAGTTCTTCAGAGAAATACGGTTGGGATTAGCCACAGGCGCAGTCTACTGTCCTAACCTCGATTTCCTCATATCCGGATTCTGGTGATAATGACTCAGAATGTGATATCACTAGCCTACTGCTCTGTAAGTTGGTCACTGTTTTGTTTCTGTTTAGTAGGTTACACAGTCAGTGTAATGTAATGTACACTGAACACTCACTCAATAAAGTTTATAATAGATAACCATTTACAATAAGAATAATATTTTATGTTATTATGTTAAAGTAGTTTGACTGTACAACACTTAACATTAGCATAGCAATATGAGCCGGCTACGGGAATGGAACTGCAAATTTGTCAATTTCGGCCCATTTTCGTTTTCGGCCAAAATTGGTATTGAGATTTTCGTTCCAGTTTCGTTTTTGCCTGAAACCAAGGTTCATTTTCAGCACAATCCGAAACTGTGCCACACCAAATGCTAACTATATTATATAGTATAATAAGAATGACATCTTTGAGTTGAACACATTAGAGTGCTCTTGGTGATATAGAAATTGATATTGTCAACCCGGACATGGAAATTTCTCCAGAGGGGCACAAATTTTCAAATAGTTTTCTTGACTCATCGGGTCTAACTAGGATGTCGAGGGCAACCTTCGACGTTCGCTCCCTCGCTCCCTAATTTAAGTAAACAGCTAGCTGCCACTATAGGCCCTATAGTTGACATTTCAGCAGTTGTAATGATTATGCGCGTGCATGCATTACGTCGTGCGCGCATTAAGTCTCGCGGTGACGGGCAGGGCATGTATTACATTTAGTAGATACTAAGTGGGGCACCCAGCGTTGCATGGGTCGAGACAGGTTTTTGGTTGTGAACAACAGGAAAACAGCGGCCACAGGTTTCACCAATCCTCTACTGGGTGTCCCAGGTGTTCCCCGAGCGAATGGCTAAGGTTTCGAGTGAATAGCTGTAAAACTGTGCAAATACATCGCCGAACAGAGAGACACACAGACAGAATTTTCTCTTTATTTATAAAGATTTTTGTCCTTAGGCTTACATTCAAAATTAAAAGTCGGTGCCTATGACATACAGGAAATGATGAGATTACAGGTGAGATGATAAAAAAAATAGAGGTGAGACATTGACTAAAGAACTTCACAAAACCTATAACACCTTATGAAAGTTGGGGCATACTCCGGAAGAATGGAAGAAATCAATCATAGTCATAATTCACAAAAAAAGCAATGCACTAGATTATTGCAACTATAGAACAATGGCACTGATCAGCCACCTCAGCAAAGTGTTGATGATGACACTAATGGAAAGAATTAGAAAACAGACTAAGGAATATCTAGCAGACGAACAAGCAGAGTTCAGAAGGGACAGAAGCACAATACAACAGATATTATCACTGAGGCTGATTGGAGAAAAGGCTAGAATGAAAAACAAAAGAATTTACAACTGTTTTGTAGATTTCAAGAAGGCCTTCGACAGCATAAATCAGAACGCACCGTTGGCGGTGCTGGAATCATATGGAGTTGACAACAAGCTGACTCGCTTATTAGAGGAGATAAACAGCAACACAAGAGCAGTGGTGAGAGTGCGTGGCGAGACGAGAACACGGTTCAGTAGAAGCAAAGGTACAAGACAGGGTGACCTGATTTCATCATACTCTTGGAAAGAGTATTTGGACAAGATCAGAGAAGAAGATTCAGGAATAAGGGTCAGTGGCACTAGCTTCAATAATCTTTGCTTTGCCGATGACATCGACCTAATTGATGAGGATGAACAGAGACTGAAACAGACAACACAGAGACTGAATAAAGAGGCTAAGAGATATGGCCTAGAAATAAACTTTGACAAGACAAAAACAATGGTTTTCGAAGAAAAGAGCCCGGCATGGAGGTTGACTGTAGATGGAACACAACTGGAAAGCATAGAAAAATTCACTTATCTGGGTAGCAACATGACGTATATATAATCTGGATTGTAGGAAGGAGATCGCAGCCAGAGCCGCAAAGGCAACAGCAACACTAAAAGCGATGGAAAAAGTGGGAAAAGCAGAAGTATACGCAAAGAAACAAAACTAAAGGTCCTACAAACTTGCGTGTTCAGCTGCATGCTGTACAGATGCGAGACCTGGGTGATGACAAAAGACATGGAAAAGAAAGTCTTAGCCATTGAGAGAAAATGCCGTAGGAAGATATTAAGAATAGGATGGACACAGAAAGTGAGCAACGTGGTACTGTACAGACAAATCCATATAAAAGAAACCTTAATGCAAGAAATAGTACAAAGAAAGCTATGGTTATTCGGACACATTTGCAGAATGAGCAATGAACGGAAGATAAAGACTCTTATGTTTGACAGAATGGAGGGAACAAACAAAAGAGGACGACCGTACAGAAGAATGACATCATGGACTGGACGAAAAAGCCACTACAAGAACTTATACACGCTGCGGTGGACCGACAGCAGTGGAAATGCCAGGTGAAAATGGCATCGGACATCTACGGGCGATGTGCCCATGATGCATGATGATTATGATGCCTATGACATGCACAGCCAACACAAAGGGAAAAACGTTAGTTGATAAATAATTGCCACGAAACTGAGAGTGGAGGCCAAACATCGGCACACTGTCAATTTTATTAAAGGTCTAGCCTACTACTCATTAAGCTCATTTTTTATATAAAGAAGCTGCTGCTGTCATAATTTGATAAGAATAAGGCCTATTACAGCTAGCTTCAGGATTGGAGTAGAGTTTGGTGCAAATATTAACTTAGGCCTACTCTATTTCCCTCCCTCAAAATAGGCCTAACATGAGCCAGCCTACCTTCCCAGTAGAAGGTGGAATTGGTTTCGTTCAGGAACAGCAAGACAAGACATGTGAAACAGCGACGTAGATAGACTTTGTTGAGCACTCACTTTGTTGAGCGTCAACCTTCACAGATCTTACGAAATTGTCCTACTCAATAGTGCTCGTCTTCTCAGTTCCTATGATGTACCTGCCTGACTCACAAAGACTAGCAGTATACGCCTATACGTTTGAGTTTAACGACCAATTTGACAACAAAAGTCAACGGATTTGCATTTCAAAGCTGGTGGAGAGGTATATCTAAAATGCCTGGCAGAACCCGTGTTGGGGAAGAATATGGATAATTAATCAGTCGCTCCAGCCAGGGTCACTTATGTATGTTTATATACATATAAATTTATATGTACTTATATATATAATCTCGTAGCAGATACAATCAACAACAAGTTGTCAACAACCCAAGAGTAGCTGGTAAAAGAAATGCGATACCAATTATATCCGCTATGACTGAGAGCAACTCAGATCTAGGTGTTGACAATATGAATTTAAATATCACCAAGAGAGGACTCTATGCGTTAAACTTCAGAAAAAATATGCCAATACAAAGCTATACATGTAGGTCCAACTTGTACAGCGTGCCATATATAGGCCTATACTTTAACGGTCGGTACACCTTGGGGCTTATACCAATTATTCATTATGCACTTGATTGTTAATTTTAAATAATAGTCAAATGAATTTAGTTTTCCCCATCATCACATTGAAAAATGTGTGTTAAAATAATCATTATAGCCAAATTATAAAATTTCTATGCAATCTCTGCAAATATGCGCAAAATTCAGGGGGGGTGCACATGCATCCCCTTGCGCGCCCATGAACCCGGAGAGGACGAAATGCCTTCAGTCGTATCAGTTGACCTGGCTAATTGGAATCATATTCCCTCATCTGTTGTGTTTAGCCAATAACTCCTAGATTACAGGTAAACATTAAATATAATATATATAGTATATATATATATACGTGTGTATATATATATACAGTTTTAAATTTCCATTCCGTTTGTTTTTGGCCAAAAAAAAAAAGGTTTCGGTGGGTTACTACAAACAGATAGTGACAGAGACAGGGACAGAAAGACAGGCAGACACCATGGTCATTTGAGCGAGTTCAATTTTTCTATAGTGGTCATATGTTATGGCCTTGATATGCCTATTGTTGCATTGACACATTTGAAAGCTGATGATGGTGATATGCTTCTTCACCACCGGTCTCTCTTTGAATGAACGCCTGGCCTTAAGGACCGTACTATAGCCTGAAATTAATATCTCTCAATTAAGCCAGCATCTCGAAGCGAACTTTTGTCCACATCATAGGGCCTACTCTAGTGCGATTGACTTCTGGGACATCATACCCGGGTGCGATCAGTTAATATATCAGTAAACTGATATGGTACTAGAGTGCAAGTAATATGGCACTAGAGTGCAAACTTATATAGGGAAACACGGGATATGTTCCTTCTAAAACCGAATGTTGCGGCTCAAGCTGTCATAGGGTATCATGTCTCGTAAGTAATTCATACTCTTATATGACATGACAAATATTGATATTTTATGCTCATAATTATTAAACCTATCAGTGAAGATTCCCTTTGTTTGTTTCATTTAGCCTAAACTTACTCTCTCCATATTCATGCAAAAGAATTCGAGATATTACTTAGTACTTACTGGATATGAATCAGGATGTCATGTAAGAGCATGAATTACTTCCATTTTTTTTACCTGTAAGATTATCATCAGAAACTTTGACTGTTTCAGTTTGAGCCAGAACAGCTCCACATTCAAATGAAGAAAGAATAAGTAGAAACAAATGAAACAACAAAAGACTAACCGTCTAACTTTATGTGCCTCCTTTGTTTCATATGGTCAATTGCCGAAATCAAGTTACTTGTCCCAACCCTAGACATCGTGATGTTGTAGTACACAACAATCTTGTTATTAAAAGTTGCATAAAATAGACATGGAACATTGTGGTCTTTATCAGTTGAATACAAGCCTAAAATGCATAAAGAGAAACATGATTTTAAAATTCACCTTCAGCCATCAGTCATCGATGTACAGACAGAACAATATGACAAAAGCAGCAAGACTGAAAACCCCAAAAGCAATGTCTTCAATTGTGCAGATTTTTTGTGAGGATTTTATGAACCAGAATAAGCCAAAGTTTGACTAGTTTATTCAAGTTAAATAATTAATGGAAAAAGTCAAAACACTGTAAACTATACAAATAAGTAAGTATATTCTATATTTAACCTATGTCGCATATGAAGATGATGATGATGATATGAAAACTAGATATAGTGCATCTTCAAGAAATCTACTCAGAGGCGCTCTATGTGCTAGCCAACATGATGTTACTTGTCAAAACAACTGTTACAACAATTAGCAAAACAGTGCACAGTAAGCTAAAAGAGTCACCAATGGCTGGCCCAAACACAGGCATGGAACCAACCAAAAGCTGACAGATGGCATGGATGCTCAGAGTCTCTGGGCTAAGCTGCGCCGAAAGACTAAGCGATGACTGCCAAGATTGATTTGCGAATACGGGGACGGTGTCGACGAGAAGTTCCTCACTGGTGGAAGATAACGCATATCTGGATATTCCTTTGAGACCAAGACCAATGCATTTGAGACCAAGACTGATGCATCCACGACCGCAGTTTTCCAGTCTCAAGACCAAGACCGCGGTTTCAAGACCACATCACTGGTAATTTGGTAAAAACACGTGGTCATATCTAAGGTCTTATCTATCTCCTCAGTCCTCCTCCCCGGATGCATTGGCTTCCTGTTGAATTCAGAATAAAATTTAAGTTGGCTTGTTTGACCTACAAAGCCTGATCACCAGTACACCTATATATATGCTATACAACTCTTTACATCCCTCTTCGTGGCGTACAATCATCAAGTAAAGGTCTTTTACCTGAGACACGATGCACAATAGTTATAGGCTCTCGTGCATTCCACGCCTCTGCTCCAAGGAATAGAATCGTCTGCCACTCTCTGTTCGAAGCTCAAATTCACCTCCTTCCTTCAAAAAGTGACTCAAAACTCACTATATCTCCTTAGCTTTCAAGTATTTGGAAATCTAAGTGCATCTTCTCCTGGTGACTGACAATCCACGCCTCAGATTCATACTTCGATGTGACCTTGCATGCATTACAAATTTAATTCATAAATAAAATAAGGTGAGTTACCGACTCACCGTGTGTGCTACGAGTGTGGAGTTCTAGTTCGACCAAATGTGGACAGGAAGTTCAGAGGAACTGGGAAGTGGCAAGAAGTTAGAAAGTCACAACTTCAATTGAAAAAATTTCTCAAAGTAAAAAATTTTCACTTTGCACCAACATTTGTGTCCTACATCTTTAAAAGACATCTCATAGATATATGGTTTAAAGTGACAATTGTAAACATCTAACCAGGCAATTATTGTAGTTAGTTTGTCCTTTTTTGGATCATTGGATTTCCTGTGCACTGTTTGTAAGTAAGTAAGTAAGTATATTCTTTAATCAGATGTCTACAAACGCATGACAAGTACAAATAAAACAGGTACAAACAAAAACATCTATATACATAATCTGTCGAGAGTATAAAAATTAGTAAAATGCCAGGATAGCAACTATTAGGGCCAGGCAGGAGGGAAAGTCAATGGGGGCTCAGGCGCTGATACAATAATCTTATAATAAAGCCACACTGGGTGAAATCATCAGCCCGTGGGACAGACCTGTTGTGAGCACGCGGTCGCAACTGGTGCTCCACATTCCTAATAGGAGGAAGAAGATTTCTTAGAATGTGGTCAGGGTTAGAGAGGATAGAATTAAAAAGACAAACATCAGCTCGATCGCAGAGTTCATCAAATGATAGTTGTTCACAGGGGAGCATCCTGTGTCGCACCAGCTTCCAAACAACAGCATTGAGGCGGGCACGGTGGGTCGAATTAGTGAAACCATACCATGCTGGAGACGCATACAGAAGGGGGGCTAGAGTAGTAGCCCGCACAATATCATGGAGGACCACGCCATGAAGCCCATGGGCTCTAAGAATGTGCAAGGCGTAGAAAGACTGATTAGCCCTAGTACAGATTCGGTCGATATGTGCATCAGTGCGAAGCCTAGATGTGATTACAACCCCCAAAATGTTCATCTCCTCCACCCTATCGATTCCAAGCATCGGAGGTGGGAAGGCATCGATCACCTCTGGCTCTAGGTCTACTTACAATCATCTCTTTAGATTTGGATGTGTTAAGTTTGAGATTACACCTGGACGCCCATGCCTGCAAGTGGACTAGCTCAGAGTTGGTAGATGCAATAGCTGAGGCAGGGATCAGGACATTGCAATCATCCGCATACTTCAGCAGCTTATTGGCGCTGTTGAGAAGTTTGAGGTCAGAGATGGCAACAACAAAGTTGGGTCGGCCAAGACCAGAACCCTGGATGATCCCTGCATTAATCAAACAGAGGAGAGAGACAACACCCATGAACTTTGTGCTATGGGAACGATTTGATAGTAGTGAGAGTATCCAGTTATAGATGAAATCAGGTATTGGGAACGAGGCAAGCTGTTCAAAAAGGTATTCATGGCTCACCCTATCAAATGCACCGGAGAAGTCGAGTCAGATGAGTCGGACATACGGTTCAGTAGTAAGCATATATTGGGGGGTGTGTTCCAGGGTTTGAAGGGCCAACTACTGAGAAGGCACATGATTTTAGGTCTATCAGCTGTGTTGTAGTGCGCCTGTGTTAAAAAATGACCATCATATAGTGTTATTTAAATAGGTCACTTCCTTGCATAGTTTCACATGGCTGCAGGAGATAATTGTAATCATTTGAAAGAACTGTCATAAAGATACCAGTCGTGTTGTAGATGAAATAGTATATTAAATCAAAGCAATTCAAGTTCACATCAACAAATCCTATATTCCTATCTTACCTAGAATAGCACAATTGAATATATTAAGGTTATCTGATACTTGATGCAGATGTAGCTAGATGGATTTTAAACGTTCCTTCCTTCGAGTAACTTTTCAATTCTTCGTGGGTTGATCGTTGAATTCTCTGAATTCTTCCAGGACGACATCATCATTACATAAACCAAGCAAACACGGAACGAGATAAATCCACATTGAATCATGAATTTCTAACCAATGCTGTGAATTCCCCTTATGAGTGCTTTGGAGCCAACATTACTCAGTCAACATCCAAAAGTAAAACATGGAATATCTAGCTCACAAACGATAAAATCTCGTTCGCACTTCGCTATCGCAAGAATTAATTTGAAACTGCCATGTCCATTGATGACATTTCAAACGCCTTAACCGACGAGTTGTATTTCTCAGCAATTTTACGATCAAACTCCATCACTGACTAATCCAAGAAAGTTCTCTAAAATCTCTACACAATTCGACTAAGAATGTATGATAATCCTGGCGATCTATCGACTTCTTATTAATATCGAAACTTGAGTTAACATCCGATTTACGACAGATCACATCTAATCGTTTTTCAATCCCTTGCTCAACTGTTTATAATCAATATTCATAAGTCATTTATGAATGTGTAATTTGTTCCGACGTCTTCTCATTGGATGAGATTAATTGTCGCCATGACAATATATAGATCAAACATTGACGGTGTGTTGTGATTGGTTAATTCGATTTCCAAGCATTAATGTTCTTTCATATAGCATTATCATATTAATTAATGTGTCATTAAAAATTAACTGTGCCATTTGTTAAATTAAACTAGCTTACTTACTTAGATTAATAATTAACAGTTCATTTGCATAACATAAACAATGCTACATGTGTATTGTTTTAAATGTAAGTAAGTAAGAATATTCTTTATTAGACTACCAGCAAACACTCAATAGCTCACGAGGGGTATAAATAATAGAGCTGTACCGAAATTACTTTTTGCCGATTATGCCGACACATAGTATTCCTGATTATTTAAATTGCTGATACCGATTATAATAGCCGATACCGATCATTTCATTATGTTTTCCAAAGATGTAAGTGAGCCATAACTCACTCTGCACAACAGCTATAAGCAAAAGCTATTGATATAACAGCATCTAGTATCAGCCTGATAAACCTTATGCCCAGGTGAACCAGCTATAATGGTATGGGTACATGCGGAAAAGGATCTCTGTCGCACCATGTTAAAGTAGAATGAACATTGTAAGCTATCATCATCACTATTTTCCCCAAAAATTGAACTACTATGATGTGAAGCCTCTGGTAGTAAATTCAGACATACAAACATGCCATTCCTTCTCCAGACAAGCCGCCATTATGAAATGTTACTGTCATCGACCGGCAGCATAGGCGTGGGAGGACTACGGATTAAGACGTCTACCTGAACCCTGAGAAAGGAGACCTCAATGGGTTTCGCCTGAAGCAGATGGCCTCAATACAGATGGCGAGAATTATGCAAAGATCAACGGGGTGTCAAACAACGAAACCCGACACCGCGTGGCAGATGTCAGAAACGCATACC
Organism: Bimastos eiseni; assembly: GCA_959347315.1. Taxonomy (NCBI): domain Eukaryota; kingdom Metazoa; phylum Annelida; class Clitellata; order Crassiclitellata; family Lumbricidae; genus Bimastos; species Bimastos eiseni. The sequence continues at coordinate 19,371,893 of OY365811.1, forward strand.
CCTTCCATCTCTACAACCCACAGACAAGAAATTCATGAATCAGTTGGAGATTTGGTCTGGACCGGCTGGTTGACACGGATCATGAATAGGGGACAATTCCGATACGAATGGCGCAAACCTATTAGGCAGTATAACTAAAATGATGTCACGCTGGGACCTATTGTCGGTCTATGACACTGGCAAGGCCCCGCCATGACAGCCGCTAGTCAAACATTAACTGGACGCCCCTAGGAATCTGACGTTACGCTAGGGACGCCAAGACCCGACCAACCAGGGTTTAGTAATGGTTTCTGCAGGTGACCTGTCGTCCAATAGAGATACGAGTTTTGCGTTTGGAATGGCGAAGGAAATCGCTTCTAGGAGGATTCATATAGCGTAGCAAGCAAAGGAAAGGGACTTGTTTCGGAACTGGTGGAGACGTTAGGTCGTTCTGACAATAAGGGTAATCAACGTAGTTGGGAATCCTGTCTCCAACGTAAACCAGGGAAACATTTCTAAAAGGACACTAATAACTCCAGTACATGTAGATAGGATGAGTGGTGTGTATATATATCATTAAATATATATATTAAAACCATCAAGTGAGTCATGTTGCGGGTGAGGGTGAGAATAATGACCGTTTTGCAGAACCAAGTTCTGTGCATTTAGTTCATAATACAAAGACGATTAAGGACGCAGAGAGGGTTTTTTCTCAGGTTCATGAGCCTTTCTGCTGCGATGCGGTATTGTACAATTCTGCTGGTTCACCGCGTTCAATAGTCATTCTATGAGATTCTGGGTCCCTTCAATCGGTCGTTAGTCGAGAAAATTTGGCTGAGAACGAATTTGTGGACACCCACGAGGAAAGGCTAATTCAGGGCGTCATTAGCGTAAAAATTCCACTCATTGAGCTTAACGTACACTCTGATTTGATATCAGGTAAAATTTTGTATGGGTTGGTTGAAAGTCTTCCACATGGAGTGTCTATGTTGTTAGGCAATGATTTAGAATTGAACGCCAAGATAAATTTAGCAGTCTTAACACGAGAGCGGACCGCGGCAGCTAATATGGATGTGGGTCAGAGTGCTGTGAACGATCAGAATTTGGGCAGCATACATGATGTAGCAGAGGATGTAGTTCATGTGGAATTTGACGCTGTTGATGCTTGCATATCTGTTGGGTGTACGAATGTTGAGCATACAAATATTGACGTCAACGACTCTGCTGTCGATTATAGGGATGTTGATTCGTGTGATACGATATCGAGTGTTGATGTATGTGATGTATGTAATGTGCGATGTGGAACAATTGCAAGCGCAGTGAACTGTAACGAGTTGCTGTTGAGGAAGTTTGTGACCTGTCTAAACGGAGCGATGAATTCGGGCGAATGGTTGAATTCAGTAGCGTTGAGATAGAGTTGCTGACTCGTACGATACTTTCTCGCAAATCGAAGTACAAAACCTAGTTAAGTTAGAACTAAACGAGGTGGTAATTTCGTCAAAGCCTGAATTGGATGAAATTGCTGTATCATCCATAAATGAAGATAATATCTGCATTGATAATTCACTGGTTGTGTGCTTACCTTTGCATGATTTGTTCCATAAGTCTACATCTGGTGAGGTGTTGGGTAATGCGGAGGAACCAAAGTTGCATGATGAAAGTACGGTAAGTGAGAACATTGGTCTAAGCAAAGATGCAACCGTATGGTCTAGCGAAGTTAAGGATAGCATTGGATTTGCGAACGCATTGTCTGCATGGCAAATTTATATGAACGTGATGCAGACACAGGTCTTGTCGGAAAATTTGTCTTGTGACTGTTTGTTCAAAACTTTGTGTTGTAAACCAGAAGTGCAAATGTAATTGTGGTGACAGCAATTGATGCAACGTAAAGGATTGTCATTGTTGTGTGTGTGTAGTGTATGGTTGCATTGTTTGGTTCCGGATATTAATAATGAAGTTGTGGTGATGGTGAATGTTGGTAGATTGGCGTCGGATGATGGATGTGTATCTGTAATACAGTTCTGTGGTATACACATTAACGAATCTGAAAAAAATTGGACGTGTTGGAAATACGATTGGGGTTGGATAAATACAAGCGCATTGTTGCAGCAAGGAATGTTGTATCTATTGTGTCTGATGTGGGATTCAAATGCTAATCACAAACATGATTGTGACACTGTGATGGATGGTGGGTCCATGAGGAATGAGGTAGCTTTTGAAATAGTGTGTTCATGTACAACAAATCGACAGTTACTTAAACAGTGTGTGAGAGACTGTACTTTCAGATTCGGGATACAGATCAGAGGACTATGGAAGTTTCGTCCGAACAAGAAGCAAGGTAAAGTCGGAAGATATTAGGAAGGTTAATTATAATATAAGCAAGGAACTTGAAGGTGCGAGGTCAGACTGGTGTTTTTGGTCGGTCGACGCTGGCTATTCTGGAGCAGTAAACCTTCTCCTGCAGCACACTCCATATGCTATCTATACTGGGTTTTCGACTTAAACGCGAGACGTGAAATAAACCGAAGATTTTCAGACGATCAAATACGCACGCAAATACGAAAACGAACACAAAACTTAAACCCTTAGTTTTCTAGTTTTAACACCAATTTCACAATAAATCACAGTTCCATAAATTACTGACCACATATAGAAAAAATTGAAACGTAGTTCTATAAAAATAATTTTATCATATACCTGTACAATATTATTCTACTGGAAATACGTTATTATGTCATTCTGCACTATATTTCCTTTATTATCGCATACTACGACACTATATGAAAGATGTCACCCTTACTTACTAAATTTCTTATGTAAACCGGAAGCAGTGAATGGAAATCATCCACATTGATTGTTTATATCTTTTTAAATGATTTTCAAACTCAATTTTATTATATTTTGTATGTTCAGGAAAATTTTCGAATCACAAAAAATTTTTATTCATCACTTGTTTTGAATTTTTGGTTCGACTTATATCCGAGTCGTGATTTTGGACGTTATTTTTGTCAACAAATTACACTTCGACTTATACTCAAATCGACTTATACGCAAGTATATACAGTAAAAAATTTTTTTAGCGTTATACAAAAATTGGTGCATCCGTGTCTAACAAGGTAGTGCAGTGATATGAGTCAGGTGAGGTGGAAAATTTATAGCATAATATATAGCATAAAACTTCAGCTATTATGCCATCTACCCACCAAAAGTTATTAAAATCGGTGGAAATTTGATGAAGTTCTGACAAAAACAATTTTGCTTGTTTTTTTTTAAAATGGCCGTGGTCTATCCCACTTGTTGGCTTGCTATAACCTGTCTTCTGCTCTCCATCTGATCTAGACATGATAGAATTATTCACTATGAGACAGAGATTATAACAATTCAGTAAACAAACTCATCCAATAAGCTTATAAAAACCTAAGCTACTTACCAACGCAGAAGGCAGCAACATTTTCTCTGAAGTGAAATCTCACAACTTCTTTGGATAAGTTGACTATGTAAGTCTGTCCATCCCATGAGCAGGCTATGACCTCCTCTATTCCATCTCCCTGTTGATAGAAAGAAAGTTATCAGCCAAAATTAATGTTTTTTTCTGCATCATTATATCACAAATGTTTAACATAATCTAAGCCCTTGCTTTATAGTGTTCTTTCATAAAGTGCTACAAAAATTAGCAATTATACATAATACAGTAAAATCACTTTCAAAATGTAAAACATTCCAAATTCAACACAGTGGACACATATTTCATTTGACACTGTCACTTTGCCCTTCAAGACAGCAAACAAATATTCATTCATTCATTCAATATAGAGATTTATATAGCACCCCTTCAAGACTACTACTCAGAAGCGCTCCCGACTCTAGCACGTTTAAACAGAACAGTTTTAAGACGAGTAGAATCTGAATGAACCCGTGGCGACAACTGCGCAATGCCAGCCAGCGGGAGCATGTTCCCGAGCGAGGGGCCAACAACTAAGAAGGCACGACTCTGTTTAGTAGTTGTACGAGCAAATGGGACAATGAGCATGCCTCGCACAGTACTGCACAGTAATCAATTAAATCAATCAACAACCATGGGCTAATTGCCTGAAGGCGTCTGATGCCTTTCTGACAACATCTCTCCACACTCATCTGTTCATTGCAGCGTGACTCAACTCTTGGAGACATATTCCACCACAATCTTTAATGTCATCTGTCCATTCCCTATGTGGTCTTTCACTTTTCTTTTCTTTTTTGGATTTGGTTCTGCGCTTGGCTGTTCGGCTTATTGAGTGGTTTCCTAAATTCTCCTGCATACATGCGTGTTTGCGTTGTGTTTTGCATTGGCTGACAGTGTCACAGCAAATTTCATACCGCATTGCTGCTTTTGTTTTGCGCTGCATTTTTGGTTGTCCTTCATCTTATTGTGTGATTTTTGCCGCCAAGTGTCTGACCTTGCAGCGCGTTGGGTGCTTCGTTCTGCAATGAGGAGTGAGCCTCTAGTTCTACGTGCTCGTTTGGCTATTAGGCAGCGCCGTGCTTTCTGTTTTGTGGGCCCCTCAGTATGGAATGATCTCCCATTTAAGCTCCAATCATTGCTTGTGGCACAACCGTCACGTTTTTACAAGCTCCTCAAGTCTTTTTTCTTTAGTCGTGGTTGGGCTGGGAGCGCTCCTGAATAGATTTCTTGAAGGGGCGCTATATAAGTGCTCATAATGAATGAATGAATGAATTTTTAGTTGTTCTCTCCATTATTCCAGAAATCAGTATTCAAAGTTTTTCTATCAGCTTTCATTCTACAGATATGTCTGAACAACCCTCGCTTTCTGTGGAGGACTTTTCTGTCATGCCGATCCTTCTGAACAGTTCATCTTTATTGACCTTCTGAGTTCATCCTATTCTGATTATCCTGCAGTACCATTTTCTTTCAAATGTGAGCACCCCATTTTGGGAGTCCTTTGTTAGCACCCAGGTCTCACATCCATACATCATGCAACTAAACACTCGTTTTCAGTGCTTTCAATTTGACTGATTGCCTTGCTTTTCCTAATCTTGACAATAGTTTTCAACATGGCTACTCTCTTGCATATCCATATTTTTATTTAACTTTTGCAATCCAGGTCGTATGTTATGTTGTTTCCCAGATAGGTAAAGCTCACCACAGTTGTGTTCCATCTATCACAAATTGGTTCTTAATCATTTTGTCCTCAATGGTATAGTTTTTGTTTCATTGAGGTTCATAACTAAACCGTACTTTTTGGCTTTGTGCTCCGACTTCACCGACCACTCGTATTGCTGCTTGCGAAGTACTTTTGATGTCGCTAAGCAATTGAATCAGTCCTCTGTCAACTCCATAAGACTGCAGAACTGCCCACATCACATTTTGGTCAACACTGTCAAATGCTTTTCTGAAATCTGCAAAACTGTTGTATATTTTTTTCTGCCTCGCTTCTTCTGCCATAAGTCTCAATGCCAGAAACTGCTGTATGGGCCCATTCACATATTACGTATGCCAAAGAAATTGTATTTTCGAACCGTGTACATTTTATGGACCCACCCCATACATATGGACATCTGAGTCAGAAAATAGCCTATGAATAGCCCGTGCGAAACTAGCCATAATCGCGCAAGCCAATGATGCTGGGTTTTTCCACGTCCATCCATGTCTTTGCATACCCCACTCCCATTGCAAAGGTCAAATAGCTAAACACATCTGCAAGATATTGATTTTACCATAGGTTATCGATTTTTGTTCAGCATCATATTTAACAGATTAAATTTTATGAAATAAAATACTAACTACACTTGCAGTCTTAAATTGCAAAAGTTTTAATGCTACATAAAATTGATTAAGCAGGATGTCATTAACAATAGCCTTCAAAACAGCTACTCCATATTTTTATTTTACTGTTGTAATCTAGGTCATATGTTATGTCCATGATTGGGTTTTTACAGTTCTGATTTTGATATTTCATAATGTGGACGTCATAATTAGACAGTTACATTTGTGTATGTACACATCTTCGGGACCCCTCGCCCCCACCCTACGCACCCGTACGCAAAATCAACGAAAATGTTAAACTCCTCCCCTTGTACGTAATATGTGGAATCTCGTCTGGTCATCTGCTAGGTAATTTTCAACTTGGTCCTCAACAACACTTTCTACCAACACCATCATCATCAACACTTTTCCCATAAAGCTTTTGTAGTTATTTCATTCCATGGCATTGCCTTTTTTATGGAGTGTGATTAATATAGACTGTTTGTGTTTCCATGCCTCTGGGGACTGTCCCTACTTCCATGCCATGTTACATAATTTGTGGATTTCTCTCGTATCATTACCCATCTCCACAAGACGAGAAGGCAATCTATTGGTTCTATTCTTGTCACCTGGCTCCCTCAGTTTTGGCCCTAACTCTAGTAAATTATTTCTTGGCCTGACACAAACTGACAGCCACTTGCAGGTCAGCGCCTTGGCCATTGCTCGTAGCAATGTGTTAACAATCCACCCTATGTGCACATTAGTTGTGTATGTTATTAAACTAACAGCAGAGAAGAGCTCTCTTCAGCTGCATTGGTAAGTGGTAAGTTGACATTTTTGCCATTATCAAGTATAATAGTAAAGAAGCTTTCCCAACATTAGTAATTCCCATGCACTGGTAATAGTGCATGGAAATAATTTTACATAACAATATGCAGCTGCCAGTAATAGACTTATTTCTTCTAATAATTTGCAAAATGGACTAGACAGGTTATTGTACCCTTGGTTTATTTTAAAATTCAGATTCATTGCTCCAATTTATTAATATAGACCATGAAACAAAATTTAATACCAATGCAATATATGACAAATTGAACAAATCTAACTCAAAAGGTTTAGAAAATAATAATAGTAGAGTCATAACAAATTTTATCTTTAGAGTAGTCACTTCTAATATTAAATTCTGCACATTGGTATCTCATAACTCAACATTGCCATTGTTGTGGTATAGTCATAAAAATTAAGTAAACTTGTGTTCACATCCAAGATAACCCACAGAGGGAAAGTTGGATTAAAAAAAGTTATGTAAAGCATAAAATACAAACATGAAAATAGGGTAAAATTCAAACTTTATCTTGAATCAGCTAAACAGAAGATGGGCTGAGTCGTCCATTTCCCTAAATTATTCACTGCTCATCACTGGTCAGTTTCTCATCTTGGTGACTATAATCAGCATACAGTTCGTGTAAGCGATATTGGTCGATATGATTCAGGAGCTATAGGATCTTTATTAGGTTTAAGAATAGGTATAAGTATGGCCTGTATGGCATGATTCCATCCGTTTGGAAGTATACTTGTTGTCCATACTTTACTGTAAAAGCATAACACTTTTTGTACACTTTTGTGGAGATGTCTAATTAAATCACAAGGTATTCAATCTTTCCCTGGAGATTTACTATTTTTTAAATAACCTATGGCATCTTTGAGCTCTTGAATAGTGAAATTCACATTACTATAATTTGCGTCATGTGATCAGCCATCTTGGTCGATTGCTAGTCTGCTGCATCATTTTGACAAGTGTTTTCATCTATATGCAGAATTAGCTCAGTAACTTCAAACATGTTGGAGTTCTCTAATGCTAGGTTTGTGTTTTGGACTAATTTGCTGACTTTACAGAGGATTTTGGGCATATGAGAAGCATTTTATTTGCAAGTTGTCTTGCCATGTGACTGCTTGGACGAGTCCTAGCCACGCGGACCATGTACAGCCCCTGTAGCTGAGTGTCTTCAACTTGGTGGAGGGTGGCTGATGCAGCCACAGGAGTTACATTGACCGATAGTCATGAGTGGCTATTCAATCTACTGACAAACACACAACGAATGACTTTTCTACGTCCTACTCGTGCCTTGACAATATCCAGACATACGTCATCTTGGTTCTACGTCTTGTGATCTCTCGTTAGTTGATCCCCACCAGTTGATCCCCCGTCAATTGATAACTTCATCAATTGATCCCCTGCCTATTGAACCTAGCCCAGTTGTTACAACATTCATGTTCCACTTGCGACCTTCTCTATTTTTTAAAAGAACAAACTACAACAGCACAAAATGTTAAAATGATAAAAAAATACAAAAGCATAGGGGGCCTAATTGAGAGTCATGATATGATTAGTTTATCAGCATAAAGTCTTAAGCATAAGCATCTATGCATCACAGCAGTTATTCTTCTTCTGACACAGCATAGAGAATAGAGATATATTACAGCGAACCAGTTAATATGATCGCCATTGTATCGTCTAGCTGTGTGTAAGGTGTTAGTTGTTTGGGAACTCAACTCGCTTGGCGGTGTAGTTAAATTACCTTATTTTCCCTAGTGACATTGGTGAAAGTCTGATTAGAATAAAGAGTAGGAACAGAATTTTCAATGATTATAATGCAGCACAGCTTTCAACAAATCACACGGACAATGCAACTACATATGATGTCTGCTTGCATTGTCTACGCGTTACATGGTTATCGCTCTTCAATGTAGATGTACAGATTTATTCGGCTAGCATGATGTAGAAGTTAGGCCTAAAGTTAATTTTAGTGCTGAGGATGCAGTTGAATGATAATTATAACGATAATAATAAAGGTAACTTAGCTGGTGATACTGGTGTTCGTCTAGTCTCTTCGTTCTCTTCTTTCACACAAACCTCTTCTTCGATTGGTTATTGATGCTTCACGGACTTTCTCCATTGTCCGTCAACAGGGGCCACGTGCACTAAGGCTTTTAAACAGTCGTAAGTCTAGTCGAGCTTTGCGCCCAAAGACGACTTCGTAGGTGATTTTTGAGACTACGGGAAACTGGCGTGCACGACTACCAGACTAACAGGTCAGAGACATGGATGGACGTGGGAAAACCCAGCATCATTGGCTTGCGCGATTATGGCTAGTTTTGCATGCGCAAGCTATTCATAAGCTATTTTCGGACTTAACCTAGCGAGCAAGAAAGTTTATTATGCTTATTGTTTGAATTAACAGATGATTTTGTTAAAACAAAAATGTCTCTATTATCACAATATTACTCATCCGCCAAAATTACTATGTATAGATTAACATTGCCTTACTCAACTATTATTTAACTTGCATGTGGGAAAAGTTGACTCGACCATTGTAAGCTAAAGACCGTGAGCTCGGTGATGCGATGCGTCAACCAGTGTTAAAACTCCCAATTAAACCAAGATCACCATTATTAATATCATTTTGTGACGGCAAAAACGAAGAACATAATTAAGCTCATCATCCGACAATTGCAGAGTGAACTATGGTCTCTCTTAAACCCTCTTTGACATCTGAAACTGCTTCAAAGTGGACCAATTGAGACGACCGCCATCAGCTAAGCCTGACTAGTGGATTTACGCCTGCCTGCCAGGTGGACTAGCGCTAGTCGGTTTTTAGGTAACTTAGGCATCTTCGTGCATGCTGATCTAGTTCTCTAGTCGGGTTTACAGTGGAAACTGGTCCTAACTAGGACTTGCGACCGACAAAAAGGAGTTCGTGCATGCAGCCCAGGCCTTCTCCATCTTTTTCCCGTTCCACACCGCTCCAGCACGACGTCCAAGGCCTGACTCTCCAGTTCGACGTCTGATTCCGGACTGACTGTTTCTTGGTCTACTACAGGCCAGGTTCCTTTGCTCTATTTTTCATTCCTCCACTCTCTCTCCCCAGGATCAACAACCACTCCAATCTCTAAGTTTAGCATGTATCCCTATGCCAATATGACTCACAGTCTGGCTATTCCAACATGAGTGTAACACGAGTGTAGAATCTCTTCCTCCAAATCCTTACCCTTCTTTCCTGCCTTGTCATATTATCCCTGACTTAATCAGACACTACATGCGTGAACATAACTGTAATGCTACATTTGTATAGTGCATTTTCTATTCTGTTATATATAGTGGTGGCGCTGGCCTTTAAAATTTGGTACGCAATTTTAAACTGTAATTTAAAAGCAAACATTAAAACAGAGCGTGTTTAACCAGGTAATGAATGTTTAATTATCGTCTGCTATGGAAACCCGTTATTACAGGCCATATTAGCTATTCTGAGTCTCCAAAACATCAATACACTGTAAGTACTAAGAAGTATGTCCTTACGAAGTTAAAAATTTCATTCTATTTACATATTATTTGGTTAAATATTTCAATCCCTATTATTTCGTTAAAAATTGTTGTTGAAATATTATTGGTGATTGCTAAGCGTTTTCGTCGGACATTGTCTACGTCTAATTTTAATATATGTAAACTGCAGTAGGCCCTACTAAACCTCTGCAAGGTGAACTTAAAATATCAGCACAACTGCATCAAACGAATTTACAAAATTGAAAATAGAATTTAAAAACAAATTTGTAATTTGAAACTGTAATTTAAAACCAAAATGAAAACAGAACGTGTTTAAACAGGAAATGCTCGATTATCGCCCACTATGGAAATTCGTTAATATATATATAAGCTATTCTGAGTCCGGAAACATCAATATACCGTAAGTAGGCCTACTAAGTAAGTATGTTCTGACGCAGTTGAAAATTTCATTCTACTTACGAATTATTTGGTTAAATATCTTAATTGCTTCATTAAAAAATTTGTTAAAATATTTTTGATCGTTTTTTTATCTTTTTTGGGACGCAATTGCGTATTTGCGTCCATGCAGCGCCTCCACTAGTTATATCTGCATGGGATAAATGAGCCATTGCTCTGAGATATAAAAGAATCTCCGAACGGTCATAAGCGATTACAGTGCGGGAGTGACACGAAGCCCGGGCATTAATTTGTTATTTTGTAATGTTATTTTGCAAATCTGCAAAATCAAACTTTTGTTTACTAACAGTATCAGCTACAAGTCTGTGACTCATAACATAGAGATTTAAGGGGACCAATTTACAGGGGATCAACTGACGGGGATCAATTGATGCGATACCGTCATCTTCCACCAGTGAGGGACTCCAAATTTATAGTCATGTAAATTCTATATAATAATGTAAATTCTACATAATCATGCCTCTTCCCTTATATTTTCTCATCTTGTGGGATGTCCTGCGCTGGCTCCTGGTTCAGCAGTTAATTCATCCTAGAATATCCTCTATTGTCTGGCACAGTGTCTTGGGCAATGTGCCTGTCTGTCTATCTTGTCTATCTGTTCATCCTAACCTCGGCTTGCTCTGGTCGTCGATCTCTTCACTTGGCCTCCAGAGGTGACTTTGTGGTACCACATGCTCACACTGCCACCAGACAGAATCGAGCTTTTGCAATTGTGGGTCCCAGTGTTTGGAATAACCTCCCGTCTGACCAGTGCTCTCTCCCACGCAACCTGTCTGGCTCTTTCTATAAACTGCTCAAGACTTTCCTTTTTGACCAGATCTGGATCAGGAGCGCCTCTGAATAGTTATCTTGAAGAAGCGCTATACAAATTGATTGATCTTGGTTATGCCAATTTGGTTTTTGTGCGTCTCTTGGATCTCTTATGGGTCTCAACAGACGCAACACTGCCAACACATCCAAAACTCCCATGTTTCTGTAGTGCTGCATGACCCGCTATGAACAAGCTCCTCAGTCCTACTCCATCAGTCTGCATGGGGATCATAGAGTAATGAATAATACAATGGGTACAGAGCTGGACCCGTATGCATAAGATTAGAATAGCTTACTCCACGAATAAAGTAATTCTAATAGCTATGCTCCACATAAGCCTTGGTCGTTTTTGCTATGCGTGAGCAAGGAATAAGCCTTGGAGCAATTGCACCCGTCAACACTCGTGAGACTATGCTTGATGCATGTTGCAAATATCCTCGTAATGATTTCAATGGTTAGAGATAATTGCGCATGCACAAAGATAATTTTAGCGCTTAATTAGAGTAGCTTACACCACGAATAAAGCACATCTATTCTATTCCTTCCACCTATCAATGGCGACCTTCCACGCCCTACGTCCGTGCCGAAATGACCGTAAAATTTTCCACAGGCAGACAAGCTAGAGCGAAAATCAATTTTAATGAGAATGTTGTATTATTAAAATTAATGTATTGCTATTTTCATGAAGATCTGCTATTCCCCACAACCGCATGTATGTTGCAGACAATCTAGAGTGAAAATTCTTTTAAAATTGTTTAATTAGAATACTGTACTTTAAAATGTATTGTACACCAGAGTGCAGATAAACAGTTGGTTCAATAAAGAATATACTTACTTACTTACTTACCTACTTAATTCGAATTGAAACGTCTAAGATACAAAGAAACAAAGTCCTAAATCACATTTTGAGGAAATCAACCAAATTAATTAATTGTGCCTGTATGATAAAATACAAGGGTTCATTATCTTTATTGTTAGAGCAAACAAGATGACATTTTGTTGAAGTTTATGAAATTAATTATTACTGCAAGGCCAAAGGCAACGAACCTATACTTGGCACATCATATGCCACATCATCAGCCACTTCGTCCCAAACTAAGCTTAGTAGCAATTTGCCATGGGGCAAAAATGGAAGGCATAAAAAATATGTGTTATCTTCCATAAATCTAGAGGATTGCGATGATCTAGAAACACAAATCATAGCAATGGTCGCCATTTTGATTATAGCTCTATTCAGCAATAGGTAACTTATACTTAGGGTACACTAGGAGTAACTTTATGTCCAGCATAAGGCACAATTCCCGCCTTATGCATAGCAGTTTTACGCGCTACTCTGGCGTATGCCAGATTTATGTCAGGAGTAAGAGTTACACCATGCCTATTCTAGTCTGTCGTTTATCACAACCTAGAAAGACACCAGATCTTGTCGAGTGTCATTTCTCGATCTCTAGTGAGCCCCATGTGAGCCCTTGTGATGACTGCCATCGGATCATCAGGGCGATTGAAACAGATGTTGAGATAGCCGGTGATGACGTAAGGTAAAGCGAATGAGGATAGGATCTCCACTAGCCAGTGAAACTCGTAGAAGAAGGCGGCAGTCACTTCAGAAGAACTGTAGCGATAGACCACCATGAAAGGACACCATGACAATAATAAGTTCAAAAGTGAGTTGCTCAATCGGGGCCATGGGCTTGGGGTGGGGACCCAATCTGCTATCAACATTTATTTTGATTCTTATAACAGACAATGCAATCACAGAGACACCATCATGATTCTGGTAGTAGACATCGTCAATGCTCGCCTTGGGCCAAACAGGATTAGCACAATCAAGCAGCTGATGTCCAATCCAGCACTGAGTCAACACTAACCAACAGCGTCCACCTTGTTGGCAAGCGAACGTTCGTTGAGCATAGTGCATCTAATAGCGTAGTTGACAAATCTGATGGAAAGCATGTCACTGCAGAGTAGGCCGAACCATATGAACCATGATGCAATGAGCATCCCTGGCAAAGGTACTTGAAGATGAGGCTGACAAACCATGAAAATTCCACTGAAATAGCTCAAAATATTCAGAATTAACCAGTAAGGTAGAATCCACACTTGATTGCAATCTACATGTAAACATGTGCAAGACCGTCTCAGTAGATATTGCAAGACCAAAACAAACGATCAGGACAACCAGAACTCAGGCACTCCTCTCATAGTCAGACGAATCAGCCCACAGTTTGTTTATAGCACAGGATTATGTGAGGAGCTCAAACCAGGCAGATGTCGCAAAACAAAACTATGAGAAAACAGCCAAAAATAACATGCAGGATCAATGACCTGTGTTTTGAGTTTCAATAAAATTTTAGTTATTACTTGATTTCAAAACATTACTTGGGTGTACTCCTTCACTTAGCATCAATAATTATATCGTCTGCATTGTTAAAACCACCTACAAGCATGATATTTTTTTATAGATAGACAATTTTCTGTTTTAAATTACCTGATTTAGTCACACTTTGAGAGATCACTAGTTGTAGATTTTTGTTGATGAGCGATAATAGGTTTTTTCTGCATCCGAAGGCAAAGACAAGCACAAATCGCTAATTGATTGGGTGCAGAAATGTGCTTTAATTATTCAGCAACACAACGTTTTGGCAAAATTGATCTTGCTGCACTTGAAGCATGATATCACTTTATGTTTTCTAGCTTGGTGATAAAGTTTAACATTTGCAGTTGCTTTCGGAGGATGTTGCTGACAATTTCCCATGGATGTAGTGATGCTGAATTGCTGATGGGTCATACTACATCAAATAAACCATTGGTATACACCACTTCAGGTTTTATTAAAGTTTTTCTACAGCAACTACATGCAAAAGCAAAAATGACAGACAATTTAGCAGAAGTTTTCAAAATTTGAGGAGATATCAATTTTGTATGTCAACAAGAAAAATCAGATCGTTTAAAAGGACATGATCTTCTAATTATTGACTTTTATATCTCAGTCAGGAGCTAAGGACTGAACTCTAATAAAATTATCAGTATGTTGTGGACAGTGGCAGCTCTACAGAGGGGCCATGAGTGCCAGTGCCCCACCAACTGGGTTCGTGGCTCCCACTGGGGGGGCTCTTCAAATTTGGGTCTACTTTCAGTTTTGACAAAACCAGACATCCAGATGGCCCCTTTGTCATGCTCCCCAGCCCTGTTTAGCCCTCTGTTGAGAGCTGTCACTGATTGTGCTCTCCCAAAATATGCAAAAATCTATGTGATGTAACTTATGGTTCTTTTATCTATAAATTTTTAAATATTGCCTGAAAGTCAATTTTTACTCAAGTTCCTGACATCTTATCAACAGGCAGGAATTATGTACTGGTTTTTTAACGAGTACACATAATTAGTTTCCTTATGTCTGTGCTTTCCACAAACATTTTCATTGCGGTGATCATCAAAGTGGGGTTTATGGCTTAACAAGAAACCAAAAGTGGCTATTTAAGGGATAATACACACCGTCATTGGTAAAAACACCAGGATGGTGTTCAGCTCCTATCCTTGTAAATCATTTTTTTGAAGATGAACGATCTTGTAGTGTCGCAAATTGCTGTTAATTGGTCTCGTACTACCTTATTGTAACTTATTATATAAATGTATTTGTTCATCACTGATTTTACCATTACTATCCTGGTAGTCAAGTTTCTCAGTTTACAGTGGATTCATGCTAGTCACTGCTAGTCATACATGCAAGAACAAATTAAACACAATTACAGGTTTACACATATACTTTGTGCTTTAATAATGTTCAATAAACAAAATTTGCAACAGACATGCATAGTACTATAGTAGTGGAATCATTCTTCTAATCTTGCAGATATCAGTACTCATTGTTTGTGTATAGCATATACTGATTATCAGTCACTGGCTGTTGTTGCCATGAATTTGTTTTGGCATAGCGCCAATACAGTAGCAATAATTAGCACTCTTTCATTGTCCTTCAGGTAGCTGTGAATTTGTTGTAATGATGGCAATAGTAGAAAGTTTCACAGCATTTCTATAGACAGGCAGTTCATTGTGTGGGTCATTGTCTAGAGAAGTAAGTTACAATTCAAGATCAAGGTGAAAGGGGTGGGCAATGGTGCTGGTTGGGTTCCACTGTGGATGACCATTTCAGAGATATCTAACATCTGCATCGAGTTTATACACACAGAGGTGGAGATCTCGTTTGAGAGGTAGAGGAGACAGCTAATGAGACGGTTAAGAATATGGGGCGACACACGTATAACGTGTCCCCTCTCTGTAAAAGGTGGGGGGACTTGTCCCATTCGGCCCCCCCTTGGGATCACCACCCCTGGATATATAGCGCATGCAAGAAGAGTTGCCTTGGCAGATGCAAATGTGTTACTTAGGCTAACCTTGTATTCAAAGACTCTGGAATGGCTTGTCTCTTGTAGCTTCTTCCCTTTCCGGTTCTAGAGCTCATCCATCATTCTATTGAAACTGCTCTCCTACCTCTTCTGTCAGATAGTTACTCAGCCATGGACAAGTCCCATATTGCATATTACACTCTTAGAACTTTTTATGCTTCTTCAGCATTTGATTTGGTTGATCATGACATTCTCTTATGTTGACTTTGTCTCAGTGTTCCTCCTCTTCACTGGTTTCAATCCTATCCCATATATCGCTCAATGGTTATTCTAGGTCAGTGTTTCTCAAACTATGGATTGCGACCCAAAAGTGGGTTGCCATGTTTCAGGCCTGTTTCATAATAGTCCCATTAATTTCAAAGAAGCAAAATTTAATTTTTCTTTTCACTTTCTTTGTTGTACAGTTACTACAATATACCAGAGGTCTCCAAAGTTTTTCAGTGGGGGCCACATTGCTGACTTTTTAAAGCTCCTCGGGCCAAAACTATAACAAACTTAAATTTACCCCAAAAAATGCGAATGTGCATATGTGTATATCTTCGAATGAATAACTGCAAACAGACAATTTATTCCTGAGGTCTGATGCAGTGCAGAATTTCAATGCAGAATATCAATAACAATTAACATAGTTTTTCGTTAGTCCTGATTAGTGTGAGAAACATGGTGGCCGAGTGGTTAGAGCGGTCGGCCCGTAATACTCAGTGTGCACTGAGTGACTGGTTCGACTCTCGTCCGGGGCGTCACTGTGTAGGGACCTCGAGCAAGTCCTTCACACACAATTGCTCTGCATTACAACTGCAGTTGCGCTGTCGAGGCCGGATCTGGCCTGCGGGCCGTACTTTGGAGACCCTGCAGTATACTATTCTACTGAGTAAGCCTTAAGTCTATTCTATATATTGAGTGTATTAAATGCATGCATTGTAAATTTACATTGAAATGCCACTTAAATTTTAACTCGATACAGTTCAACTTTTAGAGATGGGTCGTGAGAATTCCAAGATTTTCTAAAGTGGGTTACAAAAGTCTAGGAAACACAGTTCTAGGTGACACCCACACCCAGTGGGTACATGTTAAGTTTGGGGTTCCTCAAGAATTCATACTGGATTTCATATTCACTTCTAACATCCTTTTTTTGCAAAACATTCCGCAGTGGGACACCTGCATGCTGATGATGTTAAGGCCTTCGTCCGGGGTTCAACCGGCAGATCAACTTGCCCTTTCTCAATCCATTGAGTGTTTTCTTCAAAACTTCATTGATGGATATCCTCGAACCATCTCTCTGTCAATTCGACAAAAACTCTGAAGCCCCTTAAACTTAACTTTGACCTATTTCTGAACGATTTCCATTGTTCACTACTAGTGTTCTTCACTTGGGTGTCACCATTGACAGTAATCTTTTGTTTGCTGAACACATATCTAATCTACCTTGGTCTAGCTTTTATCACCTGCAACGTCTTCCACCTGCCCCGTCCTGTATGGCATATGCTTTTGTTTGCTCACACATAGATTAGTGTAACTTGCTACAATTGGTCTGTACTCTTCTGAAAGCTTGCCTGCCACCTCTTCAATCGGTGCCAAATGCAGCTGCCCGTTTGATTGCCTGCCTTCCTCGCTTCTCTTATATCTCTGCTTTCATGACTGAGCACTTACACTGGCTTTCGCTCATAGCCTGCATTCTGTTTAAAGTTATTTTCCTTATTCCCAGAGCATTTTGGGTCAAACTCCACACTATTTTTGTGACCTTATCATTTCGGTTGCCTCTTGTCGTCCTCTTCATTCTTTAGACCGGCATGACCTCTTGGTATCTCTGATGGCTTCTCCCCAATACCTTGTCTGGGCCTTTTGCATAGGAATCATATCCCCTCTCCGACTTGCACTTTGATTTTTATTGGCTGCCATGCAATATCTACAAATTCATAGATAAAAGAACCAAAGTTACATCATATAGATTATTGCATATTGTGGGAGAGCACAACCAGTGGCAGCTCTCAACAGGCGGCACATACAGGGGCTGGGCAAAATGACAGAGGGATCATCTGGATGTCTGGTTTCGTCGAAACTGAAAGAGGACTCAAATTTGGAGGGGTCACCGGTGGGAGCCACAAACTCAGTTGGTGGGGCACTGGCACCTCCTGTAGAGCCACCACTGACCACAACATACTGATCATTTGATTAGAGTTCAACACTTAGATATAGAAGTCAAAACTTGGAAGATCATGTCCTTTTTTAACGATTCAATATTTCATAATAACATACAAAATTGATATCTCATTCAAATTTTGAAATATTGTGCTAAATTAGCACTGTCTCTTTTGCCTTTGTATGTAGTTAATGTACAAATACTTAAATACTTAAAACCTAGAGCGGTGTAGGTTTACACCACTTGTTGATTTTACGTACTATGACCCACCAGCCAAAGCCAGCAGCGATTGAGCGCTAAGCTGCAATTCATGTGAGTTGTCACCAACATCATCCAAAAGCTACTGTAAATGATAAATTTTATCACCAAAGTTAGAAAACATGAAATGATACTGTGCTTCAACTGCAACAAGATCAATTTCACCAAAACATCGTGTTTCTTATCCTCTGTAGCGGCACACCCGATTATATTTGTCCTTAACAACTAGCCGTTAAACGGCAAACCCGATTATAATCGTCGAATTGATTATACATACATACAAATATACATACATACATACGTACACACATACATACATACATACATTCACACACATATAGACAAATACATACATATGCATACATATATATATACAAATACATACATAAACATACATGTGCATGCATATATATACATACAAGTATATATATATACATATATATATACATATATACATATAGACCTACATAATTTATATACATATATATACTTATACATGTATTCACATGTATACATATATATACATATGTGCATATATACATATATACATACATATATACATACATATATGCATACATATATACATATCTACATACATACATATATATACATACATATACATATATACATATATAAATCCATGTATATAAGCATATATGTATATGTATATATATATATACATATATATACATGCATATACATATATATACATGTATATACATATATATATATACACATATATATATGCATATATATATACATAAATATATGCATATATATATACATATCTACACACATGTATATACATATATATACATATATGCATATATACATATATACATATACATATATGCATATATACATGGATTTATATATACATATATACATACATATGTGGAAAATTTTTACCAAAGCAGTCGCTTGTCGCTGGATGCAATCATGCTTAAAATAACCAAAAATGAAGGGAAACCTCAAACCGTTCGTAATTGATATTAATGCGAAAACGATTACAAAAATATATATTTAATACAAATAATATATAAAACTTTTGTTTAGACTTTCATAAGTGTTTCAAAAAAGCATTTTACCAAAAGCCGTATAATGTTGCGAAACGGAAAATCATAATTTAGACTCAGATTTCGCTATCTTTGTTGTCATATTTAATTAGGTTATGGGTCGAGATTTTCCGCCTGCCTGGTCTCGTTTTGAAGTAGAATATCTCCTTTTTCCATTTTATTAATAACTTATGACCTTCGAATATTTATTATGCCTACAGATTGACCAGAATGAGGACACCTATCGTAAACAATAACCGTTACAAGCTTAGGAACCGGACACGTGATTTAATCACGTGACATAATCTTGCACTGTGGTTGGCCGATAGTTTTGAGGTTAGCTTCGTGCATGCGCAGTAGCGTGACCCAGTCTCTTTATACAGCGCAATCATACAAAATGCATTCTAGTGAGTTGATTCATACATTATTGATTCTGGGAATGGAGGATATTTTTGCGAATTTGATAAATGCTAAATGTGCACGAATTGTTGCAAGATGTTTAACCACGAACGCGATGATAGTGGTTATGTTAAGAGCCATCAACGACAATTCAGATGACCACGATGGTAAAACATCTAGCAAGATCATAATTAATGGATGCCAATACGGTTGACTATTAGAATGCCGCTGTGTTCAGGTAGACCTCGATTATTTTTTAATGCTTTAGTGCTTCACAGGATCCTTGTCTATAGGCATAATTATTAAGTTTAAACGATGTTCTAATTGAGACATCTTTTAAAGTATTCAGGCAATTGCTATTAGGTTTAAACTCGCTTCTCACTGTGCTCGTGTTTATAAGTCCTTCGGCATAATTGTTGGTTTAGAGCATCAATGTGATAAGTGCCTCGGTTGACTTTATAAATATTCAGGCATAACTGTAAAAGTTGTGTAATTTCCTCTCTCACACTACCTCATTTTTTGCTCTCCTTATTGTGCTATGTTAAGTTTATTAACTATTGATTTGCTTTATGAGACGAAATAACTATTGCATTTTAATTTCAATTTATTTTTTATCAGGATTCTTCTCGATATCATAATTTCAGTCTACTGGTTAATAAATCTTATAAATTGCTGTTTGTTTTGAATGCAGGGCTTCTATTATTGGCTTTATATTTTTGTTGAACGCCGCCTTTAATAAAAATAATACTGAAATGAATTTAACAAATAGAACAAAATAATTTTATATATACTGTTTATTGTAGATGTCAAGGTAAACTGAATAATGGCAGTAGCCAGTGTGTTTCAGAGGACATGATCACGTGCGTGCATGGAACAATATGGCAAACGAGTCGCTGGATCATCATGACAAGCAAGCAAGCAAAATGACCGATTTGCGTTGTGCTAGCCAAAACAACAACACGTTGATCTACCGTAGTTCCATTATCGAGGATCATGATAAAGGTTAGACTTGAACTGCATATGTTTCTATGATTTTCCTGAGAAAAGCAAAGAATGATTTTTCAGAAATCTGAAATGCTCCAGTGGTGTTCTGGTATGAGGAGCACCTGGGGCTTTGTTTACATTTGAGATTACAATTTGCACTTAACATAAGCTAAGATATAAAGTCACAGACACTTCACACCAATTACTGCCTCTCAGATTAGCTTAAGGAGATGCTCTTCTCTATTTACCTATAATTCAGATCTAAAATTTAATATTGTAATATTTAATTCCTGTGCAAATTATTCCTCTTAAATGTCTGTTAGTATTTGAGACTGCATACTATAAGATTGGTCTTATTGTTGTAGATCCATGAAAGAATGTGATTGCCCGTTGCTACACATAAAGGAAGAAGCCGCCATGGACAAAAACAGAGTCAATAAAGAATACTGAACAAAGATGCAGCAAATCCTTTTTGACTCTACCACTACTATTACTCTGGCAGTGCCAGTCTCAAGCCTGGATAAAGAAGGAGGGCGATGACAATGATCGTTTTTATCACACAGCATTGTTAAAATTGTTAAGGTAGTTCATCGTCTTCCGACGATGCTGAACCACCAGTCATCTTCGCGCCAAAACCGGAGGACATGATAGCAGGTGACCTGTAAACAGTGGCAGTGGGTAGACTGAAGGATTGGACCTTGTTTCAACAGAGGAGCCAAAACAAAGAGGAAGCTCATAATCAAATGGTGATTCACAGTCACCTACTGCTGGAACATGTAAAACTCTAGGTCGTGGTGGTGGAAGACCCGTGATTTTGCCAGTTGACACTGAACACATAGTGTGACTGGAATAAACTGTCATTTTATTTTTGTGTTTTTATTATTTGGATGTTAATTATACTGTATTGCAATATTTAATTCCTTAGCGAGTAATAGCTGCTTAACCTCTCTCGGAATTTGAGACTATTGTAATAAAATTGACATTTAGTTTCAATGATTTCTTGTTGGTGAACTGGAATAACTTTGTTCCTACTTGAGACATCTACACCAAATTTCGACAGTGCATTTGCAATACCTGCAGCTGCAATGGTGCCAAATTTCAGTAAAATTGGTTCAAAAACAATAGCCGTTGCTAAGGAGATTATAAAAAAATATGGCTAAACTTTGCACGCAGTTTTCTTGAATAGCACTTTACATAAACGGTCACATTGGAAATTCTATAACTTTGGCTGTATGCAAGGCATAAACTAGCTGAAAACGGTTTTGGAAAGGTAAATCTAGCAGCTTCAGGATGGTGCAAAAACAGGAAAAAATATTTTTTATACAAGTGCCTGGTTTCGTGCTGACAAGTCACATATATACATATATATACACACACATATAATATACACATGTGCATGCATACATATATACATATATATACTTACATATATACATACATATATACA
Organism: Bimastos eiseni; assembly: GCA_959347315.1. Lineage (NCBI taxonomy): Eukaryota > Metazoa > Annelida > Clitellata > Crassiclitellata > Lumbricidae > Bimastos > Bimastos eiseni. The sequence goes on from OY365811.1 coordinate 19,393,909, forward strand.
TACATACATGCATACATATATATATATACATACATACATAGATATGCAGACATCAAATTTGCTTGCCATATAAGGGTAGGTTTTAAAAATTTTGCAGGACGCTAAAGGGGCTAATGATTAAAGTACATTTCTGCACCCTATCAGTTAGTGATATGCACCTTTGGATGCAAGAAACCTCTATTATCGCTCATCAACAAAACCCTACAAAATCATTTTAACTAGTAACATCTCAAAGTGTGGCTATATCAGGTGTTAATCTGCACTATTTTCTGATTCCAAATATGAAATGTTACACTAAGCAACTGAAGTAGTGATGAAATTGTGCATTTTTATCTGCTAAAATCACATTATTGTAAAATATAAGACACCCAATGGGCCAAGGACTATCGCAAGATCTGAGATATACAGATATACAAGATGAACCGAAAGGGGAAAGACTGAGCTCTGAAGAAGTCCACAAGAGAAGTGAACCCAAGGGAAACAGATGGGACCAAAACCACTGAGACAGAGTGGTCTGTAGGGAATGATTAGAACCAGAGTCAGCAATCCCGAACGATTTAGACAGCCGCTCCAGAAGAATGGTGTGATCGACAGTGTCAAAAGTGGCACTTATGTCATATAGATCAGTGGTTCTTAAACTTTTTGATGCCAGAGACCAGCAATGACTTTTTGATAATTGTTGTGGACCACTAACACCAAACGTGAGAACACGTTGGTGTATGTAGTGAAGTTTAAGTGGACAAACAGGCGCCAAAGGCATGAATTCCTCACGATAAGGGAGTCTGGGGAGCGTTATAAGCTTCCCCAGTTTAATTTCATAATTTTTTTTTAAAATGTAATAAGACTAAATCGTTAATATCATTCGATGTTTGGATTATGTAAATATAATAAAAAATAAATAAGAAAGTTATTTGCAGGGCCATTATTATCGTTTTCTTCTTCAGTATCACTGTCTGAATGGTCTCGCTTTTTTCCTGCAGATTTTTGATTTGTGTTCATAAAACTGTCCATAAATGATTGTTTCCTTTTACACATGGTTATCTCTTATTAATTTATTAAAATGTAACAATTAATAATCTTGTTGTCCTACATACATAGCATTAATAATTAAAAATATTTAATCTTCTGCTACAACTCGTCATCTACTAACTTGATTTATCGCTCATCTTCCAAACACTATTGGAATTAAAATTAAAATTAAACACAGATGAAACACTACCAATACATTTATCTGTTCACAGTGGCCACAGTGCCAGATGACACTTATGCATTTATGATATTTATGAGTTTAGGTCGTACTCACATGGTTTAGCTTTTAAGTTAGATTATGTTAGATTGTCAAATTAATGAAAAATTAGTGTTAAAGAAGTGTAAAATAATTTGTTTCACCAAACATTTTTGCTGACCACTGACCAGAGCTTCGCAGACCACCGTTGGTCAGCGAACCACGACTCTAAGAACCACTGATGTAGAAAAAAAACAGCATGACCTGGCCACAGTCGACACCATGAAATTTACATCTGCCAGAAGATGGACCGTAAGGAATTCAGTGCAGTGGAAATATCCTAAATTTCGACTGGAGAGGTCAGTATAGTGCTGCATTTCCCAAACCATGTTCCGCAAAACCCTAGGGTTCCGTGAGGCAAAGTCAAGGGTTCAGTGGAAAACTTTCAGTGTGAACGGATTTTCTGTTTTAAGTTTCTCTGTCGGTCATTTTATAAAATTTATAAAGTGTCCTATTATATTCTAGATTGCAAACTGGCGATGTCAATACAAATAATTAGATTAATGTTGTGAGGTGTGATAGCAGGGAAATAGATTGACAATGTTGTAAATTCAGAAAAGTTATGTTTTTAACAAAAGTGTTTTGTGAAATAACATAATAGCAGTCTTTTAAATTGTTATAGTTAACCATCAAAAAACTTTGCCAGGAGAAGAAACACATTAACATTAGCACACATTAAAATGTAAAAACTTAGCACATAATTTTGCCTAGTTTGTATACAAATAAGCTTCGGACGATTTAAAATAAATTACACGAATTTTCCATAGGAGACTTTTGCTTCGCATCTGTGTATAACTTTATGTGAAAGAGAGGTAAAATCTTATTTTAGCGTCGCAAGTCACCCATGTTAATAAATAGAGTCGCAAATTATTTTCATTAGACCCTAATAAATCAGCTGGGTTAAGCCTCGTTAGCGTCGGTAGTAGAAGCGGAAACGGTGAAAAGAAGTCCGTTTAACTGAGCAGGGTTGATGAATAAATTTATGTTTAACTGGGAGCTGGATTGAAGGAAAGAGTCATGCTTAAATGGAAGATGGACGAAAAGTTATCCTCTTTACGCAATGATGAAAGATGCAATGAAGAAAAGAATCATGTGTACATGTAAATAGAAGCTGGATAGAAATGAGAATTCTACTTGACGTGGAACCTTTTTCATCATTCCTGCTTCCATTTAGGTGGAAATCCTTTCATCATTTTTGCTTCTATTTAAGCAGAAATCTCATTATCAATCAATTGCAAGTTCTTGTTAGGCCCTATAGGCCCACAGAATTCTATTCACCGATCTAGCCCCCAGTTAAACATAAATCTTTCATCAATACAGCTCCCAGTTACACATAAGGTCCGAATCTTTTCATCAATCAAGCTCCCAGTAAAACATAATTTTTTCACCAATCCAGCTTCCACTTATGCATGATTCTTTGTTAAATACATGTTTCAAACAATGGCAATAATTTACAACGCTAAAATATGATGCCCCAGTAGCTCGTATAGATAAGCGATAATAGTTTACGACAAAAAATAAGCTTTTACCGAAAGATAATTTATATGACATTGTCATTGATATTTTGTGTTATTATTAATCTACCTAATATAGGCCTAAACCTATAATTATCTGCATCATCAAGTGTTGCACCTACAATATAGGAGTTTTGAACGGGTTTCAGCTAAAAAAATTTCAGATCAAAAGAGTTCCGCAGCCAAAAAGGTTGGGAAACGCGGATATAGTGGAACAGTTGCACAGAGACACATTTCTAAAGAAGTGGGCAATTAATTCAAATTAATTAATTCAAAATTCCAGTATGGTACAATCAGAAAAGCTGTCAAGAGTTATTAACATGCTTTTATTCCATTTGCCCTTCTACCATTCAGAAAATCCTTCAACTCCTGGACCATCTCTGTGTCAGTTTCTTGATGAGAACATTATATACATTCTTAGAATGAATGAATTAATGGAAAGATGAGTACATTACCTTGCCTACTACAGCCTGACTCACCGTAATATCCAATTTAGTGAGAGCAAACAACTGGTGATCCACATATATTGACCACAGAATTTTGTCATCATCAACCAAAGTCAGCGTTCCTAATAAAGAGAAAACACACATGACAATAATTGATCAGCAAAAACAATGAGTGCATAAAGCTGGCACCGATGAAATTATAGCTAGGAACTCATAAAGATAATTCTAACTGGCAACAATAACGAATCTCAGATAAAACTCAGAACAGAATAAAGCATGTTCTTGCCTCCATGGTGCATCTTAGAATTAATTAATTAATTAGACTTGTGTCTAATGAAAGCTTGCTGATATCTCATATTATTCATTCATTTATTCCTTAAATATCTCTTCCAGAAAACTCAGGTAAACTAATCAAAGATGCTGCCAACGAGACTACACAAAAATATCCTCAACTGCTTGTGAAATAGAGGCATGGAAAGCAGAAGTTCATGCCACATATTGCATGGAAACACGTTCCAGAATAAGGTGTTGATCACTGTAAAGCTTCCACATGGTATTTTGGCAGTATGTGACAAAGGAATAAGGAGATTGCTAGTCTTCCCCCAATGCTTCATATCTCCACTTACATGATCAATGATCTACACTGGCTTCCAGTTTTGTCTCAAATCAAATATAAGGTCTTGCCATATTGGTTTCAAATTCTCAGCATGGTTTAGCTTCGAAATATCTCTGCAACTTGATGTGAAAGTCACTCCTGTTCATCACGCCCTCTTTGTCCTACTGACTGACTTGATCCTCTTGTACCACAATCGTGAACTTCTTTATCCCAGCACCGGGTTTTTGCTGTAGTTTAATCCGTCACTATGTAATAACAGTCTCCCGGTAGCCTGGAGTAGGATTCTTGTGGGGCTCTCATCTCATCTGCATCTCTTTGTTGCTTAAACCCTGTGGCGGTTTTGCCAGTTTGAATTGAGAAGCATTCTGTGCTACACCCCTGTAGCAATGCTATGCCCTGTGGCAATCTGTGCTACAGGTGTAGCATTGCTATGTGCAGCATTGCTATGTAGCATTACTACATAGCATTGCTACACCCTGAAGACTATATAAGGGACTGTAGAGTTCAGTCGAAAGTCGTCGTTCAGTTCAGAGAGAGTCCGAGTCAGATGTTGAGTCAGAGGCAGTTTAGTAGTTAGTAGAGTCGTTGGCAGTCTGCTGTCGATCATTTGATCGTGACTCTTTGTTGACCAACGTGTGTGACTTCATCGTTAGCATAGTGACTCTGATTCTACCATCAAGATAGCCTTAATTCCTGTGCAAGACCGGGTAGGTCTTACCCAGTGGACGATCAAGAACAAGCGAGGGAAAACCTCGGAGCTCGGCCTTCCGAGGGTACCAGAAGAAGACGGGAAGGAATTCAAAGTTTTCCCAGGGTGTTCGTCCCAACTGCTGCTGCCATGTGACGCCCGGTGTTGGACCCAAATGGGGCTCGCCATAAACTGCTACGCAGAAGTGAGGTGAATTGAGGTCAGCCACAACTGCCACCAGAGAAGTGGGATGCTGAAAAAGACTGTTACTGAGAATCGAAAGACGCCACTGCTGATGGAAAACGGAGTCAACTGGGGTATGACGTCATGTTGGACTTTGTGTTGCCGCCTGGTTTCCCGATAGTCTTAATGCCTGCAGCGGATGAACCACCGACGAGAGTTCCGAAGCGGATCGGGCCACCAGAGCTGGCAAGAAAGCCAAGCATGCTCTTCACACCAAGTCGATTGCTGGAGAGCATCGACTTTGAAGGTCCAAGGTCACTGGAGTCGGGACCTCTGGAAAAAGCGGATGAACCAACTTTGATGCCAAAGCTGCTGGAGGGCATCAAGGATCTGCTCCAGGACAGACTGTCGCAGATGAAGCCTGGCAAGATCGACGGGACTGGGTCGCTTGAATCATTCTTGACCCAGTTCAAGGTGTGTGCCAGACACAACCAATGGACCACCATGGACCGACTTGACTATCTACGCTGCACTCTGGAGAATGCCGCGACCCAGCTGCTATGGGATTTTGGGGCTCGGTCGGATGTGACCTACGAAGAGCTTGTCGAGAGGTTGTGCCAACGGTACAGACGGAAGGCCAAGCCGAAACCTTCCGTGCCCAACTGTACTACAGACACCAACGACCAGAAGAAAACCTGAGCGACCTGTTGCATGAAATCCGTCGCTTGGTCGTCCTCGCCTATCCCAAGACTGAGATCATCGTGAAGAACGCTTTCTTGGAGGCCACGAGAGACCGAGCTCTCGCTCAAGGTACACGAGTGAGAGCTGAAGATTCTGGACGAGGCGTATCGCACTGCACTTTGCCTGGAAGCTTACTGGGCGACGATGGACTCGGATGACCAAAGGCCGTCGAACCGGGTTCGTGGGACTCAAGAGAACGACGAGAGTCCACAACTGCAGGCTTGGTTGGAGCGCTTCCTGACCAAGCAACAGGAGGATCAGAGACGATGGCAGCGGGACTTGGAGGCCAAGTTCGACCAAAAACTCTGGGAACTGACGAATTGAACCAGGCCGCCTGACGATCGAGGTCTGGACGTTCGTCTTGCCGGTAACCATCGGCAGAGACGAACAGGGACCGACTTTCGCAGATCCAAACCGCCTGAGGACCGGGGTCTTGATGTTCATCCTGCCGGTAACCATCGGCAGAGACGAACGGGGACCGACTTTCGCCGATCCACGCCGCCTGAGGCCCTGGGGTCTGGATGTTCGTCATGTCGTGGACAATCGGCAGAAACATACGGGTCCCTGCTTCCACTGTAGCCGGCCCGGACACTTTATCCGCAACTTCTGGCAGGGTTGGGATCGACGCGATGACGACGCTGAACCGGATAATACTAAGCCGAAGTTCCTGGAGTCGGCGGTCGTCAATCACACCACCAGACCGACAGCTCAAAACCGAGCGAACAGCAACGCAATCTACATTCAGGGGATGTTCAACGGACACTGCCTGGTCGACACTGGGTCTGAGGTAAGCCTCGTGCCTGCATCTGCTTTGGTAGGGGTAGAGGACGTGGTTATTTTGCCGAAATGTCATGTTCTTGAAATGTTCTTGATGTCAGAGCGACGTACCTGTGCTTAAAGGCAAAACACCGGGATCGAAAACCAGACCGCCCATCTAATCAATATGCATCTGCTTACTTCCAATAGCCTTTCAAGGCCTGAGGAATCTCAATCTCACGTACAGTAATAGCAGCCGGCTAATTGAAATGGCAACAATTGGTCCGGTATTTATGCACCAAGATATAAGTATATTCAGAGCACATTAGCATTTGGCATCAAGCAGAGTATGCATTCATTTGTGCAGGGTATAGACAGCCAGCTGTATCTGTATCTGAAATGGATATCATAGGCAAACTGACAATAATAGCTTCGATTGCCTGGCGATAACTTCTTGATAGGCTGCGCCTCAGCTTGTGATCCATGTTACCTGCCACTGATGGCAGTAGGCTTTTGGTTCTCTGGTTCCAACACAACTAAGTCATATCCTATCACGGCTAGATACTACCGTACATTAAAAGTGCTCAGTTGGTTTATTCCAGCTTTCATCTTGATTGCGTTAGAAACTGTTTCTAAGATTGTGCAAATTTGTAAACTGAACATTAGTGTATGTATTTATTTGTAGGATATAATTATGTTGTGTTCAAATAGATCATTGTTATAAGTAGACCTATATGTTAGTAAATATTTGCAAGGACAAGAGAATAACATGACAGCTACTATGATATAGAAAGTATTTGAACATCACCTGTTGGAACCAATAACAGAACTGTCAGGAAAAGGGAAATGGACAATTCCTCCTAGGACAATTACCCCCAGACTAGGACAAAAGTACATTTTTTTATGCATACATACATACATATATGCATGCATACATACATCCATACATACATGCATACATCTATGCATGCATGCATGTCCTTAGTGGCATGACTAATCACGACATGCATACGACCTGAAGTACAGTATGTACTAAGGCAACACCAAACAGAATTTTTTAATAAATGCATATATTGCCACAAGAAAGCATAAACTCACAGAAGTGGCTTATTGCTTTCTAATTGATGCCCTTAGTAGCACGTTTAATCATGGCATGCATGCGATCGTGATTACGACCGATAGTACAGCAGTACTGCTAGTAGGCCTACTAACGTTTCACTAAACTGAATTTTTAATAAATACATCTATAGCGCTCTATATTTACCAATTTGTTCAAAATCCCAGTCTCGTTATGAGTAAAAAAGACTCGTATCTCTTCTTCCTGCTCATGATTGACACGAATTGTTAGATCGTACTTTTTCATGGTGCTAAGTAATACAAACTCCAGAGTTCTGCTGTATGCATATATCGATCTTTAAAAGAGTGAACATCCGACTGGTTTGGTCGGAGAGGGGGAGGCTAAGGACGGGTAGCGATGCCATTATTGTTTACATACTGCCACTCTGCAATAATATAAACAGATTACCAAATGCGACACCTGTCAATACAAGGGACGTATTGCTAGTATGGAAGAGGGGAGATTCTATTTCACTTTCTTTTAGGTTGTTCCCAGACAGACTCTGTGAAACGGACATTACAATGCATTCATACATGCATATATATATATATATGCTCAGAAGAACTTTTAGTTTTATTAGTTTAACAGTCTCCTTGGTATGACGTCATACATTTTGGGACAGACTCTTGCTTAATGCTCGCTTTTGGGACGCTTCGGTTTGGGTTGTGTATATTTTTCGTGTTTCTGTTTTTTAATGTCGATGTTTACTCGAAGTTGGATTTTATCGAATAATAATTACGTACAAATTCGTTATAAGTTTTATGGACCTTTCGAACAGTATTATCTGGTAGCAGAGCATGTTTTTAAGCCTACAAACGTTGGATATTCGTCTGAATCAAAAAGTTGTAAGTTGTTTTTTTTCGAAGAGAAATAAATTATCGTTAACTTTATGCGTAAAAATGGCAGACGATTCAAACAGTGACGATTTGAGTGCATCGATGGGTGAGTTAAATATGGACTTGATAAAAACGTCAAAGTATAGATTGAAAACATCTTTCACCAAGAGCTGTCACAGCTTATTAACTTTGCTCGATGAAGCAGTTATAGATAGAAACAGCGTTCGAGATAAGCAGCAGCAGTTGGCGGACATAACAGACAAAACGATGGAACACTTAGAGCAATTGACGAAGATGTTCAGTGAAAATCGTGATCACAACAATGTTGAAAGAACATGTCATGAAATGGATGCGATAGAAGCAGAGTTTTCGTCAGTAATGAAATTAGTTCAACGACGGCTAGACGAGGACGAAGTTGTATTTTCTGTTCGAAGAGAATCGATAAGAGCTACAAGCAATGAATTATCGGAGCAAGGATTGCTCACCAACGCAGTAGCATCACGGAGGGAGCCTACATCCAGTGCTGATATAGGGTAGGACTTATGGAGACACCTGAAGCGTGTGTCTATTCCAGTTTTTGGAGGTGACAAGCGAAATTATGAAGCATGGAAGGCTTCATTTATGGCATGTGTTGATCGAGCTCCAACGTCGTCGGAGTATAAACTGTTACAGTTGCGACAGTATCTCTCGGGTGAAGCGCTTAAAGTTATCGAGAATCTTGGTCATTCACCAGCAAGTTACGATGCGGCAATGCAACGTTTGGAACGGAAATATGGGGGGGGGGTGAGAAGGCACATTGCAATCCAGATGCAAGAGATCGACAATTTTAAACCAGTGAGACATAACAATTCTCAAGACTTAGATTGTTTTGCAGATTGTTGGACATTATAGTGATTAATCTGAAAGAATCTAATCGTCTGGAGGAATTGTCTTATGGTCCGCTATATCTGAAGTTGCTCAAAAAGATGACTGAAGGTATGGTCGCAAGTTATCAACGGTGGATATTCGAACACATGAAGACTGAAACTGTGGAAACGTTGAGAGAATGGGTTCTACAAGAAGCAGAATTCCAGACAATAGTCAGTGAGACTGTGCAACGTATTGTTGACACCAGAATCAATGTAAATAGAAGACAAAACATGCAGTCGTTCTTCGAACAGAGCTGTGACAAATGGCCAGAGAAAAGAAAATGTTCTGGGTGCTTGTATGTTTCGCAAAGGGCAACATGGTATTTGGAAATGCTCTGAATATAAACGACTCGCAGCAACAGACAGGTGGAAGGTAGCAAAAGACAGTAAGTTGTGTTATCGATACTTGGGAGGCACACATTTTGGTAGTCCCTGTATACTGGCCCATTCTTCATGGAGCGATAGCGTAGCCCGGTCAATTACAGTCTTCACAAATCAACGAACTCACGCTCATTCATCGAACACGTCGACAAACTATGCCTGTGCGCCGACGATGACTGACTGGAGAGAATGCACCAACCACGGCCACCCCTGTCGAGGCTGAGATGATGGAACGACGTTCTCATCATGTGAGGCTTCGAGTAGACGCACCATGGGCGTCGCTGCCGCTAGTATGCAGTAACATTGTCTTGCATCTTATTCTTTCCGCACAATAGTACTGAGAAATTGTGCATCGATTTTCTTTTATATGAATATTTGTCTGATGCTAAGATGATGGGGATAGACCCCGAGTGTTAATTTACTTTTAGCTGCACCGTGAAGTGTGGAAAATTTCTGGACAAGGGGAACAATGATACCCGAATTTAATTTTGTGGACACTGAGACATTCGTTACTGGTTTGTTGCTTTGTTGTGATTTGATTTTGTGATTTGATTTTGCTACGTAGCATTGCTACGCAGCATTGCTACACCCAGAAGACTATATAAGGGACTGCAGAGTTCAGTTGAGAGTTGTCGTTCAGTTCAGAAAGAGTCCGAGTCAGTCATTGAGTCAGAGGCAGTTTAGTAGTTAGTAGTGTTGTTGGCAGTCTGCTGTCGATTATTTGATTGTGACTATTATTCGTTTTCTGTTTGCCACTGCTGTACTTCGCAATAAAGAATCTTTGTTGACCAACGTGTGTGACTTCATCGTTAGCGGATTGACTCTGATTCTACCATCAGGACAGTCTTAATTCCTGCGCCAGACCGGGTAGGTCTTACCCAGCAGAGAAGAAGACAGGGAAAACCTCGGAGCTTGGCCTTTCGAGGGTACCAGAAGAAGACGGGAAGGAATTCAAGGTTTTCCCAGGGTGTTCGCCCCAACTGCTGCTGCCATGTGACGCCTGGTGTTGCACCAAAATGGGGTTTGCCATAAACTAATACGCAGAAGTGAGGTGACTCGAGGTCTGCCACACCCCTTAACTGGGGTACCCAAAAACCTATTTCATTACCTGGATAGTTAGCTGCAGTCGGGTACTCGGGTACCCATTGACAGCCTTATGCAAAGCCTATCGGCTGCTTGGGAAGATGTATGTATACGTCAGGCAAGGTATTGATTGGATTTCGCTGGCTGGGGATGCTGTATAAATGCGTCGTACACAGCAAAATTGTTCTCGTAGGGCTAGCCTGTAGTCCTAAAAATTGTTTAGATCAGGTAGTCCATGGTGAAATATATAGTTTAGATAGTGACTACAACGTGAATAATAGCAGCGACAACAGAATAAAGATGGACAGGAAACCGGCTGCTGCTGCCCCTCATGAGATGTTGCACTATGAATCATGCCTTGTTTCAAGGATTATCATACTAAAATATAACAAATGTTTGGCCTGAACAGTGCCAATCAGAGTCTCATAATGAATATTTCGATTTATTCACTCTGGAATTAGTAGAAAAAAAACTATATTGATGTTGCCAGAATGAAGAGCATTGGGTTTCTATAAGTAGGAATAAATGTGCATCATATGAAATTGGATTATCATACTAAAATATAGCAAATGTTTGTCCTGAACAATGACAATGAAAACCTCAAAATCAACATTTTGATTTATTCACTCTAGAATTTGTAGAACAAAACTATATTGTTGTTGTCAGAATGAAGAACATTGGGTTTTTACAAGTAAATGTGCATCATATAAATTATATTTTCAGTTAAATTAATTCCCCATGAGCTGGTTGTTAACCGCCTAGGTTATTCCCCAGCTAAGGGGTTAAAGACCTTCCTCTTTACACTCCTGTCATGCTGAGAGCACATCTGAATAACCAGCTGTGAGAGACGTTTTACAAATGTCCATTTTAATAATGATGATAATTATTACAGTACTAATAAAAATAATAACCATATGTGAATGAACATATATTTGTAATCAATGTACTGAACCCATCCAAAACGCAATTCATCTGGCTTGGCACCAGACAGGAGCTGGCGAAAATTGATCTCTGTGCCCTCTCTGCCCTGTTTCCCCTCTTCACTTTCTCCGCCTTTGTTCGGGATTTAGGGGCCACTCTTGACTAGGAACTCACCTTTGCTCAACATGTCAATAATGTCTCTCGAAATTGCTTTTACCAGCTTCGGCAATAGCGAGTAAAATCTCGCTCTCTTACCCTCGTATTGGGCGTTTGAAGCGGGTTTTGCGTGCAGCTGTGCGACTGATTGGTGGGATTCTCAGAACAGGTCAGGTAACTGAGTACATGCGGGATGTCCTACATTGGTTGCCTCTACCGCAGCGCATTTCACTTAGGATATCTGCCTTAGTTTGGCGCTGCCTTGGCGGTACTGCACCTGGTTATTTGCAGGAGCTATGTCACCCTATCACTGCCAGTAGAGGTCGACGACCACTTCGCTCTGCATTTCATGACGACCTGATCGTCCCTTCTGCACACACTTCCATAATGCAGAATCGGGCTTTCTCGGTCGTGGGACCTACAATCTGAAATGGACTTCCCATAGAGCTCCGTCTCCTACCTAAGAACTCCTCATCTTCATTTTACGCCTCTCTTAAAACTGTCCTTTTCAGCCGAGGATTAGGCCTGGAGCGTCTCTGAGTAGATATCTTGAAGGGGCGCTATATTAAGTATTTTTGATTGATTGATTGACTGTTGCTAACTTGTCTTACCTTGGTCTTAAGGAAAGGCAAAAAGGGGCTTTTCATATTAAATCCAAGATTGTTGACAGATACAGATAAGTTTTGACAGATCTTAGTAATCATATCGTATCTGGTTATTTATATAGCGCTTCTTGCAGTACTAGCTATTGTTATGATACTATTCTGATGGTCATTGTTTGTCTAAGAAATGCTTTAAAAATACGGAATATATTTATTGACAGAATAGTATACAACCTGAACAAGCATGAAGAGAACGGCGAAACGAACAGAACGAGCGATAACAGCAACCCGGTTGGCCTACTTTGGCTTGGAACAGAGAGCTTAGGTTGATATTACGCAAAGCATAAGCTGAACGTCTTAAAAGTACAACTCGAGACTTGGCTGTTATTTACTTAGCTACATACAACTAAACAGCAACATGCTGACAGGCATAGCCACTTCTAAGAATTAGGTCCAAGCTCTGAGACATTCCTTTTACCAGCTTCTTATATAGCCAAGTGCACCCGAAAGCCTATCTCAATGTATAAGTGCCCCTCCCTTTAATAAACCCAATGTCAGCCGGCTCTGTACGATAGCCTTTAATACACAAGTGTCCCCTACGACTTTAGCAAAGCGTACACGACTAGAAATCTAGGCAGTTTAGTCCATTCTCGTTCTACGACAGGCCTAATGTACAAAGGATGCATGTACTGCCTATCCTAACCCTATGGCACGCCGACTGTACGAAGTATACTGCACTGTCCCCTAACACTATTCAGAAGTGCTTGTAATAGTTGGTCAACAGTTTTGGCTCGTTGATGTATCACAATAGTTAAGTTTTCTGTCAAAATCTTCAACGTGCACAGTTACGAAGTTGCGATTAAAGACCTAGCTTAAGATATCATGGCTCTTGGTTTTTCATGGCCGTTGTTGACAACCGAGTAGCCGTTTCGCTGTGTTTGTTTCCTCATCCTTGGGTTAATTCTAGAAACCTGTTTTTTTCTTCAAATGTTGCACTGTAGGCCTCATTTATTTAAGTTGAGATGTCTAGTCTTGATGTCTCTCACACCTAGCCAGGATGACAAGTTCTTTCAACAGGTTCCCATAATAGGTATTCAAAATATGAGTGAAAACTCCCAAGAGCTGAATTCACTGCATTACTGTGAGGCATGATCAACATTGGTATCTTAGTAGTGCAGTCTGATTCTGCCTTAGGACATTGAGGGCCCTGTGCAGAGTATACTGTATTGGCCCCTGGACACAAGTGAAGTTGTTTAAATGAACATATAATCAGAGCCGGCCTTACCATTGTAAAAACCGTGCGGTCACACATTGACCAAAACTTGGGAGGTCCAAAAATATCACAGACAGTTAACACAACTTTATTATTCAAGGTTTACTATTTACGGTCTATAATTTTACATACGTATATTCAATACGTTATGTTTGTCTAATTTACTACTAACATAAATTAGGGTTGTTACTATCGGTTTTTGGGGCAAACCGATTATCAGATTTAAAAAATCGATTTAAAACCGATTATCGGTTTTTATTGGTGTTCTTACAAAAACACTGTGAATTGTAATATAACACAACTACGCATGTTATTTTATGTGTTGTAAACATATCACAATGCAGCGTCAACACTCTGTACCAAAGCGTTTAAGTCAAATTGTGATGTAATCTGGAAAAAACAGTATCCTACAGCACTTGGCTCTCACACTCTCCCCATGCGTTTTGAAGCTTGCAGCTGTGGTTCTGCACTCGCTGCTAGTGGGTCACAAGCTGAGTTCGTTGTCTAGTGACAGTCACCTCGTCCGCTTCCTCTCTCGCCTGTGCGGTCTCCTTCTGTACCAATCAAATTTGGATGCCTTGAAGTCAGCTTCTTTGTCTATCCTCGTCGGCTCAGGTTACCCTTCCCCTATCTCTCCTTCCTCCGCTAGGACTGTCTGGACAAGACGACTGTTCATTAGCACAGCTGTTACCTTGTTGGAAGATGCGGCCAGTAAATATTCCATTCCTATGAGAACTAATCCTGGACAGGCGAGATAAATAGTAAGGTGGAAAAAAATTCGATTATCGATTTGCAAATGACAGAAACTGATCATCGTTCTCATAACCAATAACCGAAATTCCGGTTATCGCTTAACATCCCTACAGTAAATTACAACGGTAAGACTGGCTCTGATTCTGCATTCGACTCATGCATATTTTTGGCCTGTGTCACGATAGTTAAGTTCCCTGTCAATCTGTAGGAAACTTTCCTTGTCCTACAACTGGGTCATAACCTTTCTTAGTGATCACATCCACAGAACCAAATACAATGGTGTCATCTCAGCAACCATTAGTATAAACGCCAGCATTGTCCATGGTTGTCCATGAGATAAATAATAAGGTGAAGAAAAAATCGAAGTCACGATTTTTTCTTCACCTTATTATTTATCTCACCTATCCCAGATTAATTCCCATAGAAATATGCTCACGTAAGTCGGTCAACTTCAAAGGTACAGATGCGGCTAAGCGAAATATTTCCTGTCCGCGTCTTCCAACGGGGTAACTAATAGCTGCCGATTGCCAATAAACGGCCCTTTTGTCGAGATAAGCCTAACGTGGGAACCTGAGCTAGGGGAAGGGTAACCCGAGCATCACTCAGTCGGAAGACCTGACTTCAAAGCACCACTTAAACTCTTCGGTAGGTATCAAGTGTTGACGCTGCATTGCAATACGTAATACATGAAATAACAGGCCCAGTTGCGTTATATTACAATTTACAATATTTTTCTAAGAACATCAATAAAAACTGGTAACCGGTTTAAAACAGGTTTTTTAAATCCGGTAACCGGTTTGCCCCAAAAATGGTAATAACAACTATAACCACGACTGAAAACCTGAACTTTGAACCCCACATAAATAGACAAGCAAGACAATCAATGCATGCCTTGCACATAATGGCGGCGAATGGCCTCTCTGGACTATTGTTTTTAAATATAGTGCATTTCATACAACAGTGACAGTGCAGCCCCGGCATGGTGGGGGTATGCGGGGCAACAGGAGCATGACCGGGTACAGTCAGCGATGAACCGATTGATTTGTCAACACTATCTGCCAGAAGGTGAACCTACAGACGAACACTTGAGCCAGTTGGCCGATGCAGGTCTAATTAAAGCGGTACTGGAGAGCCAGAGTCACGTGCTGCACCAGTTCCTTCCTCCAATAAAGGGACCTCCTACTCCCTATACCCACAACTACATGACCGTGTTATTCCACAGGCTGACAATCTAGTGTTAAAATCCTTTTAATTAGAATGCTGTACTTTTAAATGTATTGTGCACCAGAGCGCAGATATGCAGTTGGCTAAATAAAGAACATACTTACTTGCTTGCTTAAATGACATAATGTATTTGTAAAATGTTTTGTTCAATATAGAAGAAAATTATGAACCTAACCATCAAGAGTACATATGGCCGAGTAGTTAGAAGACAGAGAATCTTTTCCTTTTTTCTGTCTGCTGATGTTACTGACAACTTCTGTTGTAACGCCAGGGTTTCTGGCTCTCACTGACCCAAGTGGATGGTAGATAACTGAAGGTGCTACAGCAGTACCAATGCCATCCGCATATACCCTGTGAAAACAAAAATATATAAGCAACACTTATGTTTATCACTGAGTGCACGGTATGCACCCATAATCTGTAGCATACTTTTAATTGGGCTCACATCCTCATCCTCTCATTGCTTGAAGACTTTCTTATTTCCTTGGTGATGTCATGCTGAGAGCACTTCTTAATAGCTAGTACCGCAAATCACCAAATATAAATCAATATAAATCACCAGATATGATACGATGAGCACAATAATACTTTCAAAATAGATCTCTATTTTCAAAATAGAAAATAGTTTATTTTGTAATTTCAAAATACTTCTGAAAGTATTTTCAAAATAGTTTATGAAAAAACATTTTGGAAAATTAAAAATACTATCTAAAAAACCTTTCTATAAGTACTTTAAAAAAATAATTTGTAGAAACCTGCTGTTAAAATTATTATTTTTAATCAAACTATAGATAATGATGGTGCCCAGCATCTACCAGCGTGTTCAATAAGCAATCAATCAATAACACAAACGCTGAGGCTATAGGTAAGGAACTAACTTACACGAAACCAATTAGCCCTTATCATAGTTTTCATAATATTTCTTAATTTGCTCACTATAATAAAGTGATGCAGTCGAGTCCTCCTAAGCCGAATCCGAGCCCACTTAAGCCGAGTCTGAGTCGAGTCCAAGTCCAGAGTTGCTCGAATTTGAGTCCAAGTCCGAGTCCTAAATGTTCGAGTCCAAGTCCGAGTCCAAGTGCACCAAAACACATAATAAAGCGTCTCGTTAAAAATTTACAGTTCAATATATGCACAGAGAATTAAAGTAAAGTGCCAAGAACATACTAGAACAATTGATCAAGAATTACTCTAATTTCTCTAAATTACACTTCAAGAAGACCAGGTTATAGATAAAGTTTTGCTTGATTATAACGAAATCGGGTTACACTCCACTTTGGGGTATCAATTTGTGGCGAAATCGGTCACACCTCACTTTTGCGCTCCAAATTGTTGCGTACCTCGATTCTACCCTACTTCGGTGTCAGTTGTGGCAATTCTGATTCACCTCCCCTTAATCCTCTGGTACCCTCAGGAGGCCTCAATGTTGTTCTGCCCAGGTCCGACTGTCCGCAAGGTAAATCTGGCTTGTTGGAACAGATATGAGAAAGATTACAAATATCAACGATCTGAGCTCATTACAAATAACTTCGACTCAATTCCGACAGATTTATCTTTATTTTTTCGACAAAATCCACAGTCATCGAACAGTTATTATACAGAATGCTGTCTTTACAACTACTACGACAACGACGACTTCTGACTGACCTCTCACATTCACTGACTCTTCCCTGCACTTATGTCTCTCCTATATATACCCGAAGCAAAGTGAGACATTGTAGCGAGACATTGTAATGAGACATTGTAGCGAGACACTGTAGCGAGACACTGTGGCAAAACATTGTAGCGAGACATTGTAGCGAGCCATTGTAGCAAGACATTGTAGTGAGACATTGTAACGAGACATTGTAGCGAGACATTTTAGCGAGACATTGAACACAATCATCGTTGACCAGCTAGGCAATTTTGCCACAATCTTCCCCCAAGAGCAAATGGGATGCCCCCATCCCCAGCAGTCCCAGCCAAAATTACGCAAACAACGATATTTCCACAGAGGCTTGCCCCATATATGCCCAGTGGAAAGCCCGGCCCAAATCTTCAACCGACAGAGGTAATGCCGAAGCAAAGGGACCGACCAAGGCCACATGGCCCAAGGAAGAGGAGCTCCTGTCGATCATCTTCACGCTCGAGGCAACGGAGGCACCCAGGGCGCTGCCACATGCAGCTGACGATCAGCCTGTCGTGATCGCCCTTCAGACGAGGATTCCGAAGCCCGAACAGAGGCAGAGGCAGCGCAGTGTAGGCTGGCAGTTCGACGACTCGACGGACAATTCCTGTGCAGGCCGTACATCGATAGCGACGTAGCGAACTCTGCGCATAATCCCCTCTAGAGCTGTACCAATATCACTTTTTGCCGATTATGCCGATACCGATTACTGCCAATTATTCATTTGCCGATACCAAATTATTTAGCCGATTATTTCATTGTGTTTCCCAAGATGTCCGTTTCTAAAAGATAGACCCACTGCTACTGCCTATTGTTGCGATACAAGCAAACACTTGGTCCATAGGAGACATATGCATGTAGTTGTGGACTAATCCTAGGCAGGCAATACAGATTGGACACACCGCCCGCCGTCGAACTGTGCCCAGGGTAATTAAAGGCCAAGACACGGCTGTCCTATTAAGCCACCCATCTAGTCTCAGTCGATCAGGCCACTGACATGTGTCGGGGAGATCTGATTGGCAGCTAGCATGTATTCATTAGGCATGCCTCCCCGATGTGCATTCATCTGTTTCTCTGTTGGATTGGCCAGCCGTTCCTTCGCTTGAATTGGCCAGCAATTCCTTGGCCCATAAGCAGGCACTTTGACTCACTCTGCACAAGACCTATATTGACACGTTCTCACGGTCTATATTAGCACAATGGGTGGTCTCACCAACAGTCTGAAGAAGCCACTGGCTCGACAACATGATATGGGAACGGAACGAAATGCCGTCCTTCACAGACCCAGTGATGTTGCTGTCGTCATTATGCTTTTTTAGACTGAAAATACAGTTATTAAATTTAAACAAATAATCGTTAATATTGTCCCCAATTATCTAGCCGATATCGGATATTGCTATATCGAAATTTCTCTTTAATCGGCCCGATTAATCGGCCGACCGATTAATCGGTACAGCTCAAATCCCCTCGGAAAACTTTAGGACAACCGTCGCACGCTTTGAATGCTTTCTCTTCTACACGCAGCTAGTCCACAGCCATTGTGATGTCACAGGTTTGACCGCTTGCAGAAAAATCCAGTCATCAAACAGTTATTATACAGAATGCTGTCTTTACAACTACTACGTCAACGACGACTTCTGACTGACCTCTCACATTCATTGACTCTTCCCTGCACTTATGTCTCTCCTATATATACCTGAAGCAAAGCGAGACATTGTAGCGAGACATCGTAGCAAGACAATTGTAGCGAGACATTGAACACAATCATCGCTGACCAGCTAGGCAATTTTGCCACAGGATCATCTGGCACAATGCGGTCACATGAATATTCCTCCGCAGCTGAAAACACGTTCAACGGGTGCACTTGTGGCAGGCATTCCAAGTGCCACCGAGTGTAGGCTAGTAATTTCTGTTCTGGTCCTGTTCTGCCCAGAAATTCAAACAGGGTAGCTCTACTGTATTGCATTTTTGCACAACTTCAAATATTTTGGGAATTCTATGATTACAAGCTGCTGGTTCGGATCAGATGTGGAGGTGGTTTGGTCATAATTGGCATTGCATGCTATGTCCACACTTGAGCACTCCCTGATCTGTTTCAGGGTAGACTTAGAAAACATTGCATTCATTAGACTCTC
Source organism: Bimastos eiseni (assembly GCA_959347315.1). Lineage (NCBI taxonomy): Eukaryota > Metazoa > Annelida > Clitellata > Crassiclitellata > Lumbricidae > Bimastos > Bimastos eiseni. Next base: position 19,413,193 of record OY365811.1, read on the forward strand.
CTCTCACAATATCTCTAAGCTCCAGTCCATCCTCAATGCTGCTGCCCGACTAACCGGTGGAATTCCAAAATTCGGTCACATCTCTTCCTTCATTTGCAAATCCCTACACTGGCTCCCAGCACCTCAACATATTCGTTTCAAGACCTTCGCGCTGATGCGCAGCTGTCTCCTTGACTCTACCCTTTGGCCCTCTGCACTAGGGTCTCCTCTATTCCGCACCGGGTTTCCCTTCATTCCTCTTCCCGTGGACTTCCGTTGATTCCCCACATGCGCTCTGCCACAGCCCAATCCAGGAGCCTACGTGGGTCACACCAGCTGGAACAGCCTCCCCTTTCTCTTCAGGAAGAGCTGGTCTCTCTTACCCCTATCCACCTTCTGCAAGCGCCTTAAGACTTTCCTGTTCTCGGTCTAGCTTTGTGTTGAGCCGTGAGCGCCTCTGATTATGAGTAGCGCTATACAAGTTTTCAATTACAATTATATGCTTACTGGTTGGATGGGCACAAGGCTGTTTACTTTGACAGCTTTGGGTTGGCCCCACCTAATGAACTCGCTCGATATTTAGGTTGCTCCATTAAAACACAAACGTTCCAGTTACAGGGTCCCAGCGATGTCATATGTGGACACCTCTGTTTACTCGTACTCAAATAGCTCGCTGGTGGACGTAAATTTGGACATATTCTTGAACTAATAGATTGAACTGCATAAGAACGATGCCGGTCGATAAGTTTAGTAGAAGTTTTACGGGTGCGACAGTGGGAGGAGCAGTTTCATCACTCTTAGAAATTATACAATCGATCAGATTAATACCAACGATGATCGCGTAATCGAGAGGGATACGACGTTAGATGCAGCTGTTAGGTTGTATACAGATTAAAAGACTGCTGCTGCCAGGCTATACGCCGACCAGAATGACACGACATTGAATACAACCATCAGACAGTATTTAGATGAAAAGGCTGATCTCCTTCAGAGCACTCTTGTACTTAAAGTCAGTGACTCGATGACAGGTGATTTGATTATGGGTGGTTAAGAGATTTGATTAAGAGAGTGACTGGGCTCCCCACAGATGCAGCAACATCTGAAAGAAGTGACACTGCCAGCGTCGTACAAGTGACAAAGGTGGTCGGCGACACCTTGACAAACTTTAATAAAATTCCTAAAGAACCAGAGTGTGTGACAAACAAGCACTAGGTAGACAGCCAGGACGCTGATGTCATGCAATATGCGGATGAAAAGGTTAATGTTCTTAGAAGCGCTCATGTGCTCAAAGCTGGTGATACCAGTTATGTAGCACTCAAGTCCAGCGAAGGACTTGAGTTAGACTTGAGACCGTTTTTCAGAGGTCTCGGACTCGGAATGACATGACTCGGACTTGGACTAGGACTCGAAGCTCTTGACTCGAATTTTGACTTTGTCTCACTGCAGAAATTACAAGTGCTCACTGCATACTTACTTAAAATGGCTACCATTCTAACCTAAATTGTATTTAGAGCTCAGTGTTCTTGGCCAACTTTCAGTTGGTGTGTTCGTTGTGCAGCGTGTTTCTGGTGCAGTGTGTTCGTGGTGCACCCACTGCCCAACGCTGCGTTAGAGAGTCGGGTATAGGTGGTGTGTGGAGCCATAACAGCTGTAGGGCCAGCCGCCTGGGACTGGGAGAGGTCATTGCTCTGACCTGTGTTCGGCAGCAGTCGGGGCTGTTTTTAATTATTATAGCTGTGACCGTTGTTCCTTCGCCTCCCTTGCGCCCCCAAATAATCATTGCCGTGTGTCTTCCGTGTTCGGTTGTAGGTGGGGTATAATTGGGGTGTCATAAACAGAGATAAGGGATAATGGGACCCTGTATTTCTGTGCACGCACTCCACAACAAAGACTTTGCTGTTGTGCTCATTAAACGTAATTTGGATAAATTAAAGTTACTCTGATAAATTGTACTATTATGTTTTTGACACTCTACATTAATTCCTTGTTCTATAACATATATTGAACCATCAATTTCCAACAAGACCTTTTATGGTGTGGTTTCGTGTACTTGGACTGGGACTTGGACTCAGACATTTGGGACTCGGACTCGGACTCTGGCAACTCTGGACTCGACTCGGACTCGGCGTAGGTGGACTCGGACTCGGCTTAGGTGGACTCGACTACATCACTGGGTGATACCAAGACAAGTAATTTGATCATGGGTGGTAAGAGAGTGACTGGACTTGGACTCAGACATTTGGGACTCGGACTCGGACTCTGGCAACTCTGGACTCGACTCGGACTCGGCGTAGGTGGACTCGGACTCGACTACATCACTGGGTGATACCAAGACAAGTAATTTGATCATGGGTGGTAAGAGAGTGACTGGACTCCCAACAAGAACCTCTACTTCTAACAACAATGCAGCCAGTATCGCACAAGTTCAGAAGATGATCAGCAACTCTATGGTAAGACTACACAAAGTTCCATCTGGTTCGTTAAACGTGACCAATAAGCTTTAAGTGGATAACCAGAACGCTGTTGTCAAGAGGTATGTAAACACCAGAGAAGCTGTCAAGAGGCAGTATGCGGTTGATATGGATGCGATAGTCATGCGTTATATAGGCAATATGAAAATACTCAACTATACTGGACATATTCCACCATTGCCACATACAGATAACCATACGGGTTTTGTTGCTACCACTAGTTCTGCATTCAGCGAATACTCTGCAGTTTGTGCTTTTAACTTCATTGGCCCTAATCCCTCTAAAGGCAGGGGTCTCATGATTCTTTCTTTGTCAGGTGTCTGAATGCCCGATAATGGTGATCATCAACCTTGGTTGCAGATTGAATGTCCGACGCCTGTACGCATATGGAAAGTCTATTTGGCTATGTTGGACGTTACCCCTTCATTGAAGATAAGTGGAGCCGTTCGCAAAGATGAGCTTGTGTTTACAGACCTGCATACCCTAAACGCAGGGCCGACGGAAGGATACAATGAGACTCTAGAACTTCGGGTGGACTCAGTCGATGAATATAAAGTGTACAGGTTTACGTTTACTCCCAGAAATAATACGGCAGTCATAATTAAAAACATACAGATATTCACATATTTTAAAGATGAAGATTAAATAGTATATAAACAAAGAAACTCTTCTGCCGGCATGATGGTTGACTCACACCATAAGATTCAAGCTTATCTCAGACAAAACAGGGAAACGAATATGCATAAATACGCCCTAGATGATTTGGTGGGACTCACCAGCTGGGGATACGATATCCCACAACCCACCATAGATATGTTGGCTACAGTTCCTCAGGAGCATATCGATTTTATGCCAAAGGACTGCTTTACTTGTGACATTTATACATCTGGTGGATCACTGACCTCGAATGCGCGGCAGAATGTTTCACTAACAGCAGCTACATATCCCTGTATTATAGGCTGTACAACTTTAGAGAACGATATGATATCTATAGATTGTGGATTCTGGAAGTTAACTCTTCTCGGCGAGAATTCGGGTGAGGCATCAATTCGTATCTTGGATTGGACAGTTGATGTTTCTAATTCACAATTTGATGCAACACAGGTGATATTCATTCCAAGCCAAACAGGTTTTCCTATTAAGGTTAAGAAAAGAGGAGCTGTAAACACTCAGGATGTTGTATTAACCATAACATTACTGTTAGAGGAACTATAATGTCTTTATATCCAAATCTAGCAGCCTCAACAGTCTCAGATGAAGTGTCACTGCCAACAGAGCCCTCCACTGAGACGATGCCACAAGCTTTTCGTCTGCAGAAGATTTGGGAGCTGGAGACGTTCCTGAGGTCAGAGATTGAGGGTCACAGCCGTTTGCACAAAAAATATAAAAGAGCTGCTACTTTCGTTAACGGCACGTCAGCAACTTTTGCACTCCTTGGCGTTGGAACAGGTGCTGGGGGTATCACATTGTTGGTCACAGGGGTCGGAATAATGCCAGGAATAGCCCTCGAGGTCATTGCGGGGATGGTGAGTCTGCTCGATATTGCGTGTGTTGCCATTAGTCAAAGATGCTCGGCCAAGGCCAGAGAACACGAGGCTATACGCATTCTAGCCAGCAGTAAATTTAACACCATCCACAGTCATGTTTTGAAAGCCTTAGAGGATAATGAGATCAGTGAGGATGAATTCAAGCTAATTCTTGAGGAAGTAGAAAAGTATCGTGATTTGAAGGACCAGATTTGACTCAAATCAGTAGGCGAATCCATTAACGAAGAGTTAAAAAAGGATTTATTCAAACAGGGTCACGATGCAGCCCGAGAAGAATTTTTAAAGCAACTTTCAAAGTCAGTTTTGAATTAAACTGTAAATGCTGGTCTGAATCCACAAGAAAAAGACTCTCCGCTTTCCGCGCTCCTCTGACTCCGACAGCGCCACCACTCGAAAGGAATTAGAATATTTTAATATTTTTTAATTGGGTCCCACTTTTCCCGTTTCTTGAGACCAACCTCGTGCACAACGTATGAGCTCCGCATGTCTACCAAGAAAGATAGTGCGCTTCTATGGTAGTTTAGTCCCATATCCCCGTGATGGTCTCTGCGAGCTTCCATTGTGCCGCGGCACTAAGAACTTCCATAGCGCCATCATGGGGCCAAAGAACTTCCATATCACTATGTAATCATGGGGCAAAAGAACTTCCGTAACGCCACGTAATCATGGGGCCAAAGAACTTCCGTAGCGCCACGTAATCATGGCCCCAACCCCGCTATTTGCATCTCGATGGGTGTAGCAGCGTGCTGGTGTGTGGTGCCATTTTGTCCCCATACCATTTTGTCCGTACCATTCTGTCCAATACCATTAGTCCCCATACCATTTTGTCCGTACCACTTTGTCCAATACCATTTTGTCCGTACCTTTCTGTCAGCTACCATTTTGTCCGGTCACCCAGCGAGAGCATTACAAATTTATTCACATTCCAGAAAAAACAATAAATGATAAAATAAAATAAAAAATAAATAATAGAATAAACTAATGAAAAAGTCTTACTGATTTGAGTTTCTGTTATACTCCAAGTAATCAGTAGAAGCGGAGACACTGGTAGAGAGCAGTGTGATGAATGTACCACCTGGCTGAGACACCATTACATTTGCTCCACCATCAGTACACCTATTTACTGTCATTGAACCAATCTAAAAAGATAAAACCACTCTACCATAGTACAAAACTTTAAACATTGATTATTCCTCATAAAAGTAGTCACCTTCATCACCATTTAACTCAATGTACATTGCACATTTGATTGGACACCAATAATGTACATTTGATTGAACACCAGTCAATCAATCAGAATTATAATAATATAGTGTTCTACTGTTCCTTCAAGATTCCGACTACAGGTGACTCAACCCAAGCTGAAAAACGTTGTTTTAAGAATTGAGAGGAGTTTGCACTTGGGAGAAAGCATATAACCAGAGGCAGCTTATTCAATGTTGTTGGGCCAACCAAAGAAAGGATCAGCACTGCACTGCAGTCATTTTCTATTATTTTAGTAAATACTGGAAGTACAGATGTTGGTATGTAATTGGAAAGTTCTTCCCCTCTGCCTTAATTGTGGATTGGTACTATTTTAGCTCTTTTTAATTAATCTGGAACCACACCCAAGATGAAAGAGCAATTGATGATTTTAGAGAGCGATTGGGCAATTAGTTCGATTAGGTTAAGTGCTATCTTTGGATCAGAACCATCAAGGCCAGTGCTTTGAGTAGGATTAATGCTATTTACACTGTTTTGCAGTATTTACGACCTCAGCAGGATAAGAGAAGTAGAGGGGTAGAGAGCTATCGCAGGTCCATTCCATAGATTTAACATGTGATTTAGAAGAGATAGAGAGGGATCTTATCTGCTAGATTTTTAGGAACACTGATAAAGTAGTCGTCAAAACGATTGGCTATATATTCGTTATTTTCTATCAATGTTCCATTATCATCCATTAAGTCAATTCTGGAACATCTATTGTCCGTTTTGATTATGGAACATATGATTACCCATTGTTGTTCACATCAGTACTGCATTTTTTTAAATTCAATTTCGTAGTAATATAGTTCCACTTTTTTCTTATTCCTAAATTTTATGAAAGTGTTTTTTTATACTCCGTAAGATCTGTGAGAAATTTGAAATACAGATTATTCTTTTTCTTACATGATTTCAAGAGAAATTTGGTCACCCAGGATTGATCTACCTTGGTGTTATTACCTCTCTTACTCTCTTCCTCTGAGAGATACATGCTTCATAACTATCTAGAGGTAAAACAGTTGCAGGCTACATTAACAGTTTCTTCATCACATGTTTTATATGTTTGCAACCAGTCAGTTTGAGTGAGCAATAGCTTAAACTGATTTATCTCTTACTCCCCCATTTTTCTTTTATAGACAGACTTTCCCTCAATTGAGGTCAGCAGTGAACTTTGCTAATATCGGAAGATGATCCGATATGTCTACCACTATTGTCGAAGAGTCTTTGATGTTATCCCATTAATTAGTAAAGATGATGTCTATGAGAAATAAAGTTTCAGTAGTAATCCTAGTTGGTTCAAATATATTGGGTAGAATCTAGGAGGTCAAGCAATAATTATTGTACAATGCACTCGCGAGTTAATGATTGTCAGCCTTTAACAAATCAATACCAAAAACCCAGTTAATATAATATCTCTATTGTTTTTGCTAATTTGGCATTAAAGATGTTTACATTAGAACCAGAAGGTTTGTAGATTACACCTATAACTAGACAGACATCTTAATTCTGAGGTACACTTATGCGTATGAGTAGTTTTTCACAAGAGGAATGGTGTGGGAATTTGTTAATGGATTTAATTACATAGAATTTAATATCGTTTTTAATTTCTAAAACCTACATCGCCATCCCTCCCAGTTGTCCCATACTCATGTATAAAGATATACTGGTAAAGATAAATTGGGATGCTAAAGGCTGATCCATCCACGTTTCCATTACTGCCTGTATATTTACCGGTAATTGTGCCAATAAAGAAAGAATCTGATCCATTATTGATCCCAAACCTCTGGCATTAATATGCATAATAGAAAAGTATTAATAAGTGAATTTCAGGTTATGCCAAGTTTACTTGGCACATTATAAGCTCATATTAGAATAACTATTATAAACGTTTTTTTCAGGGTCAATATCATAATTGTTCAGCAAAAATCTGTATTCTCTTCTGCATATCCTTTCATCTCGATTAGGTTACAATTAGCTTATAAATTATATAGAATTTTTATGTATCTAAATACCAACAACTCCAGTTCACTTTTATATAACTAGGAAATTGGAAAACAATGGTCATTATAGAAAGGAATTTTTCAAGACAGAAAAAGGAAAAGGCAATGTACTGCATGAAGTTTGTTTCTGTGAAACAGAAAAACTTAGCTAACTGGCGTTGCTTCGTTAGAGTGCAAGAATCATCATAATGAAGATGGATGTAAAGACAGTTGAAAAATCAAAGATCAAGAAATTGTTGGTTGAGAACTGCCTAGGGGTCGACCGGGGAGATATTCAGAGAACAATTGGCAAGGGGGCAATTGTCCTAGAATCCTTTCACTCTCCTAGTCTTTAACCCGCCTGGTTCCTCTTGACTTTCACCAGTCTTTTCAGAATTATCTGCCCTTCCAGAAATCTTCTTTACCAACAAAAGTCATCACCGGAGACCTTAACGTCCATCTGGAAAATCCAGCTGTTCTGGAATCTGATCGCTTCCTGGACTTCCTCTCTCAGTTTGGCCTCATCCAGCATGTAACTGAGCTACTCACATTCTTTTGATTGGCTCGAAGTCGTGGCATCTCTAACCTCAGCATAGAATATCCTTCCATGTCTGAGCACAGCCTGCTCCTTAGCAATATTCCCATCGTCTCACATGTCAGGGGCATTCAGATAGGGGAATTTGTTTGAGTCTTAAGGGGGACTTTTTTTGAGTGTTAGAGGGGAAAATATCTTCAAGTCTTTAACAAACATTGTAAGTTATCGTAACAATGTAACTAATTATAAGGTAAGGCCATATTTTAATAAATATATTATAAATTAATTTTATATCACAATTTCAGGCTATGAAACAAGTTAGAAGTCTAGTACTACTAAAATAACTGGCAACTGGCTGCATATCCTCTTTAAGTTATTTAATTTATGGCTTTTGGTTCCTATTGCCATCTGCTCTTGCAAAGATTGCTAACTTCGATTCTAAAAAAATTATTGCATGCTTCAAAAATTAGTGTATAACACTTGCCCCCCCCCTCCGGACATTTCCCACCAGACATTTCCCACCGGACATTTCCCACCTTGAAGAATTGCCCCATGGAAAGGTTAAATGCAAGAATTTTTGTCAATCAAACAAATTCATTATTTCAAAAAATTTTGAAATTCACAATTGGTCAGTAAGATCAGCTGATAACTTCATATCTATATGTTTCCGCACTAACACCCGTGGTTTTTCTATAGAAAATTTTGGTTCTTCTATTTGGAACTCCCTGCCAACTACATGGTTGCTGAAAAATATTAGTGTTCTGATAGTATTCAAAGTCAATTTACAAAGGTTTGTGATTTCTCAGGCCATCTCTTTCAAAGAAAAAAACGAAGGAAAACATAAGGGGTAACTGTTATAGATAATGGAGTGAAATATGATAGAATTATTGAAAAGAAAAGTGGGAAAGAAATAAAATTTCTCATTCAAGAACAGCATAACCACCAATTTATCTGCTGCATACCATGAGCAACATAGTTAATTAGTTAAGTTTAGTGTAAAGTTTTTCATTATGCATATAAACATGTTTATTAGTTAATCTTTGCTCCTGTCTATCATGCCTCTTACTTAACTCAGTCTTAAGATTATGGGTGTGCCTTAATAGTGGAGCTTCGTTGGTCCCTTTAGGTTCACCGTATTAGTGCAATTTTTTTTAAATCCATGTTCTACTATACATTGCTTGATGGATGCAATAAAACATTATGTTATGCTATTATAGTATTCACAATAATTTAGTTTAATTTCAAGCTGACAAACTGTGGCATGATTACAAGTACAAAGTAGGCCAAAGTATGAACGGATGATTACAATCATGTTATTTATTGCACTTCTATCAAATTTGGCAAAATATATTTGCCATCAATCCAATGCGTAACCTTCATATGGCATCTGTTATATAGGCCATTCGGGGAGCTTATGGTCAAAGCGGGAGGGGAGAAATTATCCTAGTTCGGGGGGCAATTGTCCATGGGAGCTGCAATTATCCGAGGGCAAATTTCCAACATTGACTAGTTATAGGAATAATTAATCCTGTGAAATCATAATTTACCATGCTCATTAAATAACAATAATCATATGACCAATTAATAATTTATTAGTACTACATTACAGAAAAGGTCTACGATATAGAGTTAGTGAAAAAGGGATTGCCTTCCTGACTCTTGGGATTGCTGTGGTCCAGGGGGATTTGCCTCCATCACTCAGAGGGGGATTGACATCCCTGCTGTGGATAAAGAAATTTACACCAGGAGGCTTTTTGCACCAGATAACTCAATAGCCCTCTCTGTGCTGACATATGTGACCATCTGACCAAAACCAGTCTTCGGTATTTTTACAATTTGAGTGTCATATGCCATTTTAAAGGGTAAAGTCTCTCCTTTAAAATGACACTAACCTTATGGCTCTACGATGTTCCTGTCCAAAGTTATGAGTAAAATATATGGCTCAGCTGTTCGATCATTATGCCGAAAAAAATGCATTTGAAGTTTGGTATAATTTTAAAATGGAAAATTCCTAACCAACATTGTTCAGAATTGAGTGAAATTTGAAAAAAACAAACTAACTTCTGTTTGTTCTCTAATGCACATTAGGCTAGACGAATGTCTGGGCTTTCTACTCGTACCCAGTTTGCTATCCTAGCCTCTACCTGAGCTTGGCTATTAATGGCGAGAAAATCGCAAATTAATTATAAGAAGTCATTAATTTATTAAAACAATGGCTACTACAAAGTTATTTAAAAGCAATTAAAATTTAAAATTTTTCACCAATTTTAGTATTTATGTGCTTAAAACATATTTATACATCAATTTCTGTCAAAGACAAGATATTGAACAAATTTACCTTTTATCTCATTTTTGCAATTATTTCCCTAACTTGTTTGCGACATACGACTGGTTTTGTCAGATGGGTCATATATGTCCCTTGGCTGAGTACTCAACGGAAGAATTTTTGCCCTCTTCGATTCGATGGCTCTTGTTGACATTTGCCTCCCAACACAGACCATTTGTTTCCTGGTTCGACTCACGCTGTCACACGATACTGTCACACATGCGATTTGGCAGACCATGTTGACAGGACTCTCAACCCATTGGCAGATGTACCATTATTTTTGCTCCAAGGAAACATCATAATAGGAGGAGCCAATAGTTCACAAAGGAAATAACCCCTGCTGACCATGGTCCACACTCATTGATGTCAATCCTCATTCACTGCGGGCGACTATCTGGATTTCATGACCAAGGAGATTGCCTCAACTCATTCAAGGCTTCTTGCCTACTTTCTTCCTTTCTTCCCTCCTACAGTCTGAATGGAAGCCTCTCCCACCTGATGCTCTCAGACACCTCGTTCAGGACCCTTCATTGAAGTCATGTAAGATTGATAATAATCAAACAGTTTATAAAAGAATATCTACCATATTTACTGTTAATATGTAACTCCTCTCTGGCTAAGGGTTCCGTTTCAGTGCCACACAAAAGAGCAGTGGTGTTTCCATTGCTTAAATGTCAGAGTCTAGACCTAGCATCGCTATGCTTACTTGTAACTATTGTTGGACTGCTGTCCATCAAATGCAGAGTCAATTTGACCTGGGTGACTTATTTGCCCTTTGGCATCTAATTCACCATATAAATTGACCATTACTCACAATCATATATGTATATTATAGTCAAAACTCTGCTGATTCAGAAAATATCTTCTTCCTTGGTTCTCTGCCTTCAGGCAGGTTCATATGTCCAATGATGCCACTACTCTCTGTGTTGAGCCTCTTCTTTCATTTTTCTGTATCCACCTTTCTCCAACATCCGGTCTAAAAGCATTATTCTTGGTCTTCTACTCTTCTGCTTGTTCTTCTCCCTTCCATTCTCCCCTCTATGATGTTTTTAAGCAGTGAATTTCCTCTCATCTTCTCTGTCAGTCTCGAATTGTCTTTATCATTGATTGCTTTTCTTTTTACTCTTCTCAATATTTCTTCATTGGTCTTGTGCTCTGTCCAGCTGATTCTTTCCATTTTTCACCATATCCACATTTCAAATGCCTCTAATCTTTTCTGGTCTTCTTTTCTTATTGTCCATGTTTCCGCCCCATACAGGACCACACTCCACACCAGAGTTTTGACCATTCACTTTTTAGGCTTCTACTTAGTTTACCCCTCAATAGTTCTTTCCTCTTGTAGAATGCTTCCTTTCCCAAGGCTATTCTTTTCATTATTTCCACGTGGTACTTTGCATCTTGTGTGATCAGACCTCCCAGATAGCAGAATCTCTCTACTTGCTGTATCTCTTCTCCATTTATCTATTCTGACATATGAACCTGCCTGAAGGCAGAGAACCAAGGAAGAAGATATTTTCTAACTGTTATTTTCTCTACTTTGCTTATTTTCATAACCTTTGTCTTCTTTGTATTTATTTTCATTCCATACTCTGTTGCTATCATGTTTCACTGGTCCATTATTCTCTGCAGTCCAGTCTGACTAGTCGCCATCATCGCTTGATCATCCGTGAATCTTGTTGCCTTTATCAGTCTTCCTCCAACCTTTACTCCCTCCTCCACCTCCTCCACCAACAACACAACAACATGCAAGGAACATCGAACCATAAGAGCTCACCCAAGCATCCAAGATACTGATAAGAAAAGTTGCAAGGAGACTGCAAAACAAAGCGGAAACAGACATATGCCTAGGAGAGGACCAATTCGGATTCAGGAAAGAAAGAGGAACACGGGATGCAATTGCAGCTGTAAGAGTGTTAACAGATAGAAGCCTACAACATGGACAGGACATATATGCTTTGTCGACTATGAAAAGGCATTTGATAGGGTGGACTGGAAATGACTAATGAACGCACTTAGAAGAATGGGAGTGGATTGGAAGGAAAGAAAGCTCATTGGAAACCTATATAAAGGACAAAGAGTAAAAGTAAGAACAGACGGAGAATACTCTGAACCGGGAAAAATAAGAAGAGGAGTGAGGCAAGGATGACCGCTCTCTCCAATACTATTCAACAAATATATCGAGGAAATGCAGTGAACCTTATCCAGATGGGACAAAGTTTCATGAGGAAACCAGATACTATTGCCCAGAGTGCAATATCAGGCTTTGTGTCGCACCTTGATTTCATCTGAACTTATAAAGAACAATGATTATTTTAAAATTCTGGTTTCAAAATTACTAACCTGTCCAGCCAACACCCAAGTATCAGTCAGTATGAATTTTCCTGCCCAAGAATTGCGCTCTCCAACTACTGAGACAGACATATCTGAAATCCATTTGTAACATCTAACCACTCGATCTGTATAACCAATCACCATTTCATTCTGCCCATCACCGTCTGTCCAGACAGAAAAACACATAACCATACATATTATTGCTACCATCCAACAAACAAACAAATCTGGTCAAATATGTAAAATGAAGATGATCATGGAACAACAGGGAAAGAAAATCCTGAAAGGACTAAGATCCAGCCTTCCAAGGTCACCCTTCATTACATGATATACAGTGGCCGGTTAGTTCAATTACACATTGGATAACTGAACAGTGCACACACATTAGTCAATTATCTGTGTTGTCAAGTGATCTTACAATCTTTGTTTAAAGAGACAAATGTAAGTCGAATACGTGCACAAAAACACATAATATATGTATGTGCTTTTTCATATGACGTGTGTGTGTGTGTTTATGATTGAATTGCTCTATTTATATAAACATTTATTTAGTTAACCGTTCCACGACTTTTTATTATTTGATGCTGGTTTGAATGATACCACCGGTCATCTAATATAGAGACAGTTATACAGTTCCAGTTCGACTGATTGACAGTTCAGCGTGTGTGATATTGAATTAGGACGAATTTTCAGCACAAGAGAAGTTGGAATAAAGTTTAAAGCACACAGCCTTGCTGTCAGAGGATGAGAAAACGAGAATATAGATAGTGAGGCAGGAGACTTTGAATACAAGATCATTGTTTTTGTAGGCATTCTTAATCAAAAGGTGCACATTCTTGGTCTGAATTCTCATGCTCACACAGATCGCTTGGGTTGCCATTGCCCTTCAGGAGTTCTACGTAAGTAAAGTGAGGCAAGTGGCATTTATTTGCATTTGAAAAGTGCACATGAATTACAAGCAGCTCAATGCTGTCAAGCTGCTCAAACCCAGTTGGGGCATACACTCAAAACCAGGTCATCTACAAACTATCTTCTTGATTTTCAAGACACTTATGATGAGTTTATTTAGGGTGGCCCACAACTTAATATTGTCAAATTCTGCATTGAGTCCAATGGTTGCAGTTCAGGATTCAGTAGACTTAAAATTCTCCATATTTACACAGGTGGTTGCCGTTACATAAAGCGTAGGGAGCTGCAATGAATATGAAAAACAGAACTGACATTCTAGAAGTTTGGTTATTTTTTGTAAGTATAATATAAGAGTACACATAGTCCTTCTAGTAAGGTGAAAAGCAAACTGATCAGACAATGCATGTTGAGGAATAGGCAGAAGGCGGGAAGTGGTATGCAACATTTTTTTAAAACTATTCTAGAGATGATCAAGTTGTCTTTCTCCAACTGGTTGTTGTCGAGCTACATATGAGGGGAGGCATACTGGAGTCTTCTTGGGGCATAGAACCTTACTAGAACCTATCTTGACTTTCATTATAAAAAAACATGTTGATGTGATGACACATTGACTTCAAAGATTCCCGCCAGAGAGTCAACAGAGTATGATCACAATCGCCATAATCAAGAAGCTTGGAATGAATGATGACATCACTTGGATCTTGGCACCCAATTAAAAAATAATAATAATATTTTTTTAAATTTCAAACTGACAAACCGCAGTATGATTACAAGTACAGTATGAACTAAGGGTCTGAGGGTATACCAGTACCCGCAGGTAACCTGTACCCAACCCGTACCCGCGGGACGGGTAGGGTTAGGGTATGTATTTTACGGGTCGGGTCAGGCACAAGTAGACTAATCACAGGACGTGTATACTCAGTTTGACCCGTGTCAACGTCAAGTTTTATGGCTACAATGTCACCATTAAATATTTAGGTGAATCTTGCATCATTAAAGACTTAATTACTATTGTAGACAAATTGGCACATTTTAAATCCAAGTACTATATACGACCATGTAATGCCTCCCATCCTCTTTGTATGTGTGATAATCGATGTTTTTCTCATTCCTCATCTTCCTCCTCCCTTTCCTGCTCCTCCTCCTGATGATTCTTCTCTACCTTTTCTCCTCGTTCACTTCTTCCTCCTCTTGCTCCTAATTTATGCTCCAGCTCCTCTCCTGCTCCAATTACAGTTCTTTCTTTTCCTCTTATTCTTCCTCTTTTTTCTCCTTCATTTTGTCCTCATCTTAATCCTACTCATCATCTTCATCCTTCAGCTTTCCCTTCTGCTTCTGCCATCTCTTCTTCCCCTCCTTCTTCTTTTCCTACTCATCATCCTTCTTTTCTTCCTCTCCTTCTTAAGCTCCGTACTCCTCTTCTACCTCTTCTTCATCCTCCTCCTCTTTCTCCTTCTCTTCCTACTCCTCTTTTTCCACCTCCTGCCTCTGATCTTCTCTTCTTCCTCCTGCAACTCCTTCTACTTCTACCTCTTCTGCTGCCTCTCCCTTCCTTCCTCTCCTGCACTTAGCTCTCCTCCAGCGTTCGTCGTCCTTCTCTTCCTCTTTTCCGTTTCCTTTCTCCTCCTCTACTTCCTCCTTCTTTTCCTGCTCCCGCTGCCATCGCTATCCACGGCTGCTATCACTGATGCTTTTGTTTTTGCTGCTGCTACTACTACGACATCAGCATAATGCTTAGTAGGCCTACGTTGTGATCCCATTAGCCTGGTAGGCAACTATGAGAGGTCATGTTAATCACGTCACGGGTACGGGTATACCCGTGGGTACAGATCTTGTAGCAATTTTGAGTACGGATCGGGTACGGCTACGGATAATGGTTCTGTGTTACGGGTACGGGTCAGGTAGCAAAAATGCGCCCCCCGCAGATCTCAGGTATGAACAAATGATGATAAGTTATTACAGGAGTCAAATTTAACTGTTGGCAGCCATGCAAGGCTCCATTATGTTATACATCTCATTTTAACAAAGGCCGCTGCCAAGCGAAAGAAGGACTAGTCATCCTTATGGGGATACAGGATTATAGGAATCGAACTCGGTTCCTCAGCTCTTAGCTCCAGCGTGTTCTCCATTACTCTACGATTCTTGCAAGTCACTACTTCTGGCCCAGATGGTTGGCAGATCATTAGCACCTCTGATTAGACTGTTGAAGTGGTGTCATATAAATTTAGAGTTACAATTACAGTGCTTTCATCTATCACTATGTAGGATTGTAGGTAGGCAAGTTAGGTGTTTAAGCAAAATATTTACCACACAATAAGCTTTTAACCTTTTCGCTGCTATGGTAACAGAGATAAACAGACCATTCATGTGTCGAAAGAATTAACACATTTTGCAATTGCTATTTATGCACTAGATTCTTTCCTGCAATGACTGGAATTTGCAATAATATAAGTAAGGTTAATCAAGAAAATTGCTATTGTTGGTAATTATTTTACTAGATCTAGAATACTTAGTATCGAACTCGGTTCCTTAGCTCTGCTCTTATGGGTAGGCCCTACATGGAACTGAATGGCTAACAGTAGCCTACAAACATCAAGGTCCTCATCAAAAAACAGTTAGAAAATTTCAACAGCCTCAAAGTTTGTACTGTCAAAAGCAGTCTATATTGTGCAGTAAATGTTGGTACTGATGGTGTGTTACCAGTGTTCCCTCTAAGCTGTGCACATGTGTGCGCGCACACGGGTCGTGGACCCAGTGCAAGCAATAATTTTGTGTGCGCACACGAATTTTTCCCAAGAAAAAACAATATTAAGGTGAACTCTAAATTATTAGTTAGCTGGACAGAATAGAAAATAGCAAATAAATTGAAAGCTAATTATAATGACGTAGAATTAACTGCTCTAAAACACATTTTAGCCTATTATTTAGCGCGCATACACACCCGGGATGCTATTGGTTCATGGTTATGTGTTCTATTTGTAGCTCTTGTCCGTATGTTGCATATTAGCTCAGCTAATGCAACCACGCGCCAACAATAAACTTTCTGCTAAAATATTGATGTCATCTGCTGCTCTTTGGTTAGTCAGTTTGCACTCGCTTCCTTTGCAATAATTGAGAAAGGCTATTTCACAGTAGTAATAAAAGATTTTAAATCGACCGTCTAATAATGTCTCTATCTAGAGTTCTGAAACGGAAAAAGTTTGGCATCTTTCAACGACGAATGGCTTAATGAAATAGTAGAAACAGCTACAAAGACTGCAAGGGAGAGAGATTTACCCAAAAATGAAGTTCAAGATTAGTCAACTTTTGATTGTGAAGCCATTGCTTCTTTGGTTTCGCTCTTACCTTACTGATCGTACCCAAATGATCATCCTAGGTGACTCCCACAGTTCTTGGGTACCTGTTCAATTTCGCGTACTTCAAGGATCCGTACTGGGTCTCCACTTCTATATATCATGTTTACAGCTGATATTCCTCTCCTTTTTGAGAAGCATTCAACGTCAGGTCAGCTCTACGCTGATGATGTTCAGGCCTTCGTGCATGGCTCCACTTCCAACCAACTTGCTCTTTGTCAATCTATTGAATCATTCTCTGCTGATCTCAACTGTTGGATGTCCTCAAACCGTCTCTCACTCAATTCTTCCAAGACTCAATTGATCTGGTTGGGCACCCACCAGCAGCTGTTTAAACTTGATTGCGCTTAACCTGCCAAGTGGTTCCCTCCGTTTAGTTTCTCTACAAATGTCCGCAATCTGGGCGTCGCTCTGGACAGTAATCTATCCTTCTCTGCACGCATCTCTAATCTCTCTCGGTTCAGCTTCTATCTTTTGCGGCAACTATGCGCTATCCGACGATCTGTGTCTTCGACCCTTTTTTCAACTATGGTTCATGCCTTCATCTGCTCCTGCATTGATTATTGTAACTCATTACTCATCGGCCTACCAAAACTCCGCCTCACTCCGCTCCAGTCTGTACTCAGTGCAGCTGCTCGTTTGATCGCCTGTCTTCCACGCTTCTTACATATTTCTACTTTCATGACTTAACATCTTCGCTGGCTTCCCTCGACTGATAGGATTCATTTCAAAATTCTCTTTCTTACATTCAAAGCATTGTTGGGTCAAGCTCCACTCTATCTATGTGATCTTATCAGGAAACCTATCTCAGATACCGTCACGATCTTCTAGTACCGCAGTCTAGAGCTGCCACAGCTCAGCATCGTGCCTATGCCTCTGTTGGCCCTTCGCTACGGAACAGCCTTCCTGCTGTGACTTGTGCTGCAATCTTATCTAGTAGCACAACCTTTTCTGCTCATTCTCTTAAGAATTTGCTTTTCTCTAGGGGTTATTCGCACTGGGAGCGCCTCTGAATAGGTTGTACTGTGAGAGGCGCTTTATAAGTACGTAAATAGAATAGAATAGAATTGCACAGTGTGGGCTAAGTTTAATTTTGATGTTGAACAAATTAAGAGTCTCCTCAAAATACTAGGATCTTCTGGAAAAAGATGACATTGGTGATATTACTCAACAGTACAACCACTATAAGTTTGTTGTAGCTGACAGGATTAAAAGTACATCGATCTCTAATTATCCAGATTATGGTTGCATTCACTTCAGAATGAATAGTTTCAAGATCTTTTAAAGATGATGGATATTGGAGGAACATTTTTTAGCTTCAAGCGTTGACTGTGAACGGCATTTTAGTTTAATGAATAGTCTTAAAATCAAACTACGTAACCGTTTAGAAGAATTTCATCTAGAAATGCTCAATTTTCCAGAAGATCCTTGTATAAGGAATTAAAAGTTACATTCTGGATGGCAGAGTAGTAAGCCTAGACAAAGTATATTCTGAGTGGGCAAATTCCTAAGATCGTAGAGAAAAACAATGAAAGCATGAACTTGTAATTTACATGGGCCTCTCATCTGCAGCTGTATTAGAACACTTCACATCACCATTAATAAAGAATACAAAACTCTTAGAGGTTTATGAAAGTGATTATGTGCAAATAATGTTGAGAAAAATTTAGCAATATATTACATAATAAGTTTGCAAATAATAAATTGTTTTAAAATTTACTTATGAAATAACGAGTCGCAATTTCTTTTTTATGAAACTACGTAATTTATCGTTTTGCAAGGGGCTTTACTTATGATATCAGAACTTATCGCACTTTTTCGCACTGGGAGCGCCTCTGAATAGGTTGTACTGTGAGAGGCTCTTTATAAATATGTAAATAGAATAGAATAGAATAGATTTGCACAGTGTGGGCTAAGTTTAATTTTGATGTTGAACAATAGACTTGGGTATGAATTTGATTTTAAGTATCCATCGCATTTTCAGCTCAGATCTGCGCACAAAAGTGTGAACCATTTCTAAAATGTTGTACACACAAAATTTCTTGCGCACACGACCTCCAGAAAATTAGAGGGAACACTGTGTGTGACCTAGAGCTGTACTGATAAATCGGCCGGCTGATTAATCGGGCAGAGTATAAAGATATCAGTGATATCGGATATCGGTAAGATAATCGGCGCTGATATTAAAAATCATTATTTTCCTTTTATAATATTATTTTCAGTCTTTAAGAGCAAAATGACGACAGCAACATCATTGGGTCTGTGAAGGAGAGCATTCCATTCCCTTCCCATAGCGTGAAGAACTCGGGCTTTTACTTCAGACCACCCACTAAGCATTGTGCCAGACTGCTAGTACCATGGGAAAGTATCTACAGCTGTTGTGCAGAGTGAGTCATAGTGCCTGCTTAATTACCCTGGGCACAATCATGTAATTTTTGGGCAAAATTGGCAGATCGTAAAAGTCACGTGTTGGGGAGGAAATGGCATCATTGGCATGTTAGAAGAAGGCGTCAAGTTACATAGATATATCTTTTCTCTCGTACATCATGCAAGGTCGGCAGCGGGCGGTGTGCTTAATCTGTATGGCCGCCTAGGATTAGTCCCAAACTACATGTATACATCTCCTATGGAGCAAGTGTTTTGCTTGTATCACAACAATAGACAGTAGCTGTAGGTCAATCTTTTAGAACCAGACATCTTGGGAAACACAATGAAATAATCGGTAAAATAATCAGCTAAATAATCGGCTAAATAATCGGGTATCGGCAAACGAATAATTGGCAATAATCGGTATCGGCATAATCGGTAAAAAGCAATATCGGTAAAGCTCTTGTACGACCTGATGATGGTTGCCGTTGACCTATGTCTGAGGAAGTGATTTGCGTACTGAGTTCGTATGCGAATCATCGGAATCAACACAAGTTTCATCCCAATATCGCTAGTTGACTCATTGCCCGATATATCATCACTAATATTGTTGTCTAATTCACTATAATCTCTCTCTTCTTGCTGGATCTAGCATACGAAGCACGTGTTCTCTAGTATACTTCTTTGCAGTAATGTAAAACAGTGATTCTCAACCTGTGGGTCGCGACCCGCAAGTGGGTCGCAAAGGATATCCAAGTGGGTCGCCAACTTTTCTTCGAAATCGTATTTTTCCATTTAAAAATATTGTCACATGAATGTAATGCGCTATATTTTCTATAAATCAAGGCCTTGTCAGTGTTGCTATGATTGCTGTTCAGCTATGATTACAATCAAGACTAAATAATTATAGAAATAGGCTCTGTAAATAATGACTTACGATTGTGTCTAACCAACATCAGCAACCAACATCAGCCCACGTATTGACTTAGGCCTACTTCTGACCAGAATGCAAGCCCCGCCATCTCATTAACAGTTTTTATGTCTCAATGTGAGTCAAAGGTTTTTTAAATATTATTTTTTTCTGACATTATGTAATTTTATTATGATTTATTTACAGTTTTGTTATACGCTATCATGGTTAGTCGTAGAATGCATTGATGCGTGACTCACTGATTTAACAAAGATCATAATGTGCTCTTGGTGCCCAGATGAATATTCCCAACTGTACATGACATGCCGTCCATCTGAGGCACTGGAGTGCGTGTCAAAAATCTTGGCAAATGTGGAGCAATTGCAAATTTGGATGTCTTCCAATCATCTAAGATTGAACCCGGATAAAGCTGAATTTATGTGGCTAGGCGATAGACAAGCGAGTTCAAGACCGTTTTTCAGAGGTCTCGGACTCGGAATGACATGACTCGGACTTGGACTAGGACTCGAAGCTCTTGACTCGAATTTTGACTTTGTCTCACTGCAGAAATTACAAGTGCTCACTGCATACTTACTTAAAATGGCTACCATTCTAACCTAAATTGTATTTAGAGCTCAGTGTTCTTGGCCAACTTTCAGTTGGTGTGTTCGTTGTGCAGCGTGTTTCTGGTGCAGTGTGTTCGTGGTGCACCCACTGCCCAACGCTGCGTTAGAGAGTCGGGTATAGGTGGTGTGTGGAGCCATAACAGCTGTAGGGCCATAACAGCTGTAGGGCCAGCCGCCTGGGACTGGGAGAGGTCATTGCTCTGACCTGTGTTCGGCAGCAGTCGGGGCTGTTTTTAATTATTATAGCTGTGACCGTTGTTCCTTCGCCTCCCTTGCGCCCCCAAATAATCATTGCCGTGTGTCTTCCGTGTTCGGTTGTGGGTGGGGTATAATTGGGGTGTCATAAACAGAGATAAGGGATAATGGGACCCTGTATTTCTGTGCACGCACTCCACAACAAAGACTTTGCTGTTGTGCTCATTAAACGTAATTTGGATAAATTAAAGTTACTCTTGATAAATTGTACTATTATGTTTTTGACACTCTACATTAATTCCTTGTTCTATAACATATATTGAACCATCAATTTCCAACAAGACCTTTTATGGTGTGGTTTCGTGTACTTGGACTGGGACTTGGACTCAGACATTTGGGACTCGGACTCGGACTCTGGCAACTCTGGACTCGACTCGGGCCCGGCGTAGGTGGATTCGACTACATCACTGCTGTATGAAGACCTGTCCTTTGGAGCAACATGTCAGTTCCCTGTGCAGGTCCTGTTTTTATCAACTGCGCCAGATTAGAGTCATTCGGTGAAATCTGTCAATTGACACCGCTATGACTCTTGTCCACTCCTTCGGGCTGACTCGCCTGGACTAGTGCAATGGTGTATGCCAAAGTTCCGGAATAGACAGCTTTAATCCGTTCTCAACTGCGCCCGCCCGAGTCGTTGCCAAGCTGCCAAAATACTGGTATATTTCAAGCTATATGCGTGACATACTGCAATGACTCGCGGTTGAGGATAGGATCACATTCAAGATCATCCTCATGGGACGGACATCGGTGGTCGGCAGGGCTCCAGAATACATTAGAGAGCTCTGTCTCCCCATATCCAGCCAGCCAGGTTGTCGATCCTTGCATGATGCGGCTCGTGAGGACTTGATGGTCCCGCGCTCCCATACATCGATGCGGACAAACCATGCCTTCTCATGCTTTGGACCATCATTCTGGAATGCTCTTCCTTTACAACTTCGCAACATTGCACTGCTTGCAGCAAACTTTTGTAACTTACTGAAATCGCATTTGTTTAGATCTGTTGGGTAGCTACGCTCAGCACATTCGAGAGGTTCTTATAAGGTGCTATGTAAATTGCCTAATACATACATATACACTGCCAGATTTTGAAGTGGTGGGTCTCGTTAGGATCTAGATGCTGCAAAGTGGGTCCCCATGTCAAAAAGGTTGAGAACCACTGATGTAAAAGACTTAAACTTATCTCAAAAACGGTGACAGTTTTAGCAAGAGAATGTCAAAAGTTACTGTGACAGAACGCGGGATAGACGCTTACTTAGCACCATCAATAACTCAAAAATAAGGCACAAAAAAGTAGCCAATTGTAGCCCAAACATATCAGAATATACCATACTGATTTTCATGTGCCTGGACTATGAATAATATCCAGTGCCTGCCGGTCCACACTAAACACAGAGAATCAGTGCGCTATATTCTGATATGCCTATATATATATATGATGAGTGCTGCCTCTCTTCACAACGGAACACAACATACAGATAATTGATGACGAGTGTCGCTCATCAATACAACTGCAAACATGTTAATAGCATAACATAGATGAGAAACCAGATGAGTAAATAATAACTATGAGGTGTACGGAAGCGATCATGTTTTGACTGGTGAACAAAATCCTCATCAAATTGTAAGTTTTGATGGAATACTGCTGGCCACATACTTTATCAGACTGCCACTTAACCCTTTACCATCCACACGGTAGTAACCGGCAGTGCCCTTGTATGAACCGTAGTAGGTAGGGCTTGTTAAATCACAGCCTAGATTCGTTTTGTGGTTGATGTTATTGTTGAATACTAAACAGCTTTGCATCCTAGGTATAATTTCAAGCCAAATGATGCCAGGGATCTCCTGGTAAACACCTCGATATAACAAAACTGGCATAAAAATCACGCAACATGCAGCTAAAAATGGGTATTTACATTTGGGAAAAATAGCGGCGCATTAATTACTGAATGACCAAATTCAGCGATTATTGGAAGAATAATCATCCACTGATGAAATACGTGATTATTCTGATGATGAACATTCGTCAAGCATAACATAAGAGTCGGATGGCGAGATAAATTATGTTGTTTATGAGTCCGACATTGATACGGACTGCGCCGATGATGACCTGCTTTATCTGTACCATAGGCTAGAGCCTATGGTACAAATACTAAAAAAATTGTATCTCCTTTAGTTTTCAACATATTTGAAAAATTCTTTTTGCATGCTGTTTGGGATTATTTGCTGCACGTTTATTGTGCTCAAACATTATAGGTTATCACTCAATATTTTGTTTTAGACTGTCTTGAACATGATAATATATATGTTTTTGGGGAAGGATGGTCTAGGGTAATTTTGGATACCCCAAAACATGCAGGCATAGATTAGGTAGGAGGAGATAAATTGCTAAAGAATGGTATTTGACTTATTGCTGTATGTGAAATAATAACATAGATATCACAAGTTTAATAAAACATATTTTTGGGCCGTTTCCCCAAAATTCTGTGGTCGGTTGTTGGCGAAAAAAAATTCTAGCAGTCGGTAAAGGGTTAATGCTACTGTGTGAAAAACCATGTCAAAGGCAATCCTTTGTTTTAAAAATGGATGCTTACCAATATCAGCAATGACCACTGCCTTATTGTTACCAGGTAGTCTTTGCTTATAGCCAGGTTTAAGAACAATTTCACCAGATCCTGTTTCACCAGCTTCAACTGAATCCTAAAATAAAAAATGCTTAACAATAACATGCCAAAACAATAATACACCCAATATAAACAATTTCACTACCCATGTCATCGGCCTTGTCAATTGATCTACTGCAGGGTAATTTTGACGAATATCTTCATCTATATGCAGAATTTGCTCAGTAACTTCGAACATGTTGGAGATTTATAGTGCTAGGTTTGCTTGCCGGACATATTCGTAGGCATTGCTAAGGATTTTTGCGTTTAATAGGCATTTTGTTTCCAAGTTGCCTAGGCCATGTGACTGAATCCGACCCATCCTTCTGATATACAGTTAAATGGCCGGATGACTTCCTAGAATCAATCATGATCCCGATAAAAAAAGACAAAAACAACAGGATATGAGGCCCACCGAACAATTAGTGCCATTACACATGCATCAAAAATCCTCATAAAGATACTAGCAAAGAGATTACAGGCAAAAACAGAAGCACTGAAAAGACTGGGAGAAGATCAACTCACGTTCAGTAAGGGAATGGGAACGAGGGATGCGATTGGGGCGCTAGGAGTACTAAGTACACAGAGTACACAGAGAGGAGCTGTCAGAATGATCAAGGTCTATATATGCTTTGTAGCCTATGAAAAGCATCTGTTAAGAGTGGACTGGAGAAGACTGCTATAGGCGCTGAGGAGGATGAAGATAGATTGTATATGTGACAAAAGGTCTAGCACTATAAGAATAGATTGAGAATTTTCAGAATAATAAAAGGTGAGAAGTCAGATGAGGATGTCCTTTTTTCCCACTACTATTCAACATCTTTATAGAAGAACTGATTAAAGAAACAACAAAGGACCTTGACGAGGGAATAAAAGTAGGAAGAAAATGGATAAAAACACTAATGTTTGCAGATGACCAGCAATGCAAGCAAGAATTCAGAGAGGCCTACAGATCATGATGGGTAGACTAAACACGGCATCAAACGACCATGGAATGAAAATAAACAGCAAAAAGAAGAGAAATTGAGCAGGTACAGGAATTCTGTTACCTGGGAAGCATGATCGGAGAAGATGCCAGATGTAATAGAGAAATAAGAAGAAGAATAGCAATAGGCAAAGAAGCATTCTCAAAGAAGAAAAAACTATTGAGAGGGAAAATAAACAAAGAACTAAAAAAACACTAATAAAGACACTGGTGTGGTGTGTAGTGTTGTATGGCTCAGAGACATGGACAATGAGGAAGGAAGATACAAAAAGATTGGAAGACTTCGAGATATATTGTCGCTGGTCTTCCCTGTGCCTCAGTGGTGCGTTTAGATCACGTTCTTCGCTCTGCGGCCAGGCTTATTGGACATATACCTAAATTTTCACCGGTTTCAGCTTATATGCGCAATGTCCTTCACTGGCTACCAGTTCTACAGCGCATTACTTTCCGCAATGCGACACTAGTTTGACGGTGTCTCTCTGGTTGTGCGCCATCCTACTTGACTGAACTGTGTCGTCCAGTGTCTGAACTCCTTTCGCCTAGAGCTCTGCGCTCTTCTGCTAAAGGCGAGCTTCTGGTGTCCAGAGCTCGCTCTTCACTAATGTTGCGTCGAGCTTTTTCAGTGGTTGGTCCATCCCCCTAGAATGGGCTCCCGGTTGCCCTCCGTCTTCCACCTTACAATGATCTACCTACCATACCATTTGTAAGCTGCTAAAGTCATTTCTTTTTGGACGTGGCTGGGCTGGAAGCACCTCTGAGTAGTTTCCCTTCAAGAGGCGCTATATAAATTATCGAAATGAATGAATGAATGAATATAGATATGGAGGAGAATGGAGAGAATTAGTTGGACAGAGCATGTCACAAACGAAGAGGTCCTGGGAATAATAGGAGAAGAAAGAACCCTACTACGCACGATAACACAAAGACAATGGAGATGGATAGGGCACGTGTTAAGAGGAAACTCCATAATGAAAACGATCATAGAAGGGAAGATGGAAGGAAAACGTGGAAGAGGAAGACCAAGACAAATGATGCTGGACTGGATGATGCCAGATGACTACCAGAGCCTTAAAGATGATGCACATGACTTAAAGATGATGCACAGAGGAGAGAGGAATGGCAACGTTGAACATTTGAACCAGCCTGAAAAAGCAGAGAACAAGAAGAAGAAGATACTTACAAATGCACATCACACAACCCTATTTATTTAGGTAATTAAGTGGCAGTTAGATCCATTATGACAGTAAAATAGTTGGTCGTAACAATCGGCAAAAATTGGACAACTTAGGGGCCAAGCGGCAATCCCTTGAGAGCCCATTCCAGATTCGTGGACCCTGAAAAGATATGGCGAAGGTTTGTAATTTATTTATTTAATTTATTTATTACCAAAATTTGATACTGCCCTTCTTCCAACATTTTTTGCTCAGAAGTGCACACACACGCCTCGACAGCGCAATTGCAGTTGTACTGCAGAGCAATTGTGCGAGAAGGACTTGCTCGAGGTCCTTCCACAGTGACTCCCCGGACAAGGGTTGAATCTACTCGCTCAGCACACAATCTAACCACTGTGCCACACAAAGCAATCACCAAATCACCAAAGTGTAAGTGTACTCTGATCAATTTCTTCTTCTTCTAGTTCTCTGCCTCTTCAGCAGGTTCAAATGTCCAACGTCACCATTCTTCTCGCTGTTGGGCCTCTTTTTCCAGCTTTCCATATAAATCTGTCATCATCCAGTCAAGCATCATCTGTCTTGGTCTTCTTCTTGTTCGTCTCTCCTTCGTTTTTCCTTCTATGACTGTTCTTTGTAGTGAGTCTGCTCTCAGCGTGTGTCCAATTCATTTTCTTTGTCTCGTTCTTATTGTGAATAACAGAGTTCTTTCCTCTTCAATCTTTTCCACTACATAACCAAGCAATGCTAGCAAGAAGTCAGAAAGATCTACAGATCATGAAGGATAGAATAAACACAGCATCAAACAAACATGGAATGAAAATAAACATCAAACAGACAAAGGTACTGGTGGTAAGCAAAAGACAAACAACAGCAATCAGAATATGTGTTGGAGGAAAGGAAATTGAGCAGGTCACCTGAGAAGCATGATAGGAGAAGATGCCCGATGAAATAAAGAATTAAGAACAAGAATAGCAATGGGAAAAGAAGCATTCTCAAAGAGGAAAGAAATATTGAGAAGGAAAATAAACAAAGAACTAAAGAAAAGATTAATAAAGACCCTGGTATGGAGTGTGGCAGTGTACGGCTCACAGACATGGACAATGAGGAAGTACGACACAAGTTAAAGTAAAAACATGGGTTTTTCTGGACCCTCTTTTATCTGGTAGATGGCGCAATCATTCCATTTCCCTAAGAAATTTTTGATAACATATCAATGACGATGCAAACTTGCCGAAGTGGAGCTCGTCAAGGAGGACTCATTCGATTGGCTAAAGGATATTTAAATATTTTGCATTTTTTTCTTAATTTTTTAGTTATGTACATAAAACTTTGACACATTGCATTGTCACGCAAGTCTGAAATGTGTGCAAAATTTCAGCTCTGTAAGTCGACGGACCTTCCGCGACAAACTTTACGCAAGCCAAGTTAAATAAAAGAGGGTAATAAAAAGATTGGAAGCCTTTAAGTTGTCGATATAGAGAGAATTAGTTGGACAGAACATGTAACAAACGAAGATGTGCTGGAAATAACGGGAGAAAAAGAACCCTACTACGCATAATAAAACAGAGAAAACAGAGTTGGATAGGGCATGTGCTAAAAAGAGATTCAATCATGAAAACAATGATAGAAGGGAAGAAGGAAGGAAAACGCAGAAAAGGAAGACCAAGACAAATAATAATGCAAGAGGGAAACAAAAGGCTTTAAGAGGATGCGCAGAGGAGAGAGGAGAATAGTGACGTCAAACATGGTCTGCATGGTCACCTCCATTCTATTTATGGATTTATAAAGTGCCTCTCACAGTACAATGTAATCAGAGGAGCTCCCAGTGCGAAAAATCCCCAGAGAAAAGAAAAGTCTTAAGAGAACAAGCAGAAACAGTTGTGCTACTAGATAAGATTGCCGCACGAGTCACAGCAGGAAGACTCTATGCAGATGACTCACAGGTCAACGGCTTCTGTTGTCCTGATTCCACCTACGTACATCATCAGCAGTCCACCTCAATTAGCACTTGCATCGCCATCTTAGGGCAGCTGAGGTCTGTGTTTTGGTCTCTCACAAAGGATGCGACTCGCCATCTTGTACAGAGCCTAATCACTGGGGCATAACCGAGTAGACAATTTCCACCGAGTACCGAATCCGAGTATTTGGATGAACTATTTGTCGGATCTGGATACGAACTGAATAGTAGCGGCAAATCTGGTCAACGAGTACCATCCGTAGGCAAAGCGTAGTTAACCTGCCACGTGTACAGCCACGGAAAACTAGGCTATGACAATATATTTCTTATTTAATAACATTATTTGTAAAAAAATGTTAAAACTTGTTATAAAATTTGAAATATGAAGTTATCAACGACGTCTTTACTCTCTAATGTTTACCGGAAAGCGGGTGGAGCCAATTCAAGCGAGAAAATTACTGATTTGGTTGCCACCAGGGAAATGCAACAAAAAAAATTAAAATATATAAATTAACATAATTAATTTTTTTTAAATTAAATGGAATGTTAAGTTTATGTTTGATTAATCAATAACTTGTAAGTCCGTTATTTGATGAAAAAAATATTTTAAAAAAATAAATTATTTTATCAAAAAAGTTATTTTTAGCTATTTGCGGGTGTTATATTTGCCAAGGCGAATATTTCCGAATAGTCCAATATTCGGCCGATGCGAATATCCGAGGCGATTTCCAGTTATGCCCTACTTATCATGAGCCGAATTGATTACTGCAATGTTGCCCTTGCTGGTTCACCACAGCGCAGTATCATTCGGTTGCAGGCTGTCATCATCAACATCGCGGCTCGTCTGGTACTGCGGTTGAAATTATTATGCATGACCGGAGTTTATAGTCTAGCCACTTCGTCGTCACAGCTGATGTATGACAGCGTGCACCATCCTGCTGAAATACTCCCAAGATCATTGTCAAAAAATAACTTTCGTTGCATAACACTGCCATTGTCTCTCGAACGCTGGCTTCGTGTATTGCTTGAGACTGTTTGCAATGTAGTACTGAGTTCAATCTGGTACCATTTGGCACAAAATGAAGGCTTGTGAGACTCCTTGCCGTCATGCCACCCCACATCACTACTGACAGTCTAAACATCATCTATGGAGCAGACGGAACACTTTCCTCCTGTGAACCCCAAAGATTAGCATTTTTTGCATTCAGTACCTAAAACACCTTGTACGGCAACTCATCGGTTATTATATGCCTATCTTAAAACACTATTTCTATTAGTTATAATGTAATGTAACATAATAACATATTTACTTATAGTTATATAGCGAAGAATGTCTGTGTAGCTACAATTCTTACATACCTCAGAGGCATGTTGATGAACAGAAATCACATGGCACCAGCCTTCTGCACTCAGCGTAACTAAATAATTCTGAAAACACAATATTAATAACAAATTACAGGTTCTAAGTTCTAAAGCCATCAAAGGTTCTTGAATAATTTCCACCAAATATTGTACAATCGTCTATATTCAACTTCTAAATATTGATAAGACTATGAAAGATAATTCAAAAAGCTACAGACAACAATGAATATTTATTAGAAGTTAACAGAGTGCGGTGCCAGATCAATTAAACAATCAAATTCGAAAATCATGATGGCAATATTGCCATTTGTTACAACAGTAATAAAGAGCTGACTCAGGCAAGCATAATATCTGGCAAATGTTTTTAATAGGACTCACGAAATAAAGTAGCAATCATCTTTGGCAGGAGCTGAAACCCAAGTGGCCATAGGCGAAGCTCATGCCACGCCTGAGAGCGATATGGAGGAAATAGTCAATGGAGAAATTTCCCAGGGCTTACCTCAATTGCAGTGAAAAGACTAGACTAAAGTCAACCCCATGAGTGAGTATGCAGCATTGGTGCATCTTGTCCAATGAGCCAGTATGCTTCAAAACTGAAGTGTGCATTGTGTATTTTGCATATTTGTTACATGTTACACTGCATTCTCTCAAAAATATGTTTAATAATACAATCAACAGAAGAGCTATCAAATGCTCCACTACTTGTACATTATACAATGCTGTAAAAGTGTACACTGCACATTACTGCTTATTGCTTAGAATAAATCTAGGTTCCAGTTTGTCTTTGTTTTTGCACACAGCATAAAGTTCCTTGTTCCTTGTTCTTGGTGTCTGGAGTTTTACTTGTTGATGCTCTAGTACAGTGTTCTTCAACCGGTGGTCCGCGGACTGGTGCCGGTTCGCAGAAATTTTTTGCTGGTTAGCAAGAAATTCCTGGAAGGAGCACAATTTCTGGACAATTATTCCATAAATTAATTTTTCCTGCAATATCGTTTTACTTATATTCATAATTTAAAAGTAAATTATAGTTTTAGGCTACAGTGTAATCAGGCCCGGATCTAGGCGAAGGCGAAGCAGGCAACGGCCTACAGCGGCAAATTTCGCCATTTTTCAGGGGCGGCATTTTTATTGAATTCAATTAAATAAACATGCTTAGCGTAGGAAAATAATTTTTTCCTAGACCACAAAATTCTAAATTATTTTTCAAATATAAATATATTTTCAATTAAATCTATTTTCTCTTTTGGTTTAATAAATTATTTAGCTGATCTGCTTCTTCTCCTTTTTAACATGCTCAACAAAAATCATTATATTCGAGAATAGGTGAGTCTTTAATATTGATTTAAATTGTGCAACAGATGTGACCTGGCGGACAGTGGTTGGAAGGCTTATCCATTCCATGGGTCTTGCAACTGAAGAGGCACGATTTCCAAACTTCTTATTGGTACGGGGTGTGATGAAATCCCCACGTAACAGAGCGGAGTACTCTTGAGTTAGTGGCAGAACATGGCGCAACCATGGATGTCATGTACGAGGTTCCATTGTAGATGTGGTACATGAGGAGGGAAACTTTGAAGGCAATTCGGGCATGGATGGGAAGCCAGTGTAATTGTTGAAGGGAAGGTGTGATGTGATCTCTGGGACCAAGGCATTTTATTAGGTGAGCAGTCGAGTGGAGGACAGATGATAACGGTTGTAGTGTGGATGTGGGAAGCCCAAATAGGATGGAGTTGCAATGATCCAGGCGAGAAATGACGAGGGCCTGAATGAAGATACGAAGGCAGATTCCGTTCAGACAGCGTTTCACCTGTCAAATCTGGCGGAGTTGGAAGAAACATGCTTTGGAGGTGGTACATATAAATGGTGAGCCATGTTCACACTCAACTATAAGCCAATTCATGTATAAGTCGAAGTGTCATTTTTCGACAAAAATCAACGAATATAAGTCAAACCAATAAAATCAATAAAATCAAAAACGACTTGTGTTTAAGTGGGTTCAACAATAATTAGTGAAAAAAAATTTAATATGCAAAATCTAATAAAAATAATGCTTGAAGATCATCTATATAAACAAAGAGAAGATGCTGTGTGTGTCTCTGTCCCTGCTATGCATTTGCGCAGTTTTACAGCCATTGACTCGAAATCCTCGCCCTTGGTTTGGGGAACATCTGGGACACTCAGTAGAGGGGTTGGTGAACCCCACAGCCGTCCTTTTCCTGGTCTCCAGGGCCAAAAACCTGTCTCAGAACCCCCCCCCCCCAAGGAAAGTTTCCTTCTCAGTCGCCAGGGGGTCATCCACAAAGGACGTCCGCAATGAGGGGAGAGGGTAGGGCAAAATGCGGACAAGTGTGGACAGAGGGAGCAGGGTCTTGGGCTATGCGGACGTCCGCATGTAACCATGCTAAATTATCACCAAAATCACATCTAATGGTAATTATGTCATAACCTTAGTCCTTTATTAAAAGCTTTAGGTTATACTTCACATTTGAGAGAATGATACCCAAAGCTTACATGCAAATAAGTGTTTATAAAATTTAAGTTTTTTTACATAACTTTTATTCAATCTCATTCTTTGTCAATAAATGTCTATTAAAAAACGATGCAATAAAATAATTATCAGCAGTTTCAATGGTGGCCGACACATGTGCGACGCGGACGACAAAGGGGAAGGGGGTCAGTTGAAAGCGGACAAATTTATTATTATTCACACTTCTTAAATCGGACTGATCATATCTTCTTGTGAAGTTCTGAACCAAATTTATGCAGACGACACTCCAGTCTTTACATTCACTGTTCGGCGAAAAATGCTGTTCCTGCTGCCCACTCCGAGTAGCTTGCTATAAGACTGCCTTGGTCGCTGGATGTCATCAAATTGACTTCAGTTAAAGCCCTCCAAAATGCAATTTATCTGCTTCAGCACCAGACAGTAGCTAGCAAAAATTGAGCAGAGTGCATTCTCTACCCATTGCCCCTCCTCACTTTTCCGCCTCTGCTCGGAACCTTGGGAGTTATTCTTGACCAAGAACTTACCTTCGCTCAACATTGAAATCGTTGAATGGTAGCTGCCTTTATCAGCCATGACAACTCCAAGTACTATCCCACTTCCTCACCTTGAGGCTGAAATAGAGTAGTTACTCTAGTTCAAACCTTTGTAATCAATCATGATGACTAGTAATGAATGATATATGCTGGCCTTCCACAGGGTCTAATTGGGCGAGTTTCGCTCGTGGCTGTGCAACTAACTGGTAGCAACCTAAGGATGGGGGTTCTTGTATCAGACTATTTATGTCCTGCACTAGTTGCAAATACATCAACATTCTTGTTTTTAAATGGAACTTTAAACTTTTCTTTAAACCGACATGATATCTTGGTACCTCGAACTTGTATGGCTTTTTCTCAATATGGTGCTTATGCGTCTGTTAGCCCTATGCTTTAGAATGCATTGTCTCTTCGACTCACACTTATGTCATGGTGTTTTTTGCACTGAAGAAGACTGTACTGGGAGAGGCACTATAGAAATATGTAAATACAATATGATTAACAGTCTCTGCCTTCGCCAGGGATGTGGTCTCGAGACCACGATCTTGGTCTCGAGATGGTCATGAGACCGGAAAACTGTGGTCTTGTTCTCAAATGCATTGATCTTGGTCTAGGACCTTCGGTCTTGGTCTCGGTCTTAAATGCATTGGTCTTGGTCTTAAAGGAATGGTCTTGAGATTGGTCTCTTTCTTAGATCAGCATTCTTGATCATTTGCCTTATCAGAGCAATTATTTTTATATTTGTCGGTTATTTTCGATTATTAGCGACACCGGATGTTTAGGCCCTACGCGATTGTTATTGATTTATGGCCATCACATACATACATGTTACGATGGGCAAAACAATGCATTTGCAACGGAGCCAGCCATTTCAAAATTTACTGTCACAAATTTCTAGGTTTTGGAGCAATCTAATTATTATGTGGTCAGCCACGTGAAGACACTGTTAACCTACAATTCCGATTTCAAGTACATCATTCAAACGGAACTTTATTCTACTTGTTCAGACGTCTTAATGTATTTACCTATCATATACTGTAATTTATGGTACGATATTCTCTGGCCAAAGCCAGGGGCTGAACCCGCAAAAGTTCAGAGTGGTCAGTAAAACATTATTAAGATCAGTATTCTTCAGCAATAAAATAAATGTTTTAAACTTAATTCTTAATAAATCGAATTGTTAATAAAAAAAGAGTATCGCTCTCGGTCTTGGTCTCGAACCACCCGGTCTCGGTCCTGGTCCTGGTCTTGGACCTCTCAGTCTTGGTCTTGAGATTTTGGTCTCGTGCCCAACACTGGCCTTTGCTTGGCGTTGCCTCGTTGGTATCACGTCTGCGTATCTGCAGGGAAATAGGTGACAGAGCGTCACCTATTTCTGCCAGGCGGACACTTCACTCTGCAGTCCGCAGTCACCTGATTGTTCCTCTTGCCAGCACTTCTATAACGGGTCTTTTCGGCAGGCCCGCCAAGAGGGGGGGCAAGACAGGCAATTGCCCAGAGGCCCGGCGATGATTGAGGGCCCGGACTAAGTCCGCAATCAGCTTATGAAATATAAAAAACTCAATTATATAAAAAAATTGATTTATTCCTCTTTGAATGTAATATTACTGAGACTTAACTACAATCAGTTCAAACTCCAACCATCTAAATATTACCTTACTTATCATTTCTTTGCTGTGGAACATGCCAATTTTCGTCTAAACAAGAACTTTCTTCTGCTAAATTTAGCATTGTGCGCTTTTAGGCCTAACTATAAAGTAAATGTATTTTCATTTGTAACGATGGAATGTAAGCACAAATCTGGAGCACGTAACGAGGAGAAAAGTTAACTCGTTTTAAAAGGCAAAACTCGGTAGTCGTACATTATATCAAAACTCGGTAGTCGCACATTATTTCAGTTTTAAATTTCAAAGAAGACAAATCGGAGATCTTAATCATTTTTACCCTGGTTGAGTCTAAGGGAGTCAGCGGACATGAACATAACGCAATGGACGGAAATGAAGTTATTGGTCACATCATAATTCCAGTATGAATAAAATTTAAGAAAATTCTGAAATTATGGAAACTGTAGAAAGGCTTGGGTTTGATGTTAGCACTCTGCCTCCTGAGCCCATACATACACAAACGATGGAAACTGTAGGCTATTACAAAACGGTCCTCCTATAGACATCCAGACTGTTTTCTATGCGATGGAAAGAGATCTTCAATTGCAGCGCCAGATATACCAATAGGTCAACAAGGTCCTGGCCTAGAAGCGGCAAAAGTTCGATTTGTTTAAATGTAAACAATAAATGATATCAAGCCAGTGGACTAAGGAAGGAATGTTTAATCACTGCGTTATACTGTCATTAAAGTTTAAACAATTACACTAAGTTAGTGCCTTGAAGGGGCACTATATAAATCTCTGCAATGAATGAATGAATGATGTAGAAGCTGAGATATTGACAAAAATCTTTATACGGTGGCCATTTTGTCAAATCCAAGATGGCGGCCATATATGTATCAGGGCAAATTTGAAACATTGTTTTTCTGATTGCCTATCCAATAACATTTCCAAAAATGTATAGTTTTCAAACTCTCCAAAAAAATCCGGCAAAATTACATAGTGCAACTGACTATTCTCTCGGCGACCCTGCTTCTCGGTTGTTGGATTATCTTAAATGGGCTAGAACTCTGTCTGCCACCTAGGAACGATTTGCCTGCATGTTATACATCTCTGAAAGCTATCCTTTTCAGCCATGGTTGACCCAGAGGTGCCTCTGAGTAGATAACTTGAAGGAATACCATATCAAGTTTTTATGAATGATTGGTCGGTGAACCTATTCGATGTGCATTAGAGGTACGATTCACAAGTTGAACTAAAAGCATGACTGCCATAGGAGATGCAATCATTTCCAATTGTTAGCCATTGAGATGAGTGACAGTGTAACTAGAGGCCCTGAAAATTCAGTCAAATATTACAAAAAACCAAAAAAGAATAGGTGCCTACCATTCCATGGTTGCAGACATCACCAACTTCAATGCATGTTATCTAAAAAGAGATGTAGAACACTGACAGTTAAAAACACAAACAAACAGGTGACAACTAGGTAAGTAAGTCAATTCTTTATTGTACCATAACATACAAACATAGCATCAAACTAAATAGTAAAACAGTTATAAATCTCTAACATATACAACTTATATAAATATAATTATTTTGTGTCCTAATACAACCTCCCTGTTTCTGGATTATTTAGTCCCTGATTCCTCCTTTGACTTGATACACCTGGAGTGACGATAGTCCTCTGTCTTGTAACCACGCAGAATTAAAAATACACTTCTTGGCTCCACCAGACAAACATATGCAACTTCTAATAGCTTACCAACTTATGTATGTATATATGTATTCTATGTATGTATGTATGAATGTATGTATGTATGTATGCATATATGTATACCTTATGGTCTACACTGGAAGGGCAATTGTCCTAGGCGGGAGGAGCTTATTCAGTTGAAAACCAGCGGTATTGAAACTTTACCATTATCAACACATGAAAAATCAATGACAATGAAAATTTTGAATATTATCTCAACTCTTGTAAATCATCGGCATTGAAATCTTTGAAACTCAACTCTTGCAAACCATTGGCACTGATAACTTTGCATCTCAACTTTTGTAAGCCATCGGCAATGAAAACTTTGCATCTCAACTCTTGCAAACCATTCGCATTGAAACTCAACTCTTGCAAACCAATGGCAATGAAATCTTTGCATCTCAACTTTTGTAGACCATTGGCAATGAAAACTTTTGACACTTCCTCCAGTCATATCTCTTTCTTAAGCCTTCATGCTCCTCTCTTCTTACTTCTCCAACCATCATACCTCACCCTCCAAGTATCTGCTAAATTTTTCACTCTACCAACATTCATCTTCTTATTTTCAACACTTTCAATCAAAATCGACACAATTGTAGTGCATTTCTGCATGTATCCAACTATGCACTTCTTCAAACTTCTATTCGCTCATTCATTTATCCCCCTCCCATCCCTCCTCGTCTTCTTCATTCTCAATCCATCACCCTCTAAATATCTGACCATATCTCCAATTAAACATGTATTTCACTCATTACTGCTTCTCTAACAGCATCTTGCATGTTCATATACACAATATTTTCACAGATTCTAATGCATTGCCTTTGCAAACTTTCTTCATCAGACCTCAAATCCACTCTCAACGCATTACCATTTTGTCTTCAAATGCTTAAATTCACATGTGAGTTGCAAATTGCAAGTAAATTTGACATTATTTTACAAGAATATCTTCTCCATAACTCCCTCTCTCCATCTCTATCTCCCTCCCTCCCAATATCAGCCTGTATCGCATCTCTCCATCACGTCACTTATAGTTTTGAATTGTTCATTCATCCTTCCATGCTCATTAAACTTCAATATACAACACATTCAATGCATCAAACTTAAGGTTCCTACATCTTCACGCACTTTATACATCCTGTTCAGTCCAACAAATCCTTAAACTCCAACATCAAACACCAATATACTACATCTTCAATGTGTCAACCTTCCATTTCCTACAACTATTCTGTACTTTTTACATTCACTTCAATGTAACGAATTTTTAAAATCCAACGTCAAACTCCAATATACAACTTCAACAATGTATTTAACTTAAGTTTTCTACAACTTCACATGAGCAACATTGATTCAATACCATAAGTCAGTCTTCTCAACCTTTTTCAATATACCAAACTCAACAGTTTCATTGTAAGAAACCTTAATTTTTCAACCTTTCGCAAATTTTTTACAACTTCTTCAATCCGCCTAAAGCTTGATCTTCAACAACATACTTCAATGCACAATAGTTTCAATGCATCAAACTTTACTTTCCTGTGTCTTCTTAAATCTTAACATTTTGTTCAATTCAACAAGTTGCATTATAAGCAAGTAAGTAAATAAATTTGGTATATGCAAACAAATGCTGATTGTAAGTAAGTAAAATTGTAAAAAATTGATGATTAGTAAGTAAGTAAGAAAAAGTTGTATTGATTCAAACATGCTGATGCTGGTTCAATAAATTTTTTAACAAAGTAAGAAAGGTTTTGGCTGGCATGCTACAAACAAATACCAAAGTCTCTACACTTCTAAAGCGCCTTCGTATCTCAGTTCAATTCTTTTAATATTAAATGCAATTTAATGGTATCCTCCTCTATCAGCAATTTGAACTGACACTATCAAAAATCTATTGTTTTAATTGATTTGCATGATTTGCATATTGATGCTCCAAATGGTTAGAAATATATACATTATTTTTATTATTATTATTATTATTGGCATTGTGTGTGTGTGTGTGTGTGTGTGTGTGTGTGTGTGTGTGTGTGTGTGTGTGTGTGTGCGTGCGTGTGTGTATGCTACATGTTAGGGTTATGGCTGCACAAAACAATGGATACTTACGATTATTCAATAGCAATGTATGCATTGACTCCAACCCTACCATTGTTCAATAGGAAGGATGCTAGGGTTAGAGCCTTAACCATCGGCCATTCACGAATTTCCATGCCACTGACAGCCAATATCAATGTGCCTACAGTCGTTTCATAATAAGGCACACTTAGGGTTAGCCCAGCCCCATTACGTAAGAGGTAGGGCCACCGTCGCTTCTAGGGGCATACCGCATGTAATTAGGGTTATTAATTGTACAAAACAACAACACGCATGGCATGCCTAGGTCAAGGGTCAACAAGTGGGTGGTCTTGAGTCGGTACGCGCATCACTACTGACCCCTAGTTCAAAGGTCACTCAGACAAGAAAACCAGATGGCCTGGTCAGAGGCCGTCTATGGGGGCGAGGTAGGGTTCGGGACGATAATGTAAACAACCTGCCACAAGTTTGACGAGTGAGAGATGGCGGCATCCCTTTGATCGCGCGTGAAAGCCCCTATTCACCACTACTAGCATGCTTTACTTCAATCTATGTAAATTACATCCAACTCTAGGGGATTCTGCACCGCTGGCATCGAGATGTTTACCACCGCTGGAGGGGCTACCACTTCAGGGGTTAGATGCCTAACTACATTGCCTCTCAACGGGTGATACGGTCAAGTTATTGTAAACCAGTTTCCTGACGCCTTTGACTTACAGTAAAATCGGCCATACGTGTATGCTGCTGGCCCTTAAGGCCAGCCCTATTGCCATACTGTACCCCTATATTTCACTCAAGACCAACATGCAACCCCTCCACCAATGGCCAACTGTGGAAATAAGTATGACGTCACTGTTGCCACTTTAACATTGCGACATAGGATTTTGCTGCTATCACCCCACCAATGCTGTTCATTCATTGCTCACAATCTCTGGCCGCATGAATGGCCATTTTGACCGTGTGATGTCACAGAGTTTGTGGCCACTTTACGCACTAACTATACGCGTCTTGCATAACACATGGCAAATTGCCAGATATATAGCACATATATTTAGGCATATAAGCATATACAGCCACCGCTATATGTTAATTTCAATACTCGCCTGTTAAATTCTTTCCAAAGCTGTATAGCTCAGCAAGTTTCCTATTATTGCATAGAGCCCGTAACAATAAACATTTATAGAGTTTGACAATTCCCTAATCTTCAGCTTAATAACTATATTAATAACTAATTCCTTATTTTATTTACTCATTGTAACACTACCTCATTCATTAACACATGCTACATCGGTGGATGCATAACCCAAAAAATAACAATAACACTTCTGTCTCTCTCATAGTTATGCTAACAACAAATAACACTGTTAAACTCTGCAGAAGGCGTTGATTTCGCCTACTGTGTACTCCAATCATATTGCTAGGCTCGAGTATAGAAAAACCTATCTGGTCTCCTAACATTTTTGCGCAGCATATCGGCCCTAACAGGTTGAGTTGCATCCTCTCTAATGATAGTTTAAGACTTTTGCTGTGTCGACCATTCTCCCTTCTTTTGACCATAACACGACCTCAGTTTATCCACATGAGCGACGAATGGCTTAGTTTTTGCCATTCCTGTATCAAGAAGTTTACCGGGCCACTCAGTCACTGTATCATAAACGGTCCTATGTAATTGCGCATCAATTTGGGACTGCATCCTACATACCGTCTGAGAGTATAGAACCATACTCAGACGCCAGTCACGAACAGAACCTCTCTTGCTCTCATGTTATAGCAGCCTTATGCCTTTCTGCCGCCTGCTTCAGATTCTGACGTACAAGAGTGTGCGCCTGTTCCATTTGCTCCTGCAGCGCCATAACGCAGGCTGCATAAATCGGCCCTTCTTCTTCTGTTCGGTTACAACGACCGTACACTATGTCTATCAGTGCCATATTTTCTTTTCTGAAGATGATATAATTCGGCGAGAAGCCCGTAACATCAAGACTGGTATGCTGCCATTACATAGAGAAGAAATTCATTCCAATCTCTCTGTTCGGAGCACACAAGTTTACCGAGCATTGCGCTAAGCATGCTGTGAAACGTTCTATTAAGCCGTTACTCCAGGGTTGATAGCTGAACATACGGACTTTATCAATCTCTAGAAGTTTACATACCTCCCAAAAGAGACTTCCATCAAAATTTCGACCTTGGTCAGTCAAAAACAGCCAGGGCATTCCATACCTCACGATAACATTCTCCACTAAGGCCTTGGCAACTGATTTGCTAAAGGAATGGCTTCCACATATTTGGAAAAGTAGTCCATTACGCTCAAGATATATACATTGGAGTTGGAGATTCGATTCGGCACGCGAATTTATGGATCCGTGGACGGTATTGTAGCCAGTAGCAGATATTAATCTTCGGGAAAATAATGTCGAAAAAATAAAGCTAAGTTTGCCTGTTTAGGAACTACGTACTTAGCATAATGTGAGGTTTCAGTAACGTTTCTTGTGTGGTGCTCGGTGGTACGTTTGGCAAGTAACGTCATCCGGTGAGATTTACCTCGTTTGAAGATACTCTGTGGGATTTACTATGCTTACGATGGATCATATTCGCTGCGCTCCGACGAGTTTTGTTTTCGAAGCGCCTACACTTCACAGGATTTAAGTCTTCCAAACAAGGAAGAACTTTGCCATTTGCCATTACTTAAGGACTTTGGGGCCGTTCACATATTATATAACGCATAAAATCTCAATTTTCGGCCCACCCCCTACCCCTAATAACGTTATATAACAGCAGCTGTGACCCCCCACCCCTATATTATATAACAGATATGCTACCTACCCCCCTACCCCACCCCAGTCTATAAGCACTTTAAAAGACATACAATCGACAAATTGTATTGCACAATTTGAAACTCTTATAACAATACAATGTTAGTTAGCACTTTAATAGTAGTGATTCAGCTGATAATTGCCTTTATCTATTTCAAGAACTGCAGTAAAAATCATCATATGCCCAATTAGCTATGTAACAAAAGCTATCTTAAAATTGTGTACTCTCTAGTGCCAATGATGATTAGACCGGATGTATGGAGCTCCTTTGCATCTTAATAATCGGATTGTAATGGCTCTAAATTCACTTGTATTAATTACGGTAACTAATTGGGTAGTCGACGATTGTCACCATGTATCTACATGTAGTTCTACTAATACAGCATGATAATACATGACAGTGACATACATCCTATTTAAAAGTATTATTTTAGTTTCCCTCCTGTTTTGCACTAGAAATGAGCATTACAGTATCACACAGAATGGATTGGTTTAATATTGCACTATCAGGTAGGTATTTATCGATAGGTTCACAGCACAACTCTACCTATTTAATACCATATGATGTATACAAAGTGTATATTGCAACTGCATGTGGGTATTTAAGCAAACAAACTTTTTTCACATACTATAAAAAATGAAATCAAACATCATGATAATACCGATCAAAATAATTATTTCAAGCGAATTAATTTTGATTTTAACCAGAATCAAAACAAAGCACACAGAATTGAATTTTAGAACATTTAAAGCTATGCACAGGAAATTGTTAAAATTGTAAACAGGAAATTGTTAAAAGTGAATTTACAAATAATAGTTAAAACGTCAAATCAATTCGCCAGGTGGCAGCTAATGGTGCTAGTTTTGGTTCACAACGTATTGTGAACTTCGATTAAGCAATGTCTATGTCTATGGTTCATGGAATTTCAAATTGGCAGGCAAACAGGCAAAATAGCATAAGCTGAAAAAAGTTTGTTATATAACAAAACCTTCAACCTACCCCCCCACCCAACACAATATAACGTTAACAAAATCGGAACCCACCCACCTACGCCTTGAGCATTATATAATATGTGAACGGCCCCTTTGCCGTTACTCAAGGACTTTGCCCTTTGCCAAGGATGATCCAGGATCTTTCTACGCATCATCTCTTTGGGTCCAAATAAGGCCTCATTATAAAATATTATAGCTTAAATGAAGCCACTTTAGGTAGATAAGCATTGTTTGTGATATTGTAGACTCTATTGTTTGACATTCTTTAATTACAAACAGTGGCGCATTTACCTATAGGCGCACTAGGCACATACCTAGGCCCCCAAATCTCAAGGGGCCCCCAAATGATTAAATATTAAATGTAAGTTGTACAACATAACATCTCAGGGGCACCGACATGAATGAAAACATCTCATACAAAATAACATCTCAGGAGCCCCAAATGAATGAAAATATTTCATGAAAAAATAACATCTCAAGGAGCCCCAAATGAACGAAAACATTAAATACAACATAACATCTCAGAGGCTACCAAATGAATGAAAACCTTTAATAAAAAAATAACATCTCTGAGAGCCCCAAATGTGATGAAAACATTTAATACAAAATAGCATGTCTCACGCTTTAAATAAATTGAATATAATATATTCTCTATTTTCGCAGCTAAGCATTCACATGACAAGTGTATTGCGGTAATTCCTAATTGCTCTATTAATGTCAATATCAATATCAGCTCGATTAGCTGTGTTGGTAAAAGCGAAGGCTACATGTTAGGAACCTCTTCGTTTCCAGAAGTTGGCTCACTCTTTGATTGAGTGAAATTTTAAAATAAAGTTGCTTATTTCGTTATTTGATGTCACATATCTCAGACTCCCTCCTTTTCGTCACAAATCGTCACAGATGTATGACTCCTCCAATAGGTGAGTGACGTCATTTATAGACGGCCCCTCAAACTCAGTGCACAACATCAGAAGGGCCCCAAAAATGTCTGCGCCTAGGGCCCCGTTTTCTGAAAACGAGCCTCTGAATACAAATACGACAAATCTATCAAAATGATTAGTGTTTTCCTTATCTTCTTTCACCCAATGCAATATAGCTCTTGACAACCAATTTCCACGCAGCAAAAGGCGGGTTACCGCTACACACATTAATATCCAAGCTCAGCTTGAGGCTAGGACAGCAAACTTGGTATAAATAGAAAGCCTAGACATTCGTCTAGTCTATGCTGCATCAGACAACAAGCATAAGCTAGTCGTGTTCAGGGCCGCCGAGAGAAATTCCGGGCCCCTTGGCAGAACAGTTACGGGTCTCTGAACAACATGTGCCATTGGATATGTGAAAATAAAAAAAATTGCTATAATAAAAGTACGGGTACAACTGCATGATATTCGAAATACATAGGCCTACATATATAGGCCTATATATAATATTTGTTAAAGATATATACATATATATACACAACTATGTTAAATTCAAAAGTATTCTGACCTTCTCTTTCTGCATAAATTTTTTGAACAACTTTCATGATAGTCATTTTGAGAATCTGCCAAAAGATAATGGGCATGAAGGCGTTGTCAAGTTTCTTGAAACTGTTTGACTTTAGAAACATGTACTTTTTTTCTTTAGAGTAATTCGTTTCAATACTTCACTTTTGCAGCAATTTCTTTATCCATCTGAGATTCTATATCCTTTCCTTGGAGAAATCTTCTTTCTGACTCTCGCTATTGTATATAAAAATTTTCATGACCGTCGCTTTTCTCGTGAGCTGGTACTTTATCGTACAGCTAACGGTTTCTATCGTTTGTGTATTATGTATGGGCCAAGGTGCCGGAGTGCCTTTCTATATTTTATATACATAGTTAAAAGCAGACACATAATTTGGCAGAAGAAAGCCCTTGCTTTAGACGAAAGTTCCACTGCAAAAAGAGAAGTATTAAAGGTAATATTCAGATGGTTGGAGTTTGAACTGATCATAGTCACGTGTTAGTAATATTACATTTAAAAAGGAATAAATAAAAAATAGAGTGTCTTATATATATATATATATATATATATATATATATATATATATATATATATATATATATATATATATAAGACACTATTTTTTTTGATCAAGACAAATATATATATATATATATATATATATAAGAGGAAGATTCTGTCTGTCTGTGTCCTTGGCAGGCGATGCAGTTGCACAGTTTTAGACTATTCACTCCAAACCTACACCGTTGGTTCGTGGAACACTTGATACATGCAGTCCAGGGGTTCCCGAAGCCCGGGCACGCCGTGTTCAATGTCCGTGTTCCATCCGTCTTCCCGGGGCAAAAACCTACGGCGCAAAAATCCTTGTTGCATGTTTAATAATAGGACCATAACATGCCAAAAAATAAACAAACATAGAAATACAACATTGTCATGAAGAACAACAAACGTTTATGCAAGAAAAGTTATACTATACCATTCCAAGGTCTGTCGCAGCTGCCCATGGTTTACTTCCAAAGCCTTTATATACAAACAAGTCACCATTAATGTTGCCAATAACCAGCTCGTTATTCTGTATACAAAGAAAATATAGAAAATTGCCTCATAAAATAACATTGTCAGCAAATGTAAAATAGAACAGTTTCAGGAACAGGCAATGATGGGCACTTTTAACTGCAGTAGTTATTAACTAGTAGTTATAACTACTATAGAAGTAGTTTCCTAGTAGTTATAACTAGTTTTTAAGAAGTAGTTAAAGAAACAGTTATAACTACTGTTATCAAGTAGTTTTAAATTAACTACAATATTTTACATTAACTACATTTTTCCTATTGACTAATTCCGTCTTACAGAAATTTTGTTATTTTACAACAAACACGGATGTTGCCCATAAAATCTCATGCTTAAATTCGCTATGTAATTGTTTCATTAAAATTTGCACATACTATTGTGAGGAAGTGGGTTCCTCTCAGAACTACAGAGAAAGCTAAGGCATCATGCCCATTTAATGGCATACCTGGAGATTGTAGAGCAACAAGAACTAGAGTAAAACGATTGTAGAGGAGTTGGGGCTTATGATCCAGGGTTAAGGAAATGAGGAAATCTGCCAGTATGCAGCTGGATAACCGGTGGGCGGCTGGGTTACAAGTGGGTCCAAGAGAGAGGTGATTGTCGCATCAAGAATGACAGAGGTGAGAGAGAGAGAGAGAGACAAACAGACAGACAACGGTAAGAGACTGGGCTTTCTGTTACGCAACATACGAGGATGAGGAATTGAAGAAGCACAGTCGATGCAGACAGCAAAAGTTGAGATTTACAGTGACATTCTATACAGCATAGGGAGCCCAATATTATCCAACATCCATTTTGGTTGATGAGGCAACTGATAGCTTTAAAGTTGTTTAAGTGGCCGGGATCGTTTCTGGCGC
The DNA here is from genome assembly GCA_959347315.1 of Bimastos eiseni. Lineage (NCBI taxonomy): Eukaryota > Metazoa > Annelida > Clitellata > Crassiclitellata > Lumbricidae > Bimastos > Bimastos eiseni. The sequence continues at coordinate 19,457,831 of OY365811.1, forward strand.
TCTAACTAAAAGCGGTTAGAATTCTGTCTGGTATTAATATGTTTGTACTTATAACCAAAAGAGTAGACAGGCCTATATTAAATACTATCCAATAGTTTGCATTTCAATGTATTTAGACATTTCTGTAGTTGTGACAAGTTAGCATATGTTACTGCTAAAACTGTGCTCTGATTAGAGCTGTACCGATATCATTTTTTGCAGATTATTCTGATACCGATTATTGCCGATTACTCGTTTGCTGATACCCGAATATTTATCCAATTATTTTACCAATTATTTCATTGTGTTTCCAAGATGTCTGGTTCCAAAAGATAGACCTACTGCTACTGCCTATTGTTGCGATACAAGCAAAACACTTGCTCCGTAGGAGATGTTTACATGTAGTTTGGGACTAATCCTAGGCAGACAATACAGATTAGGCACACTGCCCGTTGTCGACCTTGCATGACGGAAGAGAGGAAAGATAATCTATGTAACTTGACGCCTTCTTCTAACATGCCAACGATGCCATTCACTCCCAAGACAGGCCACTTTTACGACCTGCCAATTTGGCCTAAAATGACATGATTGTCAGGGCTGAACAGAGCTGACTATAATAGAGCCTTGTGCCTAGCATCAATCTGGCACCCCACATTTTTAAAATAGTGTTTGTGCCCTGAGCCTAGCATCAGTCTGGAGCCCCCACATTTTAATAATAGTGCATTTCATGGAATAATAAATTATTACATCCTGAAATTTGCGCCCTTTCCACATTTGCGCCTTGGGCCACGGCCCCTCCCTCGGTACGGCCCTGATGATTGCGCCCAGGGTAATTAAGCAGGCACTATGACTCACTCTGCAAAACAGCTGTAGACACTTTCCCATGGTATTAGCAATCTAGCACAATGCCTACTGGGTGGTCTGTAGTAGAAGCCCGAGTTCCTCACGCTATGGGAAGGGAACAGAATGCTGTCCTTCCCAGACCCAATGATGTTGCTGTCGTCATTGGCTCTTAAGACTGAAAATAATATTATAAAACGGAATTTTTTTTAATATTGGCACCACTTATCTTATTGATATCTCGTTTCAATATAATCGACCCAATTAATCGGTCGGCCAATTATTCAGTACAGCTCCAGCTCTGATAAGGGTGCTTTGTAGCATGTGCTAGTAGTTCTTGTCCTTGTTAGTTTACCATTAGATATGTCATTGTGTTTCTAATTATTTTTACTACTTATGTTGAACATCAGCAATTAAAATACTGACAATAAATTTGCATACTACTTAGTGACTATCAATGCACCATGATATTGATAGTCACATTGATACATTAGCAAAGTAGTTTTAAAAGTAGTTACCTACTTATATGGTAGTTACAAAACTAGTTATAACTACTTGTCATCTAAAGTAATTAGATAACAGCTATAGCAACTTATTTTGAAAGTAGCAAGGAAGTAGTTTTAACTATACTTCAAGTAGTTGGTGCCCATCACTATAAAGTGGTACACCTGCAGAGTTAAGAATTAAATTCGAGGCAAAGCTCAGGTGTAAGGCCAGTCTTACTATAAAACTTAACTTCATCTCGCCTTTTAAAATCAGACTATGGCTTGCAATTGAAGCCTAGAAAGACACTGCAATTTTCAATGCTTTGACTGCAAAATGTGTCTCAGTCCCCTTGCATACAATATGGGGCCATCCCCATATAACATACACAGCAAGGGGAGTGGTGTTTCAAATTTTGGCGATTTTGCGTATGAGTGCGTAAGAGGGGGTCCGGAAAAGATGTACGCACGCAAATATAACTGTCTAATTATGACGTCCACAATATTAATATCAGAACTGTAAACTCAATCACAGACTATATTCTTGCTTAATCAATTTTACATAGCATTAAAACTTTTAAAAATGCAAGTGTTGCTAGTGTTTTATTTTTTTATACAAGTTAAAAAACTTAATTTGTTAAATATGATGCCTAACATAAATAAATAGCCTATGGCAGCGGTTCCCAACCTTTTTTCTCTTGTACCCCAAACTAAGAAAATTATCGGTGTGCATACCCCATCAGAAAACAAATTGCCAGAAACGTTTTTTGGTAATTTATTTAACTGGAATAGACAATAGCTCATTATAATCAGAATATTGGTTATAATATTATTACTGAAATTTGCTAAATTAATTATATTCAAATAATCACTGTTGTACAATGTAAACAATTAAAGTTATTTAATTGAAAATTCTCTTGTTTTATTTCCAGTCTTTTAGACTAACACGAAGATAAGCTATAATTAATCAAGTCAACAAGGAAGCTTAATTTTAATGCGAGCACTGGGATTGCTTAGATTTGCACAATTCTGCGATATCAGACTTTATCAATGTCAATTTTAGATGAAAGTCTGGCTCAAGTTAAAATTTTTATTGCAATCATCACAGAGAATCCAGTTTCACAGATATATATGATCCTGAAGGGAATCAAAAACTTATCAGCTGTCAGAAATTAATTCAGATTCAGCACTTCTTTTACGCCAAAAATCACTCAACAAGTTCTTGTTGAATTCACACCTCAATCGACCATCACATGAATTGATCTCTTTCCTTGGCAGAAAATTCAGCTGGCAATGCAACCTTGGTTAATGGATTTCTTATCTTTTCTTGCATACCCCTTGGCAACAGCTGGTGTACCCTCAGGGGTACGCATACCACCGGTTGGGAAAAGCTGACCTATGGCAAAATCAACGTCTTATAGATGTCTGTATAACTGTTTAACCTTTGCAATGGGGGTAGAGCTCAAATGTACATACGCATGGGTGAAAGGGTCCACGAAATGTATGTGGTGCAACTGGGAAGGGGTCCGAGAAACTGATTTTTTGCATACACAATAATTATATGAATGGGCCCCATATATTATCTTCGGAAAAGAAAATATGGCACAGAGATGAATTAGGTACTTTTATTTTGAAATCAGAGTTGAAAAACATGAGGTAAACGAGAGCCAAAAATGTACCCCAATTCAGCATCAAATGCTCAAAATTGCTCGGGCTTCTAGGGCAGAGCCCAAGATCCCACTGGAGAGCCTACGCTTCCCTTGACCCCTAGTCATTAGTGGCTCTTTCTTTAACCCCCCCATCCTCGAAGCTCTGGCGATGCCAATGATCCTTGTATGGCCGTTAGTAAACCACCACCAGGATGGATCTTTCTCTGCTGCTCAGGGTCAGATTAATCATTAGGCTAAACCCTGGGTCCCCAAAACTGATACAGAATATTTTACTGATTCCAATACCTGTAAATTGACGATCATTTCAAACTAACAAGGGAGGTCCAACAATATCACAGTTGTCCAATAGGAGAAAGCCATTGCCCTAAACTTTATATTAATGTAATATACAATAGTTAATCTACTAATGTAGATTTTTTACATTTCAATGTAATAGACACTTCCACGTTATTAGCTGTTGTATAATGTGTCTTTGCAATTCGTTCTCCAGAATATATGATTTTTAACAATATTGTTTACATGGAAGGTCCGTATTAAAAATATTCATAAAAAAGTTGCGAAAAATGTGGGCATTCCACATTGAATACTTACTACCAATCAGAACAGTACATGACATTTTTGCACAGCCGTTTTTGTGCAGGACGCTTTGGCGCAGATCTCTGATATGATATCATGGTAATCTACCACTTTCGTGTTGCAAATGATTCCCCATGGCAAATCAGGTTAAGCCTCGCGAGCATCAGAAGTAAAACAGGGATCGAAGAAAAAATCTTGTATAGCTAGAAGCTGGATCAATGAAAATCACCGTTAAACTGGGAGCTGGATTGATGAAAAGATTCATGCTTAAATGGAAGCTGGATTGATGAAGAGAATTATGCTTAATGGAAGTCGGCAATGTCGTTGATGCAGCTTATCGAGGTGGACCGTAGATGATGGACGTCGGTGGAAACAGGATGACAGAAGCCTGACCTGTGAGTCATCTGCATAGAGGTGACCATGCACACCACGGTTAGATAGGGTCTAGGACATTACCCCCCCGGACATTACCCCCCCCCGTTCCACTATATAATTAAAGTATGGATGACATTATATGTGCATGTATATAATTATGTATGCATATAGGCATGTAAGTATGTATGTGTGTATGTATGCATATAAGTATGTATATATGTATGTATTTATGTACACATGAATAAATGTATGTATTGTTAGGAGATCGTACCTGCGTCCTTCATACTTGCGTAGTGTCTTGTATCTAGAGTGGACTAATCTGCATATATTTATAGCACATGTACTATTAGATAAATGTCTTACTCTTATATATTAGAGTCAATAGTGAGAGACCGTGAGACTTTGGGCCGAATACATAGGATGAGCACGGGTAACATGGGTGGCGTACAAGTCTACAAGTAGCCGGTGCTACGAACGTCGCAGAGCTTTGACAGACTTCTAGCATAAGATGAACAATTGTGTGGAGGCCCGTTGCTTTGTTGTCATAAGGACTGTCAAAGTCTCAAGTTGTATATTTAAGAAGTTTGGCTGAATGCTGTGCTTAAAGTCAACATTAACTCTTTGTTTCGAGCCGAATGAGGCCGACCGAATTGCTACTGTTCATTTCTCCATTCTATTCACCAACGTGTTGTGACTCTGTGGAACTTTCACGTTGTGTTTAGGTTGTGTACTACTTTGCTAATACATATATTCTTTATCCGTAAAGAATTCCCTATACTTACACGTTCGTCAAGGTAGCATCTTATCATTATGTATATAATTATGCATGCATATAAGTATGTATGCATATATATATATATGTGTGTGTGAGAGAGTGAGTGCACGCATGTATGTATGTATATATGCACTATGGAAATATTGTGATGTCCAGGGGGTAATGTCTGGAGGTAATGTCCTGATACAAGTTAGACATGATAGTACATTTTTTTAAATTTGTTTGAGTTATGTGTGTGAAAATTTGATACATTGCATTGTCATGCAGGCCTCAACTGTGTGCAAAATTTCAGCTCTGTATGACAATGGGAAAATACCTGAAATAGAGTTCAAAGATTACGGTCCGACTGTGACAAACTTTACGCAAGCCAAGTTAAATAAAAGAGGGTAACAAAATCTTACTTTGAGACATTGTAGTAAAATAACACAAAGAGGACACTAGTAGAGCTGGTTGCACCCAACAGGAATACACCCTTGGCTCAAGCTTCTTTGCGAATAGTCCACCTAATTGCAGTTTTGAAGAGAGCCTTCACTGAAGTAGAAAAAATAATTTGTACAGAATTGTGTGTAGCTGCAGAGGAACTTTCAGACAAAACAGCTCTGATATGGTAGAAGATTTCTTTTTTGTGAGGATGTTGTTGTGGACACAAAAGGGAATACAAATGCTAAGACAGTTTTGGACGTTATAAAAATAAATAAAATTTCACCCATCCAGTATTCCATTAATGACTACAGATAGAGCTGCTGCTATGACAGTTCACAATTGCGCAGTTGAAAGGATTAAGGAAGAGGCTTCACATTGCAAAAGTATCCACAGTGACCTTCATCACAAAACCTTGTAAGCAAAGCTTTATATTGTGTTGACATTGTTACGATGTTGTTAAAGCAATCAAAGAAACAAAGGGAAAGGCAAAGAAATCTCGCATGTCCACATCATTCTGTAAGGAAATGAGTGAAGCCAATCGCTTTCTTTTACTTCATTGTGATTGTTGATGGCTGTTGACAGTAGTTGCGTTTACGATACTATTGAATTTGCGAAAGGCTGTTCTGAAATTACTCAATGAACAAAAGACCAAAATAGTCTAACAGTTCGCAGATGATTCTTGGTGTGCAAAACTTGGATACGAAATTTAATGACCTGAAATGCAGTTTCCAAGGTGCTAGCATAGCGAGTGACAAAATGTAAGCTTTCAAGTTGAAGATACCTCTTTGAAAATATCGTTTTGACGTTGCTAACTTTACTGCCCCATCAGAGGCTACAGACAGTGATGACAAAGGCAATAAGCTAGCAGACACTAGGCCTCCACTTGCTGTGGAGCATTTGAATGTTCTATCATTGACTTTCGGAGGATATTTTCCAATATCAGATTCTGATATTAAGGAAACAAGGTGGATGTTGAACCCCTTCCTCATAGACAACATCACATCAATGGGCTCCATTGATGTTGAGTAAAAATTAGTAACAATGGAAAGAAAAAACATGTTGAGCTTTGATGTGAATCCAGAATTAAGGATATGTACAAGCTATCCACAAGAACTCAGTTATGGGCAAAGTAGAACATTACGATATACTTGCCAGCAAAGCTTGATCAAAGAGTTGGTCTCATTTTATAGTTCCTACTTATCTATGCAGTTTCTATGTTATCTATGCGGTTTCCTCAGATGATCAACATAAAAAACAAGAAATGGAACAAACTGGTCAGAAGTGCACTCTACACCTGCTTACATTTCATCAATAAAACTATTCATGCTTAAAGGCAGAGCAAGGCTTAACTCCAGGGTCGACAAGCCAACCACCCATCTAATGAATATGCATTTCTTGCTTCCAATTGCCTTTCAAGGCCTGAGGAACCCAATCTCATGTATGGTAACAGCAGCCGGCTAATTGAAATGGCAAAAATTGGTCCTGTCTTTATGAATAGACAGATGTGCACCAAGATATAAGTGTTCTGAGCACATTAGCATTTGACATCAAACAGGGTACCCATTCATTCCTACATATATATATACATCATAATCAGCCAGCTGTATCTCAAATGGTCAGTCTAAGCAACTCTGACAATAATAGCTTTAATTGCCTGGCCACGACTCTTGATAGACTGCGCCCCTCGGCTTGTGATAACTGTTACCTGTCACTGATGCCAGTAGGCTTTTGGTTCTCTGGTTCTAACACAACTAAGCCATATCCTAGCACATGCCAACCTTCATCTTGATTGCAATAGAAGCTGTTTCTAACAAGATTGTGCAAATTAGTAAACTGAACATTAGTGTACGGATTTATTTGTAGAACTTGCCATGTTCTAAGTTGTCGTTTGCCACCTTTAAAGATTGTTACCTATTCACTCTGTCCTCGATCGCACAATCGTGAGATCCCGCGTGCTGACACACTAACTCGATGTGGTTTTATCACCCGAATGTCAGTGTTGTATGCAAGACTTGAAACTTCAAGACCAAGACGAGACCAAGAGGTGCCGAGACCGAGACCGTGAGGTATCAAGACCGAGACACTAGGTTCAAGACAGTACGAGACAGTAAAAGACAAGTGATCCTATATAAAATGCTGAAAAATACTAATGTATCAGTTTTCGGTAATAAGGTCCATTTGCAATTTCGATTTGAAACTTAGAATGTGTATTTGAAACTTAGAATGTGTATAGTACCAATTCCTAAGAATAGTTTTTATATTGCCGTGTTGTATCTCTTCGTTGGCCTATTTTCTGAATAGTATAAAGAAAGCTTTAAGACAGTTAATGCAAAACTTATCGAGACTGCTTGTTCAAGACAGAACAAGACTTTCACTTCAAGACAGTTTCTAAAAATTTGAGACACTACCTTGAGACCGAGACAGCAGGCGTCCTAGACTGAGACACTAATAAACTGTCTCGAGACATCTCGAGACACTGTCTCGAGGCCGAGACACTGCCTCGAGACCATACAACTCTGCCAAATGCTATACAACTGAATTTATTCCTACTGTGAGTGTAACTAGACCTAGTATTGCTTGATTTCTATTTACTCTAGCTACTCATAGGATGTCTGTTTTGTAATTGCTAGCTATGATCATTTTATGAGTGTAGGCCTACATTATTTTACTCTAAGTACATTGAGGATATTTAATTGCTGTGTAATTGCTTGATGTTTATTTTGAGTGTACATTTTTTGAACGTTCATATTATAATGTGCCTGCAGTGCATTTGCAAGCAGTTTAATAAAGTACATACTTACTTACTTATATAATTATGTTGTACTCATATAAATCATTGTCATAAGTAGGCCTATATGTTAGTAAATACTTGCAAGGACACGACAATAACACGACAGCTAACATGATAGACAGTATTTGAACATCACTGTTGCTACCAATAACAGAACTGTGAGGAAAAGGAGAACAGAGAATTGTTCGTCAGGACAATTGCCCTAGACTACGACAAAAAGTATACATGCATGCATACATACATACCAGAGTTGTAGGGTCTCGAAACAGTGTCTTGGCCTCGAGTTTTAGTGTCTCGGGAGCCTATTGTCTCAGTTGTCAATGATCAACCTGCAGGCATTGAACATAGGTAATGATCTACCTTGTGGAATGATCATGACACTTCGTCAAGTATCAAAAATTTTGTCAACTTTGCAACCCTTGTCTACAGAACCTGGTGGATTACGACTAACTCTATGGAATCCTATTGAATGACTTGAACTCAGTGGCGCATTTACCTATAGGCGCACTAGGCATGTGCCTAGGGCCCACAAATGTCAGGGGGCCCCCAAATGATGAAAACATTAAATACAAAGTGTCAGTTAACGTGAATAACGTCTCAGGGGCCCCAAATGAATGAAAACATTTTATATAAAATAACATCTCAGGGAGCCCACAAACGAATGAAAACATCAAATACAACATGACATCTCAGGAGGGCCCCAAATGAATAGAAACATTTCATACAAAATAACAACTCAGGGGCCCCAAGTGATGAAAACATAAATACAAAATAATGTCTCAGGGGCCCCCAAATGTATGAAAAAATGTCACACAAAATAAAATCTCAGGGACGGTGAGGAACCCCCGAATAAATGAAAATTTTCATACAAATTAACATGTCTCACGCCTGAAATATTTTAAATATAATAATTTATATTCTCTATTGTTGCAGCTAAGCATTCACATGACAAGTGTAATGTGGTAATTAATAATTGCTTACTTAATGTAAATATCAATCGGCTCGAATAGCAATGCTGTCAAGAGCGAAGGCTGCGTGTTTAGAGCCTATTCGCTGGCTCACTGTTTAATTAAGTGAAATTTTAAAATAAATTAAGTTGTGTATTTCGATGTTTTATGTGATAACATGACGTCACATTCCTCAGACTCCCTCACCTTCGTCACAGATGTATGTCCCCTCCAATGGGTGCGTGACATCATTTAAAGACGGCCCCTTAGACTCAGTGTATAAATTCAGAGGGCCCCCTAAATGTTTGCGCCTAGGGCCCCGTTTTCTGTAAACGTGCCAGAGCTTGAACTTGTATTTGTCTCTGATGAAGTATGAGGATGTTCATCCAAAGATCTCTAGTAGTGCCATTTGAGCCTTCAAGTAGAACATCTGGTATCTGACTGCAGAATTGGTGTCTGTTGCGCTGTGGAGCAAAAAGGTTTCAGAGGATGCACGGTGTGATCTTGCTGACACACTGCTAGCCATCAAGCCAGATGTCACCTCAGCAGAGATTTGGTAAGGGATTTGGCAATCACAGGTTTCTGACATCAGTAACATTAACAACAACCCTGGCTGATCTGGTTACGGTTGACCCGTGGTATGTCTTTCACCTGATACAGTTAGATCCACAGTTTTTGACAGAAGATGTTGCAGTCTGGTCAAGTTCTGCGACGTATCAGTTGTCACTGATCAACCTGCGGGCATTGAACGTAGTTAATGACCGCTGAAGCTCAGTTCAAACTTCTTGAACTCAGCTAAAGAAGAACATTATCAAAACATGCAACAGGTTGTTGAGCAGGAACGTAAGCGACGGTCAAATCTCCACAGAAGCGACCATCCAGTGAAATTACTTACGATACTATACTTGATGCACATAATTATGTTGAATTTATGTCACATTATTGTTTTTACAGTTAGTGATTGCTTTTAACTAATCTCTTTCACTATTTTCTAGCTTGTGTCATGTATATAACAGAATGACTCTATAACTTGAAAAACTTCTCTTATCTCGAAAAACTTTCATTTTCGTCATTTTTTCTAAAAATGTAAGTACTCGGTGGACCCCCTAGATGACCAAACTTCCTGAAACTTTTAAGGATAGTCTCTTTTAGTAAATGGAAAAAAATAAACATATAGACAGACGCCGTCTACAAATATCCAAAAATCATGGGGCTTTTGATGCAGGACAAAAAGAAGGCTGTGTAAGTAGCAACTGGATCGATGAGAAGAATTTATTGCGCTTGAGTAGAAGATCGATTGATATTTCACTTAGATGGAAGCGGGATGAAAGAAGGCTGTGTAAGTAGAAACTGGGGTAAAACTGTATGTAGTTTAGCGTATTGTATTAAACAAAATTTTAATAAGAAAAAAGAGCGTATTTAATTATTTGGCGTGAATAGATGTTGAAGTGTAGCTTAAATGGAGACGGGATCGATGAAACGAAGAATGTGCACGTAGAAACTGGATTGATGAATGAATTCATGCTTAAGCAGAAGCCGGTTTGATGCCAGAATGTCGATGAGACGGATGTAAACATAGTTGTGAACGTAAAAACTCGATTGATGAAAATAAATATACCAAAATGGAAGATGGATTGATGAAAAGAAATATACCTAAATGGAAGCTGGATTGGTGAAAAGAAATATACCTAAATGAAGCTGGATTGATGAAAAGAAATATGCTTGAATTGAAGCTAGATTGATGACAAAATGGCATCACAATGGAAGTGGAATTTCTTATCAACATTTTTTTTGATTACATACTCTAAAATACACTTTCAAAAATTCTTTTCATCAATCCAGCTTCCATTTTAGCCTTTTTATTATCATCAATCCAGTTTCTACATACAAAATACATGAAATGATGGAAATAATTAAATAAGCTAAAATACAGGATAAGAACTGGGAAATAATTAAGCTTGGAGCTTCTGCGGCCGAGAGTTCGGCATAAAACGCACAGAAAATTCTATTTATATGTCTAAAAGCTACACTTACCCTAACCCTAAACAACCCTCACGCACTAAATTTTTTGTGGGTTTGGCCATAGAATCTTCGTTTATTTTTGGGCCAAAGGTTCGGCCGCAGAAGATTTATCCAATAATTAAATACGCTAAACTACAGGTTTACCGAAACTGAACATATGTCCAACTTTAAGTTAAATGGAGCCAGGATTGATGAAAAGAAGACGGTGTAATTAGAAACTGGATTGATGAAATGAATTACGCTTAAATGGAAGCTGGATTGATGAAAATATCATGCTTAATTAGATGCTGGATTGATGCAAGAACGTCGTTACGATGACAGTGGAATCGATGTCACAAACTGTGTACGCAAAGACTCTATTGATGAAAAGAAATATGCCTAAATGGAAGTTGGATAGATGAAACAAAATATACCTAGACGGATGCTGGAACGAAGAAAAGAAATATACATAAATGGAAGCTGGATTGATGAGAAAATGTCGCTATAATAATAAAACACGCAATTTTTTGCAAAGTTTCATAAGACTAAAATACGCTAAAATACGACTTTACCGGAAGCAGGATCGATGAGAAGAATTTATTGTGCTTAAGAAGCTGGATTGATGGAAATAATTATGCTGTTCTGAGACAGCTGAGCGTTTTTATATGGTACATTGCTTGCAGAAATGTTAAAAATAATAATTAATACGTTACTTTTACTTATAATTTTTTTTTAATTAAATACGTTAAAATGCAGTTTTACCGAAATTCTAATAAATATTATTACATTGATTTATCAATCAGCAACTCTCACATTATCGTTGTCGACGTCGGCTGCAATTATGGCTTTACTGAAGATATTGCCCTCGTAATCGAGTTCAGTAAATTCCACAAATGATACAGTCCGCATATTATGGTGACACTTTATCGGTCAAGTACTAGCAAAAGGCGGTAATGCGGAACCAATAGGTAACTACAACTACGTTAAACAGCAGCATAAACACATTCACATATCCAAAGCCTCTATTTTCTATTAATAGCCTAGATAGCTAATTGCCTATTAAAGATCGGATTATCGCTCAAGTGATCCCAGAATTCATTGAGGCAAATGAGAAACACGAGAGGATGCAGGCCGCGATGAATAAACATTTTGATTTCATTATTGTAATTTGTGTGGTGCTTCGCTAAATGCATCGACGGCGAGCAGCTATGCCGGTTGCATTAACATTAATTTATCAGCAACGACAAAGACTTGCTTTAAACCAGCATGGGGACTTTGAGTTGAGCTATATGCAAAACTATTAGCCTTTCGGGCCAATGACTGAAGTTCATGAAAATACACAAATGTAACAATGAACATCTCGGAGTTAGCACCTTCTACTGATGGCGCTATATCGACTATCACACACCTGTGTACCGCAAATCGGTTCAGCAGTAGCATCTTCATGGGCGCCCGCAACATAGGGGGTCGCGTGACCTCCTGGAATTTTGAATATTTTATACTTGCATGAAAACTGCCTCCGTATCCTTGTCCAGGCTTTCGTCATTTCTCGCCTGGACTATTGCAACTCCATCCTCTCTGGACTGAATTCCTGCATCAACACTACAGCCCCTATCATCAGTCCTACACTCTGCCGCCCACTTAATAAAAGGTCTTGCTCCTCGCGACCACATCACACCATCCCTACAACAGCTACACTGCCTCCCCATCCACGCCCGTATTGCCTTCAAGATTTTCCTTCTCATGTACCACATTCATAACGAAACCTCCACCTCGTACATGACGTTCATAGGCCTATGGTTACATCATGCGCTGCCTCTACCTCAAGAGGACTCCGCTCATCTACGCGTTGAGACTTTACCATATCTCGCACTAACAAGAAGTTTGAGAACCGTGCATTCTCAGTCGCAGGACATACCGAATAGAATAATCTCCCAATTACAGTCCGTCAAGCCACAACTGTTGCACTTTTCAATACAAAACTGAAGACCTACCTATTCTCCCTGATCTATGACTAAAAATGCAGCACAGCGCGCTTTTGTGCAAGACTTGTCTTGTCAAAGCGCTTTATAAATGCCTAGTTGTATCGTATTGTATGTTAATTTTTAATTTTAAGCTTTTGTTGTCTCATCTAGATGCAGCATGTTCGAATTTCCGACCTATGGGATTTGTCTAAATCCGATTAAAAGTGTTCGTGTTGGGAGGAAACCCCAGAAATGCAAATAGCCAGATTGCAGACTTATCAGTATGTATATATATATATATATACGATGATTTTTTTAGTCTGGGTAGCGTAAGTCGCATACTAGGCCTACATTGCAGCTGTCGGCGGGCGTCCATCAGCTTCAAACCTAGACCTGTCAGCGACTCAAATGATGGGTAGCGAAACATGACTATCCTGTTGCAGGGCTGAAAGGCCTTACTTAGGAGCATGTAACTCTACAACTCTTCCCTGCTTTTCGCTGTCTCGTCCTCTCTGTGTCTGGCTCCCATAATCTCTCCTCCTATATCCTTTCTTGTCTTATTAAGTGTATCCATATCCTGTTCTCTGGTGTCTTCTTGATCGACAGCATAGAGATGCCAAGGCGAGGCCCGACCCCAGTGCTTAAAGCGTGCCTGGATGGTCATGGACGGCGTCCAGGCACTTGTTTTTTTACGGCTGGACTCCGTCCAGCCTCTTAGTTGGGCAGCACAGCCTGGACGCCGTCCATGAGCGTCCATGCATCAGTGCAATTCATCTACGTAATTTATTTTTCAACAGCATTAAAATATCTACTATTCCAAGAAATCTTATTTTTATAAGACCTACTTATTAACTGAAATATCCCATGTATATAATGGATGTCTATGATTCGTGTTATACATTCTAGTTACCTTTTCATCTAATTAATTTTCGTCTTATGCGCCTCTGACGTCTGCTGCATTTGGTGATTAAGTTTCAGATGTAAAAAGACGAGCTGATCAGGCCTAGTAATTTAGTAAACAAATTAAGTTACACTAGGCCTACATACCATAGCGCGTATAAAATTGAACCGAATTTCTTCTATTTCAAGTTGCTACTGCTAGTTGCTAGGGCATGATGTCGGGTTGATCATCTACATAAAATTTGAGTAGACCAGTTGCTTCACCAGAGCACATTTTGAAAAGACCCAATTACCGATCAAAAAGGAAGAATGGCAGACCGAGAACAATGATCCTGAACTGGATGACGGAAAAGGGGATACAAGAAGATGAAAGAGGAGGCCCAGAACAGAGAGGAGTGTCAATATTGGACATACGAATCTGCCTATAGAGGGTAGAAAACTAAAGTAGAAGAAGACCTTACGGCTTTACCGATCACTATAGTAGGCCTAGCCTACACCAGATCTTAGAGATAGAGAAAGTTAGCAACCATGCTTGGAAAGTGGTGCCGCGAACAAGATATCGCCACATTCTTCAGGTCTATGATTAAAATAATCTGTAGCCTATGTCTCGAATGCATCTGCAGACTGGACCAAAGATGAGACAAATTGGCAGCACGGCTTACGATCCATTATGTGTCAGGAAAGACAGCCACATCAACTTAAGAGACTGTTTGGCAGATGTCACTTCAACAACTCTCGGTGCATTGCTCTATCAGTCTATCTGTAGGTGCACTTTGGCAAACTTTTTATATTCTATGTAGACAAAATTCCATTCTAGCTCAATATTGACTAGAGCACGCTCTTCTGCAGAGACACAACTCTCACTCTGAAAAGAGGAGGAACAAATTTCGCGCTTCGCGCGTCTCTAAACTTTATTACCACAACTATCAAAACGCTGCCGGCGACGCTGGCTACTTGTCGAAAATTTCGCAAAGGAAACTAATTTTATGTACGCTTAGAAATATTACAAATATTCATCAACAAATAGTTGACGACAAAATGATGATTAATGGACAAAAAGTTTTGCCCCTATTCACGCGAACCCTTCAAGCAGCCAGTTTCAATCGGACAGTGCCATTTCAACTACGCCCACAAGCTAGCCAAATAAGTGGCCCACAAGAACTATCTTGTTTCGCGTCTCACAACACATTAGGCCTATATATAAATAATATTATATTATCTCTCCTTCGTCAGGCTTGCGCCGACGATGATGCCTTTGCGATACGTCTCCATTTATTTCTGTCTCTTGCCATTTCTACCGCCTCACAACACATTGGTTATACATAAATCTATTTCTGTTAATCGACGTTAGCAGCCGAAAGGATTACAAGTTTGCATTTCACTTGCGTTCGTTGCCTGACAAAATTATTTAGATTGCCATCAATTCAGAACGATATCGCCTTGTATTGTGTATGTAGCAACATGCATTTCTGATGTGATATCGAAGGCCGTCAAAGAAATGCGTATGTATGTTCTCAATTTCAGTGCACGATATTAGTCAGGTACTGAATAAACTTATTGGTTTCGCATGCAGGTTATGTCCATTGCGAGGAATAGGGTTGTATGTATGTTTGTATGTATGACATTGTATGTATATGAACACTTATATAGCGCCATACAAGAACCGCGCAGGGGTGCTTATGTGGCGTTCTGCCGCCCGAGCGCCTGCCTAGCGCTAACGGACGGTGTTGACCCCAGCTCGCTGACACGCCTGGAGTCGCCCGAGTCACTTTCTTACCAAATCTCAATGCCAAATGGTTACTCTCTATATCTACCAGGATGTTCGCTCTCACCAGTAAAGATTAAAGTTGGGCCTCTTATCCAAGAAAGGTAACACTGTTTTAATTAGTCACGAGGTCTGACTCTGCCTATTCCGCGGTCGCCGGATGGGCAACGTTCTGAGGATGGCCGTACTCAAAACAGGGTTCATAATCATACCGGCAGGAGTCTTCCTCGCTTGCATACCTTCCAAGCTACTAGCCTTTTCTTCCTCTACCTGATGTCGTACCGTTCAGCAACTTATGACTCTGAAACTATCGCCAAATAAGGACACCAAACGTTCTCTTAAGTTACGAGGTTCAGACATATTTGAAACAAGTCCATAAGCCATTTCGGCCTATACAATTATCGGTAGCTAAATTCAACGTCTTGTACTCCTAGACATTACTGTTCTCCACTCTTTAAACTCTGTCGTCCTAGACACTACAAGTCGCACAGCTCTTAGCCATGTCATCTCCGACACTTATCTATCACGCCTTCTGCTCAACACGTATCTCTCTCGGTCTATTTCCGTATATGGCATAAACGGCCGCACACGTATATTTTGTCATGCACAATTGACGGACTAAGTTCCCGTCCTCTGTGTTAGCAGTTACCCACTAACACTGATATATTCTGCTTCGATAAAAATGACACTGGCATGGTATTCACGGACACTGATAGTGAAGGTCTTCTGTCTATAAACTTCGCTATCTGCACACAGATCTTCGATCCGACCTACGCACGAGGGGGCCCGACCTCGCACTTTAGTCAGTTCTCAGAACTGTGTGAAACGACAAGCAACCATGTATTCACCTGGGTACCCGATTACCCAAACGTACTCGTATCGATCACTTCGATCAGACACGCAAGTAGATACACTTCGGGAAAACGGGAGGAGTATCTATGACTAACGTAGGTAGCCAACAGTAATATTTACGCATCGATCAATTCTTGGTCTGCTTACTATCTTTACCCTGGGTTTCCGACTGCCCAGACTTTCACGTCGGCCTCTTGGCCCATTTCCGTGCGTGGCATACCAGCCTCACACGCATAAGTTATCATGCACACGATTGACCGTCCTCTGCGTTGGCAATTGTCCGCCAACACCGTAATATATTCTGATACTCGGGAAATCGGGAGGAGTAACTATGACCAACGTAGGTAACAAACAAGAGTATCTATCGAACGACTATAAAGCCATCAAGAAGAGTTATTTGACTTGTAACTTGAAGGATACCTTCAAGTTACAAGTCAAATAACTCTTCTTGATGGCTTTATAATCGGCACCAGTGTTTTCTCTTGTTTGTCACGTGCTCTTCTAAATTGTTCACCCTCCACGTGTAATTCTAGCGGGTCCTTCGGGAATTTCCCCGATATTTCTATCGAACGTATTCAATGGGGAACTTTCCCCGTATGTGCCAACGCTCCACCGGCAGCTCTCTCGATTTTTACGGCTGCTACTGCGTGAATCTACTCGGCTTGTATCTTTTGCGGCCACCCGAATTTTCACGTCTCCGACAACCTGCTGGTATTCGTGAGGAGTAACTGTGACCGAACTAGGTAGCCAACAGGTATCTTTCTCGGCCTGCTTGCATCTGTCATATACTTTAGTATCCGATCACCCAGACTCTCACATGTCTGTAACTTCCTCGGACTGCACTTATTCCTCTCATCGTAGGATCATCTAGATACTCGTCACCTAGAGCTCTGACCAACGGTAATGCACCAACTCTCGTTTCTCAGACTCGATTCTCTCACAGGCACCTGAGGTAAGTGTCACCACGTTACCTCTATGTTTCACACAGACCTGTATTATTATAATCACTTTCTCTGAAGCAATTGTACTCTGTCTCTTATACACTGGAACGAACCACTGGCAAATCTTTCGAGGAAGTCCTCGAAAAGAGATTATGTAGTTTGATCTACAAGAAGAAATTAGTAGACGACTCGCGGGGAAACCGCGAGCCAAGATATTGCAGCTAGACAAAGTGAATAGATTTCTGGAAAACCGAGAGGAGTAACTGTGACCAACATAGGTAGCCAGTAAGAATATTTACCGAAAGACCGTTAGACAATCAAGAAGACATACTGCAAGTACAGATATTACGTTTAGTAACTCAAGTAAAGATACGCGGGGAAACCGCGACCTAAGACATTGCGATCAGACACGCAAATCAACAGATTGCTGGTAAACGGGAGGAGTAAGTATGACCACGCTAGGTAGCCAAGTATAGATATTTACGGAAAACCGTAAATAGAAAAGAATATGCGGAGACGCCCACAATTGATCAGGTTTTTGGCACCAAAGGGAACTTTCCCTGTATCGAACGCACCAATGGGGTCACCCTCCCCGTATTTATCGAATGTATTCATGTTTTCCAGTATTTGTCAACGGCTTCTCCGGTAGCTCTCAGTCTGTTTCCAACGGCTTCACGGGGCCGCCCTCCCCGTCTTTTAACCAACGTGTACACTGGGAAATTCTTCCCGTAAATTGTCTCAACGGTCGCCATAATCTGTCTCGGTGTAACGTGCGGTTGCTCGGGCTTTACTCGATCTCTATTTCTCACGACCACCGACGGGGTCACGTATCCGACAACCTGCTGGTATTCACGAGGAGTAACTATGACCGATCTAGGTAGCCAACCAGGATATTTCTCGGCCACCAGAACTCCCACGGTCTGCACGGTCGGGGATTTTTCCCAGTCTATCTCTCTGTCGGCCGCCGAGGCCTCTCTCGATATATGCGTCGGTCCCTTCTGGGACTCACCCAGTCTGTATCACTCACGGCCACCAACGGGGTCACCATCTTCCCCGTATTTCCGAACAGAACTGTCATTCATTCATTTATTTCTCACGATCGGACTTTCTCTGTCATCCTGTTGACTCTTACGATCAGGGCACGGTCCGTCTTGCGATCGACGGCAGAGGGGCCCACCCCACCAGATCAGCGAAAAGCAGCACCAGCCTGACCGCGAGAGCGGCTGTCACTAGAGGTCGTATTTATATGGCAACACTCAACGATCCCTGGAGCGGTACGAGAACCACTCTACGTATGAAGCAGTACGAACCACTGCTCCACATATATAGCGATGCACCGCATGTCAGGCTATACTCAAGCCAATTCATGCGTCTGCAAGCTATGCACTCAATTAAAAACCGCCGATCGGTCTTCCTTCCTATACGCAACACTGTAAAATAATAGACGTAAAATAACACTATGGCGAGCCGATTATTTAAATAAATCATTCATTCAAGCCTTGTGGCCTGTCCGCCACACTTACCTAAGATACCTGTTCTGAAATAAATGTGTCTTATAGAGTTAATTTTGTGTTGGTAAAAGTATGTAAAAATGTACCAATCGCTCGTGATTATCTTTGATCTTGTCCAATCGTTATATGAATACATTTATATGAATATATATTTATATGTCCCGGAATGGCTGGGACAGTCTCGAAATTGACCCAAGCCATCCAATGCTTATTTTGTTCCGGAATCCAGAAATAAAATTATGGGATTATTCAAGTTCAAACAACATTAGCAAAACTGTAATGCAGTGTTGTATACAAGACTTGAAACTTCAAGACTAGACCGAGACAGTAAGGTGCCGAGACCGAGACAGTGAGGGACCGAGACGGTGAGACCAAGACACTATAGGTTCAAGACTGTACGAGACAGTAAAAGACAAGTGATCCTATATAAAATGGTGTAAAATACTATTGAATCAGTTTTCGGGAATAAGGTTTAGTTGTAATTTCAACTTGTAACTTATTATGTATATAGTACCAATTCCTGCAAACAGTTTTTATATTGCCGCATTTTATTTTTTTCGATATCTCATCGTCGGCCTATCTTCTTAATAGTATAACGAAAGCCTTTTTAGACACGTGAAATTTTCTAGGCCAGTGCCCAGTGGTTCTTAAAGTGGTGTTCCGCGGACCGCTAATGGTCTGTAGGTGCTACCACGAAGCTCTGGTCGGTGGTCTGCGAAAATGCTTGGTAAAAGAAATTAATTTGACACTTCCTTAAGACCAATTTAACAATAATTTTTTGTTCATCAATTTAACAATCTAACATAATTTAAATTAAGATCTAAAACATGTGTAGGGCTGCGACATAATATTTTGACATAAAGGCATAGGCGTCGTCTGCCACTGTGAACGGGTAAATGTATTGGTAATGTTTCATCTTTGTTTAATTTTAATTCCAATAGTTTTCGCAAGATAAGCGATAAATTAAGTTAGTAGAAATAGTAGATGACGAGTTGTAGCAGAAGATTCAATATTTTTAATTATTCATGCAAATTCTGCAGGACTACGTACAAGATTATTAATTGTTAAATTTTAAAATGTTAATAAATAAATAAGAAATAACCCTGGATAAAAAGAAACAATCATTTATGGACAGTTTTATGAACACAAATAAAAAATCTGCGGGAAAAAAAGCGAAATTATTCAGACACTGATGAGTGTCAATAAGCGTTCAAACTCTCAAGGCCATGCTCATTGGAGTGAATGTGCTGGCTCCACCAACGGAGGATGGACGATACGTCTCGGATTGCGACGCATCGGACACCGGTATTGGCGCAGTACTATCTGAGATCCAGGATGGAGAAGAGCGACCAATTTGCTACGCAAGTAAGTTGTACAACCGGCACGAGAAGAACTATAATGTGACCGTAAGGAACTGCTATCTCTTGTGACGTTCGTGAAGAAAAGTACCGGCAGTACCTCCTAGGAAGACCGTTTACCATCAGGACGGACCATGCGGCTCTTCAATGGCTCAAGAAAACTCCTGAGCCAGCAGGCACGTTGACTTGAAATTCTTGAGGAGTTTGACTACGAGGTCCAGCATAGGCAGGGAACAAGGCATGCTAACGCTGATGCCCTGTCCCGTTGACCACCGGATGATGACGGTGTAGTGATCGTCGCTGCAACTGCTGCGCGACCCGACGTAATGGAACCGTTCGACTGGTTGAAGGTTGAGCAGGAAGATGCGGACGACGGATTCATGTACGGACTGCTCAAGGGTCAGTCACTCAGGCCGAGACCAGAGGACATCACCTCACTCAGCGTGGATGTGAAAACGCTCTGCAGCTAGTTCGATCAATTGAAGCTGGGGACTGATGAGTTGATGTATTGGAAGCTCCAGAAGGCAAGCAGAGAGAGCATCATGCAGAAAGTCATTCCCTTCAGGTATAGAAGGGAAATTGCCACTGATATTCATGGGGCCTGAATGGAGGACACTTAGGCATCCAACGAATGACCGACCAACTACAGAAGAGATTTTATTGGCCAGGATGGTCGCGTGATCTGCAATTAACCTTACTGCAATGCGAGCAATGTGCGAGATTCAAGCGACCAAGACGTCACTGGAACTTCGCTCACAGACGTATCGACTTCGTCTGAAGCTCACCGCTGGAATTTCGCTCACAGACATTTCGTCGCTACGCTGGAACTTGTCTTGGATCTTTTTCCATTAAGTCCTTTTTGAAAGACCCTTGCCACATTGGAAGGGCCGTGCCCACTTACAAATAAATTACGCAAGCGGAAAAAATTGAAGTCAATGCTACATGTGCTAATGCTGCATGTTGCATGTAGCAATGCTACACATAGCAATGCTACACGTGGCAATGTAGCACAGATTGCCACTAAGCATAGCATTGTTACAGGGGTGTAGCACAGAATGCTTCTCAATTCAAAACGGCAAAACCGTCACACTATGTTGACACGTTCCCACGGTCTATACTAGCACACTGGGTGATCTCACCATGGTCTGAAGAAGCCATGCCTGACCACATGATATGGGAACGGAACGAAATACCATCCCCCACAGACCCAGTGATGTTGCTGTTGTCATTTTGCCTTTATAGACTGAAAATAATATTATAAAATAAAATAAATAGCTTTTAATATCGGCGCTGATTATCTTGCCGATATCCGATATCTCTATAATCGGCCCGATTAACCAGTCGGCCGATTAATCGATACAGCTCTAGTGTCCTTGCGGGTCTGCCAAAGTTCCAGATAAGACTGCTTCAATCCATCCTCAACTGCGCCGCCCGAATCGTCGCCAAACTGCCAAGATATTCGCATATTTCAAGCTACATGCATCCTTAAAGTGTTGCACTGACTCCCAGTAAAAGATAGGATCACATTCAAGATTATCCTCATGGACGAATATCAGTGGTCGGCACTGCTCCAGAGTACATGAGAGAGCTCTGTCTTCCAGTCTCCAGCCAGCCTGGTCGTCAATCCTTGCGTGCTGTGGCTCGTGCGGACTTAATGGTCCCGCGCTTCCATACATCGATAAGGACAAACTGTGCCTTCTCATGCTTTAGAACATCATGATACTGGAACGCTCTTCCATTACAAATTCGCAACATTTTACCGCTTGCAGCCCAGGAAACATTTTCTAAATTACTGAAATCGCATTTATTTAGATCTGAGTCTCGTCACGAACATCCGTCTCTTTCTTGGGTAAAGGATGACCTACTACAGAAGCGACTCTTGATGACAAATCCGCTCTTGTCAAGTTTTGACTCTCATAGTTCCTACGAAATTGTCATACTCAGTGTGAGGGTAGGCAGGCCACTTGTTGACAGGTCTATGTCAATCGCCATTGGACATTAGATGTTAGTAGGCCAAGCCTACAGCAATTAACCCATCCGAATGTAGAAGTACATTCTATATAGACACTGTAGGCCTATGCGAACTGTAATTCGGCGCATTCGGTGTAGAGCGAGTAAAAGAGTGTAATAGCTTAATTTAACCTACATGATTATTAGCTGGTAGTATTAAAGCAGTAGCATACAACACATCTTCCTTTACACGCTGTCAGAGTAAATTTCGTTTTTACGTTCGAATAGGTCCGCTAGCGATCATGAGCCTACTGAATCTACGTCTGCCGGTGTAGCAATTTCAAATTACCCCCATTCACCTTACCCTTGTGTAGCAATTTCAAATTACCCCCATTCACCTTACCCTTCAGGTAACTTGAAATCAATTTAAAGTAACTTGAAATCGATTTAAAGTAACTTGAAATCGATTTAAAGTTACCCCCGGGGGTAACTTGAAGGCGATTTCAAGTTACCCTCTACGATATCAGATTACCCCCAGGGGTAATATGAAATTAGCTTCAGGCTACCTCCCGATAAATTGAAATTTATTTTTCAAGTTACCCCCACGGGAGCTAACTACTCCACTGCCTTGCAGTTCAGCAGTGCCAGTCCCAAGCCTGAAAAAGGAGGTTGGTTTTGCGGCAAGCTTGCAGGCCTCCCATGTAGAACCACATCTTGCAACAGAAAAGACACATGAAAAACTCAAACTCATTATCGTGGCAGGTCGGTCGGGAGATGAGACGGTCATGGACCCATCTATGAAGGGTCCAAGTGAAAGCCGAAAGGAAGCCGAGACTCAGAAGTCTCAAATCTTAACGACCAAAGCCAAGGCAAAAATTGGATACTGGAATGCAAGAACATTATGATACAGGGAAGTTGGTGCAGGTGGTGAGAAAGATGTAAGAATACAAACTTTAAATATTGGGGCTGAGTGAGATGCGATGGACCTGCAGTGGCAATATTGTGTCTGAAGGAATGGAAGGCAAGTATGAAAGAGAAGTGGGCATCATGGTCAGCGAAAAATTATATCAGCTGTAATAGGATGGGAATTAGTATGTGAAAGAATATTGACCACAAACAGGGCATACCAAGGTGACCCTGATACAAGTATATGCACCAGCAAATTTAGCCACCGACGAAGAAAAGATGAGTCCTATGAACAATTGCAGGATGCCACGGAGGCGATACCAGAATATGTATATTATTGTTGTAATTACACTAATTTCTTCACCAGTTAGGCTGAATCTTTATTATCTCATGTTTGTATGTAACAATGTGATGCGCTTTGATCTCACGTATTACTGGTTTCACACAATTTCCATTTCTCTCACTTTTATATATTTTTCACATGTTAAAACTAGCCTTCTATCTTGCATGTGTCACATGTTTTATTCAACACACTGATTATCATTAGTTGAAAGCAAAGCAATTTAACATTTTGACTCATTCAGAGAGGGGGTAATGTGAACACGGAGGGGGTAATCTGAAATCGATTTCAGATTACCGAGGGAGGGGGGGTAACTTGAATTGGGGTAACTTGAAGTCTTTACACCGGAGCCCCTGAAGGTGACCGGGTGCAATGTCGCTGACAACTGGAAACGATTCAGAGATCAATGGGAGAATTACAAACTCGCAGCCGACCTGGCCGAGGTCCGCCCCGAGAATCGAGCGGCGGTGTTCCTCACCTGTCTGGGCGGAGAGGCCTATGACACCTATCCCAGCCTGGTCCTTCCCGTAGAGGACAAGAAGGACATGACAACGATTATCGAAGCGTTCGAGACTTTTTGCTTTGGATTGGTGAATGTCACGTATTAGTGCTATATTTTCTTCCAGCGGGTGCAGGAGTCAAAGGAACGTTTTGACACGTTTCTCGGTGAGATTCGCAAGATGGCAAAATCTTGCAAGTTCGAGGTCATGGACGAGTCGATGATATGTGACCGCGTGGTGGTCGGCATCAAGGACGACGCCACACACCATAAGCTCCTGCAAATCCGGGATTTGATGCTGGGCAGAGAAATTGATATCTGCGAAGCCAGCGAGGCCGCCGGACAACAGTTGTGAGCAATGGCAGTGCAAGACCAGGTCCAGGCCTTGCACTAGTCACCTGGGACACACTCGAGCTGATCCACACTCTGTCAATCCAAGAGAGCACGGCAAACAGAACTGGCCGGAAGTATGTGAGCTCGGTCTGCTTGAGGAAACGGACGAAGCGCTGCTAACGTTTAGCACACCCAGCAGCGACTGCAAGTAAACGTTAGCATGTAAAAGTATGTACGACTGCGAGTCGCCAATCAATATATATATATATGTACGCTTTTTACTGGACAGTGGGGCCACTGTGAATCTGATTTCAGAGGGAATCGTCCGCACTCTGGGCCGGAGGCAGAGGGACGTCCACCCGGCGACTGCAACTCTTCTTATGTTTTGCCCGGATGGAGTTAAAAATTGTTTGCGTGATCACCCTCACAGTCGAGCACCGTCGCGTACGCATCAATCCCATCGTGTCGAGTTCTACGTCACAGAACACCACGAGCAGTCCATTATCGGGTTCAAGGCCTGCAAAGATCTTCACCTCATCACAGTGGACGAAGCGAGTATTTGTACGATGCGAACACGGGACAGCGCATACGAGTGCCTGATTGAATGCGGATTGCTGGCGTAACACACGGATCTATTCGACGGAACCGCCCTGCTGGAAGGCGACATCCAGCTCCAGGTCAATGAGAAAGCAATGCCGGCCCATAGCCTTGTTTTGAGTAAAGCTCTGTTGCGAGGCATCGCATTTATTGCAGAAGACACTTTTATTTACGGCATAGGTGAAACCTTTGAGCACAATAAAAACCTGCGAGCGCTATTGGGACGTTGTCGAAGAAAAAGGTATCAAGGGTGAATTCATTGAATTCTGCTGGCAATCATAGTTCAGTGTTTTGCGCTGTGCTTCTTCAAGATGACCGACACAAACTGCTAACTGTCTTAGCAAAGAAACCATTATCCAAGGATCGTCTATCGCGCGCGTGCTCTCCCTCACCCGTCAAGGCGTTGTGGGTTGAATTTCCAGCTGAGATAGCATCGCTGATGGCCGATCAACAGATGCAATAGGCCAGCCTCGTAGCTTCACAGATGACAATGCACGCCCTTTTAGTGACTGCGGAAATACATGGTCACTATAGACAGCTGTTAAAGCAGTTCAAGATCGTCTGCCCGTCCTCTCCAGCCGAGCTGTCAGCTGCCGTGAAACCATACGCTAGCTTCGCGGACGAACTCGTTAAGAGTTCTGCATTCAAGATACATTGAGTACCATATCGCACACGGCAGCAAGAGACGGTATCCCTCCTCGCCCGGCACCCCAGTTATGTCAGGGTTAATAATCGTATCAAACGCGCCCTGGAAGCCATGTGTTTGGACAGCCACGATATCCCTGCGGTGTCAGATCCCGAACCCAAAGGGAGGTCAACCCCAGTGATACGCCTTCTCTACCGTCAGACCTCGCAACCTTCACAAGCTTCGATCATCTCACGCTGCATCTGTGCTACTGATATACGACATCCCCACACAATCTCTCTCCTAAAACTGGCGTATGAGAAATCGTCACTCTGTCACACCCACAAGAGACAACGGCAATCCCTACAACTTTTCCAACCACAGATATACGAGCCCTGCGGGGGGGTTAAATAAATGCAAACGAACGCGCTTGTACTCACCATCGCGGCTGAGACTGAACAAATAATGGATAATAATACTGGTATACTAGCACTCTACTTTTAAGACTGTTAGGGGAGATGTTGGACTAGAAACTATGGATTAGTTTGTATTGGATAGACTATAAGGCACAGTGGCCGATGGGTTAGAGCGGTCAGCCCGTAACGTTCAGTGCGTGCTGAGTGAGCGGGTTTGACCCTCGTCCTGGGAGTCACTGTGTAGGGACCTTGAGCAAGTCCTTCGCCCACAATAGCTGCCGTACAACTGCAGTTATGCCATCGAGGCGTGTGCACTTCCGAGCAAAAGATGTTGGGAGAAGGGCGTTATCAGATTTCGGTAATAATAATAGTAACTTAGGATTATATTATTCGATTACCTAATGATGGGAGATTTGAGGGTAGGCAGGCTACTTGTTGGCAGGTCTATGTCAATCGCTATTGGACATTAGATGTTAGTAGGTCACGCCTACAGCTGTGCCGAACCACGGCACTACGGTCATGTATCTTAATAGAGGGCGCTTTCGTACATTAATACAACTATTTGATATGCAGCAGCTACTGGCGCGACGCAACGATAGGGCAGTATCTTGGCGGCAAGACCCGCGAAAGGTTGGCGCCTAAAACGTCGATAAAAGGAGAGTCTTGGCGCGGACCTAAGGATATACGCGGGAGACAGTGGCCGAGGTAGGAGAACGCCGCGTGCAGTAAGATAGACTGGCGGAAAACAGGCGAAGGAGAGAAATTCGACGTTTGCGGTCGATCGACAGTTGCGACGAGGTAGCCGCCGAGAGAAGTCGACGAAGCGAGAGCTCGCAAGCAAGCAGTCGAGGTGAGCGTAAGTCGGCTGTCGTTGCGCTCAAGTTCAAGGGTTAATAGGTCGTACGTGAAAGGGTGTCGTTCGAGGATTGCAGGGATCTATTCCTTATTCATGTGTTTCGATATCTAATGTGGATTAACTCTGTTTACTTCTGTTGATGTTAATGTAACGCCGAATAGAGGTAAAATGTCCAGATAATTTGTAATTGATGACAATCATAAGTTAGAACTGCTAACTAGGTTTCATTTGTTATTGTATGCTTTTGTTTGAGGTTAATAGTTAAACTACAATAAGACAAGATAATTTGTCTTTACTAGCTAAGAAATGGCGGGAAATGATACTTGCAGTCAGTTAGAAGACATTGACACTTCTATAGCGCGCCAGTCAAAAACTGAGCTTCCGTTACAGGAACCTACTTATAGATTACTGGCTACGATAGGCGGTAGCGGGTTCGAATCTTCTACTGAAGAAGTCTATGACAACGACTTGGCGGTAAGTAGAGGTTCTACAGATAGCGGCAATCAAGCGCTAGAAGGACGAACTAAGGCGGGGAAAGAAAAGGCGGGAACCGACCCAGGTGCCAGATTTGGCGCCACTGCGATCCCAACGGAAGTCGCGGACATATGTCACGGACGCGGTCGGCACACAGCAACCTATCCGAATACTATAGACACTGTACGCTAACTGTAACACGGCGCATTCGGTGTAGAGCGAGTAAAAGAGTGTAATAGCTTAATCTAACCTACATGACCATTAGCTGGTGCCTGGTAGTATTAAAGCACTGGTACAAGTTTCAGTATAACGACTCGTGTGACAGCAGAGATCAACGGATTCGCATTCCTTCTTCATCGAGGCTGGGAATGGTTCCGAAGCGAGCGAGAATATTTACAAGTTTGTAAGAACGTGTGTTAGCTGGCATCTAAGGGATGAAGCTAACTAGTTACTTAGTCATAGACTGTCGCTGCACTCAGTGTCAAATATAATTATGTTTATACATTTGCGTGTGTGTATGTCTATATATATATATGTATATATATATATATGTATATATATATAAATGTATATATATATATATATAAATGAAGTCCTAAGTTCGCGATTCACCCGACCGACAGGGATTTTTATCTCGCTGCTCTCTCAGCAATGGGCTATAAACAATACCAGCAGAGCCGCTAGTAAAGGTAATACGATTTCGATTAGAGTTATTTAACAGACGAAATGACCGAACGCATATTGGGGTTGACAATATGAATTTGAATTTTACTCTATACATTACATTTTAAACGATAGGTCCAACTTGTAGAGGGTACCGATTTTAACTGCCGGTAATCTGCAAATATTCGCAAAATCAAGAGGCGCCCCTCCTGCGGACGCCCATGGTGATGTAGGCGAGCGGTTGAATAGTCGGTGCTTTGATGTTTTTGTCGATTTGCCTTACTTCGATGCAAGATGGATGGACAATAATAGGGAAGGTCTGAAGACGACAAACGTGTATGTGAGAGAGACGTAGAAATGGCTAGAAACAGAACTGTATAGAGACGTTTCGTTGAAGCCTCCCTCATCATTGGCGTAAGGCTGACGGAGGAGAGGGTACCAATTTTAACTGTCTGAGCCTGAGAGAATATGAGAAAAAAATGAAATGATGCGATTGTGGTCGGTGTCGTCGTTGGCTCCTTTCAGCTTCCGTCCGCTGATTATGGATTGCATTGGGTGGTTTTGGATTGATGAGCTCCATCACCAACCGCTACGCCTTAGGGGAGTGACTCTTCCCTGCATACCTGCAGTGCAGCCAGATTCGTTCCTCGGAGCGCTCCAGAAGCGATACTCAGCGCCTTGTAAGCTTAAGTTCCTTTTTCTCTTTCCTGGAAGCGCTCTCGTATGCGACGCAACCGTAATCGATGACGGAGCGGATGAGGGTACGGTAGATCATCGGGAGGGTGTATTTCGAAACTCCCCAGTCGGTTTTTTGCCCCTGGGCTCGAGATTGTTCGGCCAACTTTACTTTGGAAATGTCGAAGTTGTCTGTTGCTGGCAAGTGACACTGCAATTTTCTACCATCTTTACGCATCTTTTTGGTGAGATAACAACATCTTTCATTCGACCTCGTATCGTTGGCACACTGCCAGTGACCTATACATTCAAGCCACGTGCGCCTTTCCCCGACGCCAGCTTGGGAGATCAGATGATTGGCGTCGCCTGTCGGTCTCTGGACACTGTGGACAGTGTTCGTGTGCGTAGGTCGTCTAATTTTCATATTCAAACCTACGCTCAGCATTCTACCAACGCTTCCTAAGCAGATGATATCGGTGACCGCTTTCGGCTGGCCAATTTGTCCCCGTTCGCGTCAAATTCCGACTCCATGACGTTTAACATCTCGAAGCCAGCACCTTCACCCGATGGCGCTATCCGATTGGGTCTGGCGCCAACATCATATCTCGGGTTGCGTTCGACTCACTCCGGATGAAGTTTCTGTACAATGTACAACTAGGCATTTATAACGAGCTTTGACAAGACAAGTCTTGCACAAAAGCGCGCTGTGCTGCATTTTTAGGCATAGATCAGGGAGAATAGGTAGGTGTTCAGTTTTGTATTGAAAAGTGCAACGGTTGTGGCTTGACGGACTGTAATTGGAAGATTATTCTATTCTGTGAGTCTTGCGACTGAGAATGCACGGTTCCTCAAACTTCTTGTTAGTGCGAGGTATGGTAAAGTCGATCCCCACGCGTAGATGAACGGAGTCCTCTTGAGGTAGAGGCAGAGCATGATGCAACCATGGACGTCATGTACGAGGTGGAGGTTCCGTTATGAATGTGGTACATGAGAAGGGAAATCTTGAAGGCAATACGGGCGTGGATGGGGAGGCAGTGTAGCTGTGTAGGGATGGTGTGATGTGGTCGCGAGGAGCAACACCTTTTTTAGGCGGGCACCGGGCAGCACAGTGAAAGACTGATGATAAGGGCTGTAGTGTTGACGCAGGAAGTCCAGAGAGGATGGAGTTGCAATAGTCCAGGCGAGAAATGACGAGAGCCCATGGACGAGGATACGAAGGCAGTTTTCGTTCAGGCAGCGTTTCACTTGTCGAATCCGACGCAGGTGGAAAAAGCTTGCTTTAGCGATGGTGGATATGTGGTGGGTCATGTTCAGCTTACTATCCAGAAATACACCGAGGTCGCGGACTACAACGGAGAGTGTGGTCATTGTGACGGCCCAGCTTGCATCAATGTTGAGATTTTTTATTGTGTCGTCCACAATCGCGCTATTTCGCCGTTCGAACCAGAGGAGTTCAGTCTTGAAGGCATTCACGTTCAGGCGCATGGATGCGGACCAGGATTGAATATCCCGGACGCATGATGGGATTTTAACGTTGATGTTGTCCAGTGTCCATGCTTTTCCAAGGAGCTTTATGTATAACTGGGTATCGTCAGCGTATAGATCGATGATGATGTACTGCGATGCGATGTTGACGATATTTGAGGTGTACAAGGAGTGGGCCGAGAATAGATCCTTGAGTCACGCCGAAAAGGACCGAGGTTTTGGATGAATATGAACACTTTCTTTTAGAAATTTATATGACTTTCACCTAAATACTGTGCTTTTTAATGTTTTTTCTTATCATGTACCCGTAGTGCGTCTGCAGACGATAATCAAGAATATACTTACTTACTTAGTCAATAAACAGTTATGGAGTATTAGTGAAACCGGAAGTTTTCTTGACATGATGTTCCTTGAAGCGTAGGTTTTCGTACGTTTGGTGGAAGAAGCTGCTGAGTGACCTAATTCAAAAACGAAATGTAAGATAATTGTGAATTAAATTTACGGCAAACTTGTTCAGTGGAGCAGCAGTTGTATTTTCGGGATAAATTATGACGAATCTTGATCTGTCAAAAAACGACTGCTTGTTTTGGGGCGATAATATGGAGCTTACATGCTGTTTCTTGATATAATTTTATATATGGATAAAAAATCTTCTGCGGCCCGGCCGAATGTTCGGCCGCGATACAAGCGAAAATATTGCTTCTACGGCCGAACCTATAAAATATCTAGCACGCGAAGACCTCAGCGCATGCGCAACCATTGGTGCATTCGCGCTGTTAAAAACGGTGACCGGTGAAGTGCGGGCTGCGGGAGCACAACGGGTGAAAAGCGGGACGTGAAATGCGGGGATTTGTTGTGGGAATATGGGTGAAAAGCGGAAGAAATCTGTTTGCGGGAATGCAAAAAATGCATGATCATTGTTTAAAAACGAACGATATCTAAATATTTAATAACAGTTTGAATATGGAATACAAAGGCATCACCAAAAATGTAGGGTTAATGTTTTAATTTTAGATAGTTGCAAAAGTTGACTTCTGTTAATAATGTTGTTGAAAAGAGTAATACTTAAAAAGAAGCTGGATTCATGATAAAAATATACTTAAATGGAAAAATCTGCTTACACGGAAGCGGGATTGATGAAAAGAATCATACTTAAATAGAAGCTTGATTTATGATAAGTACGCTTATACTTATATGAAAGCGAGATTGGTGAAAAGAATCATACTTAAATGGAAGCTGGATTCATGATAAGAAATGTACTTGTATGAAAGCGGAATTGATGAAAAGAATCATACTTAAGTAGAAGCTGGATTGATGAGAAAAATCTACTAATTGGAAGCAGGATTGATTGGAAGGAGTTGTACTTAACCTGTAACTACTAAAACATGTCATGTTCAAATATGCTAACTGAACTTATTAAAACTCAAATAACATACGTCTAACAATCACAGTCCATGCTCTCTTTGATACTTGTAAAGCATGGATTGTGGATAGGTTGTGCTCCCGCAGCCTGCATTTCACCCGTCATCACCTGGGTACGTGATATTATAATGACGGGTGAAATGTGGGATATTCCTGCGTGAGCGTGCCACTTTTCACCCGTTCAGCTCCCGCATTTCACCAGTCACCGTTAAACAACCTACAATTTGTAATATGAGATTTAACATATATAGGATCTAAATCTCTTATCTTAGCTAATTAACCTACCATGGCGTTGGTATGTGAAGCATATATTTGCATTATTGAGGATATCACTCGCAATTTGAATATAATGCACAAATATGAAATTGAATATGGATGGTAACTTGATGCACAATTAGTTTTAATGATAATATTGTTTTTCTATTACTCAGAGAATTCGCAAGTTTCGAGGAATCACTTCTACCTCAGATTAGAAATATTTGAAATCATATATATGAAACTTGGTATGCATTGCTGGATACTCATTAACATATGCTATTGTGCCAGTTATATATAAGAAACAATCAGACAAATGGCAAGCACCAATTGATTCAGTCTAAACACATGCCTAAATGTTGCTTTTTGCTGTGTCTCTCCTAGATTGGAAATCTGCTAGTTTCTGTGATGGGAAGTTACCTTTCAAAATGGCGAGTAAGTTGTTTATTTTAGCAATTTCAAATTTCTAGATAATTGCATTTTTAATGTGTTGGAACATTTTTTAAAATCATAGTTTAGGCCTATAGCTAATATAATTCGATTTTGAGAGGTGCACAACACTTTTATTATTGGTATATGTGACATATGGTCAATTAGTCTAGCAATTTGGTACAATGGAAGTCGTGTTATAATGGGCTGTCAGGAAAAGGCTGATGAACCATGTTTAACCAGAATATAGTGAAGTTTGAATTAGCAGCACAGCTTACTTTGTAATGTGGGCCTATACAATATATTGTGAACTTATTAATATACTTCTGGATTATGTTAACTAAATCACAGGTACATGTTCTTTACAGCTTAATGTAACATTGCCTCCAGTGGTGAAGAAGACAACTCAGTTTTTTCTGGTACCAGTTTTGAACCTTGCCCTTTGAAATGGGAAACCAAGCTCTAGTCCAAAGTTCACCATAGTTTGTGGCCTGTTTGATTAAAGTATACTGACTAGTGTTGGTGGCCCAATTGTCATCACTGTTTTTTCTAAAATCTACGATAAAAAAAATTGCGCTAAAAACTATTGGCTTTGGATATTCATTTTAGTTATTTAGATGATAAGTAGAATACTATAAAGTGAATAAATAAATTTTTTTCAGCAAGGGCTATCAATAACTGAAACATTGGAGAAGCTTGAAAAGGTGAGTGTACTTGTAATGCAAAAGTGAAAGGCAGTGCATTAGCCAGCTGCAAAATCATTGGAACAATTTCAGAATCGCTGATATAAAAGTATTAACTACTACAGTCAGTCAAGATAGAAATAATAAATATTTTGATGATTTCTTTATAAAGTTGTTAGGATTAGTTATTATAGTAACTTAATTAATTTGAAAAATCACATTATTCTAGAGGTTAGAATTGAATACAAAAAGTA
This sequence comes from Bimastos eiseni, assembly GCA_959347315.1. Lineage (NCBI taxonomy): Eukaryota > Metazoa > Annelida > Clitellata > Crassiclitellata > Lumbricidae > Bimastos > Bimastos eiseni. The sequence goes on from OY365811.1 coordinate 19,490,843, forward strand.
TGGTGAGTTATAATATCATGTGCTTACTTAGAAGTACTTAACACTATAGATTGCAGTGTTTCCTTTATAAGTAATTGTTCTTTAAATTAGTATGATGGCATGTTACAGCTAAGGCTGTCACAAAATGTTGAAATGACGACCCGGATATCTGTCCACCCGCGCGGTCGGGTACCTGACCGTGCAGATATTTTGTTAGGACATGTAGAAAATTTTCCATTTTACGTTAGGATTATAACTACCATACTCAAATATAGGAAATGTTTGTCCTGAACAGTGACACTGAGAGTCTGAAACTGAAGATTTTCATCTATTCACTTTGGAAAACAATTGGCAGAACAGTGCGCAGTAAGCTAAAAGAGTCCGCAATAGCTGGCCCAGGCACAAGAGTGAAACCAACAACTGGATTCCCATCAATGGTTGACGGATGGCATGGATGTTCAGAGTCTCTGTGCCAAGCTTTTCCTCAGAAGTATGGGTTCAGGATTTAAAGGATTTTGTGGAAACACAAGTACGACCACAGCAGTCCAATTACAGCATGCAATTTTTAGCCTATGAACTTTTGTTGTGACATCGACAGGATGGAGGATTGAGTTAGGAATGGTGACATTTGTTACCTATGCACTGAAATAAGATCTCAATGCTTATGCATAGTGAGGGTCTTGGTAAGCTGTACTTCATCTTTTATCGTATCTTGAGATTTATATAGCGCCTCTCACAGAATGACTATTCAGAGGTGCTCTTCTGCACCGAAATCCTGGGGAAACAGATATGCCTTTGAGGAGTGAGAGGCCAGCGGAGAGAAGTTATTCATTAGTTTATTCCTTAGTAAGGGAGGAAGGTCATTCCAGGTAGATGGACCCACAATAACAAATGCATTGGGCCTAGGATCAAAAACATTAAGACTGTCAGCGGAGAGCAAGGAACAAGATGTTGCTGAAAACGACTTTTGCAAATAGTCAGAATCTTAGAGCATTGCATAGGTGAGCTTTGGAAACTAGAAAGAAGATAAGCGCATGTCACGCAGTGATAGGAAATCAGTGTAAGATTTCAAGCCATATATGTGGAGATATGCACAAAGTGAGGAAGCACTTGAAAACTATTTGTTCTATCTTTACATTTTCAGCTTGGTTGCAACTCTGATGAGTTTATTACAATGGTGCTATAAAAGTTTGAGATTGCAATTATAAGTACAAATTGTGATTGATATGCATTTGTCCTATATGTGCATTTATGCTATCTAGTGACCAAGCATCGATTGATGGTGCTGATCATTTGTGAGTGAAGGACTTTAGGAATCAGGGGCAGTTGTGGATCGGTGGTGTATATGTTATAAAGCAAATATCCTAAGCAATCGGTTGCTGTGTCGAACGAATTCGGATATAATTTTTAAATGGGCTAAATGTTGGTACCTTTAGTATACTTGCCACTTGATCTTCAGCGTCTGTAGTACTGTATCTAAAGTGCATGCATACATTCATTTGAATTCATTCTCATGACTTAATTTGTTGTTGCTATGTTCTATGGTTTTGGTTTTAGGATATTGATTACCTCAAGCAATGTCGCCAAACAAATATGGAGCAGCTGAAGCGCATTATTACTTGTTTGATTTTCTACTCTGTTGCTGTTTATATTCTTTCCATTACCATGTTCTATTTCTATTACTGGCCCACTGAGTGGTTGTATCATATTATCTACACCTTACCACTTCTTCTGTTTCCTTTCATGTAAGTATTTGGACTTATAGTAAGTATTTTACATATAGTTTGAAGTACTTACTTGTTATTGTTGAACAATATATTTTATGAGCATTGCTATGTACTTATATTGTTATAGTAATTGCATATTTGTATAGTAACTATTTGAAAGAATCTGCTCAAGAGTAAGGCTGTCAACGGGTATTCCGTAAAAAATATGCGAATTTACCTGAAAACATGCCAGAAATATAAAATGAAAAATTGGTTCTTGGGTAACGTCATTCTGTAAATATGTGCGATTTTACCTGAACATATGCCAGAAATATTCTGTTGGTCAAAAAGGCAGACTGCCCAGGCAATGAAATCGACTCGGGTGGCCGAAATTTCGTTAAAATGAGCAATTTTCTACATTTTCTAACAAAATACCCCGACCGTGCGGGTCAACGGGTACCTGGGCCGTCATTTCTACATTTTTTGACAGCCTTACTCAAGAGGGGCTTCTGATCTGTTACCACAGGACCAAGATCAAACAGAATGGTCTTTAGCATATACATGAATGATGATGGCAGGGCAGGATTAAGGCATAAGCCAACTAAGCCGTAGCTTAGGGCCCCGGGCTGAGGAGGGCCCCGTCGTCCCCAAAAAATAAACAAGGAGCTTGTAAACAAAGAAAAATAGAGCGAAGAAATGAAACGACTGGACCATCAAGACATGTAAAATATCATTTTTGAAGATGGCATTAAAGTATTTATCAAAATATTGTATTGCGTATGTTTTTAACACTAGTGGTAATTGTTCGGGTGATTGTTCATTTTCTCAGCTGAAAAGAATAATAAAAAGTCGAACAGAGAACCACAATTGGTCAGGAAAGCCTAGATTCGTTTAGCTTGCTGTGTACTGAATCAGATGTTAAGAGAGAAATACTGTTTCACAGTATTTCTCGCGAGAAATACTGTTTCACAGTATTTCTCGCGACAGTTTGATACACAAGAAGTGAGGTGTAACCGGTTGCCACAAATTGTAACGCAGAAGGGGAGTGAATTGCCACCCAGGCACCCCGGTTTCGCGACAGTCTTTTCTCTTCAATTCTTTCATAGATTATAGTTCCTATAATTAGAGAATCTCCTGTCATTATGTGACCCCCAACTATCTCTGCCAGCTTCTGATTGTCCCTGTCAGTGATATTATTTCCTCTTCCATTTGTAGTGTCTCTTCATTTGTCTTGTATTCCTTTCAACTGACTTTCTCCATTCTGTGCGATGTTAACAGCGCAAATGCCTCTAATCTTCTTATGGCCTTGTCCTCGTGTTTGTCTTTGATCTGTGTAGTACCACACTCCATATCACCTACTTGAACATTATTTTCTTCAAGTTTATATTTAAATTTCATCTTATTGATTCCTTTCTGTTATAGTAGACATCGTTTCCTATGGCCTATTTCCACATTGCATTTTGCATCATGTGTAAACAATAATCATACTTCCCAGATAGCATGGGAACCTGGTTGTTCCATTCGTTCATACCACTACGATGCAACATCGGACCTTTTCAGTGGTGTGCCCAACCATCTGGAATGGGGTCTCCTGGGGCCACGTGCATGAAAGCTTTTAAAACGGGTGCAACGCTAGTCCAGCCTTTGGGCCCAAAGACGGACTTCGTAGGCTGAATTTTGAGACTACGGGAAAATGGCGTGTGTGAACGATCCGCTGGTCCCAAACTTGCTATTCAGAGACTTGGATGGACATGGGAAAACCCAGCATCAATGGCTCGCACGATTTTGGCTAGTTGCGCATTCACAAGCTATTTATAGGCTATTTTCGGAATTGATCTTGCAAAGAAATTTATTGTGCTCATTGTTTTAATTAACAGATGATTTTGTTATAACACAAATCTCACTGTCATCACAATATTACTCCTCCACAAAAATTACTATGCATAGATTAATATTACCTTACTCAACTATTACTTAACTTGCTTATGGGAAAAGTTAGCTCGACCATTGCAAGCTAAAGGCCGTGTGTTTGGCGATGCTATGTGTCAACCAGTGTTAAAACTCCTGATTAAACGAAGATCACCGTTATTATTGTCATTTTGTGATGGCGAAAATGAAGGAACATAATTGAGTTCCCCAAGAGCTGTGCCTTCTGCCTAGAAATTCCTTGCCTGCTGTCTTGTACTTCCTATCTTGTTTGGATTATCAAGACTAGGCCTGTCCATACAATACACTCCAAACCGGTGTTAATGTAATAAAGTTTAATAGTAAGTTAAAATCATATGTACAGCCGAAATATCGTTTTTGATTATTAGTGTTGACAGAATCGACAGCGACCGTTGACCACGTCTGCAGTTCTCTACCCCAGCTCAAAGCTCTGTAATGCACCGTTCGCCTCATCTATATACTCGTGCCTCAGATCCTAGCTTCATTAACGGGTTTTTGAAGTCCCGCATCAAAGGACTGTTAATTTTGTCTGAATCAGTCGGTCCTAGAGACCATGTCTATTCATAAAGCATGTCGGCGCACTTCATACGTCACACAGCTATTCACACGGTTCAGCTCGTCTTTGGCAGCCAAACTGGCTAAAGCTGATTCTGGCGAGATTCTCAGCCCATCGCTTCTTCTGTTCTCCTGCCCTGCTTCAGCGTAGACATTTCGCCTCTGGCTATTGATTTGACCCAGGTCATCGATCGATGCGTCGGTGTAGTCAGCTCCCGAATCGAGGCCTTTCGATAGCATCTGTTACCCTGCATCGTAACACCTCCCCTTAAGAGGAAGGCCCCGATGAGGATGTCTTGATTCGGCTACATCATCTCCCTCGTCCATCGTCGATTCCCAATGATTCCGCTGAGCTCACCAGAAACCGAAAACATTCCATATTACACAACGTATTTACATTCGTCCAGGCTGGACCCTCGCCATTGGCTAGGTCAACCTTCTATTCTCCATCATGCCAGAGACATGAAATCGGCAACAACATTCTTACTTCCGGGCCGATACTAGAACTCGAGGTTAAACTTCTGGAGTGCCAATGCCCAGCGCACTAACTTAGCGCTCTTAGGCGTGGACTTCGTCAAAAAGGTTAAGGGATTATGATCAGAAAAGAGTACAATTCTTGACATAAAAATTCATGAGTGGTAGCGCTGCAAGGCCCAAATGACCGCGTACGCTTCCCTCTCTATCGTCGACCATCGACTGTGTGATGGTAAGCACTGGAACTTCCGTTCCGTTCTCTGCCCACTGAGATAAACAGCAGCCAACAGCAGTTCCGCCTTGCGTCTACTGATAGTCCAAAGTTCTTGCTGAAGTCTACTGTATGCAAGTGCATGGGATTGCAAAGGTCAGCCTTTAACTTATATAGTGCCTGTTGATGCTGAGGCTTCCAGGGTATCTTACTGGGTACATTCTTTTGTGTTAGATCAGTTAAGACACATGCCGTTTCGGCCAAAGAGGGGATGAAATTCCTGAAATAGCTGAAAAATCCTATCAGATGACGAATGTCTTTCTTACTGGTGGGAGTGGTGATCTCTCCAATGCTAGCAATCTTGACTGGGTCAGGCCCTATGGTTCCCGACCCAATCATGTGTCCTACAAAAGTAACCTTGCTCTGTGCGAAGGAGCATTTCTTAGGACTGAGGGTTAGACCCGACTCCTTGATGATTTGAAAGAAGTCAATTATGTGATTGCACGAGTTGCTTGCGAACTTGAGCCCAAATGGTAACCTCGGAAGTTGCCAGCATCCGTTACGCGCATCGAAACAGCTGATGTAGTGGACCTTCTGCAGTACATCGCCTATGTCGGGGGTGGGATAACAATGAAAAAATAGAGATTGACTATCGTCAAGATAGTCAATCGCCAGTCTCACTCCGTTCCAACCGTTTGGTCCCTTGAGCACACATACAACGGGGCTCACCATTTCGCTAGACGAAGGAACTATTATACCTAAGTCTAACATTTCTTTTATTTGTTTGTCCACTTCCGGTTTGAGCACTTCCGGGATTTTATATGCTGGCAAACACTTGGGCCTAAAATTGGGAGAAATCTTTATCTTGTGCTCTACCAGAGGGCAAAATCCAGGCTTCTCAGCAAAAACCTCCGGGAATTGGTCCAACAGCTTGAAGAGTTGGCGTTTTTTGTCCACAGACAAGTGAGCTACCTTCTCTGGGTCGACTAGAGTGCTAGTGCGGGGTCTCAACAGCTGGATAATTATTGATCACCCCGACCGACCCAAACTCTTTGTCATGGTCATTAATCACAGCACTATTGCTCACAAGTGCCTGTTCGATACGTTCATTGAATTTCCTTATTTTGTTTGCATGAGCATGTCTCTTTTTTCCATTTACTTCTTCTATGTATGTGTATGGTGATTTGACCTGGATCACCGTACCAGGACCTCTCCAGCGACTGTACAACTTGGCTATGGGGCCAAAACGATAACCTGGTCGCCAAGTTGTATTGTGCTACGTATCATTTCTGTTCAACGTCTGAATGATACTCGGCGTACAGCCTTGCTAATTCTCATTTCTCTTTAAGTTGTTGAAGATGTTTCAGGGGTAGAAACTATGCTGAAGGGTACTTCACGCTTCCCTGCCCACACTCAAGGGTCCTCTGGGTAACGTAGCATAAACTAACATATGTGGGCTCATGTGAGTCGTCGCTGAAGGCCTTTCACGCAGACTCCATAAGATAAATGGCAAGAGATGGTGCCATCCACGTGGATCAGATTGTGCTAGTTTATCTATTATTGTCTTGAGGCTTTGATTGCAACGTTCAACTAGGCCACTGGCTTCCGGGTGTCCTGGAGTGTTAAATCTAGGAGAACATCCAAGGCAATTAAGAAACTCATTAGTCAGTTTGCTGGTGAAGTTGGTACCTCAGTCTGTTTGTATGACATTAGGCACACCAAAAGTCAAAGAACATTACACACTGCTCGAACGCTCATTGTCTTGAACGGATAGGCCATTGGCCAATGAGATAATCGATCTACTACAACGAGGGCGTAATTATATTCAGGCTTAGGTACAGTGGGGACACCTAGTACCAGAATTGGGCCAATGCAATCTGCACACAAACTGATGAAGGGGGATTCATTGTGTGGGATTGGCTGAATCTGAAGCTGAGGTGAATTCTGTCTCTCGTAGATTTGAACGCAATATGTCCCGCGAAAGGAGCATCATGTGCCATTTCTAATACAACACTTACTCTGGACCTTGGGAGACATAGTTGCATAACCTTGTGACCTGCTATGCTATCACGATGGTACAACAATTTATCCTCCAGGAAGAAGCCGCTTTTGCCTCGCTCAGCTAACTTCCTGGCTTGCTCAAGCAAAGAGCATTTGGCGTGAGTAGTAGGAAAGTGAGCTACCCTGGGACAATATTGACCAATATTATGGTCAATTCACCCACCTGATAGGTTACAAAACCTATTACTAACCTATAATTAGGTTACAAAATCACAACAACCCACATCGTGGCTCTAATACCAACCAAATAGGCCACCAGAAAAATGAGCCACAATTCATGCACAAGCCCCAGGTCAAAAGTCACGGGAATTTCCAATAGTTTCGATGATGAGTCATCATGTGGCCACCAAGTCTTCATTATCAATCCATGAATTAAATGACTCAGGATGGCCCAACCATTTCACCAGCGACTTGTTTCCCCGTTTCCTGACAACTTTTTCTATTCTAAATATTTCTTGAGTAGTCTTCTGTAGCTCCTGTTCATAAAACGAGCCCTGTATTTCCTCACCATTATAATCAGTGATCTTATAAGTTGGTGGATCCATGTATTGAATCTTTGAAATTGTGAAGATCTCGTCCCTCCATTTCGGTGTAAAACCTTTTTCAAAGATGTTCTTCTTCTTCGTTATTCTAACTTTATCACCGATCGAAAACCTGGGTATAATAGGTTCCAAGATCTCATCACCGTATAGGTTCATCCAAACTACCTTTTCATTCATTTTCAACCTAGCTTTAGAGAGTGTCATTTTAATGGAAGAATGCCTAGTTTCATTATAATTACTAACCATTTCATCCAACACATCGATATATCGTCTAGTTGAATTAGCTGTAAAATACTTAAACATTTTTTCACGCATTGTTCTATTCCAACGCTCAACAAGGCACGACTTTTCTTCGTTTTCTGTAGAATACGAATCGACTAATTTCTTAACGTCTTTATTATAAATTCTTTACCTTTATCAGCCCTAACCTTGCCTGGTATTCTACCGCTCTCGAATATTTTCACGAAGCCATTAGCCGTAGATTTTCCACTCTTATCATTTAATGGTACGATCCAACCGTACTTGGGAAACACATTTATTACGGTTAGTAAGTATTTCACGCCATCGTTATCTTCAGCGAAACTCTGCATATCAACTAAATCAGCAGCCCATATTTCATCTATTCCACCAACGTACACCTTCCTTTTTCGAAAACGTCTTATTACTAACTCATCCGTGAGTTCATCAGTCCATTGTAATTTTAGGCTTTTTTTAAACTTAACCAGAGACTACCTTTGGTAGATAATATAGGTTTGACAAGACTTCTTTCTATACTCTCTCGTAAGCTAGGATTAGGAATATTATTCAATTCATTAATCATCGTTCTATCGGCAACATTCCTAGAAGCTGTATCGGAGCGCTGGCCGTAAGCTAAATCGTGATGATATGCAGCGTTGTCGACTCTATTGACAGGCTTCGACCAATCCTTAGGAGTTCCATCGAAATTCAGCCTCAAATCAAGTCTAGTACCAGGACCAGTAAACGAAAGTCCCGGCAAGTGCATCTCACCTTGATATTTAGCCCACAGCAGCTTAATACTGCTGGTAACTGAATTTAAAGATCCAACTAAATCACCACCTTCCGAAGACTTCACGAATTGTGTCTTTGTCTTTCCACATATATCACATATGCGTCTAAGCATTGACCTTCCATTCTTCGTTGTAACATTTTGAATATTTTTAGTTTCAGTACGAGTTTTACACTTTACGCAATACATCCTTTTTAAATACAATTAGATATATTTAAAATGAAAGTCAAAGATTTATCGTGGAACGACATATTATCTAAGAGATTCAATAACCCTCTTTTACCTAGAAGTATAAGAGGGTTAATCATAGGAAAGTCCGGATGCGATAAGATGACTCTATTGTTCAGCCTACTTCTAAGACCTAGATGGCTAGACTACGACAATCTGCAGGTATTCGGAAGATCTCTCTTTCAACCAGAGTATAAAATACTCAAGCAAGCATTTGAGGAAAAAATACCGAAAGAATCCATCATCGGGCTATTCAATTGTCAAGACGAGACCATGAGACTAAATGTTCTGCCGGCCTTAGTAATTGACGCAATGGCTAAACACTTGTATAAAAAATCTGATATCTGCTGTAAGTTCTTCGAATCGTATGAAGATGTGCCAGATCCGAGAGATTTGAATCGTGAAAAGAAGAACCTGATGATTTTCGATGATTTACAGTTAGAAAAGCAAAACAAATGTGAGATCTACTACATCTGGGGAAGGCATAGTAACGTTGATTGCTTCAACCTCGCTCAAAATTATTTCAAACTACCTAGACAGACGATCAGAGAGAATGCAAACTTTATCTGCTTGTTTCCTCAAGACCAGAAAAATATTAATCACATTTACCACGATCACGTAAGTACAGACATGTCTAAGGATGAGTTTAAGAAACTATGTGAAACAGCCTGGGAGCAACCTCATGGATTTGTAGTGATAGATCAGACTAGTAATAAGAATAACGGCAAGTATAGATGTGGTTTCGATGAATTCTACATTCCATTATAACAAAATCTTTTATATTATAAAAATGAAATCGCTTCTACAAAAGATTGCAGACTACACCGAAAGGATCGCTCGTTACACAGAGCCAAAGTCATCTTTTTACATATTATTGAGTGATAAGAGTTTGCAAATAAGGACTCGATTCAATCCGTTGATTCAGTTCGATAAAGATAAAAAGTACGAGATGGCTCTTGTCAATCTGGAAACATATTTTCCATTCCCAAGGTGAGGAATTATCGATACGGTTTCATATAAGAGAGACTAACATGTAATGAGACTAACAATCAACTTTTCGTATTCGCCGAATGGTGGAGGTATGTGGGTTACTATAACCATTCCCGAAGGCTGCTATGAAATTACAGATATTAACGAATACGTCCAGAGAGTCATGAAAGAAAACAGGCATTATGATATGGTTAACGAAGAATACAATATTAAGATAGAAGCACACAGCAATACGTTAAAGACTGTTGTACATCTAGAGGATAATTACATGGTCGATTTTTGGGCGTTGAACTCTATCGGACAAACCCTCGGTTTCGATAGGCGGCGTTATTCAGCGGGTTACCAGAAATCGGAGAATATAGTAGACATAATGAGTGTCAGTAATCTGACGGTAACGAGCGATATTATTGGGGCATCCTATAACAACGGAATGACTGATAACATTATTTATTCCTTTTTCCCAAATGTAGGGCCTGGGTACAAGATTATCGAAATGCCTAGGAATTTGATATATCTTCCAATCACTTTATCCACGATTTCGATAATGGAAACGTCTCTCACCGATCAAAATGGCCAACTAATTAATCTACGAGGTGAGGAATTATCGATACGGTTTCATATAAGAGAGGCTTACAAATTTTATAGTTTTATATATAAAATGAGTCGATACACGAATGTCAAAGTTAATATTTCGGAAGGACAAAAAGACAAAATCAAAAGATCTCTACATGCGGGAACCAGCGCTAGCATTGGATCAAAGCACAACGATTTAAATGGAAACCACGTGTTAGCTCTTACCTAGGTTAATAAGTTGACTGAAGCGTATCAGGGTGGAACTGGTGCGACTATAAAAATGAGTAAAACGCAATTGATACATAATGCCAAAGTTGAAGGTGGCTTTATCGGCGCCATTTTACCATTTCTAGCAACTGCGGGCAAATTTCTGCTATCGAACGTGTGTGTTACCGAGCTTAGCAACGGGTGCATTAACAGGAATAGGTGCAGCGGCTGGATCAAAAGTCATAGACTAAGTCGAGCGGTACAATATATCTCAATAGTTGAGGTAAAAACTACGAGATAGTGCAACAAGGGCATGGTCTTTACCTGAAGCCATGGCAAAGTTCTGGACTTGATGGTGTGAGAGAAGGTCTGTATCTGAAAAGAGGCTCTGGATTCGTAAATGGCGAAGGACTTATCCTTGGACCAGATTCACCGTTTAAAAACATTCCCCTTCTCATAAGAATTTTAGAGATCTTGGAACTGCCACCATAAACGAAGGAGATTCGTTATGTTATGTCGATTATCGAGTCAAAGAAAATAAAACCTGAATTCCATTTTAAAAATATTCTTTGATATTATAAAATGGAGTGGAATAAAGCAGACACCTATCGCCTTCAGAAAATATCTGAAATTCAACAGGAAATCTTACGAGAACGTGAAAAGAGAGAAATAATTTGTAAAAAATATCAAAAGAATGTTAAAGTAGTCGAAGCGTTGGTAGGTTTGCTAACCCTTACATCTTCAAGACTCGCCGCATTAGGCGTAACTTTTCTAAGTACCATCGTAGCTGCACCGGCTGCGACAATCGTGGTATCGTTATCTACAGGAGCTGGAGCATTGTGTTTGATATCTGCCCAAGTCCGCCGACTTCTATCGTGGCAGCAAGAAAAACATGCAAAGATCGGAACTATAGCCGACGGGAAACTCAATTTGATCAGCGACCTTGTTTCGGAAGCCTTAGATGATAATAATATCTCAGACTCAGAATATTCTGTTATTCTAAGCGAATTAGAGAAATTTAATCAGATGAAGGAAGAGGTTAGAAGTAAAAGCAATGCCAACATAGATGAAGCGACAAAACAATCGTTCATTAGACAAAACGAATTGAATACAAAGTGAATGTAAATTTACGTTTTATGTTTTACGTTTTCCCTTTTTGTGTTTTTACGTTAAATATTATGTTCCCAAGTTAAGAATGTCGTTTATAAAAATTCAAGACCCAGTCAAACGTGATTTTATCGCGGAGAACTTTCACAAGACGAAGCAAAATATTATACAAGGCTCGTTATCCGAGAAAATAGGGGACATTGGACTTCAACGAGAATTGATAAAGGCGTACAAACCGATAATCGACTTGCAGTTGGAATAACCAAAGAATTAGGTACTATAAAAGAGAACTTTATGGCGACAACTGCCGCACTTCGAGCATTGCCAGCATCGATATCGACATCGTTGAAAGCGATTCAATTTCCACAATATCCATCGATAGATGTGTTCGAGGATGATCCCGTTTCAGATATTAGACTTTTGGAATTAGGTGATATAGCAAAAAAATATTGAAGAGAATACGCTACAAACAAGAAGTCGACGGATACGACCTTCGGAATATACTCTAAAGATGGTCCACTTCACATCGGGGACAGCCCAATCAAGATCGGAGGTGATAATATAACTATCGGAGATGTTACCTATAAGGGAACTTCGGGGCTGTGGGAATTGATGACGATGAAGGAACCAATGGAGTCGAAAAGCTCTCGATGCGACAAGGGCGAAGGAGTTGTAGTTCTCCCGCAAGATCCTGATGCGCTAGTGTATATGTTAACTCTTTGATTCGCTAGCTTCAGAGCGGGAAATATGGGATTAAGAAACGAGATAGTCGGTATCTGCGATGAGTTTCTTAGACAAAATGCGATAGATGCGTTTGAGTATAAAAATTTAATGGTACAATTATAAAATGATTGTCATAACTAAGAGAAGATTTACTACAAGATATGTCGTAGGAGGCTCTGGGATATTTGATACGGTATCAGGATTTTTCAAAAGAATGTTATCCTTGAATGCGGCGAGACAGGTAGCAATAACCGCATTAAGTGCTGGGAAAGACGCTGCAACGGAGATTTGGAAAAAGGCCATAGATGTTGGTAAGACCGTTGCTATCAATGCTGGAACCTGCCGCAATCAGTCGTACTCAGCCAACAGAGCAAGGATTTGTCAAAGGGTTTAATATACCCCAACGGAAATACGACACTTAGTCGAGGTAGCAAGGACGCGTTAAAGGGTTTAATATCTCCCCATGGAAATACGAATATAAATAATTTGCTATACGGTAACGGTGGCTTAACAGCCCTGAGGAAATTTGCGTGAACATCGAACTTCAAGATCTTTTCAGCCATCCAGCTGAGTCATACCTGCTTTTCGAAGGCAGACTGACTAAAGTGGATGGAACCTTTTACGCCGATGCCGATGATGTAGCTTTAACCAACAACGGACTCGTGCGCCTCTTTAGTCAAATTTCGTATTCCCTATCGAATCAAGAGATTGAAAGCGTGTTTCATCCGGGACAAGCCACAACTATGCTAGGGTTGCTGAAATATCCCAGCGACTTTGCTCTGGCGCAAGGATTTAACCAATTATGGACTAAAGATACAGCCGCGGCTGCTGTTAGAGCCAACAACTCTGGATTCGCGATAAGGCAGGCGTATCTCATTCAGAAACCAACTGCAAAGGGCACATTTAGTTTCATAGTACCTCTGAAGCACATTTTTGGATTCTGTGAGGATTACGATAAGATAGTCTACGGCATGAAGCATACTTTAACTCTCGTTCGCAAAGCCGATGACGATGCTGTTTTTAGGGCAAATCTTCCACCAGTGGCTGGTAAAGTCAACATCAGTAAAATTTCGTGGTTTTTGCCGCATGTGATTCCGTCCGACATGGAACGAGTGCAGCTGTACAAAACCATCGAATCAAAGGCAACGTTACCAGTAACCTACCGAGCTCATCTTTGCGATACTGTAACGGTTACTCAATCTACCACATTCAGTTGGCGACTTAGCGTAAAGACATCACCGGAAACACCGAGGTATATTATCGTTGGATTTCAAACGAATTGAAGCGCCGATCAACAAGCTAATCTATCAATTTTCGATCATTGCAATATTAAAAACATGTATGTGATGATGAACCAAGAAAGATACCCAGCAGTCGATTACAACTTATCATTCCCGAATCAGCAATTTTCGAGAGCTTATAGAGACGCCGCGACCTTTAGCGAGAAATTCTATGGGATAGATCAGCTCGTGACTCAGAGCAACATTATGTCGGCTGATTACAAAGATTTATATCCGCTGTTCGTTTTCGATGTAAGTAAACAATCAGAGCGGTTAAAGTCATCTGTCGTAGACATCCATGGAGATCAAGGCTACTTTCAATGCTGCGGTGCCGGCTTATGCAGTTGTCATTTCAGATAAATTGCTAAACTTCCAATCAGATGGTCAGAAGATGAGCATTGTGTATTAAAGAAAATATTTTCTATTATAAAAAAATGAAACTCCCACAACTGATATCGCTATTAAAGGAAAATGGTCTAAAGCCGAGTTATATGAACAAACCAGAAATTTTAAGAATACTTAGTTGAGAAGGGTATTTTATCGGAATCAGAACTGAAGGCGCCGGTGAAGGAGAACAAGGATGTGTCACCCGAGTGCGAGCATTTAAAAACGATTCGAAATAATCCCATACGCGTAGAGATTTTAGATACTGACCTGAACGAAACAGTCGTCTACCCATCGTTGTATAAGGCGAGTATGGCGGTGTGAATACGATACGTCGTTCCAACGGTAAAGTATGGAGAAATAGATATGAGATTAAGATGTTGACATAAAGTTTTATCCTGGCTAATAAAAAATGGGAACTCGTAAATTTATAGATTTAAAAACTTTGGAAGAAGACGTAGTTTACACAGTTAAAATGAAGCAATATCTGTACGGTACTGTAGGCTATTTCTACCTGAGTACGGTAGAGGGGCCGGATGAGACGGAATATTTCATGAGCGTATTCGAGGGGTCGTGGGATATGCCCATTCACGACAAGCTGGAAACGGACAAGACATTTACTTTTAAAAAAACGAGAATAGAAACGGAACCGGGTTACAGCACGTCGTATATCGTGGTATCTGGAGATAACAAAGTTGTTGATCTTGTGATTTAAATTTTCAATGATGTTTCTCATTGAAAATCGTAGCAAATTTAATCATCATACACGAATAACTGCATTACGCTTGATCCTGGCTTCCCCGGTTCAGCCTGGAGGCAATCTAACTTATAGGTCTGATATCTTCCAACTGAATCGATTAAGAATTCTTGGTAAGTATTTCCTAAATAAGTGTTATTAAGAGACGTGTAAATAATAGCCTCTTGTCCTTCATAATTGTGTGCGCTTATTCTCCAGTCGGAAATCCTTTCGTTGTTTTTTTTCTCCGCCTCAAGCCGATCTTCCAGATTTTTACTGCGGTTGGGCACTTGATAGATGTCCATGTTTCCATGGTTGCGTTAACCTCAGACACCCATTCTCCTTCATCTTTGAATGCATGAAAGGCTTTGTTATGCGGAGATGAAGCACTGGCGTTCGCTTGAAAACCATAATTACTAGTGTCCGAAGTTGACCTTAGCACGTAACCGACGTAACATTTTCTTCCTCGTGTGAGATCAGCCAGCGTTGGTTTCCACTGTAGCATGCAGGCGGAAGCTGTTTCAGCACCAGGACCCGTGGCTATGATATGAAAACTCCAATACGTGTAATTAGTTGAAGGGGGAAATGTAAACTTTATCAAAACTTTAAAATGGAGGACATTCGTTTGCGAAGTTAAAATATCTGTAAATACTATTCCATCGTTACTAGCTTGAACTTTCCAACTAGTAACATATTCGTTATCAGAACGGCCAGTGACGATGTAAAATCCCGACATAGAGGAATGGGGTCCTTCATCTGTATCCAAACATTTGCCACTGTCACGAATGCTCTCAGGTAATCGCTGGCAGAATTATTCGTTATCGCTTGGTTGACTAAGGCTTCGACTTGGCCAAAGCTCGCAGCCTGGCTGGCTAAGACTGGTGGATGAATGTCAGTCGGTAAACCTTTTATCGAGTGACCATTCATTTCCAAATCGCCGTCCATATCGTTCGTTCCATCTCTTTTTAGAAATGTATTACTCGCTTGAGATAGAGTAACGCCTCCAGAAATTATTCTTTGAGTTGATCCAGTATCGGTTCGTCCAAATTTATTAACAGGCATCTTTTTTTATATATATATTATTATTTAATACAATTCGTTTATGACTTCTTGAAATTTACAACCATTGTTGATCAAGGTCTTCTTCAATACATTCAAACATAAATGACCGCAATACACTTCACCGTTAGGTTGTATTCGTTCGTTGTTGTAGAATAGCGGTCTTTGTAGATAGTTTATCAATTCAGTAGGTGGAGGTAGTCCATAACTGTCAAAATAAATCTTATCATTCGCGCGCCTGATCCAACACGTCCAATGCGTTCCTTTACTGTCAGAATCATCGAGATTAAGGATGCCACATTCGTTCGCTCTTGGCCTCTTCGGCAACTCGTCTCTTAGAAAAACTCCTCTGAAATTCTTTATATTTAGTTTCCTCGCCGCTTCGATTAGAGCAGCGTTCGACAAAGCAATATTAGGTAGCGTTACGCCTTCGACTTTGATTTGTTTAACACTCATTTTATATTAGAGAATAATGTTCATATGCTAAAGTGTGGATTCCATCTTGCTGAATCACTCGTTTATCATCTGCCGCTGAGAGGGCTACCTTGTTTATTTCCTCGCTGTAGACATCGTGAAGATGCAATCGAATGACATTCATCTTTCTCGATTGTTCTCTCTTGGTGAACAAGCAGTCTGTAATCTTCGTGAGTGATTGATTTCTTAACGACATTCTTCCTGACACCTTCACATTTCTGTGGTCTACTCCAGCCATCTTGTACGAATACAGTTTCGATCTTAAACCTACAAACTCTTCGATCTGTTTACCAGCTGCTTCATCTTTGAACATGCCAATGACATTTTTGTTGATGCCAGTTTCTATACCAGAGGGATGGTCTTTAGGATAGTCCCTAGTGTCGAACCTACTTCTAATGTCGGGTGCTATATCGGCGTAGAAGTCTTCGGTCTTAATTTCATAGGCCAAAGAATCTGTATCTGTAAAAAGTAACTTTGCTCTCTCATCGTACTTTTTCTTGATGTAATTATAATGAAAATCATACATTATAGTTTTACTCAAGGCTAAAATACACATACCAAGATATATAGGCTTGTTGTAACATAGCTTCGTCCGTTTCATGTGAATGGTGATTAGGTTTTCATCAAAAATAGTTCGAGTGTCGTAATTCGTTCTCACTGCTAGCTTAATGGCTTCCTTCTCACTACACACCAATTTTATGTCTACACGATTCTCAATATTTTCAGACGTCATGCCAAACACACTATTATTCATTAGTTTGAAAAAGTCTTTTTCGAAATCGTTGGTGACTCTGGTCCTCAGATTAGTATTTGGATCTATATACTTTTTCAGCCAAGCACTTTCTTCAAATTTAATTCCGCGATGAATGTTCATTATCTTCAAACCCAAACTTTCATACTGCTTTAAATTTTCGTAATGGACTATATACTTTACTTTATTACACAGGTTTGGAATGAGTTTTGACACATCCGATCCTTTAGCTTTTACACTCTCAGGAGCAAGAGGATAGTCGTTGTGAAGATCATGCAATTCTCTAGGATATTCCAAATCGACTTCTAATATACATGGCGAAGATCTCCAATCGTTTAGCTCATCGTTACCCATCCACTGAAACCCATGAGTTGGTAGATTCTTACACATTGCCCATCCGTACAGGTTGTTCGCATCTAAATAGGTTAGGAACGATGAAGGTTTGCTGCTGTCAAACATAGACATGTACTTATTGTTGGCCTGTCCATAACGGTGTGAAATGGTGGTAACACCTCCCCGTATCCCATGCTTAACCATTAGTAACATATCATAGTCGCTCAACAACTCCAACTTTACTCCTGTCAACTTCAATGCAGCATCCCAAGCAAGACCTGGCGAAGTATAATACCAGGCGGGATCTAGGCCATAGTTCTCACTGCATGCATCTCTAAAATTCTCAAATACATCAGCAAGCAGGAGAACATCAGTCACATTCTATAAATCGTGGTATTCTCTCAGCGTCTTGAATCCGAATTCTTTCCATACCAGCTGTGCATGGTTGTAGTCTTCGTCACTAATACCTGAGTCGTTAAGTATTGAGTAGAATGCTGACTTTGGTGGTAATTCTGTTTCGTTTAGTCGCTCGACGAAATCAACATAATCGTAAGGATATAATCCTTTTCTAAGCAAGAGATCAAGCTGATTACCAGAATAGTGTTTGCTTATATTCTTACACTGATCTTTGCTCAGGTTCTTTGATAAAGCGTCAAGACTCGATGCCATGAATCTAAAACTATCGATGAAGCATAATTCTCGTTTGATAGTTTTTAACTTATTTTCTTCATCTATAAAATTATCAGCTACGACTTCTCTACTAAAAGAGATGTACTTTTCTTCGATGCTAGGAATGCAATTAATCTTTTCGTTATCATCATCACCTCGTAATTTCTTTATGAATAGATGACTGTCGTAACCGGATAGATTATGGAACAATACTGGGAAAAACTTGGGAATTATATAATTTAGATTACAATTCTTATGAGCGGCGCCTCTATATTTTCCAGTTAAATGGCAATGGGCTCTAACTCGATCCTTACCCAGTTCGCCTTCGCATATGGGACAGACGATAGCGGAATCGAATAGCGCCTGTTCTTTCTTTCCAAATATCATTTTCTTAGAAAATTTAAATCGATTATAAAAAGCTTTTATATTTTCTATAAGACTGTCTACGAATATCTGAGCTACATCATCGTCTTCGCTCTTTGCTGTGAACGTCACAGGAGCTTGCGAATATAGATCATCGTCAAAACATTTTATAGAACATGGAATGCGTTTTTGCTATCTGTTTGTGTAAGACATGTTGGGATCTGGTTGACAGGTGTCTATAGGTTTAATGAAAGATTCAAAATCGGCATACACGACAAAGGGAACTCTCATCTTTCGATAATAATTCTTAAAATACAACATAGTTCCTGGTTCTGGAAGTTCTATCTTTTGAGCGGCGTGTTGGGAACAGTACTCGGTATGTTTATTTAATGACTCTATATTTCTATATCCTATAAACATCTTTTACAATAATGCATCGAATTGTATGAGTTTTCTGCGCGAACCGCCATCGATGTGTTAAAGTTCTTTATCCAACAAAATAGTGCTTCTTTTCTCCATCAAAAATGAGTAATAGATCTACACTGATATTGCTCTCGTGCCTCGATAAATATAGTGGGAATAGGTAAACATCTTTCTCGTGACCGAAAACATTAATACTAATATTATTATTTCTCTCAAACTTACTTATCACGTTAGCATCCGCTGTGACTGGGAATTCAATGCTGGACCAATCAAGTTCCTCAGATTGTTTTATTAATTCTTTCATTATTCTTTCCAAATGTTCGTCAACAGGGTTTAAGGCTCTCGTTACACACCACTTGAAGCATTCTTCGTCTTCGTTCTTCATATTAACAATAGCCTTTTTACTCGCTAAACATTTCGGTAGTGGAATGTAAGAACTACCCTTCAGCGGTTTATAAGCAACCGTGTTGATTTCTAATTTTTGAGCCTCTCTAGTCTCCAGTTACTACCTCGCATCTGGAAGGCTGCCATAGACTCTAGGATTTTATCTTTCGCATTGTTGTAAATTTCGCTCGTATCGGTGGAGTCTAGAACCACCTCAGTCTTTGAACGAAACGGAAAATCCTTGGTATCTACTTGCCCGGATTTCATATCAATACGCTCCATTGTGCAGGTAAGGATGAAATTAACCTTAGGCTGTCGATTTTTAGTTAACAAGTCTACCGCCTGTGCTCGAACGGTGTCAAGAAAAGATGTGACGTCAATTCCGTTTGCTCCTTCGACCGTGTATTGTATCGTGAAGCCCTTGATAACTGTGGCCGTCTCTTTTATTTCGCGTGTTTTCATAAGAATTTTACCGAATATAGAATTCACTTAAGCTTTCAGTGCTTCTATATTCTCGTTCACCTTTCTCCTTGGTTCTTCAGGTATGTACCCTTCAGTCCACTCATATGCAGGCGGACGACGTCTGTTAGTGTCGCTCCACCCTGCAATCCTGTAAGGCGTACATTTACACATAGTTAGGTTCAGATGGTCCACTAAGTTTTTACGTACACAGCAAATCTGTGCACCACCGTCAATTAGCGCCATTTGGTCAGGCATGTTATCAATTTGTATCTTGAAGCATGGACGTGTATGAAATTATACAGCGTCTATGCACGGCTCGTATGCTACAAGATCAGATCGGTCACTGATTTGTTCTGGGTCGGCAAGCGTGACGTTCGCTGCTTCCCGTGCATCACTATCAACCTCCTCTGCCTGATCGTCGCTATTGTTAATGAGAGGATTAATGTCAAAAGTGGGTCCGCGTGACTCACGTTTACGTAGGCCGCCCGCTTGCTATGCGGCTGTTTACCCTTCGGACAAAGGGCTGCCCTGTGTCCACCTTCAGAGCGCACAAAACAAAGTCCATGGCGCTTTGCTTCGTCCAATGTGATTTTACTCCATACGAAGGCTCCTCCCTTCCCTTCGCCTTGGGTCGTCTTCGCTATGATGGGAGGGTTGGTGAATTTCGTTGGGCAGGGATCGGGACGTGTCACCCCCCCCCTACCAAACCTCACTGGTTTGCCATCCCCCTTATGCGATGCCATGTAGGTATTGAATGAGTTGGCCAGCTAATTGTGTTTCAGCCATCGCCCGTTCTCTTGGACCAAGATGGAATTGAGGCACCCTCGGGGGATCAATTCCTTTAACCTGTCAGCACATAATAAGCTCACTAGGTTGTTAAATGATTCAGTAATCTCCCTACTGCACAAATGATACAACAGTGTACTTTGTAACTTGGAGGCTAGTGTTGGAAAAGTTTCATCAGGTGTCTTCTGCGCTGAATAAAATTTCTCACGCAGAGTTAGAGGGCTAACATGAAATTCTCGAAGCAAAAACCTCTTGATGCTCTCATAGTCACCTAACTCCTCTTGTGACAGACGTGCTGTCAATGTTTTAGCCTTATCGCTTAAATGCACTACAAGAAGACTTGCTCGCACATCATCGTCAATGTTACACCTACGGAACAACTTCTCGAGATGTTCAAAATAGCTTGGTAGCTCAGAATTTTCCTGAGGGAATCTTCCTATCATTCCCTTCAATGCATCGTTAAAGACATTGAGTCTACCTACAAGTGAACGCCTAAGCCTGTACTCCTTATTATCTCGTTCTCCGCGTTCGACTTCTCTTTCTTCCCTCTGTCTTCTCGTCTCTCTCTTTTCATTTTTTCTCTCTCCCTTCTCTCGTCATCCTCTCTCTCCTCCTTCCTTTTCTTCTCTGCTTCCTCTCTTGTTTTCCTCCTTTTTTCTCTTCTCTCCTGATACTCCTCTTCTTCCCTCTCTGCCTTCCATTTTTCCAGCTCCCATAACTCCGCACAAATCCTCATGTCTACCTCTGATGACACTGAGTTTGCCTCACTGCCTACTTCGTGTGGGCTATCGTGCCCTCGAGCTACGATCTCTGCCCATCCCTCTGCTAATTTTGCTCTGTCCATTAAGAGCACTACATCTTCCTCTAAACCTGTGTCAAGCAAATGACCTCCTGCGACGCATCTGTTTGATACTCCCCTGCTGCTCTAGAGCTAAGTTCTCCATCACGAAGATCAATTAGTAGAAAAAGATAAGTAAGATGAATCTGAGACACAATTTTGGACTGGACTACGACAGAAAACGTTTCCAAGTAATAAAATCTAATCAGAAGGAAATCCGAGAAAGACAACAACCAAGCCCAGGGCCTGTCGCTTGCCGATTCTCGTCACAGGTTTACGATCCTAACCTTACGACCCACACCCAGCCATTAGACAAAGGGTCCTACCTTTTCCGTGCTGCAAATGTGACGATATCTGTTGGTCCTCTTGATCTCCCGATCTCGTCTTATTGTCTCCATCTTCTTCCGATCTTCCCTGCTCTTTGATCGGTCGATCCTTGGTTGACTCCCGGTCAATCCTTGGTTGACTTCTGGTTGATCTTCGCTCCTCGGTTGAGCTTCTGATGGTCTTCGGTTGATCTTCTGCTGCCATTCTTCGTTCTTGATCTTTGTCGGCTCTGCCAGAAATGTCATGGACTTCCTATCGTGTTCGGATTATCAAGGCTAGGCCTGTCCATACAATTCACTCCAAACCGGTGTTAATGTAATAAAATTTTAATAGTAAATTAAAATCATATGTACAACCGAAATATCGTTGATTATAAGTGTTGACAAAATTGACAGCGACTGTTGACCACGTCTGCAGTTATCCACCCCGGCTCAGCTGTGTAATGCACCATTCGCCTAATCCAGATACTTGTGCCTGAGATCCTAGCGTCATTGACGGGTCTTTGAAGTCCCACATCAAAGGACTGTTACATTTGTCTGAATCAGTCAGTCCTAGAGACCATGTCTATTCATAAAGCACGTCGGCGCCGCTTCATAAGTCACACAGCTATTCACATGGTTAGGCTCGTCTTTGGTGTCTTTGGCAGCCAAACTGGTTAAAGCTGATTCTGGCGAGATTCTCAGCCCATCGCTTCCTCTGTTCTCCTGCCCTGCTTCGGCGTAGACATTTCGCCTCTGGCTATTGATTTGACCCAGGTCATCGATCGATGCGTCGGTGTAGTCATGCCTTCTCAGTGGTTGGCCCCTCGCTCTGGAACATGTTGCGGTTGTCACCCAGGGTCCACCCAGACTCTTTTTATACTCACCTTAAAACTTTTCTTTTTCGCAGTGCCGGGGTAGAAAGTGATTCTGAGTAGTAGCTTTGAAAGGACGCTGAATAAATTTTGTAATGAATTAATCAATTAATTAAGTTCTCATTGACTGATTGATTGAGTGTGCAAAATTTCCGTTTTGTTCTATTTCCTCCCTATGGCCCTCAGCTCAGTCAGGACTATGGGACATCCACGGTGATGTTTAGGTGTTCTGCATATTTCCTCTCCTTCACTTATCGTAGCCTTTGTGTTGTCTGTATTTATTTTCATTGTGTACCCTTTTAAGATCGTGATCATTTGATTGTTCGTTTTTGTTCTGTTGTTTGCATGTTTACAATCTGAGAAATAGGTGAAATAGTATGGCATGGTGTGGCACGGTGACTGATTTTATTAGAGCAGTTGGCCTGTAACGTGCCGTTGAGGCGTCATGTGTGTGTGCACGTCTGAACTAATTGTAAGATGGGCAATATTAGATTACAGTTGTATTGTATTACATATGTGTGGCACGGTGGCTGATCAGTTACAGCGCTCGGCCCGTAACAATCGGTGTGCGCTGACTGAGCGGGTTCTACCCTCCTCCGAGGCATCACTGTGTAGGGACCTTGAGCAAGTCCTTCACGCAATTGCGCCGTCAAGGCATGTGCTCTTCTGAGCAAAAGAGGTTGGAAGAAGAGCGATATCAAATTTCAAGATTTTCAATTTCATTATAGTATGCATGTGTATAAATTGACAAATTACGTGAAATAATGATTGAAAAACGCCCAAGGACTGACCTGGTGGCACACTTGCATGACTAACAACAGAATCAAAGCAAGATGAGATTATTGCAAAGCAAGATGAGATTATTGCAAAGCAAGTTGAGATTATTGCAACGTCCTGAGAGCAATCATTAAGATTAGAAGCAACACAGAGTAGAGCAGATTGTGAAACTCCAACTGATGATTAGAGTAAAGATAATAAAATTAGCCAGTCCCAAATTCTTTACTGTTAAATTGTAATTTAATTTTTTTTAAATTTTATAAAGAGTTTGGATGATAAAACGATTTCTACGTTGGCACTTCATCAAAAGAATCCGTCAAAACGGTGAGGAAAACTTACCCTTTATTTGTTTGGAAGTTACAAATATTAATGGTGAGGATATTTTAAGTGTTATCCATATCACAGTCTTCGCTTTGAGCACAGTGTTCTATGCTGTGCAGCTGTGGGCAATTGTTGTGACATGTAATTGTCACTGACCTTTAAAAAGGTTATGCATGACAATAATGGATTATTTTCAATAAATTTATATGTCAATTTTGCAATCAGCAAGACAGGGAAGAATTGGCTTATCAACAGAACCAGATGTTGTATTTTTTCACATATAAGTTGTCTTTTGTATAAGGCAAAGTGATGCAAAAGTATGCAGATGATACTCAGCTCCTTATTGCTCTGACACACACTGATCAGTCTGGTAAACTAAAACTGGAAGAATGCCTCTCAGCCATATATGCATGGTTCTGTTTCAATGGTTTGGCCATAAACCCAGACAAGTCTGAAGCAATTGTATTTGGCTCATGTCAATGCCTGCGTTCTTTCCCTATGCTCTCTAGCATTGAACTGGCGGGCACTGCTGTGTCGCTTTTAGACTCTGTCAAAACACTTGGGGTTACCCTCGACAACAAGCTCACATTTCGACCTTACATAACAAGCCTTTGTAAATCTTGTTTCTACCACATCAGGGCAATACGTCACATAAGGTCGGCTCTAACTCAAAATATGAAACTGCTCACTTGTCTCCTCTCGCCTCGATTATGCTAATTCACTTTTTGTCGATCTCTCAGACCTTGAACTCCAAAGGCTTCAACGTATCCAAAAAAATACGTTAGTTCGAGTAGTGCTATGTGTCCCACTTCGAACATGCTCCTTTGCCCTACTTCACCAACTGCGCTGGCTCTCTGTTGAATTCAGAATCAAATTTAAGTTAGCTTGTTTGACCTACAAAGGTCATCACCAGTACACCTACCTATATTCATGCTCTACTAACTCCTTACATTCCTCCTCGTTGCTTACGATCATCAAGTACAGGTCTTTTAGTTGAACCACGATGCAGAACAGTTATGGGCTCTTGTGCATTTCATGTCTCTGCTCCTGGGGAATGGAATCGACGGCCACTCTCTCTTCGTAGCTCAATTTTACTTCCTTGCTTCAAAAAGCGACTCAAAACTCACTATTTCTCGTTTGCTTTCAACGATTTGGAAATCTAATTGCATCTTCTCCTGGCGACTGACTATCCGCACCTCAGATTCACATTTAGGTGTGACCTTGTGCGCGTTACAAATTTAATAATAATAATGATAATGAATTATTTTCAATAAATTTATATGCCAATTTTGCAATCAACAAGACAGGGAAGAATTGGCTTATCAACTGAACCAGATGCTGTATTTTTTCACATATAAGTAGTCTTTTGTATAAAGCAATGTGTTGCAAAAGTGGTAAAGTATTTGCTAATTTAATACATAAGTCACAGTGGCAGATATGGCACATGCGACACAAATGTGGTAAAATATTTGCTAGTTTAATACATAAGTCACATGTGGCAGATATGGCACATGCGACACAAATGTGGTAAAATTTTGCTAATTTAATACATAAGTTGCACACACATACACTGAGTTACTGGCTCCTGGTTTTGTGCGTATGGAGGTGGCCTTTATTGGAGGAAGGAATCGGTACAGTTGCTTCTTTTTGGAATTTGGTGATTGGAATGATCTCACTTTTCCACACACCTTAAATAAAGTTTGCTGTTACGACTTGAGAGTGACATGTTGAATTGCATGATTGCATGCCCAGGTAGGGCAAATGCAACTGTTGACACAACTTAGTTTAACTGGTGTATGTACTTGAAGAGAATGATTTGCATAATTTATTTGCTGAGTTGGGTGATGTATCTTAATGATCTTCCTGATTGTGTTTCTCTTGAAATGATAATTGTGTAACCACCTTCTTACTCCTAGACCTAATAGAGGTGAGCTGTGAAGCATTACAAAGAAGTGTTTGCTTATTGGATAGAGCAGGAAGAGATGCCAGTCTGAATATAAACATAGGAAAGACAAAAACACTGGTGTTTGGGAAGAATTACATAGAAAAGGAAATTACAATTGGAAAAGAAGTAATTGAAAATGTTAAAGAGTATATATACCTGGGAAGTCTAATTACTTTGGACAACAACTGCAAGATGCAAATAAGGAAAAGAATTAATAAAGCAAAAGGTGTGATGGCAGGTTATAACACCATATGGAGAGTGAGACAATAAGAAGATACCATACCAAACTGAGGATACTGAAAACATGCATATTTAGTACAGCACTATATGCCTGTGAGACATGGGTTATAAAGAAAACGGATATAACAATAATACTAGTGTTTGAAATGTACTGTTACAAAAGGATATTGCACTTGAACTTTACACAAAACGTAACAAACATTGAAGTAAGAAGAAGACTAAACATCAAAGAGAATATCATAATCAAAAGAAAATTGGGACTATTTGGACACATTTGTAGAATGGAAAATGAGAGAAAAATAAAGAGTGTAATGACAGGAATTATGGAGGGAATGGGAAGAAGAGGAAGACCTTGCAGAGAGTGGCTTGATGACATTGAAGACTGGTGTGGAACCGATATACTTATTACAGCTAACCCTAGACAAAGGAGCTTGGAGAACAACGGTCAAATGTGCAGTGGACACCCATTGGCTTTCAACCCATGGATCCTGATAGAACTGTACCGATACATCGTCAGCAATCACAATCGGCCCCGATTATAGATATATCGGATATCAGCAAATTTGATATCAGCACGATCATAAAAACTAATTTTTTTGTTTTATAGTATTATTTTCAGCCTTTAAGAGGATAATGACGGCAGCAACACATGGAGATGCCTAGCTCTCTAAAAACCGACTAGCGCTAGTCCACCTGGCAGGCAGGCGTAAATCCACTAGTCAGGCTTAGTGAAGGACTTAGCAGGGAGAATTAAAATGGCGGTCGTCTCTTTGACACAGTTTCAGATGTCAAAGAGGGTTTAAGAGAGACCATAGTTCACTCTGCTATTGTCGGACGATGAACTTAATTATGTTCTTCGTTCTCGCCATCACAAAATAATAATAATAACAGTGATCTTCGCTAAATTGGGAGTTTTAACTCTGGTTGACACATCGCATCACTGAACATGCAGCCTTTAACTTGCAATGGTCGAATTAAACAGTCTCACACGCAAGTAGAATAATTGTTGATTAACACATTCTTAATCTATACATATAGTTGTTTCTGCAGAATAGTAATATTGTGATAACAGTGACAAAATTATTTTGTAAGTAAAATAATGAGCATAATAAACTTTTTGGCTACATCAAATACCAAATTGCCTATTAATAAACTTCCGCATGCACGATCACCAATAGCTAGTGACGCTGGGTTTAACCGTGTCAATCAAAGTTTGACGCCGCCCACCATAGTCTTCAGACCAACTAGTCCAATATTCAAGCAGAGTTAAGGAGAGTGTCGTTTTGGTTGAGGATTGACATGTGGAATATCAAGTAAGGAGTCTGGGTAAGAGTTCTTGAAAAGGTGAGACTTGAGTTTAGAATTGTAAGCCCCAAGGGGTGATGGATAGGGGAGCTTGGGACAGATGATGTTGCATGATGGGCAGTGATGATGGAGGAACCGAAAAGAACTGAATTCAGGAGGAAGGTCATTCCAGAGACTTGGTGCGGCGTTGGATATGGCTCGTTTGGAGAACTTTAGATGAGAAGTAACGGAGGGTCGAGAAAGGGTGAGATAAGAGGACGATCGGGTAGAGCGGGTTGGCTGTATGGTGAAGAGTTCGCGAAGATATTTGAGCTAGGAGTATTGTATGGAATTGTAAGTTAGTAATAGAACTTTGAAATGAATGTGTTCTGGGGTTCTTAGCCAGTGGAGTGATTTGATGATTGGAGTGATGTGATGATGCTTGGGTGTTTGGGTGACGGATCTGGCTAGTGAGTTTTAAATGAGTTATAGACATTTGAGTTGCATGGCTTCAAGGTTGAGAAAAAGAGAGCTACAGTAATCGATTTTGGAGTGGACAATGAAAAATTTTCCAAAGATGAGTAATTAGGTTCTATGCCTAAGGATCCAAAGATAATGATAGAGGCATATTTTATATTTTAGCAGTGCAGGACTTCCATCGACTCTCATTAGGGCATAACCAGCAATCGCCTCGGACATTCGCCTCGGCTGAATATTGTACTATTCGGAAGTATTTGCCTCAGCAAATATTACGCACGCAAATACTTTTTTGATAAAATTAGATTTTTTCATAAAATAAATTTAGGACTAACGAACTTACTTATAAGTTATTGATTAATTAAACAAGAACTTAAAATTCCGTCGATTTTTCTTTAAAATAATGATGTTAATTTATATATTTTAATTTCGTTTGATTGCATTCTCTAGGTGGCAATCAAATCAGTAATTTTCCCGCTTGAATTGGCTCCACCCACTTTCCAGTAAAAATTAGAGAGTAAAGACGTCATGGTAGTATACATTCTGGCCCACTTATCTTTAACCTCTGATTCCTCCTTGGATAGAAAAACCCATCGCAGCTGTTGGGTTCTAACTCGCGGGATTTATACGCAGGTGGTACCAGGCTGCACAGGCACTGCTCGACTGATTCAGAAACTGTTTGCGCTTTGGCGTTGCCATTAATTTCCTTCAATAGACGAGTCAGTCTGTTTTTTAAACTTCGCTGCTAGACTCATATGTTATATTTTGTTCGATGCTAATTTCTAATGTTCTGCTCTACTTACGGTTCTCATTTTAGTTCTTATTTGAAAATAATTACAGTTCTACTTTTTTACCTCAAGTGTCAAATGGAACCAGGTTATAGGAAAATTAATCCAGGAGGTGTTTATTTAATTTTAAAAATACTTTTATTTCCAGTGACTTGTTCATTCTGTTCCTTTGTCCGATTGTTGACCCATTCCCGCCTAAATTGTTTTTTTGCGGAAAATGGGTAATTTGACGGTACTGGTGGTGGAACAACAATAGTGCAACAAAGGTTACATCTAAGCAAAATAAAGTATATATTTTCTGAATCATCAGACTTCAAAAGATAAGTTTTGGTTCTTTGCTCAAAGTTGAAACTAAAACCATCCCAAAACAGCGAGTGCATCGGTGATTTTCAAATCTCGTATGAATCCATCATCAAAAGATGACAATTCTTCGTCAGCACCATGCATTACACGCCAAAGGACTATCAAGTTCTGGAGTAAATTATGCATCACTTCAAACTTATTTTTCTACAGCACTATCGGGCTTTTGTCAACAAAACATACATCAAAATATGGGGAATTTAGTGGACATGACAATTAATGCTATTTTTAGATATGACGCATTAATATTACAAATTGTTTCTAGTCTGTTGCAATACCTCCCTTATTGGGTCGCTAGCAATCCAAGATTGGCCGGGAATGTGTTAAAAGTCTACACACAGAAAATATTCTTTCCACATAGGCTTGAGAAGCCAGAGCTGCAAAAAGCTCTTCTGCAAGTGGGGCAATCTTGCCTTTGACTTGCTCTCTGTCTCTCCAAAACTGAAGGCTATCATTGCAGTGTGTGTTGGGAATTGCTTGAAGGTAGCAGTTCAACTGATCACCCTCTTCTGATAGGGTGAAATTATACCACCAGAGCATCTTAAAGTTATCCGGATGTGCGTACACCATACCCGTGTCTGTTAGCGCTGTCGAAGGTCATCAATCTACCCTATATATACAACCAGAGAACATCCAATGCCATCTATCACCTGTCAACGGGAATCCGTTGGTTGGTTCCATGCGTGTGTGACTCTTCAGCTTACTGTGCATAGTTTTTGCTAACTGATATATTTTATGCACTGTAGTGGCATTTGACATCTTATAGGCCAGGGCAGAGCTCTGAGTAGATATTTTTAAGAGGTGCTATATAAATGCCTGATTAGATTACATAATTGTAAAGCTGCCATAATATAATAGAGCAGATATATAGGGTTGAGATAATTATAAGTCATTATAGGTGCAGCATGAAGTTTGGTTTGCAGTATGTTTTATTAGTTGATGACAATGTTTTCAGGAGTGAGTTCAGAGGTTGATTATGAGTGCTTAGTAGATGAGGTATGATATTTAAATGTGATGTTTGTAAGTTGTGTTGGTTTTTACAGAGCAAGCACTGGATGAGCTTAAAGAAAAGAAGAAGATCATTGTAAGAATATTTGCATTATGGATTTTCTTGCATGCAGATTTTTTACAGCCAATATCATAGTCATGAACTGAACTAATGTTGCACCACTTCAAGACCTTCCTGATGTGACAATGTCTGTAAAGTAAGGTTTTGTAAAAGCATCCTAGAGGTAGTGCTATATAAATCATCGTAATTACTATTATATTTACAACACCAAATTACCATAGAAAAGAATGATTTTCAGATGCTTGTGGATAGTGGCAAAGAAAGACCAAGTAGTTCATCCCAGAGGTTGCCCGGCAATCTATTGCAGCAATCCAGAAAGGTGAACTGACCACAGCAAAGCTTTTATATAGCACTGTGGCAGTTCGACCTATAGGGACAACCTGGTCACTGCTTGGTAGAATGAAGGAATATACCAGGGATGATTTGAGTTTTAATTTCTTGCTGAGTCTGAATCCAAGTTTAAAATGTTTAAAAAGTCTCATTCTCTTGATTTATAGGTTGGTAGTTTGCATAACTTTTATATTTTTTTAGTTTTGCCTTAGCATACACTAGGAAATAGTAAATAGTTAAGTACTAATATTGTATTGTATTTGAGCAGTTATAAAACGCCTCTAGTGGGGTGAACTGTTCAGAAACACTGAAGTAGTAGTGGTTTTAGTTAGGTCGATTGTCATTTTGTAAACAAAAAATAACAGTATTTGTGCTTTTTGTTGGTCAATTGTTGTTTTGTAAATTAAATTGTAAATTTTCAAAGCAGAAAATCGGAAGGACCCATTATTTTTTTGCGAGTCCGAGCTTACGCCAAGTACTATAAAACTCGGGCTGAGCTGAGTTCCGAGCCAAGTTTCGATTCATCCATAGAGCTCCCTAAGATAAACTGGGGCACAGCATGCAAGACGTATAAGCTTCGGGATCTTAAACTCAATATTATCAAATTACTCTTAACTCACATGTTCATCCTAATTTCATCTAAGGTGTCTCCTGGTTATTCGTTGTTCTGTATCCTGCTCCACCTTCACTACATTAGTTCATAGTTTTATATGTCCTCGAAGTGACTACTGCAATTTCCTTCTCATTGGTCTTGCAAAGCCTCACCTCTCTTCGCTTCAGTCAGTATTTAAAACAGCAGCTAGACTCTACTCGTTTCTCTTGCATCTCTACCTTTATGTTTGATGAACATCATTGGGCTTCCTCTCCATGCTTGCATACAGTTAAAAATTCTCATTTTTGATCTTCAGGGCTCAGCAAGGTCTTGCTCCAAGATAAACTGATAGCTCGCTCTCCTCGTTTCTCTTGCATATCTTCATAGACAGTATAAGGCACTACATATATGTGGTGGCCTCCCTATGGTGTCTCTGCTACTGTTTAATAGCTTGTCATGCTCGCTCATCCCACAGCTCTTCTTTCATGTTTGATAACGTTCACTGGCTCCCCCTATTGCCCGAAATCAATGGTTCTCTTGTTTTCATTGGTCGTGCACCATGGAACCAGCTCCAATCTTTTTGACCATGGAACCCTTTTGATTGTAGACATTTTAGACGGAACCCCATCCAAAATTAAACATTGTAGGTACAAACGCTTGAGTATCGTATATAAGTCAATTCAAGTATAAGTCGAAGTGTAATTATTTGACAAAAATAGTGTCCAAAATCGATGACTCGCATATAAGTCAAGCCCATAAACTGAAAACAAGTGGTGACTAAAAAAATTTTAGTGATAAGAAAATTTACGTGAACATACAAAATCTACAATAAGTCAAGCCCATAAACTGAAAACAAGTGGTGACTAAAAAATTTTTAGTGATAAGAAAATTTACGTGAACATACAAAATCTACAATCTGGTCATCCAAAAATCTTTCGTCTATTTCACCTCTCGCGTATAAGTTGAAGACGCTTTTTCTTCATTCTGAAATAGCACTAAATTTCTCGACTTATACACGAGTATATGGGTATGCAGACACGGGTATGCAGATAATAATACGTTTATGCCAAGATTAGATTAATAATGGCACAAATATCGATTACAAAGACATTTTAATTTGCTTTCATAGAACCTTTGTCTTTACCTCACGGAACCCTGGGGTTCCGTGGAACACAGTTTGGGAAATGCTGTGGTATGGTGTGGAAAAGGTGTATCATGCGTTCATGCGTATCTGGCCACTTACTATAGCACCCTAGAAGTGTACAGTCAAATAAGATTGCAACATAAGATAATTGCTTCTTTTGCAGTGATGTGCAAAAGTTTGCAGTCACAAAATTTTTCCCATTTTTTAAATTTCCAGGTCTTTTATCTCTATTTAGCCATAGAGCTGATATAATTAATTCTCTGAAGTGTTACAGTAAATGTGTGAGTTAGTTTGAAAATCAACATCTGCAAATGGTTGACTTGATTTTACGGTAGTTATGGTATGACTACATGAACTTAAAGCCCCCTCTGTCACTGGATAGGTTTTCCTAATTCTGTATTGGGTAGAAAAAGCTACACGAGTCAATTTTGAGCCCATGGTAATTTTTTTATAATTCGAATAAAATAAACACATAGATTACAGGAGAAAGTCGTTATTGTTATTAATATAGTGATATGTCAATATTTGTTGTGCTGCCTCGGGACATGATGTCATAGCGTGACATCACGCCATGATGTTATGATGCCACATGCGAACATAGGTTGTCATAATGTTTTTGCACTAACATTAGCTAATGTTGTTATCAATGTAATGTTGCTATTATCAATCAACAGAGAGACGTGGTTGACAGCAAATCTGACAGTGGACAGGGCACACATTCTTATGGCGTGCCTTGCATATAGCCGTGGCTTTTTTGTCCTTCTGTCTTAGACAAACTTGGCAGCGGCCTCATTTCTTTTGGAGGTTTCGGAGTGTTGTCTAATAGTTGTGTTGTAATCAGTCCACGATGAGTTTGATAAAATCGTCACTGTTACTGTAGCCCAGTGGTTCTCAACCGGTTTGAGGCATCGCCAAGTGTGCCGTGACGCCTATAAAGAAATCAAATTCATGATCATTAAAAATTATATTCAAATTAATATAATGTATCTAATTTGATGAGAAAAGAAAATTTCTTTTTCTCGGTCTATTAATATTTCTTCTAATAATCTAAAATTCTAAAAATTGTAATGTAGGCTTTTGCTTAGTTTAGCACTTTAGCTGTAGCTGCTGCTAACAAAATGTTTGTCTGTGTGGTCACAAAGTTAGACTTAAACTAACTCGGAGGACTTTTTAAAATTTATTTCAGGACTATCTGGCAACGTATAGCATGGCATTATTTAATGATAAAATTATAAAAATATTTATATAAAATTATAAATTATTTTGTTTAACTTATTATTGAAGTGTTGTAATTTTTTTGACTTATAAATTGCTGGACTAATTTTCTGCAATGACAAGTGTGTCACAGTTTTCTCAATCTATTGTGTGTAAAAGATCCGCCATTGGCCAGGTTTGGCTAAAGCTGCCGCGCTATACGCTTGCTGTCTGCACGTATAGCAATTGTACGGGTTATAATCAATTTAAATAATTGGTAAATCATTAGTTTTATCAGTTATGTAAATTAGTTTTAATAAAATAAATTAATATTTCCTCTTATTCCTGTAAACTTTAGCAATTAAATGACATCTCTGATATTTGATCATCTAACCACTCTTGAAGAAAGATTCAGCATTACTTTCCTTCCCTGTCACCTGAACACTATGATTGGATGAGAAATCCAATTGTTCATATTGCAGGCAACTCAAACATATGAACACTAAAGAGGAACTTGCTGAATTAAGCTCTGATCGAACTTCAAACATACGGAAATGTTCTTAGATACGTTCTGGATAATGGCAGAAAAGGAGTATCCAAATATTTCAAAGAGGGCATTGCATATTCTTAAGTACATCAGTGCTAGGTCATCCCGGTTGACAGGACCCAGAGTCTCAAAGGTCATGGGCACAAAGCAGTAAAATGACAAAATAGCTGTGTATTTTGATGTTTCTGTCTGCTGCGATCTCGGCAGCAGCACCTGCAATCTCAGCTGATCTGGTGTGGTATGACTCTGCTAGGGTGTCGATGACAGTGGCATTCCAGGCAAGGCATTTGCCACCTTCCCAAGGAATTAGAGTCACACCATCCGAGCATTTCCCCTCAGACCTAGCAAGTTCACAAGGTTTCTTTGTGGTTGGAAAACCAGCTGGGTCATTCTGTGTCAAATCTACCAATGATTCCCACTTCGATTCAGAACTTCTTGATTTCTGTTGCACCAGGTGTTCCTGTTGATTTGGCATGAAGAACTGGAAAGTTTCAGCTGTGTATAGGAAAAACTGACTGAGATATGGGCTATAATAGTTGATTGAGTAGGCCAAAAATTGCAAGGAAATTTGCGTTGACAACAATTTTGTCATTTTCAGATGTCCATAACTTTTGATCCAAAGTAGCTACAACCATACGGTTTGCAGTTTTGAGTTCACAGCATTGCACAGATTTGCACGATCTAGTTTGCTGTCTTTGATATGAGGAATCAGCCAGAGTTGTTGAAAAGTGTCAAATCATTTCTTGATAAATCCATTTTTTTCCATTTTGCTGACACACTACACTACTGTATATGCAATAGAAGAATAGTGTTTCATTGCTTTCATTCAGCTGCTAGTGGAGTTGTAAATGTGTGATTTATATGTGTCTAGGTGAACAGGTACTGCTGTACCACTTGTCAAAAACCCTTCATTTCTGTGATAGTGGTCACTTTCAACTGACCAAATGGTTATGTGGGACACCTGCTAAACAAATCAAACATGTGTCATTTGGAAGCTTAAAGACCAATGTTTTATTGATACCAAACACTTGTTGGTAGTCTGAAGATGAGATGATTAAGTAATTTGTTCAAAAATGGGATGTTCGCTGCGGTACATGACCTATTGAAAAACTTGAATAATTTGAAAGTAAATACCATATCTTTGATCAGACCACACCAAACAATATCGTTTAGCATGTCATGTCTGGCAGTGCAACCTGGCACAAGGCTGTATGACATGCCATGTGAGCCATCACCATGGACCATTGCTCCGCAAGGGAACTAGTGAGAAGCACATAGCCCAAGACGCAGGCCTGTCACAATACGGACTGCCTCATCATTCAGCCTCAGTCCACAACCGCTTATGGGGAGCGCTGGGAGCCAATCATCCGCATGTGGGGAGACGACAGCTCTAAACCTGACCTAGTGGTAGTCAGTTGAGGCCTCTAAAGCTGCTAGGTTTTTCAGAATATCAATTATTGTTATTGCTTTTATTGTTTATTTTATTATAAAATTGTAAGAATTTTCTTGTTTTTATTGCTTAAGTTCTAATTCATGTGAAAAGATACATTTGTGAATATTAACTAAGAAAGAAGAGCCAAGGTTAGTATAAGCTATTTAGCTTTTTACGACACCTATTGCAATGTACCTATATACTCATGGCTGTAACTGTGATACTTGTGTTGTGCAATTATAAACAAATCACAAACAAATCTTTTGGCTTATCAATTAAGGTTTTATTGTTTCTGGTGACCAACTTTTGACAATTGTAAATATACACGAGGTTTATGAGAGTTCTTTGTCTATTGCCATAAAGTATTATTGAGAGATTGGAAAGTGTGAAGCATTGCTGCTCAATCAAACTTTAATGCATTTGATCATTGCAGGTATGGATGTATATAGTTTTTTTTATACTTCAGTTGAATGATGTAATGGAAAGGGAGACTTATAAAAAGGCAAAGGAAATTCTGGAAAGGTTTTCTGCAGAATCAAAGGCTGAGGTAATTATATAATGACAATGACTTCATTATGGAGTTATTTTTGCTTTTATCAATCAATGAAATTTGATACAGTGCCTCTTTAAGAAATCTACTGAGGCACTCACAGTCCAGCCTTGGCCAAATAAGACAGATTTTGGAGTGGAATAGAAATGGGATAGAGAGAAAGGGCCAAAGATCCAAAGGGAGGCTATTTCAAGCAGTCAAAATAAACGACCAACCAAAAACAACCACAACCAAAAAGCACGATACTGCATCATAGAGATGCGAGAGAAAGGAACAAGAAGAAGATCCTGAAGATAAGCATAGTTAGTTAGTTAGTGAGTTGGCCATATGTTTTCTTTTCTTTTTTAGGCTTTTTTTGGGTTCTTGTCTCTTATTTCATATTTTTTTAACCATAAAAAAGATCTAGACCCTGCGAGGCAGAGCGCGGTGTCCTGCCAGCATTTCTATTGGCTGCAACAGGACAGTAAAGCTCCTCAAGGTATGTAAGTGCAATGCCATAAAGCACCAGACCAGGTGCAGTGCCAGATCAGGGAAGATATCAAGAATTCAATGTGCTGAGGAATGGGTAGCCAAGGTAAAATATCCAGCATAGGTGGACACGTGGCCAGTCCTGGTGTTGTCCCTATTAGGTGAGCACATGCCAATGAACTCGCTTCAGCTGCCCAATCCTTTGTTGTGATTTTGTTGGCTGGGGCCCCAACGAAGTTACTCTCACACCTCTATGATGCCTTCAAAGTTATTTGCGTATTAGTTCAATGTCATATATATATAGTTTTCTTCCGTTTTCTTTCTTTTGTCTTTCTTTTGTCTTTTTTTCTTTTGTCTTTCTTTCATTTGTCTGGTTATTGATTTAGTTTCTGACATTTGTTCATATGGCAATATTTAACAGATGGGTCTTATATGTTTTTCATAACATATATATCATTATTTAATTTACATTTATATACATGTACACATATGCATAATTAGTTAGTTGGTTAGTTAGTGAGTTTGCCATATGTTTTCTTTTCTTTTTTAGGATTTTTTTAACATATCGGTTCTTGTCTTATTTCATATTTTTTCAACCATAAAAGTTTGTCTCTATCTTATTTACAGTGTTTAGAAAGCACCAAAACAATTTCATAAAATTAACATCAAACTATCTATATCATTATTTACAAGTAAAAATTCCACATTCATTATTTGTAATACATACAATATTCAATAATGTATAACAACATAAGCAAAGTATTAATAATTAATTCATACATTTATTATTATCAGAAAACAAAACAAACCAACTTATATGTAGTAATCAATTACTGGTGTCCAAAAATAGTTAATGTTATATCCATTTTGACATATCCATTATCCAACTGCAGTAACCATATTTAGTTCCTTCAGTTAAGTTAAGAATTTGGATACTGTACTCACAGAATGTATTTTAAAATATTATTAACCTATGAGCTTTAAATAATTTTCCATTATTTATTATCATGAGTGTGTTTTATACTTCAGTTATAGATATCTCGAATTCATGATATAGTTGTAACAGTGTAATCCACTTTTTTCTGCATGTTTTTTAATTAGTAAGTGTGAAATATCATTTTTTTACAAGAAATGCTCAATTGTTTTTGTCATCAGACATCGAGAGCATATATCTGTTAGACTTTTTCCTATAGTTTTCAACCATTTATTTTATTTTAAATATTAGACTGCAAGGTATGCTCAAAGTGTCTGACTTTGACCTCCGTACAAGTTTCAAGGCATGTGTACCATTGGTCATTAGGTCATAAGCAACTAGAGCTGTACCGATTACTTGGCCGGCCGATTATAGAGATATCAGCAATATCGGATATCGGCAAAATAATCTGCGCCAATATTAAAATTTTTTATATTTTAATAATATTATTTTCAGTCTATAAAAGCAAAATGATGACAGCAGCTTCACTGGGTCTGTGAAAGACGGCATTTCGTTCCGTTCCCATATCGTGTTGTCGAGCCAATGGCTTATTCAGACCAGTGGTGAGACCACCCACTGTGATAGTATAGACAGTGGGAATGTGTCAACATAGGTCTTGTGCAGAGTGAGTCATAGTGCCTGCTTATGGGCCAAGGAATGGCTGGCCAATTCAAGCCAAGGAGTGCCTGGCCAATTCAGCAGAGAAACCGATGTATGTACATCGTGGAGGCATGCCTAATGCATACATGCTAGCTGCCAATCAGATCTCCCCAACACATGTCAGTGGCCTGATCGACTGAGACTAGATGGGTGGCTGTGAATAGGACAGCCATGCCTTGGCCTTTAATTGCCCTGGGCACAGTTCGATGGCGGGCAGTGTGTCTGTATTGCCTGCCTAGGATTAGTCACCAGCTACATGCATACGTCTCCTACGGGGGAAGTATTTGCTTGTATCACAACAATAGGCAGTAGCAGTGGGTCTATCTTTTTGAACCGGACATCTTGGAACGCACAAAGAAAGAATCGACTAAATAATTGGGTATCGGCAAATGAATAATTGGTATCGGCATAATCGGCAAAAAGTGATATCGGTACAGCTCTAATAGCAACATTGATAACCAGTTGATCAAATTACTCGCTTTTTCCCCAGATACAGTGTGGATTAGTACTATATGCAATTATATGATTATAATTACCTTGTTACTTGTTAATTACCTTGTCAGGTTAATCATGACTTTCGCTAGAGTTCAACGAGCTGCCAGCACAAGGGTGCTGGCAGCTCGTTGAA
The DNA here is from genome assembly GCA_959347315.1 of Bimastos eiseni. Taxonomy (NCBI): domain Eukaryota; kingdom Metazoa; phylum Annelida; class Clitellata; order Crassiclitellata; family Lumbricidae; genus Bimastos; species Bimastos eiseni. Next base: position 19,529,074 of record OY365811.1, read on the forward strand.
CTCTAGCGAAAGTCGTGATTAACCTTCTCCATTTCTTTTTTTCCAAAGTCGTTAGTTCCTCCAGGTTCATTCTGGTTTTTCCGTATATCTCGTCCATCCGTTTTCTCCTTGGGTGCCCTGTTTTCTTCTTATGATGCTAATAATAATTACCTTTGCTTAGTTGCAATCAAACTGACACAGCCACAGTATGATTACAAGTACAGATGATCACGAGTTATTGTAGGAGTTTCATTTTACTGTGGTGTGCAAGTTTGAAATCAGTAAAAATTATAAAAGATCATTATATATTTGTTGTTGTCCCAAAGTATACAGGATCCCTCATTGGCTTAAATATTAACTATTGCAGAAAAATAGAAGTCCGGAATGGCTTATTCGTGCATTTCTTGGCTGACGACAGTGCCTCTCAATACCACCACGTTTAACCGTTGCATTGAGGCATTTGAATAAAACAGTGGCTTCTCTTGGTCCTTCGTGGCGGTGCAGAGCTTTTGTTCCAGGTCCGAAAGGAAGGTCATTCCTTTGCTATTGATCAAGCCTAGGCTTTCAAATGCCAGAATGATGAGAATGTGTGTGGAGGATAGTTCGATGTATTTACTGAGTTTGTGGGATGACAACCTTTTGGCTGCTACACCAGCAGTTTGTGAGGTGTCCTGTAAATATGAAGTGGCTAGGGTGTCTGTCACAGTCATGTCCCATATAAAGCCTTACCTGACATGCCAAGGGATGAAGGTGAGACCATCTGGTCTCGTGCCACCTGTACTCTATTGAAGCTCAGGGATTTCTTTGTGAACTAACCGAGCTCTGAATGATGAGATCGTTCAGAGATGCGTGTCTCATAGTGTCGGAGCAGTACGCTGCAGAACAGTTTGCCGCGGACAGTACACCGCGGAGAATTCAGCGGAGGACATTTCGCCGCGAGGGTCGGACAGTTTGCCACGAATCAGTGATATATTATGAAATTTTGAACACAATGAAATTTTGAACACAATTGTCACTTAACAAACACAATTGTCACTTATTAAGCAAATGAAATTTTAAACACAATTGTCATTTACTAGGCAAATGAAATTGTAAACACAATTGTCACTTATTAAGCAAATGAAATTGTTAACTTAATTGCCAAGTGAATGATTAAGGTCCTAAATTAGTCGTATAAGTTTATGTTGTGGCTACAACCGCGTAGGTAGTCAACTGATGTGTGTTGTTTGTAATCAGAAACAACGCTACGCAAACTTCGATTCAGGTCACGATATTTCTTTTTCTTCGTTGGGGGATCTTCACTGGCAATGAGACATTCGACATTCGTTCTGTTCATATTTTGCTCTTTCTGTAGTTTTGCGACCAAACATAGGAGAGTGGGATGGGAAATTTGGACCGACCTTGCAAAGGCATTGTGCCAACCCTCAACTGCGTTATTTTTACGAGGACAGTATTGAAGGACAGACTCATATGTTGCAATCCCAGATGTCGGATGGAAACAGAGCGGTGTTTCTCCGTCGTTTCGCTGACTTTCCAAATGTGTCCTCAAAGTAAATGAGGTGAGGATCGACATCTGGAAATGTCTCAAGTCTGGTTAATTCGTCATACGCTGAAATCTTGTCAGCGATTGGTACATATGCTATAGCTACGAGCATTCGTATGTGCATACCAAAGTCTGTCTCATTGTTATATTGGACAGCGTATCCTAACTCTTGTAGGCTACTTTTTGCTAAATACATTGTCCGAAATGGAAATGGCAACCATGAATCTGGGCATTATACACCGTCGTAAAAGCATTAATTGCTGCCTTCTCGAAATTTCTGATGACAGTCGTTGACTGTAGACACGCCTTAAACTATAAATTTAGCAAATGTTCTTTTATTTCGCAGCGGCCAGTTGCAACGAACAGTCCGCCCATCACGGCGAAATGTCCTGCGGCGTAATATCTGCAGCAAACATTGCCCTAACACCGTGTCTCAGCAAGCAATCAGTTCCCAGCACACTGAAGAGCCGTGATGGCTTTCTGCCAACACTGGGGTCAGTGGGGTGTTGGTACACATGCGGCAGCTGCAATACCGCCACCACCCTGACTGACTCATCATCTAGCCTGAGCCTGCAACTGGTAATGGGGATGTCCAGCAGCCAGTCCCCTTCATGTGGGACTGATATTGCCTTCAGGCAGCGTTTCCCAAATTGTCTTCTGCGGAACCCTAGGGTTCCATGAGGTGAAGACAGGGGTTCCGCAGAAGACTTTCAGTGTGAATAAATTTTTCATAGGAGGCTTTTTGCTTAACATCAATGTATCGCTTTATATGAAAGATGTTTCACAGCCAAAAAAGATTGGGAAACACAGCCTTAAGGTGTGCCCGATTTGTTGGATTGAGTAGCCTGGTATGAAGGCCAGAAATTACCCTGTCCCGTGGTGATTGTCTATGGGTGAAAAGACCGCCTTCTGGACTTTGCGTTGCACTAGCCTCGCTCCATCTGGCCAGCAGTGCCTCTCATTGTGGGTCCGCTAAGGGTGCATCTCCCAGTATTGTGGACTGGAGCAGAGCAGTGCTTGCGGATGATGCCAGAGGGCGGGTAGTACCAGCGAAGTAACCGATAAGTTTCCCAGTCCACCCCTCTTTAAAGGAAGTGAGGCCTGATGCAGAAAACTCTGCTCAGGCCAGATTACAAGGCTGTATTATATTGCACTAGTCCTAGGTGGTCCACTCAATGACGGCTGCGCAGGTATGGAGCAGCTTCGTAGTTCTGAGCGAGTATCTCAACAGAAGGAGAGCATCATCATATATAGCTTGGCTGTACAATCTTCCAATGCCATTGGAGAGATGGAAGGGGCATTGGAGGAGCATTGGTTGAGAGAGGGGCCATCAAGAGCATGGCATTCTGGAGGCTGATCGTTGTGAAGTGGCCCAGCGGGAAGTTATTTATGGTGATACTAATGAGATTAACTGGGATTTTGAGTGGTTACGTTGTAAATTGAGATCTTTGCATTTTAGCTATGATTGTGTCACTTCCTCAGGCACCACCTATGCTCTTCCTCCCAGTGTGAGATCATCCAGAAAGCCCAAAGTGAGCAGAGATGACATCTCGGCCAATAAAGGCCAGGTGGGTCGCTCTGTTGACAACTGACATGCAAATAGGGTTTTAGTTATATGACCGCCATAATGAACGGAGCTGCCACACGAAAGGGCGGACCCGCTTCCAAAAGAGGTCGGTGATGCTGCGTTTGTTAAGAAAGACACAATCGTGGCACACTCGTCGAGTTCAAAATTCAGTCCCAAGCGAAGCTGGGCTATAAGGCAAGTAAACCTAGCACAGGGGTGTCAAACCTTTTTGTGTTGGCAGGCCAATATCGATATTTTCCAGAGTGCTGAAGACGCGTAAGGAAATTGGGGTAGGGATCTCAGAGGGTCCGTACACACAGTTGAATTAGGCTTTGAAAATGTGATTCTGATACGCATTTATCAATTACAAAATCACAGAAGACTCGTAAAACCGTTAAATGACAAATGTCTGATTTGTCATTTAACGGTTTTATAGTTTTATTCTCAGTTGTGTTGTCTTTAGACAAGGCTCCGCGGACAGAAATATATCGGTCGGCTCTTTGACACCTCTGGCCTAGCATATAAATTTAAATTTGCACTAAACTAGCATTTTGCCTCATAGCCTATGCACGGGGTGTAATCAAAGTTCAAACTTAATATTAAATATTATCTACCACTAATGGAGGTTAAATTTGGAGACTATATGTGAGGCGGGGGGTCAAAACCCGCCATTTGTCAGCTCATAGTTATTGAGGTAAAGGATGGAATAGGCGAGAGGGGTTAAAAAGACATATAATTGTTTGATGATATAATTGTACAAAACAATATGTCCACTTTCAATATCTGAAATTAATAATGTTGAATTCAAATATTTAGTTGGAGAAAAATGACTTTTAATGTATGTGTATGTCTAGATTTGCATTGCTAAAATATGCATGTTGTCAGTGGTGGAAAACCAAGATTTCATATGCCAACCTGCCATAATTTGCAAAGTAGCAAACAGATTTTGATGCTACTCTCATACAGAATTTAACACTTTATTCCTCAGCAGAGTTGCAGAGTAATCAAGTAATGATTACTAAGATATTTAATAACATGAATATTCTGAAACTTTTACTTTTATTTTCTCAGTTGTTGATATTATACTATTGAAAGAGTCAACAAGTATAACTTAAGTTAGATACAAGCTGTTTCAATTCTGTAAAAAGTATTAGTATTTTGAAGCAGATGCATTGTAGAATATGATTTCATAAAAAAAGTTAAAAACAACAAGTGATGGGTTTTTACCCCCCCTCCCCGCCTCACACATTGGTGTGGCACAGTGGTTGATCGGTTAGAGCGGTCAGCCCGTAACGTTCAGTGTGTGCTGAGCACACGGGTTCGAACCTCGTCCGGGGCGTCACTGTGTAGGGACCTTGAGCAAGTCCTTCGCGCACCATTGCTCTGAAGTATAACTGCAATTACGCCGTCGAGGCGTGTGTATGCACTTCTGAGCAAAAAGATGTTGGAAGAAGGGCAGTATCAAATTTAGGAAATGAATGATGAGTTACAGGGTGGGTTGGTGTGTCAAAACGACCAATTTCTGAGTTGCGTAATTATGCAATGATTACTCATCAACTTTTGCAGCATTTAACACTCAGGAGTTCATCTCAGAGTTGGGTAGTCGAACGAGTGCTGCAACCCACGATCCAATGGAGACGTCATTTCTGTTCCAACGTATCTCAGTTGTTCTTCAGCGTGGGAACGCAGTCTGCCTCTTCGGGACATTGCCAACACTCCATTAGCTCATCATGGGCGATAACAACATAATGTGAAACATATATGTATAATAATAATAATAATAATAATAGTAAATTTAACACTCATATTTCTGAATAAATTATTACAGCATTGTTATTATTATTATTATTTTTACAGCAGTCTTTTATAGCACCCCTTCAAGGCCATCTACTAAGAAGCGCTCCCATCCCAGCCTTGGTCAAACAGAACAATCTTAAGGCCAGAAAAAAATAGGGCAGATTGACCTAATTCAATTTAATTCAGTTTAATTCAGTTACATGAACTCTGTTGTCTCTGCACCAAAGGAACTATTTAAGAATATGTGCACGCATGCTTTGTTCTTTACCTATCTTTTATGTTTCCCGGATAGTTTTCTTCCAGGGAATGTATCTGCTCTTGATTTGATTTATTTCCAGAAATTGACAACTGCTGCGACACCAAGACCCAATTCAGGTGACAATATTTATTTATATTTATTTACACGTTTACTTTACTGGTTTTTTGTCAGCATAATTTCGGTGGGGTTTAATAAAGTAGATGAAGAAAGTCTTGAGCTCGTTAATGATGGGTATGTACTAACAGTGAATGGGAAACCAATGCAGATAGTAGTGACAGTGTTAAGTGGCTATAGCCATGTCAGTTAGAGCTGTACCGATACATCGGCAGCACTCATATCATAATATCGTTGCCGATTATAGAGATGTCGGCGGTATCCGATATCGGTAAGATAATAGGCGCCGATATTAAACAATTTTTATTTTATAATATATTTTTAGTCTTTAAAAGCAAAATTGCGACAGCAACATCGTTGGATCTGTGAAGGACAGCGTTCCGTTCCCATAGCGTGTGGCTTCAGACCACTCGGTAGGCATACTACTAGTATAAAACCATGAGAAAGCTGTCGTGCAGAGTGAGTCTGCTTAATTAGCCTGGGCACATTTGTCATCTCAGCTGGGCAGTATTTTAGGCCAAAGTGCAGGTCATAAAAGTGACTTTGGCATCCAGTTACATAGACAGGCCTATCTCTTTTCTCTCCTCCATCATACGAGGTCGGCAATGGGTGGTGTGCCTAATCTGTATTGCCTGCCTAGGATTAGTCCCCAAATACTTCAATCAATCAATCAATAAAAAAATACTTGATATAACGCCCCCTTAAGATATCTATTCAGAGGCACTCCCAGCCTAACCCTCGGCTAAAAAGGACAGTTTTAAGAGAGGTGTGTAATGTATCCTATGGAGCAAGTGTTTTGCTTGTATCACAACAATAGGCTGTAGCAGTAGGTCTATCCTTTAGAACTGGACATCTTGGGAAACACAATGAAATAATGAGTCTTTACTGTGCTGACCAGCTGACTCCTGAGATGTCTAAATCTAATACACCAGTTGATGGTCACTTTAAGTAAAATCACTTTCATATAAACCAAGGAAAGACCAGGTTAAAGCAAATAAAGGAAATCAGAAGCAGGTTATAGTGAGAAGTTGAACAGTCTTACATTCAGACCTGAATGACATCAAAGAATTGACAGAGTCAACTCATCTAGGCCTTTACCTCAGCTAGTAAGCATTTGTTGGCCTCTTGGAATGGACTTCCTTTGGAGATGCACTTACTGCCTAGAAACAATACAAATGTGTTTTACAGATTGCTCAAATCCATATTCTGCCGTGGGTATGTCTTTGAATAGACTTCTTGAATAGGTGCTATACAAATTCTTTAAATGAATGAATGAACTATGCACTCATAGCTGTTTCTATTATTATCCTCTTTTATTTAACTTGGCTTGCATAAAGTTTGTCATGAACAGAGCGTTAAGTTTGTCATAGACGGATCGTCGGGAGTTCTTTCAACTCCTTTTTCGGTATGTTCCCGTCGACCTACAGAGCTGAAATTTTGCACACATTTCACGCTTGCTTGACAATGTGATGTATCAAATTTTTATGGACATAACTTAATAATTGAGAAAAAACGTCAAAAATCCAAAAAATTAAATATCATTTAACCACTCGAGTGAGTCCTCCTTGACGAGCTTCACTCCGGAAAATTTACATCATAAATGATCTCTTTAGGAAATGGATCAATTGCATCATCTACCAGATTACCAAAAGTTAATAAAAGAGGATCCCAGAAACCCATATTTTTACTTTCATTTGTATGCAACTTAGAATATCTTTTGACAAAACAAGTTCCATGTAATGAAAGTTTTGCAAAAAATAAACATTTTATTAAAGTTTTCTATTGACAATAATAACAAACCTCTCTGCAAAACATCCTTACATCTTTGCTGGCAGCTTCATTGGGTTCACAAAATTATAGTGTATCGATTTCATAATGCTGGATGTGCATGTAAAATGGAACAGCTTAGATCCTGATTGAGTACTTTCATTATGCAAATCTTATACAACTTTGTTTTAAATTGATGCTATTATTTATGCCTATTGTGCATTTGCTGGTAGTCTAGTATATAATGTTCATACTTATTACACTACATACTTGAGATTGGTATTCTGTAACCACACATTGTTCGATCATGATTCCTTTGCATGTGAAACTAAAAGACTGATACATACATAGATACATACATACATACATACATACATAGCTAAATGTATTACATTACATCATTACATATGTATACCTTTTGTAAGCTATTGTGCATTTGCTGGTAGGTAGTCTAAGAAAGAGTTCTATTGTTGACCATTTGGTCTGTTTGCAACTACTTGCGCAATGATGGCTAGAGTTGATGTCTCTGCCAAGAGTACTTTCATTATGCAAATGCTATATGACTTTGTTTAAAATTGATGCTGTTATTTACATGTGTGTAGTTTTGCTGATTTTACCTGTTCACTGTGACATTTAACATCGTTAAGACCAGCACAGAGAGCGTCTCTGAGTAGATACCTTGAAGGGGCGCTATATAAATGTTTGATTACATTACATATGTATAGCTTTTGTAAGCTATTGTGCATTTGCTGGTAGTCTAATAAAAAACATTCTTGCTTAATAGATTTTCTCACTTACCACTGTGACATTTAACATCGTTAAGACCAGCACAGAGAGCATCTCTGAGTAGATACCTTGAAGGGGCGTTATATAAATGTTTGATTACATTACATATGTATAGCTTTTGTAAGCTATTGTGCATTTGCTGGTAGTCTAATAAAAAACATTCTTGCTTAATAGATTTTCTCACTTACCAAGACCAAAAATTTATCTCAGTGTAAAATCTATCTCAGTAGGCTGTATACTTTATATGACACTGAACAGAGAAAAGGAATACAAAAACTGTAGACGAATTGATGGTGTGGTGATTAACTTGCTCTCTCTTCCTTCTGCCGCCTTCCGCAGGTGCCTTAAAACTTTCCTTTTCTCTGCCTAGCTTTGTGTTGAGTTGTGAGCGCCTCTGATTGCGAGTGGCGCTATATAAGTTTTCAATTACAATTAACCAGACACAGAAAACACCACCATGATGAATGAGCTCATGATAAAAACAGGCATATGCAGATCTCAGCATGGCATTTATCTGATGATTGGCTCACATGCACTAAGAAACCTGGAGTGTGTGTCAGCCCTGTTAGTATTGAGCATAAAATTAAATCACAATCCAAGAGAGTGGAGGAATGCTTCATCATCATCATCTTCAGCCATTGGTTCATCACTCGGCATCAATCGCATATTTTATTGTTCTTCTCCATACGTCTCGGTCCTGTGCCATCGGATTTTAGTGCTTGTACAATTGTACATCTAGACCGCACTAGTTCCTGACATCATCGAGCCATTCCCTATTTGGTCTGCCCTTGATCATGGTGCCGTGTATCATGCCGAACATGGCCTGCCTGGTCAGTCTCGTATTCTCCATCCTGCAGACATGTCCAAAGAACTGGAACTTTCTTTCCATTATCTGTTGGACCATGTTTCTGGAGTTGTGTACTCTTCTGTGCACTTTCCTGTTTGTTATTTTCTGTTGCCATCTAATTCGCCAATTCACAGTAACCTTCTGTAACACCACCTCTCAACTGCCAATAATTTGTCCTTATCTCTTTTGTGTAATGCTTACAGGGTGAATATGCTTCAGCTTTATAAAAAAATGCACAGACTCTGAGCCAAAGCTTATAAACGTATCTTTAGATTTGTGTAGCACCTCAGTTAGTTAGTGCTGTTTCACTGCCAATCACTCTTGATCAAGTATATGACAGGTGGTGTCAAATGACAGGTGACATCATAATTATGCCATCAGTTCATCACGAGCAAAACAATGCTCTCTTGACTCCGTTCCAACATGGCTGATGAAGGAGGCGGCTCCACAGCTGGCGCCTTTTATAGCTCGGATGTTTAACAACTCCCTTTGCAACAGGCCGCTTCCCATCCAACTGCAAACACGCAATTGTCAAACCACTCATCAAGAAAGCCGGAATCGATGAATCATCACCTGCAGACTTCAGACCGCTATTAAATCTAACTTTCCTAAGTACTCGAGCATATTGCCCACCACCAGCTCACAGAGTACCTGTCTGAATCCCGCCTTCTTCCTCGCTTTTAGTCCACATACCGATGTGGCCATTCCACTGAGACTGCGCTTCTCAAAGTTTTCTAGGAAGTAATCACTGTGGTAATGTCACTGCTTGACATGTCAGCTGCTTTTGACACAGTCAACCACGACATCTTGATACAGCGACTGTCGAGCTCGTTTGGAATCAGAGGCAGGGTGCTTAGGTAGCTAGAATCCTACATAAAAAGGCGAACACAATCCGTCCATATGGCAGGGGAAGAGACGTCACCCAGACCGGTCACTTGTGGTGTACCACAAGGATCAGTGCTAGGCCCTCTCCTCTTTGTTCTGTACATGGTGGACATGTAGAGAATCATTGAGGCACATGGCCTCCTCCACCACTGCTATGCGGACGATACACAGCTTTACTTTTCTGTGAACCGCCACAAACCACCGAGCTGAAGCAGAAGGTGCTGCTGTGTATCGAACGTATTTCAAACTCAACCCATCGAAGTTGGAGTTCCTTTGGTGCACCACCCTACGGCGTCGCCATCTACTGGACTGTGGCACCTTCACCATTGATGATGCAGAAGTTTCACCAGCTAATGTCATCCACAACCTTAGAGTACACTTAGACAGCTGTATGACCATGACAGCCCACGTGAGCCAACTCATTCGAGTCTGTTTCTATCAACTGCGTCGCTTAAAAACCATTCGCAGATTCATCCCAACATCAACCGCCATCATCTTGATCAACGGCTTCATCGTCTCCAGGGTTGACTACTGCAACAGTCTGCTGGCGAATCTGCCAGCTGTCAGTTACAACGAGTACAATCGGTGCTCAACTCTGCTGCCCGGTTAATCTACAGCCGGACACCATCTGACCACGTCACAGATTTCTTGTATGCCAACTTACATTGGCTGCGAGTTCATCAACGTATCTCGTACAAACTGTGCTTAATCACATACTTGTAAGGCACTTAATAATTAAATGCCGGATTATATTACTGACTTCTGCACTCGAGTAAGTGGCAATCAAAACCGGAAGTGGCTGTGCTCCTCATCACAGAATCTGCTGCAAATCCCACGTTCTTCTACGAAGTTTGGGGACTGTTCCTTCTCCGTCTCAGGACCAACTGCATGGAACAGTCTCCCCGAATATGTGTAGAACGTGTCATCTCTTGAGACATTTAAAACACATCTTTTCCAAAAATCATACAATTGTAATTGACATTTTTTTGTATTGTACAACTTTCTTTTGGCTTTGGCTGTGCTATGGCACTATATAAATTGTCTTATTATTATTATTTTTATGCCAAATATGACAGGTGTGTGTCATAATCCAAGCCGTAACCCTTAGGACTATTGTTTGGCGGCACTCCTCAGACCGACCTGTGAATAGGGAATTTGGAATCCTATCTCAGTGACCTTTCACCACGGGGTAGTAGCATGGGAACCCGTGCATGACTTTGGCTAGAGCTCGTAGGAGTATTCATATTGGAAATGCATTATTGTGCGCTGTTTGAAACCAACGCAGAAACATGTCATTATTGTGCGCTGGTGTCTGGCAAGTGTAATGTTGAATTATTGACAGCTTGTGAAATGTGGTTTATGATTACAAAAACTGAAAATGGATGGAGCTAGGATAGAAACGTTACTTTGACAATTTGCAAAGTGTGAATCCATGTTTGCTGGCATACTTGCTAGCGATTGCCTACCGTAATCATAAACCACATTTCTCAACCTCTCAATCTCCAAGACATTTTGAAATTCTGCAAATGCTATCACATTTATGGTAATACTGACCCGCACTACGAAGCTGGAAAACATTGGATAGTTTTGTACGTGGAGAATTCTTCGTATGGCAAATTTTTTACTCGTTTAACAGACCATTTCAAGATATATTTAGGGATTTCCTGAATAGACGTTGCAAATATTGGATTTATAACGATAGGCATTTGCAAAGTTCTGTTTGCAATTTTTTGGGACATTATTGTACTTTCTATTGTTTGCATAGATGTAGGAATAAAAGCATTAATGCTTACTTCAGACACTGGACTTAACGATTATTTGGTTCATAATTATATATGTAAAACGTTTGCAAATAAAGGTTATTTTTAAAGTTTAAATCATTTCAATTTTTGTATTTCATTAACAATTCAATGTTGCACTTGCCAGACACCAGCACAAAACAATTAGCTCATTCATTCATTTTTCGAAAATTTATATAGCTCCCCTTCAAGAAACTTACTCAGAGGCGCGCTGTCAACTAGGCTGCGGCCAGAAAAAATGACTTGAAGATATGATAGAAGGCTGACAGATCGTTCCTAGGGAGCATGCACAGCACTAGCGGAAGTCAAATCCAAATGGATTTGCAGCACTGAGCATTCTCGGTTGTGGGCCCCTCGCCCACAACCGAGAATGCTCAGTGCTGCGTAATCGAGGATTGAACTCGTAGGACCAGTAGCTCCCCCTATCTGAGGATATGTCAGAAACCGGGCAACAGAGACTAAAATAGGATGCAGCACTACCAACGAGGCACCGCCAGAGAGGCACTGCTATCCTGTAGCTGATGCGCTGCAAGACAGGAACCCAGTGCAGTACATCACACATGTAAGCTGTGACTGAGGAATACTTAGAAATATGATCAACAGAGCAGCAGAGTGAAGGACCCTGTCAAGGCACCCTATTAGACCAGCCGGAAGACCTGCAAGAACAGAATAACAGTGATCAACCCTACAGGTGAAAAAGACATGAACAAGGATTACAGCAGCATCATGGGAGAGGGAACACAGAACAACATGCATCTGACAAAGCTGATAGCAACAGCTTCATGTAACCGAGTTAACATGCTGTGAAAAACTGAACTCTTGATCAATTGTCAGGGATGTGGTCTCAGACCGCAGTCTTGGTCTCAAGATGGTCTCGAGACCGGAAAACTGCGGTCTTGGTCTCGAATGCATCGGTCTTGGTCTCAGACCATCGGTCTTGGTCTCAACTGTCTTGGTCTTGGTCTTAAAGGAACAATCTTGGGATTGGTCTCTGTCTTAGGTTAGCATTCTTGGTCTTTTGCCGGTATCAGAGCAATTTCTTTGATATGTGTCGGTTATTTTTGATCATTAGAGACACCAAATGTTTAGGCCCTACGCTCTTATTATATATTTATGACGTGCTGATTATATATTTATGACGTGCTGACCATCTATATATGCAAGTTACTATGGGGAAAAATGCATTTGCAAGGGAACCAGTCATTTCAAAATTTGCTTTCACAAATTTCAAGGTTTTGGAACAAAATAATAATTATGTGGTCAGCCACGTGTAGTCACTGTTAACCTACAATTCCGAGTACAAGTAGGCCTACAGTTCCTACACCATTCAAATGGAACGTCAATCTACTTGTTCGGATGTCTTAAGGTATTCACCTATCATATACTGTAAGTAATTTATAGTGTGATATTCTCCGGCCGAAGCCGCAAAAGTTCAGACTGGCCGGCAGAACTGTTTTCTGGACCATTGTTAAGTATTCTTCAGCAATAAAATTAACGTTTTAAGCGTGTTGTTCCGTTTTAGCATCTTAATAAATTGGATTGTTTATAAAAAAGAGTATCTGTCTTGGTCTTGGACCCTCGATCTTGGTCTCGGACCACTTGCTCTCGGTCATGGTCTCGAGGTTTGGTCTCGTGCTCTACACTGTCAATCGTCACACCAAAGTCACGAACAGTGAGTGATAAAGTAACCTGAGAAAAAGCTTAAGCCAACCGGCAAAGGTCCAAACTGCCCGAACGAAAATAACACTGGAACAGAGCCACTCCAATGGTTTGCCAAAAAGACCAAAGGAGGCAGAAAGGCACTGAAGAAGGATAGAATGGTCCACAGAGTGAAATGCAGAGCTACCATCAAATAATGCCAAAAGTGTTATCTGACCACAGTCCATGGCACCAGAAAAGTACGATAGGAGGCGGACCAAGAACGTTTCAGTGGAATGATTCCTCAGAAAACCTGACTGCAGCCCATTCATATCCAAGTAAACAATTTTAGTTGATTAACAATGATATGTTCTAGTATTTTAGATAGGAGTGTCACATTTCCAATAGGGTTTTAATTTGCAGGATCGCCCACGTCAAGACTGTCCCGCTTCAAAGCTGGCAGGAGAATGGACCAGTTGCAGAGCAGAGTAAGGAATGGTAGGAGGATGTCAACGAACTCCTGGATCAGGAATGCTCAGATGTCTTTGGAACATCAGCCAGAATAAGTCACCGTAGCACCATACTCGTGACCTCACTGAGAGTAGAGAGACAAGCATCCGTAACGGAAAATTCTGGTCATGACGAAGCTGCAGTAGCAGTACGGATTGACGAAATTTTCGCATTAAGTTGCTCCAGAAACACATCAGCGTGAAAGGTGGGGAAGAATGATGCTGGCGACTCAAAGAGTGACAATGCCATGTTTCTGCATAGGTTTAAAATAGCGCACAATAATGGAAACTTGGTGTTATCCAAAAGGAATGCTGCTATGAGCCCTAACTTTTGGCTAGGGCCGTCATGCACGGGTTCCCACGCTAGGACTATCCAATAGAAATGCTCCTATAATGATCTCAAATAATGCATAATTATGTGTGGCATGGTGGCCGATTGGTTAGAGCTGTCGACCCGTAATGCTCATTGTGCGCTGAGTGTGCAGGTTTGACCCTCGTCTGAGGAGTCACTGTGTAGGGACGTTGAGCGAGTCCTTTGCGCACAATTGCTCTGCATTACAAGTGCAGTTGCGTCGTCGAGGCGTGTGTGCACTTCTGAGCAAATTATTTTTGAAGAAGGGCAATATCAAATTTCAGTTTTATTGTATTTTTTTTAAAACTAGGGTTAGTCCAGCCCCAAAGTCTAGTGGTAGGGGCACAGCTGCTGTCTAGGGTTATACTCATAATAATAATATACTCAGGCATGCTCATTGTCCTATTTGCCCGTACAACTACCAAACAGAATCGTGCTTTGTCAGTGGTTGGCCCCTCGCTCTGGAACATGCTCCCGTTGGTGTTGCGGTTGTCGCCAAAAGTCCACTCAGACTTATTTTATACTTGCCTTAAAACTGTTTTTTAAAACGTGCTGGAGTCGAGAGCGCTCCTGAGTAGTAGCCTTGAAGGGGTGGTATATAAATCTGTGTAATGAATGAATGAATACTACGTGTATTTAGGAGTAAGAATAGCACAAAATAATGCCTGTATACATACCTAGGTCTAAGGTCAAAAAAGTGTGCCCAAGTTTCTGCACGTGCTTTGCTATTACATCTTGGTCAAAGGTCACTGAGATAAGATTCTAGATTCCCTGTACACAGGAAGGCCTAAATACTGCCACCAATCAATAGCCCTTAGGGTTACGACTGGGATTATGACACACATGTCATATTTGACATAATTATGATGTTGTGAGAATCGTGGACTAACCGTGTATTGATTTTTGCATTGATAAAGAATATAATATAGCGATGAAACTTAAGTCATACTGTATATATGCATGCATAAGACATATATATGTAATGTTGAAGATGTTGTAAACACGTCTATACATATATATATATATATGATAACTGTAACTGACGACGGTGCCAGGGTAGTTGAAACTGCCGTCACGTGTTGAGCACGTAAGCCGATTCCAAGAAGAGAGAGGCGTAATATAGGGAGCCGCTGGACGACGCCTGGAGAGTTGAAGGTCATTCAAGGGACGCTGCGTGATCAGGGACAGAGTATATTGGCTAGTCAGTCTGCTGCAGGACTTTGCTGAGGAAGGTTGTGGAGATGGCTCCAACTTTACCTTAAAAGTTTGCAAAGGCAGCTGGGCTCAGTGATATCGTGAAGCTAAAAATGATTATAAGTAGAGATAGGTCTGAATTGAAGAGGTCAGCCTGAATTGAAGAAGAGAAGCCGCTAAACGAGAGCGAGGAACTGAAAGGAGAAATCGAAAGGAAGCCGAGCAGAGGATCAGAAGTCAAAGTAAGACTGGAGACAAGAGAAGCCACTAAACGAAAGCGAGGAACCGGAAGGAGAAATTGAAAGGAAGTCGAGCAGAGGATCGGAAGTCAAAGGAAGACTGGAGACGAGAGAAGCCGACTAAAGGAAAGAGAACGATTGAGTGAGAAGCTATTTTTTGTTTGAATTATAAATTGATCCTGTGAAACCAAGGAATCCTAAGTTGCTCTGATTAACTTGTGGACTGAGACTTTGAATTGTATTATTATAATTTCTTCTACGTGTTTCAATAAACCTCTAAAATGTCTATTGCGGGAATTGATGTAGCAACAGGGATGGTTGAAGAAGAGGTGAGAGTGGTGACCCGAGAATGTGCGCTTTAAACGAGAAACTTTCTTGTTGCAATTTATGAAGCGCAACAAGACAATGTGGTTAATAGAAATGACCCAGACCGATTGATAGAACCGGTTGCGACTTGCATAAGCGTCGCGGCCTTACCACCAGAACCTAATGAGAATGTGAGCCTGGAAATAAGAAGAGACAAGCGGTTGAGAGGGAAACTGGAAAAATTAATTACGAAGGATTAGTCCGAGGCCCTACAGAACCGTACTCGGGTAGTTCCATGATACATAGGCGGCCTATAAAGGAAGTGATGCTTGAAAGGGATAAATCTCAAGGAAATGGCCATCAGCCCTCACATACATGCTCGGAGTAGCGACCCGGAGCGGGGGCGACGACACCACAATGCCACCTGTCATATTTGACCTAGAATATGACACCACCTGTCATAATAATAATGATAATTCTGTTTATTTTTCAAATGGACAACAACGCAGTATGATTACAGAAACAGCATGAACGAATGGTGTTGGCAGCCACATAGGGCGCCCATTACGTCATACATATAATTTTAATTTAACTAACACTGCCTGTACGGGTATCGAACCCGGTTCCTCAGCTCTGCGCTCTAGTGTGTTGTCCACTACTATACGGCCCCACGGCCTAGTCATAAACTAATGACTGGCCATGAAACATCACTAACCCCTCTACTAGCCTGTCACAGAATAACTATTCAGAGACGCCTCAGCACAGAAACCCCTAGGGAAAAAAATGCCTTTAAAAAGCCGATGTAAAGAAACCAGTCATTAGTTTAGCCCTTAGTGATGGAGGAAGGTCATTCCAGGTAGATCAGGGGTCAAATCCTTTTGTGTTGGCGGGCCAATATCGATATTTTCCAGCAAGTGGCAGGCCAGAGTGCTGAAGACGCGTGAAGAAATTGGAAATCTCAGAGGGGGCCGTACACACAGTTGAATTAGGCTTTGAAAATGTGATTCTGATGTGCATTTATCAATTACAAAATCACAGAAGATTCGTAAAACCGTTAAATGACAAATGTCTAATTTGTCATTTAATGGTTTTATTCTCAGTTGTGTTGTCAAAATTAGCATAATTAGATGGGTATTCACAAAATTAAAAATAATTTGTTGGTCAGCTGATATCAGAGGGCACAGAGATTCCAGTTGTCATTCTAGGTGCAATTTTACTTGTTCAAATTGATGTAAGCAACAACGTTATAGCCTCAAGTTTTTGCACTCAAGTGTGTACAAGGTAATCATCAATAAGGTCGCGCACAAAAGGGCTACCAGCAAAAGAGCACGCATAAAGGGGCGCGCCTCATATGGGCGACCGGCCAATAAGAGTGACAAGAGAACTACACTGAAAAGGGCGCTCGGTCTAAGCTTAATATTTCAACAATTTATTGTAGAAATTCTATTATAACTAGGCCTATGTGCATATCCTTAAAAGTTTCAAGTGATGCTTCTTTAGCCCGGTCATGCCGTATAAAGAACGGATGCCTTTGCTCATTCTATGTAGTTTGTGGCTTTGACAGGTCTTTGAATGCTTAATATTTGATGCAAACACAGTGTTCTGTAAATGCTGGGGCACTCGGAAAAAGAGCAGGGCACCCTAGCAAATTTTGGGCTTTGCGCATTTGATTCTCAATCTCAGTTTTTGTTTATGTGGAAACGTCTAAATATTTCAACAACTGTCTGGCTCTTAGCATACTGTAGGTAAGTTTTTTGCTTGACAAACTCTTTTGATATTCTTAATTGACTAAATTTAAACTTATTCTTTAAAGTTTTAGCTGAAATTAAAACTAGAAATTAAATATTATTCTTATTTTTATATTGTTACAATTTTGTAGGTGTTTCATTAAACGTACATCAATTGAACAACATATTGCATCCTAAATTAACAAACACAACTCTTGAACTGAACTTGATAGGCTACATTCTGAATATGTATACCTTCCTTAATAGATACTTGTTGTACACTGTGCATCTAGAAACAATGTGCTAACTAAGCACTGCTCGTTAAAGTAAAAACAGTGATTCTTTATCCTGGTTATACCGTATGCAGAACGGTTACCGTACCTTATCCGCACCATTCAGTCAATGGCTTCGGCATTCAGGTCCTTCAGTGAGTTGAGGTTAACTTAATAATACAATTCTAGCTGTGTCATAATTTGTTAACAGTCTAGGATTATGTTTCCCTATATAGCGGGCACAGTGTTCTGTAAATGGAGGACTTGGAAAAATAGGAGGGCAACAAAATTTTTTGCGTTTCGTGCGCCTTTTTACATTCTTCATTTTTTTTGCCCCTCCACTTTCAAAATGCTGCCAGCGCCACTGGTGAAGACATTTTGACGCAGAGCTAAAATAGGCTTACACATTAATTAAACGAAACGGTCAACGAACTGTAACACTGCAAGTTCGCAGCGGTCAATACTAAAATACACAAAAAGTACACATGCTTTTGCGTGGCAAATATGTAGGTCAACTTCTAATATTAGGTCAATTTCTGTCCAATCACGCATCTTAGATTCAACTTCTGTCCAATCACGCACCTTAGACAAAGCAACGTGACATAGGTAATTATGTAGATAGATTGCTCAGACTCAGTTTCTGCTTAAGAGGACATAACGTCTAGAATAAAAACCTGATGGTGGAAAGTCTCATCGTATTGTTACATTCTGATCACTGCATTTAAATGCATTGACAGAAATAATTTTTGCACATTTATGCTTCTTTATGTTCTTTTTGTATTCCTAGTGTGGGTATACTTTATTTAGCTGTGTTGCCACATGGATACAAGAGACAGGAAAGAGTTAAGGGTTAGTGGTTCGGTCTTTCTGTTCAATATTAGTACATTGTTTCATATATTGTGTTAATGTTTCTAGGGACATTAAGACAAAGAACTGTGGCACAAACTGACAGAAGAGCTGATTCTCTTCCAATCTATACAAATTTTAATTCAGAAGATCAGACTGCATTATCTTCTCAGCCTGCTGTCGGTTCCATTAACGCTGAAGCAGTGTCAGCTGCCAAGAACAATAGACATCAACCAACTATACAGAAAGAGTTTGCACTAACATGTAGGTAACTACTACCCAGCTACATTATAATTTGCTGCCTTTCATATTGTTTATTTCTGTCTAGAGAGGTCAATGCAAAAATACTGTTGGTTGTTAGTGACATTTGTTCATTAAATGTTTGACCATGCTGTTTGATTGTGCAATGTTTGATCATTCTATATTTGGTTTATGATGTCCAATAGCAGAAAGTAAATGTTAAAAAATTAAAATTAACTCTGTACTGACACTATCAGATCTAAGTGCTGTGACGACTTTTATAAAATGACTGTGTATCAGATGTAGAAAGACAACCCACATACAGGGCTCTTAGGAACGTTGAACAGGATGGATGCCCAGCCTGAACAGTCGGAACCCATTGCTACCATTATTGTTTGTTCATCCAAGAGGAATTGACCCATTCCAGATATAGAACTCTAAATCCATATGATGTGCCGAGGTATGAGGGGAGTCGTAGAGTAGTGGTGAACACACTGGGATGCAGCACTAAGGAACCAAGTTCAAGACCCGTATTCCCCTAAGGTTGGCTTCTTTCCTTCTTTCGCTAGGCGGCGACATTTGTTGAAAATTAAATGTATAGCGTAACTAGCGCCCTGCGTGGCTGCCTGCGGTTAAATTTGACTCAAGGTTCGAAACCAGGAGCCGAGAATTCTGACAAGTACAGGACCATGCTTCGTCTGGAGGCGTGCCATAAAACGATGGATCTGGACGATCGAAGAAGACAGCCGAATTGAGTGCAAGTGATAGTGAAGAATAACACGGGTGTCCAGCTTCATGCGCAGTTAGATCGGTCCCTGACGAGCAGCGAAACGAGGAACTACTAGCATTGACGTTTGTAAGTCAGATTTATATAATCCAATGAGGATTTAAAAATTGGCATTTGTCTTCAACCATTGCTTTGAGCAATGGTTGAAGACAGAAGTTAAATCAAAGATTACAGAGACCAAAAGTGATAATTCACACAAAGATTCCATAGACAAAGCACAACGGATAATTATCAAAATTAGTTTCTATTTGTATTCTTACTTTTATTTTCTGTAGCATATTTAAGTCATTGTTCTATTCTTGCTCTCATAATAATTATACATTTTCTTTATTATTCTCATTAATGGAATTGGTTATTTTACTTCAAATTTACATTTATATTAATGAAAATTTCACTGTCTTGACGTTTGGGCATATCGTTGTGAATTACCTTGTTGTATCTCCACTTTTTTTGAAAATGCGTTTAGAGTTGATATATGGCGGGCAATATGTTTTCTTTCTTCAGTTTAAATAACTAAGAGATATGACATGTCGTTTTAATGATATTCATCAAAAACTAACTGTCGTATCTCCAGACACGTTTATCATACCACCAGAGTTGTATGGAGTTTGCATGGTATAGCAGTGTCTATTTTGGATATACGCCAAGATAATTCTCACGAGACGCTTTCCCGCCAAACCTTCAAACTCGTTTTTCTCAGAATTTTCGATTTTGGAGATACGCCATGATAATTCTCGTGCGACAATATGTTACTATCCATGTCCTACAGGCCTATGACATCTGCATTCAGCATATCTTGCATATTAAACCTATTGCATGAGCCCACCTTCGTTCAGCCTCAGGACCGGTACCATTCGATGATAGTTTACCAAAGCCACCAGAAACATGGAGCTTGGATGAGGCAGATGAAGAAGCCACAGCTGCCACATGACACAAACATTGTTGCTTGTGACTATTATTTTCTTTATTCCATCTGTAAACTGTAGCTTTTGTGCCTTGTTGTTTTTGTGTCAGCAGGTTTGTGTAGAAATAAGGAATAGTATGTGTGGCGTTTTTGCACCGGGACTGCCTAGAGGTAGAGTTTGGGCTCCCTTTTTCTGCTGTGGGAGCCTTTTCGCTCCCTGTGGGAGCAATTTCGCTCTCTGTAGGAGCATTTTCGCTCCCTCTATGGGAGCATTGTAGCTCGCTGTGGGAGCAATTTCGCTCCCTGTGAGGCTATAGAGCGAGAGCACACAGGAAGGTCAGAACTGAACGATAGGCTGGTTCGTTGTGTTCGATGCTGATTTAGATAATAATGAAGTATACTTGTCGAACAACGATTGATATCGTTTCTAGCCTAGTCACTTTCGAATTCGTGGCAGTCTTGAAAGCCTGCACCAGACTGGGCAGGTCAAGAAGACGGGGGAAACCTTGGAGCTCGGCCTTCCGGGGTACCAGAAAAAGACTGGAAGGAATTCAAGGTTTTTTCCAGTGCATTCACCCCATCTGCTGCTGACAAGCAAACGCCTGGTGCCGGCCCCAACCGGGGTTCGCCACAGTATTAGTAGTAATAACATCCATTTTAGTAGTTGTTGTAACCTGTCTAAAAACCCCAACATCGCTGATTTTGGTGGTAGTTTGACATTGAGTGGTTCAGGTCTAACCTTGCTGCCTTCACTCTCTGAGACAGCACCTCGAGTTCCTTCATGAGCAACGAGTCTGCGATTAAACAAGGTCATCGTGGCCCTGTTTGACACGCATGTGCCAGCAGTTGAGATCACCTGTTATGTGAGATCCTTGTCCAACAGGTGGTACCATTCTGAGTGCCGCTCAACAAAGCGTCACGCTATATGGCATGATAGATGCTGACGGGCACTGGAGGAATATGCCAAGATCTATACTCATCTTATTTGGTCGCAAAAGGTTCACTACTGGAGATCGAGAATTGAGCAGCCATCGCTTTTGTCATGTCTCGAGTGGACTGCTGCAGCTGCTTGTTGGGTGGAGTGCTTGTGTGACTACTGCACAGAGATTCATTCATTCTGTGTCTCTAGTTTTAAAGTAAAAGCATAGTTTTAAAGTAAAATCATTTGATTAGAACTGGTTCATCAAACAATGCATATGTTTCCAAATATATTTCTTTTTGTGTGTGGTTATTTTACAGCTTCTATTTCTTCTGCTCATGTACCTCCAGCTGGTCTTCCAATGGTTCGACCTATCTTGCCCCGAGAAAGAACGATAATGGATCGCTTTGTTGAATATCTTCTTGGTGATGGACCACAAAATCGATATGCACTCATTTGTAGCCAGTGTCACTCTCATAATGGAATGGCAATCAAGGAAGAGTTTGACTATCTGAGTAAGCCTGTTAAACTGGTACTGCTGTGATTTTTACTTGGCATTGCAAGGATTCTAATCAGAATCTAAAGAATCATTGTAATAATGTATTCGAAGATTCATAGGTAAACTATCTGGCTTCCGTTCCCCGATTTATCTCAAATACTTGCTTTACCATCAACATTCGACGCAACATAGTCAAATTCAGGTTCTCGCAGCAGACACAACTACTGTCCAGATTGCAAACTTCTGCAATGGAATGGGACATTATGGACAACTTACACGAACAAAGTTTGTGAATACCTGCAGTATAGACAAACAAACATGCACAAATACAGCCTGAGGGTCCAGGTTGTCCCCAACTGGGAATAAGTGTATGGGAAACCAAGAAAAACTAAAAAGACATTGTGTCAATAGCAAAGAAGGAAAGTGAAAATCAAATGATATACCACTAAATGTGACTTCAATTTCACGTGCTCATTTCAAATCAAAATCAATTCAAATTTTATTCAAATAAAATCAGATTTGTGAATTTATAATCAGGGCCGTACCAATCAAAAATTGCGCCCTGTGCCTAGCATTAATCTGGCTCGCCACAATTGGTTGCCTATCTAAATTTTGAATATAATATAAAATTCAGATATAGGCAGATAGTTTTTAGAAGAACTCATTTTGAGTGGATAATAATAAATATTCTTTAATACTAAATATAATGATATATAGATAATTAAATATATAGTAATAAGGGGTACCTTAGTCCCAACTGAGCGAAACGTTGCTCAATGAGGCATACTACTTCAGTAGGTTAATTGTAACCAAACGGCTGGCTCACCACCTCCTTTATTCAGTTCTACTGAGTCTGTTTTCGAGGATTCCGACCTATCCTTGAATTTGAACTGTGTCATCTTATTACTAGTTCTAATTTAAAATCATGTGAACTTGACCCCTCCCCGTTTGTAAGTGTTGATGTACTGGGTGACATTGTCACATTCCTACTTTATTTATTTGATAGGTCTCTTTCAGAAGGTATCCTTCCAGCATCCCAGAAACGAGCTATTGTCTTTCCCACTCTCAAGAAGCCGAACCTGGATCCTAGCTTGTGACAAAACTATTGACAAAACTACCTGATGCAAATCTGTCCTTTCTTTCAAAGACTTTAGAGCATCTTGTTTCTCTTCAGCTCTTTCCTTACCTTGAGCAGTCTGGTCTTCTGCCACCCGGGCAATCTGATTTTAGAGCCCACCACTCAACTGAAACTGCTCTTCTTTCTTTTCTCTCTGACATCTATTTTGCTATGGATAAATCCCATGTCACTCTCTTAGCACTTTTTGATGCATCTTCAATATTTGATATGGTTGACCAAGATATACTACTGCATCGCCTTGAAATGTCCTTTGGTCTTAGTGGTGTCCCTCTTCTTTGGTTTTGCTCTTATCTTACTGATCGAACCCAAATGGTCATCCTAGGTGACTCCTGCACCTCTTTGGTACCGGTTAAATTTGGGGTACCTCGAGGATCCTTCCTAGGTCCACTTCTATATAT
This sequence comes from Bimastos eiseni, assembly GCA_959347315.1. NCBI lineage: Eukaryota > Metazoa > Annelida > Clitellata > Crassiclitellata > Lumbricidae > Bimastos > Bimastos eiseni. The sequence goes on from OY365811.1 coordinate 19,552,385, forward strand.
CATGTTTACAGCTGATATTCCTTGTCTTTTTGATGAGCATTCAGCATCAGGTCACCTCTATGCTGATGATGTTCAGACCTATGTACATGGCTCCTGTTCCAACCAGCTGCACTTTCCCAAACTATTGAATCTGTCTCTGCTGACCTAAACTGTTGGATGTCCTCAAATCGTCTTTCACTAAACTCTTCCAAGACTCATTTGATCTGGTTGGGCACCCGCCAGCAGCTGCTTAAACTTGATCATGCTTTACTTGCAAAGAAGTTTCCTCAGTTTACTTTCTTAACAAATGTTTGCAATCTGGGTGTTACTCTGGACAGTGCTCTATCCTTCTCTGCACATGTCTCTAATCTCTCTCGGTCCAGCTTTTATCGTTTGCGGCAACTACGTACCATCCGACGATCTGTGTCCTCAACAATTTTTTCTTCTATGGTTCATGCCTTCATCTGTTCCCACATTGACTACTGTAACTCATCAGACTACCAAAAACTCCGCCTCACTCCACTCCGCAGCTGCTCGTCTGATTGCCCGTCTTCTTTGTTTCTCACATATCTCTATTTTCATGACTCAACATCTTCATTGGATTCCCCTAATTAGTGTTGTTTTCGTTAAAAAAAATGGCAATTAACAAAATTTAAACGTTTTCGTTGACAAAAACTAAAACTAAATTCCAGACACACCAAAAACTAAAACGAACTTTGTGATGATTAGAACTAAAACGAAACAAAAATAGATGCAATGAAAACTAAAACGATAATTGTGCTTGAAAATTTTTCTAACATAGGCGCTCATTCGTTGTTTGCATGATTTATGCATAATTCTGCAAATGATGTGATGTTATGCCATACAATACCTCTTCTAGTAATTGTTCATCCATGTTAAGATACACAAGGATAATGTGATGCTGCTACTTCTGTTACCGTTTACCGCGAATTCGACTACTATATTTTTTATTTAGGAAAAATGTTTAGTATTTACTGCGAAAAGTTCATTTAATTAATTCAGAGATGTTGAAATTTGTATTTCTCTCATCTTTGACCTCATGTGTGACGAATGTCAATGATAGACCATAATAATTATGGTCTACCATTGACATTCGATTAGAATTAAATTAGAATTAAAAAATTATTGCTCTAGCTTAAATTGATATTAATTTTACTAACGCTGTAATTATCATACTTAAGCTAAACTAGAATTAGCTTGCCGAAACTAAAATCAGCTAACTAAAACTATAATAAAAAAACTAAAACTAACTGATACCAATATTGAGACATAAAAACTACAACAAAAACTAAAACTAGAATTTAGAAACAATCGTAGCTAAAACTAAATATGAGGATTAGTGATCATAACTAAAACTAAAATGAAAACATGATTAAAACAACACTATCCCTAACTGATAGGATTCAGTTCAAAATCCTCTTCGTACATGCAAGGCGTTTCTGGGTCAAGCTGCATGCTATCTTTGTGATCTTATCAGGCAACCTATCTCAGCTACCTCTGGACTTCCTCTCCACTCTTTAGACCGTCAGGACGTTCTTGTACCTCGGTCTAGAACAGCCACAGCTCAGCATCGTGCCTATGCCTCTGTTGCAAACTATGCTATGGAATTGTCTTCCTGCTGTGATTCGTGCTACAATCTTATCTAGTAGCACAACTGTTTCTGCTTGTTCCCTTAAGACTTTTCTTTTCTCTAGGGTTTTTTTGCACTGATTAGGTTGTACTGTGATAGACGTTTTATAAATCCATAAATAGAATAGAACTCAATGTTGGCTTAAATGTTTTTGAAAAAAAAACAGACAACTACGGTTGACTGATGACGTAAATTTTGAAAACATGGATGTCATATTAAGCCCAGGTTACCAAGCAACAACTTAGAGATAAATTATGCATTATAGTATAACATAAAATTTAAATTATCGTCATTATTATTATTATTAATATTATTATTACAGCAGTTTTATATAGCACCCCTTCAAGGCCATCTACTCAGAAGTGCTCCCAACCCAGGCTCAGTCAAACAACAACAAGGCCAGATAAGAAAGGGCAGATTGGTCTGTAAGGCGTGAGATGCAGTGCCACTGGAAAGCCAGTGCAAGTCACCAGACCTGCCAGTGACAAAAGCATGGCGCTGACGGATGGCAGTCTGCGCACGGGGGACAAGTAATTCTACTTGCGCAGCCTAACGTGACGAGCCACGGCATCAAACAATGACAGTGAGGCGAAATAGTTCTAGGAGGTAGAGGGGTACCAGACCCTCGATGCAGCGCCATACCAGCACACAGACTCGGTAGGCAATGCGCTGCAGATAAGGGAGTCAGTGCAGGACATCAAGCATGTACCCAGAGACTCTGTGAAACCTAGGGATGCGGCCTACAAGTCAGGCGGCCTTGCGCTAGACCCTGTCAAAGCATCTAAGCCGACAAGCCAGGAGCCCATGCAGTAATCCAGTATAATGTTCCATTATAACTTTCATATAGGCCTACAGGATGTAATAGCCACCAAAATACTTTCTTAGTTGCACGTTTCAACTGTAATTTTAGTTTTTATTTGTGTGTAGAAATAATATCATATTTCAACAGAAAAAGAATTTATGGAATAATTAAAGTTAGTAATATGGAAATATATTAATCCTGAAATTTGTGCCCCTTTTATATTTGCGCCCTGTGCCACGGAACCGCCCTCATTACGGCCCTGTTTGTATTTGCAACAAACAATGGCTAACATCTGCATATTAGCGTTATAACAGTAGCAATAGTATTTAACATTCGGTAACAATCACAAACCATGAAATAAATAGGCTCCAAAGGGAAGAATCTCGCTAGTGGGGCTTGTCGACAAATATTACAGCTTTGATTGACTGCTGATTTATTTTTCAGTGAATAATATTGGTAAATGGAGTTTACATGCACTGACTTCCAATACACATTACAGAATGTATGAATAAAAAAGGCAACTCTCACTGCAAATAGCAATTTTGGACTTCAACTCAAAAATAAATAATCTCATTATATGAAGTTTATCGAAACTTTATTAAATATTGAAGATAGTCAGTCAATTTCTTGTGTGACACCCTTTAATGTAATTTGACTGAGCCAGTTCAGTGATTTAGTTGCCTTCAGTAACGCGTTCGATAGAGCAGTATACATTTATATTCTTACACGGAAATATACATAGCCTATACCTACAATATATACTTAACCATAACCAGCATTTTTTATTGCACACTGACAATCATAATAGTGAAGCATTAACAAGAAAAATTAAGTTGATAGAGAGATTGACAGCCGACAATAGGGAGGAACCCCTAAAAGGACCAAGGTCCCGCTAGCAGGGACACCCATTACTATAAGAGTTAAGTTATAAGTGGTAGATGGCGATAAACAAGACTTAAGCAGATTGCTTGTGGAGAGTTAGTCTTAAGTAACTTAACAAACTAAACAATGGAGGTAATTACATAGATCAATAGATTCACTGACAGAGTTATGTAGGGTGTAGCAGTATATAGTCACAGAGTTTCAATTTAAATGCACTTAAATAATTTCAGGTATGTATTTCCTGAGGAATGCTATTCCAAGCCCTAAGCCCATTGCATCTTATCGCAAACTTACGGGTATTGGTACGTGCATGGATGGGCCTGTGATCATTAAAACTGCAAAGGGAGTACAGATTGATTAATTTAATGGGAGTAAAGTAGTTTGCATAGGCAGGAAGTAATTGGTTAATCGAGAATTTGTAAATGAATTTTTATTAAAATTGTCTGTTTGACGCTCAAGATGCAGGATTTATGATGCAGTGGGTCAGAATTTTTATAAATGACTCTAAAGGCTCTATTTTGAAGCGAGATTAGCCTAGTTAATCTAGAGTGGTAATTGGATGCCCAGATTAGGTTGCAGTAGGTTAAATAGGGGTGGACCAGGGAGAAATAAAGGTTTCTGCGTATGGCAACAGGTAATAGGTACGCAATACGAGATATTATGCCTATATTCTTAGCTATTTTAGATGCTATTTTTTCAATATGGGTTTTCCAGGTAAGTGATTGGTCGACGTATACACCTAGGAATTTGGTTGATATAACCCTAGGTAAAGGGACATAATTTATCATGAGGACCGTTTCAGACAAAGGAGGTTTCTTGCAATGTGAGGCAAAGAGAATGTAGTTGGTTTTAGTAGCATTAAGTGTGAGCTTGTTTGCTAAAAACCAGCCATTAACTTTGACAAGTTCACGATTTAAAAGTCGGAGTAGTTCATCATAAGAAGAATTAGAGGCGAGGACACTAGTGTCATCGGCAAAGAGCAAGAACCGAAGAGGCGATGACACATTTGGCAGATCATTAATAAAAAGCAGAAAGAGTAAAGGTCCTAGAATGGAGCCTTGAGGGACACCAAACTTTATTAGGTTAGTTGTAGATACTGCACCATTACAATAAACAATTTGGAGTCTATTACACAGATAGCTCTAAAACCAGTCCAAGGCCACACCCCGAATACCTAGATTCTTTAATTTGGCGAGTAATATTTTATGGTTTACGGAATCGAAAGCCTTTGCAATATCGATAAATATGCCTAAGGTAAATTCATTACGTTCAATTGCAGCAGAGATGTGATCATGTAGGTCAAGCAAAGACATTAAGGTGGAGTGACCTGGTTGGAAACCATGCTGATACAGGTATAGGAATTTATTTTTATCAATAAAGTCATAGAGCCTATTATACATGACCTTTTCCAGTAACTTAGAGAAGAAGGGTAAGATCGAGATGGGCCGGTAGTTTCCAAGTACGTCTCTCGGTCCCTGCTTGTATATAGGTATAATTTTAGCCATTTTCATTCCATTGGGGACAGTGCCGGTTGAAAGTGAAGAATTAATAATACTTGCTAGAGGTTTGGCAATTAGTGAAAATATAGGGCTTATTAATGAGGGGTCAATATCATCTGGACCAGTGGTATGGGTAGTTTTCAAGGATTGACAAAGAATAATCAATTCCTCAGCAGTTGTAGGGTATACAGCGAAAGAGTTTAGGTTGGGGGGCCCCAGATAGTGCTCAAAAGAGCATTTCGTTGAGGGCATCTTATCGACCAATTCCTGAGCAATTCCCTTAAAGTAATTATTTAGTTTATCTGCGATCAGTTTGGGGTAAGAAATAATCGTACCATTGAAGCTTAAAGAGGAAATATTCGTGTCAGGTACGTTGGTCTTAAGGATCGACCTTATGATCTTCCAGGTATGTTTTAAGTCATTGGTATGTTTATTAAATTCAGAAATATAGAAACTTCGTTCGGCTTTTTTGCGTAGAGATTTAAATTTGTTTCTGTATTTTACAAATTTAGTTTTGTTTTCTGTTGTTGGGTTTTTAATAAAAGAGGCATGTAATTTCGATTTAGTATTGCAAGATTTTAAGAGACCTGGAGTCATCCATGGTTGTTTTTATAAAGACTGGAAAGGCAGCATTGTAAGTCGATTTTAGCTTCGTAATAAATGACTGGTAGGCCAAGGACGGACTCTTAGCCTCACACTGATATTCAACGTCCGACCAGTCTACTATAGATAAGCTCGTTTTAAAGAAATCTCTAGAGTTAATATCAATGCATCGGGTTGGTCGGGTAGTAGTCGGAAAAGAAGAGGTGAGGTTGAACGAGGTTTGAATGTAAGCCATGATAGGTAGGTGGTCAGATATATCATCAACAATTATGCTAGGTTCCGAAATTTTCGAGATACGATTAGTGAAAGGTTGTCAATTAGCGTGGCAGAGGTATCAGTTATCCGAGTGGGTTGGGTTATAACCGGGAGCAGGTGATGTGAAAAAGCCACATCTAGAAAATTGCTTGTGAGCTGATGATCTTGGGCCTTGAGTAGATCAAGGTTAAAGTCGCCAATAAAATAGTAGTCTTTATCATTGGAAGAAAGGGCGGTTAGGAGAGAATTCCACTCAATATTGAAGTCGTCCATGTTTTGACCCGGGGGCCTATAAAGGACTCCCAGTATAGAATATGAGCCATTAATACCAGGTAACTTCAGGAAGAGGGCTTCATAGGTGACGTGGTGAATACAGCCAGGGATCTGGTATAAGTCATAATTAATATTACTTTTTATAAAATAGCCTACCCCACCTCCCCTTCCGTTGGGTCTAGGACGAGATTCAAAAACGTATCCAGGAATATTGACCATATTAGACTGGTCAGGCTCCAGCCATGTCTTCGTTATTGCAATTATGTCAGCTGCAAAACTGGATATAAGGTTTTCGAGACATGAAGGTTTGTTAAGCAGACTACGAGCGTTTATACACATGAACGAAAATTGATTTGATCTAGGTCGAGCTGGTATGCTTTGGGATGGAGGGACAACATAGGTGCTCATAGAAGGCCTTGTAGTATAATAATTATCGTCCGGGTCTACATCATTCTCATTTATAAGCGAACGGTCGAAGCCTAATTCCGAAAGCACCTCAAGTCGAGGACCATCCCTTAGTTGAGTTAGCAGGTTGGTACTAAGCCTGTCACTATGAATACATTGTTCAAATTCGGTGCTGTCAAGACAGTGAAAAGGAAATACTACGGCTAGGCAGGATCAATTTTGACCCTCTTCAGGCCCTCCTCCTCGTCACACATCGTGACAAAAGTCACAACCTCTGAAATATGACTTCACTTTGCACCACCCAAAAACAGATATTCAGGATGTTATATGCACATTTTCTTATAATTATCACTCAAAAAGTAATTATAACTATACAAATACTTCAAACTAGGATAGTAGAACGATGAAAAAATGGAGAAAGTTGAATTGTTACACCCATTATGCATTCCACAAGATTAGAAGCTAACAAAAAATAACAACTTGAAATAAACCAAACTTTATGCTTCTCCATTCTCACAAGGAGAAGCAAAATGCTCCTTCATATAATAAATGCGAGAGCTTGGACCTTATCTTCTCGTTCAATGGATATTCTCATTCGGATTCAGCTATTCTTCGTCGATCAAATCCACACTCTCCATTTTCGTCGTTTGCGATTGCGACCATTAGTCCCGACGTGCAGCGTCTCTCGATCTGTGGCCTGTGCGTTTTGTCAGTATTATTGATTTCTGCTTGTGTGTTACAGAATGGCTGCATGACTTCCAAAACCCCAAAATTCATGGCAAGCATAAAAGTAAACAGTTCAAAAATTAAGAATGCAGTAGGCTAATCATAATTATTGTTGCTAAATTGTGGTAAGCAACTACTTTTAAATAAGTGGAACTTGTTTAATTGAGCAAATGTTTAAAAATAAAATTTTGATGTGATATCACATTTCTTTGGACCCGTTTCCCTCATTACACATGTCACAATTGTGTGACATCCCTCCCCATAGGTGCGTGACGTCATGTATGGATAGCCCCCAAAGGGGCGCCAATTCTGTAGTTTGTCCCCGGGCGCAAAATACCCTAGCTACGCCTCTGATTAAACCATATTATTAATTATAATTAATCAAAATGAACATGTATCAACCGTGTACACTAGAGTGTGGCATGGTGGCCTGAGCGGTTAGAGCGGTCAGCCCGTAACGTTCAGTGTGCGCTGAGCGAGCGGTTTCGATTCTCGTCTGGGGTGTCACTGTGTAGGGACATTGAGCAAGTCCTTTGTGCACAATTGCTCTGCATTACAACTGCAGTTGCGTCGTCGAGACGTATGCGTGCTTTCGAGCGCAACTTGTCATGATAAAGCATGTTATAAATGCTTAGTTGTATTGTATTGTATTGTATTGATTCAAAAACGACCATACGAGATTTATAAATGCTTAGTTTTCTGACATTTGCACTTATACTGTAAATCACTTTCACGAATTTGTCCCCAAATGTAATCTCCCATCATGCTCTCATTATACTGTCCTTGGTAGCGACGTTCAAAATCTAGTATATCCTGACGGAAGTGCTCACCTTGTTCCTCTGAGTGGAAGTATACTTCCATGTTCTCCTTGAAGTTATTATAGTGAACATCCAGGATATGAACTTTGAGGGACATCTTGTGGCCCATTTTGCCATAGTTCTTCTCTAGAGTCTCAACCAGCTCCTCATAGTTTTCGGCCTTGTTATTGCTCAGGAAGTCTATAACCACTGCAACAAAGCTGTTTCTCTTTTCTGGTGCGCTTTTTGGGGAATTCCTTGCACTCTATGATTTTCTTTATCTGTTGAAAACACTAGCTTTCATCTTTGCCTCAGACAACTTAGGGAAGAAGTCTTGAAGGTACTTGAAAGCTGCTGATTCTTTATCTAGAGCTGTGACAGATTGTTTCATAAGACCCAATTCGATGTGCAGTGGTGACATCAGCACTTTCTTAGGGACCACCAGTGGCTCCCACTTGGCGTTTTTGCTCCCCACAGAGAACTCTGTCTGCTGGGGCCAGTCCTGCCTGTGGTAATGTACCTTGTTGTCCCTGCTGTCCCAAAGGCAAAGATAACAGGGAAACTTGGTCCAACTTGATTGGAGACCCATTAGGAATGTTACCATTTTGAAGTCTGCGATGACATCCCAGCCGTAGGCCTACTCGTGTAACTTCAAGGCATTGAGCAAGGTTTTGATGCTGTTGTAATCCTCTTAGAGGTACACAGGCACATCACTGAGTGAGCTAGAGGAACAGACGGATACTTGTTCTTGTTATGGAGCTCCTAGATGAACTTAGCTTCCACAGAGTACTTTTTTGCTCTTGTCTTTGGCCACAGACATAGCAGAACATGTCTGCTGGATACTTGCAGCCTCGTGATGCCATCTCAGATATGCAGACTATCCACTTAGGGAGCTAGAACAAAAATTAACTTGTGGGCTTAAGGCACCTGTATTTATACTGCTATTTATATATATGGAAAGTTTGCACACATTCTAGAATAATCTAGAAAGTTCAAGCAGCTACTTCAAGTTTACCCAGCATTGAATGCATGTGGAATTTTCCGAAGAAGTTATATCAATCTCCTGGTTACAAAAGCAAAATTATAGGGGAATAATGGCCATTTTATATGTTTTTGAGGCAGAAGCAATAAAGAAATAACAATTAATAGCCAGGAAAAAATTAGAAATTTGTTGCATAGTGTTATCGATTAAGGTCGATGAGTTAGGAGTAATTTTAGTAGGGTGAGTTTAAAGTGGAAGAAATTGATTCACAGTTATGCAGTTAACATAATCGTTAGTATGAGTATGATGCTGGAATGCCAGTAAGTCTATGTTAAAGTCAACGGCAATATACACATTTTATTTTTATAGATGGTGGAGTTAAATGACGCAAGGAATTCGTCCATGTCATTTATAAATTCTTCGAGACCTCGACCTGGTGGCCCATAAAGTACTCTGTTAGGAGACAGTGCATGCGTCCGTAAGACTTGTGTCATGTCTTAGATATAGAATGGACTATCAAAGCAACATATATTTATAGTACGCACTCGGTTAGCTTAAGGTCGTACTGGACGCTCGTATAATATATATTAGCGGCTATCGTAAGCACCTGTCGGATGTTTGGCCTAATACTGGGATGGGCATAGGTGCGTCTAGATAGGCATATGTGTTTGCATTGCTATAAGTAGAAGGTGATAGGAGTGTCATTAGAGCTTTGGAGAGCATTCTAGTGTAAGGTAGACGGCTGAGTGGCAGCCTGTTGCTGTGTCGTCTTATTTAGTTAAGCAAGAACTGTCAAAGTCTCAAGTTTACATTGAAGACGTTTGGCTAATGCTGTGCTTAAAGTCAACCTTTAGCTCTTTGTTTTGAGCCAAATTAGGCCAACCGAGTTGCTATTAACGTTCTATCTATTCGTTTTCTTCGTTCTCTTCATGCACGTGTTGTACCGTCATGGAACTTTCACATTGTGTTTAGGTTGTATGCTACCTTATTAGTGAATATATTTTTTATTCATAAGGAATTCCTTAGACTAATAATGTGCATCAAAATAGTATCTTAATATTTGGGGGCTTCATCTGAAAGCAGAAAAAATTTCAAATTTATGGGAAGTAGGTAGGTAGTGAAATTGTATAACGGAGGCGTTAGACAGTGTGAGAAGATATGCGAACTGCATAGATTAGCCAAAAGTGTTAAGTCTAAAAGCAAGTGTCGTATTGTCTTATGTCCTAAGACGTAAAAGTCGGTTAGTCAAATTAGCGTAAAGCAATATTGCAGCTAATATTTTGAAAGTGTAGTTGTATGAAATTGGCGTAGAGCAACATTTACGACTAAAGATTGGAAGGTGTGGTTGCATTAAAGTGTGGTTAGTGCATGCAAGCAATTGAACAGTGAGTGGGGTCGCATTAAGTTGGGCCTAGGAAATAGAAGCATTTGGGGAAACATATCGACTGCAGAAGGCAGCGGTAAAATGAAGACGCCAGAGGATGCCTTCGATATGACGGCAGAGGAATTGCGAGCGGAGTCTGAGAATCTAGGTCATTATACTAAAGGGTTAAGTAAGCAGTAGTCACATAGAGGGGACTGGGAAGTAAGGGAGTAAGTCTCTGGAGTTGAGAAGTGCAAGAGAAACTGAGGAGGTGGAGCGACAAATGAAAAGAGAGGAGGCAGATAGGCAGCAGAAAAATGCTGAGAGAGTGTTTGAATTGGGCAAGCTTAAATTAGCAGCAGAGGAGCGCAAGTTAGAAGCAGAGGAGCGCAAAGCACAGTTAGAATTAGAGCAATACAAAGCTAAGTTAGAATCAGAGGAGTGCATAGCTAGCTCTAAGTTTGAATCGGAGCTAAGTTAGAAGCAGAGGAGCGCAAAGCTAGAGACGAAGCAGAAGAGAGAAAATTGAGACTACAATGTGAATTAGAAGACAGAAGAGCAAAGACAGCGGCAGAAGACAGGAGAGAGGAGGCAGAAGAAAGGAAAGAAAGGAGAGAGGCAAGTGAGAGAAAAGAAAGGGAAGCTAGAGAGCGAGAGAGTGAGTTTAATTGTAAGAGTACAACAGGGAACAATAAATGAAAATGAAACAGGGAATACAGCGGGGTTTTGAATAGCCGCTGCTGTTGTGATTCGTACTGAATCCCGATGATGGTCGCATTCGAAAAGGCGATGCTTATCAATGATTTTCTGAAAGATAAATGGACCTCGTTAATCTATACACAATTAACCAGGAAGGCACAGCAGGTGTTTTTGGAATTGAGCGTCGAAAATTGTCAAGAATATGATGTTTCAAAAACCGCATTGCTCTTGGCATACAGTCGTGTACTAGAGTTCTATCGGAAGAAGTTTCGAACGTTCCCTAAAGGAGATTTGGAGATTTATTCTAATTTTGCCTGTCGGTTAAGTCTGGTCTTGAAAAGTTGGATCGAAGGTGAAGGTGCTTTGACGGATGTACTAGAAGTAATTAAGTTGGAACAATTTGGGAACTGCATGCCCGCTGAAATTCATTGTTGGGTAATTGAGAAGAAACCTCAGACTGTAAGTTAGCGGATGAGTTGGCGATCTTGTACAAACTGTTTAAATTGAATCCAGCTGCAGTAGCTAAATTTGAATTCATGACAGAGGAGAAATTTGCAAAATGAAATTTGGGAAATACTAATAGAGGTAACGGGTTCAGAGGGCACTCAAATTTTTTGAGTAATTTTGTACCTCAAATTTGTTGTGCAGGGTGTGAATGGGTTGCAAGATTGTTATCACAATAAATCAAAGCAACAAGGATTTTGGCAAAAGTCTTCTGGCCAAAGTCCTAAACTAGTGCAGTTAGTTAACAGTGACAAAGTGGGGATGCATAAGTCTATGTTTTCGTCACAAGTGCATGATAACTTTGAGCCATTTTGTGCTAATGCACAGTTGTGTGACAATGAGGGTTCACAGAGATCAGTTGTGCTTTTTCGGGATTCTGGGTCCTTGCAGTCTTTGATCAGTCGAGCAAGAACTGCAGTAACTGAATACAGAGACACCGACGAGAATAGGTTGATTCAAGGAATCACAGGACAACCTGAAGAAATTCCCTTAGTGGAAGTGGAATTAGATTCCAATATAGTGAAGGGTAAAATTCTATGTGGAATGGTAGAGAAATTACCAAATGGGGTTGATTTGTTAATCGGAAATGACATTGTGTCTTTGAATATTGCCGTGGTCGCAAGAGCACAAACGAAGCAGGGCGTAAATGTAACGGGGAAATTAATAACATGAATCCTCAGCGAATAGTTAAGGGTTCGGCTACGTTTTGAAAAAGTCTACAGCCTCAAAGTTTATGCTGTCAAAAGCGGAACCCGGTTTCTGTTGTCTAATAAATGTTGGTGATGATGGTTGTGATTTGATGATGGTTGCCACTGACCAAGGTCTGTGGAATTGATTGTGTACCCAGTTCGGAAAGCATCTGCGAATCGCCGGAATCAACACAAGTTTCATCCCATTATCGCTGCTTGACTCGTCACCTGATTTATCATCACTAATAACGCTGTCTAATTCGCTAAAATCGCTACTTTCTAACATACGAAGCACGTGTTCTTTGGTATACGTCCTTGCAGCGACGTAAAAACCTAAATTTAGGCTATCTCATAAACGGCAAGAGAATGTCGAAAGTTACTGTGTCAGAACGCATGATAGATGCTTACTTAGAACTAGCACTAGCAACAACTTACAAATAAAGCACAAAAAGTAGCCAAGAGAAGCCCGAGCATATAAGAAAATACAGTGCTGATTTTATATGTGCCTAGACTATGAATAAAAGCCAGTGCCTGCTGTGACACACTAAGCACTTAGGTACATATATGCATGATGAGCGCTGCTCATCATAACAGCACACTCCATACAAATAATTGATGACGAGCTCCGCTTGTCAATATGACAGCAAACGAGTTAATGTCTGGGATGGATTTGATCAGCTGGTCATTCGATGCTTTGGCCAATGATGCACGCAGCGTGAAGCTTGTGTGGACGCCAAAGTCAGACACTTTGAACACTCCTTGTAGTCTAATATTATTCAGAAACAAGAATAAATTTTATCTGAATTTATGGCAGTTTATCAATGACATTTTTAAAGAGTTGAAAATTATGTCGCTGAATTTCAGGCCGTCCTTAATACATAAATTTGGATGCAAATTACGTCGTTATGACGTCGCCATTGAATGACAGGAACTATCATATTATATGCAGTGATAGATACATATGTGAAGTCTTAAACGGTTTTGAAATTTTAAAAATCGATTAATATTTACTATTTATTATCATGTTATCATTATGGGGTTCCTTTATTTCCGGACTCAGTGTAATGTCATTCATGTTGAGTGAGTTATTGGATAGGCTTGGATCACAGGAAATTTATACTTATGCGAAGGTCTGTGAAGTGATACAAAGAACTGTGAGACAGCTAATCGAAGGGTTTGTCGTGCTCCAAAATTTATGATTCTGGCTACAATATAGAAGTTCCTCTGTCCATTCTCTCTTTCCAAAGCTTTTCTTATTCCCCATAATTGTTGCAGAGCCGACTGGCTAACCAGGTTACTGATTGAAAGCTTGGTGTGACTGACTGTACGATTGATGTCCGAGGGGTGAATGTTGATGGGCTATTCGACTGAATGTTATAAGCAATGAAAAATGTGCTTTATGGCCACAGTTGGTCTGGGAGTGCTTCTGAGTAAGTTATTTTGGATGAGTTCTATAGAAGTCCTCTGAATGAATCTAGGGTGCCTCACCATGCATAGTAGGTGGCGACAAAGCTATGCTACAACTACTGTGCTCCAAATAATAATTGCATAGCCAAACAATTTATACAGTTCTGCAACTAATTAGAGTCTTAATTAATTGCAAATGTTCTAGAATTTGTGGGCTCAATTACTGAGTTTTCCTGGTCCTAGCCCTCAGATTTGTCCTTTTTGGGCTGTTTACTTGTTAATTTGTTCCACCCCCAAAGAGCAGTTAATTGTATGCCATATTTATATAACTGAGCAGCAGTCAGTTCTCATAGAACAGCGATTCTCAACCCATTAGTCGAGACCCCCGTGGGTTTCGCCTTACGATTTACCAGGTGTCGGCTCGAACCTTCATGAATTTGTAAACAAAAGTTGTTAGCGAAGTTTCAAATATTTGATATTCATGTACTTAAAATTACTACACTGGCTACTATACTATAGCAACTCAAATTAATCTATACTTATATATATTTTTTGTAGGCATACTCTGATATGTGGTGAAGGCAGTAACCCAATAAATTTTATAGTTGAACTTTTAAAATATTATCAGGGGTCGCAGGACTAAAAAGTTTGAAAACTGCTGTCATAGAAGATATATATCGTGCTTGTCACCCAGGGTCCACTCAGACACTTCTAATATACTTGGTTTCTCATTCTCTCACTCCTAGTGCAGCAGCCACCTTAATGCACGCATTTGTTACTAGCCGCTTTTACTACTGCTCCTCCATATTTTCTGGCATTTCTTGGAGCCGGATTGGGAAGTTGGAACACATTTTGCGATCCAGTTGCACGCTTGATAGGAAGCATCCCAAGGACGGATCATGTATATATGCGGGATGTCCTACACTGGTTATCTTTCCCTCAGCACATTGTATTTAGGGTCTCTGCTCTTGTTTGGTGTTGCCTTTGCGGCGGTGCTGTATCAGTTTACCTCAAGGAGTTGTCAGCCTGTCGAGGCCAACTTCGTTCTGCTGTCGATGGAAACCTGGTTGTCCCTTTCGCTCGTACCACAACGATGCAACATCAGGCTTTTTCTGTGGTTGGCCTGACCATCTGGAATGGGCTCCCCGAGACCTGTGCCTCTTGCCGAGAAATTCCTCGCATGCATTTTACTGTTCATTGAAATCTGCTTTTTTCAGCCGTAGTCAGAATAGATACCTTGAAGGGGTGCTATATCAAATTGACATTGATTGATTGATTGATTGACTTGCCTTTAAACTGTTCTTTTCAGCCATGCCAGGGTTTGAAGCTCTCCTGAGTGGTACCTTTGGAGGGGCATTATAAAAATCTTCATAATGACTTAATGAATTGTGATTTATTAAGAATGATGATTTGACATTCTATCTTCAATGCCTCAATGTAGTTCAAATCGCAAGACGTCTAGGTAACCATATGTAAATTATGTTTAATTCATCTTTAGCAAGCCAAACCTTATGGATGGTTACTTTTTATTAGGCTTTAATCTATCAAATCAGAAACCTGCACTTCAGCATCTACCAATCAATCAACAGAACTTAATATGGCTCCTCTTCAAAAAACTTACTCCAAGACGCTACCGGTCCCCCACTCGGCCAAATAAGACAGATTCCAGAGTGGGAAAAAAATGGGGTAGAGAGTTCCTAGGCAAGAGCCGAAGATCCAATGGAAGGCTATTCCCAGCAGTCGGGCCCACAACTGAAAAAGCACCGTAGCGGTCTGAGAGAAAGGGAAAGCTAGCAATATATCCCAAAAGTTAAGCTAATTTCTTTATTGCACTGTAGACACTAGTCAATTCATTAATTCTAGCAGTTGAAATCACTTCTAATTTAACCAGCATCTCTACATCTAACATAGCACTAAGCACTAACAATCCTTTGATATAGCGCCCCTTCAAGGTATCTATTCTGACTACGGCTGAAAAAAACAGATTTCAATGAACAGTAAAATTTCTCGGCAAGAGGTGCAGCTCTCGGGGAGCCCATTCCAGATGGTCGGGCCAACCACAGGAAAAGCCTGATGCTGCATCGTTGTGGTACGAGCGAAAGGGACAACACTAAGCACTAATATGATGTATAAAAAATTATATATATGTTATATATATTATGTGCATATATATAAAAGGTGTTGCATCGACCTGTCACTGCCAATGTCGGCCGACAGTCTCTCCGATCTGCTGCTTGGGGAAACTTGACTGTCCCCTTTGCTATGGCAAAAATCTATGATGCAGAACTGGACCTTTGCAGGGGTGGTTCCAATCACTGGAATGGGTTACCCAAGAACTTTGCCTCCTGCCAAAAAACCTTACCTCATAGTGGAAGGCACCTGACGGGTTGCTGCAAGTAATTTGACGTCTGTTTGTATTGCGATATTTCCTGGTTGTTTTTGTGCGGTTTGTGACAATTCCTTCTCTTAGGAACAGTAGTGAGAATCGTTCAGCGGCAAGAATTAAAAACAAAATGCTGTGGTTTGCTAGGAAACATTCAAGAAACTTTGTATTTTTGATCAAATTTTGAGAGAGGCGGTGCGAAAACCAGGGTTAACCGCACCGCCTTTCTCAAAATTTGATCAAAAATACAAAGTTTCTTGAATGTTTCCTAGCAAACCACAGCATTTTGTTATAGGTTAAAGCGAAGGTTTTTGACAGAGTGCGCTACATTGGCGCATTGTATCATCCACCTAACCCAGTATACGAAACTGCAGGGCTTCTGGATAGGTTAGAGAGCACAATTGATGCGATTGTCAAGACCGATCCGGGAGCAGTCATGGTTTTAGGCGGAGACTTCAACCAGCTCCCTGTCGCACAGCGAACTGGCTTGACTCCCCTTGTCAGTCCATCGACCAGAGGGAACAACACTCTCAACCAACTCTTCGTATCTGAGCCATGCTATTCATGTGCCAAAGTAGTTGCATCAGCACTAATGACTGACCATCGATCAATAGTAATCACAGACAGGAGGAAGGTCACATGCAGAACCAAGAAGCTGAGAAAGGTGTTTTCCGCCGGCTAACACCCAACCAACATGCCATCCTTTTGGAGAGCCTCTCAGGAATTGGCTTCGAACACATTGCAGCTTGTGACGAACCACAGGAGGCGTGAAACTTGTTCTACAACGATGCTCTCGCTCGCCTCATTGCTGTCTACTCGCTGCGTGAGGTCAGCATGACGTCTGCTGACCCCTCGTTCGTCACACCAGAAATCAAGCACTTTCTCCCTAAGAAGAACAGGCTAATGCGAGCCGGCCGAATCAAAGAAGCCTCTGCCTGTGCAACTTGAGTTGGGAAATGCATTGAAAGAACAACTAGAGCACACCTAAGAGAAGTAGGGCTAGAGATGAACCTTACAGGGCTTTGGCAAAGTTTCAATCGTGTCGTCAGGAAACGCCATGCCACAGAAAATGACGCACCGACAGCTGAAGAATTCAACGAGCACTACTCGATGTTATCATCTGATGAGAGATTCAAGCCACCGCTCAAACGCCAAACAGCTGCTCTTTACCTAGGCCACTTTACCGATAAGGACCTTTCATCTGCTGGACAGCTTGAGGTACACAGCTGATGGAGCAAATGGACTGCCAGCTTGGTTCCTTTGACTGACCGCCTTCCCTTTCCCAACTCCTCACCAAGCTCATCAACTTATTCATCTCGCACGGCCATGTACCCAAGCAGTGGAGGACGGCGATAATCCATCCGATTCCGCATGACCCCGTCGACTCTCACTCGATCTCAATCGTCTCTGTTTTGTCAAGGATGTTCTACCGTGAGCTGGTGCGCAATGACATATACCCCGCCTTCACGAGTCCACCAATGGTTGACCTCTTGGCGGATCAGTATACATTTCAACCCACAGGCTCAATTACAGCCGAGCTGATAGCCATCCAGCATCAGGTCACCGATCTGCTAAGCAACGAAGCCTACGTAGCCATCATATCGTTGGACATTGCAAAGGCCTTTGGCACCATACGACATTCCGAACTGGTGTGGAAACTCTCCCAGCTGCAGCTCCCTGACAGAATACATAGCTGGCTCGCAGATTACCTGTTAGATCAGTAATTCTCAACCGGTGTGCCGCGGCACACTGGTGTGCCGCCAGGCACCGCCATGTTTGCCGTGGCGCTAATAACGAAATCAAATTCAAAATCAATAAAAATGATATTTGAATGAAACTAAAACATAATATGTCTATTTTAATGTAAAGGTAAATGTTTCTGTTGAAATCGTGCTTATTCTATAGCTTTGCTTTAATATGGAATCAAAACATGTGTGCCTGATTATACATACAGAAGTACAAGGGCTCTCGAGTGGGAAAGTTTTGTCTCTGGTGTACCAGCTGAGAGGTAAACTGGTGATCTTTTTTACAAATGGCCTTTTTTGTGCTTTTCTTATTAATGAATTCTGGTGTGCTAAGCTGGCATATCTGACAGATATATTTCAGTATTTGAGTGTTGTTAACACTAGTCTTCAGGGTCATGCGGTAATGTGAACCTTTTAAGTCCTGCTGACAAACTTATATATTTGCAACGCAAAAATCAGATATGGAAATCAAGAATTTTGAAATGTTTCCTCTTATTCCTGCAAACTTTAGCAATGATATGACACCTCTGATATTTGATTATCTCACCACTCTTGAAGACAAGGTTCAGCATTACTTTCCTTCCCTGTCATTTGAACATTATGATTGGATGAAGGACCTATTTGTTCAAATTGCAAGCAACACAAACATATTAACGTTAAAAGAAGAAGAGGAACAGTGAATTTAGCTCTGATAGAACTTTAAAACCTAAACATTCAGAAATGTTCTTAGATGCATTCTGGATAATGTCAGAAAAGGAACATGAAAATATTTAAAAGATGACTTTGCATATTCTTTTACAGTTCTCCACATCCTATTTGTGTGAGCTCGGATTTTCAACTCTTACAATATTAAATACAAAAAGAGAGAAAATTTGAAGTGTGTTGAAGAAGAAATGAGAGTTTGTTCATCGGAAATTCGTCCAGGGATTAAATAAATTTGCAAGGGACATCAAGCCCAGATATCTCATTGACATTGA
Source organism: Bimastos eiseni (assembly GCA_959347315.1). Classification (NCBI taxonomy): domain Eukaryota; kingdom Metazoa; phylum Annelida; class Clitellata; order Crassiclitellata; family Lumbricidae; genus Bimastos; species Bimastos eiseni. The sequence goes on from OY365811.1 coordinate 19,571,006, forward strand.
TTGACATTTAAAAAGGTCTTACACCGATAACACGTACAGTTTATGTTTAACATTGTAAATGTAAAATTGTAAATGTTGCATTTTAACCTGTTCAAGTTAAACCCCTAAATTTAAGTGGTTTGTCCACTCTACTCTAATTTATTTTGAAAATTATGTAAGCTTACAACTTACAATTAAACCTTCTTTTTGGCATGGTAAATACTTAAAAGCAAGATTGCTCAAAATTAAACATAAAAATTAGTTTTAGTTCAATAGTGTGCCGCCGGAATTTCGAGAGATCTCAAGTGTGCCGTGGTGTCAAAAAGGTTGAGGACCACTGTGTTAGATAGAAGCCACACCACATTCGATTTGGTGCGCGACTGTCGACAGTAGCGAAGATCAATGCCAGCGAAATACAGGGATCGGGCCTGAGACCGCCCGAATACTCAGTGGGCGCCTCTGACCTGCACCCTCTTCATGAGCAAAACAGAATGGTGAAATTTGCAGATGACACCTATCTCTTGGTTGCTGGTTCGATGAGGGACACTGTCGTTCTTGAGCTCGAGGCTGTACAGCACGGAACTGAGGCAAACAATCTGCGCCTCAGCTCGACCAAGACCAGAGATAGGCTGGTGACTAGGAGACAAATGGCTGAGCAAGAGCCGCCCCTCCTGCAGGGAATCGAGCGTGTGAGGGAGATGAAAATACTTGGTGTTATCATTTCAAGTGACTTACGTGCTATGTCCCATGTTAATCAGGTGCTGGGGGTCTGTGCCATACACGATCTCAACTCCTCTACGCCTCCCCGTTTGGTGGGGGCTTACATCAGCAGAGGACCGAGGCTGTCTAGATGCCTTCTTAAGGAGGCTGCACTTCATCCCTTCCAATGCCGCGTCCATCGCTGAGGTGGCCGAGAAGGCTGACGCCCGTCTTCTGCGAGCGATGATGATGACAGATACTCACGTTCTACGATGGCTGTTCCCTCCCGTTGCACTTAAAAGCTACAACTTGCGCCCTAGGTCGTACCCATATAGCTTCCCGACCAAAAACGATAAGTGCTTTATTCCAAGAATTTTGTACAAATTTAAAGCTATCGATAAAGCTGCAGCGAAAAGATAAATTAGAGTTGAACAGAACCCAGACCCTATGCAACCGATTTCACCTTCTGTAACTAACTGCGGTGTGTCAGTTTGTGACTGTCTATTAAACGAAGATTTATATATACCTGGATTCTACTTATTACTGAAAACTGCACTTTTTAGCCGTAGTCAGGTTGGGAGCGCCTCTAAGTAGATATCTTGAAGGGGCACTATATTCAGTTTTATTGGTTGGTTGGTTGGTTGGCTGCTGGCTGGCTGGCTGGCTGGCTGGTTGGTTGGTTGGTTGGTTTATTGATATATTTATGTATATCATACTGTACTGCAATTGCTTGAGGCATCAAGCAATTGCTATACAATAATCTGTTAACAGTTATATCCCAGACATCTCTGAGGTACAATGTGCTCGCCTATCAACTTAGCACCCGAATACCAAATGCACACGGTCTTGGTTAAAATCATGCAACTGTCCCAAGTGTTGTACTGGGTAATAGTATATGTATCTAGTTGGATATTGAAAATCAGCAATGTATTGAAATATACAGATGTGACATGATGAAATGTGTTGAAATATACAGATGTGACATGATGAAATGTGCCAATGTTAATTTTTTATCTTGGTACATTATTTTATTTTTAATTTACTTCTACAGATTTCCGATGCTGCTACTGTTACGCTATGAACCCAGCACGCAGATTTAAGCCACGTGCACCACCACTTGATCCTGTTGCATGCAGTCAATCGCAGCACATGGATAGCTTTGTACTATCATCAACAAGATTAGGTGAGATATTTCAAGCTTCCATTTATATATCTTGTGTGCATCATCAATTGAACAGCCAGTACTCACATGTGAAAATGTCGTTTGTAATCGTAAACTCAACAGTACCAAAAATGTCAGACGGTTAAGGTGGACGGTGTTTAGAGTTGAAACAGCTTGACATGTACAAGGACGATTTGTGAAAAGCAGTGTTTTCCGTTTTGAGTGAAAGACCCGTGGGGAGATAGCAAGAGGTGAGGTTTTGGTGGGTTTGTAGGATGGATAAGAAATTTTTTATTAATACTGGAGGCCGTTTGTTCCAAAGAGGTGAGTCACCAATGACTCTGGAGTGATTTGTAGATTATAGTGATGAGGTGACAGAAGGGTGGAGCAGTGTTAGGGCTGAAGAGGAATGGGTTAATCGAAGTGGTTGTACAGTGACCAACTGACAGGTGTGATAATGATAACAACAATTTATATGATGCCGTAACACGGCCATACCGCTTTTAGGGCGCCTCACAGAAGACTAAGTAGCATGATAAATAGGGCTGCACATTTTTTGCGGGATTCGCGAATTATATATACTATCCCAAATTGTAACATTTTTGCCACGAATTTATCACTTTTATCAGACTGCTTGTGTTTTTGATGTGGTTAACGGCAAAGGTTCTAAACATTATTTACAACTTCGTGCGCGAAAATATTCCATGGCTAGAGGAAGACATTCAGACCAAGACAGAGCTTTGTTCCTATCTTTCAACTGTCGATGAACAGAAGCCAGCTGCTCATATTTTAGAATTTTGGGTTCTGACGTCGACACGATATTCGAAACTATCTGAGGTAGCTTTCATTTGTCTTAGCGTCCAGACCAACAGCATTGCTGTGGAATGATCGTTCAGTCAGTAGCCTACTATGAAATCCTGCAGGACGATCGCCATAGCATTAAATGCATAAATCAACTAATGTAGGCTATAACCTTCCATGCCGGAAAACTGAAACCTGTGATTGTGATGGCTTACATTAGATATGAATAATTATTAGTAAATGACTGATTTGCGATTGGCCGACTGCTATCTACCGGTAGTGAGTCTAGTGACCGATTCAGTTAGTCGAGTGCCTGACTCACATTGGCATCTGCCTTCTAGTAGGCCTATTAGCATAAGTGATTGTTGTTTATAGTCAGTTATTGAATTATTTATTGTGTTACAAATTTGACCGGGAATACGTCACGAATTCTGTTTCGGCCACGAATTTTTCAATTTTCAACGGAAAAAATTTGCCCTTGATTAGTGACTCTGTTCCTCAGTAAATGCTCAGTTACAGTAGCCTACATAAACCAAGCATGGAAGTGGTATTGCATCTTATTTATAACGCGTATGACATAATAATTATTTGTCTATGTTTCAGTGCTAGTTCCAAATTAGGCGTATAACGTCGTAGTGCCATTATTGACTGCCGACATAACTGTGTATACCCTGCTAGCACTGCCACTGTTGGCCTGCGAGGGCCGCGACCTCGTATTCGTCATGAAGATTCAGCTGCTTAAGTCATATCGCAACTGGCCTGCATTTCTAGAGGTTGTTCTACTATGCGCCACCAGTGGACGAAAGTGATAGCAGTACAGCTGAGGCTTGCCACACAGAACAATCGAGCTAAGTGGGCAACTGGGGCAAGCCATTGGTATGGGGGGGTATTTTTCTATGTACGAAATTTCTGTAGGCGCTGAGTACATATTCCAAGAGGGACATGTTTCGTATGACATAGTAAGTAAGTAAGTACAAACTTTATAACACTTATTGCATGGTTCGTGAGCATTGTGACTCGTGAGGGTCGGTTAGGGTCAGGTTTAGCGTAGTTTATAGATAGGGAGTGTCGTCAAAGATATTGATAGTAAATTTTTCGTGCGTAATTCTGTCATTTAGAATTCCTTCGTTGGTCTACGCATTTTTTGGCCTTGGTGGTCCAGAAAGGCCTTGGCAGCTGAGAAAGACCGTTTGATTATAGAAATTAAAGAAATCATAATAATAATTATAATAGAAACATAATTTCTGTAACCTGGCATGCAATGCAGTGCACTTGCCCATGCAAATTTTTTTCCCTTTGGATGTTTAAAAACGACACTAACCATAACCCTGACCCTAACTGACCTACCTGACTCTAACCAACCCTCACGATGCAGCGCGTATGCGTCAAAGACTGTGCATGACAAACATTCTGCAGGGTGTTGACATACTCCAGCCTAATACAGTAATACTGCATCTGCCTTCATATGTCAATGACTTCACTGGCTTCCAGCACCTCTGCACATTCGTTTCAAGACTCATGCAATGATGCGTAACTGTTTCTTTGTTTCTGCCCCTGCCTGTACCTTCTGGCTCTATGTACCTCCTCTATTCCGCTCCAGGCTTCCCTTCAGGTCCCTTCTCCCCTCTGCCCATAGACTGCTGGTTGTTCCCCGCATGCGCCCTGCCACAGCACAATCTTCCATTACAATTAGAAAATGCCTTAATGGCATGCGCTGCACTAAACCGTCGACTTCAAACGTCACAAGCCAATTAGACATGGCAGCACATTTTTAGTTCTTCTGTTACCTCGTTGAATACAACATGTACGTCATATCAAACACTTGCCTCTTGGCATGTGTAGTCAGTGGGTATTGAAGAAAAATACCCCATACCAAATGCTTGCCACTAAGCGTAGGCCTACTAATTTAACAATCAAGCAATCATAATTCATCGATTAATCGAGTAACTCGATTAATCGATTAGTAAAACTCAATTAATCGATTAATTTGCCCAAGCCTAGTTACAATGTCACCATTGAATTTATTGGTAATTCTTGTATCTTGAAAACTCAATTGCTAATAGGTCGGCTGGCACATTCTAAAGGCTTGCATGCATGGAACACATATATACATTAGGATCTAGGACAATTACCCCCGGACAATTACCGCCCTCCCCCCCCCCCGTACAAATTACCCTCCGGATAATTACCAGACAGTAACCCTCCCGGTACAAAATATAATGCAAATGCCATTAGATGCAAATTAGTAGATAGGTTGCAGACAATCAAACAACAATTAGGCTGATATCACATATTGACACTTATCCTTTATATACCTTTTGAGTCCAATATTGGGTGTATGTGTGTGCATGTGTGTGTGTATGCATGCATGTGTGTATGTCATGTCTTACCCTTATACTATTCAGGGGGTTATTGTCCGAGGGTTATTTGCATCAGGGTAATTGTCCGGTGTAATTGTCTTGTTACTATACATTAATATATAATATACCTATATGTACACAAACATTCATATGTACTTGCTCCTCCTCCTCCTCCTCCTTTTTCTTCATCTTACTCCTCCTCGTCCTCCTTAATTTCCTGATCATCATCAATCTCCTTTTTCATCCTCCACCTGCTGCCCTTCCTCCTGCTGTTTCTCTCCATCTTACTCCTCCTTCGTACTATAGTCCAAGTACATATATTTCGAAGTTTCCCACCAGATATCTAATGTTAGCGGTATGCCTGATCTGGTTTGTGACTGTGCACGGCTGGCATTGGCTGCTAAAAATGACTTACGACAAGATTATTAATGCCCATATATGCTGGAGGTCTTGGTCCTGTCGCTAGAGATTCTTGACGCAAATGCGTACAAGTTTGAACTGGAAATCAGTTGGGGAAATAACCAAGATCCAAAACACAATGGAATCGCAAAGCCCACCAACAGTACTGATAGCAGGAAATGAAGTGGTATCCAGGTTCACATACCTGGGTTCATGCTTGGATTGTACTGGAGACAGTGAACACGTGGTTTGCAGAAGAATTACACTTGCTCTGAACTGTATGACCGACCTCCAGCATAGCATTTGGAACTCAAACATCCGAATGTTAACCAAAATCCGATTATATACAGTATTTATTCTACTGGTTGGCACAGAGATTTGAACACTAACAAAGATGGTAGAAGACAAGCTGGATGCATTTCACCAGTGGTGCCTCCTGAGGATACTGCAAGTTCCATATGTGGCCCATATCACCAACAAGGAAATCTACAGTCTAATGAACCAAGAACCAGTAACCTGTCTGCTTCGAACACGACGCCTTAAACTTTTTGGACATATCGCACGAGCAGAAAGCAGCCAGGATCACGCAAGAGTCTTGCGAGCTATGATCTATGACTACCCACTGATTAGAAGAGACCATCAGGATGACCAAGACATTCCTGGATTCGAGCAGTGGAGAACGGCCTGGACCCCATTAACATTGACCTCGACTCAGGCTGGGCTAGGACTCAAGAGAGGATTGGTTGGCAACGGATGGAGACAGCTACGCTCCTTAGTGGGGCTCGCCATTGATGATGATGAAACATGCAGAGGTATAGTATGCAGCGTGGAAGAACTAAGAATTTGCTGAATCCAAACAGAAGATTGTTTCAGAGTTTCACAGTCATGGATCATGGGAGCGCTTGAGGCGTGTAATGAGTGACTGAAGAAAGAGAGAATAATGAGCAGGTAGTGCGGGTGTTTGGGATGTCAAAGAGTTTGCGAAGAAACTTCAGTTGGAAGAATTGTAGAAAATTGTTCATTCGCCATAGCAAATTGTTGGTTAGCGATTGAACTTAAAAGGACTTTGATGTGTGTTTTCATGCAACTTTCATTAACAGTTGTTACAACCACTAATAATGATGCTTAGATTTGATGGCAGTTAAAAGTCCAATGCTTCACTATAGTCAATTACTTGTCTATAGAGAGTTTATCCGTGCACCCTTCTGAGCCAGTCCTTTGCTACTGTCTAATCTGTCAAACTGGTCTGGAATGCAATGTGGCTCTACCTATTTTGTCTGATAACTGTTGTAAACTGTTGTATAGGATGCAGCTTGCTCAATTGGTGACAATGTTTTGCTAGTTTATGCGAAGTTATTGGGAATTGAGCCGACAGTGGCATTGTCAACTCCTACTGCCATCAAGAAGACAGACATTGAGAAATGTTTGGCAATAGGTGAAGCAGCTGTTGTGGTGGATAATTAAGCTGGGAAAAGCGACATATAGCAGCTCTCTGGTAGAATCACTCACAGAGCTGAGCTCATCAAGGATTTTGTTTAACGCATAACCGGAAGTCGCCTCGGACATTTGCCTCAGCCGAATATTTGACTATTCGGAAGTATTCGCCTCGGCAAATATTACACCCGCAAATAGCTAAAACCAACTTTTTTTGGATAAAATAATTTTTTTTGATAAAATAATAATTTTTCATCATATAAATTTAGAACTAACAGACTTACTTATAAGTTATTGATTAATTAAATAAGAACTTAGCATTACATTGAATTTTCTTTAAAATAATTATGTTCATTTATATATTTTAATTTCTTTTTGTTGCATTCCCCAAGTGGCAACCAAATCAGTAATCTTCCCGCTTGAATTGGCTCCGCCCACTTTCCAGTAAACATTAAAGAGTAAAGACGTCATTGATAACTTCATATTTCAAATTTTATAGCGAGGTTTTACAATTTTTCACAAATAATAAATATATCGTTATAGCCTACAGTGCGACGATATGCTATATGAAGGATATTGCTATAGACTCTACATTGACCATAGATAGTTCTCCGTAGCTGTGATGGTGGATGGTTAACTACGCTTTGCCTACGAATGGTACTCTGCCAGTCGCTGGCCAGATTTTCCGCTACTATTCGGTTCGTACCCGGATCCGGCAATGAGTGCATCCAAATACTCGGATTCAGTACTCGGTAGAAATTGTCTATTCGATTATGTCCCAATTTTGTTGTGTGCAAAGCCTGCAAGAAAGTGCACGTGTTTAAGTCAAGTGACGACACTCAAAAAAAGCACTGTTGTGATATTGGACAATTTGGGCCAGCAACTAAAAGAGCATGAATTTAACCAAAAATTCCATCATTCAACTGGAAAAATACTGGCTTTCCAAAATCTGTGGTGCCTAAGATCCACTACTGTCACAAAGGCAACAGTAACTGAACTGAATAAGAAAACTGTTCTTGTGTCTGCCATCGACCTTCTACCAGTGAGGTGGCAAAGTGTGAAGAGTTTCAGATCGTAGCTCAGAGGTTGGTAGACATTGGGGCTAAACACAGCAGTGTTGACGTCAAAACTCTTTTTAATGATTCAACTACATGTTCCTGTTGTGTGCTTCCTAACATGGCCAGTGATGTTAAATAGTCCATATCGAAGTCGTTGCAGGCAGTTTTTCTCGATGCCATGCTTCCTTAGCCCAGCATGTTTTGTCGATATCTGGACAGACAAATGCCATTCAATTGAGTTCACGTTGATTGCTGTCTTTTGTTGGCACGAAATTTGTTCTCAGCAGCTACAAGCTGTGTGTAAGTGCTGTTGACATAAGAAGCGACGATATGCGCAAGTTGGAAACGTACCTCGGTAAATCTGTACTACAGAAGACCAAGGAGAAGTTCGTATTTGTGTCAGACAGTGATGCAAACCTTGTAGTTGTAGTTACATTGAAGGATGACTTTGACAGACAGTTGTATGCTGTACACGACTTGAGCTTATGCGTCAAAGCAGGGCTGATATCTGCTGAGTCTGATGCAGTTGGAGCGATGATTGATGACAGCAAAATTCTGGTGCATCATTTTAAAAGAAGGGCCTTAACTGCATCTTGTCATCAACACTCAAGTAGTAGGTTTCGACTCGTTTCAATAGCGTGTTCACAATGCTGGTATCAATCGACAACATATGCGATTAGGTCACAGCTCTGTTGATATCCTCTGATGACCTCTCATATGTCAGCAATATAAAGCGGAAGACACTGAAATCAATCTGTAAAGAACTGAAACGCTTTGATGAAGCAACAATATGACTTCTGAAACAGTTGAAACATTGCATCAGTCATGCTAGTTCTTCAGGAGCTGAAATCGAAGATGTGCCACAGATCAGTAAAGTATGTGGAACAAGGAGAAGCTGACGTTTCAAAGTTATGCAGTAATTTAGCAAGGTTGATTGATGATAAGTGTCTCTGGAAACTGACTTGGTACCACTTTGCTGGTATTGCATCAATTGATCCCTGTCACTTGATCCCGTCAACTTGTCCCCATCAGTTGATCCCCGTCGATTGGTCCCCTAGTCAATTGATCCATTCGTCAATTGATCCCCTCAAATCTCTAGGCTGCACATCACAGACTTGTAGCTGAGACTGTTAGTTAACAAAAGATTGATTTTACAGAATTGCATAATAACAAATTAATAATGCCCAGGCTTCATGTCACTCCGCGCTGTAACCGGTTATGGCCGTTCAGAGATTCTTTTATATCTCAGAGCATTATTAGAACCTTCAGCGCGACATGCAGAGACAGAAGACCACATTTCTACACGGAGTTGTCGGCATGGAGCATCTGGCAAAGAAACATTATCGCTCACTTGAGGCTCGTGTCAACCATGCTGTAATCGCTTGTCGCTGTTCAGAGATTCTTTTATGTCTCAGAGTAATGTCTCAGAGTAATGGCTCATTTATTCCCTGCATAGACGCTTATGCTTAGGACTTTATGCTGATAAACTAATCGTATGACTCTCAATTATGCTTTTTTTTCATTTTTTTTCACTTTAACATTTTGTGCTCTTTTACATTGTTCTTTTAATAAATGGAGAAGGTCGCAAGTGGAAAATGAGTGTTGTATCAATTGGGCTGGGCTGGGCTGTATAGGTGGGGGATCAATTGACGAAGGGCTCAATTGACTAGGGGACCAGCTGACGGTTGATCAACTGACGGAAACTAGTTGACTAGTTGATCAACTGACCGGGATCAAAAGACGTAAAACCACTTCGCTGCCGTTTATCCTGAATTCAGGATGCACCCTGGCATAGTGAGTATGGAGGAAGAAGTTCATCGTTTTCAACTCGATTTACACGGCAAGCTAGCAAAAAATGACAAGTGGTAGTTCTCTGGAAAAAGAACATAAGCAGGAGTCCAAAAGGGTGCTGATTGATTCTGACTCGGATTTGAACAGTGAACTTGATGTTGACGAAGCTGGTGCTGATTTCGTTTTTGAAAGCGGAAACACTGACGAGTTTGATGTCTACCGCCAAATGACATTCGACCATGACAACAGTAACAGGAAAACTCTTGCAATTTTGGAAGGACAATCCTGCTCGCTTTCCAAAATTTTCGGTCATACCTGCATCCCAGAATAAAAGCGAATGTGCTTTCAGCGCAGCTGCTCGTGTGATGACGGACAACCCTTGACTCAGAGCACCTAGACGAATTGATGCTTGTCGGGTCCTTTTACAAACAGTCCGAGTACAAGTGGCACGGCAACTCTTTGATAGAACTTTCAAGACTATTGAGTTTGTAACTGATGACATTATATTGTGCATGTTATATGAGTACCATGCAGACAATGACAGTAGGGCTATGGGACTCATATTCATGGAATTCGTATGATTCTATGCTATTATTGTCAGATATCGCCGAACCGATGTCTAAGATATCTCTTGCCACATCTACAGGTCATACCCTTGCAACCTCGATGTGGCCATGTCAATTCAACCAATTTTTCAGAACTTTCCAGGTTGACCATCTTATGTTACTTAATATATTACATGATAAAGTCGCAAATGTAGGAAACATTGCCTCAAATTAATAGATATTATATCATGAACCAGAATGAACACCATTACCATTTCTTTAACTTACAGCAGTGGTCACCAACCTTTTTGAGTAAGGAGCCGCATTGCTAAATTCAGCAACTGTTGGGATCCGCCATGGTTTAATGAGGACAACAAAATACAGTTGTTGATTTAATGATGCTATTCATTACTATAGCACGGTGATTCTCAACTGGTGTGCAATGGCACACTGGCGTGCCGTAAGGCATCACCAAGTGTGCCGCAACGCTAATACAAAAATAAATTTAAAATTAATAAAAATCATATTTTATTGAAGAGGGAAATGTTTCTGTTTATCAGTCTGTTAATATTTAATCTAATGCTATAACATTCTAAAAAATTGTAATCTAACCTTTTTTTTAGTTTAGCACTTTAGCTGTAGTCGCTGCTAAAAACATGTGTCTGTCGGGTCATAAAGTTAAACTGATGTGCATTACTATTTTTTTATTTCAAGATTCATTGGCAATGTATAGCATAGCATTATTTAATGATCAACTTATCATAATATTTGGGCCTATGTAAAATTGTATATTATTTTGTGTAGCTTATTGATAAAGCATTATAGTAAAACTACAAGAACTTGCTGGTCGAAGTTTAAAACTGAAACATGCGGAAATGTTCTTAGATGCGTTCTGGATAATGACCGATAAGGAACATCTAAATATTTGCGTGTTGTATTCATTCGCAGTTGTCCAAATAAAATAATAAATAACTACTTGTGTGAGCTCGGATTTTCAACTTTTACCAATATTCAATACAAAAAGAGAAAAGTTGAAGCGTTTAGAAGAAAAATAAGGGTTTGTTTATCAGAAATTCGTCAAAAAATTGAAGATATCTGCACAGGATATCATACCAGATATCACATTGACATTGATTGACATAAATTTGAAGCAAGTCTTGCAAATTACATAAGTCTTCTTAAAATCGATAACTCGAGACAGTTGACAATCAGTTTATGTTTAACATAGTACATGTCAAATTGTAAATGGTGCATTTCAATCTGTTCAAGTTAAACTGTTTAAATAAAAATATTTGTCTGCTCTACTCTAATTTATTTTGAAAATTATGTTTAAATTAAGCCTTCTTTTTCATATGGAAATGCTTAAAACTAAGATATGAAAACAGCAGCCATAAAATTGTTCAAAATTAAACATACAGAATTGGATTTAGTTCAATGGGGGGGGGGGGGTGTGCCGTCTGACTTTTCAAAGATCTCAAATGTGCCAAAAAGATTGAGAACCACTGCGATAGCAACTAAGGTATATTATATCTAATGTAATTGACAATTCTGTGATAATAAAAATATATATCTAATATTAAAATAAAACAATTCGTAGACCTGTCCATTTATTCGTCTTTATGTCATGGTTACGAACTAGTGAGAAACCTGGTTCTGCATTTTTACAACTAAATGCATCATCTGGTACACTGTATATAACTATTTTTCTTAAGCTCTTCCACTGAGCCATATCCAACACTGCACCATGCCTCTGCAACGATCTCCCCTCTGAATTCTGCAAATTTCTAATTCCACCTTCATCTACATCAGGCTCCGCCAGTACGTGATGCTTTGGCGCAGGACATTTTGTAGCAGCGCCGTTTTTTGCCCCAAGACGTTTGGGCGCAGATCTCTGATACAATAATGTTGTATATTATACACTACATTAATATATTATTATTTCAGAAATTTGATACCAACATTTTTCCTCAAAAGTGCACACACGCGCCTCGACGGCGCAATTGCAGTTGTGCTGCAGAGCAATTGTGCGTTAAGGACTCACTCAAGGTCCCTACACAGTGATTCCCCGGACGGGGGTCGAACCTGCTCGGTGAGGGCTCACTGAACGTTACAGGCTGACCGCTCTAACCGATCGGCCACTGTGCATTATAGGCAATCTTCAAGTTTAGTGTTGTAAATTATTCCCATAGCAAATCACCTTAAGCCTCGGGAGCGTTTGTAGTAGAAGAGCAATCGGTGAAAAGAATCATGTTTAACTAGAAGCTGGATCAATGAAAGGGATACTGTTAAACTGGGAGCTGGATTGACAAAAAGAATCATGCTTAAATGGAAGCTGGATTGATGAAAATAATCATGCCTAAAAGGCACGAAAGTAATCATGCTTAAATAGCCGGTGGAATGATGATAGATTTTATGCTTAAGTTGAAGCTGGATTGAGGAAAATCATGCTTAAAGGGAAGCTGGATTGATGGAAATGATCATGCTTTGATGGAAGCAGCATTGATGAAATGTAATCATGCTTAAATGTAAATGGAAGGTGGACTGATGAAAATAACCATGCTTAAATGGAAGCTGCATTGATGAAAATAATGTCATTTAATTGGAAGTGGGATACATGTAGGGATGCATGTAGATGATAAGATTGTGACTAAAAGGGTTCCACAACAAGCATTCTCTTATCCATCCAGCTTCTATTTAAGCTTGATTTCTTTTCATAATTTCAGTTCCCAGTTTAGCGTAATTATTTTCATCGATCATGCTTCATATTACATTATAGGCCCTATGTTGTGTCAGATATCTGCAAAAAAATGTCCTGCACCAAAACGTCCTGCGCCAAAACAGCTGGAACAAAACCTCCTGCTCCGAGACTCCTATCTATCATCCCATGGGCTATCCATTAAAAACAAATGTCATCTCTTCAAAAACTCATACCCTGACTCCGATCCTGTGCCTTCCCAACACTCTCTCTCTCTCTCTCTTTCTCTCTCTCTCTCTCTCTCTCTCTCTCTCTCTCTCTCTCTCTCTCTCTCTCTCTCTCTCTCTCTCTCTCTCTCTCTCTCTCTCTCTCTCTCTCTCTCTCTCTCTCTCTCTCTCTCTGCTACTCGGACTCCTCTGCACACCGGACCTCGAGTTCCTCTGGATTCGACACAATGCCTGCAAATAAGCTGATGTTTTGTGCTTTGCTTTCAAGTGGCGCTTTAAAAGTTTTGAGATTACGATTGTTTGATCCAGGAGATTCTTGGTCATTATATTAGTTTATCATGAAGGTTTATCACTGAAAAGGTTTTATGCGTAGACAACTTGAAAAACAAAGCCAATTCAGTCGCATAGTGAGAACCCAGCTTCAAATTTGGTTGGTCAAGATGCCCTGTAATGTCTCTTGAAAATGCCGTGTCTAACAAAAATGCGAGAAGTTCTGCCTTTTTGCTCCGAAGAATTATTTAATGACTGCCAACAGTAAAAGAAATGCTCCAATACCTTTCCTTTGCAATTTAATTTTGTCATATAAAAGTGTTATTTTTCTGAATAACACTGGAGAGCCACCACTGAACTCCTTGATGCGGGTCGTGAGTCACGGGTTTGGCAACTGCTGACTTACAGTATCTAAGCTGCTCTTTCCAATGATGTAACTATCATTGCTCCATGACCTATCCGACATGATGATCTTTGTCTTTGAAAATGGTCTTTAGAATACAATTTTTCATTTCCGGAAGGTCATGTATGGTAGCAGTCAGTTATATAAAATCTCTGCATGTTTTTGTAGAGAAAATAAATTAACATTATGAGTTGTTTAAGCATTCTGTAGAGTTGCTCCTCTTATACAAATAAACTGTTAATTATTTAATATAGGTAAGCCTAGAATAAGCAAGTTTAATTTAATGACTGCACAAGTTTAGTTAATTCTGAACAGCATTTTAATTTAATATAATTAATCAGTAGGATAGCGCTATATGAAGGATTAACGTATGGACCAATAGAAATCGACCAATAGAAGCGCACCATTATGAATTGAATTATATATCCAACGTGATGATGACGGGGTAAACCAATGAGAAGATACTAGGCCGAATTACGCATCATTAGATGGAATTTCAAGCGTTGAAGAGATATGTAAATCGAGGCTGCGGTCTTTGTATTATCGGATTGCTAACTCAAGTTTTGGTAGGAAAAGGAACTTGACGGATCACCATGATCTTCAGACCTTTTTAGTCGATGTGTATAAAAGGTTGTCATAACATTCTGGAGTTTAATAGTGGAGCGATTGACCGTAAATCCTGAAAGAATAAGCCAGTTCACCCTTATTTTTCGCACTAGGCATGATGGGAAAGGTCAGAGGTCACCGTTCATAAACATCAATAGCAATGGCCAAAAGGTTAGACGTTTCACTAATAATGGATGACTTTCATTGATGAAAAGTAGTTGACTTACAGAAATTTAAAAAAGAACGGGGTTACAAGAGTGAAACGTGAAATCGCTGCTCTTGCGCTTGCTATTCATGAGCAGCAACTATTGCCGGTTGTTGCTCCCAATTTGGACGAAATTGAACAGGTCGATGTGGACTATCAGGCCGTACACTGAGGATGCTTAGGTTCAAAAATGCAGTGCATTGTTCATCTTGTAGATAATACCAAATATCTTTATAGCTTCAAGATAAACATATTTTAAGACTTTTCACCGAGAGGTGATACAAGCGAGAACATTATGAAATATGCTAAAATGCACGTGTTCCAGTGTTAATTCACATCTCTATAGGCCTATTATGCTGAGATACAGAATATGTGGTTTATTGACAATTTGGAACATGTACTAATCTCATTTTAAACATCACGGTAATATTATGATGCCTGTGTGGAACAATTGATATATAGCACCACCAACCAGGCAGTGTTATAGATAGTGGTGTGCAGGCCGTGCTTTCATGTGATGATGGTAATGGTGAGTTCTCTGCCCAACGGCAGGTCCATTGGCTTTATGTCACCCGAGCTGGTAGTTATGAAGAAAGGAATAGCCTACTACCGCCATATCTCCTATTCGCGAATACGTACTCCGAAAATAAAGATACGCCTTGCATGATATTCGCAAAGGTTGGAGCAAGCTACGCCATGGAATAACTTCACCAGCGGACAGAACGGCGCCGGGAATATTCCTGCAGAGGTCATTATTTAAGTGGTTATAGCGCATGCGCAAAATTATTTATGGTCTACGTCTAATAGTGGTCTACGCGGTCAACTTGGTAACGAATGAAAATAATAACAATAATGGAGTTTCAGTGCCGTGATTCGTACAAATTCAGAGCGATTATGACAAAAAGCAGTTGACTTGATAGAATAGTAAATTATAACAGATAAATAACTATTTCTCGGAATATGGAAGTTTCGCGATCGGTAGGCGAATTTGTCCAACACGGGTAGGCACTTTAGATGCTAATCTTCGGCAATACAAACTCCAAAGGAAAAGTTCGCTCACAAATGCACACAAAAAGGCTGAAGGATGAGGACTTGGAAAGTGTAATAAAGGTTATGAGACTGTATGATACTTAGGCAAAGTTTAAGGAAGTTATGAAAGACAGTAGATCATATAAAAACACAAAGCACAACTAAGAGGAGACATTTGGTAACACGAAATGTTTAAAGAAAGAGGAGGGAAGGAATTAAACTTTGGATGAATTTTCAGAAGTTGAAGAAGGAATCAAAGAACGGTAATTGTGACAAGGAAAGAAAGGGAAGGGCCGTTGGAAAAGAACGAGAGAAGAGAGCAGTTATTTGAAGTGGATGCTACTGAAGTACTCAATAAATACTTAAGATCATTGTTTTTGTAGGAAAAGTAAGGAACCATCTCTGAGCCCGTTCAAACATTTCTGACATTGGATGTAAAGGACTAACACATGTAATGTATGCCCTATTCTAATGAAAATGTGGTAAACAGCTGAAACAGTTGAAACTGACAAAAGTCCATGACTAAATTAGCTACATCCTTAATTCTTACTTGGAGGGAGGGAAGAAATTGGAGTGGTCTTAGCATAGAACTTCAATAACTCTTTGCATGTTGGAGTGTGCCTTCCTAGTACCAGTGCTTAAACAGGGAAACTTAAGCGAACCACATGGCACATAGGCTAACCATAGATCAGTCGAACCGGCATAGGTAACAAGTTGTCTGTCTGGACGAGAGTGTTAAGTGGAGTGCCTCAAGGAATGGTCTTGGGCCATTGCTGGTTATACTTTTTTAGTAATGACACAGATGATAGAATTTTATCGACAATTTGTAAGTTTGCACATGCAAATTTATTTAAAGCAGTGGGTGCTGAAACAGAAGTGATGATACTGCAGGAATTCTTAGAAGAATGTTTAGTAGGTCATATGACTGTCAGGTGCTGTTTAACTGGGGAAAAAGCTCAGTAATTCATATGGGAAGAGAAACAGTGAGTCTTCATTAAATAGGGTAAGGCTTTGAAAGTGAGCAAGGAAGAAAGGGACTTGGGAGTGATTATGCACAAGAGTACAAAACATGCAAGACTGAGGCAGCAAAGAAGGCTAACAAAGCATGATTAGAAGGGCAATAAGTCACCAAAGACTGAGGTTGTATACATCACTAAATAAGCCACAGTTTGAATACTCCATATTTAGAGCTAGACATGGCAAAGTTGGAGAAAGGGGAAAGACGAGCTACAAAAATTATATGGGGCTACAAGCCACGAAGAAAGGCTGAATAGGTGTGCACTAACAACATTGGAGATTACGATGAGCAACAGAGCCCAAACTGAAGCCAACAAGATTGTTACTGGGAAGGGGGCCGTGCTCTTGTGCAGTCATATAGGTTTTTGAAATTAGGAAGGCATCTCGGGGACATTGGCATGAATTATTTAAGAAATCGAAAGAAGCCTAGGCATACATGTACATTCTCAGTTTAAGAGTTGTAGAATGGTGGAATAGTTTGGATGATAAGAGTAAGCTTGGAAAATTGGGCTATTATTCTAATCATGTTCCAAGTCATACTGAGGTGGTTCTAGCACAGATTAAAAGTCTTTTGAACCACTTTAAACCCTTAATTGTTGTTTTACACAGAGCCTTTAAATAAGCCCTCTATGGTTTCTATCGAGACTGTTTGCCTACTTTAAATTTATGACCTATATTCAATTCATTCAAGTAGTTTTCCCAGCCTGAGACTAAATCCTATAAATTATGGTGACATTTCTAGTTGTGTTGCCTATAGAAAATTCTAAAACGCATCAATGAGCTTATGAGCACATCTCTATCTCTGACAATTCTTTTTGAGCTTTATTTTGTTGCCACGCGTTATAGTCTCACAGGGTTTAATATGAGGATGGACTCGTTAAAACGGTTGGAGAAGGAACCAATTAAACGAAATCAACAGTAGGCAGGCCTGACTGCCTTATCCATGCTATATACAGCATACAGGCGCGACCCTTCGAATGCAATATCGTTGGGTGCCGCATGAAATTTTAACATATTTGACGGCGAAAATGAGGCGCAGTATAAATTTCGCCGTCGGTGAAGGCGATGGATTAATTATAAAACCGCTTAAACACCTTTTGACATCTAGATGCAACGAATCACAAGCGCTACCATCTTTGTTTACATCGCCGGTACGCTAGGCGTAGAGAACTTACTCCTACCTCAGAATCGGAGTAGACATACACCTAGTGTAGAAGGCTGTGCTGCTCTTATAATTACCAACATGACTCACTACACCGGCATAGGCCATTTTATGTCAGTAGTAGAAGATAAGCCTACCGACATAATTACGGGCCCCGAGGATGAGATGAGTGAGAAGACTTCCCGTTGCCTTCCTCACCTACAATTATGGGTGAGTAACTTGTCAAAGGTCGCTATGCAGTGACTTGAGGTGGGTTCGAACCTGCGACCATTCTGTTGCAAGGCACAGAACATAACGTCATACCACCCAGTTTACCATTTTCTCATTATCATGATTCTATGTTAATATTTCATTTTCTAGACAAACATATCAAAAGAACCTTGCAAAATATCAACTTATGGTGTGCAAGACACGACCAGTTTTATGCTGATGGGATATTGACAGCTACTGTATATACTCGACTATAAGTCGAGAAATTTAAGACTATTTCAGGACGGCGAAA
Organism: Bimastos eiseni; assembly: GCA_959347315.1. Lineage (NCBI taxonomy): Eukaryota > Metazoa > Annelida > Clitellata > Crassiclitellata > Lumbricidae > Bimastos > Bimastos eiseni. The sequence goes on from OY365811.1 coordinate 19,589,350, forward strand.
TAGGCTTTCGACTTACACTCAAGAGGCAAAATAATGAGAGATTTTCGAACCTAATATTCAACATTCAACAGCAGATATCAAACTATATATCTTGATTTATGATGGCCGCATGCATTAATATTGATCTGCCCATGGCAAAATATATATTTCGCGGAGAAATCCGCCGAACTTCACTGCTGAAAAGCAGCAGATATCAGAGCATATCTCTTGATTTATCACGATCGCATGCATCAATATTGATCTGCCCATAGTAAAATAAATATTTCTCCTCCGAAAGACAGCATATATCAGGCTATACCTCTCGATTTATGATGGCCGCATGCATCAAAATTGATCCATCCATAGTAAAATATATATTTAACAGAGAAATCCGCCAAACTTCTCCGCCGAAATACAGCAGATATCAGCCTATACCAATCCATTTATCACGGCTGCAAGCGTTAATATTGATCTGCCCAGAGTAAAATATATATTTCGTGGAGAAATTCGCCGAACTTCTCCTCCGAAAGACAGCAGATATCAGGCTATACCTCTCGATTTATGACGGTCGCATGCATTAATATTGATCTGCCCATAGTAAAATATATATTTCGCGGAGAAATCCACCGAACATCTCCGCCAAAAGACAGCAGATATCAAGCTATACCTCTCGATTTCTCACTCGTTTTTTGATTTTATGGGTTCGACTTATATTCGAGCCGTCAATTTTGGACGTTATGTTTGTCCAAAAATTGCACCTCGACTTACACTTGAATCGACTTTTAGTCGAGTATGTACGGTAATTACTCATTTTATTCTGGATATATGAATTTTGACTGTTAATAACTCAGAAAATGTGCTAATTATAGCTGTCAAGCTGTCATCACTGTGTTGGTAGATTCTGACCATGCACAAGCCTAACGGTTATCAAATTACCCGTAACATAAGCCCTTAAACGGCGTTTTGTTCAATCCCAGAGCGCATCTGCTTTGAAATCCAGTAGCTAACCTACAACTCCCTATAATACTCAAAGCCCACACATATCTTCATGAACTCTTCACCATCTAGCCAACCTGTTCTAGCCACTCATCCTCATGTCTTAGTTCTTTCTCGACCTCCCTAACATATCCGATCCTCCGTCTCTCAACTATTGCAGTAATCATCACTTGCCCTTTCAGCTACTCTGCCCCTCAGGAAATCGGACCTTGTTCTCCAGTGGACTACCCTTAGGACAACCCCTGGATTTGAAACACTGCTCATGAACAAGCTAGTGCCCTGCACTTGGCTTTGGCTTCGGAATGGCACTACAGAAGCTTGGAGATTATGAATACTGATATTCGAGCAAACACTGAATGACTGCCACTAAATATAAAGTCCCAGAGGATTTTTGAAGGCTTTTTGGTGAATACTCTGATGCTTTTGTCAAGTATTGTAATCAGTGGCAGTTCCTTATAGCTTGAGTTATGTCAATTTCTGATTGCAGTACATAGTCTTGTACCAATTTGGGATAGCTAGCATAGAAATATTATGCACATCATTACAAACGACATGTATGTACTTTCATATGATGCCAACATCATTTTGCTTCTGTCATGCCTTTTATTATATACATCCAGTTTAAAATCATATTTTACATTTGGAACTTTTGTCAATTAAAAAAATGCATGCTAATACTGCAATATTTCACATAGTATTTGATATTTATGTGGTATAACTGGTAATTATACCTATTACTGCATCGATTTAATGTCAGTTGTAATGTTTTGTTTTCTGTAAAGAGTTTCCAGTTATTCATGACCTGTCCGGAATGTTAATAATGGTTCAATTTTGATAAGCACGTAGTTTTCTCTGAACAGAGTTCACACAACGAATGGTAAAGCATTCCAGTATAGTTAAGCAGGTATCAAAATGATATGAGGCAATTGAGCGAACTTGTCAAAGACTTTGTATCTTCAGGATGTTTTCAAAGTTCTCCAGCCAGAATTTTTGCAATGGTCGACAAATGTTGACACAGTATCGCAGTCAGTCAGTGTGCAGGGGCTCAATACTGACCAAAAAATGGCAAACAATAAAAAAATTCAAATTTATCAACAAGTGACAGAACGTAGATTGCTTATTTTCAGACCACTGTTTTTACACCCTGGTTCAAATGAACAGATACTGATCTGAAGGTTTTAGGTATAGAGTTTGCGTAATTTGTACATCAACTTGATCAAACATGTCAAAATACATTTTTGAGATCAACAACCTGGGGGTTGAATAATATACAGATTGATCATTATGTAAGCTATAATTTGAATAAAGGCCACACCATGTATTTCTATTCATCAACAGTACAGAAAGGGTAAGGACAATAAATGGTACTACACATGCTTACATATAACGCCTGTCGTTGTGTAACTGGCAGATAACTAGAGTGATATTTGGCTCAAAGGCTATCATGTCATTTGCATCTCTATCACCTGATAGAGCCAAGGTATATTCTTTGACTATTGCAAAGTAAAAGTGTTGATATCTCAAGCAAACTTTACAGCACTCGCAGAATAGGATAGCATAGAGCACTGTGACCATCCACATTCCCCGCAAACAAGTAAGCAATGAGTAACAAACACAATAACACAAAGCACCCTGATCAGAGCACAGTTTTAGCAGTATCATAAGCCAAATTGTTACAACTACAAAAATGTCTAGCCTACAAAGTTCAGAGCTGTAAAACTCTTTGAAAATTTTAATGTTCAGAATCAAACAGTAGCGTATATATATATATATTATACTACAAGTGATATATGCTATATCAGTGTATATCTCACCTTTTGCTGTCTGCACCAACCGTGCTTCAATTCCTCGTACTCATCCAATCGCTGCTCAGATCTAATACGATCACAGGTGACTATCCAGCCAGTAACGGAATGCAGTCTCTTACTGGTGTGTCTCTGTCTGTCTCTCTGTTTCTCTGTGTCTCTGTCTCACCACTGTAATTCTTGACTCGTTCCTTAAAAAGATAATTTCACCTTGCAGTTTCACACTAAACCAGGGCCGCCCATTTAATGAGTATGTATGCCAATCATACCGAATTTGCAGATTGCTATAAAGGTCTAGCAGCTGGGTCTGTGGTCGTCGATTGAGTGGTCAGTTAATGTGACTGTTATGGAACAATGAATTAGATTGAAACAGTGCCTTCCTTTCAATGTGTCTGTATGTGTATGTCTGTTCTTTGCGACCCATATTATTATTGAAATGCAAATGGACTAAGTTTTCACCTCAAATAATGAGCCCATTAAAAGAGAGGCACTGTTCCAATAATTCTATGTGTAATCATATTTATAATTGTCAACTTCAGATTTATAAAGTGTCACGCGAAAGCCAAGCGCAGGGCACCAATTATTAACGAGCGCCTCGTCGAGTCAGAGTTGTTGTCAATGACAGTATTCCGAAATCTGAATGAGGCTCGATTCCGGCTGCCAGAGAATGAGAGGTTGCATAGTAGTTGCTAATGTGAATGTCGTTAAGAATTGGATGGTGGAGGATCAATTGAGGCTGGGTAGGAATACTTCGAGAGGTCAGACTTCAGTTGTTAATGTGAATGTCGTTAAGAATTGGATGGTGGAGAATCAATTGAGGCTGGGTAGGAATTCTTCGAGAGGTCAGACTTCAGTTGTGAGTGGAAAGCTCGAGAGATGGTAGAAGAGTCTGGGGTTGGTAACTGTCGCTGAATGACAATCACGCTGGAGGACCGAAAAAATATTTATCAATGCAATTTCGTCACCATGTGGTAATTTTTTGCTGTGAGTGCCAAGCACATTTGTTCACTCCGTGTTGAAACATGTTTAACGTTTGGGCTGTATATTACCATTTGATGTGTTCAATTGAAATATCCTGTTAATATACGGTATGATCTTATAAATGCATGGTTGGTAGTGGATTTGTGTGGCCACTGGCCTCGTGGAAGGTTGTCGGCCTACGCAACCACATAAATCATGGGTGGAACATATTTTGCAGACTATTCTCGAGATACTATCTTCTATATAGATGAAGACAAGATTCTGTGTGTGTGTGTGCACGTGTGGGACAGTAATTTCCATGACTTTTGCCCGCACAAGAGTTGCAAACCCATGACCACACGCAAACCCATGACGTCATTGGTTTCTTTTAATGCTTAATTCGACTCTGGGACCCTCGTTTTACTATAGAATGATCAAATTGTTATGCTGTCATCTTTTTGCAATTTGGATGAATTTACTGCATTAGGCGTATGTGACACTCGTCAAAATCGGATCAAATTTTCATTTGTGTTTTTCTCGAGTTTTTGAAATGTCGTGGGTTAGTATCTCCCAGACGATGTCACGTGATTGACATGCAACACTAAGATGGCGTCTGTTCTAATTCCGAAATATTAACAATTATGGACGAAAACAAAGTGAGTACATCTTATATTTGCGAATTATTTTCAGAAATTTAGAGTTTTCAGCACATTGGCATAGAGTATGCATAAGTAAATATTTAAATGTAAGCCTAATATCTGCCAATATCAATTAGCGATTATGTGCGAATGCGTGTGTGTTACCAACGAGATTTCCACCACCAACCCATGACTTTTATACGCATAGGAGTCACAAAACCATGACCACATGCAACTCCTTGACAGGCTATAATGAGCAGATATTTGATTAGTAGATTATGTCTTTAAATTTCAGCTTAATTTCTGTACATATTAACAATAACTTTTCTAATGTTACAAAGGACCTCACATGGCGTGTCTCAGTGGTGATGGCTTAATCCGACATGATCGCCGAATCATTGTAAAATATGGCTAAATTTGAACAAAGATACCACATGTGTCATGTGGTATCATGTTTTCTGCGACAGTGGCATGTGTCATCAGTGTCTCGTCCAGATAGTTCATTTACTATTTTCTTCCAAAATGCATGGGCAGGTATGTGTCATCAGTATCCCATTTGAAACGGGAGCAGAATTCATTGAAAATGTGGCAAAATTTGAATGAAGTGGCTAGATTTTATGCATGTAATTTAGATTAAATGAATTGATAAACATTTTGCCCTATTTTTTTCAGCATGGTATGACAAAACGAAATAAACGCATGTGTCCAGAAGATGAGGCACAACACTTTTTAGACAGTGACAAATCAGGCTTTGAATGTCGCTTTAAAAATGAATTCATTGGTGAGTGTATTGTGTAGAGTTGTTGACAGTAATTATGTCTCTTTTTAAGTTGACCTTTTGATTCCGTAAAATGGTTTGCATCTCTGGACAATGACTGCCTATATTGCAGAGATGAGCCGATAAAACACCTTAAGCATTGTTACTTAAACTAATGTGAAAGCATTATGATCAAGTTGAACAGTTCACTGGATACAAATTGTTCCAATTTTTTCTATGGGTTTAAGGTTTCCTTATAATTCATAAAGGAAATTATGCATGTACTGACTGAGTACTTTTAGAAGTTTTGAGAAATAAATATAAAGTGAAAGTTTAAGTGAATCATATTATTGTAAATTTTTTAAGAAATGAAACTTTTAATAAGAGTGTAGCATTTGTTCTGAACATGTGTGTTGCTAAAAGAGCTACTGCTTCAAATTCTGAAACTCTAATTATGCTATAACTTATAATGTTTCTTGTTTCAGGTCATGGTTTCTTTGCTACAAAATCTCATGCTTGGGGTTAATTTCTGTTACAATATCCTAGGGAACTAATGCCAGAAAAAGAAACACTTCATCTCCCAACACAGGACTACATTTACTTTTTTCAGTGGCGAGGCAATAATTATGCGTAAGTTTCTGAATTAGGCTGGTTGTAACTGAGACATGCAACTCAATTTAAAGATGCGTTTTCACTCAATTTTAGATACATAGCTAGAATGACATTCGTTAAACTTATTTTGTATTTCTGCCAATCATCATCATGAGTTCCTGACGCTAGCCATTTGGCGGCGATGGACATTTTGTCCTCTGTTATGTATTAAGTCCAGAGCTCCCCATTGACCTGTGTCCTTCTGAACATTCTCCTTGGATCTTCCTGCAGTATCTCCACTTCTTTTTCATCACCCTCTCCTCTACGTTGTTTTGCATCAGCACACTCATAAATGTTTGATAAAATCCCATCATATATGTGAATAATAAAATATGTGAACACCAATGACCCAAGCACTGATCCTTGTGGCATGCCACTCAACATTTATCTAAAATAATTCAATGTTCATTTGCCAACTGTTTTAGGGCATTTGTTTCTTTACCACAGTAACTGTGTGTAAATACTTATGCGCATGCACTGTAACGCCGCATAACCACTTGAATCATTATGCATGTATTTTCACGAGAGAAAATACCCAGAGTCATCTATCTGTTGGTAAAGGTATGCCAAAGGGTAAATACTCGACCATCTGTGCTTGTCTCATGAATACCGAACAAGACGTAGCGCTATTCAGGGATTACTTTCTCCCCGCGTGAGAGATAAGCCAGTTGTAAGTTAGGCCAACTCTTGACTCATAACTAATGCTCCACATGATTACAGTCTTCAATCTTGTGTTGCAGTATTGATGCCACAAGTTCTAAACGTTTTGGACGTTTTGTGAATGACTTGCCTCGACGAATGGCAAACTGTTACACAAAAGTTGTTACAATTGAAGGAAGACCAAATGTCTTAATATTTGCTGCAAAGGATATCCATATTGGCGATGAACTACGTTACGATTATGGAGGCGGTGACATGCCATGGAGAAAGGTGAATAATTCAATGAAATTATTAGTTTGAGGTTTATGAGTTTGTTGTACCATCTGATATGATGCTTGATACATTTTTCAATGTATCAGAAATATTTAAAAATTATGTATAACACTAATGATAACAGTCTATGTAAGGTAGTTAATGCTTGGTATAGGCTTGCATAACTTGAGAAGAAGATAATCTATGCATCTTGCATATGTCAATAGTGACAGCTATTACCAATAAGGCAATCCTTTACACAGGAGATGAAGGCCAATAACCAATGAATGCTTGCAGTTTCTCCATAATAGTTGAATATTTTTTATGACCATACTCTATACTTTCTGCCTACTTGATTCCCCCTACAATCAATTGAACCAACCATTTAAGACTAGGCTTGCCAAACAGACATTTTGCTGAGTACAAGATCAATCATGAATAACAAATTAACACTTAGCATTCTCTCTGGCCAGGTTGTTTTTTTCTCTTCTAATTCCTATTTCCTTTACTGAGTCATATTCATCATCACACCACGTCTCTGGAACAATATGCCTCCTGAATTCCTCATTTTTCCAGCTCCTCCACCACCAATGTCTATCACTCATCATCCTCTATCTATCATCCCTCGGGCTTACCATTCGAAGCTCACATCTCACCTTTTCAAGAACTCTTACCCAGACTCACTTGATCACCCCTATTTAAAATGTGAATGTCAATTCCTTTACAGTCATATCAAGAAATAGGCCAAGTCACAGAAATGCCTCATGCAAGAGGACCCATGATACAAAGTTCTGACTCTATTAAAGAAACAGTCCAAGTCACAGATTTCACTCATGCAAAAGAACCCATGATACAAAGTTCTGACTCTATTCAAGTGTCTCTAGTTGTTCAAGCAAGAGAAATCGAACCCGATTCAGAATCATTCTCTGATGAACATGCGATGAGAGATCCTAGCATGGGTTTAGAGGATGTAAGTAACTTTATGTAATTATCTGTGTAAAGACTCTTTTTTTTAACATTTTAGCTAGACTGACTTCCATACTTTAATGTAATGTGTTATATGTAAACATTACAAATACAATAATGTATCTTGTGCTGCTTGCAATTTTGATTCTTATTTGGTTTAGGTGTCCTTTTGTGTTGAGTAATATGTTGCACTAATTCTGTAACTTTCTGTAACTTTCCTCTATTTGACTAATTTATTTTTGGCCTGCTAAGTGAGATAATGATAGTGGCTTGTCTCAATAATTCGTTTTAAATTATCTTGATTTGAACATGTTTTGGTTTTTCATTGTCAGTGTTAGTATTGTTAAGTGGTGAATTTGGTTGGATTTTGCTGTCATTTTGTATAGGTGTGCATGGTTCTAATAATTGTTTTATTCGATTAAATTGAATTATTTCAACAATTTCATGCTGCTTGTGCATTCACTTCCTCCAAGATTTAGGTCTCTTTCTTTGGCATTTCATTTTCAAATTTTATGACAACATTTTGAACTTTGGTGACAGTATCATTTCTGGTTCAGTGTGTTCTGAGGAGATTCAACTTCTTCCAGTAAGTTGATCATTTATTTCCTTTTACTTCTTCCTTCATAAAAGTTATTCTGTTGCAAAATATCTTACTTGTGAATTTTACGCATGCTAATAGCAAACTATTTCAAGCAGGGTGGTACTGTATTTTACTATATTGAATTAAATCATTTCTACTGAACTGTTCAGAAGCCCTATATGTGAGCAAGAAGAAGCAGGTCTTGAGAAAATCTATTACATGACATTTGATTACCAATGCAAAATCTGACACACTCTGGTAAACATTAGATTATTTACACATTCTGTAGTTCAATAAACTATTTGAATCCATGACACACTCCACTATTAAATTAATAATATAAATCCATGACCTAATCTTTTATTACTTATGCTAAATTTTAAACTCTCTGCATGTAAATAAACTGTATGAATCCATGACACATGCCACTATTAGATTAATAATACAAATCAAGTCCTAATCTTTTATTACTGATGCTAAATTAGATTAATAATACAAATCCATGACAACACAATTGATGTAGTGGATTATATATTTTTTCACTGAGATCTGAATTCTGTTGAATATTTGTACAGCTTTACAAGAAAGTGATTGTGACTGAGCGATCTGATGAAACTCCAGAGACATCTTCACTGCCATCTATTGTTGTTCTTGATAATCCAGCCATACCTTGTGCCATTTCCATTTCTTCTTCTGGTGTAGCTCATCCTACAGACTTCGTCGTCCCTGTGACTCTACCCCTCGCGCAGAACATCATTTATGCTTTTCTTAACTATGTTTAGTTGTACTTCTGCAAGTATATAAATATGTATGAATGCTTGTAATGGAGCAAACTGGCCAATGGAATGCTGGCATGTGATTGGAACACCAAGCTCTCTGATATATTCAAGGATAATGAATATGATTTCCAGGAAAAGGATATCGAACATGATGGTGATGAAGTTGTCATCAACCGAGAGACAATGTAATAGGCAAATTTTCTTATTATCAAGTTTAAATTTGCTGCTCAGTGTCTGCCTAATGTAATCGTTTATTGAGCCTTGAGCGGTGACTCGTCTACATTCCTGATACACATAGCACAACTTGAGTAGATACTTTGAAGGGGCGCTATACAAATTCACATTAGAAATTATCAATTTCTAATGTCAGTGTGGAAAACTTAGTTGAATCATGATGTAAGCCACTAGAGGTATTGAAGTATATATATAATAATTATTACCGTATATACTCGACTATACATCGATTCAAGTATAAGTCGAGGTGCAATTTTGGGACAAAGATAACGTCCAAAATTGACGGCTCGAATATAAGTCGAACCCATAAAATCAAAAAACGAGTGAGAAATCGAGAGGTATAGCTTGATATCTGCTGTCTTTCGGCCGAGATGTTCGGTGGATTTCTCCGCGAAATATTTATTTTACTATGGGCAGATCAATATTAATGCTTGCGGCCGTGATAAATGGAATGGTATAGGCTGATATCTGCTGTATTTCGGCGGAGAAGTTTGGCGGATTTCTCTGTTAAATATATATTTTACTATGGGTGGATCAATTTTGATGCATGCGGCCATCATAAATCGAGAGGTATAGCCTGATATAGGCTGTCTTTCGGAGGAGAAATATTTATTTTATTATGGGCAGATCAATATTGATGCATGCAATCGTGATAAATCGAGAGATATGCTCTGATATCTGCTGTTTTTCAGCAGTGAAGTTCGGCGGATTTCTTCGCGAAATATATATTTTGCCATGGGCAGATCAATATTAATGCCGTCATAAATCAAGATATATAGTTTGATATCTGCTGTTGAATGTTGAATATTAGGTCCGAAAATCTCTCATTATTTTGCCTCTTGAGTGTAAGTCGAAGGCCTATTTCGCCATCCTGAAATAGTCTTAAATTTCTCGACTTAAAGTCGAGTATATACGGTATATCATAATTCTTGTAATCTGCAATGTTAGAATCCAAAAGCTTTTACTATGTTTTGTGATGATCTGGAATTAATGTAGATCAAACAGGGTCTTAGAAAATTGCTGAATGGTATGGTTTCTTGCAAGTTTTGTAGATAATATGACTTGTTTTAGACACCAGGAAAGCATGGACAGAAAATGAAGAAGCGGCTGTAAATCGTCGTCTTTTACCAGTGATTCTGCTAGGCCAACTACCGGGAAAGTGTGACATTGAAAAGTGTATTGAAGCTGAGTCTTGTTTACAGAATTGTACTTGGAAAAACATCAAAGACTTCTGTAGAACAAAAATGAAGCACCACATCTAATGTTGCTCATATAAATAAAATAAATTTATAAAGCAATGTTTAGATCTTAAGACTGAACAGACATGCTTTTTAATAATTTTGGCATTCAGATTTCATCCAAAAAAATGATTTTTTTACTCGCTCAATTTTATCTTTTATTTGCTTGTAATTCCTCTGCAAGTTAATTTGATTTTCCTAAATGACATTTGACTGTTGTTTATCTTGTTATCATAACTTCCTGTTGTCTGATAATTTGATTTATTATGATTTTCTACATACTGCCCTCAATTTTATGATTGTTGCCATGCTAATTAACTAACCATAATCAATCGTTTTTATTGTTCAACTGACAATTGACAGAGATTATAATAGTATAACATTTATATTAAATGAAGATTGACAGCAAAACAATAGGGAAGAATAGATACTAAAGGGACCTAAGTCCCGCTAACAGGGACACCCTTACACCAAGAGAACTGAAAGTAGGTGGCATTTAAAGTATGATAGTAGATTGAATAACTGAACTAGTTAGCCATGTAATATACAGACAGTTTACACAGAATGCAACAAATGTTCACGTAGTTTATTTTTAAACAAAGCAATGCATGTCAATACACATAATATTTCATTCACATAATATTTCATTCGGCACATTGTTCCAGAAGTCTTACCTGTGAGCAAGAAGAAGCAGGTCTTGAGAAAATCTATTACACGACCTTTGATTACCAATGCTAAATCTGACACACTCTGCTGAACATTCGATTATTTACTCATTCTGCAGTTAAATAAACTGTACCAATGCATGACAACTCTTCTAACAGATTAATAATGCAAATCCATGACCTAATCTCTTATTACTGTGCTTATTTTGAATCACTCTGCAGGTAAATAAACGTTGGCAATCCATGACACACACTACTACCAGATTAATAATACAAATCCATGGCCTAATCTTTTATTACTGATGCTCATTTTGAAACAATCCTATTTTACTATATTTCATGATCTGGACAGCACATGAATTAATGTAGATCATACAGGGTCTTAGAAAATTGCTGAATGGTATCATCATCAGGATCCATGGGCTGAAAACCCATAGGGGTCCACACATTTGACCATTGTTCTCCATGTTCTTCTGTCTTTGGTTAGCTGTAATAAGTTATGTATATCGGTTTGCATACCAGTCTTCGATGTCATCTGGCCATTCTCTGCAAGGTCTTCCTCTTCTTCCTATTCCCTCCATAATTCCTGTAATTACACTCTTTATTTTTCTTTCAATATCCATTCTACAATTGTGTCCAAATAGTACCAATTTTCGTTTGATTCTGGCCACACTTGATATTCTCTTTGAGGTTTAGTCTTCTTCTTACTTCAATGTTTGTTAATTTTTTTTCCAGTTCAATTACAATATCCTTCTGTGCCAGTATATTTCAAACGCTAGTATTAGGCTTTTATCCACTTTCTTTATAACCCAGGTCTCACAGGCATGTAGTGCTGTACTAAATACGCATGTTTTCAGTGTCCTCAGTTTGGTATGGTATCTTATTGTCTTGCTTCTCCATATGGTGTTAAAGCCTGTCATCACTCCTCTGAATTTTGAAACACTCTGCAGGTAAATTATTCTTTTCCTTATTTGCATCTTGCAGTTGTTGTCTAAAGTCATTAGACTTCCCAGGTATATGAACTCTTTAACATTTTCAATTACTTCTTTTCCAATTGTAATTTCCTTTTCTATGTAATTCTTCCCAAACACAAGTGTTTTTGTCGTTCCTATGTTTATATTCAGACTGGCATCTCTTCCTGCTCTATCCAATAAGCAAACACTTCTTTGTAATGGTTCACAGCTTCTCTCTTCTATTAGGTCTATGTCATCAGCAACTCTCGAGTTATTTATCATCTGTCCCTGTACTGGATGCTATCCATCACTCTTTCCACGTATCCTATAAATTCTGAAGGTGATATTGGATCTCTCTGTTTTTGTGCCTATACTAATTTTGAACCATTTATCTAGTTTATGACCTTTCCTTACTGCTGCTCTTGACTGGTCACCAGCATTCTATAGGATCTGTACCAGTTGCTGTCTAATTCCATATGATCATAGTGTTGCCCATATGATGTTCTGTTTGACTGAATCGAATGCTCTTTGGAAATCCACAAAACAGTTGTAGATGTACCTGTTCTTTCTATTTGCCTTCTCTGCAATTAATCTTCTAAATCCAGCCTGTTCATTTGCCATATGATCTTCTATCTTTTCATTTAGTCTGTTTGTTGATATTTTCATCAGCACTTTCCTCATATGACTCATCAAAGCAATGGCTCTATAGTTCTTGCATTCCATCATATCCCCTTTTTGGTATTATTACCAGTATGGATTTTGGTGGCGTGATTAAATTTTTATATCCACTTCCTGGGAAAGTGTGTTATCAAAGATTGTTTTGAGAATGAACATTCTTTAAGAAGTCATGCTCAAAAAGAACAATAAAGGCTTTTGTGGATTAAGATTGTTACTCAAATGAATAAAATTAATTTGTGTTGTTTACAATGTGTTGATAATTCAATTCAATATTAGTTTAATCGTAATCAAGCTGACAAGCCGCAACTTAATTTACTACAGAGTTAAATTTATTACAATCTGGGTGCCAGAGTCAGATGCCTGAAGTTCTATAGTTCTTCATGATAATAAAACTGGGCTGAGATTTCCATTTTTATAATTAGACATTTAGTAAATCAAAAAAGTAGGACTACATACACTGCTGCTGTAAAATTAAAATCATGACCTCTCACTTCAAGCCCTGCTCACACCGCTGTCGTAGAAAGTATGACACTGCTCCCTTGTATACGGGATACTACACTTGACAAACCAACAAAACCTTGCAAAGACGAAAGACAGGCACTCCTGTAGAAGGATATCCAGGGGTCAAGTCCATTTCTTAACCCAGGCAATGCTGGATACTCCCAGCTAGTTATAGATATGGGTGTGCAATTAGTTCATTGTGACGATTTATATAACGCCCCTTCAAGGTTACTCAATAGGAATGCTCCCGACCTCAGCACTGCTGAATATAACAGTTCTAAGGTGAGTAAAAGAAGACGTTCGAGAAGCTAATGTCTGAAACGCAGAATTAGTTGGTATTTAACACAGGTATCGCCTTTTGCAGTAACAGTAAGTAGTAGCATTGCTTGCATATTTTAATTCATATAAATTATGTATTTTTTGAATAGGTGAAGCTGAGCCAGATGAAGGAACTGACGACAGAAGAACGGCAAACGCAATAGAAGAAAAGTGCAGAAACTTTATGCCAGCTGCTGACTAGGATGAATTACTGGAAACTTGTTTCAGCCACCTTTGATTCAAAATGATCTTTATGAGACTGTGTGTTAAGTTTTTTCTGTTTGGTTGCTTCCTCTTAAATGTGCATGTTCTTATCTATTTGCACACTCTATTTTCACAACCTTGATACATCGTATTTTTAATACACGTTTTTATTAAGTTCGTATAAGGTGCTGTTTTGCAGATATTGGAAAAAGATATAATTGTTTGATGACAGATCTGTTGGTCATAATTATGTTTCCTACTACGTTTTATAATGCAGTCTGTGCTTACAAATGCCCAATTGATTATTAAATCAAGCTCAATAATCAAATATGTCAACATGCAATTAATATTTTTTTATTAACGTGCAAGAAATCAGCACCAATGGACATAAAAGACCATTCTTCTGGAAAACATTTTATGTGTTTGCAGCAGACTTATAAAACACAGAGTCCCTTCGAGTTATTTTTTTTTAACATGAAACTTATTGCAAGTAGATTTGTTCGACAGTGCTATCTGTTAGATTGTGCAGTTCTTAACATGCTTTGCAAACAACCTGGTAAATACATGCAAAATAGTTATGTAATTTGACTATATGCAATTCACAACAATATTCAGCATCACAATCTAATTAAACAACTGTCAAAAGATGTAACGAGTATGTGAGGCTTTCCTCACATATCTTAAAAAGCTGACAGATGAGACATTTTTTATAAAAACATTGTCAATGGTTCGACCTTGGCTTTAGACTTCATTACTGCCATGTCCGGATTAAAAGTATGGCAGGCCACAAGGCTTGAATTAAGCATTTTTTTTGGTGACAATTGGCCCATAATAGAGTAGGCTTATGTCTTTCACGGTGAAGTTAGGAGCAAATGCATGATGTATACTATGCAAGTTCGATTAATATTCAAACTCGTAATAATTATGATTAAGATTCGTTATTTGTGCCATTATTAGATTTTATTTCAGTAATTGGATCAAACAACATTATGTCAAGTCCTATGATTGATGACGAAAGATAGGGGTGTCACTAAAATGTAATTAAAGACAAAATCCATGTATCTCTCAGACACTCGTATTTGAGAAGTGTTAATTGGATGGGGTATATGCTATACAAGCAGTCGCCGTTGTAAAATGCATGGATTATGTGACTTGTTTAAGACTACAGATAGTGTTGAGCATCTACTATTGGAATGTAAAAAGAAAACAGCTTCTGCATTGAAAGATCAAAGCAACATTTATAAATCATAATTTAATTTGAAGAATCTAATTGATGCACAGTATTATTTATAGACTTATTTAAACAATAAATAAATCTATTTCATTTACATATTTACATTACTATATAATTTAATTATATGTGAATTGAGTTGGACTAAACACACCACATGTGTATCTGGCTGACGCATACTAGTCCGATGTGAAAGAGACAATATAATTCCTTCAGAGGAAGTGATTGTGATTATGCAGGTCTGTGTGAAACAGAGGTAACGTGGTGACAATTGCTTCGGGTGATAACGAAGCTTGCGATAGTCGGTGCACTCCTGTTAGGCTGTTGGTCAAAAGAGAGTTCGAACACACCACGGTGTGGAGATAACAGCGGACCAAGAAAGTTACCGGCTCGTTTTAGTCTGAGCGGTCGGATACTTATATGAAAAGTCGATCAACGCAGACCAAGGAAGTCACAGACACGTGAGAGCCTGTGTACTCGGAAACAAAGGTTAAGTAAATAACAACGCAAACAGTCATCAAGACATGTACGTCTGGCGTTGGATCAAAAGTCTGTGTGTAGATGGCAAAGGTTATAGAGAAAGGACATTCACTATCAGAGTGGCAGTGTCGTTTTTCTTTGAAGCAGAACTTATTATTGTGTTGGTGTGTTACTGACAATACCGAGTACGGGTGAGGGAACTTAGTTAGTGGGACATGACAAAATATAAGTGTGCGGCCGGTATGCCATACACGGAAATGGACCACATCGTCATCGAGTTCAGACCGACGTGAGCCAGGTTAGTTTGTCTTTGACAAAACAATCTATCAATTATATTTATAGTACGAAAGGACCTAAATTAGAAAAAAACAGTCATAATTGAGGAATAAGTATAATATTAAATCTGATAACCAATACATAATAAAATATGTGAATAAGTTGGCAGTTGACACTGTAACGATACCGGAATTGACGTTTTACCTGGACGACCTTCTGATATCTCACGATCGTATAATTATGTCTGCTTAGTTCTACTTCGCTAGTCAGCCAAAGATTTGTCATCGATATTTCAAAAATTTAAATTCTTTTATTAACGAAACAACGCTTGGTTTTACGAATTATAGCTGTGTTTCTAACCATTTCGCTATGCGAAATTCAAATGTTATAGAGAATCAGTTCTCGGATCCTTCGAGATAATCAAACTAAACAAGTACAATTATAAACTACCGTATATAATAAATTATAGTGCTCTCGTAATTAGCAGATAACACCATATTATTATTATTATTATCATTATTATTATTATTATTATCATTATTATTATTTTATTTTCTATTTTATTATTATTATTATTATTACTATTATATATGTTTCACATTATGCTATTATCGCCCATGATTATATTATATTATATATGTTTCACATTATGCTATTATCGCCCATGATCATATTATATTATATGAGTGTTTATATTGTTTGGTCAAACTACAGCTGCACAAAAGAGCCTCTGAGGGCAACTGCGTTGAAGCGCTGGATGTAAACTGACAATCGTTGGAACAAGTAGCTTGTCTCTCTAGGGTCTCTGGTGACATGTGTCAGAAGGCGACCCAAGTCTTTGATAAAGTCTATTCCTTCGTTATTGACTGGGCCCATGGTCTCAAAGGCCAATGGAATGAAGAGATAGCTGACAGTGAGCTGGCTGTACTTGGTCTTCCTGGTGGTAGCGACCTCCGCTGCAGCCCCACCGAAGATGACGTCGCTTGGAGATATGATGGAGCCACGGTGTCAATCACTGTCGCATCCCATATCAGGTTCCCTCCTCTTCGCCAAGGGATCAGCGTCAGAACATCAGGGCGTTTTCCGTCCGTTCTGGAGAGTCCCGGGGTTCCTTAATATTTGCGAAACCAGCGCGTGAGGCTACGACTGATTATGTCGTTTAATGCTGCGTGCCTGGCGAACCGCCCTGGTCCAAGACCACAAGAAAGCCCGTGTGCTCCTTCCGCATTGACTCGTGACCCGCACGGGCATACATGTGGCTCACAAATGCGTGTCCCAGACGGAGACCCACCGCAATTCTGACAGCTTCGTCGTCTAGCCGAAGTCCACATGAAGTGATTGGTAGGGCAAAGAGCCAGTCTCCGGCATGCGGTGCTGCGGCTGCCTTGAATCGCGCCTGATGGTATGGGTCGGTTTGGGCAATGCTGAGCTCGGCAGATGCCTTCTGCAGTAGCGGCTTATCCCAGTTTGATAGCTTGTGTGCTGCATCATTGTCCGGACGCATCATTTGGCTCTCGGTGCAACTCAGATGTTCCATCTTCTCAAGCAGTCCGTCGACGTCGGACCAAGTGCTGCCTAACATGGAGGACTGCAGGGGTCGGGTGCTCGCAGCGGAAGCCATAAAGGCGGGAAGCGCCAGCGAGGTGACTCGACGAATTCCTAATCCTCCCATCTTTACTGGTATTATTATTATTGTTGTTAATGTTATTGTTATTGTTATTATTATTATTATTATTATTCAGCTCATCCCACTGGGTTCTTAAACTAGCATCTAGCATTCGAACAACAACTCTGCTCAACTCTCCATGACTGTCTGTTCACAACTGTGTTTTCATAACCGATTAAGTTATGAAACAACTCCTTCTAACTGTTTATCTCTTCCTAACTGATTCCAACTGTCTACAACTCTTTCTGTACGCGAGGCTGTTGATTTTTTTAACGACATCGTTCCAGATCGAAGATGATTTGGTGTCGTTTTCCTGCTCTCTCATAGCTTCTCGTAGCTTTTCGGAACTAAACACTGTCAAAGTCCAAACAGTGGCGCAATTTCTTGTCCCTTTATAAATTATAGCAATAAAGAGCAGCGTTTCATGGTATTTCCATAAACAGTCTAAGAGATAATTTCTTAAATACAATTCAGTCGTAAAATTCCAGAAACGTTGCGAGGGAAGACACCGGAAACGTTGCATGGGAAAACCCTCGAAATGTTGCAAGGAAAAACCCAGAAATGTTGCAGTGTAAGATCAGCGAAAAGTACAACAATCAAATCCACGATGACGCCAACGAAGAGTAAGTCCAACAGGTCACCGAGTACGCTACACTGTCAAGAAGGGGATCGGCCAGAATTCATTCACACTACCATGCACCGCCTTGCAACTCAACTCGAATGGAAGGGATAGAATATAGGAATTTGTTGTATGCGTACAAATGTTGATTACAGTCGTAATAAAATCGATCTCAATAAAATTGAGGATGCACCAGCTACAAGGAGTGCTAGCTAGGTTTACTTTAATCGAGGAAATGCTGTGTCAGGAGCGCCTAGTAATGAAAAGTGGGAAAAGTCAATTTCTATGCAAATATTTTTGTTGAAAAATAAATTATAACATTTTTATTTACAGTAAAAATAAATTTCTTTAGCACGATGATTCCAATAATTGGGGCTATCATACTAATTATAGAAAACTTGGCTTTTGTTGTTCGTTTGAGTTCGAACCACATTTCCACATATAGGATTACGCTATGACCAGTGGCAGTGTGTACAAGTATATGGCATCTCAGGACTGTTGCTTTTGATGTGGAAAGATACAGACTGAAGTGACAGACCGAAGATGGACAGAGTGTTACAACTGGACAATGAAATATATGAGCAATCAAACACATTGGGCAGGCTATCAATTTTTAGCAATTAAACGAATAGATAGTTATTAGGGGCTTACCGGATAACCATGGCGGTCATTGCACCATCAAACGAGGACAGATACCCTCTTTGTAGCAACGGTTGTGACATTAGGCCATGAAATACGCCTAACCAAAGAGCGCAAAGCGTGTGCACGGTTACAATTGGAGCTACGACAGGCTCATATCAGTCCTGACAGCAGAACTGTAGGCCACAACGAGGGCAAAAATTTCCCATCAGCGTCACGTCATAAAGTGACAAATGACAAAACAAAAGTGACAACACCACGTCATTTTGTTGTTATTTTTCAGAGTCCATATGGATTCACCAGTTCGTCTGAATGTGTTTGTCACCCCAGGTAATATTGCATTTCAACATGGCAATTTTTAGGTTCCTTTAGTACTTGAGAAACGGTTTATTCATTCGCTTCTTTTAAGATCCTAGTTTCATTGTCAGATCACCAGATTGTACTGTAGTCAACATCTTCGACCACTTTGCGATGAACTCCCGGCATGGTGCCTCTCGATCATCTGCACTACTGTAGTGCGTCAGGGATCTATTCTCAGCCATTATTCGTCATAGCTATTATTATTATTTCTATTATTAAAATTTATTATTAAACGGACGATTTCTAAAACGCCGTAACGCAGCATATATGCCGCTACAAGGGCGCTCACTCCCAGACAAGAACTCGTGCAGCCAACAAGCGCGCACCTGTGTATGTGGAATTTGGAAACTATTAACAACGCGGACCATATTCAATTTTCAATTCAATTTTATTTCGTTAAAAAACACGAGAAAATGACAAACAACAAGTTTTCATAAATGAGTAATCTGGTTACACAGGAGAATCAATCTACAGGGCTCATAGACCCCGCTAAATCGGTGTAGAATTTTTAAACTGGCATATCAGGTAAATAAAAATAGATGGAAGTTAACCTTAACTCGTACTTAAACTTAGCGTTCATTGCATTCACCGAATATACACAAACACAAACATTCAATCCTTAGAGGTGTCTTCAAGCAAATAGAGGCGAAGTTTATTTTGAAATAATCTAATATTTGGCTGGTGTTGAATATGTGTTGGGAGAATATTCCATAAAATGGAATGGAAAACAATTGAATGTGTGCATAACGAGGGTCATAGGATTTCCAGTTCTTGTTTGACCGGAGTTTTGACAAGAGAACGAGTTATTCATAACATGACTGAGTGACTCATCTAAGTAAGAGTGTGACTTTTGTAATGGACTTGTCACTTTATGTCATCTCTGCAGTTTTATTTCATGCAGCAATAGTCATTAAAACACATCCTCTGTTTAGTTTTTCCATCCTTTTCAGAAAATGGAATTCATTGGAGTTAAGAATTTGGTCGAAAAGTTTCAGCATAGTTCGGTTCCGCGAAAGCCGGTCCATGACAAGGGTTCCATAGCCATTCCATGGCTAGGAATCTCATTCACGTGTAAGATAAGAGCTATAACAACAGAGATGATAAGAGAACGCCATTCCGGTACGCAAAGACTTACCGCAAGACGGACGAAAAAGCCAGGTGAAACCGGAAAGGAAACTCAGTCCGATCTCCAATGCCAAAACACTTAAAAGGGTCACAAAGAGCAAACTTGTCGTACAGCTTTGACAGCGTCTGAAAGTTACACAAACGGTTCCCTGGGTAAGCAAGAGGAAAGAACGCAGTTGTTAGCACGAACTGAACAGAATAACGTCAGAACTGTCTGGACTAAACCATTGAGGCACGCTTCCAATTTTAGTTTATCAGACAGAGCCTGTTCCTCATAGAAAACAAATATCCTCTGAAAATTCCAACTTACTTCTTGAATAGACCCCCATCACCCAAGTGGTCTCCACCAAATTCCTGGAAGAAGTTCAGAACCTGAATTGGAAAGAACACGTAAATAATATCTGCAATGAAATAGCGATAAACATTGGAATACTGTTTCGCGCTGCCAAATTGATTCCTCTCTATCTCCGGACTGTACTTCATAGTTATCTCAAAATACATCCAGTATCATGCTTGATACTGGACATCTCTGTCCTACAACCAATACTTACTCATCTACTCATCAATATGCAGAATGTGGGTGGAGCTTAGTCTTTGTACCCAGCTGTCTCACCCCTCCTTCCATCTCACTGGTCTAGTGTATTAATAGGGGATGTGTAAATGCTATATGATTGACAGACATATACACACTTACAGCCATAGCTACCTGTCCACGGAAATGCAAACGTGTGCACTCAAGTGTTCATTCATTTTACCAAGCTAATTGACCTTATACCCCAATATTTATTCTATCACTACAATCTTGCATATGTGTGTCCTCTGTTGCCCCCTCCTTTGCCCAGATTCATAGACCTCTTACCTTAATATTTATTTCATCACCACAAGCTTACATGTATTCATAATATAGTCCAGTTTGTTATCACACTGACTCACACAAAAACACACGCGCGAGTGCAAGCATGCTAAACGAACAGCTTGCAAATATGATAAAGAGGCACAAAGCGCCGTATGTTATTTACACATGAGATCATTTATAAATGTTCTGCTGTCAAGTTCTGTAGAGGCGCTACGTAAGCAGTAAGCACTGTTGACATACACTATACAAAGAGCATATACAGAATCAAAGTGTAGGGTCCCTGCTTATTCATAAGCGTGGCTTCAAGCCATGTGCGTTGTTTGTGGTTTCTCTGCCCCAAAACCGCTTTGGTGTTGCTAAATCATCGTTCGGCAGGTGTCGCAATTTTACAAGAGGTTGATATTTCTTGAAATATGCTAATTGCACAGCACCTCATCTTCGTATGACATTCGCATACAACAGCTGTATTAGAAAGGGATGAATTTAACCAATGTTTATATACTATAGTTTGCATTGTTTTTGAATTGTGACAAGCATTATACGCGAGCAATCATTGAACGGTTCAAGTTAGAAAATGTGTTATAAACAAGACGAAAAGGAAACTAGACGACCGATGGACACCGAGTCAATCGTTGCAAAGGACGAGGAACCTCAATGCTGTGCCGCAGAGTGTGATGAAAACGTGGAATTTTGAAGTCACAAAACTTACTGAATTTGAAAGAAAAGCAGGCTTATCAACTAAAGCGTATCCACTCTCATAATGACAAGTTGCAATCTTCTGATTTGCATGCGATGTAATTGGTCTCAAGTGCAAGTATTGTCACTACCATGCTCTCATATTGTTTGCTATGAGGAATGTGCAGATGTTATAAGTGCATGTCTGTGTAACGAGCAAATTCTTGGAACTGTCAGAATATATATGGTACAGCGGTCAATTCATAGAAAGTCATATTTGTGCAAAACTGCTCATATAAACCATTTTTTCTTCTTCTCTAGCATTAACTTTGTGTGGAGACGAATCATGTGACATTTGATATAGTAGCGCAGAATGCTGTGTGAAAACTTGTTATAAAACTGAATCTCGATATTCTAAACGTGTTGTTTGATAGGTCATACAATTTAATATGGGTGCTGTGGAACCTTGAAAATGTTGCTCAAACATATTTTTATGTGTTTCGTGTTAATGTATATATAAATGTGACATACCTTCGTTTTGTCATTCTCTATGATGGATCCAACCTGGCAACATCCATTTTCTGAAATTATAAGCGGACCTTCCGGATGTGGTAAAACTCAGTTCACACTTCAATTTATTGACAATTTACAACATATGACAAATACTTCAGTTGACAAAGTACTACATGGTGTTATGGAATATATCAAGAAATATTTGACAAGTATCCACAGATACAAGTTCACGAAGGACTTCCAGACTTTAACTTTTCAATGAAAAAGTAAGAACCTTGCTTATTTTAGATGACATCGTGAGTGAAACCGATGAAAGAGTGACCAAAATATTCACAAAGTCACCATAGAAACGTTTCAGTGTTATACCTGACTCAAAAACCTATTTACATTGGCAAACATACCAGAACTATAAGTCTCAGTGCCCAATAATTGGTTCTCTTCAAAAATGTTAGAGATTCCACACAGGTCGCAAATTTAGTTAGACAGATAAACTGTGACTGGTCAGTCACAGTTTATGCTCGAAGATTTAAAAAACGCAACTATGGGTCGATCTTAGGCCCGAGAGATGTAGATTAAGAACAAGCATATTTCCAGGAGAGACTCGTTATGTTTATGTTCGAAAGTAAATATAAATAGATGCCAATCGCCTAAACTGTCTTCCAGACTAAAGAAGTACTTTGCCAAGTTGAGACTGCTGAAGAAAGTCTCAGCTACAGTAAGGAAAATATTTTGAAGAATTGTAACAAGAATCTCTTATGTTGCATATATGAATGTGCAAAGAATGTATTAAGAGGCAATGTTCCGCTCACTATCCAACAAGAAGCTAAGAAATTTAGTATCCAAGAAAACTCGCATTACAGTTAAAACAGACGTGGATTCCTCGGTGCGCTACTTGCTCCAGTATTTTTATTCTTAGCTTCGTTTTTAAATTCAGCATGAAGTATACGAAGAAGGTGGTTCTAGTAGAGCCGAGACAATTTGAGAAATTTAAGGAAAGCACGTTGGATAATCTATCGAAATTGGATGGAGAAATTTATGAGATATTGCAGAAAAACATTGCCGACGACGAGAAAGCCAAACTTTATTCAAACAGTCGTTATTTAACCTAGTGTTTAATTTAAATTTAAATCCACCGATGCATCTGAAGCGATCAGCGTTGCGAAGGTCGAGCCTCTCGTTGTAGAAGATTCTAACAACAAGACTTCAGAACAAGTCTCGTTCTTGAGACTGTTCCGAATAAGTGGAAATCTCAAGCTTCAAGTCTTTTGACCCATATTAAAATTCAACTATTGCTAAAACTCATGTTGTCGACTTGATCAACGACTTGCTACGTAAAAGAACTTCGACACTGGTTGGCGCCAGCTTGCGGACGCTTTGAAAGAGTGTAACATTCCACAAGAATTGATCGGCAATGACGACAGATGGAAATATATTAACACCCAACATGACGAAAACGGCACAGTTGCTTCGTGTCTCGGTCGCAGAAGGCTGAGAAAACAGTTCAATTGGGAACCTTACCAATGGATTCCTAGTTTGATCCAAGGCATCCAGACAGGTTCGGTGGCGTGGAGTCGTTTAAGAGACACATAAAAGGACAAGTTAAGAGTAGTGACGTTAGCTCTTGGTTACAGAAAACTGATGCATATACTTTACAATAAGCCTGTTAGGTTGACTTTTAGACGTAGAAAAACTTTCACTGTTGGTATTGATGGCAGGCAGATTTGGCCGATCTTTCTGCATTGACGAAATATAATGACAAAAATAAATATCTTTTAACATGCATTGATGTGTTTTCTAAATATGCTTGGGTAATTCCCCTTAAAACAAAGACGGGCCCTGCATTGACAGAAGCCTTTTCCAAATTATTGGTTTATAGACATCCTGCTCATTTACAAACCGATAAAGAAACAGAATTTCTGAACAGACACTTTCAATCTCTTTTACGAATAAATGCAATTCGTTTCTACACGTCTGAAAACGATGTCGTGGAAAGATTTAATCGAACCCTTAAAACAAAGATGTGGAAATATTTCACTTATAAAAATACTCATCGATATGTGGACGTCTTACAATAATATTTATCACAGAAGTATAGCCATGACACCCAGTCAAGTGACCCTTGAAAATGAAGTCTTTGTTATAAAGCGCCTTGTATGGACAGAAGAAAAGACCGGCGATATGGAAGTGGGCGACAAGGCGAGAATAAGCAAAGCTAGAATTGTATTTAAAAAGGATTACTTACCTTTCTGGTCTTATGAAATTTTCACAATAAGTGCTCGAATTCCGTCCGACCCTATCACATTATGAACTCACATATTTCAATGATGAGAAATTAAAAGGAAAATTTTACGAACAGGAACTGCAGCAGATTTCGAAAGAAGACGATGTTTATAAAGTAGACAAGGTGTTGAAATCTCGCAAACGCGGTGGGAAAACTGAATATGTTTTTAAGTGGAACGGATACAATAATTTTAACTCGTGAACAACAGATATATTTAACGTGTAAGACTTGTTGAGTTCATTTGCACAAAGTAGACGGTGGAGTAACAGTTCTATACATTATTATCCAAACAATAGTTACCGGTTATACAACAAGACTCGAAAATAGTATTGCTCTCTCAGGCGATTTGGAAAGTAGGTTTGGTTGAAACACAATATCCAGACACTTGGTTCAATATAGATAAAGGTGAAGGTAGACTTACTTATCTTCAAGTTCTTAATTCACGCAACAATTATCTGCATTATCAACATGTTGCACGCTTGGTTTCTGACTGACCTCGTAGAATCGATTCTGAAAAATTTAAACTTGTTGCATTTCCAATGTTTAAGTATAATAGAATATCAAAACGTCTCAATGCCGATATAAACGCATGTGCCAGCATACACTTTTCGCCACCATTATGTACAATATTTGGCATTCATAGTGCCAATAATTCCATATCAAACACAACAGATGCAGCTATACAATGGAAGTCTGCTGGTGCTTGTGATATAAATTGCGGATTCTCTTCTATATATGTATATTGCAATGTTTTGGAACATGTTGCTGTTGATGATACAAAAAAGATATAAGGAGCGACACTGTGAATGTCATACCATTTGAGTACGGGAAGGCGATAGTAACACTTCATTTTAGACCCTGTAAAATACCATACCTCTTACAATGAAAAGACAATTTTGCTGCGATGCGAGTCGGTTCGCATCTGAAGATGAAGCAAATAATGGCATGCCAGGTTTTTAAGGTTCGCGTACCCAGCGTGGACATGGATGTATTCTAAGCGGTTTCTTCAGAAATGCTTGGCCCTTGATTCAGACGGGTGCTAAGGCATTTGGAAAGCAGTTCTTGATAACCGGTTTACGCATTGCCACTGAAGTTTGCGGAAGGACAACACTTTAAAGAGTCTAGCGAGAGACATATTCCATAAGGTATAAAAGCCTTTGCAGAGTCCCAAGGATTCAACAGGCAAAGTGCAAGCGGGCGGAAGAGACGTAAGAGATCAGCATCAAAGGAACATACTTCTAAAAGAGTCAGGCACGACATATTCGACTAAGTATGGCATTCGTTCATCCTCAGTCTTGTGAATGCACAAAAGAGTGACTTGGATCTCTTTATCGTACCTCCAACTGAGACAAGTATTGAATCTGGAACATTTGTTGAATATAATCCAGGGCTATTCAATTAGATTTAGTCAAGGGCCAAACTAGAGAAATCTGGAGATGGTGGCGGGCCAGAGGCTCAAGGAGGGGTTTGGGGATGGGGGCCGCTGAGCACCCTCCAGTAAATTTTTTAAAATGATACATTTGCAAAGGTGCATTTGGAAGCTTTTAAAAGTGAATTATTAGTTTGAAGTTTTGAACACATATTTATATATTGATGGCAGATTAAATTATTAGGGGGGTACACGGTTGAAGTATAAGATTAGAATGATTAGAATATATTTTGATGAAATTTTCAAGACTTCTTGATCTATTCTATATTCTATTGAATCTATTCTATTCTACACAAATCATACTAGACATCCAAAACTAATTTTAAAATGTACTATGTTGGAAAACCTCACAATTTAATCATTCTCAGACAGCTACTATGTTCGGAAGAACAGTGGTCACAGGGATAATTTTTACCCCAGGTTTTATAAGAACGGTAAACATGGCAAATGTTGGGGCTCGAGCTTATTAAACTGGGCTAATGGAGTCAATGCTAGGATAGATAATACAATTAAATAAATATTTACATTTTAAGTAAATTAATTTAATAATTTTCCACATCAATTTTAAAAAGTTAAATGAAAGTTTGTAAATGTAAATTATAAAATTTAATCAATGGGAAAATGGCATTTACTTTTTTGAGCGACATTAATAAAGTTTGGCTGATAAGAAGTCAGAGCAATTCTCATGCAATCCTGCAACCTAGCATTGCACATTGAACTGCGAGTGTTTGACTTGATGACGTTCATATGTGAAAAACTGGATTGACAAGTGTAAGTAGAACCAAACATGGTGAGTAGATATATTGCAACTTTTTTAGCATTTGGAAACTGTTCCATTTAAATGCTTTCTGATCAAAACTTGCAAGTACCACTTTTTTTTAAATTTTCCTTCAATGAACTTGAATATTGGATATTGACAAGCTCCAACTGCAGTGAACCTTCATCAACTGAAGAAAGTAGCTTCTTCGCATTTGAAGAAAAATCACTTGCAGGAGAAATTTTAAAGGGATCTTGAACAAACAGCATTACATTGTTTGGAATATTGAAAGTCTTCAAATCTATCCTTGAAATTCGTATGGAGTTTTTCTGGCCATTGTGACCATGGCCATTGTTTCTTTTAACCATCTATCATCACATCTATCATCACATTGGTGATAGTTGCCGAGCCTGATGTTAAAGCAGCAAATTTCTTCAGGTTTGGAAAGTGAAGAAGTTTAGCTGATTGTAGATCTGTTAAAAACAAAGGCAACTTCTCTCGAAAGGCACTCAATTTCTCGACCAGATCTATAATTATCTTGTCTCTCCCTTGCAGCTGCAAATTCAATGCAATAAAATGTGCAAAAATATCGACTAAAAAGCACAATTTTGCCCAAAATTCGTTGTCCTCTAATACTTTTCTTTACTTTTCTGCCATTTTATGCGAACAGTTTTTGAGAAAAACAATTATTTCATCTTTTAGACACCAAAAACGATCAAGTGCTTTACCTTTACTCAACCAGCGAACGTCATTGTGGAGAAGCAAATCTTTGTAATCTGCTGATGTTTCTTCCAGTAATTGCCGAAATAATCTGTGCTGAAGACTTGATGTGGATCTGATGAAATTTATTATTGACATAACCATGGCCATTGTTTCTTTTAACTTACTGCTGAGTTTGCTACACAGAACGCTTTGGTGGATAAGACAGTGATTGCAGTGATTGCATCTGAGGTGCTAATGCAGCCAATCGTGCAGTCACACCTTGGTGCTTGCATAACATTGATGGAGCACCATCTGTTGCCAATAAACAAATTTTAGTTAAATCCAACCCATTTTCTTGGAAAAAAAACTTGATTTTTTCAGAAATAACTTCTCCTGTGGTGTAATTTTCTAACGGTATTAAAGCCAGCATTTCTTCATGAAAACATTTTCCATTAAAAAAACGCACATAAACACACAACTGAGCCACATCTGTGTTGTCTGTGGATTCATCAATAGCAAGAGACAAAAATTCCACCTGTTTTATGTCGGTAATTAAAGATTCAAACACTTCAGTTCCTAAAATTTCAATTCTGCGTATCGTCGAAGTATCTGACATAGGAATCTGCTGAACAGAAGATGTCATGGTTTTTTGCATTTTATCGTCACTTACTATTTCTTCCAAAACTGCCAGTATGCATTCTTTCACCGTTTCTGAGTCACTGAATGCTTTCTTTTTTTGGCCACATCTGTGTTGTCTGTGGATTCATCAATAGCAAGAGACAAAAATTCCACATACATTTATTTAATTTAAATTCCATGATACATGCAATGAAGCAGCGGTTGCTTCAAAGATTGTGATCAAAGATTCAACCTTTGCTTTTCTAGCAACTGAGCCTTCTGAATACGAAATTGCAAAATCTACATGTTTTGTTGTAAAATGCCGCTTCACGTTGTATTCTTTCACTGCCGAGACACATTCGGTACATAGAACACACATTGGCTTCGAATTGGGCACATCCGGTAATATGAATAAATATTTCATTGTCCAATGATTGTTGAAGTTACGAGTTTCCGAATCTAATTTAGTTTTCTTTGCCACACTAGCCATGACTATTAATTTTTTTTTTGATAAGTTTTAAATATAATTTAATTTAAACAAATTTTCAAGCATGTGTGGCTTTTTTATACTATTGTTTACAATTTTATTTTATACCTATTTGCGTCTTGCAAACTATTTCCGGTTGTGATTGAACTAAAATCAAACTTTGATTAATACTAGGTAACTAAAATTGTATGGTTGTTGGGTGCGTTTTTGCCACAAACTGCATCCAGCATATTTCTGTTTGTGATTGGACTAAAATTGAATATTAATAAATACAAATTGTTAAAGCTGGTTCTTTTTTTAACAACAAACTAATTTTAATATATTTTATAAAATATATAATATAATTCAAATAATTATAATTATAATTATAATTATAATAATTCAAAAACATAGATTTTTAAAAAAAATTCTTAAAATTTTAAAATTTTGGCATAGGTCCGCGGGCCAGTTGTTAGGCCTTCGCGGGCCAAATTTGGCCCGCGGGCCGCTAATTGAATAGCCCTGCTGTAGAGAATACTGGCAAATTGCAATGGATGAGAAATTTAAACATTTGAATTTATTTATCTGTGCAAATGGAATGTTCAGATTTATTGTAATGCCCTTTGGATTTGTCAATAATGCATCAGGGTAGACTTGTTAGGAAAATTCTAAATGGAACAAAGAATTTGGAGAGTTATGTTGAAACATACAGTTGGATAGAAAGAACACATGTTAACATTACGAGAATTCTTTGGAAGAGTAAGAAAAGCCCATCTGACATTGAAGCCAAAGAAGTGTTCATTGGAATACAAGAAAGTAGACTTCTTAGGACGTACACTGAAAGAAAGTGAAGTAAGTCCAAAGACAGATACCATTGACAAGATTATGGAGATCCCAATGCCTCAGAACAAGAAATAAGTGAGAAGGTTCCCTGGAGCAGTGAATTATTATAGAAAATTCTTATCCAATTGTGCAGAGATGATGGCACCGATGTCTGACTTAACAAAGAAACAAACACCGAACACAGTGAATTGTACACTAGATTTAGAGGAGTAATTCCTGAAAATGAAAGAGGCATTATCGAAGAAGCCTATCATAAAGTTACCAGATTTGAACAGGGAGTTGCGTCGAGCGTTTGAAAATCAGTGACGGACTGCGATTTTAAATCTTAGATTTTAGATCTTGCGATTGCGAATTGAAAATTACCTGCATTTTCGAACGCCATCTTGGATTTAGGAAAATGCTTCAGATGGATTTTCGGAGACTTTTAGTATATTAATATATTCACATTTCTGAAGCTATCCTGAGAAATTCAGCTTGTTTATCAGACAGTTCCACCTTCCTTCACATTTTGTCTAATGCTCTTGGACTATAATTTCGACTTCGATATGAGTGAGCTAATTTCTTTTGTCTTCTCGACTAATCTGCCTGTATCAACGGTAGGTCTTGACCATTCTGGAGAAAGTTGAGCAGAATGGGTACACTAACAGTCACTCAGTAAGGATTCTGCCGATATAGCACAAAGTTTAGACACGTTTAGACAGAGCTTAGACACGTTTTGGACGGTGAGTGGTGCTCGATGCATGCTGTAGATGGCATTCTGTGTGGCTCATGGAGTGATTAGAAGTTAAGGAGTTGAGAAAGTTGGTGATAGACCCGATCTCGTGGAACTAGAGCTCGAAATCTGCCACAGTTGCATTGCATGTGACACCAACCACATACTGACTTCCAGGACCATTCAAAACACTTTTTATGGTCTGCTCGACATTCATGTCACCTCCAACCGAGCAGAACCATCTGGGCGTCAGTAGAACATGTAACATTTGACATTTGACTTAATTAGTTGAATGATATACATTATACATGCTTCTGTTGCAAGATTCAGCCGAGTAATAATTATAATCGACATGGTCGATTACATGACACGTCCTTGACCCTGATCTTACAAGCTGATGTTGACCACCAATGACCAAACCGATATCAGAAATGAATTCTCTACAGTCTACACCATAATCGGTACCATTAGACACCATACATGAAAGCTACGTATCGAAATTAGAGGTATTACAAATGTAAATGCAGTAAGAAAAGATAAATTTTCTAACATGGCCGATGGCGGCCATATTTGATTTTGCAATTACGTCACTCGTGGCGTGATGGTGGCTTTGCACCTCGGTGATTTTTCATGACTAGGGTCAGTGGGACTGATTGGAAGTGAGAAACTCCCCCCGATACCATTTTGCAAACGGGACTCCAGGCCAAGTCTTAGATTATAACGACGTTATTATGTATGCATCCGTGGAGTACTCGAGCGCACGCCCGACAAATTTTCAATGAACGTTATTAAACTGAACTACGAATGCGCACGTGATCAAATAACAACTTGCGCGAAACTAGTTCTAATTTCCTTCTGTCATTCCAGCAATATGTGAAGTTAACTGGATATAATCTAAATAGGCAATACATCAATGAATTGTTAGCGGAGTTTCCCGTGCAGATGATAATTCCTAGTTCTCGAGATATTTAGCAATGTAAATCGTGAGGAGTTTAATGTGAAAAAGTAAAAGACACGTAATAACAGGCTTGATTCTAGCATAAATATATAATCGGCGGACAGATAAAAAAAAGATTTCGTAGCAAAAAACCTGTTTTTGTGAGCTTTACGTAAAATAAATGTCAAGTACCTAATTATATGCCAGGGCTCAAATAATACGAGAAAGCAACGAGCTGCTGGATGAAGGCGATCATGTTGGTCCAATCAACTTGTTTGTACATAGTATGTTTTAGGAGGTGGATATTACCTTGAACGACACACTTGAAGCAGCTTCAAACAATACTTTTGCCTATCGCAGTTACTTGGAAACCATTCTGAGTTATGGTAATGCAGCTAAAACGTAACAACTTACTTCCGCGTTGTATTACAATCATAATGCAAATCATTTTGAAGATGGCAATCATGTTGCGCGTCATCATGGAATGTCATCAGGGAATGTCGGATTTAGGAAACGCAGTGCATTAACCGATGAAGGACATGTCGTTGACATGTTAGATGGCATTCATAGCGACCTGTTTTTTCAAGATCGTTTTCTTCCGAACGATGTTAACATAAGGATACGCCTTGTAAGAAATGTCATTTGTTCAAGATGCTGCATATAAAGTTCGTATTCTGGAATGGAAACTATATGTTAGAAAAGTAAAGCTAAGTCCGCCTGTGTTTCTTGCTCACGCGAAAACACTTGAATTTGGAAATGTAAAATTCCCAATTCGAAGAGCCATTTGTAAAACCTTCACCATACTTAGAGGAAATCTCGATGCAACTCAAGAAAGTCTTTTCTCCGGACAGTTATCGGATGCGTCGACAATGATGCGTTTAATGGAAACTATAGAAAGAATCCCTTCAACTTCAAACATAAAATATTTTGAAAATTGACCGATCACGGGAACGTCCTCTTCAAAAATTGAACATGAATAGGATCAAAATTTAATCGATTTTGGAGAAAGACGCAAAGTGTGGACCAAGGTTTGCGTGCGATCGTTTACCTACTCGACTAAACCTTCGTGGACCAGCGTTATTGGTGTGCAATACAGACCCTCATGACAGACCTGGGTCGCATTATATGTGGATGATTCCTCATATGGAATCATATACTTTGATTCTTTTGGTAGACCACCTGATGTACCATTCAGAACATTCTTGAACCAACACCCTCAGAAATGTGTCGAAAGTGGTCCGAAATGTATAATATTTGCAAAGGTTGGAGTAGGCTACGCCGTCGAAAAACTTCGCCAGCAGACAGAACGGCGCCGGGAATATTCATGCAGACGTCATTATTTAAGTGGTTATAGGTTAAGCACATGCGCAGAATTATTTAAAGTCTACGTCTACGCGGTCAACTAGGTAACGAATGAAAACAATAATAATAATGGAGTTTCTGGACCGTATTTCGTACAAATTCAGAGCGATTATGACAAAAAGCAGTTGGCTTGCTAGAATAGTAAATTATAACAGATAAATAAATATTTGGCATAAAAGAAAGTGAATTATAACAGATAAATAACTATTTCTCGGAATATGGGTAGGCGAATTTGTCCGACACGGGTAGGCACTTTAGATGCTAATCTTCGGCAATACAAACTCCAAAGGAAAAGTTCGCTCACAAATGCACACAAAAAGGCTGAAGGATGAGGACTTGGAAAGTGTAATAAAGGTTATGAGACTGTATGATACTTAGGAAAAGTTTAAGGAAGTTATGAAAGACAGCAGATCGTATAAAAACACAAAGCACAACTAAGAGGAGACATTTGGTAACACGAAATGTTTAAAGAAAGAGGAGGGAAGGAATTAAACTTTGGATGAATTTCCAGAAGTTGAAGAAGGAATCAAAGAACGGTAATTGTGACAAGGAAGAAAGGGTAGGGCCGTTGGAAAGGAACGAGAGAAGAGAGCAGTTATTTGAAGTGGATGCTACTGAAGTATTCAATAAATACTTAAGATCATTGTTTTTGTAGGAAAAGTAAGGAACCATCTCTGAGCACGTTCAAGCATTTCTGACATTGGATGTAAAGGACAAACACATGTAATGTATGCCCTATTCTAATGAAAATGTGGTAAACAGCTGAAACGGTTGAAACTGACAAAAGTCCATGACTAAATTAGCTACATCCTTAATTCTTACTTGGAGGGAGGGAAGAAATTGGAGTGGTCTTAGCATAGAACTTCAATAACTCTTTGCATGTTGGAGTGTGCCTTCCTAGTACCAGTGCTTAAACAGGGAAACTTAAGCGAACCACATGGCACATAGGCTAACCATAGATCAGTCGAACCGGCATAGGTAACAAGTTGTCTGTCTGGACGAGAGTGTTAAGTGGAGTGCCTCAAGGAATGGTCTTGGGCCATTGCTGGTTATACTTTTTTAGTAATGACACAGATGATAGAATTTTATCGACAATTTGTAAGTTTGCACATGCAAATTTATTTAAAGCAGTGGGTGCTGAAACAGAAGTGATGATACTGCAGGAATTCTTAGAAGAATGTTTAGTAGGTCATATGACTGTCAGGTGCTGTTTAACTGGGGAAAAAGCTCAGTAATTCATATGGGAAGAGAAACAGTGAGTCTTCATTAAATAGGGTAAGGCTTTGAAAGTGAGCAAGGAAGAAAGGGACTTGGGAGTGATTATGCACAAGAGTACAAAACATGCAAGACTGAGGCAGCAAAGAAGGCTAACAAAGCATGATTAGAAGGGCAATAAGTCACCAAAGACTGAGGTTGTATACATCACTAAATAAGCCACAGTTTGAATACTCCATATTTAGAGCTAGACATGGCAAAGTTGGAGAAAGGGGAAAGACGAGCTACAAAAATTATATGGGGCTACAAGCCACGAAGAAAGGCTGAATAGGTGTGCACTAACAACATTGGAGATTACGATGAGCAACAGAGCCCAAACTGAAGCCAACAAGATTGTTACTGGGAAGGGGGCCGTGCTCTTGTGCAGTCATATAGGTTTTTGAAATTAGGAAGGCATCTCGGGGACATTGGCATGAATTATTTAAGAAATCGAAAGAAGCCTAGGCATACATGTACATTCTCAGTTTAAGAGTTGTAGAATGGTGGAATAGTTTGGATGATAAGAGTAAGCTTGGAAAATTGGGCTATTATTCTAATCATGTTCCAAGTCATACTGAGGTGGTTCTAGCACAGATTAAAAGTCTTTTGAACCACTTTAAACCCTTAATTGTTGTTTTACACAGAGCCTTTAAATAAGCCCTCTATGGTTTCTATCGAGACTGTTTGCCTACTTTAAATTTATGACCTATATTCAATTCATTCAAGTAGTTTTCCCAGCCTGAGACTAAATCCTATAAATTATGGTGACATTTCTAGTTGTGTTGCCTATAGAAAATTCTAAAACGCATCAATGAGCTTATGAGCACATCTCTATCTCTGACAATTCTTTTTGAGCTTTATTTTGTTGCCACGCGTTATAGTCTCACAGGGTTTAATATGAGGATGGACTCGTTAAAACGGTTGGAGAAGGAACCAATTAAACGAAACCAACAGTAGGCAGGCCTGACTGCCTTATCCATGCTATATACAGCATACAGGCGCGACCCTTCGAATGCAATATCGTTGGGTGCCGCATGAAATTTGAACATATTTGACGGCGAAAATGAGGCGCAGTATAAATTTCACCGTCGGTGAGGGCGATGGATTAATTATAAAACCTCTTAAACACTTTTTAACATCTAAAATGTCGTCGAATACGACGAATCACAAAACGCTGCCATCTTTGTTTACATCGCCGGTACGCTAGGCGTAGAGACCTTATTTCTGCCTCAGAATCGGAGTAGACTTACACCAAGCGTAAAATACTGCGCTGCTCTTATAATTACCAACATAACTAACTACACTGGCGTAGGCCATTTTATGTCAGTAGTAGAAGATACGCCTACCGACATAATTACGGGCCCGGGAGTCAATTTATCCTTTGAGGAGAATTAACTCCCCGAGAGTCAGTTGCCCTGGATAGAATTAACACCCCGGGAGTGTTTATTCGCAGAGGGGAGAGTATTTATCATAGGAACAATTGACTTCAGAGTAAATATATCCTTGGTGCAATACACTTCGGGAGTTAATTAATCCGGGCAGTTAATTTAGCCTTCTACACCGGCATGCGAGATGAACACAAGCAAAAGAGAGTGATCTTAAGGTGACAGGCGATTTAGATGAATACTGCAGCCACGAACTGCGCAAGTAACTCCAGAGGAAAGTCATCTGGAGTGAGTTGAACGCAACCCGTATGATGGAATTGGTACAAGAACCAATCGACCCGAATGTGCTGGTTCAGAGTTGTTGAAGTCATGGAGCCGGAATATGATGCGAGCGGTGCGAAGTTGGCCGGCCAAGCGCAGTCGTCGAAATAAGCAGATCATGCAGCGTATGTGGAAAGTTCAGCGTGCGTCTATTTCGGTTGAGGACCTAATGCAGACGACCTACGTACGAAGACACTGTCTAAAGTCCGACAGGCGAAGCGCAATCATCCGAAAATGGAAGACATCTTCGTTCTTTTACCAACTTTGTTTTGTTTCTTCTGCAGTTTCTTTTATCCATGCGATTCATATGGCTGTATTCTGTTTATAATTGTCGTTCGATGTCTCTTTTGACTTTAGACTATCTGTCATCAATCAATTCCCATGTTTTTCTCTTGGTGCATCTTTGCAAATCAGTGCCCGTAATTATGTCGCTTAACGTATCTTCTGCTACCGACATAAAGTGGCCTATGCCTAGTGAATGGCCTAGTGAGTTATATTGGTAATAAGCACAGCTCTCTACGCTAGGTGTAAGTCAACTCCGATTCTGAGGTAGGAGTAAGTCCTCTACGCCTAGCGTACGGGCGATGTAAACAAAGATGACAGCCATTGTGATTCGTCGCATTCGACGACGTTTTAGACGTCAAAAGGTGTTTAAGAAGTTCAATAATTAATCCGTCGCCTTCACCGACGGCGGCATTTATACTGCGCCTCATTTTCGCTGTCAAAGATGTTAAAATTTCACGAGAGTCGCGCCTGTGTGCGGTAGCATGTATAATGCAGTTAGACCAGCCTACCGTTGATTTTGTTTAATTGGTTCCTTATCCAACCGTTTCAGCCAGTCCAGCTGAAACCCGTCCTCTGTGAGGCTATAACACGTGACAACAGAATAAAGCTCAAGGCAAAGAGATGTGCTCATAAGCTCATTGATGCATCTTAGAATTTTCTACAGGCAACACAACTAGAAATGTCACCATAATTTATGAGCTTTAGTCTCAGGCAGGGAAAACTACTTGAATGAATTAAAAATAAACCATAAATTTAAAGTAGGCAAACAGCGTCAGTAGAAACCATATGCTTATAAAAGAGGGCCTATTTAAAGGCTCGGTATAAAACAACAATTAAGGGTTTAAAGTGGAGACCGAGATCGAGACAGCAGGCTTCCGAGACCGAGACACTAAAAAACTGTCTCGAGACCATACAACTCTGTCCGTTACTCATACCTATTCAGCCTTTCTTTGTGAGTTGTTGCCCCATATAATTTTTGTAGCTCGTCTTTCCACTTTCTCCAACTTAGCCATGTCAGCTCCAGATATGGAGTATTCAAACTTATTTAGTGATGTATACAACCTCAGTCTTATTGGCCTTCTAATCATGCCTAGCTTTACTAGCCTTCTTTGCTGTCTCAGTCTGGAATGTTTTGTACTTGTGTGCATAATCACTCCAAGGTCCATATCTTCCTCGCTCACTTTCAATGCCTCACCCTATTTAATGAAAACTCATTAAGTTTCTCTTCCCATATGGGCTCTTTTCCAAGTTAAATAGCACTAGACAGTCATGTGACCTTCTGAACATTCTTCATAGATTATCCTGCAGTATCGTCACTTCTATTTCACCACCCACTGCTCTAAATAATTTTGCATATGCAAACTTACAAATTGTCGATAGAATTTTATCATCTATGTCATTACTAAAAAAGTACGACTAGCAGTGGCCCCAAACTATTCCTTGAGGCACTCCACTTAACACTGTCATTCAGCTAGAAAACTTGTTACCTATGCCGGTTAGATTGATCTATAGTTAGGCTATGTGGTTCGTTTATGTTTCCATTTTTAAACACTGGTACTATGAAAGCACACTCCAACGTATAAGGATTTATTGAAGTTCTATGCTAAGGCCACTCCAATTTATTCTCTCTCTTCAAGTAAGGATTAAGGATGTAGCTAATTTACTCCTGGACTTTACTCCTACCCTTTCTTTTCTTTTCTGCTTGTTTCTAACATAGTTCTATAAACTCTTGCTGTACAAGCACAGAAATTATATACACAGAGCCTGAAACGTAAAATGCAAGAAAAAGGTATCGATACATATCGATGCGCTATTTTCCGGTGTCATTTAATATAGTGATGATGTGATGGTAATCGTCTTTTTATTTCTGATTATAAACATAGTTTATAGATTATACATAGATTATACTGCTTAACATGGGTCTGAAAATCCGCCACCCTTTGCACTCTGACAGTGCCAGTCCCAAGCCTGGAGAAAGATAGTGAAAGATATTAACCTGAACTGTTGTAATAAAAAACATTATAGAATTTTTTCTTATTGTTTTTGTGTTAGACTGGTGTCGCAACAGCAAACGTATGAGTCGCACATTTTAATTAAGCCGTAGAGTCTTATTTTTTGTTGTTGATATTTGTCCGTCAAAGTTCATCTTTCGTTAAGTCATCTTCAGACCATTCCTACAAAAATTGAAACATAATTGTCATTTTTGCAGAATTGCTCTCATCAAAAATACCAAATTTTGAAGGCTCTTATCCGCTCTTACCTGGTGTCAGTTAATATAGTGATGATAATCATCTTTTTATTTCTGATCATAAACATAGCGATTAGCGACATAGCGATAACATGGGTCTGAAAATCCGCCACCCTTGTGCGAGTAGTGGTTTGCTCAGCCGATGTATAAGGTAGTTGCAGTCTAACGACGCTGTGTGGTAACAAAGATTATTAACGTTGCCTTTATACCGTCGTGGGACTGGCACTACCAAACCGCGAGTGGTAGTGATGATGACAACTGATTGATGGCTGTCGAGAACATCGGTTCAAGTGTGCTTTCCCTGTGCTCCAGCCCCTACTGATGTCAGTTGATACTCAATTAATAATTAGGATAATGGCAATTTTAAATATTTTTCCTAAATACTGTTTCAATAGCGTCTTCAGCTTTACTTAATCGTGCTTTGGACTATTTCACATAATATTTACACAGAATATCGCTTAGCATGTTTACATATGCTAAGCGTATGCTAAGCTAATCC
Organism: Bimastos eiseni; assembly: GCA_959347315.1. NCBI lineage: Eukaryota > Metazoa > Annelida > Clitellata > Crassiclitellata > Lumbricidae > Bimastos > Bimastos eiseni. The sequence continues at coordinate 19,627,703 of OY365811.1, forward strand.
AAATTGGATCTGAGTTGTCGGCAATTAAAGGGGATAGTACAAATTTCAAATCCTTATTACAATAAGTGCAGCAAATGTAACTGCAATCCGAAGAATTGAAATAATCAGAGTAAATGACTTTAGTTGTTTGAATAAAAATGTAGTATACCTCTGATAGTTTTCCACTTCGTTGTACAAATTTGACGAACCGTTCCAACGTTCTATTTCCAGTAAAATTGACAACCTAAAAGGATATTATTTGTGCTTTACTGAAAACAGTGTTAAGCACGAGCAGTAACTTACAAGCAATTAATGTTAATACCGTTGAAGAGTTACGCTTCGTTACTAAACTAAGAGACAATCACAATCACAATCTGTTGTTTCGATAGGTGGCCAGTTAAATCTGACCGCCTGCAGCTCCGTTGTTGTAAGTCATTTGTCATGTCCAGCGGCGCTAGTCTGAAGTGATGTTGTGACATCTGTTGGGTCTATTATTTCATTTTCCTGCCAAATTAATAAGTAAATGAACAATAATATTCATAAGGCGACGCGGCCCCACACGCTGGGGACTGGCTAGTGCATCACATTGTAACATACAAACATAAGATAATTCAGCCTAACTGGTGAAGAAATTAGTGTAATTACAACAATAATGTACATATTCTGGAATCGCCTCCATGATACCTGCAGTTGTTCATAGAACTCATCTTTTCTTCGGCGGTGGCTGTATTTGTTGGTGCATACACTTGTATCAGGGTCACCTCAGTATGCCCTACTTGTGGGCTTTTGGTAATTATTCTTTCACTCACTAGTTCCATCCAATTACAGCTAATACCAGTTTTATGCCCACTTCTCTTTCATGCTTGGCTCCACCTGAGTAATAATGCTTATTCCTTCACACACAAAATTGCCACTTCATGTCCATCCATCGCTCTTCTCAATATTTAAAGTTTGTATTCTTGCATCTCTCTCACCACCTGCGCCAACTTCCCTGTATCACAATATTTTTGCATTCCAGTATCCAATTTTTGCCTTGGCTTTGGTCGTTAAGATTCGAGACTTATGAGACTTTCCTTTCTGTTTTCACCACGATTTTCATGACTTTCACCATGGGTCCATGACCGTCTTCATCTCACGACTGACCTGCCACGACAATTAGTTTTTCATGTTTCTTTTCTGTTGCAAGATGTGGTTTTACCCACCTCGCGTTTCCAGTCTTGGGACTGGCACTGCTGAACTGCAGGGCAGTGAAGTAGTTAATTCCCGGGGGTTTTACTTTATTGAAATAAATTTAAAGTTACAGAGGGTAGTCTGAGGCTGACTTCATATTAACCCTGGGAGTATTCTGGAATCGTAGGAAGTAACTTGAAATCGCCTTCAACTTACCCCCCCCCCCCGGTAACTTGAAATCGGTTTAAAGTTGCCGAGGAGTAAGATGAATGGGAGTAATATGAAATCGCTACACCGGTAGACGCTAATAGCACAAATTCTAATCCTTGTCCTAGAATCGTATCGTAACTGTTATCCCAGCATTTCTACAGCGCCCACAAAAGCCAAGGGGCGTAAACCAGCTTACTCAAAATCGTCAGACGAATAAGGCGGCGGTGTTTCGAATTGAAACAGCGAGGAAGGTAGGGTTCAGGATAGGATTGATTTTTGAATAAGCAATGTTTTCAGTTTTGAGTGGAAAACCTGCGGTGAGATGGTGAGTTTGTAATGCTGGAGCGAGTTTGTTCCAAAGAGGCAGAACAGGAATAGATATGGAACGATGTGCAGATTTGAGTGATGAGGTGATGGAAGGGCGAAGCAGTGTTAGGGTAGAAGAGGAACGAGTTGAATGTTGTGGTTGAATCGCGACCGTTCACGGAGAAGATTGCAGTGTGTTATTGGAGAGTGAAATGACCTAATAATCAATCCGTTCAGTTATCTTGAGCCAGTGAAGTGGCTTGAGGACAGAAGTAATATGGCAATGTTTTGGGATTTCAGTGACAGCACTGGCGAGAGTATTTTGAATGGCTTGATGAAAAGAGAGTTGCAGTAATCCAATTTTTCGTAAACAATTCAAAACTGCATGAAGCAAGAGCGAGAAAGATGTGTAATGTGATCAGCGAATCTAAGGTTTAGGACAAAGATTATGCCTAAGTTGAAGACAGGAGAATTTGCAATGAATATGTGGGTGGATGCTGAATCAAGGTTGACGGAAAAAGATGGATCAGGAATTTCCTTCAGTTGTTCACGAAGGCCAATCAGAATTAATTCGGTTTTGGAGGGGTTCAGGTTCATTTGAAGTCATCCAGGATGAGATTTAAGCGACCACATGGAGAAGATGACCAATGGAGTTAGAGAAGCTGGTTGGAGAGAAAGAAATTAATAACTGAGTGCCGTCGGCGCATAGGTGATGGTCAACCAAGGATGATTTGATGTGCATCCTGTACACCACCGCCCTCAAGGCGGTGGTGTACAGGATGAACAAGAAAAGCCGGAGATCAGAACCTTGTGGAACACCACAGAGGGATTATATGATTGGGATGAAGTCTCAACTGAGAAGGAGCGGGAAGATAGATAGGACATCAAGAAGTGTGCGTTGAAGCAACAGCGACAAATGAAACTGCATTTGGAATAAGTGGTTGGGGTGATGATGATGATGAGGACGATGACGATGATGATGATGATGATGATGATGATAAAAATATGTAGTTTGCTACATATTTTGATAGAACAACATCTGACCTGGGAGTCGGGGGGTTGTTCCATCTGTACGGGCGACGACGCACTTAAAAGTATATGCATGAAACCTCGAGTAAGTTACCTCATTCGTGTTTTTTAGAAATAGTTTCAGACTTGGAAATTGTGTGATCTTCACTCCTTCCACTTCATTTGCCGTTGCATCGATCTTTGCAATGACCACATCGTTCTGTTTGTTGAATTTGTCTGCCAATTTGTTCCACAAAGGCTCGAGTTCTTTACAGATATTGCACCAAGGTGCATCTAAGAATCAAGCAATTTTGTTATTCTTCACGTTGTAGCTGTTTTTATCGCAATATTGAAAACGAAGCAGAAATGCAACCTTTCAGCTCTGTATTCTTTTAAATAAAAGCGAGTTAAAATAATTATTTTCTAAATATATTTACAATATAGTGTACAAAAACGGGATTGACGAAATTGCTTACAGAAGAACACGAAAGCGTGTTTTGAACCATCTCTGGCAATTTCATCAAAATTTTGTCCAACTAGTATTTTGACAGGCCGATCATCCCAGTCTTCAGGTACGTCGTCAGAAAGGAAGTATGCCTGTAATACGCAATTTTAATATTTTAAGATATCCTATCTGTTAATTCTGTTCAATTCGCAAAAATTTGCAATTTGCAAATGTTTACCGAAATATTTCCCAGTTTATTTAACACTATAGTACACATAATCACTCATGCAAAAAATTCCGCATTTTTGTTATATCAATAGCGAGTTTCTATTGTCTTGCTGTAATGTCAAAGACAATACTCATTTCTGTCCATACAAACAAAATACATGCAGCATTAATAAACAACAATATGAAAAATTGTGTACCTTGTGTATTCCATTAATGACTTTACCAACAAATTCCTTTATATCAATATCTTTCCAGTTATCACTGTGCGGTCTGTAATTTGTTGGACCCTCTAAATCAACCAGGCGAACAGTTGGACAGTCTGACCTCTTTAGTTTGAACCATTCAAGAACTTTCTTGTTTGATTCCATGTCAATATCAACGTGCAAAAATATGGCCTTTCAAATAAAAAACACGAAACAAGAAATTACGTTAAATATAAGAACTGTTATAAACGGAAGCCCAACGGTGACATACGATTATTTTTTATTTATCTAGTGTGCACTAAATAAATAAAAATGATCGTATGTCACCGTTGGGCTTCCGTAATTATACTTATACCGTTTCGGTTGGTATATTTCCGACTTAAATAAGCATTATTTATAAATTGTAATAATCAAAATATCATATCGATATAAAAAAAACGGACGAAAAATTCATTAAGGATTTAGGACACATGTTGAACAATGCATGTAAAAAGTTTAAGAAACAGCAATAATGTCGTTTAGGGTTATAAATAATATTATTATTTGCATCAGCAATGGAAAATAAGAAATAATGTGATTTCGTTTTAAATATTTCAATATTTATTGCTTAAACAATTGACACGTAGATTACCTTTCCTTTGTAATATATTGCAGCTTCTTTGAAAACTTCTTTTCGGTCATCATATAGATTGTCGTCAATTTTTGTAAACAAAATAACATGCTTCTTTATTTTGCTTTCAAATACTTTGGGTGACAATTCCGGACCAAACTCAACGACTAATGGAAGTCTATTGAATTCAATGAATTCACGTAATGTTTCGATGGTGACCTTTCCTTTTAAGTAAATTCGGTTCTCTTCACACTACAAATGCACCAAATGTCATAAATTTTAAATAAAGTCGCAACCTATTTGTTGACTAATGCTAGCTGCTCCACTGCTAGCACTCAGTCAATAAGACAAGCCTGAATAAAGAAGGAGTGCGATGCTATAACATAGTATTGCTAAACAGCAACTACAACTACTACGCTGACAATAATTTGCAAAACTTGAAAAATATAAGTTTAATAAAGTTTTATCAAGTTTAATGAAATTTGTGGATTCAGTCATAAGTATTACGTTTTTGAAAATAGCAACGCATTCGTCAGCGCCACAGTTTTCAGCGTTGATAACTGGGTTGAAGCTTTCAACAAACGTCAAATCATCAAATTCTGAAGCAACTGTCAGAAATTCTGAAGCTGAATATGAATTCGCGTCCTAAAACAAACACCTGTTGAAATCAAATGCGTTAACATTTTGATTCTCGATATTAACATTTCTGTTGTTACCTTCACATTTTTTATTTCAATGTCGTTATTTCAGCAAGCACACGCAAACTAATGCAACATAAATCCACATATTCAATTCAACATGATGATGACGATGAAAAAGACTCTGTCAGAAGACAGGTCCATTGGCTTTACGCCACACGGGGATGAGATGAGTGACATGATTTCCCGTTGCCTTCCTCGCAGGCAATTATGACTATGAGTGAGCAACTTGTCCAATGTCGCTACGCAGTGACTCGGGCTGGGTTCGAGCCCGCGATCCCCCCATCGCCGAAAATCCCACAATGACAGCACGCCCCATTATGGAGTGCAGCACACATCCCCATAAATAAATCAATAGTATGAATTGGAAATTATACCAATACCAAAGTTAATTTCCTGTTATATGGAAATGCAGTTTCAAAAAATATGAATGCTTACAATTTATAGGACATATTGTAAGCATCATTTACTTTAACGACGAGCGTGTACTGAGAGGAAACTTAACAGGCTATCAGAGCTTTGCAAACCTTGAAAAACCCAACGATCAGAGTTTCAAGGTTTTGAAGAAGTTCTTCGATATCCGTTGTTGAGCTAACCGTGTGTACTGCAATATCAAAACTCTTTCGTTTCAACCAAGAAACGATTTCTGCCGGCTGGCGGCCAATAATTTTGTAATCAGTTGCCTTCCCGTCTTTGAAGAATTTAACAGTTGGGTAGCTACGAACTCCATACTTCTCTGCTGCATCTATTTCTTCTGTGGCGTCCACTTTCGCGATTCTTATTTCCGAATTTTCCTGCTTGAGCAGTTTGGATGCATTTGAGTATACAGGTACTAATGACTTGCAACGTGCACACCACGGAGCGTCTGAAAATCGATGCAATGTTCAGTGACTTATTAATAATTCGAATCACAAAATTTAAAAAGCATTATGATTGAACAGCATGATTTTACAAAAGAATTATGATCATAATTTGTAGGTCAAATGTCATGTTACGCATTCCATTCAAATTAACTGTTTAAATAGAAAGTAATATCTTACAAAAGTCAATTAGTAAATATTTGAATTCCTGAATTGCACTTTCGAGATTATCCTGTGTTAATACGATGACATTGTCCTCTTCAGGAAAGTAGTTACTTTCTGCAAAACTGACGGCACAAATGCAATAGAAAATGCCTAAATTAAAATACTTCATTTTGAACTATGTCTTGAGAGTACATAATCAGAAATGAATAATGTTACAAACCTGGTCCTATTTTATATATGTATTTATAGATTGTATTATCTAAGTCAACGTCTCTAGATTTTATTGGACGAACGTTATCACGCCATCTGCTTGATTTCTGCCGGCTGTCGATTTGCCATGTCAATGGAGTCATATCATTGGAGGCAAAACAACATTCTTGCAAATCATTTATTAGTAAAATTCGATTCTACAATATTACAGACGACAGAAATCATTATTGAGCATACAAAATTAAAAATCAGACATCCAATTGTGCTTTTTGCGTTTGTTGTCATGGTTTTCACCATTTCCATCATTTCTGATAAGGAAAAAATTATGAAATCGGGTACTCGGGATGATAAACTTTATAACCGAAGAGTTCATCTAAGTGAGAAATCATTTTGACCACTTGGTAAGAATTGCTGTTTGACTCATTCCCCTCATGCTGGGGGATGTATATATCAGCACCAGTTTAAACGTCATGTCGAAGATTTGGCAGAGATGCGCAATGGGAATCCTTTTAAGGAAGTCAGAAAAGACCTGGTAACTTTAGACAGACAGACAGACAGATAGATAGATAGACAGATAGATAGATAGATAGGTAGGTAGATAGATAGATAGATACATATCTATCTATGTATTGATAGATAGACAGATGTCCATCTGTCAACGGCGGAAGACCAGTACAACGATTAAAGAATATATATACAGAGTAGGGCTATATATATGTGTGTGTGCGTGGGTGTGTGTGTTGTGTGTGTGTTTGCGTGTGTGTGTGCTGGCTTCCGATGCAGAGACAAAATCCCAGCCTTGGCTGACGGCAACACATCTCTATGGTCAATCACGTCACGAATGCTTGGCAAGACATGGTGAGCGCTTCCAATAGCTGGAGTTGTGTTTCTAAACCGAGACGAATACGATTGGTCAGAGTAATAATGTATCGTGTGTTCTGTTTATGGCTGAACGGTAAGATTACACACGTTCACATATCATATTTAGAAACATAATTATTGCAATACATTATACGCTCGACAGTGACTATGGAATTGAATGTTCTGACAATCCCGCACGCCAACGTGGCGTGCAGGATTGTCAGAACATTCAATTGTGTTGAAATTTCTGCTATATCTAAGCCACCAAGCCAACTGAGCCAGTACACTGGATAGTACACTGTCAACGGCGGAAGACCAGTACAACGATTAAAGAATATATATACAGAGTAGGGCTATATATATATGGACATCTGTCTATCTATCAATCTATCTATCAATCTATCAATCTATCAATCAATCTATCTATCTATCCATCTATCTATCTATGTATCTATCTATCTATCTATCTATCTATCTATCTATCTATCTATCTATCTATCTATCTATCTATCTATCTATCTATCTATCTTTCAATCTATCTATCTATCTATCAATCTATCTATCAATCTATCAATCAATCTATCAATCTATCTATCTATCCATCTATCTATCTATGTATCTATCTATCTATCTATCTATCTATCTATCTATCTATCTATCAATCAATCTATCTATCTATCTATCTATCTATCTATCTATCTATCTATCGCCGGATTCATCTGCTTACCCACAGGGTACCTGTGGGTAAGCAGATGAATCCGGCGATCGCAGCCCATAGACTGAGGGTAGTAAGTTTCTTACAACTGAGGTCGCTGACACTTCATACCGTAGTTGCCCTTCCGGTTTGCTCAAGGAAGTGCTCTCCTTTTCTTCTTCTACGCTTGATCTCAATTGATTTAATTGATTTTCATTGACTAGCAAGCTATTTCATTGATTGTTTCGGGAGACCAAAAGGAAGTGAGTTGCAGAGGCGGGAGCAGACAAACACATGAAGTGTGGTGGTAAAGACAGACGGAGACACCGTTTGCAGTTGTTACATGCAATAGAGCACTCGATGTCATGCGGTTTACATGCACACTTAACACGCAAAAAATGGTCATCCCTTGTTCCTGTGACAAGGCGCGAGGAGCTGGATCCAGCTGGGGCGACGTGCACGAATGCTTTCAAAACGGTCATAACTCAAGTCCAGCTTTGCGCCCAAAGAATTTTTCGTAGGCTGGTTTTTGAGACTATGGGAATGTGGCGTGCACATCCGTTCGTTGGTCGCAGACTTGTTAGTCAGAGATCCAGAGTTGGGTGGGCGTGGGAAAACCCAGCATCAATGGCTCGCGCGATTATGGCTAGTTGCGCATGCGCAAGCTATTTTTAGGCTATTTTCGGACTTGATCTGGCAAAGAAATTTATTATGCTCATTGTTTTAATTAACAGACGATTTAGTTAAAACACAAATGTCACTGTTATCGTCATATTTGCAAAAAATACTACACCAAAAATATTATGCATAGATTAAGAGTGCCTTACTCGACTATTGTTTAAATCGCAAGATGGAAAAAGTTAGCTCGACCATTGCAAGCTAAAGGCCGTGTGTTCGGCGGTGCGATGTGTCAACCAATGTTAAAATACCCTATTATGAAGATCACGGTTAATTTTTGTGACGGCGAAAAAGAAGCACATCATTAAGTTTATCGTCCGACAATAGCAGAGTGAACTATGATCTCTCTTAGACAACTATGATCTCTCTTAGACCCTCCTTGAAGTCTGAAACTTCGTCGAAGTGGACCAATCGAGACGACCACCTCAAGGCACCTACACTGCTCAGCCCTGGTAGTTGTCACTGTGGTGGATACATCGATGGCCTGGCTTTCTTCCAACCGCCTGCGCCTCCGCAATCCATCTAAAACTCGGTGTATTTGGTTTGGCTATTGCCATCAACTAGCCAAAATTTACATGTAAGCCCTCATCCTATAGTTCTCGCAGTTTGCTTTCTCGTCTTCTGTCAGGGATCTCGGTGTTGCTCTTGACCAATAGCTCATTATCGCACTTGCTCTTCGTGATTGCTACTATTAGCTTTGCCAGCTCTGGACGGCATCTTGCTCCTTTTCTACTGATGCTGCTTATCCACTCCTTCGTGGTTTCTCGCCTTGGCTACTGCAACCAGTCAGCCTCAAACAACATAACTGACGGACACCTTGCATGCCGGATCGGATGGTTGGATCGACAATTACGCACGACGGGACTCCATATTGGCCGTATCCCAAGATTCGGTCATGTCTCTGAATATACGCTAGAGGTCCTTAATTTGCTCCCTTTCTCTCAGCGGATTTCAATACCGGGTCTCTTACCCATCCTAACCATCGGGTATGGCGTTGAGTAAAGAAATCAGCTCCCATGGTGCCTTCAGAAACTATGCTGTTCTACATTAAGTGTCCCACGCCGATGCTCTCTCCATTATTCCTCACAGGCTGAGCTTCTTGTTCTTCGCTCCCGTACTTCCATGCGGCAGCACCGAGCTTTCTCAGTTGTTGGTCCCGCAACCTGAAAGACGAGGGGCGACAGAGGGCCCTCCATGTTGCCCTTCGCCTAGTGCACAGGGGTCAATACACCGTGCTTCATTGCCAACCATTAAACAGTCCTATTTAGCCACGGTTGAGTTGGGAGCGCTACTGAGAAGATTCTCTTGAAATGATACTATATAAATCATCCATATAAATAAAACGTGCTTCTGGGTTCTCAAACTCACGCTACACACTTTATGATACACTGTATCAGTAGCATACAGGTCGTGAACATGCAACACACGAGCTTGCACTACGGAGTCGTGATGGTCATTATGTCATTATGACCGTCATTACAAGATTTAAAGAGTGTTCTTGAACGCAACTGTCATCACTTGGTATACCGTCAAGCACTTTAAGAAGAACCAATTAGCCATTAGCCGACGATACAGACGCGTCGAGGGTCGCGCCTGAATACCGTAGCATGGTTGATTTTCTTTAATTAGTTCTTTCTCCAACTTTAATTAGTTCTTTCTCCAACCATTTTAGCCAGTCAGCCTCAAATTAAAACCGTGCCCTGTGACACCTGTGAGACCGTGCCCTGTGAGCCCTGCCCACAAAATAAAGCTCAAAGCATTGTAGGCATTTGCTCATAGGCGTTTTAGAATTTTCTATAAGCTACATAACCAGAAATGTCAACATAATTTTTTTCCAGGCTGGGAAAACTACTTGAATGAATTGAAAATTAGTCATAAATTTAAAGTAGGCAAAGTGTCAACAGGAACCATATGCTTATAAAAGAGGGTTATTATTGAGGGCTCAGTATAAAACAACAATTAAAGGTTTAAAGTGGTTGAAAAGTCTGTGCTAGAACCACTGCAGTATAACCTACACTACAGTAGAACCTGGAACGTGTTTATAAAAATATCCCGATTTTCCAAGCTACCTCTTAAACCAGTGAGAGTACTTATCATCCAATTCTACAACTCTTCAACGGAGAATGTCTGTCTAGGCTTGTTTCTATTTCCTAAATAATTCATGTAAATGTCCCAGAAGTGCCTTCCTAATTTCAAAAGCCTACTTGACAGCATGCAGTAAAGTAACAATCTTGTTGGCTTCAGTTGCTCCTGGTAATCTCCAATGTTGTTGTCTCAATAGTTTTCCATGTGCGAACTTACAATTTGTCGATAAAATTTCATCATCTATGTCATTACTAATAAGTACGACCCGCAATAATGGCCTTGCAGAACTCCACTCAGCACTGTCATCCAGCCAGAAAACTTGTTAGTCTTGTCTGGTTGGCTTCTGTAATATAGTTTCAGTTTCGAATCCATGTTAGTACATTCCATGTAATTCCACAACTTTGGAACTTGCTGGCCAGGTTTTCACGGGGTACTTATTAGATGCATTGACAAAATCTATATACATCTAGATTACATCTACAGGCTTTCTCAGATTTTTCATATAATAGACCTTCTCAAAGAATTCTTACAGACACGTGGTAACATCGTGTTGATCGCCATTTGTATATATTATGTTAATTAAATGCTCAACTGTATTATTCTCAGCAATTCTCTCCATAACCGGTTAGACTAGTCAATAGTTAGGCTATGTGGCTCGCTTGTGTTCCCCATTTGAAACAATGGCACTGTGAAGGCACACTCCAGTGTTTAAGGATTTATTGAAGTAATATGCTCGTGAAATATTAACATATTTGACGTCGAAAATGATTCGCAGTATAAATTTCGCCGTCGGTGAAGGCGACGGATTAAAGAGTGTTGAACCTCTTCAACACTCTTTTATGTGTAAAACGTTGTCGAATGCGACGAATCACAATAGCTGCCATCTTATGGCAGCCATGACTGTATATTACATCTACATCGCCCATACGCTAGGAGTAGAAGACTTACTCCTACCTTAGAATCGGAGTAGACGTAGAGTAGACGCTGGGTGTAAACCCAGCGTAGAGGGCTACGCTGCTCTTATAATTACCAGCATATAATTACCCACTCCAGCGGGGTAGACCATGAAATACACCGACCCCATAACTACCGACCCAGTAGCTTCCACTTCCTCCACAATAACTTCTCTCGCTCTTTTTTAACGACCGTATCCTTTCTTTCCTTTCCTGACCATTCCTAATATAGTTGAATAAACTCTTGCTATTTTCAACATTGTTGATAACTTCTGCTCTTTGCTCTTTGCTGCTTCCCTATTCGCAAGGTTGCGAATATTTCTTTTATTCTCACATATGTGAAGTAAAAAGACCCATAACTTGTCGTTTTTGACTTTTATTTATTAAATCGTATTCTACAATTCATGTGCTTCCAAGTACATAATCAGATTAGCTTATCCTAACTTAAGTTACACTCGTTTAACTCTTTCACGAAAAAAATCATTACAACTGGGAAAATCGAAGTTCAGGATTCAGAATATTCGTGTCAACACAGTTCTTGACAACCATTAGTCGAGCGCTCCAGAATTTGCTGAAGAAGGTATGCAGAAGAGATCAAGGTTGTTCACCTCTGAAGACATACGTATTTATCAATGCAAGTATCAACACCACGTGCATCAAAAGTAATATTTCTCCAGCTAAATATTGGAATTCAACAATTTTAATTTCAGATATTGAAAGAAGACATATTTGTTTATCACAATATACCATAAAACGATTTTCTGTGTTCTTGATCCCTCTTACCTATTTCAGTCTTTATCTCAATAACTTGGAGCCGTTGGGTTTTGACCCATATATATATATATATATATATATAATAGTAAATTATAAAAGATAAATAATTATTTCGCATAAATGGATAGTGAATTGTAACAGATAAATAACTATTTGGTTATAGTTATTTATCTATATATATATATGTTATATATATATATACATACATATATATATATATGTTATTTGTCTATATATATACATATATATATATATTCCGCCAAATAGCTATTTATCTGTTACAATTCACTATCCATTTATGCGAAATAATTATTTATCTTTGATAATTTACTATTCTTTCAAGTTATAATCGGGAATGAATCGCCTTGGCTATGTACGAATCACGACACTTATTATTATTGTCATTCGTTGCCAAGTTGACCGCGTAGGCGGTAAATAATTTAACCTATGACCATTTAAATACAGGGATATTCCCGGCGCAATTCTGTCAGCTGGCGAAGTTACATCGAGGCGTAGCCTACTCCAACTTTTGCGAATACCATACAATATTCACCGAATATTAGATACGCTGATAGTAGGCTACGCCAGCCCCATAACTACCAGCCATGCTGCACAGTGACATGCGCGCGCAGAAAAATGCCTTATTTAACCACCTTCTGTTGAGTTGCAAGCCCTTCAATTTTCTTTTCTTTTCTCTACTGGCCTTCCGGTTCGTAGTGCGGTTGTTGAAACGTTTGACGTCTCAGTTTCTCTTTTATGCAACTATACCTCGTTGCTGAATACATGGAGATACACTTTTTCATCTCGACGTCGGCGAGGTAAAACCGTGTAATCATATGTAAATATGAATATAGAAAGTAGTCGTGGTCATGTGGAAAGACCACTTTGCTACTCAATCTACTTCTACGGTGAGATGCATTACGCTTCGATGGAATGCGCCTGCATTCAAAATCTCTGGAACAAGATGAATATAAATTTATTCGTGACTTGACAATGGAACTCGAGAATGTATCCGGAAAAGTAGTTATCGTGCCACTCGTCGATGCTCATAAGGATCTTGGTGTTCATGTATATGGACTTAGACCACCCAGCGGACTCGATTTCTCAAAACGCAAAAGTAAGTTAATATATCGTCTTTGATATTAACCGTTGTAATAATAATAATTATAACCATCATCATATTTATAAAAGATTAAAAGCTGCATAAAATTGGAGATAAAGAAAAGTCTAACGCGCAGCGTGCATACAAAACAGTTCTGCTGGCCTATAGGAAGCGACTTATCCAAGTGGCCGAAGAGCATTTTAACCGTTGGCGTCTACTCGCATATAAGTTCGCCAACGCACAATATTTGTAAAGCAATCTCGAACGCTTTCAACAGCTTGCATCGAGACTCCCATGTTCGCATCAGAGGACGAACTCATTCCCGATTAATCGGCGTATTGCCAACTTCAATGTCTTTGTCGAGGCGATATATCTGAAATTCGAAAGATTTACGATACAATCGCATGAAGGTTCGCAACATGGACCTCAGGGACCCTTGGGATCTCTTCTTTTCTGCTTACCGCTATAGCAGATCTTTGATCACCTGCTTTGCCTTTGGATAACTTGACGACTTAACCTTGGGGAGAGATCCTAAGGCGGATGTTAACTCGATCGAGAAGGGGTGTCTGCGATTAGGTAGGCCTCGCACTCAAACGCAACAAATATGAACTCAGTTCTTCCGACATCGATATCAACGACGCTAGTAAGAGATAGTTCGCCCGGGTCAATACATCATCGGCCGTGCTCACAGGGGCTCCGCTCTCGCCAGCGGGTGCCCTGATTTCAGCCCTAGACACTTGTCTGGGCATTCGCTCGGCTCGCCTAAGCTCATGTATTATCGAGACGCACCTCTTGTCACGATCCACTCGCTTACGATGAGCTGCTGCGAGGAGGGATCGAGCGAATGCTCACCAACATTTCGATGACCAATAGGGTCAGGTCACTCTTCCGATCAGAATGGGGGAGACTGGGGGTTTGGAGGGCGTCCTCGCTGGCACTTCCCGCGGGTCTAGGGCAATTCCCCTGGATTCCCCCCCCCCCGTGACCCAGCTAAACAATTTTAATAGTGCAAATAAATTTAGACAGCAAAACGAATTAACATTTATTTTAATTTAAACTATCTTATTGATTTAATAGGAATCAAACTAACGGCCGAAAGATCTTCATATTTAACCTTTGCTTTATATGAACTTAAAGCTGTGCCTGCACCTCTTCAACGTTCGCACTCTTAACCAGGCTAACGGCGTACTAGCCGTTTAATGCAACTTTATTCTTTTCACGTAGGCTAGCTACAGTTTCCACCTCCATCTCCTCGTATTTCTCGTCTAATAATTATTTATCTGACAAAGTAATGACAGATTATATAGCAACAGTCAGGTTAAATATAGAAACTTTGTTAAATATTTACATAAAGCATCAAAGTGAGACACATTTGATTAAGTAAGGTTGTTGATTGTTCACCAGTAAACTATCAATCAATTAAGCAGTACACGCCTCCATGATCAACTAATATGCTATTTATTTTTGATTCAACATTTGACTTAAACATCAAACCCGTTTTTTGATCACAGAGGGAAAAAATCCGGGGGGAATTTTCTACGGGGGGAAATGTCCGGGGGGAGATGTTGGGGGAGATGTCCGGGAGGGGGAAGTCCTGGGTTAGATGTCCGGAGCCCACTCCCCGCCTTATTGGCTTCGGCCGCGGACACTCCAAATCCAGTCTCTCATCATCGAATAAGTGTAGCTGGAATCGGAATCGGCATGCGACTCAGCGATTTCTACCTGGCTTCAGCAGATGACGACCACGCAAGACCACAAACAAGTTCAATTCGACAGACCGCTGTTGAACGCTGTTCTGCCTGCACTAGACGAAAAGCTGCAGGATCCCTATGACCAGGTGAGACTAAGGGCCTTGCAGTCGCCGCACACCTCGGACTTGCTATACGCCCTCCCGCTCGTTTCTCCATATATCAGATTGGAAGACGATGTCGTGAGAGTGGCAGTCGACCTTTGATTAAGTGTGACTACCTGCGAGCCGCACACCTGCGCATGCGGCGCCTTCGTCTCTGCCAGATGCGCACATGGCCTGTCCTGCTCTTTTGGGTTTTGGCCGCCAAGCAAGAACTACCGGTGACACTCATGAGACAACCATCCTCTCCTAGAGCTTGTAGACATTGATCCAACGTTTCAATGCGGTGGCTATCAGGGCTATCGACGCAGAATCGGCGATTCGAACTGTCATTGACGATGAGACGCTCGAAGGCTGACGAGGCAACGCAGAATCGGCGAGTAGGCGACGCAGACTGCGCATCGACGATGAGAGGCCCGAAGACTGACGAGGCAACGCAGGGTCGGCGATTAGGCGACGTCGACCGTATCGACCATGAGCGGCCCGAAGACTGCTTCACCTCAACTGCGCTTTGACTGCTTCCTTGACCCTTCTGATCTGCACACTGACTGTCGATTCGAACTGCTTCCTCTCGATTGAATCACCCTCTGACCGACTGATGACTGACTGTGACTCGATCGAATCCTCCACTCTGCCACGAACTGACTGCCCGTGTGTCGATCAGCTCCGGCTATTCATACTTGTTGCATGCTAATGGGCTCGACTCTTGATTGCGTCCTGTGCAGCGTCGTGAGTTAGTGCGTCGTGTGCAGCGTGTTGCGCTCTACTCTAGGGCAATACTAATGCATACGCAGGTCAATACGCCAATAGTAGACTATATTGCAACCAACGGGTCAATTAATTATCAAGCGAGGCGAACATAAAGCCAATTTGAAAAAATAAACGAATAAATCTTGGTGGACTGGTCGTTCACACGCCCTCGCCAAAACAGAGACTTCAAAAAGTCTAATTTTTTTAAACGGGACAAATTTTACCCTAACTAATACCACTAATTAAGCTTCTTTATTATTGTTGGGATGGGAACCCTCTGGACGAATCCCATTATAAACGACGCAGAAAACACGGCCCGGGCAGCCCGGAACCTGAACTCTCATTTCCGCGAATGAGAGTTCATTCAAACGGCCTCGGTGGCCCTGCAGACACCGGGGCCGTTTTCGCAATATGCAGCCGCGCGGAAAAATCGAAATTACACTATGCCTCAACGTCCTGTCCTCCTAATAATCGATCACTTCATTTAAGGACCGACGCCAATTTCTCGACAACTTTTAACCAAAAAAATTGATGGATCAACTTGAGTGCCTCTTATGTATTAGGCAATAATAACGACCGGGGTCTGTTCTGGACGCGCCACATAAAACACAGTCATTCCTACTATTTTCGGTGCGTCGGAATTAACCGAGCGAGCATCTATGCTCCCACTTGATATTTGAATGACCGATCGTCAATTAAGCCTGTACTTATTCAAGTTCAGATAACTCATTGTCAACGTTCACTAAAATTAAGCCTGGGCCAAATAAAATAAATATTCTTTCACAACTCTCACGAGAAAGGCTTGCCTAATCAAAGCTCCATGCAACAGAGGATTATCTAAACACGCGAAAGGAACTTAGAACGAAACTAAATACGCATGATTATGTACATCAGGATTTCTCTTTCTTATGCTCGGTCGGCTATTGTGAATAAGTACAAGTACGGCTAGTTCTGCAAGTATGGCGTGACCGTTGAATGGGAGACATCTCATAAACCTCCACTTCTCCCCACTCCGGGTAGAGAGTGCTATGCGTCCTAACCTCCCAACATCCATTCGTCCTTCCATAACAGGGTCTTATTATATCTAGGTGCTACACGCCTCTCAGCAGCTTTCCAGAAACTGGTGTCTCACCAACCGGTATGACCCCTTGAATCGGATCGCAGGTTCCGCCACGTGGTCCGCGCACGTCAACCGTCTCTCTCTTGCTCAAAATCCGGCAACTAATAAACTAGGTCCAACGTAGCGCTGCACCCTCCAGGGTCAAATTGCAAATATTCGTAACGGGAGAAGGTATTTGTCGATGGAGGTCTTTTACCTCCATCGACAAATACCTTCTCCCGTTACGAATATAGTTTTATCGGCGTCAGCGGCAGTCATCATTACTAAATATAACGTACTGAAACATCAAGGCCCAGTCAGAGCGCCCAAGCATTCGTCAGCTCGGGAAAGAGGTTTGGTAACCTTCTGAAGCAAACTATAATCCATGCAAGATCTCGAAGGACCGTCTTTTTCCTTCGTCAAAGCAACATTGGCTGTCCATTCACTTTGAGAAGGTTCTATTACCAAGATTTCCAACATGTGATCCAATCGCCTGTCAATGGCTTCTTCGTATAGTAAGAACTGTAAGACAGTGGCTGTCTAAGCGAATGGGCATTCCCGATATGGATACGGTGTTCGCACATCGATGTCCTAACCAGGTCTAATTCCGATACAGAAAACACATTAGTACGTATCTCTAGTAAGGCCTCCAATCCTTTCCTAGCCTCAATGAGAACCTCATCAAGAAGATCTCCCATTAGCTTTTCAGCAAACTAAATTACGGGCGGAGGCGCATCCAAAAAGTCTCTACGCTCTCGTCCGGCTAATTCCACCGAGAACAACTTCCCTATGAGTTTGTCGTTCCTCAGCTGCTTTATAACTTATAACCCGCACTTGTGCCAGGTCGTCCTCTCCCCGATGACAACCTTGGCGACTCGATGTCCCGGCTGGATCTCGGTTACCCCCGCCATCGAGGCTGGGGCGGTCGCGGCCAAAACGACTGAGTTGCATATCATGTTGCGATCGAGAGGAAACAATGACTTCTTCAGCCACAACTACCCTTCGATACCAAGTTCCCACGCATTAAGGGGATGCGTTTCCTACCTACAAAAGAGATCCGGATCCAAAACTGATGCTGCAACGGTGTGTACGAAGCCATTCCATACCCAATAGAGGTTCGAAGACTAGGTCGGACACCAACAACCGGGTTAGCAACGTAAACCCCCGCCGAATTTTAAGTGGAATTGAAAATTCCCCTAACACTCTTATTGCTGTGCCATTTGCAGCCAATATGACGCGGTTACTGGGTTGCAATTCCAAGCCTTGCACAAAATCAGCAGGAATGATGCTTGCTTCTGAACCAGTGTCCAGAAGACACAATCGAGATTGTCCCTGGATAGATGCACGCATGTAGATAGCGTTGCTAAGGGAGTCGTTGTCTGCTCGCGTGTAGTATGATTTATGATTACCTCGTCGTCCGGTCCGGCGTCCGCGGTACGCATCGCCACCGAAGGATGCTCATTTCTTCGTGGTTGGCGGCAACGTCGGGAGAAATGGCCGACGGGTCCACAGTTGTATCAGGCCAGATTTCTGTCGGAGTTTGCGGCCAAATAGGCCGAGCTGGTCGATCCTGGGTTCGAAGATCCGAAAACTGACGCGAAATCTTCCCTTCGATGTCTTTATGCCATTTCACCTGCGCAGCCAAGAAGCTGTCTAGCTGTCTCTGTGGCTGATGATTGACGTCGACCTCCTGGGTGGCTCGGACTCGCTTGGTGGGTCTCCGGCGGTCGTCGGAGTCAAACATCTGCTGGTATCCACCAAGACGAAGCGCGAACCGGTAGGCCTTGTCGATGGTTTTGGGTTCGCGGACCTTAACGACAATTCCCGGTTCTCGGATTGTGTATAGAAAAGCATCCCGAGCCGCAATTTCGGTTGTTTCGGTCGACGGCACGGGATTGGCCAAAACAACTAGTCGGCGGATGTCATGGAACAGATCGCTGAGGCTTTCATTTGGACGCTGCCGACGATAGTATAATTGATCACGGAAGGTTTCTGCTTGCCCCTGTGCCCCATATCGCTGGCGCAATCGTTCTACTAACTGCTCGAAAGTTATGTCTTCTCGGGCGCCAAAGTCCCAAACAAGCTGGGTGTCGGCTTTATCTAGGGCGCAGTGCAGAAAGTCTATACGGTCGCCATCGGTCCACCTATTGTGACGGGCACACACTTCAAACTGAGAGAGAAATCATTCTAACGGACCTGTCCCAGCAAACTTTCCTGGCTTCTTAGGTGATGATTCGGCAGTGTCCAGCAATGTATACACGATGGAAACCGCGAAGTCCTTTCTCTGAAGGCTTGAGAGTTGAACAACGACGAACCAGACGTAGATTACAATTCGACGGTACCAATGTGAACCTGGGAGTTGAGCGTTCTGGTCACTAGCAGTGTAATTTTCATTCAAGAAATCATTCTTGTTTTAGCTTTTATTTGGTTTGGTGTGATTCATTTCAATTTGATTCTAGTTCTAGTTCCATTGATGAAAATCATTTTAGTTTTAGTTATAGCTTCGTTAAATAATTCGTTTAAATTCGTTAAATAATTTCCGTTTTAGTTTATTTCTTATTTATCCAATCATTTTAGTTATGGTTTTAGTTTACAATTGTCTAATCTTACGATCTTATATAAGAAAACCCCAATAAATCGGACCATCGTCATTCATTGTTCATGAGTTATTAGGAATGATGCATATCGAGTATTCATCTAACCCATTCCAATTTAGCCTATGACAAGCTCGCATTCCCAAAGATTATAACATCCTGTTGTGTCTGCCTGCTGTTAAAAGTCTACATAAAGGAAAGATCCTTTCAACATTAGCTTGGAAAGCAGGAGCTATGAGAAGCTCTTCAACTAGAGGAGCTATAATGTTTGATAAATCATCCTTTGTTCGGACTAGAGTCTAGAGGCATTGTCTCCACTATACTTTGTCAGCTCTGACAAAGCTATCTGTCCATTTATTCTAGGATATTTTCCCATTATGACATCAACATTATGTCTACTTATAGTAGTTATGTCTAGAATTATTGGTATTCTAATAATAATGATAATTTTAATAGTGCTGAGAATAATAATAATAATAATAATAATAATAATAATAATAATAAAAATAATAATAATAATAATAATAATAATAATAATAATAATAATAACGATAATAATAGAAATAATAAAAATAATAATTATAATACGCATGGTTCTTCAGAGGGATCAGATGGTCTTCGACAACAGCATCTGGTGGACCTGGTGAATTGCTCAGAAATTGGATCGGAACTGATCTCATCCGTCACCGGACTAGTCAACCTCCTTCTGACAGGCGAATGCCCTGAACAGATTAGACCGATACTCTTTGGAGGCACTCTAATGGCACTTCGCAAGGATTCCGGAGGCCTACGCCCGATTGTAATCGGCTAATACTGGCGCAGGCTCGCATCCAAATGTGGGTGCACCTACGCGGTTTCAAAGGCAACGACATACCTCGCACCGAGGCTGGGGTTGGTATTCCGGGGGGAGGAGAGGCAGCAGTCCATGCGGCGATAGACTTCCTGGAAGCAATGTCGACAGGGTCAATCCTTGTGAAGCTAGACTTTAAAAATGATTGCAACAGTCTCTACAGAGAGCCAGACGATGCGTCCGGACAATGATGCAGCACACAAGCAATCAAGCTGGGACGGCTGCCTTCTGCAGAAGGCAGAAGGCAGCCGCCGAGCTGACCATTGCCCAAACCGACCCATACGATCAGGCGAGATTCGAGGCAGTCGCAGGGCCGCATGCCAACATACTGGAACAAACACTAAGAGCGGACCGAATCGATAAACAAATTGACAGCCAGGCAGTCCTGCGGACGAGGGATGAGACGGAGCAAGATGCTCCAGTGCCAAGGATCTACGCCTGGCTGTGGTTGGTGCCAAACTTGAAGAGGGCAACATTCCTGCCGCCCCTTGCATCCTCTGCAGTCCTTGCACCGGACTGGTCAAGGCGACACACAATTCTTTGGCAGCCATGCAGGAAATGCATCCGACAGACAACTGAGCTGCCAACCTGGCTGACTTGCCGGAAGTGACGCAGGCCGTCCCTTTCCTGGTCACGTAGAGAGAGGTCGAGGACGCGATACGGTCATTCCCGGCTGTATCATCTGGAGGTCCAGACGGTGTGCGACCCCAGCACCTACTCGACCTGCTCAACAACCGAGAATCAGCTGAGACTCTCCTACACATGCGTTGACCTTCTTCATCGATGTGTGCCCACTGGTAATACAAAAACTTCTTTTCGGAGGCACCCTCTTTCAAAAAAAGGCCAACCTTCCAAAAAACTCAGGAGGTCTCAGACTAATCGTGATTAGCTACGTTTGGCGACGGCTGTCTGCGAAATGCGCAAACAAATACGCCTTGACCAGACTAGGATTCTTCTTCGGCCACACCAGGTGGGCATTGCAACACGGGCGGCAGTGAAGCAGCGGTTCACTCTGCAAGAAGCTTCATCACGGTTACGCCGCGGGATCACGCTTTTGGTTAAGCTGGACTTTGCGAAGAGATGTCATGCTGCAGGCAGTATGTGACACAGTACATGAGCTATACGCGTTCATCCACCAAGCTTACTCGACGGAGCCCTTACTACAGCTTGGACCCTTTGTGGTGCAGTCTCAGATGGTGCCTCAACAGGAGGATCCGTTGGGCCCGCTGTTATTTTTCCTTCCGATACAGTCGACACTCCAATCGCTCTATGCCGGATTCAGACTGGGCTACCTTGACGACAACTCGCTTGGGGGCAGGAAGGAGGAGGTGCAGCAGGATCTGGCAGCAATCAAAGAACTCGAGTGTTCGCACGGCATTCGGTTGAACAGATATAAATGTGAATACTGTTCTTAAATCGAATTATCGAACTTGGAATTTGACGATTTCCGAAGGATGAAGATGAATTTACTGCTTCTTCCTGGCCCATCGCTGTTCAAGGGACAAGCGCTGGATGAAGTTCTTCTCAAACTTTCTCTGGAATTGGCATCGAAGGACTTGGCCTGCCTCCAGGCTCAGGCCGCACTTATGCTGCTACGCTATGCTTCGGGCGGCGAAACTGATTTACCTCCTAAGTGCAGCACCTGGCTGGGGACAACCCCTTCTAGAAGAGATGGACGACCAAATGCAGAGTTGGATTGGAAAACATCCTTAACATCAAGCTCTGCGATATACGATGGAGACAGGCCACACTTCCGATAAGAGACGGCGGACTAGGAGTTAGACGGGTGTCGATGCTGACGGGCATCGTCAGCTTATGTAGCCTCAGCTGCATCGACCAGGTCGCTCGTTGCCGCCGTTCTCGACTCGGAGGATTGGATCGACGTTCATAAAGAAAAAATCCTCGAGGCCCGCGCACCAACACTCCCAGATGGTGAGGTATCGGCCTTGACCAGTCAGAAGATCTGGGACAGACCCATTATTAGCATCGACAAAGCTGCAGTGTGGTCATCCAGCAATGACCCACTCAGCCGGGCAAGGCTGGGCGCGATGACATCACCCCACTCTGACGACTGACTTTTGACTGTTCCCGTCATCTCTTGCGGGTTGGGTCTAAAGCAATGAGGCCGTGCGGGTGGAGGTAGGCTTTCGCCTGGGACGCAACATCAGTGCGCCGCATCAATGCCAGTGTGGAGAAATCGCTTGGCCCGGGAGGACATCAAGGTCTTGTTTGCAGACATTCGACGGGACGAGCGGCTTGAATTATATTGTGTGGAGAGCACTTTTAAAGACAGACGTTCCATCCTTGAAGGAGCCACAGGGTTTGATCCGGAGCGAGGGAGAGACCGGATGGAGCAACACTGATCCCGTGGGCGAGAGGCATGTACTTCGCTAGGGGTGCAATAACTATCCACACGTGCGTCGCCTCCTACATCCACCTGTCTTCGGCAGTGCCTGGCGGTGCATCTGAACATGCCGCGGACCGAAAGTGTTCCAAATATTAAACTTTTCCCACTGCACATGACTTCGTTCCTTTGGTATTCGAATCGCTGGGCCCCATCAATCGCGCTGGACGCGAGTTCTTGACGGAGTTGGGTCGCCGCCTGACCGCCGTATCAGGAGATGCCATGGAGACCGTGCACTTGTTTCAACGTCTCTCCGTTTACACTCAATGATTTAGCGTTCAGCATGTCAGTATTGTTGGAATAATGACGCAAAAGGACTGTTGTACGTGCATGTGCGCTGACGGATTATGATGATAATAATAATTGTAATAATAATAATAATTATAATAATAATAATAATAATAAAAATAATAATAATAATAATAATAATAATAATAATAATTAGGAATGGCAGCTGATGCAACAGACAAATAATAATATTATTATTATTACTACTACTACTACTACTACTACTAAAATAATAATAATAATAATAATAATAATAATAATAATAATAATAATAATAATAATAATAATAATTAGGAATAGCAGCTGATGCAACAATAATATTAATAATATTATTACTACTACTACTACTAAAAATAACAATAATAATAATAATAATAATAATAATAATAATAGTAATAATATTAATAGTAATAATAATAAAGATGATTCTGGAATGGCCCTTCGCTAAGATGGAGGCATGTTTTCTACCTGTGCACAATATGATTTTAACTTTGCACATTTTAGTGATTTCTGTTCTTCTGTTTGTGTTAATTTGGCAAGCACGTTTGTTTTGAGCTCATATTGAATCGACTTTTGCTGCATTTTCGCGCATTTTATCGTTGTTCTTGATCGACCTTGTGACGCGCCGAGCCGCTCCGGCATTATCGGCCGGGTGGCGTGCATGGCTGATCAATCTTGGCCTCTATCTCAGACCACAAATAAGGCCAAGGGCACGTGCAGTGTGTGTCTTGCCGTTAGGCGATTACATCTAGGCGACGGATTAGTTCACAGGCATGGACCCAGAGACAACCCTTGCCCCGGTTCCAACAGGCCGCCCTCGCTGTCGACAAACCGCATACACCCTCTAACTCCGTTCTCGCAACACAAACCTCTGCAACATCTCGCTGGTTCAAACCCCATTCAGGTCACATCTGATCCTATCTCCCAAATTACCCATCCCTCTCATAATGGCAGCTTAATCAAGCGCATTCCTAGAGGGTTGACCTGCGGTGGTCAACTTACTTGTCAACATCATAAGTAAGATAATTCATGACCCGCTCAGGGAGGATGCTTGGGTCGCACTGTTGAGTTTTCGCGTTACTGACACCAAACAGATGAGGCAGAAGGCATAATGCTGGCCAAATAAAAAGAAGAGGGTGGAGACTTTTCGATTAGAATTAGAGACAGGAATCTTTTTTTCAAGTCCACCATTTCAAGATCTCGACCCTTTCACAAACACCAGACAAAGTGGTCAGAGAACGAAAGTACTGCACGAGCAGTGTCATCAAAACTGGAGGATGGTAACATTCGTCCAATCCAAGCTGATGCAGGTTCCTTGGAGGAACTGCGCAATAGCATCCTCGGGCTGAGGACTCGTTCGAACCACCACATCCTCCATCAAGTTCACTCGCCTTCCAGACAACAGAGGGTGAAGTGATGCGTGCAATTCACTCTTTCCCAGCTGGGTCGGCCCGACGGGATACGACCCCAACACACACTCGATCTAATTGATTGTAAAGAAGTTGGACCTGTTCTTTTAACATCAATCACTGCCTTGATAAACATCTTGCTGGCAGGCATATGTACAGAGAGCATTGCACCTCTTTTGTTTGGTGGTGCCCTGTTCGCATTAAGGAGAAATATGGGGTCTTCACCCCATCGCAATTGGCTACTGCTGACGTCGGTTGGCATCAAAGTGCGCAAATGCTTTTGCTGTCTCTCTCGTCTATCGAACCATTTTACCTATGCAGCTTGGGGTAGGCACATCAGGGACGCTGCCACACATCCGCCAGACGTATCCTGGCAGATCTGCCCAAGGATGCAGTCCATAACAACTGATTACCACCAGGCCAAGCTGAGAGCAGTCGCCTACCCACCCGCAGATGATTGGCTCCTAGCGCTCCCCATGCGCTTGCGGACTGAGGATGAATGACGAGGCAGTCCGTATTGCGACAGTCCTGCGTTTTGGGGTCGGGCTATGTGCTCCTCATGAGTGCCCTTGCGGAGCAATGGTCCAAGGTGATGGCTCACACAGCATGTCATGCAGCCTTGGACATTGCCAGACACGCCATGCTAAACGATATTGTTTGGCGGGGTCTGATCAAAGCTGGTTTCCCGGCCACAAAGGAACCTTGTGGTATTGTTAGGTCTGCTGGGAGACGTCATCACTACAGATGAGGCGGATGGCAGCCTTTTATTTATCATCTTCCAGTTTGCTTGAAACTGCCGAAGCTAGGTACTCAGCCTATTAATATTATTAAGAACACTGGGGCATCATGGTCGAAAGAGTCGAAATGTAAGACAGGGACAGAAACAGAGACAGAGACATCCTAATAATGTTGAACTCAACTCCATCATCCACTTAATCTATGTCATACTCACAAAATCTGGCTCAAGCCATTAATAACTGAATTGTTGGGATTATTATTATTATTATTATTATTATTATTATTATTATTATTATTATTATGTTAAATATAACTTTGTTGGTTGACATTTTACTTTAGTTGTTGTTTCACGTCTGGTGCCATTTGTAGGAATTCTCCGGCATGCGCCGTCGTTACGCCTATTATTACGATTATTATGGATTATTAGACGAATCAACATCTTGTCACACTGAAGAGTTTATCATTCAAAACCGAATAATCCAGGACGAAAGTCAGTTTGGTTTTTAAGTTCTGTCGTTTTATCAGCGTTCATCGCTTCCATTTAAACAAAGCCATCTTGTATTTGAATGGCTAACGACGTCATTAACATGGCAACGTTCTGTCTGTCAAGAGTTGAGCGCAATATTTAACATTTATCTCAGCCTACCGTTTATTTACAAACATTTATTTCTGGATGAATATAAAAACTGAATGATTCTGTTTCCGATTGGATATCACAATACCACTACGACCTTCACAAAAGGCAAAAGGTGTATGCAGCGTTGAGAGACACAATCTATCAACAACGATCAAGAAGATGGTGGAAGACTTTCACATGTCTGGCAGCTTAAGAGGGACGAAATCATCTACGATATCACAAAAACCAACAACTGCAGTGTAATATCTAGAGCAGGCACAGTGGCCGATCGGTTAGAGCGGTCAGCCCGTGACGTTCACTGTGTGCTGAGCGCGCGAGTTCGAGCCTCGTCCGAAGAGACACTGAGTAGGGACCTTGACCAAGTCCTTCGCGCACCATTGCTCTGTAGTACAACTGCAATTGCGCCGTAGAGGCGTGTGTATGCACTTCTGAGCAAAAAGATGTTGGAGGAAGGGGGGGGGTATAAAATTTCGGAAAATGAATGAATTACAGGCGAAGTCCAGGCGTTGGCCGCAGCAGTTGCTTCAAAAGTAGATGATGGCAATATCAGAGCCGCTGTCAGAATCCTAACCTCGACCGACAGGCCTGCCAATGCATGGAAGAACTACGCTCAAAACATCCCCAGAATCCGCCCGACCGCCCAAGTAGTACGGAAAAGTTTAAAGTTATACCCTTCAAAGCCACAGAAGAGCAGGTCCTCGCACGGATCCGCTCCTTTCCGTTAGGTTCTTCGACCACAGCATCTGGTGGAGCTGGTGAATTGCTCAGAAATTGGATCGGAACTGATCTCATCCGTCACCGGACTAGTCAACCTCAATCTGACAGGCGAATGCCCTGAACAGATTAGACCGATACTCTTTGGATGCACTCTAATGGCACTTCGCAAGGATTCCGGTGGCCTACGCACGATTGTAATCGGCTATTCCTGGCGCAGGCTCGCATCCAAATGTGCGTGCACCTTCGCGGTTCCAAAGGCAACGGCATACCTCGCACCGAGACAGGTTGGGGTTGACATTCCGGGGGGAGGAGAGGCAGCGGTCCATGCGGCGAGGCGCTTCCTGGAAGCATTGCCGACAGGGTCAATCCTTGTGAAGCTAGACTTCAAGAATGCCTTCAACAGCCTCTGCAGAGACAGAATGCTGTCTTCGATAGATGAGGTCCTGCCGGAACTGGCTTTATTCTGTCACCTAGCACACGCGGAACCCTCAGAGCTTCGGTTTGGTCAGCATACCATTTCGTCACAGGTTGGACCTCAACAGGGAGACCCGCTTGGCCCTTTGCTCTTTTGCCTTCAATTGCAGCCAATCTTACAGGAGATGTCGTCACCATTGGTACTGAGCTACATGGATGATCTAACCCTAGGAGGAGAGGAAGCGCCTGTGAGAGTGCTGGAACTGCGATGAGAGGAACTAGGGCTTCGATTCAACCAAGACAAATGCGAGATCATCCATCGCCAAGACACACTAGTTTCCGACCATGTCGTCAATTTATTCGGAAAGAGCCTGTTTGCTGGGCGCGTCATTTTCCACCAGCGAGGCCTTGACGAGGGCAGATGCAAGGAACTGGCCTTAGGAGTTACCAGACTAGAGTCTGTAGCCAAACACGACGCTCTGGTGCTCCTCAGATATTCGCTCAGTTCCCAGAAACTGATATATACATTAAGATGCAGCTCATGCACGGGTCACTCTTTGCTATTCAAATTCGACGACCGCCTTCGAAGCGGTTTAGAGGCAGTTCTCAACATCACCCTATCGAACGACCAATGGCTTCAAGCATCATTACCAGTAAAGATGGGAGAATTAGGAATTCGTCGAGTGACCTCGCTGGCGCTTCCCGCCTTTTTGACTTCCGCTGCGAGCACCCGACCACTGCAGTCCTCCATGTTAGGCAGCACCTGGTCCGACGTCAACGGACTGCTTGAGAAGATGGAACATCTGTGGTGCACCGAGAGCCAAATGATGCGTCCGGACAATGATGCAGCACACAAGCTATCAAACTGGGACAAGCCGCTACTGCAGAAGGCAGCTGCCGAGCTGAGCACTGCCCAAACCGACCCATACCATCAGGCGCGACTCAAGGCAGCCGCAGCATCGCATGCCGGAGACTGGATCTTTGCCCTACCAATCACTTCATGTGGACTTCGGCTAGACGACGAAGCTGTCAGAATTGCGGTGGGTCTCCGTCTGGGGACACGCATTTGTGAGTCACACGTATGCCCGTGCGGGTCACGAGTCAATGCGGAAGGAGCGCACGGGCTTTCTTGTGGTCTTGGGCCAGGGCGGTTCGCCAGGCACGCAGCATTAAACGACATAATCATCCTCACACGCGCTGGTTTCCCAAACATTAAGGAACCCCCGGGACTCTCCAGAACGGACGGAAAACGTCCTGATGGTTTGACGCTGATCCCTTGGCGAAGAGGAGGGAACCTGATATGGGATGCGACAGTGATTGACACCGTGGCTCCATCATATCTCCAAGCGACGTCATCTTCGGTGGGGCTGCAGCGGAGGTGGCTACCCCAGGAAGACCATCAAGTACAGCCATCTCGCTGTCAGCTATCTCTTCATTCCATTGGCCTTTGAGGCCATGGACCCAGTCAACAACGAAGGAATAGACTTCATCAAAGACTTGGGTCGCCTTCTGCGAGCACCCGGTCCTTTCTGCACTTTCTGCCTTTCTGGCTTCTGCTGCTAGTACAAGCGAACTCCAGGCATGCATCGTACCAACAGACTCTGCTGAAGAACCATATGAACTTGCGAGTTCAGCACTTGTCCCCAGAGACAAGCTACTTGTTAAAACGATTGTCAATTTGCATCCAGCGCTTCAACGCAGTTGCCTTCAGAGGCTCTTTTGTGCAGCTGTAGTTTAACCAAACAATAGTAATAATAATAGTAATAGTAGTAGTAGTAGTAGTAATATTGATGATAATAATAATAACAATAATAATAATAATAATAATAATAATAATAATAATAATAATAATAATAATAATAATAATAATAATAATAATAATAATAATAATAATAATAATAATAACTGCTGAGACTGTCAACCATTTTAAATGTAGACCTTGATAATGACCGTTGGCTCCAGGCTTCTTTGCCGGTGAGAGATGGTGGTCTGGGAGTTCGTTGTGCATCTACGCTGGCACTTTCTGCCTTTCTGGCTTCTGCTGCTAGTACAAGCGAACTCCAGGCATGCATCGTACCAACAGACTCTGCTGAAGAACCATATGAACTTGCGAGTTCAGCACTCAACGCTTGGAAGACCCTGACAGATGCAGAACCACCAACAGGAGCAGCGAGTCATCGCCAGAAAGAATGGGACCTCCGATTCACAGACAAGGCATAGAAAGGTCTGCTGGAGTTCAATAACAGTCCATGTGACAGTGCTCGCCTGCTGGCCTCACGAGCACCTCATTCTGGAGACTGGATGCTAGCGCCCCCTGTGACTGCCCTAGGCCTGCGCCTCTCAAACGAGGATGTACGAATGGCAGCCGGGTTGAGGCTAGGAACGCCGCTCTGCGAGCCACATTTGTGTCACCAATGTCAAGAGAGCGCCGACGCAAAAGGGCTCCATGGACTAATTTGTAGAAGAGGCAGCGGAAAACATCAACGACATAGCATGTTGAACGATGTCATCTGGAGAGCTCTTGGCAGAGCGAAGATTCCAGCGCAAAAGGAACCTTTCGGCTTGGTAAGAGAAGATGGAAAGCGACCGGACGGCGTCGCGCTCATTCCTTGGACACGTGGTCGATGTATGGCATGGAATGTGACAGTGCCCGACACCTACGCCAAGTCACATCTATCAGAGCTGGCGAAGCAGCCGAACTCGCAGCCAAGTATTCCACCATAACCAACACCCACGACTTTGTAGCCCTCTCCTTTGAATCCGGCGACACTTGGAGCAGTGAAGGACTGCAGTTCATCTCAGAGTTGGGTAGTCGAACGTGTGCTGCAACCCACGATCCAATGGTGACGTCATTTCTGTTCCAACGTATCTCGGTTGTTCTTCAGCGTGGGAACGCCGCCTGCCTCTTCGGGACATTGCCACCACTCACTTGGCTCGCCCACATGGGCGATAACAGCATAATATAATAATAATAGTAGTAATAATAATAATAATAATAATAATAATAATAATCATAATAATAATTATAATTATAATAATCATAATAATAATAATTAACGGTTCGATCGTCCTATAAAGGCAATCTTCCACTTCCCACGTTCGCGCCCACATGACCGTAAAATTTAACAGACAGGCAATCTAGCGCGAAAATAATTTTGAATGAGAATGATGCATTATTATAACTAATGTATTGCTATTTAAAATAAGATCTGCTAATCCCCACAACCGCGTGTATGTTGCAGACAATCTAGGGTGAAAATTTGCTTTCAATTGTTTAACTAGAATACTGTACTTTAAAATGTATTGTGCACCAGACTGCGGATAAGTAGTTGGTCCAATAAAGGATATACCTACTTTTTCACTTACTTGATAATAATAATTATTACTATTATTATTATTATTATTATTATTATTATTACTACTTCTACTATTATAATGAAAATGGTCTCTCAGCGTAATGGAGGGAAAGATTGTTGTTGCTATTTCTCAACCAACAATCTGGACATAAATTTTTGGTGGTAGCGGTGACGGATTGTAGCCGTGTGTCTCCAGTCTCTTCGGTTGCGTTTTCGTTTTCGTTAGAGTTCATTAAAATGACACCAGAGTCTCTTTCTGATTATTATTCTTATAATTTAGGTTAACTTCAAAATATAGTGACGTAGAACAACTTAGTTTGCTACTTCTCTAACGTTTCTCATCACTCTCAGACTGTTGATCAGACCAGACCTATCTCTATCGTCTCGGTCATCTGTTGTTTCCATTCGCTTCCTCGATAGCGAATTCCTCTTGCAGTCGATGACGTGCACCTGACCCTACTTAGAGTGAATCCCGACTCTCAATTTCTCCCATATTTTATACCATTTCTGGCATCCTCCCATTATGGTCCTTCTACCTCATGTCGATTCTCATTTGGTTATTTGTCCCGATTGTATCCTTATTTTTCATCTTATATCGGATCTTTCAGGCGCTCAGCACATCGCTTTTCCACCGGACCCGGTCTTTCCTTATTTGGTTGTTTTACATTCGGTCTATTAACCTATCCTAGCCCGGCATTCGCTCTTGCCTCAGCCATATTTGGTCACATGGCCAGTCTCTCCATCTGTTTCAGCCCACTCACCCACGCTGATTCACTTGACTGTGCCTACTGCCTGTCAGTCTCTATACCTACATTTATATATATTTACTACCGTTGATAGGCCAATAATGCTTGTCTTTATATATATCGTTCATATCTATAGTTATAGTTAGTGTTCGCAGTTTTAGTTTATGCAGTACTTTACATTTATATTATACTGTTCATTAAAGTTATAAACTTTACTTCATCGCCGTTTTTCATAGCGCGTAACCCTCTTTCATCATTACATTCAGGTTCGATGAGAAAACAGAAGTGCGTTAAAGGTTCTCGTCCCCGTCGGCATGAACGAAAGAGCTCCTGAATACCACTGCATTTAAAACGTTGTGTGCAAATAGATAGACATTGAAAAAGATGACTTGTTTCGCGTGGGTCTCTCGTTGCCTGTGACATACGGCGGCCCAGCTCTTGTAGGAACTCAATTCCGGACGGTTTCTGGGGCCCAGTGATGCGATGGCCACTGACACAGAATCATGCGTGGTGGGGAGGGATGAGTATGATGCACTTTCGTTCTGTGGCATGTTCTGCTGCTCCACCGGCTGTTGATGCTGTCAAATGTACATAACAGGATACCCATGTGTGAATGGCTAGGTCCCATGCTAGATGTCTTCCATTCGCCCATGGGATTAATGTGGCGTCACATGCCATCGGTGCGGATCAGTTCCGATGGTTCTCTTGGGCTCGAAATGTCCCCTTTCAGTAGAGCTGTTCATAATATTTAATTGATGGCAGAGTGTCGTGATGCCAATCCCATTGATCTTCTGGAGACCAAACTGTGATGTCGACCCGGCTCGCTCCGCACATTGACATGGATGCAAAGCACTGAGTTCTAGGCGGAGTCCTGCCGCAACCCTGACCTCCTCATTATTTAATCTCAACCTGCAGGACGCCGCCAAAGGATAGTCCAAAGCCAGTCTCCGGCGTGCGGTACAGAGACTGCTCGCATTCTGGATTGACTATGTGGATCGGGACCATATCCGGACAGACTTTCGCTTTATCTTCGTTTATCAAAGGTCTGTCCCAGGTCTTCTGTTTGATCGGGGCCGGTACCATCAACACTGAATGGGAATATTTACGAACGTCCAACATTTCCTCCTGGCACACGTCGTTTCACTCCTCCACGGCTAGGATGGCGCCCATGAGCGAGACGGTCGACGCAGATGACGCCAAATAGGCTGAAGTTGCCAGCATCGATATGTAACCACTGAATGCTCCGTGTTGAGGATCTTTTCCAGTCCTGTTTTAGCCTGATGGTCGATTGTTTCCAGTAACGGGTGATTCCAGCACGGAGAAGTCCGAAGCATGTAAGCCATCTTTGCCGCCCCGAAATAGGATCTCAGCAAAATGACTGGTGGTTCATAAGGCCTTTCAATACTCGATCAAATTTTCGCTGTGTTCTTGCAGGGCTTCATCAAGAGCCTTCCCTTCGAACAGTGGATAACCTAAAAGGGTGAGTTCCTCTGGTTCTCGTCTTATGAAGTCATCAAAACCCTCTACATTCAACTCTGCTCCGAGTAGTATCCACGTATTCCACGTTACCGTCTAGGGAAAGATCATCTAGGTACTCAAGCCTAAATGGAGACCGCTGTTCCCGTAACGTCGGCTGCAGCGGTCGGCAAAACAGCAGAGGCCCCACGGGGCTCCATGCTGAAGTCCCATCTTAGACCTCATACACATCGACCGAATTGTAGGTTGGCCTCAATTGAATATGCCTAGTGGGGGAACGCATATAGTTCTGGGATTGTGTCATGGACGCCTCGAAGCATTACATCTCTCAGCAGTGTGTTGAAAGCATTTGCGAAGTCAAATTTAACGTAGATCTGGTCTCGTTGCATGTTTATGAACAAATTTCTTCGTTTTCGTTTTTTTTTTTCGTTTTCTGTCCCAGGTCATCTATCGGATCAGGGCCGGTACCATCGACATGGTATTTATTAGGTCGAGTAGATGTTGGGGTCGGAGTCCATTCGGACGACCGCTGAACCCGCCGGGAACGACCTAATCGCATCTTCCACTTCTCACACAGTGACCTGGAAAGCAAAAGTTTGTGACGGTTCAGGCAAGTCTGACATTAATTTTTTGGTCCGTCCATCCATTTGCTGGGTGTCTTTTCTGCATAGCGGTTACAGATTCGGTCGTCGCCTCGTCTTGCCGGTCCTGACTGCAGAGTATTCGTGATGCGGTCCTGATGTTGCCCTCCTCCACATAGGCATTCACCGCTGCCAAAAACATCTCTCGAGCATCTACTCTCCTTCATGTCCTCATCATCCTATCTCGTGTAGGCATTATTTTCGAGGCGTCTTTTCATCACGTTTTGCCACGTCATGATGATGGTGATGATGACGATGATGATGATTATTATTATTATTATTATGAACGACCTTATTCGTAGGAGTCTAATCCGTGCACAATGTCCACGTCGTGTCTTTCAAAAACATCACAATGAGCGGGTGCAGCGGCCGAGAGGGCGGGGAACCTCGAAACTGAGATATACGCCGAGCTAGTCTTCACGCACGTC
Organism: Bimastos eiseni; assembly: GCA_959347315.1. Lineage (NCBI taxonomy): Eukaryota > Metazoa > Annelida > Clitellata > Crassiclitellata > Lumbricidae > Bimastos > Bimastos eiseni. The sequence goes on from OY365811.1 coordinate 19,661,338, forward strand.
TTCACACCGGTGGCATTTGAAGCCTTTGGCGTCACCAATTACGAAGGCCAAAGCTTCCTTTCAGAACTGGGACACAAACTGAGCGCCATCACCGGGGAACAGAGGGATACGACTTTCCTCTACCAGCGCATCTCGATGACTATTCAACGCTATAACGCATTTGCTTTCAAGGGAACTTTCGCTGCTCATGAGTCCAACGAGCAAGGCTACTCCGTACGATATTACCATAACGATAATAATAACAATTAAACGATCTGGTAAGTCGTGGCCTTTAACGCGCCGGGTTCCTAACATCAAAGAAACACTCGAGCTCTCAAGAACAGACGAAAACGACACGACGGACTGACGCTCATTCCATTGCAACGGGGACGAGGCCTCGTCCTACCGTCATCTACCGTCCTACGTCATGCTACCGTCATCGATACCGTGGCACCATCCGTGGCTTCACGCGCGGTCGGCAGAGGCAGCGGCGGAACTAGCAGCGACAAGAAAGATTGAAAAATACAATTATACAAAATACTTATCTAATACTTAGCGCCTGCAGGCTCCGTTGTTGTCATATTTGTCATTTCCAGCGGTGCTAGTCTGTAGTGATGTTGTGTCATCTGTTAGGGGTATTATTTCATTTTCCTGCCAATAAATAAATAAATGAAGAATAATATTAATAAGGCGACTGCAGGTCCACACGCTGGGAACTGGCTATTGGCGTTCACTGTTGTCTAACGCTTTGATGACGAGGCAGACAGGGTTACGGTTGGTCTGAGGTGGTAGCCCCAATCTGCTGGAATCTCCGGTTGAGCCTAATGGCACAAATTCTAATCATTGTCAAAGAATCGTAATCGTAATCCAAGTATTTCTACAGCGCCCACAAAAGCCAAGTTCGTGAGATGGATCTGATATTTGTCTTAATGCTGGAGGAAATTTGTTGCAAAGAGGCGGAACAGCAGTAGATATGGAACGATTTGCAAATTTTAGTGATGAGTTGACGGAAGGGCGAAGCAGTAACGGTGGAAGGAGGAAGAGTAGAGAGATGTGATTGAATTATGAACAGTTTACGGAAAAGATTTGAGTGTGTTGTAGGTTCTAGTAAAATGCATCGAAATGAGCCGCTAATAGGGATGTTAAAAAGTGCCGAGGACTTTCGAAGTGGATAATGCCGAAATTTTATTATTTTTAGTAAGTAAGAATATTCTTTATTAAACTACAAACAAACGCAGAACAGCTTACATAATATATAAACGATAGAATCAAATTTAAACAAGGTCAAATAACATTCTCGTGTTGAAAGTACTCTTGGCAAATATATCAACGCTAACAGAAACTGCAAGTAGACAAAATATGTCAGCAATAGGATTCTAACAAACCCGTCTTTTAGTCTAATATGAAAAGGAATCTGGACAACGCAGTTCAATGTGTGTCAACAAATATACGCTTCATGTGTGTAGTGTAATTTGAATAAGTAAGTAAGAATATTCTATATTAGACTACCAGCAAATGCATAATAGCTTACAATTTCAAACAAAGTCAAATAACATTCGCATGACGAAAGATCTCTTCATTATTATTATAATTATTATTATTATAATTATTAATTATTATTATTATAATAATTATTATTATAACTATTATAACTATTATAATTATAATAATAATAATAATAATTATTATTATTATTATCATTATTATTATTATTATTAGTGTTATTGTTATTATTATTGTTATTATTGTTATAGGTTTTCGTCCCCATCGTGCTGAACAAAAGAGCCCCTAAATGCCACTGCATTAAAACGTTGTGTACAAATAGATAGACGTTGAAAAAGATGAGTTGTTCCGCGAGGGTCTCCCGTTGCCTGTGTCATACGGCGGTTTCTTGTAGAAACTCCATTCCAGTACGGTTTATGGGGCCCAGTGATCCGATGGCCACTGGCACAAAATCATGCGTGGTAGGGAGGGATGAGTACTTGATGCACTTTCGTTCTGCGGCATGTTCTGCTGCTGTTGCCGGCTGTTGAGGCTGTCAGATGTACATAAGATGTACATGTGTGAATGGCTGTTGTGTCCCATGCTAGGTGTCTGCCTCTCGCCCATGGGATTAATGTGGCACCATTATTATTATTATTATTATTATTATTATTATTATTATTATTATTATTATTATTATTAACACTAGAAGAAAAAGTAATATTTATTTTACGTAAAGCTCACAAAAACAGGTTTTTTGCTACGAAATCTTTTTTTTATCTGTCCGCCGATTATATATTTATGCTAGAATCAAGCCTGTTATTACGTGTCTTTTACTTTTTCACATTAAACTCCTCACGATTTACATTGCTAAATATCTCGAGAACTAGGAATTATCATCTGCACGGGAAACTCCGCTAACAATTCATTGATGTATTGCCTATTTAGATTATATCCAGTTAACTTCACATATTGCTGGAATGACAGAAGGAAATTAGAACTAGTTTCGCGCAAGTTGTTATTTGATCACGTGCGCATTCGTAGTTCAGTTTAATAACGTTCATTGAAAATTTGTCGGGCGTGCGCTCGAGTACTCCACGGATGCATACATAATAACGTCGTTATAATCTAAGACTTGGCCTGGAGTCCCGTTTGCAAAATGGTATCGGGGGGAGTTTCTCACTTCCAATCAGTCCCACTGACCCTAGTCATGAAAAATCACCGAGGTGCAAAGCCACCATCACGCCACGAGTGACGTAATTGCAAAATCAAATATGGCCGCCATCGGCCATGTTAGAAAATTTATCTTTTCTTACTGCATTTACATTTGTAATACCTCTAATTTCGATACGTAGCTTTCATGTATGGTGTCTAATGGTACCGATTATGGTGTAGACTGTAGAGAATTCATTTCTGATATCGGTTTGGTCATTGGTGGTCAACATCAGCTTGTAAGATCAGGGTCAAGGACGTGTCATGTAATCGACCATGTCGATTATAATTATTACTCGGCTGAATCTTGCAACAGAAGCATGTATAATGTATATCATTCAACTAATTAAGTCAAATGTCAAATGTTACATGTTCTACTGACGCCCAGATGGTTCTGCTCGGTTGGAGGTGACATGAATGTCGAGCAGACCATAAAAAGTGTTTTGAATGGTCCTGGAAGTCAGTATGTGGTTGGTGTCACATGCAATGCAACTGTGGCAGATTTCGAGCTCTAGTTCCACGAGATCGGGTCTATCACCAACTTTCTCAACTCCTTAACTTCTAATCACTCCATGAGCCACACAGAATGCCATCTACAGCATGCATCGAGCACCACTCACCGTCCAAAACGTGTCTAAGCTCTGTCTAAACGTGTCTAAACTTTGTGCTATATCGGCAGAATCCTTACTGAGTGACTGTTAGTGTACCCATTCTGCTCAACTTTCTCCAGAATGGTCAAGACCTACCGTTGATACAGGCAGATTAGTAGAGAAGACAAAAGAAATTAGCTCACTCATATCGAAGTCGAAATTATAGTCCAAGAGCATTAGACAAAATGTGAAGGAAGGTGGAACTGTCTGATAAACAAGCTGAATTTCTCAGGATAGCTTCAGAAATGTGAATATATTAATATACTAAAAGTCTCCGAAAATCCATCTGAAGCATTTTCCAAAATCCAAGATGGCGTTCAAAAATGCAGGTAATTTTCAATTCGCAATCGCAAGATCTAAAATCTAAGATTTAAAATCGCAGTCCGTCACTGATTTTCAAACGCTCGACGCAACTCCCTGTTCAAATCTGGTAACTTTATGATAGGCTTCTTCGATAATGCCTCTTTCATTTTCAGGAATGACTCCTCTAAATCTAGTGTACAATTCACTGTGTTCGGTGTTTGTTTCTTTGTTAAGTCAGACATCGGTGCCATCATCTCTGCACAATTGGATAAGAATTTTCTATAATAATTCACTGCTCCAGGGAACCTTCTCACTTATTTCTTGTTCTGAGGCATTGGGATCTCCATAATCTTGTCAATGGTATCTGTCTTTGGACTTACTTCACTTTCTTTCAGTGTACGTCCTAAGAAGTCTACTTTCTTGTATTCCAATGAACACTTCTTTGGCTTCAATGTCAGATGGGCTTTTCTTACTCTTCCAAAGAATTCTCGTAATGTTAACATGTGTTCTTTCTATCCAACTGTATGTTTCAACATAACTCTCCAAATTCTTTGTTCCATTTAGAATTTTCCTAACAAGTCTACCCTGATGCATTATTGACAAATCCAAAGGGCATTACAATAAATCTGAACATTCCATTTGCACAGATAAATAAATTCAAATGTTTAAATTTCTCATCCATTGCAATTTGCCAGTATTCTCTACAGCAGGGCTATTCAATTAGCGGCCCGCGGGCCAAATTTGGCCCGCGAAGGCCTAACAACTGGCCCGCGGACCTATGCCAAAATTTTAAAATTTTAAGAATTTTTTTTAAAAATCTATGTTTTTGAATTATTATAATTATAATTATAATTATAATTATTTGAATTATATTATATATTTTATAAAATATATTAAAATTAGTTTGTTGTTAAAAAAAGAACCAGCTTTAACAATTTGTATTTATTAATATTCAATTTTAGTCCAATCACAAACAGAAATATGCTGGATGCAGTTTGTGGCAAAAACGCACCCAACAACCATACAATTTTAGTTACCTAGTATTAATCAAAGTTTGATTTTAGTTCAATCACAACCGAAAATAGTTTGCAAGACGCAAATAGGTATAAAATAAAATTGTAAACAATAGTATAAAAAAGCCACACATGCTTGAAAATTTGTTTAAATTAAATTATATTTAAAACTTATCAAAAAAAAAATTAATAGTCATGGCTAGTGTGGCAAAGAAAACTAAATTAGATTCGGAAACTCGTAACTTCAACAATCATTGGACAATGAAATATTTATTCATATTACCGGATGTGCCCAATTCGAAGCCAATGTGTGTTCTATGTACCGAATGTGTCTCGGCAGTGAAAGAATACAACGTGAAGCGGCATTTTACAACAAAACATGTAGATTTTGCAATTTCGTATTCAGAAGGCTCAGTTGCTAGAAAAGCAAAGGTTGAATCTTTGATCACAATCTTTGAAGCAACCGCTGCTTCATTGCATGTATCATGGAATTTAAATTAAATAAATGTATGTGGAATTTTTGTCTCTTGCTATTGATGAATCCACAGACAACACAGATGTGGCCAAAAAAAGAAAGCATTCAGTGACTCAGAAACGGTGAAAGAATGCATACTGGCAGTTTTGGAAGAAATAGTAAGTGACGATAAAATGCAAAAAACCATGACATCTTCTGTTCAGCAGATTCCTATGTCAGATACTTCGACGATACGCAGAATTGAAATTTTAGGAACTGAAGTGTTTGAATCTTTAATTACCGACATAAAACAGGTGGAATTTTTGTCTCTTGCTATTGATGAATCCACAGACAACACAGATGTGGCTCAGTTGTGTGTTTATGTGCGTTTTTTTAATGGAAAATGTTTTCATGAAGAAATGCTGGCTTTAATACCGTTAGAAAATTACACCACAGGAGAAGTTATTTCTGAAAAAATCAAGTTTTTTTTCCAAGAAAATGGGTTGGATTTAACTAAAATTTGTTTATTGGCAACAGATGGTGCTCCATCAATGTTAGGCAAGCACCAAGGTGTGACTGCACGATTGGCTGCATTAGCACCTCAGATGCAATCACTGCAATCACTGTCTTATCCACCAAAGCGTTCTGTGTAGCAAACTCAGCAGTAAGTTAAAAGAAACAATGGCCATGGTTATGTCAATAATAAATTTCATCAGATCCACATCAAGTCTTCAGCACAGATTATTTCGGCAATTACTGGAAGAAACATCAGCAGATTACAAAGATTTGCTTCTCCACAATGACGTTCGCTGGTTGAGTAAAGGTAAAGCACTTGATCGTTTTTGGTGTCTAAAAGATGAAATAATTGTTTTTCTCAAAAACTGTTCGCATAAAATGGCAGAAAAGTAAAGAAAAGTATTAGAGGACAACGAATTTTGGGCAAAATTGTGCTTTTTAGTCGATATTTTTGCACATTTTATTGCATTGAATTTGCAGCTGCAAGGGAGAGACAAGATAATTATAGATCTGGTCGAGAAATTGAGTGCCTTTCGAGAGAAGTTGCCTTTGTTTTTAACAGATCTACAATCAGCTAAACTTCTTCACTTTCCAAACCTGAAGAAATTTGCTGCTTTAACATCAGGCTCGGCAACTATCACCAATGTGATGATAGATGTGATGATAGATGGTTAAAAGAAACAATGGCCATGGTCACAATGGCCAGAAAAACTCCATACGAATTTCAAGGATAGATTTGAAGACTTTCAATATTCCAAACAATGTAATGCTGTTTGTTCAAGATCCCTTTAAAATTTCTCCTGCAAGTGATTTTTCTTCAAATGCGAAGAAGCTACTTTCTTCAGTTGATGAAGGTTCACTGCAGTTGGAGCTTGTCAATATCCAATATTCAAGTTCATTGAAGGAAAATTTTAAAGAAAGTGGTACTTGCAAGTTTTGATCAGAAAGCATTTAAATGGAACAGTTTCCAAATGCTAAAAAAGTTGCAATATATCTACTCACCATGTTTGGTTCTACTTACACTTGTCAATCCAGTTTTTCACATATGAACGTCATCAAGTCAAACACTCGCAGTTCAATGTGCAATGCTAGGTTGCAGGATTGCATGAGAATTGCTCTGACTTCTTATCAGCCAAACTTTATTAATGTCGCTCAAAAAAGTAAATGCCATTTTCCCATTGATTAAATTTTATAATTTACATTTACAAACTTTCATTTAACTTTTTAAAATTGATGTGGAAAATTATTAAATTAATTTACTTAAAATGTAAATATTTATTTAATTGTATTATCTATCCTAGCATTGACTCCATTAGCCCAGTTTAATAAGCTCGAGCCCCAACATTTGCCATGTTTACCGTTCTTATAAAACCTGGGGTAAAAATTATCCCTGTGACCACTGTTCTTCCGAACATAGTAGCTGTCTGAGAATGATTAAATTGTGAGGTTTTCCAACATAGTACATTTTAAAATTAGTTTTGGATGTCTAGTATGATTTGTGTAGAATAGAATAGATTCAATAGAATATAGAATAGATCAAGAAGTCTTGAAAATTTCATCAAAATATATTCTAATCATTCTAATCTTATACTTCAACCGTGTACCCCCCTAATAATTTAATCTGCCATCAATATATAAATATGTGTTCAAAACTTCAAACTAATAATTCACTTTTAAAAGCTTCCAAATGCACCTTTGCAAATGTATCATTTTAAAAAATTTACTGGAGGGTGCTCAGCGGCCCCCATCCCCAAACCCCTCCTTGAGCCTCTGGCCCGCCACCATCTCCAGATTTCTCTAGTTTGGCCCTTGACTAAATCTAATTGAATAGCCCTGTGCTAAGGTGTGAATTCCATCTTCCTGAATAACTCGTTTGTCGTCCTCTGCTGAGAAGGTTACCTTGTTTATTTCTTCAGAGTAGACATGTGAAGATGCGACCGAATGACATTCAACTTTCTCGATGTTCTCTCTTGGTGAACAGGGAGTCTTTGTAATCTTCGTGAGTGATAGATTTCTCAACGACATTCTTTACACTTCTTGTGGCTAGCTCCAACCATCTATTACGAATACAGCATCGATTCTTAAACCTACAAACTCTTCGATCAGTTTACCGGCTGCTTCATCTTTGAACATTGCCAGTGACCTTTATATTTACAACAATTTGCGTCTAAATAGGTTATAAATATTGAAGGCTTGCCATCGTTAAATGCTTCTCCCATATACTTATTGTTTGCCTGTCCATAACGATGTGAAATGACCTCTTATCTCTCACCTCTTATCTCATGCTTAACCATTGGTATCGTAATCATCGTAATCACTCAACAACTCCAACTCTACTGCAGTCAACTTCAATGCGGCGTTTCCAAGCAAGACCTGGAGAAGTATAATACCTAGCGGGATCTAGACCATAGTTCTCACTGCATACATCTCTACAATTCTCAAATACATCAGCAAGCAGGAGAACATCAGTCACATTATATAAATCGTGGTATTCTCTCAACGTCGATAAAACGTAATTCTCGTTTTACTAATATTTCCACATGTTCTTCATTCGTAAACTTATCGACCACGACCTCACTGCTAATTGAGATATACTTTTCTTATTATTATTTCTCTCAAACTTACTTGTCACGTCTGCGACTGGGAATTCCATGCTGGACCAATCAAGTTCCTCAGACTGCTTGATTAATTCTTTCGTAATTCTTTCTGAATTCTTATAAACCGGGTTTAAAGCTCTCGTTACACACCACTTGAAACATTCTTCGTCTTCGTTCTTAACAATAGCCTTTTTACTCGCTAGACATTTCGGCAGGTTTATAAATAACCGCATTGATGCCCAACTTTCTTACCGCTCTAAGTCTCCAGTCTCCTCGCATCTGGAAAGTTGCCATTGATTCTAAGATTTTATCTTTCGCATTGTTATAAATTTCGCTCGTATCGGTCGAGTCTAGAACCACTTCAGTATTTGAAACAAACGGAAAATCCTCGGTATCTACTAGTCCGGATTTAATATCAACACACTCCATTATGCAGGTAAGGACAAAGTTGACCTTAGTCTGTCGATTTTTAGTCAACAAGTCTACCGCCTGTGTTTGAACGGTGTCAAGAAAAGATGTGGCATCGATTCCGCTAGCTCCTTCAACCGTGTGTTGTTTCGTGAAACCCTTGATTGCTGAGGCTGTCTCTCTAATTTTGCGTGTTTTCATAAGAATGTTGCTGAACATAGAATTCACTTCAGCTTTCAGTGCATCTAACTCCTCGTTCAACTTTTTATTTGGTTATTCGGGTATGTACCCTTCAATCCACTTTGCGAATGTATTAATCGAACCTAACGAATATTTTTCGTGCTGTCGTAGCAGGTACAGGAACGAGTGTTGGAATTCCAATGTCGGGAACGGGTGCATCGAGCAAACTAGCATTGGATGAGATTGGTGTAAAATGCGAGGGGATGAGTGTTTGAGCCCCATGAGCTTCAATTTTACTAATCAACTCTGCTTTACCCAGTCGCGCATAACCAACCTTTCTGTTTCGCAATTTTTCTTAGTTCAGTAACAGTCTGATTCCATTATTCCATGTTGTTTGGATGACATTTCTTAGGTCTGTGTAGAAATATTTTCAGTGTTATTCATTTTATATTTGAGAGAATGTGTTTTATATTTAATTTTCATATAGCCTATTTGGTGGTATATCAACCTAACGCTAAGGTTCGTTCATGATGTGTACAGCAAAATATCGCAGTTATCAACCAATAACATAGGTTTTTGTAGTTTGTAAACCTATGTTATTGATTCGTTTATTTGTTAATGAGCTAGAATATCCAATTCCCTACAACTCGTAATTAATACAGTTACATATCTGAAACGTTCCATTAGTTATAGTGCATTTTTGGGAGGATTGTAATGATATATTGTCAACCGTTATTGGAGATCAAGTTCGGTCATAAAACGTGCAAATTGTTTTCATTTGCACCGATATCTATATCGCCGCCATCATGGATTTGACAAAATGGCTGCCACGAAAAGGTTTTTGTCAATATCACTTCTCCATCACTTACAAATATGATCTGCACGGCTAGACTACCATTTCCAGGGCCAATGAATCCAATGCACCTAGTTGCAGATGTGTTGAGACATTTGTCACAGCAGTTAGTGCAACTATTTACTAATTTCATTAGGCAAATATGGTCTTTTGGCATACTAAGCATCAACCCCAAGGCCATGTTTCCCTAGTAGTATTGTAAGAAAGCTGAGGGCTCTACTTAAACAAGCTCTACTATTATATTAGATGATTAGTAAGTTTGATTATGTTAAGGGAAACTTGCTACACATGAAGAGACAGTTAGAATACAACTTATCGTTATTAAATACAGAGAAGATGAGGTTATTATAATAATATATATATAATGATTGTGACTAATACATAACTGTTACATATACTTACTAATGCGAGTATGGGTGAGATGATAATGTCCAAACCCTAAGATGATACGAGTTGACGAGCCTGACTAGATAGCTAGAATTCTTCGGAAGTCAGACTACCCCGTTCCCAATGGTGCTGTAGCTTATAAGAGACTTTCCTCAGCCAAAGAGGAAACTGGCCTATCTTAGAAAAGACTACTCTGATTGGCTAACTACTGACCACTCAAGGTATCCCTAGAATGTGGGCTGACTGTAAATGCTAGAGCCTACGCGAGTGACTGACAGAACCTATATTGTCTGAATTAGTGAATGTTCAGCTAAACTTAATGTATAATAATGATCTATATATATAAAATGTTCAAGCCTATCTATTGTAATGTAATGTTCAGAACAATCACGGTTATAGTCGGTCGGCCTTTGAAAACCGAACCTCCTGGTTCGACACAAGGTACAGTAACAAAACTAAGACTAAAGAACTATAGTCGTCCTGAATTCATCTTTCTCTCATTGTTCAACGTATCTTGTACAGAGTTGACAGAAGATCGTGTGAGAGTGACAGCGATGAGTTGGCTGTATGTAATCGTCACAGCCGCCACGTGGAAGATGTGGATACGTTTCCCGTGACTCATCCGTAGACTAATTCAAGTGGAAGGATAACACGACACGAGTATAACATGAAATGAAAACACAATCAGAAATATTAAAAACACGCAATGTAATAAGAACGCGGAAAATAGTAATATGTAATGTAGCGTAGAAACAAGACGACACAGAAGTTAAGCCATGAGGTAATGCTTATGATGGATGACTAGTAATGCGATAAAAAAAAGTTAAGCATCGAGTTCCCGAATGAAAACATGTGAGGCGTGGCACATTAATTTTTGTCACGATCTGCAATATGAAATTATTCTCATTATGTTCGACGAAGTTGATAGAAATAGATCTTCTAATAATTATTATTATGCATAGTTTTGTTATATATCAATAATGTTAGATAATGTATTTTTAAATGATGAAATAATGCAACGCTAGAAAGTAAATATGCGTATCAATAAGGCACACGAAAAACTAAGTCTATTCAGACAACTCTGAAGTTATATAAATAAAATAAATTCACACTTAAAGGAGGTCGGCCGCTGAAAACAGGGCCGCCTGGACCGTAAAAATAAACAAACAAAAGCAAAAAACACGATATAAGAAGAAATGACCGTAAAATAGCGCGTATAAAGATGTAAGCGTGAACTAAACAAACACGAAAACTTAAGGTACGATAACATGGTTGCCCTGAAAACGCGTCGCTACAGAAAAGGAGTTCAGACAGATGGAAGTCATATCGTCGTACAAACGTACCACGAAGCGATGTGAACTGCACAGCTGACACGGTTGATTGAAACTTGACCGTGCTCGTCCAGAAAGCGTGTTCAGAGCGTCACGTAGAAAGCGTGCGACCCATGCTGTAAAAATAAAACACAAACATAATCATGAGTTAACATTGCAGCAATTTTAAAACGCTGAAGCACCGTAATGCTAATGCGTTCCGAAGTTGCGAAACTATTCATAACGAAGATTAGGAAGTAACATAAATATGATGCAAGCCAGGGAGAGTTGAAGAAAACGAAAATAAAATCAGAAGGATTGATAATAAGGTCAATAAGCGAAATGCGCTATAGAAGGTACTACATGTCTGAAGAGACGATCAAATGGCAATGAATCTAAAAAGAAGTCTAACATCAGTGAAAGACTGAAAAAATGGTGTTTATGAACACAAAATGACACGAAACACGATGGGCTATAGGACTCGCTGTTGGACGTTATAATGATAATAAGTAATAATGTTGATAATAAAAGACGGGAATGGTTAAAAGAATAATATCGGGTGTGGTGTGATAGGAAAATTTTAGGTGTATGTATCTCGTTTACAAAGATCAAACAATTGTGAATATTCAGCATGAGAGGAGGTTGATCAAGTCCACCAAACAATACCGATCCGACAATTATGTGACCAATATGAACAGAGATTGAATTTAGAAGTGCGCAGCTGCGGCGAGTTAATAATAAGAAATATAGGGAATAATGTCATATCATTATAATAATAAGAAATAGTTCTTGTAAATACAAAATGAATATAACGTCTACAGAGGAAGGGCCCTTTTGCGTTTGCGACCTTGTAAGGTTTGCGACAAATGGTAATGGTGCATAAGTGCATCGGACACATCCTGTGCTGACTGCCACGAAGGTGGATAAGTCGGGTCTTGCCACTCTACGCGATACTGCCGTGTGCCATTTATAATTTTGCAGCCCAAGAGCCTGTTGGCTTGATACCACTGAGAAGCAGTGGTGGTCGGGGTCATGGCAGGGGGTGGTCGGCTGGGGGAGGTTTGGCGACGAGGACGGTAGAACGACGTCATCAAGATGAATGTCCTGCATCGGATTCGGGTCGACCGGCGTCGATGCGAGGTCGTTCGATTGATTGTCGATTGGGTGCGGATCCAATACCGATGCTTGGTCATCCGGCGTAGGTTGAACGGTGACTGGATCCACAACTGGAGTAGAAGTATCCAGCCGAGTAAGGACTGTGTCTGATGTTGACGTACTTTGTGAGTTAGTTGTCGGTTGTGTTGGCGACGCTATAAGGTCCTGGAACCATGCAAACAATAAATCTTGGTTGTCGACGAAGGCTTTCAGGCGATTAGTGTGTACTGATGCCTGGAGACTCTTATTCGTATGTGCGTTACACAGAAAATACACTGCACGATGTAGTAAGGTCCAATTAATTTTCTCCGGAGCTTGTTTGATGAGCCCTTCGGATTGTATTCATCTCCTAGCCATACATAATCACCAGGTGTATAGGATGCTGAATGTTGCTTGGCGTCGTAATATTTCTTGTACTCTTGTTGAGCAGCTAAAATGTTGTCGCGAGCGATTTGGCGGGCTACGTGAAGTCTTGGTAATAGCTCAGCTATTTGGTTGTCGGCTGTGATTCTGCCAGTTGATGGTGGAACCATGGCTGTTTGTAGCGGGACGTTCATCTCGCGTCCATAGGCAAGGAAGGTGGGGGAGTATTTGGTGGATAAGGACGGAGTTGCACCGAATGCGTGAAGAACGGCGTGTATGTACAGATCCCATTCTTTCTGGGTTAAACAGTAGGATCGTAGTGCTGCCCAGATAACTCTCCAGTAGCGTTCTACTTGTCCGTTAGTCGCAGGGTGATAAGAAGCAGTAAGAAGGCGCTGGATGTGGAAACGAGAACATAAGTCTTTGACCACAGTCGCCATGAAGGACTTCCCACGGTCGGAGACCAAAAATTTCGGTGCTCCATACAGAGTGATGATGTGGTTATATAACGCCGTGGCCACGGTGGTGGCTGTCTGGTCAGGCGTTGGGATCATTTCAGTGTATTTGGTCAGAGAATCCACAAAAAGTAAAATGTATTTATGCCCTTGGGCCGTAGTTGGCAAGAGTCCAGCAAAATCATAATGCCAGCGCTCGAACGAGCCCGCTGCGGGTATTGGGTGCAGTGGAGTGCGAGTTGAAGCTGGTCTCTATTTGGACGGTTGACAAATGTCACAAATTGCATTGAACATTGTAGATCTAGCTACATTCCTTTCAAATAGAAACGAGCCTAGTAGGACTAGGTAACACCTGTCTATCGCTGAATGACCAAGATGTTAGTGGCACTGCTCAAACACTGGTCGACGTAACGACGCATGGATCACTATCTGCTTGAGAATCGTGACTGACTGATCGTTGCGTTTTGCACATGGTTTGAAGAATCTCATTAGAATACTGTCACTTAAGACGAAGTGTTCAGCATGTAAAATGATGTCTGGCGCAGACTTATTGTCGCTAGGTAAAAGATTAAACGCTGGATACTCGAGTAACGGTCTAAGTTCAGTGCTCTCAGACTGTGCCCTACGAATGTCTAGTTGTGCATCGAATGTTCACTAACTGCGTGAACCTTAGTGTGAAATTCTACAGCAGACTGATCGGGCATCGTATATGAATCAGCGTCGGTGGCGTCAGTAGAGTCGTCCTGGGGAACTAGGGGTCTGAGGTATAAATCGTCATTAGCAAAAACATCGTCTGCCGCAGGAGGAGGGGTGTGCTCGTAAGTGCGGCGAGAGAGACAATCGGCTGTTGCGTTCTGGGACCCAGGTTTGTGTAACACGGTGAAATTATAATTTTGTAATAACAACGTGTAATGCGACCGGAAGTTGCCTTCATGTGATTCAGCCACTTGAGGCTAATATGATCTGTGTATACGGTAAAGGTGTTGTTAATGAGATACTGGTGGAAACGTTTCACTCCTGTGATAAGAGCGAGTCCTTCTAAATCAGTTATCATGTAGTTTCTCTCTGATCCGCGTAGATTTCTCCCACCGTACTCGATTGGGTGGGAAATGCCTGCGGCGTCCTTCTGACAAAGGATAAAACCGACTGCTTGTGCTGAGATCAAAAGGCCGATTCATGTCCGGATAAGCAAGTACCGGTGCAGTGGTTAGGGCAGTATTTAAGGTCTCGTAGGCGTGCTGACAAGCGTCCGTCCAAAGGAAGTTAATGTCTTTCCTGAGTAACTCGTTGAGTGGTGCGAAAATCTTGGCGTAGCCTTGGATGAACCGACGATGATAGGAGCTCAACCCAAGAAACTGTTTGACTTGTGTGGCATTTTGTGGTATTGGACAACCGGTAACAGTGTCAATCTTAGTGGGGTGTACTGCGATACATTCCGCATACAATATGTGACCCTGGAATTTGACCTTGGTCTGTGCCCACTGGCACTTTATGGGGTGGAGTCGTAGTCGAGCTTCTCTGAAACGAGTGAAGACTTGTTGCAGATGTTTGCAGGTGTTGTGGAAAGAGGAAACTGGCCTATCTTAGAAAAGACTACTCTGATTGGCTAACTACTGACCACTCAAGGTATCCCTAGAATGTGGGCTGACTGTAAATGCTAGAGCCTACGCGAGTGACTGACAGAACCTATATTGTCTGAATTAGTGAATGTTCAGCTAAACTTAATGTATAATAATGATCTATATATATAAAATGTTCAAGCCTATCTATTGTAATGTAATGTTCAGAACAATCACGGTTATAGTCGGTCGGCCTTTGAAAACCGAACCTCCTGGTTCGACACAAGGTACAGTAACAAAACTAAGACTAAAGAACTATAGTCGTCCTGAATTCATCTTTCTCTCATTGTTCAACGTATCTTGTACAGAGTTGACAGAAGATCGTGTGAGAGTGACAGCGATGAGTTGGCTGTATGTAATCGTCACAGCCGCCACGTGGAAGATGTGGATACGTTTCCCGTGACTCATCCGTAGACTAATTCAAGTGGAAGGATAACACGACACGAGTATAACATGAAATGAAAACACAATCAGAAATATTAAAAACACGCAATGTAATAAGAACGCGGAAAATAGTAATATGTAATGTAGCGTAGAAACAAGACGACACAGAAGTTAAGCCATGAGGTAATGCTTATGATGGATGACTAGTAATGCGATAAAAAAAAGTTAAGCATCGAGTTCCCGAATGAAAACATGTGAGGCGTGGCACATTAATTTTTGTCACGATCTGCAATATGAAATTATTCTCATTATGTTCGACGAAGTTGATAGAAATAGATCTTCTAATAATTATTATTATGCATAGTTTTGTTATATATCAATAATGTTAGATAATGTATTTTTAAATGATGAAATAATGCAACGCTAGAAAGTAAATATGCGTATCAATAAGGCACACGAAAAACTAAGTCTATTCAGACAACTCTGAAGTTATATAAATAAAATAAATTCACACTTAAAGGAGGTCGGCCGCTGAAAACAGGGCCGCCTGGACCGTAAAAATAAACAAACAAAAGCAAAAAACACGATATAAGAAGAAATGACCGTAAAATAGCGCGTATAAAGATGTAAGCGTGAACTAAACAAACACGAAAACTTAAGGTACGATAACATGGTTGCCCTGAAAACGCGTCGCTACAGAAAAGGAGTTCAGACAGATGGAAGTCATATCGTCGTACAAACGTACCACGAAGCGATGTGAACTGCACAGCTGACACGGTTGATTGAAACTTGACCGTGCTCGTCCAGAAAGCGTGTTCAGAGCGTCACGTAGAAAGCGTGCGACCCATGCTGTAAAAATAAAACACAAACATAATCATGAGTTAACATTGCAGCAATTTTAAAACGCTGAAGCACCGTAATGCTAATGCGTTCCGAAGTTGCGAAACTATTCATAACGAAGATTAGGAAGTAACATAAATATGATGCAAGCCAGGGAGAGTTGAAGAAAACGAAAATAAAATCAGAAGGATTGATAATAAGGTCAATAAGCGAAATGCGCTATAGAAGGTACTACATGTCTGAAGAGACGATCAAATGGCAATGAATCTAAAAAGAAGTCTAACATCAGTGAAAGACTGAAAAAATGGTGTTTATGAACACAAAATGACACGAAACACGATGGGCTATAGGACTCGCTGTTGGACGTTATAATGATAATAAGTAATAATGTTGATAATAAAAGACGGGAATGGTTAAAAGAATAATATCGGGTGTGGTGTGATAGGAAAATTTTAGGTGTATGTATCTCGTTTACAAAGATCAAACAATTGTGAATATTCAGCATGAGAGGAGGTTGATCAAGTCCACCAAACAATACCGATCCGACAATTATGTGACCAATATGAACAGAGATTGAATTTAGAAGTGCGCAGCTGCGGCGAGTTAATAATAAGAAATATAGGGAATAATGTCATATCATTATAATAATAAGAAATAGTTCTTGTAAATACAAAATGAATATAACGTCTACAGAGGAAGGGCCCTTTTGCGTTTGCGACCTTGTAAGGTTTGCGACAAATGGTAATGGTGCATAAGTGCATCGGACACATCCTGTGCTGACTGCCACGAAGGTGGATAAGTCGGGTCTTGCCACTCTACGCGATACTGCCGTGTGCCATTTATAATTTTGCAGCCCAAGAGCCTGTTGGCTTGATACCACTGAGAAGCAGTGGTGGTCGGGGTCATGGCAGGGGGTGGTCGGCTGGGGGAGGTTTGGCGACGAGGACGGTAGAACGACGTCATCAAGATGAATGTCCTGCATCGGATTCGGGTCGACCGGCGTCGATGCGAGGTCGTTCGATTGATTGTCGATTGGGTGCGGATCCAATACCGATGCTTGGTCATCCGGCGTAGGTTGAACGGTGACTGGATCCACAACTGGAGTAGAAGTATCCAGCCGAGTAAGGACTGTGTCTGATGTTGACGTACTTTGTGAGTTAGTTGTCGGTTGTGTTGGCGACGCTATAAGGTCCTGGAACCATGCAAACAATAAATCTTGGTTGTCGACGAAGGCTTTCAGGCGATTAGTGTGTACTGATGCCTGGAGACTCTTATTCGTATGTGCGTTACACAGAAAATACACTGCACGATGTAGTAAGGTCCAATTAATTTTCTCCGGAGCTTGTTTGATGAGCCCTTCGGATTGTATTCATCTCCTAGCCATACATAATCACCAGGTGTATAGGATGCTGAATGTTGCTTGGCGTCGTAATATTTCTTGTACTCTTGTTGAGCAGCTAAAATGTTGTCGCGAGCGATTTGGCGGGCTACGTGAAGTCTTGGTAATAGCTCAGCTATTTGGTTGTCGGCTGTGATTCTGCCAGTTGATGGTGGAACCATGGCTGTTTGTAGCGGGACGTTCATCTCGCGTCCATAGGCAAGGAAGGTGGGGGAGTATTTGGTGGATAAGGACGGAGTTGCACCGAATGCGTGAAGAACGGCGTGTATGTACAGATCCCATTCTTTCTGGGTTAAACAGTAGGATCGTAGTGCTGCCCAGATAACTCTCCAGTAGCGTTCTACTTGTCCGTTAGTCGCAGGGTGATAAGAAGCAGTAAGAAGGCGCTGGATGTGGAAACGAGAACATAAGTCTTTGACCACAGTCGCCATGAAGGACTTCCCACGGTCGGAGACCAAAAATTTCGGTGCTCCATACAGAGTGATGATGTGGTTATATAACGCCGTGGCCACGGTGGTGGCTGTCTGGTCAGGCGTTGGGATCATTTCAGTGTATTTGGTCAGAGAATCCACAAAAAGTAAAATGTATTTATGCCCTTGGGCCGTAGTTGGCAAGAGTCCAGCAAAATCATAATGCCAGCGCTCGAACGAGCCCGCTGCGGGTATTGGGTGCAGTGGAGTGCGAGTTGAAGCTGGTCTCTATTTGGACGGTTGACAAATGTCACAAATTGCATTGAACATTGTAGATCTAGCTACATTCCTTTCAAATAGAAACGAGCCTAGTAGGACTAGGTAACACCTGTCTATCGCTGAATGACCAAGATGTTAGTGGCACTGCTCAAACACTGGTCGACGTAACGACGCATGGATCACTATCTGCTTGAGAATCGTGACTGACTGATCGTTGCGTTTTGCACATGGTTTGAAGAATCTCATTAGAATACTGTCACTTAAGACGAAGTGTTCAGCATGTAAAATGATGTCTGGCGCAGACTTATTGTCGCTAGGTAAAAGATTAAACGCTGGATACTCGAGTAACGGTCTAAGTTCAGTGCTCTCAGACTGTGCCCTACGAATGTCTAGTTGTGCATCGAATGTTCACTAACTGCGTGAACCTTAGTGTGAAATTCTACAGCAGACTGATCGGGCATCGTATATGAATCAGCGTCGGTGGCGTCAGTAGAGTCGTCCTGGGGAACTAGGGGTCTGAGGTATAAATCGTCATTAGCAAAAACATCGTCTGCCGCAGGAGGAGGGGTGTGCTCGTAAGTGCGGCGAGAGAGACAATCGGCTGTTGCGTTCTGGGACCCAGGTTTGTGTAACACGGTGAAATTATAATTTTGTAATAACAACGTGTAATGCGACCGGAAGTTGCCTTCATGTGATTCAGCCACTTGAGGCTAATATGATCTGTGTATACGGTAAAGGTGTTGTTAATGAGATACTGGTGGAAACGTTTCACTCCTGTGATAAGAGCGAGTCCTTCTAAATCAGTTATCATGTAGTTTCTCTCTGATCCGCGTAGATTTCTCCCACCGTACTCGATTGGGTGGGAAATGCCTGCGGCGTCCTTCTGACAAAGGATAAAACCGACTGCTTGTGCTGAGATCAAAAGGCCGATTCATGTCCGGATAAGCAAGTACCGGTGCAGTGGTTAGGGCAGTATTTAAGGTCTCGTAGGCGTGCTGACAAGCGTCCGTCCAAAGGAAGTTAATGTCTTTCCTGAGTAACTCGTTGAGTGGTGCGAAAATCTTGGCGTAGCCTTGGATGAACCGACGATGATAGGAGCTCAACCCAAGAAACTGTTTGACTTGTGTGGCATTTTGTGGTATTGGACAACCGGTAACAGTGTCAATCTTAGTGGGGTGTACTGCGATACATTCCGCATACAATATGTGACCCTGGAATTTGACCTTGGTCTGTGCCCACTGGCACTTTATGGGGTGGAGTCGTAGTCGAGCTTCTCTGAAACGAGTGAAGACTTGTTGCAGATGTTTGCAGGTGTTGTGGAAAGAGGAAACTGGCCTATCTTAGAAAAGACTACTCTGATTGGCTAACTACTGACCACTCAAGGTATCCCTAGAATGTGGGCTGACTGTAAATGCTAGAGCCTACGCGAGTGACTGACAGAACCTATATTGTCTGAATTAGTGAATGTTCAGCTAAACTTAATGTATAATAATGATCTATATATATAAAATGTTCAAGCCTATCTATTGTAATGTAATGTTCAGAACAATCACGGTTATAGTCGGTCGGCCTTTGAAAACCGAACCTCCTGGTTCGACACAAGGTACAGTAACAAAACTAAGACTAAAGAACTATAGTCGTCCTGAATTCATCTTTCTCTCATTGTTCAACGTATCTTGTACAGAGTTGACAGAAGATCGTGTGAGAGTGACAGCGATGAGTTGGCTGTATGTAATCGTCACAGCCGCCACGTGGAAGATGTGGATACGTTTCCCGTGACTCATCCGTAGACTAATTCAAGTGGAAGGATAACACGACACGAGTATAACATGAAATGAAAACACAATCAGAAATATTAAAAACACGCAATGTAATAAGAACGCGGAAAATAGTAATATGTAATGTAGCGTAGAAACAAGACGACACAGAAGTTAAGCCATGAGGTAATGCTTATGATGGATGACTAGTAATGCGATAAAAAAAAGTTAAGCATCGAGTTCCCGAATGAAAACATGTGAGGCGTGGCACATTAATTTTTGTCACGATCTGCAATATGAAATTATTCTCATTATGTTCGACGAAGTTGATAGAAATAGATCTTCTAATAATTATTATTATGCATAGTTTTGTTATATATCAATAATGTTAGATAATGTATTTTTAAATGATGAAATAATGCAACGCTAGAAAGTAAATATGCGTATCAATAAGGCACACGAAAAACTAAGTCTATTCAGACAACTCTGAAGTTATATAAATAAAATAAATTCACACTTAAAGGAGGTCGGCCGCTGAAAACAGGGCCGCCTGGACCGTAAAAATAAACAAACAAAAGCAAAAAACACGATATAAGAAGAAATGACCGTAAAATAGCGCGTATAAAGATGTAAGCGTGAACTAAACAAACACGAAAACTTAAGGTACGATAACATGGTTGCCCTGAAAACGCGTCGCTACAGAAAAGGAGTTCAGACAGATGGAAGTCATATCGTCGTACAAACGTACCACGAAGCGATGTGAACTGCACAGCTGACACGGTTGATTGAAACTTGACCGTGCTCGTCCAGAAAGCGTGTTCAGAGCGTCACGTAGAAAGCGTGCGACCCATGCTGTAAAAATAAAACACAAACATAATCATGAGTTAACATTGCAGCAATTTTAAAACGCTGAAGCACCGTAATGCTAATGCGTTCCGAAGTTGCGAAACTATTCATAACGAAGATTAGGAAGTAACATAAATATGATGCAAGCCAGGGAGAGTTGAAGAAAACGAAAATAAAATCAGAAGGATTGATAATAAGGTCAATAAGCGAAATGCGCTATAGAAGGTACTACATGTCTGAAGAGACGATCAAATGGCAATGAATCTAAAAAGAAGTCTAACATCAGTGAAAGACTGAAAAAATGGTGTTTATGAACACAAAATGACACGAAACACGATGGGCTATAGGACTCGCTGTTGGACGTTATAATGATAATAAGTAATAATGTTGATAATAAAAGACGGGAATGGTTAAAAGAATAATATCGGGTGTGGTGTGATAGGAAAATTTTAGGTGTATGTATCTCGTTTACAAAGATCAAACAATTGTGAATATTCAGCATGAGAGGAGGTTGATCAAGTCCACCAAACAATACCGATCCGACAATTATGTGACCAATATGAACAGAGATTGAATTTAGAAGTGCGCAGCTGCGGCGAGTTAATAATAAGAAATATAGGGAATAATGTCATATCATTATAATAATAAGAAATAGTTCTTGTAAATACAAAATGAATATAACGTCTACAGAGGAAGGGCCCTTTTGCGTTTGCGACCTTGTAAGGTTTGCGACAAATGGTAATGGTGCATAAGTGCATCGGACACATCCTGTGCTGACTGCCACGAAGGTGGATAAGTCGGGTCTTGCCACTCTACGCGATACTGCCGTGTGCCATTTATAATTTTGCAGCCCAAGAGCCTGTTGGCTTGATACCACTGAGAAGCAGTGGTGGTCGGGGTCATGGCAGGGGGTGGTCGGCTGGGGGAGGTTTGGCGACGAGGACGGTAGAACGACGTCATCAAGATGAATGTCCTGCATCGGATTCGGGTCGACCGGCGTCGATGCGAGGTCGTTCGATTGATTGTCGATTGGGTGCGGATCCAATACCGATGCTTGGTCATCCGACGTAGGTTGAACGGTGACTGGATCCACAACTGGAGTAGAAGTATCCAGCCGAGTAAGGACTGTGTCTGATGTTGACGTACTTTGTGAGTTAGTTGTCGGTTGTGTTGGCGACGCTATAAGGTCCTGGAACCATGCAAACAATAAATCTTGGTTGTCGACGAAGGCTTTCAGGCGATTAGTGTGTACTGATGCCTGGAGACTCTTATTCGTATGTGCGTTACACAGAAAATACACTGCACGATGTAGTAAGGTCCAATTAATTTTCTCCGGAGCTTGTTTGATGAGCCCTTCGGATTGTATTCATCTCCTAGCCATACATAATCACCAGGTGTATAGGATGCTGAATGTTGCTTGGCGTCGTAATATTTCTTGTACTCTTGTTGAGCAGCTAAAATGTTGTCACGAGCGATTTGGCGGGCTACGTGAAGTCTTGGTAATAGCTCAGCTATTTGGTTGTCGGCTGTGATTCTGCCAGTTGATGGTGGAACCATGGCTGTTTGTAGCGGGACGTTCATCTCGCGTCCATAGGCAAGGAAGGTGGGGGAGTATTTGGTGGATAAGGACGGAGTTGCACCGAATGCGTGAAGAACGGCGTGTATGTACAGATCCCATTCTTTCTGGGTTAAACAGTAGGATCGTAGTGCTGCCCAGATAACTCTCCAGTAGCGTTCTACTTGTCCGTTAGTCGCAGGGTGATAAGAAGCAGTAAGAAGGCGCTGGATGTGGAAACGAGAACATAAGTCTTTGACCACAGTCGCCATGAAGGACTTCCCACGGTCGGAGACCAAAAATTTCGGTGCTCCATACAGAGTGATGATGTGGTTATATAACGCCGTGGCCACGGTGGTGGCTGTCTGGTCAGGCGTTGGGATCATTTCAGTGTATTTGGTCAGAGAATCCACAAAAAGTAAAATGTATTTATGCCCTTGGGCCGTAGTTGGCAAGAGTCCAGCAAAATCATAATGCCAGCGCTCGAACGAGCCCGCTGCGGGTATTGGGTGCAGTGGAGTGCGAGTTGAAGCTGGTCTCTATTTGGACGGTTGACAAATGTCACAAATTGCATTGAACATTGTAGATCTAGCTACATTCCTTTCAAATAGAAACGAGCCTAGTAGGACTAGGTAACACCTGTCTATCGCTGAATGACCAAGATGTTAGTGGCACTGCTCAAACACTGGTCGACGTAACGACGCATGGATCACTATCTGCTTGAGAATCGTGACTGACTGATCGTTGCGTTTTGCACATGGTTTGAAGAATCTCATTAGAATACTGTCACTTAAGACGAAGTGTTCAGCATGTAAAATGATGTCTGGCGCAGACTTATTGTCGCTAGGTAAAAGATTAAACGCTGGATACTCGAGTAACGGTCTAAGTTCAGTGCTCTCAGACTGTGCCCTACGAATGTCTAGTTGTGCATCGAATGTTCACTAACTGCGTGAACCTTAGTGTGAAATTCTACAGCAGACTGATCGGGCATCGTATATGAATCAGCGTCGGTGGCGTCAGTAGAGTCGTCCTGGGGAACTAGGGGTCTGAGGTATAAATCGTCATTAGCAAAAACATCGTCTGCCGCAGGAGGAGGGGTGTGCTCGTAAGTGCGGCGAGAGAGACAATCGGCTGTTGCGTTCTGGGACCCAGGTTTGTGTAACACGGTGAAATTATAATTTTGTAATAACAACGTGTAATGCGACCGGAAGTTGCCTTCATGTGATTCAGCCACTTGAGGCTAATATGATCTGTGTATACGGTAAAGGTGTTGTTAATGAGATACTGGTGGAAACGTTTCACTCCTGTGATAAGAGCGAGTCCTTCTAAATCAGTTATCATGTAGTTTCTCTCTGATCCGCGTAGATTTCTCCCACCGTACTCGATTGGGTGGGAAATGCCTGCGGCGTCCTTCTGACAAAGGATAAAACCGACTGCTTGTGCTGAGATCAAAAGGCCGATTCATGTCCGGATAAGCAAGTACCGGTGCAGTGGTTAGGGCAGTATTTAAGGTCTCGTAGGCGTGCTGACAAGCGTCCGTCCAAAGGAAGTTAATGTCTTTCCTGAGTAACTCGTTGAGTGGTGCGAAAATCTTGGCGTAGCCTTGGATGAACCGACGATGATAGGAGCTCAACCCAAGAAACTGTTTGACTTGTGTGGCATTTTGTGGTATTGGACAACCGGTAACAGTGTCAATCTTAGTGGGGTGTACTGCGATACATTCCGCATACAATATGTGACCCTGGAATTTGACCTTGGTCTGTGCCCACTGGCACTTTATGGGGTGGAGTCGTAGTCGAGCTTCTCTGAAACGAGTGAAGACTTGTTGCAGATGTTTGCAGGTGTTGTGGAAAGAGGAAACTGGCCTATCTTAGAAAAGACTACTCTGATTGGCTAACTACTGACCACTCAAGGTATCCCTAGAATGTGGGCTGACTGTAAATGCTAGAGCCTACGCGAGTGACTGACAGAACCTATATTGTCTGAATTAGTGAATGTTCAGCTAAACTTAATGTATAATAATGATCTATATATATAAAATGTTCAAGCCTATCTATTGTAATGTAATGTTCAGAACAATCACGGTTATAGTCGGTCGGCCTTTGAAAACCGAACCTCCTGGTTCGACACAAGGTACAGTAACAAAACTAAGACTAAAGAACTATAGTCGTCCTGAATTCATCTTTCTCTCATTGTTCAACGTATCTTGTACAGAGTTGACAGAAGATCGTGTGAGAGTGACAGCGATGAGTTGGCTGTATGTAATCGTCACAGCCGCCACGTGGAAGATGTGGATACGTTTCCCGTGACTCATCCGTAGACTAATTCAAGTGGAAGGATAACACGACACGAGTATAACATGAAATGAAAACACAATCAGAAATATTAAAAACACGCAATGTAATAAGAACGCGGAAAATAGTAATATGTAATGTAGCGTAGAAACAAGACGACACAGAAGTTAAGCCATGAGGTAATGCTTATGATGGATGACTAGTAATGCGATAAAAAAAAGTTAAGCATCGAGTTCCCGAATGAAAACATGTGAGGCGTGGCACATTAATTTTTGTCACGATCTGCAATATGAAATTATTCTCATTATGTTCGACGAAGTTGATAGAAATAGATCTTCTAATAATTATTATTATGCATAGTTTTGTTATATATCAATAATGTTAGATAATGTATTTTTAAATGATGAAATAATGCAACGCTAGAAAGTAAATATGCGTATCAATAAGGCACACGAAAAACTAAGTCTATTCAGACAACTCTGAAGTTATATAAATAAAATAAATTCACACTTAAAGGAGGTCGGCCGCTGAAAACAGGGCCGCCTGGACCGTAAAAATAAACAAACAAAAGCAAAAAACACGATATAAGAAGAAATGACCGTAAAATAGCGCGTATAAAGATGTAAGCGTGAACTAAACAAACACGAAAACTTAAGGTACGATAACATGGTTGCCCTGAAAACGCGTCGCTACAGAAAAGGAGTTCAGACAGATGGAAGTCATATCGTCGTACAAACGTACCACGAAGCGATGTGAACTGCACAGCTGACACGGTTGATTGAAACTTGACCGTGCTCGTCCAGAAAGCGTGTTCAGAGCGTCACGTAGAAAGCGTGCGACCCATGCTGTAAAAATAAAACACAAACATAATCATGAGTTAACATTGCAGCAATTTTAAAACGCTGAAGCACCGTAATGCTAATGCGTTCCGAAGTTGCGAAACTATTCATAACGAAGATTAGGAAGTAACATAAATATGATGCAAGCCAGGGAGAGTTGAAGAAAACGAAAATAAAATCAGAAGGATTGATAATAAGGTCAATAAGCGAAATGCGCTATAGAAGGTACTACATGTCTGAAGAGACGATCAAATGGCAATGAATCTAAAAAGAAGTCTAACATCAGTGAAAGACTGAAAAAATGGTGTTTATGAACACAAAATGACACGAAACACGATGGGCTATAGGACTCGCTGTTGGACGTTATAATGATAATAAGTAATAATGTTGATAATAAAAGACGGGAATGGTTAAAAGAATAATATCGGGTGTGGTGTGATAGGAAAATTTTAGGTGTATGTATCTCGTTTACAAAGATCAAACAATTGTGAATATTCAGCATGAGAGGAGGTTGATCAAGTCCACCAAACAATACCGATCCGACAATTATGTGACCAATATGAACAGAGATTGAATTTAGAAGTGCGCAGCTGCGGCGAGTTAATAATAAGAAATATAGGGAATAATGTCATATCATTATAATAATAAGAAATAGTTCTTGTAAATACAAAATGAATATAACGTCTACAGAGGAAGGGCCCTTTTGCGTTTGCGACCTTGTAAGGTTTGCGACAAATGGTAATGGTGCATAAGTGCATCGGACACATCCTGTGCTGACTGCCACGAAGGTGGATAAGTCGGGTCTTGCCACTCTACGCGATACTGCCGTGTGCCATTTATAATTTTGCAGCCCAAGAGCCTGTTGGCTTGATACCACTGAGAAGCAGTGGTGGTCGGGGTCATGGCAGGGGGTGGTCGGCTGGGGGAGGTTTGGCGACGAGGACGGTAGAACGACGTCATCAAGATGAATGTCCTGCATCGGATTCGGGTCGACCGGCGTCGATGCGAGGTCGTTCGATTGATTGTCGATTGGGTGCGGATCCAATACCGATGCTTGGTCATCCGACGTAGGTTGAACGGTGACTGGATCCACAACTGGAGTAGAAGTATCCAGCCGAGTAAGGACTGTGTCTGATGTTGACGTACTTTGTGAGTTAGTTGTCGGTTGTGTTGGCGACGCTATAAGGTCCTGGAACCATGCAAACAATAAATCTTGGTTGTCGACGAAGGCTTTCAGGCGATTAGTGTGTACTGATGCCTGGAGACTCTTATTCGTATGTGCGTTACACAGAAAATACACTGCACGATGTAGTAAGGTCCAATTAATTTTCTCCGGAGCTTGTTTGATGAGCCCTTCGGATTGTATTCATCTCCTAGCCATACATAATCACCAGGTGTATAGGATGCTGAATGTTGCTTGGCGTCGTAATATTTCTTGTACTCTTGTTGAGCAGCTAAAATGTTGTCACGAGCGATTTGGCGGGCTACGTGAAGTCTTGGTAATAGCTCAGCTATTTGGTTGTCGGCTGTGATTCTGCCAGTTGATGGTGGAACCATGGCTGTTTGTAGCGGGACGTTCATCTCGCGTCCATAGGCAAGGAAGGTGGGGGAGTATTTGGTGGATAAGGACGGAGTTGCACCGAATGCGTGAAGAACGGCGTGTATGTACAGATCCCATTCTTTCTGGGTTAAACAGTAGGATCGTAGTGCTGCCCAGATAACTCTCCAGTAGCGTTCTACTTGTCCGTTAGTCGCAGGGTGATAAGAAGCAGTAAGAAGGCGCTGGATGTGGAAACGAGAACATAAGTCTTTGACCACAGTCGCCATGAAGGACTTCCCACGGTCGGAGACCAAAAATTTCGGTGCTCCATACAGAGTGATGATGTGGTTATATAACGCCGTGGCCACGGTGGTGGCTGTCTGGTCAGGCGTTGGGATCATTTCAGTGTATTTGGTCAGAGAATCCACAAAAAGTAAAATGTATTTATGCCCTTGGGCCGTAGTTGGCAAGAGTCCAGCAAAATCATAATGCCAGCGCTCGAACGAGCCCGCTGCGGGTATTGGGTGCAGTGGAGTGCGAGTTGAAGCTGGTCTCTATTTGGACGGTTGACAAATGTCACAAATTGCATTGAACATTGTAGATCTAGCTACATTCCTTTCAAATAGAAACGAGCCTAGTAGGACTAGGTAACACCTGTCTATCGCTGAATGACCAAGATGTTAGTGGCACTGCTCAAACACTGGTCGACGTAACGACGCATGGATCACTATCTGCTTGAGAATCGTGACTGACTGATCGTTGCGTTTTGCACATGGTTTGAAGAATCTCATTAGAATACTGTCACTTAAGACGAAGTGTTCAGCATGTAAAATGATGTCTGGCGCAGACTTATTGTCGCTAGGTAAAAGATTAAACGCTGGATACTCGAGTAACGGTCTAAGTTCAGTGCTCTCAGACTGTGCCCTACGAATGTCTAGTTGTGCATCGAATGTTCACTAACTGCGTGAACCTTAGTGTGAAATTCTACAGCAGACTGATCGGGCATCGTATATGAATCAGCGTCGGTGGCGTCAGTAGAGTCGTCCTGGGGAACTAGGGGTCTGAGGTATAAATCGTCATTAGCAAAAACATCGTCTGCCGCAGGAGGAGGGGTGTGCTCGTAAGTGCGGCGAGAGAGACAATCGGCTGTTGCGTTCTGGGACCCAGGTTTGTGTAACACGGTGAAATTATAATTTTGTAATAACAACGTGTAATGCGACCGGAAGTTGCCTTCATGTGATTCAGCCACTTGAGGCTAATATGATCTGTGTATACGGTAAAGGTGTTGTTAATGAGATACTGGTGGAAACGTTTCACTCCTGTGATAAGAGCGAGTCCTTCTAAATCAGTTATCATGTAGTTTCTCTCTGATCCGCGTAGATTTCTCCCACCGTACTCGATTGGGTGGGAAATGCCTGCGGCGTCCTTCTGACAAAGGATAAAACCGACTGCTTGTGCTGAGATCAAAAGGCCGATTCATGTCCGGATAAGCAAGTACCGGTGCAGTGGTTAGGGCAGTATTTAAGGTCTCGTAGGCGTGCTGACAAGCGTCCGTCCAAAGGAAGTTAATGTCTTTCCTGAGTAACTCGTTGAGTGGTGCGAAAATCTTGGCGTAGCCTTGGATGAACCGACGATGATAGGAGCTCAACCCAAGAAACTGTTTGACTTGTGTGGCATTTTGTGGTATTGGACAACCGGTAACAGTGTCAATCTTAGTGGGGTGTACTGCGATACATTCCGCATACAATATGTGACCCTGGAATTTGACCTTGGTCTGTGCCCACTGGCACTTTATGGGGTGGAGTCGTAGTCGAGCTTCTCTGAAACGAGTGAAGACTTGTTGCAGATGTTTGCAGGTGTTGTGGAAAGAGGAAACTGGCCTATCTTAGAAAAGACTACTCTGATTGGCTAACTACTGACCACTCAAGGTATCCCTAGAATGTGGGCTGACTGTAAATGCTAGAGCCTACGCGAGTGACTGACAGAACCTATATTGTCTGAATTAGTGAATGTTCAGCTAAACTTAATGTATAATAATGATCTATATATATAAAATGTTCAAGCCTATCTATTGTAATGTAATGTTCAGAACAATCACGGTTATAGTCGGTCGGCCTTTGAAAACCGAACCTCCTGGTTCGACACAAGGTACAGTAACAAAACTAAGACTAAAGAACTATAGTCGTCCTGAATTCATCTTTCTCTCATTGTTCAACGTATCTTGTACAGAGTTGACAGAAGATCGTGTGAGAGTGACAGCGATGAGTTGGCTGTATGTAATCGTCACAGCCGCCACGTGGAAGATGTGGATACGTTTCCCGTGACTCATCCGTAGACTAATTCAAGTGGAAGGATAACACGACACGAGTATAACATGAAATGAAAACACAATCAGAAATATTAAAAACACGCAATGTAATAAGAACGCGGAAAATAGTAATATGTAATGTAGCGTAGAAACAAGACGACACAGAAGTTAAGCCATGAGGTAATGCTTATGATGGATGACTAGTAATGCGATAAAAAAAAGTTAAGCATCGAGTTCCCGAATGAAAACATGTGAGGCGTGGCACATTAATTTTTGTCACGATCTGCAATATGAAATTATTCTCATTATGTTCGACGAAGTTGATAGAAATAGATCTTCTAATAATTATTATTATGCATAGTTTTGTTATATATCAATAATGTTAGATAATGTATTTTTAAATGATGAAATAATGCAACGCTAGAAAGTAAATATGCGTATCAATAAGGCACACGAAAAACTAAGTCTATTCAGACAACTCTGAAGTTATATAAATAAAATAAATTCACACTTAAAGGAGGTCGGCCGCTGAAAACAGGGCCGCCTGGACCGTAAAAATAAACAAACAAAAGCAAAAAACACGATATAAGAAGAAATGACCGTAAAATAGCGCGTATAAAGATGTAAGCGTGAACTAAACAAACACGAAAACTTAAGGTACGATAACATGGTTGCCCTGAAAACGCGTCGCTACAGAAAAGGAGTTCAGACAGATGGAAGTCATATCGTCGTACAAACGTACCACGAAGCGATGTGAACTGCACAGCTGACACGGTTGATTGAAACTTGACCGTGCTCGTCCAGAAAGCGTGTTCAGAGCGTCACGTAGAAAGCGTGCGACCCATGCTGTAAAAATAAAACACAAACATAATCATGAGTTAACATTGCAGCAATTTTAAAACGCTGAAGCACCGTAATGCTAATGCGTTCCGAAGTTGCGAAACTATTCATAACGAAGATTAGGAAGTAACATAAATATGATGCAAGCCAGGGAGAGTTGAAGAAAACGAAAATAAAATCAGAAGGATTGATAATAAGGTCAATAAGCGAAATGCGCTATAGAAGGTACTACATGTCTGAAGAGACGATCAAATGGCAATGAATCTAAAAAGAAGTCTAACATCAGTGAAAGACTGAAAAAATGGTGTTTATGAACACAAAATGACACGAAACACGATGGGCTATAGGACTCGCTGTTGGACGTTATAATGATAATAAGTAATAATGTTGATAATAAAAGACGGGAATGGTTAAAAGAATAATATCGGGTGTGGTGTGATAGGAAAATTTTAGGTGTATGTATCTCGTTTACAAAGATCAAACAATTGTGAATATTCAGCATGAGAGGAGGTTGATCAAGTCCACCAAACAATACCGATCCGACAATTATGTGACCAATATGAACAGAGATTGAATTTAGAAGTGCGCAGCTGCGGCGAGTTAATAATAAGAAATATAGGGAATAATGTCATATCATTATAATAATAAGAAATAGTTCTTGTAAATACAAAATGAATATAACGTCTACAGAGGAAGGGCCCTTTTGCGTTTGCGACCTTGTAAGGTTTGCGACAAATGGTAATGGTGCATAAGTGCATCGGACACATCCTGTGCTGACTGCCACGAAGGTGGATAAGTCGGGTCTTGCCACTCTACGCGATACTGCCGTGTGCCATTTATAATTTTGCAGCCCAAGAGCCTGTTGGCTTGATACCACTGAGAAGCAGTGGTGGTCGGGGTCATGGCAGGGGGTGGTCGGCTGGGGGAGGTTTGGCGACGAGGACGGTAGAACGACGTCATCAAGATGAATGTCCTGCATCGGATTCGGGTCGACCGGCGTCGATGCGAGGTCGTTCGATTGATTGTCGATTGGGTGCGGATCCAATACCGATGCTTGGTCATCCGGCGTAGGTTGAACGGTGACTGGATCCACAACTGGAGTAGAAGTATCCAGCCGAGTAAGGACTGTGTCTGATGTTGACGTACTTTGTGAGTTAGTTGTCGGTTGTGTTGGCGACGCTATAAGGTCCTGGAACCATGCAAACAATAAATCTTGGTTGTCGACGAAGGCTTTCAGGCGATTAGTGTGTACTGATGCCTGGAGACTCTTATTCGTATGTGCGTTACACAGAAAATACACTGCACGATGTAGTAAGGTCCAATTAATTTTCTCCGGAGCTTGTTTGATGAGCCCTTCGGATTGTATTCATCTCCTAGCCATACATAATCACCAGGTGTATAGGATGCTGAATGTTGCTTGGCGTCGTAATATTTCTTGTACTCTTGTTGAGCAGCTAAAATGTTGTCACGAGCGATTTGGCGGGCTACGTGAAGTCTTGGTAATAGCTCAGCTATTTGGTTGTCGGCTGTGATTCTGCCAGTTGATGGTGGAACCATGGCTGTTTGTAGCGGGACGTTCATCTCGCGTCCATAGGCAAGGAAGGTGGGGGAGTATTTGGTGGATAAGGACGGAGTTGCACCGAATGCGTGAAGAACGGCGTGTATGTACAGATCCCATTCTTTCTGGGTTAAACAGTAGGATCGTAGTGCTGCCCAGATAACTCTCCAGTAGCGTTCTACTTGTCCGTTAGTCGCAGGGTGATAAGAAGCAGTAAGAAGGCGCTGGATGTGGAAACGAGAACATAAGTCTTTGACCACAGTCGCCATGAAGGACTTCCCACGGTCGGAGACCAAAAATTTCGGTGCTCCATACAGAGTGATGATGTGGTTATATAACGCCGTGGCCACGGTGGTGGCTGTCTGGTCAGGCGTTGGGATCATTTCAGTGTATTTGGTCAGAGAATCCACAAAAAGTAAAATGTATTTATGCCCTTGGGCCGTAGTTGGCAAGAGTCCAGCAAAATCATAATGCCAGCGCTCGAACGAGCCCGCTGCGGGTATTGGGTGCAGTGGAGTGCGAGTTGAAGCTGGTCTCTATTTGGACGGTTGACAAATGTCACAAATTGCATTGAACATTGTAGATCTAGCTACATTCCTTTCAAATAGAAACGAGCCTAGTAGGACTAGGTAACACCTGTCTATCGCTGAATGACCAAGATGTTAGTGGCACTGCTCAAACACTGGTCGACGTAACGACGCATGGATCACTATCTGCTTGAGAATCGTGACTGACTGATCGTTGCGTTTTGCACATGGTTTGAAGAATCTCATTAGAATACTGTCACTTAAGACGAAGTGTTCAGCATGTAAAATGATGTCTGGCGCAGACTTATTGTCGCTAGGTAAAAGATTAAACGCTGGATACTCGAGTAACGGTCTAAGTTCAGTGCTCTCAGACTGTGCCCTACGAATGTCTAGTTGTGCATCGAATGTTCACTAACTGCGTGAACCTTAGTGTGAAATTCTACAGCAGACTGATCGGGCATCGTATATGAATCAGCGTCGGTGGCGTCAGTAGAGTCGTCCTGGGGAACTAGGGGTCTGAGGTATAAATCGTCATTAGCAAAAACATCGTCTGCCGCAGGAGGAGGGGTGTGCTCGTAAGTGCGGCGAGAGAGACAATCGGCTGTTGCGTTCTGGGACCCAGGTTTGTGTAACACGGTGAAATTATAATTTTGTAATAACAACGTGTAATGCGACCGGAAGTTGCCTTCATGTGATTCAGCCACTTGAGGCTAATATGATCTGTGTATACGGTAAAGGTGTTGTTAATGAGATACTGGTGGAAACGTTTCACTCCTGTGATAAGAGCGAGTCCTTCTAAATCAGTTATCATGTAGTTTCTCTCTGATCCGCGTAGATTTCTCCCACCGTACTCGATTGGGTGGGAAATGCCTGCGGCGTCCTTCTGACAAAGGATAAAACCGACTGCTTGTGCTGAGATCAAAAGGCCGATTCATGTCCGGATAAGCAAGTACCGGTGCAGTGGTTAGGGCAGTATTTAAGGTCTCGTAGGCGTGCTGACAAGCGTCCGTCCAAAGGAAGTTAATGTCTTTCCTGAGTAACTCGTTGAGTGGTGCGAAAATCTTGGCGTAGCCTTGGATGAACCGACGATGATAGGAGCTCAACCCAAGAAACTGTTTGACTTGTGTGGCATTTTGTGGTATTGGACAACCGGTAACAGTGTCAATCTTAGTGGGGTGTACTGCGATACATTCCGCATACAATATGTGACCCTGGAATTTGACCTTGGTCTGTGCCCACTGGCACTTTATGGGGTGGAGTCGTAGTCGAGCTTCTCTGAAACGAGTGAAGACTTGTTGCAGATGTTTGCAGGTGTTGTGGAAAGAGGAAACTGGCCTATCTTAGAAAAGACTACTCTGATTGGCTAACTACTGACCACTCAAGGTATCCCTAGAATGTGGGCTGACTGTAAATGCTAGAGCCTACGCGAGTGACTGACAGAACCTATATTGTCTGAATTAGTGAATGTTCAACTAAACTTAATGTATAATAATGATCTATATATATAAAATGTTCAAGCCTATCTATTGTAATGTAATGTTCAGAACAATCACGGTTATAGTCGGTCGGCCTTTGAAAACCGAACCTCCTGGTTCGACACAAGGTACAGTAACAAAACTAAGACTAAAGAACTATAGTCGTCCTGAATTCATCTTTCTCTCATTGTTCAACGTATCTTGTACAGAGTTGACAGAAGATCGTGTGAGAGTGACAGCGATGAGTTGGCTGTATGTAATCGTCACAGCCGCCACGTGGAAGATGTGGATACGTTTCCCGTGACTCATCCGTAGACTAATTCAAGTGGAAGGATAACACGACACGAGTATAACATGAAATGAAAACACAATCAGAAATATTAAAAACACGCAATGTAATAAGAACGCGGAAAATAGTAATATGTAATGTAGCGTAGAAACAAGACGACACAGAAGTTAAGCCATGAGGTAATGCTTATGATGGATGACTAGTAATGCGATAAAAAAAAGTTAAGCATCGAGTTCCCGAATGAAAACATGTGAGGCGTGGCACATTAATTTTTGTCACGATCTGCAATATGAAATTATTCTCATTATGTTCGACGAAGTTGATAGAAATAGATCTTCTAATAATTATTATTATGCATAGTTTTGTTATATATCAATAATGTTAGATAATGTATTTTTAAATGATGAAATAATGCAACGCTAGAAAGTAAATATGCGTATCAATAAGGCACACGAAAAACTAAGTCTATTCAGACAACTCTGAAGTTATATAAATAAAATAAATTCACACTTAAAGGAGGTCGGCCGCTGAAAACAGGGCCGCCTGGACCGTAAAAATAAACAAACAAAAGCAAAAAACACGATATAAGAAGAAATGACCGTAAAATAGCGCGTATAAAGATGTAAGCGTGAACTAAACAAACACGAAAACTTAAGGTACGATAACATGGTTGCCCTGAAAACGCGTCGCTACAGAAAAGGAGTTCAGACAGATGGAAGTCATATCGTCGTACAAACGTACCACGAAGCGATGTGAACTGCACAGCTGACACGGTTGATTGAAACTTGACCGTGCTCGTCCAGAAAGCGTGTTCAGAGCGTCACGTAGAAAGCGTGCGACCCATGCTGTAAAAATAAAACACAAACATAATCATGAGTTAACATTGCAGCAATTTTAAAACGCTGAAGCACCGTAATGCTAATGCGTTCCGAAGTTGCGAAACTATTCATAACGAAGATTAGGAAGTAACATAAATATGATGCAAGCCAGGGAGAGTTGAAGAAAACGAAAATAAAATCAGAAGGATTGATAATAAGGTCAATAAGCGAAATGCGCTATAGAAGGTACTACATGTCTGAAGAGACGATCAAATGGCAATGAATCTAAAAAGAAGTCTAACATCAGTGAAAGACTGAAAAAATGGTGTTTATGAACACAAAATGACACGAAACACGATGGGCTATAGGACTCGCTGTTGGACGTTATAATGATAATAAGTAATAATGTTGATAATAAAAGACGGGAATGGTTAAAAGAATAATATCGGGTGTGGTGTGATAGGAAAATTTTAGGTGTATGTATCTCGTTTACAAAGATCAAACAATTGTGAATATTCAGCATGAGAGGAGGTTGATCAAGTCCACCAAACAATACCGATCCGACAATTATGTGACCAATATGAACAGAGATTGAATTTAGAAGTGCGCAGCTGCGGCGAGTTAATAATAAGAAATATAGGGAATAATGTCATATCATTATAATAATAAGAAATAGTTCTTGTAAATACAAAATGAATATAACGTCTACAGAGGAAGGGCCCTTTTGCGTTTGCGACCTTGTAAGGTTTGCGACAAATGGTAATGGTGCATAAGTGCATCGGACACATCCTGTGCTGACTGCCACGAAGGTGGATAAGTCGGGTCTTGCCACTCTACGCGATACTGCCGTGTGCCATTTATAATTTTGCAGCCCAAGAGCCTGTTGGCTTGATACCACTGAGAAGCAGTGGTGGTCGGGGTCATGGCAGGGGGTGGTCGGCTGGGGGAGGTTTGGCGACGAGGACGGTAGAACGACGTCATCAAGATGAATGTCCTGCATCGGATTCGGGTCGACCGGCGTCGATGCGAGGTCGTTCGATTGATTGTCGATTGGGTGCGGATCCAATACCGATGCTTGGTCATCCGACGTAGGTTGAACGGTGACTGGATCCACAACTGGAGTAGAAGTATCCAGCCGAGTAAGGACTGTGTCTGATGTTGACGTACTTTGTGAGTTAGTTGTCGGTTGTGTTGGCGACGCTATAAGGTCCTGGAACCATGCAAACAATAAATCTTGGTTGTCGACGAAGGCTTTCAGGCGATTAGTGTGTACTGATGCCTGGAGACTCTTATTCGTATGTGCGTTACACAGAAAATACACTGCACGATGTAGTAAGGTCCAATTAATTTTCTCCGGAGCTTGTTTGATGAGCCCTTCGGATTGTATTCATCTCCTAGCCATACATAATCACCAGGTGTATAGGATGCTGAATGTTGCTTGGCGTCGTAATATTTCTTGTACTCTTGTTGAGCAGCTAAAATGTTGTCACGAGCGATTTGGCGGGCTACGTGAAGTCTTGGTAATAGCTCAGCTATTTGGTTGTCGGCTGTGATTCTGCCAGTTGATGGTGGAACCATGGCTGTTTGTAGCGGGACGTTCATCTCGCGTCCATAGGCAAGGAAGGTGGGGGAGTATTTGGTGGATAAGGACGGAGTTGCACCGAATGCGTGAAGAACGGCGTGTATGTACAGATCCCATTCTTTCTGGGTTAAACAGTAGGATCGTAGTGCTGCCCAGATAACTCTCCAGTAGCGTTCTACTTGTCCGTTAGTCGCAGGGTGATAAGAAGCAGTAAGAAGGCGCTGGATGTGGAAACGAGAACATAAGTCTTTGACCACAGTCGCCATGAAGGACTTCCCACGGTCGGAGACCAAAAATTTCGGTGCTCCATACAGAGTGATGATGTGGTTATATAACGCCGTGGCCACGGTGGTGGCTGTCTGGTCAGGCGTTGGGATCATTTCAGTGTATTTGGTCAGAGAATCCACAAAAAGTAAAATGTATTTATGCCCTTGGGCCGTAGTTGGCAAGAGTCCAGCAAAATCATAATGCCAGCGCTCGAACGAGCCCGCTGCGGGTATTGGGTGCAGTGGAGTGCGAGTTGAAGCTGGTCTCTATTTGGACGGTTGACAAATGTCACAAATTGCATTGAACATTGTAGATCTAGCTACATTCCTTTCAAATAGAAACGAGCCTAGTAGGACTAGGTAACACCTGTCTATCGCTGAATGACCAAGATGTTAGTGGCACTGCTCAAACACTGGTCGACGTAACGACGCATGGATCACTATCTGCTTGAGAATCGTGACTGACTGATCGTTGCGTTTTGCACATGGTTTGAAGAATCTCATTAGAATACTGTCACTTAAGACGAAGTGTTCAGCATGTAAAATGATGTCTGGCGCAGACTTATTGTCGCTAGGTAAAAGATTAAACGCTGGATACTCGAGTAACGGTCTAAGTTCAGTGCTCTCAGACTGTGCCCTACGAATGTCTAGTTGTGCATCGAATGTTCACTAACTGCGTGAACCTTAGTGTGAAATTCTACAGCAGACTGATCGGGCATCGTATATGAATCAGCGTCGGTGGCGTCAGTAGAGTCGTCCTGGGGAACTAGGGGTCTGAGGTATAAATCGTCATTAGCAAAAACATCGTCTGCCGCAGGAGGAGGGGTGTGCTCGTAAGTGCGGCGAGAGAGACAATCGGCTGTTGCGTTCTGGGACCCAGGTTTGTGTAACACGGTGAAATTATAATTTTGTAATAACAACGTGTAATGCGACCGGAAGTTGCCTTCATGTGATTCAGCCACTTGAGGCTAATATGATCTGTGTATACGGTAAAGGTGTTGTTAATGAGATACTGGTGGAAACGTTTCACTCCTGTGATAAGAGCGAGTCCTTCTAAATCAGTTATCATGTAGTTTCTCTCTGATCCGCGTAGATTTCTCCCACCGTACTCGATTGGGTGGGAAATGCCTGCGGCGTCCTTCTGACAAAGGATAAAACCGACTGCTTGTGCTGAGATCAAAAGGCCGATTCATGTCCGGATAAGCAAGTACCGGTGCAGTGGTTAGGGCAGTATTTAAGGTCTCGTAGGCGTGCTGACAAGCGTCCGTCCAAAGGAAGTTAATGTCTTTCCTGAGTAACTCGTTGAGTGGTGCGAAAATCTTGGCGTAGCCTTGGATGAACCGACGATGATAGGAGCTCAACCCAAGAAACTGTTTGACTTGTGTGGCATTTTGTGGTATTGGACAACCGGTAACAGTGTCAATCTTAGTGGGGTGTACTGCGATACATTCCGCATACAATATGTGACCCTGGAATTTGACCTTGGTCTGTGCCCACTGGCACTTTATGGGGTGGAGTCGTAGTCGAGCTTCTCTGAAACGAGTGAAGACTTGTTGCAGATGTTTGCAGGTGTTGTGGAAAGAGGAAACTGGCCTATCTTAGAAAAGACTACTCTGATTGGCTAACTACTGACCACTCAAGGTATCCCTAGAATGTGGGCTGACTGTAAATGCTAGAGCCTACGCGAGTGACTGACAGAACCTATATTGTCTGAATTAGTGAATGTTCAGCTAAACTTAATGTATAATAATGATCTATATATATAAAATGTTCAAGCCTATCTATTGTAATGTAATGTTCAGAACAATCACGGTTATAGTCGGTCGGCCTTTGAAAACCGAACCTCCTGGTTCGACACAAGGTACAGTAACAAAACTAAGACTAAAGAACTATAGTCGTCCTGAATTCATCTTTCTCTCATTGTTCAACGTATCTTGTACAGAGTTGACAGAAGATCGTGTGAGAGTGACAGCGATGAGTTGGCTGTATGTAATCGTCACAGCCGCCACGTGGAAGATGTGGATACGTTTCCCGTGACTCATCCGTAGACTAATTCAAGTGGAAGGATAACACGACACGAGTATAACATGAAATGAAAACACAATCAGAAATATTAAAAACACGCAATGTAATAAGAACGCGGAAAATAGTAATATGTAATGTAGCGTAGAAACAAGACGACACAGAAGTTAAGCCATGAGGTAATGCTTATGATGGATGACTAGTAATGCGATAAAAAAAAGTTAAGCATCGAGTTCCCGAATGAAAACATGTGAGGCGTGGCACATTAATTTTTGTCACGATCTGCAATATGAAATTATTCTCATTATGTTCGACGAAGTTGATAGAAATAGATCTTCTAATAATTATTATTATGCATAGTTTTGTTATATATCAATAATGTTAGATAATGTATTTTTAAATGATGAAATAATGCAACGCTAGAAAGTAAATATGCGTATCAATAAGGCACACGAAAAACTAAGTCTATTCAGACAACTCTGAAGTTATATAAATAAAATAAATTCACACTTAAAGGAGGTCGGCCGCTGAAAACAGGGCCGCCTGGACCGTAAAAATAAACAAACAAAAGCAAAAAACACGATATAAGAAGAAATGACCGTAAAATAGCGCGTATAAAGATGTAAGCGTGAACTAAACAAACACGAAAACTTAAGGTACGATAACATGGTTGCCCTGAAAACGCGTCGCTACAGAAAAGGAGTTCAGACAGATGGAAGTCATATCGTCGTACAAACGTACCACGAAGCGATGTGAACTGCACAGCTGACACGGTTGATTGAAACTTGACCGTGCTCGTCCAGAAAGCGTGTTCAGAGCGTCACGTAGAAAGCGTGCGACCCATGCTGTAAAAATAAAACACAAACATAATCATGAGTTAACATTGCAGCAATTTTAAAACGCTGAAGCACCGTAATGCTAATGCGTTCCGAAGTTGCGAAACTATTCATAACGAAGATTAGGAAGTAACATAAATATGATGCAAGCCAGGGAGAGTTGAAGAAAACGAAAATAAAATCAGAAGGATTGATAATAAGGTCAATAAGCGAAATGCGCTATAGAAGGTACTACATGTCTGAAGAGACGATCAAATGGCAATGAATCTAAAAAGAAGTCTAACATCAGTGAAAGACTGAAAAAATGGTGTTTATGAACACAAAATGACACGAAACACGATGGGCTATAGGACTCGCTGTTGGACGTTATA
Source organism: Bimastos eiseni (assembly GCA_959347315.1). Classification (NCBI taxonomy): domain Eukaryota; kingdom Metazoa; phylum Annelida; class Clitellata; order Crassiclitellata; family Lumbricidae; genus Bimastos; species Bimastos eiseni. Next base: position 19,701,309 of record OY365811.1, read on the forward strand.
ATGATAATAAGTAATAATGTTGATAATAAAAGACGGGAATGGTTAAAAGAATAATATCGGGTGTGGTGTGATAGGAAAATTTTAGGTGTATGTATCTCGTTTACAAAGATCAAACAATTGTGAATATTCAGCATGAGAGGAGGTTGATCAAGTCCACCAAACAATACCGATCCGACAATTATGTGACCAATATGAACAGAGATTGAATTTAGAAGTGCGCAGCTGCGGCGAGTTAATAATAAGAAATATAGGGAATAATGTCATATCATTATAATAATAAGAAATAGTTCTTGTAAATACAAAATGAATATAACGTCTACAGAGGAAGGGCCCTTTTGCGTTTGCGACCTTGTAAGGTTTGCGACAAATGGTAATGGTGCATAAGTGCATCGGACACATCCTGTGCTGACTGCCACGAAGGTGGATAAGTCGGGTCTTGCCACTCTACGCGATACTGCCGTGTGCCATTTATAATTTTGCAGCCCAAGAGCCTGTTGGCTTGATACCACTGAGAAGCAGTGGTGGTCGGGGTCATGGCAGGGGGTGGTCGGCTGGGGGAGGTTTGGCGACGAGGACGGTAGAACGACGTCATCAAGATGAATGTCCTGCATCGGATTCGGGTCGACCGGCGTCGATGCGAGGTCGTTCGATTGATTGTCGATTGGGTGCGGATCCAATACCGATGCTTGGTCATCCGACGTAGGTTGAACGGTGACTGGATCCACAACTGGAGTAGAAGTATCCAGCCGAGTAAGGACTGTGTCTGATGTTGACGTACTTTGTGAGTTAGTTGTCGGTTGTGTTGGCGACGCTATAAGGTCCTGGAACCATGCAAACAATAAATCTTGGTTGTCGACGAAGGCTTTCAGGCGATTAGTGTGTACTGATGCCTGGAGACTCTTATTCGTATGTGCGTTACACAGAAAATACACTGCACGATGTAGTAAGGTCCAATTAATTTTCTCCGGAGCTTGTTTGATGAGCCCTTCGGATTGTATTCATCTCCTAGCCATACATAATCACCAGGTGTATAGGATGCTGAATGTTGCTTGGCGTCGTAATATTTCTTGTACTCTTGTTGAGCAGCTAAAATGTTGTCACGAGCGATTTGGCGGGCTACGTGAAGTCTTGGTAATAGCTCAGCTATTTGGTTGTCGGCTGTGATTCTGCCAGTTGATGGTGGAACCATGGCTGTTTGTAGCGGGACGTTCATCTCGCGTCCATAGGCAAGGAAGGTGGGGGAGTATTTGGTGGATAAGGACGGAGTTGCACCGAATGCGTGAAGAACGGCGTGTATGTACAGATCCCATTCTTTCTGGGTTAAACAGTAGGATCGTAGTGCTGCCCAGATAACTCTCCAGTAGCGTTCTACTTGTCCGTTAGTCGCAGGGTGATAAGAAGCAGTAAGAAGGCGCTGGATGTGGAAACGAGAACATAAGTCTTTGACCACAGTCGCCATGAAGGACTTCCCACGGTCGGAGACCAAAAATTTCGGTGCTCCATACAGAGTGATGATGTGGTTATATAACGCCGTGGCCACGGTGGTGGCTGTCTGGTCAGGCGTTGGGATCATTTCAGTGTATTTGGTCAGAGAATCCACAAAAAGTAAAATGTATTTATGCCCTTGGGCCGTAGTTGGCAAGAGTCCAGCAAAATCATAATGCCAGCGCTCGAACGAGCCCGCTGCGGGTATTGGGTGCAGTGGAGTGCGAGTTGAAGCTGGTCTCTATTTGGACGGTTGACAAATGTCACAAATTGCATTGAACATTGTAGATCTAGCTACATTCCTTTCAAATAGAAACGAGCCTAGTAGGACTAGGTAACACCTGTCTATCGCTGAATGACCAAGATGTTAGTGGCACTGCTCAAACACTGGTCGACGTAACGACGCATGGATCACTATCTGCTTGAGAATCGTGACTGACTGATCGTTGCGTTTTGCACATGGTTTGAAGAATCTCATTAGAATACTGTCACTTAAGACGAAGTGTTCAGCATGTAAAATGATGTCTGGCGCAGACTTATTGTCGCTAGGTAAAAGATTAAACGCTGGATACTCGAGTAACGGTCTAAGTTCAGTGCTCTCAGACTGTGCCCTACGAATGTCTAGTTGTGCATCGAATGTTCACTAACTGCGTGAACCTTAGTGTGAAATTCTACAGCAGACTGATCGGGCATCGTATATGAATCAGCGTCGGTGGCGTCAGTAGAGTCGTCCTGGGGAACTAGGGGTCTGAGGTATAAATCGTCATTAGCAAAAACATCGTCTGCCGCAGGAGGAGGGGTGTGCTCGTAAGTGCGGCGAGAGAGACAATCGGCTGTTGCGTTCTGGGACCCAGGTTTGTGTAACACGGTGAAATTATAATTTTGTAATAACAACGTGTAATGCGACCGGAAGTTGCCTTCATGTGATTCAGCCACTTGAGGCTAATATGATCTGTGTATACGGTAAAGGTGTTGTTAATGAGATACTGGTGGAAACGTTTCACTCCTGTGATAAGAGCGAGTCCTTCTAAATCAGTTATCATGTAGTTTCTCTCTGATCCGCGTAGATTTCTCCCACCGTACTCGATTGGGTGGGAAATGCCTGCGGCGTCCTTCTGACAAAGGATAAAACCGACTGCTTGTGCTGAGATCAAAAGGCCGATTCATGTCCGGATAAGCAAGTACCGGTGCAGTGGTTAGGGCAGTATTTAAGGTCTCGTAGGCGTGCTGACAAGCGTCCGTCCAAAGGAAGTTAATGTCTTTCCTGAGTAACTCGTTGAGTGGTGCGAAAATCTTGGCGTAGCCTTGGATGAACCGACGATGATAGGAGCTCAACCCAAGAAACTGTTTGACTTGTGTGGCATTTTGTGGTATTGGACAACCGGTAACAGTGTCAATCTTAGTGGGGTGTACTGCGATACATTCCGCATACAATATGTGACCCTGGAATTTGACCTTGGTCTGTGCCCACTGGCACTTTATGGGGTGGAGTCGTAGTCGAGCTTCTCTGAAACGAGTGAAGACTTGTTGCAGATGTTTGCAGGTGTTGTGGAAAGAGGAAACTGGCCTATCTTAGAAAAGACTACTCTGATTGGCTAACTACTGACCACTCAAGGTATCCCTAGAATGTGGGCTGACTGTAAATGCTAGAGCCTACGCGAGTGACTGACAGAACCTATATTGTCTGAATTAGTGAATGTTCAGCTAAACTTAATGTATAATAATGATCTATATATATAAAATGTTCAAGCCTATCTATTGTAATGTAATGTTCAGAACAATCACGGTTATAGTCGGTCGGCCTTTGAAAACCGAACCTCCTGGTTCGACACAAGGTACAGTAACAAAACTAAGACTAAAGAACTATAGTCGTCCTGAATTCATCTTTCTCTCATTGTTCAACGTATCTTGTACAGAGTTGACAGAAGATCGTGTGAGAGTGACAGCGATGAGTTGGCTGTATGTAATCGTCACAGCCGCCACGTGGAAGATGTGGATACGTTTCCCGTGACTCATCCGTAGACTAATTCAAGTGGAAGGATAACACGACACGAGTATAACATGAAATGAAAACACAATCAGAAATATTAAAAACACGCAATGTAATAAGAACGCGGAAAATAGTAATATGTAATGTAGCGTAGAAACAAGACGACACAGAAGTTAAGCCATGAGGTAATGCTTATGATGGATGACTAGTAATGCGATAAAAAAAAGTTAAGCATCGAGTTCCCGAATGAAAACATGTGAGGCGTGGCACATTAATTTTTGTCACGATCTGCAATATGAAATTATTCTCATTATGTTCGACGAAGTTGATAGAAATAGATCTTCTAATAATTATTATTATGCATAGTTTTGTTATATATCAATAATGTTAGATAATGTATTTTTAAATGATGAAATAATGCAACGCTAGAAAGTAAATATGCGTATCAATAAGGCACACGAAAAACTAAGTCTATTCAGACAACTCTGAAGTTATATAAATAAAATAAATTCACACTTAAAGGAGGTCGGCCGCTGAAAACAGGGCCGCCTGGACCGTAAAAATAAACAAACAAAAGCAAAAAACACGATATAAGAAGAAATGACCGTAAAATAGCGCGTATAAAGATGTAAGCGTGAACTAAACAAACACGAAAACTTAAGGTACGATAACATGGTTGCCCTGAAAACGCGTCGCTACAGAAAAGGAGTTCAGACAGATGGAAGTCATATCGTCGTACAAACGTACCACGAAGCGATGTGAACTGCACAGCTGACACGGTTGATTGAAACTTGACCGTGCTCGTCCAGAAAGCGTGTTCAGAGCGTCACGTAGAAAGCGTGCGACCCATGCTGTAAAAATAAAACACAAACATAATCATGAGTTAACATTGCAGCAATTTTAAAACGCTGAAGCACCGTAATGCTAATGCGTTCCGAAGTTGCGAAACTATTCATAACGAAGATTAGGAAGTAACATAAATATGATGCAAGCCAGGGAGAGTTGAAGAAAACGAAAATAAAATCAGAAGGATTGATAATAAGGTCAATAAGCGAAATGCGCTATAGAAGGTACTACATGTCTGAAGAGACGATCAAATGGCAATGAATCTAAAAAGAAGTCTAACATCAGTGAAAGACTGAAAAAATGGTGTTTATGAACACAAAATGACACGAAACACGATGGGCTATAGGACTCGCTGTTGGACGTTATAATGATAATAAGTAATAATGTTGATAATAAAAGACGGGAATGGTTAAAAGAATAATATCGGGTGTGGTGTGATAGGAAAATTTTAGGTGTATGTATCTCGTTTACAAAGATCAAACAATTGTGAATATTCAGCATGAGAGGAGGTTGATCAAGTCCACCAAACAATACCGATCCGACAATTATGTGACCAATATGAACAGAGATTGAATTTAGAAGTGCGCAGCTGCGGCGAGTTAATAATAAGAAATATAGGGAATAATGTCATATCATTATAATAATAAGAAATAGTTCTTGTAAATACAAAATGAATATAACGTCTACAGAGGAAGGGCCCTTTTGCGTTTGCGACCTTGTAAGGTTTGCGACAAATGGTAATGGTGCATAAGTGCATCGGACACATCCTGTGCTGACTGCCACGAAGGTGGATAAGTCGGGTCTTGCCACTCTACGCGATACTGCCGTGTGCCATTTATAATTTTGCAGCCCAAGAGCCTGTTGGCTTGATACCACTGAGAAGCAGTGGTGGTCGGGGTCATGGCAGGGGGTGGTCGGCTGGGGGAGGTTTGGCGACGAGGACGGTAGAACGACGTCATCAAGATGAATGTCCTGCATCGGATTCGGGTCGACCGGCGTCGATGCGAGGTCGTTCGATTGATTGTCGATTGGGTGCGGATCCAATACCGATGCTTGGTCATCCGACGTAGGTTGAACGGTGACTGGATCCACAACTGGAGTAGAAGTATCCAGCCGAGTAAGGACTGTGTCTGATGTTGACGTACTTTGTGAGTTAGTTGTCGGTTGTGTTGGCGACGCTATAAGGTCCTGGAACCATGCAAACAATAAATCTTGGTTGTCGACGAAGGCTTTCAGGCGATTAGTGTGTACTGATGCCTGGAGACTCTTATTCGTATGTGCGTTACACAGAAAATACACTGCACGATGTAGTAAGGTCCAATTAATTTTCTCCGGAGCTTGTTTGATGAGCCCTTCGGATTGTATTCATCTCCTAGCCATACATAATCACCAGGTGTATAGGATGCTGAATGTTGCTTGGCGTCGTAATATTTCTTGTACTCTTGTTGAGCAGCTAAAATGTTGTCACGAGCGATTTGGCGGGCTACGTGAAGTCTTGGTAATAGCTCAGCTATTTGGTTGTCGGCTGTGATTCTGCCAGTTGATGGTGGAACCATGGCTGTTTGTAGCGGGACGTTCATCTCGCGTCCATAGGCAAGGAAGGTGGGGGAGTATTTGGTGGATAAGGACGGAGTTGCACCGAATGCGTGAAGAACGGCGTGTATGTACAGATCCCATTCTTTCTGGGTTAAACAGTAGGATCGTAGTGCTGCCCAGATAACTCTCCAGTAGCGTTCTACTTGTCCGTTAGTCGCAGGGTGATAAGAAGCAGTAAGAAGGCGCTGGATGTGGAAACGAGAACATAAGTCTTTGACCACAGTCGCCATGAAGGACTTCCCACGGTCGGAGACCAAAAATTTCGGTGCTCCATACAGAGTGATGATGTGGTTATATAACGCCGTGGCCACGGTGGTGGCTGTCTGGTCAGGCGTTGGGATCATTTCAGTGTATTTGGTCAGAGAATCCACAAAAAGTAAAATGTATTTATGCCCTTGGGCCGTAGTTGGCAAGAGTCCAGCAAAATCATAATGCCAGCGCTCGAACGAGCCCGCTGCGGGTATTGGGTGCAGTGGAGTGCGAGTTGAAGCTGGTCTCTATTTGGACGGTTGACAAATGTCACAAATTGCATTGAACATTGTAGATCTAGCTACATTCCTTTCAAATAGAAACGAGCCTAGTAGGACTAGGTAACACCTGTCTATCGCTGAATGACCAAGATGTTAGTGGCACTGCTCAAACACTGGTCGACGTAACGACGCATGGATCACTATCTGCTTGAGAATCGTGACTGACTGATCGTTGCGTTTTGCACATGGTTTGAAGAATCTCATTAGAATACTGTCACTTAAGACGAAGTGTTCAGCATGTAAAATGATGTCTGGCGCAGACTTATTGTCGCTAGGTAAAAGATTAAACGCTGGATACTCGAGTAACGGTCTAAGTTCAGTGCTCTCAGACTGTGCCCTACGAATGTCTAGTTGTGCATCGAATGTTCACTAACTGCGTGAACCTTAGTGTGAAATTCTACAGCAGACTGATCGGGCATCGTATATGAATCAGCGTCGGTGGCGTCAGTAGAGTCGTCCTGGGGAACTAGGGGTCTGAGGTATAAATCGTCATTAGCAAAAACATCGTCTGCCGCAGGAGGAGGGGTGTGCTCGTAAGTGCGGCGAGAGAGACAATCGGCTGTTGCGTTCTGGGACCCAGGTTTGTGTAACACGGTGAAATTATAATTTTGTAATAACAACGTGTAATGCGACCGGAAGTTGCCTTCATGTGATTCAGCCACTTGAGGCTAATATGATCTGTGTATACGGTAAAGGTGTTGTTAATGAGATACTGGTGGAAACGTTTCACTCCTGTGATAAGAGCGAGTCCTTCTAAATCAGTTATCATGTAGTTTCTCTCTGATCCGCGTAGATTTCTCCCACCGTACTCGATTGGGTGGGAAATGCCTGCGGCGTCCTTCTGACAAAGGATAAAACCGACTGCTTGTGCTGAGATCAAAAGGCCGATTCATGTCCGGATAAGCAAGTACCGGTGCAGTGGTTAGGGCAGTATTTAAGGTCTCGTAGGCGTGCTGACAAGCGTCCGTCCAAAGGAAGTTAATGTCTTTCCTGAGTAACTCGTTGAGTGGTGCGAAAATCTTGGCGTAGCCTTGGATGAACCGACGATGATAGGAGCTCAACCCAAGAAACTGTTTGACTTGTGTGGCATTTTGTGGTATTGGACAACCGGTAACAGTGTCAATCTTAGTGGGGTGTACTGCGATACATTCCGCATACAATATGTGACCCTGGAATTTGACCTTGGTCTGTGCCCACTGGCACTTTATGGGGTGGAGTCGTAGTCGAGCTTCTCTGAAACGAGTGAAGACTTGTTGCAGATGTTTGCAGGTGTTGTGGAAAGAGGAAACTGGCCTATCTTAGAAAAGACTACTCTGATTGGCTAACTACTGACCACTCAAGGTATCCCTAGAATGTGGGCTGACTGTAAATGCTAGAGCCTACGCGAGTGACTGACAGAACCTATATTGTCTGAATTAGTGAATGTTCAGCTAAACTTAATGTATAATAATGATCTATATATATAAAATGTTCAAGCCTATCTATTGTAATGTAATGTTCAGAACAATCACGGTTATAGTCGGTCGGCCTTTGAAAACCGAACCTCCTGGTTCGACACAAGGTACAGTAACAAAACTAAGACTAAAGAACTATAGTCGTCCTGAATTCATCTTTCTCTCATTGTTCAACGTATCTTGTACAGAGTTGACAGAAGATCGTGTGAGAGTGACAGCGATGAGTTGGCTGTATGTAATCGTCACAGCCGCCACGTGGAAGATGTGGATACGTTTCCCGTGACTCATCCGTAGACTAATTCAAGTGGAAGGATAACACGACACGAGTATAACATGAAATGAAAACACAATCAGAAATATTAAAAACACGCAATGTAATAAGAACGCGGAAAATAGTAATATGTAATGTAGCGTAGAAACAAGACGACACAGAAGTTAAGCCATGAGGTAATGCTTATGATGGATGACTAGTAATGCGATAAAAAAAAGTTAAGCATCGAGTTCCCGAATGAAAACATGTGAGGCGTGGCACATTAATTTTTGTCACGATCTGCAATATGAAATTATTCTCATTATGTTCGACGAAGTTGATAGAAATAGATCTTCTAATAATTATTATTATGCATAGTTTTGTTATATATCAATAATGTTAGATAATGTATTTTTAAATGATGAAATAATGCAACGCTAGAAAGTAAATATGCGTATCAATAAGGCACACGAAAAACTAAGTCTATTCAGACAACTCTGAAGTTATATAAATAAAATAAATTCACACTTAAAGGAGGTCGGCCGCTGAAAACAGGGCCGCCTGGACCGTAAAAATAAACAAACAAAAGCAAAAAACACGATATAAGAAGAAATGACCGTAAAATAGCGCGTATAAAGATGTAAGCGTGAACTAAACAAACACGAAAACTTAAGGTACGATAACATGGTTGCCCTGAAAACGCGTCGCTACAGAAAAGGAGTTCAGACAGATGGAAGTCATATCGTCGTACAAACGTACCACGAAGCGATGTGAACTGCACAGCTGACACGGTTGATTGAAACTTGACCGTGCTCGTCCAGAAAGCGTGTTCAGAGCGTCACGTAGAAAGCGTGCGACCCATGCTGTAAAAATAAAACACAAACATAATCATGAGTTAACATTGCAGCAATTTTAAAACGCTGAAGCACCGTAATGCTAATGCGTTCCGAAGTTGCGAAACTATTCATAACGAAGATTAGGAAGTAACATAAATATGATGCAAGCCAGGGAGAGTTGAAGAAAACGAAAATAAAATCAGAAGGATTGATAATAAGGTCAATAAGCGAAATGCGCTATAGAAGGTACTACATGTCTGAAGAGACGATCAAATGGCAATGAATCTAAAAAGAAGTCTAACATCAGTGAAAGACTGAAAAAATGGTGTTTATGAACACAAAATGACACGAAACACGATGGGCTATAGGACTCGCTGTTGGACGTTATAATGATAATAAGTAATAATGTTGATAATAAAAGACGGGAATGGTTAAAAGAATAATATCGGGTGTGGTGTGATAGGAAAATTTTAGGTGTATGTATCTCGTTTACAAAGATCAAACAATTGTGAATATTCAGCATGAGAGGAGGTTGATCAAGTCCACCAAACAATACCGATCCGACAATTATGTGACCAATATGAACAGAGATTGAATTTAGAAGTGCGCAGCTGCGGCGAGTTAATAATAAGAAATATAGGGAATAATGTCATATCATTATAATAATAAGAAATAGTTCTTGTAAATACAAAATGAATATAACGTCTACAGAGGAAGGGCCCTTTTGCGTTTGCGACCTTGTAAGGTTTGCGACAAATGGTAATGGTGCATAAGTGCATCGGACACATCCTGTGCTGACTGCCACGAAGGTGGATAAGTCGGGTCTTGCCACTCTACGCGATACTGCCGTGTGCCATTTATAATTTTGCAGCCCAAGAGCCTGTTGGCTTGATACCACTGAGAAGCAGTGGTGGTCGGGGTCATGGCAGGGGGTGGTCGGCTGGGGGAGGTTTGGCGACGAGGACGGTAGAACGACGTCATCAAGATGAATGTCCTGCATCGGATTCGGGTCGACCGGCGTCGATGCGAGGTCGTTCGATTGATTGTCGATTGGGTGCGGATCCAATACCGATGCTTGGTCATCCGGCGTAGGTTGAACGGTGACTGGATCCACAACTGGAGTAGAAGTATCCAGCCGAGTAAGGACTGTGTCTGATGTTGACGTACTTTGTGAGTTAGTTGTCGGTTGTGTTGGCGACGCTATAAGGTCCTGGAACCATGCAAACAATAAATCTTGGTTGTCGACGAAGGCTTTCAGGCGATTAGTGTGTACTGATGCCTGGAGACTCTTATTCGTATGTGCGTTACACAGAAAATACACTGCACGATGTAGTAAGGTCCAATTAATTTTCTCCGGAGCTTGTTTGATGAGCCCTTCGGATTGTATTCATCTCCTAGCCATACATAATCACCAGGTGTATAGGATGCTGAATGTTGCTTGGCGTCGTAATATTTCTTGTACTCTTGTTGAGCAGCTAAAATGTTGTCACGAGCGATTTGGCGGGCTACGTGAAGTCTTGGTAATAGCTCAGCTATTTGGTTGTCGGCTGTGATTCTGCCAGTTGATGGTGGAACCATGGCTGTTTGTAGCGGGACGTTCATCTCGCGTCCATAGGCAAGGAAGGTGGGGGAGTATTTGGTGGATAAGGACGGAGTTGCACCGAATGCGTGAAGAACGGCGTGTATGTACAGATCCCATTCTTTCTGGGTTAAACAGTAGGATCGTAGTGCTGCCCAGATAACTCTCCAGTAGCGTTCTACTTGTCCGTTAGTCGCAGGGTGATAAGAAGCAGTAAGAAGGCGCTGGATGTGGAAACGAGAACATAAGTCTTTGACCACAGTCGCCATGAAGGACTTCCCACGGTCGGAGACCAAAAATTTCGGTGCTCCATACAGAGTGATGATGTGGTTATATAACGCCGTGGCCACGGTGGTGGCTGTCTGGTCAGGCGTTGGGATCATTTCAGTGTATTTGGTCAGAGAATCCACAAAAAGTAAAATGTATTTATGCCCTTGGGCCGTAGTTGGCAAGAGTCCAGCAAAATCATAATGCCAGCGCTCGAACGAGCCCGCTGCGGGTATTGGGTGCAGTGGAGTGCGAGTTGAAGCTGGTCTCTATTTGGACGGTTGACAAATGTCACAAATTGCATTGAACATTGTAGATCTAGCTACATTCCTTTCAAATAGAAACGAGCCTAGTAGGACTAGGTAACACCTGTCTATCGCTGAATGACCAAGATGTTAGTGGCACTGCTCAAACACTGGTCGACGTAACGACGCATGGATCACTATCTGCTTGAGAATCGTGACTGACTGATCGTTGCGTTTTGCACATGGTTTGAAGAATCTCATTAGAATACTGTCACTTAAGACGAAGTGTTCAGCATGTAAAATGATGTCTGGCGCAGACTTATTGTCGCTAGGTAAAAGATTAAACGCTGGATACTCGAGTAACGGTCTAAGTTCAGTGCTCTCAGACTGTGCCCTACGAATGTCTAGTTGTGCATCGAATGTTCACTAACTGCGTGAACCTTAGTGTGAAATTCTACAGCAGACTGATCGGGCATCGTATATGAATCAGCGTCGGTGGCGTCAGTAGAGTCGTCCTGGGGAACTAGGGGTCTGAGGTATAAATCGTCATTAGCAAAAACATCGTCTGCCGCAGGAGGAGGGGTGTGCTCGTAAGTGCGGCGAGAGAGACAATCGGCTGTTGCGTTCTGGGACCCAGGTTTGTGTAACACGGTGAAATTATAATTTTGTAATAACAACGTGTAATGCGACCGGAAGTTGCCTTCATGTGATTCAGCCACTTGAGGCTAATATGATCTGTGTATACGGTAAAGGTGTTGTTAATGAGATACTGGTGGAAACGTTTCACTCCTGTGATAAGAGCGAGTCCTTCTAAATCAGTTATCATGTAGTTTCTCTCTGATCCGCGTAGATTTCTCCCACCGTACTCGATTGGGTGGGAAATGCCTGCGGCGTCCTTCTGACAAAGGATAAAACCGACTGCTTGTGCTGAGATCAAAAGGCCGATTCATGTCCGGATAAGCAAGTACCGGTGCAGTGGTTAGGGCAGTATTTAAGGTCTCGTAGGCGTGCTGACAAGCGTCCGTCCAAAGGAAGTTAATGTCTTTCCTGAGTAACTCGTTGAGTGGTGCGAAAATCTTGGCGTAGCCTTGGATGAACCGACGATGATAGGAGCTCAACCCAAGAAACTGTTTGACTTGTGTGGCATTTTGTGGTATTGGACAACCGGTAACAGTGTCAATCTTAGTGGGGTGTACTGCGATACATTCCGCATACAATATGTGACCCTGGAATTTGACCTTGGTCTGTGCCCACTGGCACTTTATGGGGTGGAGTCGTAGTCGAGCTTCTCTGAAACGAGTGAAGACTTGTTGCAGATGTTTGCAGGTGTTGTGGAAAGAGGAAACTGGCCTATCTTAGAAAAGACTACTCTGATTGGCTAACTACTGACCACTCAAGGTATCCCTAGAATGTGGGCTGACTGTAAATGCTAGAGCCTACGCGAGTGACTGACAGAACCTATATTGTCTGAATTAGTGAATGTTCAACTAAACTTAATGTATAATAATGATCTATATATATAAAATGTTCAAGCCTATCTATTGTAATGTAATGTTCAGAACAATCACGGTTATAGTCGGTCGGCCTTTGAAAACCGAACCTCCTGGTTCGACACAAGGTACAGTAACAAAACTAAGACTAAAGAACTATAGTCGTCCTGAATTCATCTTTCTCTCATTGTTCAACGTATCTTGTACAGAGTTGACAGAAGATCGTGTGAGAGTGACAGCGATGAGTTGGCTGTATGTAATCGTCACAGCCGCCACGTGGAAGATGTGGATACGTTTCCCGTGACTCATCCGTAGACTAATTCAAGTGGAAGGATAACACGACACGAGTATAACATGAAATGAAAACACAATCAGAAATATTAAAAACACGCAATGTAATAAGAACGCGGAAAATAGTAATATGTAATGTAGCGTAGAAACAAGACGACACAGAAGTTAAGCCATGAGGTAATGCTTATGATGGATGACTAGTAATGCGATAAAAAAAAGTTAAGCATCGAGTTCCCGAATGAAAACATGTGAGGCGTGGCACATTAATTTTTGTCACGATCTGCAATATGAAATTATTCTCATTATGTTCGACGAAGTTGATAGAAATAGATCTTCTAATAATTATTATTATGCATAGTTTTGTTATATATCAATAATGTTAGATAATGTATTTTTAAATGATGAAATAATGCAACGCTAGAAAGTAAATATGCGTATCAATAAGGCACACGAAAAACTAAGTCTATTCAGACAACTCTGAAGTTATATAAATAAAATAAATTCACACTTAAAGGAGGTCGGCCGCTGAAAACAGGGCCGCCTGGACCGTAAAAATAAACAAACAAAAGCAAAAAACACGATATAAGAAGAAATGACCGTAAAATAGCGCGTATAAAGATGTAAGCGTGAACTAAACAAACACGAAAACTTAAGGTACGATAACATGGTTGCCCTGAAAACGCGTCGCTACAGAAAAGGAGTTCAGACAGATGGAAGTCATATCGTCGTACAAACGTACCACGAAGCGATGTGAACTGCACAGCTGACACGGTTGATTGAAACTTGACCGTGCTCGTCCAGAAAGCGTGTTCAGAGCGTCACGTAGAAAGCGTGCGACCCATGCTGTAAAAATAAAACACAAACATAATCATGAGTTAACATTGCAGCAATTTTAAAACGCTGAAGCACCGTAATGCTAATGCGTTCCGAAGTTGCGAAACTATTCATAACGAAGATTAGGAAGTAACATAAATATGATGCAAGCCAGGGAGAGTTGAAGAAAACGAAAATAAAATCAGAAGGATTGATAATAAGGTCAATAAGCGAAATGCGCTATAGAAGGTACTACATGTCTGAAGAGACGATCAAATGGCAATGAATCTAAAAAGAAGTCTAACATCAGTGAAAGACTGAAAAAATGGTGTTTATGAACACAAAATGACACGAAACACGATGGGCTATAGGACTCGCTGTTGGACGTTATAATGATAATAAGTAATAATGTTGATAATAAAAGACGGGAATGGTTAAAAGAATAATATCGGGTGTGGTGTGATAGGAAAATTTTAGGTGTATGTATCTCGTTTACAAAGATCAAACAATTGTGAATATTCAGCATGAGAGGAGGTTGATCAAGTCCACCAAACAATACCGATCCGACAATTATGTGACCAATATGAACAGAGATTGAATTTAGAAGTGCGCAGCTGCGGCGAGTTAATAATAAGAAATATAGGGAATAATGTCATATCATTATAATAATAAGAAATAGTTCTTGTAAATACAAAATGAATATAACGTCTACAGAGGAAGGGCCCTTTTGCGTTTGCGACCTTGTAAGGTTTGCGACAAATGGTAATGGTGCATAAGTGCATCGGACACATCCTGTGCTGACTGCCACGAAGGTGGATAAGTCGGGTCTTGCCACTCTACGCGATACTGCCGTGTGCCATTTATAATTTTGCAGCCCAAGAGCCTGTTGGCTTGATACCACTGAGAAGCAGTGGTGGTCGGGGTCATGGCAGGGGGTGGTCGGCTGGGGGAGGTTTGGCGACGAGGACGGTAGAACGACGTCATCAAGATGAATGTCCTGCATCGGATTCGGGTCGACCGGCGTCGATGCGAGGTCGTTCGATTGATTGTCGATTGGGTGCGGATCCAATACCGATGCTTGGTCATCCGGCGTAGGTTGAACGGTGACTGGATCCACAACTGGAGTAGAAGTATCCAGCCGAGTAAGGACTGTGTCTGATGTTGACGTACTTTGTGAGTTAGTTGTCGGTTGTGTTGGCGACGCTATAAGGTCCTGGAACCATGCAAACAATAAATCTTGGTTGTCGACGAAGGCTTTCAGGCGATTAGTGTGTACTGATGCCTGGAGACTCTTATTCGTATGTGCGTTACACAGAAAATACACTGCACGATGTAGTAAGGTCCAATTAATTTTCTCCGGAGCTTGTTTGATGAGCCCTTCGGATTGTATTCATCTCCTAGCCATACATAATCACCAGGTGTATAGGATGCTGAATGTTGCTTGGCGTCGTAATATTTCTTGTACTCTTGTTGAGCAGCTAAAATGTTGTCACGAGCGATTTGGCGGGCTACGTGAAGTCTTGGTAATAGCTCAGCTATTTGGTTGTCGGCTGTGATTCTGCCAGTTGATGGTGGAACCATGGCTGTTTGTAGCGGGACGTTCATCTCGCGTCCATAGGCAAGGAAGGTGGGGGAGTATTTGGTGGATAAGGACGGAGTTGCACCGAATGCGTGAAGAACGGCGTGTATGTACAGATCCCATTCTTTCTGGGTTAAACAGTAGGATCGTAGTGCTGCCCAGATAACTCTCCAGTAGCGTTCTACTTGTCCGTTAGTCGCAGGGTGATAAGAAGCAGTAAGAAGGCGCTGGATGTGGAAACGAGAACATAAGTCTTTGACCACAGTCGCCATGAAGGACTTCCCACGGTCGGAGACCAAAAATTTCGGTGCTCCATACAGAGTGATGATGTGGTTATATAACGCCGTGGCCACGGTGGTGGCTGTCTGGTCAGGCGTTGGGATCATTTCAGTGTATTTGGTCAGAGAATCCACAAAAAGTAAAATGTATTTATGCCCTTGGGCCGTAGTTGGCAAGAGTCCAGCAAAATCATAATGCCAGCGCTCGAACGAGCCCGCTGCGGGTATTGGGTGCAGTGGAGTGCGAGTTGAAGCTGGTCTCTATTTGGACGGTTGACAAATGTCACAAATTGCATTGAACATTGTAGATCTAGCTACATTCCTTTCAAATAGAAACGAGCCTAGTAGGACTAGGTAACACCTGTCTATCGCTGAATGACCAAGATGTTAGTGGCACTGCTCAAACACTGGTCGACGTAACGACGCATGGATCACTATCTGCTTGAGAATCGTGACTGACTGATCGTTGCGTTTTGCACATGGTTTGAAGAATCTCATTAGAATACTGTCACTTAAGACGAAGTGTTCAGCATGTAAAATGATGTCTGGCGCAGACTTATTGTCGCTAGGTAAAAGATTAAACGCTGGATACTCGAGTAACGGTCTAAGTTCAGTGCTCTCAGACTGTGCCCTACGAATGTCTAGTTGTGCATCGAATGTTCACTAACTGCGTGAACCTTAGTGTGAAATTCTACAGCAGACTGATCGGGCATCGTATATGAATCAGCGTCGGTGGCGTCAGTAGAGTCGTCCTGGGGAACTAGGGGTCTGAGGTATAAATCGTCATTAGCAAAAACATCGTCTGCCGCAGGAGGAGGGGTGTGCTCGTAAGTGCGGCGAGAGAGACAATCGGCTGTTGCGTTCTGGGACCCAGGTTTGTGTAACACGGTGAAATTATAATTTTGTAATAACAACGTGTAATGCGACCGGAAGTTGCCTTCATGTGATTCAGCCACTTGAGGCTAATATGATCTGTGTATACGGTAAAGGTGTTGTTAATGAGATACTGGTGGAAACGTTTCACTCCTGTGATAAGAGCGAGTCCTTCTAAATCAGTTATCATGTAGTTTCTCTCTGATCCGCGTAGATTTCTCCCACCGTACTCGATTGGGTGGGAAATGCCTGCGGCGTCCTTCTGACAAAGGATAAAACCGACTGCTTGTGCTGAGATCAAAAGGCCGATTCATGTCCGGATAAGCAAGTACCGGTGCAGTGGTTAGGGCAGTATTTAAGGTCTCGTAGGCGTGCTGACAAGCGTCCGTCCAAAGGAAGTTAATGTCTTTCCTGAGTAACTCGTTGAGTGGTGCGAAAATCTTGGCGTAGCCTTGGATGAACCGACGATGATAGGAGCTCAACCCAAGAAACTGTTTGACTTGTGTGGCATTTTGTGGTATTGGACAACCGGTAACAGTGTCAATCTTAGTGGGGTGTACTGCGATACATTCCGCATACAATATGTGACCCTGGAATTTGACCTTGGTCTGTGCCCACTGGCACTTTATGGGGTGGAGTCGTAGTCGAGCTTCTCTGAAACGAGTGAAGACTTGTTGCAGATGTTTGCAGGTGTTGTGGAAAGAGGAAACTGGCCTATCTTAGAAAAGACTACTCTGATTGGCTAACTACTGACCACTCAAGGTATCCCTAGAATGTGGGCTGACTGTAAATGCTAGAGCCTACGCGAGTGACTGACAGAACCTATATTGTCTGAATTAGTGAATGTTCAGCTAAACTTAATGTATAATAATGATCTATATATATAAAATGTTCAAGCCTATCTATTGTAATGTAATGTTCAGAACAATCACGGTTATAGTCGGTCGGCCTTTGAAAACCGAACCTCCTGGTTCGACACAAGGTACAGTAACAAAACTAAGACTAAAGAACTATAGTCGTCCTGAATTCATCTTTCTCTCATTGTTCAACGTATCTTGTACAGAGTTGACAGAAGATCGTGTGAGAGTGACAGCGATGAGTTGGCTGTATGTAATCGTCACAGCCGCCACGTGGAAGATGTGGATACGTTTCCCGTGACTCATCCGTAGACTAATTCAAGTGGAAGGATAACACGACACGAGTATAACATGAAATGAAAACACAATCAGAAATATTAAAAACACGCAATGTAATAAGAACGCGGAAAATAGTAATATGTAATGTAGCGTAGAAACAAGACGACACAGAAGTTAAGCCATGAGGTAATGCTTATGATGGATGACTAGTAATGCGATAAAAAAAAGTTAAGCATCGAGTTCCCGAATGAAAACATGTGAGGCGTGGCACATTAATTTTTGTCACGATCTGCAATATGAAATTATTCTCATTATGTTCGACGAAGTTGATAGAAATAGATCTTCTAATAATTATTATTATGCATAGTTTTGTTATATATCAATAATGTTAGATAATGTATTTTTAAATGATGAAATAATGCAACGCTAGAAAGTAAATATGCGTATCAATAAGGCACACGAAAAACTAAGTCTATTCAGACAACTCTGAAGTTATATAAATAAAATAAATTCACACTTAAAGGAGGTCGGCCGCTGAAAACAGGGCCGCCTGGACCGTAAAAATAAACAAACAAAAGCAAAAAACACGATATAAGAAGAAATGACCGTAAAATAGCGCGTATAAAGATGTAAGCGTGAACTAAACAAACACGAAAACTTAAGGTACGATAACATGGTTGCCCTGAAAACGCGTCGCTACAGAAAAGGAGTTCAGACAGATGGAAGTCATATCGTCGTACAAACGTACCACGAAGCGATGTGAACTGCACAGCTGACACGGTTGATTGAAACTTGACCGTGCTCGTCCAGAAAGCGTGTTCAGAGCGTCACGTAGAAAGCGTGCGACCCATGCTGTAAAAATAAAACACAAACATAATCATGAGTTAACATTGCAGCAATTTTAAAACGCTGAAGCACCGTAATGCTAATGCGTTCCGAAGTTGCGAAACTATTCATAACGAAGATTAGGAAGTAACATAAATATGATGCAAGCCAGGGAGAGTTGAAGAAAACGAAAATAAAATCAGAAGGATTGATAATAAGGTCAATAAGCGAAATGCGCTATAGAAGGTACTACATGTCTGAAGAGACGATCAAATGGCAATGAATCTAAAAAGAAGTCTAACATCAGTGAAAGACTGAAAAAATGGTGTTTATGAACACAAAATGACACGAAACACGATGGGCTATAGGACTCGCTGTTGGACGTTATAATGATAATAAGTAATAATGTTGATAATAAAAGACGGGAATGGTTAAAAGAATAATATCGGGTGTGGTGTGATAGGAAAATTTTAGGTGTATGTATCTCGTTTACAAAGATCAAACAATTGTGAATATTCAGCATGAGAGGAGGTTGATCAAGTCCACCAAACAATACCGATCCGACAATTATGTGACCAATATGAACAGAGATTGAATTTAGAAGTGCGCAGCTGCGGCGAGTTAATAATAAGAAATATAGGGAATAATGTCATATCATTATAATAATAAGAAATAGTTCTTGTAAATACAAAATGAATATAACGTCTACAGAGGAAGGGCCCTTTTGCGTTTGCGACCTTGTAAGGTTTGCGACAAATGGTAATGGTGCATAAGTGCATCGGACACATCCTGTGCTGACTGCCACGAAGGTGGATAAGTCGGGTCTTGCCACTCTACGCGATACTGCCGTGTGCCATTTATAATTTTGCAGCCCAAGAGCCTGTTGGCTTGATACCACTGAGAAGCAGTGGTGGTCGGGGTCATGGCAGGGGGTGGTCGGCTGGGGGAGGTTTGGCGACGAGGACGGTAGAACGACGTCATCAAGATGAATGTCCTGCATCGGATTCGGGTCGACCGGCGTCGATGCGAGGTCGTTCGATTGATTGTCGATTGGGTGCGGATCCAATACCGATGCTTGGTCATCCGGCGTAGGTTGAACGGTGACTGGATCCACAACTGGAGTAGAAGTATCCAGCCGAGTAAGGACTGTGTCTGATGTTGACGTACTTTGTGAGTTAGTTGTCGGTTGTGTTGGCGACGCTATAAGGTCCTGGAACCATGCAAACAATAAATCTTGGTTGTCGACGAAGGCTTTCAGGCGATTAGTGTGTACTGATGCCTGGAGACTCTTATTCGTATGTGCGTTACACAGAAAATACACTGCACGATGTAGTAAGGTCCAATTAATTTTCTCCGGAGCTTGTTTGATGAGCCCTTCGGATTGTATTCATCTCCTAGCCATACATAATCACCAGGTGTATAGGATGCTGAATGTTGCTTGGCGTCGTAATATTTCTTGTACTCTTGTTGAGCAGCTAAAATGTTGTCACGAGCGATTTGGCGGGCTACGTGAAGTCTTGGTAATAGCTCAGCTATTTGGTTGTCGGCTGTGATTCTGCCAGTTGATGGTGGAACCATGGCTGTTTGTAGCGGGACGTTCATCTCGCGTCCATAGGCAAGGAAGGTGGGGGAGTATTTGGTGGATAAGGACGGAGTTGCACCGAATGCGTGAAGAACGGCGTGTATGTACAGATCCCATTCTTTCTGGGTTAAACAGTAGGATCGTAGTGCTGCCCAGATAACTCTCCAGTAGCGTTCTACTTGTCCGTTAGTCGCAGGGTGATAAGAAGCAGTAAGAAGGCGCTGGATGTGGAAACGAGAACATAAGTCTTTGACCACAGTCGCCATGAAGGACTTCCCACGGTCGGAGACCAAAAATTTCGGTGCTCCATACAGAGTGATGATGTGGTTATATAACGCCGTGGCCACGGTGGTGGCTGTCTGGTCAGGCGTTGGGATCATTTCAGTGTATTTGGTCAGAGAATCCACAAAAAGTAAAATGTATTTATGCCCTTGGGCCGTAGTTGGCAAGAGTCCAGCAAAATCATAATGCCAGCGCTCGAACGAGCCCGCTGCGGGTATTGGGTGCAGTGGAGTGCGAGTTGAAGCTGGTCTCTATTTGGACGGTTGACAAATGTCACAAATTGCATTGAACATTGTAGATCTAGCTACATTCCTTTCAAATAGAAACGAGCCTAGTAGGACTAGGTAACACCTGTCTATCGCTGAATGACCAAGATGTTAGTGGCACTGCTCAAACACTGGTCGACGTAACGACGCATGGATCACTATCTGCTTGAGAATCGTGACTGACTGATCGTTGCGTTTTGCACATGGTTTGAAGAATCTCATTAGAATACTGTCACTTAAGACGAAGTGTTCAGCATGTAAAATGATGTCTGGCGCAGACTTATTGTCGCTAGGTAAAAGATTAAACGCTGGATACTCGAGTAACGGTCTAAGTTCAGTGCTCTCAGACTGTGCCCTACGAATGTCTAGTTGTGCATCGAATGTTCACTAACTGCGTGAACCTTAGTGTGAAATTCTACAGCAGACTGATCGGGCATCGTATATGAATCAGCGTCGGTGGCGTCAGTAGAGTCGTCCTGGGGAACTAGGGGTCTGAGGTATAAATCGTCATTAGCAAAAACATCGTCTGCCGCAGGAGGAGGGGTGTGCTCGTAAGTGCGGCGAGAGAGACAATCGGCTGTTGCGTTCTGGGACCCAGGTTTGTGTAACACGGTGAAATTATAATTTTGTAATAACAACGTGTAATGCGACCGGAAGTTGCCTTCATGTGATTCAGCCACTTGAGGCTAATATGATCTGTGTATACGGTAAAGGTGTTGTTAATGAGATACTGGTGGAAACGTTTCACTCCTGTGATAAGAGCGAGTCCTTCTAAATCAGTTATCATGTAGTTTCTCTCTGATCCGCGTAGATTTCTCCCACCGTACTCGATTGGGTGGGAAATGCCTGCGGCGTCCTTCTGACAAAGGATAAAACCGACTGCTTGTGCTGAGATCAAAAGGCCGATTCATGTCCGGATAAGCAAGTACCGGTGCAGTGGTTAGGGCAGTATTTAAGGTCTCGTAGGCGTGCTGACAAGCGTCCGTCCAAAGGAAGTTAATGTCTTTCCTGAGTAACTCGTTGAGTGGTGCGAAAATCTTGGCGTAGCCTTGGATGAACCGACGATGATAGGAGCTCAACCCAAGAAACTGTTTGACTTGTGTGGCATTTTGTGGTATTGGACAACCGGTAACAGTGTCAATCTTAGTGGGGTGTACTGCGATACATTCCGCATACAATATGTGACCCTGGAATTTGACCTTGGTCTGTGCCCACTGGCACTTTATGGGGTGGAGTCGTAGTCGAGCTTCTCTGAAACGAGTGAAGACTTGTTGCAGATGTTTGCAGGTGTTGTGGAAAGAGGAAACTGGCCTATCTTAGAAAAGACTACTCTGATTGGCTAACTACTGACCACTCAAGGTATCCCTAGAATGTGGGCTGACTGTAAATGCTAGAGCCTACGCGAGTGACTGACAGAACCTATATTGTCTGAATTAGTGAATGTTCAGCTAAACTTAATGTATAATAATGATCTATATATATAAAATGTTCAAGCCTATCTATTGTAATGTAATGTTCAGAACAATCACGGTTATAGTCGGTCGGCCTTTGAAAACCGAACCTCCTGGTTCGACACAAGGTACAGTAACAAAACTAAGACTAAAGAACTATAGTCGTCCTGAATTCATCTTTCTCTCATTGTTCAACGTATCTTGTACAGAGTTGACAGAAGATCGTGTGAGAGTGACAGCGATGAGTTGGCTGTATGTAATCGTCACAGCCGCCACGTGGAAGATGTGGATACGTTTCCCGTGACTCATCCGTAGACTAATTCAAGTGGAAGGATAACACGACACGAGTATAACATGAAATGAAAACACAATCAGAAATATTAAAAACACGCAATGTAATAAGAACGCGGAAAATAGTAATATGTAATGTAGCGTAGAAACAAGACGACACAGAAGTTAAGCCATGAGGTAATGCTTATGATGGATGACTAGTAATGCGATAAAAAAAAGTTAAGCATCGAGTTCCCGAATGAAAACATGTGAGGCGTGGCACATTAATTTTTGTCACGATCTGCAATATGAAATTATTCTCATTATGTTCGACGAAGTTGATAGAAATAGATCTTCTAATAATTATTATTATGCATAGTTTTGTTATATATCAATAATGTTAGATAATGTATTTTTAAATGATGAAATAATGCAACGCTAGAAAGTAAATATGCGTATCAATAAGGCACACGAAAAACTAAGTCTATTCAGACAACTCTGAAGTTATATAAATAAAATAAATTCACACTTAAAGGAGGTCGGCCGCTGAAAACAGGGCCGCCTGGACCGTAAAAATAAACAAACAAAAGCAAAAAACACGATATAAGAAGAAATGACCGTAAAATAGCGCGTATAAAGATGTAAGCGTGAACTAAACAAACACGAAAACTTAAGGTACGATAACATGGTTGCCCTGAAAACGCGTCGCTACAGAAAAGGAGTTCAGACAGATGGAAGTCATATCGTCGTACAAACGTACCACGAAGCGATGTGAACTGCACAGCTGACACGGTTGATTGAAACTTGACCGTGCTCGTCCAGAAAGCGTGTTCAGAGCGTCACGTAGAAAGCGTGCGACCCATGCTGTAAAAATAAAACACAAACATAATCATGAGTTAACATTGCAGCAATTTTAAAACGCTGAAGCACCGTAATGCTAATGCGTTCCGAAGTTGCGAAACTATTCATAACGAAGATTAGGAAGTAACATAAATATGATGCAAGCCAGGGAGAGTTGAAGAAAACGAAAATAAAATCAGAAGGATTGATAATAAGGTCAATAAGCGAAATGCGCTATAGAAGGTACTACATGTCTGAAGAGACGATCAAATGGCAATGAATCTAAAAAGAAGTCTAACATCAGTGAAAGACTGAAAAAATGGTGTTTATGAACACAAAATGACACGAAACACGATGGGCTATAGGACTCGCTGTTGGACGTTATAATGATAATAAGTAATAATGTTGATAATAAAAGACGGGAATGGTTAAAAGAATAATATCGGGTGTGGTGTGATAGGAAAATTTTAGGTGTATGTATCTCGTTTACAAAGATCAAACAATTGTGAATATTCAGCATGAGAGGAGGTTGATCAAGTCCACCAAACAATACCGATCCGACAATTATGTGACCAATATGAACAGAGATTGAATTTAGAAGTGCGCAGCTGCGGCGAGTTAATAATAAGAAATATAGGGAATAATGTCATATCATTATAATAATAAGAAATAGTTCTTGTAAATACAAAATGAATATAACGTCTACAGAGGAAGGGCCCTTTTGCGTTTGCGACCTTGTAAGGTTTGCGACAAATGGTAATGGTGCATAAGTGCATCGGACACATCCTGTGCTGACTGCCACGAAGGTGGATAAGTCGGGTCTTGCCACTCTACGCGATACTGCCGTGTGCCATTTATAATTTTGCAGCCCAAGAGCCTGTTGGCTTGATACCACTGAGAAGCAGTGGTGGTCGGGGTCATGGCAGGGGGTGGTCGGCTGGGGGAGGTTTGGCGACGAGGACGGTAGAACGACGTCATCAAGATGAATGTCCTGCATCGGATTCGGGTCGACCGGCGTCGATGCGAGGTCGTTCGATTGATTGTCGATTGGGTGCGGATCCAATACCGATGCTTGGTCATCCGGCGTAGGTTGAACGGTGACTGGATCCACAACTGGAGTAGAAGTATCCAGCCGAGTAAGGACTGTGTCTGATGTTGACGTACTTTGTGAGTTAGTTGTCGGTTGTGTTGGCGACGCTATAAGGTCCTGGAACCATGCAAACAATAAATCTTGGTTGTCGACGAAGGCTTTCAGGCGATTAGTGTGTACTGATGCCTGGAGACTCTTATTCGTATGTGCGTTACACAGAAAATACACTGCACGATGTAGTAAGGTCCAATTAATTTTCTCCGGAGCTTGTTTGATGAGCCCTTCGGATTGTATTCATCTCCTAGCCATACATAATCACCAGGTGTATAGGATGCTGAATGTTGCTTGGCGTCGTAATATTTCTTGTACTCTTGTTGAGCAGCTAAAATGTTGTCGCGAGCGATTTGGCGGGCTACGTGAAGTCTTGGTAATAGCTCAGCTATTTGGTTGTCGGCTGTGATTCTGCCAGTTGATGGTGGAACCATGGCTGTTTGTAGCGGGACGTTCATCTCGCGTCCATAGGCAAGGAAGGTGGGGGAGTATTTGGTGGATAAGGACGGAGTTGCACCGAATGCGTGAAGAACGGCGTGTATGTACAGATCCCATTCTTTCTGGGTTAAACAGTAGGATCGTAGTGCTGCCCAGATAACTCTCCAGTAGCGTTCTACTTGTCCGTTAGTCGCAGGGTGATAAGAAGCAGTAAGAAGGCGCTGGATGTGGAAACGAGAACATAAGTCTTTGACCACAGTCGCCATGAAGGACTTCCCACGGTCGGAGACCAAAAATTTCGGTGCTCCATACAGAGTGATGATGTGGTTATATAACGCCGTGGCCACGGTGGTGGCTGTCTGGTCAGGCGTTGGGATCATTTCAGTGTATTTGGTCAGAGAATCCACAAAAAGTAAAATGTATTTATGCCCTTGGGCCGTAGTTGGCAAGAGTCCAGCAAAATCATAATGCCAGCGCTCGAACGAGCCCGCTGCGGGTATTGGGTGCAGTGGAGTGCGAGTTGAAGCTGGTCTCTATTTGGACGGTTGACAAATGTCACAAATTGCATTGAACATTGTAGATCTAGCTACATTCCTTTCAAATAGAAACGAGCCTAGTAGGACTAGGTAACACCTGTCTATCGCTGAATGACCAAGATGTTAGTGGCACTGCTCAAACACTGGTCGACGTAACGACGCATGGATCACTATCTGCTTGAGAATCGTGACTGACTGATCGTTGCGTTTTGCACATGGTTTGAAGAATCTCATTAGAATACTGTCACTTAAGACGAAGTGTTCAGCATGTAAAATGATGTCTGGCGCAGACTTATTGTCGCTAGGTAAAAGATTAAACGCTGGATACTCGAGTAACGGTCTAAGTTCAGTGCTCTCAGACTGTGCCCTACGAATGTCTAGTTGTGCATCGAATGTTCACTAACTGCGTGAACCTTAGTGTGAAATTCTACAGCAGACTGATCGGGCATCGTATATGAATCAGCGTCGGTGGCGTCAGTAGAGTCGTCCTGGGGAACTAGGGGTCTGAGGTATAAATCGTCATTAGCAAAAACATCGTCTGCCGCAGGAGGAGGGGTGTGCTCGTAAGTGCGGCGAGAGAGACAATCGGCTGTTGCGTTCTGGGACCCAGGTTTGTGTAACACGGTGAAATTATAATTTTGTAATAACAACGTGTAATGCGACCGGAAGTTGCCTTCATGTGATTCAGCCACTTGAGGCTAATATGATCTGTGTATACGGTAAAGGTGTTGTTAATGAGATACTGGTGGAAACGTTTCACTCCTGTGATAAGAGCGAGTCCTTCTAAATCAGTTATCATGTAGTTTCTCTCTGATCCGCGTAGATTTCTCCCACCGTACTCGATTGGGTGGGAAATGCCTGCGGCGTCCTTCTGACAAAGGATAAAACCGACTGCTTGTGCTGAGATCAAAAGGCCGATTCATGTCCGGATAAGCAAGTACCGGTGCAGTGGTTAGGGCAGTATTTAAGGTCTCGTAGGCGTGCTGACAAGCGTCCGTCCAAAGGAAGTTAATGTCTTTCCTGAGTAACTCGTTGAGTGGTGCGAAAATCTTGGCGTAGCCTTGGATGAACCGACGATGATAGGAGCTCAACCCAAGAAACTGTTTGACTTGTGTGGCATTTTGTGGTATTGGACAACCGGTAACAGTGTCAATCTTAGTGGGGTGTACTGCGATACATTCCGCATACAATATGTGACCCTGGAATTTGACCTTGGTCTGTGCCCACTGGCACTTTATGGGGTGGAGTCGTAGTCGAGCTTCTCTGAAACGAGTGAAGACTTGTTGCAGATGTTTGCAGGTGTTGTGGAAAGAGGAAACTGGCCTATCTTAGAAAAGACTACTCTGATTGGCTAACTACTGACCACTCAAGGTATCCCTAGAATGTGGGCTGACTGTAAATGCTAGAGCCTACGCGAGTGACTGACAGAACCTATATTGTCTGAATTAGTGAATGTTCAGCTAAACTTAATGTATAATAATGATCTATATATATAAAATGTTCAAGCCTATCTATTGTAATGTAATGTTCAGAACAATCACGGTTATAGTCGGTCGGCCTTTGAAAACCGAACCTCCTGGTTCGACACAAGGTACAGTAACAAAACTAAGACTAAAGAACTATAGTCGTCCTGAATTCATCTTTCTCTCATTGTTCAACGTATCTTGTACAGAGTTGACAGAAGATCGTGTGAGAGTGACAGCGATGAGTTGGCTGTATGTAATCGTCACAGCCGCCACGTGGAAGATGTGGATACGTTTCCCGTGACTCATCCGTAGACTAATTCAAGTGGAAGGATAACACGACACGAGTATAACATGAAATGAAAACACAATCAGAAATATTAAAAACACGCAATGTAATAAGAACGCGGAAAATAGTAATATGTAATGTAGCGTAGAAACAAGACGACACAGAAGTTAAGCCATGAGGTAATGCTTATGATGGATGACTAGTAATGCGATAAAAAAAAGTTAAGCATCGAGTTCCCGAATGAAAACATGTGAGGCGTGGCACATTAATTTTTGTCACGATCTGCAATATGAAATTATTCTCATTATGTTCGACGAAGTTGATAGAAATAGATCTTCTAATAATTATTATTATGCATAGTTTTGTTATATATCAATAATGTTAGATAATGTATTTTTAAATGATGAAATAATGCAACGCTAGAAAGTAAATATGCGTATCAATAAGGCACACGAAAAACTAAGTCTATTCAGACAACTCTGAAGTTATATAAATAAAATAAATTCACACTTAAAGGAGGTCGGCCGCTGAAAACAGGGCCGCCTGGACCGTAAAAATAAACAAACAAAAGCAAAAAACACGATATAAGAAGAAATGACCGTAAAATAGCGCGTATAAAGATGTAAGCGTGAACTAAACAAACACGAAAACTTAAGGTACGATAACATGGTTGCCCTGAAAACGCGTCGCTACAGAAAAGGAGTTCAGACAGATGGAAGTCATATCGTCGTACAAACGTACCACGAAGCGATGTGAACTGCACAGCTGACACGGTTGATTGAAACTTGACCGTGCTCGTCCAGAAAGCGTGTTCAGAGCGTCACGTAGAAAGCGTGCGACCCATGCTGTAAAAATAAAACACAAACATAATCATGAGTTAACATTGCAGCAATTTTAAAACGCTGAAGCACCGTAATGCTAATGCGTTCCGAAGTTGCGAAACTATTCATAACGAAGATTAGGAAGTAACATAAATATGATGCAAGCCAGGGAGAGTTGAAGAAAACGAAAATAAAATCAGAAGGATTGATAATAAGGTCAATAAGCGAAATGCGCTATAGAAGGTACTACATGTCTGAAGAGACGATCAAATGGCAATGAATCTAAAAAGAAGTCTAACATCAGTGAAAGACTGAAAAAATGGTGTTTATGAACACAAAATGACACGAAACACGATGGGCTATAGGACTCGCTGTTGGACGTTATAATGATAATAAGTAATAATGTTGATAATAAAAGACGGGAATGGTTAAAAGAATAATATCGGGTGTGGTGTGATAGGAAAATTTTAGGTGTATGTATCTCGTTTACAAAGATCAAACAATTGTGAATATTCAGCATGAGAGGAGGTTGATCAAGTCCACCAAACAATACCGATCCGACAATTATGTGACCAATATGAACAGAGATTGAATTTAGAAGTGCGCAGCTGCGGCGAGTTAATAATAAGAAATATAGGGAATAATGTCATATCATTATAATAATAAGAAATAGTTCTTGTAAATACAAAATGAATATAACGTCTACAGAGGAAGGGCCCTTTTGCGTTTGCGACCTTGTAAGGTTTGCGACAAATGGTAATGGTGCATAAGTGCATCGGACACATCCTGTGCTGACTGCCACGAAGGTGGATAAGTCGGGTCTTGCCAATCTACGCGATACTGCCGTGTGCCATTTATAATTTTGCAGCCCAAGAGCCTGTTGGCTTGATACCACTGAGAAGCAGTGGTGGTCGGGGTCATGGCAGGGGGTGGTCGGCTGGGGGAGGTTTGGCGACGAGGACGGTAGAACGACGTCATCAAGATGAATGTCCTGCATCGGATTCGGGTCGACCGGCGTCGATGCGAGGTCGTTCGATTGATTGTCGATTGGGTGCGGATCCAATACCGATGCTTGGTCATCCGGCGTAGGTTGAACGGTGACTGGATCCACAACTGGAGTAGAAGTATCCAGCCGAGTAAGGACTGTGTCTGATGTTGACGTACTTTGTGAGTTAGTTGTCGGTTGTGTTGGCGACGCTATAAGGTCCTGGAACCATGCAAACAATAAATCTTGGTTGTCGACGAAGGCTTTCAGGCGATTAGTGTGTACTGATGCCTGGAGACTCTTATTCGTATGTGCGTTACACAGAAAATACACTGCACGATGTAGTAAGGTCCAATTAATTTTCTCCGGAGCTTGTTTGATGAGCCCTTCGGATTGTATTCATCTCCTAGCCATACATAATCACCAGGTGTATAGGATGCTGAATGTTGCTTGGCGTCGTAATATTTCTTGTACTCTTGTTGAGCAGCTAAAATGTTGTCGCGAGCGATTTGGCGGGCTACGTGAAGTCTTGGTAATAGCTCAGCTATTTGGTTGTCGGCTGTGATTCTGCCAGTTGATGGTGGAACCATGGCTGTTTGTAGCGGGACGTTCATCTCGCGTCCATAGGCAAGGAAGGTGGGGGAGTATTTGGTGGATAAGGACGGAGTTGCACCGAATGCGTGAAGAACGGCGTGTATGTACAGATCCCATTCTTTCTGGGTTAAACAGTAGGATCGTAGTGCTGCCCAGATAACTCTCCAGTAGCGTTCTACTTGTCCGTTAGTCGCAGGGTGATAAGAAGCAGTAAGAAGGCGCTGGATGTGGAAACGAGAACATAAGTCTTTGACCACAGTCGCCATGAAGGACTTCCCACGGTCGGAGACCAAAAATTTCGGTGCTCCATACAGAGTGATGATGTGGTTATATAACGCCGTGGCCACGGTGGTGGCTGTCTGGTCAGGCGTTGGGATCATTTCAGTGTATTTGGTCAGAGAATCCACAAAAAGTAAAATGTATTTATGCCCTTGGGCCGTAGTTGGCAAGAGTCCAGCAAAATCATAATGCCAGCGCTCGAACGAGCCCGCTGCGGGTATTGGGTGCAGTGGAGTGCGAGTTGAAGCTGGTCTCTATTTGGACGGTTGACAAATGTCACAAATTGCATTGAACATTGTAGATCTAGCTACATTCCTTTCAAATAGAAACGAGCCTAGTAGGACTAGGTAACACCTGTCTATCGCTGAATGACCAAGATGTTAGTGGCACTGCTCAAACACTGGTCGACGTAACGACGCATGGATCACTATCTGCTTGAGAATCGTGACTGACTGATCGTTGCGTTTTGCACATGGTTTGAAGAATCTCATTAGAATACTGTCACTTAAGACGAAGTGTTCAGCATGTAAAATGATGTCTGGCGCAGACTTATTGTCGCTAGGTAAAAGATTAAACGCTGGATACTCGAGTAACGGTCTAAGTTCAGTGCTCTCAGACTGTGCCCTACGAATGTCTAGTTGTGCATCGAATGTTCACTAACTGCGTGAACCTTAGTGTGAAATTCTACAGCAGACTGATCGGGCATCGTATATGAATCAGCGTCGGTGGCGTCAGTAGAGTCGTCCTGGGGAACTAGGGGTCTGAGGTATAAATCGTCATTAGCAAAAACATCGTCTGCCGCAGGAGGAGGGGTGTGCTCGTAAGTGCGGCGAGAGAGACAATCGGCTGTTGCGTTCTGGGACCCAGGTTTGTGTAACACGGTGAAATTATAATTTTGTAATAACAACGTGTAATGCGACCGGAAGTTGCCTTCATGTGATTCAGCCACTTGAGGCTAATATGATCTGTGTATACGGTAAAGGTGTTGTTAATGAGATACTGGTGGAAACGTTTCACTCCTGTGATAAGAGCGAGTCCTTCTAAATCAGTTATCATGTAGTTTCTCTCTGATCCGCGTAGATTTCTCCCACCGTACTCGATTGGGTGGGAAATGCCTGCGGCGTCCTTCTGACAAAGGATAAAACCGACTGCTTGTGCTGAGATCAAAAGGCCGATTCATGTCCGGATAAGCAAGTACCGGTGCAGTGGTTAGGGCAGTATTTAAGGTCTCGTAGGCGTGCTGACAAGCGTCCGTCCAAAGGAAGTTAATGTCTTTCCTGAGTAACTCGTTGAGTGGTGCGAAAATCTTGGCGTAGCCTTGGATGAACCGACGATGATAGGAGCTCAACCCAAGAAACTGTTTGACTTGTGTGGCATTTTGTGGTATTGGACAACCGGTAACAGTGTCAATCTTAGTGGGGTGTACTGCGATACATTCCGCATACAATATGTGACCCTGGAATTTGACCTTGGTCTGTGCCCACTGGCACTTTATGGGGTGGAGTCGTAGTCGAGCTTCTCTGAAACGAGTGAAGACTTGTTGCAGATGTTTGCAGGTGTTGTGGAAAGAGGAAACTGGCCTATCTTAGAAAAGACTACTCTGATTGGCTAACTACTGACCACTCAAGGTATCCCTAGAATGTGGGCTGACTGTAAATGCTAGAGCCTACGCGAGTGACTGACAGAACCTATATTGTCTGAATTAGTGAATGTTCAGCTAAACTTAATGTATAATAATGATCTATATATATAAAATGTTCAAGCCTATCTATTGTAATGTAATGTTCAGAACAATCACGGTTATAGTCGGTCGGCCTTTGAAAACCGAACCTCCTGGTTCGACACAAGGTACAGTAACAAAACTAAGACTAAAGAACTATAGTCGTCCTGAATTCATCTTTCTCTCATTGTTCAACGTATCTTGTACAGAGTTGACAGAAGATCGTGTGAGAGTGACAGCGATGAGTTGGCTGTATGTAATCGTCACAGCCGCCACGTGGAAGATGTGGATACGTTTCCCGTGACTCATCCGTAGACTAATTCAAGTGGAAGGATAACACGACACGAGTATAACATGAAATGAAAACACAATCAGAAATATTAAAAACACGCAATGTAATAAGAACGCGGAAAATAGTAATATGTAATGTAGCGTAGAAACAAGACGACACAGAAGTTAAGCCATGAGGTAATGCTTATGATGGATGACTAGTAATGCGATAAAAAAAAGTTAAGCATCGAGTTCCCGAATGAAAACATGTGAGGCGTGGCACATTAATTTTTGTCACGATCTGCAATATGAAATTATTCTCATTATGTTCGACGAAGTTGATAGAAATAGATCTTCTAATAATTATTATTATGCATAGTTTTGTTATATATCAATAATGTTAGATAATGTATTTTTAAATGATGAAATAATGCAACGCTAGAAAGTAAATATGCGTATCAATAAGGCACACGAAAAACTAAGTCTATTCAGACAACTCTGAAGTTATATAAATAAAATAAATTCACACTTAAAGGAGGTCGGCCGCTGAAAACAGGGCCGCCTGGACCGTAAAAATAAACAAACAAAAGCAAAAAACACGATATAAGAAGAAATGACCGTAAAATAGCGCGTATAAAGATGTAAGCGTGAACTAAACAAACACGAAAACTTAAGGTACGATAACATGGTTGCCCTGAAAACGCGTCGCTACAGAAAAGGAGTTCAGACAGATGGAAGTCATATCGTCGTACAAACGTACCACGAAGCGATGTGAACTGCACAGCTGACACGGTTGATTGAAACTTGACCGTGCTCGTCCAGAAAGCGTGTTCAGAGCGTCACGTAGAAAGCGTGCGACCCATGCTGTAAAAATAAAACACAAACATAATCATGAGTTAACATTGCAGCAATTTTAAAACGCTGAAGCACCGTAATGCTAATGCGTTCCGAAGTTGCGAAACTATTCATAACGAAGATTATGAAGTAACATAAATATGATGCAAGCCAGGGAGAGTTGAAGAAAACGAAAATAAAATCAGAAGGATTGATAATAAGGTCAATAAGCGAAATGCGCTATAGAAGGTACTACATGTCTGAAGAGACGATCAAATGGCAATGAATCTAAAAAGAAGTCTAACATCAGTGAAAGACTGAAAAAATGGTGTTTATGAACACAAAATGACACGAAACACGATGGGCTATAGGACTCGCTGTTGGACGTTATAATGATAATAAGTAATAATGTTGATAATAAAAGACGGGAATGGTTAAAAGAATAATATCGGGTGTGGTGTGATAGGAAAATTTTAGGTGTATGTATCTCGTTTACAAAGATCAAACAATTGTGAATATTCAGCATGAGAGGAGGTTGATCAAGTCCACCAAACAATACCGATCCGACAATTATGTGACCAATATGAACAGAGATTGAATTTAGAAGTGCGCAGCTGCGGCGAGTTAATAATAAGAAATATAGGGAATAATGTCATATCATTATAATAATAAGAAATAGTTCTTGTAAATACAAAATGAATATAACGTCTACAGAGGAAGGGCCCTTTTGCGTTTGCGACCTTGTAAGGTTTGCGACAAATGGTAATGGTGCATAAGTGCATCGGACACATCCTGTGCTGACTGCCACGAAGGTGGATAAGTCGGGTCTTGCCACTCTACGCGATACTGCCGTGTGCCATTTATAATTTTGCAGCCCAAGAGCCTGTTGGCTTGATACCACTGAGAAGCAGTGGTGGTCGGGGTCATGGCAGGGGGTGGTCGGCTGGGGGAGGTTTGGCGACGAGGACGGTAGAACGACGTCATCAAGATGAATGTCCTGCATCGGATTCGGGTCGACCGGCGTCGATGCGAGGTCGTTCGATTGATTGTCGATTGGGTGCGGATCCAATACCGATGCTTGGTCATCCGGCGTAGGTTGAACGGTGACTGGATCCACAACTGGAGTAGAAGTATCCAGCCGAGTAAGGACTGTGTCTGATGTTGACGTACTTTGTGAGTTAGTTGTCGGTTGTGTTGGCGACGCTATAAGGTCCTGGAACCATGCAAACAATAAATCTTGGTTGTCGACGAAGGCTTTCAGGCGATTAGTGTGTACTGATGCCTGGAGACTCTTATTCGTATGTGCGTTACACAGAAAATACACTGCACGATGTAGTAAGGTCCAATTAATTTTCTCCGGAGCTTGTTTGATGAGCCCTTCGGATTGTATTCATCTCCTAGCCATACATAATCACCAGGTGTATAGGATGCTGAATGTTGCTTGGCGTCGTAATATTTCTTGTACTCTTGTTGAGCAGCTAAAATGTTGTCGCGAGCGATTTGGCGGGCTACGTGAAGTCTTGGTAATAGCTCAGCTATTTGGTTGTCGGCTGTGATTCTGCCAGTTGATGGTGGAACCATGGCTGTTTGTAGCGGGACGTTCATCTCGCGTCCATAGGCAAGGAAGGTGGGGGAGTATTTGGTGGATAAGGACGGAGTTGCACCGAATGCGTGAAGAACGGCGTGTATGTACAGATCCCATTCTTTCTGGGTTAAACAGTAGGATCGTAGTGCTGCCCAGATAACTCTCCAGTAGCGTTCTACTTGTCCGTTAGTCGCAGGGTGATAAGAAGCAGTAAGAAGGCGCTGGATGTGGAAACGAGAACATAAGTCTTTGACCACAGTCGCCATGAAGGACTTCCCACGGTCGGAGACCAAAAATTTCGGTGCTCCATACAGAGTGATGATGTGGTTATATAACGCCGTGGCCACGGTGGTGGCTGTCTGGTCAGGCGTTGGGATCATTTCAGTGTATTTGGTCAGAGAATCCACAAAAAGTAAAATGTATTTATGCCCTTGGGCCGTAGTTGGCAAGAGTCCAGCAAAATCATAATGCCAGCGCTCGAACGAGCCCGCTGCGGGTATTGGGTGCAGTGGAGTGCGAGTTGAAGCTGGTCTCTATTTGGACGGTTGACAAATGTCACAAATTGCATTGAACATTGTAGATCTAGCTACATTCCTTTCAAATAGAAACGAGCCTAGTAGGACTAGGTAACACCTGTCTATCGCTGAATGACCAAGATGTTAGTGGCACTGCTCAAACACTGGTCGACGTAACGACGCATGGATCACTATCTGCTTGAGAATCGTGACTGACTGATCGTTGCGTTTTGCACATGGTTTGAAGAATCTCATTAGAATACTGTCACTTAAGACGAAGTGTTCAGCATGTAAAATGATGTCTGGCGCAGACTTATTGTCGCTAGGTAAAAGATTAAACGCTGGATACTCGAGTAACGGTCTAAGTTCAGTGCTCTCAGACTGTGCCCTACGAATGTCTAGTTGTGCATCGAATGTTCACTAACTGCGTGAACCTTAGTGTGAAATTCTACAGCAGACTGATCGGGCATCGTATATGAATCAGCGTCGGTGGCGTCAGTAGAGTCGTCCTGGGGAACTAGGGGTCTGAGGTATAAATCGTCATTAGCAAAAACATCGTCTGCCGCAGGAGGAGGGGTGTGCTCGTAAGTGCGGCGAGAGAGACAATCGGCTGTTGCGTTCTGGGACCCAGGTTTGTGTAACACGGTGAAATTATAATTTTGTAATAACAACGTGTAATGCGACCGGAAGTTGCCTTCATGTGATTCAGCCACTTGAGGCTAATATGATCTGTGTATACGGTAAAGGTGTTGTTAATGAGATACTGGTGGAAACGTTTCACTCCTGTGATAAGAGCGAGTCCTTCTAAATCAGTTATCATGTAGTTTCTCTCTGATCCGCGTAGATTTCTCCCACCGTACTCGATTGGGTGGGAAATGCCTGCGGCGTCCTTCTGACAAAGGATAAAACCGACTGCTTGTGCTGAGATCAAAAGGCCGATTCATGTCCGGATAAGCAAGTACCGGTGCAGTGGTTAGGGCAGTATTTAAGGTCTCGTAGGCGTGCTGACAAGCGTCCGTCCAAAGGAAGTTAATGTCTTTCCTGAGTAACTCGTTGAGTGGTGCGAAAATCTTGGCGTAGCCTTGGATGAACCGACGATGATAGGAGCTCAACCCAAGAAACTGTTTGACTTGTGTGGCATTTTGTGGTATTGGACAACCGGTAACAGTGTCAATCTTAGTGGGGTGTACTGCGATACATTCCGCATACAATATGTGACCCTGGAATTTGACCTTGGTCTGTGCCCACTGGCACTTTATGGGGTGGAGTCGTAGTCGAGCTTCTCTGAAACGAGTGAAGACTTGTTGCAGATGTTTGCAGGTGTTGTGGAAAGAGGAAACTGGCCTATCTTAGAAAAGACTACTCTGATTGGCTAACTACTGACCACTCAAGGTATCCCTAGAATGTGGGCTGACTGTAAATGCTAGAGCCTACGCGAGTGACTGACAGAACCTATATTGTCTGAATTAGTGAATGTTCAGCTAAACTTAATGTATAATAATGATCTATATATATAAAATGTTCAAGCCTATCTATTGTAATGTAATGTTCAGAACAATCACGGTTATAGTCGGTCGGCCTTTGAAAACCGAACCTCCTGGTTCGACACAAGGTACAGTAACAAAACTAAGACTAAAGAACTATAGTCGTCCTGAATTCATCTTTCTCTCATTGTTCAACGTATCTTGTACAGAGTTGACAGAAGATCGTGTGAGAGTGACAGCGATGAGTTGGCTGTATGTAATCGTCACAGCCGCCACGTGGAAGATGTGGATACGTTTCCCGTGACTCATCCGTAGACTAATTCAAGTGGAAGGATAACACGACACGAGTATAACATGAAATGAAAACACAATCAGAAATATTAAAAACACGCAATGTAATAAGAACGCGGAAAATAGTAATATGTAATGTAGCGTAGAAACAAGACGACACAGAAGTTAAGCCATGAGGTAATGCTTATGATGGATGACTAGTAATGCGATAAAAAAAAGTTAAGCATCGAGTTCCCGAATGAAAACATGTGAGGCGTGGCACATTAATTTTTGTCACGATCTGCAATATGAAATTATTCTCATTATGTTCGACGAAGTTGATAGAAATAGATCTTCTAATAATTATTATTATGCATAGTTTTGTTATATATCAATAATGTTAGATAATGTATTTTTAAATGATGAAATAATGCAACGCTAGAAAGTAAATATGCGTATCAATAAGGCACACGAAAAACTAAGTCTATTCAGACAACTCTGAAGTTATATAAATAAAATAAATTCACACTTAAAGGAGGTCGGCCGCTGAAAACAGGGCCGCCTGGACCGTAAAAATAAACAAACAAAAGCAAAAAACACGATATAAGAAGAAATGACCGTAAAATAGCGCGTATAAAGATGTAAGCGTGAACTAAACAAACACGAAAACTTAAGGTACGATAACATGGTTGCCCTGAAAACGCGTCGCTACAGAAAAGGAGTTCAGACAGATGGAAGTCATATCGTCGTACAAACGTACCACGAAGCGATGTGAACTGCACAGCTGACACGGTTGATTGAAACTTGACCGTGCTCGTCCAGAAAGCGTGTTCAGAGCGTCACGTAGAAAGCGTGCGACCCATGCTGTAAAAATAAAACACAAACATAATCATGAGTTAACATTGCAGCAATTTTAAAACGCTGAAGCACCGTAATGCTAATGCGTTCCGAAGTTGCGAAACTATTCATAACGAAGATTAGGAAGTAACATAAATATGATGCAAGCCAGGGAGAGTTGAAGAAAACGAAAATAAAATCAGAAGGATTGATAATAAGGTCAATAAGCGAAATGCGCTATAGAAGGTACTACATGTCTGAAGAGACGATCAAATGGCAATGAATCTAAAAAGAAGTCTAACATCAGTGAAAGACTGAAAAAATGGTGTTTATGAACACAAAATGACACGAAACACGATGGGCTATAGGACTCGCTGTTGGACGTTATAATGATAATAAGTAATAATGTTGATAATAAAAGACGGGAATGGTTAAAAGAATAATATCGGGTGTGGTGTGATAGGAAAATTTTAGGTGTATGTATCTCGTTTACAAAGATCAAACAATTGTGAATATTCAGCATGAGAGGAGGTTGATCAAGTCCACCAAACAATACCGATCCGACAATTATGTGACCAATATGAACAGAGATTGAATTTAGAAGTGCGCAGCTGCGGCGAGTTAATAATAAGAAATATAGGGAATAATGTCATATCATTATAATAATAAGAAATAGTTCTTGTAAATACAAAATGAATATAACGTCTACAGAGGAAGGGCCCTTTTGCGTTTGCGACCTTGTAAGGTTTGCGACAAATGGTAATGGTGCATAAGTGCATCGGACACATCCTGTGCTGACTGCCACGAAGGTGGATAAGTCGGGTCTTGCCACTCTACGCGATACTGCCGTGTGCCATTTATAATTTTGCAGCCCAAGAGCCTGTTGGCTTGATACCACTGAGAAGCAGTGGTGGTCGGGGTCATGGCAGGGGGTGGTCGGCTGGGGGAGGTTTGGCGACGAGGACGGTAGAACGACGTCATCAAGATGAATGTCCTGCATCGGATTCGGGTCGACCGGCGTCGATGCGAGGTCGTTCGATTGATTGTCGATTGGGTGCGGATCCAATACCGATGCTTGGTCATCCGACGTAGGTTGAACGGTGACTGGATCCACAACTGGAGTAGAAGTATCCAGCCGAGTAAGGACTGTGTCTGATGTTGACGTACTTTGTGAGTTAGTTGTCGGTTGTGTTGGCGACGCTATAAGGTCCTGGAACCATGCAAACAATAAATCTTGGTTGTCGACGAAGGCTTTCAGGCGATTAGTGTGTACTGATGCCTGGAGACTCTTATTCGTATGTGCGTTACACAGAAAATACACTGCACGATGTAGTAAGGTCCAATTAATTTTCTCCGGAGCTTGTTTGATGAGCCCTTCGGATTGTATTCATCTCCTAGCCATACATAATCACCAGGTGTATAGGATGCTGAATGTTGCTTGGCGTCGTAATATTTCTTGTACTCTTGTTGAGCAGCTAAAATGTTGTCACGAGCGATTTGGCGGGCTACGTGAAGTCTTGGTAATAGCTCAGCTATTTGGTTGTCGGCTGTGATTCTGCCAGTTGATGGTGGAACCATGGCTGTTTGTAGCGGGACGTTCATCTCGCGTCCATAGGCAAGGAAGGTGGGGGAGTATTTGGTGGATAAGGACGGAGTTGCACCGAATGCGTGAAGAACGGCGTGTATGTACAGATCCCATTCTTTCTGGGTTAAACAGTAGGATCGTAGTGCTGCCCAGATAACTCTCCAGTAGCGTTCTACTTGTCCGTTAGTCGCAGGGTGATAAGAAGCAGTAAGAAGGCGCTGGATGTGGAAACGAGAACATAAGTCTTTGACCACAGTCGCCATGAAGGACTTCCCACGGTCGGAGACCAAAAATTTCGGTGCTCCATACAGAGTGATGATGTGGTTATATAACGCCGTGGCCACGGTGGTGGCTGTCTGGTCAGGCGTTGGGATCATTTCAGTGTATTTGGTCAGAGAATCCACAAAAAGTAAAATGTATTTATGCCCTTGGGCCGTAGTTGGCAAGAGTCCAGCAAAATCATAATGCCAGCGCTCGAACGAGCCCGCTGCGGGTATTGGGTGCAGTGGAGTGCGAGTTGAAGCTGGTCTCTATTTGGACGGTTGACAAATGTCACAAATTGCATTGAACATTGTAGATCTAGCTACATTCCTTTCAAATAGAAACGAGCCTAGTAGGACTAGGTAACACCTGTCTATCGCTGAATGACCAAGATGTTAGTGGCACTGCTCAAACACTGGTCGACGTAACGACGCATGGATCACTATCTGCTTGAGAATCGTGACTGACTGATCGTTGCGTTTTGCACATGGTTTGAAGAATCTCATTAGAATACTGTCACTTAAGACGAAGTGTTCAGCATGTAAAATGATGTCTGGCGCAGACTTATTGTCGCTAGGTAAAAGATTAAACGCTGGATACTCGAGTAACGGTCTAAGTTCAGTGCTCTCAGACTGTGCCCTACGAATGTCTAGTTGTGCATCGAATGTTCACTAACTGCGTGAACCTTAGTGTGAAATTCTACAGCAGACTGATCGGGCATCGTATATGAATCAGCGTCGGTGGCGTCAGTAGAGTCGTCCTGGGGAACTAGGGGTCTGAGGTATAAATCGTCATTAGCAAAAACATCGTCTGCCGCAGGAGGAGGGGTGTGCTCGTAAGTGCGGCGAGAGAGACAATCGGCTGTTGCGTTCTGGGACCCAGGTTTGTGTAACACGGTGAAATTATAATTTTGTAATAACAACGTGTAATGCGACCGGAAGTTGCCTTCATGTGATTCAGCCACTTGAGGCTAATATGATCTGTGTATACGGTAAAGGTGTTGTTAATGAGATACTGGTGGAAACGTTTCACTCCTGTGATAAGAGCGAGTCCTTCTAAATCAGTTATCATGTAGTTTCTCTCTGATCCGCGTAGATTTCTCCCACCGTACTCGATTGGGTGGGAAATGCCTGCGGCGTCCTTCTGACAAAGGATAAAACCGACTGCTTGTGCTGAGATCAAAAGGCCGATTCATGTCCGGATAAGCAAGTACCGGTGCAGTGGTTAGGGCAGTATTTAAGGTCTCGTAGGCGTGCTGACAAGCGTCCGTCCAAAGGAAGTTAATGTCTTTCCTGAGTAACTCGTTGAGTGGTGCGAAAATCTTGGCGTAGCCTTGGATGAACCGACGATGATAGGAGCTCAACCCAAGAAACTGTTTGACTTGTGTGGCATTTTGTGGTATTGGACAACCGGTAACAGTGTCAATCTTAGTGGGGTGTACTGCGATACATTCCGCATACAATATGTGACCCTGGAATTTGACCTTGGTCTGTGCCCACTGGCACTTTATGGGGTGGAGTCGTAGTCGAGCTTCTCTGAAACGAGTGAAGACTTGTTGCAGATGTTTGCAGGTGTTGTGGAAAGAGGAAACTGGCCTATCTTAGAAAAGACTACTCTGATTGGCTAACTACTGACCACTCAAGGTATCCCTAGAATGTGGGCTGACTGTAAATGCTAGAGCCTACGCGAGTGACTGACAGAACCTATATTGTCTGAATTAGTGAATGTTCAGCTAAACTTAATGTATAATAATGATCTATATATATAAAATGTTCAAGCCTATCTATTGTAATGTAATGTTCAGAACAATCACGGTTATAGTCGGTCGGCCTTTGAAAACCGAACCTCCTGGTTCGACACAAGGTACAGTAACAAAACTAAGACTAAAGAACTATAGTCGTCCTGAATTCATCTTTCTCTCATTGTTCAACGTATCTTGTACAGAGTTGACAGAAGATCGTGTGAGAGTGACAGCGATGAGTTGGCTGTATGTAATCGTCACAGCCGCCACGTGGAAGATGTGGATACGTTTCCCGTGACTCATCCGTAGACTAATTCAAGTGGAAGGATAACACGACACGAGTATAACATGAAATGAAAACACAATCAGAAATATTAAAAACACGCAATGTAATAAGAACGCGGAAAATAGTAATATGTAATGTAGCGTAGAAACAAGACGACACAGAAGTTAAGCCATGAGGTAATGCTTATGATGGATGACTAGTAATGCGATAAAAAAAAGTTAAGCATCGAGTTCCCGAATGAAAACATGTGAGGCGTGGCACATTAATTTTTGTCACGATCTGCAATATGAAATTATTCTCATTATGTTCGACGAAGTTGATAGAAATAGATCTTCTAATAATTATTATTATGCATAGTTTTGTTATATATCAATAATGTTAGATAATGTATTTTTAAATGATGAAATAATGCAACGCTAGAAAGTAAATATGCGTATCAATAAGGCACACGAAAAACTAAGTCTATTCAGACAACTCTGAAGTTATATAAATAAAATAAATTCACACTTAAAGGAGGTCGGCCGCTGAAAACAGGGCCGCCTGGACCGTAAAAATAAACAAACAAAAGCAAAAAACACGATATAAGAAGAAATGACCGTAAAATAGCGCGTATAAAGATGTAAGCGTGAACTAAACAAACACGAAAACTTAAGGTACGATAACATGGTTGCCCTGAAAACGCGTCGCTACAGAAAAGGAGTTCAGACAGATGGAAGTCATATCGTCGTACAAACGTACCACGAAGCGATGTGAACTGCACAGCTGACACGGTTGATTGAAACTTGACCGTGCTCGTCCAGAAAGCGTGTTCAGAGCGTCACGTAGAAAGCGTGCGACCCATGCTGTAAAAATAAAACACAAACATAATCATGAGTTAACATTGCAGCAATTTTAAAACGCTGAAGCACCGTAATGCTAATGCGTTCCGAAGTTGCGAAACTATTCATAACGAAGATTATGAAGTAACATAAATATGATGCAAGCCAGGGAGAGTTGAAGAAAACGAAAATAAAATCAGAAGGATTGATAATAAGGTCAATAAGCGAAATGCGCTATAGAAGGTACTACATGTCTGAAGAGACGATCAAATGGCAATGAATCTAAAAAGAAGTCTAACATCAGTGAAAGACTGAAAAAATGGTGTTTATGAACACAAAATGACACGAAACACGATGGGCTATAGGACTCGCTGTTGGACGTTATAATGATAATAAGTAATAATGTTGATAATAAAAGACGGGAATGGTTAAAAGAATAATATCGGGTGTGGTGTGATAGGAAAATTTTAGGTGTATGTATCTCGTTTACAAAGATCAAACAATTGTGAATATTCAGCATGAGAGGAGGTTGATCAAGTCCACCAAACAATACCGATCCGACAATTATGTGACCAATATGAACAGAGATTGAATTTAGAAGTGCGCAGCTGCGGCGAGTTAATAATAAGAAATATAGGGAATAATGTCATATCATTATAATAATAAGAAATAGTTCTTGTAAATACAAAATGAATATAACGTCTACAGAGGAAGGGCCCTTTTGCGTTTGCGACCTTGTAAGGTTTGCGACAAATGGTAATGGTGCATAAGTGCATCGGACACATCCTGTGCTGACTGCCACGAAGGTGGATAAGTCGGGTCTTGCCACTCTACGCGATACTGCCGTGTGCCATTTATAATTTTGCAGCCCAAGAGCCTGTTGGCTTGATACCACTGAGAAGCAGTGGTGGTCGGGGTCATGGCAGGGGGTGGTCGGCTGGGGGAGGTTTGGCGACGAGGACGGTAGAACGACGTCATCAAGATGAATGTCCTGCATCGGATTCGGGTCGACCGGCGTCGATGCGAGGTCGTTCGATTGATTGTCGATTGGGTGCGGATCCAATACCGATGCTTGGTCATCCGGCGTAGGTTGAACGGTGACTGGATCCACAACTGGAGTAGAAGTATCCAGCCGAGTAAGGACTGTGTCTGATGTTGACGTACTTTGTGAGTTAGTTGTCGGTTGTGTTGGCGACGCTATAAGGTCCTGGAACCATGCAAACAATAAATCTTGGTTGTCGACGAAGGCTTTCAGGCGATTAGTGTGTACTGATGCCTGGAGACTCTTATTCGTATGTGCGTTACACAGAAAATACACTGCACGATGTAGTAAGGTCCAATTAATTTTCTCCGGAGCTTGTTTGATGAGCCCTTCGGATTGTATTCATCTCCTAGCCATACATAATCACCAGGTGTATAGGATGCTGAATGTTGCTTGGCGTCGTAATATTTCTTGTACTCTTGTTGAGCAGCTAAAATGTTGTCGCGAGCGATTTGGCGGGCTACGTGAAGTCTTGGTAATAGCTCAGCTATTTGGTTGTCGGCTGTGATTCTGCCAGTTGATGGTGGAACCATGGCTGTTTGTAGCGGGACGTTCATCTCGCGTCCATAGGCAAGGAAGGTGGGGGAGTATTTGGTGGATAAGGACGGAGTTGCACCGAATGCGTGAAGAACGGCGTGTATGTACAGATCCCATTCTTTCTGGGTTAAACAGTAGGATCGTAGTGCTGCCCAGATAACTCTCCAGTAGCGTTCTACTTGTCCGTTAGTCGCAGGGTGATAAGAAGCAGTAAGAAGGCGCTGGATGTGGAAACGAGAACATAAGTCTTTGACCACAGTCGCCATGAAGGACTTCCCACGGTCGGAGACCAAAAATTTCGGTGCTCCATACAGAGTGATGATGTGGTTATATAACGCCGTGGCCACGGTGGTGGCTGTCTGGTCAGGCGTTGGGATCATTTCAGTGTATTTGGTCAGAGAATCCACAAAAAGTAAAATGTATTTATGCCCTTGGGCCGTAGTTGGCAAGAGTCCAGCAAAATCATAATGCCAGCGCTCGAACGAGCCCGCTGCGGGTATTGGGTGCAGTGGAGTGCGAGTTGAAGCTGGTCTCTATTTGGACGGTTGACAAATGTCACAAATTGCATTGAACATTGTAGATCTAGCTACATTCCTTTCAAATAGAAACGAGCCTAGTAGGACTA
The DNA here is from genome assembly GCA_959347315.1 of Bimastos eiseni. NCBI lineage: Eukaryota > Metazoa > Annelida > Clitellata > Crassiclitellata > Lumbricidae > Bimastos > Bimastos eiseni. Next base: position 19,745,319 of record OY365811.1, read on the forward strand.
GGTAACACCTGTCTATCGCTGAATGACCAAGATGTTAGTGGCACTGCTCAAACACTGGTCGACGTAACGACGCATGGATCACTATCTGCTTGAGAATCGTGACTGACTGATCGTTGCGTTTTGCACATGGTTTGAAGAATCTCATTAGAATACTGTCACTTAAGACGAAGTGTTCAGCATGTAAAATGATGTCTGGCGCAGACTTATTGTCGCTAGGTAAAAGATTAAACGCTGGATACTCGAGTAACGGTCTAAGTTCAGTGCTCTCAGACTGTGCCCTACGAATGTCTAGTTGTGCATCGAATGTTCACTAACTGCGTGAACCTTAGTGTGAAATTCTACAGCAGACTGATCGGGCATCGTATATGAATCAGCGTCGGTGGCGTCAGTAGAGTCGTCCTGGGGAACTAGGGGTCTGAGGTATAAATCGTCATTAGCAGAAACATCGTCTGCCGCAGGAGGAGGGGTGTGCTCGTAAGTGCGGCGAGAGAGACAATCGGCTGTTGCGTTCTGGGACCCAGGTTTGTGTAACACGGTGAAATTATAATTTTGTAATAACAACGTGTAATGCGACCGGAAGTTGCCTTCATGTGATTCAGCCACTTGAGGCTAATATGATCTGTGTATACGGTAAAGGTGTTGTTAATGAGATACTGGTGGAAACGTTTCACTCCTGTGATAAGAGCGAGTCCTTCTAAATCAGTTATCATGTAGTTTCTCTCTGATCCGCGTAGATTTCTCCCACCGTACTCGATTGGATGGGAAATGCCTGCGGCGTCCTTCTGACAAAGGATAAAACCGACTGCTTGTGCTGAGATCAAAAGGCCGATTCATGTCCGGATAAGCAAGTACCGGTGCAGTGGTTAGGGCAGTATTTAAGGTCTCGTAGGCGTGCTGACAAGCGTCCGTCCAAAGGAAGTTAATGTCTTTCCTGAGTAACTCGTTGAGTGGTGCGAAAATCTTGGCGTAGCCTTGGATGAACCGACGATGATAGGAGCTCAACCCAAGAAACTGTTTGACTTGTGTGGCATTTTGTGGTATTGGACAACCGGTAACAGTGTCAATCTTAGTGGGGTGTACTGCGATACATTCCGCATACAATATGTGACCCTGGAATTTGACCTTGGTCTGTGCCCACTGGCACTTTATGGGGTGGAGTCGTAGTCGAGCTTCTCTGAAACGAGTGAAGACTTGTTGCAGATGTTTGCAGGTGTTGTGGAAAGAGGAAACTGGCCTATCTTAGAAAAGACTACTCTGATTGGCTAACTACTGACCACTCAAGGTATCCCTAGAATGTGGGCTGACTGTAAATGCTAGAGCCTACGCGAGTGACTGACAGAACCTATATTGTCTGAATTAGTGAATGTTCAGCTAAACTTAATGTATAATAATGATCTATATATATAAAATGTTCAAGCCTATCTATTGTAATGTAATGTTCAGAACAATCACGGTTATAGTCGGTCGGCCTTTGAAAACCGAACCTCCTGGTTCGACACAAGGTACAGTAACAAAACTAAGACTAAAGAACTATAGTCGTCCTGAATTCATCTTTCTCTCATTGTTCAACGTATCTTGTACAGAGTTGACAGAAGATCGTGTGAGAGTGACAGCGATGAGTTGGCTGTATGTAATCGTCACAGCCGCCACGTGGAAGATGTGGATACGTTTCCCGTGACTCATCCGTAGACTAATTCAAGTGGAAGGATAACACGACACGAGTATAACATGAAATGAAAACACAATCAGAAATATTAAAAACACGCAATGTAATAAGAACGCGGAAAATAGTAATATGTAATGTAGCGTAGAAACAAGACGACACAGAAGTTAAGCCATGAGGTAATGCTTATGATGGATGACTAGTAATGCGATAAAAAAAAGTTAAGCATCGAGTTCCCGAATGAAAACATGTGAGGCGTGGCACATTAATTTTTGTCACGATCTGCAATATGAAATTATTCTCATTATGTTCGACGAAGTTGATAGAAATAGATCTTCTAATAATTATTATTATGCATAGTTTTGTTATATATCAATAATGTTAGATAATGTATTTTTAAATGATGAAATAATGCAACGCTAGAAAGTAAATATGCGTATCAATAAGGCACACGAAAAACTAAGTCTATTCAGACAACTCTGAAGTTATATAAATAAAATAAATTCACACTTAAAGGAGGTCGGCCGCTGAAAACAGGGCCGCCTGGACCGTAAAAATAAACAAACAAAAGCAAAAAACACGATATAAGAAGAAATGACCGTAAAATAGCGCGTATAAAGATGTAAGCGTGAACTAAACAAACACGAAAACTTAAGGTACGATAACATGGTTGCCCTGAAAACGCGTCGCTACAGAAAAGGAGTTCAGACAGATGGAAGTCATATCGTCGTACAAACGTACCACGAAGCGATGTGAACTGCACAGCTGACACGGTTGATTGAAACTTGACCGTGCTCGTCCAGAAAGCGTGTTCAGAGCGTCACGTAGAAAGCGTGCGACCCATGCTGTAAAAATAAAACACAAACATAATCATGAGTTAACATTGCAGCAATTTTAAAACGCTGAAGCACCGTAATGCTAATGCGTTCCGAAGTTGCGAAACTATTCATAACGAAGATTAGGAAGTAACATAAATATGATGCAAGCCAGGGAGAGTTGAAGAAAACGAAAATAAAATCAGAAGGATTGATAATAAGGTCAATAAGCGAAATGCGCTATAGAAGGTACTACATGTCTGAAGAGACGATCAAATGGCAATGAATCTAAAAAGAAGTCTAACATCAGTGAAAGACTGAAAAAATGGTGTTTATGAACACAAAATGACACGAAACACGATGGGCTATAGGACTCGCTGTTGGACGTTATAATGATAATAAGTAATAATGTTGATAATAAAAGACGGGAATGGTTAAAAGAATAATATCGGGTGTGGTGTGATAGGAAAATTTTAGGTGTATGTATCTCGTTTACAAAGATCAAACAATTGTGAATATTCAGCATGAGAGGAGGTTGATCAAGTCCACCAAACAATACCGATCCGACAATTATGTGACCAATATGAACAGAGATTGAATTTAGAAGTGCGCAGCTGCGGCGAGTTAATAATAAGAAATATAGGGAATAATGTCATATCATTATAATAATAAGAAATAGTTCTTGTAAATACAAAATGAATATAACGTCTACAGAGGAAGGGCCCTTTTGCGTTTGCGACCTTGTAAGGTTTGCGACAAATGGTAATGGTGCATAAGTGCATCGGACACATCCTGTGCTGACTGCCACGAAGGTGGATAAGTCGGGTCTTGCCACTCTACGCGATACTGCCGTGTGCCATTTATAATTTTGCAGCCCAAGAGCCTGTTGGCTTGATACCACTGAGAAGCAGTGGTGGTCGGGGTCATGGCAGGGGGTGGTCGGCTGGGGGAGGTTTGGCGACGAGGACGGTAGAACGACGTCATCAAGATGAATGTCCTGCATCGGATTCGGGTCGACCGGCGTCGATGCGAGGTCGTTCGATTGATTGTCGATTGGGTGCGGATCCAATACCGATGCTTGGTCATCCGGCGTAGGTTGAACGGTGACTGGATCCACAACTGGAGTAGAAGTATCCAGCCGAGTAAGGACTGTGTCTGATGTTGACGTACTTTGTGAGTTAGTTGTCGGTTGTGTTGGCGACGCTATAAGGTCCTGGAACCATGCAAACAATAAATCTTGGTTGTCGACGAAGGCTTTCAGGCGATTAGTGTGTACTGATGCCTGGAGACTCTTATTCGTATGTGCGTTACACAGAAAATACACTGCACGATGTAGTAAGGTCCAATTAATTTTCTCCGGAGCTTGTTTGATGAGCCCTTCGGATTGTATTCATCTCCTAGCCATACATAATCACCAGGTGTATAGGATGCTGAATGTTGCTTGGCGTCGTAATATTTCTTGTACTCTTGTTGAGCAGCTAAAATGTTGTCGCGAGCGATTTGGCGGGCTACGTGAAGTCTTGGTAATAGCTCAGCTATTTGGTTGTCGGCTGTGATTCTGCCAGTTGATGGTGGAACCATGGCTGTTTGTAGCGGGACGTTCATCTCGCGTCCATAGGCAAGGAAGGTGGGGGAGTATTTGGTGGATAAGGACGGAGTTGCACCGAATGCGTGAAGAACGGCGTGTATGTACAGATCCCATTCTTTCTGGGTTAAACAGTAGGATCGTAGTGCTGCCCAGATAACTCTCCAGTAGCGTTCTACTTGTCCGTTAGTCGCAGGGTGATAAGAAGCAGTAAGAAGGCGCTGGATGTGGAAACGAGAACATAAGTCTTTGACCACAGTCGCCATGAAGGACTTCCCACGGTCGGAGACCAAAAATTTCGGTTCTCCATACAGAGTGATGATGTGGTTATATAACGCCGTGGCCACGGTGGTGGCTGTCTGGTCAGGCGTTGGGATCATTTCAGTGTATTTGGTCAGAGAATCCACAAAAAGTAAAATGTATTTATGCCCTTGGGCCGTAGTTGGCAAGAGTCCAGCAAAATCATAATGCCAGCGCTCGAACGAGCCCGCTGCGGGTATTGGGTGCAGTGGAGTGCGAGTTGAAGCTGGTCTCTATTTGGACGGTTGACAAATGTCACAAATTGCATTGAACATTGTAGATCTAGCTACATTCCTTTCAAATAGAAACGAGCCTAGTAGGACTAGGTAACACCTGTCTATCGCTGAATGACCAAGATGTTAGTGGCACTGCTCAAACACTGGTCGACGTAACGACGCATGGATCACTATCTGCTTGAGAATCGTGACTGACTGATCGTTGCGTTTTGCACATGGTTTGAAGAATCTCATTAGAATACTGTCACTTAAGACGAAGTGTTCAGCATGTAAAATGATGTCTGGCGCAGACTTATTGTCGCTAGGTAAAAGATTAAACGCTGGATACTCGAGTAACGGTCTAAGTTCAGTGCTCTCAGACTGTGCCCTACGAATGTCTAGTTGTGCATCGAATGTTCACTAACTGCGTGAACCTTAGTGTGAAATTCTACAGCAGACTGATCGGGCATCGTATATGAATCAGCGTCGGTGGCGTCAGTAGAGTCGTCCTGGGGAACTAGGGGTCTGAGGTATAAATCGTCATTAGCAAAAACATCGTCTGCCGCAGGAGGAGGGGTGTGCTCGTAAGTGCGGCGAGAGAGACAATCGGCTGTTGCGTTCTGGGACCCAGGTTTGTGTAACACGGTGAAATTATAATTTTGTAATAACAACGTGTAATGCGACCGGAAGTTGCCTTCATGTGATTCAGCCACTTGAGGCTAATATGATCTGTGTATACGGTAAAGGTGTTGTTAATGAGATACTGGTGGAAACGTTTCACTCCTGTGATAAGAGCGAGTCCTTCTAAATCAGTTATCATGTAGTTTCTCTCTGATCCGCGTAGATTTCTCCCACCGTACTCGATTGGGTGGGAAATGCCTGCGGCGTCCTTCTGACAAAGGATAAAACCGACTGCTTGTGCTGAGATCAAAAGGCCGATTCATGTCCGGATAAGCAAGTACCGGTGCAGTGGTTAGGGCAGTATTTAAGGTCTCGTAGGCGTGCTGACAAGCGTCCGTCCAAAGGAAGTTAATGTCTTTCCTGAGTAACTCGTTGAGTGGTGCGAAAATCTTGGCGTAGCCTTGGATGAACCGACGATGATAGGAGCTCAACCCAAGAAACTGTTTGACTTGTGTGGCATTTTGTGGTATTGGACAACCGGTAACAGTGTCAATCTTAGTGGGGTGTACTGCGATACATTCCGCATACAATATGTGACCCTGGAATTTGACCTTGGTCTGTGCCCACTGGCACTTTATGGGGTGGAGTCGTAGTCGAGCTTCTCTGAAACGAGTGAAGACTTGTTGCAGATGTTTGCAGGTGTTGTGGAAAGAGGAAACTGGCCTATCTTAGAAAAGACTACTCTGATTGGCTAACTACTGACCACTCAAGGTATCCCTAGAATGTGGGCTGACTGTAAATGCTAGAGCCTACGCGAGTGACTGACAGAACCTATATTGTCTGAATTAGTGAATGTTCAGCTAAACTTAATGTATAATAATGATCTATATATATAAAATGTTCAAGCCTATCTATTGTAATGTAATGTTCAGAACAATCACGGTTATAGTCGGTCGGCCTTTGAAAACCGAACCTCCTGGTTCGACACAAGGTACAGTAACAAAACTAAGACTAAAGAACTATAGTCGTCCTGAATTCATCTTTCTCTCATTGTTCAACGTATCTTGTACAGAGTTGACAGAAGATCGTGTGAGAGTGACAGCGATGAGTTGGCTGTATGTAATCGTCACAGCCGCCACGTGGAAGATGTGGATACGTTTCCCGTGACTCATCCGTAGACTAATTCAAGTGGAAGGATAACACGACACGAGTATAACATGAAATGAAAACACAATCAGAAATATTAAAAACACGCAATGTAATAAGAACGCGGAAAATAGTAATATGTAATGTAGCGTAGAAACAAGACGACACAGAAGTTAAGCCATGAGGTAATGCTTATGATGGATGACTAGTAATGCGATAAAAAAAAGTTAAGCATCGAGTTCCCGAATGAAAACATGTGAGGCGTGGCACATTAATTTTTGTCACGATCTGCAATATGAAATTATTCTCATTATGTTCGACGAAGTTGATAGAAATAGATCTTCTAATAATTATTATTATGCATAGTTTTGTTATATATCAATAATGTTAGATAATGTATTTTTAAATGATGAAATAATGCAACGCTAGAAAGTAAATATGCGTATCAATAAGGCACACGAAAAACTAAGTCTATTCAGACAACTCTGAAGTTATATAAATAAAATAAATTCACACTTAAAGGAGGTCGGCCGCTGAAAACAGGGCCGCCTGGACCGTAAAAATAAACAAACAAAAGCAAAAAACACGATATAAGAAGAAATGACCGTAAAATAGCGCGTATAAAGATGTAAGCGTGAACTAAACAAACACGAAAACTTAAGGTACGATAACATGGTTGCCCTGAAAACGCGTCGCTACAGAAAAGGAGTTCAGACAGATGGAAGTCATATCGTCGTACAAACGTACCACGAAGCGATGTGAACTGCACAGCTGACACGGTTGATTGAAACTTGACCGTGCTCGTCCAGAAAGCGTGTTCAGAGCGTCACGTAGAAAGCGTGCGACCCATGCTGTAAAAATAAAACACAAACATAATCATGAGTTAACATTGCAGCAATTTTAAAACGCTGAAGCACCGTAATGCTAATGCGTTCCGAAGTTGCGAAACTATTCATAACGAAGATTAGGAAGTAACATAAATATGATGCAAGCCAGGGAGAGTTGAAGAAAACGAAAATAAAATCAGAAGGATTGATAATAAGGTCAATAAGCGAAATGCGCTATAGAAGGTACTACATGTCTGAAGAGACGATCAAATGGCAATGAATCTAAAAAGAAGTCTAACATCAGTGAAAGACTGAAAAAATGGTGTTTATGAACACAAAATGACACGAAACACGATGGGCTATAGGACTCGCTGTTGGACGTTATAATGATAATAAGTAATAATGTTGATAATAAAAGACGGGAATGGTTAAAAGAATAATATCGGGTGTGGTGTGATAGGAAAATTTTAGGTGTATGTATCTCGTTTACAAAGATCAAACAATTGTGAATATTCAGCATGAGAGGAGGTTGATCAAGTCCACCAAACAATACCGATCCGACAATTATGTGACCAATATGAACAGAGATTGAATTTAGAAGTGCGCAGCTGCGGCGAGTTAATAATAAGAAATATAGGGAATAATGTCATATCATTATAATAATAAGAAATAGTTCTTGTAAATACAAAATGAATATAACGTCTACAGAGGAAGGGCCCTTTTGCGTTTGCGACCTTGTAAGGTTTGCGACAAATGGTAATGGTGCATAAGTGCATCGGACACATCCTGTGCTGACTGCCACGAAGGTGGATAAGTCGGGTCTTGCCACTCTACGCGATACTGCCGTGTGCCATTTATAATTTTGCAGCCCAAGAGCCTGTTGGCTTGATACCACTGAGAAGCAGTGGTGGTCGGGGTCATGGCAGGGGGTGGTCGGCTGGGGGAGGTTTGGCGACGAGGACGGTAGAACGACGTCATCAAGATGAATGTCCTGCATCGGATTCGGGTCGACCGGCGTCGATGCGAGGTCGTTCGATTGATTGTCGATTGGGTGCGGATCCAATACCGATGCTTGGTCATCCGGCGTAGGTTGAACGGTGACTGGATCCACAACTGGAGTAGAAGTATCCAGCCGAGTAAGGACTGTGTCTGATGTTGACGTACTTTGTGAGTTAGTTGTCGGTTGTGTTGGCGACGCTATAAGGTCCTGGAACCATGCAAACAATAAATCTTGGTTGTCGACGAAGGCTTTCAGGCGATTAGTGTGTACTGATGCCTGGAGACTCTTATTCGTATGTGCGTTACACAGAAAATACACTGCACGATGTAGTAAGGTCCAATTAATTTTCTCCGGAGCTTGTTTGATGAGCCCTTCGGATTGTATTCATCTCCTAGCCATACATAATCACCAGGTGTATAGGATGCTGAATGTTGCTTGGCGTCGTAATATTTCTTGTACTCTTGTTGAGCAGCTAAAATGTTGTCGCGAGCGATTTGGCGGGCTACGTGAAGTCTTGGTAATAGCTCAGCTATTTGGTTGTCGGCTGTGATTCTGCCAGTTGATGGTGGAACCATGGCTGTTTGTAGCGGGACGTTCATCTCGCGTCCATAGGCAAGGAAGGTGGGGGAGTATTTGGTGGATAAGGACGGAGTTGCACCGAATGCGTGAAGAACGGCGTGTATGTACAGATCCCATTCTTTCTGGGTTAAACAGTAGGATCGTAGTGCTGCCCAGATAACTCTCCAGTAGCGTTCTACTTGTCCGTTAGTCGCAGGGTGATAAGAAGCAGTAAGAAGGCGCTGGATGTGGAAACGAGAACATAAGTCTTTGACCACAGTCGCCATGAAGGACTTCCCACGGTCGGAGACCAAAAATTTCGGTGCTCCATACAGAGTGATGATGTGGTTATATAACGCCGTGGCCACGGTGGTGGCTGTCTGGTCAGGCGTTGGGATCATTTCAGTGTATTTGGTCAGAGAATCCACAAAAAGTAAAATGTATTTATGCCCTTGGGCCGTAGTTGGCAAGAGTCCAGCAAAATCATAATGCCAGCGCTCGAACGAGCCCGCTGCGGGTATTGGGTGCAGTGGAGTGCGAGTTGAAGCTGGTCTCTATTTGGACGGTTGACAAATGTCACAAATTGCATTGAACATTGTAGATCTAGCTACATTCCTTTCAAATAGAAACGAGCCTAGTAGGACTAGGTAACACCTGTCTATCGCTGAATGACCAAGATGTTAGTGGCACTGCTCAAACACTGGTCGACGTAACGACGCATGGATCACTATCTGCTTGAGAATCGTGACTGACTGATCGTTGCGTTTTGCACATGGTTTGAAGAATCTCATTAGAATACTGTCACTTAAGACGAAGTGTTCAGCATGTAAAATGATGTCTGGCGCAGACTTATTGTCGCTAGGTAAAAGATTAAACGCTGGATACTCGAGTAACGGTCTAAGTTCAGTGCTCTCAGACTGTGCCCTACGAATGTCTAGTTGTGCATCGAATGTTCACTAACTGCGTGAACCTTAGTGTGAAATTCTACAGCAGACTGATCGGGCATCGTATATGAATCAGCGTCGGTGGCGTCAGTAGAGTCGTCCTGGGGAACTAGGGGTCTGAGGTATAAATCGTCATTAGCAAAAACATCGTCTGCCGCAGGAGGAGGGGTGTGCTCGTAAGTGCGGCGAGAGAGACAATCGGCTGTTGCGTTCTGGGACCCAGGTTTGTGTAACACGGTGAAATTATAATTTTGTAATAACAACGTGTAATGCGACCGGAAGTTGCCTTCATGTGATTCAGCCACTTGAGGCTAATATGATCTGTGTATACGGTAAAGGTGTTGTTAATGAGATACTGGTGGAAACGTTTCACTCCTGTGATAAGAGCGAGTCCTTCTAAATCAGTTATCATGTAGTTTCTCTCTGATCCGCGTAGATTTCTCCCACCGTACTCGATTGGGTGGGAAATGCCTGCGGCGTCCTTCTGACAAAGGATAAAACCGACTGCTTGTGCTGAGATCAAAAGGCCGATTCATGTCCGGATAAGCAAGTACCGGTGCAGTGGTTAGGGCAGTATTTAAGGTCTCGTAGGCGTGCTGACAAGCGTCCGTCCAAAGGAAGTTAATGTCTTTCCTGAGTAACTCGTTGAGTGGTGCGAAAATCTTGGCGTAGCCTTGGATGAACCGACGATGATAGGAGCTCAACCCAAGAAACTGTTTGACTTGTGTGGCATTTTGTGGTATTGGACAACCGGTAACAGTGTCAATCTTAGTGGGGTGTACTGCGATACATTCCGCATACAATATGTGACCCTGGAATTTGACCTTGGTCTGTGCCCACTGGCACTTTATGGGGTGGAGTCGTAGTCGAGCTTCTCTGAAACGAGTGAAGACTTGTTGCAGATGTTTGCAGGTGTTGTGGAAAGAGGAAACTGGCCTATCTTAGAAAAGACTACTCTGATTGGCTAACTACTGACCACTCAAGGTATCCCTAGAATGTGGGCTGACTGTAAATGCTAGAGCCTACGCGAGTGACTGACAGAACCTATATTGTCTGAATTAGTGAATGTTCAGCTAAACTTAATGTATAATAATGATCTATATATATAAAATGTTCAAGCCTATCTATTGTAATGTAATGTTCAGAACAATCACGGTTATAGTCGGTCGGCCTTTGAAAACCGAACCTCCTGGTTCGACACAAGGTACAGTAACAAAACTAAGACTAAAGAACTATAGTCGTCCTGAATTCATCTTTCTCTCATTGTTCAACGTATCTTGTACAGAGTTGACAGAAGATCGTGTGAGAGTGACAGCGATGAGTTGGCTGTATGTAATCGTCACAGCCGCCACGTGGAAGATGTGGATACGTTTCCCGTGACTCATCCGTAGACTAATTCAAGTGGAAGGATAACACGACACGAGTATAACATGAAATGAAAACACAATCAGAAATATTAAAAACACGCAATGTAATAAGAACGCGGAAAATAGTAATATGTAATGTAGCGTAGAAACAAGACGACACAGAAGTTAAGCCATGAGGTAATGCTTATGATGGATGACTAGTAATGCGATAAAAAAAAGTTAAGCATCGAGTTCCCGAATGAAAACATGTGAGGCGTGGCACATTAATTTTTGTCACGATCTGCAATATGAAATTATTCTCATTATGTTCGACGAAGTTGATAGAAATAGATCTTCTAATAATTATTATTATGCATAGTTTTGTTATATATCAATAATGTTAGATAATGTATTTTTAAATGATGAAATAATGCAACGCTAGAAAGTAAATATGCGTATCAATAAGGCACACGAAAAACTAAGTCTATTCAGACAACTCTGAAGTTATATAAATAAAATAAATTCACACTTAAAGGAGGTCGGCCGCTGAAAACAGGGCCGCCTGGACCGTAAAAATAAACAAACAAAAGCAAAAAACACGATATAAGAAGAAATGACCGTAAAATAGCGCGTATAAAGATGTAAGCGTGAACTAAACAAACACGAAAACTTAAGGTACGATAACATGGTTGCCCTGAAAACGCGTCGCTACAGAAAAGGAGTTCAGACAGATGGAAGTCATATCGTCGTACAAACGTACCACGAAGCGATGTGAACTGCACAGCTGACACGGTTGATTGAAACTTGACCGTGCTCGTCCAGAAAGCGTGTTCAGAGCGTCACGTAGAAAGCGTGCGACCCATGCTGTAAAAATAAAACACAAACATAATCATGAGTTAACATTGCAGCAATTTTAAAACGCTGAAGCACCGTAATGCTAATGCGTTCCGAAGTTGCGAAACTATTCATAACGAAGATTAGGAAGTAACATAAATATGATGCAAGCCAGGGAGAGTTGAAGAAAACGAAAATAAAATCAGAAGGATTGATAATAAGGTCAATAAGCGAAATGCGCTATAGAAGGTACTACATGTCTGAAGAGACGATCAAATGGCAATGAATCTAAAAAGAAGTCTAACATCAGTGAAAGACTGAAAAAATGGTGTTTATGAACACAAAATGACACGAAACACGATGGGCTATAGGACTCGCTGTTGGACGTTATAATGATAATAAGTAATAATGTTGATAATAAAAGACGGGAATGGTTAAAAGAATAATATCGGGTGTGGTGTGATAGGAAAATTTTAGGTGTATGTATCTCGTTTACAAAGATCAAACAATTGTGAATATTCAGCATGAGAGGAGGTTGATCAAGTCCACCAAACAATACCGATCCGACAATTATGTGACCAATATGAACAGAGATTGAATTTAGAAGTGCGCAGCTGCGGCGAGTTAATAATAAGAAATATAGGGAATAATGTCATATCATTATAATAATAAGAAATAGTTCTTGTAAATACAAAATGAATATAACGTCTACAGAGGAAGGGCCCTTTTGCGTTTGCGACCTTGTAAGGTTTGCGACAAATGGTAATGGTGCATAAGTGCATCGGACACATCCTGTGCTGACTGCCACGAAGGTGGATAAGTCGGGTCTTGCCACTCTACGCGATACTGCCGTGTGCCATTTATAATTTTGCAGCCCAAGAGCCTGTTGGCTTGATACCACTGAGAAGCAGTGGTGGTCGGGGTCATGGCAGGGGGTGGTCGGCTGGGGGAGGTTTGGCGACGAGGACGGTAGAACGACGTCATCAAGATGAATGTCCTGCATCGGATTCGGGTCGACCGGCGTCGATGCGAGGTCGTTCGATTGATTGTCGATTGGGTGCGGATCCAATACCGATGCTTGGTCATCCGGCGTAGGTTGAACGGTGACTGGATCCACAACTGGAGTAGAAGTATCCAGCCGAGTAAGGACTGTGTCTGATGTTGACGTACTTTGTGAGTTAGTTGTCGGTTGTGTTGGCGACGCTATAAGGTCCTGGAACCATGCAAACAATAAATCTTGGTTGTCGACGAAGGCTTTCAGGCGATTAGTGTGTACTGATGCCTGGAGACTCTTATTCGTATGTGCGTTACACAGAAAATACACTGCACGATGTAGTAAGGTCCAATTAATTTTCTCCGGAGCTTGTTTGATGAGCCCTTCGGATTGTATTCATCTCCTAGCCATACATAATCACCAGGTGTATAGGATGCTGAATGTTGCTTGGCGTCGTAATATTTCTTGTACTCTTGTTGAGCAGCTAAAATGTTGTCGCGAGCGATTTGGCGGGCTACGTGAAGTCTTGGTAATAGCTCAGCTATTTGGTTGTCGGCTGTGATTCTGCCAGTTGATGGTGGAACCATGGCTGTTTGTAGCGGGACGTTCATCTCGCGTCCATAGGCAAGGAAGGTGGGGGAGTATTTGGTGGATAAGGACGGAGTTGCACCGAATGCGTGAAGAACGGCGTGTATGTACAGATCCCATTCTTTCTGGGTTAAACAGTAGGATCGTAGTGCTGCCCAGATAACTCTCCAGTAGCGTTCTACTTGTCCGTTAGTCGCAGGGTGATAAGAAGCAGTAAGAAGGCGCTGGATGTGGAAACGAGAACATAAGTCTTTGACCACAGTCGCCATGAAGGACTTCCCACGGTCGGAGACCAAAAATTTCGGTGCTCCATACAGAGTGATGATGTGGTTATATAACGCCGTGGCCACGGTGGTGGCTGTCTGGTCAGGCGTTGGGATCATTTCAGTGTATTTGGTCAGAGAATCCACAAAAAGTAAAATGTATTTATGCCCTTGGGCCGTAGTTGGCAAGAGTCCAGCAAAATCATAATGCCAGCGCTCGAACGAGCCCGCTGCGGGTATTGGGTGCAGTGGAGTGCGAGTTGAAGCTGGTCTCTATTTGGACGGTTGACAAATGTCACAAATTGCATTGAACATTGTAGATCTAGCTACATTCCTTTCAAATAGAAACGAGCCTAGTAGGACTAGGTAACACCTGTCTATCGCTGAATGACCAAGATGTTAGTGGCACTGCTCAAACACTGGTCGACGTAACGACGCATGGATCACTATCTGCTTGAGAATCGTGACTGACTGATCGTTGCGTTTTGCACATGGTTTGAAGAATCTCATTAGAATACTGTCACTTAAGACGAAGTGTTCAGCATGTAAAATGATGTCTGGCGCAGACTTATTGTCGCTAGGTAAAAGATTAAACGCTGGATACTCGAGTAACGGTCTAAGTTCAGTGCTCTCAGACTGTGCCCTACGAATGTCTAGTTGTGCATCGAATGTTCACTAACTGCGTGAACCTTAGTGTGAAATTCTACAGCAGACTGATCGGGCATCGTATATGAATCAGCGTCGGTGGCGTCAGTAGAGTCGTCCTGGGGAACTAGGGGTCTGAGGTATAAATCGTCATTAGCAAAAACATCGTCTGCCGCAGGAGGAGGGGTGTGCTCGTAAGTGCGGCGAGAGAGACAATCGGCTGTTGCGTTCTGGGACCCAGGTTTGTGTAACACGGTGAAATTATAATTTTGTAATAACAACGTGTAATGCGACCGGAAGTTGCCTTCATGTGATTCAGCCACTTGAGGCTAATATGATCTGTGTATACGGTAAAGGTGTTGTTAATGAGATACTGGTGGAAACGTTTCACTCCTGTGATAAGAGCGAGTCCTTCTAAATCAGTTATCATGTAGTTTCTCTCTGATCCGCGTAGATTTCTCCCACCGTACTCGATTGGGTGGGAAATGCCTGCGGCGTCCTTCTGACAAAGGATAAAACCGACTGCTTGTGCTGAGATCAAAAGGCCGATTCATGTCCGGATAAGCAAGTACCGGTGCAGTGGTTAGGGCAGTATTTAAGGTCTCGTAGGCGTGCTGACAAGCGTCCGTCCAAAGGAAGTTAATGTCTTTCCTGAGTAACTCGTTGAGTGGTGCGAAAATCTTGGCGTAGCCTTGGATGAACCGACGATGATAGGAGCTCAACCCAAGAAACTGTTTGACTTGTGTGGCATTTTGTGGTATTGGACAACCGGTAACAGTGTCAATCTTAGTGGGGTGTACTGCGATACATTCCGCATACAATATGTGACCCTGGAATTTGACCTTGGTCTGTGCCCACTGGCACTTTATGGGGTGGAGTCGTAGTCGAGCTTCTCTGAAACGAGTGAAGACTTGTTGCAGATGTTTGCAGGTGTTGTGGAAAGAGGAAACTGGCCTATCTTAGAAAAGACTACTCTGATTGGCTAACTACTGACCACTCAAGGTATCCCTAGAATGTGGGCTGACTGTAAATGCTAGAGCCTACGCGAGTGACTGACAGAACCTATATTGTCTGAATTAGTGAATGTTCAGCTAAACTTAATGTATAATAATGATCTATATATATAAAATGTTCAAGCCTATCTATTGTAATGTAATGTTCAGAACAATCACGGTTATAGTCGGTCGGCCTTTAAAACCGAACCTCCTGGTTCGACACAAGGTACAGTAACAAAACTAAGACTAAAGAACTATAGTCGTCCTGAATTCATCTTTCTCTCATTGTTCAACGTATCTTGTACAGAGTTGACAGAAGATCGTGTGAGAGTGACAGCGATGAGTTGGCTGTATGTAATCGTCACAGCCGCCACGTGGAAGATGTGGATACGTTTCCCGTGACTCATCCGTAGACTAATTCAAGTGGAAGGATAACACGACACGAGTATAACATGAAATGAAAACACAATCAGAAATATTAAAAACACGCAATGTAATAAGAACGCGGAAAATAGTAATATGTAATGTAGCGTAGAAACAAGACGACACAGAAGTTAAGCCATGAGGTAATGCTTATGATGGATGACTAGTAATGCGATAAAAAAAAGTTAAGCATCGAGTTCCCGAATGAAAACATGTGAGGCGTGGCACATTAATTTTTGTCACGATCTGCAATATGAAATTATTCTCATTATGTTCGACGAAGTTGATAGAAATAGATCTTCTAATAATTATTATTATGCATAGTTTTGTTATATATCAATAATGTTAGATAATGTATTTTTAAATGATGAAATAATGCAACGCTAGAAAGTAAATATGCGTATCAATAAGGCACACGAAAAACTAAGTCTATTCAGACAACTCTGAAGTTATATAAATAAAATAAATTCACACTTAAAGGAGGTCGGCCGCTGAAAACAGGGCCGCCTGGACCGTAAAAATAAACAAACAAAAGCAAAAAACACGATATAAGAAGAAATGACCGTAAAATAGCGCGTATAAAGATGTAAGCGTGAACTAAACAAACACGAAAACTTAAGGTACGATAACATGGTTGCCCTGAAAACGCGTCGCTACAGAAAAGGAGTTCAGACAGATGGAAGTCATATCGTCGTACAAACGTACCACGAAGCGATGTGAACTGCACAGCTGACACGGTTGATTGAAACTTGACCGTGCTCGTCCAGAAAGCGTGTTCAGAGCGTCACGTAGAAAGCGTGCGACCCATGCTGTAAAAATAAAACACAAACATAATCATGAGTTAACATTGCAGCAACTTTAAAACGCTGAAGCACCGTAATGCTAATGCGTTCCGAAGTTGCGAAACTATTCATAACGAAGATTAGGAAGTAACATAAATATGATGCAAGCCAGGGAGAGTTGAAGAAAACGAAAATAAAATCAGAAGGATTGATAATAAGGTCAATAAGCGAAATGCGCTATAGAAGGTACTACATGTCTGAAGAGACGATCAAATGGCAATGAATCTAAAAAGAAGTCTAACATCAGTGAAAGACTGAAAAAATGGTGTTTATGAACACAAAATGACACGAAACACGATGGGCTATAGGACTCGCTGTTGGACGTTATAATGATAATAAG
Source organism: Bimastos eiseni (assembly GCA_959347315.1). Lineage (NCBI taxonomy): Eukaryota > Metazoa > Annelida > Clitellata > Crassiclitellata > Lumbricidae > Bimastos > Bimastos eiseni. The sequence goes on from OY365811.1 coordinate 19,762,263, forward strand.
TAATAATGTTGATAATAAAAGACGGGAATGGTTAAAAGAATAATATCGGGTGTGGTGTGATAGGAAAATTTTAGGTGTATGTATCTCGTTTACAAAGATCAAACAATTGTGAATATTCAGCATGAGAGGAGGTTGATCAAGTCCACCAAACAATACCGATCCGACAATTATGTGACCAATATGAACAGAGATTGAATTTAGAAGTGCGCAGCTGCGGCGAGTTAATAATAAGAAATATAGGGAATAATGTCATATCATTATAATAATAAGAAATAGTTCTTGTAAATACAAAATGAATATAACGTCTACAGAGGAAGGGCCCTTTTGCGTTTGCGACCTTGTAAGGTTTGCGACAAATGGTAATGGTGCATAAGTGCATCGGACACATCCTGTGCTGACTGCCACGAAGGTGGATAAGTCGGGTCTTGCCACTCTACGCGATACTGCCGTGTGCCATTTATAATTTTGCAGCCCAAGAGCCTGTTGGCTTGATACCACTGAGAAGCAGTGGTGGTCGGGGTCATGGCAGGGGGTGGTCGGCTGGGGGAGGTTTGGCGACGAGGACGGTAGAACGACGTCATCAAGATGAATGTCCTGCATCGGATTCGGGTCGACCGGCGTCGATGCGAGGTCGTTCGATTGATTGTCGATTGGGTGCGGATCCAATACCGATGCTTGGTCATCCGGCGTAGGTTGAACGGTGACTGGATCCACAACTGGAGTAGAAGTATCCAGCCGAGTAAGGACTGTGTCTGATGTTGACGTACTTTGTGAGTTAGTTGTCGGTTGTGTTGGCGACGCTATAAGGTCCTGGAACCATGCAAACAATAAATCTTGGTTGTCGACGAAGGCTTTCAGGCGATTAGTGTGTACTGATGCCTGGAGACTCTTATTCGTATGTGCGTTACACAGAAAATACACTGCACGATGTAGTAAGGTCCAATTAATTTTCTCCGGAGCTTGTTTGATGAGCCCTTCGGATTGTATTCATCTCCTAGCCATACATAATCACCAGGTGTATAGGATGCTGAATGTTGCTTGGCGTCGTAATATTTCTTGTACTCTTGTTGAGCAGCTAAAATGTTGTCGCGAGCGATTTGGCGGGCTACGTGAAGTCTTGGTAATAGCTCAGCTATTTGGTTGTCGGCTGTGATTCTGCCAGTTGATGGTGGAACCATGGCTGTTTGTAGCGGGACGTTCATCTCGCGTCCATAGGCAAGGAAGGTGGGGGAGTATTTGGTGGATAAGGACGGAGTTGCACCGAATGCGTGAAGAACGGCGTGTATGTACAGATCCCATTCTTTCTGGGTTAAACAGTAGGATCGTAGTGCTGCCCAGATAACTCTCCAGTAGCGTTCTACTTGTCCGTTAGTCGCAGGGTGATAAGAAGCAGTAAGAAGGCGCTGGATGTGGAAACGAGAACATAAGTCTTTGACCACAGTCGCCATGAAGGACTTCCCACGGTCGGAGACCAAAAATTTCGGTGCTCCATACAGAGTGATGATGTGGTTATATAACGCCGTGGCCACGGTGGTGGCTGTCTGGTCAGGCGTTGGGATCATTTCAGTGTATTTGGTCAGAGAATCCACAAAAAGTAAAATGTATTTATGCCCTTGGGCCGTAGTTGGCAAGAGTCCAGCAAAATCATAATGCCAGCGCTCGAACGAGCCCGCTGCGGGTATTGGGTGCAGTGGAGTGCGAGTTGAAGCTGGTCTCTATTTGGACGGTTGACAAATGTCACAAATTGCATTGAACATTGTAGATCTAGCTACATTCCTTTCAAATAGAAACGAGCCTAGTAGGACTAGGTAACACCTGTCTATCGCTGAATGACCAAGATGTTAGTGGCACTGCTCAAACACTGGTCGACGTAACGACGCATGGATCACTATCTGCTTGAGAATCGTGACTGACTGATCGTTGCGTTTTGCACATGGTTTGAAGAATCTCATTAGAATACTGTCACTTAAGACGAAGTGTTCAGCATGTAAAATGATGTCTGGCGCAGACTTATTGTCGCTAGGTAAAAGATTAAACGCTGGATACTCGAGTAACGGTCTAAGTTCAGTGCTCTCAGACTGTGCCCTACGAATGTCTAGTTGTGCATCGAATGTTCACTAACTGCGTGAACCTTAGTGTGAAATTCTACAGCAGACTGATCGGGCATCGTATATGAATCAGCGTCGGTGGCGTCAGTAGAGTCGTCCTGGGGAACTAGGGGTCTGAGGTATAAATCGTCATTAGCAAAAACATCGTCTGCCGCAGGAGGAGGGGTGTGCTCGTAAGTGCGGCGAGAGAGACAATCGGCTGTTGCGTTCTGGGACCCAGGTTTGTGTAACACGGTGAAATTATAATTTTGTAATAACAACGTGTAATGCGACCGGAAGTTGCCTTCATGTGATTCAGCCACTTGAGGCTAATATGATCTGTGTATACGGTAAAGGTGTTGTTAATGAGATACTGGTGGAAACGTTTCACTCCTGTGATAAGAGCGAGTCCTTCTAAATCAGTTATCATGTAGTTTCTCTCTGATCCGCGTAGATTTCTCCCACCGTACTCGATTGGGTGGGAAATGCCTGCGGCGTCCTTCTGACAAAGGATAAAACCGACTGCTTGTGCTGAGATCAAAAGGCCGATTCATGTCCGGATAAGCAAGTACCGGTGCAGTGGTTAGGGCAGTATTTAAGGTCTCGTAGGCGTGCTGACAAGCGTCCGTCCAAAGGAAGTTAATGTCTTTCCTGAGTAACTCGTTGAGTGGTGCGAAAATCTTGGCGTAGCCTTGGATGAACCGACGATGATAGGAGCTCAACCCAAGAAACTGTTTGACTTGTGTGGCATTTTGTGGTATTGGACAACCGGTAACAGTGTCAATCTTAGTGGGGTGTACTGCGATACATTCCGCATACAATATGTGACCCTGGAATTTGACCTTGGTCTGTGCCCACTGGCACTTTATGGGGTGGAGTCGTAGTCGAGCTTCTCTGAAACGAGTGAAGACTTGTTGCAGATGTTTGCAGGTGTTGTGGAAAGAGGAAACTGGCCTATCTTAGAAAAGACTACTCTGATTGGCTAACTACTGACCACTCAAGGTATCCCTAGAATGTGGGCTGACTGTAAATGCTAGAGCCTACGCGAGTGACTGACAGAACCTATATTGTCTGAATTAGTGAATGTTCAGCTAAACTTAATGTATAATAATGATCTATATATATAAAATGTTCAAGCCTATCTATTGTAATGTAATGTTCAGAACAATCACGGTTATAGTCGGTCGGCCTTTGAAAACCGAACCTCCTGGTTCGACACAAGGTACAGTAACAAAACTAAGACTAAAGAACTATAGTCGTCCTGAATTCATCTTTCTCTCATTGTTCAACGTATCTTGTACAGAGTTGACAGAAGATCGTGTGAGAGTGACAGCGATGAGTTGGCTGTATGTAATCGTCACAGCCGCCACGTGGAAGATGTGGATACGTTTCCCGTGACTCATCCGTAGACTAATTCAAGTGGAAGGATAACACGACACGAGTATAACATGAAATGAAAACACAATCAGAAATATTAAAAACACGCAATGTAATAAGAACGCGGAAAATAGTAATATGTAATGTAGCGTAGAAACAAGACGACACAGAAGTTAAGCCATGAGGTAATGCTTATGATGGATGACTAGTAATGCGATAAAAAAAAGTTAAGCATCGAGTTCCCGAATGAAAACATGTGAGGCGTGGCACATTAATTTTTGTCACGATCTGCAATATGAAATTATTCTCATTATGTTCGACGAAGTTGATAGAAATAGATCTTCTAATAATTATTATTATGCATAGTTTTGTTATATATCAATAATGTTAGATAATGTATTTTTAAATGATGAAATAATGCAACGCTAGAAAGTAAATATGCGTATCAATAAGGCACACGAAAAACTAAGTCTATTCAGACAACTCTGAAGTTATATAAATAAAATAAATTCACACTTAAAGGAGGTCGGCCGCTGAAAACAGGGCCGCCTGGACCGTAAAAATAAACAAACAAAAGCAAAAAACACGATATAAGAAGAAATGACCGTAAAATAGCGCGTATAAAGATGTAAGCGTGAACTAAACAAACACGAAAACTTAAGGTACGATAACATGGTTGCCCTGAAAACGCGTCGCTACAGAAAAGGAGTTCAGACAGATGGAAGTCATATCGTCGTACAAACGTACCACGAAGCGATGTGAACTGCACAGCTGACACGGTTGATTGAAACTTGACCGTGCTCGTCCAGAAAGCGTGTTCAGAGCGTCACGTAGAAAGCGTGCGACCCATGCTGTAAAAATAAAACACAAACATAATCATGAGTTAACATTGCAGCAATTTTAAAACGCTGAAGCACCGTAATGCTAATGCGTTCCGAAGTTGCGAAACTATTCATAACGAAGATTAGGAAGTAACATAAATATGATGCAAGCCAGGGAGAGTTGAAGAAAACGAAAATAAAATCAGAAGGATTGATAATAAGGTCAATAAGCGAAATGCGCTATAGAAGGTACTACATGTCTGAAGAGACGATCAAATGGCAATGAATCTAAAAAGAAGTCTAACATCAGTGAAAGACTGAAAAAATGGTGTTTATGAACACAAAATGACACGAAACACGATGGGCTATAGGACTCGCTGTTGGACGTTATAATGATAATAAGTAATAATGTTGATAATAAAAGACGGGAATGGTTAAAAGAATAATATCGGGTGTGGTGTGATAGGAAAATTTTAGGTGTATGTATCTCGTTTACAAAGATCAAACAATTGTGAATATTCAGCATGAGAGGAGGTTGATCAAGTCCACCAAACAATACCGATCCGACAATTATGTGACCAATATGAACAGAGATTGAATTTAGAAGTGCGCAGCTGCGGCGAGTTAATAATAAGAAATATAGGGAATAATGTCATATCATTATAATAATAAGAAATAGTTCTTGTAAATACAAAATGAATATAACGTCTACAGAGGAAGGGCCCTTTTGCGTTTGCGACCTTGTAAGGTTTGCGACAAATGGTAATGGTGCATAAGTGCATCGGACACATCCTGTGCTGACTGCCACGAAGGTGGATAAGTCGGGTCTTGCCACTCTACGCGATACTGCCGTGTGCCATTTATAATTTTGCAGCCCAAGAGCCTGTTGGCTTGATACCACTGAGAAGCAGTGGTGGTCGGGGTCATGGCAGGGGGTGGTCGGCTGGGGGAGGTTTGGCGACGAGGACGGTAGAACGACGTCATCAAGATGAATGTCCTGCATCGGATTCGGGTCGACCGGCGTCGATGCGAGGTCGTTCGATTGATTGTCGATTGGGTGCGGATCCAATACCGATGCTTGGTCATCCGGCGTAGGTTGAACGGTGACTGGATCCACAACTGGAGTAGAAGTATCCAGCCGAGTAAGGACTGTGTCTGATGTTGACGTACTTTGTGAGTTAGTTGTCGGTTGTGTTGGCGACGCTATAAGGTCCTGGAACCATGCAAACAATAAATCTTGGTTGTCGACGAAGGCTTTCAGGCGATTAGTGTGTACTGATGCCTGGAGACTCTTATTCGTATGTGCGTTACACAGAAAATACACTGCACGATGTAGTAAGGTCCAATTAATTTTCTCCGGAGCTTGTTTGATGAGCCCTTCGGATTGTATTCATCTCCTAGCCATACATAATCACCAGGTGTATAGGATGCTGAATGTTGCTTGGCGTCGTAATATTTCTTGTACTCTTGTTGAGCAGCTAAAATGTTGTCGCGAGCGATTTGGCGGGCTACGTGAAGTCTTGGTAATAGCTCAGCTATTTGGTTGTCGGCTGTGATTCTGCCAGTTGATGGTGGAACCATGGCTGTTTGTAGCGGGACGTTCATCTCGCGTCCATAGGCAAGGAAGGTGGGGGAGTATTTGGTGGATAAGGACGGAGTTGCACCGAATGCGTGAAGAACGGCGTGTATGTACAGATCCCATTCTTTCTGGGTTAAACAGTAGGATCGTAGTGCTGCCCAGATAACTCTCCAGTAGCGTTCTACTTGTCCGTTAGTCGCAGGGTGATAAGAAGCAGTAAGAAGGCGCTGGATGTGGAAACGAGAACATAAGTCTTTGACCACAGTCGCCATGAAGGACTTCCCACGGTCGGAGACCAAAAATTTCGGTGCTCCATACAGAGTGATGATGTGGTTATATAACGCCGTGGCCACGGTGGTGGCTGTCTGGTCAGGCGTTGGGATCATTTCAGTGTATTTGGTCAGAGAATCCACAAAAAGTAAAATGTATTTATGCCCTTGGGCCGTAGTTGGCAAGAGTCCAGCAAAATCATAATGCCAGCGCTCGAACGAGCCCGCTGCGGGTATTGGGTGCAGTGGAGTGCGAGTTGAAGCTGGTCTCTATTTGGACGGTTGACAAATGTCACAAATTGCATTGAACATTGTAGATCTAGCTACATTCCTTTCAAATAGAAACGAGCCTAGTAGGACTAGGTAACACCTGTCTATCGCTGAATGACCAAGATGTTAGTGGCACTGCTCAAACACTGGTCGACGTAACGACGCATGGATCACTATCTGCTTGAGAATCGTGACTGACTGATCGTTGCGTTTTGCACATGGTTTGAAGAATCTCATTAGAATACTGTCACTTAAGACGAAGTGTTCAGCATGTAAAATGATGTCTGGCGCAGACTTATTGTCGCTAGGTAAAAGATTAAACGCTGGATACTCGAGTAACGGTCTAAGTTCAGTGCTCTCAGACTGTGCCCTACGAATGTCTAGTTGTGCATCGAATGTTCACTAACTGCGTGAACCTTAGTGTGAAATTCTACAGCAGACTGATCGGGCATCGTATATGAATCAGCGTCGGTGGCGTCAGTAGAGTCGTCCTGGGGAACTAGGGGTCTGAGGTATAAATCGTCATTAGCAAAAACATCGTCTGCCGCAGGAGGAGGGGTGTGCTCGTAAGTGCGGCGAGAGAGACAATCGGCTGTTGCGTTCTGGGACCCAGGTTTGTGTAACACGGTGAAATTATAATTTTGTAATAACAACGTGTAATGCGACCGGAAGTTGCCTTCATGTGATTCAGCCACTTGAGGCTAATATGATCTGTGTATACGGTAAAGGTGTTGTTAATGAGATACTGGTGGAAACGTTTCACTCCTGTGATAAGAGCGAGTCCTTCTAAATCAGTTATCATGTAGTTTCTCTCTGATCCGCGTAGATTTCTCCCACCGTACTCGATTGGGTGGGAAATGCCTGCGGCGTCCTTCTGACAAAGGATAAAACCGACTGCTTGTGCTGAGATCAAAAGGCCGATTCATGTCCGGATAAGCAAGTACCGGTGCAGTGGTTAGGGCAGTATTTAAGGTCTCGTAGGCGTGCTGACAAGCGTCCGTCCAAAGGAAGTTAATGTCTTTCCTGAGTAACTCGTTGAGTGGTGCGAAAATCTTGGCGTAGCCTTGGATGAACCGACGATGATAGGAGCTCAACCCAAGAAACTGTTTGACTTGTGTGGCATTTTGTGGTATTGGACAACCGGTAACAGTGTCAATCTTAGTGGGGTGTACTGCGATACATTCCGCATACAATATGTGACCCTGGAATTTGACCTTGGTCTGTGCCCACTGGCACTTTATGGGGTGGAGTCGTAGTCGAGCTTCTCTGAAACGAGTGAAGACTTGTTGCAGATGTTTGCAGGTGTTGTGGAAAGAGGAAACTGGCCTATCTTAGAAAAGACTACTCTGATTGGCTAACTACTGACCACTCAAGGTATCCCTAGAATGTGGGCTGACTGTAAATGCTAGAGCCTACGCGAGTGACTGACAGAACCTATATTGTCTGAATTAGTGAATGTTCAGCTAAACTTAATGTATAATAATGATCTATATATAAAAAATGTTCAAGCCTATCTATTGTAATGTAATGTTCAGAACAATCACGGTTATAGTCGGTCGGCCTTTGAAAACCGAACCTCCTGGTTCGACACAAGGTACAGTAACAAAACTAAGACTAAAGAACTATAGTCGTCCTGAATTCATCTTTCTCTCATTGTTCAACGTATCTTGTACAGAGTTGACAGAAGATCGTGTGAGAGTGACAGCGATGAGTTGGCTGTATGTAATCGTCACAGCCGCCACGTGGAAGATGTGGATACGTTTCCCGTGACTCATCCGTAGACTAATTCAAGTGGAAGGATAACACGACACGAGTATAACATGAAATGAAAACACAATCAGAAATATTAAAAACACGCAATGTAATAAGAACGCGGAAAATAGTAATATGTAATGTAGCGTAGAAACAAGACGACACAGAAGTTAAGCCATGAGGTAATGCTTATGATGGATGACTAGTAATGCGATAAAAAAAAGTTAAGCATCGAGTTCCCGAATGAAAACATGTGAGGCGTGGCACATTAATTTTTGTCACGATCTGCAATATGAAATTATTCTCATTATGTTCGACGAAGTTGATAGAAATAGATCTTCTAATAATTATTATTATGCATAGTTTTGTTATATATCAATAATGTTAGATAATGTATTTTTAAATGATGAAATAATGCAACGCTAGAAAGTAAATATGCGTATCAATAAGGCACACGAAAAACTAAGTCTATTCAGACAACTCTGAAGTTATATAAATAAAATAAATTCACACTTAAAGGAGGTCGGCCGCTGAAAACAGGGCCGCCTGGACCGTAAAAATAAACAAACAAAAGCAAAAAACACGATATAAGAAGAAATGACCGTAAAATAGCGCGTATAAAGATGTAAGCGTGAACTAAACAAACACGAAAACTTAAGGTACGATAACATGGTTGCCCTGAAAACGCGTCGCTACAGAAAAGGAGTTCAGACAGATGGAAGTCATATCGTCGTACAAACGTACCACGAAGCGATGTGAACTGCACAGCTGACACGGTTGATTGAAACTTGACCGTGCTCGTCCAGAAAGCGTGTTCAGAGCGTCACGTAGAAAGCGTGCGACCCATGCTGTAAAAATAAAACACAAACATAATCATGAGTTAACATTGCAGCAATTTTAAAACGCTGAAGCACCGTAATGCTAATGCGTTCCGAAGTTGCGAAACTATTCATAACGAAGATTATGAAGTAACATAAATATGATGCAAGCCAGGGAGAGTTGAAGAAAACGAAAATAAAATCAGAAGGATTGATAATAAGGTCAATAAGCGAAATGCGCTATAGAAGGTACTACATGTCTGAAGAGACGATCAAATGGCAATGAATCTAAAAAGAAGTCTAACATCAGTGAAAGACTGAAAAAATGGTGTTTATGAACACAAAATGACACGAAACACGATGGGCTATAGGACTCGCTGTTGGACGTTATAATGATAATAAGTAATAATGTTGATAATAAAAGACGGGAATGGTTAAAAGAATAATATCGGGTGTGGTGTGATAGGAAAATTTTAGGTGTATGTATCTCGTTTACAAAGATCAAACAATTGTGAATATTCAGCATGAGAGGAGGTTGATCAAGTCCACCAAACAATACCGATCCGACAATTATGTGACCAATATGAACAGAGATTGAATTTAGAAGTGCGCAGCTGCGGCGAGTTAATAATAAGAAATATAGGGAATAATGTCATATCATTATAATAATAAGAAATAGTTCTTGTAAATACAAAATGAATATAACGTCTACAGAGGAAGGGCCCTTTTGCGTTTGCGACCTTGTAAGGTTTGCGACAAATGGTAATGGTGCATAAGTGCATCGGACACATCCTGTGCTGACTGCCACGAAGGTGGATAAGTCGGGTCTTGCCACTCTACGCGATACTGCCGTGTGCCATTTATAATTTTGCAGCCCAAGAGCCTGTTGGCTTGATACCACTGAGAAGCAGTGGTGGTCGGGGTCATGGCAGGGGGTGGTCGGCTGGGGGAGGTTTGGCGACGAGGACGGTAGAACGACGTCATCAAGATGAATGTCCTGCATCGGATTCGGGTCGACCGGCGTCGATGCGAGGTCGTTCGATTGATTGTCGATTGGGTGCGGATCCAATACCGATGCTTGGTCATCCGGCGTAGGTTGAACGGTGACTGGATCCACAACTGGAGTAGAAGTATCCAGCCGAGTAAGGACTGTGTCTGATGTTGACGTACTTTGTGAGTTAGTTGTCGGTTGTGTTGGCGACGCTATAAGGTCCTGGAACCATGCAAACAATAAATCTTGGTTGTCGACGAAGGCTTTCAGGCGATTAGTGTGTACTGATGCCTGGAGACTCTTATTCGTATGTGCGTTACACAGAAAATACACTGCACGATGTAGTAAGGTCCAATTAATTTTCTCCGGAGCTTGTTTGATGAGCCCTTCGGATTGTATTCATCTCCTAGCCATACATAATCACCAGGTGTATAGGATGCTGAATGTTGCTTGGCGTCGTAATATTTCTTGTACTCTTGTTGAGCAGCTAAAATGTTGTCGCGAGCGATTTGGCGGGCTACGTGAAGTCTTGGTAATAGCTCAGCTATTTGGTTGTCGGCTGTGATTCTGCCAGTTGATGGTGGAACCATGGCTGTTTGTAGCGGGACGTTCATCTCGCGTCCATAGGCAAGGAAGGTGGGGGAGTATTTGGTGGATAAGGACGGAGTTGCACCGAATGCGTGAAGAACGGCGTGTATGTACAGATCCCATTCTTTCTGGGTTAAACAGTAGGATCGTAGTGCTGCCCAGATAACTCTCCAGTAGCGTTCTACTTGTCCGTTAGTCGCAGGGTGATAAGAAGCAGTAAGAAGGCGCTGGATGTGGAAACGAGAACATAAGTCTTTGACCACAGTCGCCATGAAGGACTTCCCACGGTCGGAGACCAAAAATTTCGGTGCTCCATACAGAGTGATGATGTGGTTATATAACGCCGTGGCCACGGTGGTGGCTGTCTGGTCAGGCGTTGGGATCATTTCAGTGTATTTGGTCAGAGAATCCACAAAAAGTAAAATGTATTTATGCCCTTGGGCCGTAGTTGGCAAGAGTCCAGCAAAATCATAATGCCAGCGCTCGAACGAGCCCGCTGCGGGTATTGGGTGCAGTGGAGTGCGAGTTGAAGCTGGTCTCTATTTGGACGGTTGACAAATGTCACAAATTGCATTGAACATTGTAGATCTAGCTACATTCCTTTCAAATAGAAACGAGCCTAGTAGGACTAGGTAACACCTGTCTATCGCTGAATGACCAAGATGTTAGTGGCACTGCTCAAACACTGGTCGACGTAACGACGCATGGATCACTATCTGCTTGAGAATCGTGACTGACTGATCGTTGCGTTTTGCACATGGTTTGAAGAATCTCATTAGAATACTGTCACTTAAGACGAAGTGTTCAGCATGTAAAATGATGTCTGGCGCAGACTTATTGTCGCTAGGTAAAAGATTAAACGCTGGATACTCGAGTAACGGTCTAAGTTCAGTGCTCTCAGACTGTGCCCTACGAATGTCTAGTTGTGCATCGAATGTTCACTAACTGCGTGAACCTTAGTGTGAAATTCTACAGCAGACTGATCGGGCATCGTATATGAATCAGCGTCGGTGGCGTCAGTAGAGTCGTCCTGGGGAACTAGGGGTCTGAGGTATAAATCGTCATTAGCAAAAACATCGTCTGCCGCAGGAGGAGGGGTGTGCTCGTAAGTGCGGCGAGAGAGACAATCGGCTGTTGCGTTCTGGGACCCAGGTTTGTGTAACACGGTGAAATTATAATTTTGTAATAACAACGTGTAATGCGACCGGAAGTTGCCTTCATGTGATTCAGCCACTTGAGGCTAATATGATCTGTGTATACGGTAAAGGTGTTGTTAATGAGATACTGGTGGAAACGTTTCACTCCTGTGATAAGAGCGAGTCCTTCTAAATCAGTTATCATGTAGTTTCTCTCTGATCCGCGTAGATTTCTCCCACCGTACTCGATTGGGTGGGAAATGCCTGCGGCGTCCTTCTGACAAAGGATAAAACCGACTGCTTGTGCTGAGATCAAAAGGCCGATTCATGTCCGGATAAGCAAGTACCGGTGCAGTGGTTAGGGCAGTATTTAAGGTCTCGTAGGCGTGCTGACAAGCGTCCGTCCAAAGGAAGTTAATGTCTTTCCTGAGTAACTCGTTGAGTGGTGCGAAAATCTTGGCGTAGCCTTGGATGAACCGACGATGATAGGAGCTCAACCCAAGAAACTGTTTGACTTGTGTGGCATTTTGTGGTATTGGACAACCGGTAACAGTGTCAATCTTAGTGGGGTGTACTGCGATACATTCCGCATACAATATGTGACCCTGGAATTTGACCTTGGTCTGTGCCCACTGGCACTTTATGGGGTGGAGTCGTAGTCGAGCTTCTCTGAAACGAGTGAAGACTTGTTGCAGATGTTTGCAGGTGTTGTGGAAAGAGGAAACTGGCCTATCTTAGAAAAGACTACTCTGATTGGCTAACTACTGACCACTCAAGGTATCCCTAGAATGTGGGCTGACTGTAAATGCTAGAGCCTACGCGAGTGACTGACAGAACCTATATTGTCTGAATTAGTGAATGTTCAGCTAAACTTAATGTATAATAATGATCTATATATATAAAATGTTCAAGCCTATCTATTGTAATGTAATGTTCAGAACAATCACGGTTATAGTCGGTCGGCCTTTGAAAACCGAACCTCCTGGTTCGACACAAGGTACAGTAACAAAACTAAGACTAAAGAACTATAGTCGTCCTGAATTCATCTTTCTCTCATTGTTCAACGTATCTTGTACAGAGTTGACAGAAGATCGTGTGAGAGTGACAGCGATGAGTTGGCTGTATGTAATCGTCACAGCCGCCACGTGGAAGATGTGGATACGTTTCCCGTGACTCATCCGTAGACTAATTCAAGTGGAAGGATAACACGACACGAGTATAACATGAAATGAAAACACAATCAGAAATATTAAAAACACGCAATGTAATAAGAACGCGGAAAATAGTAATATGTAATGTAGCGTAGAAACAAGACGACACAGAAGTTAAGCCATGAGGTAATGCTTATGATGGATGACTAGTAATGCGATAAAAAAAAGTTAAGCATCGAGTTCCCGAATGAAAACATGTGAGGCGTGGCACATTAATTTTTGTCACGATCTGCAATATGAAATTATTCTCATTATGTTCGACGAAGTTGATAGAAATAGATCTTCTAATAATTATTATTATGCATAGTTTTGTTATATATCAATAATGTTAGATAATGTATTTTTAAATGATGAAATAATGCAACGCTAGAAAGTAAATATGCGTATCAATAAGGCACACGAAAAACTAAGTCTATTCAGACAACTCTGAAGTTATATAAATAAAATAAATTCACACTTAAAGGAGGTCGGCCGCTGAAAACAGGGCCGCCTGGACCGTAAAAATAAACAAACAAAAGCAAAAAACACGATATAAGAAGAAATGACCGTAAAATAGCGCGTATAAAGATGTAAGCGTGAACTAAACAAACACGAAAACTTAAGGTACGATAACATGGTTGCCCTGAAAACGCGTCGCTACAGAAAAGGAGTTCAGACAGATGGAAGTCATATCGTCGTACAAACGTACCACGAAGCGATGTGAACTGCACAGCTGACACGGTTGATTGAAACTTGACCGTGCTCGTCCAGAAAGCGTGTTCAGAGCGTCACGTAGAAAGCGTGCGACCCATGCTGTAAAAATAAAACACAAACATAATCATGAGTTAACATTGCAGCAATTTTAAAACGCTGAAGCACCGTAATGCTAATGCGTTCCGAAGTTGCGAAACTATTCATAACGAAGATTATGAAGTAACATAAATATGATGCAAGCCAGGGAGAGTTGAAGAAAACGAAAATAAAATCAGAAGGATTGATAATAAGGTCAATAAGCGAAATGCGCTATAGAAGGTACTACATGTCTGAAGAGACGATCAAATGGCAATGAATCTAAAAAGAAGTCTAACATCAGTGAAAGACTGAAAAAATGGTGTTTATGAACACAAAATGACACGAAACACGATGGGCTATAGGACTCGCTGTTGGACGTTATAATGATAATAAGTAATAATGTTGATAATAAAAGACGGGAATGGTTAAAAGAATAATATCGGGTGTGGTGTGATAGGAAAATTTTAGGTGTATGTATCTCGTTTACAAAGATCAAACAATTGTGAATATTCAGCATGAGAGGAGGTTGATCAAGTCCACCAAACAATACCGATCCGACAATTATGTGACCAATATGAACAGAGATTGAATTTAGAAGTGCGCAGCTGCGGCGAGTTAATAATAAGAAATATAGGGAATAATGTCATATCATTATAATAATAAGAAATAGTTCTTGTAAATACAAAATGAATATAACGTCTACAGAGGAAGGGCCCTTTTGCGTTTGCGACCTTGTAAGGTTTGCGACAAATGGTAATGGTGCATAAGTGCATCGGACACATCCTGTGCTGACTGCCACGAAGGTGGATAAGTCGGGTCTTGCCACTCTACGCGATACTGCCGTGTGCCATTTATAATTTTGCAGCCCAAGAGCCTGTTGGCTTGATACCACTGAGAAGCAGTGGTGGTCGGGGTCATGGCAGGGGGTGGTCGGCTGGGGGAGGTTTGGCGACGAGGACGGTAGAACGACGTCATCAAGATGAATGTCCTGCATCGGATTCGGGTCGACCGGCGTCGATGCGAGGTCGTTCGATTGATTGTCGATTGGGTGCGGATCCAATACCGATGCTTGGTCATCCGGCGTAGGTTGAACGGTGACTGGATCCACAACTGGAGTAGAAGTATCCAGCCGAGTAAGGACTGTGTCTGATGTTGACGTACTTTGTGAGTTAGTTGTCGGTTGTGTTGGCGACGCTATAAGGTCCTGGAACCATGCAAACAATAAATCTTGGTTGTCGACGAAGGCTTTCAGGCGATTAGTGTGTACTGATGCCTGGAGACTCTTATTCGTATGTGCGTTACACAGAAAATACACTGCACGATGTAGTAAGGTCCAATTAATTTTCTCCGGAGCTTGTTTGATGAGCCCTTCGGATTGTATTCATCTCCTAGCCATACATAATCACCAGGTGTATAGGATGCTGAATGTTGCTTGGCGTCGTAATATTTCTTGTACTCTTGTTGAGCAGCTAAAATGTTGTCGCGAGCGATTTGGCGGGCTACGTGAAGTCTTGGTAATAGCTCAGCTATTTGGTTGTCGGCTGTGATTCTGCCAGTTGATGGTGGAACCATGGCTGTTTGTAGCGGGACGTTCATCTCGCGTCCATAGGCAAGGAAGGTGGGGGAGTATTTGGTGGATAAGGACGGAGTTGCACCGAATGCGTGAAGAACGGCGTGTATGTACAGATCCCATTCTTTCTGGGTTAAACAGTAGGATCGTAGTGCTGCCCAGATAACTCTCCAGTAGCGTTCTACTTGTCCGTTAGTCGCAGGGTGATAAGAAGCAGTAAGAAGGCGCTGGATGTGGAAACGAGAACATAAGTCTTTGACCACAGTCGCCATGAAGGACTTCCCACGGTCGGAGACCAAAAATTTCGGTGCTCCATACAGAGTGATGATGTGGTTATATAACGCCGTGGCCACGGTGGTGGCTGTCTGGTCAGGCGTTGGGATCATTTCAGTGTATTTGGTCAGAGAATCCACAAAAAGTAAAATGTATTTATGCCCTTGGGCCGTAGTTGGCAAGAGTCCAGCAAAATCATAATGCCAGCGCTCGAACGAGCCCGCTGCGGGTATTGGGTGCAGTGGAGTGCGAGTTGAAGCTGGTCTCTATTTGGACGGTTGACAAATGTCACAAATTGCATTGAACATTGTAGATCTAGCTACATTCCTTTCAAATAGAAACGAGCCTAGTAGGACTAGGTAACACCTGTCTATCGCTGAATGACCAAGATGTTAGTGGCACTGCTCAAACACTGGTCGACGTAACGACGCATGGATCACTATCTGCTTGAGAATCGTGACTGACTGATCGTTGCGTTTTGCACATGGTTTGAAGAATCTCATTAGAATACTGTCACTTAAGACGAAGTGTTCAGCATGTAAAATGATGTCTGGCGCAGACTTATTGTCGCTAGGTAAAAGATTAAACGCTGGATACTCGAGTAACGGTCTAAGTTCAGTGCTCTCAGACTGTGCCCTACGAATGTCTAGTTGTGCATCGAATGTTCACTAACTGCGTGAACCTTAGTGTGAAATTCTACAGCAGACTGATCGGGCATCGTATATGAATCAGCGTCGGTGGCGTCAGTAGAGTCGTCCTGGGGAACTAGGGGTCTGAGGTATAAATCGTCATTAGCAAAAACATCGTCTGCCGCAGGAGGAGGGGTGTGCTCGTAAGTGCGGCGAGAGAGACAATCGGCTGTTGCGTTCTGGGACCCAGGTTTGTGTAACACGGTGAAATTATAATTTTGTAATAACAACGTGTAATGCGACCGGAAGTTGCCTTCATGTGATTCAGCCACTTGAGGCTAATATGATCTGTGTATACGGTAAAGGTGTTGTTAATGAGATACTGGTGGAAACGTTTCACTCCTGTGATAAGAGCGAGTCCTTCTAAATCAGTTATCATGTAGTTTCTCTCTGATCCGCGTAGATTTCTCCCACCGTACTCGATTGGGTGGGAAATGCCTGCGGCGTCCTTCTGACAAAGGATAAAACCGACTGCTTGTGCTGAGATCAAAAGGCCGATTCATGTCCGGATAAGCAAGTACCGGTGCAGTGGTTAGGGCAGTATTTAAGGTCTCGTAGGCGTGCTGACAAGCGTCCGTCCAAAGGAAGTTAATGTCTTTCCTGAGTAACTCGTTGAGTGGTGCGAAAATCTTGGCGTAGCCTTGGATGAACCGACGATGATAGGAGCTCAACCCAAGAAACTGTTTGACTTGTGTGGCATTTTGTGGTATTGGACAACCGGTAACAGTGTCAATCTTAGTGGGGTGTACTGCGATACATTCCGCATACAATATGTGACCCTGGAATTTGACCTTGGTCTGTGCCCACTGGCACTTTATGGGGTGGAGTCGTAGTCGAGCTTCTCTGAAACGAGTGAAGACTTGTTGCAGATGTTTGCAGGTGTTGTGGAAAGAGGAAACTGGCCTATCTTAGAAAAGACTACTCTGATTGGCTAACTACTGACCACTCAAGGTATCCCTAGAATGTGGGCTGACTGTAAATGCTAGAGCCTACGCGAGTGACTGACAGAACCTATATTGTCTGAATTAGTGAATGTTCAGCTAAACTTAATGTATAATAATGATCTATATATAAAAAATGTTCAAGCCTATCTATTGTAATGTAATGTTCAGAACAATCACGGTTATAGTCGGTCGGCCTTTGAAAACCGAACCTCCTGGTTCGACACAAGGTACAGTAACAAAACTAAGACTAAAGAACTATAGTCGTCCTGAATTCATCTTTCTCTCATTGTTCAACGTATCTTGTACAGAGTTGACAGAAGATCGTGTGAGAGTGACAGCGATGAGTTGGCTGTATGTAATCGTCACAGCCGCCACGTGGAAGATGTGGATACGTTTCCCGTGACTCATCCGTAGACTAATTCAAGTGGAAGGATAACACGACACGAGTATAACATGAAATGAAAACACAATCAGAAATATTAAAAACACGCAATGTAATAAGAACGCGGAAAATAGTAATATGTAATGTAGCGTAGAAACAAGACGACACAGAAGTTAAGCCATGAGGTAATGCTTATGATGGATGACTAGTAATGCGATAAAAAAAAGTTAAGCATCGAGTTCCCGAATGAAAACATGTGAGGCGTGGCACATTAATTTTTGTCACGATCTGCAATATGAAATTATTCTCATTATGTTCGACGAAGTTGATAGAAATAGATCTTCTAATAATTATTATTATGCATAGTTTTGTTATATATCAATAATGTTAGATAATGTATTTTTAAATGATGAAATAATGCAACGCTAGAAAGTAAATATGCGTATCAATAAGGCACACGAAAAACTAAGTCTATTCAGACAACTCTGAAGTTATATAAATAAAATAAATTCACACTTAAAGGAGGTCGGCCGCTGAAAACAGGGCCGCCTGGACCGTAAAAATAAACAAACAAAAGCAAAAAACACGATATAAGAAGAAATGACCGTAAAATAGCGCGTATAAAGATGTAAGCGTGAACTAAACAAACACGAAAACTTAAGGTACGATAACATGGTTGCCCTGAAAACGCGTCGCTACAGAAAAGGAGTTCAGACAGATGGAAGTCATATCGTCGTACAAACGTACCACGAAGCGATGTGAACTGCACAGCTGACACGGTTGATTGAAACTTGACCGTGCTCGTCCAGAAAGCGTGTTCAGAGCGTCACGTAGAAAGCGTGCGACCCATGCTGTAAAAATAAAACACAAACATAATCATGAGTTAACATTGCAGCAATTTTAAAACGCTGAAGCACCGTAATGCTAATGCGTTCCGAAGTTGCGAAACTATTCATAACGAAGATTATGAAGTAACATAAATATGATGCAAGCCAGGGAGAGTTGAAGAAAACGAAAATAAAATCAGAAGGATTGATAATAAGGTCAATAAGCGAAATGCGCTATAGAAGGTACTACATGTCTGAAGAGACGATCAAATGGCAATGAATCTAAAAAGAAGTCTAACATCAGTGAAAGACTGAAAAAATGGTGTTTATGAACACAAAATGACACGAAACACGATGGGCTATAGGACTCGCTGTTGGACGTTATAATGATAATAAGTAATAATGTTGATAATAAAAGACGGGAATGGTTAAAAGAATAATATCGGGTGTGGTGTGATAGGAAAATTTTAGGTGTATGTATCTCGTTTACAAAGATCAAACAATTGTGAATATTCAGCATGAGAGGAGGTTGATCAAGTCCACCAAACAATACCGATCCGACAATTATGTGACCAATATGAACAGAGATTGAATTTAGAAGTGCGCAGCTGCGGCGAGTTAATAATAAGAAATATAGGGAATAATGTCATATCATTATAATAATAAGAAATAGTTCTTGTAAATACAAAATGAATATAACGTCTACAGAGGAAGGGCCCTTTTGCGTTTGCGACCTTGTAAGGTTTGCGACAAATGGTAATGGTGCATAAGTGCATCGGACACATCCTGTGCTGACTGCCACGAAGGTGGATAAGTCGGGTCTTGCCACTCTACGCGATACTGCCGTGTGCCATTTATAATTTTGCAGCCCAAGAGCCTGTTGGCTTGATACCACTGAGAAGCAGTGGTGGTCGGGGTCATGGCAGGGGGTGGTCGGCTGGGGGAGGTTTGGCGACGAGGACGGTAGAACGACGTCATCAAGATGAATGTCCTGCATCGGATTCGGGTCGACCGGCGTCGATGCGAGGTCGTTCGATTGATTGTCGATTGGGTGCGGATCCAATACCGATGCTTGGTCATCCGGCGTAGGTTGAACGGTGACTGGATCCACAACTGGAGTAGAAGTATCCAGCCGAGTAAGGACTGTGTCTGATGTTGACGTACTTTGTGAGTTAGTTGTCGGTTGTGTTGGCGACGCTATAAGGTCCTGGAACCATGCAAACAATAAATCTTGGTTGTCGACGAAGGCTTTCAGGCGATTAGTGTGTACTGATGCCTGGAGACTCTTATTCGTATGTGCGTTACACAGAAAATACACTGCACGATGTAGTAAGGTCCAATTAATTTTCTCCGGAGCTTGTTTGATGAGCCCTTCGGATTGTATTCATCTCCTAGCCATACATAATCACCAGGTGTATAGGATGCTGAATGTTGCTTGGCGTCGTAATATTTCTTGTACTCTTGTTGAGCAGCTAAAATGTTGTCGCGAGCGATTTGGCGGGCTACGTGAAGTCTTGGTAATAGCTCAGCTATTTGGTTGTCGGCTGTGATTCTGCCAGTTGATGGTGGAACCATGGCTGTTTGTAGCGGGACGTTCATCTCGCGTCCATAGGCAAGGAAGGTGGGGGAGTATTTGGTGGATAAGGACGGAGTTGCACCGAATGCGTGAAGAACGGCGTGTATGTACAGATCCCATTCTTTCTGGGTTAAACAGTAGGATCGTAGTGCTGCCCAGATAACTCTCCAGTAGCGTTCTACTTGTCCGTTAGTCGCAGGGTGATAAGAAGCAGTAAGAAGGCGCTGGATGTGGAAACGAGAACATAAGTCTTTGACCACAGTCGCCATGAAGGACTTCCCACGGTCGGAGACCAAAAATTTCGGTGCTCCATACAGAGTGATGATGTGGTTATATAACGCCGTGGCCACGGTGGTGGCTGTCTGGTCAGGCGTTGGGATCATTTCAGTGTATTTGGTCAGAGAATCCACAAAAAGTAAAATGTATTTATGCCCTTGGGCCGTAGTTGGCAAGAGTCCAGCAAAATCATAATGCCAGCGCTCGAACGAGCCCGCTGCGGGTATTGGGTGCAGTGGAGTGCGAGTTGAAGCTGGTCTCTATTTGGACGGTTGACAAATGTCACAAATTGCATTGAACATTGTAGATCTAGCTACATTCCTTTCAAATAGAAACGAGCCTAGTAGGACTAGGTAACACCTGTCTATCGCTGAATGACCAAGATGTTAGTGGCACTGCTCAAACACTGGTCGACGTAACGACGCATGGATCACTATCTGCTTGAGAATCGTGACTGACTGATCGTTGCGTTTTGCACATGGTTTGAAGAATCTCATTAGAATACTGTCACTTAAGACGAAGTGTTCAGCATGTAAAATGATGTCTGGCGCAGACTTATTGTCGCTAGGTAAAAGATTAAACGCTGGATACTCGAGTAACGGTCTAAGTTCAGTGCTCTCAGACTGTGCCCTACGAATGTCTAGTTGTGCATCGAATGTTCACTAACTGCGTGAACCTTAGTGTGAAATTCTACAGCAGACTGATCGGGCATCGTATATGAATCAGCGTCGGTGGCGTCAGTAGAGTCGTCCTGGGGAACTAGGGGTCTGAGGTATAAATCGTCATTAGCAAAAACATCGTCTGCCGCAGGAGGAGGGGTGTGCTCGTAAGTGCGGCGAGAGAGACAATCGGCTGTTGCGTTCTGGGACCCAGGTTTGTGTAACACGGTGAAATTATAATTTTGTAATAACAACGTGTAATGCGACCGGAAGTTGCCTTCATGTGATTCAGCCACTTGAGGCTAATATGATCTGTGTATACGGTAAAGGTGTTGTTAATGAGATACTGGTGGAAACGTTTCACTCCTGTGATAAGAGCGAGTCCTTCTAAATCAGTTATCATGTAGTTTCTCTCTGATCCGCGTAGATTTCTCCCACCGTACTCGATTGGGTGGGAAATGCCTGCGGCGTCCTTCTGACAAAGGATAAAACCGACTGCTTGTGCTGAGATCAAAAGGCCGATTCATGTCCGGATAAGCAAGTACCGGTGCAGTGGTTAGGGCAGTATTTAAGGTCTCGTAGGCGTGCTGACAAGCGTCCGTCCAAAGGAAGTTAATGTCTTTCCTGAGTAACTCGTTGAGTGGTGCGAAAATCTTGGCGTAGCCTTGGATGAACCGACGATGATAGGAGCTCAACCCAAGAAACTGTTTGACTTGTGTGGCATTTTGTGGTATTGGACAACCGGTAACAGTGTCAATCTTAGTGGGGTGTACTGCGATACATTCCGCATACAATATGTGACCCTGGAATTTGACCTTGGTCTGTGCCCACTGGCACTTTATGGGGTGGAGTCGTAGTCGAGCTTCTCTGAAACGAGTGAAGACTTGTTGCAGATGTTTGCAGGTGTTGTGGAAAGAGGAAACTGGCCTATCTTAGAAAAGACTACTCTGATTGGCTAACTACTGACCACTCAAGGTATCCCTAGAATGTGGGCTGACTGTAAATGCTAGAGCCTACGCGAGTGACTGACAGAACCTATATTGTCTGAATTAGTGAATGTTCAGCTAAACTTAATGTATAATAATGATCTATATATATAAAATGTTCAAGCCTATCTATTGTAATGTAATGTTCAGAACAATCACGGTTATAGTCGGTCGGCCTTTGAAAACCGAACCTCCTGGTTCGACACAAGGTACAGTAACAAAACTAAGACTAAAGAACTATAGTCGTCCTGAATTCATCTTTCTCTCATTGTTCAACGTATCTTGTACAGAGTTGACAGAAGATCGTGTGAGAGTGACAGCGATGAGTTGGCTGTATGTAATCGTCACAGCCGCCACGTGGAAGATGTGGATACGTTTCCCGTGACTCATCCGTAGACTAATTCAAGTGGAAGGATAACACGACACGAGTATAACATGAAATGAAAACACAATCAGAAATATTAAAAACACGCAATGTAATAAGAACGCGGAAAATAGTAATATGTAATGTAGCGTAGAAACAAGACGACACAGAAGTTAAGCCATGAGGTAATGCTTATGATGGATGACTAGTAATGCGATAAAAAAAAGTTAAGCATCGAGTTCCCGAATGAAAACATGTGAGGCGTGGCACATTAATTTTTGTCACGATCTGCAATATGAAATTATTCTCATTATGTTCGACGAAGTTGATAGAAATAGATCTTCTAATAATTATTATTATGCATAGTTTTGTTATATATCAATAATGTTAGATAATGTATTTTTAAATGATGAAATAATGCAACGCTAGAAAGTAAATATGCGTATCAATAAGGCACACGAAAAACTAAGTCTATTCAGACAACTCTGAAGTTATATAAATAAAATAAATTCACACTTAAAGGAGGTCGGCCGCTGAAAACAGGGCCGCCTGGACCGTAAAAATAAACAAACAAAAGCAAAAAACACGATATAAGAAGAAATGACCGTAAAATAGCGCGTATAAAGATGTAAGCGTGAACTAAACAAACACGAAAACTTAAGGTACGATAACATGGTTGCCCTGAAAACGCGTCGCTACAGAAAAGGAGTTCAGACAGATGGAAGTCATATCGTCGTACAAACGTACCACGAAGCGATGTGAACTGCACAGCTGACACGGTTGATTGAAACTTGACCGTGCTCGTCCAGAAAGCGTGTTCAGAGCGTCACGTAGAAAGCGTGCGACCCATGCTGTAAAAATAAAACACAAACATAATCATGAGTTAACATTGCAGCAATTTTAAAACGCTGAAGCACCGTAATGCTAATGCGTTCCGAAGTTGCGAAACTATTCATAACGAAGATTATGAAGTAACATAAATATGATGCAAGCCAGGGAGAGTTGAAGAAAACGAAAATAAAATCAGAAGGATTGATAATAAGGTCAATAAGCGAAATGCGCTATAGAAGGTACTACATGTCTGAAGAGACGATCAAATGGCAATGAATCTAAAAAGAAGTCTAACATCAGTGAAAGACTGAAAAAATGGTGTTTATGAACACAAAATGACACGAAACACGATGGGCTATAGGACTCGCTGTTGGACGTTATAATGATAATAAGTAATAATGTTGATAATAAAAGACGGGAATGGTTAAAAGAATAATATCGGGTGTGGTGTGATAGGAAAATTTTAGGTGTATGTATCTCGTTTACAAAGATCAAACAATTGTGAATATTCAGCATGAGAGGAGGTTGATCAAGTCCACCAAACAATACCGATCCGACAATTATGTGACCAATATGAACAGAGATTGAATTTAGAAGTGCGCAGCTGCGGCGAGTTAATAATAAGAAATATAGGGAATAATGTCATATCATTATAATAATAAGAAATAGTTCTTGTAAATACAAAATGAATATAACGTCTACAGAGGAAGGGCCCTTTTGCGTTTGCGACCTTGTAAGGTTTGCGACAAATGGTAATGGTGCATAAGTGCATCGGACACATCCTGTGCTGACTGCCACGAAGGTGGATAAGTCGGGTCTTGCCACTCTACGCGATACTGCCGTGTGCCATTTATAATTTTGCAGCCCAAGAGCCTGTTGGCTTGATACCACTGAGAAGCAGTGGTGGTCGGGGTCATGGCAGGGGGTGGTCGGCTGGGGGAGGTTTGGCGACGAGGACGGTAGAACGACGTCATCAAGATGAATGTCCTGCATCGGATTCGGGTCGACCGGCGTCGATGCGAGGTCGTTCGATTGATTGTCGATTGGGTGCGGATCCAATACCGATGCTTGGTCATCCGGCGTAGGTTGAACGGTGACTGGATCCACAACTGGAGTAGAAGTATCCAGCCGAGTAAGGACTGTGTCTGATGTTGACGTACTTTGTGAGTTAGTTGTCGGTTGTGTTGGCGACGCTATAAGGTCCTGGAACCATGCAAACAATAAATCTTGGTTGTCGACGAAGGCTTTCAGGCGATTAGTGTGTACTGATGCCTGGAGACTCTTATTCGTATGTGCGTTACACAGAAAATACACTGCACGATGTAGTAAGGTCCAATTAATTTTCTCCGGAGCTTGTTTGATGAGCCCTTCGGATTGTATTCATCTCCTAGCCATACATAATCACCAGGTGTATAGGATGCTGAATGTTGCTTGGCGTCGTAATATTTCTTGTACTCTTGTTGAGCAGCTAAAATGTTGTCGCGAGCGATTTGGCGGGCTACGTGAAGTCTTGGTAATAGCTCAGCTATTTGGTTGTCGGCTGTGATTCTGCCAGTTGATGGTGGAACCATGGCTGTTTGTAGCGGGACGTTCATCTCGCGTCCATAGGCAAGGAAGGTGGGGGAGTATTTGGTGGATAAGGACGGAGTTGCACCGAATGCGTGAAGAACGGCGTGTATGTACAGATCCCATTCTTTCTGGGTTAAACAGTAGGATCGTAGTGCTGCCCAGATAACTCTCCAGTAGCGTTCTACTTGTCCGTTAGTCGCAGGGTGATAAGAAGCAGTAAGAAGGCGCTGGATGTGGAAACGAGAACATAAGTCTTTGACCACAGTCGCCATGAAGGACTTCCCACGGTCGGAGACCAAAAATTTCGGTGCTCCATACAGAGTGATGATGTGGTTATATAACGCCGTGGCCACGGTGGTGGCTGTCTGGTCAGGCGTTGGGATCATTTCAGTGTATTTGGTCAGAGAATCCACAAAAAGTAAAATGTATTTATGCCCTTGGGCCGTAGTTGGCAAGAGTCCAGCAAAATCATAATGCCAGCGCTCGAACGAGCCCGCTGCGGGTATTGGGTGCAGTGGAGTGCGAGTTGAAGCTGGTCTCTATTTGGACGGTTGACAAATGTCACAAATTGCATTGAACATTGTAGATCTAGCTACATTCCTTTCAAATAGAAACGAGCCTAGTAGGACTAGGTAACACCTGTCTATCGCTGAATGACCAAGATGTTAGTGGCACTGCTCAAACACTGGTCGACGTAACGACGCATGGATCACTATCTGCTTGAGAATCGTGACTGACTGATCGTTGCGTTTTGCACATGGTTTGAAGAATCTCATTAGAATACTGTCACTTAAGACGAAGTGTTCAGCATGTAAAATGATGTCTGGCGCAGACTTATTGTCGCTAGGTAAAAGATTAAACGCTGGATACTCGAGTAACGGTCTAAGTTCAGTGCTCTCAGACTGTGCCCTACGAATGTCTAGTTGTGCATCGAATGTTCACTAACTGCGTGAACCTTAGTGTGAAATTCTACAGCAGACTGATCGGGCATCGTATATGAATCAGCGTCGGTGGCGTCAGTAGAGTCGTCCTGGGGAACTAGGGGTCTGAGGTATAAATCGTCATTAGCAAAAACATCGTCTGCCGCAGGAGGAGGGGTGTGCTCGTAAGTGCGGCGAGAGAGACAATCGGCTGTTGCGTTCTGGGACCCAGGTTTGTGTAACACGGTGAAATTATAATTTTGTAATAACAACGTGTAATGCGACCGGAAGTTGCCTTCATGTGATTCAGCCACTTGAGGCTAATATGATCTGTGTATACGGTAAAGGTGTTGTTAATGAGATACTGGTGGAAACGTTTCACTCCTGTGATAAGAGCGAGTCCTTCTAAATCAGTTATCATGTAGTTTCTCTCTGATCCGCGTAGATTTCTCCCACCGTACTCGATTGGGTGGGAAATGCCTGCGGCGTCCTTCTGACAAAGGATAAAACCGACTGCTTGTGCTGAGATCAAAAGGCCGATTCATGTCCGGATAAGCAAGTACCGGTGCAGTGGTTAGGGCAGTATTTAAGGTCTCGTAGGCGTGCTGACAAGCGTCCGTCCAAAGGAAGTTAATGTCTTTCCTGAGTAACTCGTTGAGTGGTGCGAAAATCTTGGCGTAGCCTTGGATGAACCGACGATGATAGGAGCTCAACCCAAGAAACTGTTTGACTTGTGTGGCATTTTGTGGTATTGGACAACCGGTAACAGTGTCAATCTTAGTGGGGTGTACTGCGATACATTCCGCATACAATATGTGACCCTGGAATTTGACCTTGGTCTGTGCCCACTGGCACTTTATGGGGTGGAGTCGTAGTCGAGCTTCTCTGAAACGAGTGAAGACTTGTTGCAGATGTTTGCAGGTGTTGTGGAAAGAGGAAACTGGCCTATCTTAGAAAAGACTACTCTGATTGGCTAACTACTGACCACTCAAGGTATCCCTAGAATGTGGGCTGACTGTAAATGCTAGAGCCTACGCGAGTGACTGACAGAACCTATATTGTCTGAATTAGTGAATGTTCAGCTAAACTTAATGTATAATAATGATCTATATATATAAAATGTTCAAGCCTATCTATTGTAATGTAATGTTCAGAACAATCACGGTTATAGTCGGTCGGCCTTTGAAAACCGAACCTCCTGGTTCGACACAAGGTACAGTAACAAAACTAAGACTAAAGAACTATAGTCGTCCTGAATTCATCTTTCTCTCATTGTTCAACGTATCTTGTACAGAGTTGACAGAAGATCGTGTGAGAGTGACAGCGATGAGTTGGCTGTATGTAATCGTCACAGCCGCCACGTGGAAGATGTGGATACGTTTCCCGTGACTCATCCGTAGACTAATTCAAGTGGAAGGATAACACGACACGAGTATAACATGAAATGAAAACACAATCAGAAATATTAAAAACACGCAATGTAATAAGAACGCGGAAAATAGTAATATGTAATGTAGCGTAGAAACAAGACGACACAGAAGTTAAGCCATGAGGTAATGCTTATGATGGATGACTAGTAATGCGATAAAAAAAAGTTAAGCATCGAGTTCCCGAATGAAAACATGTGAGGCGTGGCACATTAATTTTTGTCACGATCTGCAATATGAAATTATTCTCATTATGTTCGACGAAGTTGATAGAAATAGATCTTCTAATAATTATTATTATGCATAGTTTTGTTATATATCAATAATGTTAGATAATGTATTTTTAAATGATGAAATAATGCAACGCTAGAAAGTAAATATGCGTATCAATAAGGCACACGAAAAACTAAGTCTATTCAGACAACTCTGAAGTTATATAAATAAAATAAATTCACACTTAAAGGAGGTCGGCCGCTGAAAACAGGGCCGCCTGGACCGTAAAAATAAACAAACAAAAGCAAAAAACACGATATAAGAAGAAATGACCGTAAAATAGCGCGTATAAAGATGTAAGCGTGAACTAAACAAACACGAAAACTTAAGGTACGATAACATGGTTGCCCTGAAAACGCGTCGCTACAGAAAAGGAGTTCAGACAGATGGAAGTCATATCGTCGTACAAACGTACCACGAAGCGATGTGAACTGCACAGCTGACACGGTTGATTGAAACTTGACCGTGCTCGTCCAGAAAGCGTGTTCAGAGCGTCACGTAGAAAGCGTGCGACCCATGCTGTAAAAATAAAACACAAACATAATCATGAGTTAACATTGCAGCAATTTTAAAACGCTGAAGCACCGTAATGCTAATGCGTTCCGAAGTTGCGAAACTATTCATAACGAAGATTATGAAGTAACATAAATATGATGCAAGCCAGGGAGAGTTGAAGAAAACGAAAATAAAATCAGAAGGATTGATAATAAGGTCAATAAGCGAAATGCGCTATAGAAGGTACTACATGTCTGAAGAGACGATCAAATGGCAATGAATCTAAAAAGAAGTCTAACATCAGTGAAAGACTGAAAAAATGGTGTTTATGAACACAAAATGACACGAAACACGATGGGCTATAGGACTCGCTGTTGGACGTTATAATGATAATAAGTAATAATGTTGATAATAAAAGACGGGAATGGTTAAAAGAATAATATCGGGTGTGGTGTGATAGGAAAATTTTAGGTGTATGTATCTCGTTTACAAAGATCAAACAATTGTGAATATTCAGCATGAGAGGAGGTTGATCAAGTCCACCAAACAATACCGATCCGACAATTATGTGACCAATATGAACAGAGATTGAATTTAGAAGTGCGCAGCTGCGGCGAGTTAATAATAAGAAATATAGGGAATAATGTCATATCATTATAATAATAAGAAATAGTTCTTGTAAATACAAAATGAATATAACGTCTACAGAGGAAGGGCCCTTTTGCGTTTGCGACCTTGTAAGGTTTGCGACAAATGGTAATGGTGCATAAGTGCATCGGACACATCCTGTGCTGACTGCCACGAAGGTGGATAAGTCGGGTCTTGCCACTCTACGCGATACTGCCGTGTGCCATTTATAATTTTGCAGCCCAAGAGCCTGTTGGCTTGATACCACTGAGAAGCAGTGGTGGTCGGGGTCATGGCAGGGGGTGGTCGGCTGGGGGAGGTTTGGCGACGAGGACGGTAGAACGACGTCATCAAGATGAATGTCCTGCATCGGATTCGGGTCGACCGGCGTCGATGCGAGGTCGTTCGATTGATTGTCGATTGGGTGCGGATCCAATACCGATGCTTGGTCATCCGGCGTAGGTTGAACGGTGACTGGATCCACAACTGGAGTAGAAGTATCCAGCCGAGTAAGGACTGTGTCTGATGTTGACGTACTTTGTGAGTTAGTTGTCGGTTGTGTTGGCGACGCTATAAGGTCCTGGAACCATGCAAACAATAAATCTTGGTTGTCGACGAAGGCTTTCAGGCGATTAGTGTGTACTGATGCCTGGAGACTCTTATTCGTATGTGCGTTACACAGAAAATACACTGCACGATGTAGTAAGGTCCAATTAATTTTCTCCGGAGCTTGTTTGATGAGCCCTTCGGATTGTATTCATCTCCTAGCCATACATAATCACCAGGTGTATAGGATGCTGAATGTTGCTTGGCGTCGTAATATTTCTTGTACTCTTGTTGAGCAGCTAAAATGTTGTCGCGAGCGATTTGGCGGGCTACGTGAAGTCTTGGTAATAGCTCAGCTATTTGGTTGTCGGCTGTGATTCTGCCAGTTGATGGTGGAACCATGGCTGTTTGTAGCGGGACGTTCATCTCGCGTCCATAGGCAAGGAAGGTGGGGGAGTATTTGGTGGATAAGGACGGAGTTGCACCGAATGCGTGAAGAACGGCGTGTATGTACAGATCCCATTCTTTCTGGGTTAAACAGTAGGATCGTAGTGCTGCCCAGATAACTCTCCAGTAGCGTTCTACTTGTCCGTTAGTCGCAGGGTGATAAGAAGCAGTAAGAAGGCGCTGGATGTGGAAACGAGAACATAAGTCTTTGACCACAGTCGCCATGAAGGACTTCCCACGGTCGGAGACCAAAAATTTCGGTGCTCCATACAGAGTGATGATGTGGTTATATAACGCCGTGGCCACGGTGGTGGCTGTCTGGTCAGGCGTTGGGATCATTTCAGTGTATTTGGTCAGAGAATCCACAAAAAGTAAAATGTATTTATGCCCTTGGGCCGTAGTTGGCAAGAGTCCAGCAAAATCATAATGCCAGCGCTCGAACGAGCCCGCTGCGGGTATTGGGTGCAGTGGAGTGCGAGTTGAAGCTGGTCTCTATTTGGACGGTTGACAAATGTCACAAATTGCATTGAACATTGTAGATCTAGCTACATTCCTTTCAAATAGAAACGAGCCTAGTAGGACTAGGTAACACCTGTCTATCGCTGAATGACCAAGATGTTAGTGGCACTGCTCAAACACTGGTCGACGTAACGACGCATGGATCACTATCTGCTTGAGAATCGTGACTGACTGATCGTTGCGTTTTGCACATGGTTTGAAGAATCTCATTAGAATACTGTCACTTAAGACGAAGTGTTCAGCATGTAAAATGATGTCTGGCGCAGACTTATTGTCGCTAGGTAAAAGATTAAACGCTGGATACTCGAGTAACGGTCTAAGTTCAGTGCTCTCAGACTGTGCCCTACGAATGTCTAGTTGTGCATCGAATGTTCACTAACTGCGTGAACCTTAGTGTGAAATTCTACAGCAGACTGATCGGGCATCGTATATGAATCAGCGTCGGTGGCGTCAGTAGAGTCGTCCTGGGGAACTAGGGGTCTGAGGTATAAATCGTCATTAGCAAAAACATCGTCTGCCGCAGGAGGAGGGGTGTGCTCGTAAGTGCGGCGAGAGAGACAATCGGCTGTTGCGTTCTGGGACCCAGGTTTGTGTAACACGGTGAAATTATAATTTTGTAATAACAACGTGTAATGCGACCGGAAGTTGCCTTCATGTGATTCAGCCACTTGAGGCTAATATGATCTGTGTATACGGTAAAGGTGTTGTTAATGAGATACTGGTGGAAACGTTTCACTCCTGTGATAAGAGCGAGTCCTTCTAAATCAGTTATCATGTAGTTTCTCTCTGATCCGCGTAGATTTCTCCCACCGTACTCGATTGGGTGGGAAATGCCTGCGGCGTCCTTCTGACAAAGGATAAAACCGACTGCTTGTGCTGAGATCAAAAGGCCGATTCATGTCCGGATAAGCAAGTACCGGTGCAGTGGTTAGGGCAGTATTTAAGGTCTCGTAGGCGTGCTGACAAGCGTCCGTCCAAAGGAAGTTAATGTCTTTCCTGAGTAACTCGTTGAGTGGTGCGAAAATCTTGGCGTAGCCTTGGATGAACCGACGATGATAGGAGCTCAACCCAAGAAACTGTTTGACTTGTGTGGCATTTTGTGGTATTGGACAACCGGTAACAGTGTCAATCTTAGTGGGGTGTACTGCGATACATTCCGCATACAATATGTGACCCTGGAATTTGACCTTGGTCTGTGCCCACTGGCACTTTATGGGGTGGAGTCGTAGTCGAGCTTCTCTGAAACGAGTGAAGACTTGTTGCAGATGTTTGCAGGTGTTGTGGAAAACTTTTGGAGTACACTAAACAATCATCCAAATAACAAATAACGAATTGATTTAATTCGGCTCGGAATACCGTGTGCATTAGCCTCTGAAACGTTTGAGACGCTCCGGACAAGCCGAAAGGCATGCGGTTAAAATTATAGGCTCCTGATGCCGTGACAAAGCCTGTTTTCCGTCGTGATTCTTCGGCAAGGAAGACTTGATGGTAACCACTTTTCAAGTCGATGGCACTATAATATTCTGGGTGGCTGTCTGCCATTTGTTCCAGAATAGTTTCTAAGGTCGGTATGGGATACGTAGTGGAGGTCGCTTGGGGATTAAGACGCCGATAGTCAATGACGAATTTAGGGCAAAGATCATTTTTCTTGGCCACGAGTATCACTGGAGCGTTCCACGGGGTGTCACTCGGACTGACGATTCCACACCTAACCATTTCTTCTGTTTGTCTTTCGATTTCAGCTCTAGCTGCTGGAGAATGACGATAAGGACGCTGCATGGCTGGTTTGCCGGTGGTCTCTATGTGATGACAAATAATGTCTGTTCCAGGTAATTTGGAAACGTCAGTGGTGAAAAGGTCTCTGTGTTCGAAGAGCGTGTCGGAAAGCTGGTGGAATTGATCGGAGGTGACCTTATCGGCGTCGATCTGGAGTCCGATCTCTTGAAGAATTTTGTCGCGAGCTGACTGGTCAATTGTAGCAGCTAGTGGTGCAGGCTGAGAAGACGTCGTGGGTGGTGTAGATGTCGGAGACAGTAGTGAGCTGTCCGTCTGCGAGCTGGATGAACGTAATGGGGAATCGTTTGGGCAAGGTCACGATGGTGTTCGTGGGGTTAAGTATGTTAATGATCGGGTCACAGTTACTGGTTTGTACTAATATGCTGGCCACTAGAAAGGTCTGGTCAGGCGCTATTTGTAACGGCTGAATTACCGCGGCTTGACCTTGAAAAGGTGTGGGAATGCGGACCGGTGCTAGAAGTACGCTGCGCGGTGCTACAGAAATTGAAGATTGCAAACGCAAAATGGCTCCATTGGGTTTCTCGTGTTTGAGACACAAGCCAATCGTCAAAAGGTCATTGAAAAACGTGACAGTGCGATTACGATAATTGATCACAGCTTGCGTGTGATGCAGAAAATCGGCTCCAAGGAGGACGGGGTTGACAAGTTGGGGGATCACCAAGAAATCAAAATGTATCGTTAAACCTTGAATTTGTATGGGCAGAGAAAGATGGCAGAATAAAAAGCACCAGTGTCCACTAGTGTTGATCTGTGTTGATTAAAAATGAAAAATGAAATTTCGTCGGTAGTGCTGAAATTCTGGCACACAGCAGGTTGTTGAGCATGTGAAGCTGCCAAGTTATGCTGTCTGTCCTCGAATAAACGTACTGAAGTCGACGACGATGGTGTGGATGAAGGTGGAGATGTGTGCGAGACAAAACGATGATTTTGTCCGCGTGTGTTCAAGTGTGTTTGTCGTGAGTGGTTATGTGTGGCTTGCGATGTTGGGCGTGTAGCTCTGATGACTACCGCTTTTGATGGTGGTGATGATGATAATGCTGGTGTTGCGGATGTGAATGATGTCGTTGATGCTGATGACGGTGGTAACGGGATTGTTATCACAGGTGGTAACACTGCTGTTGTGGAAGTGAATGGTGTTGGTGATGGAGTTGATTGAACGGTTGGCATCGCCGTTGTAGTTGTGGTTGTTGACGTGGTTAACATCGTTGATTGTGCGGCTGGAATCACCGTTGTGTTCGTACCTGACTGTAGCGATGACGTATTGCATTGGTTACGAAGTTCGGAGTGATGATTATAATCGTGTGTGGTTATGGTCGATGAGGATGATGGTACGGCAACGTTCGCCGATGATGAAAGGCAACGATGTTGACGCCGGTCGCGGTCGAGTACCCGTTCGAGTTGTTGCGTTCGTACTCATTTTCGACGTTGTGGTTGTCGTGGCTGTGGTTGCTGTGGGTAGAGCTGTTGTTGTCGTTGCTGTTGTTGTGATGTTGATGATACTGATGATGATGACACTGATGATGATGAATATGAGACTGGTGGTGTTGTCGTCGTTGGTACGCGACGATGACGTTGTTGTTTGATATCATGGCGTGGTTTGCGATGTATGTCCGTCGAAGAAGGTGACGGGTGTTGCGGTAATTGCTATATGGAAGGCCGTCTTCCGGAACGACACATTTTAGCGATGTGGTTTCTCCTGTTGCATGAAGTGCACTGTACCACGAAGGCGGGAGAGTCGCCTCTCCTATGTGCGGCTCCACAGTTGGGGCAAGTGCCGCTGGACTGTTGTCCGGGGGCATTGCCTGTGAAAGTATGCAGTTGTGCTGTATGAGTATTATAACGTTGCTGTGGTTGTGATCTATCGAATGGCTGGTAAGTTGGCTGTGGGTAGTGTTGTTGCTGAGTTGCTTGTCTACTGTATTGTTGTATTGTGGGTTGTTGGTAGAATTGCTGCGGAAACGATTGATGTTGGTATGATTGCGAGTCGTCGTGAAACCGTTGTGGGTGTTGGTGTTCTTGTGGGTGGTGAGATGTGTAGGTCGAATGTACGGACGATGGTGACGTTTCCCTGGAAAGTTTTCCCCACCAAAAGAGTGGTATGCCTGCTCAGGTGGTTGTATGTCAAAGGACACGTGCTTGTCGCGTTTGGGTGGTCTGACTGCTGCCACCTGAGGTGTAGTTATTTCCTCCAATTTGTCTTGTATACGTTATAAGGTGTGTGCAATCTGGGAAGAGTTTTGAGGGTCTGGTCCGAGTGCAATCTCACAAATCGAAGCCGCTTCGAGAATGTCCTCAACTGATTTTGGTCCGCGTTGTAGAATCGCATGCCGAACGGTCGGGAATAGCCCGTTAAGAAGGATCATCTACGTATGATCTTTATCCAGGTGCAGCGTTTCTGCCTTCGCTAGTAAACGTGTAATGAAATCTACTGCGGTCTCGTCCTCGCGCTGGTGGGAGTTCCACAAATCAGCTGTCGCCTTCCACTGTTTTTGGTAAAGAGTAAAACGTTTAATGAACAACTCTGCCAGTTGTTCGAAAGTAGTGAAACGACTGCGATCTAACGTGGCAAACCACGATGCGGCATTGCCCCGTAGGGAAAGCGCAAATGCGTCAACGCAATTTTGAGTGTCTAAGTCTTGGAAACGACTCCATAACTTGAACGACCTTAGGAACGAACGCGGGCATTCATCCTTAAGTCCCTCGAAGGGGGAAGGAAAAGGCCAGACTTTATAACATGGCGTCTAGCGATGTGTGGTGTTGTAAGGGTTGGTGGGTCCCCACTAGTGGTGTGGGTGGGAGTGTCCGTCACCTGTGTCGTGTGAGGTGGCGGAGGAACGTACCTGTCCCCTTCGGTTGTGTGTGCCATTGTACAAGTGTTAGCTACTTGCGTGGGATTTGGTGGCGGAAGGATGTTCTTGGCCCCCTCTATTGTGTAGTGACTTGCACTGACAACTTGTTGTGCCAACGGAGTCACTGTAAACTGTTGTACTGAATGGGGTATAGCATGTGGTGGTGGGCGGAAGGCGATCCCCGTGTCTGAAACACCCTGTTCGTTCACTAATTGCGGATTCAACGATGGCCCTGGACAATAGTCCTCTGTGCGCTGTGTGTCGTGACGAAACGACTGTGTGTGGTGCAAGGGCGTCATATGATCTGACTGTGGTTGATGGTGCTGGTGACTTCTTAACTGTACTGTTGATGAACGATAACCTACGGCTGGTGATGGTAATGACGACATGACGTAGGGATCCAATGTATGTGGCCGAATGACCGTGGTGGGGTATGATGGTTGATGGTACTGTCGCATGGGACCCTGTTCCATCGCTATGGATGGACAAGTTCTGTTGCTAGACGGCTGCCATAGTGTATCGCTAAAACGAGAGCGCGGAGGATGATGTTCGTAAGCTTGTTTGTAGTGGCTAGGTTGCAACTGCATCGTCCCATGATTAGTAGAGGCCACATGT
Organism: Bimastos eiseni; assembly: GCA_959347315.1. NCBI lineage: Eukaryota > Metazoa > Annelida > Clitellata > Crassiclitellata > Lumbricidae > Bimastos > Bimastos eiseni. Next base: position 19,797,394 of record OY365811.1, read on the forward strand.
GTGGGTGCCTGTTGGATGATGGAACAGGACGGTGCTGGTGTGCGCTGATGAGTTTCGCGGGAGGTGACGGTGTTTGAAGATGGTAATGGATGAAAATGATTAAGTGATGGACCGACATCTGTGGTCCGCACTAGAAGAGGTCGGTTAACTGAGTGTGAGTCGGTAACGCCGGTTGTGATGGGTGGAGGGGAAGGGCTGTGTTGGTGTTCCATGCGGGTCTGCAAATTAATGTGTTGGTCGCATTCTGAAACTGGTGCCAGCGGTCGGAAGGATCGGGATTCCGTAGGAAAGACGATCGGTGGATTGTGGTCCATAATAGAATTATGCCTGTCCGACTGAACGTTTGTCGGTAAAGAGAGATAATGAATAGTGGATGGCGATGCATCAATGCGGCATTCTACTGCGCGGCATTCTACTGCTGTTATAATTGATGGTTCACCCGGTGTTGGGGATGTCGGCGGTTCGTGAACAGCTGTGGGTACATTCCAGGCAGATATGTCATGTTCTGACAGTTTCTGCTGTGAAGGTCGAGGAGAGACGGGGTGGTCTGGAATTTGGTCAGCTGTGTGTTGTGGGGAGGTATCGAAGGGAATCTGTTGCAGGTCATAATGAACAGACGGTGGTGGGGGCGAAAACAGCTGGTAATGGATGGTCGTAGGGTGGGAGGCTAACCGACCTCCTGTTGTGTGTAAATCATGATCAGACCTTCCCTCTCTGGGCGAAATGTGCGGAGGGGTCTTAGACATGAATTCTTCAAGAGGTGAACCTGAACGAGATGAATGATCAATGTGGTGTGGCGTGAGGGGTGCAGATGATTGTAAGGTAACTTCGACAGATGACGGACCAACAACTGACTGAAGCTTGCTTATTGTGTTATGACTAGGTCCACGGTAGAAACGTAGAAGTCTACTGGGATCGAAGAGAATCTTTGGTGGGGATTGGTTGGTCATTATGCGTTATAGAAGTTAGTAGTATAATGGATTGCCAACCGTAAAACTAGTGTGAAACCCGTTGAATGTGGAACAAGTAATGAGAGTCCCTTGTACAAGAAAATGTTCCTGCTGACTGGCATTGTCTGTGTCAGTCTCAAGGCTTAGCAAGGGTGAGGGCAACGGCAATGGTCTGTGTCCGCACGTCCTTAAGACTGTAATGTTTGACGGTGGTTAGGCTGGGAGCGCTTCTGAGTAGAATACCTGGAAAGAGTGGCGCTATATAAAATTGCTGTAATAATAATAACGACAAGGTATGAAGTGGAAATGAGTAGCAGATCAGATGGTAAAATAATCAGGATGAACGCACACAAGGAACGAACGGACACGAGTTAATGATTGATTTCGAGGAGACTAGGTGGGATAAATTAGTAGGTGTTCGAGAATTTAGGCCACAGAAGAAGGAAGGCGGGTGATGATTAGTAACACAGGAGCAGGATGAGTGCAAAGATGTATGTAAGTATTTGCATGTGTGTTGAAGTATGAAGGTTGGTATGGCGCTTTATAAGTACCCAGTTACTCGAGTGTTATACAAATGAACTAGTAATCAAATTATAACAGCTACAATGGTAGATGGCTCCACATAAATGTGCTTAACTATCTAAGTGAAACTAAGACAAGAAAGCACAGAGTGTGGTTGTATATGAATGGTGTACTTAGCTTGCTGGGCCTTGTGAATCAAGATAAATGATTATGTCTATATGAATTTAATGTGGGAAATTAATCTAAGCACAGTAGATTTGAAGGTCGAGTGATATAGTAAGTAATTGCTATATGGGTTCACTTGATTGCTCGATCACCAGGCGCAATATAAATTGTATCAACGTACACATGGTGTTGTTAGTAGTGCTATGTCTTTCACAAATAGAGGAATAGTACAACAAGGATTGGGTGTGTAATGCAGAGTGGCTTGCTCTGAATATGTGTGTGTGTGTGTGCGTGTGTGTGTGTGTGTGCGTGTGTGTGTGTGTGTGCGTGTGTGTGTGTGTGTGCGTGTGCGCGCGCGCGTGTGTGTGTGTGTGTGTGTGTTGTGTGTGTGTGTGTGTGTGTGTGTGTGAATGGATCTATGTGATTAAAGAGCGATCCAGGAATCTGTGATGTTAGTGAGAATCTATTGTGGATGGTGCTGTGCAGCGCTAAATAAAGTTTCCCATCGAGCGATGGTTCTCTCCGACTGAGAGTAAGTGCGATCAGAGTGATCAGCCACGAGTGAAAACCAGACAACTTATGCCAGAGGAAATGAGTGAATGTATGTGACGTGTTGAGACGACATAATTATGCAAAATAGGAGTAATATATTCAATCAAGCTGGTAAGCAAGGAGTGTTTGAATGTGAGCTGTGCACAAGAATTTGTGTTTGTATGCGTGTTGGGATGAGAAATAAAATTATTCCTACCTGACGTTGTAAGTGATGAGCTGAACGTCCAGATTTCGGGTATGGCGATAAGATGTCCGTCTGTGAGGTTCTGCTGGTCTGTGGTGTGAGGAAGGAAACTCGAGAGTGTGATTAGGAGTAGCGGTATCTGGTTGTAGATGGAGGGAGGAGAGCGCTCGGCTGTCGGTGATGAGCTTTGAAACTTATAGCAAGCGGTGAACGGGTGTGTTCCACACACTTGCGAGGCGGTGGAATCACGCGGCGGATTGATAATACGAAAGCGCCTGTCGTGAGGTAATGCCTAAGGAGAGATGTTATGAATGATGTAACTAACTGCAGATGGAGTACATGAGATATGAATGATTAGGAAAACGAATATAGAACTGTACGATCTAAGACAAAAGATAATAGATATGATGATAAAACCGAGGAGAAAAATTTGGTAGCTCTACCTATAATTGCTCATTCGAGGGGTTGGGCTGTGAAACCTCTATTAGGTCGGGCAATGGCAGACGGTCCTGTGGTGTTTCGCGTTGGTAGACAATTACATAAAAATCGCCAATAGGGAAAAACGAATCTGTATCAACATTCTGAAGAAGATCAGGAAGGTCTGACGGTGGTGAAGACATGAAAAAAAACAGGTCTAGTGAATGGAAAATTAAATAAGTTTGAGGTATGAAAATTGTGGTTCTCCACCATGTAAGAACGCTGAGGGTTCTACTTAAACAAGCTCTACTATTATATTAGATGATTAGTAAGTTTGATTATGTTAAGGGAAACTTGCTACACATGAAGAGACAGTTAGAATACAACTTATCGTTATTAAATACAGAGAAGATGAGGTAATAATAATAATATATATATAATGATTGTGACTAACAAATAACTGTTACATATACTTACTAATGCGAGTATGGGTGAGATGATAATGTTCAAACCCTAAGATGATACGAGTTGACGAGCCTGACAAGATAGCTAGAGTTCTTCGGAAGTCAGACTACCCCGTTCCCAATGGTGCTGTAGCTTATAAGAGACTTTCCTCAGCCAAAGAGGAAACTGGCCTATCTTAGAAAAGACTACTCTGATTGGCTAACTACTGACCACTCAAGGTATCCCTAGAATGTGGGCTGACTGTAAATGCTAGAGCCTACGCGAGTGACTGACAGAACCTATATTGTCTGAATTAGTGAATGTTCAGCTAAACTTAATGTATAATATCGATCTATAATATATAATATATAAATTGTTCAAGCCTATCTATTGTAATGTAATTTTCAGAATAATCACGATTACAGTACGATTATTGTTGTAGTGCTATAATATGTATGTAGAACGGTTTACTAAACCCTACGATGTAAGTCAGTGGTGGTTGTGTTATAGTGGTGTTTTTACATTGTTGGGGGCTCTAAGCTAAACATGAGTGTCAAACCACAAGCTGCTGAAGGGGCTACTTGTCAAGGGTCTACCAATTGGACGCAGTGTATACTGTGCCAGTCTGAATTATGTCAATGAAAAGTTGGTGCAATATCCTCATATATACTCCTGCCAGTGTGTGCTGGACAAAGTAGAAGAAAGGACCAGTTTGAATGATGGCAATTATGTTGACATCCAAAGACGACTGCAAGGCTGTAAAAACACACTCTGTGCAAATGCAAGGTTAATCGAACTGAGCAACCTCACTGATGCCCAAACACAGAACCAAGCACACCTATCTGTGGAAGATATCGATATTCGTCAATTTGTTTGACAGGGAAGGCTGGGAAAATCACATACCTACATACAGTAGGAAGTGGCTGTCTTCAAAAAATGGAACGAAGTCAGATGTTCTCAATTCCCAGAGGCATGCGAAGTAAAACTGGTGCATTCTGCACTTGAAAGTCATGGTGACGATGGTGACGATTGATTTGTCAAGTCTCTGTCTGCATATTGTCCCAATATGCAGACAGAGACTTGAAAAATCAATGTTGATCCACGTCCTCAACCAGTTGGCAGCTACAGAAGCTGAACAGGAAGATCAGCAGCCAGAATATGGGCTGGACAACATACCACATCATCCAAGTCGCAAGATGGTAGACGGAATGGTTCTCTTGCAGAAGATTGTCATGAACCCAGCAACCATAGTGATAGTCAAAGATATCAAAGATATACCTTCGACGACTTCTGCAAGCATATGGCAGAAAGTAACAAGCTATCTCCTACACTTTGACCGCTTAAGCAACATGTCCTGAGAGTCCGTATCCTAGCCAGAGTGCGAGGACATGCCAGCATTGCTATGCAGGATCCTCAGCTGGATCCCGTGCAGAATGGCTACCACAAAGATTCAGATGGTCAGCTGAAAACCAACCATGACAGATGACCTTCCAGTTCCAAAGGCCATCATTCAGTTGGTTAGCTGTCACTGCAAAGCAGACTGCTTTCTGTCAGATGTTCTTGCGGAACAAATAGCTTGTGCTGCCCCGATTTTTGCCAGTGTGGCAGTGAGTGTCAGAATGTATGTCAAAACATACAATAACGTTTTTAAACTCTAAAAAAATCCGGAAAAATTACATTGTGCACGTGATTATATGGACAAATTGCAAACGAGTTGGCACAAGCAAAAATTAAGCATGCCATTTGAGGCAATGGATAATGTTTATGTTTTCCTTACTGAAAACATGGCAAACCAAATAAATATAAAACCGAACACAAAAAAATGCCTCCCTGATTTGCTACCGGTCTTATGATGAGCCAGATGGCATTGCCATGGTATATGCAACACAATTTAAAGCTGCTTGCTCACCAAATAATGTAGAGCAAATTAGTGAGTGTCAATAGATCGATTTCACAATAGGTTTAGACAATATAATATAGCAACTTCTCAATATGAGAAGTGCTCTCAGTTGAATACACTGATGAATATGTTCATTAAACGGTGTAGATGCCACGGTCAAGATGGCTTGAAGAAAGATTATCAGTTGTTTTTATCCTGTTCCCTGGTCCAAGCACATACCGCCGGCTGAGAACACTGCTAATTTGAGCACACGGAATTCGATGACTTGATGTCAACCAGTAGAGGGTTTGGGAAAATATTGATTAAAATGATCTACAAAGCGATAGAATCGTTTTTGGGAATAACACTTGAACAGTTGTGTGAAACAGTCGGTGTATAGGTACGGGCAAGTGAGGATGATGATCGATGAGTGAGCTGAGTAGCGTCGACTTGAGGATGAATAGGGACCTAATGGTGAACCAGGAACAAAACACTTCAACGTATCGCAGACCAGAGGGTATGATTTGAATAAGGTATCTGAAGTGTCAACGGATTAAAAGATGGAAGGGAATTGAATTTGTCAGTAAAAACAGAACAACACCGAACAAATCTTTAGAGTAAGATGATGCTTTCAAATGTATTGAAGCCTGCAAGAATACCCAGGCGCCAAAGACACATGTGCCTGTTGACAACAGACGGACTAAATAAGCTTATTGCATAGGGTAGCAACATGTGAGTTTATTTTCAAAATGAAAACTTCTTTAACTTCCTCTTCCCATTTAAAATTCTGCTTAACATGCAGGCCTGTTTTATTATGTAGCGCAACTACATGCATAGTCCCTAAACTATAAGAAGAGCAATAATAAATTATAAAAGTGCACTGAGTTACCTACCGCACAACACAGAGAAAGCTAAAATAGATATAGAACTACAGACTCTACAGTCTACATCAAAGACGGAAGATGATTCCAGTCATCAATTTGGAGGGGGTCATTGTACGGACCGCTGTAGCCAACAAATATTTGTCTGAGATATAAGTTTTAACGGGGATGCGAACTCGGATCCTCATGCTCAGAAGCTTGCACATGTATGTTTTAACCAATGTAGCAAGGCGACTAGAGGTTATCAGTGACTCTGACCAAAGTGGCGCAATAGGCCTACTAATACTTGATTACGATATTGTGTAACAGACCACGGACTTATCTAGATTCCTTGGTAACAGACTGAAGAAACTTTATGGCAGAAATACGACAGGTGAAAATTTGAAGTTACAAGTTGCAGAGTTGTTAAATGGCGTGGATGATCTGGTTTCAGTTGGCACTATTGGAGCTGGGTGAGATAGGCTAGTACGCCATTCACATTCACATTCAGCCTACTTGTTCTAGCAAGTTCTCTGCGGTTATGCACACAGACGAAGCATGTTGTTTTAGCTTAGAGTGACCGTTATGCCGTTAGCGCGCTGGATTGTCAATCGAGAGATCGAGGTTCAAAGCCCCGCTAGTACGGACAAGCTGGTTTAAATCATGTTCCGCCAGCACCACTAGCCTTTATTATAAGTAGCAGACGGTGTGGGAGATGACTGACTACATGACGTACCTGCTACCTGTCCTCATATGAGAAAATGAAGCGGCTAACACTTCATACATGCATGATGGCCGTTTCAGCGCTACTAGTCTAGGTCTTAAGGGACTGGTCTTTCATTCTTCTTCAAACGGGTGGTTGTTGGTTATAGTTACGCGTCATTTAGCCTTATTGACGATCTGGATAGCATCACGCGGGTCCAATGTTTTCGCTAATCAGAGGTAACTATCGGCTCCAATTGAAGCACGCTCCTATGCCCGAGCGAACCAAAACTACAAACTACAAATGCGCTAATAGCCACTGTTCACGGGACGCTGTCTTGTGTTGTTGTTGTTCCATCTAGGAGCGTTGATGTACCGATAGCATCCTTGCTATGGATGCGTCGTAAATAAATTTACATATAAGAAATTCAGACGATCAGAACTGTGAATTTAGATGACGGCGATATTCACTAAAGACTCGACATCGTGATAGCAGAATTTGATTTCAGCTACCTGCAGAAGTAAGGGTCTTTGTGAATCACAATTATTAAAATTATTATTTTTACTATACTTTTTTCTATATTCATTAGTGAATGTGACTCCAGCTAGTCAAAGAACAGACAAGTGTGGGGGTTCTGTGTTTGTAGTCCAAAGGTTCGGTAGTCCGAAGATTGCATGGTGTCCGGTCGACAGGTGATAAGATTGTGGTTGTAATGATGGTTGAAATGATGAAATGAATCGACTAGAAGCTGGATTGCACCATTCTTTTCATTCATTCAGCATTCATTAAGGCTCGATTCTCTTCATCAACTTCTTGTACTGTTATATTAATGTCGGGATAGTCTAACGCACATCAAACCAATAAATTGATCATAAAATTCAAAAATAAACAGTGGCAGTAGTCATACTTTATATATCATATATATTCTCGTCTCAATTGACGCTTTTTCGACATATTGTATTGCTCACGGTAATCGCAGGGCCATTATTATCGTTTTCTTCTTCGGTTTCACTGTCTGAATGGTCTCGCTTTTTACCCCCTCAGATTTGTTATTTGTGTTCTTAAAACTGCCAATATCATATATTTATGGATTGAACTATTGACTATTTATTTCAATTTTTAAATTCAATAATTAATAATCTCGTAATCCTAAAGAATTTGCATTAATAATTAAAAACATTGAATCTTCTGCTGCAACTCGTCATCTACTAACTTGATTTTTCGCTCATTTTTCTAAGACCATTGGAATTAAAACTAAACTAGATGAGTCTATAATATATGATATATAGTCTATATGAGTCACCAATACATTTATCTGTTCACAGAGCCCACAGTGCCAGACGACGCTTGAATGCCTATACGAGTTCATGTAACAATTTCATGTTTTAGTTTTTAATTCAGATTTACTTTCATTTTTTTGTTTCTACTTTTTTTCAATCATCAGTGGTTGTAGTTTAAATAATTAGAAAGCATGAAGTCGTTACATTAGGATCACCATATTAGCTCTCATCCAGTGTCTGTGTACACATTCTTCTAGTGTTTCTAGCCGTTATGATAGCTAAACCCATCGTCCTTCGTCCACTGTATGTGTACACACTCTTCTAGTGTTTCTAGCAGTTTAGTCAACTATGATAGCTAAACCCATCGTCCCTCATCCAGTGTCTGTATACACACTTTTCTAGTGTCTCCAGCAGTTTAGTCAGTTACTATAGCTAAAACCCATCGTCCCTCATCCAGTGTCTATGTACACATTCTTCTAGTGTTTCAATCAGTTTAGTCAGTTACTATAGCTATTTATAGATAGTTTTTATGTAGTGCCCTGTGTTGAAAGATTACTATATAATAGTTCTCGATCACCACATATGGTTCTAACTGTATAATTCAGAAAGAACTTTCGTAAGACACTAGACATAATGTAGTTTGAAATAAGTTTATTGTGTTACAACAGTTCAAAGTTAAATCGACTATCTTATCTTACATATACGGCACACTTATTAAATATCTAATCGTATCTGATACTTTATGCAGAATTCAGACAGTTCAGTTTCTTCAACGTATCTTCGATTCTTCAGTAGTTCATTGAATGTGCAGGACTATTCCAGGATAATGTCAACAATTGAAGAACCACGAGATTCGGACTTCTTTTATTCGTGAATGTTAATCAAGTGTCGTTACCTTCCGATACGAGTACTTGGCGCCGACAATACCCAGTCAACGTAATCCAAAGTAGACGTGGAATATCAAGTTCGCAACGAAACTATAACATTTCGTAATCGCAAATATTTCCGACACTGACTTTCAAACTCTCGACGAAGATCAGTCGTCACGCAAATAATCATGGCAATTGATCTGGCTTCTTTTCTATCATAACTTGAGTTAGCGTCTCGATAAATGCGAGACCGCAGCCTTCCGCCTTACAAAATCTCGCTCAAGTTGATTACATAGTTCAATTAACAATGGCGCGCTCCTACTGGTTGATTTGACCGTTCAGACATTAAGCGTTCATGTAGCGCTATGTCCATGTTGGACGTTGACTAACAATTAATTATATTAAACTACCATGCCATTTCAATTAACCAATTCAACGTATGCCGTAATTAAATTACACTTGCTTATTCTATGCTTACCTATATTAAATAATTAACAGTTCATTTGTATAACAAGAGGAGCAACTTTACACCCTCATATACAGTCTGTATACACACTCTTCTAGCGTTTCTAGCAGTTTAGTCAGTTATGAAAGCTTAACCAAGCGTCCAATGCCGGTGTAATGCCTGACGTCCCTGTGTAATGCCTTCAATATGTCGTCCAATGCTTGCGTACACACTATTCTAGTGTTTCTAGCAATTCATTTAGTTGCAATAGCTAAACCCGATGTCACTCGTCCAATGCCTGTGTTGTTTTTACTGTTTACACGCTCTTCTAGTGTTTCCTGCTGCTTAGTCAAAATAATGCAATGAATATCACGAGGGAACCTTTCTGCTAACGCGGTATGAGTATAGCAAACTGTCAGCTGCCTCAACGCGGTATGAGTATAGCAAACTGTCAGCTGCCTCAACGCGGTATGAGTATAGCAAACTGTCAGCTGCCTCTGCGGTAACGCCTTTAATGTCGGACGGCTCAACTTATTTTTACACGGTAGAAATATTTTAATTATAAAAATAATTTTAAGACGCTCAGATGAGGCACGTGCCTACGCGTCTCAATGGTTGCGATGCTACTGTTGTCAACTTGATTAAACGAATATGGAATTCAATTGAACGAAACGCAATACATTTGCTGTATAAATACGATATTATACGCCGTTGTCGCCAGCCATTTTATAGTGCACATTGTTATACAGGCACCTTCCTGTGAAAATGGCAAGGACATACAGAAATGGAGAGTGCCTGTATAACGACGTGCACCAGAAAATGGCGGTCCATGTAGGCTAGGCTGGCCATGGGTTAGGGTTAGATTCGTCGTCAGCGGACTGCCTGTCACTGGCGCCTGCTCTGCGTTCACGAACACCGTCGCCAGGTGTCGGTCGTCGTCGTCAGCGAGCTGTCTGCGTTATATGCTCTGTCGTCCAGACTGCGTCGTCTTCGGGTGATAGAGACAGCCTTGGACGGTTGGTGAAGTGGCTGATCTGACATTGAACTGCACCTGACAACTGCAACTAATTACTGACGGATGGTCAGGGTTTCTGTTCGAAATAAAGGGTTGTTGAATCGACGAAAAACTGCTGTCATACTCCGGTAGCCGGATCCCGTCGTTCGAGCGACATCTGGCCCTGTGCTGATACCCCACACAATAGAGGATTAGCCCTCAGAGGGTGGTCCTTCATAACTGGTACCAGAAGTGCGGTTTCATCATCGATTGATCTCAGACATTGGATACCGTTTCAACGAATTCCTCGTTGATATACATTCGGTAACTCTTTCTGTCAGTAATAGGCTCTTCTCTACTCCTTACATCTTTGCTCGTAAAGTCGCCTTCTTCCTTCCACCCAGAGGTGTAACAAGCAGAGGCAGGTGGGGCACCGGTGTAAAGACTTCAAGTTACCCCCCATTTCAAGTTACCCCCCGGTATTCTGAAATCGATTTCAGATTACCCCCTTCGAGTTCTCATTACCCCCTCGTAACGCTAAATTGTTATGATTTGAACTATTGATAATCAGTCTGCTGAATAAAACACTTGACGCATATAAGATAGAAGGCTAGTTTTAACGTGTGAATAATAAATAAAAGTCAAAGAAATTTAAATTGTACGAAATCAGTAATACACCAGATCAAAGTGCATCACACTATTACATACCAACATAAGATTCAGCCTAACTGGTGAAAAAATCTGTGTTATTACAACAATAAGATACAACAATTTGGGATATGACATTTTACTTGATAATTCAAACCTGTACTTAACTCATCAAAAGTAAGAAAAACACATAGCAAATGCTTCAGGTTCAAAATTTGACAGTTTGATCTCAGCAAGACGTTCCTATGCGTCTTTCACATTAGTCTTGAGCATTTTGTAGGCCCACTCAAACCAATTATTGTCATTTCAACATTTGCTGTATTTATTTACTAATTTATTAAAATTATAACCACACAGAATGTGAATCTAAGACGTGGGTAGTCAGTCGCCAGGAGAAGATGCACTTAGATTTCCAAATCATTGAACGCTAGTATATTAAACGCTAAATAGTGAGCTTTGAGTCGTTCTTAAAGAAAGGAAGTGAATTTGATCTACGAAGAGAGAGTGGCAGTCGATTTCATTCGTTAGAAGCAGAGGCATGAAATGCACGAGGACCCATAACTCTGGCTCATCGTGGCTCAGCTAAAAGACTTGTAATTGGTGATCGTAAGCAACGAGGAGGGTTGAAAGAAGCCCAAATATAAGGATATGATCTCCAAAGCCTAAATGATATAGAAGGATATGATATCAGAAGTCATCGATAATAACCAATTCTCTGTAGGTATATTTAAGGATCTTCAATTAATAAAATTAGATCGACTAAAAATACTTAAAATCGGTATAATTTTTACCGTTATGAGAACTTTCTCCTACTGGTTATCCACGGGTTCAGACATCCATACCTATTGCACCAGAAATTCCCGCGCATGCCGCCCTGTTAGAACCCGGACAAACCCACGTAAGCGTGAATGTCTTTGACACATAATAAGCATCTACTACTCAGGTGGAGCCAGGCATAAAAGAGAAGTGGGCATAATGGTCGGCCAAACGGCCAAAAACGATATCAGCTAACTGGATGGGAACTAGTAAGTGAAAGAATAATTACCATCAGACCCAAAACAAGGCCTACCAAGATGACCCTGATGCAAGTGTATGCACCAAATAAAACAGCCAACGAACGAAGAAAAAATGAGTTCTCTGAACAACTGCAGGATGTCATGGAGGCGATACCAGAATATGATCATAGGCGACTTCAACGCATAAATAGGCAAGGACAGGACAGGATGGCTGGATGTCATGGGAACAGAGGTCGCTGGAAAGAGAGATGACATTGGAGAAAGAATGCTTTGCTACTGCAGTATGTTGGTGGCAGCATGTTCAAACACAAAAACATACAAATGGATACCTGGAGATATCCAGATGTTGGAACCACACACCAAATCGATTATATATGTCACTTCAGAAGATGGGCATCGCCACTACAAGATGTAGGCGCAACAGAGGAGCTGGCGTCGCTTCGGATCACTACCTGGCTATCGCAACAATAAGACTGAAATTGAAAAATCTGGCAAAAAGAACTGAATGCAAGACTATAAATATTGCAAAGCTGGATAAAAAAGATAACAAGCAGAAGCTCCAACTACAGCTAAAAACCGATTCAGTATGCTGGAAGAATAGGAATGCGAGACAGCAGAGGATAACTGAATGAAAATTATAGATGCAGTTATGGGCGTGGCGCAAGATGTCATCGGACCCAGGCGAGAACACGAGGAAGGAGAGATGAATTAGTGACAACACATGGGATGCAATCGATGAACGTAAAAAGCTGAAAGGAAAGAAAGAGCAGGGCTTAAGTACGAACACGGGCATAGAGGCTGTTGGTTACAACAGAATACAAAACGAAGGATAAAGAGGTCAAGAAACGATGTATGGCGGACAAAAAGACATAGACAGAAACAAAGCTAAGTGAACCAGAAGTGACAGCAAAGAATGGTGACTCCAAAACGTTACATAAAATAGCGAAGAAGCTGTCTGTGAAGGGGCGCAGAAAATGTCTGTTAGAGACAAGAGCGGAAACACATTTCGAACACACGAAGAACAAGAAATGAGATGGAGGGAACATTATAATAGTGTCCTTGACTGCTCAGTACCAGTAATATAAAAAAAAATTCAGTTTAGACATGGATCCCCCAACAATGGACGCAGATCTACATGCTATCACAGAGAAAGAAGTAGAACGAGCAATGAAAAGATTGAGAAATGGGAAAGTCGCGGGGATAGATGGCATACAAGCCGAATAGCTGAAGGGTAGAAGAAAGGAGATGGTCACTAGAATATCCAAGTTCTACAATATGATATGGAGCACCAGAGAAATACAGAGTGACCGGCAGGATTGAATCATCATAACAATCCTCAAAAGGCGATCTTAGAGATTGCATTAACTGGAGGGGAATTACGCTGCTTTCTGTGCCACGGAAAGTAATGGCTGTCATACTTTTTTTGATAAAATTCGGGAGGCTGCTAACAGTATTCTACAATAACAGGGTGGTCTAGAAAGAATAGATCCTTCTGCGATTAAATTTATACATCACGATAGATTACTAAAACGTGTGTAACAACAAAACCACAAGGGTTCTTGTCAACTTTATAGATTTAAATAAAGCTTTTGACAGTACACTGTACGCAGACCATCAATTTGAAGCATCCTTATGGTTTACCAGAAAAATAATTGCCATAATAGAAACCTTCATAAAGAAAGCAGATGTGCTGTAAAAAATGATGAAGAAATCGGAGAATGGTTTTAAATTGTCTCCAGAGTACGCCAGGGATGTGTACTGTCACCAATATTATTCCTACTAGGTTTTGAATGGATAATAAGAAGAAGCACAAATGCTGAGATCCATGTAATAGAATACAAAGACGCTAAGAGGCTTGTCGATTTGGATTTGCGTATGACATTGCACTCCTTCAAAATTGCCACCGCAGCTCCATCATTTCTCACTCAGCCCCAATATTGCTAGTTTGTATTCTTACATCTCTCTCACCACTTGCGCCAGCTTCCCTGTATCATATAACATTCCAGTATCGAATTCTTGCCTTGGATTTGGTCGTTAAGACTTGAGACTTCTGAGTCTTGGCTTCCTTTCGGCTTTCACCACGACTCTTCATAGGTGGGTCCATGATCCCCTCATCTGCCGACCGACCGGCCATGACAATGAGGTTGAGCTTTTCAAGTGTCTTTTCTTTTGCAAGTATGGTTTTACCTGGGATGCCCCCCAAGCTTGCCGCAGAACCTTCCTCCTTTTTCCAGGCTTGGGAGTGGCACTGCTGAACTGCAAGGCAGTGGAGTAGTTAGTTGCTTTGGTGTAACTTGAAATAAATTTAAAGTTACCGGGGGTAGCCTGAATCTGATTTTATATTACCTCTGGAGGTAATCTTAAAACGTAGGGGGTAACATGAAATCGATTTCAAGTTACCTCCCCCCCCCGGTAGCCTGAAATCGATTTCAAGTTACCGGGGGGTAAGGTGAATGGGGAGTAATCTGAAATAACTACACCGGTACTTTCTTTTCCTGATATGAACTGACCTTTTGACCTCATGATCGATGCAGCAGCTAAAGCAGTCGGTTTTGTCCTTAGCCAGAAGGACGCCGCCGGCATTTCGCACCAATCGAGTACGGCAGAAGAAATCTTCGCGGGTCAGAGAGGAACTATAAGATAACTGATTTGAAAGGGCTCGCTCTTGTCACATGAGTGAAGCGTTTCCACCAGTATTTCATCAACAACATTTCATCAACATCGTGTATACAGATCATATAAGCCTCACGTGGTTGAATGAAATGAAGGAACTTCCGGTCGCATAACACACTGGACATTATTACTTAAAAATTATAATTCGTAAGGCACAGTCTGCGTACAATGAACTTACACCGTTACTCGAGTATCTAGCTTTTGATCTTTTACCTGGCGACAATATGTCTGTCCGAGAAATCATTTTACATGCTGAACACTTCGTCTTAAGTTCACAGTATTCTAATGAGATTATTGAAAAAAAAAACCTGCAAAACGCACAGATAAGTCAGTAACGCTTTTCAAGCAGATAAGTGATTCCTGCTTCGTTGCGTCGACTAGTGTTGGAGCAGTGCCACTAACATCTTGGTCATTCAGCGATAGACAGGTGTTACCTAGTCCTACTAGGCTCGTTTCTATTTTAAAGGAATGTAGCAAGATCTACAATGTTCAATGCGAGTTGTGACATTTGTCAACCGTCCAAATAGAGACCAGCTTCAACTCGCACTCCACTGCACCCAATACCCGCAGCGGGCTCGTTCGAGCGCTGGCATTATGATTTTGCTGGACTCTTGCCAACTACGGCCCAAGGGCATAAATACATTTTACTTTTTGTGGATTCTCTGACCAAATACACTGAAATGATCCCAACAGCTCACCAGATGGCCACCACCGTGGCCACAGCGTTATATAACCACATCATCCATCGGTATGTAGCACCGAAATTCTTGGTCTCCGACCGTGGAAAATCATTTTTGGCTGCTGTAGTTAAGGACCTATGTTCTCGTTTCCACATCCAGCGCCTTCTTACTACTAACGGACAGGTTGAACGCTACTGGATAGTTATCTGGGCAGCACTACGATCCTACTGCTCAAACCAGAAAGAATGGGAGTCGTTCTTAACGCATTGCGTGCAACTCCATCTCTATCCACCAAATACTCACCCACCCTCATCGCCTATGGATGCGACTTGGACCTACCACTACAAACGGCCATGGTTCCACCATCAACTGGCAGAATCACAGCCGACAACTACATCGTTGAGTTACTACCAATACTTCACGTAGCCCGACAAATCGCCTGTAACAATATTCTCGCTGCTCAACAAGAGTATAAGAAACACTACGACGCCAACCAGCACCTGGCATCTTGTGGACCTGGTGATTATGTATGGCTAAGAGATTTATACAATCCGAAGGGCTCATCAAACAAGCTCCGGAGAAAATTCATTGGACTACAGCGTACAGCGTGGCGCACGTGACTCGTATTTTTTGTGTAACGCACATACGAACAGGTGTCTCCAGGTGATCGACGCTAATCGACTGAAGGCATTCGTCAACAACCAAGATTTATTGTTTGCACGGTTCCAGGACCTCATAGCGTCGTCAACGTAACCGGCCGCTAACTCCAAAACCACGTCACAGCCATTCACAGTCATTCCTCAGCTGGATACTTCTACTCCAGTTTCGGATCCAGTCATAGTTCACACTACACCAGATGCCCAAACACCGGTACTGGATCCAGGCCCGGTTAACACTGGACCGGACAACCTTACACCGACACCGACCAGAATTCGATACAGGACATTCTACTTGACGACGTCGTTCTCCCATCCTCGTCACCACCCTCTCCCAGCCCACCACCACTTGCTAAGACCCCGACCACCACTGCTTCTCAGTGGTATCAAGCCAGCTGACTATTGGGCTGCAAAATTAAAAATGGCACACGACACTATCGCGTCTAGTGGCAAGACACGACTTACCCACCTTCATGGCAGTCAGAACCGGATGTTTCCGATACGCTTGAGCACAATTGCCATCTGACACACACCTTACCTTACCTCTGTAGACGTTATATTCATATATTATTTTCTAGAACTAATTCGTTTATTATCACGATATTGGACTATTCCCTATATTACTTATTATTATATCGTCGCGGCCGCGCATTTCTAAACTCCATCTTTGTTAATATTTTTCATGTAATTGTCGAATCAATATTTGATCGGAGGTGTCATGAACCTACTTTCATGCTATTCATTATCAATTGCTCAATTGTTTTTCCTTTGAACAAGATTCCTCCGTCAATTTTTCCTATCACCGTTTCTACCGATTATTATTTTTCATCCCCCAACTTTTTCTTATCTTATTATTAGTCTCACAGCGGTTCCGAGCCAATCGTCTTGCGTTATTCTGTGTCTGTGTTTTTTCACTAAGTTATTGTTGTATGCATTGTTTCATTATTCATTGCATCTGGCGACCTTTTCAGATTCGTCCTAGAACTTGACCATAGCACACATTTGCTATTTGACGTATTAACTGTCCATGTTTCGATTGTATTTTCGTACTCACCAGCTATCGTTAACTTGGCGCATATTTCTTTTTCTTTTCCTCGTCTTAGTTGGGAATTGTTTCGAATCTTATGCCTGCATTTGTATTGTATTTTATCTTTTACATCGTCACCTTTAGAGGACCGACGCATTGGACAATATTTGCACAGCGTTCGACTGTTTGCATATTCTTTCGTCCTTTTTCGTATTTTGCGTCGTATTTCCTATACTATCGTATTTTCGTATTATTCGCTTTTCGTGTTTTCGCCTTTTCCGATTTCGCATTACGTTTTCTCAACGTTTTCACACTGCTGCCATGTTAACTCATGAATATGTTTGTGTTTTATTCTTACAACATGGATTGCCATTTTCTACGTGACGCTCTGAGCACCCTTCTGGACGAGCACGGTCAATTTCAATAAACCGTATCAGCTGTGCAGTTCACATACAGCTGCGCTCATCCATCGTCGCTTCGTGGTGCGTTTGTACGGCGATATGACTTCCATCTGACTGAAGTCCTTTTATGTAGCGACGCATTTTCAGGTCAACCATGTTATCGTAACTTAGTTTTTGTGTGGGTTTGCTTTACGCTTACATATTTATGCGCGCTATTTTACTGCCATTTCTGTTTTTCTGCTTTTGCTCTTATATATTGTTTATTTTTACAGACCAGGCGCCCCGGTTTTCAGCGGCCGACCCCTATAAGCGTGAACTTATTTTATCTATATTTATCCAGTTGTCTGAACAGATACAGTTTTTCGTGTGCCTTTATTGATACGCATATCAATTTAGCGTTTGCATTGTTTAATCATTTAATCATGCATTATCTAACATTATCGGTATATAGCAAAACCACGCATAATAATTATTATTAGAAGATCTATTTGTTCTCTTTACTTCGTCTAACACACGATAATAATTTAATCTGGCAGACCGCGACAAAATTAATGTGTTACGCCTCACATGTTTTATCGCATTAATCCATCATAAGCATCTAGGTCAACCTCATGGCTTAACTTCTGTATCGTCTTGTTTCTACATTACATTACGTATTACTACTTTCCGCGTTATTATTTACATTGCGTGTTATACCAGGAGGTTCGGTTTTCAAAGGCCAACCGATTGTAACCGTGATTATTCTGAACATTACATTACAATAAGCTTGAACAATATATATAATATATAATGTATTATTATAGATTTAGGTTAGCTGAACATTCGTTAATGCAGACAGTATAGGTTCTGTCAATCACTCACATAGGCTCTAGTGTAACTAGCATTTAAAGTCAGCCCACATTGCTGGATACACCTTGAGTGGTCAGTAGCTGACCAACCAAAGTAGTCTTCTAGGATAGGCCAGTTTCCTCTTTGGCTGAGGAAAGTTACTTATAAGCTGCAACACTGTTAGGAACGCCGTAATCTGACTTCCGAGGAACTCTAGTTAACTTTGAATGATATATCAAAATGATATATCATTCATAGGGTTTGGATATTAACATCTCATCCATACTCGTATCGTAAGTACAAGTACATGTATTAATCATAATCATTGTATATATATATTATTATATCTACTCTGTATTTAATAAAGATAGTTCATATCCGATATGTTTCTTCATGTATAGCTAGGTTCCACTAACATAATCGAACTTACTAATTCTTCTAATAAAATAATATAGATGGATTAAGTAGTGCTAACAGCGTTGCCATTGTCATCGGGAGATGATTATCGCGTTTCACTAACAGTTTGCTAACCAGCTGTAGACCTAGCTGCCTACTGCCTGACGCTCTTCACTGCTTATTAATGCGTGTCACGGACTGTTTGCAGTTATTTATGCATCCAGCAAGATAAATGAAGATTCAGAACTGGACTCACTGTGTCTCCTATATGACACGATAATTAGTTGCTCGTTTTCATATATTTTTCATAATGGCAGTTCAATATATAACTTCTCATCATCCGTTTATACTTTACACTAGGGGATTTTGTCCGGGGGGGAGGGAGCAAATGTCCTACCCAAAATCGGAGGGGCTTTTGCCGGGGAGCTTTTGTCCGGGGGGCTTATGTCCGGAGGGACTTTTGTCCGGAGGGGCTTTTATACGTTCTCCGCAATCCTCACAACCCACGTTTCTCCGTCAGTTGTTCACGATTCAGCCACATCGTTCAACCCGTTTCTCTTCCACCCTCACACTACTTCGCCCTCCCATCACATCCTCTCTCAAATTTCTAAATCGCTTCATAGTCATTGCTGCCCCGCCCATTTGGAACAAACTCCCTCTAGCATTAAGACAACTATCCGATCCGTCCTACGAACTCACAAACACCTTCACCTCTTGCTATATACCCAAATGTCTTTCACTCACAACTCAAAACACTGCTCTTTCGCAAATCCTAGCCTGATCCCTCCTCCTCATCCTATCTCCCTCGCCGTTTCAACTCCAAACACCATCCACCTTTGCCGTCTACTTGTCTGCCTGTCTGACTCTCTGGATTTGACCCCCGCCTATCGATTCTGTCTTGATTAAGCGCCTGCGAATAAGCTGGTTCCCGCGACTTCGCTTTTGTGGGCGCTGTAGAAATGTTGAGATTACGATTACTTGGTGTATATTTACCAGTTTAATACTTTATACAGGAAAGTAGTTTGTCAATAATAAGTTGCCATAATGCAGTACGACACCTATTAACAGCAATTTGCGACACTATACAATTGTTCATCTTCAAAAAGTAATTTACAAGGATAGTAGCTGAACACCATTGAACAGCTTCATTGCCGGATTTTTTCCAATGACGGCCTGCAGCTAGTATTCCGCAGCGTTATTCCTTCAGAATCCACTTTTACTTTATGGGTAAGCCGTAGACCCCATTTTCATGATCATCGCAAAGAAAATGTCCTTGGAAAGCACAGACACAATGAAACTAATCATGCACATAATTCCTGCCAGTTGACAAGATGTCAGGAACTTGAGCAATAATTAGCTTCCAAACAATATTTAAAAAATCTTGGACAGAAGAAACCATAAGTTACATCAGGTACATTTTTGCGTATTTCGGGGGCGCACAACCAGTGGCAAAAAAAGGGCCATACAGGACTGGGGAACCTGACGGATGTCTCGTTTCATCAAAACTGAAAGTGACTGAAATTTGAAGGGCCCATCGGTGGAAGCCACAAACCCAGTTGGTGAGGCACTGGCACTCATGGCTCCCTGTAGAGTTGCAACTGACTACAACACACTGGTCATTTGATTATAGTTCAACCCTTAAATATAGTAGTCAAAACTAGGAAGATCGTGTCCTTTTTTTAACGATTCAATATTTCTTTATTAACAGACAAAATTGATATTTCATTCAAATTTTTAAATATTCTGCTAAATTGGCACTGTCATTTTTGCTTTTGCATGAAGTTATTGAACAAAAACTTAAACCCGTAACACCGCGACCTTTCAGTTTTACGCTAAACCACAGCAACTGGTCGAACACCCATCTAATGAGTATGAATGCCAATCAAAAGTTGAGGTCTAGCAGCTGGGTCCGTACATGTCGATTGAGTGGTTAGTGACGCTTAGTTGGCGCTTAGTATTGGCGCTTAGTGCGTCTCTGTACTTAATTTGCATTTCAATAGTAATATAGGTCTCGGAGTTAGGGCTAAGGTCAGACCTTGTCAATTGTAGTTGCTCCAGAGGGGACATTTAGGATAGTCCATCTGAATAGGGTGAAAGATGCCGGGAGACGGCAGTGTATGACGCACATGGCAAAAGACTGGACATAAACAACAGACGTGCGTTGATAACAGGGCACATAATCGTGAACTGCAAGACTGAGACATTGTAACATAATGTACACAGATAACCAATTGTGATGCCAATCAATACATACATATATATATATATACATATAGGCCTACTTATAGGTCCTAACGTTGATCTACATGAACATAACATATATCATACAAATAAATCCCCAAGCGTTGAGCTTACTAATTTGCACAATCGTGTAAGAAACAGCTTCTAACGCAATTCAAATGAATGCTGAAATAAACCATCTGGTCACTTTCAAAGTATGCTAAATTAATATCTCGCACGTGATAGGACATGGCTTACTTGTGTTGGAACCAGATAACCAAAAACCCACTGGGCCACTGGCAGTGTAATAACAAAGTCCTCGGCTTCTGTTCAAATAAGTGACAGGTAGAAGGAATCGTGAAAACAAGCCGAGGCCCAGTTACGAAGTCACATCCAGGCAATCGAAGCTATTACTGCCAGTGCTACTCAGACTTGACCATTTCAGATACGGTTGGCTGATTGTTATGTCTATGCTCTGCGTGAATGAATTGCGAACGAATGCCTGACTGATATAAGTTTATTTAACGACGCATCCATAACGATGATGATATGCGTCAGACAAGAACAGTTATACAAGGTACATATTTACATTGTCGATAAGTGTCTTTAAGTGTATAGTTTTTAATGTTTCATATGTAATAATGTTTTATATGTAATATAATATTGTATAGTAGTGTTCAAACTAAGTTGTTCATTGTCTATTTACAGTAGTCATAGATCTTCCGACCAGAAACTGCCAGCCACTTGTAGATGGTGTCCAAGCAGCTGGTTTGACTGAGTGCGGTGCTGAGTTCGTACGGCCAGTTTTTCTGTGCGCACATCCGGATGAGTTCGTCCTGGAGGCCCAGCTGGGCCGGGCACTCCAGCAGGAAGTGGCGCACGGTTTCCTGGACGTCACTGCACTCGTCGCAGTTCCCGGTCGGGTGGCGGCCCCACAGCTTCATCTGTGGGTTTAGGAGACAATGGCCCAGCCAGAGTCTGGTTATGGTGACTTCCTTCCTCCGGTTGGGATCGTTGTATTGCTTTGCCATTCTGACGTTCGGCTCCAGGGCTCAGTAATGCGAACCAGTGTCAGAGGTGGTCCAGTCAGCTTGCCACCTCCGAAGGAAGTGGTCTTTGTACTTCGCTCGAGCTTCCTGGAGCTCGTGCGTCGTCGGGGTGGCGATGATGTCGTTGTTTAACGCTCGCTTGCAGAGGGTGTCAGCGGTCTCGTTTCCCTCGATGCCGGTATGTCCGGGGATCCAGACCAGGGTTGGGGTCGACTGGGTGCGTTGAGCGTAGGCGTCCAGCACGTGAAGCAGTTCCGTGAGCTGCTGTGGTCTGGCAGCGGACTGCTGTCGCTCAACGCTCTGGATCGCGGCGAGGGAGTCGGAGAAGATGACGAGATGGTGTGCATCTTCGCTGGCGGCCCATTCCACAGCCCTCTTTATGGCCTCCAGTTCGGTCGAATGAGCCGTCGCTCATTCGGCAGCTTTCGTGGTGGCCGCTAGAGGGCACGTAGAATGAGCACGATACCCTACCTGCTGCGTTCTTGGCTCCATCCGTGTAGACAGCCACTCGCGCGTCGTAGGAGCGGGTGTGATCTTTGACCAAATCCCTCTTTTTCAGAGGGTCGTTCAGGTCGCTGATCTTCTGTGTCAGAGTGGTGTCTATCACAGATGGGCGCAGCAGCCACGGTGGTGTTGTGGTGCAGGCAAGCGGTTGGATCTTTGGTGCTTCGATCTCTTGGTCGATAAGTCTTGCTTTGATGCGGATGGGGTCGGTGTCGTCTTTTGAGCTTTTTAGCTTTCGACCGCTGATGATGGATTGCGACGGGTGGTTTGGGATCGCATTTACCTTCGTGATGAGCTCCATCATCAACC
The DNA here is from genome assembly GCA_959347315.1 of Bimastos eiseni. Lineage (NCBI taxonomy): Eukaryota > Metazoa > Annelida > Clitellata > Crassiclitellata > Lumbricidae > Bimastos > Bimastos eiseni. Next base: position 19,820,065 of record OY365811.1, read on the forward strand.
GTTTGCACCGTAGGTCGAGTGGCACTTCTCTGCATTCTACTTGCAGTGCAGCCAGACTCGATGCTCCCCAGTGCAAGCCCGCAATAGCGCGCATCAGGTTGAGGCGCTTCTTGCAGTGATCAGCGATGTAGCTGATGTGGTCGCACCAGGTGAGATGTTGGTCGAAGATCACCCCCAGGAACTTGACGTTGTTGTTGTAGGTCAACGGAGTGGTCCCGAGCTTCAGCGGTCGGTGGGTTGCAGGTGTGCCGTAGCGGTGGAATTCTACGGCGATGGTTTTGGTTGACAACACCTTGAAGCCCCATCTGTCGAAGTAGGTTTTGAGTTGGTCGAGGTAGTTTTGGAGATGACACCGATTCACTTCCGGGTTTGGATCAGCTCTCCAGATGGCGCTGTCGTCCGCATAGAGAGAAAGCCTTACGTCGTTCTGTGGCTCCGGGATGTCGTTCAACATGATGATGAAAAGCGCAGGGCTGATGACACTGCCCTGTGGGGATCCGTTCTCCACGAGGAAGAGATCGGACAGCTCTGAGCCGACGCGGACACGGATGTGTCTGTCGGTCAGGAAGTCCGGGATCCAGTTGAACATTTGACCGGAGATATTGTGCTGCTGTAGCTTCGACAGCAGCCCATCTGTCCACATTAGGTCGAAGGCCTTCTCTAAATCTACGAAGACGCCAGTGAGGCTGTGCTTTGAATGAATGGCGCGTTGGATGTCGTCTTGAAGGCGGACGATGTGATCCTGGCAGCTTCGCAGTCTGCGGAAGCCCGACTGGTGCTTGTTGAAGCGGTGATTGGTTTCCATGTGCCAGGTCAGCCTGTCGGTCACTAACCGCTCCATCAGTTTGCACAAGACGGATGTCAGTGCAATGGGGCGGTAAGAGTTTCCGTCGTTGGCTGGCTTTTGTGGCTTCTGGATAGAGACAACGATGGAGTTCTTCCAGCAGGCCGGAAGTCGGCCATGTTGCCAGACCGCGTTGTACAGCTCCAGCCAGGCTAGCAGACTTGGATGCGGAAGCTGGGCCAGGATCTCGTAGGTGATGGTGTCCTCTCCTGGACTCGTGTCCTTTCTACAGCGCAGGAGGGCGATTCTCAGAGCCTGGATGGTGAAAGGCTCGTTGAAGGGCTGGTCGTCTGCCGGCAGCTGTCCCCCGTGGAGCTCCTCCGAGTGCTCGTCCTCAAAGGCGGATTTGCGCTCTTGGAACTCCACGGTATGGTTCTTGTTGCTGCTGACGTCCGAGAAGCAACTCCCAAGATGATTCACCTTCTCCTGGCTTGTTGTGTAGGAGCGTCCGTCCTTCTTCAGAGTTGGTATGGCCGGTCGTGATCTCGCACCGGACATCTTTCTCATCGTTCCCCAGACTTTTCCGAGCTTGGTCGTGTCGCTCAGTGTGGTGCAGTAGTCTCTCCAGGAGGCCTTCTGCGCGTTCTTGATGACTCTTTGGGTGATTCCTTTGATGCGTCGGTATTCTTCAGCGTCCGCCGGGTGCCTGGTCTTCTGCATCTTCTTGCGGGCCTCTGTGCGCTCCTCTACGTGGCGTGTGCACTCGTCGGTCCAATACGGCACACTCTTGACCCTCTCCTTGGGAGATCGTGGAATGTGCCGCGTGGTGATCTCCATCAGCGAGCCGAGGAAGTTGGTGTGGCTCGCTTCGATATCGTCGGTGTTGAGTGCGACGGTGAGTTTTGCCCTGCAGTCATCTTTGAAAGCCGTCCAGTCAGCCTTTCGGTGAAGCCACCTAGGGATGAAGGCTTTCTCGACAGGGACTGCTTCCTCGATGTTGATGAGGATGGGCGAGTGGTCGCTTCCCATGGAGTCGTCAAGGACCGTCCAAGTGCACTTCCTCGCCAAGGGCGTCGAGAGGCCATAGCAAGGTCGAGGTGACCGGCAGCTCCGGTGGCGAGGTTGGCGGTAGTCGGGGCGCCGGTGTTCAGTGCCACGTAGGCGTTGGCCTCCATGTCGTCCTCCAGCCGGCGTCCTCGTGCATCATTGGTGCTGCATCCAAAGAGCGTGCTGTGCGCGTTGAAGTCTCCCAGAATGACTGCTGGCCTGTCTTGGAAGAAGCGAGAGTAGATGTCCGGCGGCAGTGAGTTTCCAGGTTGAGGTGGTCGGTGGTAGACATTGACGATCTTGATCTTACCTGGTAGTCCGTCGAGGGTGATGGTGATCGACTCCGGGACGTCGGTGGTGCTGGTCGTTGAGAAGGCGATGCCGGTCTTCACGAACGTTGCAACTCCTCCTCCAGCCTCTCCAGTGGTTCGGTCATGCCGCACACAGGTGTAGCCGGGTAGCTCGAACTTGATGTTCTCAGCCACGTTTCCTGTATGCAGATTACCGTCGGCGGTGTCCGCATCTCGGAGATGCGGTGCCTCAGCTCCCCTACGCGGGGTCTGAGGCTACATGCGTTCCATTGGAGTATCTGGAGGTCCGTGATGGTGGTTATGTAATGTAACTATAAAATGACGTCATATATTGGTATCCCAATAGTCCGATTTAAAATACGCACCGCACAACTTTATTAAAATTCATATTACTTTTAAACAGTCTGCTCAATAGACCTAATTTACTTCCGTTTTCAAACACCATGCTGTGTTAGTTAAAAATATAATAAATAGTAAATACAAATTACTTTTAAAATTAAAATTTTTAAATAATTGTGTATTATTAATTTAATATCAGTTTATAATAAAAAATATTATAGATTGTTGCTATAATCAATAATATTATTAATTAAGCAATAGCCAAGTAAAAATCGCTAAAGAAATTTCTTTCCAAATAATATAAGGGGGGGCGATCGCCCCCATCGCCCCCCCCCCTATGGATCCGCCACTGCTTAAACTAGTTATGTTTAGCAACAGTTAGATCGTTACAATATTTAAATTTTCTGAACGCAATATTAGAGACGATCACAAAATGTAATATACAAAGCAGTTGATTCTAATATCTAACGAACAGAAATATAAATATAAATCGCAAATGTATATTAAACACGTGTACGACTCACCGCGTGTGACCTTTCTTTATCCTCTTCGCGAACGAATGCATACCCTATGCTTGTCATATTGCTTGTAAGCATATCCCCTCCCTCTGCTTCCATGTGATATGCATAATAATATGCGTGTATGGGTGTGCGTGTGCCTGCATGTGCATATCTGTTCTTTGCGATCCATTATTATTAATGAAATGCAAACGGACTACAGTACGTCTTAACCTCGGCGAGTGCGTCCATTGAAAGACACTGAGCAAATATTTCCACCACTGACTACTCAGTCAACAAGTACGGACCCAGCTGCTAGACCCCTAGTTTGCATAATGCATATTCATTAGATGGGTGTTCCAGTTCGACCAGTTGCTCTGGTTTAGCGTAAAACTGAAAGGTGGCGGTGTTACGTAAAGCTTTAAAGCCCAATGGACAGTTTTGGATTATGCGGATAGAAATTCAGAGGGGGGCCTCTCCTACCTGCCAATCATAATGGACCGTTACCAAGTAAGATGTTTAGCAGCTGGGTCATTGCTTGTAGATTCAATTACTGGTCAGTAATTGGACAATTGGCTCAGTGGCTCTCTTTCACCAGGCACACTGTCTGAGCAGAAGACGTTGGCTATTTGCTTATCAATAAACAATTATGGGTCGCAACTATCACATATACACGTATACACACAAACACACATACACGCATATTGTTATGCATATCATGTTGAATAAGAGGGAAGGGTTATATATGTCACTGTATCGCATACATACAGGCGAAGCAAAGGTGCAATTGCAGATCTCCCACGTGTAAAGCATTATCTCAGGTCCACCAGCACGGAATAATCGAGTTTGTAATTTCGACACACAGGCAGATGAAATAGAGAGGCAGAGGGAGGACGGCGTAGGGGCATCCACCCTACACCTGTTGAGGGGACGTCATTATATACCACATAGCCTAGGCTGACCAGTCGATGTAGTCCAGTATAAACAGCCACCCGATTGTTATCTCCATACTCTGTCATGGCTTGAATACTAAGGTCCAATACACCAATCTAGCCCATACGGAAAGGAGACGACATTTGTCACGACTGGAGCTTTCCAAAGGAGCTAGAGAAATGCATCTGAAGCCGGATGTTGCAGGAGGGCAGCCAACGACGGATCCAGAGGGAGGACGGCGTAGAGGTATCCGCCCTACATCTGTTGAGGGGACGTCAATAAATACATTAGCGGACGACCGACACTGATTCACAGCGTCGACGAGGGCAGTCAAGCGCATCGGCCGACGAAGATGAAACCCGACGTCAGCGGCTGATCCTAATCCATCAGCGGTTCGTCCGCTTGTTAGACTATTCAGCGACGAAGACCATCGAGCGGTCAGGGTAGCGATCGAGGATACCAGACCAATACAGCCGGTCAAAACTGGTTTCGACGCCCGACGGACAGAGAGGCAGAGGGGAACGAAGACGTCCAGGCCATTAACGGGTCGGGGGCGAGGCAGGAACCCAATCCCTGGGGGCCTGTGACTCTTCTGACGCTAACAACTCTGAACGCCATTAACTGTGCTAGAGTAACTTGAACTGTAGTAGTAGATAGATCGTCCCACCTATCAGCATCGAGGGGTGGGCAACCTATGGTTCAGATGGACCAATGAGATAGCGAGATCGTCTATCGGCATCGCCCGAGCGATGGCCGATTACGAGGTTTATGAACTGTAGCAACAAGGGCGGCAGGATAGAGTGTTCTGGACTTGTGAAGACGTTAAAGGCAAATTTCAACGGTCAAGAATAAGCAGCATCAGGGCATGAAGCGTAACGTTCTTTTAGAAACAAGTAGACCTCTTTCAAGACAATTTCTAGCTTCGTGTAGATATGTGTATATTTATTCATTAAATATATTTCTTGAAAGCATCAATTAAGGAGAGTCTTTTCCGTGCTTGGTGAATCGGAAGAAAACGTCCCGGACGGAACGAGGAGCCGTCACAACATTATTCCACACAGGCAGGTAAATAGAGAGGCACCTGTATAGACAGAAGTACTTCAATGAATATATAAATAATATGCATAGCAATATGCGTGTATGTGGTTGCGTGTGTTTGTGTCTGTACGTGTATACGTGATCGTTGCGAACCATATTGTTATTGATATGCAAACAGCCAACGTCTTCTGCCTGGTGATACTGAGCCAATAGTCAAATTACTGACCAGCGACGAAATCTATAAGCAATAACCCAGCTGCTAAACATCTTGCTTGGTAAAGGCCCATTTTAATTGGCAGGTAGGAGACGCCCTCTCTGAAATTCTCTCTGCATAGTCAAATCCTATCTCCGCTGTGTATCTGAATGTTCACGCCACCTACCTTGCAATCAATTGTTGTCACTAAGATACCACTTCTCCAGTCGCTACGTGTCGCGGCTGGCATGGCGTCAACCGCGCCACATAGCGAATGGAGAAGTGGTTTGTGTGCTTTGACCACCACACAAACCAAATACACAGCGAGATAGGAGGTGTCATATCTTAGTCTAGGACTCTACCATCTTTGGCCTAACTCCGCCAAAATGCTGTAATTCATAAATTTATTCTAAAATGTGTCATTTATGCTCGTCGGCCATGTTCCCGTTAATATTTTTCAACGTCAGAGGTGGTTGATTTCAGCAGGCTTTTATTTTATTTTATCTTGCGGCTAAATGCAGTCAAGAATGCAACAAAGAACGAGAACGTCGAGCGGTGAACATTGTGCAGTGATCGGTTGTACGAATAATCGATTAAGAAAGCAGCTTGTCGTTTTTCCGCTTCCCGAAAAATGAATCAAGGTAATGTTTTCAGACCATGTGAATCGCATCTCTATCGTAATAGTTAACTCCAGATTTATCCAGCGCGTCAAAATGCAAAGTCGCACGTTATGTTTTGAACTGAGTAATGTGCTCCCAAGTATTTATCAGAAACCTACTTTTGAAATAAGTATTTTGACTAGTTAGCAGTCAATGTTCCCTCTAAGCTTTGCACGCACACACGGGCCGTGAACCAAGCGCGCTCAGACCAGAAGACTAGTATGCGCTCAACCATTTTTTACGAGTCACGATTTCTTTTTATGAAACTACGTCAATCGAGTCTCATAGCTGGCTGCGGCCTACCTTACTCCAGGAGCTTTGCTTCTATGGCGAACCTCCTTTTCGTCCGACTTCGAGCGCTTGACTAACAGCAGCAGGACACGGCAACACGCCCGGGGAAGACTCCTATACCTCCTTCTATTCACTGGTACCACCCAGGAGGCCGAATTCGAAGCTTTCCCTCTTGCTAAATGTCCGCGTAGTAAGGCCTGGCTTTTTGGCATGGGTCTTCGCAACAGTTTCAACAGCGACAAACCCTTGACGGTCGATGGCAGGATCAGACGGCGAGGAAGTATATTTCGGCAGAAGATGAAACACAGTCCGAAGAGTTTAACAACGTTTCTTCTCAAAAGCGGCGACCAGGATACACGCAAAGTTCGTACATCGTCGACTATACAGACTGAACTCGTACTAAAACTCAGACTGATTTTGACTTCGCAGAAATGCACTTATTTATAGCCAAGGGCATTTCCATAGAGTCCCCCCGGACTCTACAGCCCCGGACCCTACAGAGTCCCCCAGGACCCTACAGACCATAGAGTCCTCCTGGACCATACAGAGTCCCCCCAGACTCTGCAGCCCATAGAGTCCGCCGGACCCTACTGAGTCCCCCGGACCCTACAGCCCATCGAGTCCCCCGGACCCTACAGAGTCCCCCCGGGCCCTACAGCCCATAGAGTCCCCCCGGACCCAACAGCCCCCCGGACCCTACAGAGTCCCCCCGGACTCTGCAGCCCATAGAGTCCCCCGGACCCTACATGCAATTAAGCATACACAGCTGTAGAGTACATCAAAGGGTTCGTCAACACGAGCAGATCAAAGGACCCATAGCGGCAAGCAGCCAATTGCAGGCACATCAAAGAACTGATAGCGACTAGCAGATCAAACGGACCCTCGTCGGCGACAAGCAGCCGACGGCCGTTGCACCATGGGACCCATAGCAGCGAGCAGATCAAAGAGTCCCTAGCGGCAAACATACCCCATGACCCTTAACGGCAAACAGACGCAGCAGGCAAATCAAAGGGCCCATGGGGACATGGAAAAAACGCCACACTTCCTTTGCTGATATGTCCCATTATTTATCTTTAGACGAGGAACTGTTCTTAGGTTGTTAGCAGAACTTGTGACACTTATATGTTTTGAATGAATATAAGTGTTTTTGATATGCATGGTGTTAATTTAACTATGATCGCTTTCAGCAAGGACCTGCAAATAATAATGTGAACCATATATAAAATGTTGTGCACTAAAATTTCTTGCACACAATATATCTAAAAAAAAATTGGATGTAGCATTGCTGCCAGTCATAATAAGCAAGTGTTCATATGTTTTTGACAGGTCCCAAAAATTGGTTCAAAAGACAAGGCGACAAGATCTTAAGAACATGACGGTCACATGCCATGTGACCGTCTGTATAAATATGTCCTTTGTGTGAACCATTTCGAGGACAGTCAGTTCCACAACTGAAAGTCCAAGAATCTTCTGATATAGAACGTTGAACCAACAATTTCCTCTGTTCCGAATCCACGACCGCTAAAAATGACAGAGCAAAACACCAACCAGCCTCAAAAAGAGGACGGATCATTTTGTGATGCAAGCAGTGAGTCTGATGATGATGATAGAAAAATGTTCTTGTCATTCAAAGCATACAAGTGTGATGATGCACAAGTCTTTCATTCACTGTATGTGCTTTCAATGCTGTTTTATTCAATTTTTTTAAAGTGCAACCGTTTGACTGAAAGAAATCATGCAAATTGTCTGATATTTGGCATACTGTGGTTGATACTGTATTGAAGACAATTCTGTTACCTTGCGATTGCAAGGTGCTTGATGTTTGTAAGCTTTAGACAAGTTTTGTTAATTTGATGATAATGATATTATACAAAAGTTAGGTTTTTCCACAGAGATGTGAAAAAGGTTAAAGTGAGTGAGAAGAAAAATGAAGTGTGCCATTTTGTGCCATAACTAATTTGGTGCAACCGTTGTATTTGTATGTGTCATTCTTGTATGTTATAGTAAAAAATTATCAACTCCCCTTCAATTTGGCCTTACCCCTACCTCTTGCAGACGTCCTCACATCAAAAGCTTATAATAGGTTGCTATTTGAAAACATATACTTTGCACAGCTCTTCCAATTCTTGTCCCTTCTGTCTTGAATGGTTAAATATTAGCCTGTCTGCTACTGCCACTTAGGAAGTGCCGGTCCCAAGCCTGGATAAAGGAGGAGAGTGACGCTAATAATTGTTGTTATCACACCATGTCGTTAAACTGCAACTACCACCACCACCCTGTTCGGATTTGAATTAACCCTCGTTACAGATGTGTCTTCCTTCAATATAAACTCACAGCCCACAGCAGAGTTGTCCAATTTTTATAACTCAAAGCCCATTATCTGACCCGACCCATGAGATTAGCAGGTTTTTGTTGGTGGTTGCTAAAAATTTGCTCTGCAAAAAATGGTGGGTTCTGGCTGGGACCCGATCCACCAGCATCTGGACCCGACACGGGAATGTACAGATATTCGTGTCCCCATCAACCCAACCCATGGACAACTCTGGCCCACATAAACCACCTCCCAGCAACTTGTTCCTCCTCTTATCAGAAATCCAGTTTTTCTTCATCTTTCATTCATAACAAAGCCCCCTACCCTACCATTGCTAAACTGGTACATACCTCCCCATCCTATGATGAACAGTGTCTGGAAAATTCCTACGAAAAGAAAAACGCCTAGTTGTCAAGAACAATTCTTCCAACAGTCTCTTAACTTGTTAACAACACTGTCAACACAGATGCTGACTCTTTTTCTACATTTTACAAAACCCTAAGCAAGTTCTTTCCACTACATTCGCCAATTAAGACCTCGAGTACAGTCATATTCTCCCACCCAAAAGCAACTCTCAATTTATCCTAAGATCATTATATACAAATATTTACTAATTTTTTAGCATTTCTGCGTATTTGTCAGCTTGATTTCTCTACAAATAAACGAATATGACCAGGCTATTCAGCTAATTTACACCAGCTGTTCATGCTGCTGCGTTGTGACTGTTCATGAATGCCGCTGGGAGCGCTGCACTCACTATTGACTACAAGCGCATTACAGCACAAACCATTGAAAATGGTTCAGTTAGACTTCTGGCTACTAGTGCGTTCTGTTAAAGTCACGGAACCCTTGCATTGTGCAAACACTATCTACAAGCATGAATATTATTTTATAAGTTAATTGTTTATTTATAAAGCGAACTGGATATCTGCACATTCTTGAATGTATTCGAGAAAAGAGAAATTTAATGTTATTTTGGGACAGTTTATCTCGTCAATTAGGGGTTTTACTGGGCTTATCCGTGAAAATTATAATGTTTCATGCTCCTTTTTTAAAACTTGGCGGTTAGTAATTTTAGAGATTGTTGAAGTTAAAAATTGTTCAGAATGAATCAATGAAGCTTGAAAGATGCTTATATTTCTTTGAATTGAAAGTTTTGAAGAAATTTACGTAGTTTTGGTACGACTTTACCGAATGTGAACCGCATATTACCGAACCCGAACCTTCGCTGGACTGGGTATTGGTAAAATGCGAACTGGCGAACTGCGAACCGGTCAAACGCGAACTAAAATGCGAACCATAGGCGCGAACGGATCACGTTAAGGCATCGTGAGGGTCGGTTAGGGTTAGTGTAGTTGATAGATAGGGTTAAGGGTCATGGCTAGTATCGTTTATAGGTAATTGTCGAAAACATTTGACCGGTTGAATAAAAATATAAATGGCAACCATAGGCGCGAACGGGTCACGTTATCTTTGGCAGCCAATCAAAAACAGGTTCGCATTTGACCGGTTCGCCGGTTCGCAGTTTACTGGGTCACACCCCTCTGGACTAACCTCTGCACAAGTCCTCTGACTCGACACAACACTCGTTTATAAGGTGGTGCCTTGATATTGACTTTGGAAGTTTGGAGATTACGATTACCTATTACAGTCAATGGATCGGGAACCAAGCATTATTCCAGGGAATTGGACTCGCTGCATTCTCTGTGACAAAGCGACTCGGGCAAAACGCGTTGCCTAGGGTTGTCAAAGAGAAATTGGCTTATTTATATCATCGGGGACTGCAACTTTCGCATATTTTCGGTGTAGCTTATGTGGAGACATCTGCGCAGCCTTTAGCGCATGCGCACTGTAAAAAACTAAAAAGTTCAATAGTTATGTGTTGTGAAGGTCGGTTATGGTCAGGTTAAGCATTATGAGGGACGGTTAGGGTCAGGTTAGGCGTTTGGAGGGTCGTTTAGGGTTATGATTAGTGTAATTTTTAAACTTATATGAAGCTTACTTACTCCTTTGTATCAATCACATGCTGGAAGTATTTTGTTGTGACCATTGGCAGTAGACCAAAATATTATGCGTAAGTTACAGTCCCTGGTGTTATAAGTAAGCTGAGAAATGATTATGGTTCAGGCTACAAAACTCTCTCGGACATTGTATTTATAAGCGAGTTGCAGGATCATTTCCCGATGGCATTAATGTGAAGTCATGGAATGAAGGAGATGGTATCAAAAGTACCTGCAAAAGAAACATGGCATGTTGGCATCCTACTTGCAGGCAACGGCTGCACTGGACCACACTTGACCGGATGCGATAGCAATCGCATTTAGTTCTGTTTTCTGTTTCTGTTTTTAGTTTCTGTTTTCTTTGCAAGTTAGAAGAGAAAGACAACCGGTGTACAATTTGTACACTACACAGTTATGACTGAACCGGTAACTGAAAGCTCAAATAATGCAGGACCCATTGAAATTGGATTCCTTCTGGATAAAATTAATGCAATAGACTAAGATGGTACTTGTCTAATTGGACTTGCTTATGAAGCATCAAAGGCGGATAAAACAATTCCACAAGTAGACTCTGAAGTTTGTCATTATGATATCAATGCAGTCTCTTGCTTTGGATGATGTTATTGCATATTTGGAATTGATACGATTGAATGAGAATAAACATTGTTTGCATAAACTTGTAGAGTTGTATACTGCACATCTTCAGCTTCATGGCATTTCAGTTTGTAATAAAAGTCGCTCAGCGCAGCTTAAGGACTGCCTGCTCAGAAATTGCCCTGATCTGACCACTGTAGATCATGGTACAGAAATTGTATTAACATTTAATGATAACCTTGCAAAATTGAAGGAATATTCGGATAGTGATGCCGTCTTGTTAACACACACTACAAAGCTGATTAGAAATGAAATTTTTTAGAGCAAATTCATCCAATTTCAAAGGTTCCATTAATAAAACCAGTGAGCTAAATTCTGTGTCTTCATATTTTAGTTTATCTTGTTGGTATGTTGCTTGAAGGGCCCTATTCAGTGACAATAAGGCAGGTCTGTCAATATCACAGTCGATTGATTTTAATGCTGTAAAAGGCCTTACAGAATGATGGTTTCAGAGGCAATAGTACAAATCTGAACATGACTGGCTGAAGAGAGTTATGGATTGTGTTGAAAATAAATTTGATCCTATAAATATAACTTGGGGTGGCCATCGTGCTGATGTCAGCATTAAAGAATTGCAACCAATGCCAATTTTCGGTCTAAGAGCAAACACCATCGCACTTATTCGGCATTCACTTACAGTTGTTTGTAATGCTGTTCATGATGTTAATCCAAAACTTGTTTCTGTTGTATGCACTAGCAAATAAAATACAATGGCACTGGCCGTTAGTCAATGGAGAAGAACATATGTAATTATGATGGGTGGCTTGCATATCGAAATCGCTGCTCTCATGATGCTAAGCATCTTCTGTTTATATAGCAGGATGTTATGTTTGTCTAGTGTCTGCCAATAAATTACTGTTTATAAAATTTAATCTGATAGAATGGTGTGTTTAGTCACTTTAGTGCATTCTTATCAATGGAACTGGTCAAGAGTTACCCTCTCTATAAGCATCTATGGGCATTTTATTTATGATTAAGAAACAAAGACTTTAAGAAATACTCTGTGATCTTTTGTAAAACATGATAGGCTTAATGAAGAATTGTATCATGGTTAGTTGTGTAGAATTTCTGTTAATGGTTCAGCATTTACAAGCATGCATTTTGCAGCATTTGTATTACATGTTTCTGTACATGTTTGTGATGGCTGACATGCTGTTCAGTGTACTCTTGTCAATGGAACTGTGGTTGAGAGTTACTCTCTCTGTAAGAATGACTGTGGACACTTAACTTATGATTAAGAAACAAAGATATTAGGCAATAGTGATATAAATGATCTGTAAAAGCTTGATAGATTATTGAACCATTTTATTAGGGCCATGCCCTGTTGGCAGAATTTGTAGTTCCTTTGGGTTTATCCATTGTCACTGGATTGCAAGCCTATCTTAACATAGTATGTTTGAATTGTATGGTGAATAGTAGAATTTGATTTGAATTTAGCATTTTATTGCAAATCCAAACAGGAAAAAAAATTAAACTGCACCAATGTCTCCTGTTGTTAATATGTGAAATGTATTGATAAACTTTATATTAGACTGAGAATAGGCATGCTACATGCATACTACATGCCTGTAGAGTGCTCCAAATATTAACAGTTCCAAATGAATTTTAAGTGTCATTTAATTGAATTTATAAAATAGACTGGTTGTTTCCTGCAGTGGCTTAGGCATTTGCGGACTAATACCATGATGATAAAATCAACTCCAGTCCTTGAACAACAGAAGTCTCAAAAACAATTCTTGTTGTTGTTAATAGTATTTGAGCTACTCTTTCCAATGGTGCAAATGAAATCTCACAGCTTGATCACTTCTCCCACATGCCTATATAAGGCCTTTAAAATGATTGTCAAAATGCAAAAACGTGCTTTTTGTCATTTTCAGATGGCCATTATGGAACAGATATACAGGATAAAACTAATCTAATTGCTTATTTGAGCACACAGTATGGACATTTATTGCAAGTGGTACACAATATATCTGAGAGTAGTGAAGTACTAGCGCCAGACAGGGTCGTTGTTTTTCCCGCCATTTTCAATCTGCTGCTAGAAAAAGACTATCCATCTGAGGTCAATTTCTTCATGTAGCCCTTACTTAGTACCACAAAGAGTAGGTGTCCTGCAAATGTCATCAATATATCGACAAAATTAGCTGACATGGCCTTTTGAATATGGTAGCAAATGAAGACAATAGACTAGTCAAATCACGATGTCAAATCACTACACCTAGATGTCTTAAAAATTCCACCAAAAAAAGGAAAATAAGAATATTGATGTAAATCTTTGCACAGCACATTCTAAGATATCGATGACCATTCCGTGAAAATTTTTATAGAAATCAGAGATGGCCGAGTGGGAAACATTTGCTGATTTGAGACGGAATGACCCTAAAATTCAAAATTTTGCAAAAATTTTGTTGCATTTCTGAAAATGTGCAGATATCCTATCTTTATCAGAATTCAACATTGATTCCAAATATGTAACTCTTTTGCTTGTTGGAACAAAATGCACAATGTTACAGTAACAAAAGGGACTATATGCTTTATATATTTGTATACAATATGTAGATTATATCAGAAACCATTATGGTGCCAACTGCATAATTGTATTTGATGGATAGGGAAATGGTCCTGCAACAAAAGACCATGAGCATTATAGGAGGGCCAAATTGTCTGCCCCAGATATTGCAATTGATGACTGGAAAATTGCTAACCGAAATCAAGCTGCATTTTTGCAGAATGAAAATAACAAGAAGTATTTTGTTCAATTGTTATTAATTCACTTTCAGAATAATAATTATAATACATATCAAGCATATCAAGATGCTGATACGTTAATTGCACGTACTGCTCTTGACTTAGCAAGTACAAATACACCTGTAATAGTTGTTGCTGACAATACATCTGCTTGTATATCACTTCAGACCAGAAATGGCAGATATTTGTATGATGTCAGAAATGACACGCGTGCAAAGTGCTTGTCTTTCAGTCATTCCAGTACTTGCTGTTTGTACTGCGATTGGCACGAAGGCTGTTCAGCAACTTCTAGCTGTGCATGCATTGAGTGGTTGCGATACAACTTCTGCACTGTATGGTATCGGAAAGGTAAATGCTTTCAAGAAGATTGTTGACTGTCAAGATACCTTTGCTCTTTCAGAAACCCTGGGATCAGAAGCAGCATCACATGCAGATGTCTCTGAGGCTGGCTTAAGATTGTAGTCTATGTTGTATAGTGGAAAGCAAGAAATCACATTGAATCACTTGCGCTTTATAACATACATGCATTTAATTGCCAGAAGTTCAATGACACTTCGGCCAGAACGATTGCCTCCAACAGAGAGAGCAGCTTATTTTCATATACTTTGCGTGCATTTACAGGTTGTGCAGTGGAAGTCATTGATGGCAACTTGTTTGAATCCAGAGAATTTTGGTTGGAAGCTCAAGGATGCTGTGTATATACCAATAGCCACTGATCTCAAAGCTGCCCCACCAGATATCCTAAGTGTTATTAGTTGCAAGTGTCACAGTTTGACTGGTGCCAGAAAGCAGTGTAGTTCCAATCTATGCTCGTGTCGTAGCATGGTTTACTATGTGTTTCTGCATGCGTGCACTGCAATGGGGAAGACTGCGACAATGCTTCACATCCAACAACTGCTGGACTGTGTGACAGTGATGAATATGATGATGAATATTGTGTTGATGATAGTAATGTTGCTGATGCTTGGAATGTTTGTATAATGCCAAAACTTAACTGGTTAAGTAGTAGGCTTACTAAGAATGCTCTATACCTGCTTTTTTCCTTTTTCAGATGTACCATGTATGATGAACAAAAGCGTGATACATCGAATGACTTTGTCTTGATAATTTTTCATAATTATTTCACAATACAATTTGGGGGGATTCTTTTATGCTATTTGGTCATATGCAAGATGTTATTTTGATATATTTTCATTACAGGATTGCCTGCTGTCATGAGAAATCTGCATCCCTGATTTTCCTCTTTCAGATCTACCATGTATGATGAACAAGAGCGTGATATATCGAATGACTTTGTCTTGATAATTCTTCATAATTATTACACAATGCAATTTGGGGGGATTTTTTTATGCTATTTGGTCATATGTGAGGTTTTTTTTGATATATTTTCATTACAGGATTGCCTGCTGTCGTGAGAAATCTGCATCCCTGATTTTATTTTTTCAGATCTACCATGTATGATGAATAAAGAGATACATCGAACGACTTTGTCTTGATAATTCTTCATAATTAGTTCACAATACAATTTGGGGGATTCCTTTTGCCAATTTGGTTACTATGAGCTGTTATTTCCATTAGAGAATCGTTATAAACATAGTGTACTTAAATTTCAGCTGCTTGCAAATTACAAAACTGATTTCAATTAGGGCTGTGCCATAGCCTTTGGCATATGGCTAATAAAAAATCTGCTCATTTACATTTCCCCTGCGGACAATTAAATTGAATCTGTATATAAAATCGTTCATGAAAAGCAAGAAATCAGCTTTTTGCTAGTTTTTGTCTGGGTCTGAGAACTCCGCATCCTGCCTATACATACCAAATATGTTCAAATCGGACCAACTTACCCAGAGTTATAGCAGTCTACATATTTTGCTTAGGTTGCGGGGTTTCGAGCCCCCCACGCTCCATTTCGTATTGAATTGTTTTCCCCTCGGACAAAAATTGATCTACCTTCAATTTGGTACCAAAATACAAACTTTTGCATCAACTAGAAATGACTGGACCAAAATGCAAATTTTTTTGCCTACTGCTGAGCCTTGCCTATGGCAAGTGGCTCATACAAAAAATTTCCCTGGTTACATTTATCCTGGGGACAATTAAATTGAATCTATATATAAAATCACTCATGAAAAAGAAAAACTCGGCTTATTGCCTTTTTTGTCCGAGGACTTTGCAACCTGTCTAATTTTGTGCTATCACTTAGCGATATGCGCCTTCCGGATGCACAAAAACCTCTATTATCGCTCATAAATAAAAACCTACAAAATCATTATAACCAATAAAATCTCAAAGTGTGGCTATATCAGGTGTTAATCTGCATTATTTTCTGATTCCAACTATGAAATTTTATGCTTGTAGGTAAAAAATGTACAATATTACGCTAAGCGACTAGAGTATAAGCATTTATTATTTTGCTGACATAGTTGCATGTATGTATCATGGCGTAAGACATACATGGTGGGTTCACATAGCTGTAATATGTGACTAATAATAACTAACTGTTCACTAGTTGGCGATGGCGACGCAGCACGATGAACATGGCCCATAATGAAGTATGATAACTGTGCGGTTTTGCAACACCTAAGCATAGGAAATTAGAACAAAGGCAAGTACAAAACGCTGTTCAGCCATCAATAAACGCAATATTTGTTGAAAAATTGATATATTTTATTATATCCATGCTAATCATAATTTTATGTACAAGCAGATAGGCTAATCTAAAGATTGATCAAAGTTATGTACAAAATGTAATATGATCATAAGCAGTTACCACATGTATTCAACAGACGTGGCTTTTGTGGGCGTTGAGAAATTTTCGAGGATTTACATTACATTTGTATATTCATCACATATTCTTAGTTATCTTTATATTTTATAGCTCAGAGCAGTTAGGTATCATGTCCATTCAGTTCGAGACAAATTTCTCATTCTAAGACTTCACAAATTAAGTTCATATCTTTCAGTTATTGGATGTCATTTTTAAAATAAAGGCAGCTGAAAGAACACATCAAAAGGAGCAAAAATTGAATTCATAATAATAATGAAAACCTAACTGCATTGTTGGGATTTCATGCCGTTCTTGCATCGAGCAACGACTTTGTATTTAATCACTTTTCCATGCAATACTATACATGATAATGGAGAGCGGTGTCTTCAGCCTCACTCTTGCTGTAAGCGCCGTAGTTGTGTTCCCTTTGTTCACTACAAATATCTGATTCTTCTTAAAGGTATTGCCAAAGATAATCGATTAACACTTCGATATGAGGGCACCAGTTCGTGCTGCGGCTTAAATGACTGAATTGTTAGTAGGCCTAGAATGGTCAGTGGATCTGAGCATACGCTGGCACGTCTTCCAGGTTTAATCAAATTTGAAATAGATAACAGCCTGTAGGCATATAACAATAATTCGTAGGAAGGAGCAATAAACTAGACTGAACGACGATATTTTGGTACGCAAATATCAATTCAATATCAATTCATTGTCAATACGCAGATAATAATTATAAATTCACTTACAATGCTTATTCTGCACATATTCTGCTACACAACATTATGCGCGGCCATAATCGTGTGATGATCGCAGCGCCGCCGGTCGAATTAATAAATTTTGCCAAAGACGCTATACAGCAAGCGTAAAGAGTGCATACACCATGTATATCTTACACCGTGGTATGTATATGGTCATTTATATAGCGCCGTACAAGATCCTTACTAGGGCGATTATAATATTTATTCATCAATTGTTGTATTAATCATAGTTATTCATCAATTTAAGTTCATAGCTAGAAGTGAATTATTAATTATGTCAACAAGATGTGAAAAATCTGTGACTCTCTATTATTGCCCCACCAAAACCAGTGACACGACGTTACGTGGGGACTATCCAGTTCTATGTATTGGATATTGGTCCTTGATCAACAGGCTACATTGAATTATATGAACCAAGGCCAAAATCCGTCTTGATCAAAGTTTAATTTGTATTTTTTTACTACACTTGATGCGTAGTTGGAATGCGTTATGAACAGCGTCTTATTGTAAATGGCGATCATATTCTGTCGGATGGAATCATAGCTTCACGAGTCGTCTCTTCGTTGTCGTCGCATTTCATAACTGTTGGAATCATTTAAATCGGCTATACATATTGGAGATCGTTTGTTTTGTTATATCCGTATCTAAGTCGTTGTTTCAAAATCTCCCATATCGTGTAAAAGATCGCATCGTACGTGTTTTGGGGTATAAAGCGAGCAGGGTGTCGACTAGATGTAGCCGAGAAAGAGCTAAGGGAATACAAACCATAATCGAAGAAACCGGCTTGGTCTTGTTATGCCATGACCACTCGTTCTGGTAAGCACTGGATGATTTTAGTGTAGTTCATTAATCATGCAAATAGTGCCACGCTTCAGCTGTTTTTTTATTTATGCCTAGGTTCAACGCTTGTATGCTGAATACGACCACTGTTGGGTGTACATTTAGCACTGTTTTTTTTATTGGTTAGATTGGTTGGCAAACATTTAGCATCGGGGATATTTTTCTATAGACGAAATTCGGTAGGCGCCGAGTACATGTTTCAAGAGGGACGTGTTTCATATGATGTAGTAAGTAAGTAAGTACAGCCTTTATGCACTTATGTGGTAAGTAAATAGGAAGAGCATTTATTATGCCACAATCAGGGCTGTTAACAATACTGGAAAAAAGTATTGCGATACCAATACCCATACTTCATCAAAAGAAGTATTGCAATACCAATACCAATACTTTTCGACGAGCAAGTTTCCTGTTTATTCACACATAACATGTGCTAAAGAAAAAGAAGTATAATTACATTATTATTTTTACATACGAAAAATCAGTAGCCTAGAATTACAATTATTATTTTCACGTGTCAAAGAACTGTACAATTACAATAATATTTTTACATGATAAAATCAGAATAAGTACAATTATTATCAAAATTATTATTTAAAAAAATGTATACTACTCAAGCATGCTACACGATGGCCTATCGGTAATGCGCTTGCTCGCGTAGCATGCGGTTGCGAGTTTGACTCCGTGTAATGACCCTGGGCAAGTTGTTTGTGAACACATGCCTTTGTTACCAAGCAGTAAGCTGGGAAGTAAACGGCAAGTCCAACGATATCACTGGCCCCGTGTCCAGGACCTTGGGAGTCGTCTGTTTCCGGATCAAGGGCCTAGGAAAAGGAGATGAGCACCAATCTAACGTTCCTTATGGAATATGGGCTGACTTTACTACTCAACGATGTGCGTAGAGGGGGAAATACTATATACGATCGTTTCCCTATTTATAGATTCCTTATATTCTGTGACGAACTCCCACCCTGACCTAGGTTGCCGGGTTCTAACCTCTCTTGGGTCGACTGCATGCAGAGGTCCATATGCCAGGAGGCCGATGGCATCCGCGCCTCATGGTCAAAAGGGGACTTGTGGCTAGTGAGTCCAGGTTCTAGCCTAGGGAGTTTTTTCCCCTGCTTTGCATGATTTTCAGGTGGCCCAATAGGGGAAGCACTCCGGCTACAAATGCAACGATTTGATAATATTAATATATCTCTTTGAAGTGACCAAACACAGTCTTAGCAATGTCACACAATTCTAGCTGTACTTTAATAAGAGTCAAAGAGCTTATACGCGGCCACTTCAAACGACTCTAAGGCGATCGTCTACCTCAGGCCAAACAAAGTGGACGTCTGCTAGAATGTCAAGAGTTCTAACTGTAACTTATAGTGAGAGCCAAAAACCTATATGCGGCCACTTCAAACGACTCTGAGACGATCATTTGAAGTGACCAAACACAATCTTAGCAATGTCACACAATTTCAACTATACTTTAATAAGAGTCAAAGAGCTTATAAGCGGCCACTTCAAACGACTCTGAGGCGATCGTCTACCTCAGGCCAAACAAAGTGGACGTCTGCTAAAATGTCAGAGTTCTAGCTATGACTTGTAGTGAGAGCCAAAAACCTATATACTGCCACTTCAAACGACTCTTGAGGCGATCGTCTACCTCAGGCCAAACAAAGTGGACCGTCTGCTAAAATGTCTTACTATACTCTATAAGATTAAGCTAACTCTGCTACTCAAGACTGTATCACCGTGTCTCACCTCTCTTTCTGGCATTGGCCGCGCTTCTTCTATCTCTCGTCCATTGCTGCTGCTCTCTCTGTCTCTCTCTGCTCCGATCGGAGCAGAGAGAGCGCCATCGTCTTCCTCAGCCAGCCACCGAATGTAAAATTTTACTCCACTTGTTTCTCCCTCCCTCACATGTCAGGGTTCAGTGACGAAAGCCTGAGCCAAGCCGGCCGCCACAAGTGAGTGGCGAACAGAGCCTTCCGAGTAGCACGGCAGAGAAGGAACAACAAAGAGTACAGTGAGCAAAGCTGTGTAGCTGTGTGCACGTAAGTTGTTGTTGTTACAGGGGCAGGAGTGGTCAAGGGATCCATGAGATCGTTTATAGTAATCCAGAATGGGATAAACTGAAGAAACACTGAGTCTGCTAATTCTGAAGGTCAGAAAAAATGCAGCAAAATGTAATCGTAAGAAAATGTAATAAACTGATTCAGACACATGCAGTGGATGACGCAAATATATGTATGTATGACAGTATGTATGTATTCTCAGATGATGCGTAATCCAAAGCTGAACTTCATAAAAAAATGTAATAAACTGATTCAGACACGTGCAGTGAATAGCGCAAATAGTTCGACGCGTATGTATGTATTCTCAGATGATGCATCCATAAATCAAGTCATAAAATAATCAAACTGAATAATTTGCGAGTAAACTTCTGAAATAAACCGTCTAAGAATGGCCATAAAAAGAGCTGTACTGACTGGCCGATTAATCGGGCCGATTATAGAGATATCGGGTATCGGCAAGATAATCGGCGCCGATTAAAAGGTATTGCTGTATGGATCTAAGTGCTAGTAACCGAAAGGAGGATACTTGGAGCATAGATGAGCTGGCTAAGAAGAATAGCGGGGAGGACCAGATTGGACAGGATTTGCAATGATGTAACTCGGATTGAGCTGAGACAGAGATAAACAATGGTTGACTGGTTCATAAAAATAGTACTGACATGGTTTCTCTATGTAACATGAATGGATTATAAGAGGTTACCAGCAGGGGCGGTATGTTGCAACATGGAGGGAACATGGAGTTGAGGAAGCCAAACAAATACATGGATGGAAAATGTCAGACAAGATCTTGAAGAAAATAACATGGACACGAGAACAGCGACAGATAGAAATGGAGCCATTGTGTAAAAACCTCATCATCGGCATACACCTGACGGAAGAGTAAGAGAGAGAGAGAATAACAATGCCTGGAAGTTGTATACTGTCTGAGTGAGAAGATGATTGCTGATATTCTCACAAAACCTCTGGTTGCAGGAAAGATCCGACAGTTTACTCAGAATATGGATTAACTCGAAGGATATTCAGAGGCACGCTTACAGAAAACGGGGCCCTAGGCGCAAACATTTTGGGGGCCCTCTGAATTTATACACCGAGTCTAAGGGGCCGTTTATAAATGATGCACGCACCCATTGGAGGGGTCATACATCTGTGACGATTTGTGATGAAGGGGAGGGAGTCTGAGATATGTGATGTCACGTCATCACATCAAATATCGAAATACGCAACTTATTTTATTTAAAAATTTTACCTAATTAAACAGTGAGCCAGCATCTGGTGGCGAAAAGGCTCAAAACACGCAGACTTTGCTCTTACCAACACAGCTAATCTAGCCGATTGATATTCACATTAACAAAGCAATTATGAACTAATTGTCGTGTGAATGCTTAGCTGGAAAAATAGAGAATATATAATATAAATTATTATATTAAGAATATTTCAGGCATGAGACGTGGTATTTTGTATGAAAGTTATTCGGGGGTCCCTCACCATCCCCGATTTTGTGTGAAATTATTTAATTCATTTGGGGGCCCTGAGACGTTATTTTGTATTTATGTTCTCATCACTTGGGGTCCTCTGAGTTGTTATTTTGTATGAAATGTTTCCATTCATTTGGGGCCCTCTGAAATGTCATGTTGTATTTAATGTTTTCATTCGTTTGGGGACTCCCTGAGATGTTATTTTGTAGTTAATGTTTTCATTCATTTGGGGTCCGCAAGACGTTATTCACATTAACTCACATTTTGTATTTAAAATTTTCATCATTTGGGGGCCCCCTGAGATTTGGGGGCCCTAGGCGCACGCCTAGTGCGCCTATAGGTAAACGTGCCACTGAGGATATTGGATTAACCTGAAGGACAATGTGTTAACCTAATGGATATTGGAATAACCTGGATTGACCTGAAGTTTAAATTTTGTAGACATTCAAGAGTGGTGTTGGAATTGTATTTCTTGAGAATAAAATTAACAATGCCTACACATTCTTTTACCTAAAAAGAAATTAAGTGGTATAGAGAACAATTGCTATGGTCAATTGGATCATGGTATCATAATCATGATAGTCCATGTAACTGGACAGTTTCCATTTTTAGGTTTTCAAGTTCTGACAGTTGAAACTGCTTCATATAATTCATAAAGTGTTGTCAATTTTCTACATTAAATAAAACCGATTTTTACTTCACTAATGTTGACTCTAACATGAATACCATGATGCAGGTACAAGGGTAGATGTCATAAAATCTGCTCCGATTGAAGAAATTAAAGATCAAATCCAACTATATGTATGTCTTAAATAATTCATTCAAATAACCAGATTGTAATTAGAAAGTACTGACAATGACAATTACATTGTGTATTATAGAGACAGCTGAAATTGACATGGGGTCTAAAGTTTTACATGAAGTTCATCGTCACATTGTTGCTACTGATTTGGATCATCTGACATGTTATTTTCCAACTGAAACTGCTGCTACTTGTGCTTCTGGAAAGAAAGTTGAGTCAGCCAATCTGAACCACAAACTTACGTGCATTCCAGAAAATTGTTTATTAACCAGAAAAAGTAACAACAACAGCAACAATACATGTCCAGATTCTGATGTGCGGCTCAATGATAATTTGCCTCTGCTTCCTCCATGTCGTATATGTGGAGAAAAGGCTTCTGGATTTCACTATGGAGCAAACACATGTGAAGCATGCAAGGTACTGTCAGAAGCAGAAGTTTTGATTATTTTTAATGGCAGTGATTCGTGTTACAGTTTGCAATGCAGGAGCACTTACTGCAAGTTGTATTTATTTGATGCCACTTATCAGGTAGAGCTGTATCGATACATCGGCAGCACTCATAATTGGCGCCGATTATAGAGATATAGGCGGCATCGGATATAAATAAAATAATCGGTGCCGATATCAAAATTAAAAAAAAAATTTATATTATTATTTTCAGTCTTTAAGAGCAAAACTACAACAGCAAAATCATTGGATCTGTGAAGGACAGCATTCCATTCCGTTCCAATAGCGTGTGGCTTCATACCACCCAGTAGGCATTGTGCTGCTATAAAATTGTTATGCAGAGAGGGTCTGCTTAATTACCCTGGGCACAGTTGTCACCTGCTGACCGGTATTTTAGGCCAAAGGGCAGGTCGTAAAAGTGACTTTGGTGTCCAGTTACATAGATAGGCCTATCTCTTTTCTCTCCTTCGTTATGCAAGGTCAATGGCGGGTGGTGTGTCTAATCTGTATTGCCGGCCTAGGAATAGTCCCCAACTACATGTATACCTCTCCTACAGAGCAAGTGTTTTGCTTGTATCACAACAATAAGCAGTAGTAGTAGGTCTATCTTATAGAACGGACATCTTGGGAAACATAATGAAATAACCGGTAAAATAATTGGTTAGATAATTGGTATCGGCAATGAAATAATCGGCATTAATCGGTATCGGCATAATTGGCAAAAAGTGATATCGGTAAAGCTCTATTATCAGGTTGTAATCATTGTTTGTATGTTTTTATATATTACATATTATAGGTGTCTTGATAGCTTTTCTGAACTTGACCTTTGCATGTAAGATATTTTTGGCCTTTGTTCTGGCCATGGCCAAATATTTTATTTTTATGAATTCTGGTCCATTTCATTCCTTATCTGTAAAAAGATATAGCTCACCAATTACTGAAGACAGAGCAAATTTAAAGATGAAATATGTTTAAAACTTAATTAGGTACAAATATGTGAATGAATGAACTTGATATAGCACCTCTTCAAGAAATCTACTCAGGGGCGGGCGCTCTCTGCGCAAGACTATGATGTTAAATGTCATCAATGACTGTTAGAACAATTTGCAAAACAATAAGCTATAAGAGTCGCCAAAGGCTGGTCCATGCACAAGCGTGGAACCAAACTAATGGATTCTCATAAACAGCTGATGGATGGCATTGATGTTCAGAGTCTCTGGGCCAAGCTGCGCTGAAAGGATAGCTGTTGAGATTGATTCGTAAAACATGGGGATGGTGCCGACGAGTAGTCTTTCGCTGGTGGAAGATGACACACGTCCGGATATTCGTTGAGGTTCAAGGAAGATGTAGAAGAGGAAGTCGTTGCATGAAAAAAATCTTATGAACTGTGAAACTGATTGAATTCTGTTACATGAAACTGGTTGACCCAGTTAGCAGTATTTTCTTGTTCCTCCTGGTCCTTTCTTGTTTCACCTTTGAATGCCTATTAATACTTTCTCTTATTGACTGCAACATTGATTATTATTATTCACGTTCAATGAACTGATTAATTACACTTATTAGATATGTGATTTTGTAATAAAAAGATAATAATATGATAACCATCAACTTTGAAATAAAATACAAGAGCTTGAAATAAAATAAGCTGTTATTTAAATGACGTTTTTCATATTTTAGGGGTTCTTCCGTCGCAGCCTGCGTAAAAGAGAAAAATATAAATGTGTGGGCCGAGGTCGATGTGAGATCAGGTCCAGCAAACGGAGCCTTTGTGGTGCCTGTAGATATCGCAAATGTTTGGCTGTTGGTATGTCCAAAGAAGGTATGTGCAGCTGCTGAAAATTTCAATATAGTAATCTTTTCACTTTGACTTTTAATGATGAAATTTCACAATCTTTCAATTTGCTTTGCAGCATCCATTGCACCTGAGGAATTTCTGCATTTTTGTCTTCTTGGAATCTTGGTGCCAGTTCATGGCACCTTTAGTCGGCTGCCCATGGACTCCTGACTGTCCTAGTGTCCCTTGTATGCGTATTACTAAATGATATCACACAATTTTGGATGAATTTTGATCTACCTCGCCTTGTGTCACCCTGTAGTGAATTTATAGCCTTCTCAAACTTACTGTTGACCACACTTAGTTAATTATAGGTAGATTCAGGGGTGCAGCTAGGGAACCAGAGGGACATGCCGATTTAGAATGGGTGTCAAAATGAGGATTGAAGACTATTATATATTATTTTGATGAAAGCTAATTTATCCCAACTAAGTTAGTAAGGTTTAGTTTTGGTACCCCAAAAATATCCTTATTACAAACATGTTGTCAAGAATGAGTTGGGGCCCATGGGCCCAATGATCAGTGATCACTGAGGGCCCATAAGGGGTGACATAATAGTTATGACAAAATGACATGTATAATGTTAGGCTTAGTCAGACTTCATTTTTGTATAAAATCATATGGTTCGGTTCCAGCTCAGGTGTAATATATACTAAATATGTACTTTATGTACTAAAGTGGCATAATTATGGTTTCAATATATATACACAGACACAAAAGTAAAAAATATTATAGACATCGTGGGCTGCATGCGGCTGTAACTGATAGCTGATAGCTACAAAGTCCCGAAGATTTATTTATTTTTTGACTATCAAGCAGAATACATCCCTTTATTTCAGCCATTAAGTTTTCCAAACATAGAAGTTGGGAATTAACTTACCAAATTTGTGTGTGTATTGAAACACCATTTTACTGTTATTTCTTGCATATGACGGATGCAAGAGCACTGGATAATGATACAGTAATGAATTTCAGCACTTTACCTAAACAAAATGTTTTTGATAGCGGTCTTTGCATTCGCTCACGGTTCAACCGCAAATGGCGCTGTTCTCGAGTTTCATCCATTAACCTCCTTAGCGTTACATTAGTATCTTGAAAAATGTGTAAAAAACGTTATATTTATTGACGATTATACTAGAAACTCTCTGTTAGAATTGAATAAACGAAAGTAGTTTGACTTTACCAACTAAACTACTTTGCTTTCATCTAATATATTATATATTATAAATATATATATATATGTATAATATAATATATAATAGAGCTGTACCGATTAATCGGCCGGCCAATTAATCGGGCCGATTATAGAGATATCGGCAATATCGGATATTGGCAAGATAATCGTCGCCGATATTAAACATTTTTTTATTTTATTTAATAACATTATTTTCAGTCTAAAAAAATCAAAATGACGACAACAACATCACTGGGTCTGTGAAGGACGGCATTTAGGTCTGTTTCCATATCGTATCATCGAGCCAATGGCTTCTTCAGAACAGTGGTGAGACCACTCTGTTTGCTATTATAGACCACGAGAACGTGTCAACATAGGTCTTGTGCAGAGTGAGTCTTAGTGCCTGCTTAAGGGCCAAGGAACAGCTGGCCAATTCAAGCCAACGAACGGCTGGCCAAGCCAACAGAGAAACCGATCAATGTACATCGTGGAGGCATGCTTAATGATTACATGCTAGCTGCCAATCAGATCTCCCCGACACATGTCAGTGACCTGAGAGACTGAGACTAGATGGGTGGCTGTGAATAGAACAGCCGTGCCTTGGCCTTTAATTACCCTGGGCACAGTTTGACGGCGGGCGGTGTGTCTAATCTGTATTGCCTGCCTATGATTAGTCCCCAACTACATGCATATGTCTCCTATGGGGGAAGTGTTTGCTTGTATCACAACAATATAGGCAGGAGCAGTAGGTCTATCTTTTGGAACCGGACATCTTGGGTAACACAATAAAATAATTGGCAAAATAATCAGGCATCGGCAAATGAATAATCGGCAATAATTGGTATCGGCATAATTGGCAAAAAGTGATATCGGTACAGCTCTAATATATAATATAATATAATATAAATAAAATATAAATATGATATTTATAATATAAATATCATATATATATAAAAATATATATATATGTATAAATATATATATATATGTATAAATATATATATACGTATGTAAATAGAAATATATGAATATATAAGTATATGTGAATATATAAGTATATGTAAATATATATATTATGTATATATTTATATATATATAAATATAAATATATGTATATATATATATAATATGTAATATAAATATATAATATAGGTATATATAATATAAATTATATATATATTATTATATATTATAAATATGTGTAATATATTATAATATATAATTATGTTATCCCAGGGCCCGAGTGTGACTCGGGGTTAACCAGTTTTACATGGAATTCCCGGCCCGAGTCATACTCTGGGTTAACGCTAAGGAGGTTAAGAGTCCATTTATTGTTAATAACTGCAAATATACTTACGTTATATCACTTGTGCACATCAATAAAACTTCTTTTAGATGTATTATTAACACCCGTTGCGCATTATTTGAACCTTAGAAAAAATGACAGGTCGGATATTTAACTTTATTTACATAGGACGGACACAGCAACATTAGAGCTGTACCGATCAATCGGCTGGCCAATTAATCGGGCCGATTATAGAGATAGCGGCGATATCGGATATCAGCAAGATAATCGGCGCCGATATTAAAAATTAATTTTTTTCATTTTATAATATTATTTTCAGTCTTTGAGAGCAAAATGTCGACAGCAACATCATTGGGTCTGTGAAGGACAGCATTCCGTTCGCTTCCCATAGCATGGGAAACATGGGCTTCTACTCCAGACCAACCCAGTAACCGTTGTGCTAGACTGCTAGTACCGTGGGAAAGTGTCAACAGCTGTAGCTTGTTGTGCAGAGTGAGTTATAGTGCCTGGTTAATTACCCTGGGTGCAATCATGTCATTTTAAGCCAAATTGGCAAGTCGTAAAAGTGGCGTGTATGGGGAGGGAATAGCATCATTGGCATGTTAGAAGAAGGCGTCTAGTTACATAGATTATCTTTCCTCTCTTCCGTCATGCAAGGTCGATAACGGACGGTGTGCCTAATCTGTATTGGCTGCCTAGGATTAGTCCCCAACTGCATGTATACGTCGCCTATGGAACAAGTGTTTTGCTTGTATCACAACAATAGGCAGTAGCAGGAGGTCTACCTTTAAGAACCGGTCATCTTGGGAAATAAAATAAAGTAATCGGTACAATAATCGGTAAAATAATCGGCTAAATAATCGGGTATAAACGGCAAACGAATAATCGACAATAATCGGTATCGGCATAATTGGCAAAAAGCGATATTGGTACAGCTCTAATATGAAGTAGAAAATTTCGCATGGTTGTGTCTCATTTGCATAACAGACAGTCATGTTGCTATAAGATGTCATTAAACATTTGAACAATATTAAATGTCAAACATTACACTGCAATTTCATTTCAAGCACATTCAGTAATGATGCAGAGGATTTTCCAGGCTCCTGATAAAATTTACACAGACCTGTAGAGCTTTGCATGTCATCATTCTGAGCTTGTGAGGGTATCAATCACAAATTAACCTGCATTGATATCAACCTAGAAGAATTTTGTCCATGGTTAATCAGGTTAGCTGCTTTTACAGACTCTATGTGAAGATTTAAGGAAGATCACACTGCATAAAACTTTTTTGGCATCTATTGAGCAAAGATGTAGTGCTTTGTAAGACACTTGTACTTAATCTCAATTCATGAGTGTTTACTCATACTTGTACTTGAGACCAAAGTACTTGTATTTGTACTCATACCTGAGACCTAAGTACCTGGTAACCACTGACAGTTTTAGCAGGCACTTAGATAAGTTGGCACGTACAGTTTCTGTGGCTGTGGTGCAACAACTTTCGTCACTTTCGCCGTTTCGTGTAATGAAAGAGTAGCAAAATAAATGTTTGTGCCTGTAATAATCATTAATACATCTTCATATTGTTAATTTTTGGTGTTAGGTTGTTAAATGTTTATAAAGAATTTATTTGAAATAATTTGTTTATTTTTCACTATTTGTGAGTGTTATATTTGCTGAGGCGAATACTTCCGAATAGTCCCGAGAAACGAGATATTCGGCTGTGGCAAATGTCCAAGGCGATTTCCGGCTATACCCTAGTAATTGAGACCTAAGTGCTTGTCTTGAAATCTAGGTATGTAAAACATCTCTTAAGTATTCTAAGTATTTACCATATCAATTTCCAGTAACTTGTGATAATACAATTTTCATGTATTTATTTCATAGCTTTCGCTGTCATCGTGCCTAAAGCACTTAGATTTGCTAGCCAAAATGTACTCTAGTTTATTATAATCTTTACCTTGTGATGAATCTTTTTCAGCAATTAAAACGGGTCGGTATACTCATGAAAAGAAAACAAGAGATATTGAGGAAGTTAAACGCATTGTTCAACACAGACTAAGAGCTCAAGGAGGGAGAACAATCACAGAGTTGTCAGATACAGACACATCTTCAATAGTCAATTCGATACGACCAATGAAAGTGATTTCACTTGAAGAGATTGAACAAATTGTTAGGCACATCACGGATGCACATCTGATTCAAACTAGGTGTATACTTGAAAAACTTCCGGAAAAGGAGCGTGAATATTTGGTAAGCATCAATGTTTAAGTATGTTGATGTGCTAAGTTTCTGTAAAATGTAGAATTTGTATATATATATATATACAGGCTCTTATATATATATATATGTATATATATATATTTATATATATATATATATACACATATATATCTTTACCTTGTATATATATATATATATACTTTATCTTTACTCTACATATATATATATATACATATATATATATACACAAGTTCAATATATATATAGATAGATATATAAAGCCCAGGCTAGTAATGTGATCATACCTGGTTTCTCCCTCATGGTTCCTTGCTCTATATGGCTTCTGATTCACTTATTTCCAACTACACGACTACAGTTCAGTGATGTCATCACCTCTAGGCGACTAAGATTATAAATTCAGTCAGAGTCTTGTAGTTATAAATAAATGTGATGCTGCATATGATAATGGACCACACGGCGGGTTTGGAGTTATTCTTACCACCGTAATCAGCCTTCGCAAAACACTAGCGTGAAAATTCAATCTGTTACAGCTGATGATGTCTCGGGCTGAATTCGTCTCTACTGACTGTACTCTTGCGATCTTAAGTGAGATGACCTCTTCTGAGCTATGGACCATCTTCTGCTGCAAAGTCATATGCGCTCGACCTCCTACCAACGTTCTTCTAAGCATAATTTCATTGAGAATCTTCTTCCTCTTCTCACCTGCCTATGTAACCATTCGCTCTCCAAGGGAGTAATGCCTGCCTCGCAGAAACACTCGTTGGTGTTCCTGGCCATTAAACGCCTTGGACCCAGCCAACTATAGACCGATTTCAAATGTGTCATTTGTCTCTAAAATAATTGAGAAAATTCTTGCTGTACAGTTGATCCACTATTCATTCATTCATTTTGAGAATTGATATAGCACTTCTTCAAGCAGAGGTGCTCCCCGCCCAGTCACTTCCAAAAAAAAATGACTTTTACAGCTTACTAACGGCATTGTAAGGGGAAGACGGAGGGCAACCGGGAGCCCATTCCATTTACTATGTAAATGATCTGCCGCTCCACCACAGTCTGGGTTCCGTAGAGATCATTCGACCGACACCCTGTTGGTCTGCCTATTGTCAGATATTTACAGTGCTATTGACCGCTCTCAAGTCACCCCTTTAGCGTTGCTTGATGTGAGTGTCGCCTTTGACTCGGTGGATCCTCTTGCTCTGCTTATCAGTTTCCTTTGGCCTTACTTGCGGACCATTCCATTGGCTCCACTCATTCCTAGGTAAATGCACCTCTCATGTCATCTTTAGGTCATCCAGGTCCAACAGGCCTCTCCCTCATTTTGGGTTGCCGCATGGGTCTGTTTTACGCTGTCTATTGTATATTTTCTACACCTTTGAAATTGGAGTGCTCCTCTTTCTGTAATCCTTAATCTGATTTATGCTGATGACACTCAGGCCTCTAAACATAGTTCTGTGTCTCAAGCGACTGTCATTGGTAAAAACGTGCAAACAAGTCCTGGATCTCGATCAATTGGCTTTGACTAAGCCTTGTCAAAACCAAATTTACCTGGCTTGGGACTGGCAACAACTGGCAAAGTTTGACATCTGTGTGCAATCTTGGGTCATTCTTGACCAAGAGCTCTTCTTCGCCTAGCACATATGTGACCTGTCAGCACCAAACCAGTCATTATGTAAAATAAATTTTTTCATGTTTCTCAAACCATCCTGTAGTTGCTAGATTTGTCTTTCCAAAACCGTTTTAAGCTTGTTTATGCCTCACATACAGCCAAAGTTACAGAATTTTCAATGCGGCGGTTGACAAAAATTGCTATTTGAGAAAACTGCGTGCAAAGTTCAGTCATATTACTTTCATAATCTCTTTGGCAACCTATCTAACTGAAATTTGGCACCATTGCAGCTGCAGTCATTACAAATGTGCTGTCCGGAGTCGATATCTCAAGTAGGAAAAAAGATATTATAGTCATTCCAGTTCGCCAACGAGAAATCTTCCGCCGCTACACCTACAGTTTTCCATGTTTCAGAAATAGGTGATCCTGAATCACCATTGGAAGATGAGCTTCCTTTTTGTTTTGGCTCCCTTGTGGATACAAGATCCAACCCTTCAGTCTAGTCTCTGCCAGTGTTTACAGGTCTTATGCTATCACGTCCTCCAGCTTCGCGTGAAGGCCACTGGTGGTTCTGTTCCGTCAGAAGAGGATTAACAAACTTCCTTGTTAATGACACTGTGATAAAAAAGATCATCATTGTCGCTCTTCTCCTTTATTCAGGCTTGGGACTGGCATTGCCAGAGTAATTCAAGTGGCAGAGTCAAAAAGGATTTGCTGCGTTTTTGTTCAGTCTTCTTTTTCGACTCGGTTTTATCCAAGACAAGTCGCTTTCGACAAACAAGTCTTTATGTAAAGCTACAGGTAATCACATTCTTGCATGGATCTACAACAAAAACAACTTTATAGTATACAGTCTCATATACTACCAGACATGTAAGAGCAAGAAATTGTAAAGGAATTAAATATTACAATATAAAATCTTTGATCCAAATTATAGAGAAGACCAGCCCCTTAAGCTCATCTGAGAGTCAGTCATTGGTGCATTTAAAGTGTTTGCGACTTCATATCTTAGCCTCAGCATACGAGAGTGGGTGCCAAATCCTCTCCCTCGCCATCTCATCTTCCCACCGACAGCGTACGATCAGTGTACTCATCATACCTGAGCTGGCAATGGGGCACAAGTGGAGCAGAAATCCCGATGCAAATCTATGCGCTGGAGAAGATCTGAATCCCAAATCTCTCTTTTGACAATGCAGCATACAAACTACAACACAATTGAGCTCACACACACATTTACAATATTTTAAACAATGAATTAGCTGCTTATTCCAGCAACACAACTGGCTCTACATTTCGAACAGAACGCGTGATCCGCCCACTTTTTCAACACCACGTCCACAATTTCTCCCTTCTGTCTGCCCTATCCCGATGTTTTCAGTGTCAATCGGTGAAGACAATTATGAAACACAGGTTAACTTGTTGTGTTTCTAACACAGAAAAAACATCTTAACCATTTAAACCCGTTTTATGTTATACAATACAACGAGTACTACCAATTGAGCATGAAACACTTGCTCAAGGTCAGTAAGCAGTAACTGCTTCGGACAAGGATTGAACCCGTACTCTCCGTGTTGTTAAATGCTCTAATCAACCGGTTATTGTTATATTAAAATGGAAATTGTAATCTCAAATGTAAACAAAGCCTTGTGCTCCTAACACCAGCAAAACACCACTGGAGCATGTAAGACCTATCAAAAATCTTTCTCTGTTGCTTTTCGCAGGAAAATCATAAAGAACATGCAGTTTAAATCAAACCTTTATCATGATCCTTTATATTGGCACTATGGTAGATCAACGTGTTGTTGTGTTGGCAAGTCCAACACATATCTTGGCTTGCTTATCGTGATGAATGGAGTGAGCCGAAGCCAGTACTGTTTGAAGGTTGAAAATCCAGCGACTCGTTATCCACATTGTTCCATGCGCACACCTGACCATGTCCTCTTGAGTACACTGTGTACTGCATAGTAGTCCCTTGTTACATTGACATCCACAATTAATATAAACAGCATACATACAATTATTTTGTTCAATTTTATAAATCCACTTCAGCATGGTTTTTAAAGTAGCCATACAACAAAAAGCAAAGCCAATACTAGTAGCCAACTTTAACAGTTATACCTGAATGCTTATGAAGATGAGCTTTATAATACAGGTTTTAAACCAACAGCTATGTCTGAGTACTTATAAAGATGAGCTCAGGCCCGCTATAAATGACAGTTGTGTTATTGTATAGTGAGAAGAGGTTTTGAACAAAACGGTAATTGCTTGAATATTTTAAAAGTGGACTCAATTGGAACAGGAACTTAACATTCACGCCTGAAAGCTCATAATGACGAGCTGAGCTATGGCTTGGTTTAAAACGTGATATTTATTTGCGATAGGAGTTGCAGTAATCAGAAACTGTCAATACGTGAATGTTTATAAACGTGGTTCCTGTAACGAAAAGTATTTAAAAAATAAACGGGGCCTACCTGGATATTCATCAGTATTCTCATCCGTTACGATCTCGCTGGAAACCCAACTTTCGTCTATGGTCAAATATTCTTGCAACAATTTGTTCACTTTCGCTCGATCCGCGAGCCCTTAGCATTTATCAACTTTGCAATAATATCTTCCTTTTCGAGAATTGAGTTGTGAAAATGCATTCCGGTCTTCGGATTATGTTATTATTAAGAAGCTGGGTCATGAGCGACTGCGCATGCTCGTAACTGACCTTAAAGCCATCAGCCAACCACAGTGCAAGATTTTGACACATGATTAAATTATGCTGTCCGTTGCCACGCACATAACGATATTGTTTACCTATAGTTGACCTCCTTCTAGCTAATTTATATGCGTAATAAATAGGCGAAGGTCATATGTTATTAATAGAACATAAAAAGGAGATTTTCTGCTTCAAAACGAGACCATGCACTCGGGAAATCTAGAACTATAACCTAATTAAACATGACACAAAGATAGCAAAATCTGAACTGAAATTATTATTTTCCATCTTGCAACATTTTAGGGCTTTTGGCAAAAAGCTTCTTAAACATATTCATAAAAGTATAAACAAAAGTTTTATATTTTATTTGTATAAAATATATATTTTTGTAATTGTTTCTGCATTAATCTCAATTTCGATCGGTTCGAGGTCTCCTATCATTATTCGTCATTTTGAGCCTGATTGTATTCAGCGATAAGCGACTGGTTTGGTCCCAGCTTGGAACATATGTAGCAATACATTTGCTTATCTAATGAACTGTTAAACTAATTTATTAGGTAGTCTAGAATATTAAGGCAAGTGTAAGAGCAGATTAGCAGCGCTACATAATAATAAACTAGTAATTCATATCTGGATTCAACTGTGAAAGACACAGACAGTTGATGTTTGAAACATTGCTATGGCAATCGCTAAAAGCAGCCAATGGCAGAGCGATTTGAGATCTTTGAAATGGTGGAAATCGAGGAGAATTGATATCGAACTGTAATGCGTGAATATCTGCGGTATTTCACGTCTGTTGCAATTTAAGTTAGTCAATAAGTTATGAAAAGTTAACGGATATTTTCTAGACTGTGACGCATCTAACCTGGCACTATCAAAACTCCGCTGGATTATTGATAGTGCTTTGCTGGGTTATCGACAGTGGTGCGTTTACCTATAGGCACACTAGGCGTGCACCTAGGGCCCCCAAATCTCAGAGGGCCCCCAAATGATGAAAACATTAAATACAAAATAACATCTCAGGGCCCCCAAATGAATGAAAACATTTCATACAAAAAACATCTCAGTGGGCCCTAAAATAAATGAAAGCATTAAATGCTAAATAACATTTCAGGGGCCCCAAAATGAATGAAAACATTGAAAACAAAATAACATCTCAGGGAGCCCCCAAATGAATGAAAACATTAAATACAAAATAACATCTTAGGGGTCCCCAAATGAATGAAAACATCAAATACAAAATAACATCTTGGGTAGCCCCAAATGAATGAAAACATTTAATTCAAAATAACATCTCAAAGACCCCCAAATGAATGAAAACATTAAACACGACATAACATGTCTCACATTAGAAATATTTTAACACTTTGACCGCTGACACATTTATTAGCCAGGCGTGGCAAATATACATGTAGACCTACATGTCGGCCTAGAATTTTCATGTTTTTCTGCGTTCTTTTGGTTAAAGTATAAAAAATAACTTCCTTTTGTGAGTTTGCGTAAATGCCATACTGTAGGACCTAAAATAATAATAGATGCTGTGTTTGAAACTCTTTGAAGCATTGCTATGGACAGACAGTAGGCTGTTAGGGGCAAATTTGCAGAAAATACACGTTCGTTGCGTCTTCCAGGCTTGGTATAAACCACACGCTTCTTGCAAGGTCCCTCTTTGGTTGCAGTTGATAGGATAACATCTGATTCATGAGAAGAGCACAATAATCTCGTCATGAGCAGTAAATAGTACAAGGAAAGAATAGGCCATAGCCCTGGCAAACTCTAGTTAGCTAGAAACCACCATTTCTACAGGCGCTATGCAAAATAAAATCCACAGATCCTTCCAACTATCCTGTCAATATCCTAATATCCTGTCAAATACCCATTCTTTTCACATACTATTATGTTTCATTTATTTTGTTTACCGCAAGACACGATGTAAGAAATAATTCTTACATTGTGCTGCACGGTGAAAAACTCAGATGGCCGACATCAACAAAGACACAGCATTCAGTCTGTTTGTAGGCACTCTGACAATGCCATAAATAATCTAGAATAATCTTACATGCATTCAGTACTTGGCAGCACATGTCCACTATCATTTATACGCAATAAGAAATATTACTGCCACACTGAATAGCCTCAGAGTGGCGGTTACTTATGGGAGTGTATACACGTCCCTAGAGTCCCAGCACTCGCTTATTGGCAGTTGTGCACAAGAAACTGAGATGATGACTGTTTGAAGTGATGAATATGTGGAAACCATTTACTTCTCAAGGGATGGAATCTAATGAAGATTACGTCAGTACTAGAGCCGTACCGATTAATTGGCCGGTCGATTAATCAGGTCAATTATAGAGATACCAGCATTATCGGATATCGACAAGATAATCGGCGCTGATATTAAAAATTATGTTTTTAATTTAATAATATTATTTTCAATCTATAAAAACAAAACGACGACAGCAACATCACTGGGTCTGTGAAGGACGGCATTTCATTCCGTTTACATATCGTGTCGTGAAGCCAGAATGGCTTCTTCAGACCAGTGGTGAGACCACCCACTGTGCTAGTATAGACTGTGGGAATGTGTCAACATAGGTCTCGTGCAGAGTGAGTCATAGTGCCTGCTTATGGGCCCAATGGCTGGCCAATTCAAGCCAAGGAACGGATGGCCAAATTCAACAGAGAAACTGATGAATGTACATCGTGGAGGCATGCTTAATGAATACATGCTAGCTGCCAATCAGATCTCCCCGACACATGTCAGTGGCCTGAGAGGCTGAGACTATATGGGTGACTGTGAATAGGACAGCCGTGCCTTGGCCTTTAATTACCCTGGGCCCAGTTCGACGGCGGGCGGTATGTCTAATCTGTATTGCCTGCCTAGGATTAGTCACCAACTACATGCATATGTCTCCTAAAGGGGAAGTGTTTGCTTGTATCACAACAATAGGCAGTAGCAGAAGGTCTCTATCTTTTGGAACCGGACACCCTGGGAAACACAAAGAAATAATCGGCAAAATAATCGACTAAATAATCGGCATAATCGGCAAAAAGTGATATCCGTACAGCTCTAGTCCGTACGTCTTCAACCAATGTCAGTTGAGCTGATGCAAATAATATTAGTGTAAATAATGCCGCTCTTAGGTACTGTATATGTTTGCAAATAATTCGCATAATTTTGGACAGTTTTTAAAATGCAAAGAAAAGAATATTTAGGGACGTCTTATGACAGCAATGGTCTTTGACGTCTTACCATGTTGTTGACTCTTGTGATTGATACATTTTACCTGTCTCTAATGTTTCATCAATGTGGCAAGGGCATTTCGAGTTGTTTTCATTCTCACTATCAGATATAGGGCTCCTTGCCCTTGGTCTTATGGTTTTCTTTATTCTTCGTTATCTAAAACACTACTGCCGCATATACTCGACTATAAATCGATTCAAGTTTAAGTCGAACGCAATTTTTGGACAAAAATGGCGTCCAAAATTTGCGGCTCAAATATAAGTCGAACCCATAAAATCAAAAACGAGTGAAAAATCGAGAGGTATAGCTTGATATCTACTGTCTTTCGGCCAAGAATTTCGGCTGATTTCTCCGCGAAATATTTATTTTATTATGGGCAGATCAATATTAATGCATGTGGCCATCATAAATCGAGGGGTATAGCCTGACATCTGCTGTCTTTTGGCGGAGAAGTTTGAACTATTTCTCCGCGAAATATTTATTTTATTATGGGCAGATCAATTAATGCATGCCTCCGTCATAAATCAAGATATATAGCTTGATATCTGCTATTGATTGTTGAATATTTGATCCGAAAATCTCGTATTATTTTGTCTCTCGAGTATAAGTCGAAAGGCCTATTTCATCATCCTGAAATAGTCTTAAATTTCTCGACTTATAGTCGAGTATATACGGTACTATATTTGCATCAATATGAGGTTTTTTTTTAAATAAATTTTTTATTTTTTGTGTGTTTTGTGTTTTTGTTTAGACTACACATGTAAAATATATGCTATATATTTACACAATGTTATGCAATATTAAGTTAGGAAACATTTCTATATGTGCACAGTTTTATTTGTATATTTATGCAATGCTATCTAGGTAATATTATATGTAGATTTAATAAACATAGGCCTACTGCTTTGGTCGAGTAAGAGGCAATTGTTGTATTCTATAGAATCTTACCATTGGTGATCTCACCAATGATTCTTACCACCTCCTTCTGCAGACCTGGGATCTGGAGGATGTTTCTTGTGATGCAGTGAATTCCGAGTTCTTGGCACTTGTTGCGGATGGTTTGGCTGATGTTCTTCCGTGAGCATTCAACGAGCAGATGATTGATGGTGTTCGGAACGTTGCACTCCTCACAGTTTCCATCGGGGCGCAGATTCATCGTGTGAAGCCAA
Source organism: Bimastos eiseni (assembly GCA_959347315.1). Taxonomy (NCBI): domain Eukaryota; kingdom Metazoa; phylum Annelida; class Clitellata; order Crassiclitellata; family Lumbricidae; genus Bimastos; species Bimastos eiseni. The sequence goes on from OY365811.1 coordinate 19,858,303, forward strand.
TGGTTCAGCAGCACTCGACCCAGGCATAGTCTGGACATCTGGACCTCTTGCCTACACAGAATATCCGTGTACTTGATTCTGGTTGACACGAGCGGCTCGATCTGCTTGTAGAAGGCCGCTTTCGGGTTGTCAGTGTATTCCTTCTGCCACTTTTCCACTATGTACCGGTTGATCTTCGCGATCATCTTCTGTCTCTCGATGTATGTAGTGGAGTTGACAGCCGGTAGGTGGAGTCCGTCTTTCGCCCGTGCGTCGGCCTCTTCGTTGCCAAGGATACCCACGTGGCTTGGGATCCAGACGACCGTGATGTCGCCTGTGCCAAGACTTGTTGATGTTTTCGAGAACCTCCGTCATCAGCGCCGGTCTCGAGTCTAATCGCTGGGCTTTCACCGACTCCGCAGCGCTGAGCGAATCGGTGAAGATGGCGAATCTGTCTCTTGTGAGCATTCGGTTCTTGCAGATCCAGTCGATAGCATCTCATATCGCCGTCAACTCGGTTGCATATACACTGGACGAGTCCGCCAGTCGCAGGATTCTCCTGCACCCGATCTCCAGAATCAAGACTGCTGCTGCTGCGTCCTTGTGCTTGGACCCGTCCATGTACACGTTGGTGTGGCTGCAGTACCTGTCGATGACTTCCAAGGAGAGCATCTTCTGGGTCTCGGGCGATACTGTCTTCTTGTTGATCGACTTTGTCAGCGATAGGTCGACCTGGATGCGCCCGTTTTTCCAAGGAAGCGAGTTCTGGAACTCTGGTTCTTTGCACTACTGAAACATAGTATCAAAAAACTCCTTCGTGCACTGAAACAATGGTTGCTTACCATCTTGGAATTTGCCTCTGTGTAGGGTCCAGTGGTCCTTCATCATGTACATGTACATGTACTCTGCCGCATGATCATTGCTGGTAACGATCTTGACACCCTCCTTCACACTGTCTCTGAGCCATTGTAGCTGTAGTGGCATCTCCCCGCACTCGTTCTGGACAGCTGCTGTAGCCGTTCCGTGAGCAGCTCCACAGCAGATCATGAGTGCTTGGACGGTCTCCGTCCTCTTCAGCTGAGAGTTGCTTGCCGTGCAGAAAGCAACTGCCCCGTAATCCAGGATAGGTCGGATCAGGGCTCGGTAGAGCATCAGGAGTGCTTTCTTGTTTGCTCCCCACTTGTTTCCAAATACAGAACGCAGGAGACCGAGTCTTTTCCTGCATTTGGTAATCACATACTCGATATGTGGTGCCCACGTCAATCTACAATCAAAGATAACACCGAGAAATTTGGCAGTAGTGTTCATCAGTTCCACCTCGCCTGCTCTCTGCCTGCTGTTGCTGAAAACCCCTGCAGTCATCTTCACGGTTGAGATCTTGAATCCGTTCTCATCGCACCAACGATGGACTTGATTCAACGATCTCTGAGTTTGGACCAGCAGTGTCTTCAGGCTTACTCCTTCGGTGAATAGAGCGCTGTTGTCGGCAAACAGCAAAATCTCTGTTCCGTCTCCAATTCGATGTACCTGGTTAATTGTACTCGTTGATTGCTAGGGACATGTATACACGTCCCATATTACATGTATTACATATAAAGTTCAGCAGTCAAAGTGTTGAGAAATGTTTCCTGTACACAAATTATATCAGGGGAAACTAAACGACACTGTAAAAACCTTCTGAACTCGTATATACGAGCCCGAAAACTGCAACAGTTCCACTGCATGATGGCGAGTGGATCCATGGAAAAGTAGAAAAATTTACAATCACTGATTACATTACTGGGAGTTGTGATTACTTAGTGTTGGAGGTTCTGGTCTCAAAACGGACCCCTTTGCTCATGTAAATAGCGTTTGGTACCATCAGGACCTCTGTCACCACATCCTCCCTTTTCTTTGTGGTGTCGGTGATAAGATTGACCAAATCTATAATAAAATTCGTCATATCTGCTTTGAAGTACTGCTCAGAAGCAGTTTCTGGCCTTTTGTATGTGTCCAGTTTTTTCACCTCGAATGGAGATTTTCCCATTAGCTCGAGGAAGTCCACCACCTACATCCGTTGCTCCTCTGGTAGCTCCTGTGGCGTTCTGATGATTTGTGGTTTCTTTGTCGGCTTGGCTGGTTTGTTGGCCTTTCCTTCTTCTTTCTTTGCTTTCTGGTCCTGTTTTACCTTTAGGATGACTTTGTTAAGTGGAACCTTCTCCACGACCTTGATCTTCAGAGCTTCCTTCGTCTCCAGGTATTTCGAACACTGCCTGTAGGCAGCACTGTGTGACCCCGAACAGTTCACACACTTAGGTCTCTCGATGTTTTCACATTCCGTGCGGATGTGAGTCTGTCCACTCCAACAACACTTCAATTGATTTCTACAAATGGCTTGTAAATGCCCATATCTTTGACACCTGTTGCGCCTCATCGGAGAAGGCGTAACTATTTTAACCTTGTTATTGAAAGCCGTCAACCTCGATAGTTTCCGGGAGCGTGGTCCCTTTCTCATATGCCACGACCTTGGCTGTGCTCTCGAGTTTTCAGATTCTCCTTATGTATTTTGCCCCGATTTCTGCTGCAATCTCCTTCAGCATGTCCTCGTCCTCAAGAGCCATTGAGCCCAAGATTACTTCCTTCACGTCGTAGCTTGCATCGAACCTCTGCTCGCTGACTTCTGGTCTCATCGGTCGCGTGAGGACACGTGGGTCGCTCCACTCAATCTTTTTCCCCTCGATTTGTCTGATTGTCTGGATCTTTTATTTATCGGCTTCTGTCCTGCAAATAATTCTGAGACTCTTTTCAGATATTTGGATGGCTTCAGCCACACAATGGCTGGCACTCAAGATTGCCTTTTTCAAGGTTCTTGGCTGCGATTTAAACAGTACTGGTAGAAAATTTCCTTCACTCTTACCATAAATTGAGTGTTTAAACAAACCTTCGAGTTCAGTTCTCTTCTCGGTTGACATCAGATTATGGTAGTAATTCCGTTGAAAACCTCCCGTTGTCTTTTCTACCACAGGTTGGGCCGCTGCATTGGATTTCCGGCCCAGATCTATTTTTGCACGTGACCCACATGGCACAACATGTGGCGTGGTGTCTAAAATGACAATAGATTTTGTCTTTTTATCTGGTTTTTTGATAACATCAGACAATTTACCTTTGTCTCCTGCCTCTGTCGGGATTTCCATGTCAGTCTCGTTTTCTCCACTTCCTGTCCTCATTCTTTTCTTTGGTGTTTCGTTCGAGGAATCGCTCGATAGTCGCTCCTCATGTGGCGGCTTTTCTTTGTCCGCCATTTCTTTTTCCGCCATTTTGCTGACGCCGAATTTTGCTGAAACAGCAGATCTTTTGGGCAGAGCAGTCCCCCTCTGCATTGTCTGAAACAAATAATAATACACAATATTATATGATATAATATACAATAAATACCTTCAGAGAAGTATCTGGGGAATTACTTCAATCCACTGGACTGAAGTTTTCTCCAACGCACGTCTTGCTTTCAAAATTTTGCTCTCGCAGGAACACGACTGTACTCTTTAACGGCTAATCTACCTTTTCCAGACTTTTAAAATGCGAAGTTGGAGGTGCAACTTCTACTTGGACCACACAAAAATGTCATGTGTCCAATGTCACATTGTAGTTGAGCAAAATCCGCTAGCAAACGTACAAATTTTTCCCTGGAATGTTAGCTAGCAAATATGTAGTTTATAAAAATTAGATACCATTATAACTCTTGTATTATGTTTTATTTAAAGTTACTATTTGATGAAGCTAAGTTTTGTACACAAATTCTTGAAAAAAAATGGCATTTTGTTTACTGCCGAAACTAACCTTGTTCTTACTTTTTTACTCCCATCTTCCAAACATAAGGCAAGCTATAGAAAACTGGTATAATGTTTCAAGTGTAGTGCTATATAAAACAGTAATGTTGACTCTATGCATTGATGCTTTTATGCTCTAGGCAGTCTTCCTCTAATTTACAATAATATTTATCTCATTTCCAATTTATTGATGAACTGCAAAACGTACAAAGTATACATCATAACTTTAATCTTTTTAATATACAAAAGAAATTAATACTTTATTTATCAAACAAAAATTCAAAAGACTTATTTAGGTGGATGGTGCAAAATTCAAACACGTGTCGTGTGTCAGACGAAGGCTGAAATGTGGCCATGACTTATATACGGATCAATGCAATTTCTCACCTTCCAGTCCAAAATATATGCGAAGGCGACTTATTCGCGAGTATATACGATATATAGGTTTATAGATATTGATTTGTGAATCAAACTGTGGCACCTCAAGGTCGTGAGCAAAATTGCTGAAATTGCAGCAGAGTACTACTGACATCAATTGGCAACTATTCAGCACTATTACTAATAGAAATCAGAAAAAAAATATTTTTCTCACATTGCAATTGATGCACCCTATTGAGTAATTGCTTGCTATGATTATTTTGTGAGTGTACATTATTTTACGCTAACTACTCTTGGAATGTCTGTTGTGTATTTGCTTGTTTGATTGTTCATATTATAATGTGCCCAAAGTGCGTTTGAAAGCGGTTCAAAAAGGTATATACTTATTTACTTAACAATATGTGATGGATTGGTAGCAAGTCTTTCTTAGTGCATTGTTGCAAATGAAAATTATTGCAGTATGAATCAGTTTTGAAAAGTCTTTATTTTCAGATTGATACCTCAAGAATAGCAATGTTGCATTGTGAACCCTTTTATCTGCGATACTTGCAATGTTGTTTTCATGAACAACTGTGCTAGATTGACAGATGCAGGTGTCCTAGCCAGTGAAAGCCCGATTTTTACATTGTGATGGGTGACCATGTTTCAGAGACCTCTATCTCAGTAAATAACTCATGCATTGTGGTACCTTTTCATGTGCTGCCCATTTAGAATAAAAAAATTCCTTGTAGCTCAATTTAAAAAATAAATGATTATTTTATTATTTCATTCTTAAAATGATTTTTAATGCCCCAGAGTACATATTTTATTTTATTTGTTTTGATGCATAGCAGGTAGGGTGCATCAAACACCTCGTGATTATTGAATTTTTGTAGGAGGCATGTCTATATGTTAATTTTTTTTCCAATTACTAAAAGAAACTACCCTTAAAAGTTTCATGAAGTTTACTCATCAAAATGAAAGTTTTTTGAGATAAGAGAAGTTATTCAAGTTCTAGATTCATTTTGTTGTATACATGACACAGGCTAGAAAATAGTGAAACAGATTAGTCAAAAGCATGCAGTTGGTGCAAAAAAACAATAATGTGACATAAATTTAACATATATGTGCAATGTGCATCAAGTGTAGCACCGTAAGTCATTTCGCCGGACAGTCACTTCTGTGGAGATTTGACCGTCGCTTACGATCCTGCTCAACAACCTGCAGCACGTTTTGATAATGTTCTTCTTTAGCTGAGTTCAAGAAGTCTGCACTGAGCTTCAGCAGTCATAACTATGTTCAATACCCGCAGGTTATTAGTGACAACTGATACGTGGGAGAACTTGGCCAGACTGCAAAATCTTCTGTCAAAAACTGTGGATATTGTATTTATTGTATTGTATTTACGTATTTCTATAGCGCCTCTCCCAGTACAACCTAATCAGAGGCGCTCTCAGCGCGAAAAACCCTGGGAATAGAAAAGTCTTAAGAATCCGAGCAGAAGCAGAAGCACCTTGAGTTAAAATTATAGAGCAAGTCACAGAGGGCATGTCATTCCAGAGCAAAGGACCAACAGACGCATAAGCACGATGTTGGGCGAGAGTCCGAATTACCAAGAGATCATGTCGTTCTAAGGAACGAAGAGGGTGACGAGAGGCAGCCGAAATGGGACGGCGGATAAGATCACAAAGATATCGTGGAGCCTGACCCAAAAACACTCTGGATGTGAAGATAAGAACTTTAAATCAGATGCAGGCTATAAGTGGAAGCCAGTGTAAGTGCTCTGTCTTGAAGGTAGCGATGCGAGTGTAGCGAGTAAGGCGGGCGATCAGACGGGCGGCAGCATTTAGTACAGATTGAAGAGGTGACAGGCGAGATTTCGGAAGACCAATTAGAAGTGAGTTACAGTAATCAATGCGTGAGCAGACAGAAGCATTGAAAATGGATTAGGGAACAGATCGTCTGACAGCTCAAAGTGGTTGAAACTAGACCGAGAGAGATTAGAGATGTGTTCAGCGAATGGAAGAGTACTGTCAATGGTAACACCCAGGTCAGGTGAACACTAGTAGAGAAAGTGAATAATGGGAACCGTTCAGAAAGTAGGTCAAAGTCAAGTTTAATGAGCTGCTGGCGGGTGCCAAGCCAGATCGGCTGAGTTTTTGTTGAATTGAGAGAGAGGCGATTCGAGGACATCCAGCACTGGAGTTCTGAAGAAAGAGACGCAATAGATTGAGAAATGACAAGCTGCTCTGCGAGCGGATCATGAACAAAGGCCTGAACATTTGCGTAGAGGTGACCCACTGCGGAATGTTTATTCAAAAGGAGAGGGATGTCAGCTGTGAACATGATATAGAGAAATGGACCAAGCACGGAGCCCGTTGGAACCCAAAATTTGACAGGTACCCGCAGGGTGTGAGTGTCACCTAGAATGACCATTTATGAGCGATCCATGAGATAGGATCAAAACCAGAGAAGAGGAGGACCACTAAGACCAAAGGAGATTTCAAGCTGACGTAAGAGAATGTCGTGATCTACCATATCAAATGCTGAAGAAGTGTCAAAGACAGCTAAGGAAAGGCCAGACAGATTAGAAATAGGGCTATAGTTTTGACATATGCTTGGAGCCAAGTTAGATTTCATAAGTGTGAGGAAAACAATGGCACGCTTCTGTGAGGAAGGCAGAAGGCCTTCAGAGAGCGATCTGTTGAAAATGTACAGTAAAAAGGGGACAATGTCATCAAGTATGTCAAAGATGACAAACGGCAGAAGCGGATCCAGTTCACACGACTTCAGGTTACATTTTGGCATAATCCGAATTGAGTGAGGAGTTCCTGAAAGCATCTGGAATAAGGTAGAGATGAATCTTCCAGGTGAAGATTTAAGTCTCCGATGATTTGTAATTGACTATTCCGAGTAATTAGGCTCTCTAACATGGAGGAGAATTCATCAAAAAATCTGTCAGAGTGCGAGGCAGATCCGGGTCTGTAGATAGTTAATAAAGTCAATGAACCACAAGGGGTTGGCATGCTAAGACTCAGGATATAATGCTATAAGATATAAGACATACCACAAGTCAATAGTACCCAGATCAACCAGGGTTGTTGTTAAGGTTACTGACATTTGGCTTGCCAAATCCCTTACCAAATCTCTGCTGAGCTTGGCTGAGTCTGGCTTGATCAGTTTGTCTGCAAGATCATATTGTGCATCCTCTGAAACCTTCTTTGCTCCACAGACACTAATTCTAGTCTGATACCAGGTAGATGCAACTTGAAGGCTCAAATGGCAATACTAGAGATATCTGGATGAACATCCTCATACTTCAACAGAGACTGATACAAGTTCAAGTCATTCCAAGGGTCATTCTATGTAGAGTTAGTCGTAATCCACCAGGTGCTTACTTTTGATACTTGGTGGAGTGTCGTGGATGACAACACAATGTATGACAAGTTTTTATGGACATAACTCAAAAATTGAGAATAAACTGACAAAAAATGCACAAAATTAAATATAGTTTAATTTGTGCATTTTTCTGTCCAGCTTCTATCATTTGCGGCCACTAAGCGCCATCCGACGATCTGTGTCTTCTACCAATTTTTCGATCATGGTTCATGCCTTCATCTGCTCCCGCATTGACTACTGTAACTTATTACTCATTGGCCTACCAAAACTCTGCTTCACTCCGCTCCAGTCTGTACTCAAGGCAGCTGCTCGTTTGATCACCCGTCTTCCACGTTTCTCACATATTTCTACTTTCATGACTCAACGTCTTCATTGGCTTCCCTTGACTGATAGGATTCATTTCAAAGTTCTCTTTCTTACATTCAAAGCGTTGTTGGGTCAAGCTCCACTCTATCTATGTGATCTTATCAGGCAACCTATCTCAGCTACCACAGGACGTCCTCTCCGTTCTTTAGACCGTCACGATCTTCTAGTACCGCAGTCTAGAACTCAGCATCGTGCCTATGCCTCTGTTGACCCTTTGCTATGGAACAGCCTTCCTGCTGTGACTCGTGCTGCAATCTTATCTAGTAGCACAACTGTTTCTGCTCGTTCTCTTAAGACGTTTGTTTTCTCAAGGGGTTTCTCGCACTGGGAGCGCCTCTGAATAGGTTGTACTGTGAGAGGCGTTTTATAAATCCGTAAATAGAATAGTAGAATAGAATAGTTTACGCACTCGAACAAGTCCTCATTGACAAGCTCCACTCTGGCAAGTTTACATCATAAATGATCTCTTAAGTAAATGGATCGATTGTGATCCGATTTGACATTTAAATTTTTTCTCAGTCTGTGCACAATTTTTAATATAAATTATTATTTATTAAAATTAAAATTATATTTTAAAGTTTTATTTCTCTATTTTCTCTGTAGTGGGGGGCGGTGGCATAGTGAGATGTTCGGTGCCTGGCGTTCGGAGGTTCGCAGGTTCGAACCCACCCGAGTCTCTGCGTAAGCATCCTTGGACAAGTTGCTCACCTAGAAGTGTCTGTGAGAAAGGCCATGGGAAACCACCTCACTCACCTCATCCCCGGGTGGCATAAGGCCAATGAACCTGACTCCGGGCAGAGCACTCATCATCATTTCTCTATTGTGTTTTTTTGTTTTCAAGCGATTAACGTCATTTGATGACATTTATTAGTAATGCAACTTAGCTAAATTAAAGTAGGCCTATGGAAACAACGTAAGGCACAATTTAAAAAAAAAATTAAACAAAATAAGAAACGGAAAAAAAATGGTTTTAACAATGCTGAAATAAAAATCTCAGAAAATATTTTTTTAAATGGCCCTTTCAGCATCCTAAATTGTCAGCACCCCAAATTGTTGGCGTCCGACTTGTCGGCGCCCTGCGGTGCCCGACCTTGCTACCCAAAAAGCCGGCTCTGCTACTAAGCTTAAATTGTGACATAGTGTCTGACAATGTGGCTCATGATGTGCCAAGTAAGGGCTCATTGCCTTCAGTGATGCAGTTATCATTAATATCATGCAATTTAAAAGAAGTGTCATCGATTTGATACACTTTGCATTTAATCATGCGTGTACAATTAATTAGTTGGTTTATACCTAGAAAATCATCATAAATTTCATAAAAATTAAAAACTTCTAATTTTAAATTAGCGTGGATTCCAATAAATATTGTTTAAAAAATATTTAGCATTATTTTATAGCAAAGGCAATTAACAATATATGTTTATTAATGATTTGTTTAATCATTAGTGCAAAAATGTCAAAAGTGATGAAAAATCGATTTTCTCACTAAAAGACCAAAATAAGACATTTATTAAAATGCGACTTCCGACTGGTTTTGTGAAAAATGATCACAATTTTCAGAGTCTCTGGGCAAGTTGCGTTGAAGGGAAGAGTGACATGTGTAACTTTTACACTGGTTACATCTGTTTCATGCTTGCCAACAATGCCCACAATTCCAAGAAAAACTGCTCTTTCATGGAATATGCTATTCTCGTCTCATGTATACGACCTGAGGGTCGACCTATCTGCTTCACGGTGAAGCAAGACGTTCTGGCACAGCCGTTTTGATGCAGGACGTTTTGGCGCAGGAAGCTAGGGGCAGATGAACATAAATTAACGCAGTAGGCAAGAAATGTTTAGTCATTTTATTATATGTGCCAAAAATTTACTAACCTAGTATATCAAAGCTCATTGGGATGGGGTGGCTTAGCGGTATATTCTGTGCTTTGCAACCGAAGGGTCGCAGGTTTGAACCCTCCTCAAGTCACTTCGTGGTGACCCTTGGAAAAGTTCTTCATCCATAATTATGTGTGAGGAAGGCAACGAGAAACCACCTCACTCATCTCATCCCCCCCGGTAGCATAAAGCCAATGAACTTGCTCACAGCTTACATTTTGGGATTCAACAGCATCAGCTAGCATATTGAATACATTTGTATGTATTACATGCACACATGTATGTGTAATTCTTTTTGCTTGTATTGCAATTTATCGTATCAAAGATATTTTACTTTGTAGGAGCAACGAGCGCTACAAGACAAATATTTTGGAACTTTGAAGCCACTTCCAATAGAAGAGTACATGAAAATTTATGAGATAACTGGTATTGATGTTGATGGACGCAGAGACCTGATTGAAGGGTTTATTCCATATGTGGAGAACTGCATTCGGAGGTTTATAGCATTTGCCAAAGCTATTCCTGGCTTCAAAGAGCTTCTGACAGAAGATCAAATTGCCATCATCAAAGGTCTTTAGTATTTATCTGTTGGTGTTAAAATCAGCATACTTCACCTATTTTGAAAGTCAGCAGAACAAAGCATCTTATAGTGTTTTATCAAGCTGAATTGCTAGCCATTGTCAGTTAAGGGCTTCATAGTTCCAGTCACCCAAGATTGTATTTTGTAAAGTGTAATTGTAGCTGGACATTTATATAGTGCTAAGTTAAGTGTCATTAAGACGAAAAATTTAACCTGGGTACTAGAAATATTATCAATAGCAGGCTCACATATGCACACCCAACCAGTGTAATACTTGTATCTTTCTTAGTGGAGTTGATAGATGACACTGTGCTCTTACTTCCTGGACTGATTAGCATCGTTGTCATAGACATGTAGTGACTAAGAGTGTCTACAGTTCTCAACAACACCAACGACCAATGTGGTCCCTAATATGCTGTAGGAGATTGGCATTAGGACATCTCTTGAGCCACCAGGTCAATCTATGTTGGACAGTCATTTGATTGCGATTATGAACTCTTTCAGGTAGATGGTTGATGCCACTGAGTCATACTTTAAGACAGGTGGTAGAAACATTATCAAACTGTGGCTGCTGGACATGTATAATATCAAGATGGTTGCAGCATTTTGTATGTCCATGTGTATTATCAAGTCAGACTCCACACTATCTTTGTGATCTTATCCGCCGTCCCATTTCGACTGCCTCTTGTCGTCCTCGTTCCCTAGATCGACATGATCTTTTGGTAATTCGGACCTTGCTCAACATTGTGCTTGTGCATCTGCTGGTCCTTTGCTTTAGAATGATATGCCCTCTGTGACTCGCTCTCTAATTTTAACTCGAGGTGCTTCCGCTTCTGCCCGCATTCTTCAGACTTTTCTATTCCCACGGGGCTTTTTGCACTGAGCGCCTCTGATTAGGTTGTATTGGGAGAGGCGCTGTAGAAATACGTAAATACAATTCAAGCCACGTAACATAGCACGCTTGAGTACCTAACTAAGACACTCCTATGTATATGAGATTTTTATGTTATTTTTAAAATGATTTTTGCCTGTCTAATTTCTGAGATTTGCATCTGGTTAGTAAATTATTGTGCTATTCATTGTCACTATTCTAAATTCTTCCCAGTGACCACTTGGGCAGAATCCATTATTATATTATTTCTCACTAGTATGGGAGTCACAATTGTTGTCATACAAGTCAGCCTTTATTAATTTAATCACTGTTGTTGACAATACCAACAATGGTCATTTTCACAGGAACTAAGCCAAGGGCATTTTCAGAAGAGGAGAGACTATCATATACACTATGTCCAGAAAAAAGAACCCCTTGTTGTAATATGAAAATAGCTAGTAAATATTCATCAATTTTATAGATTCCCAAACCATTTTAATCCAATTTGTAATTTCTGAAAAGCCCATCTAAAAAACTAGTCATTTTCAACTATTTCACTAAATTGTATATTTGATCCCTGGGAGGCATTTAATCAGTTAATTGATTACTATTATCAGTTGTTATTAGCCAATGGTGTGTGCATCTTGAAACCTGAGGCCACAGACAGATACTTTGAACACACAGATTATTACGGCGCCGTTGTTGTGGCTGCCAGAATTTACAGTTCTCCCGATATTTCTTTACTTAATAGTTACTCGTGTATTTTTTCATGAACACTTCTGGATATTTAGCTGGATATGTTATTCAGGAACTCGAAAATCTCGATGATTTATTAAATTAAATCTAATCAGTCGTTACAACGCGATTATTGTAAATAATTTAGACTTCATGATTTCTCTTCAAGGCTTGTATCGTCACCGGGGTTTTTCCAGTGTCAGAGCATTACGGAACTACATTTTTGCCCATGAGTTCTGTTGTCTATGGATTCTCCGATGTTTACTATTAATGCGTCGGGCCACTTTTTCCAATGGCAATTAATATCCCTCAGAAGCCGTTCGTTTAAACCAAACGATGATACTCTCAACAACCTAAGGGTGATGGGCCTCTTAAGGTATTGTGGGTGTCGTGCTGGAATCAGTAATAGAAATAGAAACATAAAATTCTCTCACCCTTGCTTATCACGGCCTACCAACACATCGTAATCTCAACATTTCTACAGTACCCACAAAAGTGAAGTTGTGGGTACCAGCTTATTCATATGCTGCACATATTACGACCAATTTTTTCTGAACATACCATCTGACCCCATAGATATAAAATGGGTTAAATGGGGAAGTCAGAACGATACCAGTTCTGATCGGACGCCGTTTCGATGCATTATCACTGCTGGCTGATTAAGGCTGTCAACGGGTACCCGGGTACCCAACCGAAGCTGACTACCCGGGTAGTGAAATCGGGTTTCGTGTATCCGAAATTCCGTAAAAAGGCGCGATTTTACCTGAACATGTGCCAGAAATATTCTGTTGGTCATATTGGCTGACTGCCCAAGCAATGAAATCGGTTCTCGGGTGCCCGACATTACGGAAAAATGCGCAATTTCCTACATTTCCTAACAAAGTATCCTCGCGGTCAAGTACCCAGGTACTCGACCGCGCGGGTCGACGTGTACCCAGGTTGTCATTTTAACATGTTTTGACAGCCTTATGGCTGAGAAGTCAGTGTGGTCTCAGACAACCAAGCAGAACAAGACAGAATCCTGATGTCAAGTTGGCTGCCATTAATCCTGCCTATCGTGGAATAACGGACAGAGATGCCTTTGCACCAAATTACTAATAATGGGCTCATCAATGGTACTACACACCCTGACATACTTTTATTGAATCCGACCAGCATCGCTAAACCGAACGCCTTAGACCACCTGAATGCCGATGTTCTTGCTTTCAGCCCTGACATTGTTGTCCTTGTCGAAAGCTGGTTGAAACCTTACCATCTTGACATTTCCTTCTGCATTCCCGGATATTCCCTTTTCAGAAGAGACAGAGTTGGATGCAAATTAGGTAGCATCGTCATTTACTGCTGACATACTCTTAAACCGACTATCTGTGAACCAGAAACACTGTATGCTGCTGGGTTTGAATTACTCTGGATCTCAAACCGCTGCTACCACGTAGGTGGCTTATACCATCCAAAAAAATTCAAAATTATGTTTTCAATTCCACATTAAACGTTACCTTGGAATGGGCGCCACCATGGCTGCCACACGCAAGAAGGTTAACTTGTAACGCGTTTTTGTGAATTTTGTTGTTGTTCGTGGACAGTTTGCGCTGTGAGATGGATCATTCATAGCAGAATTGGTTCAGGCTTCATCGGCGGCGAAATATAAAGTTTAAATTTTGGATTTCACAATAATATGAATTAATTTTGGATTTCTCATCGACTCACGTGGACATTAATTTATGGCGAATCGTCCTTGCCTAATTAGTGCTCAGCGGAGCGTGACGCAAATTGTTTACTCTAGATCTCAGCTGTTTGCCGCACGGCGTCTGTCGGGTCGGCTTGCTACGGGTGTTCTCGGGGTAATGTCGGAATTGCAAGTTCTCCGCTACAGGGGCGGTCGAGCGGGTCAGTATAAGCAGCGCTACATACCTCTGGTGCGCGAATCGGCCAATCGACTTCCTGGAATAGGACGGTGGCGTGGTAGCTCTGAGTGTCGGCGGAACATTGTGCCGTTGCGTCGAGTTGAGGATGACATTAACATACAAAGCCAGTCTTGTGGTATACTGCCTGGTATATACGTTATCAATGCCAGTTCATTAGCCAAACCATGTGCGATGAACAAACTATATGCTGAATTATCTGGATATGGACTGGGAATTGCCATAGTTTTGGAGATGCACCTCAAGGCACACCACCTTCCGGACGCCTTTTGTGTTGATGGTCACCGCATCTTTCGGCGTGATCGGCTGAAGCGATGGGCTGGCGGGGTGGCGGCGGCGGTTACCGAACAGCACATAGCTGAGGAGGTGATATTGCAGGGAGACGATTGAGCGCTTGAGCTCTTATGGGTCAAGGTTGTGCTTAACAACAGGGCACTATACATTGGGGCAGTATACCATCCACCTAAGCCAGTATACGAGGTGACCACATTGCTGGACAGGCTCGAGGTCACAGTTGAGGCGATTTCTGCACATGACCCTGGATCACTCATAGTCATGGGAGGAGATTTCAACATGCTCCCAATCAATGACGTGACAAGCGAACTGGTCTGACCCCACTGGTCACTTCGCCCACAAGGGGAAATAATACGCTGGATTTACTTTTCGTGTCTGAGCTGTGCTATCCATTTGTGAAAGTTGTGCCATCTGCTCTAAAGACCGACCACCGGGCGTTGGTAGTCACTGATGGAGGACGGGTAATGAGTAGATCCAATCACCATTACCGCAGCTGACCCCTGCTTCGTCACGCCGGAGATCAAGTTTCTTCTTCGGAAGAAGAACAAGCTGACGAGAGCTGGTCGTGTGAACGAAGCCGCCACATGCGCCCAGAGAGTCGGTAAAGAGCGACAAGAGCAAGTCTAAGAGGAGTCGATCCGCATGGGAGCCTGAAGGAACTGTGACAGAACGTTAATCCCATCGTCGGGAAGCGATCTGTAGTCGAAGTCGATGGCGCTCCTATGGCTGACGACTTCAATGAGCACTATTCGAGACTATCGACAGATGTGAAATATGAACCGCCGCCCAAGCGCTCAACAGCTGAGCTTTATCAGAACCATCTTTCTGAAATTCGAGTCTTCAACCTGCTCGACGGCCTAAAGCACACTGCGGAAGGCGCCTTCCGGCCTGGTTCCTACGCCTGTCGGCCCCTCCTTACTCTCGTCTTCTAACAAGACTTATCAACCTTTCCATCATGCACGGATATGTACCGCCACAGTGGAAGACGTCAATTATTCACCCAATCCCGAAAGGTGAGTCTCCGAAGCATCCCGTCGACTATCGTCCGATTTCAATTGTCCCAGTGCTGTTACGGATGTTCGAGTGCGAACTGGTGAGGCTGTATATATATCCGGCCTTTACAAAACCACCAATGTCAGACCTCTTGGCAGACCAGTTTGCGTTCCGACCAACCGGCTCTACAACTGCAGCATTGATAGCGATTCAACATCTGGTGTCTGACCTTTTCGAAGATGAGGCCTACGTGGCCATTGTCTCCTTAGACATCTCAAAGGCTTTCGACACCATTCGGCACTCGGAACTGACGCGCAAGCTCTCCCTGCTTTGCCTGCCGGACGGGATGCACAACTGGTTGGTCGATTACTTGATGGACAGAAGCCACTGTACCCGCTTTGGAGGGCAGTTGTCGGCTGTGGCGAGGATCAACGCCAGTGTGATTCAAGGCTCGGGGTTGGACCACCTGAAAACACCATTGGTGCTTCGGACCTGCATCCTCTACATGAGAAAAACAAAATGGTCAAATTTGCCGACGACACCTACCTCCTTATTGCGGGTTCAATGAGAGACGCTATCAGGGAGGAACTCGCGGCGGTGCAGATGTGGGCGGAGGCAAACAATCTTTGCCTCAATTCCTCAAAGACTAGGGAGATGCTGGTCGCAAGGAGACGGGCCGCCATGCCTGATCCCCCTTTCCTGGAGGGGGTGGAGCGAGTGCAGCAGATGAACATCCTTGGAGTCATCATTACAGGAGACCTGCGAGCAACGCCTCACATCGACCGACTGCTGGGCATCTGTGCAGGATCTCTGCATGCTCTCCGGATCCTTGGGTGGCATGGGCTCTCACTCGAGGGCCTTCACACTGTCACCAAGGCCACCACAATCTCCCGACTCCTCTATGCCTCACCAGCATGTTGGGGCTTAACATCCTGGGGGTCGACTCGAGACATTCCTGGAGAGAATGCGGAGAATGTGTTTCCTCCCTCCGGATGCTGTTTCTATGTCGGTCTTAGCTGAGATGGCCGACCAGCGCCTCCTACGAGCTGTGATGGCGACATGTCCTTCGACGCCTCTTCCCGCCGGTCGTCCACAGAAGCCATAAACTACGCCATTTACTCTCCCCGTAAAAGATGACAGAAATTTTATATCCAGGATTCTTTATAAATTCAAATTTTACTTGTAAATGGTAGGCTTAATTGTACCTGTTATGACCCTCTCTACGAACATTCACCTTTTGTAACTATCAATGCATGATATAGAAAATCAATTATTTTCATTTTATTTTGCACAATGGTGTCACCCTTTGATATGGTGACACCCGGTGCGGTCCGCACCCCCCTCGCGAGGCCATTTCGCTGCTGTATTGAGCCACTCTGACGGTGGTGCAGTCTTGCGCCCGGTTGAGTCAAGAGATGTGCTATAGTAGATATCAACCACGAGGGTTGACCATCAGGGCTGGTAACCATGCCTTGAATCATGCTGACAGAACCACAAGACGTTTCCAACTATGGCACAGCTCTTGGCGCAACCTGTCGCTGACCTGTTTATATTGTCACTTTCCAACTCTTATATTCCTTTACAGTGGTGCCTCAGCATAAGCCAGATAACCCCCATACCCAAGATTGCCTGCCCTCTCATAGAATCTGACTTTAGACCTATATCCATCACCTCCATCCTCTCACGCATTTTATAAAAATGGTTGTACGCAGGTACTTTAACTCCTTTATCACTGACCCCTTTTATGCCATCTCTAACCGGATCTTTCCCGACCAATTTGCGTTCGGGTCAACTTCCGTTGCATTGATCTCCATAACACATGAACTTCAATCAATGCTTAAATCAGAACCCCATGTTAGACTTATCTCTCTTGATTTCAGCAAGGATTTTGATATGGTTAGACACAAGCACCTTGCAGATAAATTAGCAGCTCAGCCCATTCCAGATATCTTGTAAAATTGGGTCCTTGCTCTCTTGCATGAGCATCAGCACTACACTAAATATGGGGGTGAAATCTCGTCCCCATATGTTCTGAAGTTCCTTTACAGTGGTGCCTCAGCATGATAATGAAAACATAGTACAGTATAATACAAAGTGCATGGGTCCTAAGCGGACCCAGTTTTTTGCATTGACAGCACTCTTTCTGAACTTGACCATATCTCAACATAGCATTAGCAATCTTAAATCTTAAATTAAATCATTCTAAATCCCAAGATATGGTTGTTATCCGGCCAAAGTACAAACTTATTGCCCTGCCTGGTATACTATTGAGAGGGTCCACGAGATAAAATTTTGGGTGTAACCATGTCTGATTGAGTTGGTTTTGAGGCACACATTGACAAAATTTGCTGTAAGGATTGTTAGGCGCTCTTGCAGTAGTATGGCTGCGTTTACGGTGCCGTATAAATCGTCATTATTATTAATCCATGTTCGATCTTCGTGTTTTAGTTGTCCATGGTCAACGATTGTTTGATGTTGTTCGTACTAGCTCTGTGCCTCCCCTGTTTGGTGCAGTGTTGGGCACGAGACTTAAACCTCGAGACCAAGACCGAGAGGTTTAAGACCAAGACCAAGGGTGCAAGACCAAGACCAAGACCGATACTCTTTTTTATAAACAATTCAATTTATTAAGACGCTAACACGGAATAACACGCTAAAACATTAATTTTATTGCTGAAGAATACTAATCTTAATAATGGTCCAGAACACAGTTTTACCAGCCAGTCTGAACTTTTGCAGGTTCAGCCCTTGGCTTTGGCCTGAGGACATCACATTATAAATTACTTACAGTATACGATAGGTTCTAAATAAGACATCTGAACAAGTAGATTAACATTCCGTTTGAATGGTGTAGGCCTACTTGTACTCGGAATTGTAGGTTAACAGTGACTACACATGGCCAACCACATAGTTATTAGATTGTTCCATAACCTTCACATTTGTGAAAGCAAATTTTGAAATGGCTGGTTCCATTGCAAATGCATTTTTTTTGCCAATAGTAACATGTATATCTAGATGGTCAGCACGTCATAAATCAATAACAAGCGCGTAGGGCCTAAACATCCGGTGTCTCTAATAATCGAAAATAGCCGACAAATATCAAAGAAATTGCTCAGATATGGCAAATGACTAAGAACGCTAACCTAAGACGGATACCAATTCCAAGACCGTTCCTTTAAGACCAAGACCGACGCAGTCGAGACCAAGACAAATAGACCGATGGTCCAAGACCAAGACTAAGACCGATGCATTCGAGACCAAGACCAAGACCGCAGTTTTCCATCTCGAGACTGTCTCAAGACCAAGACCACGGTCTAGAGACCACATCCCTGGTTTGGTGGGGATTCGCCAATGTAGAGGAGCGAAATCGCCTTAATGGTATTCTTAGAAAATTGACCCATTCTGGCCTCCTTCCTGTTAATTTTCCTTCTTTTGAAGGTGCACTGCTCTAAAGCTGACTTTGCTCTATTCTGCTCAACCCTCTTGAATCTATGTCACATCCTTCATGACCTGCTTCCTCCCCGTAAGATCACATGCGACATTTGATGGCTAGAGTTGGTATATTTGTCAAGAGTACTTTCAATATGTGAATGTTCTATGACTTTTTTACAAATTGATGTTATTGTTTGTACCTTTTGTAAGCTACTGTGCGTTTGTTGGTAGTCTAATAAAGAATATTCTTACTTACTTACTTACTTTACTTTGTACCTAGTATTATTTAAATATAAAGTTAACATTAAACTATCATTACTAATTGATACATGACATTGATATTTTTTATAAATTTGGTTCCTTCTTTAACCCCTTTAGCGGAAACCCAATTATATTCGTCCTTAACAACTAACCATTAAACGGCAAACCTGATTATAATCGTCGAATTGATTATACATACATACATACATACATACATACATACATACATACATTTGTACACACATACATATATAAATATATACATATACACATGCATGCATACATATAGATAATTATACATACATATACATACATACCCATATATACATACATATACATACATACATACATACATTCACACACATATACATATATATGCATACATATATATACATACATATGCATACATATATATACATATATATAATACATATATGCATATATATATGGATTTATATATACATACATATATGCATATAAAACATACATATATGCATTCATACATATACATATATCCATACATACATACATGCATGCATACATATATACATACATGCATAGATATGCAGACATAAAATTTGCTTGCTGTATAGGGGTAGGTTTTAAACATTTTGCAGGACGGTAAAGGGGTTAACACATAAATTTTGATGCAAATAATATCACCTTGATATCATTGTTGGATGACAGGAGCCTTCACATTGTAACCAGTATTAACTAATTATGACAGGATTCAAACAGGGAATTTAAAAAATCGATGAAATATTTACTGGTTACGGTTGCATTACCATGAGGGTAGTCATGAATTTCAGGCGAATCAAATCTCTAATCGAATCGGGGTAGATGTATAGTTAGAATCTTATATCGAATCAAAGGGTACCAGTTTGATATTCATGTACAGTGTACTGGATAGCAATGTAATGGGCCAGGGTCATTTTGATGCTGAAAGGAAGATTACAATGTGCTGACTTGTGACTGGTTGAGGCATGACTTGATAAAAGACAAATGAAGCCTTCATCGGAAGAGCCATGGAAGTCCATTTTCGGTTTATTGATATGTCCCCCCAAAAATTTTTAAATCTACTATAATATATATAAATCTAGTATAATATATCTGTAGACTTCAAATTTTTTTTAAAGTCTACAGATATTATATCTGTATACTTTAAAATTTGTTTAAGGTATACCTGCAGATTTAAAAAAAATTTTTGGAGGATATATCAATAAACCGAAAATGGACTTCCACGGTTCTTCCGATGAATGCTTCAAATATATTAGAAAATATGGCAGGCAATTTAAAATCATGGTTAATTGTAACTTTGCTTATCACATGGTGTCATTTATCAATTGGCGTATGCAAGAGTCCCTCATTTCCAATGATTGCTGTGATGACTGATGAACTTTTGTATGACTGTTAATAAAGATTATTTAGACTAGCATACCAGGAGGCATCACATGTGTGAAGTAACTGCTACATTAAACAGCTAGCTAACTAACTGACTTACAGTGTGCCTCTGTGATGGTGACAGTCATTTGAGGTGCAGTACAATGTGCTGCTACACTTACAATGTGCTGCTACAATTACACTTTGACTGTACACTTTGACTGTGTACTAATTAAAGTATATGCTGCTACAATTACAATTTTACTGTATGCTTTGACTGTTCTGTTGTTTCACAGCATCTAGGTTTGAAGCTTGGATGATATTATGTCATCATCATTTTAATCATAAACTGCATCTCTACACAACTGTATATGGCAAGGTCATCTGCTATGAGGAGATGATCAAACTGCACAATGCTGATTACATTGATCTGATGTTTGTGGCACAAGAACGCATCAGAAGCTTAGGTCTCAACTACGAAGAAACTTGCATCCTTGGTGCTTTCACTATGATGTTCACTGGTTGGTTATTTATAATCTTCTCAACATTCTTATTACGTAATTCTTTAACTTTAATTCTTAAATTTTTTAAAATTTTCATTGTCTCATGTAGGTAATCATAATCATAATTTATGGAGTATTTTAACACTCCAAATGGCTACACCATGTCAGATAATTGTTCTGACCAGAGTTTATCCAAAGAGGTGCAGCAGCTTGAGTTGTAGAGCAATTTTTTTTTCTGGGTGAAAGGAGTTAAGGAGTTAAGTTTTATGGCCAAAGACGACTGGGTTACCCAGGTTGGATGAATTGCTAATTCTGAAATGTAATATGAGTGAGCTATGAATGAGCTTTAAAGGATTTTGTATTCTATTTATTCAAGTTATTTACATTGTTTAAGAAATTTTATAGGAGATACTGTGTCAATCTGTTAACATGAAGTTATGGAGAATGGACCATTAGAATGGCACATAAACCAGAGCGCATATCAAATAGACTAATGTACATGTAACATGGTCTAGCTAAATCCATACATCCTGTTGTGGTTAACCGCCTTTTGCAATGTCGACCTAGGTTGAATAGAGCTGTTTTGCATTAGATTACTGATGGAAAGATGAGCACTAGACATATTGTGGAAGTCATATTATATAATCAAAGAAAGTCAATCAATTAATACAATACAATACAACTGTAATTTGATATCGCCCTTCTTACAATTAGTTCAGAAGCGGACATAAGCCTCGACAGCACAACTGCAGTTTGTAATGCAGAGCAATTGTGTGGGAAGGACTTGCTCAAGGTTCCTACATGGTAATTCTTCGGACGAGGATAGAATCCGCACTCTTTGTGTTACGAGTCACCCTTCCTTCATGTACTACAGTTCACAGTGATCCGTTTCAATCATAAACTGCTTTCCACAAAGATACCAATCGAATTTCTTGATACCCCACAATATCGCTAGTCTGTCTTCAACTAAGTATGACCTCTCTCTTTCTATCAATTTACGGCTTGCATAAGCGACTGGATGCTCAGAGTAATGTTTGACAGATGCTTCAGGTGTCAGACTTGGGTGTTTGTTGTTGCAAAGTGCAAAGCTATGACGGCATCAATACCGTCATAGCATTTATTTGCAGAACTAATATAAACTAAATTATGAACTATTTACAGAACTAGAGTCATTTTAATTCTTGTGGTTTCTTAGTTTAGCAAAGGCCAACCGATGCATAAGCGCAGTTTTGGGCAGAAGCCATCCTAACTAGGATGGCTTCTGCCCAAAACTGCGCTTATGCCTAAAGGATAGCGAGAGGCAGCTCAAAGAGGATGACGGATAAGGTCACAAACGGGGCATGGAGCCTGACATGAAAATTTTCTGAAAGTGAGGAAGAGAACTTTAAGCCGAATGTGGGTTATGAGTGGAAACCAGTGTAAGTGCTCAGTCATGAAGGTCGAGATATACGAGAAGCGAGAAAGTGTGTGAATTCAGATTTGCACCTGCATATAGCAATGATTGAAGAGGTGACCAGTGAGATTTGTGAGGCGTGGGGTCAAAATCCGCCGTTTGTCGGCTCCTAGTTATTGAGATAAAGGCTGAAATAGGTGAAAGAGGGCAAAAATACAGAAACTCGTTTTATGGTATATTGTTAAAAATAAATATGTCTACTTTGAATATCTTAAATTAAAAATGTTGAATTCATATATTTAGTTGGAGAAAAACGACAGGACAAAAGCCCCTCTGACAAAAAAACCTCCGATTTTGGGTAGGACATTTGCCCCCTGGACAAAAGCCCCCTAGTGTGAAGTATGAACGGATGATGGCAAGTTATATATTTAACTGCCATTATGTAAAATATATGAAAACAAGCAACTAATTATTGTGTCGTATAGGAGACAAAGTGAGTCCAGTTCTGAATCTATATTTATCTTGCTGGATGCATAAATACTACAAACAGTCCAAGACACGCCTTAATAAGTGGTGAAGGTCGTCGTCTAGTAAGCAGCTAGACCTACAGTTGGTTAGCAAACTGTCAGTGACACGCGATAATCATCTCCCGTTGATAAGAGAGAGTAGGTGAATACCTCTATATAGATGATAATCTAAGATTATAAGTGGCAACGGTCAGCTAGTAAGTATGCTTACAGTTGATGACAGTCAGTCAGTGACATGCGGTAATGATCTCAGTCTGAGAGTGGGTATATAGATATCCATATAGATGAAAATCTCAGAAATGTGTGCCTATAAAACAAAGACTTCTAACATGCACACAAATGGTTTGTAATATGAGATGTGCATGTGTGTAATAAGTTTATTTAACGATATGAATGCGTCGTTAAATAAACTTATTACACACATGCACACCTCATATTATGAACCATTTCGTCTTCAAACTTTGCAGGCATTGGAACCAAAGCAATATGTCAACCTGCTAAAAATAGATATTTTACAGGTTTAGTAACACTCAGCCGACATGGACACATCCATGAATGCGTACATATTGTGCATACAACATACGTATTATGCACACACATACAAGCATGCATATATATTTTGGGCGAGCTTATATGGTCTGCACTGAGGGGGCTTTTGTCCTAGTTGGGAGGGGCTTTTGTTGTGCGGGGGGGATGGGAATTGTCCGCAGGGCTTTTGTCCTACACTCTTGGGCAGTAGGCAAAGCTGTTGGGGTAGCCCATTCCAGGTGGTTGGACCCGCAACTGCAAAGTCCTAGTCCTGCACCATAGAAGTATGGGCAAATAGGACTGCCAAGTTTCCCAAGCTGCGAATTGGAGAGGCCGTCGACCGACATAATAGAAGTAGGGCATAACCGGAAATCGCCTCGGACATTTGCCTCAGCCGAATATTGGACTATTCGGAAGTATTCCCCTTGGCAAATATTACACCCGCAAATAGCTAAAAATAATTTTTTTGATAAAATAATTTTTTTTTACTTTTTTTTTACAATAATTTGTTTCATAAAATAAATTTAGGGCTAACTTATAAGTTATTGATTAATTAAACAGGAACCTAACATTCCATTGAATTTTCTTTAAAATAATTATGTTAGTTTACAAATCTTAATTTCTTTTGGTTGTATTTCACAGGTGGCAACCAAATCAGTAATTTTCCCGCTTGAATTGGTTCCACCCACTTTCCGGTAAACATTAGAGAGTAAGGATGTCATTTATGTTTCATATTTCAAATTTTATAACAAGGTTCTACATTTTTTTCACAAATGAAGTTTTTAAATAATGAATTCATTTGTTATAGTCTAGAGTGCAATGATACGCTATATGAAGGAGATTGCTATAGACTCAGCATTGACTATAGATAGTTCTCAGTAGCTGTACACGTGGCAGATTAACTATACGCTTTGCCTACAGATGGTACTCGCAGAGTCGCTGGCCAGATTTGTCGCTACTATTCGATTCGTATCCGGATCCGGCAAATAGTTCATCCAAGTACTTCATCCAATTCGATACTCGGTGGAAATTATGTACACGATTATGCCCTAAATAGGAGCAGTGTCACAGAGTAATTAAGCCACACCCATCAAATGATTGACAGGTCAGCCCTGAGTAAAAGAAGGGCTGAAGGACAGGGATGATCATGAGGATAGCCAACCAGCCACTGATATTGAAGCCTCAGTACCAATACACTTACACAATACTCCTGGGGTACTGACTGGGGCCCACTGAGACCTAGGAGGTGTGCATGGATGTGTCCATGTCACCTAAGTGTTACTAAACCTGTAAAATATCTATTTTTAGCAAAGTTTGAAGACGAAATGGTTCGTAATATGATGTGTGCATGTTAGAAGTCTTCGTTTTATGGGCACACATTTAAGAGATTTTCATCTATAGGGGTCTTCACTCACTCTCAGAGAGATGATTATCGCGTGTCACTGTCTGACTGTTACCAACTGTAAGCATACTTACTAGCTGACCCTCACCGTTTATATTCTCAGATTATCATCTTTAGAGGTATTCACCCTCTCTCTCTTATTAACAGGAGATGATTATCACGTGTCACTGACAGCTTGCTAACCAACTGTAGGCCTAGCTGCTTACTAGCCGACAATCTTCACTGCTTATTGTTCACTAATTGTTCACGGTTTAAATTTGTCAGTTGGTTACCATCTCAGTTTAGTTTTTTGGTCACTGTCATGGACTGTTGAGTATTTATGCATCCAGCAAGATAAATAAAGATTCAGAACTGGACTCACTTTTGTTTCCTATACGACACGATAATTAGTTGCTTGTTTTCATATATTTTACATAATGGCAGTTAAATATATAACTTGTCATCATCCGTTCATACTTCACACTAGAGGGGCTTTTGTCCCGGGGGGCTTTTGTCGAGGGGGGGCTTATGTCCGTTCCCCACTACCCAAAGCCTCCTCATCTGTATTCTACTACTTACTGAAAACTGCTCTCTTTAACCATGTATACATGTATTTTGAGGAGAGCCACTTGTAGCTGCTTGTGAAAGTCAGTTCGGTTCCTTTTGGCGGTTTTATGCAGTTTTTTCTTAGTGTGTTGGATTGCAAATTTTTCGCGGTTTAAATTTGTCATTTGGTTACCATCTCAGTTTAGTTTTTTTGGTTCTTTTACGTTTTTTTCGGTTGGTGCTGTTGCGTGACATTCGATGCGGGTCGGCACAGCTGCTCTCGCTCCGCTTCAGCGGTTTTGTACTCGGACGTACACAGCGCCGTCTCGTAGACGTGTTGGGTTTGCATCATCATGCCCATGGATGTCGCGCTGGTCGTCACTCTGCCCATACATTACGCGCTTATACGCTGACCCTGTCTTCACCTGGCCGCGTTCCCGTATCGTCGGGAATCGTTCAGGTGCTGATCATCTGGTACGACCGATCGTGTTGCGACTCGACTTGCCTCTGATTTGCCAGCTCAGATGCACGACACTCGATGTGTGCTCTCTAACTAACAAGACAGACGTTGTCAGCCATTGTTGGAATGATACTGACCTGGACATCCTCGGTCTCACTGAGACTTGGCACGAAGGCGCTGATGTAGTCTCGCTTCGGCGGCTGCAATCTAGCCGCCGGTGAGTTCTCTATGTGCTACAAGGAGGCGTACGTCACCCTCGCCTCAAGAAGTCGACGCTTCCTCAGTGCAAACTTCCGAGTTATCGACCGATATCCCACTTATTGGTCTTGTCTCGAGCATTTGGCCAGGGTCCAGCTGACTGATTACCTGGTGTCAGCCGGTGTTCTTCTGGTCCATCAATCTGCCTACCGGAGTGGCGACTCGACAGAGACTGCCCTCCTGAAAGTTGTTACTAACATCATCGAAGCGATCGAAGCGGGTAACTACGCTCTTCTCGGCCTCCTGGACCTTTCATCTGCATTCGATACAATCGACCACGACATCCTGATCGAGCGTCTATCAAGAACGTATGCTATCCGTTTGGTTGCGTTGGACTGGTTTCGCTCTTACCTATGGAATTGCCAATAGATCATGCTCTTTGACAGCGTTTTCTCATCCGCCCGCCCACTCAGATGCGATGTCCCACAAGGCTTCGTGCTGGGACCGCTCCTATTCCTGCTATACTCCGCCGATGTTGGAGAGCTCGCTGCGTCTCATGGGCTGTCATCACACTTCTACGCCGATGACACGTAGCTTTGCACATCGGGCCTCCTTCCGTGATGGACCATCTGCGTCGTCATATGGAGCATGGTGTTGAGCGTATTGAGGAGTGGATGCGATCCAATCGACTGAGACTTAACCCCGAGACCGACTTCCTATGGTGCGCTACTAGTAGACGGTGTCAACACCTTGACACCAGCACGCCGACCGTATGGGGGGCCTTGATAGCGCCATCGACCTCGGTGCGTGATCTTGGCGTCCTGCTGGAGTCAAATCTGTCTATGAGACTCCATGTCGCTTCGAGGATTGGCCACTGCTTTCGTCAGCTACATTTCATCAGGAGCTGCATAAGGTCCTTGCCTTTCGAGGCCACGGGAGCAGTCATTGCTGCCTTTGTCATCTCGCAGGTGGATCGCTGCAATAGTCTTCTTGTCAGTGCACCTCCTGGACTGCCTTCAGTCGGTGCTAAACGCTGCCGCTCAACTCATCTGTAACAGCCGGAGATATGACCACGTTCCTTCATGACGTTCTGCACTGGCTTCCTGTTCTGTACCGCATTGACTTCGAGCTATCCTTGCTCGTCTACAGATCGATACATGGATTAGCTCCCGGGCATTTGCGCGGTTTCTACTTCAGGACTCTCTTCTCTGCGTCCAGTCTGCAACTAAGATCATCTGTGAAGACCGATCTCCATTTGCGGAGGATGAGGTCGCGTTTTGGAGACCGTGCTTTCTTGGCCACTGGTCCGCAGTGTTGGAACGATCTCCCACCTACCAGTCAGATTGGCCGACTCAGTAGACTCATTTAAAAGTAAATTGAAAGCATTTCTGTTTTCTAAGGCTTATCCTGTCTGCTAACTTTCGGTCTAGATTGTACGGCGCCCTTGTAGGGGTTAGAGCCGCGTTTACGGCGCCTTATAAATCGGCTTTGTTATTATTATTATATTATTATTATTATAGTTGGACCAGGAGCGAATCTAATTAGATATCTTGTAGGGGCGCTACATCAAGCTTGATTGATTGAGAAGAAGCACATTGAACATAAATGAACTGCCTTGCTGTTTCTGCAAAACATTCATGTCGAAAACAAATTTCAACCACATTTGACAAGGTTTTGATTTTTAAATAGAGTAATTTGAAGTTGATGGTGGTTTACTTAGATCGATGTCGGTTGCAGAATCCTGTAAGCGTTGAAGACATTCAAGACCTGCTCTTAACCTGTCTGAGCTACTGGTTCAAAAAGTCTCGTCCTGATGAACCAATGATATTTGCCAAGATCATTGATGTACTTTTGCAGCTGCGCATGGTGCGTCATCTGCATTCGAAAGAGGAAGAGAAGTTTGCTATGCTGTGGTCCAACAAAATTCAGCTACCACCATTGATGTATGAGATGTGGTCATCATAATATTATTTATTTCTTGCCAACTGGCAGATGTACTAGGGTTATTAAAGATGTTTAAATGCTTCAAAGTGCCTGTTCATGTTCATGCTCTGTCTGTCTGTCTGTCTGTCTCTCTCTCTCTCTGTCTGTCTATCTATCTGTTTGTCTCTCTCTCTGTTTGTTGCTCTCTCTCTTTGTCTCTCTCTCATATATATGTATGTACATCAGAGCTATACCTCTGTCTCTCGCTCTCTGTCGGTTTGTCTCTCTCTCTGTTTGTCTCTCTCTCTCATATATATGTATGTATGTACATCAGAGCTATACCGTGTATTTAGTGTATTTTAAGAAATACAAATATAGTTGGCCCCACACTCTGAATGTGAATCTTGGGGCCAAGTGATTGAGTGGGACATATTAAAATCTAGACATAAGTGGGCCTACATGCATTTTAAAATTGTTTAACCCTTACCACTCCAATTATATCAAACACATTAAAGTTGGCCGCTCCCAGCGACCTCAGTCAGGAGTGGTAAGGGTTAATATAGCTCACTTTGTTACAGTAGTTAAGTATTGCCTTCAATTCTGAATTTCTTTGCATATGTAACATTGCACAATTAAGTGATTGTCCTTCTAACTGAAAGTTATTCAAGTTTACTCTCCGAAAGACTAAAAATGTTGTGATTTTTTTTAATTGAACTGTCCATTGGAGATGTGTTACATTTTGAGTGCACGAAATTATATCTTTAAACAGGTGTAGGTGGTGTACATGTGTATTTTAAATGATTATTTAACCTTTACCCCTCCAGAGGCCGCTCCCACCAGACATTTAAAAACCGGTTCCCACTCCTATGTCTGGTGTGGGGGACATTAGTTTGTGACGACACTAGAGCTTATATGTTCGCTCTTGTTGACGAGTTAATGATGATGAGTTCTCTGTCCAAAGGCAGATCCATTTGGTTTTAGACCACCTGAGGATGAGATGAGCGAGGTGGTGTTCCGTTGCCTTCCTCACAGACAATTATGGGTGAACAACTTGCCCAAGGTCGTTACTCAGTGACTTGGGGTGGGTTTGAACCTGCGATCCTCCAAGCACCGAACATCCATGCCCCACAATGTCCACTCTAAGAGGCCAAAAACCAATCAATAACACCGTGGGCCATTAGTGTACGCAGCTGTAGGCTTAGCAAGTTGTAGCTAATGAATTGGAAATTATTGGTCTCTTCACACCATTTGAAATTAGAATCAGTTTTGTGGGCTATCATCATCATCATCACTATTCTCACTAAACCTTGAACTATTATGATTTCAACGTCTCTGGTAGCAAATCCAGATATGCAATCACTTTCTACTTCTAACATGCCATTCCTCCCCCACACCAACCACAGTTACGACCAGTTACTTTGGTCTACAATACTAGCCTCAACAAGGTTCCACCAGTGGCCAGTCAGCAGCCAGCAGAGACGACAAAAACCCCCTCCGACAAAAAAAACCCCCCTCTTGCCCTAACTGGGTTCTGCAATTAGGAGCCATACCATAATAACAGACACTACTAACAAAGTCTGCACAACATTACAAGTGACACTCAGTATGACTATTAGTCTAACTCAGAGGTGTCCAGATAGGGGCGGAGGTATTTTTTGAGTCGTAGTAATATCTGACTACCTGACACTTGGAACTAGGGTGTTTGCCTCCATCAGTTAGAGGGGAATTGACGCCCATGGTCTAAGAAATCGTGTCACAGATAACACACATCACCTATGAGATCCTGGCCCAGCTTCCGCATCCAAGTCTGCTAGCCTTGCTGGAGCTATACAACGCGGTCTGGCAACATGGACGACTTCCGGCCTGCTGGAAGAACTCCATCGTTGTCCCTATCCAGAAGCCACAAAATCCAGCCAACGACGGAAACTCTTACCGCCCCATTGCACCGACATCCGTCCTGTGCAAACTGATGGAGCGGTTAGTGACTGACAGGCTGACCTGGCACATGGAAACCAATCACCGCTTCAACAAGCACCAGTTGGGCTTCCGCAGACTGCGAAGCTGCCAGGATCACATCGTCCGCCTTCAAGACGACATCCAACGCGCCATTCACTCGAAGTACAGCCTCACTGGAGTCTTCGTAGATTTAGAGAATGCCTTCGATCTAATGTGGACAGATGGGCTGCTGTCGTAGCTACAGCAGCACAATATCTCCGGTCAAATGTTCAACTGGATCCCGGACTTCCTGACCGACAGACACATCCGTGTCCGCGTCGGCTCAGAGCTGTCCGATCTCTTCCTCGTGGAGAACGGATCCCCACAGGGCAGTGTCATCAGCCCTGCGCTTTTCATCATCATGTTGAACGACATCCCGGAGCCACAGAACGACGTAAGGCTTTCTCTCTATGCGGACGACCGCGCCATCTGGAGAGCTGATCCAAACCCGGAAGTGAATCGGTGTCATCTCCAAAACTACCTCGACCAACTCAAAACCTACTTCGACAGATGTACCTTCGACACCTTCAAGGTGTTGTCAACCAAAACCATCGCCGTAGAATTCCACCGCTACGGCACACCTGCAACCCACCGACCGCTGAAGCTCGGGACCACTCCGTTGACCTACAACAACAACGTCAAGTTCCTGGGGGTGATCTTCGACCAACATCTCACCTGGTGCGACCACATCAGCTACATCGCTGATCACTGCAAGAAGCGCCTCAACCTGATGCGCGCTATTGCGGGCTTGCACTGGGGAGCATCGAGTCTGGCTGCACTGCAAGTAGAATGCAGAGAAGTGCCACTCGACCTACGGTGCAAACGGTTGATGATGGAGCTCATCACGAAGGTAAATGCGATCCCAAACCACCCGTCGCAATCCATCATCAGCGGTCGAAAGCTAAAAAGCTCAAAAGACGACACCGACCCCATCCGCATCAAAGCAAGACTTATCGACCAAGAGATCGAAGCACCAAAGATCCAACCGCTTGCCTGCACCACAACACCACCGTGGCTGCTGCGCCCATCTGTGATAGACACCACTCTGACACAGAAGATCAGCGACCTGAACGACCCTCTGAAAAAGAGGGATTTGGTCAAAGATCACACCCGCTCCTACGACGCGCGAGTGGCTGTCTACACGGATGGAGCCAAGAACGCAGCAGGTAGGGTATCGTGCTCATTCTACGTGCCCTCTAGCGGCCACCACGAAAGCTTCCGAATGAGCGTTGAGCGACAGCAGTCCGCTGCCAGACCACAGCAGCTCACGGAACTGCTTCACGTGCTGGACGCCTACGCTCAACGCACCCAGTCAACCCCAACCCTGGTCTGGATCCCCGGACATATCGGCATCGAGGGAAACGAGACCGCTGACACCCTCTGCAAGCGAGTGCTAAATAACGACATCATCGCCATCCCGACGACGCTCGAGCTCCAGGAAGCTCGAGCGATGTACAGAGACCACTTCCTTCGGAGGTGCCAAGCTGACTGGACCACCTCTGACACTGGTTCGCATTACTGAGCCCCGGAGCCGAACGTCAGAATGGCAAAGCAATACAACGATCCCAACCGGAGGAAGGAAGTCACCATAACCAGACTCTGGCTGGGCCATTGTCTCCTAAACCCACAGCTGAAGCTGTGGGGCCGCCACCCGACCGGGAACTGCGACGAGTGCGGCGACGTCCAGGAAACCGTGCGCCACTTCCTGCTGGAGTGCCCGGCTCATATTATACTTGTACTTGGGCCTCTAGGACGAACTCATCCGGATGTGCGCACGGAAAAACTGGCCATACCAACTGAGCACCGCACTCAGTCAAACCAGCTGCTTGGACACCATCTACAAGTGGCTGGCAGTTTCTGGTCGGAAGATGTAGGACTGCTGACCTGTAAATGGATAATGAACAACTTAGTGTGAACATTACTGCACAGTATTATAATATATAACATACCATTGCCTAAAAAAACATTAAACTAGAACAGAGACACTTAAGACACTTATCATAAACGTTAATATGTACCTTTTATACTTGTACTTGTTAGACGCATATCATCGTTGTTATGGATGCGTCGTTAAAAAAACTTATATCAGTCAGTCAGATAACACATATACGCTCTGCAGGCTCACCTGACGTGTCTGAGAAAGCCGTGTCAGATAGCCTATAATGAATTACGCAGAGTGGTGCCTTTAGTGTACATAGACCTATCTATCATACATCAACAACAAAAAACACGTTTCTAAATAATAAAAGTAAAAAAAGTATAACAAATTTATTCTTAGGTTTTTTTGTCCTACTTCGGGGGGTTTTGTCAGAGGGGGTTTTGTCCACGACCCGTTTAGCCTCTACCCCTCTTGAGGCCCTTACCTCATTGCGTTCGTTTCAAGACACTTGTGTTGATGTGCCAACTGTCCCCTTGGGTCTGCCTCTGCCTACTTTTTCTCTCTCTGCACTAGGGTCTTCTCTATTCTGCACCGGGTTTCCCTTCGTTCCTCTGCCAGCAGACTTCTGTTGATTCCCCGCATACGCTTTGCCACGGCCCAATCCAGGAGCTTTGCCTACTTGGGTCCAACCAGCTGGAACAGCCTCCCATTCCTCTTCAGAAGGAGCTGCTCTCTCTCTCTCTCTCCTCTGCTGCCTTTGGAAGCGCTTGAAGACTCCTTTTTTCTGTTTAGCTTTGTGTCGAGTCGTGAGCACCTCTGATTCGAGTGGCGCTATATAAGTGCTCCATTACATTACATTGCATTACATTATTGATAACAAGGATGATATGCGTCAACGAGTACATATTGTGGCATGTCTTGGCAAGAGATCGTAGGTCTTACTCTAAACAGACAACAAAGATGTGTTTTTAAAATAGAAATTATAGGTTCCCACCGGAAAGACAACAAATCATACAACCTGAAACGAGATTTCCACATTCACGGAGGTCCAGACGTCTGAAACCCTATTCAAGCATTTCGATTAGCTAACCAACATGGGGGGAACCGAGAGCAAACGAAAGCTGGTGCTACAACTAGACTTAACTATGCGACGGAACGGTGGACCTTTGCAATACCAGACACCCTGGTGTTGAAACGCGAAAACCACTGCCAAACTACCGGTCCCACTGTTCCAAGCCACCAAACCGTCTCTAGGTTTTGTCTAAATGGCTTCGTCGCGCCTTCGCTTTACCTAAGTCACAGTAACCGAAAGGCCTGATAATAGTTGAGCACTGGCTTATATAGCCGATTTGACCATCCCTGCCTAGACAATGTTACTCCGCCTATCTATATAGAGGCAATACATAGTGCTGTCTGATATAGTGTTAGCATTTCAGCAGTAAGCACTATCGTAGTGCTACATCCAACAATATATACATGGTATATCATAGTCACGTATTGTAGAGTTGTTTCTATGGCCTTCGAATATTATCCCACGGTTTATAGGGGCTCAACACCTACTGAGTGGTCAGAAGTGCCAGTGAGCTCGAGCTACACGCTATTTTTTAAAATTTTATTTTATTCTGATTTTTGATATCATCCTTCTTCCTTCATCGAAGTGCACACGCCTTGACAGCGCAATTGCAGTTATACTGCAGAGCAATTGTGAGCGAAGGACTTGCTCAAGGTCCCTACACAGTGACGCCTCGGACGAGGGTCGAACCCGCTCACTCAGCGCACACTGAGCGTTACGGGCCAATTGCTCTAACCAATCAGCCATTGTGCCACACAATTATGGGAACGGATTATGGGAGACAGCTAGCACGTGACACTTCAGGTGCCGCGTTCCGGGCGCAAGGCTTGGGGAAAGAGGAACACAGTAAACACGGCGATACTTCAAACGACGAGGAGGGAGAAAGGACACTGCAAACAAGTAACGACTACGAGGCGACAAGGCTTTCATCGACGCTGCAATTGAGAGGCTAGGGGAAATTATTAATGATGAGGAGCAATTATGAATTTATAAGCCTGAGAAAATAATGATGCAGTCGTCATTTTGCTCTTAAAGACTGAAAATAATATCATAAAATAAAAAATTAAATTTTTAACATCGGTGCCAATACCTGATACCGCCGATATGTCTGATAATCGGCTTGATTAATCGGCTTGCGGATTAATCGGTACAGCTGTACCACATGGAAAAGGACAAGGACGGTGCAGTGTGTAGTGACAAGAAGACACATGGTGCCGCAGACGTATTAACTTCTACTGCAAGACATGACACGCCAGCCTGCACTCAAACACATGTTTCGAAAAGTACCACGTGTACCCACTACCCAAGTGGATTTGAAGTAGGATGAAGCTGGTCAGTATCACATTAAATTATTCAGCCTGCCTTTCACATGATGCTAAGTCCAAATGGCCTTGCTTATTGTGACAAATTCCTACACTGAATTTTGCTGAATATAAATTTGTTCAGAACCCTTCGTACCCTTTAAATTGAGGCAAAACTAGGCAAGTTCAAGATCGATTTACCACACATGCGTGAATCTAGAAACTATAAAGGCTGTTTAGATCACACAGGAAGCTACACTGTATAGCATTATTTTCAGTATGTGACGTTTTGGCACAGCCGTTTTGCTGCAGGCTGCAGGACGGTGCAAGGCCTTTTTTGTCACAGGACGTTTTAGCACAGATCTCCGATACAATATGTAATGTAATATGTGATAATGATATTAGAGCACCTCTGAAAATACTTGGCGTTATATATAAATACACAATACAATACAATAATTATGTCTACTTCTGTATTTGCTTTTCCTCGTGGTCTGATCTACCGGTCGGCTTCTCTGGACATACACTTTGTAATTATGTATGAGTGTTGCATTCTATTGGGCAGTATTACCAAAGATGATAGAGTAACACATTAAATACAAAAAACCATCTCAGGGACCCCCGAATGAATGAAAACGTTTCATAAAAAATATAAAAAAATATAAAAAGGCTATGAGAAGGCACCTGAAAGGCATAGGCATTTATCTTGAAGAAGCGGATAACTGGTTTGATGTCTTGAAATTCATTGTTGAATGGGACTTTTTTGAATCTCTCCTAATCCTCTAATTAAGAATACAATCATAAATTTTCTCATGATCTGTGTTCCTATGGCCTCATGTGAGAGGAGTGTTTCAAAGCTAAATCTTATGAAAAACTATTTGCGATCTATCATGCGACAGTCAAGGATTTCGGATCTTGCGATTTTCTCAATTGAAAGTGATGTAGCAAAGGGCATTGATTTCGATGAAGTTATTAGTTACATGTATGAACAAATTCGCTGCTTCGAAGGCAAGGAAAGTAAAGTTGTGACAAAGGCCGATAATCGAAAACCACGATGCAGAACAGTTATAGACTCTCGTACATTTCATGACCCTGGTCCTAAGGATTAATTTAAGTTGTTATTTGGGCTGTGCAATTTCATCAGAAAAACTCCTATAATGTAACGTTTAATGTGGAAGTGAAAACATAATTTTGATTTTTTGATGTAGCATAGTTTTTAAATGCATTTAGACCTAACACGGACTCCATTGTTTTTGTCAACCCGCTTTCTCCCTCTCCATAAAACGGACTAACATTCAAAGTTCTCCTCCTCCCTATCTATCGACTGACTTTTCAATGTAAGTACAAGCTACATAAAAGACTCTGACTTCTAATTTAAACTTTCTTATTAATTCAAACAGCATATATTTACGAAACAGCACACAATGCTAAACTTCCATATGGTCTTAACTCAGACACACGACGACTAAATTTGGTAGTCAGCACCTATCTTAAAGTTCACGCGCGCTGACATCATCAAGTGCACAGCAATTACAGCAGTGGCCTAGCGGCGCTAGCGCCTGAAAATCGATCGTCGCATAGAAACTTCAAATCTGCACGCTGCGCTCACAACTTGCATTAATATATCTTGACTGATATGTATATAATAACAATTTATACGACTTAAACTAAGCAGTGTCCAACATACGTTCACAGTTTTGTTGCTCTGTCTTTCGTTGTTGTAGGTCTACTTTAGGATTTTTGGATCCTTAATTTACAAATATTGCTAAGGATTCTGTAATGGTCTGGTAATGGAAGAGTTTGAGTATGAGAGAAGATCCCAGCGCATTTCATGGAAGTAGTGGGGAAGGGTGACATCATGATGACATCATGATTTACTGCACCAGGTGACACCAGCCCTAGCGACTCAATTAATTAAACAATTAAAGCTGTTATTAGTACCACGATTAGGAATGTGCTTAACCAACAGCTACTGGTCTGCCGTGTAGACTTTATTTGGTACATAGCAGATTCAAATATTCTACAGCCTAGCCCAATTCAAATGTTCTTTACACACGAATAATAGTCAGAATCCTAACATTATTACAATACAATGATACTATAATTGCCGTCAATTCCACTGCATTCGTTGATTTTATTTATTATTGTAATTAATATAGCAACACTCCAATAATGAGAGGTGCTCTTGTGACACCCTAAATCATGTTAAATGTCATGAAGAGATCTGAGAATCAGAAAGCAAAACAATGCACAAGAAACTGAGTCCGAGTTATGTGAGTTGAATTTTGCCAAGTTCGAGTTTTTAATATCTATAAAAGTCTCATCCTCTTGATTTTTAGTTTGGCAGTTTGCACAGCCTTTATGATTTTTTTAGTTTTGCCTTAGTATAGGCCTACACTAGAAAGTAACTAGTAAGTACTAATAGTAGCAATATTTGTCTTTTTAGTTAGGCCTATTGTCATTTTGTAAATGAAAATAGCAGTAATTGTATTTTTAATTAGGTTGATTGTCGTGTTGTAAATTAAAAAACTGAGATTTTTGTTTAAAAAATGAAATCAGAAAGATTAAAACTCTGACCCATTGTTTGTCCAAGTCCGAGTTTTGCTGAGTACTATGAAACTCGAGCCAATTTTCCTAACCAAGTTTTGGTTCATCCCTATCTGCTATTCTTCTCTTTCTAACCCTGCCTTTGCATGACTGCTAGCAACATCAGATGGAGACTGTACACGAAATAAGTACTAAAAATAACGAAACATGTCTCCAAAATTGTTTCCGTCAGCTTTACTCATCAGGAGCTGCAAGCGGTCGTTATCTTTCCAGGCTGCGAGGACAGCGGTCACTGCCTCTGTCATCATGCATGTGGACTGCTGCAACAGTCTTCTCACTGGCACACCTGCATGTCTTCTTGATGGACACCTGCTTGGCTTATCTGTAATAGGCGGAAATATGACCACGTTAAGCTGCTTCTACGTGACGTTCTGCGCTGGCTCCCCGTTCCATACCGCATCGATTTCAAGTTATGCTTGCTTGTATATAGATCGATCGATGGATCAGCTTCTGAGTACCTGCGTGGTCTCTGTGTCATGACCGAATCCTTAGCGTCTCTGATCGTCCGAAAGAACTGACCTCCATGTGCAGTGGTATGGCTGGGTTTATGGCACCTTATAAATCTTCATTATTATTATTATTAAAATCAAGGTTTGAATATTAGCCATGGTAAAAAAGTTTTTACTAAGGTCAGCTAAGGTTCATCAGTCACTCTAGCACAACCTAGAGTAAAAGAGGAAGGTGACCTGACCGACGACTCCAAGGAGCGTAGACTCGGAACCGACCTGGGCTGGTGAATCGAACTCCTCTGTCCCACCTTCACGTGGTGCAGATCGTTAGTTAGAAAGGGAATGGGAAGGTGAACGAACAGGCACAGCAGACAAAACCAGAGGAAGGCAATGGCAAACCACCCCTGTCAATGTGCCAAGCAAATCGTCATGAAACACACCAATATGGAAAACCGATAGTTACAGACTGTGGGACACCCAGGCCAGAGTACAACTCAACAATTACTGAGAAAGAGCGAGGTGGAAAGTAGACAGCCATCGGGTCTAATCAGTGTTTTAGTTGTCCCAAAATAGCTGGGGGGGGGGGGGTCAAAAGTCAACTTTTACAGATTAACAAAGTACACGATCACATCTCACATCGTGCAATCAGCAGGTATATAAATGACTAATAAAGACACATCAAACAACT
The DNA here is from genome assembly GCA_959347315.1 of Bimastos eiseni. Lineage (NCBI taxonomy): Eukaryota > Metazoa > Annelida > Clitellata > Crassiclitellata > Lumbricidae > Bimastos > Bimastos eiseni. Next base: position 19,896,003 of record OY365811.1, read on the forward strand.
GACAACCGATGAGCTACCTTTTCTTCACATTCTTGTAAACAACAAACCCACATAAAAAGTGATCATATGTCTAAATACGCTACGCATGTGCAATTATTATAGCACAAATCACACCACAAAGTTTTTATGCCATGTTTTAAAGAAATAATTTGGAACTGTGTTTTGTAAGTTCTTTTTTCTTTAGTAGTCCAGTGGCCTTGTCCAAAGCACCATACCTACCCGCTTTAAGCCACAAAATAACATATTTGTCTGCATTCCATGCAGTAAGAGGCGGACCGTTGATACCAATCATCAACAGATCATTTACTGAGCTCACCAGAAGCCTCTTTCTTTTGCTAGTGTGATATAGATTCTTTTGACTGAATTTCACACTCAGCAGAAGAAACAGGCAGAACTTCCAACAAATTAATCAGTGTTTGTAGTTTTTGACCAAGCATTATACCATCACTCCGTTTAATCATACAATAATCAAGCAAAATATCAATCAGCAGCCTCAGAACTGCTCATTCCAAACTCTTTACACAATAATGGAACATGACTTTCTCCATACAGTGACCTCTGCAGGGGGTCCTTTGGCCATGCTGCTTTATTTAAGGAATTTGCAGCCTCCAGAAAAGCAGTTGATGGAAATCTCTGCTGCAAATTGTCACACAGAGATTGGAAAAAATGACTTTTTAAACGCTCAAACTTTTCCTCATCATCAGGTGACTGAAAGATTTCAATTCTTTTATAGTGTCCTGCATTATCAAAACTGGCCAAAAAAATGTCCATAATGTTCTGTCATTATGTGTATTTAATGCAAGTAACTTCAACTTTATGTCGTCAATGTGACTTGAAGCACTAACAATAGTGGCAGAATAGATAACATGTTAGCCACACATTCCAGCTCTCTCTGATGTTTTGGAGACATGCTATACACTTTTTACAACTGATCAACAAAAATTCTAAAATGATATACACTATTTACAGTATCAACTGAGTTTTTACAGCTAGTTCCAGCCTATGTGCCATACAGTGAAGGTTTTCAACAATGTTACCACACCTCTATGCTGACCAACCATGCAACTTGCATCATCGCTACAAAATCCAACAAACTGTTTGCACAGCACATCATTGCTTAGACCAATTGTCACTGAAAATTGTTAACAGAGTCTTTTCAAGACCAGCAGCAGTTGCATCAGAGAACTCAAGCAATCCTAAAAAATATGTACATGTTTCACCATAAAATCTTGTGCGAATATATGCAATCATTGACTGCACATTCGCCACTGATGTACTCTCGTCAACCAAAATGGAAAATTTTGAATTTGAATTTACAATGTGGTTTACAAGTTCTCTACGCATTTCACTTGCAACATGATTGATAATATTATTACAAAAATTATTTGAATACAAAATATTTCCCCAATTTATGCCATTTAGTGTCTACAGATCTATCAAAAGATTGCTTTCCGTGTATGGTAAATGAGATATTGCACATTCATAGGCAGTCCTAAACACCTTAGCAGTTACTTCAATGTTATCTTTAAGACGCTCCACAAATTTTGATTGAGCAACACAAATAGAATTACCAATTCTGCTATTAACATGACCTGTTAAGATCTTTTCACATGTGCTGTGTGAGAGAGAGAGTTGCGATGTTTGTAAATTTTCTTTAAAAGAAGCAGTTTTACCCTTAACTGGGCCAACAATAAATGCAGCTTCGTAATGTTGGCCTGCTTGACTGTGCAGACCAAGATGTTTAACCTGTGCACAAGATGATTTTAAGTTGCCAGTTCCTGGGTTCAATGATATTAAGCCAAGGACGACTTTTTTGCCAGACCTCAAACTGAGTGTAGTTTCTGCAGACCCTTGGATGTGTAAACGTTTGACTTTCAACCCGAGGTGATAATGACAAGCTGACACTGGATAAGGGCTCATCAGACGGATTGCATTCTTCAGCTTGATTGCCAGGTGGAGATGCAACCAATGAATCGTGAACTTCAGATGAACCTATATTAAATGTGTACGATTTCATTAAATCCATTCATTCAGTACGAGAATTTGTGTATAGCGCTTCTTCAAGGAGACTAGGCCTATCTACTCAGAGGCGCTCCCAACCTCAGCGGGGCAAATAAAAAAGTCTTAAGATGAGAGAGAGGAATGCCTTAGATGGGATTCTAAATAGATTAATTGCTCATCGAACAACCATAGAAACCATAAACCATGCATATTTTACTAACATTATTATGAAATTATCTACTGTGCTGTGATAAATAGAAACTTCCAAAAGTTATTAGAATGACTCACATATATTTCCCAGAATTTTAATGTCTGACCATATGTTTGGCTATTGAGCAAGGGCGCTACATAAGCCATGTGCATGAATATAGGCATATTATGATTTCTTATGTCATAGTTTGTGCTAAAAAACACGATATTGTTCTCTATTTGGAAGGAAAAGGTAACGGGAGTTTAAATATGTCAAAGCTCCAAGTAAGATAATAGAGTCATGGTCTTACCATGGTTCAAAAGTTTTGACATGCTGCTGCCACTGGTTTCCACTTCATCGCTGGGCTTTTCGAAGGCGTCTTGCAGAGGCTTTTTAAAATCTCTCTTGACAATAATGGCTACATGCGGACGTCCGCATAACTCAAGACCCCTCCCCCTGTCCACACTTGTCCGCATTTTGCTCTACCCCTCCCCCTCGTTGCGGACGTCCTTTATGGATGACCCTAATAGAAAAAGAGGGAGTGTTGTAACGATTCATATAATGAACCATTACGTTACAGATTACATTACACTGGTTGCTCAAGTCATAGGGTGGTTTTATGCATATATATATAGCGCCTGGAAAAGCCAGTGTGGTTTATTTTGGTGGTCCTAAAGTGATATAAAAATATACCTAGGCTATGGGGTGGTTTTAAACTGTGTCTGTGTATAGCACCTTGGAAAATCCCAGATTGGGTAGAATTCCAGTGTGGGCGTAGGTTGACATAAATTAATGGAAAAAGATTTACTTATCTGCCTCGTTTCCGTAGTTCATAGGGATAATTAATTGAAGTCACGTTCAAAATCGACGCTATGAAGTCGACCTCATCTCCCTGAGTCAAACCTATTAACAGGCTTGTGGTTATTAACTCCCTATATAAGTTAGAGTCAATTTTAGGCAGTTGTCAATGAGCAAGGCGGTGTAAGCGAGAGCTCTTGTCCAGGATGTCGGTAAAGACGGGAAAACGAGGAACAGTAAAAAGGCCTATGTTAATCTCGGTAAGGAGATGTTCATGAAAAGGAGGGTTCAACTCTTAAGTACTTTATCGAGCAAGTAAACGATGCGTTGTGACGGTCGTTATAGAGCTTTAGAAGAAGAGAAACAGGTTGAATCTAGCTGCTGAGAAGTGAACCAGAGGGAAGAAAGCAGTAAGATAATTATTTCTTTCCCTTGCAACCATTTATTGCCTAATTAAATTTGGCAGTATCGCTTGGACTGTCAGAGGATTGTATACTATTGTTGTGTTCCTTTGTAATTGACAGTGCAATTATTTACTATTATTATTATTGTTATTATTATTAATAATATTACAATGGACTGTATTAAACTGTTTAATATCACTGCTAAGTAGATCTATATCATTGCTAAACTGGCCATTTAACTTTGTTTGTCTTCATTGCTACAACTAATTATTGTGTAGTTATTGTAGTTATAAATGTGTTACTTAATATACCGTAGTTTATCAGAATTGTGTTTGTTTCAATTATCATGTCTCATCAAGGAGATATAGAACAGAACACAGAAGATGAGAGTGAGCAAGTAAGAGCAAGGTCATCAAGTAACAGTTCTTCAGTCAGAAGCAGACCTTCTGTAATGCTCGAGACCATACTAGAAATATTATCTCAGTTGTAGAATGAAATGTCGGACATTAGAAGAGAGCAGAGGGAATTGCAAAATAGTATGTCCCAACAGAGATATAGCAACACCAATCTAAGAGAATTAGTAGAGAGACGTTTAGATGCCACAGACCATCAAGTAACTAACTTGAGTAGTATTTCTCAAAGGTTAAATGCAAATGATGTTGTGGATATCGAACCTGTTGGCCTTGCTGGGCCTGGAAAAGGAGTATTTAATCCAAGAGATTCCTTGGTTCTCTGTACGGTGTTTAGATGCCATGGGCTCCATGTGGCTACCACCCTCTTCAGCTTTAGACCTACAACATCGAGATGGGTCCAGATCTCCAATACGCCCCTTAGGGAATAGTATTTGACTCGAAAACCCAATTCGTTACAGTGTGATTCGGAAATAAAAAGAATGGTGGTGATAGGGAAAGCTGCAATGAATGGATTGGAAAAGATATGGAAGGCCAAACAAGTGAGCATAGACATAAAAAAGGCTAGCGATGGCAATGATCTTCCCTATAGTACTATATGGCTGCAAGACGTGGACAATGACGAAGAAGATAGAGAACAATATCAGTGCATGCGAAATGTGGATATGGAGGAAGATGCAGAGAATATCATGGACGGAGAAAAAGACAAACGAAGGGGTGCGCACGAAGATGAGGATGATGAGACGTTACAACAAACAGCGTTGAGAAGGAAGCTGGGGTTCTGTGGACACGTTATGCGATCAGATGGACTGGAAAAGGAAATGATGCTGGCGTGTGGAGAAGGAAGGAAGAAAAGAGGACGCCCAAGGAAAAATTGGATGGACGAGATACACGAAAAAACCACAATGAACCTGGAGGAACTACGGGACGTGACTTTGGAAAGAAAGAAATGGAGAAGTTTAATCATGAACTGACAGCACAAGGTAACAAGGTAAAAAAGTGTTCAAAGAAGAAATATTTCTGTCCCAAGTTTAAAAACAAGACTTCAGAAGTTTTATTTATAAAATAACAACACAACTGAAGATTGATTGCATCAGGTCTACAGTTATTTCCATATCTACATACAGTATTTGTGAGCCAGAGGGTTAAAATCCGCCATTTGTCGAACATGGACACTGTCAAGAAGCTCATTGCATTTGCCATTCATTCGCTCTATGTTAATTTTCAATACTGTTCTTGTTTGCCTCTACAGCTGCTTAGTGGCTGAGGCAGTTGTAGAATTCGGCTGTCTTCGCAGCTAAGCCTAAGCAGGTCCGTAGCGCTCCTCAGCAACAAGCGGTCGAATGTTCATTCAACAGCAGCTGCGGAGACTCCTGTAGCGCCTGAGACTTGAGGTTATACCCGTTATATTTATTCATGAGCATGATAGCCACTACAGGCCTGAGTGACCTGTTTAGGGTACGCCGCGGCTGCAGTCGAGTCAATAGCCATAACGTTTATAGGCCATAGCAGTGGTTCCCAGACGGCGGGCAACTCAAACAAGGCTGGCGGGCGTTTCCCCCCCTGCAGGCAGCGGGCGTGGGAACCACTGGGCTATACCCTATGTTATACAAGTAATGGGCTAGTAAGTTCATCTTGCACTCACAGCTCGCAAGACTTTTCTTGATATCACTGAATAATATGCGCTTTTGTTGTCATTTCAAAACCTAGGTTAAGGAATGTAATTGTAATTATGTCTAGCGGTCCACCTAACAAGAGACTGAGGCAAGCCACGTTGATGACTTTTAGCGTCACAAAAGAGAAAGTACAGACTCTACAGAGCTCAGCTTCACAATCTTCTCTGTTGCCACAGAACGATAGTATTCTTAGGTTTCATTCTTCATTAAGATAACCTGTATACGAAACTGCTACTCCACTATTGATTAAATATTTGATTGTTAATTTGGTTAATTGGTTACGATCCCATTCCTATGTCTACGTGTAGCGTGTGTATATGTATACGTATTATGTAATATATATATACATATATATACATAATATACATACATATATATGTGTGTGTGTGTTTGTATGTCATTATATATGTTCAGCCTTGACAACCATTTTTTTCTATTAATGGAGACTTTGACATTGATCTTAATTAATTCAGTTGCAAGTGACTTCGTATCTCTCAACGACTATAGGAGAAATATTTTTGGTCATTTCCAGTTATAAACTTTCTCCAATTTCTACATTTTTGAAATTTAGAAAAACTAAACTTATTTTTTGGTGAGCTAGTTAAACAAATTACGAAAGCTAATTGTCAATTTTGGGGCTGAGCCCCCCACCCCTTGTGAATCCTTGGGGCGTGCCATTTTCAGAATCATTTCAGCGCCTATGCAAATATTAAGTTTTAGAAAAATGATCTTTGATGCATGTGGTGTCAATATTTACATTGCTAAATAATGCGTGTTCTCAGAGGTGAAAAACCTAAATTTCTTCCGCCTATCTGCCATAATTTGCAAAGTAGTAAACAGATTTAAATGCTGTGTGCTTTATTTCATACATAATATAGCCCTTTATTGCCAAGCAAAATTCTGGAGCGTTCGAGTAATGGTTGCTAAGAACTTTGATGACCCAAACATTCTGAAACTTTTACTTCGATTTTCTCAGTGGTCATGATTTTATTAATTAAAGAGTCAAATGAGAATAATTTAAGTTAGCAAAAAGCTATTTTGATTCTGTAATTAAACCCCTGCCTCAGTGGTCAAAACACGCCTTTGTCGGCTCTCAGTTATTGAGATAAAGGCTGAAATAGGTGAGAGGGGTAAAAAACACAAAAACACAGAAAATCGTTTTATGATATATTGTTAGAAACAAATGTCCTCTTTCAATATATGAAATAAAAAATGTTAAATTCAAATATTTACTTGAAGAAAAATGACTTTTAATGCATGTGGTGTCAAGATTTGCATTGCTAAATATGCATGTTTTCAGAGGTGAATGACCTAGATTTCTTTTGCATACCTGCCATAATTTGCATAGTAGTAACCAGATTTTGATGCCATGGGCCTTTTTTCATACATAATATAGCCCTTTATTGCCCAGTAAAATTCTGGAGCATTCGAGTAATATTTCCTAGGAACTTTGATGACACAAACATTCTGAAACTTTTACTTCGATTTTCTCAGTTGTCATGATTTTGTTAATTAAAGAGTCAAACGAGTATAACTTAAGTTAGGAAAAAGCTATTTTGATTCTGTAAAAAGTAGCTGGAAGCACATGCATTGTAGAATATGATTTAACAATGACAAGTGATGTGTTTTGACCCTGCCTCACATTTGTCTGCAGACCATAACAAATAGCACTTGAAACAACTGGCAGGACTTTCCCATTCACAACTGCTTTTCAATTTTACACAACACAATACGCTAAAAATAAGGACACAATTAATTCAACAAAATGATAAAACTGAGAACTGCAGTAGTTTATTAGGCATAGAAGAGAAGTCAGGATCAATGTGACAAAGAAGCATTAAAGGAAATACCACGAATTACATAACACTAGTAATCATGTTTCTGTTCATGCTAAAAAGATGAAATATCTTGTGTGAAACCAAGTCTTGCCTCTAACATCAACACTTTTGTAACAAGCGGCATTGGATTCCCAGTTGTTTCTAGCACTCTCTCATCGTTAAAGTTGTTTTAAGATGGGGGCATTGAGGTCTTTTTTTACTTGGTGACTTTGAGGTCTTTACTCTAACCAGTAACAAGAAGCTAGAAAAGTACTTCCACAGAAGGCACTACTCACAGCACCCTTCTATTGTCAAAGAACTAAAAATCATGATGCTTCCTCAGCTGATGTTGGCCCATTTGATGAAGCTGGGTATGTCTTTCACAGGGACATTGTGAAGATGTGCTTTCAGGCGAAGATTTCGATCATTGGTCAGTAACACTACATCTCTGTACAGACGAATAGGTTCATCTACAAAAATACTACATCCCTATATAGATGAATAGGTTGACCTACAGAAAGCATAATATTGCAAAACCAATCAGTGGAATATAATTGAATATGCTATGCGTGTAATGTAGATATGGAAAATAGCAGTCATCGCAGTAGCTTGTACCCAGTAGCAATAAGTACTAGCTGGGTGAATATTTGAAAATGGGTAATTTTAGCCACTCTAAATAAAAATAGTAAAAAGGTCACAATTTTATTGTAAAAAGTTAAAAATACAAATATAATGTAAAGATATTATAATATTGTCCATAATAGATATATCCTATTTCCGTTTTAATAAAAAAACAAAAAGCAACAAAGACTAGTCAGATGATAAACTTATCAGCCTGTCTGCAAATACCAGAGCCATAAAATGTAAAAAAACCTAAATAAAGTCGTACCACAACACTACAGACTACTTTGTATCATGCTTAAACAAGAAGGGGTATTAAGCAGTTATTACCCATTATAAAACTAAAACAATGAACAAATAAAAAGAGCAAAACTGCTTTAGATTACAAACCAAGCTTCAACAAAACAGCAGACCAAAATGATTCGTCAAAGGCACAATGTCTGCTATGCAGTCCAATAGTTTTAGGCTCATCAATAAGAACTATTATGTTTTACACTCATAAAAACAAACGGTTAGCTATTGGAACCACGTAGGCCTCTAACAGGTAGCCATGCACGAAACTTCTACATCGCCATCCAATAAATTGACAGATATAATTTTCCGAGGATAATGGTGTTTTACAACACAAAGCTTTCCATTATGATCTTTTTTGTTGTCGACAGACTTACGGCTGCTTGGCCACTATTTCTGAATGGCTTGACTATCTCTAGTTCATCAATTAGCTTCAACTTTCCAGTGACTTTCTATCGTCACAAAGCTTTTTTCTTTTTCTAAATAAGCATAATGGAGCTCAGAAGTGGATTTCATTTTTGCTCTCCAAATTGCTGATTTTTCTTTAGAAGTAAGTAGCATGATCACAGTATGTGTGATCAAAGAAATCTAATAAAAGATATTTAAGTCAAAACTTATTTTATTAATATATTATTAATATTATTTTTGCATATAATTTTGTGACTGAAATTTAATGTAGAGATATGGAAAATTAAGTGTTAATTGGCAGTCGACTCTACTGTTGAAACTTTTTAAAACATAATGGTTATTTATGCTAAGGGCTACTGAAACCCTAACAACTAAGCATGTGTCAGCACCGCAACTGCTTGCATGGTTGCGGTGCTGACGGTTGCGTTGCCGACATTTTGCTTGAAGTTTAAATGCTACCCCAATTCCACTTAACGTGCATGCACAATAGTGTAGTTTCTTCAGTATTTTCTCTCGACATTACATTTAAAATTACTTAAAGATGAATGGTCAGTGTGGTGCTGACACTGAATAAACATAATTGTAAAGGTGATCCGAAAATTTATGAATTTTAAACTGCTTTTAATGATCACATAATCATTCGGCAAAATGCGATTGCCGTGGCAAAGGGAGGTTATTAATATGTATCAGAGCACTTGGGCAATCAGTATAAATACAGCTTACTATTAGGTGTGCGCCGATAGCGGTTGCGGTGCTGACATAAATAACTATAAGTAAGTGACACAACTTTAAAAACCATTTTAAGCCAAAAACAAATCCCTGGTGCATAATTATTTACACACTTTAATGAAAAAAAGTGTTTTCTGTGAAATTGGTAAAAGTTTATTATAATTATTTTAACGCGTTAGCTACTAGCTGGAATTTAAAACAAGGAACCTGCATTGGTGACCAACTGAGGTCCTGACATTTTACATTATTTATTGCAATATATCAAAATAATATTTACTTTAAAATAAAATGTTTTTTATGTAAATGTGCCCAACAGTTAATATATATCTAAAAATGATTTGCTTTTTAAAATGTGATGACCACATTTTGACTTATGATGCGGTAACCGAAAATTACCACTTTCAGAATATACACCCAGCAAGCTACTGCTTCACATATTTTATGAACAGTATTATTCATCTATATAATAACTAGACCTGTACTGATATCACTTTTGGGCGATTACGCCGATACTGATTATTGCTGATTATTTCATATGCCAATACCGATTATCTAGCTGATTATTTCACTGATTATTTCATTGTGTTTCCCAAGATTTCCGGTTCCAAAAGGCCTATTGTTGTGATACAAGCAAAGCTCTTGCTCCATAGGAGATGTAGTTACCTACCTACTTACCTACTAAGTATTAGGCACACCGCCCGTCGTCGACCTTGCATGATGGAGGAGAGAAAAGAGATATCTATGTAACTGGATGCCTTCTTCTAATAAATTTGCCAAAGTGCATCGTCTGACAATGAAGAGTCAGATGTAATTGGAGAAATGCAAGCATCGCAACATAATTTCAAGGGACTGTTAGATATAGGCCTTGAATTTAAAGTATTTTCTAATGAGCGAGAATCGCGCACTCTCCTCAATAATATTGACACTGATCCAGACCATAATTATTTCATAAACTCTCATTGGACAAGCCCATATACGACTTTGAATATAGGCCAAGTACAGTATGTGGAATCCGACACTGATTTTTCAGTCATTCACATTAACTGCAGAAGCATCATCAATAAATTGCAAGAAATCCAAGATATCCTATTTGCTTCCTCTGTTGCTGTTATGGCACTATCTGAAACATGGTTAGACTCTAATAATGAAGATACAATTTGCATTCCAGGATATAAGTTTGTGCATAAATCTAGGATTGGCATGAGAGGTGGAGGTGTTGGGCTTTTAATAAGAGATAATTTAGGATATTCACTCTGTAGACCCACTGGTTCTAAAGTGGTCTAAAGTTCATGCCACCTATGAAAGCCTATTTATAGGTGTTCACCTAAACAAAAGCTCTCCTCTACTTGGAGTAATAGATAGGCCCCAGGCCTGAACATGAAAGACTGTAACACTGATATTGAGGAACTATTAACCCATGCTAAACTGAAACTGCTCAACATCCCATCATTTTATACCTACCATGACCAGATCTACTAGAATTACTCCCAACTCCTACAGCTTAATAGATAAAAACATCTTTGTGAACTGCTGGACTGAACTTATCGATTCTTCCATTGTGGTGACTGACCTTTCTGATAATTTTCCCATTCAGGCTCGTTTCTCATTGGGTACAGTTAAGAGGAAGACCCCAATGACTAATAGAAATATCCACATAGGTAATGAACAAGGATAGGCTCAATTTCGAAGGGCTCTTGCTAAGACTAATTGGGACAAGCTGCTAGAAACATGTAGCATAGGCGATGCAAATGAGGCCTATGAGATATTTATAAGACAATATAAGGATATCTTTTCCACTAAGTCCTCTGTCTCAGCATGGCAAACACAAATATAAACAACCCTGGATGATACCAAGGTTATATGAATCAGTTAAGACAAAAAAATAGACTCTATTGGAAATATCTAAAAGCACCCAGTGAAACGGTCAGGCCCACAACCAAAAAAAGGATAACACTGCATCGTAGAGGTCCGAGAGAAAGGGACAAGAAGAAGACCCTGTGAGGCAGAGTGCAGCATCCGACCAGCAATTCTACTAGCAAAAGGAATGCAAAGCTCATTAAGGTAGGTAGGTAGGTGCAGTGCCACAAAGACAGCACCAGACAAGGGAAGAAATCCACAATGCAATGCGCTGGAGGAGGGGCAACTAATGCAAAATATATACTACTAATATTTAAATGTGGCCAGTCCTGGAGATGCCCCTTAAGCAGTATAAGGCAAGCACAAGCCCGATGAAATTACTACAACTGCCCAATCCTAACATGCGCAATGCCATCAAATAGGGCAGAGCAGTAGTCAAGCATATTGTACTTACATACTTCTATAGTGCCTTTCACAGAAAGAAAAGTCTTAAGAATACGGGTAGGAGGGGCAATATGTCGGTTCTACGTCTTTGATCCCCCGTCAGGTGATCCCCGTCAGTTGATCCCCCATCAGTTGATCCCCTAGTCAATTGATCCCCTCGTCAATTGATCCCCTGCCTACTGAACCCAGCCCAATTGATATAACATTAATGTTCCACTTGCGACCTTCTCCATTTATTAAAAGAACGATGTAACAGAGCACAAAAAATTTAAAATGATAAGAAATTACAAAAGGGTAATTGAGAGTCATAATATGATTAAATTATGAGCATAAAGTTCTAAGCATAGGTGTCTATGCATGAGATAAGTGAGCCATTGCTCGGAGATATAACAGAATCTCCGACCGATCATAAGCGTTTACAGTGCGGTTGACATTTTCGTCCACTTGGTTATGTTCATGTCTGCTTAATTCCTTAGAAGTATAAACTATTGTTCTTTAGTTCAGTTTTGCGCCGTTTTGTCTGCATGGTTTTGTACTTTAAATTAATAATTGTTTTATTTTCTTATATATTTCATTCTCAGGTTTTAATTATATATGATAGATAATATCATAAGTTTGAACTTGTGTATTAAGACACTAGCTTAGTGTTAATTTTAATACTATTGCATACTTTTAGTTAATTAATTTGAAGCCGTTAAGCACTATGTAATGTTCAGCTCACCCACCCACTCGTGCACCCACGTAACATGTCATAACGTCTTCTAGAACCTCACACACCTAAACTCTAGCGTTACATAATTATGCAGTGACCTCTGGCAAGTGGAATACAGTTATAGGTCATCAGCATATTGGTAAATCCATGCTACCACAGAAGTACAAGTTATTATCATCAAACCAGCCATTTTGATGATGTAAAGAAGCAGACAGAGTACTAGCCTTGTGGAACACTGAAGAGCATTTTGAGCCAAGTTTGACCATGATAATGTAAGGAGTCCCTCCAGGAAGGAGCACAGCAAATCATTCATTGCAGGCATTGGTTCCAAAAGAAGTTACAGATAAAAATTTCATGATCAATTGCATCCAGCTCTCCACCTAAGTCCTGGAGAGACAGCAGCGTGACACAAACAGAATCAATGACATCACATATATCCAAGATGAGTCACAGCAAGACCATTTCAGTAACTGTCCCTTTAGCCTTGGCCTCAGGTGACTTACTTCTAAATACCTCATCAACTGATGAGGCATCTAGGCAAGAAATATAGACAATTTAGACATACCTAATGACTTGGGCATGAAGTCTCTAGCTTTGTCCTGACAATGATGAAGGCAGCAACTGAGTATCAAGTCATCATTTGTTCCCTGAAACACAAAACATTCTATATAAATCTGTGGTTCTAAGCAGCATGTTATTTATGGTAATAAAAAAGCTATGCAGATAAAATTTCTAACCATCATAATTATTATTTCTAACCAAAGGAAACATAAAAAAAATGCATTACAACATGATTACTAGTTATTTATAATTTTCTATTTTAAGCTTTTATTTTATTTATTCTAGCATACTAACAGAAGTCACATTTGAATGTGTCACTGAAACCCTTGGTGACCATAGAGCATATTACATTGTCAGAGAAATCATTATGGCACAACTAGCTGCTATTCTATTCTATTTACGAATTTATAAAGTGCCTTTCACAGTACAACCTAATCAGAGGCGCTCCCAGTGCGAAGAACCCCTAGAGAAAAGAAACGTCTTAAGAGAATTAGCAGAAACAGTTGTGCTACCAGATAAGATGGCAGCACGAGTCACAGAAGAAAGGCTGTTCCATAGCTAATGGCAGTATGAGCATATGGAACCACAAAGTTGCCTCTAGAGGATGAGCAAAGAAATCGGCGATCAGAGAAAGCTGAAGTTAAGGTGAATAGATCCCGAAGATAGACAGGCGCATTGCCCAAGGCACAGTGCCAGACAATAGAGGAGATCCTATATATTGAATGCGTTGCTGAGCAGGAAGCCATTGAAGGACCTCCCACATCTATTTAGAGTGTGGCCAAATTTAGGAACACCACCAATCAAACGAGCTGTGGCCTGGATTGCAATTGGACCTACAGGAGCCCACAGAAGAGAGAGGAACAGTAATCTAATCATTTAAGATAAAGTCATGAACCAAGGTGGCAGCAGAAGATGTATGTATGTATCTTCGTTTATTTGACAAACCGACACACCGCAGTATCATGCGAGACTCACATGATGCGAGACTTGGTTGCCTTCGACATTGGGTCCGATTTTTAGTTCAATTCTACTCTATGATTGTTATCTTTTCAATGTAACTTTGTCAGTAGTTTTAAAGTTATAAAAAATTCTGGGGATGAAGCTCCTATCGTCTTTTGTGGAGAGACTAAATGGGTACGACCTAGGGCATAAGTTGTAGCTTTTCCGTGCAACGGGAGGGAACAGTCGCCGTAGAACGCGAGTTCCTGTCGCCATCACCACTCGCAGTAGACGTCAGCCTTCTCGGCCATCTTAGTGATGGACACTTGGTTTGGAGGGATGAAGTGCAGCCTATGCAGCCTTCCTAAGAAGGCCTCTAGAAGCACAGAAGATCCTCATCTCAACTGGCGCACGAAATAATAGCAGGAATGAGTCAATGCTGAAATATGCTTCACAATACAGTTCTTGGTCTAAAACTACCCCCACAATTCACGGAAACAAAGAATACAAAGTTAGGGAATTCAGAAGGAGACCCCAAGTCTGGCTTGTTCAGCTGCTGGCGGGTACCGAGCCAAATATATCGAGTCCTCTGAGGCTTAAGCCGCATTAGATTTGATGACATCCAGGCAGTTAGGGCATCTATAGCTTCAGACATTGTTCAGACAGCAGAAGCCTGGGATGATAAGCAATGCTCATACGATTGAACATCATCCACATAAAAAATGGCTCGTAAGAGAACAAGATGCGAGCAGAGACTTGATATCTGCAGTGAAGAGAATGTAGAAAAGAGGCTCAAGAACCGATCCCTGGGGATGCCAAATTGGGCCAGGTGCCAGGGCAAATGAGAAGAGTGAAAGACAACAGATGTAGAATGCTCAGAGAGATAAGGCTTGATCCAGATAAGTCTCTTAACCCGAAAGTTAAGGAGAGATGACTCGAGAGGATATCATGATCCACAGAGTCGAATGCAGCACTGACATCATACAAGGTCAGAAGGGTTACTTGGGACCTGTCCATGACACCAAATATGTCGGAGAGGAGACAAAGTAGGAGTAATTACCAATGGTAAAGTATTATAATGAGCAAACTGCAAAAACGTCTAGTATAATATTATAAGTAACAAATGATCCAAGTTAACTTTGCATCGCATGTACAACTATCAGAATGGGGACAAATACATTGCAACATTCCCGTACATTTACCTGCATAGCTGTAACATGCGTAAAAACTAAAAATGATGACGAGATAACATAAAAAGAATGATGAGATAACATCAGATGAAAAAGAAGATGATGATGGAGAGGGAAAAAAGATGAAGAGATAACAAATAAACATGGTGATGAGATAACATCTCCAAAAATAGGAAAACAGAGATCAGATAACATCAAAAGTAATAATGGAGATACAGCAAAAACAATCAGAAGACGTCGACGGCCATTGTTGCCATATGATAAAGAAGAAAAAGTTGGAGCAACTCAGTTGAGTGACCCGTACGAAACCCAGATTGACATGGAGGAAGTAGATTGTTAGTATTAAAAAAGCTATATAACTGACTGGGTACAAGTTTTTCAGTAATCTTAGAGATAAAAGTAACATTAGCCTATAGGCTAATGTTACTTTTATCTCTAAGAAGGAACAGACAGATCAAGCCCCGACTACTTTATTATTGGCGTAACGATCTAGCGCTTCTGGGAAGATGGAAGACTCCTTCATGAAGAGAGGTATTGCAGAGTAGAGTGAGGAACGACAGTGTCAGTCAAGCATGGCAGTAGATAAGCGGCAAAGAGTCATAGGAAATGTAAGGCCAAGAACCAACACTGTCACAGGCGATCTCTCGCAAGGGTGGAAACACTGAATAGATACAACTCTGGACAGAAGTGCAAAACAACTGGACTATAATGGATAAGCATTTTTATGGCTTGTTTTGCTTTACTTAAACTATAAATTGAAACAAAATGAAGAACATGGAACTGGATAATGATGGAAATGTGCGATGGCTTGTAATAAAATACAAAGTCATTTTATATCGTGTTTCATTGATGTGTAACTGATAACAGTTACCAACTTAGCACAAACAGCTGTGCACATGGCAGGACAACGATGGAACTTTGCGATAAGCATTATTATGGCTTATTTGCTCTACTTCTACTAAAACTTGGACGAAGTGAAGAATATGGTTTATAATAGAATACAGAGCCATTTTATATGTTTCATTGATGTGTAACTGAGTACTGGAAACAGGAGTTATAATAATCCAGTCATGGAAATGTACAATAAGCATTTTATGGCTTATTTTGCTCTAGTTCTACTACAAACTTGAAACAAAACAAATAACATGGTTTCAGAAGCATAGCTAGGGTACTTTGCGCCCGGGGACAAACTACAGAATTGGCGCCACTTTTAAAATTTAGTCAAGTTTTTCAAATATATCTAAAAGCTATTTACACATGACTGTCTTTTAAAAAATAATTTTTTCTTTACTTGGCTGTTGCAAATTGGACTTATTATTTTATGCCTTTTGTATTTTGAAAAAAATTATGGCAAGAAATATTTGTGAATGCCAATAATAATACTGTTTTAGAAAGTGCTACAATCTAAGATAGCTGAGCTACCAGACTGTCTCCTATTGAAAAGTGATTATACACTTGGCCCAATAGTAATAAATAGCATGAACATATGGGAAGAATTTTTTCAAAATCAGTCGCTTGTCGCTGGTTACAATCAGGCTTAAAATGACCAAAATGACGTGAAACCTCAAACCGGTCGTAATTGATATTAATGCAGAAACGATTACAAAAATATATATTTAATACAAATAATATATAAAACTTTTGTTTGGACTTTCATAAAGGCTTCAAAAAATATTTTTACCAACAGCCCTATAATGTTACGAGACGGAAAATCATAATTTCGGTTCAAATTTCGCTATCTTTGTTGTCATATTTAATAAGGTTATGGTTCGAGATTTCCCGCCTTCACAGTCTCGTTTTGAAGCAGAATATCTCCTTTTCCTGTTCTATTAATAACATATGACCTTAGCCTATTTATTATGCACACAGATTGCCCAAAAAGAGGTCGACTTATGTAAACAATAGCCGATTAATGTTAGCAACCGAAGCGCGTGATTAGATCACGTGATACAATCTTGAACTGCGGTTGGCTGATGGTTTTAAGGTCAGCTATGCGCATGCGCACTCGATATGACCCGGTCTCTTTAAATGTCACGCACACACGGAATGCATTCTAGTTTGTTGATTTTGAAATACTTAATTCTCGAAAATGGAAGAGATTATTGCCAATTTTATTAATGCTAAAGGGTCGGATCGAGCAAAAGTGCACAAATTGTTGCAAGAGTATTTGATCATCGATCGCGATGACGATGAAAGCGAGGTTTTCAGTGATGATGATTTTCGGACAGAATCTGATGCCAACAACGATTCAGATGACCAAGAAGGAAATGAAATGAATGTTTCGGATTTCGAAGAGGTCATGACGCACGCTAAAACATCTAGCGAGTTCGTAACTGATGACAATACTGTTGAATATCAGAAAGTGGTTGAATTCAGGTAAGCCCCGATTATTTTTTTAAATACTGTGCTCCACAGGATCCTTGTTTATAGACATTCACGTACTGTTTCTGATTCACTGCGACTCCTATACGAAAATCAGTTTAAACTAAGCTCTAATTGAGCTAATTATTATTATAAGTTTCAGGCATAACTGTAAAGATTAGCCTGTTCTAGTTGAGCTTGTCTTTATAAATATTCAGGCACAACTACTAGGTTTAGACCCTCTTCTCGTTTTTATAAGACCTTAGGCATAACGGTTAGGTTTACAACCTGTATTATTGAGCTTGTCCTTAAGTATTCAAGTATAAATGCAAAAGTTGTGTCATTTCCTCTCTTGCACTACTTCATCTTTTACAATCGTTATTGTGCAATGTACAAGTTTATCATTAATTGATTAAGTTAATGATAGGAAATAATAATTAGTATTTCAATTGCAATTTACTTTTTTATCAGGATTCTTGTCGATAATCAATAATTGCAGTCTACTGGTTGATAAATCTTGTAAATTGCTGTTTGTTTTGAATGCAGGGCTTTTAGCATTGGCCTTGCTTTTTTGTTGCATGGCTTTTATAAAAGCAAACTGAAATGAATTTGATAAATAGAAAAAAATATTTTTATATGGGTTGTTTATTTGTAGATGTCAATGTAAACTTAATAATGGACTCCCATGCAGGAGCCAGTATGCTCCGGAGGACATGGTCAGGCGTAGAATGGAAATGGCTGCACTTGTCCCACGGGATCAAATGTTGGTGCTACTCGGCAAAATATTTTGCACAATAAACATGTCCGATGAGACTTGTCGCAGCAGGAAATCCAGCCAAGCGGTGCGTCAACATCAGCGAACATTATATTACTTGGAAAGCCGTCAGATCTGCCGTACAACCTTTAAGTTCATCCACGGGATTAGCAAGGACAGACTGACGGGGATTCTCAAGTGGTATAAAACAGAAGGCTTAACACCAAAAGAAAAACAAAGCAGTGGACGTAAGAACAACACCCACTGCCTTCAGTTTAGTGAAATTGAAGATATCATTCGCTTCCTGACAAATTATGCCAGCGAGCATGCGATGATGCTTCCTGGAAGGGTTCCTGGATTTAAGCGGGATGATATCAAGTTGCTGCCATCGAGCCACACCAAGACCAAAGTGTACGGCCTATACCAAACGTGCATGGAACAACATGGAAAACGAGTCGCTGGATTTTCGATCTTCAAACAGTACTGGCTTCAACTCGTTCCATTCATCTCGACGTGCAAGCCAATGACTGATTTGTGTTGGACTTGCCAAAACAACACGTTGATCTACCGTAGTTCCATTATCGAGGATCATGATAAAGGTTTGACTTGAACTGCATATGTTTCTATGATATTCCTGAGAAAAGCAAAAAATTACTTTTCAGAAATCTGAAATGCTCCAGTGGTGTTCTGGTATGAGGAGCACCTGGGGCTTTGTTTACATTTGAGATTACAATTTGCACTTAACATAATGGTGACTGGCTGAATAGTCACACGTTTTGTCCGAAATATAAAGACAGTTCTGCTGGACTAAGCGGCTAATTCATTTATAAAATATTGTTTATGAGTGGGTGGGCTCGATTGTGTTGTGGGATGTGTGCTGGATTGTTAAGGGAGAGATTAGAGATTCAAATCTTCTCTAGTGAAGAGATTTGCATCGAGATTTCTGCGCCACCTGTGCCATTTTACCAACTGAGCTGTGATGAGTACATTGCTTGTACACTGTCGGTGGAAGGATAATACGGCGAGGGAGAGAATTTGTAACTCGCTCTCATATGCTGAGGCTAAGATATGAAGTCACAGACACTTCACACCAACTACTGCCTCTCAGATTAATTTAAGGAAATGCTCTTCGCTATTTATCTATAATTTAGATCAAAAATTTAATATTGTGATATTTAATTTCTGTGCAAATTATTCCTCTTAAATGTCTTTTAGTATTTGAGACCGTATACTATAAGATAGGTCTTATTGTTGTAGATCCATGGAAGAATTTGATTGCCCGTTGCTACACATAGAGGAAGAAGCCGCCATGGACAAAAACAGAGTCGATAAAGAATACTGAATAAAGACGCAGCAAATCCTTTTTGACTCTACCACTACCATTACTCTGGCAGTGCCAGTCTCAAGTCTGGAAAAAGGAGGAGGGCGACGACAATGATCTTTTTTATCACACAGAATCGTTAAAATGAAGCTTGTTCATCGTCTTCCGACGATGCAGACCACAAATCGTCTTCGCACCAAACTGGAGGACATGATAGCAGGTGACCTGTAAACAGCGGCAGTGGGTAGACTGAAGGATTGGACCTTGTTTCAACAGAGGAGCCAAAACAAAGAGGAAGCTCGTAATCCAACGGTGATTCACAATCACCTACTGCTGGAACATGTAAAACTCTAGGTCGTGGTGGTGGAAGACCCGTGACTTTGCCAGTTGACACTGAATACATAGTGTGACTGGAATAAACTGTCCTTTTATTTCTGTGTTTTTATTATTTGGATGTTAATTTTATCCTTTACTGTATTGCAATATCTAATTCCTTAGCAGGTATTAGCTGCTTAACCTCTCTCGGAATTTGAGACTTTTGTAATAAAATTGACATTTAGTTTCAATGATTTCTCGTTGGTCAACTGGAATAACTTTAATAACTTTGTTCCTACTTGAGATATCTACACCAAATTTCGATAGTACATTTGCAATACCTGCAGCTGCAATGGTGCCAAATTTCAGTAAAATCGGTTCAAAAACAATAGCCGTTGCTAAGGAGATTATAAAAATAATATGGTTAAGTTTTGCACGCAGTTTTCTCGAATAGCACTTTACGTAAACGGTCACATTGGAAATTCTATAACTTTGGCTGTATGCAAGGCATAAACTAGCTGAAAACGATTTTGGAAAGGTAAATCTAGCAGCTTCAGGATGGTGCAAAAAACAGGTAAAAATATTTTGTATACAAGTGACTGGTTTTGTGCTGACGAGTCACATATCTCTGAGATTCAGTAGCTATCAATCAGCTATCAGTTGCAGCAGCGTGCAGTCGCCCACGATGTCGATAATAATTTTTATTATAATTATCCCAGGCACAAAACTCATCCCTGTATCATTTGTGACCCATCTGACCAAAAAGAGGCTTATGTCGCAACACACGTTAGTGAGATAATTGCAAATATGTGAGACAAAGTCAGTTTTTTCAATTTCTTGTTTTTAACATAAATTGATGTATAAATATGTTTGAAACACATAAAAACAAAAAATGTTGAAAAAAGTTTTTAAAAATGACTTTTAGATGACTTTGTGGCAGCCATTGTTCTAATAATTTAATGACTTCTTATAATTTGCCATTAATAACCAAGCTCAACTTGTGGGTAGGATTTAATAAATATAAATAAATATATCTATATACATAAAAGAGAAGATTCTGTGTTTGTCTCTGTCCGGCTATGCATCTGCACAGTTTTAGAGCTATTGACTCGAAACCTTTGCCGTTGGCTCTGGGAACACCTGGGACACACAGTAGAGCAGTTGGTGAACCTGAGGCCACCCTCTTCCTGCTCTCCAGGGCTAAAAACCTGTCTCAACCTGTGCAACGCTGGGTTCCCCAGCTAGTCTTGGTATAAGTAGAAAGCCCAGACATTTGTCTAGCCTATGCTGCGTTAGACAACAAGCATAAACTAGATTGTTTGTCTCAAATTTCATTCAATTCTGAGCAAAGTTGGTTCTTCTGAGAAATGGCTGCTTGATCATTTTGATGATGTCCAAGGTCATGTCAATATTGAAAATGCATTTTTTAATTCCATGTCACTGAATATCATATCCTAGACACCTGTATTATTTACGGTTACTAAGAAATGGCCGAGTGACCATTTTGGCCATGTGATCTTGATTTCCACCTTGATGGTTAGACGATATTGAAAATATATTTTTTAAATTCCCTGACCCAGAAGCCATACCTTGGACACTAAAATTTTCCTATCTCTATCATGTATAGTTCCAGAGATATTTCAACATACATTTCATGGCTGCCATTTTGACCGTCATAATGTTTTGTGAAAGCGTGCAGGGGTGAACGATACCAAACACCAATTTTATGAATCTCCATCATCATACGAAAAAAATGACACCAACTGCATCTTCCCATCACTAAAACGGCCACGGGATGACAATTGCTCCCGACTAATATGCACATACTAAGATTTGGCATCTACCAAAATACTGCATCTGAAAATGAGACTGGCCAGCTACGGAATGCACTGCACTACTGAATGAACAAATCCACAATGCACACAAACTGATCACATCTAATTGCACATGAGTCAGGTTCTATACTGGCTCCCTTTCTCCACATATAGCTCATAGGATTTCTTTCCTGGTCGGGTGATACCTCTTGAGCATACAGTCTATCTATCTTTAAGAGCCACACCCTTGGCTCTGCTGCCCATGGAGACCTGGCTGCTCACTTTGCTCGCACAGTATATGCAAGGCCAAGAAATTTCCATGAGTGGCTGAACATCATGGAATCAGAGATCTTGAAAGGGTGGCATATGTAGAGGTTGACCGTCATTTTGCTGCAGTGTGATAGGTTTAAAAGAGCCATGTCTCAATGAGTGAAAATAGGAATAATGAACACTAGACATTATATAGAATTTGTCATATTTGTAATTAAAAATCAATCAAGTAATCAAAGTTGCATCACATTATTGCATCACACTATCTACCTATAGTGGCGTTAGTTCAGTCAAGCAATCAGTCAATCAATCAAAGTTTATTTGGCAATCCAATGAGCCAGAACAGAAAAAAAAGACAATTATTACACATTTTACAATTGCTGTCGGATTACCCAGGAGACCCAATTAGGGATCGGAAGATCCGGCTGGTTAGGGCCACCTGGGATATTTTTATTAGAATATTTATAACTGTATGGCTCATCAGAATCCCATGGTGTACGACGTTGGACGCAAGTTTATAGATCGTTCTTATGCAGTAACGGCGAATTTCTCCTCCTCCAGAAAGACGACCTTTCGTAAGGCAGGCACGTCAGTAAATCGTCGTACAGCTAATCCAAACGAAGAATAAACGATAGTTCCAATCAAGTACTTCTTCTAACGAACCGCTTAGTGAACTGATCAACGCATGGTACGTCCAATACGTTTACTCATAATGTTCGACTCAAACGATGTTGCTCAATGTAAGAGTACTATAACCGACTTCTTAATGTCCGAGGCTCAAAACTACGATGAACTTAAGCAAGCATACGCCTTTTAGAATCGTATAAAACCGAATATCCGTAAATTGACGAACTCAACAGCCGTACTACTTCATCTCCATAATTCGAATCTACCATCTACTAATGCCATCGGTGTGATAACGCATCGAAACATCACTTCAAATACATCATGAATAACATGATCAACAGTTTCTGGGGTTTATATCGTTTATATATTATCTAATGCCACTTTAATTAACTAGACACCACTGTAATCGACTAGCTTATTCTACACTATCTACAACTCACCTTCACCTTGTGCTGTCAGTTCTTGGAACTCTAGCGATTGCAACGACAAAACTACTCCATTGCTCTTTTTGAAGTCGCATCTTTTAATTCCTCTCAGTTCATTCCGGTTCTTTCGTGTATCTCGTTCATCCATTTTTTCCTTGGTCGCCCTCGTTTTCTCCTTCCTTCTCTGCACGCCAACATATTTTCTTTTCTAATCCTTCTGATCGCATGACATGTTCATGTAGTACATAGTAAATTTTAAAAGGCTATAATTTGCTACAGTATATAAACTCTGATTGATTGATCATAAATATATTATTTTTTGGATGACGCTTCGGAGATAGTGAAGGGAGACAGACACTGGGTCAGTTCATCTTGGAGTGGAAACTCGATAGGCGTGACTGTACAGTGTATTGAGACCGAAGTTCTCATGGGCAATGGGCATCTTTGCACTTTTTGGACTTTATGCATTCACTGAATTGCTTATGATTGGGCCCACCATAAATTTAAGGGCATGACGATAACATTTCATTTTTGTCATCTGTTTTTCCTAAAGCTGTACCGATTAATCGGCCGGCCGATTAATCGGGCAGATTATAGAGACATCGGCAGTATCAAATTTCAGCAAGATAATCAGCCCCGATATTAAAAATTATTTTTTTATTTTATAATATTATTTTCAGTTTATAAAAACAAAATGACGACAGCAACATCACTGTGTCTGTGAAGGACGGCATTTTTTTCTGTTCCCATATCGTGTCATCGTGTGCTAGTATAGACCGTGGGAACGTGTTAACATAGGTGTGCAGAGTGAATCATAGTGCCTGCTTAAAGGCCAAGGAATGGCTGGCCAATTCAAGCCAAGGAACGGCAATTCAACAGAGAAACCGATGAATAAACATCGTGGAGGCATGCCTAATGAATACATGCTAGCTGCCAATCAAATCTCCCTGAAACATTTCAGTCGCCTGAGACTAGATGGGTGGTTGTGAATTGGCCAGCCATGCCTTGGCCTTTAATTACCCTGGGCACAGTTCGACGGTGGGCGGTGTGTCTAATCTGTATTGTCTGCCTAGGATTAGTCCCCAACTACATGCATATGTTTCCTATGGGGCAAGTGTTTTGCTTGTATCACAACAATAGGCAGTAGCAGACAACGGACATCTTGGGAAACACAATGAAATAATTGGCAAAATAATCGGTTAAATAATCGACTAAATAATCGGGTATCGGCAAATGAATAATCGGCAATAATTGGTATGGGCATAATCGGCAAAAAGTGATATCGGTACAGCTCTAGTTTTTCCACTCAAGGACAGTGCAGCTTGAGGCGGCCACACCACTCACATCACTGATCATTACTGTCTACATGTTCACTCATCAAGATAAATGTAAAGATAAAAAGTCAGTTACTGGTCATTTGGATAAGTCCTGGCTCCTTAACCAGTGGCTAAATGCTTGCATGCTTTTGCAAACAATTGATATTTGCATTTTCCAAACTTTACTGCTATAGTACAGAAACATTAGTATGGTACTATATGCTCGTATCATGCAGCAATGAACAGTTGTTTCTAAACTGTTAAATATTCCTAGAACATATGTAATAAAAAAACTCACAGCATCTTGGGGCTCTTCACTGCGAAAAGCAATGGTGTCCAGTGTAGAACCCTTGGAAGTAATGGCTCTCAAATGATGATTTCTATTGTCAAATTCTGCTTCCAGAAATTGTACAGCCACCCCAGCAGACATTCTAACCATCTCTGCTTGTTCAATTGTGTCATAGCAACTTTCCTTTAGGTTCTTTGCAAGTCCATCCAGTTCATTAATCACTAGTATATAAAAATATAGCATTAATCTAAGCAAAATTTCTGCTCAGCACTAAGATACAATATCAATCAATCAATGTAACTTCAAGACATCTACTCAGAGGCGCTCCCAGTCTGACTTCGATTAAAGAGAGCAGTTCTCAGTAATGAGTAGAATGCAGTTGAGGAAGGTTCTGGGCAGAAGGCAAAGCTTAAGCTGTTGGTGTAGCCCAGTGCTGTCCAACCTTTTTGGCACCGCGGGCCACTTAAAAATTATTATTGAAGCCGAGGGCCGCACAAGAAAACTCAGACTTAGCAATGTCTACAATTTTAAATTTTATTGAAAATTATAAACTTGTAAAAATGTATTATGCTATAATAATCGCATGTATGTATGCCCTATAATAGTTCAGCACCCAAGATTATATTAATTAAGTGAAAGAAACGTCCAAGCATGTTTTCAGTGAGATGTTTGGCTTTGAATTGTGCTTGCAATTTTTTTAATTTGTGGTTGATATTCAGTAACTGCTGCCCTCATTAGATTTTCTAAATGCTCATCAGTCAAAGAGTTTCGTTTCTTTGACTTGAAGTTGGTCATTGCAGAAAATCCAGCTTCACAGACGTATGTGCTTCCAAACATCGTCAATACTTTTTTACAACATTTCGATATGTTCGGAAATTCTTCAGAAGATACATATGTCATCCAGAACTCAGTTGGCTGAATATCCTTGTGTTTGTCACGAAGAGTCACATTATGCTGCATTTCAATTATTTCAAGCTGTACTGCACTTTCATCTCCTCCCAATAACTGCATCTTTGAGGATTCGATAGAAATAGCGCACGTGAATGGATTTTCAACAAAAAGCAGCAGGGGAGTCAGACTGCGAATGTCACTGAAACGAGCAGAGAAATCCAATTTCAACTTTTGTACTGATATATCAAATTGTTCGCTTTTGATTGCATCTGGAAATGCTTGTGCAGCTTTGGAAAGTGCAGGAAAGTGGGTAAAGTTTGACTGATTCAATTGACTGATGAATAAATCTAGCTTTGCTTCAAAAACGCTAACTTCCTTCATCAGAGTTGGCAATATTTGATACCTGCCTTGCAATTTCAAATTCAATTTGTTCAGGTGGTCTGTGGTGTCAGTAACAAATGCCAGCCTTACAACAAACACCGGCATTTCCAGATAATTCAACAACTCTCTCTTGGATTTCAAACCGAGAAACATTTTGACTTCTTTAATTAGATCCCAAAATCTCACCAGTACCTTCCCTTTGCTCAACCAACGAACATCAGTATGAAGAACAAAATCACCAAAATTGCTTTCGTACTCTTCTAACAATGTCTTAAACTGCCGGTGATTTAAAGGATTGGCTCGAATAAAGTTTACGATTTCAACAACAATATCCATCACATTTTTCAGTGCATCGTCTTTCAGTTTTGAGCAAAGAGCTTGCTGGTGTATGATACAATGATAAGCTTGGAAAGTTGGGAAATCATTATCTGCCATCAGCAGACCAATCAGGCCCAATCTCCGCCCCACCATTGCTGGGGCACCATCCGTGGTAACTGATACGAGCTTCTTAAAATCAATGTCATTTTTTAATAAACACTCCTTCAGTCCGTTGTATATATCCTTGCCCCGTGTGGTATTTTTCAATGGAATTCATGCCAATAACTCTTCTTTAAATTTATGTTCCATGTCAAATCTAACCCAAATTATAAGTTGTTCAGTGTCAGTGACATCACATGACTCGTCCAATGCAAGACTGAAGCTGGATGCATTCTTCAAATCAAAAAGCAACTGCTCCAATATATCACTGGATATAATTTCAACACGTTTTGCTACAGTCTGGTGAGATAGCTGAAGATTTGATATCTGTTTCTTGATCTCTTCTTTGTTTTTAAACTCAGCAAACAAGGAATCTGCACTTTCTTGGAAACATAGTTTAACAGTTTCACCATCTGAATATGGTTTCTGCTTTTTAGCTAAAACCCAGCTTATCTTTAAAGATGCCTCAGTAGCACAATCACTTGAGCTCAACATTCGACGAAAAACACTCTGCTGGCCATTCAGATTCTGTTTTAGAGATGCAACTTTGTCTTCTCTTACCTTCGTACCAATTGGATAATGTTTGTTAAAATCTTCATGCTTACACGCGTGGTGTCTCTGTAGATTGGCTTTTTTCAAAACAGAAATGGAGTTCTGGCATATTAAACACACCGGCTTATCATTTGACATTGTAAACACAAAATCCAATTCCCACGACGCGTTGAACGCACGATTTTCTTCTGTAACTTTTCGTTTTTTCGCTTCACTCGGTTTACTTGTCATTTTTTATATTTTAGATATAAAAATATTGTGTATTTATTTAGAATAATTTTAATAGTTATTAATATAATAATACAAAACGTGGTAGTGTCCTAGACATCCACTTCCGGTTTAATTAATTTTGACCGGGTGTGTTTCTTTCAATTACTTGCGGCTCACGTTTTCCGCTCGACGGGCGGAGAACTTTCTAGTAATTAAAGCTATTTCTCATTATCATTCGATAGATGGTGTTACCAGTAATCCTCTTTACATTGTTTACAATATAAAACTTATATATTTTGTTGATCTTAACTCACGTGCAAAACCTGTAACAATGGAACGGCTATTAAAGTAGGCCAGCGATTGTGTTTACATTATTTTTTTTTTAAATTGCAAAAATTTGGCGAACTCTGGCGGGCCATTTAAAATCAGCCCGCGGGCCACACGTTGGACAGCACTGGTGTAGCCCATTCCATGTGGTTGAACCCACCACTCTAGAGGCCCGGTTCTGCATCATAGAAGTGCAGGCAAAGCGGACAGTTAAGTTCCACAAAGTAGCGGATCGAAGGGACTGTTGACCGACATTGGCATTGACACAGAGGCAGCACTAAACTATGGCAGAAATGGAAGCAGGATCAATAAAAATTATCGTGTCTAAGCAGAAACTGGATTGATGAAAATAATTATGCTAAAATTGAAGCTGGATTTATGAACAGAAGTTCATCTATCCAGGCTAATTCATTCATCAATCCAGCATTACAAATTTAATAAATAAATACTTAGGCACGACAATTTTCATCGATCCTGCTTCCAATTAAGCGGCATTCTCTTATCAATCCAATTTTTTTCTATTAAGCAGATAACTGTTCATCGATCCAGCTTCTATTTAAGCATAATTGTTTTCATCAATCCAGTTTCTACTTAAGCACGATAATTTTCATCGATCCCACTTCCATCTTAGTGGCATTCTCTTATCAATTCAACTTAGGCACGATTATTTTCATTGATACAGTTTCCATTTAAGCATCATTATTTTCACCAATCCAGCTTCTACTTTAGCAGAATAATGTTTCATCGATCCATCCCACTTTCATTTAAGCAGCATTTTTTCATCAATCCAGCTTCTACTTAGGCATGATTCTTCTCATCGAATCAGCTGCCAAGTAAGCATAATTCTATTTATGCTTAATAATTATGCTCATAATTTTATCAATACAGCCTTTGCTTAAGTAGACTCCTTTTCATCAATCCAACTTCCATTTAAGCATAATTCTTTGTATCAATCCAACTTCCATTTAAGGAAGAATTATTTTCATCAATTCAGCTTCTGTTTCAACCAGATTGAGAGCACATATTATGTGCAGATTACTATGTAATGATATTATACATCGTATTCAAATAATAAATTGAAATAGTCAAAATATAATGCTATCTCATTAAGATATACTGGATACATTCATACTGGGATGAAATGACCAGGGGGAAAATGTCTGGGGGAAATGTCTGCATTCTGAAGACCAAGAGAACCTAGACAACTAGAAATACAGAAATAATGGCAAATGACCTCTCAAGGCATTCAATCAGAATTCAATCAACTCTAACATAGGAAGCACTAATGTTGACGAGGATAAGTCGGGTCACGTGTCCAAGGTCAAGGTCCCATATATGTTTGAAAGAATATTGATAATAATTAACTGTTTCATACAGTAGAACAGTGGTCACCAACCCGTGGCTCGCGGCTCTCAAGAAGATCTGTGGCGGCTCTCCAGAGCTTTCCAGAAAATGACATTTATAATAATAAAATGAAATAAAATAGCAAAGGGAAGGTCTTGAATCATATCTTTTTGCTTTTGCAACACAATTAAATATCATTGAAGAGAGAAAAGGCAGGACATTTAAGAATATCCCGGCATGTTTGCTGGACGTGGCATTTTCGAATGACATTACAGGGCATCTTAACCAACTGACTTTGAAGTTTCTGGGTTCTCATTCGTAACTGAATTTGCTTTGTTTTTTGTGGACATATCAATTGAAAAATCTTACTCAGTAATGAGCCTTCTTAAATCAAGGTTAAAGACCTAGATAACAACTGAGAATCTCTAGATCAAGTAATCGTAATTTCCAAACTTCTAAAGAGTCAAGCAAAGTGCAACGCATCTGATGGCTTATTTACGAGACCTGCGTATAATCAGCTGGATTGTCTCAACTCTCAAGGGTAGTCCAATGAAGTTCGAGGTCCGGCTTCTAGACGAGTAATAGGGGCAGCATAGCTGCTAAGGCGAGTGTCGTTAACGGTCAGAGTTTGAGGCATCGGATGGGTCAGGGTTTGAGTTCTTGAAGAGCTGACACTTCAGTTTTTAATGGCGAATCCATCCATGAAGTGATAGATAGAGGAGCCTGATGCAGGCGAAGGAAGAAAAATTGCGGATTTCAGAAGGGAGATCGCTACAGAAGTTGGATATGGCTCCATTGGATGTCTTGAGAAATTATTTATATACCATAATGTCACGATATGCATAAATTTGTAGCTTCTGACTGGTTCATAACCATGACCGAAAGACGAATAAATAGATAACTCTACAAATTGTTTAATTTAATTAGATATATATATCTCGATCATCACCGGATAGTCTATTTCCTCAGATATAATATTAGCCTATTATGATTAAAACTAGAGGCTAATGATGCTAGTTGCTATAGTAGGCCTAACGAATAGCACCATTAGCTGAATAACGGTATTTGTTGTGCTCGTAAAACCATAGGGGCTCCCATAAGTTACTAACCTTGGCAATGCGGCTCCTTACAGAGAAAAGGTTGGTGACCACTGCGGTAGAATCTTATGAAGCTTGACTGCTGGCTGGGGCAGTTACATTAGCTAGATATATGTTGACACAAAAGTTCGTTCACTGTTTTCAAACTTCAATATCTCAGTCAAAATGATTCGGATATCTTAAATATTTTCCAAGCCTATATAGGACTCAAATATATTATAACCCTGAAAATTTTGAGTTGAATGTGCGTTGAATGACGTGACAGTGGTGACGTGACAGTGAACACTGCGGCACGGGAGGGGTATTTCCAGCTTGTGCCTGGATATAACGTAGTCATTATTCACTCCGCTTAATTGAGTAAAAATAGGAGCATCGACACTGGATTTCGGATGACTGGTCTAATGTTTTGTTCATCAATGAGTCGCCGTTCAATGTGTTTTATGTACGTAAGGCACAAAATGATACAGTTTGGCTTTCATAGGAGGAGATCGATCCGTCTGGTGCACAGATGAAGTTTAGTCCGTCAGTGATGATGTGAGGTGGGATGATGGCCAGGGGTCTCACAAGCCTTCACATTGGTACCAGACTGAACTCGCAGTACTTCACTATACATTCTCGAGCAATAAGTGATGCCAGCATTCGAGAGACAACGGCAGTATTATGCAATGAAAGTTATTTGTTGACAACGATCTTTGGAGTATTTCTGCGGGATGGTGCATGCTATTGTTAACAGCTGTTACGACGAAGTGGCTTGACTACAAACTCTTGTCACGAATAAAGCCAAAAGATTGGCCACCAAAATTCTCTGGAGCCTCCTATTGAGAATTTGTGGAGTATTTTGTCCCTCAGCATTTTTAAAGATCCTGAGTCATAGAATGTTGATCAGATCAAACACCGCCCCAACGAGCGTGGCGATCGATGGAAGTTGGGACGTTTCAGTCGCTGATCCAGTCTATGTTATATGAGTCGGTGCCGTCATTAAGCAGAATGAAAATACTGTACGCTAATAGTGTACGTCTGTAAGACCTAGGCAACAATGTTGTGTTGTGGTCTACTTTGCCAAATATTTTGTTATAAAGTGATTCTATGATGAACAAACTGTATTGCATGGCAGTTTTTTTCCGAGAAACTGGTCCTCTTCAATTTTTTAATATATAATGGCAACCACAGACCGGATCAAAGCCAAATTTGTATCAGTATCTTTCATTTGACTTGTGTATATGTACTGACAAAATATCAGAAAAAAATATGAAGCCCTTACTGAGAAAACGCATTTTAAAAACGGTGAACGAACTTTTGTGTCACCCTATATACACCGTGTCTCAAAATAAACCAAGCAAAATTGTTTTTGTCATTAATTTCCACCAATTTAAATAACTTTTGGTAGGTAGATGGAAAAATGGCTGAAATTTTATGCCATATATAAATTTTCCACCTCACCTGACTCATATCATCGCACTACCTTGTTAAACACAGATGTACCAATTTTTTAGTTTGTCAACGTTGGCTATTCTGGAGCGGTAAACCTTCTCCTGCAGCACACTCCATATACATGCTATAGTCAACTGGGTTAAGATTCGGTGAATTCGACGGCCACAGTGTTGGAGGGATGAAGTTGGGCGTCTCTCACTCCAGATAAGAAATGGTGTTGCGAGCTCAATGCGCCGGGGCGCCATCCTGTTGAAAGATAAAAACCTCGCACTGGCATATTCGGCCAATGTCTGGCAGTAGCTTCTGGGCAAGAAGGTTGTTGTGATAGTATGCCCCATTCACTTTGACACCCGGCTCAATGAAATGGAGTTCAGTGCATTGCAAGTAATAAAATGTAAGCGTCATATTAAAAATTGGCAAATCTGTGTTTAACGAGGTAGTGCTGTGATATGAGTCAGGTGCGGTGGAAAATTTATATATAGCATAAAATTTCAGCCATTTTTCCATTTACCTACCAAAAGTTATTAAAATTGGTGGAAATTTTACGAAGTTCTGACAAAAAATTTTGCTTGATTTATTTTGAGACACGGTGTATATACATATTACTAACTAATTTGGACAATAAGATATCTCATAGAATGAAGTATCTTGTAGTACAGAATTACAATAAATCATAATGGGTAGTAGAAAAACTAAGTAGCTGGTACATAACCAATCAGTGATGCACATTCTCTCACGTGATCTTGTTGGCCAACCGATCAGCGTCGAGCATTCTTGTCACGTGACCTTCTTGTCATAATGACTCATGACATAACATTGCACACGCATCGACCTGTGTGTGGCGCGGCCATGTCGGAGCGTGACGTTTTGAGGGTATTTATAGGTCAATGTGCGTGCACAAAGGGTAATTTCCCGCGGTATCAGTGAGTCAGAGTGCGACTGCTTGCACATCCAAAGGCGTAAGTCGAGATGTAAACGGTGGGTTCTTTCGAATGGTTTCGATACCATGACCTTATGACGTCACGCGACCTATGACCTTATGTCGTCATATGACCTTTGACGTCACACAAAATTTGATTTTCTTGTTGGCTTAAAGAAATAAGTTTCGTATATAAAATGGAAAGCTCTGAAAATATTTTCTTGACTGCATATAAAGAGATGGATTCCCATTGCAAAATGGATTACACAACGAAGACTGTGTTAATGAATTGTGAAATATCGCTAAGCAGAGAGGAAAATTCGCAAAGTGGGTAGAAGGATACATTCCCAAAGAATCAAAAAGAAAGGTGAGTGAGATGCTAGAAGAATTTAAAAGAAAAGTTAGCTCCATATTCGGTAAAGATAATAAACATAATTTCGAAATTCAACTGACTGCTTTGGCTATAAAAGGCTTTACTAAGCAGTATACTATTAATGGAGTTTGTTCGACTGAAGGTAGTTAGCCTGTTGTCAGGAAATTGGCAGACAAAAGTCAATATGGTCCTTACATGTAGTATGGAATGCACTGTTAGATAATTGTCCTGTATTTAGTTGGTCTCTGATCTCAATATATCTAACATGTTCTACTCTCCTTGTATTCACTTGGGTTCTGGACTAAGGTACTGCCTTAAGCTGTTCTGCTGTCCTTAAATATTCGTTTACCTCAAGGGATAAATGGGAGTGGTTACTTGTAAGGAGCGGTTTAGTCTTTATAAGCTGCTACGCAATACGAGGGACCAGAGCGTGTTTGGCTATTGTTCAGTTATGACCTGTGTGTCTTGAGACGGTAATCTCACTTTGTGTATTTCGAACAGCCAACGCCTCTCTTTGGGTTGTTAAGAATAGCTTGAAGACATTCTCGCTTCTTCGCTTGCACTGCTTCGACTCCTGCTTGTGTTCGAGTGGCTTTCTTCATTGTTCGCTTCGAATTCCGTCCCATCGACGACTGGTGCTGATTCTACTTGAAGTTGAAACTAAGTGTTTATGTTGCTTGTTAACCTGGATATAATTTGTCTTATATTTACATTTTTGCTCTCATACCCCATTCTTTTTACTAGCGACATATAACAGTATAGATATGAAATCTGGGCAAGTAGATTCTGGTAATTTTCCATTCCTCTCTAGGACTGAAGTTGCTTTAAACGCTACAGACCTGAAAGAAATATTTAATAAAGGGAAAGACAAAATCCCAGAGTCTGTGGCTAGCTTCCAGATGCGGGGACCAGCTGGAGATTCAAAACGGTTGTAAAATTGGATATCAATACGGTTGTTTACAAGCTGTTAAAGCAGTTCCTACATTCCACTACTGGCATTTTTAGCAAGAAAAAAAGGCTATTGTTAATATGAAGAACGAAGACGAAGAATGTTTCGAGTGGCGTATTACGAAAGCACTTTAAACCCTAAGGCCACCCATCCTGAAAGACTAACGAAAGAATTGATAAAATAATCCGAGGAGTTTAATGGGCACGAAATCGAATTCCCAGTCGCTGCAGATGCAAACATGATAAATAAGTTTGAGATAAACAACAACAATGTTGGACTTAACGTTCTCGGTTATTCCCGATTTATGTGTCGAAGCAGAAGCAGGGAACGTCAGTAGTCGACCTATTACTTATTTCTGATGGACAAAAGAAGCATTATTGTTGGATAAAGAAATACCTGTTGACCATGATAGACGTATTTTTCAAGTATGGTTGGATCGTTCCGTTAAAAGATAAGAGCGGAAAATCTATGGCTGAAGGGTTCGCTAGGATACTCGTGAGCAGTGGAAGGAAACCGGGAAAACTTTGGGTAGATAAAGGTAAAGAATTTTACAATAAAGACTTTAAGAAACTGGTGGAATTGTATTCTACCGAGAACAAAGAAAAATTGTGCATCGTCGAACGACGGAATAAGACGTTGAAAGAAAAGATGTTTAAATACTTTTCGGCTAATTCGACTACAAGATATATCGACGTGTTAAACGATATGGTTAATAGTTATAACGAAACTAGACATTCTTCCCTTAAAATGACCCCCGCTAGAGCGAGTACGAAAGAAAACGAAAAGGCCATATGGATGAATTTATACAGCTGCGAATCTCCAGAACCCATTAAACCTAAATTCTCGATAGGTGATAAGGTCAGAATAACGGAAAAAAAACTACCTTTGAAAACGGCTGTACACTGAGATGGACAGAGGAAATCTTTACAATTACTAAAATTCAATACAAAGATCCTCCAACCTACAAAATAACCGATTATAATAATGAGGAAATATAGGGTACATTCTATGAACAGGAGCTGCAAAAGACAGCAAGAAATATTTAGAATCGAAAAGATAAATGGCTTGGTTATCCAGATTCGTATAATTCCTGGGTCCATAACGAGGACTTGATTTTAGTGTGATAACCAGCACGCTTGATGACTAATCATCGAAACCATAGGAAAGAATCCGATGCTTACATCTTGACCTATAGCTTAGGTCATGGTACACCATTGGAAAGAACCCACCGTTTGCGTCTCAACATACACACTTGGCCCGTGTGCACACACTGTCACGCTCTGGTGGTTTCCCTATTTACCACTCGATCTATAAATACGCTCCAGCACGTTGATGCGTGCACGATGTGATGTCATGATTCATCGTGACAAGGTCATGTGACAAGAATGCTTGACGCTGATTGGTTGGCCAAGAAGATCACGTGAGAGAATGTGCGCCGCTGATTGGTTATGTCCCAGCCGCTTAGTTTTTCTACTACTATAATGCCCTGGTTTCTAGTCAAATTGACTATTCCAACTAATTTCACATCTAACAGATCTGAACAAACTACAGTGGCTCAAAATTCTCTAGCCATAGTCATAACAAAGATTCATACATACAGCATCATTACACTGGCTGCCCACTGATAAAAAAAATTCAAACAAAACAGTCTTTTACAGCATTGTATTTTAAATCAGTTAACTTAACTCTGTTACCTGCCAACCCCTCATAGCAGCAAATATTGCAATTGACAACACCCAAAGATCAAAGACTCATAAATACCAAAATATTATAGGACTATTGTATTTGATGAAATCTGATGTGAGAAAACACTCAAGTTAAAAATCAGTTTTATAGTGCATCATCTCTGCGCCTTGCACCAAATAGCACAAATATTGCACTCGAGCTTTCTAAAGAGAGAACAATTTTGGGCCCTAGGACTTTTTGGTAGCTGGTCCTAAACTTTGGATCACTGCTGAGTTCTGTGCATCCTGTCATTCTGGTTGAACTTGTCTGTTCGACTTGCTTACACACCATAGCCTCATTTCTGACTTCTCTGACACATGGTCACCACTAGACAAATCATGTTTTTAACTGCCATCTCACCTGTAGAGGCCATCATCGACTTATGCCTTGTGCATGGAAGTAAAAAGATTAGATTTTGGTCACCTCATCACAGCCATAGTATGGATTATCATGTGCATAATGACACTTTTAAATAGCAATAAATGTATGCATCATCACTAAATCGTAATTTAAAAATGTAGTCACAGGAACCAGCATAGTCACTTGCACACTTAAACAATGGCAACATTATTTTACATATTTTTACATATTTTACATACATTTTATATATTTTACATATTACTTTACATATTTTACATATTATTTTATATATGTATATATGATATATATTAGTTGAAAAGTATTTAAACATCTTTTCTTTCATCGTCCTATTCTGTCGTTCGATGACGCACAATTTTTCTTCGTTCTTGGTAGAATACAATTCCACCAGTTTCTCAATGTCTTTATTGTAAAATTCTTTACCTTTATCTACCCAAAGTTTTCCCGGTTTCCTTCCACTGCTCATGAGTATCATTTATATATATATCTATATATATATATATATATATATAAAATACATGTACAAATACAATGCAAAATGCTAATAATGATATCATTAACTTAATCTGGTCATCACTATAAAAGCAGCTTTAACTTTTAACTTTAGCGCCCTTGTAGCGGCATAACTGCGTTACGGTGCTCTAGAACAGTGGTTCTTAAAGTTTTTGATCCCAGGAACCAGCAACGACTTTTTGATAATTATTGCGGACCACTAACACCAAACGTGAGAACATGTTGGTGTGTGTAGTGAGTTGACAAATGAGCGCAATCCTCCACGATAAGGGAGTTTGGGGAGCGTTGTAAGCTCTCCCAGTTTGATTTCATTATCTTTCTTGAAATGTAATAAGACTAAATTTTTAATATGATTTTTGATGCTGTGATTACATAAGTATGATAACAAAAATTAAAAGTTATTTGCATGAACATTATTGCTAGCAAACATCTAATAGACTGTACCATTATAACAACAAGAAGCAAGTATTACAAAATTAATGAAAGTTTTAAATTGTTCAGGTACAAAAAGTATAATGATAAAACATTTATTTATTTTACAAATTGCACAGCAAACCAATAAATTGATCATAAAATTCAAAAATAAACAGTGGCAGTAATCATAACTAATGACAAATCCATACTTTATATATGCTGGATCATAGATATTCTTGTCTCAATTGACGCTTCTTCAAAAGATTATTGTAAAATTATTGTAGTGCTCACAGTAATTGCAGGGCCATTATTATCGTTTTCTTCTCCGGTTTCACTGTCTGAATGGTCTCGCTTTTTTCCCCACATATTTGTGTTCTTAAAACTGTCCATAAATGATTGAACATTTCTTTTTACTATTTATTTAAATTTTAAAATTCAACAATTAATAATCTTGTATCCTAAAGAATTTGCATTAATAATTAAATATATTGACTCTTCTGCTACAACTCGTCATCTACTAATTTGATTTATCGTTCATCTTCCAGAGACTATTGGAATTAAAATAAAACAAGATGAAACATCACCAATACATTTATTTGTTCACAGAGCCCACAGTGCCAGACGGACGCTTAAATGGCTTTACGAGTTTATGTCGTAATCTCATGTTTTAGTTTTTAGTTCAGATTTACTTTCATTTGTAAAATTTAGAAAAAAATAAAATTAATGTTAAATTAGTGTTAAAGAAAAAGTGTAAAAATAATTTGTTTTACCAAACATTTTCGCGGACCACTGACCAGTGGTCTGCAGATCACCGCTTTAAGAACTACTGCTCTAGAACTTGTCCATTTAATTAACTCTTTCTAGCTAAGTATTTTTTTCAAAGAAGCATCACTTAGTGCAGACTCACCTACAAGTGGTATTATAAAGGTGTATTTCCTTGTTGCCAACAGCTTCTGGATGCTTCTTAAATGATCAATTAAGCAGTTGGTATCAAGCACAAGAAAAACAGGACGAATCTCTAGCTCAATACGTCGGAAATCCTGATGGGAATTTTCAATAGCAGCTTGAAGACTCTCTTGCTTCTTCATCTGCAGGAAAAAGAAATGTCTGACCAACATGAAAAACATTTGCACTGACTAAGAAATTATCATCAATTGTATCAGGAACAGCAGCACAAGTAGCAAAAGTTCAACTTATTATTCTCCCATTAAGCAAATAATCTATACAAAATTCTGACTTAAAGTTTGGATAGTACTACATTTTAACCAAATGACCTATTTCTTTCATACTCAACCCACATAAATATATACCTCACTCCATGAATAAGTGGTGTAACTCTTGGTGCGCCTCATACACAAACAGGGTTGGGCTCTCGGCACTCTTGAAGATGCTAAATTTTTTATTATTATTAATTAAATTAGTAACACTAGCAAGGTCACACAGAAATGTGTATCTGAGGCACAGATGGTACATTGTCAGACGTCTTATGACACAATTATAACAATAATAAGATGATTTCTATAGTGTCATAGCTCAGCCAACGAAAAGGCACTGTACATGATTTCAAAAACAATCACAGTCATTTGATTGCTTAGAAAATATATCTATGTGATTAACGCATTAACTGTCGCCACATATTTTCTGTCAATGCCATGAAATAAGTGATATGCTGAT
Organism: Bimastos eiseni; assembly: GCA_959347315.1. Lineage (NCBI taxonomy): Eukaryota > Metazoa > Annelida > Clitellata > Crassiclitellata > Lumbricidae > Bimastos > Bimastos eiseni. Next base: position 19,934,198 of record OY365811.1, read on the forward strand.
AATTGTTTTTTCAATTATTTCTATATATTTTATTTACCGGTGTGTTAATTTCATTGTTTACAACAATTATTTATGCTACATTGATGCTCTATGTCTTTTCAGATGTCATACAAATTATTTGAATAGGCAAGAGTAGAGTATGCAGAAATTCCATAGGGGCCTAGACCTAAATATTTAAAAAATATTTCTTATCTCATTTAAAAAATATATGAACATAGTTAGAACTTGACATATGTGTAGAACTTCTCAAAACAAGGTACAACGCAAAGTGACATAGCTATGATGCTGCTAGCAAACAACCATTGTTGACATAACCTGTTACTACACCCATAATGATACTGATATTGTAATAACATTGCTAATGGCATATAGCTCAGTATGAAGCAAAATGTCGTATAAAAATTATAATGTTATCTTTCACATTGCATCCTGTAACAAATTTGTGAAAGACAAGCTTAAGTTACATGGTGCTTTACATGGTCGTCGATAGTTCGTCAAATGGCTTAGATACAATAGTTTTAAGTATGGAATCTTTTAAGTCATTTTCACAAAACTCATTATTTCTGACATACCTGATTATTGCATGAACCCCTCAATTATTAACCAAACTTTGAACAATCTTGATCATCACATATATTATCCAGAGCTTCTCTTTCTCTTCCATAAGGTGTGTGCTGACGATGAGGTTTTTACACAATGGCTCCATTTCTGTTTGTTTCTGATTGTATCCAGGGCTGTTCTCATGCCCATGTTATTTTCTTCAAGATCTTGTCTGCCATTTTTCATCCATGTCTTTGTCTGTCTTCCTAAACTCCGTGTTCCCTCCACGTGGCAATATAATGCCCTTGTTGGTAACCTCTTGATGTCCATTCGTGCTACATAGCCAAACCATGTCAGTCTTCCTTGTTTCTCTCTGTCCCAGGTCAGTCCGAGTTACATCATTGCGAATCCTGTCCCATCTGGTCATCCCCGCTATTCTTCTTAGCCATATCATTTCCGCCACAAGGATTCTCCTTTCATCCTTCTTCCGCATACACCGGCACTCAGATCCATACAGTAATACCAGAGTGACAAATTCCATAGGCAGACAATCAAGAGCTAAAATCCTTTTTAATGAGAATGTTGTATTATTAAATGTATTGCTATTTAAACGAATATCTGCCACTCCCCACAACTGCCAATAACCAGGTGCCTATCCTACTTTTTATGTCCTTTGTGCATTGTCCATCTTCCATTTTTACTACTCGACTGATACACTGGTGTCAGCTGGTCTTCTTCCAGTCCATCAATCTGCCTACCGGAGTGGCCACTCGACTGAGACTGCCCTCCTGAAAGTTGTCACTGACAACGTCGAAGCGGGTAACTACGCTCTTCTCGACCTACTGGACCTTTCATTTGCATTCGATACAATCGACCACGACATCCTGATCGAGCGTCTATCAAGAACGCATGGTATCCGCTCAGTCGCGCTGGACTGGTTTCGCTCTTACCTCTGGAATTGCCAATAGATCATGCTCTTTGACGGCGTTTTCTCATCTGACGCCCACTCAGCTGCAATGTCCCACAAGACTCCGTGCCGGGACCGCTTCTATTCCTGCTATACACCACCGATGTTGGAGAGATCGCTGTGTCTCATGGTCTGTCATCACATTTCTACGCCGATGACACGCAGCTTTACACGACAGACCATCTGCGTCACCGTATGGAGCATGGTGTGGAGCGTATTGAGGAGTGGATGCGATCCAATTGACTGCGATTTAACCCCGAGAAGACCAACTTCCTATGGTGCGCTACTAGCAGACGGTGATTGTATGTGGGACCTTGATAGTGCCATTGACCTCGGTTTACGATCTTGGTGTCTTGCTGGAGTCAAATCTGTCTATGAGACTCCGTGTCGCTTCAAGAGTTGGCTACTGTTTTCATCAGCTACATCTCATCAGGAGCTGCATAAGGTCCTTGCCTTTCGAGGCCGCGAGAGCAGCCATTGCTGCCTTTGTCATCTCGCATGTGGATCGCTGCAATAGTCTTCTTGCCGGCGTGCCTCCTGGACTGCCTTCAGTTGGCGCTAAACGCTGCCTCTCGACTCATCTGTAACAGGTGGAGATATGACCACGCTCCTTCGCGACGTTCTGCACTGGCTTCCTGTTCCGTACTTCGAGCTATGCCTGCTCGTCTACAGATTGATACATGGATTAGCTCCCGAGCATTCGCGCTGTTTCTGCTTCGGGACTCACTCCTCCGCATCTGGTCTGTGACTCAGATCATCGTGTGCGGAGGATCAGGTCGCGTTTTGGAGACTGTGCTTTCCCGGCCGCTGGTCTGCGGTGTTGGAACGGTCTCCCACCTACTGTTAGATTGGTCGACTCATTTAAAACTAAATTGAAAATATTTCTGTTTTTTAAGGCTTATCCTGTCTGCTGACTTTCGTTTTAGGTTCTATGGGCCTTTGTAGTGGTTAGGGCCACGTTTACAGCGCCTTATAAATCGTCGTTGTTATTATTATTATTACATAAACTCTGTGACTTGCTCCAACTCTTCTCCCTCCAATCGCACCTTCAGCTCTTTGTGTTGTCCGATGGTCATTGTATTAGATTTTCCAGCAGTTATTCTGAGTCCGAACCTACTACTACCGAAGGTTCCACAAATTTTGTTTACTGTCTGAAATATTTCTCCGATAGCTGCTGAACAACAGAGTTGATCCATGGCTTCTGTCTTCCTGCTCTAAATCCCACCTGCTCCTCGGCCACCACCTCCTCTACATATTTCCTCAAACATTGCTGTCGTATTCGCATGTACACTTTTCCAGGAATACTCAACAGACTGATGCCTAGATAATGTATTGGGACAATTATAGCTTTCCCTCTGTCGAGCTTTTCCCTGTCTTTTTCTTGATTGTCCGCTGGGTAAGACCTACCAGGATTTAAAACTGTCCCGATGGCAGAATCAAGTCACTACGTTAACTACGAAGTCAAACACGTTGCTGGACAAATCCTCTTTATTGTGAAGTACAGCAGCGGCGAACAGCCAACGAATAATAGTCACGATCAAATATTCGACAGCAGCTGCCAACGACTCTACTGTCTGCAGACTGAACTCAACTCTCTTAAAACTCTGACTGACTTATCACTTAAATGACACATCTTGGTCCAAAGTCATTATCGAATGATACTCTTTTAAGCAATATACATAAGGAATAAGCTTGTCAGATATGTGCAAATGATGGCCCGGGTATCCGTTGACCCCCAGAGTGGGTACCTGAGCGTGTGGAATTTTTTTTAGGAAATGTAGGGAATTGCGCATTTTTACAGAATGTCGGGCACTCGAGAACCGATTGCCTGGGCAATCAGCCTTGGACAGGTACTCGGGCACCTGTTTACACCCTTAAAAAGAAATTACATCGGTCTACCCGTACCAATCGAATCAGGGAAAGTGTTGATAGCGCTTCATTTCAGATTGTGCAAGTCCCATACCTATTGCACCGAGAAGGCAATTTTTTTCCGACACTAGTCGTTTCACGTATGAAGACTATTATTCCCAACAGAGCGGGAGCCAGTTTTTCAAGGCTCTCGCATGCAGCGCTGTTTCAAAACTCGTGTCGAAACTGGGAAGCATTCTCAGCTGTTTCTTCAGAAGCGCGTGATGCTGGGCTTACCCACGTCAATCAGAGTTTGATGCCGCCCACCTTAGTCTTCACACCAACCAGTGGCGTAGCGAGGCAAAGTGACGCCTGGGGCGAAAGTTCAAAATGCCACTCACTGTCTGTTATTTCCATCACTTTATTTTTCTTGTGCATATCCCGGGATATGCACAAGGGGGTATTTTGAGTGTTTTCATTATAATTTATGACTATTCTATTCAGAATTCAATTCATTACACAGCTAGTAACAGCAAAATTAAAACTGTTTGACTAAATAAAATGCGTTATCATTTGATATAAAAATAAGAAAATAGAATAAGATAGTAGCTATTTATTACGAAATAAACCATTTATAAAGAAAATAAAAATAACCAAGCATTACAATAAAGCTACTAAATGTCTTACAGGTTAGATCGAAAATTTAAAGTTCACATAAAATTAAAATTAAACAGTAAATTTTTTATTCTTCCTCTCTACATATTGTCTCAAAAGAAAAGAAAGTCCTAAATAATACAATTCAATCATGATGGGACTACAGTAAACATACTAATCAGAACAGACTAGTAACTGCTAACTTTTCATATAGATCACGAATACGGCATACGGTTTCCTGCTTTCATTCTCACTAAACTAAAATATTAAACAAAATGGATATAGGCTGTAGGCACTTGGCACGGCGCAGTCCTGCTTCTTGGACACTTCCGCTACTAAACGCGGCCAATTTAATCTAATAAACGTACAAAAGTAAAAAAAACAGCATAAAATACACGAATATTTTTCTATTTATAACCAAAGTTAGTGTTAGTTGGCTGTAAGTATGTATTATATTAATTGCAAGAGGACGTTACTAAATTTAATTTTGCCATTACTTTCGCACCTATCGAGTGAAATAAATATAGTAGTAGTAATAATAATAATAACGTAGGCCTATAGATTCTCTTTTGCACCATGTCTATCAGGGTTGGCTCCTGGCATAGGCAACATAGGAAGACTCCCAAGGCGCCAGATTTAAGGGCGCTGAATTTTAGAAATAATGCGGTTATATTTTGAGGAATAAAAGTTTACGATGATACAAAAAGAAATTCACAAATTAGTTATTAAAAATTAGTTCAAATTTTAAGGCTAATTACAATTCCAACAACGATATTCGATTTCTTAACACCTCACTGAATCTCCCGCTCTTTCCCTATTAACTTTCCTATGCCAGAATCGTCTAGATATTTTGACAAAAATATGTGCCCCGTGAAGTGTGTGCCTGATCACATTTTTCTCATATCTTACTGTTTATGCAACGGGGTGGGGCGCTCTTATATAGATGACTGCATGGGGCGCCAAATTACACAAGGACTGGTCTGATGTCTATAAACACTAGTTGCCATTCGATCATTTTGATGGTGCTTCCGTATATCGCATTGTTAGTTTTTAGTCGAGAAAAGGCTAATAAGCATTGTGCCAGGTTTAGACAAGAGCAACAAAAATCTTGAAAAATGCAACTTATACAACAATAATTTTTTTATTTTCCCTCAAAAATGCCGCCCCTAGGACAAGTGCTGCCTGGGGCGGATCGTCCCCCTCTCGCTACGCCACTGAGACCAACTAGTCCAATATTCAAATTCAGTTTGTGCAAACTATTTTCTGGTCTAGCCTACAAAGTCCGTCTTTGGGCGCAAGGCTGGACTAAAGTTGTGACCGGTTTTTTAAAGCCTAGGGAGCCAGCATTTTGCTTGTATCACAACAATAGACAGTAGCAGTATGTCTATCCCTTGGAACCGGACATCTTGGGAAACACAATGAAATAATCGGTGAAATAGTCGGAGAACCGGCTCTACTCGTTTAAAGACCCACACTACGAAGCCGGGCAACATTGGATAGCTTTGTATGTGGAGAATTCTTCGTACGGAGAACATTTTGACTCCTTTGGCAGACCGCCTGTAGACATATTTAAAGATTTCCTGAATAGTCATTACAAGTATTGGATTTATATCGATAAGCATTTGCAAAGTTCTATTAGTCATTTCTGCAAACATTATTGCATTTTCTACTGTTTGTATAGAAGTAGAAATAAAACATTACCGCAATTACTAATACACTTAATTCAGATACGGGACTTAACGATTATTTGGTTCATAATTACGTGTGTAAAACGTTTGCTAATAAAATTTATTAAAACGTTTTTGTAATTCTTTTAATGTATAGGAATTATAAATTACAAGATGTCATCGATACTATATTTACATTTGACCATCAATATGAGAAACGGTACGCTGTGTGCCGCCCAACCCACGAGGAGGGGAGGCGCGCCAGCCGCCTAGTGCATGAGCCAGCCACCAGCCTGATAGGGGAGAGCCATGCCTACCTATGATAGACATTTGACAATGGGGCCCAGAGCGTATGTCCATCGATGTGTGTACAGTCCCCTTTGTCTCTGTCTGTCTATCTGCTTGTTCATGTTTTTGTCCGTGGACGTCTGTCCTCTTGTACACATGGTGTTTCTGTTTGTATTTGTCCATGTGCATCAATGACCTGCTTGTACATCTGTTGCTTCAGTATGTTTGTCCGTGCGCTTGTGTGTCATGTCCATGTGTTAGTATGCCCTCATGTGTGTCATGTCCAAGTGCTTGTCCATGTGTCATGTCCGTATGTTTGTCCATGTGCGTATGTGTCACGTCTGTGTGTGTCATGTCCGTCTATGTCCTTCTGCTTGTATGTGTGTGTCTGTGTCTTTGTCTGTGTGCATGCTTGTCCGTCTGTCTGTACATTGCATCAATTATTGTGTTGCCACAAAAGCCACTCAACCACTACTCTTACAGGTGTCAAGGAACATAATAATGACATGTGCTTGGAGATCCATTTTTGGAACTGATCAGGCTATGTTCCACACACATTGCGAATGAAACTTATTCAGAATGACGGCAGATGAAGAGAGAATTCCAGGAGCACAACCTTTTAACATTAGGTAGCATTGGCAGTACTTAGGAATATTGCAGTATTTGGTAGTACATATTGTAGTGAACAGTTTTTTTCTAGAAAGGCAAACATTAAAAACTCAAAAATAACTTTCAACTAGAATACTTAGAATTGCTACATGTACAAAAACTGTTGAAGCAGATATTGAGTATTCGTGTAAGCAAAAGTAATGTTAAGTATTCAATTAGTAAAAACAACAGCCAACAATTTTTATATGTGGTATCTAATGATGAGGTAGGCAAGTACAATTATTGTTCGTTAGTAGGCCAAAACATCGCATTCTTAAATTATTGATGAGGAAATGTTGACTTTGACCCTTCACTGACCCTTCACTCAAAAGGCTGGAACACCATTGGATTAGATCAACTACAGCTGATGAATTGCACAAACCTGTTCAGCAAATTTTCTCGTGAGTTCTTGTTTTCGAGCCTTTAACTGACTGATGTGGTGTTCTTGGCCATCATCTTCTGATACAGTCACAGGACCCAATTCAACAAATACTTCACTCTCTATTGTGACACCTTCATCCTCCTTTTCCAAACAAAAAACAAACAGTACTTAAAATATATTACCATAATTTCAAAACTACAGTTATAGTTTTAATATGAACTTCTAGGGGTGTGGTGTATAGAACAAGGTTCGCTAGGCGGCTGGTCTCGCTGGTCGCAAATATTGGTGGCCGCTCAGGATCAGTTGATTTTTGGCACATGGACGCGGGATTGTTCGGCCAACTTTGGATATGTTGAAGTTGTCTATTCCTGCGCTGAACTTTTCTACAATCATTACGCATCTTTTCGGTGAGATCAGCTTTAATTCGACCTCGTATCGTTGGCACACTGCCAGTGATCTTAGGGCAACGTGGGCCTTTCCCACCGCCATCTCAGAAAATCGGATGATTGGCGTCGCCTGTTGTGGTCGCTGGACAGTGTTCATGTGCGCAGGTCGTCTAATTTACATCTTCAACCGAAGCCGACGCTCAGCATTCTACCAATGCTGCCTAACCAGATTATATCGACGTCTGACCTTGGCTGGCCAACTTCACCCCGTTGGTGTCCAATTCCGACTTCATGACATTAACATCTCGGAGCCAGACCTTCTACCCGATGGCGCTATCGACCTGATTTGGTTTGGCACCAACACCATCTCTCGGGGTGCGTTCTAATCACTCCAGAAGATGTTTCTGAAGTGACTTGTGCCGTCCATGGCTGCAGTTTTCATCTAATTCACCTGTCATCTTAAGGTCATCCATTTTGCATATGTTCATTTCTCATCCCGGCCCTATTCGTGTTATTTTCATTTCCTCATTATTGCCCACCTGTGTGTGGATTTGATATTAATAGTTGAAATGAACACTTTCTTTTACAAAAATTTTCTTTTATATAAATACTATTGCTTTTTACATGTACCCATAGTGTGTTTGCAGACGGCATTAAAGAATATACTTACTTACTTACTTAGAAGTGACTTATTTATGAAACTTAAAATTGTTTTGAACTATCTGTCCTGCTGAAAAGAAACACAGCAAAGAAATTTACTGGAAATATTCCAGCAGCTGAGGATGAACAAATTTAGCATCGTATGTTAAATATTAGATTCTTACCTCTTAGCATCGTATGTTAAATATTAAATTCTTACCTCTTAGCATCGTATGTTAAATATCAATGCACAATTTTGTGTAAAATTATTCCACGTTACACTTATGCGTCTGAGTGGCCTGTCAATTGCAACCTACGACTAAATATAAAAAAAGACCCAAGAGATGTTTATACAACGTCCTCGGGGACGAGCAGAGGACTTCTCAGGACTGTTGCTTTTTGATGTGGTGCATTCAATAACAGTGGCCCGCATGCTGTATGCAGCCTGGTCGGGTACATGGGGCAGCAGGAGCGTGCCTGAGTACAGTCCGTGATGAACAGATTGATTCACCAACGATATCTGCATTCGAACACCTGATCAGGTTGGCCGATGCGGATCTATTCAAAGTGGTAGTGGAGAACTCGAGTCACGTGCTGCTCCGGTTCCTTCCTCTGATAAAGGTGACGTCCTACTCAGTACGCCCACATGACAGTGAAATTCCACAGGCAGACAATCTAGCGCGAAAATCCTTTTCAATGAGAATACTGTACTATTAATTGATTGCATTGCTATTTAAAAGACAATCTTCTAACCCCTGCGACCACATGACCGTGTTATTCCACAGGTAGACAAACTAGAGCGAAAATACTTTTTTAATTCGAATGCTGTAATTTTAAATGTATTGTACATCAGAGTCCAGATATGCAGTTGGTTCAATAAAGAGTATACTTACTTACTTACTTCACATTTACCACAGCCCAGAACTTGCATATCGTGGTGGCTTTATTACAGCTCATTGGTCTCTCAAAACTCTCATTGTGCTCATGTCATCAAAATGACTGTCTCAACATGGCTAAGACCAGGGCCATACTGAGAGAGGGGCCAGCAGGACCGTGGCCCAGGGCGCAAATGTGGCAAGGGCGCAAATTTCAGGATAGAATAACCTATTATTCCATAAAATGCACTATTTTCAAAATTTGAGTGCGCCAGATCGATGCTAGGCACAAGGCACAATTATAGCTCGGTACGGCCCTGGCTAAGACCCAAATGATTTTGTTTTAAATGAAGCAGCAATCACTTAAGTCAGACCTTCCACTGCTGACTGACAAGTTTCCCTCTCTTACAGAATCCTCCAGTGTTTGAGATTTGGTGTCACCTTGACTCCTCCATATGCTGAGCACATTTAGAATTTGATTCGCTACAAGCATTTTTGATTGAGGTCACAGAGAGCCATCCCACAATCTGCTCTCCTGCTCAGGTTTCTCAGCCATAACTTTCACAGCACAGCACAGAAATTTCACTGATAGTCAGTCCAACTTATTGGAATGGGTTGCCTAGCATTTTATGAAAAGAGCTCCTTTGTCTATCTTTAGCTCTATATTCCGTATGTGCTTGAAAACCATTTCTCCGACCCTCTTTTCTACCACTGGGTTTGGAGCTCCTCTGCTAAGTTTCTCTTGAAAGGGAAATGTATCATGATTACAATTATGACTAAGTGATGATCAATCGCAGTAAGATAAAAAATGCAAAACTCACACAAGCAAGAAAGAAATAAGTAAAGATTTATTATCAGCAGCATAAAGGTAACCAGATTCAACAAATTCTAAGCAAAAATATTAAAAGTAAAATTGGCTAAATGAAAGAATTATTGTCAAGCACCTATAATCTATATCTAAAATCTTCCTTCACAGATGCTTCCATCAGCCTGGTGTGACTGTCACCATTGGTTAACTTAAACTATATGCTCATGCCTGCTATAAAATACAACAGAGACAGAATGTGTGGGGTAGAATGGTCCATTGACTGGTTAGTGGTTGAGACAGAGATGACTGATTGCCAAGTAGAGATGAAGGATGACATGTGAAAGGAAGAACTTAAAGAAAGAGAAAGGATGAAAATCACTAACATCTCACTAGCAAAGAATGCAGATTGCATCAATCACAAAGGGGTGAACCAAACATAGTCATGGATATGCTAGAGAAGCCAAATCCAAAAAGTTATGAATGATTTGTACACAAATAAATAAAATGAATAATAAACTAATTAATGTTGAGAGCTCCAACTCGCGAAACTTGGTCAAGCTACCGTAATTCATGTTGGATAGCCAGAGAGAGCGAAAGAGAATTATTTCATTCCATAACCTGGAGTCAAACACATTATCATAACACAAGAATTAAGACTGAATCATCTGACTGGAGGTATAACTAAGCTTGAATATTAAAGTTTATTGCAAAAAATGCAGCAGTAGTAAATGACTTACATCTTTTAGTTCCTCTGATGATGCCAGATCTTTTACATTTGCAATTATCTTAACTACCTCCTCCTCATCTTTATGTCCAACTGCTACAATGGATGTGTATTGACATGTCTCAGCACTGTATGATACAATGGCTGGATCTAATCCATACACAATCTCAGCAAATGTTCTCAATTTGTCAATGCGAAGACAGTCCTGAGCAAGGTCCTTCAACAGATATATAGAAAATAATCATTTCTGGTTTTAGTTCAAAAAGTAAAAATAAGAATACCAAAGAAAGACAAATTTTTCAAGCTTCCTTTAACCCATTCCCAAAACAGAAGGCATTGAATCAGACTAAGCAATAAATGTGATTTGCTCTTTCAAAACCAGGCAGATATTGCAACATACGATTTTTAGAAATTGAATTAAAAAATGACATGCCGGTCCATAATGTGTGTTTTTAGTTTGAATCAAATTCGAGTAACAAATTTATTAATTTTTCCCAAAACATCAGATGGATGATGAAATTTTGCATATTAACCTGCTAAAATCACATTATTGTAGATTGTAGAAGATCCTGAAGAAGATAAATGAAAGTTGATCGTTTTTAATGCAAACCAACCTCCTTCTACAATGGACATGGCTTGTTGTACATGCTCAGGATGTCTATTATTGTCAGCTTTTAGATTTAGTTATAACCTTATAACCTTAAAACTGAACAATCATTGTAGGAATTCAATGACCCCAACATAAACAATGTCAAACTATCTGACCTAGCCCTTGGTAATGGATCATGTGATCGAAATTTTAAAGTTGGAGAGTACTGAGGTAGTCATGTCATGTCACATCATCGCTTTGTGACGGTTGACTACATGAATGGAAAAGTGATGTCCAATGCCTTCTATCTCGTACGATGATCATTAAGCTTGTGCCTTTTAAATAAGTCCACGCCATGACACTGTCAAACCAGCAGATTCAGGGTCTTCCATGACTTCGGCTTCCTTCCACTATACCCAACATCAAACTGTTCTCAATAGTACTTCTTTAGGCTGTCTCATGATGTGCCCAAAGTACCGCAGTTTTCGGGATTTTATGTGGCCCAACAGTTTGCTGTCAACTTACGCGATTTGATACATTTGTTCGGTGGTCACCATTGCTGTCCATGGAATTCTGAGCAGTTTCCTCATGCACGTGTTCCCAAATGCTTGTATGCGAGTATGTTCCAGTTTGTATTCCGTCCATCTTGATCAAAAGTGCATCATTGTTATTTTTCATCACTTTTGTCTCTGTTACGTTAATCAGCATACTGTATTCTTTTGTTGATATCTCAACACGTTGCACCAACTCCTGTAAATCCTCTGGTGAAGTGGCCAGTAAGTGATGTCTGACTGATATAAATTTATTTAACGACGCATCCATGACAAGGATGATATAGTAGCACGATGTCATCATCTAAGGTTATTTATCGTCTTCCCTAAAATCTTGAATCCCTTGTGGTAGCCTACTTAGTGCTTTTTGCATTACCTGCTCAGCCAGAATGTTAAACAGGCTTGGCGATAAATTACATAATTGTCGGACTCCTTTCTTGATACTAAACCATGTCGGCATAATTCCATCTGTCTTGACAGTAGCTCGTTGTGTTTGTAGAGATTTCGCAATAGCTGAACGAGGTGGAGTGGGAACCCATCTCCATCATGGTTATCCATAGTTAATCATGCTGAATCATGTCAAAAGCTTTTGTAAAGTCAATGAAGCAGAGATACAGTGGATGTTTCCTTTCTCTCTGGATGAGTTCCAGTATCACTCGTAACAAAATCTTACTGGCATGTGAGACTAGCGCAATTGTTCTGTGATTACCACAGTGAAGTAGATTTCCCTTCTTTGGCAGTGGAATAAAAATTGACAAAGACCATTCTTCTGGCCAATCCCCGGTCTCCCATACATCCACACATATCTCGTGCAGTTTTGTCAGAGTCATTTCTCCGAAAAATCTAAACAGCTCAGGGCTACGCCATCAGGGCCTGGTGACTTCTGCAGAGCTGCTTTCAATATGGCTCGTTTTATCTCTTCTTTTAGTGGCAGTGGTTCCTTTTCTTGTATTTCGATTTTTATGTCTTCTTCCTCTTTTCATTGTTGTAGTGTCCTTTGCAATATTCTTTCCAGCTTTGGTTTACTTTTCCAGTTCAACAAGTTTCTTGTTGTTGCTGTCATTGATGGCTGTGAGCTTCTTCACCATTTAGAATACAGATCTGGTGTTACATTTCCTTTCGTTCTCCTCCAGCTCGTTGCATAATGTCTCCAATTCCGTTGTACCTCATTTCGTACAATTTTGCTCTTGTGGAGACTTTGTTTTTGCCTCTCTTTTCTTTCTTATTAATTCAAGGCTGTCACTGGAGATCCAATTCTTTCACCTGTCGCAGTTCTTCAGCATTGTTGTTTTGGCAGCACTCAGAGTGATCTCTAAGTTGTTGCCATAGATCATCTGGTGTGTGTGGTTTGGCAATTCCATCAAGTGCTTCGAATCTGTTATATTTACTTCAACTTGGTATTGGAGTTCTATCTGATTGTTTCAGAGTTTTTCCAAGTCTAGGAGAAGGGGTTTGATGGTTTGTTTCTTTTTGAATCTTAAATGCATTGTCAATAGTACTAGATTATGGTTTGAGTCACAATCTGACCGAGGCATGTGCAGGCGTTATTGATCGATTGTTTCCAATGTTTATTAATCAGGATGTAGTCGATCTGCGTTCTGGTGTTTCTGCCTGGGCTTCTCCAAGTATATCTATGTCTATTGTGCAGTAGAGAAAACGTATTGGTGATAACCAGCTTGTGTTGTGTGCAGAAATCCACCAAAGTTTGTCCTCTGTTGTTTCTTTTTCCGTGCCCATATCTTCCGAGAACATCGGTTTTCATTGCACCCTTGCCAACTCTAGAATTGAAATCTCCTGTAATCAATAATATGTTTCGTTTGGGGGTCTCTGCAATAACCTGATTTAACTTTGTGTACATTGATTTCTTCATCTGGCTTGTCTGCTGGTGGTGCATAGCACTGTATCACTGTCACGCTTCTTGGTCTGTCGCTCACTGGATTGCAAGATATTAGACTAGAGGCAACATTCTTGTTCATCCAGATGGCTACTCCGTGGTGTTCCCTGTTTGTCCTACCTGAGAAGAGCCAATCTAGCATCTTGAAGTGGCCATTGTCTGACCATTTGGTTTCTGATAACCCGCATATGGAGATGTTTAATCTTTCAAGTTCATTTCCAAGTAACGATAAATTCCCGATCGAGTTCAACCCTCTCACATTCCATTGTCCTATTTCGAGACTGTGTCAACTCTTTAACTGGATTGATTTTTCCTTTCTTTTGTTTTCCATTGGTGATTTTGTCGATGGTGTTGATGATGACGACGACGACATGAATCAGTAGCACACTTGTCGGCACCCATCCGGACTCTCACGGTGAATGGTGCGAGCCTTTTTATCCTGAGCGATGTTTGAGGCAGGAGAGTTTTTATATTCTGTTCCATTCATGTTCTATGGGAAAGGTGTGACCAGCTGAGAACCCCATTCTCTTGCTGGTTTCGCAGTTGATTTACCGTTGTGCCAGGTTGGACCCGGTATGTGCCAAAATCAAATGTTTGGTTGCTGCCGTTGGGTGCATTGTACTCCTCATCCGCCAGCTACAGGTAAGAACCGCCCTGCTACCCGCCATTCTAGGTTTTCAGGTTAGCCCATAACCCGTTGCAGTTTAACATTGTGCTCAGGAGTAAGAGAAATAATCTTGAATATTGGATGTAAACAACTTCACGTTAAAAAGAACAAATGAATCGGCATCTTAGTTCGTTGCTAAGCAACACGCATCGTGACGTTCAATGATGTTAACTGATTTATCGATGTGGATTAAAAATTCAAAAATTTTGCTTTCCAGTTTTACAATTTAAAATATTTTAACTTACAATCCTGCAAAATTCGGACAAAAAAACCCAGAAAATAAATGGATATTCCAGGTCTATAAATCGAGAGAAAACGAATGGTATAATAATCGCGTTCTAATGAGCTCGTGTTACATCTTAATACATTACAATCTAACAGATGTAAATCCATCGACTGACTGGTATTATGTCACCACTTGAGCTATATTTAGGTTACGCATGCACAATTCAAAGTTCAACGTCACACATGTCATTGGCCATCCGTGTCTTTATGTTAAATAACTTAGGGATAGGCCTATACAAGGCGGTTGGTTTACATCAGTGGTTTTCAACCTTTTTGGCATCAAGGCACACTTGAGATCTTTGGAAAACTCAGATGGCACACCATTGAACTAAAACTAATTTGTTATGTTTAATTTTGAGCAATTTACTGGCTGTTGTTTTTAAATTTTGCTTTTAACCATTTTTCCAACTGAAATAAAAGGCTTAATATAAGTTTTAAAATAATTCCCAAGTAAATATTTTTATTTTAACCGTCTAACTTGAACAGATTGAAATGCAACATTTACAATTTTGCAATTGCAATGTTAAACATACACTGATTGTAAACTGTGCAAGTTATTGGTATTAACCCTTTGCGTGCCAGAGGTGCAGAATTGCGATATTATGGGTTAGCCCACTAAAACAGATGCCATTTGGGAACCAGCAGTCTTTCAGAGGAAATAATTACATCGTTAAGCAGGGTAATAACTGGGCTGCAAGTTTCCTCTGGTCAGTTTCTGTATACGTGAGGTGACTGAGGAGATAATATACCCAAAAAGTCGGAGGATTTTCTCACGGTTGCTCCGAAGTATTATTAACCCTATCCGGCCCCCGTATTCACTACGATAATTGTACGTACATTTTACACTGGGTAGGCCTCCCTACGGGTCATTGATAGAATGTCGCATGGAGGCGGGTCAACCAAAGTGTATAATTATGCTTGCGTATGGGGTGCTTACATGGGAAATCGAAAAGGGGTGAATCTCGATGATTGTTGATTGTTGGCCTTAAAATGGGTCACAGTATGATGCACAACCGGTTGTACTAGAATTGTGGGAGAGCTGTAACTTGTATCCTCAATAACAATAACCTATGTCATGGGGGTTCCTGCATGTTGTTGGGAGGGGGGTGTGCAGCGTAGCAGCACTAACACTCCTTAACAATCAGCTGAGGTGGGTGGTAAAAACAAAATACACTATTATACAGGAATAAGAGATGAAACCATTCTCCTCGGCAGCCATTCTCCTTAGCAACCAATCTACTTAGCAACCAGTCTACTTAGCAACTGAACATTAGCAATCATTTTTCTTAGCAACCAACCACCGTAGCAGCTACATTTACAATTGCACTCTAGCAACCATTCTCCATACCAACGAATCTCTTTAGCAACCATGCTTCTTAGCAACTGTTCTCCTTAGCAACGATGCTAAATAAGCAACTTTTTATTAGCAACCGATCTATTTAGCAACATATACATTTGGCAATCATTCTCCCTAGCGGCCATTCACATTAGCAACAGAACCAACAGCCATTTTCCTTAGCAACCAATGTCCTTAGCAAACTATCTTCATGGTGATTTTCTCAACTGTCACTTATTTAACCGCTTTCCCAAGCAACCGATTTCCATAGCAACCGTCATCAATCGCAACCACTTTGCTTAGCAATTGCCATCTGTTTCAACTGCTTTCCCTAGCAACCAACTTCCATGTTAACTGCTTTCCCTAGCAACATATTTCCCTAGCAATCGTCATCAATTGCAACCACTTTGCTTAGCAACTGCCATCCACTTCATCCGCTTTCCCTAGCAACTAACTTCCATGGCAACCATCATCAATTGCAGTCACTTTGCTTAGCAACTGCTATCTATTTCAACCACTTTCCTAAGCAACCATTTTGCTTAGCAACCGTCAATTATTTAACCGCTTTCCCTAGCAACTAACTTCCATGGCAACCGCCTTCACTTGCAACATATTTCCAATGCAACCACTTTGCCTAGCAATCCCCATCTATTTCAACCGCTTTCCCTAGAAACATATTTCCATAGCACCATCATCAACTGCAACCACTATGCTTAGCAACTGAACTTATCTAACAGCTTTCCCTAGTAACTAACTTCAATGTCAATTGTCTTCGATAGCAACATATTTCTAATGCAACCACTTTGCTTAGCAACCGCCATCTATTTCAACTGTTTTCCCTAGCAACCAACTTCCATGGCAACCGCCTTCCCTGGCAACATATTCCCTAGCAACCGTCATCAACTACAACCATTATGCTTAGCAACCGCCATCGATTTCAACAGCTTTAACTAGCACTTTAACTAACTTCCATGGTGACCACTTTCCCTAGCTACATATTTCCGTAGCAACCGTCATCAACTGCAACCACTTTGCTTAGCAACCGCTATCTATTTCAAACACTTTCCTTATCAACCAACGTCCCTAGCAACCACTTTCTTCAGTAATCAACTACCATAGCAACTACTTTCCTAGCAACCAATTTCCCTAGCAACACTTTCCTAGCAACCACTTTCCTAAGCAACCACTTTTCCTAGCAACCTACTTTGATAGCAACCAATAAATGGTTGCTGAGGAGAATGGTTGCTAAGGAACTTTTTAAGGAGAGTAGTTGCTAAAAGGATTGATTGTTAAAGTGCCATTGCTAAGGAGAATGGTTGCTAAGAAGGATGGTTGCTATGGAAAATGGTCGCTAAAAGATTTAAGAAGAATGGTTCCAAAAGGATTGATTGTCAAAGTGCCATTGCTAGGGAAGATGGTTGCTATGGAAAATATTTCCTATGGAAAAAGGTTGCTAGGAAGAATAGTTGCTAGGGAGGATTGTTGATAAAGATTTTGTCAAGAAGAATGGCTGCTAAAAGCATTGATTGCTACAGTGCCGTTGCTAAGGAAAATGGTTGCTATGGAAAATGGTTGCTAGGAAGGATGGCTTCTATTGAAAATATTCGCTACAGAATTTGTTAAAGAAAATAGTTGCTAAAAGGATTTATTGTCAAAGTGCCATTGCTAAGGAAAATGGTTGCTACTGAAAATGGTTGCTAGGGAGGATGGTTGCTATGAAATTTTTTAAGGAGAATGGTTGCTAAAAGGATTAATTGTTAAAGTGCTGTTGCTAAGGAAAATGGTTGCTATGCAAAATGGTTGCTAGGGAGGATGGTTGCTTAGGAGATTGGCTGGTGCAGATATCTTATACAATATATAGTGTAAGGCCTTATGCTAAACTGGGAACAGGAATTATGAAAAGAATGCTTAAATAGAAACGGGATCGATATGAGACTTCTACTCGTCATCTAGCTCTTTTAGCCACAATCTTTTCATCATTTCTGCTTCCATCTATGCATAGTTCTATTCATCAATCCAGCGTCCATTTAAGCATGATTATCTTTTTATCAATCCAGCTTCCATTTAAGAATGATTATTTTCATCTATCCAGCTTCTGCTTAAGTATGATTATTTTCATCAATCCAGCTTCCATTTAAGCATGATTCTTTTCGTCAGTCCAGCTCCAAGTTTAACAGTATCCTTTTCTTTGATCCAGCTTCTATTTAAACATGGTTCTTTTCACCGATCCCTCTTCTACTACCGACGCTCCAGAGGCTCAACCTGATTTGCCAGAGGGAATAATTCACGACACATGGGTATGTTGCTATGTGATATATATCTTCTTGTTCTTGTTCTCTGCTTTCTCAAGCAGGTTCAAATGTTCGACATCGCCATTCATCACTCCTCTGCCCTTCCTCTTTAAGGCTCTGGTAGTCATCTGGCATCATCCAGTCCAGCATCATTTGTCTTGGTCTTCCTCTTCCACGTTTTCCTTCCATCTTCCCTTCTATGATCGTTTTCATTATGGAGTTTCCTCTTAACACGTGCCCTATCCATCTCCATTGTCTTTGTGTTATCGTGCGTAGTAGGGTTCTTTCTTCTCCTATTATTCCCAGGACCTCTTCGTTTGTTACATGCTCTGTCCAACTGATTCTCTCCATTTTCCTCCATAACCACAACTCGAAGGCTTCCAATCTTTTTATATCTTCCTTCCTCATTTTCCATGTCCCTGAGCCATACAATGACACTGGTACACTACATACCAGTGTCTTTATTAGTCATTTCTTTAGTTCTTTGTTTATTTTCCCTCTCATGATATATTTATATAATATATAATATACAATATTATTGTATCAGAGATCTGCTCTAAAACGTTCTGTGCCAAAATGGCGCTGTGCCAAAACGTCACATACCGGAGAGACCATATCCATAAACTTCGTGCTGTGAGAACAATTCGTGTGACTTACAAATACTGTTTCTGAATCCATTCGTACCACATATGTTCAAATTGGATCAACTCACTCAAAGTTATAGCAGTTTACATATCTTGACATAGGCTGGAGAGAGGTTTCAAGCCAACACACCCTATGTTTTTATATCTGAATGCATTCCCCTCGAATGAAAATTAATCTATAGACTCTTACCCTCAAATTGGTGCCAACAAAACAAACTTTAGCCTATAGCATCAGGTTGAAATATATACGTTTTGTTATGCTTGCTTGTAACAATTGTTGTTCTTCAAATGCAGTGTTGATATGTTTATTGCCGATTGTTTGCCCTCTGGCCTCTAAGGCCGCTATAGAAATCAACTGTTGTTTAAAATTGATTCTGACTATGGATTCCATAGTCAAAAGTCTGCTGACTCAGAAACTATAGCCTATACTTTATTAGGCTCAAGCGTAACCCTTCTTGCAGTGCTTTGTTCTAACATAGGTACCTTCAATTTAAGACATTTATCAAAAAACAATTCAGGTGGGAAAAGGCTGTCATCTATGAAATTAATCCCCTCTAGCCAATGTTCCCTCTAAGCTGTGTACATGTGTGTGCAGACATGGGCTGTGGAAACAGTATACATAAATATTTAGTGTGTGTACACAAATCTTTTATTCCAAAATCACAAGTCTCCAAGCCGGTTGCAGCCTACCTTACTCCTGAAACTGTTGTTCTGTGACTGATATGTCCCCTTGTTTATCTTTAGACATGGAACTTTTCTTAGGTTATCAGAACTTATAACCATAGACCTTTAGATATGGTCTTAATCTAACTATACAAGGCCTAATCGCATTCAGCTTGAACCTGCGCCAAAAAAAATGCTGAAATGTTGCACATGCAAAATTTCTTGTGCACATAATCTCTATGCTCTCCTGAAGGTTGTCAATGACATCA
Source organism: Bimastos eiseni (assembly GCA_959347315.1). Lineage (NCBI taxonomy): Eukaryota > Metazoa > Annelida > Clitellata > Crassiclitellata > Lumbricidae > Bimastos > Bimastos eiseni. The sequence goes on from OY365811.1 coordinate 19,953,813, forward strand.
TCGAAGTGATCAACGCGGGTAACTATACTCTTCTCGGCCTCCTGGATCTTTCATCTGCATTGAATACGGTCGATCTCGACATCCTGATCGAGTGTCTATCGAGAACGTATGGTATCTGTTCGGTCGCGATGGACTGGTTTCGCTCTTACCTCTGCAATCGCCACCAGATTGTGCTCTTTAAAGGCGTTTTCTCTTCTGCCCGCCCACTCAGCTGTGATGTCCCACAAGGCTCCATGCTGGGACCGCTTCTATTCCTGCTATACATCGCCAATGTTGGAGAGATCACTGCGTCTCATGGGTCATCACACTTCTAACCCAGAGAAGACCAACTTCCTATGGTGCACTACTAGTAGACGGTGTCAACACCTCAACACTAGCTTGCTGATTGTATGTGGGGCCTCGATAGCACCATCGACTTCGGTGCGCGATCCTGCTGCAGTCAAATCTGTCCATGAGACTCCATGTCGTTTCGAGGATTGGCTACTGCTTTCGTCAGCTTTGTCTCATCAGGAGCTGCATAAGGTCCTTGCCTTTCGAGGCTGCGAGAGCAACCATTGCTGCCTTTGTCATCTCGCATGTGGATCGCTGCAATAGTCTTCTTGTCAGCACGCCTCCTGGACTGCCTTCAGTCGGTGCTAAATGCTGCCACTCGACTCATCTGTAACAGGCGGAGATATGACCACGCTCCTTTGTGACGTTCTGCACTGGCTTCCTGTTCTGTACCACATTGACCGATATGCTTGCTCGTCTACAGATCGATACATGGATTAGCTCCCGGGCATTTGCGCTGTTTCTGCTTCGGGACTCACTCCTCCGCGTCCGGTCTGTGACTCAGATCATCTGCGAAGACATACTCCGTGTGCAGAGGATGAGATCTCATTTTGGAGACCGTGCTTTCTCAGCCGCTGGTCCGCGGTGTTGGAACGGTCTCCCACCTACTGTCAGATTGGCCGACTCAGTAGACTCATTTAAAACTAAACTGACAGCGTTTCTGTTTTCTAAGGCTTATTCCGTCTGCTGACTTTCGTTCTAGGTTGTACAGCGTCCTTATAGTGGCTAGGGCCGCGTTTACGGCGCCTTATAAATTGGCGTCGTTATTATTATCATCATGTATTAATATCCACAGAAGTCTCCTAAATACATTAATTTAGATTGCATTAGATAAGCCCAAACTTGACCATTTTACGTCTGCTTAACTCTTTGGTTTTTTACAATTTGACTATTATATCTTGATGTAGATGAAAGAACTTAAAATTTTCAGTAATATGCACATGCAATATATAATTTTGCTCATATTATAATTCTTGATCATAATTTGTAATGAAAATGTTTATCAGTTGATGCATTTGACTCAAAATTTATAAATATATTAAAAGTTTTATAAAAATTAAATGTAAATCACGAAATTATAAATTATTAAACAAATTCCATGAACAGAATAAATGTAAGAAAATACATCATAATGCAGCCGTTTGTATGGCAAGATGCAGGAACTGGTGAAAAGCTTAGAGAATAAAGAATTTTATCTCAAAATGAGCTTATATTACTGCTCGTCAATGATCACAACGGCCCTAAAAACGTCTGAACTTCGCTGTGGCCGAATTCCAATCCCAAATTCCCGCATCGGCAAATGTATTTTATTAGATATTTGTGTTCACAATACCTAACAACATTCATTGAATGCCATAATTTTAGCTTTTGAACATGACTGATGAATAAATACATTTGACTACATAATGTATTTGACTACAGAAAAGCGGCCCATGATGTCATGTCTCGATATAGATAGGGACACAGATCGAGTCTCACCGACTATGTGTTCAGACCCAAAACCTTCACGTATATGTTTCAATAAACTTTAAAATATTCGCTGAACATAACAATTTAGTTTTTGGGACTTGGTTGATGAATAAAAGTACATTTGACTTCAGAGAAAATGCCAACAACCAAAGTCGTGATGTAGGTATTTAAATTTAAATGCCCGAAAGTAAATTTTAGCCAAGACATCAGCAAATTTGTGCTACTGACATTAAGAAATCATTGGAAAAACCCATGTAAGAGATTTATTTGACTTCAGCAAGGTTTCTTCTACATGGCAGATATAAATAGAACTATAAATATAGCTTAATACAGACTAGTATTTTCCTGTGTGCGGCCGAAAACGATCGCATTGGCCGCCTTAGAGTTAATAGGTGAATCAAGTTTAGTTTTGCAGTGAAATCTCAAACATTGTCAAGCATAGTAAATCTGATCCATACCTTATCAATGTCACTCAAAATGTAGACTGGTGAATGAGTTATACTCAGAAGTGGAATGAATCCAGCAAGCACTACATCCTCACGCAAAATGACTGGCTTACAACCTATGCATAATTACAAAACAAGACAACCTATGCAAAGTTACAAACCATTTCCAATATACACGCATCAAATCAGACAAAAATATAAGCAATGTAAACATGTTTACAACCTGTGCAACCAGGGTCTGAAACCGATGCACAATGGCACATTATCTGAAACATATAATTCACTGTCAATTCATGTAACACGATTTTATAAAAACACCTCACAATTAATGTAATTAGTTTTTCTCATACACATTGTGAGGAATTAACTATCTGTGGAGGCTGAAATATATATGCACTGCAGTTGCCAACCTGTTAATACTGAGCTAATACTGGAAGACTATGTGATCAATCTATGCCAATTGTATACTTTTTGTAGTTGCACTGGTCAGCTACAATGACTGTGATTTCTGCAGACATCTGACTAACGAAAAAGAGTCAGGAACGAGCTTTCACAAGCAGTCATCTGCCGCCTGGAAGAGCCTTCTGTTAGGTCTTAAGGAGGACTCCAGAAAGAAACTCCAGCATGCAGAACAAAGCAGCCAAATTCATATTTGGCACACCAAAATTCAATCACATAACACCTGTGCTCAAAGGGTCCTGCGTTCTGCTGCATGTCTTCGTCTTGTCGGACGCATTCCTAAATTTGGTCATGTATCCGGCTATATGCTGGACGTGCTCCACTGGCTCCCCCTCCAACAGCGAATCTTGTACCATATCATCTCTTTGGTATGGCAGTCCTTGCTAGGTCTCGCCCCTGCCTATCTTCGCGATCTCTGTTACTCTACTTCGAGTGTACTAGGTCACTGCTTTCTACGCTATACTGAGCGATGCATGCTCATTGTCCCATTTGCCCGTACAACTACCAAACAGAATCGTGCCTTCTCAGTGGTTGGCCTCTCACTCTGGAACATGCTCCCGTTGGCGTTGCAGTTGTAACCAAGGGTCCACTCAGACTTATTTTATACTTACCTTAAAACTGTTCTTTTAAACGTGCTGGAGTTGGGAGCGCTCCTGAGTAGTAGCCTTGAAGGGGTTTAAAAAAAATGCTGTAAATTTTAATGCACCAAAAATGCTTGGTGAAGATTCTGATGTCCTTGTTATTTGCAGCAGACAATGCTGATCATAATACTTTGACAATTGACGGAAAAGGCACATTTAACCGGAATGGGCATGATAGCTGTGACGCCAGGACAGAAGACAGTCCATAATGTTCCTAGGCACAAAATAGTGAAATTGAACATTGTAGACAAATTAAAAATTGTCATTATGGATCATCGTTTTAAACACATTCCCCGAGACATCAAATTTGCTGAACTTCTGACTTTTCCTGAATGCAATAGATAAGACAGTTGACCTGCTGTGGGAGTTGTCATTTAGCTTCAAAGAGGCCACATCAGGTTGGCACGGGATGATGCACATTATTCATCAAGGGAAAGAACACCCAGGCCAATCTGTAATCAGGTACCTACCGTCTTGACTTGTATTGAATTACCAAAGTATGTTGAAAGTTGCTAGATCATTAGTAATTGCAGATCGAACGAGTTCCTGGATGATGCATCTACAGGCTGTTTTTGAATGTATCCCCATCTTTGTTGCAGACGGGCATTAGAATTACTTGAAATTATCTATGTTCAATAGATGGGTCAGCTTGACATCAACCACCCACACGTTTTCAGAAAATTTGAAAATGGTTTTCATGTTATTCGTCATAGTAATCAGTTTTGGACTGGTCTCAGCTCAGATCTTGTCATTGAGCACACATCGATGAGGTCGTTGAAGACCTCTGTAGGTCTGACGCATGGAAGTGGAATGTCTCAAGAGCAGATAGCCCTTTGGACTATGTCCACTCCGATATCAGCAGAGTATAATGCTGCAATGCAGGAGTTCGCCAACCTGTCATACTGTACATCGGAACAACATAAGGAATTGAAGAAGGTAAGGATTTAGCATGGACATTGTTGATTTGGAGATCAGTTACAAACCTTACGGATGCTCACCATTTTCATCAGACTCTTCGTTAAGGAACATTGTCAATGGCATTGTGACTGATGAATTTGTAAATGTTCGTGAATAGGCAGAGGTCGGACGCTTGATAATGCATAATATGGTCGGAAAGCCTGTATTTACATTCCCATTTAGAAGAAAGGATAAATCAAGAACATTGAAGGAACCTCAGCGGCGGTGATCACTTCGGATCGAACCATTGATTCCAGTCTTCTATTCGAACATTTCTTGGTAGGGGCAAAAACTGGAGAACTGTCATTGGAAGAGGTTATGACTTACGAGCTTAGACCTTTCCCTCCTGCCATGTTTGAATCCAGGAATGTATTTAGAAACGCCGATAAGCCACAACCAGCTAATGCGATCAGTGAATATGCATGGAATGGCATCCTACATTTTGTACCAAAGACAGAGAGAGAGACACGTCCTTGTGTCTCTCTGTCTTTGGTACACAAGGACGTGTCTCTCTCTCTGTCTTTGGTACAAAATGTAGGATGCCATTCCATGCATATTCACTGATCGCATTAGCTGGTTGTGGCTTATCGGCGTTTCTAAATACATTCCTGGATTCAAACATGGCAGGAGGGAAAGGTCTAAGGTCGATGGAGGTTTCTTACTTCACAGGATACCGTGGAACAAAGGCGAAAGCTATGGTGCAATAGCACAATCGTATGCCGACTTCACTGTCCGCCAATATGGTGCAAAGACAACCGTTGTTTTTGCTGGATATGAGCAAGGACCATCCACTAAAGATAGCACACACCTGAGAAGAGGACAGAATACTTATCCTGTTTTCAGCTTCACTGCTGAGACAGAGTCCTCTGGCAAGAAAGAGGAGTTCTTGTCAAGAGCTATCAGTAAGCAGAAACAGATATGTTTGGTGAGTGATGCGCTGAGAAAAAAAGGTTGTACAGCAGTCAACGCACCTGGAGATGCTGATGTAGACATATTAAAGGCTGAGGTGGAGACATCTGTTCTACACACAACTACTCTGATTGGAGAAGACACCGATCTCCTTGTTTTACTCCTTTACTATGTAATGCCACAGTGTAAGAGTCTCTTCTTTAGATCTGACAAGACAAAAGATGATGGCAAAGTTTGACATAAACAATCTGAAGAAAATCATCGGAAATGACACTTGTTTCCAGTTGGTACTTGTCCACGCCATAACAGGTTGCGATACTACCTCTTCAATATTCGGTGTTGGTAAAAAGAATGTCTTCAATAGGCTTGTGAAAGGGGACACTGTCTTTCAGTCATGTGCCAAAAAATTTACCATCCATGATCAATGCACAGAGCTAATTGATAACCTAGGATGTCAAGCAATGGCTGTTCTCTTTGGTGGCAAGTGTACAGATTCTCTTGCAAAAATGCGGATATAACAACTTCAGTTGGAAGGTTGTCTCTGCATTTATCACACCAGAGCGTCTTCCTCCAACCGAATCTGCAACTAAACTTCATTGTCGCAGAGCATACGACTAGATCATTACATGGACAGGAAAAGCAGAGGGCATGGATGCCATGGACTGGGGTTGGAAGCTGCCAGATAATCGGTACATCCCAGTAATGTCAACGATGAATACCGATCCAGATATACTCTTGAAGGTCATTCATTGCAACTACCTTAATTCTAATGATATATTCTGCTGCTCTTGTAGAAGAAATGGACTACCATGTATGTACATAGGCCTATGCATGCTTGTGTGTATGTATATGCTTGGGTGCATATATATGCACGCATAATGCGTATGCATACATACGTACGTGTGTACGTATTGTGGCGGCAATTTGTGCTCCCTCAGGAAGCTATATAAGGGACTACTGTGTGTCTGACGAGAAACATTGCAGCTCGATTCAACAATGACTGTGGTCGATATACTTTGGTTCTGTTTGATGAGCTTAATGTTGGCTGTGGCGTTTACTTTGCATTAAAGAATATTTGTCAAACAACGATTGATTCGGTCTCTAGCCTAGTGACTTTCGAATTAGTAGCAGTTGCGAAATACTGTGCCAGACCGGGCAGTTCTTACTCAGCGGACAGTCAAGAAGCAGGGAGAACCTCTGACTCGGCCTTCCAGGGTACCAGGAGCAGAACTCGAGGTTTTCCCAGAGCGTTCGCCCCAACTGCTGCTGATATGTGAACGCCCGGTGCCAGACCTAAGAGGGGTTCTCCACAGCATGAATGAACACACGCGCGCACGCACAATAGGTACACATATACAGACAGGCAGATAGACCGACACGACACTTATGTATGTATGTATGTGTATGTATTCATTAATTCATTGTGAAAATTTATATAGCGCCCCTTCAAAGTTACTACTCAGAAGCGCTCCCGACCGAACCCCGGCTGAAAAGAAACATCTTGAGGCATCTGTAAAATGCATCTGAATGAACCCTAGGCATAAGACGCAACGATAATGGTAGCGTATTCCATGCCATTGGGCCAACAACAGAGAAAGCGTGATGCTGTCTAATAGTAGTTAACGTGCCGGGAACAAGTTCAACCTGCGTAGAAGATCGGAGTGCATGTCATCCCTGCATGCCCATTGTATGCATGTATGTGTGTGTACGTGTGTGTATGTACGCATATATAGTTTGGGCAAGCTTATTGTCTACACGGGGGCAATTGTCTGGGGCAATTGTCTGGGGGCAAATGTCCTGCACTTGATTGGAGTAGACTCTTAGTATGTTAATCCGTTGAGTCCCAGCATTTTTTCTCGCAAAAATGGCTTTAAAAATGTGCCCATTTTGATTCGCTTTTGCTCAGTCATAGAATATCGGAAAACAAGACAGCTTATTGTTGTGGCTGATACTTCGTATGAAATTCAGCCCAGCATCTAACTGGACATAGGCCTAAACGTTTCATACACTTCGGACAACCAAACATTGCTTCTTTGCGTTTCTCTGGCTTCCTATATGGTACAACGGAACACAATTTACATCGACCTGGACGAATTCCATGAGGTCGCAAATAAACAATTTTATGTCCACTTGGAGTTATGTTTCCTTGTCAGTCTTTCCCTTCTACCTTGCATATCTGTTGGTTTATGTAACTAATATACTCCAAAAGGATGCTGGAAAGTATGGTGATGCTATGGAATCAAGTGGAAGCACAACCAGAGGTCCTTCATCTGTCAACAACTGCTTTGGCAGACTTGCTGAAAGGAAGGTAGTTGCCAACTTGTGCACACTAGAGGTATCGTCGCCACTGTCACCATATTCCAGATCACTGCTTTCTGCACTAAAACCACTCAATTTACAACTCCATTCAACATCGCAGTCGTTTTGGCCTTGACCAGAACTTTCAGCATAATTGGTATCTCCATTATCGCTTCTGCTACCATCCTCCGGTAGGTCACGTGAAGCAATAAAACGCACATAGCGTGTATACGACGTGCTACGCGTTCCATAAAACTTAGCCTATTTGCGTCCATTCGAAAACAATTCCACAATTTTTCTGCAGGGTCTAAATGTATATTCACGATAATAGTCCGCTGGAATATTTACAACAAACTCCACCTAGGTCTTCTAGTATAAACAGAGTCACAGCAACCAATACTTAGAGTCAAACAAAGACCCAAATATGTGGCTATATGTACCATTACACATGCCTGTCAAGTTTCATATGGCGTGGATGCATGGCGGGTATACCCGTGCTCAGGACATAAATGAAACCTTAAACTGTGGGTGAACATAGGGACTCAAAGGGTTAATAAACACGAAAAATGGTATCCGAATCCATTGAGAAACCTTTTGTTCGCATTTTTTGGGGGTTCAGTCATATATTGACTTGACTATTATTTCAAAGTTATAGAGAAAATTTTTAGTAGGACAGTTGACCAGTTATTTAAATATTAATGCAATGTTTCCAACCCTTGCAGTCGGGTTTCCGCAGGGATCATTCTACCGACTCTTCTTGTCAGCCTTCTCTCTGATGCCTACAATGCTATTGACCATTCTCATGGCACTCTTTTGGCCTTGCAGCTTTTGGCTCTGTGGATCACAATATCCTAATGCTTTGCCGGTCAGTTTCTTTTGGCCTTGCTGACCAATCGCTTGAGTGGATCCGCTCGTTCCTGACTGAACGCACCTCATGCGACATCTTTGGCCCATCTAGGACTAGTTGGGGCTCTGTACTCTCCTCTTTGGACTGCTGCAGGGTTCTGTATTGGGCCCACTCAGTAGCTGTATCCTATATACACCTCTCATCTAGAGGAGTTTTAAATCAGATTTATGCGGATGATATACAGGCAAACGTACACTGTTCTGCCTCTAAAGCAATGGTTTCTATTCAGACTATGCAAATAGCTATTTACTCTCTAGGTCCTGTATGTCGATCAATCGACTCAGGCTTAATGCCACTCAAACATAAGTTATCTGACTTGGGAATAGGCAACAACTGCATGTCAACTCAGTAATTCATAATTGCTTCCATCAGCCACAAAAATTACGGGTGATCTCCTGCTCACTCTGTACTAGTGCTGCAACCACTCTTATTCATGCTTTGTCATTAATTTAGTCATTTTGACTACTGTTCCACCATACATGCAAGCATTTGACGAGGCAGGATTGGGCAACTGGCTGCATCAACAACGAACTGATGTGGAAAACGCTAATAGAAATGGGAATAGCAAAACACTTGATACGGCTTCTAAAGAGATTGTACGAAGACCAGGCGGCGGTGATAAGGGCAGAATTTGGAGACAGACAAATTTAAAATTAAGAAAGGGTGCATCCAGTCCCCATTTTTAATACAGGTTTCAGAACATTCGAGTTCCTTTGATTATTGTAGCACTGTGAGTGGCACTATATAAATTTACAGATGCCATACAATACCTTTTTGTCATCAGTTGTCTCGACTACTGCTCCACCATATATGCAGGCATTTCACCAGGCAGGATTGGGCAACTGGCTGCATAAGCTATGAACTTGCCTCACCCCTTTCTTAATTTTCAATTTTGTCTGTCTCCAAATTCTGTTCTTATGACCATGACCTGGTCTTCGTACAATCCCTTTTGTAGCTGTATCATTACTATCCGGACGTTATTGTCCTGTGGGGGTTATTTGCATGGGAGTTATTGTTTGGGGGTTATTGTCCTGTTACCCATATCAGTAAACATGTCCCAGTCGGCTGGACAGTTTGAACGGAAGGCCCATTTTACACACAGTTCTGTTCACAAGCTGTGGACGATTTGTGCCTCAAAAACAGTGCGTCAATGAGTCTGCACAGAATTACGTGTTCTGATGATTTTATATGATAATATCTCTGCTTCTTAAAAAGGTATTGTATTGCATCTGCAAATTTATATAGCATCACTCACAGTGCTACAAGAATCAGAGGCACTCAAATGTTCTTAAACCTGTAATTTTTCTCACAACTTTTGTTTTTTATTCATTGTTCTTTGGACATCATATTGTTAGATAATTGTCCTGTATTTAGTTGGTCTCTGATCTCAATATATCTAACATGTTCTACTCTCCTTGTATTCACTTGGGTTCTGGACTAAGGCACTGCCTTAAGCTGTTCTGCTGTCCTTAAATATTTGTTTACCTCAAGGGATAAATGGGAGTGGTTACTTGTAAGGAGCGGTTTAGTCTTTATAAGCTGCTACGCAATACGAGGGACCAGAGCGTGTTTGGCTATTGTTCAGTTATGACCTGTGTGTCTTGAGATGGTGATCTCACTTTGTGTATTTTGAACAGCCAACGCCTCTCTTTGGGTTGTTAAGAATAGCTTGAAGACATTCTCGCTTCTTCGCCTGTGCTGCTTCGATTCCTACGCGTGTTCGAGCGGCTTTCATCATTGTTCGCTTTCAATTCCGTCCCGTTGACGACTGGTGCTGATTCTGCCTCACAGAGTCTTCTTTATGTCCCTTTCTCTAGGACCTCTACGATGCAGTATCGTATTTTTTCGGTTGTGGGCCCAACCGCTTGGAATAGCCTTGCATTGGATCTTCGACTCTTACCTAAGAACTGTCTACCCGCTTTTATTCCACTGTGAAAACTGTCTTATATGACCGAGGTTGGACCAGGAGCGCCTCTGAGTAGATTTCTTGAAGAGGCACTATATTAAGTTTCATTGATTGATTGATTGATTGATAGATGTACAACATATACATGCAGGTGGCACATGCAATAAACGAATTAAAAAGTTGGTACCTGAAGTAATTTGGTCGCTGACTCTTGCATCCTAACATAACCTAACATAACACAAGATCTTCTACTTGGGTTAAGTGGCTTCCATCTGGATTAACTGAAATAACCTGTAACTACTTGGATGTTATTTCATGCAAAATAGTATCTGTCGTTATATAGGGCAACACAAAAATTCATTCACCGTTTTAAAAATGCATTTTCTCAGTAACGGCTTCAATTTTTTTAATGATATTTTGTCAGTGCATACACAAGTCAAATGAAAGATACGGGTACCAATTTGGTTAAGATTGGGTCTGTGGTTGCCATTATATATTAAAAAAATTGAAGAGGACCAGTTTCCCGGATAAACTGACGTGTGATACAGTTCGCTCACTATAATATCACTGTAAACACAATATTGTTACCTAGGTCTTACAGACATAGGCTATTAGCATACAGTATTTTTGTTCTGCTAAATGAAAGCACTGACTCCATAAGGCATGGAGTCATAGACTGAATCAGCGACTGAAGTGTCCCAACTTCTATCATCTGATTCATCTCCATGCTCATTGGAGGCGATGTTTGATCTGATCAACATTCCTTGGCTCAACTTCTTTATAAACGCTAATAGACTAAATACTCCACAATTTCTTAAGAGGAGAGTCGTCTGGAGTGTTAGGTGGCCAATCCTTCATGTGTGACGGGAGATTGTCATCTAGCCATTTCACCGTCACAGCTGATGCATGACAGCGTGCACCATCCTGGTGAAAATGCCTGCAACACTTCAAGATTATGGTCAACAAATAACTTTTGTTCAATAACACTGCCGTTGTAAGATTGTCTATCAATCGTTCTGGCTTCACTATTTGCTCGAGAATGTTTGCAATGTAGTACTGCGAATTCGTTCTAGTACCATTTGGCACAAAGTAAAAACTAACAAGATCCCTGGACGACATCCCATCACACATCATCACTGATGAACTAAACTTCACCTGTGGTCTTATGGAGCAGATAGAATGTTCTCTTCCTGTGAACCCCTAACTGTAGCACTCCGTGCATTCGGCAGATAAAAGACCTTCAATTGCAACTCATCGGTAAACAAAGCATGAGACCTGTAAGTGTCGATGCTCCCATTTTTATTCAATTGAGCGGCGTGAATAATGGTGATGCCATATTCAGGCACGAGCCACAAATGCACCTCGTGAGCTACTTAATTACCCTGGGCATAGTTATGTCATCTCTGCCGGCTGCAAAATGGCCACCGCTCGGTGAACAAAGGCATGTTTGTTATAAATGGAAAGTGGTCACATGTATGATTTTGCTACCAGAAACCTAACACCATAATAGTTCAAGGTTTGGTGAGTATATTGATGATGAGAGCAACAATACAGATTCAACTTTTGCATGGTGCAACAGAGACTCTTTTTCCACATGTATGTGTACAATCATGTGGCTGGTGGACCTGGGAGTAAGGCTTATGAGACTGATGCACAGAAGCTGGTGGTATTATTCAATTTATTTATCACCTAAGACATGTCTGATGACATTGTCAAGCAAAAGCCCCCTTAAAATTTTTTGTGGGTCACCTCCCCAATTTTTTTCGCCCCCCAAAATTTTTGGGTGCTGGTAAAGTTCCCATAAAATATTGGATAATTTTTAAATAAATAAAAGTATCATTATCAATTTTTCAAAATAATTCCACGCTGGGCGAGAGTTAAGAAAAATTTAATTCCACATTAAAGGGGTTAATTTAGATAATTCAACTTTGGGAATCTGTGCAAATAATTTGTATTCACTTTTAAAAATTAACTACCATGAATATTTCATAATTTCATTTGAAGGGCAAGTTATAAGCAAAATACATAGGCTACCAAGACTGAGAGTAAACCACAAGATGCAGTTTTGAATGACTTGAGAAAACAACTTTTTGAAGCCAGTCAATCATTTATGAAAATTTGTACTTTGACAAAGATAACAGTCGAGACAATGACATTACCATCTGTCTTTTTTTCATTTAGGGCTACGGCACTAGTGCTAAGCTCAGAGATAACGTTGAACAGATCTGCCATCAATCTCCACACATCCACATTTGGCCTGGTAATCACAAAATAGCAAACAAATGACAGCAATTAATGATTAGCAAAACAAAACATCCTCATAATGTCATAAAATGTGGCAAAACCCTTTGTGGCCAGGGTTAGGCACAATCCCACAGGCACCCAGGGAAAACCTAGATTCCTCCCCTAAACTTCTGACACCCCAGAAGGCATTCCTGAGGTCTTCCCAAGTTCGACAGTCTAGTGAGTAAGTATGCGTTTTGGCTCGAGTCCGAGAGCGATTACCGATGTCAACGACTAAGTCTTATCCAGATGAGCAGAGTAACACACTTTCCACGAACTTTGTGTTTATTCAACAAAGGTCAAAGATAATACAAAGTGTACACAGCAACCGCACAGACATGAAACGTTCGCTCTGCAAACTCAACTTAAACTGAACCCGTCCGAATGTCCGACCCTAACTGATTACTACCGCCGAACTCCCTTCTTCTAGCCTATCAGTTGGCCTATTTATACTCTCCAAGATACAAAATTGTCTTCTGGACAAGGCAATACAAAATTGTCTTCAAAGGAAATACAAAATTGTCTTCAAGGCAGGCAGGGCCCTCGGTGACGGAAGGCAATACAAACCTAACCACCAAGACGATATCGCCACAAAATTTCAATATATCGTACTATAATTCAAGCTCCAGATAGCTTCCCCACCACACGACCATAAGCATGCATTTCAGTTAATCCACATGGAAGCCACTTACCCAAGAAGAGGATCAAAAGGAGCAGGCGGGGGATTCCAGAGATTACTGTGACAAATCATCCAGTCACTCCATGCTTTCACACAAGGCAAAATCTGGTGTAGGTCCTCACCAAATGTAATAATGACACTACATCCGCATGACTTGCGATAATCGTGAAGCAGATGGATACACTGTTCAATGAGAAGACCAAACATTTCAAGTCCCAATTGCATTGCCTGCTCTTGCATCACAGAACGACAACTGCCATCCAGACAATTAGCCTCTGAAAACATAACCACTTTTTAAAATTTAGCTTTAAAATCAAACTTTTATAGAAAATTCCAGTTCACTGGAGGACATTCAAGATACTGATTCACTTATTTATTTAGACATAATCTTGAAATTCATTCACTCGAGTCATCCTTGAAGCCTTAGCCAGACCTTACTTTGCTTTCGGTTCCAGGTCTATGACAAATAACCGAACTGCTCACGTTAAGTGTGTAGGCTTTAGGACTCACATGAATGTGAGAGTCTCATTCTCAGGTTATTTCATGTTATGGTTGTAATAAACTATTTTCTCATTTTTCAACCAACTATTCTTATAAGGAATAGGAACCGACCGAGTAGAAAATTCCCACCGGGTGCCGACCAGGTAAACAATTTCCGACCGAGCAGACGATTTCCACCGGGTACTATTTGCCGGATCCGGGTACGAACCAAGTAGTAGTGGATCGAGACAAAGGTCTAGAGCAGCCACTCCGGCAAGTACAATTGCTTCATCAATCATCAATATGTATACATGGCAAAGTTTAAAATTAAGAATTTAATTATAATGTGAATTAACTAAGTGATGGTGTACCTGTAATAAATTAATAATGATAATATAAATTTAATTTTAGCCTTTTAATACTGCATACATAAATCTAGAAACTTTATAATTAGGGTATGCGGATTTTGGTCAACGGACGGTTGATCAAGGACGATTGGTGAATGGACGATTGGTGAATGGACGATTGGTCAAGCAGACTGTTTGTTAAGAGGACTGTTAATCAAGGATCCTTTTGTCAAGAGGACTGTTGTTCAATAGTCCATTATCAAGCAATCAACGACGCTGTTGAAGATATATTTGAATGAAAAATTTGACGTTTTAAATAGTATATTGTTCATAAAGCAACAAATTAGGTCATAAAGCAATCATGAATAAGGTTGAAAAAAAATATTTATGTAAACAGGTGAAGTGTTATAAAGTTAATCAATAAATCAATAACTGAAAATAAATTTTAAAATAGGTAGGCATTGTTATTCCTCAAAATAATACACTTATATGTAGTAGTTTCTGTATCAAAATTGTAGTCAAATAGTTAAAACATGAAGGTACCTAATTGTGAGACAAATGTACAATAGCCTGAAGATTATTAGCACGTTCGCTCTTCCATATCCCCAACAGCACATCTGACCTGGCAGTTGTTTGTACTGATAAGAGAACTGGCATATGACATACGTAATTAGTGGTTGTCGATTTCATTTTATCATATGAATTATCTGTGCCACTGATAAGAGAACCGACATAATTATTTTAAAAGAGTCTCAAAAATTAAAATTTCTGATAAACAGTCAACTTGACCCTTGATCAACCGTACTCTTGACAGACAGTCTGCTTGACCAATCTGGCCATTGATCAATCGTCCGTTGACTAAATGCCCTAGAATCCTGATTATGTACTAAATAACATTCACTTAATTATCTAACGAATTATGAATTTGTTAATTATATGGGATGACACAAAAGTTCGTTCACCGTTTTGAAACTTAATATCTCGGTCAAATTGATTTGGATCGCTTAAATATTTTTCAAGCGTATACAGGACTCACATATTAAATAGTCCTGAAACTTTTAAGCCAAACCTGCGTTTACTTACATCTCAGTGTACACCGAGGTGCATTTCTGGCTCATGCCTGTATGTTACTTCACCATCATTCCCGTGGCTTAATTGAGTAAAATTAGGAGCAAGGCCATTAAACTGTGGGAGACTGGTCTAATGTTTTGTTCACCGATGAGTGCACCGCCGCTCAAGGAGTTTTATGTATCGAATGACACTAAACGCTACTGTTTGGGGTTCACAAGAGGCGAACGTTCCGTCTGCTGAACAGATGAAGTTTGGTCCATCAATCATGTGGGGTGGGATGGCAGCCAGGGGTCTCACAAGCCTTCATTTTGCGCCAGATGGTACCAGACTGAACTCGCAG
Organism: Bimastos eiseni; assembly: GCA_959347315.1. Classification (NCBI taxonomy): domain Eukaryota; kingdom Metazoa; phylum Annelida; class Clitellata; order Crassiclitellata; family Lumbricidae; genus Bimastos; species Bimastos eiseni. Next base: position 19,969,336 of record OY365811.1, read on the forward strand.
TATTACATTACAAACATTCTCGAGCAATACGCGAAGGAGAGTGTTCAAGAGACAATGGCAGTGTTATGCAACGAAAATCATTAGTTAGGAGTACTTCAGCTGCAGGATGGTGCACGCTGTCATACATCATGCAGCTGTGATGACAAAATGGCTAGACTGCAAACTCCCATCATGCATAAAGCCTAAGCCTTAGCCACCAAAGCTCTCTGGATCTCTCTCCTATTGAGAACTTGTGGAGTATTTTGTCTATCAGAGTTTAAAAAGATCATGAGTTAAAGAACATTGATCAGCTTAAACATCGCTCCAACGTGCATGGAGATGGATAGAAGTTGGGACACTTCAGTCGTTGATTCAGTCTATGCCATATAGAGTCCGTGCTGTCATTAAATGGTCTGAATGAAAATATTGTACGCTAATAGACTACATCTGTACGACCCATAGGTAACACGGTGTGGCCCAGTGGCTGATCTGTTACAGCGGTCAGCCCGTAACATTCAGTGTGTGCTGAGTGCGCAGGTTTGAGCCTCGTCTGGGGCGTCACTGCGTTGGGGCCTTGAGCAAGTACTTTGCGCACCATTGCTCTGCAGTACAACTGCAATTGCGCCGTTGAGGCGTGTGTATGCACTTTTGAGCAAAAACATGTTGGAAGGAGGTCACCTTGTGCTGTTATTTCTTGGAAATCTAGCGACCGCCATGACCAACCCTCTCTATTTTTTCATTCCGAAGTTGCATCTCTTAATTCCTCCAGGCTCATTTCAGTTTTTTCATGTATCACATCCATCCATTCTTTCCTTTTCTTCCTTCCCCCTCCACATGCCAGCATCATTTCTTTTTCCATTCCATTTGATCGCATAACATGTCCGAAAAACGCCAGCTTCCTTCTCAACGCTGTTTGTTGTAACGTCTCATCATTCTCGACTCCAATCTTCCTACGCACTTCTTCGTTTGTCTTCTTCTCCATCCATGATATTCTCTGCATCTTCCTCCATATCCACATTTTGCATGCGTTGATCTTCTTCTCCATGTTCTTTGTCATTGTCCATGTCTCACAGCCATATAGTACTGTAGGAAAGATCATTGCCCTCACTAATCTGTTTTTTGTGTCTATGCTCACATGTTTGTCTTTCCATATCTTTTCCAGTCCGTTCATTGCAGTTTTCCCTATCGCCACCCTTTTCTTTATTTCCGAGTAACATTTTCCCTCTTTTTCTGTTAATGATCCCAGGAACGTGAAGCTTGTTACCACCTCTATTTCCTCTCCGTCTATCTCGAAACTGTCCCAATCAGCTGTTACCATTATCTTTGTCTTCTTTAAGTTGCAAGTCTGCCTTCTCCCTTCCTTTTTTTTTGGAAGGGCGGTATCAAATTTCGGTAATAATGATAACAATATTATGCTGTTGTTAGCTAGCCCAATATTTTGTTTACATTGATATTATAATGAACAAACTGTATCGCATGGCATTTTTTCCCGGAAAACTGATCTTCTTTTAATATACGATAGCACCAATGGACCGGATCAAAGTCAAATTTGTACCAATATCTTTTATTTGACTTGTGTATGCACTGACAAAATATCAAGAAAAACTATAAAGCCATTACTGAGAAAACACATTTTGAAAATGATGAACGAACTGTTGTGTCACCCTATAGTTTCATTTTTTAAACTATCTATTTGCATGTGTACTATTTGCCAAGGCGAATACTTCCAAATAGCTAAAAAAAGGGATATTTTGCTGAGACGAATGTCCGAGGCAATTTCCGATCGGTCCCTCTCATCATCTAGAGGCTAAATATAACAAAAACAAATCTAAGGGCCATTTGATTTTGAGAGCCCTCATCCAGGTAATTGCATTCAATTATTCTTAATTACAAAGTGATTGCATTACCTTCATTGACTGTTGAATATGAATAATAAGTTACTACTTCACAATCATACCTTTACGACTTGTATTTTCTATTGCGAACATGTTGATAGTCATAAGCTGCAGTAATCGCATCCATCCAATTGGAGAGGGAGAATGATGAATCAGAATCTGAAATTCTTGAAGCATTCGACCAACAGACTCTGGAAATGTCTCCATCCTAAGGTTAAACAGGGTCCAAAACAGAAATTAAATTATATCTTTCAAAAGCAATTTTCACTTCTGCTTATTAAACTAAAACTAAGTCTAGCATGCATACATTACTAGTTTGACAGATAAAAATTGAAAATCCCAAAATCATATATCAAGAAATACGTCTTTGGTTCAGGCTCTATGCTATCTTTATGATCTTATCTGTCCCCCTCTCTGTTCTTTAGACCGACATGACCTCTTGGCATCTCTTTTCTCTTGGGGCATTTCTCACTGCAAGTGCCTCTGAATAGGCAGTGCTGTGAGAGGCAATTTAGAAATCCATAAATACAATACAAAAAAATAGATAATAACAAGTGACCTTGTCAATTAATTGTATCATATTTACAATTGAAAAAACCTCTTACCCAATTTTTGTAAAAAGCTTTCCATGAACATGAAGAAAACTCAACACAAATCTTTTGTTTAACTGAAAAAGAAACAATCTTAGTTTGTTATTAAGCATGACAACTACACACACAAAACATGAGTAAAAGTACACAATTACATCTGTCAAGGCTAGCTTTTCAGTTCCTGGTTACAAGCAATAACAACAATTGCTCCAAAACCACCCAGAGCAGAGAATTCTAAAAATTAAAAAAATGGATATTTGTATGGGGAATTTGAAGCAAGTGTGCAATTTTCAATAACGAATTGAGCAATTTTGGCACAACAACAAATAAGGTGAACTAATTTTTCCTACAGCAAGCCCTTCAAAAATGCAATGTCAAGTCTTTTTAATGGCTGGGCCATCCACTTGGAATAACCTTCCATTATTCCATTAGATCTGCATGTTCAATTAATCATGTGCAATCATGCCCTCTAGCCCTGAATATAATTTTGGCACAACAACAAAATATGAGTAAAAGTACACAATTGCATCTGTCAAGGCTAACTTTTCAGTTCCTGGTTACAAGCAATAACTACAATAACAGAAATAAGTTCACCTTATTTGTTGTTGTGCCAAAATTATAGTCAGGGCTAGAGGGCATGAATAATAATATAACGCCTGCAGTGCGTTTGCAAGCAATTCAATAAAGTACATACTTACTTTACTTACATTTTTTTATAAAGGGGATCATGGTCCAAGGGACCTTGGTTGTAACTGTGTATACCAGGGTAAATCCCGGCACGTGCATCCTTGTCAAGGGGTGGATGCTGCTTTCTATTTAGTTTTAGTTCATAATTAATTTGTTTACATGAATGATCAAATATTCATTTTAGTTCTAGTTTTAGTTTTGTGGACGAAATTGACACTGCTTCAATGCAACCTCAGGAACAGGCAGAACAGAGCAACTACTGGGGCCATATGGCAGTGGGACAGTAGATAACAAGTTCGAAAGGCTCCTAGAATTCTGTACAGAACATGGGCTGAGATTGGGTGACTCGTGGTTTAAGAGGAAAAAATAACTGTAGAATGTCATAGCTCTTAAACGACGGCAGAACCAGGAACTGGATCGTGTCTTGGTCAACACAAGATGGAACCTGCTTCCTAACTGCAGGATATATCACAGCCTTGAATTTGATTCAGACCACAGACCAGTCATAGCTAGAATCGAGGTGAGACTGTGTTGGTTTGTACCGAGAATCCCCTCAAACTTGCAATTTAACAGCAGCTGCCTGGTGGAACCTGAAGTCGTTGGAATGATTTCGCTCCTACTCCTGCAGTCGCCACCAAACCGAGGCTATTCCTGTTCCTAGGACCATTGCTATTCCTGTTATACACCTCCGATGTGGGTGCGATTATCATCACACTTTATTATTATTATTACAGTAACGTTATATAGCGCCCCTTCAAGTTTGCCTACTCAGAATCGCTCCCAGCTCAACCCCGGCCGAACAGAACAGTCTTAAAGAGTAGTTAGAAACAATGCAGACTGATTAGGTATTTGTCAAAGGATGGTAGGGAGCCCATTCCATGTTGCAGGATCTGACACTGAGAAGGCACGGCACTGCCTCATAGCAGTCCGGGAACGGGGTACAATAAGTTCAGCTTGTCCAGCTGACCGGAGAGAGCAACGGCGTTGAATATGCGTAGTGGAGCAGCAGAGCTCCCGCAAATATGGTGGGGCTAAACCTTCAATACAACGCAGTACCAGAACAGAAATTCGATAAACAATATGCTGTTGGTAAGGAAGCCAGTGGAGTACATCACGCATGTACTTAGAAACTTGCCCAAACCTGGGAATGCGGCCAACAAGGTGGGCAGCAGTGTGTAGAACCCTATTTAGGGCCCCGATCTGGCAAGCCGGAAGTCCATCATATAAGGCGCTACAGTAATCAAGCTTTGCTACAACAAAAGCGTGAACAAGCGTTGATGCCGAGTCAAAGGACGGGAAATTACCTTCAGCTGTCGAAGCTGATAATAACAACTGTGGCAGAGGAGGTTTATATGGCGTGTAAATGTCAGCTCCTTGTCAAGGATAACTTCCAAATCTCTGACCGAAATTGAAAAGGTGAAGAGTGGATATTTCAAGTTAAGGGAGGCTAGGTCTATTTTTGAGAGCTGTTGGGGCATGCCAAGCCACATAAGCTGAGTCTTAGCTGGGTTAAGCCGCAGGCGGTTTGCCGACATCCAGGCCCTCAGGGTCTCCATGGCCCGGCTCATTCTTCCCACTGCTGAGACGCCAGACAGTGGACATACGCCTGGAGGTCATCGGCATAAGAGTGGCTGAGGACAGCCTCAGCTGCGAGCAGATAACCCAGGTCTGTGAGCAGAGAACACACTTCTATGCCGATGACACCCAGCTCTATACGTCAGGGCCTCCATCTGTGTCAGATCATCTGTGTCACTGCATGGAGCTGTAGCGATATCACTTTTTGCAGATTATGCCGATACTGACTACATAGCCGATTATTTCACCGATGTGTTTCCCAAGATGTCCGGTTCCAAAAGCTAGACCGTCTCCTACTGCCTATTGTTGTGATACAAGCAAAGCATTGCTCTGTAGGAGACATATACATGTAGTTGGGGAGTTATCCTAAGCAGACAATACAGATTAGGCACACCGCCCATCGTCGACCTTGCATGACGTAGGAGAGAAAAGAGATATCGATGTAACTGGACGCCTTCTTCTAACAAACTTGCCAGTGATGTCCCTCCCCACTTTTATTACATGCCATTTTGGCCTAAAATATCAGCCAGCAGCAAGATTGGGCCAGCAGAGCTGACCGGTGCCTAGGGTAATTACTAGGACTCACTCTGCACAACACCTATGTTGACACTTTCTCACTGTCTATACTAGCACACGCCGCCTTCACGAGGCCCCTCCTATTCATAACTGAGTGCGTGGTGGACGAGAGAGGCAAATGTAAAATGACGACAAAAGAGAATACAGACAACAACGTGAACGACTCAACCCAATTATTGGAAAGAGTCGCGTTCGGCAGAGGGAGAAAGGGCTCCCCCGGTCGTCATCCAGCAAAATCCCTCCATCAACATCGACGGCAACAACAGTAGAGCGAGGAGATAAAAGTGAGAACGTGGAATGTAAGAACGACGATGAGAGCAGGAAAATTAGCAAATGCAGTGAGTGAGATGAGGAGGGCAAATCTGGATATGCTGGGACTATCGGAGACCAGATGGAAGGGAGAAGGAGACTATACGAGTGATGGCATTAGAGTAATATACACTGGAGGAGAAAAGCGCCAAAATGGAGTGGTTTTATTACTGTCAGAAAGAGTAGCCAGATGCGTAATGAGAGTGGAGCGACAGGAGGAAAGAATAATACTGGTGAAACTACAAGCACATCCAGTGGATATAACAATTATGCAAGTGTATATGCCAACGACAGCACATGATGAGGAGGAGGTGGATGACATATATGAGAAGATCGCGAGAAGACTTGATGCAACCAAGGGAACCGACTACGTGATTGTCATGGGAGACTGGAATGCAACAGTAGGGGAAGGAGAACAATAAGAGACCACAGGAAAGTACGGACTCGGAAGAAGAAATGAAAACGGTGAGAAGCTAATTGAATTCAGCAGGAGACAAACTTGTAATAAAAATATGTGGTTCTAGCAAGAAAAGATATACATGGAAGGTGCCGGGAGACAAGGGAAGATATCACCTGGATTATATTATGGTCAGGCAAAGATATACAAATAGAGTTAAAAACTCCAAAGCACTAACAGGAGCAGATGCGAACTCAGACCATAACTTGGTAGCGATGATAGCACAGCTAATGATGAAATTCATTAAGAAAAAAAGAACAAGCCAACAGAAATGGAACAGAGAACTGAAAACCGAAAAGTGAAGAACTGAAAACCGAAAAGTGAATGAAGAACTGTCAGAAAAAATAGAAGGATGGAGGAAATGAATAAAGAGGCAACAGCAGAGGAAAGATGGAAAAGATTGAAGAAGATTATCACTGAAGAAACAGAGAAGACGATCGGATATCGGAAAGGATCAAGGCCGCGGAAACAATGGATAACGACAGAGATGATAAAGGACATGGACGAAAGAAGAAAATGGAAGATTCAGCGAACAGAGGAGGCAAGGAAAGAATACAAAAGATTGAACAATCAATTGAGAAGGACAACAGATAGAGTTAAAGAAGAATGGTGGGAGAGACAATGTGGGAGAGACAATGAAGCACTACAAGCAATCGGAAGACACGACATGGTGTACAGAAAGATCAAGGCAATGACTAAAGGACAATACAATGGCGGATGCAATGAGGTAAAAGACAGCAAGGATGGAAGGATGCTAGAGGACACAGAGGACATTAGAAGAAGATGGAAGGAATATGTAGAGGAGTTATATACAGGAAATACAGGAAACAACAGCCCAGAGGACATAAGAGAGGAACAAACAAATGAAGACAACATAGGACCAGAGGTGATGAGAGGAGGTTAGGGCAGTAATCAAGGACATGAAAAAATAATAAAGTGGAAGGAGTTGACAACATCCCGATAGAGATATTGAGAAACTTGGGAGAAAAAGCAGAGGAAGAACTAATAAGAGTATGCCAGGACATATACAATATGGGAATATGGCCTGAGTACTTTCTGCAGACCATCCTGATACCGATCAAGAAGCAGATAAATACAACATGCGAGGAACATCTAACCATAAGTCTGCTCACCCATGCATCCAAGATACTGCTAAGAATAGTCGCAAGAAGACTACAAAACAAAGCGGAAACAGACAAATGCCTACGAGAGGACCAATTCGGATTCAGGAAAGAAAGAGGAACAAGAGATACAATTGGAGCTGTTAGAGTGTTAACAGAAAGAAGCTTACAACATGGACAAGACATATATATATATGCTTTGTCGACTATAAAACGGCATTTGATAGGGTGAACTGGAAACAACTAATGAGCCCATTTAGAAGAATGGGAGTGGATTGGAAGGAAAGAAGGCTCATTGGAAACCTATATAATGGACAAAGAGTAATAGTAAGAATAGATGGAGAATACTCTGAACCGAGAAAAACAGGAAGAGGGTGAGGCAAGGATGCCCGCTCTCTCCAATACTATTCAACATATATATCGAGGAAATTACAAGAGAGGCAGCGGAAGAGGTGGAGGAGGGAGTAAAGATAGGAAGGAGGAGGACTGATAAAGGCAATCAAATTCGCGGATGATCAAGCGATGATGGCGACTGGACTGCAGAGAATAATGGACCAGTTAAACATGATAGCAACAGAGTATGGAATGAAAATAAATACAAAGAAGACAAAGGTTATAAAAATAAGCAAAGCAGAGAAAATAACAGTTAGAATAAAATGGAGAAGAGATACAGCAAGTAGAAAGATTCTGCTATCTGGGAGGTCTGATCACACAAGATGCAAAGTGCCTAATGGAAATAAAGAAAAGAATAGCCTTGGGAAAGGAAGCATTCTACAAGAGGAAAGAGCTATTGAGGGGTAAACTAAGTAGAAGCCTAAAAAAGCGAATGGTCAAAACTCTGGTGTGGAGTGTGGTCCTGTACTGAGCGGAAACATGGACAATAAGAAAAGAAGACCAGAAAAGATTAGAGGCATTTGAAATGTGGATATGGCAAAGAATTGAAAGAATCAGCTGGACAGAGCACAAGACCAATGAAGACATATTGAGGAGGGTAAAAGAAAAGAGATCAACGATAAAGACAATTCGAGAACAACAGAGAAGATGGATGGGACACATAATGAGAGGAGATTCACTACTTAAAAACATCATAGAGGGGAGAATGGAAGGGGAAAAAAACAACAGGAAGACCAAGAACAAAGCTCTTACACTGGATGATGGAGAAAGGTGGATACGGAAAATTGAAAGAAGAGGCTCAACACAGAGACGAGTGGCGTCATTGGACATATGAACCTGCCTGAAGGCAGAGAACCAAAGAAGAAGATACTAGCACAATGCCTACTGTGTGGTCTGAAGTAGTTAAGCTCGACGAAATTTGAGTTAATACGCCATGTGAACGGAACTGAAAGCTGCCCTTCACAGATCCAATTATGTTGCTGTCGTCATTTAATAAAAGAAATTTTTTTTTATTATCTTGCTGATATCCAATACCACCGATATCTCTATAATTATGAGTGCTGCCAATGTATCGATACAGCTTTAGTTTGTGTCAGTTTCATCTCATCCAAAGCCGCATGCAGTCGTTGTCTTTCGAGGCCGCGAGGACAGTGGTCGCTGCCTTTGTCATCTCACACGAGGACCGCTGCAACATCCTTCTCGCTGGTGCGCCTGCATGTCTTCTTGATGGACTCCAGTCAGTGCAAATGCTGCTGCTTGGCTTATCTGTAATAGGCAGAAATATGACCATGTCATGCCGCTCCTACGTGATGTTCTGCGCTGGCTCCCCGCTCTGTACCTTATCGATTTCAAGTTATGCTTGCTTGTTTATAGATCGATCCATGGATCAGCTCCCGAGTACCTGCACAGGTCTCTGTGACATGACTGAATCCTCAGCGTCTGGCCTACGACTCCAATCGTCTGAAAGGACAGACCTTCGTGTGCGGAGAATGAGGACTTGTTTCGGTAACCATTCTTTCTCGGCTGCTGGTCTGTGGTGTTGAAACAGTTGTCCACCTGATATAAGGATGGCCGATTCAGTGGATTCCTTCTAAACTAAATTGAAATCGTACTTTTTCACTAAGGCTCATCCTTTCTGCTGACTTCCTAACTTGGCTTGTTAGGCGCCCTTGTAATGGTATGGCTGAGTTTACAGTGCCTTATAAATTGTCGTCATTATTATTATTAAGAACCAGTCACTTGTCTGATCCGAGCTCGACGCCTTAAACTCGTCTGAAATATCGCACAATCACAGAGCTACCTGAATCACGCAAGAGCTTTGAGAGCCATGATCGCACGATCACCTGCAGACTGAAAGAGACGGTCAAGACGACCTAGACGCTCTACAGGACGAGCAGTGAAGAATGACCTGGACCCCATGAACCTCGGCCTCAACTCAGGCTGGGCGACGGCACAAGATAAGATCGGGTGGCGACGAACAGTGGAAACGGCCACACTCTTCCATTGGGCTCACCACTGATGATGATGACGATAGTTCAAAAAGCACTCAAAACTTATCTTCTGCAGCGACTGGTAGCACCTCACAGTAGATATCTTAAAGAAGCAACATGGCAGTTCTCTGAAGGAACAAATGAATTAATGCATACATACATAACACATTTGCATTTATTTCTTAAAACAAATTACAACAGGTACTCTATATACTCAAGAATAAGTTGCACAACTTTGGATAGTTATCAAAAAATTAAGTTGGGATCCATATGATTTATACTTGAACCACAAGCAATTTAATGCATTAACCAATGCAGTAGTTAAGCAGTGCCTGTTAACAAACATAAGGTTTTCCATGTCCCATATTTATAGTGCCTTACAATGCATAAATGACCGGAAATTTATGTATAAATTCAGTAGTAAATTATTACATCCGATTTTTGATAACAATTCCCGCCTGAATTGTTTTTTGGGAAAATGAGTAATATGACGGTACCTGTGGTGGAACATCAATAGTGCAACAAGGGTTATATCTAAGCATGACAAGGTTTACATTTTCTGAATCAGCAGACTTTTGGCTCTGAAACTAGTATTTTAGTGTGAATTAAACTTCATTTATATAGCACCTCGGAATGATAACATGCAAAACAGTCACCGATACACAAATGGACATTGTACTTTTTGCAACATGTTACAATCCAAGAGTCTTTGCCTTTAAAAGTCTCTTGATGTTGTGCTTGGCACCTTCTACTAACATGTGCATTGGGTGGAAAATGCTAGTCAAGCAGCCTGGAAAAGGGAGGAGGGTGCCAGACAGAACCTGACACGACAGCATGGTCTGGTGGGTTTGCACGCTGTAACATTATATCAGCTGTCCAACTCTCTGAAGGTCATGTCCTTCTTAGAAAATGCCTTTTGTCAGTTCCATTGCTCATTGTCAGAAGTTGCTGTAGGTTGGTTCAGTGATGTTCCACTGAAGTCACCACCCCGATGTTGATCTTTGCTAACACGCCCTTGACCATGGCCTCAACAATGACCTCAACCTTGACAGCAACTGATCCTCGTCTGATGCTGTTGGTTGTGGTTGTATCTTCAACAGATGTAGATGCTGCCAAGAAATAGAAAACATCATAAATTTGAAATTGATAGGTTGAATGGGAAAAAGAATAATTCATTCTAAATCGGCTGATCAATGGACACAACCATTTCAAGATAAAACAATTGTCATTATATAATGTTTGCTTGAATTGATTGTAACTAACCAGAAATTACTTTTAAACAAGATATTGACTATTGCGATAAATCACAACTATCAAGAAATTACAAAAAAGAAGAAAAAATAAAACTCTTGGGCTGCTTACCTCTTGAAACTCCATCATCATTCAGCATTGCCAAGTCCAAAAGACAAGTTTCGGTATCAGACTCTGCTCAAAATTAAAACTAAATGCATCCCAAAACATCGTGTCTGACAGCAATCTTCAAATCTCATATGAATTCATTGTTAAAAGATGAAAATTTGTCATCATAATCATGCATAACACGCCAAACGAATATCTTGTTCTGGAATTGTTTTTCTATTTATGCATCGCTTCAAACTTATTATTTTTAAAACAATATCTGACTTTTTGTCAACAAAATATACATCAAAACGTGGGAATTTAGTGGACAACACGATTGATGCTATTTTTAGGTCTGACGCGTTGATACTTTACGTAGTTTCTAGTCTGTTTCAATGCCTCCCATTCCCAATCCGGCGGGAATGAGTTAGTGTACCTACAGCCAGGATTAGCTTCCTTACCCTGCACTCCACCGACTACTATATAGACCTGCCTACGGCCGAACCAATATTCGTAAGTTCTCAGTTAATTGCACCGGCCATATGCATGGAATGAATGCATTTTAGAGCATTATAGAAAAGTATACACTATTAATATACAATAAAAAAAAAATTTTATGCATTCGTGTGGATTTATATTTCTACATTCAACAAGTTTTCCACATAGAAAAACTTTTAGCGAAATTGAACAATAACAGGTACCTTCCTACCTCAACCACAGATAAACCAAGAAGAGCATCACTATCGTTTTCATCATCTCTGATTTGGTCTTGAGAACTTGAACCATCAGGCAAGATCCAGATTTCTAGACGATGTGACTGCTCTGATGGGCACTGCTTGGCCTTCATCCTTTTTCTCTGAGCTTTCTCAAGTTGTCTTGTTTTGTCTGTAAGTTCCATCTATAAGCAGCCAAAAACTCTAAGAAAACTGGGTCACATAAAGACTATCATTATAATTGTTTTTCCACCTAAGGCAAGTATAATCTCTAACGAGTCAAAATCAAAATTCATGCTAGGAGTTGTCATAATAATTACTATTCTACCGTATTTACTCGCGAATAAGTCGCATAATTTTGGACAGTTTTAAAATGCGAAGTTGGAGGTACAGCTTATAGTTGGACCGCACTAAAATGTCATGTATCCAATGTCACATGGTAGTAGAGCAGAATCCGCTAGCGAACGTACAAATTTTTCCCGGAATATCAGCTAGTAAATTTATAGTTCATAAAAATTAGGTACCATCAAAACTCTTGTATTATGTTTTATTTAAAGTTACTATTTGATGAAACGACATTTTGCACACAGATTCCTGCAAAAAACAGCATTTTGCTTACTGGCAAAACTAACCTTGTTCTTACTTCTTTACTCCCATCTTCCAAACACAAGGCAAGCTATGGTAAACTTTTATAGCGCCATAATACCAACTATAGTGGCACAGTGGCCGATCGGTTAGAGTGGTCAACCTGTGGCGTTCAGTGTGTGCTGAGCGCGCGCGTTCGAGCCTCATCCGGGGAGTCAGTCACTGTGTAAGGACCTTGGGCACGTCCTTTGTGCACCATTGCTCTGCAGTACAACTGCAACTGCGCCGTCGAGGCGTGTGTGTGCACTTCTGAGCAAAAGATGTTGGAAGAAGGGCGGTATCAAATTTCGGTAATAATATAGCACAACATAACCATGAAAAGGCTGGAAATTCCTACAGGTGAATTTCAAGCTGAAAGATGTTACATTTGTAAGGACAGTATACATAATCGGTTATTTCTGTTGGCCGTGTTGAACTTCACGGATAATGTTGCATGGAATAATGTTTCAAGTATAGCACTATATAAAACAGCAATGTTGACTCTATACATTTATGATCTATGCAGTCTGCCTGTAATTTACAGTAACATTTTTCTCAGTTCCAATTTATTGACTAACTGCAAAACGTACAAAGTCCACATCATAAAATTAATCTTTTTAATATACAGAAATTAATACTTTATTTATCAAACAATAATTCAAAGGACTTCGTGTGGATCAAAAGATTTATTTGGGCATCACAACTAAACGCATTGGTGCGAAATTCACACATGGTACGAAATTCGAACACGTCGTGTGTCAGATGAAGGCCGAAATGCGGCCACTACTTATATATGGAGCAATGTCATTTCTCACTTTCCAGCCCAAAATATAGGGGGCGACTTATATGGTATTTATTCTACAGCTTCTTCTGGTTTCTCTTATCTACTGCACTTTGACCTGGCTTTTCCAATAGATATGGCTTCTGACTTCAGATTTTGTTTGAAACAACCATCAACTGATGTCTTATGTATTATACACTATAGAAGTAATTAGGTTAGATTCATGTGTCCGAGAATTCCATTAGGTTCTAGTAGAAAATGTTAGATATGGCCTCCACTAACAGACACAATGAATTGCAATTCACGATTAACATTTCCCGGCAATCATTTGTCCGCCAGACATTTTTAGCCAATAATATGTGAGGCCAAGGGTCAAAACATATCACTTGTCATTGTTAAATCATATTCTACAATGCATGTGCTTCCAGCTACTTTTTTACAGAATCAAAATAGCTTTTTCCTAACTTAAGTTATACTCGTTTGACTCTTTAATTAACAAAATCATGACAACTGAGAAAACCGAATTAAAAGTTTCAGAATGTTTGTCATCAAGGTTCCTAGGAAATATTACTCGAATGCTCCAGAATTTTACTGGGCAATAAAGGGCTATATTATGTATGAAAAAGACCCATGGCATCAAAGCTGATTACTACTATGCAAATTATGGCAGGTATACAGAAAAAATCTAGGTCATTCACCTCTGAAAACATGCATATTTAGCAATGCACATCTTGACACCACACGCATTAAAAGTCATTTTTCTCCAACTAAATATTTGAATTTAGCATTTTTTATTTCAGATATTGAAAGAAGACATATTTGTTTCTAACAAAATATCATAAAACGATTTTCTGTGTTTTTGACCCCTCTCACCTATTTCAGCCTTTATCTCAATAACTGGGAGTCGACAAACTGCAGGTTTTGACCTCTGGCCTCACATATGTCAAAATGTTTTTCAAAAGATGTAAGCAGTTGGTTACTTGAACATGTGCAAGATGCCAAGCCAGCAGCTAACTTGGATTGGTTTGTAGATGTCGTGTGCACTAGACACCGGCACAATAGAAGTAACTAATTATTATTAACTTAGACTATAGTCAGCAGCTGAGAAGTTATCAGCCACTCACCGAAATAACCCACTAAACTTGACTGAAATCTGTCGACCTGTTAGAGCATTCTTAAGTGACTGCACTAAAATACCTGGCCAATGGATGACAATTTATAATGGACCTGCTTGTAATCAGCATTTTGGGTCGATTACGTCATACGGTCGAGGGTGTCGATGGGCTATATCGGCCTGGGTGCCCCGAGGATCTCGAAGATGCTTGCCTATCTTGTCAGCCTATCACTGTCTCGATCACAAGTCCCCCAGCAGTGGAAAATGGCAGTTATCCACATTATTGCAAAGGTTCCATTGCTGAAAAACCAGATGAATAACGCCCAATTTCTCTAACAACGATATTATCCAGAATGGTCTAACGTGAGCTCGTCCAATGATATTTCTATCCAGCCTAAGAGGAATAACCTATTGCAGACCATCTATAGGATCAATTGCACCAGGGACAGACAGGGTAAACAACATCGGCTAAAGTAATTGGTACATCTGAGTTTAACAAGGTAGTGCGGTGATATGAGTCAGGTGAGGTGAAAAATTTCTATATAGCATTAAACTTCAGCTATTATTCCATCTACTGACTAAAAGCTATTAAAATTGGTGTAAATTTGATGAAATTCTGACAAATTTAATGACAAAACAATTTTGCTTGGTTTATTTTGAGACACGGTGTACTTCATGTTTCTCAGTTACTTCTGACGAATGATCACATGGTCTCAGTGTCACTCGATCTGTCAAAGACATTCGATTTGGTGAAACATGCTCCACTCATGGCCAAATTGGCAACCCTTAACATACCTGATCATGTCTACAATTGGGTTGTCAATTTCCTGAAGGGCCGTTCATGTGTCACTAGATTCAGAAGTCACCTATCAAACGTCAGAGAAAGAGAGCGAGCACTGATACTACTATAATTGTGACAAAGCCATTCTTAAAACAATCCAACCCATTTCGAGAAGACAGTATATTTCACCAACTCTGAAATCTTTAGCCTTGCCTTGGTTTACAAATACACTTTCATAAGCATACAAAACCAAGTTATTTTAAGAGTAAATTAGAGCACAGTCCAATAGGTTTCCAATTAAAACATCAAATTCAAATCACAGATTATAACAAATAACAATTACCTTTCTTCTAGCTTCATCAAATAATGACATCAAGCTTTCTCTGGCAGTGAGCAATGGATTCGTGGCTGCTAAGCTTCTCATGTAATAATAGACAGCATCTAGCTTTCGCCTCTAAAAAGAACAACTAACTTTATTATTAATCTACTTATTTATCAAATATATAACGCGTACAAGGTCACACCGAAATGGAATCTGAGGCGCAGATAGTCAGTCGCCAGGAGAAGATGCACTTAGATTTCCAAGTCCTTGAAAACCAAGGAGAAATAGTGAGCTTTGAGTCAGTTCTCGAAGAAGGAAGTGAATTTGAGCTATGAAGAGAGTATGACAGTCAATTCCGTTCCTTAGGACCAGACTAAGCGAAGGCATGAAATGCACGAGAGCCCAAAACTGTTCTGCTTTGTGGCTCGGCTCAAAGAAAATATACTTGATGATCGTATGCAACGAGTAGAGTATGAATATAGGTAGGTGTACTGGTGCTGAGGTATTTGTAGGTCAAACAAGCCAACTTAAATATTATTTGAATTCAAAAGGAAGCCAATGCAGCTGGTGGAGAAGGACTGAGGAGTATGTTCATAGTGGAACACTCAGCACTAGTCGAGCTAATTGCATTTTGTCAGTCTATCAGACCTTGAACTCACATGTTCAAGGTCTGATAGACTGACAAAATGCAAATTAGCATAATCAAGGCAAGAGGAGACAAGTAAGCAGGCTATGGTTTCTTACATATTCTTAGTTAGAGCTGCCCTGATGTGACATATTGCCCTGATGTGATAGAAACTTGACTTACAAAAGCTTGCTATGTGAGGTCGAAATGTGAGCTTGGTGTCGAGGGTAACCCCAAGTGCTTTAACAGTGTCTGAAAGCATTGCCCACCAGTCGATGCTAGAAAGCAAAGGGAAAGAATGCAGATGTTGGAATGAACCAAACAGAATTGCTTCAGACTTGTCTGGGTTTCTGGTCAAACCATTAAAACAGAGCATACATACATAGATAAGAGGCACTCGTCAAGTTTTAGTTTATCAGACTGATCAGTGTGTGAGAGAGCAATATGGAGCAGAGTATCGTCCACGTACTGTTGTAATTGCATTCCAAAGTCCTTAGCCATATAACTGATTGGGGAAGTAAAGAATAAATTATAAAGGTCCGAGGAAAGACCCCTGTGGCACTCCAGCAGTGCAAAGAGTGTGTTCAATGCCTTCCCATTGGCTATGGTAAACCAGGTTCTTACTAGTTAGAGCTTACAATAGTTACAGCTTACCAGTTCAATGCAGTCCCAGAGACACCAAAGCTTTTGGCAAGTTTTGAAAGTGACAACTAGTGGAAACTGGTAGTCTACAGTAGGCTTTACCATTGTCGATAGACAAGTATACAAGTATCTCCAGTGAGCAGTTTATCCAAGAGCAGTTTCATTGGAGTAGCCTTTGTGGTATTGTAGCAAATTCGATTCCACCCCACGTCTGGGGTCAATTTATCGAGAAACTGGGGCGCCTGGGTGGCAGTTCACTCAACTTCTGCGTTCCAATTTGTGGCAACCGGTTACACCTCACTTCTCGTATATCAAACTGTCGCGAGTTCGGTTCACCTCCCCTAAGCTTCCGGTATCACAGGAGGCGGTTCAGCAGTGTTATGGCGAGTATAAAATGAGTCAGAGAGGACCTCTGACGACAACCACAACGAGAGTGTATTCCAGAGCGAGGGGCCAACCACTGAGAAGGCACAATTCTGTTTAGTATTTGTACGGGTAAATGGGACAATGAGCAGGCCTTGCTCAGTAAAGCGGAGAGAGCAGTGACCCGGTGCACTCAGAGTAGAGTAACAGATCGCGAAGATACGCAGTGGCGAGACCAAACAAGGACCGCCATACCAAAGAAATGATATGGTACGAGATTCGAATTTCGAAGGGGGAGCCAGCGGAGCACATCCAGCATATAGCCGGAGACATGGCCAAATTTCTGAATGCGTCAGACAAGACGTGCAGTAGAATGCAGGACCCGCTCCAGGCACCGCATCTGCCTAGATGGAAGGCTCTGCATAGAGTGAGGAACAGTAATCCAGTCGGGCTGTGATGAAAACGTGAACAAGGGTAGCTGTGGCTTCATAAGCTGCTGGCAAGTGCCCAGCCAGATAAATTGGTTTTTTTGGGTTGAGTCGCAGGCAGTTTGTCGCCATCCAAGCCTCAAGGGCATCCAGCATTTGACTCATTGCCTGAACAGCAGTAGAGACTAGCGGCATTAGAAGTCATGCAATATAAGTAGGCTTAATAATAATAATAATAATAATAATAACAACACCGATTTATAAGGCGCGTAAACGCGGCCCTAACCACCACAAGGGCGCCGAGGTTTACGCGGCATGATGCCATTGACAAAAGGTGCGACTCCCATCAAGAATAACACCCCGAGTAACTTATGTATTTTGGATGCAACTGATGGTTCCCAGGCATGCATTCTACTCTTTGGCTGCAGGTGACTTTCAGCTATAAAATTGGCAGCAACCATTATTTCGACGATTTTGTCAGTCAGAAAAGTCCTGAAAAAGTCCGACAGTCTTGTTCATCATCGTCAACTTCAGAATTACTGGGCCTGTAGTCAGAATCTCCATCAGAGCTATCGTTGCACTCAAAATCGTCTTCTGACATATCACATATCTCTAAGAGGACTTCTGCTCCAGTTTTACGTTTTCCTCTTATAAAAAAAACATTGATATAAAAATGCAACAAAAATTTAATATCCTTTTCGTAAATACTTTAAAAAACAGTCGCCATGTGTCACTAGTGTATTATTGCCAATGTGTCTAGTGTTCGTCTTTCAATCATTCACCTCATGCAATTAAGCTCTTCTCAGCTGAGTTCAGGCGCAGCTAAGGCGGTCAAACGATACAACAATTTTTATCCTTATGCCATCTCGATTAATTGTCTTGGAGTATTATGATGATGGTGTAAGTACTAAAAACTGTGTCTCTACATCATTTAGTTATTTTTTATTGTCATTTTCTGCATCATTTTGACGAGTGTTTTAATCTATATGCAGAATCAGCTCAGTCACTTAAAACATGTTGGAGTTCTCTAACTCTAGGTTTGTGTTCTAGACTAATTCGTTAAATTTACAGAGGATTTTGAACATTTGAGAGGCACTTTATTCGCAAGTTGTCTTGCCATGTGACTGCACGGCCGAGTCCTAGCCACGCGCACCGTGCACACCCCCTGTAGCTGGGTGCCTTCAACTCGGCGTAGGGTGGCTGATGTGGCCACAGGAGTTACATTGACCGATAGCCACGGGTGGCTATTCAATCCACAGACCAACATACAATGAATGACTTATCTACATTCTACGTTCTCGTTCCTTGACAAATATCCGGAGATGCGTCTCTTCCACCAGTGAGGGACTCCGTCCTCATGTTTGCCATTCAATCTCGGCAATCGTCATTCTACCTTTCGACGCAACCTGGCCCAGAGACTATAAACATCCATGCCATCTGTCAGCTGTCGACAGGAATTCGTTGGTTGGTTCCACACTTGTGTGAGAAAACGGGACAAGAAGACATTGAGAGCAACCTCAGAAGGAGAAGACTAAGGTGGATGGGGCAAGTCTGTCGCACAGAGGAGGAGCTATACAGGTGATGTCCTGGTGTGCGGAAGAGCGACGGAGGAGAGGAAGGCCGAGAAAAAGCTGGCCAGAGACCATAAGAGGCGACCTAAAATGTTTGGAGATATCGTGGGAGGAGGCTGAGACACTGGCTTTGGATTGAAACGAATGGAGGAAGTGCTTTGCCTGATGTGTAGACCTACCTAGGAAGGACTAAGTGCCTCTGAGTAGATTTCTTGAAGAAATGCTATGTGAAGTTTCATTGATTAAATTACCTTAAGTCCACAAGCCAAAACTTGGCAAGATATGAAAATTCACAAGATTTCATTTTTGGTTAATTTTGCTAAAAACTTGCAGTCATCATGGGATATATGTGACCCATCTCACCAAAAGGAGGTTTAACTCAGATTTTTTACAATTTGAGTGTCATATACCATTTTAAAGGGTAACGTCTCTCCTTTAAAATGACACTAACCTTATGGCTCTACTATGTTCCTGTCCAAAGTTATGAGTAAAATATATGGCTCAGCTGTTCGATTATAATACCGAGAAAAATGCATTCAAAGTTTGGTGCAATTTTTAAGTGCAAAATTCCTAACCAACCTTGTTCAGGATTGAGTGAAATTTGAAACAGACAAACTAGCTTATGTTTGTTGTCTAATGCAGCATAGGTTAGACGAATGTCTGGGCTTTCTACTCATACCAAGATTGCTGTCCTAGCCACAAGCTGAGCTTGGCCATTAATGGATAGTGGCAGATTATAAGAAGTCAAAATATTATGAAAACAATGGCTGCCAAAAAGTCATCTAAGAGCCATTAAAAATTAGATTTTAAAAAATTAGTTTTTATGTATTTAAAACATATTTATACATCAATTTCTGTAAAAAAACAAGAAATTGAAAAACTGACTTGATCCTCACATTTTTGCAATTATCTCACTAACGTGTGTTGTGACACTTTTGGTCAGATGGGTCACATATGTAAAATTTCAGTGATGGTTGAGGGTTAAGCTCAGTTTATAGTGAAATGAAAGTCTTTGCAGTAGAGTAATGGAGAACACACTGGGGTACAGAGATGAGAACCCAAGTTCATTACCTGTATCCCCAACAGGTTGACTAGTCCTTCATTCGCTAGCTGGCGGCGTTGGTTAAATTAGATGCATAGCACATTGGGTGCCCGCGTGGCTACCGACAGTTAAATTAGACTCATGTAATAACTTGTCATCATTTGCTCGTACTATGTCAGTAAGCATACTGCGGCTTGTCAGTTTGAAAATAAACGAAAATCTTTATCTTTATTTTTATCCTGACAAAAGCATGCAGAACAAAACTCACAGACAAAAGCGTGAACACATAAGCGCATAAAGAAGAAAACATGCAGGACAAATGCGTTCAAATAAAAGCACACACAAAAATTATTGAACTGTGTTCAGAAAATTTGCACAAAATATTTAATATCTAAATACAACTCCAACTCAAGGAAATGAGACATAAAATATTGTCCATAGATGACTTAAAGTTGAATGACAGTTGACATACCGTGTAGAGCGCTAAGACTGCTAGCTGGTTATAAGGTTTGCCATTCTTTGGAGCTATCTGCTGAGCTTTCATATACCAACTGAAAGAAAGAGAACCAGAAGTATTTAACAAACCTAATCTAACTGTTGTAACAATCTTTAGGATTATTTAAAAATAAGATATATCTTTTATATATTGTATATGTAAAGGCATAATATTCTGGGTAGAACCAAACATCATTTCAACTGTTTAAAGAAGTAAATATAGTGATAATTTTCATAGAATAACAGATAAAATTACCACAACTGTACTTCAATAACTTTCACTTACTGTACAGGGCTGTAAAACTATGGTAAATCTGACTCTTTTAATAGTTTGTGCATTCAGCTGAATAAAATTCCAAAATATTCTATACATAAGCTGAATGAACTCATAAGTCCATGACATATGTATGAATTATGTATGTGAGCACATCAGCATGTAGCTGCTGCCTCATTTACTGTTTTCATCTGACCAACTTCAGGCATTTTCTATTTGGAATTTAACTTACTGTCTATCACTGAAATCATTTGCATCTCACCAGTTCTCATGCTAAACATGTTTTCATAACCATGATCGAATTTAGTTGATGCTGCTGCCATCTCTGACTGCACCCTTGACCACTTATCTGGCTTACATGTATGCTTTTGTTGAGCAACATGCCAACAAATTGACCAACTCTGTTCTCCATTTATCTGTGGTATCTGGTATCCCTTATCGTCTCTCCCTACCACAAATACCAGCCTACATTTCTTGGTTCAACCTCAATGCCTGCTTCTTGGTTGCCTCACCTGGATGACAGTGATGGGCATAGTCTCAAGAAACGAAATGGCTCAAACACTGAGAAACAAGTCTAAGAAGATCGCAAACTCGCAAAAGCTGTCAGCATAATCTGAATAAAATTATCGTAACGAAGTCCTAGCATACTTCTCCCTCTGATGTTCTGGTTGTGCCTACCAATCCTCCAGGCGACAAGTAGATCTATTTCACACCTTATTAAACACTTATGTAATCCTCTCACTCAAAACCATGGTAGCATTATTGTCTACCACCGAGTCATATTCATGTCAAAAAGATATCTGTGCAATACCTTATGGCTGCATCACAACCTGCTAGGCTGTTACTGTCCACAGGTCTTGTATTCTCTCACGTCACCCTCACTCTTTTCCTCCATTATACTGTCAACATCCAAACCATACTATCCAATCATGGTCTACATTGTCATCTCTGAAAGGATGACCATATAGCTTCTGCTGATTCACTGAACCTCCAAAGAGGCTTCCTCTCATACATGACCCACCTACAAAAGCATTAATGATGTATCCTATTACAAGGTCTTTGAGGACTTCCGGTAGAAATTAGGGATGTTAAACAATAATCGGAATTCCGGTTATCAGTTCTGAAAACGATAATCGGTTTCTGTTATTGACAAAACGATAATCGAATTTATTTGCGCGGGTAAACGGCAGGAGTAACTATGACTCTCTTAGTAAGGGCTAATGGCTTATTTGACGATGTGTGTGGCACCTCCGTGGTCCATGATAAATTATTTTCCCACAGTTCACTGATGGCTATGCTCATGAACCAGACCATAGTACAGTATCTTCGGCCGAAACGGGCTGATAACCCCTTGTTGCCGACAAACGTCTCCTCTGGGCTCGTGTGAACGGGCGGGAGTCGGAGGTCGGGGAAGAGGCTGAGGCAAGGAAAGGCATTGAAACCCTTGTCGACAACAAACATCTCCTCTGGGTTCGTGTGAAGGGGTAGGTGTGGGAGGTTGGGGGAGGCTGGGCAAGGAAAGGTTTCTTATTCATGACTGGTGAGCCTGTCTGATTTTGCCTGAAGCGAATAGCCTATTGCAATTATCTCACTAACGTGTATTGCAACATAAGCCTCCTTTTGGTCAGATGGGTCACATGTGCAAAATTTCAGTGATGGTTGAGGGTTAAGTTCAGTTTATAGTGAAATGAAACTCTTTAGCTCTTTGTCGTAATGGAGAACACCTATAACCAGACACATAAGACCCTTCAGATGGACCGATCTATGCCCAGTACGCTTTCATCTACCATGGCAAAATGTGATGCAGCACCCCAGCATGGTCATGACCGAATGTCTACAACACACCAATAAAAACCGATAATCGGTTTTAAATCGGTTTTAAAAATCCAATAATCGGTTTTCCTGAAAAACTGATATTAACAGCCATTGTAGAAATGCACATTTTTTAAATCGGGTGACACCTAGAATCCAACCGTACTTCAGCCGTGTAGGTATGAGCCTAATTTCTGACAGCAAAGAGTTGATATCCTTGCTTTCCAGAAAATTGCAGGGGTGGGGGTTGTTTTGGGCAACTAATCCACTGGTTTCCTACAAGTGCTGTCAAGAGTGTGCAGATCGCTAGAAGGAAGAAGTATTAAACACCGATACTTTTCGAGATACTGACAATGTTTTAAATACAGACACAGAGATGGGTATCTCTCTTCAAAGAGAACCAACCACTTTGGTCGCAATGGTAGTAATAAGCGTGCACCACCTGTTGATAAGCATCATCTTTTTGATTCTATCTCACATTTAAGAAGTGTAAACATGCTAAGGATAGACAGATGGATGAAAGAAATGTATGATGGGAAAACCTGCCATTAGAGGGAAGTTTTCTTCCAAACCTGCTATATAATAGCTAGCCAAGTTTCTTGTAGCTGAGAGGATTAAAAGTACATTGATCTCTAATTATCCAGAAATGGTTGCATTTGCACTTCAGAGTGAGCAGTTTCAAGATCTTTCAAAGCTGATATCAGAGACATTTTTAGCTTCAAGTGTTGACTGTGAACGCGGTTTCAGTTTAATGAATAGGAAACAGCAAACAACATACCGGTAAACCGTTTAGAAGGATTTAATCTAAAAATAGTCATGCAAATTAAAAGTTACATTCTAGACGGCAGAGTAGAACTTAATAGTACTATAGGTATATGGTCTTAATTTAAATTTAATTATCTTATAAATAAAGAGAAGATTCTGTGTGTCCCTCTGTCTGGTGATGCATTTCCACAGCTTTACAGTTATTGACTCGAAACCTTCGCCGTTGGCTCAGGGAACACCTGGGACACAAAGTCGAGGGGTTGGTCAACCCCGCGGCCGCCCTCTTTGTGGTCTACATAGGCAAAAACCTATGGCACACCTCCGACACACCCATAAAAGCAAAGTTTCCTACTCATTCGCCAGGATTGTGTCACCTGCGAGATATTGTCCTGGCGCCGGACAATTCGGCAACGGACAATTCGGTGCTGGATGAGTGCGCAAGTGTATTTAGACTAGATATCGGTATGTAGTAACTGGCATTTTTAAAATATCCAGAATAGGAGCGAAATAATATTCTCCATATTATCCATCACATGTCTGGTTATTATAGAGACTAGTGAAGACAACAGCCCTAAAATACTGACTTTGAGTAAGTGCGATTAAAGAGTATAGTAACATTAAGACATGGATTTATCAATTTCCACTGCCGCTAGTAAATGTGACGGCTCAGTACGAAATCAGTCACATATTTCCAAATTTGAAAAACGGGTTTTTGTACAACATTATAGACATTCTTATTAGCTTTCCAGAACTGCTTCTGTTTCTATCTTATACCTGAGAAAAGTTATGTCAATTTAAAATCGAACTATGTTCGCCTTCTCTTCTGAGAAAATCGCTCCCAAAGTTTGTGGGATTATTTTATCATTTTTCCGTAGCATGGTATTTCTTTGCATATGACCTCTTACTCAAGCTATGATTGGCTTAAATTAAAAGCTAAGTCCATTTCGAATACACAAGATGGCTAGAGGAGATGTTAAGCTTGCAGGCGATATCATTATTGTAGGGGAGCAAGCTTGGGAAAATGATGCAAGAGACCTAGAAAATCATCATAAATTCAATAAAAATGCAGAAATTCTGATTTGAAATTAGCGTAGGTTCCAATAAATATTCATTAAACATGTTTAGCATTATTTTATAGCAAAAGCAATTAACAATACAAGTTTATTGATAATTTGTCTAATCACTAGTGTAAAAATGTCAAAAGTTATGAAAAATGGATTTTCCCACTAAATGGCCAAAATGAGGCATTTCATAAAATGCGACTTCCGACTGGTTTAGTGAAAAATGATCACAAATACAATGGATAGCACGTCTGTGAGTGAGAAACCGAAATCAATGTATTTTTTAATATTTTCTAGTTTTCACTACAGTGGTGGACTTCTCTAGTTAGAAGCTGACATGGTTCCTATGTGGTGACTATGACTCCACAATAACCAAACATGTGCTCGATAATATGGCGAATACTATTTCGCTAAATTCTGAATATTTAAAAAATATCAGTTACTACATACCGATATCTGGTCTCAATATACTTAAAAACTCACCTGCCGAATTGTCCGCGCCGAACTGTCAGGCGCTGAATTGTCTGGCGCCGAATTATCCAGTCACCCGTACAGGTACCAGCTATCCAGTATCATTTGCAGTCGGTCATGTGGGTATGTACTATAAACACAATTTTTTAACATGTATATCCAGCTTCTGTGTGTGTATCTGTCTCTCCATATATGTATTTGCACACTTTTACAGCTATTGACTCGAAATCTTCCCCGTTCGCTCGGGGAACACCTGGGACATCCAGCAGAACCTGCAGCCGCCATCTTCCTCCTCTCCAGGGCCAAAAACCTGTCCCAGCTTTAGTTACTACCAGCTACTTTAGTTAATTTATATTTTGGTCAACACTGTTTTTAGTTTTTCTAATCGAATAATTCGCTGATCACAGTTAGCTTGGACCTGCGCACAAAAGTGTGAACCATTTCTAAAATGTTGCACACACAAAATTTCTTGCGCACACGACCTCCAGAAAACTAGAGGGAACACTGCCTGGGGGTCATTGGTTCTAGGACAATTCGGCGCCGGACAGTTCAGCACGGACAATTTGGTGCCAGAACAATTTGGCAACGAACAATTTGGAGGCGGACAATTTGGCACCGGGACAATTCGGCGTCGGACAATTCAGAGTCGGATGAGTTTGTATTTACACCAGATATCAGTATGTAGTAACTGGCATTTATAAAATATTCAGAATGGCAGTAAAATAAAGAGTTATTCTCCATATTATCCAGCGCATGTCTGGTTATTGTAACTTGCTTTCGGAGTACCTCAGAGGTCAGTCCTTGGACCCTTGCTCTTGCTGTTTATACTCTATGCTGCTGACCTCGAAAAGTTGGCGGTTGATCTGGGTGTATCGTCTCATTTTTATGCCGATGACTCCCAGCTCGACACCAGTGAACGTCCATCCAAGGTCAACAGCTCACGTAGGCGCATGGTCCTTGCAATTGAGAGGTTCTGCGCATGGATGGCTTCAAACCAACTCAGTCTAAATCCCACCAAGACTGAACTTCTGTGCTGTGCGACTCACAACTGATGCAGTAGACTCAATCTCTCTCCTCTGCATGTACTCGGGGCTGTTCTAACACCGGTGGAGTCCGTCCGAGATCTGGGCAAAATGTTACAGTCAGATTCGATGAAACTACATGTTACCACAACCATTGGCAGATGCTTCCGCCAGCAGTGTCTCATCAAATCCTGCCTGAAGTCGTTGCCCTTCAATACTGCTCGGACTGCTATTGCCAGTTTCGTGTTGTCCAGGGTAGACTAGTCTCCTTGCAGGAGCACCAAAATGGACACTAGACAGTCTACAGTCCGTTCTGAACACTGTAGCGAGGCTACTCTTCGGACAACGATGCTATGACCACATGACGCCCCGTCTGTGTGACAAGCTTCATTGGCTGCCCATATCACAGCGCGTAGAGTTCAAACTATGTCTACTCGTATACAAAGCGCTCCATGGTGTTGTGCCGGGATACATTGCAGATTTCTGCATGCCAACGTCGTTGTGTTCAGCTGGTCTCCAGCTGCGTGGAGCTGCACGCGGAGACCTTCTTGTCTCCAAGACCAAGACCAAATTCAGTGATCGCGCTTTCTCTGTTGCTGGCCCGCGCTACTGGAATAGCCTCCCGCCTGAAGTGCGCTCAGCAGCATAGGGCACAACTCAAATCCCACCTGTTCAGGAAGGCATATCCCTGTTGAACTGATGTAGTGATTGTTATAGTACGGTTTTTTCTTGTTAGTTTGCTGATCGTTCATTGTAAAGCGCCCTTGTAGCGGCACGGCTGCATTACGGCGCTTCAGAAATCGTCCGTTTAATAATAATAATAATAATAATTGTAGAGACTGGTGAAGACAAGAGCCCTAAAATACTCACTTTGAGTAATTGCGATTATAGAGTACAGTAACGTTAAGATGAGGATTTATCAATTTCTACTGCCGTTAGCAAATACAATGGCTAGCACGTCTGTGAGTTAGAAATCAATATCAATGTATTAATACGCCTTTTGTGTAATCATTTTTAGTGGTTATTAATAATGCTGCAATTCCAGCTGCTTCTAGCCTGCTGACAAGCTTACAAAGTTGTGGCCTAAAGAAACACACAGAAGGCCTATTTCAAATAATTGTTTTATTTCATTTAAATTGAACTATAGATAAGTGTAGTACATTGAAAGAAGTACAAAAATTATCAAAAAAATTGCAAATTTCAGTCCAAACCAATTTTTTCATGTCCACATTTAATGCTAAAATATCACACGAAGAACATGTAGGCCTAATCGTCACCTGAATCTACATGGTAATGTTATGCCCAGTGCTTAAAGTGTAAAAAAAGAAGTGCCTGGATGCTAGGGGAGCCGTCCATAAATGATGTCACGCAATTTTTTGGACGATCTCTGACCCCTCCCCTTCGTCACAAATGCCATGAACCCTCAAATATGACGTCACGTCACAAGGCCCTGACCCCCCAAAAATCAAACCAGATGTGCAGCATGTAATGCAAATTTTCTTTTAATTATCAAAAAATTTAATTGTAACAAAATATTTTAAATTATAATAGTAGAACAAAGAAAATGGAGAAATTAAGTAGCCTATAATGATTACAATCCCATGCATTCCTCAGGATGAAAGATCATAATTAGTGTTGCTTAATTGTGGTAACAACTACTGCTAATTAAGTGGAACTTGTTCAAATGAGTGTAAGTTTTTAATGAAATCACGTTTTTTGATGTGATGATGTGACGTCACATTTCGTCGACTCCCATCTCCCCGTTACACATCGTCACAAATATGTGCCCCTCCCTAAAGGCGCGTGACGTCATTTATGGACGGCCCCTAGTGTCAAAAAGTTAAGAACTAAAGATTGCAAAGGCAGAGCACCAACATATTAAGTCGACGACAAATGGTTCGTGCACTGTGGTCCACTGTGTTCATTAAAATAGAAGTTGGATTGCTGATATTAATAATGCTGGAATAGATGTTGGATTGGTGAATGAAATTCTTCCAAAACAGATGCTATTTAGATGAACATAATGCATACTGAAATAAAAGTTGAATCATTGAAAAGTATATTTGCCTAAATAGAAGTTGAATTGAAAAAAATGGTTCTTGCTGGATTTGCAGACATTATTATTATCAATCCAGCTTCTATTTAACCAAATACAATGTGTGAAAAATAGAATTTTTTATCATTTGTTGGGCTTTTTGTCCAACCACTATTTAGCCGTCAATTATTTGTTGGTGAAATATTTGTTGCAAGCAAAGCGTAGGCCTACAGAGAGTGCTTTCCTTTGTGAAATTGTCGACATGGGGCCTGTGGCGCCAGCAGCATTGTTTATAAAGTTGTAAAACGAAAGTTTGTAAAAGGGCAAAGCACGAAAAATTTTTCATCCTCTTTTACCTCTTTGGCCAATAATAATAATGTACGCATGTAGAGGAATTGCACTGTTGCATGGACGCTCATGGACGGCATCCAGGCTCTGTTGGCCAAATAAGTGGCAGGACGGCGTCCAGCCTCGAAAATAAGTGTCTGGACGCCGTCCATGACCGTCCAGGCACACTTTAAGCCCTGGTTATGCCCACATCCACGTAAGTATGGTATAAATATACCTACAAGCTCATCCGATGCCAAATTGTCCGCGTACCGAATTGTCCGTCGCCGAATTGTCCCGTCGCCAAATTGTCCGCGCCGAACTGTCCGACGCTGAATTGTCCGGTCACCTTAAATACGTAATGGTGAAAATCGCTATTTTTCACTCAACCACCCTGCAACGCATCGTAACATTTCCATGGACTCACCCACCCATCCTCCCCTGAGCGTTACCTAATTATTTTGAACAAATTTTATTTTTTAGTTTTATCTAGGCCTACATAGTCCCAGGTCTCCAAAGTTAATCTCCATCTATGATAGATAATAATTTTTTTAAATATTAGGTTTGAACTTCGATTTCACTACTGTGTGTAGGCGATGAGGCTAAACGCTAGTTTAGTGTAAATTTATATGCTAGGCCTACTAGCCTTGTAGTCCAGCTTCGCTTGCGACTGAATTTTGAACTAGGCGTCTTTCTTAACTAACGCAGGTATCACCAGGCCTCTTTAGGAAGCTGATCCGCCATTTTGTGCGGCAGCTCCGTTCGTTTTTAGTGCTCCTAACTTGTACCCCATTTGCATGTTAGTCGTCACGAGGTGTTTAACTAATACACCACCTTCAGATGATGTGATTGGAAATGGTGGTTGTTTTAATATCGAATCTAAGATTGTTCATATTTCGTAAGTTAAATTTAGATGATTTGTCGTGTCATTTGCTTTGACTTGATGTAGCTCGACTTTAATTTGCTTTGGCTTGAAGCCATCGGCAATCGTAATATTGATGCATAACTAATGGACTTCATTTGCATATTGAATTTCACTTCGCTCATATTGAATTTCGCCCCACTTTTGTATGACTTTTAAATTAAACCTGCCTTTCTGAAAATATTCATGTGAGCTGAGAAATTGGGAGAAGAACGTTACGTAGAAATTTCACACTGCCATGACTCAAAGAAAAACTTAATCTTTTGCCTATAGTTTAGATTGAGTAACTTTTATAAAAAACTAATTAGTTTAAAAATCAAAAGTGACATATAACATTCAGCTAACCCACCCACCCTCCACCATAACGTTTCGTAACGTTTTGTAGCACCCTCGAGCGTTACGTAATTATGCAATGACCCTGGCAGAGTATTCCTGATCAGTCATTCAGAAATATATATTCGATGACCAATTGTGAAATTTACAAATTCTTTTATGTCATTCAACTCAAGACTCATCCTTTCATCTTCTTATCGATCACAAGCATGCATTTCGTTTCCCTGGTCTATTGCAGTGTTTTTCAACCGGAAATTTTCTGCCGATCCGCGAGAAATTTCTAGAAGAAGAGCAATTTTACGATAATTACCCAAAATTTCATTTTTCCAGCAATATCATTCTACTTTATTTTCACAATTTAAAACTAAAATTATAGCTGTACAGTGCAATAAGAATGTCTTTTGGTGACTAATGCATCTTGTATATTTGTGTATGAAACCTTTGTCATCATTTAGGGCCATCTATATTTTGTCGTTTGGTTTACAATATCTATGGGCTTTTTCAAAACTTACGTTGTCACGACTCACGCATTGACCAGTGTTTTTTTTTAATATGTTGTGGTATTTAAGAAAGCAAGTTATTTCTTTCATAAGATTTGAAATCATACAAAATGGAGACAAAAAAAGACAGACAGCAAAACCTTCTAGCCTTCTTCGGTCGAGGCAAGGACAATATTCAGGAGAAAAGTAGTGATAGTAACGACGATAGGCCTGTGCCAAGTATTATTGCTTCAAGTTTAGAAGAAACCAAGAAAAAGAATAAGTTGTCATTTCTGAATGTGCAATACCATCCAAATAAAGAAAAGGTAACTTTGTTAGGCAGTACGATAAGGAGTATTTAAACCTTGGTTTCATCGTAGCCCCCGACAGTGAACCATGGCCACGGTCTTTGTGTGTGGCATGCTCTGAAATTCTGGTATTTATTTCAGTCTTAGTAGTCAGCTGGTCCGCAAAATATTTCTCCTATTTCTGCCGGTCCGCAGGTGTAAAAGGGTTGAAGTACGCTGATCTATTGGAATGCGGCCTAATAATTTCAAGGTTAACGATTTTTAATTATGATTTCACTCAAAAACAACCATCAACTAGATACTATACTAAATAAGTAAGACCACTAACTATAGAATTAAAAGAAGGAAAGAGCAGAATTAACTTCTTGACAAGGTCACTCACCTGCGTGCCCTACCATAGTTAGATGACTGATTGACCAATTCCTTGTATCGTGCTAGATCACCAAGACACATCATCATCCTCTGACAGGCTATGAGACCAAGTTTAACTGTTCGACCGACACATTCATGCATCATTTCGTCAGCATCCTGGTATTTCTCCAAGGAAAAGTTATATTTTACCTGAACTTTATGCAGCAGTTTCTCAAAGAACTCAAGACTCTGTCAACAATAGCAGCACATCTTGTTATATCACCTTGCCAGCATCTTTTGTGGCAATAGATGCATGCACTTATAACTATGCAGTATTACTATAGCATTGTTTAAATTTGAATTGATATACTGTATTGTTTAGAACTGCATTAATAAATTTATATAGCACAGCAATCAACGTTCAGTAGCACTCCCAGTGTGAAAATCACAAGACTAAGAGTAGAAAAAGATTATGAGGAGGAGGAATGATGTAGGAAGAGACAAAGAAACAATAGTAACAAGTAGAGATGAGGAAGTATATTCCATAGTGAGGGCCCAATGGTGGCTGTTTTCATTCCAATTAGTATATTTTTAACCTTTTATTCCAATACACAAATTCCGTTAAAAACATTATTAACTCTATTATCAGTTAGTGATAAAAGTTTAGAAATTCCATATATCCTTTAATTCCATTCTGGTCTACCCAATCATCTTCATATCTCCCACTCTCCTATCTCCCACTCACTACTTCCCAAATTTATCCAACCAATCAATGACACACACTGTATCTCAACTCTGAAACAAACTTCAATCTGAATTACGCACAGTCTCAGTTTCTATACGTCCAAAGTCGCCATTAAGTACATTTTATGGCTTGTTCCTTCAACTTGCTGTAACTCTCCTTCATCATCCAGTGCAGTAACATCATTTCTGGTATTCCTCTTTTCCTTTTCCACTCAATTCTGCTATCAATTAAAACTCATCATGTGGTCCAATCCTTTTCTCTCTCAGATACTAATGATTCCTATCAGGGATCTTCTTTCATCCACCATTTGTAGTGTCTCTTTACTTGTGCTGCATTCCATCCAACTGACTATCTCCATCCTTTGTCCTATCCACATCTCAAAGGCATCCAATCTGCTTATGTGTTTCTTCCTCATGGTTCATGCTACCTATTCATATAGCCCCAAATTCCATAGCATAGATTTTATTATTCATTTCTTCAGATTCATATCTAGCTTTCCTCTCATTAATTCCTTTCTTTTGCAGAAGGCATCTTATCCCTTAGCTCTATTCTTCTCTTTATTTCTACATGACACTTCACATCATTAGTGATCATACTTCCCAGGAAACAGAATTTTCATACTTGTTCCAGTAATTTTCCATCAATAGAGATATTTACTGTTGGTTCCTTTGCTTGTCCTCTTCTGGCTAAGAAACAAAGTCTTCATAGTCTAGCAATGAGCTTTCTTGCTGACTTGCACTTTCCACTTTTAACTTAATCCACCTGATAAAGCTCAAATCAACTTCCTTTGGAAAATGTCATGTCTCATGACTCCCAGGTATCCAACAATATATAGAATTCTGTCTGTGTTTTCAAACTGGTTAATACTTATGAAACTTTAAGCCAGTCCTGTATGAGGTTTCAACTAAAATGTATATTGTATAACACTATATATATATATATATATATATATATATATATATATATATATATATATATATATATATATATATGTGTATAAATACTAACTATTGACCTACTGCAATTTGTCTCATTGGGCTACATTCAATCACCGGTTACTAACTTACCTCATCTAATACAGTCAGAAGACGACTTTTAGCCTCAGAATCTGAATCCTTAATTTGTTTTCGGAATACTTCAATGACTTGGTAGAATGCCGACCTCCACAGTGCATCTCCAATGTTCTGCTGATTACAGAAATCAAGATCCAACAGCATTACCTGCTCATAACGAGTCAGAATTTCTTTCCTGAAATAGCACATCGGCACCATTGTCATCTACATGATTGATAAAAGTTAAAAGATAGCAAAAACTTATTTGATTATACAATGCCATAAAAACAACACAAACTCATTGTCCAGAAACTGAGGAATTTTTCATTTAAAACATAAACAATCACAGCAATCAATATTTTAGTAACTCTTCTCCGTCTTGTAGATAGGGAATTGGACCACAACTAACACATGCTTTTATCAAAGAAAAGTAAATAGCTCAGCAGAGCAAAGCAGCAGAGAGTGGCTTACACATCAAATCACAGAGATATTCAGGCACAAAACCCTGCTGAGACATGGCAACCATAAGGCAAGACCATAAGGACCATTTGATTCGAGACAAAATGAAAGCCAGTGTAGAGAACCATCCACTTACAATTAATCATATAAGTGGAGGTATGTGAGTATCAGGGATGATGAGCAATCAACTTGACTGCTGCGCCCAATTCTCAACTACAAGACTGCATGCACAATAGAGCATTGCTCTTGCCCATGCATTCACTAAACCCATCATATAAATCCTGTTCTCAAATAACTTCATTGGCTCGAAGTCCCTCAACGCATCCACAACAAAATTGTATCTATCACCTACAACGCACTTCAAACCTCTCAACCCTCTTACATTCGTCAACTCCTTGCAATCCAACCACCCGGATCAACTCGCTGATCGTCATATCTTTCTCTATCGCAACCTAGAGTCTCATCGTCTCTGAAATTCTGCAACAGCTGCTTAGTCTATGTTGCACCAGGCCTTTGGAACGAACTCCCAAAAGAACTCCATCAGTTTGCTCATCACCACACTCCACCTGCAAATATAACTTCTACTCCGCTTTCACTATCCTCTGCTACTTTCCATTCATGACTAAAAACCAAAGTCTTCAAGGTGTCCTATTCGGATTCTACTCCTGCGCCACCACATGACCATCACCACACCATCTACCACCGTAGCACCATGCTGTCTCCTCGGCTTGACTCCCCGGATTTCGACCTGCACCGAAAAGAAATGGGAGGATTGGCTATTGCGGACTTGATGTAGTATAGCGCCGGTGAATAAGCTGGTCTCCCTAACATGGCTTTTGTGGGCGCTGAGAAATTGTTGAGAATTTACATTACAAGTAGACTAATTAAAGAGTACTCTGTGAGCTGAATACAGCTCTGTATCAGTTTGATTAAAACATGAAATATTTATTAGTCCATTTTTGTGACAGTTGACTTCTTGGGGTCCGGATACTTTTATCGACGCTCGGACACCACCTGGACAAGGCCTGTTTTTGACTTTCATCCTTGGTCAATATTTGATTATATTCTTGGATCAGTGCCCTTTCTGCCTGATCATTCACCACACTCAACCTCTCAACAATCTGCTGACACTCCAAATAGATATTGTCCTGTTTCCACAAAGTGCGATTTTTTCCAGCAAACCAGTTGGGATGCTTAGTATGATGAAGAATCTCATCGTGTTTGAAGTCACAAACTCATCCAGAGTACATAAAGCTGTAACCGCAGTAATTTTTGGACTTTTGGATGGGATACCAGTACCAACTTTGGTTCTCATTGTCTGCACCAACAAGGCCTTGGTAACAGTGTCAATGCGGTCATCAAAAAAGTAGAAAGCGATCAATTCTTCACTGAGGTACCACTGGTACCAGGTATAACGAGAAATTGTCTTCATCGCCACATTAGAGATTTGAGAACAAAAGAGGAACATCTTGAGAGAGTAGATAGCCTTGGCCATCCATCTGGCCCTGTGCATGGCACCAGAGGCTGTGATATGCAACCCTTGAGGTGGGACATGACTGATATAGATCAGCCAAGTTCCAAGAGCTCTCGGTAATCATCAAAATTCTTTCCGAACACCAGTGTTTTTGTCTTTCCTATGTTTATATTCAGACTGGCATCTCTTCCTGCTCTATCCAATAAGCAAACACTTCTTTATAATGTTTCACAGCTGCCCTCTTTTATTAGGTCTATGTCATCAGCAAATCTCAAGTTATTAAAACATCTCTCCCTGTACTGGATGCTATCCATCCCTCTTTGCACATATCCTATAAATTCTGAAGGTGATATTGGATCTCCCTGTTTTGTGCCTATACTGACTTTGAACCATTCTCCTAGTTTATGACCTATCCTTACTGCTGCTCTAGACTGGTCACCAGCATTCTGAAGGATCTGTACCCGTTGCTGTCTAATTCCATATGATCATAGTGTTGCCCATATGATGTTCGGTTTGGCTGAATCAAACGCTCTTTGGAAATCCACAAAACAGTTGTAGATGTACCTGTTCTTTCTATTTGCCTTCTCTGCAATTAATCTTAACATCAATATCTTTTGGACAGTACTTCTATCTTTTCTAAATCCAGCCTGTTCATTTGCCATATGATCTTCTATCTTTTCACTTAGTCTGTTTGCTAATATTTTCATCAGCACTTTCCCCATATGACTCATCAAAGCAATGGATCTCAAGTTCTTGCATTCCATCATATCCCCTTTTGGTATTATTACTAGTATGGAATTTGTCCATGCCTCTGGAACCTTCCCTTCTTTCCATATTTGATTACATAATTAGTGTATTTCTTTTTGAAGCTCCTCTCCTCCAGCTTGTATCATTTCTCCTAGAATTCCGTCTTTGCCTGGGCTTTTATTTTTCTTCAAACTGTTGATTGCATTTTGCAGTTCCTCACACAAAATGTCATTCATTGTATCATCTTTCCATGGAGGTGAGATTTATTTCTAACTCATTTTTTAGTAATTTACTTCCCTGATCATTTTCTGCATGTATGGTTTTCTGCAGTAGTGTGTCTATCTTTGTAAGCATTGTCCTCGATCCATCAACATATTGTCTTCTTTATCCTTTATCATCGTTTGTCTTGGTTGCCATTTTTTCCTTACATATTTCACGAGTATGAGCCATATTGAGCAGCTATGAGGAAGTTACCAGGCCCAGATGATATAGCCGCTGAGCTGTTTAGATTTGGTGGAGAAATGACTCTGACAAAAGAGATATGTATGGACGTATGGGAGACCGGGGATTGGCCAGAAGAAAGGTCACAGTCAATTTTTATTCTGCTGCCGAAGAAAGGAAATCTACTTCACTGTGGTAATCACAGAACAATTGCGCTAGTCTCACATGCCAGTAAGATTTTGTTACAAGTGATACTGGAACGCATCCCGACCAAGCTGGAAACAGAGATCGCTGAAGAATAGGCTGGCTTTAGGCCAAGAAGAGGCATGCAAGATCAAATTGTGAACTTAAGAATCATCTTCGAGAAAGCGAGAGAAAGGAAACATCCACTGTACCTCTGCTTCATTGACTTTACAAAAGCTTTTGCCATGAGTCAACATGATCAACTATGAATAACCATGATGGAGATGGGTTTCCCACCCCACCTCATTCAACTAATGCGAAATCTCTACGAACAACAACGAGCTACTGTAAAGACAGACGGAATTATGTCAACATGGTTTAGTATCAAGAAAGGAGTCCGACAAGGATGTAATTTATCGCCAAGCCTGCTTAACATTCTGGCAGAGCAGGTAATGCGAAAAGCACTACTATGCTACTACAAGGGATTCAGGATTTTGATTGGAGGAAGACTATAAATAACCTTAGATATGCTGATGACATCGTGCTACTGGCCACTTCACCAGAGGATTTACAGGAGTTGGTGCAACGTGTTGAGATATCAGCAAAAGAATACAGTACGCTGATTAACGTAACAAAGACAAAAGTAATGACAAATAACAATGATACACTTTTGATTAAGGTGGACTGATACAAACTGGAACAAGTGGACTCATTTACATACTTGGGGAACAGAGTAACGAAGGACGGGGATTGCGCAAGTGAGGTAAAATCAAGATTAGCTATGGGAATGTCAGCCATGTTTAAGTTGGTAAGCCTCTGGAAGAATAACTCAGTCAGTACTAAAACCAAACTGCGACTCATGAAGGCCTTGGCTTGGCCAGTAGCAACGTATGGTTGTGAGGCGTGGACAATAAAGAAAGAAGAAGAGAAACGTATACAACCATTTGAGAAAAAGTGCATGAGAAAACTGCTCAGATTTTCATGGACAGCAATGGTGACCACCGAACAAGTGTATAAAATGGCAAAAGTTGACTGCAAACTGTTGGGCCACATCAAATCCAGAAAACTGCGGTACTTCGGGCACATCGTGAGACAGCCTAAAGACAGTATTGAGATCGGGGTGACGTTGGGTATAGTGGAAGGAAGCCGAAGTCGTGGAAGACCCAGAATCTGCTGGTTTGACAATGTCATGGCATGGACTGGTTTAAGAGGCACAAGCTTAATGAACACAGTGTACGAGACAGAAAGCATTGGACATCACTCTCTCATTCATGTAGTCAACCGTCGCGAAGCGACTATGACGATGTGACATGACATGACATGAATGCCTCTCTAGTTTCTCTTTCTGCTGTATACTTCTCGATATTGCTACTTTGTTCTCCGAGCCATTCTTACTTATCCCTTCGTGCTGTGATCTTTATTTCATTGCACAGTTTCTTGTACTTGATTGTCATTTCTTCTAAATCTTTCATCCTTAATTTCACATTTCTTTTATCCTTGACCAATTCCAGGTTTTTTCTGTTATCCATTTTCTATGGGTTTGTTCCATCAAGGGTATGGTCTTTTCTACTGCCTGCATTATAATCTTATTTAAAATCTCTACCTTTTTGTCTTTAGTAAGGTTTCTCATTTGAGTATTGTTTATTTCATTCCTTACCTGTTCCTCAAACCTCTTCCTTGTATCTATCTCTTCAAGCATTTCCATGTTCCTTCTCTCCATATGTTGTTTGCTCCTTGATATGCTTTTGAGCCTTAATCTTACGTCACACAGCACCAGACTGTGATCTGATGAAATGTTGGTTCCTTGGAAAGTTCGACATTACTTAACGCTGATTTCCATCTTCTATCTATCAATATTAAATCTATCATGTTTGTATGCTTGCCATCTGGTGATCTCCACGCCCACTTCCTGCATTCCTTTTGTTTGAACATTGTATTGCAGAAGATAAGTCTTGTTTTGCAGCAAAATCAAGCAGTTTTCTCCTCTTTCATTCTTTTTCCATTTCCGGATTTCTTCATTATTTGTTCCTGTCCAGTGTTGTCTGTTGCAATCTTTTCATTCCAGTCTCCCATGACAATTTAACATCTTTTCTGGGTAATTCTTTCAGAGTTTTCTCGAGGTTTCATAGAATTCCTCAATTTCATCTTCTGAGCAATCTGTCGTTGGTGCATATAATTGAATGACTGCTAGATTTATCCGTGAAATCTTGCTGCAATTATTCTTGAATTGACTGGTCTGTATGCTAGCAGTGCTTTACTTGCTGTGTTATTTAAGAGAAAACCTACTCCCTGACATGGTTTTTTTCCTTCTCTGGACTAAGTAACTTCTGCTCCATTAATCTTGCCAGTTCCAGTCCATCACATTTCTGATAATCATAGGATGTCAATCTGTATCTTTCCATCTCCTTCCTCAGCAACTCTAGTTTCCCTGTTGACCACAATATTCATTTCCGAAATTTGATACTGCCCTTTTTCCAACACCTTATTGCTCAGAAGTGCATACACACGCCTCAACGGTGCAATTGCAGTTGTACTGCAGAGCAATGGTGCACGAAGGACTTGCTCAAGGTCCCTACACAGTGACGCTCCAGACGAGGCTCGAACCCTCGCGCTCAGCACACACTGAACGGTACGGGCTGACCGCTTTAACCGATCGGCCACTGCGCCACACCATGCGAACATTCCATGTCCCAAAAATGATTTCTTCAGCTGCCAATTTTTTTAATCTTGGATTTCCGTCTATATTTTTTGAATGGTATGGTTTCTTGTAAGTTTTGTAGATAATATGACTTATTGCAGACACCACCAGAATTTTTTTTATTTGTTCAATTATATCTTTTATTTGCTTGTAATTCCTCTGCAAGTTACTTTTGATTTTCCTAAATGACATTTTACTATTATTTAATCCTGTTGTCATAACTTCTGTTGTCTGATAATTTGCTTTGCTAATTGATAATTTACTGTGTTCAGCATACTATCTTGAATTTTATGATTATTGCTTCGTTAATTTGTACCATGTTAATTTGTAACATGTACTGGACTTCTTTGAGGTTCTGCATATGTTTTCTGTGTGTAAGCACATCAAATGGATATTTGCTGTGTGGGTTTGAGGGTATGGGATAGGCTAGGCTCATGATTGAATTTTTATGTCCACTTCCTGAGAAAGTGTGTTATCAAGGATTGTATTGAGAATGAACATTCTTTAAAGAGTCATGCTTGAAAAGAACAATAAAGACTTTTGTAGATTAAGATTGTTGCTCAAATGAGTAAAATTAATTTGTATTGTTTACAATGTGTTGATAATTCAATTGAATATTCGTTTAATCGTAATCAAGCTGACAAAACGCTACTTAATTTACTACAGAGTTAAATTTATTATAATCTGGGTGCCAGAGTCAGATGCAAAAAGTTCTTCTATAGTTCTTCATAATGAAACTGGGCTGAGAATTCCATTTTTATAATTAGACATTTAGTAGATCAAGAAAGAAGGATTATGTACACTGCTGCAGAGTGCTGCTGTAAAATTAAAATCATGTAAGACTGTCGTAACATATGCATCTTATAACACACACCATGCTCACAGAAAGCATTAGGCTCAATAAAGCAAGCATGACAAACTCTGCTCCAATTGCATAAGGGATACCGATGACAGACAGTACTGTCGTAGAAAGCGTCACACTCTGCTCCCGCTGTATACAGGATACTGATGACACACCGCTGTCATAGGAAACATGATACCTCATGACACGCTCTGCTCCCGTTGTATACGGGATACTGATGACACACACCACTGTCGTAGAATGCATCACACTCTGCTCCAATTGTATACAGGATACTGATGACACACTGTGCTGTCGTAGGAAACAAGATAATGCATGACAAACTCTGCTCCCATTGTATATGGGATACTGATGACATACACTGCTGTCTTAGATAACATGATAATTCAAGGCATACTCTGCTCCCGTTGTATACGGGATACTCATGACATACACCGCTGTCGTAGAAAGCGTGACACTCTGCTCTCGTTGTATACGGGATACTGATGACACACACAGAGGTCGTAGAAAACATGATAAAGCATTACACACTCTGCTCCTGTTGTATACAGGATGCTAATGACACACACTGCTGTCGCAGAAAATATGGTAACTCATGACACACTCTGCTTCAGTTGTATACGAGATACTGATGACACACACCTGCCCATGCATTTTGGAAAAAAGGCCAAATGGAGTGTCTTTAGACCAGATGCTCAACAGACATGGCCCTTCATTTTGTGAAAATCTCATAGCTCTAGTGCCAGCGGTGTAGAAGATATTAGCTGTCAAAGTCGGTTATGACTTTGCATTACAAATTTGACTGTCATGTAAGTTACTGTCCCAAACGTGTGTGTATATGTGTGTTTGTTTGTGTGTCAGTGTGTGTGTGTGTGTGCGTGCATGCGTGCGTGTGTGATGACCAAAATAATAAAGGCCTTTTTGATTTCATGTCAAAAACGTCATTTGTAGGCATTGCAGAACTGTAACGATATGCTAAAACAGAACCAAAACATATAAATTTGGCAAATGTTAAGACCACCTCCTAAACTTCATCATAAAGCATCGCCTTCTTACCTAAGAATGGCCATTCTTT
The DNA here is from genome assembly GCA_959347315.1 of Bimastos eiseni. Lineage (NCBI taxonomy): Eukaryota > Metazoa > Annelida > Clitellata > Crassiclitellata > Lumbricidae > Bimastos > Bimastos eiseni. The sequence continues at coordinate 20,009,644 of OY365811.1, forward strand.
TCAAGGCTTCTTCTGACTTTATTCCCAATGAAAGACAGTGAGTCAATTGACTGTCAAACATGGTGGCTTCTCTGACTAATGTGGCAAGTTCTGAAGAAGGTAGCAGTTGACCATTCTCATCATATCTGTCGTACACACAAAAAAGATTGATCACTAAGATTCTCACATAATGGGAAGAATGTTTTCCCAAAACATACACATACCTGTAATCTGCCAGTCTTGGCCAATCTTTTGCTTCAATTGGTGTCTATGGAATGGGCTTTAAAATTCTATCTGGCAGTCCCTCATCTTCCTTCGCTTTTCTCAAAACCTACTTCTTATCGCGGGGACTTGCACACTGACAGCGCTTCTGAACGGTTCACCCTACTAAAAGTGATCTAGAAACGCTTAAATACAATTAAAAAAAATACAATACAATACTTCATAAAACGTCAAGTAAGGGGTCATTGCATAATTACTGAAAATGGACATTTTTCAACCACCCACCCACCCTGTAACGCATCGTAGCGTTTCCAACGACCCACCCATCCACCCTCTGAGGGTTATGTATTTATTTTGAACAAAACTCAGTGCAGTTTTACCTGGACCTATATAGTCCAAAATCTCCAAAGTTCACCTCCATCAATGGTAGATAATAAATTTTTATTTAATATTATGTTTGAACTTCGATTTTACTGCTGTGTGAAGGCTATGAGGCTAAACACAAGTTCAGTGTAAATTTATATATAAAAGCCAGCCTACTAGCCTCATGGCCTATCTTTGCCTGGAACTGAATTTTGAACTCGGCGGGTGTGCCCGATTGTGTCTTCCTTAACTAACGCAGGCATCACCAGAGCTCTTTAGAAAGCATGTCCGCCATTTTGCACCGCAGCTCCGTTCGTTTTTTTTGCTCTTAACTAGCACCACATTTGCATGTTAGTCATCACCAGATATCCTATAAAACTAATACACCTTCAGATGATGCGATTGGAAATGGCTGTTGTTTTAATTTGGATTAAAAAATTGTCCAAATTTCGGAAGTCAAATGTAGACGATTTGTCGTGCCATTTGCATTGACTTGATGTAGCTTGACTTTTATTTGCTTTCACTTGAAGCCATCGGCTTCGTAATATTGAAGCACAACAAACGAAATTGATTTGCATATTGAATTTCGCCCCGCTAAAATTGAATTTCGCCCCGCTTTCGTATGACGTTTTAAATTAAACCCGCCTTTCTTAAAATATTCACGTGAGCTGAGAAATTAGGAGAACGTTTTGTAGAAATTTCATATCGCTAAAGCGTTCCGTTCGTGAGCCTTCACGACTCAATGAAAAACTTAATCTTTGGTTTATAGTTTAGATAGAGTATTTTTAATTAATAAATAATTAGGTTACAAATAAAAAGTGCTACATAACGTTCAGCTAACCCACCCACCCCCATAACATTCCATAACATTTTGTAGAACCTCGCCCATCCACCCTCGAGTGCTACGTAATTATGCAATGACCCCAAAGGTACACCACTACTTGGAGAAGTAAAAAAATTCATATAATTGGCACAAGCAGTATGATTCATCACACCCGCATATCAATCTAGCAGGAACCACAGTCCCTCGGCCAAATTTAAAACTCCGTGTGCAACTAATTAAACCACTCTGAATTAGCATGCTGTATGCAAGTCCAGCTTTAATATCATAAGACATTCTGTCATACCATAACAATAATATACAAAACTGCTTGTTAGATCAAGGCTAACATATGGTATCAGAGCTGGCCATCTGTGCAAACTGTGCATTCGAATACGGTCTGCAACTTGAAGGGGGTGCAAAAATGTCACAGACAATTAACATGAACAAGACACCTAATATAAAATATAATGGTTTCAATAAAAAATGTTCATCTGTGTATAAATTAAAAGTCAAATGATACCAAATGCTCAGTTTGCTTAAAAAATTTATTAGCGCTACAATATTTTAACTTTTTCTGTATCCCAGAATCCTCATGACGGGAACTTTCACCATGATCTTAAATCTGAAAACAAGGAGCTGGCGATTATAGCACAGTAGAGAAAATTTTTATTTTTATGTTCATAGACTCTTGTAAAAATAATTGTTACGAGCTTATGGGTGTTGTTTGATTAGCAACTTACAAATTTTTGATGATTTCATTATAAGTGACCCATCTGACCAATGTTTAGTTTAATGAATTTCTGATAAATCCGAGATTTATTAATATCATAAACTTTGTGCATTAATTATGCAATGGAATGGGGATAATGTCTGGGGGTACTGTCCTAAGGGATAATGTCCAGAGATGCCCAGGGTGGTAATGTACTAGACCCAAAGCCTTGAATGGGTGCTATATAAATCTTCATAATGAATTAATAAATCCAGCAAAAGGCACACATCCGACTTTCTGTGCATGTCATCGGCCAAGTCAGTCGATTGATTGACATTCCAACGAATATTTTCATCTATATGCAGAATCTGCAAAGTAACTTTGAACGTCTAGGAGTTCTCTAGTGCTAGGTTTGCATACTGGAGTTATTTGTCAGCTTTGCCAAGGATTTTGGGCATTTAAGAGACATTTTGCCTGCAAGTTGCCTAGGCCAAGTGACTGCACCAGGCCCATCTCTTTTGATACATAAGGGTCGAGTTTCAACCATGTGAACCGTGTACACCACCTGTGGCCGAGATGAAAAAAACAGAGTGTTTTCATTTTCATCTTGGTGGAGGGTGGCTGACATGGAGGTGGGTCATTGGAGTTACCTCAACCACAGGTGGCTCAATTCAATCTACTGACCAACACACAACAAGTGCCTTTTTGATGTCCTCCTTGTGCCTCAACGAATATCAGGTCTACTTGTAAAAAATCATCACCATGTAGGCAAACGCTGTGAGCAGTCTTCCCTGTATCTTACCTACGCAACTGGGTCCAAAATAGAGCTGTACCAATACATCTGCAGCACTCACAATTGGGGCCAATTATAGAGATATCAGATATCGGTAATATAATCGGCACCGATATTAAAAATTATATTTTTGTTTTATAATATTATTTTCAGTCTTTAAGAGAAAAATGACAACAGCAACATCACTGGGTCTGTGAAGGACAGCATACAGTTCCCATAGCGTGTTGTCGAGCATGGCTTCTTCAGACCACCCAGTAGGCATTTTGCCAGTATAGACCATGGGAAAGTGTCAACATAGGTGTTGTTCAGAGTTTCATAGTGCCTGCTTAATTACCCTGGGCACAGTTTGACAGCGGGTGGTGTGCCTAATCGGTATTGCATGCCTAGGATTAGTCCTCAACTACATGCATATGTATCCTATGGACCAAGTGTTTTGCTTGTATCACAACAAAAGGCAGTAGCAGTAGGAACCAGACATCTAGGGAAACACAAGGAAATAATCTGTGAAATAATTGGCGAAATAATCGGCTTTATAATCGGTATCGGCAAATGAAATAATCAGCAATAATCAGTATCGGCATAATCAGCAAAAAGTGATACAGCTCTAGCCCAGAAACTCTGAACATCCAAGCCATCTACCTAGTCCGGGAGCAATTGTCATCCTGTGGCTGTTTTAGTGATGGAAAGATGCGGTTGGTGTCATTCTCTTCGTCTGATGGTGGAGATTCAGAAAATTTATGGTGCATGTCGACCATCTGCAGCCAAAATGGCTGCTGTGAAGTATATGTGGCAATATCTCTGAAGCTATACATGATAGAAAGATGATTTTAGTGTCTAAGGTATGGTTTATGGATCAAGGCATTTATAAAACATACTTTCAATAATGTCTGAACCTTGTGTGACCTTGAAAATCAAGTTCTATCAGCCATTGCTCAGGAACAATAAATATTACTGAGGCAATTTCGGTGTCCAGGATATGGTTTTCAGAGTCAGAGAATTATAAAAGTGCATTTTCATTATTGCATGAACATCACTTGACCTTGGTGGTCAAAAACTCAGAAACTATAAATGATACAGGGATTCGTTTGGTGATAGGATATGGTCTTCAGAGGCAAGGAATTAAGAAAATGTATTTTGTATTTTGAATATACTTGACCGGTGTCCGCTCGATAATCCGAAGGTTTGATAGTCCGAAGGTTCGATAGTCCAAAGAAAACTCAGACTTGAATTTTTTTCGGACTATTGAACCTTCGGACTATCGAACTGTGGCAGACCTCGATTCACCTCACTTCTGCATAGCAAATTTGTAGCGAACCCCTCCTCGGTCCGGCACCGGACATTCACGTATCAGCAGCAGTTGGGGCGAATGCCCAGGGAAAACCTTGAGTTCCTACCCGTCTTCTCCTAGTACCTCGGAAGGCCGAGTCTCAGGTTCTCCCTTCTTCTTGACTGTCCGCTGAGTAAGACCTGCCCGGTCTGGCCAAGGATTTGACGACTGCTACTATTTCGAAAGTCACTAGGCTAGAGACGTAATAAATCGTTGTTTGACGAATATTCTTTTAATACAAACTAAAGGCAGCAGCCAACATTAAACTTGTGAAATACAATCAAAATAGATCGACACAGTCATTGTCGATTCGAGCTCTAATGTTCTTCAATTATCGTCCAACAACTACCAACTACGTCTATTGCTCCCACTGACTGCCTCGACTGACTGCTCTTAATCATATGCAGCGTCCCTTATATAGCTGCCAGAGGGAGCACAAATTGCTCTCACCAGGAGCACAAATTGCTCCCATAGGAGCACAAATCGCTCCCACTGGGAGCACAAAATGCTCCCACTCTGGTGCGCCAGCGAAAACCGCCACAGAACCTTCGGACTATTGAACCTTTGGACTATCGATACAGAACCACTTGAACATCATGTGACTTTGAAGGGTCAAGGTCACATGACTAAAATGGTTAAACCGCCATTTCTAAGCGACCATAGATGATACAGGGATGAGTTTGGAGTCTAGGATAGGGTTTTCAGGGGCAAGGAATTTAAAAAAATGTATTTTCAATATTGCCTGGACACCACATGACCTTGGAGGTCATGGTCACATGACCAAAATGGCCAATAAGCCATTTCTCGGGAACCATGAATGTTTCAGTGATGGCTTTTGGGTCTATAATATTATGGTTCATCAATTATCAATCTGCAATTTCTCTGGAACCATAGCTATGGTTTCTGAGGAAATTTCGTCTGCACATCACGTCAACTTCTGTTTCATGGTCACATGACCAAATGGTCAATCAGTTATCCAATTTTTTTCATTACTAAATTCTGTTAATTATAATTTTTTGCCCCGAGGTATAAATGATCTTTCGGGGACTACAATATTAAGAACAAGAAGACGTAGTCTGGGATGGCCACAACCGTCGGTATCACAATGGCAAAAGAGCCTTTGAAGGCTATTGCGTTAAAGCGCTGTATGGTGAGCGAGATGTGTTGGAACAGGTAAGAGGTCTCCCGCTTTTCCCCAGATGCAGCGGTAAGTCTACGCCCGAGGTCCATCAAGAACTCTATGCCCTCGATGTTGATAGGCCCAAGAGTTTCGAAGGCTAAGGCCGGGAATAAAGGTATGGGTGTTGGCAAACACAATGTATTTCTCGGTTTTTCATGAGGCTGCTCCACTTGGGCAGATGTGTGACCAGCATAGAGAGGCGCCTAGCCTTAGACCCACCGCCACCATGACCGTTTCATCTCTGAGTCTAAGCCCTCCAGCTGGTAATAGGCATGGCAAGAAGCCAATCTCCGGCATGTGGGGCGCCTGGTTTAAGGGATCATGCATTCTGAGAGATCCTCCACAACCAGCACAATCAAAGGGCTGTCCCATTACGACTGTTTGTGAGCTGTTCCTCTGGCGGTTCTGGGGCTTCGCTGGTCTGTTTCCAGCTTGTCCTCAGCTTCTCCATCAGGATCCGATGACCTTCCATCTTTGAGCATCCTGGACTTGAATTTATCAATGCCATCACTCTGAGCAGAGTTTAATGTGTGGCCTAGAGGAAGTTGCTGTCGCTGTCTTAGCGTTGCTGTACGTACCGTCGTCGGAACCATTTTTGAACCCCGGGAGTCTACAGGTGAACAGCATCAGACACCACGGACTATCCTATGGCCTAGGCCCTGGATTCTGACCCAGACATGCAGACATCAATGGCAACATACGCAGAAGCTTGATCCACGGCCTTCGAAACCTATTAACATCGAGGGCCTGGAGATCCTAATGGAACTCGGGCGTAGACTGACCGCAGCGTCTGGGGAAAAGCGGGAGACCTCTAACAGTCTTACCTACATGTATTCCAATGCCATTCACTCACCAAATAGTGCTTTAACACGTTGACTGCTAGGGACGCATATACACATCCCAAATTTGGTTTGCTGGGATACTAGGAACGTGTATACAAGTCCAATAAGTAACTGCCGCTCAAAGGTTATTCAGCGTGGCAGTAATATTTCCTATTACATATAAATGATAGTGGACATGTGCAGCTGTGCACTGAATGCATGTAAGATTATCCTAGACTATTTTTGGCAATGTCATAGTGACTACAAACAGAATGAATGATGTGTCTTTGTTGACGTTGGTCATCTTAGTTTTTCGCCGTGTGGCACAAAGTAAGAATTATTTCTTACGTCGTGTCTTGCAGTAAACAAAATAAATAAAACATAACAGTATGTGTAAAAGAATGGGTATTTGACAGGATATTAGGATATTGCCATGATAGCTGGAAGGATCTGTGGAATTTATTTTGCGTAGCACCTGTAGAAATGGTGGTTGCTGGATTGTGTTGCATGCTACCAAGGGTTTGCTAAGGCTGTGGCCTAGTCTTTCCTTGAACTGTTTATCGCTCAAGAGGAGAGGGATCTTGCAAGAAGCGTGTGGTTTATACCAAGCATGGAAGACGCAACGAAACGTGTATTTTCTGCAACACTTGCCCCTAAGAGCCAACCCTGTGTCCATAACAACGCTTCAAACAGTTTCAAACTCAAAACTCAGCATCTATTATTACTATTCTAGGCCCCTACAGAGTGGCATTTACGCAATCGCACACACGAAAGTTATTTCTTATTCTTCAAAAACAAGAATTCAGAAAAACATGAAAAGTAAATTTCTAAATTTTAGGCCTTGGCCTATATCGCCGTGCCTGGCTAATAAATGTGTCAGTGGTCAAAGTGTTAACGCAATAGCGTTCAAAGGCTCTTTCGCCCCTTGTGAGACCGACGAGTAGGGCCATTCCAGATTATATCTTCTTATTCTTACCCGAATACCACACCGCGGGTCATGATTTCAACATTTTTGACAGCCTTATTTATAACACGCTTTAACACAACAAGTCGTGCATGACAGAGCACACATGTCTTGACGACGCAACTGCAGTTGTAATGCAGAGCAATTGTGCGCAAAGGACTTGCTCAAGGTCCTTACACAGCGACACCTTGGACAAGGGTCGAACCCGCTGACTCAGCACACACTGAGTGCTACGGGCCGATCGCTCTAACCAATCGGCCACTATGCTGCATACTTAACTAAAGTACACTAATAAAGTTGCTTACAACAGTAAGTAGCATTAGGCCCTACTCTTGTAAGTAATACTGTTACACTATCAAAACTAGTAATGTTACTTAACTCCTCAAGCATGTAATAAATTTTTTATATTCTTTCCACACATGTGTAATTATTTTTCTGTAGGCCAATATTGATTAGGCCTATAGGTAGACTGATATTTGCAATTGTATAATGCCGCAGCCTATCACTGCTCTGAGAAACATAACAACAATCATATTTAGTTTTAGAATAAGCATTATTGCTGAACCTTATTATGATTTTTAGACAATAAATGACGTAAAATAGGCCAAAATGTGACCCATCTCTTGACCTCGCAAGCGGCGAACGGATTTCGGCAATCTTTACTTATCTGTAATAATTATGTTTCTAAAACAGTAACGCGATTAGAATTAAATATGCAGGCAAGTTTACCCGTGGTTGGGAGTCAAAGGGTTAAGCTTTAGCCAAGGGCATCGATATCAAACTGGTGTCTATTCAAACTCAGCCAATAGCCTGGCTTAACCCTATAACAACCAACATTATTGATTATGCCTTACACTTTAGTACATGCCGGTCATTAAAGGGTTAAACAAGGGTACCACACATAAACAAAACTAAACCAGATCGCTATCACATATTTAAGTAAGTATTTTCTTTATTAAAATTGCCTGCAGGCGCACAGCACGAACATAGAATGGATATACAAATTATAGCGCAATGTTCAAATATAAAAATGAAGACAATCTTATGGATAGCATTAACTCTTGTATAGCATCCTAACTACAAACCCACATTGAGTAATGTTATCTGCTCTAGGCATAGTACGATTATGGGCCGGCTTGCGCAAGTCATAACCAGAGACTTTTACTGGCGGTAGCAGAGTATGCAGAACATGTTCAGGGTGATTCAGGGTGAGCGAGGATGGATGCAAAGAGGAGTGTGCGTCAGTACGCTCACATAAATTCTCAAAGGAAGGCTGATCTGGAGGGAGGATTCCCCAAGCCTCCGTATAACTGCATTTAGGCGGTTCCATTGTGCAGCATATGCAAACCCATACCATGCAGGTGATGCGTATTGCAGTCTGGCCATTGTGGTAGCCCTGACTACATCATAGAAGCGTTTCCCAGGTACAAAACAAAACATCTATATACATAATCTGTCGAAAGTATAAAAATGAGTAAAATGCCAGGATAGCAACTAAGGGCCGGGCAGGAGGAAAAGTCAATGGGGTCTGAGGAGCTGATATGATAATTTTATAATAAAACCACACCGGATGAAGTCATCAGCCCGGGGGACAGACCTGTTGTGAGAACACGATCGCAACTGGTTCTCCACACTCCTAATAGGAGGAAGAAGATTTCTTATAATGTGGTCAGGGTTAGAGAGAATGGAATTGAAAAGGGAGACATCGGCTCGTTCGCAGAGTTCGTCAAATGATAATTGTTCAGAGGGGAGCATCCCGTATCACACCAACTTCCGAACAACAGCATTGAGGCAAGCACGATGGGTCAAATTAGTGAAACCATACCATGCTGAAGACGCATACAGAAGAGACGCATACATATAGAAGACAGTGATTCACTCAGCCAGTAAATGGGACATGGAGGATAGGAAGCACGGAGGAATACCGTTGGGTCCCTCTGCCATCCCCACAACCCCATCAAGCAGCTTGAACATCTCATATACAGACATATCAACATAACCACAGGCACAGCAAGTTTTAGGCTTGGTGCCTTATAATTGTCATCTGTTGAAATCAGCTGGTAATGACAATTTACTGTCTCACAAGTAATTCCATCATCTTTCATTGGGGCTACTGGGAACCCTTGCAGTCGGCAAACCTCAGTCCACAGCTTTTGAGAGCCACGAGCCAAACCAGTAAACGTAGCCGCATTGGATCTGGCTATGAATTGGTTAATGGGGCTTGCAAGAGCACTTGCCTTTTCAGAATGGCTGCGACGATGAAGGGAATTGCGACGGCGCAATAGATAGCGAAGGTATGGGTTCATGTAGGGCGTATCAGACCGTCGCATTGTCATCCGCTTCAGTGGTACGCATCGATCAAGGGATTCCTTAATAAATACTTAGAATGCAACTTCTAGTGGAGCCATGAGTGCTACATTCATTGGTGGTCAGCGATCTCCCTTCGTAGGGCCGCAATTTAGGTTGTTGTCGACTTGCATGAATGTTGCTTTACACTGGCATGCGCAGCGATCTTATTAATTGCATTCTTATCAAAGCGTTTTTCTTGACGTTGTCAACAAGAATCAAGATCATGTTTGTTGCTTAAAATAAATAATTATTTTTATTCAAAAATTAGATGATCCTCAACCATATCGCGAAGCGAAGGAAGTCGGATACGGAAAAGTTAAACGCAGTCCCACAGGATTATCTACTGGCAACCGATCATGATCCAGAAATTGCATAATATAGTCGGCCAACTTTAGAAGCCTTTTTCTCAGATAAATAGTTTCCGCAGTGCATATAGCTTTTTATCCACAACTTCGGTCAGAATTGAGATAGAATGATAATTATTGTGTTACCGTAAAGAGGATGTTTTTTGCTTTAAAATTATGTAATATACGAAAACACAAAAATAAAATAAACAATTTTATTTTTTATTTGTTTTTATATTTCAATGCAAAAAGAATAAAGCGAAATAATGCCAGAAACGAAATCAATGACAAGAAAGAAAACGGATTACAAACATTAAACGACATTGAAATGAACTGATACACTTCAAAAACCTTAAAGACGTTATGTTGCTATAAGATGTCGTCAAAAATTGGAATATATACTGTATATACTCGACTATAAGTCGAGAAATTTAAGACTATTTAAGGACGGCGAAATAGGTCTTTCGACTTATACTCGAGAGGCAAAATAATGAGAGATTTTCGGACCGAATATTCAACATTCAACAGCAGATATCAAACTATATATCTTGATTCATAATGGCCGCATACATTAATATTGATCTACCCAGAGTAAAATATATATTTTGCGGCGAAATCCGCCGAACTTCTCCGCCGAAAGACAGCAGATATCATGCTATACCTCTCGACTCACGACGACCGCATGCATTAATATTGATCTGCCCATAGTAAAATATATATTTTGCCGCGAAATCCACCAAACTTCTCTGCCGAAAGACAGCAGATATCAGGCTATACCTCTCGATTTATGACGGCTGCATGCATTAATATTGATCTGCCCATAGTAAAATATTTATTTTGCGGAGAAATCCGCCGAACTTTTCCATTGAAAGATAGCAGATATCAAAAGGCTATGCCTCTTGATTTATCACCCGTTTTTGATTTTATGGGTTCGACTTATATTCAAGCCGTCAATTTTGGACATTATTTTTGTACAAAAATTGCACTTCGACTTATATTTCGAACGACTTATAGTCGAGTATATACGGTATATAACTAGCTGGGGCACCCGACCTTGCCCGAGGTGAGACAGGTTTTTGGTCCTGGAGAGGAAGAAGACGGTGGCCGCAGGGTTCACCAACCCCTCTACTGGGTGTCCTAGGTCTTCTTTAGCAAATGGCAAAGGTTTCGAGTCAATAGCTGTAAAAGTGTGCAACTGCATAAACAGACAGAGAGACACAGACACAGAATCTAGATATACATGTAAATAAGTAGTGTCTATATACATTGTGTATAGGCACTGATGCGTACAAAGTACATACCCATCTGACCGACTGTGCAAACGATACTGTATACCTGGTACCTATACGATATCTCGGTAGTGTTTCGTCAACACACTCCTGGCGAATGAGAAGGAAACTTAGCTTTTATGCGTGTGGCAAAGGAGTGGCATAGCTTTTGGGCTTTGGAGACCAGGAAGAGGGCTGCCGCAGGTTCAACAACCCCTTGACATTGTGCCCCAGATTTTTCGAGTCAATAGCTCTAAAACTGTGGAAATGCATAGCTGGACAGAGGGACACACAGAATCTTCTCTTCATTTATAAGATAAAGTGAAAAAATAAATTCGATCATTGTTTTGTAAATAACAGAAATCAATAATCATTTTCAAAAGAGGTGACTGGAATTCCGGTTATCATTTAACATCCCTATTCAAAAGGGATGTAACAAATGAGCAACTTGACTCACCTTAACTTCCTCAAGAATACCTCTTTGTAGCACTTACCCTTGAAAGTAGAGGTCATTCGTCAGACTACCATCATAAGAAGATCCATCAAAATATGGAGGTCCTGGGTAGTGGTAGTTGTAGTTTTCTCCTGGCAGATTCTGACCAAATGATGCCAGAGATCCATAGTAAGGATGTGGGGTAAGTTGTAGCTTCTGTGTCTGGACAACATGTTCATATTCTCTTGATATACTTGCATCACTTGTAAAATGTTCACTAACATCAGGTAATTCAACAACGTATGGCGATGGTTCAGCACCCTTTATTGGCTGATTTGGGTCCCAAAGAGTCCTCCGAGTTGCAGCACGACACCTTGCATGACCCTTGATCCCATGCTGCTGTGCATGTCGGCTGCAACTTGAAACTTGATCAGGTTTAGGTATTACTGATGTTGTAGTTCCAGCAGGAAGTCGAATTATTCCACCAACTCTAGTGGAAATATTTTTATCAGAAATTTGTAGATCTTCATTTACTAAATCATGTGCGTTATTTTGATCAATTTTTTCTTTGTTGACCATTGACATTCTGCAGTTCTGCTCATCTTCACAAGTCACGAGATGAGTTTTATAAGTACCAGTTCTTCTTGAAATATCATATTTAGTCCCAAATGATTTTATGTCTCTGACATTCTTTTTAAGAATCTGCATCTGTTTCAGCTTTTCTGTTTTTTTTGATTGTGTAGAATTGTTCTCACCTGCATTTACAACACGATCATCTACATTCATTGGTTGACGGTAATTGTACTCATGTTTATAACCATACTGATGCGTTATTCCTTCAATAGACGGTGAATGCAATTTTCTTGAGTTAGTTATTACCAGTAAGTCAAATTTACCCTCAAAATTCTCATCCTTATTAGTTAAACCAGCAGGTTCAATAGGGCCTATATTTTCACACATCAAACTCCCACTCGTAGGCTTGATAATGTCTTCTGCAAATAGGCACAGATCATCATTATTTGTCACTCTACTTTCAATTAACACCACTGGTTTTCTCTCCTGATGTTTTCTTTGTAGTTTTTTGCTCATTGTTTTTCCAGCTGGTTTTACTATAGAACCCCTATGTTTTAATTCAGCACCCCTTAGCTGAACTATATCAAAATCCTGTTTTTGAGCAGCTGCAAGTAGTTTCATCTCTGACTGTTCAAGGTCAAGATCTCCTTGATGGTCCCACTCCAGTTCGTCAGCCCCACTGATACCATCATCCACTGCTCTATTTCCGACTCCACTTCCATGCCATTTATGTTGGTGCCTCTGCCATGAACTCCTGCCATCATGCACCACTTTTCTCCTTATCCTTGGATCGAGCTGGTTACGGAAATCTCCTGCTCTGCATTTGCTCTTCTGCTGCCTTCTCTTTCTGACTGTGCCTCCAACTTTTTTTGCTTCTTTTAAGCAGTTATCCACATTCTCCTCTTGTGATATTGTGACTTCAAACACGGACTCGTGCTTCATGGTAACCCTTCTCTTAACATTATCCACTACTAACTGCTTTTGGTCCTCGCTGGTATTTACATCAGTAACAGCCTCACTAGTCACAACAGACTCAGTGGCACAACTCACATCACTCAGCTTGCCATGCAAAAATGAAGCATGACCAGAATCCTTAGTCAGGAGCATCTGTTGCCGCCCCTTTGGTACATAAAGCTGAATATCGGGCTTTTTGTCTTTTTTTCTTTCCCTTCTTTCATTCAATTTTAATGCTTCTTGTTCAAATTTATGGTCTTTCTTTATTTCTCCACTTCGTATATCTGCAACACCGTCAGGTTTGTAATCAAGAATCTTAGCATCAGAATTCAGTACTTGGTCAGAAGAAAACTTGCAGACCAATTGTATATCAGGACTTAGCAGCCTTTCTGTGCAATCTGAATTATCATATTCAGGTCTGCAATTGGCTTCAGATACTGTCAATGTAAGATGGCTTTTGTCCTGCAATGCAGGCTTCCTTTGTGAAGGATTCTCTTTTAGATATATAAATTTACTTTTGCCACACTTGTCCAACTGCAAATCATTATTTCTAGCAACACAGGTCACTGGAGAACAACCCCATTCATCTGGGCTGGATCTCAAAGTAGCCATCTTGGTCACTGGAATTTCTGAAGACATAGTAGACTCAGTTGGTAAAACCTCATCTATCTCATCCCTTTTCCGGTTAATTTTCTTTTGTACAGGCATATATGTCTGTAGATCTGACTTCTTTGATTTGTCCTCTTGCTGTTTACCTAGAGTGTCAAAATGGCTCACTGTTACAGACAAGATAAATTGCAACTTGATGTTGCATAAATGAAAGTTATGCATTTATGCATATAGGTATTTCCCAACACACAAAGAAAAGTTCTAGCCAAAGAAAAACTGTCCAATTTATGTTGGTTAAAATTATAAGTACATAACAAGCACCCCATAAACCTGCACTCACACTGCCTGCTGTCAGCATTGGGCACAAGACCAAAAACTAAAGACCAAGACCGAAACCAAGAGGTCCAAGACTAAGACCGAGTGGTCCGAGACCAAGACCGATGGTCTGAGACCAAGACCAAAACTCTTTTTATAAATAAATTTAATTTATTAAGACGCTAAGATGTAATAATGTGGCGTTATCGCCTTGCGGGCCGTGTGTTGCCCTCCCTTTTAGGATGCCTCCTAGTGTTGTATATACATTGTAACTACATTGTATATACATTGTATCGACAATGTCTAGACACTGTCTAGACATTGTATTGACAATTAAAAGTATAAATAGCTGAACTGTTGAACATTAAGGGACGAGTCGGGGAGATTCGACCAGTTGAGGAGAACAGAGTAGAGAGAGCAGTCAGCAGTCGTTAGGACATTCAGTTCGAGTGCAGTCGTTTCGACAGTCGATTACTGTTTGAGTCGCAGTCAGTTAATCAGTTTTGAGTTGCATTCAGCGATAATTCTGTGGATCTTTATGAATAAATACGAAGTTCGTAGAAGGCTTGTCAGTTCTGTTCATTGAAATTACACTGCGTCGTCAACATTGATAATTGCCCTCAACATTGCGCCAAAAAGCCACACTTACTCACCGGACTATTGAACTCGGGAAATCTGCTGAACCACCTCCTGGGGTACCGGAAGCTTAGGGGAGGTGAACCGAACTCGCGACAGTTTGATACATGAGAAGCAGGGTAGAATCGGATCCATTACAACTTGACCCCAGAAGCGGGGTAGGAAACGAGTCCGCCACAATAACACACTTAAAACATTAATTTTATTGCTGAAGAATACTAATCTTAATAATGGTCCAGAAAACAGTTTTACTGGCCACTCTGAACTTTGCGGATTCAGACTCTGGCTTTGGCCTGAGGATATCACACTATAAAATACTTTCAGTATACGATAGGTAAATACTGTAAGACATCTGAACAAGTAGATTAACGTTGTGTTTGAATGGTGTAAGCCTACGCCCTACTTGTACCACGGACCTCGGAATTGACGGTTATAAGTGTCTACACATGGCTGATCACATAATTATTAGATTGTTCCAAAACCTTGAAATTTGATAAAGGAAATTTTGAAGTGGCTGGCTCTGTTGCAAATGCATTATTTTCTGCCCATAGTAATATGTATATAAAGATCTATTAGTTTGGTCAGCATGCCATAAATCAAAAACAATTGCGTAGGGCCTAATACCGCCTGTGGCCAAACCGGTTACCGGATTTAAAAAACCGGTTTTAAACTGGTTGTCGGTTTTTATTGGTGTTCTTAGAAAAATATTGTAAATTGTAATATAACACAACTCTTCACGTTATTTCATGTATCACATATCACAATGCAGCGTCAACACTCTACCGAAGTGTTTAAGGGGGTACTTTGAAGTCAGGTCTTCCATCTGAATGATGCTATCTTTGAAGGCTTGGATCACCCTTCCCCTAGCTCATATTCCCATGTTAGGCTTGTCTCCACAAAAGAGCCATTTATTATAGAGCTGTACCGATTAATCTGCCACCCGATTAATCGGGCCGATTATAGTGATATCAGCGGTTCGCATAATCGGCACCAATATTAAAAATTATTTTTTACATTTTATATTATTTTCGGTCTATAAATGACAACAGCAACATCATTAGGTCTGTGAAGGACAGCATTCCGTTCCGTTCCCACAGTGTGCCTATTACTGGTCTTAAGTAGCCAAACTCAGGCTTGGTTGAGTTTGGCTGCTTAAGACCAGTAGGAGTGGAAAAGTGTCAACATAGGCGTTGTGCAGAGTGAGTGGTAGTAATTACCCTGGGAACACCCGGCACAGGTCATCTCTGCTGGCTCAATCTTGCTGCTGGCAGGTATTTTAGGCTAAAGTGGCATGTCGTAAAAGTGGGGAGGGAATGGCATCATTGACATGTTTGATAGAAGGCGTCCAGTTACATAGATATCTCTTTTCTCAAGGTCTGCTTAATCTGTATTACTCTGCCTAGGATTAGTCCCAAACTACATGCATACATCTCCTATGGAGCAAGTGTTTTGCTTGTATCACAACAATAGGCAGTAGCAGTAGTTCTGATCTATCTTTTGGAACCGGGCACCTTGGGAAACACAATTAAATAATTGGTGAAATAATTGGCAAAATAATCAGGTATCAGCAAATGAATAATAGGCAATAACCAGTATCGGCATAATCGGCAAAAAGTGATATTGGTACAGCTCTAGTTTATTAGCAATCGGTAGCTATTAATTACCCTGTTGGAAGACGTAGACAGGAAATATTTCGCTTAGCCAGGTCTGTACCTTTGAAGTTGACCGAAGTACTTAAAGGCCAAGTTTTTAGGGCGTGGTCTAATGAATATCTGCCGCCTGCTAGCTACCAATCAGATATCTCCAAAGCATCTCATCCGCCTGGGGTACAATCTTAAACAAATGGACCCGTGTGGTCAGTCTATCTGAATAGGCTCAAATGGGCCAAGTAGACAGCTGAGGGAAATGCACTGGAAATAACATTTGAAACATTGATCACGCTTCATAGTCCTTATAATTATATGCATCTACACACCTGTACTTGATATGCCACTCATATGCCTTCGTGCCTGTATTCGTGTGTGTGCGTAAGTGTGTGCGTGCGCAGCTTTAGCCAGTACGGCCACCTTGCAAGCTGCTCGTGGACAGCCTCCCGTCAAACGTGTGAAAAGTGCAACCAAACCCAAGCGGGAAGTTTGCTGCAGTGTTGTAAATCGCGACTTCAAGGGATGAAGCCATGAGCCAAATCTTGGCGGTTGCCTGTGGTCACTGTTGTTTGCGTTTGTTTTTACGTGATGATGACCGATGCGAGTGTAATTGAGAAATAGACTGAAAAGAATACTGGATGAATGCTATCAAATGCTGCATGCATATATATGTGTATATATATATGTGTGTGTGTGTATATATATATATATATATATATATATATATATATATATATATACATACAGAGAGTGAGAGATCTGCTTAATGTTCCCAGGTATTATAATTGATCATATTATATGCTGGCTGATATATTCTTCCTAGGTTTGACATGTGAGCTAAATTATGCAGCGCTATTCAGACAGCACGACTCTCAACGGCCCACCAGCCCCTGGACCATTATATATATACATATATATATATATACATATATATATATATACATATATATATATACATATATATATATATACATATATATATATATATGGCGTTTGGCTGGGGTCAGTGTTGTTATATTGTTTCTCTGATCTGGGGAACCTGAACTGTTATACACACGTGACAACCTATATCCAATCAGATATCAAAAGCAAATGTACCTTGAAATATATTTCATAGGAGTCTTCATTCTTATTGCATCAGAAGCTGATAATTCAAGAGCTCTCAATTTTCAGCTGTTTTATTCAGTATAGATATATGTTTCTTATCAAGACCATGCTGAATGTCTATATTGTATTCAAATTGATGCCCTTATAATATATATATATATATATATATATATATATATATATATAATACAGTGGCCTGAATAATCATGGCATGCATAAGACCTGAAATACAATATGTTCTTAGGTTACACAACAGCTATTTTTGGAATAAATACATACACTGCATTCTGTATTTACCAATTTTTGCATGGTACTATGTAATATCAACTACAGAGTTCTGCTGTATGCATATATCGATCATCAAAAGAGTGAACATCTGAGTGGTTTAGTCTGAGAGGGGGAGGCGGGGGAGGGGTAGCGGTGCCATTATTGTTTACATACTGCCACTCTGCAAGAACATAAACAGATGGACCAACTTTGACACCTGTCAATACAAGGTACATAGGCCTATTGCTTGTATAAGAGAGGGAACATTCTATTTCAAAGAAGGTGACTCTCTTCTCATACAGACTCAATGAGACAAACATTATATACATACACATATATTTATATATACATAGATTCATTGCATTGAATGGCATTATAATTAGTCATCTATTTACATTATGTCACAATGTCTCAGTCTTGCAATTCAGGGTTGTGTGCCCTATTCTCAACGTGCCCCTGAAAACCATATGAAATAAATACAAAGGGTGAAAAGGCGCTTACTATAATGATTGAATGTTAAGACAAAACTGTGAGATAGAAATTCACAGGTAGTCCTTCAGCTCAGGGATATAAATATAAACAGCGTGTGTGCGTGTGTGTGTGCGGACCAGCTCACAGAGAAACAAACGCAAACGACAGTGACCACAGGCAAGACAGAGAACGGCCCAGAGGCATGCAGGCATTTCAATTGAAAGGAATTGACCGGTGGTGGACTTGAATATGGCACTTATTGACTGTAGCCTCACTCAATGAGTTCAGGTTTGATTGACAAACAGGTGGGTGGGGAACAGAGCAGTTTGTCGCAAAACTGCCCGCCCTAAAAACTTGGCCTTTAAACATTTTGGAATTAATCCCGGATAGGTGAGATAAACAATAAGGCAGAAATAATTTTTACAAATTCGAATACTCTTTTGCAAATGACAGAAACCGTTTACCGTTTTCAAAATCGGTAACCGGAATTCCGGATATTGTTCAATATCCCTACTAATAATAACCGACTAATATCGAAAAAATTGCTCTGCTATGGCAAAAGACCAAGAAAGCTAATTTAAGACAAAGACCAATCCCAAGACCGTTCCCTTCAGACCACGACCAACACATTCGAGACCAAGACCGATGCATTTGAGATTAAGACCAAAGTTTTCCGGTCTCGAGACCAAGACCACAGTCTCGAGACCACACCCCTGCATGCTGTGGCTTATCAAAAGCGTTTATGGCATAGGTTGTCGCAACAAAATTGATAATACCTTTACACACTGTGACACTGAATGAATGAATAAAAATTATGGGATTAACATGCCAGATGTCATTGCTTGAATCAGAGCAGGGCTGTTAACAATACTGACAAAAAGTATTGAGATAACAATACCAATACTTCATCAAAAAAGTATTGAAATACCAATACCAATACTTTTTCTTAAAAGTATTGCAATACCAATATCTATACTTTCACCAATACTTTTCGATGAGCAAATTTCAAAATGTATAAGTGGTCCTTAAAAGGTTGAGAACCACTTCCCCATTGGACATGTTTATTTAATTTAAAGTGCAATGTAATTAGGGCATAATTGAGTAGACAATTTCCACCGAGTACCGAATCCGAGTATTTGGATGAACTACTATTTGCCGGATCTGGGTACGAACCGAACAGTGACTAGCAGTGAGTACCATCCATAGGCAAAGCATAGTTAACCTACCACGTGCACAGCTACGAAGAACTATCTATAGTCAATGCAGAGTCTATAGCAATATCCATCATATAGGCTAACGTCGCACTCTAGGCTATATAACAATATATTTATTATTTAATAACTTTATTTGTGAAAAAAATGTAAAACCTTGTAATAAAATTTTGAAATATGAAGTTATCAACGACGCCTTTACTCTCCAATGTTTACCGGAAAGTGGGTGGAGCCAATTCAAGCGGGAAAATTACTGATTTGGTTGCCACCTGAGGAATGCAGCCAAAAGAAATTAAAATATACAAATTAACATAATTATTTTCAAGATAATTCAATATAATATGAAGTTCTTGTTTAATTAATCAATAACTTATAAGTAAGTACGATCATCCTAAATTTATTTGATGAAAAAATATTATTTTTTCCAAAAAATAATTTTATCAAAAGATGTAATTTTTAGCTATTTGCGGGTGTGATATTTGCCGAGGTGAATACTTCCAAATAGTCCAATATTCGGCCAAGGCGAATGTCCCAGGCGATTTTCGGTTATGCCCTAAATGTGCTGTCAGTTAGGTATAGACCCACATGACACGCAAGCTTTGCATCATGTTTCTACTCACTGTAACAAAATAGGTTATGCTAATGATTAGGTTAACCTAGGTTATGATTGGTTTCAATTTTCCATTTGTGTATTGAAAAAAGCCTGAAAGTTTCATATAGCTCAAACACGGTTTCACCAACCGTTCTTTCACTTTAACTTAGTACATCTTTAATCCGGTGACGTCCCAAGTCCATTATCTTCAGGTAGGCCTAAGTGAGAATCAAGAATTTTACTCTGCTTACTCTAATTGAAACTGCTGCAGACTTTGTGTGGTCCACATAAGCAGTGACGAAAGATGTTTAACACATTGGCTGCTACCCATGAGTTAACTCATAGTTAAAATGTAACCTCCATGCGCCACCTACGAGTTAACTCATAGTTGCAGTAAATGATGCAATACGCATGCAACGACACAAAAGTAATAATTCTACTGGCGGAGAATTGATACCAGATGCCTGCTTTACCAAACTGGATAAGAAAAAAATTATTTGTCATGAAGGAGGGAGGGGTGTCAGACGTGCTGAGGGGTGCGGAGGTGTTGAAAGCGATAAATGGCCAAGATTCGTCTGATGATGATGATTTTGACCCCGACAATAGTGTTCAAGATTCAGATTATATAGGCGTTGCAGTCCAAAGACACTCATAGATGATAGTCAACATATGTGCAAATTGTGTAGGCCTAGTGTTTCAGTGTGGAAAGATGGCTCAAGTGATGAGAAAAATGAGAACATATCGGCTAGATATACTAGGAATCAGTTAAATGAGATGGTCGGGACAGGGTAAACTCACTAGTGGAGATACAACAATATTGTACGCAGGACACCAAGAGCCTATGGAGTGAGTTCAATGCATGGAAAAGATGCATCTCAGGCTCTGGTGAAGTGGAATCTGATTAGTGAGCGCATTATCACAGCTAGATTCTACACAAAGCATGCAAAGGTCGCTATAGTACAGATTTATGCCCCAACAGAAGTTGCGCCTGAGGAGGAAAAAGACAACTTTTACAACCAAATCCCAAGGTATGACATCAAAATTGTGATGGGAGACTTTGATGCAAAATATAGGGTGACTCGATAGGTCGAGAACGATTTTGAATGCAGACAAATATATGTTATACACAATATAATATGGAAAGTTGTATACTGGAGGATAGGTTGCTCAAATGAGAATGTTAGGGGAACAAATTAGATCACTAGCTCACTTATTAAAATTGTAACGCCAATATCCGTGATGTCATCAAATTCGTGCCAAGCAAACGTAAACAAGCAGCATTATCATTGACTAGTGAATACGTCGATTAGGCAATGGCGGCCTTAAATGAATGGCAAATTAGGGCTCAAGCTATTACAGTATTGGAAGAAAAGTACAGTTACAGTGTTATAGGAAAGAAATTGGGTCGTTCTCAATCGTGGATTAGCAAGTGGGCCAAACGCTACAAGCAGAGTCCAAACGAGACGTTGTGGAATCGATATCACGGTGGTAGAAAGTCCGTGCTGACTGCTGCTGCTCAAAAACTGATAAAACAGTCTAAATATAGGCGAGGACAAAGTTTGCGAAAATTAGAACGTCAGTTAAAAGACAAACGCCTTGCTGGAAGCAAAGAGACAATCAGGCGTTATATGCAGACGACACTGAAATGGAAGAGTTTCAAGAGACAAAAAGTCCCAAAGTTAACTGATGCTTACAAAGTTCGCCGAGTAAACTTCGCGAAGAAGTTTAAGGATATTGATTGGTTGCGTGTTATGTTCAGTGATGAATCGCCCTTCAAACTCTACCACGTACTAACAGTAAGAACGACGTTGTGTGGGGATCACAAGAAAGTTCTGTTCCGTGCGCTCCACAGGTGAAGTTCAGTCCCTCAGTTCTGGTGTGGGGAGGCATGACATCTCTTGGATTAACAAAACTTCATATCATTCCAAATAAAACTTCAGTCACTTCGAGTTATTACATTAATGAGATACTGGAGAAAGAGGTCAAACCCGCATTCCAGTGAACTGCAGTCTGCGCTCAGTTAACAGTCACAAAAATGTTTCATAATAACGGCGAAGGATTATTTCAACAAGACGGTGCACGTGCACACACATCAAAAGCCTCAGTCGAATGGTTGAGCAAAAATATCACTGGATACATCTCACCGGGGGACTGGCCACCTAATTCGCCGGATTTGTCACCAATAGAAAATGTTTGGAGTATTATGGCGGCAACTGTTTATGCCGATCCCGAACCCCAGACATTGAACACCTTACTTAAAACGTCGGCTTCGTAAGGCATGGACATCGATACCTCTGACAACTCTGAAAAATCTAATCGGCTCGATGCCTAATCGACTTGAGGCTGTAATAAAGAGTAAAGCAAACATTATTAAATACTAAATGATAATTTGTATTAACTAATTATGTGTGGATTAACAATGATGGTCGTATAATATTGTTTTCGGCATAACTGGACGTTTGCTTGGCACGAATTTGATGATGTCACGGATATTGGCGTTACAATTTTAATAAGTGAGCTAGTGATCTAATTTTTTCCCCTAACATTCTCATTTGCACAACCTATCCTCCAGTATACAACTTTCCATATTATATTGTGTATTACATATATTTGTCTGCATTCAAAATCGTTCTCGACCTATCAAGTCACCCTATAGATGGAGACAGGAGGGGTTTGGTCAGAACGATTGGCCCACATGGCTCTGCAGAAGAGACAAATGACAATGTAGAAAGACTACTGGCATTAACAGGAGATGAATGATTCATTGTAGGAAACACCTTTAACCACAAAAGGATACACAAAACTACACGGACATCCCCTGATGGAAGAGTCTCGAATGAAATAGACTACATGCGCATCGGAGAAAGATGGCGCTCTGCTTTGCAGGATGTATGAACTTACAGAGGAGCTGTTCAGATCATGGTCTCGTACTATGAAAGACCAAGATTGGACTAAAGAAGCAGAGAGCAAAGGGACAACCAAAACCCCTTTTGCTACAGAATACCCAAAGAATGCAGAGACCTCAAAAAGGTTCTACTTGGAGACCAAGAATAGGTTTAAGAAGCTGGAACACACCACGGATTATGAGGAGCAATGGGAGATGTTCGTTCAAGCCATCAAAGATAGTGCAGAGGAGACAATTGGATGAAGGATAGGTACATGCAAGGAAAGATGGATCAGGAGAGAAACATGGGAACTGATCGACAAAAGAAGAGAGTCCAGGGCTAAAAGAGACTGTTCAATAAACAAACTACAATGGGCTAAGAGAAACATAGAATACAGCCAAGTCAATCGCATGAGTAAACGAAAATGCAGAAGGGACAACGGAAATGGATAGAGGAAAGAGGAGAAGAGGCTCAGTATGCAGTGAATCTAAATGATACCAAGACCCTTTACAGGATCGTATGTGAACTCACGGGCACAGGGAACAGCACTGACATCCCCGTCAAGAGTAAAGAAGGTCGTATACTCACAACAAAAGGAAACAGCACCGACATCCCCGTCAGGAGTAAAGATGACCATCTTATACTCACAACGGAAGATGAACAAGCAAAGAGATGGATGGAGCACTTCAGTGAGGTTCTAAACCAACCGGCACCAGAAAGCACATTTGACTTCAAGGTTGAAATGGATGTTCCACAGCTAGATATCACACTGGAGGAGATTTCCAAATGTGAAATCGCAGAAGCAATACACTCACTGAAAAACAACAAAGCTGCAGGCCTGGAGCTGCTCAAGCATGGACGAGAGGTGGTAACACAAAAACTCACACAACTGTTCAACCTTATTTGGAGAGAAGATAAGGTACCAAGTGAGTGGAGAGATGGAATTACCACAGAATTACCGAAAAAGGGGCTTTGAATGACTGTAAGAATTTGAGAGAAATAACATTGTTATGCATACCAAGTGAAAAGCTTCTGCAACATATTGCTAAATCGCCTGAGGTCTTATTGACCAATGTTCCAAGAGGAGCGGGAGGAACTAAGTCTAAGCAAGTGTAGATCTATCACTCTGTGACAGATCCAACATCAGTGGCAGCTGAGGTGATAGAGCCAAATGACACGCCCATTGAATCACAGAACGCTGGCACATCATGACAAATGCCTGAAAAATGAATGAATACATCTGATCCCTCCATATGATCTTCCATCAGATATTCCGTTTACAAACGACAGCATCAACATGATGGTGGTTGAATACAGATGTATGCTTCACAAATTATGGGCCAATGTTTTACATTGGTTACCCATCCCCAGTGTACTGTATTTCGGTATTCTTGCCTGGTCAGGTGCTGCCTAGTACTTACCGTCAAGAGTTTTCCTGTCCTGTTGCCACTAGAACAAGTGCTGGCAGAGCACTGAGCCCTGCCTCTCGGGGTCTCCTTATTGTCCCTTTCTCTCAAACCTCAATGAAGCAGTATCGTGTTTTTCGGTTGTGCTTGGAATGGGTTTCCATTGGATCTTCGGCACTTGCCTAGGAACTCTCTATACCTTTCTATTTTACTCTGAAGTTTGTTTTCTATGGCCAAGGTTGGGCTGGGAGAGCCTCTGAGTAAAAGATTATTGAAGAGTATTGAAGAATCGCTATTTTTCATTAGAGTTGTACCAATATCACTTTTTGCTGATTATGCTGATACCGATTGCGAGAGTCACGTGTGGGGACTGCTGATGGACTGACTGAGAGAGAGAAAGGGAGAGCAGGGAGGCAGTGTCGAGAGGTGTGACACAACGAGAGAGGGCGTAAAAGAAGAAGGTCGGAATTCACAAAGAGCGTTGATTTCATGTTTAAAATAAATGTAAATATAATAAACGTGGTTGGAAGTGAAAAAGTCCGTCACATTATCCGATTATTGCCGATTATTCATTTGTCGATACCCGATTATTTAGCCGATTACTTCTTTGTGTTTCCCAAGATGTCCAATTCCAAAAGATAGACCTACTGCTACTGCCTATTGTTGTGATACAAGCAAACACTTCCCCGTAGGAGACGTATGCATGTAGATGGTGACTAATCCTAGACACACCACCCGCCATTGAACTGTGCCCAGGGTAATTAAAGGCCAAGGCACCGCTGTCCTATTCACAGTCACCCATCTAGTCTCAGCCTCTCATGCGACTGACATGTGTTGGGGAGATCTGATTGGCAGCTAGCATGTATTCATTAGGCATGCCTCCACGATGTACATTCATCAATGTACATTCATCGGTGTCTCTGTTGATTTGGCCCATAAGCAGGCACTATGACTCACTCTGCACAAGACCTATGTTGACACATTTCCACGGTCTATACTAGCACAGTGGAAGGTCTCACCACTGGTCTGAAGATGCCGTTGGCTTGACGACACGATATGGGAACAGAATGAAATACCGTCCTTCAAAGACCCAGTGGTGTTGCTGTCGTAATTTTGCTTTTATAGACTGAAAATAATATTATTAAATTAAATAAAATAATTTTTAATATCGGCGCCGATTATCTTGCCGATATCCGATATTGCCAATATCTCCACAAACGGGCCAATTAATCAGCTGGCCGATTAATCGGTACAGCTCTATTTTTCATGTCATATTTTTGAGGCGAAGAATTAACAGAATTAACGTCTGACATTAAATTTTTCATTGTGTTGTATTAAAGTTGGTTCATGTGTTCTCTGTATATATATAATCCATGTCTATATGCATATATAAAACAGCACAATGTACACAAGCCACACCGAAAATAGTCTGTGTAAGTTGTGGTCCCCGAAAATTTTGCGTTTTTGGCTTGGCGTAGCAGTTATGTTGTACGTAATCTTGGGTTTAGCGTCGGCAATTAAAACGCTGAACTGTCTCAAAACAGCAGAATCCTTCTTTCATCAATCCATCTTCTACTTAAGCATATAATCCTTTTCATTGATCCAGTTTCCATCTATGTACATATCTTTTCATCAATCCAGCTTCCATTTAGGTATATTTCTTTTCATCAATCCAGTTTCTGTATACACGGCCTTCCTTTTCATTGATTCCACTTCCGTCATAACGACATTCTATTATCAATCCTGCTTCTACTTAGGCATGATATTTTCATTAATCCAGCTTCCATTACGGAATAATTCCTTTCATCAATCCATTTTCTAATTACACAGGCTTTTTTCATCGATCCCGGCTTCATTTAAGCTACAGTTGGACATAAACCGGCAAAATTGCACTTTCGGGGGTATTTCTTCCACAACACGTATTTGACTAGTGTCTTTACTCAAGGCACAAGGATTATAAATAGTGGAGTCCTCTCTCAAACACTCTTTCCAGATGGTGTTCTTTCCTGTTGCCTCATCAAAAGAATAATGCTTAAATGAAAGCTGGATAGACGAACAAAGAATGTTTAAATGGAAGCTGGATTGATGAAAGCAGTAATGCTGGATAGATGGAATAAAGACTGCTAATGTGAGATTCTACCGCTGTCTTTTTCCAGTTCATATGTTGCCCTCTGTGCATATATAGTCTATACCAGCGGTTCTCAACCTTTTTAGTCATGCGACCCCCTAATATTTCCAAAGGCATGGCGACCCCAAGCTATTAAAAGTATTGGGCTACTGTCTTCACCTCGTTTTACTATCGTTCATTTTACGTCTTACCATTTCGTAAAAACATACACCTCATGCATAACAGCATGATCAATCTTTCATTAACAGAACAATTTAAAATTTCTTGTTGGTAATAATTTTATTAAATGAATCATAGTACAAGAAATAAGTAAAGATTAATTAAAGTCACTGTACTAAAAGGCTAACTCGTGTAATAATCACGAGTAATTAAATAGGCTATTATATATGAGATACGATGAGGAAAACGTTTTTTAACAAATCCCTTAAGGTTCCAGACGACCTCTGGCAAACCCACAGGTTAAGAACCGCTGGTCTATACTGTCGTTTCATGCCGGAAATAAACCATGGAAAAAAATACCCCCGAATGTGCAATTTTGCCTTGGGCAACATATTACTTCTAGGGGCCTACATCTCTCTTAACTTTCTTGCAATGTTTTTGTCCCGATGATTGCCTTCCGCTACTACATATCCCTGGGGGGAATTCTGTGATGTGACGTAGGCCTACTTTGTCGTTTAATAATACCAACAAAACAATGATAATTATTAATAGGACACCAATAAAATAATAATGATAATTATAATTCTGTCATTTCGTATTCATTCGTGTGTATTTAAAACGCCGTTAAGTTGAGTGTGATCATTCAGTTTAAGTTATACCTGCCCAATATGAGGGTCAGGTTTTGATATCGTCAAGGGTCAGTTTAGGCATCCTGAGAGTCATTAAGGGTAAGGTGAGGGCGAGGGTCGTTTAGGGTCGGGATTAGGGTTATTGTAGATAGATAGAAAGCTATAAAAAGAACGCTCATATCATACTCCGTGGCTCATTTCTTACGTCCAATCACAGCCGACTCTTCATTGGCGCGGCACCAACAAGAAAATCATAAATATTGCATGCAGGTATAGACTCCTGGAAGTACGCTAAAATGACTAATTACCGACGATAAAACCCAATATTACCATATTGCAAGTGTCGGCCAATGTATTAAACATGCGAGCAGTCAAAGTTTTGCCCGTATATTCACGTCAAACAATAAAATACGCTAAAATGACTACCGACGATAAAATCCAGGATTCCCATGTTGTATGTGTCGGCCAATGTATTAAACATGCAAGCAATCAAAGTCGAAGGGTGCAAGTGTGTCAATACAGCATAAATCCACTTCATAATTCACACTGTTACAAGCCTCCAAAATTACCTGAATAATTTCTCTCTTCCCGTGACATTTCCCCACTTGTTTTCAGTTTTGCAAAGTTTACAAGGTCCCTGTGCGACATACGAACAAATTGTTCACCGGAATCAGCCATCTTGAACAAACTCAAAAACCAATAGGGGCCTATTACACAGGACTGGAAAGTTGTTGCTTCTAATCGCCAGTATGCACCGCATTGCTTCTGTCGGTAGGAAAGTTAACGAAATCACGGTGACTGGAGTGGATGCTCAATTGCTCATTATGTAGTGTCCGTTTCAGTACCGATATGGGTGTATACGTGTTTGTAATTTAATAATAATCGTCTTTTAATTTCAAATGGACAGTAACTTAGTACAGCATGAATGAATGATGACAGCATTTTTTTTATTTAGATGCTTTCGACAGATTATGTATGTTTCTCTTCGTCTTGTTAATTTGTACATGTCGTGCGTTTGCAGACGTCTGAATAGAAAATATACTTACTCACAATTTATTGCAGCAGTCGAATTTAACGAACGAACAAACGAAAATGCTAATTGCAACTAAATCCATAACATCAAACACATAGTATAAAATTACTCGATCAATTAGGTTGCACAGGAAGGCCCAATGGGATTACCTCCAACTAATAGGACCACCCACTAACGTATACGTAGCAAAATAAATCCTTGTGCGCAGTGACACATAATAATTACAGGGTGACACAAAAGTTCGTTCACCGTTTTCAAACTTAAAGCCCAAGCTTTTAAGGCGTAGTCTAATGAATACCTACCGCCTGCTAGCTACCAATCAGATCTCCCCAAAGCATCTCATCCGCCTGGGGTATAATCTTAACCAAATGGACCGCTGTGGTCAGTATACCTGAATAGGCTCAAATTGGCCAAGTAGACAGCTGAGGGAAATGCACTGGATATAACAATTGAAACAATGATCGTGCTTCATAGTAGTCCTTATATAGGGTGTCCAGTAAGTTCGTGAACGATTTTGCTTGCAGAA
Source organism: Bimastos eiseni (assembly GCA_959347315.1). Taxonomy (NCBI): domain Eukaryota; kingdom Metazoa; phylum Annelida; class Clitellata; order Crassiclitellata; family Lumbricidae; genus Bimastos; species Bimastos eiseni. Next base: position 20,038,366 of record OY365811.1, read on the forward strand.
AGCAGAAAATTTTTGCAACAAACATTAATAATTTTTTATGTCATTTGAAAGAGTTTTATGTCCCGAAACCAAAAAGTGTAAAAAGTGCTAGTTTTTTTTGCAACGAGGAAATGACGTCATCAATATATGCTGAAAGGCTATTTTTAGCGAATTTAATGCAGTTCGCGATCGTTTTTCGTAAACAAACTCAGAAATGTCGAAAATAGCAGACGTTCAGTTACGCTCGAAAACTGCTATTCTTGCTGAAGAAGGATATTCATATTCCGTTATAGGCGATAAATTAGGACGATCGAAAGGTTGGGTAGCAAAATGGGTTGAAAGAAGCAAGCAAGGCGAGTTAGGCGATCATGCACGATGCGGTCGACCAAAGATTTTGACACAGGCTGCTATTAAAATAATCAAAAAGGCGAAATACAGACGAGGATTTGGATTGAGACAGATAGAAAAATCTCTCAAGGCAGGTGGACTGAAGGGCAACAAAGAAACAATCAGAAATTACATGAAAGTGGAGTTGACGTGGAGATGTTGGAAACGCAGACAAGCGCCATTGCTAACAGACGCTCAGAGGAAAAAGCGGTTGTTATTCGCGCGGCAGCATAGACATTGGAAATTCGAAGACTGGTCTAATGTTCTATTTAGTGACGAATCGCCATAATCAAGTGTTCTATGTTCCAAACTCACGCAATGACACCGTTTGGGGTTCGCAAGAAGAAAATGTTCCTGTCGCCTCGCAGGTCAAGTTTAGTCCGACTGTTCTTGTGTGGGGAGGTATGACAGCCTCAGGATTAACGTGACTACATTTTGTACCTCAGCATACATCAATTAACTCGGAGTATTATATCAATGACATTTTAAAGAAGGAATTAAAACCAGTTTACGCGAGACTGGACACTTCTGGAACGATCTCGAAACGTCATCTCTTCACTGACAACGCCGTTATCGTTTTCCAGCAGGATGGTGCGCGAGCACATACATCTGCTGAACGAAAATATTCCTAACTACATTGAAAACTGGCCTCCCAACTCTCCTGATCTCTCACCGATTGAAAATCTCTGGAGTATACTCTCAAGCAGTGTCTACAAAGATCCTGAACCAAAGACTCCTGCTCAGCTAAAACGTCGTTTGCGAAAAGCATGGAATTCGATATCGGTTGAAACTTTGCACAACCTCATCGAATCTTTGCCCAGACGAATGAAAGCTGTTATATCCAGCAAAGGCAACACTATTGCCTATTAAATGGTACAATAATTATTGCTCTTTGTTGTGTTTTTTTTAACAAACTAGCAAAATCGTTCACGAACTTATTGGACGCCGTGTAATTATATGCATCTACACACCTATACTTAATAAGCCACTCATATGCCTTCGTGCCTATATTGACCAGTATATATATATACTGGTCAATCGGTTGATGTGTCTATTCAGAGCCGCGCTCTCTGAATAGGGCTGCATAGATGAGGTTCCCTGTATGCTCGGACCTGAGCATTTGTTATAATAACTGGGGATCACGCCGAATACACTAAGCAAATCTCTTGCTCTCTCTCTCTCTCTCTCTCTCTCTCTCTCTCTCTATATATATATATATATATATATATATATGTGTGTGTGTGTGTGTAATATATATATATATATATGCGGCGCTTGATAGCATTCATCTAGTATTCTTTTCAGTCTATTTCTGACTTACACGCATATCTGGCGTTATTACGTAACTTTTAAATCAGCCTGAAGTCAAACCCTTGTGAATCCTATGTGCCGATGAAAAGAACACCGAGTGAATCCTATAAAACGTACGGAGAAGCTAAGGTTTTGGTAAAAGGTCATGTCTAGGTCGAGGACATGAGAATTAGCAGTGCAGGTGTCGGTGAATGAAGAATCAAGGTTGAGGTAAAACGAGGGATATGGACTTTTCTTGAGTTGTTACCATACAGCTATAGGCTAAGGTATATTTAGGTTACTAAGCACTTAATCCTTCCTGTGCGGGTCCACACATCATTCAGCGCACCTCCTCAATTCGCCTCTAACCATGCCCGCGCTTGAGCCTCATCCCACGACACCTGTGCTGCCGCTGTGCGCGTGTGTTTGGGCCTACAGGATAGGTATATGTAGAGACAGACAGACAATGCCAGCCCCATTCCGAGACATGCAGGCATGTCGCGGGTTTCACTTTCGCCACTCCTTCTTCTTGATGACGAGAGTATCCGCTGGTTCTTTCTTCTATCACCAAGCTCAGCAACACGACACACTTGATGGTTTTAATATGTATATTTAATGAACTATATATACACACCACTTATCCTATCTACACTTACTGGAGTTATTAGTAACCTTTTGAAATGTATCCCTGGTTTACGTTGGAGACGGGGTTCCCAACTACGTTGATTACCCTTATCGTCAGAACGACCTAAAGTCTCCCCCAGTTCCGAAACAAGTCCCTGTTCCTTTGCTTGCTACGCTATATTAATCCTTCTAGAGGCGATTTCCTTCGCCATCCCAAACGCAAAACTCGTATCTCTATTGGACGACAGGTCACCTGCAGAAACCATTACTAAACCCTGGTTGGTCGGATCTTGGTATCCCTAGCGTAACGTTAGATTACTAGGGGCGTCCAGTTACTGTTTGACTAGCGGCTGTATGGCTGGGCCTGGTCAGTGTCATAGACGGGTAACAGGTCCCAGGGATCAAATTTCATTATTATCATTTCCGCCTAGTGGGTTGCGCCATTCGTATCGGAATTGTCCCCTATTCATGATCCGTGTCAACCAGCCGGTCCAGACCCAATCTTCCACTGATTCATAAATTTCTTGTCTGTGGGTCATTGAAATGGAAGGGACAGTCGTCTCTGACATCTGCCTCGCGGTGTCGGGTTTCGTTGTTTGACACCCCGATGATCTTTGCATAATCCTCGTCGTCTGTATTGAGGCCGTCTGCTTCAGGCGAAGTCCATTGATGTCTCTCCTCTGAGGTTTCAGGTAGACATTCTCACCCGTAGTCCTTCTACGCCTCCGCTGTCGGTCTATGACTTTTATATAGCGCCATCGTCCAGAATATCGTGCGTGACATCCTTCCAACCTTCAGATAAAATGTCATCGGCGTTTTTTCTCCGTTGTTCGTTCCTTCCGTTCATCGTCGGTTCGTCAAACAGAGAACAAAAGAAAACACAGTGATTACTGTACAATATATACAATGCAATCCTAAGGCCTCGGAGCCCGTTACTAGTGGTCCAATAGGCTACTATTTTTCGACTCCTAGGTACGAGACAGGTGGTCCGCAACAATATTTTTGGATCCAGGCCTGAACTTAAATTCTAATTTAAATTCCTGTAGGGCTAGGGCCCATCTCATGAGTTTCGAACTCTTAGGAACTGCTTCAGTGAGGAAAGACAGAGGATTGTGATCAGAATAGAGAGTTATGTCTGATAGGAAGATCCATGTCTTGAATTTTTTATGCGCCAAAATCACGGCGTAAGCTTTGCGTTCAATGGTTGACCAGCGAGTCTGGACATCATTAAATTTAGCGCTAGCGAAGGCAATGGGGCGTTCCTGCTCCTCATCACACCACTGAAACAAGCATGCCCACACGGCTGTGGCACTTGCATCGACGGAGAGTCCGAATTTCTTAGAGAAGTCAGTCGATCGTGTGTAGACAAACAGCCTTAGATAAATCGTCTTTCAGTTTATCGAGTGCCTGTTGATGCCTCGGTTGCCAAGGTACCTTGTTGGGCACGTGTTTCTGCGTTAGGTCCGTCAGGACCTGTGCAGCTTCGGCCAGCGCTGGAATAAAGCTCCGGAAGTAGCTGAAAAACCCCACCACTCTTCGGACGTCCTTCTTGGTCACAGATGGTTTCATCTCGTCGAGGCTTTCTACTTTGATGGGATCAGTCTTGATCTGCCATGATCCGATCACGTGACCGACAAACCGGGTCTGCGGTTGTGCAAACGTGCACTTCTTCAGGTTTAAAGTGAACCCTGAAGCGCGGATGACCTTGAAGAATCTCTCGAGGTGCTCTACGTGATTTGACCACGAGGTTGAATATACGGAGACGTCGTCGACGAAGGGCTCCGTGAATCCATTGACAGGTTCAAGTACCTTGGCCACACAGCGGATAAAAGAGTTCGACGCGGCCTTCAACAAATTGCCTATTTGAGGAGTCAAAATTAATTCTTCTGGTAAGTCTGGAACAACAGCGAGCCATACTCTTACACTGGGTGCTATGTTGCCCAACTCTGTGATTCGTCGACATCCGGTTTTAACTTCAAACGGATGACGTCACAGACTTGGGAAATTTTTTGTACACCCGTAATTTTGACCTGTTTGTATATTGGGGCCTTGAGGGGTTCTACCAATGACTTTCTCACGCATGCTATCTGTGATTCAGAGTCTTCAAGCGCGTTTACGCTCATTAAATTTTCGATTCGTACCTTAACGTGCGGCCTAATGTACAATTCGTCGTAGATGTTTTGACTCTGAACTGTAGTGTCCTGTGAGAGTTTCTCTACCCCTTCACTCACTACCTTACTGATGCAGGCGTTACTCTGCAATGGGGCGACGCTTTCACTTCCGGTGCCGCCAATGCACACACGTTGATGTGTACTGGCTTCCGGCTAGCGGCTTTATTCTGCGGGCAGTCACGTACCCTGTGGAGTCCAGAAGAGCAACCAAAGCAGAGGCCTTTCTGTTTGGCCTCTTCTGGCAGCTTAACATCTGACCCCCTTTGTACTGAGTGCCTGTCTTCCACGTACGCGTGGCGTTGACACTGGCCTCCTGACTAGTGCTGCCCCCGCTCGCTCGTCGAGCTGGGCGGGACTCCAGGCGTGGGGTGCTACCGTAACCCTTGGGTGCTTCATAACCCCGGTGGTGGGCGGCTAAATATGTGTCAATAGACCCCGTCAATTCGGCATGCGACAGCCACTTGCCTTTCTCTTCTACTAATACGTAGTCTAAACAACTGCTGGGCAACAGCTCCTTTCATGCTCCTGTTTCCCTATCCTTTAACTGTCCTTCTCCTTCCCTTCTCCGCTGCATACTCTCCTCCTGCGCCCTCCTCCTCTCTCTTCTGTATTCACGTTCCTCTTCATAGTCTCTGTCCTCCCTTTGTTGTCTTCTGATCCTCTATTCTTCCTCTCTTTGTTGTCTTATGATCCTCTCTTCCTCCTCTCTTTGTTGTCTTCTGATCCTCTCTTCCTCCTATTTTTGTTGTCTTCTGATCCTCTCTTCCTCCTCTCTTCTCTTCTTCCCTTCTCTCCTTCTCTTCCTCTTTCCGTTTCTTCTCCTCCCTTTCTCTCCTCCTTTCCTCTCTTTCCTCTTCATATTCTCTTTCCTCCCGTTCCAATCTCCGTCTCTCCAGCGCACGTATTGATCATACGTCGCTCAGCTTCACTTCTGAGCCCTGGCTGAGAGAAACTTCACTCTTGCCAGTCTCTTCGATCGTGTCCGGGCCCTCAGACCATGCTCGAATAAGCTGGGCCCGGTCCATCGCTGCGATCACAGCTGCCTCGTGACCTGCCTTGGTCAAGCAGGTCACCAGCTGCTCGCTTGTCATTTTCCGAGCGCTTGCTCGTCTTTGGGGGCCTTATCTGTCCATTTTTACCAGACGTACCCTCCATTAATACACAATGGCACAAATATATAAACAATCACACACCTAGCAAGTACTACCTACTCTTCCGCCTTACTCGACGAAGAAAAAGCTACAGGCTGGCGCTATAGAATCCTATTCTATCGCCTAACCTGTCTCGGCTATCGCCTCGAAAGTTCACACTATCAGACACACGTTTACAGGGTCCTACCTCGCTCCGTTTGCTGCCGGCTCGATCTCGTATCGATGTGATGCCGTGCCTTCTTCCGTCGTTGCGTCTCGACCGCCCTCTGGTGACGTGTCCACTCTTTCGCCTGTCCTCTGCTTCTTCGGCGTTGATGTCTTGTCTCAATGAGTTCAGGTTTGATTGACAAGCAGTTCATCGCAAAACTGACCGTCCAGAAAACTTCTTCTTTAAATGTTTTTCAAGCGTATACAGGACTCACATTATCACGCACAAAATAACCCTGACAATTATAAGTCGATCGTGCGTTAAAATGACGTTACAGCGTACAAAGCGGCGCGCAAATGCATTTCTGGCTCGTGCTTGTATGTGACGTCACTATTATTCACGCCGCCGTAAAAATAGAAGCATCGACACTGGAATTGCCATGGACAAACTAACCGATTAATCGAGTTTTACAGATCGATAAATCGAGGGTCAAAATAAAACTCGATTAATCGATTGATTGCGATTGCTCGATTAGTTCGATTGTTCGATTAGTAAGCCTACGCTTAGCTCGATTGTTCTGTATGGCAGGGCTGTACTGCTATCACACGCGTCCACAGAGGGCGGATAGTGAAACGACCTCTGGATATACAGGCCATTTGCGATATAAACAGGTAAATCAAATCATCCTGACGAAGGTCACGGGCCAACAGCGTCAGTGCTAGCAGGGTGTTATGTGGTACGTGGGTCCTGCATCGTGCCCAGGCCGCCCTTCTAAATAAGCTTGATGCCCTCGTGCCCTGCGGGTAGGTCCAATCCGAAACAGGGTCGGCGTCAGGAATGGCATCCGGTTATAAAAACATTTGCTCCAAACTTATGATTATATATTATGATTGTAAGAAACCGAAACGGTCACACGCACACTGCATGTTTAGTTGTTTATATATACTTTATCTGAAAAGACACTGCATTGAAGCATATTCAAAGGTGTCGATGTCACATTAGGTGCGTGCCTCCATGCCATTGTCAGGCACGCACAGGAGTTGAATAAAATTGTCGGCAGTCATGTATGGCGCTATGGTATTATACATCTAATTTTCAAATAGTAGGTCTACTGAAACATAGACAAATAATTATTATGTCATATGCGTAATACATAAGATGCAATAATTCTATGATTGGTGTGCCCAAAACTCGGTTCACCTCACTTCTGCGAAGTAAATTTCTGGCGAAACCCTCCTAGGTCCGACACCGGGCGTTCACGCATTAGCAGCAGTTGGGACGATGCCCAGAGAAAACCTTGAGTCCCTTCCCGTCTTCTCCTGGTATCCCGGAAGGCCGAGTCCGAGGTTCTCCCTTCTTCTTGACTGTCCGCTGAGTAAGACCTTCCCCATCTATCCTCTGGGACAACACTGCTCCGATGCCAACGTCACAGACATCGCAGTTCAGTACATAAGTCCCTTCATCCAGGACCGGGGTAGTTGTCAGGGCTCGTTTCATGTGGTCGATGGCCCTCTGGCAAGCGTCATCCCAAACAAAAGCTCGCCCCCTCTTGCTAATGTTGAACAGGGGAGAAGCCAGCACCGAAAAGTCCCGAATAAACTTTCAATAGTATGAGCATAGCCCGAGAAAGGATCGTACATTCTTCAAGTGCGGCGGGACCGGCCACTCGACCACATCGCAAATCTTCGCACTATCTACAGCAACACCCTCGGGGGTCACCACATAGCAAAGGAAATTAACTGTCCTACGCAGCAGATGGCATTTGCTCGACTTTAGGTTAAGGTTAGTTCCCCGCAAGCGCTGAAATACCAATTTAAATCGTTCCAGATGTTGCTCGGGTGTCCTCCCAAAAATAATTAAGTCATCCAGATATACTAGACAGGTCTCAAAATTAAGTCCGGACAAGACGATGTCCATAAGCCTCAGAAACGTGGCGGGCGCATTACAGAGCCCAAAGGGCATCACTTTCCAACGGAAAGTACGGAAAATGTACCTCTACGAGCGACGCACACCGTTTTAACAGCGTCCTCCGGGTCCAAAGCCACTTGATGGTACCCGCTACGAAAGTCAAGCGTGCTGAACCACCCACCGTCAGCTAAAGTGGAAGCGGGTATAAGTCCTTTCTCGTCCGTTCGTTTAATTGCCGATAGTCTATGCAAAAGCGCAAGGACCCGTCCTTTTTACGGGCTAATACCACGTTAGACGACCACTCGCTAGCAGCAGGTTCTATTTACTCGGCCGCCAGCAAATTATTTTACTGCTCTTCGATCACCACTCTATGTGGTAACGGCTGTCAACGTAGGGGCTGCCTCACGGAGGGCGCTTTCCCCGTGACAATCCTATGTTTAAGGACAGACATCCTTCCAAGATCGAATTCCCCTTCAGAAAACAAATCGTTAAACTCCTGCAGCAGCTCACCCAATCGCGCCCGGATATCAGGCGTCACTTCTTCCGGAAGGTCGGACAATATGCTCTCGTACGACGGCGCTTGACCACCCTGCGCTCGACTGTCATCGGCCGCCCGACTCACCTCGACCTCTACCGGGTGAAGCTCCGCGATTACCTGATCCCTACCGAATTGGACATCACTTAAAATAACTACTCTCACTCCAGTTGTGTCGGCGCTATCAACTAACACGACGCGAGCGAGATGAACGCTAGGTCTAATTTCCTGGGCCTTCGTCATCCAAGCCGGCGCTACAGAAGCCAAATTCCCGTACATCGTACGCACGGGCACGTCACTTTGACATTACCGCAGAACGACCACGTCTTCAGCGACGGCTACTCGCCTACACCAAAGAGACCCATTGCCTTTCACCAAGGGAATGAATAATGCATCGAACCCGAAGCCCAAGCGGCAGCGATTCTCTCTGAGCCAATCCACGCCTAGCATAATTTCAGTTATCTGGTCAGATACCAAAAACGCACTCGAGATTTCTAGCCACGGCCTAATCGGCAGCCTAACCTCCCCGAGAACATTTATGTTGGACCGGTTAGGAGCCATCAAGACGGCTACAGGGATGAATCTCTGCCCCTACCAAAGCAGTTACATGCACGAGGCTCACCTCAGACCTGGTGTCGACCAGGCACAACTGCTGATGGTCCATTGAGCATCCCCCAATGTAGATCGCGTTGCTGGTCGCTCGGTTCGGAACTGTCGGCCCGGTAGTATGGTTGACGACCGCCGCCTCCAGAGGTGTCGGCTCGGCGATCTCAGGCTCAGCGTCGCCGTCCCGTCGATCTCGACCTTGCCGGTAGGCGCGGGCGAAGTGTCCGGGCCGGCCACAGCGGAAGCAGGTCCCCGTCTGTCGCTACCGATGGTCAGCGGAAGGACGAACGTCCAGACCCCGGTCCCGGTCGTTAAGCGGCGTGGATCGGCGAGCGTCGGTCTCCGTCCGTCCTTAACGATGGTCACCTGCAGGACGAACGTCCAGACCCTGGCTGTCAGGCGGCGTGGTTCGGTTCGTCAGCTCCCGGAGTTTTCGGTCGAACTTGGCCTCCAAGTCCCGCTGCCAGCGTCTCTGTTCTTCCTGTTGCTTGGTCAGGAAGCGCTCCAGCCAGGCTTGCAGCTTCGGGCTCTCATCGGTCCCTTGAGTCCCGCGAACCCGGTTCGATGGTCGCCTTCGGTCGTCCGAGTCCATCGTCGCCCGAGCGAGAGCTCCCGGTCTCTCATGGCCTTCAGGAAAGCGTCCTTGGTGATGATCTCGGTCGTCTCCCCCAAAGTCCCACAGCATCTGGGTCGCGGCCTTTTCCAGAGCGCAGCATAGATGGTCAACTCGGTCCACGGCGGTCCATCGGTTATCTCTGGCGCACACCTCGAACTGGGCCTAGATTGATTCGAGCGACCCAGTCCCGTAGAACTTGCAAGGCTTCATCTGCGACGGTCGGTCCCGGAGCAGACCCTTGATGCCCTCCAGCAGATTCGGCATCAAAGTTGGTTCATCTACTTTCTCCGGCGGTCCCGACTCCATCGGCTTCGGATTGTCGAAGTCGATGCTCTTCAGCAATCGGCTACGAGTGTAGAGCGTGCTTGGCTTTCTTCCCGACCCGGCCGGCGTCGAACTATTGATAGGCGGCGCGTCGACGTTCAGCAGCGTGTAGATTATCATTCCATTGTCTTCCATCAGCACCAGTCTTTCGAGCCTCAGTAACAGTCTCTTTCAAAGCACTTCTCGGATGTTAAAGTCAATGGACCCCACGTTCTAGGACCAAATTGTGGCAAACCTCGATTCACCTCACTTCTCCTGATACCCAGGAAGGCCGAGTCAGAAGCTCTCCGTTCTTCTTGACTGTTCGCTGAGTAAGACCTGCCCGGTCTGGCGCAGGATTTCACGACTGCTACTAATTCGAAAGTCACTAGGCTAGAGACGGAATCAATCGGTGTTCGACAAATATCTTTTTATACGAAGCAAAGGCAGCAGCCAACATTTAGCCCATTAAACAGAATCAACATGTATCGACCACAGTCACCGTCGAATCGAGCTCTGATCGACTAACAACCACCAACAAACTACCACTAACTGCTTATCACATGCAGTCGTCCCTTACATAGCTTCCAGAGGAAGCACAAAATGCTCACATAGGGAGCGCAAATTGCTCCCACAGGAAGCACAACATGCTCCCATATGGAGCGCAAATTGCTCCCATAGGAAGCACAAAATGCTCCCATAGGGAGCACAAATTGCTCCCACAGGGTACACCGGCGAAAACCGCCACAATAGTTTATGCAGGTTATCGTAATTGAGCATTTACTGTGGAACCGAGTCAATGTCATGAGTTGTGATACTACTAATCGAGCTAATCGGCTAATAGTCGATTAAGTGATTAATCGCCTACTAATCGATTAATCGAACTAATCGATTAATTGACGGCTACTAATCGCGATTGGTAAAAGTAATCACTAATCACCCAAGCCTACAGTGGCCATTTCGTCACGAGTATTATTCCGGCCCTTACGGGCCCGCAGTGACCACTAGGGATGCCGCTAACGAGTAGCTTTGGAGTCGAGTACTCGGTCGAGTAGCTTAGCGGGTATTTGTTAATACCGGAAGTGCTTAATACAAGCTGCATGACTTCTACCATAGACCATAGTTCACCTAGTAGACAAAGCAGCAAGTAACAGTAAGTAAGGAAACTATAAAGGTCTATAACCTGAACCTGGTATAGGCTGCAACTTTCCTGCAAGCCTGCAATTGCCAATTTATAATGAATTAACTCACCAATGAGTCACCATAAATGGAAAATTGGAACCGGAAATTGCAATTTTCCGACCGGAAATGGTATTGAACGACCGGAAGTTGAATTAAATGGGTACACGAGTAGAAAAAAAATACTCGAGTAATTTTTGTAGTCGGGTACTACCCGGGTACCCGCGCGCGGCAGCCCTAGTATCACTGATCAGTGGAGCCTAAGGGTGCCAAAATCATGCTTGACAAACTTATTTGTAATGAACCTGTTTGTAATGGGCGACAAGATAAAATCTTACCAATTTAGTTGCGATAAATTAATTTGCATCAAAATAAAAAAATAATAGTTTTAATCGTCACTTATCGTCCCCTTCTAAATTGTCGCCCGAGGACACAAGGTTCACCTAGCTACGCATCTGAAAGGCATTTATTTTTATTTTGCTGACATAGTAATTTTAACTAATTTGTCAATTTATCTTCGTAAATAAAATTTTATGAATGAGCTTGGTATTTCAAAAGATGTGAAAATTCTCGCCCCCGATTATCGCCCGAAAAGAGGCACAACGTACATCGACGTTACACAGGGAGTTTCCAGTCCTGTGCATATTGGTCCTTGACCGTTGGTTGACTAACGCCATGGTGTAAGAGATAGAAAAGTTGGCGATGGGAGTGGACAATCGCATCTGATTTGATATGCTTCTTTCCGGAAAGTCGAGTCCGCGTCGACCTGTTAATTTGTTAAAGGCTGCTGCCGACGAAAACACTCTAGGGTTTCAGCAGGTTATTGTGATTAAAGACGACATCGGTTATTTTTACAAGGACAACTTGAATTGCTGTAGTATTTGTTTTGCTTAACGTATAGATTTATATTCTAGGGGTGCGGATTGCAAGCGAGTGGAGGAAATCGCAGAACTGTGTTAGTTGTTCATATTTCTTGTTTCTATTTTCATTTGTTGTTAAATTCGGATTATATGATGGGTTTTGATTGTGAAGTGAATTTTACATATATATGTCAAAATGTTTTATTAGTTTCGCGGTTTTTTTCACTAGTTTGCAGTGACCTGTTGATTCACTATAGTCATCATCATGATCCATGGGCTGAAAGCCCGTAGGTGTCCATAGCACATTTGGGTATTACTAGAACATGTCAACACACCCAATGAAGTATAATACTTAACTACAGGCATTTGACCATAAACAATAGCAAGATACTTTGGACAAGCATTTGGTATGGGAGTATTTTTCTATGTACAAAATTTCTGTAGGCGCTGAGTACATATGTCAAGAGGGACATGTTTCGGCGAAATTGCTCTTTCGGAGGTATTTCTTAAACGGTACATATTTCCAGCATGAAACGACAGTATAGGTGTGGAGGGTACAATACAAACCGGAGAAAATACGGCAGTAGAATCTCGCAAGATCGGTCTTTATTTCATCTATTCCAGCTTCCATTTAAGCATGAAATTCAATATTCATCTATCCAACTCCCACTTAGCACTATTCTCGTGATGAGGCAACCGGAAAGAACACCAGCAGGAAAGAGCGTTTGAGAGAGGACGCCGCTATTTCTAATCCTTGCGCCTTGAGAAAAGATACTGAATACATGTTGTGGAAGAAATACCCCTAAAGTACAATTTCGCCCATGTTTCATGTGACGTAGTAAGTAGGTACAACCTTTGTGACACTTATTGCATGGGTTAGTAGCTAAGTAGGTATAGGTAAGTAAGTAGGTATTAACCCACATTGGGACATGTAAATATAAATTTCTGTATAAGCAATAATGAAATATAGTGATAATAAATCATAGATAATGTTACTGCGTAGTAATGTTAAAAAGATAGGCATTGTTATCAACAGAAGCAGTTACGTTTGGCGTTGTTTGAGATGTCACAAGAAGAAGTCCATGTTTAAAGACAGAGGGTTCTTAGAGGGTTAAAAAATTTTGTCGACCAAGTTTCTGTCAAATATGTTTCAATGACAAAAAAATATGCAATGGAAAAAATATTTGATTTTTGTTATCTCCTTTATTACCATATAAAACAGTTAGCATCGTGAGAGTCAGGGTAGACTTCATGAGGGTCGGTTAGGGTTAGTGTTAAGGTGATACTGTCATTTCGTATTCCTTTGTGGGTCTATGTATTTGCTGGCCTTGGTGATCCAGAAAGACCTTGGTGGCCAAGAAAGACCGTTCAATGATGCAAATTAAAGAAATCATAGTTATAATGAAAACAGAACTTCTGTAACCTGGCATCATGCAAGGCATGATGCCAGGATGCAAGGCACTTTCTCATGCAAAATTTGTTGCCTTTGGATATCTAAAAACAACACTAATCCTAGTCCTGACTCTAACCAACTCTAACGATGCTTAACCTGATCCTAACAGACCCTTGCGACGCAGCATGCATGCGCCAGAGGTTGCGCATGACAAACATTTTACAGGGTGTTGACATACTCCAGCCTAACACCGTGTCTTCCTTCATTTGTCAATCCCTTCACTGGCTTCCAGGACCTCAACGCATTTGTTTCAAGACCATTGCGATGATGCTTAACTGTCTCCTTGGGTCTGCCCCGCCTACCTTCTGGCCCTCTGCACTAGTGTCTCTTCTATTCCGCTCTGGGCCTCCCTTCTTTCCTCTGCCTGCAGACTGCTGGTTGTTCCCCGCATGCGCTCTGCCATGGCCCAATCTTGGAGCTTCCATTACATTTACAAAATTCCTTAATGGTATGATCCTCACTAAACCGTCGACTTCGAACATAGCATGCCAATTATACATGGCAGCACATTTTATAGTTTGTTCTTTTGTTACCTCGTTGAATAAGACATGTACGTCATACCACACACTTGCGCCTCTTGGCATGTGTAGTCGGTGTGTATTGCTTGCTGAGCGAAATTTCGTACATAGAAAAATACCCCCATACCAAATGCTTGCCTGTACTTTGATAATCTTGGATGAGTGGGCAGCATACAGAAACATTCGTAAATGGCAGGAGTTTAAATACAACCATGTGACCGTAAACCATATCGAAAATTTTGTTGAACACCCTGAAATTAAGATCGAGGAAAGTATGATGAGGGATCAACGCAAATATAGGGTGACTCGATAGGTCGAGAACGATTTTGAATGCAGACAAATATATGTTATACACAATATAATATGGAAAGTTGTATACTGGAGGATAATAATTGGCCGAAGATCCAATGGAAACCCATTCCAAGCACAACCGAAAAACACGATACTGCTTCATTGAGGTTTGAGAGAAAGGGACAATAAGGAGACCCCGAGAGGCAGGGCTCAGTGCTCTGCCAGCACTTGTTCTAGTGGCAACAGGACAGGAAAACTCTTGACGGTAAGTACTAGGCAGCACCTGACCAGGCAAGAATACCGAAATACAGTACCCTGGGGATGGGTAACCAATGTAAAACATTGGCCCATAATTTGTGAAGCATACATCTGTATTCAACCACCATCATGTTGATGCTGTCGTTTGTAAACGGAATATCTGATGGAAGATCATATGGAGGGATCAGATGTATTCATTCATTTTTCAGGCATTTGTCATGATGTGCCAGCGTTCTGTGATTCAATGGGCGTGTCATTTGGCTCTATCACCTCAGCTGCCACTGATGTTGGATCTGTCACAGAGTGATAGATCTACACTTGCTTAGACTTAGTTCCTCCCGCTCCTCTTGGAACATTGGTCAATAAGACCTCAGGCGATTTAGCAATATGTTGCAGAAGCTTTTCACTTGGTATGCATAACAATGTTATTTCTCTCAAATTCTTACAGTCATTCAAAGCCCCTTTTTCGGTAATTCTGTGGTAATTCCATCTCTCCACTCACTTGGTACCTTATCTTCTCTCCAAATAAGGTTGAACAGTTGTGTGAGTTTTTGTGTTACCACCTCTCGTCCATGCTTGAGCAGCTCCAGGCCTGCAGCTTTGTTGTTTTTCAGTGAGTGTATTGCTTCTGCGATTTCACATTTGGAAATCTCCTCCAGTGTGATATCTAGCTGTGGAACATCCATTTCAACCTTGAAGTCAAATGTGCTTTCTGGTGCCGGTTGGTTTAGAACCTCACTGAAGTGCTCCATCCATCTCTTTGCTTGTTCATCTTCCGTTGTGAGTATAAGATGGTCATCTTTACTCCTGACGGGGATGTCGGTGCTGTTTCCTTTTGTTGTGAGTATACGACCTTCTTTACTCTTGACGGGGATGTCAGTGCTGTTCCCTGTGCCCGTGAGTTCACATACGATCCTGTAAAGGGTCTTGGTATCATTTAGATTCACTGCATACTGAGCCTCTTCTCCTCTTTCCTCTATCCATTTCCGTTGTCCCTTCTGCATTTTCGTTTACTCATGCGATTGACTTGGCTGTATTCTATGTTTCTCTTAGCCCATTGTAGTTCGTTTATTGAACAGTCTCTTTTAGCCCTGGACTCTCTTCTTTTGTCGATCAGTTCCCATGTTTCTCTCCTGATCCATCTTTCCTTGCATGTACCTATCCTTCGTCCAATTGTCTCCTCTGCACTATCTTTGATGGCTTGAACGAACATCTCCCATTGCTCCTCATAATCCGTGGTGTGTTCCAGCTTCTTAAACCTATTCTTGGTCTCCAAGTAGAACCTTTTTGAGGTCTCTGCATTCTTTGGGTATTCTGTAGCAAAAGGGGTTTTGGTTGTCCCTTTGCTCTCTGCTTCTTTAGTCCAATCTTGGTCTTTCATAGTACGAGACCATGATCTGAACAGCTCCTCTGTAAGTTCATACATCCTGCAAAGCAGAGCGCCATCTTTCTCCGATGCGCATGTAGTCTATTTCATTCGAGACTCTTCCATCAGGGGATGTCCGTGTAGTTTTGTGTATCCTTTTGTGGTTAAAGGTGTTTCCTACAATGAATCATTCATCTCCTGTTAATGCCAGTAGTCTTTCTACATTGTCATTTGTCTCTTCTGCAGAGCCATGTGGGCCAATCGTTCTGACCAAACCCCTCCTGTCTCCATCTATAGGGTGACTTGATAGGTCGAGAACGATTTTGAATGCAGACAAATATATGTAATACACAATATAATATGGAAAGTTGTATACTGGAGGATAGGTTGTGCAAATGAGAATGTTAGGGGAAAAAATTAGATCACTAGCTCACTTATTAAAATTGTAACGCCAATATCCGTGACATCATCAAATTCGTGCCAAGCAAACGTCCAGTTATGCCGAAAACAATATTATACGACCATCATTGTTAATCCACACATAATTAGTTAATACAAATTATCATTTAGTATTTAATAATGTTTGCTTTACTCTTTATTACAGCCTCAAGTCGATTAGGCATCGAGCCGATTAGATTTTTCAGAGTTGTCAGAGGTATCGATGTCCATGCCTTACGAAGCCGACGTTTTAAGTAAGGTGTTCAATGTCTGGGGTTCGGGATCGGCATAAACAGTTGCCGCCATAATACTCCAAACATTTTCTATTGGTGACAAATCCGGCGAATTAGGTGGCCAGTCCCCCGGTGAGATGTATCCAGTGATATTTTTGCTCAACCATTCGACTGAGGCTTTTGATGTGTGTGCACGTGCACCGTCTTGTTGAAATAATCCTTCGCCGTTATTATGAAACATTTTTGTGACTGTTAACTGAGCGCAGACTGCAGTTCACTGGAATGCGGGTTTGACCTCTTTCTCCAGTATCTCATTAATGTAATAACTCGAAGTGACTGAAGTTTTATTTGGAATGATATGAAGTTTTGTTAATCCAAGAGATGTCATGCCTCCCCACACCAGAACTGAGGGACTGAACTTCACCTGTGGAGCGCACGGAACAGAACTTTCTTGTGATCCCCACACAACGTCGTTCTTACTGTTAGTACGTGGTAGAGTTTGAAGGGCGATTCATCACTGAACATAACACGCAACCAATCAATATCCTTAAACTTCTTCGCGAAGTTTACTCGGCAAACTTTGTAAGCATCAGTTAACTTTGGGACTTTTTGTCTCTTGAAACTCTTCCATTTCAGTGTCGTCTGCATATAACGCCTGATTGTCTCTTTGCTTCCAGCAAGGCGTTTGTCTTTTAACTGACGTTCTAATTTTCGCAAACTTTGTCCTCGCCTATATTTAGACTGTTTTATCAGTTTTTGAGCAGCAGCAGTCAGCACGGACTTTCTACCACCGTGATATCGATTCCACAACGTCTCGTTTGGACTCTGCTTGTAGCGTTTGGCCCACTTGCTAATCCACGATTGAGAACGACCCAATTTCTTTCCTATAACACTGTAACTGTACTTTTCTTCCAATACTGTAATAGCTTGAGCCCTAATTTGCCATTCATTTAAGGCCGCCATTGCCTAATCGACGTATTCACTAGTCAATGATAATGCTGCTTGTTTACGCTTGCTTGGCACGAATTTGATGACATCACGGATATTGGCGTTACAATTTTAATAAGTGAGCTAGTGATCTAATTTGTTCCCCTAACATTCTCATTTGAGCAACCTATCCTCCAGTATACAACTTTCCATATTATATTGTGTATAACATATATTTGTCTGCATTCAAAATCGTTCTCGACCTATCGAGTCACCCTATATTTGCGTTGATCCCTCATCATACTTTCCTCGATCTTAATTTCAGGGTGTTCAACAAAATTTTCGATATGGTTTACGGTCACATGGTTGTATTTAAACTCCTGCCATTTACGAATGTTTCTGTATGCTGCCCACTCATCCAAGATTATCAAAGTACAGGCAAGCATTTGGTATGGGGGTATTTTTCTATGTACGAAATTTCGCTCAGCAAGCAATACACACCGACTACACATGCCAAGAGCCGCAAGTGTGTGGTATGACGTACATGTCTTATTCAACGAGGTAACAAAAGAACAAACTATAAAATGTGCTGCCATGTATAATTGGCATGCTATGTTCGAAGTCGACGGTTTAGTGAGGATCATACCATTAAGGAATTTTGTAAATGTAATGGAAGCTCCAAGATTGGGCCATGGCAGAGCGCATGCGGGGAACAACCAGCAGTCTGCAGGCAGAGGAAAGAAGGGAGGCCCAGAGCGGAATAGAAGAGACACTAGTGCAGAGGGCCAGAAGGTAGGCGGGGCAGACCCAAGGAGACAGTTAAGCATCATCGCAATGGTCTTGAAACAAATGCGTTGAGGTCCTGGAAGCCAGTGAAGGGATTGACAAATGAAGGAAGACACGGTGTTAGGCTGGAGTATGTCAACACCCTGTAAAATGTTTGTCATGCGCAACCTCTGGCGCATGCATGCTGCGTCGCAAGGGTCTGTTAGGATCAGGTTAAGCATCGTTAGAGTTGGTTAGAGTCTGTTTTCATCTTATCACTCAAGTGCGCTATAAGAAGCTTTGCTCGAACATCTTCCAATGTTACAGCTTCGAAATAACTTGTCTAGCTGGTCAAAATAACTCGGGAGTTCTGAATTATCCCGAGGGAATTTTCTTTTTCCCCTTCCCTTCATTGCGTCATTGAAGACTTTTAGTCTGCCTACAAGTGATCGCTTGAACCTGTACTCTTGCGTTCGACCTCTCTCTCCTCCCTCCTTTTCTTCTCCAGCCTTTCCTCTTCCTCTCTCTCTCCTCTCTTTCCTACTTCCTTTTTTTCTCCTGCCTATCCTCCTCCTCTCTTTCCTCCTTCCTTTTTTTCTCCTTCCTTTCCTCTTCCTCTCTTTTCTCTCTTTTTCTTCTGTCCTGCCACTCCTCTTCTTCGCTCTCTGCCTTCCGCTTTTCCAGCTCCCATCGCTCCGCACAAATCCTCGTTGTCGAAGTCTGTCTCTGATGACACTAGTTTGCCTCACTGCCTCCTGTGGTCTATCGTGCCCTCGAGCCACGATCTCTGCCCATTCCTCTATAAGTTTCCATTGTGATCACCAAAAATCGAAATCTGCCTCGATGAAATGGTCTATCAACCTACTGCGAGCCATCTTCTTGATGCTCGCCTGTTGCTCTGGAGTTAAGTTCTCCATCTTAAGATCGATTAATAGAAAAGGTGAGTAAGATGAAGACGAGATATCTTTGGACTGGAATACAATAGAAAATGTTCCCAGTAACTAAATACAATCAAAAGAACTCTGATAGAAAAGGGTAAGTAAGATGAAGACAAGACACCTTTGGACTGGACTTCGACAGAAAACTTTCCACGTAACAAAATATCATCAGAAAGAAGTCCGAGGAAGGCAATAACCAGACCCAGGCCTCTCGCTTACCGACCCTCGTCCCGGACTTAGATCCTAACCTTACGTCCCACACCCATCCACTTAGACAAGGGTCCTGCCTTTCTGTGCTGCAAATGCGACGACGTCTTTTGGTTCTCGTGATCGCCAAGCAGTTGATTTCGATCTTGTCCCACTCGCCGTCCTGGGGAGATGAGTGGTTCTCTTCTTGTCTCCTTCGTCTTCTTCCTCCTCGATTGGATGGCTCCTCATCTGTTGATTGTTGATCCTCGGTTGATCCTCGGTTGATCTTCAGTTGATCCTCGCAGTTCGTCGTCTTTGTTCCCAATCCTGTCGGCTGTGCCAGAAATGTCATGGACTTCCCTCCTTAGTTGTATTATCAGGGCTGGGCTGCTCCAGGCGGATTCACTTCAGACCAATGTGATGATTAAAAAATCTTTAATAGTGAAAGACGTTAAAATATACATCTGAAATAACGTTGATTATACAAGTTGACGAAACGGCAGTTCCTGTAGATTGTGTTCATAGCTCTCACACCGTCCGAAAAATCCTGAATGCACCGTCCAATCAGTATATGTACACGTGCCTAAAGCCCTTCCCGTATTTAGAGGGCCTTTGAGGTTCTGCATCAGAGGGCCGGTATAGCGTCTGATCTGCCTGGTCTTCACGACGGTGTCTATTCATGACTGCCTTTGTGCCGACAGTAGAAAACCGGTTAGATCCGCTTTTGGTCGGGTGTCCGAGTCGTCACCTCCTCCGCTGGCTTCCTCGTACATGGGTAGGCCTTAGCCAGCTGTTTATTCCAACCTGGGTCAGCGGTCGAATAGTTCAGCAGAGGTCTGCTGAGTAGTCGAGGCCATCCGTTTCCTTGCCGATGCCTCCCACCATGACATATATGTAGTAACGTGGCTTCAGTAACATTCTTGTAATTTGCTAAGATACATGTTTAAATTGCTAAGATTTAAATAGGCAAGTTGACAGCACTTTTGAATAGTTATTAAATTCACTCTGTGTAAGCCCTGAAACTTGCTAATTGGCATGCTTCATGCAGGAATTAAAAAATTATTTGGAGAATACTAATCCTGCTGGAAAAGTGAATATTATATTGTTTTCTGTTTATAATTTATTATTAATATTTGTGTTATTAGTTTTATGATACTAGTTCATGGAGGAGGCAATAGTTTTGACATTTTATTTTTTAGAAAGATCACTATGGTTCCATGTAAGAGACTCAAAACAGACCTTGTCCACTGCATACATCAGCGAGAACTTGGACTTCATTTCAGTCTACAAAACGATTTGCTGAGCAGTTTTGTTGAAGAGAAGGCATCACTGCCTAATAAAAATCAGGTTAATGTTTGATTTATTAACATTTCATTTATTTATGAACCACAATTTACATAATTTTTATGGCTACTTATGACAGAAAATAATAAATTAAAAATAATAATGCCAGTCACAAAATCATGCATACATTATGTTAACAGAAAGCTGAATGCATCTACTTTATATGGGAGCAGAACTTTTGCTGGCCATGACTTTGGCACAAGGGAGCTCATCTGTTCATAGTCCTTGTGTCTGCCAAATAATCTAATTTTATGCCACTTTCTTTATAAATTTAGCTGCACATTAGTGTGTCATTAGGTTGAACACCAACATCGTCGTTTGTGACTGTGCATGAGATCACCTGGTCTAAGTCGCATTTACTGAAACCTGGGAAATCCAGTGACAAGGCCATGAATAGGGCATAACCGGAAATCGCCTTGGCCGAATATTGGACTATTTGGAAGTATTCGCCTTGGCAAATATTACACCCGCAAATAGCTAAAAATAACTTTTATTGATGAAATATTTTTTTGGATAAAATAATATTTTTTCATCAATAAATTTAGGACTAATGGACTTACTTATAAGTTATTGATTAATTAAACAAGAGCTTAATATTCCATTTAATTTTCTTTAAGACAATGATGTTAATATGTATGTTTTAATTTGTTTTGGTTCCATTCCCCAGGTGGCAACCAAATCAGTTAGTTTCCCACTTGAATTGACTCCACCCATTTTCCTGTAAACATTAGAGAGTAAAGACGTCGTTGATAACCTCATATTTCAAATTTTATGACAAGGTTTTACATTTTTGTTGTAGATAAAGTTATTAAATAATAAATATCTTGTTATAGCCTAGAGTGCGACGATACGCGAAGATGCTCTATATGAAGGATATTGCTATAGACTCTGCATTAACTATAGATAGTTCTTCGTAGCTGTGCATGTGGCAGGTTAACTACGCTTTGCCTACAGATGGTACCCGCTGCCATCGTTGGCCAGATTTGCCGCCTACCATGTGGTTCGTACCCGGATCCGGAAAGTAGTTCATCCAAATACTCGGATTATATTTACCCATGAGAGCGGTCGAGTATCCATGACTTTATGCAACTTCTGCAAAAGTTGTTTCATTCTGTGGTAGCTCTGATGAATTTTTTTTAAACATTTTTTATATTCGTTTAATTTTAAACTGACAAACCGCAGAATGATTACAAGAACAGTATGAGTGAATGATGACGAGTTATTAAAGAAGTTGAATTTAACCGTCGGCAGCCACGCAGGGTGCCCATTACACTATACATCTTCATTTTAACAAACACCGCCGCCTAGCGAAAGAAGGAACTAAGTCAACCTTTGGGGAAAAGGGTCTTGATTTCGGTACCTCAAGCGCTGTGTTCTAGTGTGTTCACCACTACTTTACGGCCCCCCCAGAAAACAAAATCCCTCTTGTGATGTAAGGAGAAGCCATTCCTAAAATATGTGCAAGGTCATCATTGGCTTTATGGTTCCTTGCCATCATTCATAATAATTTTTTTGTAATTGCTCACATAGTTTTAATTCCATGCATCTAACTTACTTTGCTGTTCATCTCACCACCGGTAATACTGATTCCCTGATTCCCTCTTTGCAATTTCCAGGTCCTGCTTCCTAGTTTGCTCAAAGTATATATCACTACTTACTCCCTCTCTAAAGTGAAGTAGAAAGTGTTAAACAGTGCATTTGTTTGATAGGGATGACATTTAGTTTCATGGGCTCCATATGATTCCACACCATATGTCATCAGTTATGCATCTGAGTAGGACAGCAGATCATCGAATCAATGCATTCCTTAGGAAAAAACAAGAGCAGTAAGATTCATTTTAGTGATTTTTGTGTCAGGCTTGTAGTTAGTCCACTTAAACTCAAAACCATTGAATTTATGCATGAATACTTTTTGAGAAGATATGTTGCTCTGACATAATCAAATGTTCATTTCAATGTCAAAATAATGGAGAAATGGCCATAACTCTAGTAGCAGCAAGGCCGGATTAAGACTTAAGCCAACTAAGCCATGGCTTAGGGCCCTGGGCTGAGGAGGGGCCCGCCATTCTTAGTTGAATCTAAGACGCGTGATTGCACAGAAGTTTACCGAAATATTAGAAGTTGACCTGCATTTATTCATTGCAAACGTGAACTATTATATTTTCCGACCCGTGATTCTTCACGAGTTGACAGCTAGTTATAAATAAATGAAATGAAATATAATTTGAACTATTTATTACTTTTAGACTGTAGCATGTTTCTATAAAAAACGATTTGCATTTTCAAAATTTAAAATGCATCAGTATGAGAGTGGACATAAAAAACGGAAAAAGAAACAGTTAGCTGTGAAAGCATTGGGCTACACAAAGTTCCAAAACTTGATGCTTTCCTAAACAAGAAGAAGCTGACAATATGGAGTCTGAACCGTTATCAAACAACTGGACCATCAAGACATGTATAATATCATTTTCCAAGATCGCATTGAAAGTGTTTATCTAAATATTACGTTTGTGCTTCATATGTTTTAACACTAATGGCAACTAATTGTTCAGGTGAGCATTCATTTTTTCAGTTGAAAAGAATAATAAATGACCACATAGAACCACAATTGGTGAAGAAAGATTAGGTTAACTTAGTTTGCTGTGTATTGAATTGGATATTATGAGGAAAATATAGTTTGACACTTGTTCTGATTATGCAAGAAAAATCCAGGAAAAAAATCTTGTGAAGAGTAAGTATTTTTTTAAAATTAAGCACTTTTTTCATCTACTTGTTTATTGAAATAGGTGATATTGTCGTAGACGATAAGTGTACAGAAGTTGAAATTGTTAAATTTAAAACTTGTGTCTTGTCTGTGCGAATCCACCGATTCGTTGGTCCCCGTCGCAACAAAGGGGACCACACATATATATATATGTATATATATACATATATATATATACACACATATATATACATATATATATTGTTATGATGCGCTTTTATAGTTACTAGAAATAAGACAGATAGTGAGTAAACTCTATTTCTTTCGCCATAACAAAGACACAACCTATACAAACGTTCGTAGAAAACGAAATGTGGAAGCACGTTGACAGACTCCTCTTCCAACGGAAGGGATGCACAACCGACAGCAGTCAACAGAAAACAACTCAGACGGTCCAAGACTCGGCCGAGAAGCGGAATACTAAGGTCAAACGTAGACACTTGGTCTTTTTAACAACTGGAGATGTTGGTCAGCCTTAACTACGACGTAGCTACCTGAAGCAGCAACGAGCCTGCTACGTGACGTCACCCCTTAACTATCTGATCCAACACTCCCAGAAACTCTCATTGCACAGCCTTATATACAGCAGATAACCTAATGTGCACTCTCTATGTACACATCGTAGGCCCACTTTGGTTCTTCGCTACACCTTGACCCATGTCCTACGACAGCAAGGAAATATAGGCCTACAGCAGTTCACCTCCTCTACATATATTCTCCATGTACCCCTCAGCACACCTTGTAAGCCCCTCTTTGGTTCCTCACTCAACCTTGTGCCTACGAGTCTACGACCAACGCACCTACTCTAGGATGGTCCCAGATCATAGTCGATGCACCCGCACCTAACAATATATACATATATATATATACATATATATATATGCATATATATACATACATATATATATATACATATATATATATGCATATATATACATACATATATATATATACATATATATATATATATACATATCTATACATATATATATACATACATATATATATACATATATATACATATATATATAAGTGATGCTGGTTTTAATCCGGCCCTGAGTAGCACATAATGTTTATTCATGATAGCTGAACTTTGGATGCGAGAATACCTTTCATAAAAAAAATGGCATGATTGTCACAATAAATCCAAAGATTAAGATACATGCAGATGTTTACAGGTATCAGGTCAGTGACAGTGACATTAGGAGGGTTGCAACCATTGACATTATGGGTTACAGAAACACCAGATGCATCTTCTCAGACATTCCTTGAACTTGCTGTGCCACTCCTAAAATAAACAAACTTTGTCTTCTCCGTCACATCCCATCTGCTGAAAGGTCAGGTCAAATAGTTGGCCAAGAACAACACAATCACCTACTCAACTGAATAAGGTGTGGACACACTGGAATGACTTCATCTATCACCTGTGTGCAATGCAGCCATGTGCTGTTGTAGTAACCAACCATGCAGAGAGGGTTCAAAGGCCGGTACAAGGGTCCCAGGGAGGGGTTGTACAATATTACCCCACAAACATACATACCTAAATCCACACACACCCAATCCCCAGACCCATTGATATCAGGATACTCGCCAGGCCAGAGTTGCCGGTACTATTCGCTTCATACACAAATCCGGAAAATAGTGCATCAAAATTCTCGGATTCGGTACTCAGTGGAAATTGTCTACTTGGTTATGCCCTAGCCATGAATAAGTAAACTGGTCAAAAAGTGTTTTTGCATATAATTTATATTTCAAGTACTATATTGCAGAGTTACGAGGCAAAAAAATAAGTAATTAAATAAGTATATTTTATAATCAGACGTGTGCAAATGCACGACATCTACATGTACAGAGAAAATTTATCAAGTACGAAAAAACACATCTAAATACAATTATACATGATCTATCAAAAGCATAGAAATTTATAAAATGGCAGATAGCAACTGATGGCCAGGCATGAGGATAAGTCAATGTGGAATAAGGTGCTGATGTGGTATTCTTATAATGAAGCCACACCCGGTGAAATCATCAGCCCAGGGAACAGACCTGTTATGAGCAAGCAGATGCCGTAATAATGCAAATATTTTAATTTTTTTGTATGTCACTTGTCTTAATTATATTAAATGTTGTTAATCATCTTTACTATAAAGCGGAAAGTTTCTATTTGTGTCCCCAAAAAATACTTGTAAGCAGCATGCTCTGGCAATGTGAATATTTTTTCTAATCGTTCTTACACGAATTTCTTGGTCAACGTGAGTATAGCTAACCACAAGCACTTAAAAAATCATGTGTGGGATAATTCCTGGTGAAGGTATGAGTGCATGAAGGCTGTGACATACTCCGTACTGCCATTCTGAGTCGACTGCTTTTAGTTCTCTGTACTCCTAAGCTGGTTCATACGTCCAATGTTGCCATTCATCATGTTCTCCGACTCTTGCCTTTAGCTTGCTGCAGCCGTCCTTCATCATCCAGTCCAGCAGCATCATTCTCGGTGTTCCTTTGTCTTCACCCCTCCATTTTTCCCTGAAGATGGTGCTTTGGAAGGCGTCTCTTCTCATTATGTGGCCCAATCATTTCTCTTTTGGCTTCTGTTTTTTCCTATTAACAATTTTTTTCATCCACCATTTGTAGTGCATCTCTTCAGTTATGCAGTGTTCTATACAGCTGACTCTCTCCATCCTTTGCCATCTCCAATCTTTGGATGGATGTCTTCCTCCTCATGGTTCATGTTACTGATCTGTATTGTTCCACACTAAATATAATAGACTTTATATTATTCGTTTCTATTCGTTTCTTCAGATTCTTATAAATAGCTTTGCTCTCATTGAATCCTTTCTTTTATAGAAAGCGTCTTTTCCAGTATATATTCTTCTCTTTTTTTCTGCATGACAAATTGCATCATCTGTTATCAATCATACTTCTCAGGTAACAGAATTCTCTCAATTTCTCCAGTTCCTTTCCATAGTTACTTATGATTGACATAGATTACGTGCAAAATGTCCTTGACCGTGAACTTTCAAGCTAAAGATGACCCCCAATGACAAAAACAATGTCATAGATGAATTCTGCATACCTAAATTAGTCACTTTAGAGGTATTACACATGCAAATGCTGTAAGAAACAAAAAAGAAGAATTTTACAATATGGCCGACAGTGGCCGTATTGGATTTGACGATCACATCATTTGTGGTCAACAAGCGCCTTAGTGATTTTTCATGTCTAGGGACCCACTGACCAAGTGGAAGGGAGAAACACCCCCAACACCATTTTGCAAATGGGTCCACAGGCCAAGTCTTGGATTAATTCTCTCATGGAGAAGAAAAATGCTCCTTCATGGAATAAATAGATGGAATCTTATCATCCTGTTAATGAATATTTCATTCTGATCCAGCTCTTCTTTATCTATCTAATCTGCACACGCTCCATCGTTTGCGATTACTACCATTGGTTTACGTTGCTGATGTGCAGTGACTCTCTGTGGCCTGATGCATTTTTTTGTGGTATAATTGATTCCTGCTTGTGTGTTACAGAAAGCCTGCCTCACTTTTGAAACCCCAAAATTGACACCGAGCATAATAGTAAACAATCCAAAACTAAGAATGCAATAATCATAATTAGTGTTGTTGAATTATGGTAACAATTGCTGTTAATTAAGTGGAACTTGTTTAATTGATTAAGTTTTTAAAAGTAAAATTCTGCATTTTGATGTTTGATGTATGTCACATTTCTTAGACCCCCTCTCCTCGTCACACATCGTCACAAACGTGTGACACTGGACCCCCTAGGCGTGTGACGTCATTTATGGACGACTCCAAAGGAGCGCCAATTCTATAGTTTGTCCCCGGCACAAAATACCCTAGCTAAGCCTCTTATCTTGGCTAGCAGGGTATGTCTTTGACTGCAAAGCGATCTCTGCATACGACAAATGAGGACCTGTTTTTAGTGATTGTACTTACTCGGCAGTTGTCTCCAAATGCTGGAATTGACTGTTGAGCCATTTGAGCGATGGGTTCAGTTGACTCTTTTAAATCTAGACTTACTTTTTCTAGGACCTACCCTGCTGGCCACTAGCTGATTGTGAAGCACCTTTAACAGCTGTGTTACGGCACCATATTAATTGTCATCATCGTTGTTATTATTATTACTAAAGAAAAGTTACAGTGGATTATTTTGGCAATAACTTGCCATTGAGACAATTATAACTACTATATTAGCAGTTTGCACACATTGATTTCTATCTTTTTGTATTTGTTTTACAAAGCCGTGTGAGGTTTCTGGTCAAACAAGATCTACAGTTCTTATGGAGTTTAGTCCAAATGGGTAAGATCTGATACAATGACAGAATACCAACTGAATTAAGACTGTGCAAATCTGCAAAATTGATCAAACACCTCTTGACATTGATGTGTATTTAAATGAGTTCTTCATGGTAAAATTTGGAAGATTATAATTATGTTTCTGAGCTGTATAATTTCAATAATGTTAACTTCAGAGGCTTCGATCTGTGTTGAATATTAGGGTAGCCAAAGATATGAAAATTTACATAATAATAATTATCTAATTCACGTGATATCTGTGCGTGCGTCTATCTGTCCG
Organism: Bimastos eiseni; assembly: GCA_959347315.1. NCBI lineage: Eukaryota > Metazoa > Annelida > Clitellata > Crassiclitellata > Lumbricidae > Bimastos > Bimastos eiseni. The sequence goes on from OY365811.1 coordinate 20,066,203, forward strand.
CAGTACCGGGTCCAGTAACTTTTTGCGGGTCGGGTAATGTATTTTCGTTGCTACAGTCTTAAGAGTCTTGCATGATGTAAAAAGATGTCTGATTAACGTTTCAAAAATGTTTTATTCATGTCTGTGTAGGTATATTTGCAGTTATTAAAATTAAACACATTGTGTAATGTAAGTATATTTGCAGTTATTAAAAATGAAATGCACACTTAATGAATGAAACTCGATTTTGAATCGGTTGAATCGCCATTACTAATACACGGGTGTAAACAACGTTGTATATAGAGTTCAGTAACCAAATAGCCGACTCCAAGTTAGTCCTTTCTGACACTAAATTTTCCATAGGGTGGTCAAACAATGGTGTTTTCCTCCGATTCAACTGAATTCTTAAATAGCGATTTTCGATTTTTTTTTCACTGTTTAGCTGTCTCGGGGCCCTCGTCAAGATTCCAGAAAAACTGATTTTAAAATGTGTCTGTAGGGGGAACATGTGCCCTCAAACAAGAAACACTTCCCCCCGGAGGTATTGCTACGATTCCTGAAAAGATATAGACACAAATTCGGAATTTGGGTAGTGATTAGAAGGTTCTGTCTTTGATGAAACAGTTTTTCAATTTTCCACCCAGTTTTCCAAGATGGCGACTCAAAAGTGATCCTGTTTGTTACCTTTTTTGTTATAGCCGCCATCTTGATAATTTTCACGCCAACCAAAAATTGATAAAACGGCCATTAAGAGGAACTCTTTTGCTATCGGACTGTGTTTTTACATTTCTCATCTGATTATTTATTTATTTATTAAATTTGTAACGCGGACAAGGTCACACCTAAATGTGAATCTGAGGCGCGGATCGTCAGTCGCCAGGAGAAGATGCAAGTAGATTTCCAAATCCTTGACAGCCAAAGAGAAATAGTGAGTTTTGAGTCGCTTTTTGAAGGAAGGAAGTGAATTTGAGCTACAAAGAGAGAGTGGCAGTCGATTCCATTCCCTAGGAGCAGAGACATGAAATGCACGAGAGCCCATGACTGTTCTGCATCGTGGTTCAACTAAAAGACCTGTACTTGATGATCGTAAGCAACGAGGAGGAATGTAAGGCGTTAGTAGAGTATGAATAGAGGTAGGTGTACTGGTGATGAGGGCTTGTAGGTCAAACAGGCTAACTAAAATTTGATTCTGAATTCAACAAGGAGCCAGTGCAGCTGGTGGAGTAGGGCAGAGGAGCATGTTCGTAGTGGGACATGTAGCACTACTCGGGCTAACGTATTTTGGATACGTTGAAGCCTTTTGAGTTCAAGGTCTGAGACAAAAAGTGAATTAGCATAATCGAGGCGAGAGGAGACAAGTGAGCAGGCTATAGTTTTAGACACACTTTGAGTTAGAGCTGACCTTATGTGACGTATTGTCCTGATGTGGTAGAAACAAGATTTACAAAGGCTTGTTATGTAATACCGAAATATGAGCTTGCTGTCAAGGGTAACCCCAAGTGTTTTGAGTCTGAAAGCGGCACCGCAGTGCCCACCAGTTCAATGCTAGAGACCATAGGGAAAGAACGCAGGCGTTGACATGAACCAAATACAATTGCTTCAGACTTGTCTCGGTTTATGACCAAACCATTGAAACAGAACCATGCATATATGGACGAGAGGCATTCTTCCAGTTTTAGTTTACCAGACTGATCAGTGTGTGATAGAGCAATATGGAGCCTGAGTATCATCTGCATACTGTTGTAATTGAATTCCAAAGTGTTTGGCTATGCGACTGATTGGGGAAGTAAAGACTGTAAATAATAAAGGGCCGAGGACAGATCCCTGTGGCACTCCAGCAGTGCAAAGTGTGGGCTCTGACCGAGCAGATCCAATGCCCACCTGCTGATAGCGGTCAACCAGTTATGAAGCTAACCAGTGTAAGGCAGTCCCAGAGACACCAAAGCTTTTTTCAAGTCTTGAAAGGAGTAACTGTTGGTCTACAGTGTCAAGGCTGCACTAAGATCAAGACACACAAAGAGGCAGGCTTTACCATCGTCAATAGATGAGAAGATGTAATCAAGTGTAGAGACAAGAGCAGTTTCCGGGGAGTGGAGTAGCCTTCGCGTTATGCTGACTGGTAAGGACTTAAGTTGGGAGAGGAAGTAATATGTCTCTTGATACGCATAAGAAAAAGACGTTCAAGGATCTTGGAAATGTTATTGAGGTTGGAGGTAGGTCTGAAGTTAGACAAATTGCTAGTGTCAAGGTCAGACTTTTTAAGTAAAGGCGTGATTAAAGCAGATTTGAAGCATGAAGGAAAGCACCCCTCAGCAAAAGATAGGTTGGCCAAGTGTGCAATAAGGTGAGAGAATACATCAGAACAAGAGACGATGAGTGATGTAGGTATGAAGTCCAATGCTGATGATTCAGGAACCATGCTATTGAGAAGATTAAAGACTTCAAAGAATGTGACAGGCGGTATGTCATCGAAGGCAGGGCTGAAGAATTCGGAGTCAAGCTGCAGGTCATTCCATACTAAATTAGCAGCACATCTAGCAATTTTACATTTAAGATCGATAATTTTGTTCACAAAAAATGCAGCAAAATTTGCACATAGTCTGATCTTCTGTGTCTGAGCATTGGCAGTTGTTTCTATCCTTTGAGTGTAGAAGATGCTGAGCAATGCGCCATCGGTCCCAAGGATTCTCAGCACTTTCAAGTTGGCTGCAGAAATACGAGCTTTGTGAATCGTTTATGAGTTTATTTGTTACACGACAGTGTCGACGATAACACTGTCTGTCCTCATCAAGTCCAGAATGTTTTCACTTTCTTTCAAGTCGACGACGTTCCTTCTTCGCACGGAATGCTTCAGATGAGAGCCATCTAGTAATAGGTTTAGATGGTCGCCTGTAGCAAGTCTGAATCGGAGCGAGTTTGTCCAATATCAGTGGCACTGTTGATTTCATTTGTTCTGCAAAATCGTTTGCACTGCTTGCAGGAGCTGTGAATAGGTCTGAGTCAATTAACAGTGTTAAAGGGTCTATTGCTTTGATGTTTTGGAATATTTGATGCACTGGTTGGTGATGAATGGAAGTCATTATTTTAAAAAGTACTAATTTGTGATCCGATATAAGACCAGCATCGTTCACGTGCGTGTCATAGACTGTTGTTCGATCATCGGCTGCTAGAACGTCTAAGATGTTATCTCCTCAGGTAGGAATTTCAACATACTGGCAGAGACCGTAGGTATCGAAGGTATTGGCCACTATGCTATTCATTTGACCTCCAGATCCAGGGTAATTAAGATCTCCACAGAGCACAAGTCTTTCACCAGCCTCAACACAAATGGATGAAATTAGGTTACCGAGGTCATTGTAGAAATCTCCCATTGTACCCAGTGGGCGGTAGATGTTTCCAATAGTTATTGATGACGATGATCTACCCAATCGAACTAATTGCAGTTCACATGAGGAAGTGCAGAGCCTTCAGGATGTATGCTGACCTCCAACGTGGACCTGTAGATTGAGACCCCCGCCAGAGACTGAGCGACCTGAGATTCCATTCCGATGTACACGGAGAACAGAGAAGCCTTCGGGAGCGATGTCACGCTTGATACAATCAAGGGTGTCAGCACAGATCCACGTCTCACACAGTGCCAGTATATCTAGTCTCTCGTCTCTGATGAGGTCATGTATGATGGCTGAGCGATGGATGGCTGAACGGATGTTGAAGCTGCCAAAGTTTATAGACGATGGTTTCAATGTAGGCTTATTGAACTGGACTTTGCGGGAGAGTGTGCCAGGGTTGCTTTCAACGTCACCCGATAGTAACAGAAGCAATGCAACAGCTATGCATGATAAAGAACGACTGCGCTGGGGATGAAAGGGCCGGCCCGTGGGTGCCCAAACAAAGCCCCTGTAATGTGACGCAGTGCGGGGCTTATTCATACAGTTAACGCTTGCATGGGGCAACTATTCGACATTCGATGACACTGCACATTCGTGTCAAAGTACGACGAGAAGAGGTGAAATTGCCAGACTGATAACCGCTGTGGATAGAGTAAAGTGGTTAACAGGTCAATGTCAACACCCAGAGTTACATTCCGACTGGCTGTGCTACGAGCATCTAACGGCTGCAGAAGACGGTTTGTAAAATTTAAATTCATATACTCAGCCGTGATAAAAACTGTTTCGTTTCATTTACCAATTGATGAACAGTGATCCAGTTAGTGGTGATATAAATCCATAATCCGAGATATAAAAGAAGCACAAAACTCGACAAAATATAAGAAGAAACGATTTCTGAATACGGGTAAATATTTTTTGCGTCCATCTTGGCCACCTGGCGACTAACTGATAATCCCATTTGAAATGGCAGAGTGACGAGGGACCCTCATTTCTGTCATAAATCACATATGTTGGGGTAAAACGTTGGAACTTCGTCCCATTTCACCCGAGCAACTGGAGATTTTAAACTTTAACTTTGGACAGCCAGTTGAAGCGAAAATCGTGTATGAATCGTTGATTTTTCATTTTGGGCCCTGTTTTTTAAATGTTGATTTTCTAAGTTGACCTCTGTTTTTCTGTTTTTGCGACATTTTCAGCTAAATTTAGCTCTGGTGCCTAGTTCAATAGGGTATATTTTTGCAGCAGGAAAATGTATACCATTAATACTTCTGAGTAGATATCTTGAAGCAACACTATATAAATACTTCATTACATTACGATAACATACATTACATATGTTGCTATTACATGTTTGCAAAACTGTAAACTGTGCAGTCATTATATCATCACTGGACACCAAGTGTGCGCTGAACGAGCGGGTTCGACCCTCGTCCGGGGAGTCACTGTGTAGGGACCTTGAGCAAGTCCTTTGCGCACAATTGCTCTGCAGCACAACTGCAATTGCGCTGTCGAGGCATGTGTAGGCACTACTGAGCAAAAAAACAGGGCAGTATCAAATTTCAGAAATAAAATTAAAAAAATAAAATAAAAGAATAGTGCAATGAAGAGATTCACATCATCATCAGAAAAGCACAGGACCTGGATATGATGTGGAGTATACCGGTAGTCAAAAATGTATTGAACACCAATGGGTGTTGGACTGATGGATGGATGTGTACTGTGTACTGGCAGATGCTACAAGTTCACACCATGCTTCATGTTCAGTACGATTCCTTCGTATATATTTTGTGGCCCTCAAAATGGCTGTTTACTTTATGGCACAAAAAAGTGCACATTGGCAATTTACATTGCTTGCAGGGAGTCTGTGTTTGGTGTCACTTTACGTTCCAGTTCGAACAGACTTCACAATCTGGGCATGAGGGTTTGCCACTAGCAATGATCTACGACCAACTCTGGTAACTGGTCGCTTGTAGTCAGCAAGCAGCCCTCGTACAATTCTCATGCGGAATTTTGTTGGGGCAACTTTAGAGCTGGGTGTAGTTGACGATATATTACATCAGTGTTGACCACACACACTTCCAGAAGGTAAATAAAGAGCTTCTTCCACCATTTCTGCTGTCGGGTGTCTGCTCAAGTTATACCGGAGAAGCTGGTCTGAGAGATCAACGCCCTGCATGTAATGACTGTACAATTCCTTAGCACACGGGTTGTCAACTTCACGCCTGTGATCAGCAGTGGATTTTACCTGGACAGTTTTTCTAAACATCGTAGTTTTGTGAATGGAAGAAACTAAATTTACTTGTTTCCTGTCAAACCAACAGATGTAATGAAGGCCATTGCCATCTCGCCGTCTCTTTCCATTATAGCTGGACCGTCTTTCTTCCTCTTTATCTTGTCTGGCACTCCTACGCGATTTGTCCGCAGTGTTCTACAGGCACCCAGTTGGTTTGCTTTCAGCTCAGCAAACAGTGTTGGTGAGCTGAAGTAGTTGTCCATGTACACATGGTGTCCTGTATTATGCAGTTGCTGGCACAAGCTAAGAACAACCTTCTTTGTTGCACCCACTTCCACCTCTGCCTTCCGACCAGTATACATTTCTACATTCCACATGTAACCTGTCCTTGCGTCTGACAAAGCCCATGCATTTAGACCCCATTTGTTAGACTCCATTTTCTGCTTAAGTCCACTACAAAACGTTGGAGGGCTGTGCGATTTAGCGTTTGTAGAGGACATCGCTTCACTATATAGCCTATATGTACATGCATTGAGCGAACTTAATCTGAAGCTGAAATAATGTGGAAAGTTTATTAGGTCTACTATAGGCTCTGTAGACTATAGTGGACATTGTGAAATCTTTTGTAAGAAAGCTAACCTCACTGCCAAAACTACAGAAGGACGGATATTTATCTCATTTCCCGGCTTGTACAGAGATATAAAAAAAAAGAATATGTTCTTGAATGTTGAACTAAAAATGTATAAAAATTTCATAACTCATTAAATATTTATTTAATTTATTTATTAGTTTAGGTTTAAGTGGTGCTTTGAAGTCAGGTCTTCCGTCTGAGTGATGCTATCTTCGTCGGCACGGGTTACCCTTCCCGTAGCTCACGTTCCCACTTTAGGCTTGTTTCGACAAAAGGGCCGTTTATTAGCAATCGGCAGCTATTAATTTCCCTGTTGGAAGACGCGGACAGGAAATATTTCGCTTAGCCACGTCTGTACCTTTGAAGTTGACCGACTTACGTGAGCATCTTCCTATGAGAATTAATCCGAAATAGGTGAGATAAATAATAAGGCAAAAAATTTAAAAAAAAATCGAATACCTTTTTACAAATGACATAAACCGATTACCATTTTCTAAACCGAAAACTGGAATTCCGGTTTTCGTTTAACATCCCTAATCTTTTATTCTTCGCATATATTTTCTTTGAGATTTTATTAGGGGAGCCCAATCAATTGTAATTGTAATTTTGTATATACACGACAATTTCTAGAGCACCGTCAGAACCAAGCTACTTCTAGGGTGCACTACATGACAGTTTACTGTCTGTACAAATGTAAAATTAACCTAATGCTCGGCATTGCCTAGAAGGTGCAATGTTGACTTTTTTGAAAGCACAAAGGGTTTTGATTTCCTGAATGGATGTAGGAAGATTGTTCCATGCATGTGGGCCAGCTAACCAAAAACCCCGTTTAGCAATTTTTGTCTTCGTTTTTTTTCACGAACACATCCGATGATCTTAAAGATTGTAATCGTTACCTGCTGGGTTCGTCTGATTATAATTGGCCTGATGTGGTCTGCCAGATAGTGTGGTGCACAGTTATTGAGGCACTTATACACCAGAGTGCAAAGTTTGAGTTTGATGCACTCGCCTAGTCTAAGCCACTGAAGCTCGTCTTGTATCGCAGTCGAAACGTGGTCGAACTTTTTCAACCGCAGTGCCAGACGAGAGCAGTAGCGTTGATGATAGCCTGCAGTCGAATGATAGTGCGCTGTGGCAAGCCAGCAAGGCGACATTGCAGTAATCAATTCGGCTCAGAATAAAGCTCTGTACAAGATGGCGAGTCGCATCCTTTGTGAGATACCAAGACACAGACCTCAGCTGCCTTAAGATGGCGATGCAGGTCCTCACAAGTCCCGTAATGTGTGGCGTCATTGACAGGTCTCTGACCTCGTTCTTAAGCTCGACAACATCCGTACCAAGGACTAAAGGACTGTGGTCAAGTGTTTGAACCCTGCGTGACGATGAGCACCAGATAAATTCCGTCTTGGATGAATTCAGCTGCAGGCGATTACACCTCATCCAGCCAGCGATGTCATTGATGCAGCTTATTGAGGTGGATCGCAGATGATGGATGTTGCTTGGGTCAGGACGACAGAAGCCGCAGACCTGTGAGTCGTCTGCATAGAGATGGTCATGCAAGCCATGATTGGATATGATGGTAAGGATATCAGCAGTGTAGAGGAGGGAAGAATGGGTCCCAGAACAGAGCCTTCTTGAGGGACGCCATAGGCAAGGGTGGTCGTTGTGGAATGTTAGCTGGCATGGCGGACACCTTGGGGTCTGTCTGAGAGATAGGATGTCATCCACTTCAGTGCTGTGGATGACAAGCTAAAAAAGAGATATAGTCGCTGGAGCAGAATGTCATGATCGACTGTGTCGAATGTGGCAGGCAGATCCAGAAAGGAAAGAAGAGAAACGTTGCTAAAGTCGATCGTAAGAAGAATGTTGGATAGGATATCGGCGAGAGCTGTCTCAGTGGAGTGGAAAGCATGGTAGGCCGTAAGGCTGTCAACGGGTAACCAGGTACCCGACCGAAGCTGACTACCCGGGTAATGAAATCGATTCTCGGGTGCCCGACATTCCGTAAAAATGCGCAACTCCCTACATTTCCTAGCAAAATATCCCCATGGTCGGGTACCCGACCGCGCGGATCGACGGGTACCCGGGTCGTGAGTTCAACATTTTTTGACAGCCTTAGTAGGCCGATTGTCTGTCACAAGTTGCCTGGAAATACAGCTCTTTCCAGTATCTTATCTCAAACATTGGAAGTGCTCGAGTTACCATAGCCTCTGGTTAATTTATTTTAAATAAGTCTTCCAGTTGAGTGGTTTATTTTTAGCATAATTTATTGGAAACATTTTTCAGAACAAGTATTTACGGTATAAATAAAATTGTGATTTTATATGTATAGTGACCTTTCTCAATGATATGATTAGTTTGTGTGATTTCTATCAGAAAAAGGATTGCATCAACACATGGTGATCACTCAGTACGAGTGACGGACATAAGAACTGGCAGATGTACTCATACTCTGACTGGCCATCCTAGAACTCCATGGTGCATTGCCTTTCATCCTTCAAACAATGATATACTTGGCTCGGGATGTTTGGGAGGTGAAGTTAGAATCTGGGATCTACAGGTGTGTTATAACTATTTGCTTGCAGTTTGAAACTCGTTAGTGGTATAAGAATTTCTTGCGATTCTCACATATGTACAATTGGTTTTGCTTCTTAGCCAGATACTGATTTTGACCAACTGGCCTATATTGAAGTTACGAAATGCTGGTGCACTAGCATCTGAGTAGTAATTGCCATCACTAAGTCTCCTTCAGGCTTGAATTAATCCAACATAATGGAGGGGCCAGCCACACAGATCCTTCTTGTCCACTTGACTCTGTCACGAGTGTCTTCATTTTTCAATTTAGAGTCTTCAGGTCCTTTTGTATCATATCTTCCCATCTCTTCTTCTGCTGTCCTCGATTTCGTCGTCTGTTGACATTCGCTTTCATGATTCTTTTAATGCAGCTTTCATTCTCTCTTCTCATTACATGACCATACCATCTTATTTTGGCCTCTCTTACTTTTTCCGTAATACATGCCACTCCCAGCGTCTTTCTAATGTCTTTGCTCCTTTTCTTATCCCAAGCCTCCACCTCAGCATTCTCATCTCCTTTTTCTCTAATAACCCTTCTTCTTTCTTCGTCAGTGTCAATGCCTCTGAAGAAGGGTTATTGGATGTATGTTTTGTATATACTGTATGTATTTATCTTTATCACTGTCTATTTGTGAAGCATCTCTTAACCCCTTTACCATGTAATTATTTTAAAAATGTCTTTCCACTCCTGTGTAGTTATTTTTTGGTATTTTTCAAAAATAATAGTGTTTAAAGGATGACTGATAGTTGTAAGTGCAGAAATTCATTAGATATGTGTCAGGAAATATATTACCGTATATACTCGCGTATAAGTCAATTTAATACTAAATGATAATTTGTGTTAATTAATTATGTGTGGATTAACAATGATGGTCGTATAATATTGTTTTCGGCATAACTGGACGTTTGCTTGGCACGAATTTGATGACGTCACGGATATTGGCGTTACAATTTTAATAAGTGAGCTAGTGATCTAATATTTTCCCCTAACATTCTCATTTGCACAACCTATCCTCCAGTATACAACTTTCCATATTATATTGTGTATAACATATATTTGTCTGCATTCAAAATCGTTCTCGACCTATCGAGTCACCCTATATAAACACAAATGGATGCCTTCCGTTCACTGCCTCCAGTTTGTATTAGAAATTTAGTAAGTAAGGGAGGCATCTCTAGCATGGGATTCGAATTTCCATGCAGTTCAGCATACTCAACAACTTTCAACTTGAAACAATTTCGTAGGAGACTCGCTTTCTTTACAAATTGCTCATATTGGTATCTGTAAGTATTTTGCTGCACTAATCTCAAAACTTATTATGTACCTAATAGAATGCTATCATACAGGTATATAATAAACTTATTTTAATAGAGTTACATTTCGATTTAAACTATATGTAGTCTGTAATTTGTGGAACTGTGATCTATTGTGAAATCGATGTTAAAACACTAGACAACTAAGGATTTAAATTTTGAGTTCATTTTCATAATGCGTGTGTATTTTTTCATCCAAAAATCTTCGGTCTATTTTGCCTCTCACGTATAAGTCGAATACCGTTTTCGTCGTCCTGAAATAGCATTAAATTTCTCGACTTATACGCGAGTATATACGTTACTATTTCAGGATGACAAATATGGTCTTCGACTTATACTCGAGAGACAAAATAAACGGGATATTTTAGGACTGAATATGCAACATTACAATAATGGACTTTTATAAAAACAACTGACAGCTTTGTTTTAACATCGATCTTAAAAAAAAATGACATTTCTGCAAAGTACCAACAACATATGGATCAAAATGGAATATAATTCTCTTATAATAATATTTTTATATACTTCTGTTGTGTAAACTGTTGTGTAATATATATTTCACGCATCAAACATGAATTCCTCTATTATCACTTGCTGAGATCACCGCCGAAAGAACTAAAAAATACAGGCACAAATCTAGATTGATCTCGGTCACTCAATTCGCTGTTTTCGCTTCCTATGCCATCATAAATGCACTTGGTTATATTGATTTATCAGCCTATATAAAAACAATTATAATGAATGTCAAACATTATTTATTAGATTTTGTGTTTTTCAGAAGTTTTTTTTAATCTACTAAGACTTTTTTTCGCTTGTTTCGATTTTGTGTGTTCGACTTATATTCGAGCTGTCGAATTAAGACATTATTGTAGTCAAATAAATACAGTTTGACTTACACTTGAAATCGACTTATTGTCGAGTATATATGGTCATCATTGCTCTGAGACACATAAAGTTAACATATGTGTGATTTGTTCTAGCAAAAGCAGGCTTATGTTGCAGCACACAATTTCGAGAAAACAGCCAAAAATGACATGCAGGGTCAATAATGTGTGTTTTGAGTTTGAATCAAATTTGAGTCACAAAGTTATTATTTATATTCTAAAACATTGGTTTGATGATGAAATCTTGCGTTTTAATCTGCTGAAATCACATTTTTAAAGAAGATCGTAAACGAAAGTAAATGAAAGCCAACCGTTTTTAATGCAAATTTATCGCCTTCTATCATGGCCATCTATCGAATGCACGTAGCCTGTTTTACATGTATAGAAAGGTCAGAATGTCTATTTGTAGACTTAATAAAGCTATGACCCGCTTTATTATTTTTTAAAAGCCAAGCAGTCATTGAAGGAACTCCGAGACCCCTTACTGGCAGTGTTCCCTCTAATTTACTGGAGGTCATGTGCACAAGAAATTTTTTGCATGCAACATTTTAGAAATGGTTCACACTTTTGTGCGCTGGTCTGAGCTGAATGCGATGGAAAGTTAGATTAAGACCATATATAAGTCTATGGTAACAAGTTCTGATATTCTATGTAAAGTTCCTTGCAAAACGATAAATAACGTAGTTTCATAAAAAAGAAATCGTGACTCGTTGTTATTTCAAATTAAATTTAGATGCAATTTATTGTTTTTATACATATTGTGTATTATATTCCTAAATTCCTCTCAACATAATTTGGGCATCTTGGCCGTGCAAGAGCTACAAATAGAACATGAGCTCGTGAACCTATGGCTTCCCAGGTATACGCGCTAAAGAGTAGGCTAAAAGCTAAAACGTGTTTCAGAGCAGATAATTGTACGTCATTGTAATTTCAATTTACTTGCATTTTTCTATTCTGTCAAGCTATAACTGTTAGCGTAGAGTTCATCTTAATATTGTTTTCCGGGGAATAATTTGTGTGCACACACTAAATTCTTGTGTGCGCTTACTCCACAACCCGTGTGCGTGCGCACATGCACACAGCTTGGACGGAACACTGCTTACAGGACCAATTGCATAAACAATGTCAACTTTCTGACCTCAATCCCTGGTAACCGATCACGTGATCGAAATTTGAAGGTCTTATTGGAGAGTATATAGGCTACACATGCGCAGTTCAAAGTTCAAGGTCGCACGGGCCATTGGCAATCCGTGTTTACATTTTAAACAATATCAATTTCTGTCAAAATATTTTGAAGACTAGTTTTAAATGATACTATAGCATATCGATTTCGGAAGGGTATAATATGCTTGAGAAATAAAATTTGTCGTCTATGTGTTCTGCGGAAGCAATTAAGAGTTATTTGAAGATTAATGTATGTTGTCAGTGACTTTCTGGTGGATACAATAATTGCGATTTGCTCGAATTCGCTATTCTCGTGATATATGACTTAAAATTAGCATATCTTAGGTTCTAGTGGAGATATCTTATAAATTTTTCACCATTAGAAAGGTTATTTACTGTTATAAAATGAAAGAATCACAATTTCGTCAACATGCGACTTAATACTGCTTTTGCTAAGAAATAAGCCCTATCAATGAATTCTATTATGATTTTTTTTAAATTGTGTAGCTTAGGGCAAATTGCGATCCATCTCTTGACCGCACTAGCGGCGAATAGTTTTCCGCAATCTTGTGTGTCACATTATTTTTCTGAAACAGTAATGTAGCTAGAACAACAGTTTTATTTTCTATCATCAGTGGAGCTGACACTATCGAGTAATTTTGAAGTCGAATACCCGGTCAAGTAACTTAGCGGGTACTCGAGTAACTGTTAATGCCGGAAGTGCTTAATATAAGCTGCTTAACCCCTTTAGCGTGTAATAAACTTTTTTAATTCTTTCCACAAGTGTGTAATTATTTCTTGGTCTATTGATTATAGGTACACTGATATTTGCAAGTGTATTAATGGAATAGCCCATCACTGCTCTGAGAAACATAACAATGAAGCAAAATGGAATTAAAAATCATTATCCATTTTAGAAGCTATGTTGCAAAACCTGATAGATCTTGGAAATCAGGCTTCAGTGGGTTAGACGGTCCGCCATCTTACCACTCGTATGCTACTAACTGTGCGCTTCACATCAACGATAATGTATTGATTAAAACGTTCAATTAAGGAGCATTTCCACATTGACTGCAAGCCAACAAACTGCTAGCTGATGTTCAGTCACATTACTACGAATTAATATGTAATTTAATCGAGCATTTATATAGCGCCCCTTCTAGATATCTACTCAGGCACTCTCTGTGCTGGTAATGTCCTAGTGAACATGTTAAATAACATGTGAGATGTTATTTAGTGAGTGTAGGGCATTTGTATGTACGTACGTGTGTATGTATGTACATATCTATATGTATGTATGGATGTATATATGGATGTGTGTATGTATATTCTATATATGTATATATGCGTGCATAATTGCATATACATACGTACGTAAATAAGTAAATACGTACGTACGTGAGTACATATATACATACATGCATGCACGCACATATACATGCATGCACGCATCTATGTATGTACTTATGTATGCATGTATGCACATGTATGTACATCTATGTACGCATATATGGTTTGTATGCATGCAAGTGTGTATGTATATGCTATGTATGTATATATGCATGCATATGCATATGTATGTACATATGTATTAGGGCATAACCGGAAATCGCCTCGGACATTCGCCTCGGCCGGATATTGGACTATTCGGAAGTATTCGCCTCGGCAAATGTTACTCTCGCAGTTATGCTAAAAATAACTTATTTGATAAAACAATATTTTTTTCATAAAATAAATTTAGGACAAACAGACTTACTTATAAGTTATTGATTAATTAAACAAGAACTTAACAAGCATTGAATTTGCTTTAAAATAATGATATTAGTTTATATATTTTAATTTCTTTTGGTAGCATTCCCCAAGTGGTAACCAAATAAGTAATTGTCCCCCTTGAATTGGCTCCAACCACATTCCGGTAAACATTAGAAAGTAAAGACGTCATTGATAACTACATATTTCAAATTTTATAACAAGGTTTTCATTTTTTTCATAAATAAAGTGATTAAATAATAAATATATTGTTATAGCCTAGAGTGCGAGGAAACACTATATGAAGGATATTGCTATAGACTCTGCATCGACTATAGATAGTTCACCGTGGCTGTGCACGTGGCAAGTTAACTACGCTTTGAATACGGATGGTACTTGCTGGCCAGATTTGCCGCTACTATTCGGTTCCTACCCGGATCCGGCAAATAGTTCATCCAAATACTCGGATTTGGTATGTATGTATGTACATGTATGTATGTATGTACATGTATGTATGTATGTACGTATATATGGCTTGTATGCATGCATGTGTGTATGTATATGCTATGTATGAATATATGAATGCATATTCATACAAGCATCAAGATGGCAGCTCCTTAACCTCTGTAAGGGCAATCTATGGTTTTTATATCTATGAACTTAGCAGGGAGAATAAAAGTGGTGGCTGTCTCGATAGTTCACTCTGCTATTGTCGGACAATGAACTTAATTATGTTTTTCATAATTAAAACCCGTTGTGTCGGCTTAAATGCCTTAACAGGGTCTTGCGCTCGGCTGCCCGACTGGTGGGCCGCATCCCTAGGTTTGACCGAGTCTCTGGGTACATGCGTGATGTCCTGTGCTGGCTCCCTTACCCACAGCGCATTGCCTACCGTGTCTCTGCACTGGAGGGCCTGGTGCCCCTCTACCTGATTGAACTCTGCTGCCACACTGCCACTGTTGGACGCCGTGGTTTGTTGTGCTCTGCTGCGCAAGCGGAGTTGCTTGTCCCCCGTGCGAGGACTGCTATCCGACAGTGCCGTGCTTTTTCACTGGCTGGTTCGGTGACCTGGAATAGCCTTCCAGTAGCATTGCGCGTCACACCAATCTGCTCTGTTTTTCTCTGGCCTTAAAACTGTCCTGTTTGACCGTGGTTGGGCTGGGAGCGCTTCTGAGTAGAATACCTTGAAGAGGTGCTATATAAAACTGCTTAATAATAATAATAATAATAATAATATTTGGCAATTAAAGTAATGATCATAATAAACTTCTTGGCTACATCAAGTCGCAAATTGCCTATAAATAAACTCACGCATGTGCGACCACCAATAACCACATACCGTATATACTTGTGAATAAGTTGCCGTAGCATGTAAGTGGCCCTCTAAATTTTGGACTGGAAGGTGAGAAATTGCATTGATCCGTATATAAGTCGTGGCTGCATTTCGGCCTTCATCTGACACACCGCACATATTTGAATTTTGCACCAATGCGTTTAGTTGTAACACTTCAATAAATCTTTTGAACCACCTAAAAAAGTCCATTGAATTATTTTTTTATAAATAAAGTATTAATTTCTGTATATTAAAAAGATTTATTTTATGCTGTGGACTTCGTGTGTTTTGCAGTTCGTCAATAAATTGGAGATGAGATAAATGTTATTGAATGTTAGAGGAAGGCTGCATAGAGCGTAAATACATAGTCAACATTACTGTTTTATACAGCGCTATGCTTGAAACATTATACATGCAACATTATCCGTGAAGTCTAACGCGGCCAACAGAAATAACTGATTATGTATACTGTTCTATCAAATGTAACATCTTTTCAAAATTTACCTGTAGGAATTTCCGACCTTTTAATGGGAATGTTGCGCTATAGTTACTATTATAGCGCTATAAAAGTTTCTATAGCTTGCCTTATGTTTGGAAGATGGGAGCAAAGAAGTAAGAACAATGTTAGTTTCGCCAGTAAACAAAATGCAGTTTTTTAACTGGTTTCTACAAATGGGTTTACAGAAGTAGACATATTTTTATTTCTCTTGGACATAATTTCTTTTTGACAGGGTGGAGGCAGTGAAGTCTGGCATTCAGATGACGCCTTAAGCATTGCCTCGTTGACATTCCATCCATCCGATAACGTTGTTGTCTTTGCTGTCTCCAACAGACTTCATTTCTGGGATTGGACCAGATCTGAGCCATTTGCTATATGTGAAACAGCTCATGATTTTGAGAAAATCAGGTAAGATGATCCAAAACGGGACACTTAGGCTACAATTTTTGCATATTTAGTTCCACTTTCATAGTTAAAACAATAGATATAGTAAAACACTTGCTTATGCTCCTCTATATGTGACCGACTGATAATTGACCTGTTTGGGAGATGAAGTACTTGACAATTGTGTAATTGTAAAGAAAATTAGTTCTGATGTATTATAATTTATTTCACAGAATGTCTTTTTGCTAATGTGGGCTGGTATTAAATCTATGTAATGGTGTGCCATCAGTGTCCCTGCTTTGGATGTTCCTTCAGCTGCCCGGTGCTTGTCAGTGTGTTGATTGCATTGAGGAATGGACTGGCTGCAGTCGCTTACAAATGGAGATGCAACTCATTTGAATTGGAACAAGAGGCAAACTCGACTTTGTTGCATCTGGTGAATTTACTTAACCCTTTGAACCCTGAGCTTTCTAGTGACTCGGTTCCCTGGCCCTGAACTCCAAAGCAAAAATTATATATATATAATTAAATATAATATATAATAAATATATAATATAGAATAATATTATGTTACTCTATGTACATCTGCGACTAAATGAGGTTGCAAATGCTACAGAGCGACTTCGTGTCTGCATTGATGACATCATGCGATGGAGTCTGTCTATGCGTCTCAAACTTAACCCGGGCAAATCTGAGCTCATCTGGTTTGACCGCTCCTCTAAGCTTCCTCAGAGCGCTGAACTCTCACTCTCTATCTCCTCTTCTCTACTCTCTCCATCATTCACTGTTTGGGATCTGGAGCCATCCTCGACTCAAAACTTTCCCTCAAACCCTCAGACCTCAAATTGCTGCATTATCCAGGGCATGCCTGTGTCATCTTCGGAGAATCAGACAACTTCGCTCTATTCTTGACTCTGCATCACTAAAACACTGATACATTGCCTTATTTTTACACGCCTTGACTACTGCAACTCAGTACTCTATGGGCTCCCTGAATGCACACTACTTCCACTAACTAGAATACTGCATCAGGCTGCATGACTGTGCCTTGGACTCTCCTACTGAGACCATATCACATCTGCTCTTTGTTCTCTACACTGGCTTCCTGACTGTGAGCATATCTGCTACAAACTGGCACTCCTCATGTGCAGAGCATGCACAGGTCATCTGCAGTCTTATCTGTCCTCTATGGTCACACTTTACAGCTCTGTTAAAGGCCGCTCTTCTCTTATATCAGCCTTTGGTGGAAAGTACGTTGTCCCTAGTGCATGTCTTGTCTTCGGCCAGCTGTCATTCACTGTTGCCGGTCTCTCCATCTGGAACTCTCTACCTCCTCATGTTCGCAACTCTCTCAGTCTTTCACTCTAACCTGAAAACCTACCTCTTCTAGTCTGCCCATGGCTCTTAATGGATGCCCGGCTTCAAGGTGCGCTTCTGAACTTTCTGAAAGGAGGGCATTATCAAATTACAGTTGTATTGTATTGTGTTATTATATATATATCACATAATATATATGTTATATAATAATTATACATTATGTAGATAGTATATATTGAATATATTATATATATATATGTAATATATATATATCCGGCGCAGTGGATGTTCGGTGCCTTGCGTTCGGAGGATCACAAGTTCGAATCTATCCCGAGTCACTATGTAACGACCTTGGACAAGTTGCTCACCCATAATTGTCTGTGAGGAAGGCAACAGGAAATCACCTCACTCACCTCATCCCTGGGTGGCGTAATGCCAAATAGACTTGCCCTTCGGGCAGAGAAATCATAATTGTCGTCGTCGTCATCATCATCATCAGAGCTGTACCGATATCACTTTTTGCCGATTATACCGATACTGATTATTTCATTTGCCGATACTGATTATAATAGCTGATACTGATATCGATAACCGATTATTTCATTGTGTTTTCCAAAGATGTACTGTGACTCACTCTGCACAACAGCTATAAGCAGAAGCTGTTGGTATAACAGCGTCTAGTATCAGTCAGGGGAACCTTTTTATGCCCAGGTGAACCAGCTATAATGGTGGTGTGGGTACACGCGGAAAAGTAGAATGCAAAAGTAGAATGAGCATTGTAAGCTTTCGTCATAACTATTTTCCTCAAACATTGAACTGTTATGATGGGAACGTCTCTTGTAGCAAATTCAGACATACAATGATTTTCTTCTTCTATCAAACACGCCATTCCTTCCCCCAGACAAGCTGCCCTTACGAAATGCCAGACAATTTGGCCTGAAATAGGGGGCGTCAGTGGTGGCAGCCAGCAGGGACGAAATAGCTGCCCAGGGTAATTAAGCATGTACTGTGACTCACTCTGCACAACAGCTATAGCCTTATTCTCACCGTTTATAGGAGCTCAATGCCTGCTGAGTTGTCTGAAGTAGCCGTACAATCTCTGCCTTCAGACTGGTTACGCGATATGGGAACGTATTACGCAACTCGGGCTATGCGCTAAAAAGGTTAAAGACTGAATAATAATAATATAAAATAAAAATTGTAATTTTTAATATCGGCACCGATTATCATTGCCGACAACTGATACTGTGGCCGGCCGATTAATTGGTACAGCTCTAATCATCGTCATCATCATCATCATCGTCAATCATCAATTATCAATATGTGTGTGTATATATATATATATATATATATATATATATATATGTAATATATTTACAATATATAATATATCACACATGATCAGCTTGTGAACCTCAAAATCATTCTAGAAAAAGCAAGGGAAAGAAACCAACTGTTTTGTTGAATTTACTAAGGCATTTGATATGGTCCGACATGACCAACTATGGTTAAATATGCTCAATATGTTTCCTGCCTCAACTGGTCCAACTGCTGAGGAACTTACACAGACAACAACGGACCAATGTCAGGATGGATGGTCATGCTTTGGCATGGTTCAAAGTCAAAAAAGGATTTCAGCTATTGCAACCTCTCCCCATGCTTTTTCAATATTCTGGCAGAGCAAGTGATGTGAAAGACACTAGATGACTTTCTGGGGATTCAGGATTGGGGGGATTCAGGATTGATGGAAAGACCATCAACAATCTCAGGTACGCTGAAGATATTGTCTTGTTAGCCATGTCACCTAAAGAACTACAAGTGCATGTGAATTGTGTCGAATGTGCTGCAGGAGAGTATCACATGGCGATTAACACCTCAAAAACAAAAACAATGACTAACACAGAGGATATACGTAAGATTGCAGTGGACACCGGAAGACTGGAGCAAGTACACTTCTTCGTGTATTTATGCTGCAGGGTGATGAAAGATGTGGACTGCGCGAATGATGTGAAATCAAGGCTGGTCATGGGGGTGGCGATTATGGTCAAGTTGACGAAAATATGTAAGAACAAGTCCGTGAGCATTTGGAGTAGATTACCACTGATTGGATCTTTGGTGTGGCCAATAGCAATGTATGGTTGCGAAGCCTGGACGTTAAAGAAACGAGAGGAGAAGCGCATTCAAGCGTTTGAAAACAAGTGCGCTAGAATGATGATGAGAATTTCTTGGACGCAAATTATGACCAACAAGCGGGTATTCGAATTAGCAAAGGCCAGAAACGAACTGTTGCAGCACGTCCAGGCGTGAATACTGCGCTACTTCGGACATATTATGAGACGACCATGAGACAACATTGCGGGCAGCCTGAGGGGACTAGAGATCCTAGAATTTCCTGGATTGACAACATTTTTATGAGGACTGGGCTAATGGGAACTAGCCTGATGAGCGTAGTACGTGATAGATGATGCTGGGCTAGTCTCGTACGTAGATACATTCATGTAACCAACCGTCAGGAGGCGACGGTGGTGTTATGACATGACATATACAATGCACATATATGGAAGTGCAAGATTGCCCAGCATTCCGGGGAACTCAGGAAACTCTGGTCAGCATTCAACGACAACCTGGGTCGATCAAGCTTTGGGTGCTGCCCAACTACATTGCTGGGAGCGCTTCTGAGTAGGCAAACTTGAAGGGGTATATATATTATATGTATAATATTATATATGTATATTAGATATATTGTATATAATGTATACATATATATATATAATATATATATTATATGTCATACATATATATATATATATATTGTATATGTTGTATAATGTACTGTATATATATATTATAGATGTATATAATATGTATAATATTTATGTATTATATATGTATATATAATAATGCATAATAATAATTATATATATATAATATAATAATAAGCATTATATATATATAATATAATATGTGTAATATATATAGTTTTGTTAAATTTGTTCTGAAATTTTATTTCGCACTTCTTCCAACATTTTTTTTGCTTAGAGGTGCACATTCCTCGACGGCGCAATTGCAGTTGTACTGCAGAGCAATTGTGCGAGAAGGACTTGCTCAAGGTTCCTACACAGGACGAGGATCGAACTCAGCGCACACTGTATAGTATATATATATATATATGTTCTTATGTATTTCTTATGAACTATGTTCTTATGTATTTCTATAATATATATATTATATAACATATATATATATATATATAACATATATATATATGTTATATAATATATATATATTATAGAAATACATAGGAACATGGTTATAATATATGTATATTATATGTATTATAAAAATTTTTATATGTATTATAAACAGGTGGAATGACACCAGATACTCAGATCCCAATAACGGCCTTTCGGGTATATTTGCCGGTGAAAATAGGCCGCTTTTGCGGGTTCGCGGGTTCAAAGGGTACATGGTTATCATTGACAGAGCTGACAATGAAAGAAAATGACATTGTGGTCAATCTGTGCAAAAACTGCGACTTTGAACTTCACCTGGGATAGGCAGGCTTCCTCTGGACCTCAGTCTTTTACCTAGGATCTCCTCATCTTTTTTATAATCTTCTCTTAAATCTGTCCTCTTTGGCCGGTGTTTGGGTTGGACTGGTAGCGCCTCGCATTAGATTTCTTGAAGAGGCGCTATGTCAAGTTTCATGGATTGACTGACTGATTGATTGATGGTATTATTGTCAAACCTTCTGATTTCTGACATTTAGTCAATGGCACATTGCATTGCACACAAGTATGCAACAGCACACAGGTTGGGGAGTACTGTGTTAGACAATCATATTCGTCCTCTACAAATGTTTACCAAATTAATTGATTGGTGCATTAATGAAATTTAGATCGATAAGGTTTAAAAAAGTATGTAAAGTTACTGTTGAAGATTTTCAGCTTCTTAAGAACGATTTTCAATAATTAAAAGTATGAATGAGACATGTTTATGAAACGCTTAAATGCAAATTTGTATTTGGATCTTAACATGTTAAATATTGATTGATTTTTAGGTGGGTTAAATTTGATTGTGTTGGGCACCAACTACTGACTGCCATTGCAAATGCTACCGATGAGGCATATAGGTTAGTGAATCTATTATTTTAAATTCATTTTATTTATTAGGATTGAACCGAGTTTTAATTTTTGCAGAGTTCGAGTATTGAGTATTGCGAGTTAAATTTTGCTGAGTCCAAGTTTAGAATATTTGAAAAAGGTCTCATTCTCTTGATTTTTATTTGGCAGTTTGCACAACTTATATGGATTTTTTTGTTTTGCCTTATTTTACACTAGGATGCTTTAGCTGGTATCACGTCAATTGATCCCCACGTCAATTGATCCGTGTCAATTGATCCTCTGCCTATTTGTCCTAAATGAATCTCTAGGCTGTGCGTCACAGACTTGCAACTGAGACCGTTAGTAAACAAAAGATTGATATTACAGATTTGGAAAATAACAAATCAATGCCCAGGGTTCATGTCACTCGTCCAGGCTTCATTTCACTCGTCCAGGTTTTGTGTCACTCGTTCAGGACGGACTATATATTTCTACACGGAGTTGTCGGTATGGAACATCAGGCAACATACTCGTGTCAACCGCGCTGTAAACGCTTACGCCTGGTTGGAGATTCTTTTATATATCCGAGCAATGGCTCATTTTGTCCCATGCATAGACACCTATGCCTAGGACTTTATGCTCATACATTAATCATATTATGACTCTCAATTATGCTTTTGTAATTTCTTAGCATTTTAAAATTTCGTACTCTGTTATGTCGTTCTTTTAATAAATGGAGAAGGTCGCAAGGGGAACATGAATGTTGCTTCAATTGGGCTGGGTTCAATAGGCAGGAGATCAATTGACTAGGGGATCAATTGATGGGGATCAAGTGACAAGGATTAACTGATGGGGGATCAAAAGACGTAGAACCGCATTAGCTAGTAAGCACTAATAATAACGATATCTGAGTTCTTAATTAGGTCGATTGTTGTTTTGTACAAAAAAACAGTATTTGTGTTTTTAGCTAGGTCGATTGTCGTTTTGTAAATTTATAAATCCAATTTTCGTTCAAAACAGAAAATTGGAAAGATTAAAACTCGGACCCATTGTTTGTCTGAGTCAGAGTGCTACGAAATTCGGGCCAAACCAAGTTCCGAACTAAGTTTCGGTTCATCCCTATTGTATATGCCTGTAACACAATATGGTAACTTTTTAATATGTCACAGTTGGTATCAATAGTTATTATCAGCCGACTCATCAAATTATGACCAGATATTTGAATACATGATAAAATTATAGTATCAATGCGCCGAACCACTGTTTTTCGTGATAATGAAATATTTTTGAAGCTTTTCTTAATTTATGGGAAGATAATATTGGCAATACCAATTATGCATTCCTTTATGAATTTTTTCAACTTTTTAAGTTTGGTGCATGCACTCATTCCTCTTTTCAAAATGTTAATCTTCATATTTAAATTTATTTTCTTAATGTTAATTTATTTGAAATAGTTTAAACAACAAACTCTCCAAACTTTTATTGTACAGCAGACGTTACTTAAGTTTTTGTCAGTGGGGCCTATGCCAAATTTTCTGGAAGTGATTAGAAAACAGGGTGGGGTGAGCTTACTAGAAAATTCACTCGGGCTCTGGATATTTACAGCATAATTATTTGAAAATTTGCTTTGATACTAATAATATTAGAGCTGTACCGATATCACTTTTTGCCAATTGTGCCAATACCGAGTATTGCCGATTATTTCATTTGCCAGTACCGATTATAAAAGCCGATACCGATGCCGATAACCAATTATTTCATTGTGCTTTCCAAAGATGTACTGTATCTCACTCTGCACCACAGTTATAAACAGAAGATGTTGGTATGACAGCGTCTAGTATCAGTCAGGTAAACCTTGTGCCTAGGTGAAGTAGCTATATGGTATGGGTACACGCGGAAAAGGGTCTCTGTCGCACCATGCAAAAGTAGAATGAGCATTGTAAGCTATCATCATAACTATTTTCCCCAAACATTGAACTATTATGATGGGAACGTCTGAACTATTATGATGGGAACGTCACTTGTAGCAAATTCAGACATACAATCACTTTCTTCTTCTATCAAACACGCCATTCCCTCCCCAGACAAGCCATCCATATGAAATGCCACTTTGGCCTGAAATGGGGAATCAGTGGTGGTGGTTGGTGGGCAGCCAGCGGGGACAAAATAGCTGCTCAGAGTAATTAAGCTGGTACTGTGACGCACTCTGCACAACAGCTATAGCCTTCGAACATTATTCCACGGGTTTATACGAGCTCAATGCCTGCCGGGTGGTATGAGGTAGCCACACAATCTCTGGCTTTGGGCTGGCTACATGCTCTTGGAACGTATTACGCAACTCGGGCTACACGCTAAAAAGGTTAAAGACTGAAAGTGATATTATAAAATAAAAAATGTAAGTTTAATATCGGCGTCGATTATCATTGCCGATACCCGATACTGCCAGTAAGTCTGATAATCGACCCAATTCGGTACAGCCCTTTAATTAATATGTCTTCATATATTGAAGGGTAATTTACTGATATTATTATAACTATTTGAAATGTTAACAATGGGATTAAGTTTTCAAAGAATTTTAGAAGCAATTGTGTAAATTTAAAAAAAATAATAATCGAGATGGCAGATGTGTTACTATTATCATAGTGATGTGCTGTGACAGTTATTACATTGGTTGAATGTAGCTGTCGGCAGCCATGCATTGTGTTAACAGTTCATTTTTATAATTGTCGCCGCCTAGCAAAAAAAGGTATCAAACTCGGTTCCTCAGCTGTGCACCCCAGTGTGTTATCTGTTACTCTATGGCCAACTAAGAATATTTAGACGATTACAAGATGCCATGAATTGGCTAGTTTGTCCAGCTTCAACCAACTCTCCCTTTCCATGCATGGACGGAATCTAGACAACCTGTGAGAGGTGCTGCCTTTAATCTGTATTTACCCAACTTGTCGGGTCAACAAATGTTTCAAAATCACCCCTGACTTGTCGGCTACGAAGGTGTACATCATTGAATTGTAGAATCGGGACGCTTGTACTGTATACATTTCAGACATTTATTGAATTCCTTGAGCAAGAATTCCTTCGGTTTCTTGTAGTCGTCTAAATGTCCTTACCCTGTCGACTGTGCCAGACTGTCACATCCCTCTGTATCATTATGCATTAATTTCAGCTACCTAGAATTTACAACCTTTATAAGAATATAACATTCATTTGAAATCTATCAGAATTGTTGTCAGGCAGCTAACACATAAGAAAAATGGGTCTTTGAAGCTGTCTGAGCTCTCCCTTGTCCAGACCCTGCAATGGCCCACTTCCCTCTTTGATTCTTACTGTTCCCATCCCTTCCAATAACCAGAATCAACCGATTCTCAGTTTAAACCCCATGCTGTGATTGATCTGCCCTATCAGTGCTTAAAGTGTGAATGGATGGTCATGGACAGCGTTCAAGCACTTGTTTTCATTGTTGGAAGCCGTCCTGCAACTTTTTAGGTCAGCGCAGCCTGGACGCGATCCATGCAGCGTCCGTGCAGCAATACAAATCCTCTACATTATACAGTCAACAGCATATTCTATTCCACCATTCTATTACTATTCCACCAAAATTTCACATTTTCATTAGGCCTACTCACTAACTGATGTAGCCCTATGTTTATAATGGATGTCGATAATTCGTGTTATACATTCTAGTTAACTTTTCATCAACTTGACTTTTCGTCTTATGCTCTTCTGACATCTGCTGCATTTGGTAATTAATTTTTCTGATGTAAAAGCAAAAGGTTGTTCAACTGGTTTGCTAAAATTATTGACGAGCGGATCAGGCCTACTAAGTTATTCAGATAATAACCATATCATGTATACAATTGAACTGGATTTCTTCTATTTCAAGTTGCAAAACGACGAAACGCGTAGGTTAGCTAGATAGGCCCTATCTACTGCAACTGCTAGTGCATGATGTCGGGTTGATCATTGACAAAAAATTTGAGAAGACCAGTTGCCACACCTGGGACAGACTTGCTGTCGTTCTGGAAAAGATCATGGACTGGAAAAGGTTAATAGATGGATTGTTAAAAAATTTCCAAGTTAAGAAGATTGATAAAGTTACTGTTTCAAACTCCCATCTGTTAGTGATGTCACTGATTACCGTATTCAGCAGTACGAACATGTGGATCTATTTTTACTTGCCTGGTGCAAATAAGCAGATATCAATTTATATGACTTGTGGCCCAAAACAAGCGCAAAAGGCATCACACGATTCCCAACCTCTATTTGGGAATAGATAGAATGGAGATCACAATCCTGGGTATCACCTTTACAAGTTTAACAATTGAGTTTTGGTCCAGTGTAGGAAGTTGTTAACTCCCCGGATAAATTAACTCCCAGAGTGTATTGTACCTAGGATATATAGACTCCGGAGTTAATTGTCCCTAAGATAAATACACTCCACCCCGCGAATAAACACTCCCCAGGAGTTAATTCTGCATAGGACAAAGTGACTCCCGGGGAGTTAGTTCTTCCTAGGATAAATTGACTCCCATACCTAATGCAGGGAGTTAATTCTTCCTAGGACAAATTGACTCCCGGGGAGTTAATTCTTCTTAGGACAAATTGACTCCCGGTGAGTTAAATCGTACTAGGATAAATTGACTTCAATACCTAATGCAGTAGGGGAGTTAATTCTTCATAGGATAAATTGACTTCAATACCTAATGCAGTAGGAGAGTTAATTCTTCATAGGATAAATTGACTTCAATACCTAATGCAGTAGGGGAGTTAATTCTTCATAGGATAAATTGACTTCAATACCTAATGCAGTAGGGGAGTTAATTCTTCATAGGATAAATTGACTCTCACAGCTAATGCAATAGAGGAGTTCTTCTTGTCATTGTTGTTGTTATTGTTATCATTGTTATTGTTATTATTAGTATTAGTGTAATTGTTGTTAATGTTGTTATTGTTGTTATTATTATTATTATTGGTACTGTTACTATTGTTATTGCTGTTGTTATTGTTGTAATTGTTATTGTTACTATCGTTATTGTTGTTATCAGTATTGTTATTGTTTTATTGCTATTGGTATTGTTATTGTTAATTTGTTATTGGTATTGCTAGTGCTATTGTTGTTGTTATTGTTATGTTTATTTTTGTTGTTATTGCTATTATTGTTGTTATTATTATTTTTATTGTTATCATTGTTATTGATATTGTTGTTGTTGTTGTCCTAGGAAGAATTAGCTCCACTATTGCATTGGGTATGGGAGTCAATTTATAATAGGAAGAATTAACTACCCGGGAGTCAATTTGTCCTGTGAAGAATTAACTGCCCTATTGCATTAGCTATGGGAGTCAATTTATCCTACAAAGAATTAACTCCCCGGGAGTCAGTTTGTCCTAGGTAGAATTAACTCCCCAATTGCATTAGACATGGGAGTCAATTTATCCGAGGAAGAATTAACTCCATGGGAGTGTCTATTCACCAGCGGGAGTGTGTATGGTCTAGGAACAATGCACTCCACTACTCAATTGTTCCTAGGAAGAATTAACTCTCGGGTCAATTTATCCTAGGATAAATTGACCCGGGAGTTTTTAAAAGGGAGATTGTAATTGGCCTATTACACCGGCACCATTATGTCTGGCAGCCAGAGGCATATGCCCCTGCACTTTCTAAACCTTAAGGGCACGATGGGCACACATGTTTTCAAAATTCGCATAATTACATGACTAATTTAATAATTTTAAAGTTTACTAGTCAACTGGTATCAAGCACGACTCAAAGACTCTAGTTGTCATTCTTGATGCAATTTTACTCACTGAGGTTAACGTAAAAAAAATTATGACGTGTGTTTTAAACCGCTATAGCTTTAGGTCTCTGCACTTAAGTATGCGATAGTTGCTGGCATATTATTGTTATGAATTATCGGCCTAGTATCTTTGATCAGTAAGGCCTTACGGCTTTACCGATATTAGTAGCCTACATCAAATCTTAGAGATAGAGAAAGTTAGCAACCATGCCTGGAAAGCGTTGCAGCAAACAAGATATCGCCACGTTCTTCAGGCCTAAGATTGAAACAGACTAGCCGATGCAAATGGGGGCACTCGGATGACGAAGAGAGCACCACAAAATGTTTTGTGCTTTGTACATTTTCTCACAAACTTTTTGCCCCTCCCCACTTTCAAATTGCTGCTGGCACCAATTTCACCAAGAAAAGTAAATCAGTCAATCAATGAACGAAGTAAGGAAAAAAGACATCTTTGTACGATTTAAATCACAACAAATAGTTCACCAACAAATAGTTGACGACACAACGGTTAACGGATGAAAGGTATTATTCACCCATTGGATTTGTTTGGTCAAATAGAAGTTGGATTAATGATAATAGGTTAATGCTTCCAAAGCCAGCTTCTGCTTCTGCAAGAACTGTTATTACTATCCAACTTCTAATTAACTAAGAATTCTTTTCAATAATCCAACTTCTCTTTCAGCAAGTATTATTTTCATCTATATATAATATCTATTTTGGAAGAAATTCGTTCACCAATCCAACTTCTACTCGAGCATCATTATTATCATCAATCCAACTTCTATTTTACCGAATACAGTGGACAAATAATAACTTTTTGGTCGTGAACGCATAGTGCGTGAACCATTTGTCATCAACTAATTGTTATGTTTGTGATCTGCCTTTGCAATCTTTAGTTCTTAACTTTTTGACACTAGCATCTCAGCTCTTGTTTTACGTTTTAAGCACTGTGCCCTGTATAATCCTTCTGGTGTGATGGCAGTTGTCAGCGACAAATCTGTTGCTGTTGAGCTGCAGTTTTGGGTGTCAGCACTGATGACAGTTACACTCTTCTTCTGATATATGAAGCTAAAGCTTGGGCTGCAGGTTGTGATAAGTGTTGGATGCATTTTGGTATCATGTGCTTCTAGATGTAATGTGATGTAATGGAAACTTATATATTGCCACTTGATATCAGGTGCTCACGACTCAACACATAGCTAAATGGATCACGAGAAAGTCTTTGGGCACCTCCGGAAGGTAGTGAAGGGAAGAGAGAGCAGCTTGGTACATGACTTTTGGTGCAGCCATTTTGGCGCAGGGCGTTTTGGCACCGTGCCGTTTTGGCGCAGGATGTTTTGGTGCAGATACCTCATACAATAATATTGTATAATATATAGATATATATTTATTATGTAGATGTATTATGTGGCAATATATCACTTTAGTGTCGTAAATTATTCCTCGTGGCAAATCAGACTTAGCCACGGTAGCGTCGGTAGGAGAAGAAGGAACAGAGAAAAGATTTATGTTTATCCGCACCCACATGACCGTGAAATTGCACAGGCAGACAATCTATAGCGAAAATCCTTTTTAATGAGAATTTTGTATTATTAAACTTAATGTATTGCTATTTAAAAGTGATCAGGGTCGTACCAAAGGGCGGTGCCGTGGCACAGGGCGCAAATATAGAAGGCGTGCAAATTTCAGGATGAAATTCATTCTTTCTTTAAATATGGTATAATTGTTACTCACAAACAAAAACTATAATTGCAGTCTCTGGGTACATGCATGACGTCCTGTGATGACTCCCTTATCTGCAGCGCATTGCCTACCGAGTCTGTGGCTGGTACGGCACTGCATCGAGGGCCTGGCTCCCATCTTCCTCATAGAACTATTTTGCCCCACTGTCATTGTTTGACACCATGGCTCGTTGCGCTCTGCTGCGCAATCGGAGTTACTTGTCCCTGTGCACAGATTGCTATCCTTCAGCGCCGTGCTTTCTCACTGGCTGTTCCGGTGACCTGGAATGGCCTTCTAGTGGCACTGCATCTCACGCATTATAGGCCAATCTGCCCTTTTCTTATCTGACCTTGTTGCTCTTTGACCGAGCCAGGGCTGGGAGTGCTTCTGAGTAGATGGTCTGTCATTAACTGGATTTTATATTATATTCAAAATTTAGATCGGCAACAAATTGTGGGAGCGCCAGATTAATGCTAGGTACAGGGTGCAATATTTGCTTGGTACGGCCCTGATTCTATTCTATTTACGGATTTATGAAGCGCCTCTCACAGTACAACCTAATCAGAGGCGCTCCCAGTGCGAAAAACCCCTAGAGAAAAGAAAAGTCTTAAGAGAACGAGCAGAAACAGTTGTGCTACTAGATAAGATTGCAGCACGAGTCACAGCAGTCACAGCTGTTCCATAGCAAAGGGCCAACAGAGGCATAGGCACGATGCTGAGCTGTTGCAGTTCTAGACTGCGCTACTAGAAGATCGTGACGATCTAAAGAACGGAGAGGACGTCTGGTGGTAGGTAGCTGAGATAGGTTTCCTGATAAGATCACATAGATAGAGTGAAGCTTGACCCATCGAATGTAAGAAAGAGAACTTTGAAATCAGTCAAGGGAAGCCAATGAAGATGTTTAGTCATGAAAGTAGAAATATGTGAGAAACTTGGAAGACGGGCGATCAAACGAGCAGCTGCATTGAGTACAGACTGGAGCGGAGTGAGGCAGAGTTTTGGTAACGAGTTACAGTAGTCAATGTGGGAGCAGATAAAGGCATGAACCATGGTCGAAAGAATGGTCGAAGACACAGATCGTCGGATGGCGCGTAACAAACGGAGGGAGGGGGTCAAGTTCGCATGATTTTAGATTAGAACTAGTAATGAGATGACGTAGTTCTGATTTGATGATAGGTCGGAAGTCCTTGAAGACCGATTCGGTAGAACTGAATGAAGGAGGTGGTGAGCCAGCCGAGGAATTTCATAGATCATCCAGTTTAGTTGTGAGCATCCGTAGAAAGTCCTTCGCTGAGAAGGAAGGATTCACGGATGAAGAGGATGGTCGTCCCAATAATCCGGAGATGGCGGATCAGAGGCGTTTAGGGTTCTTTGAGTTCCGCTTAACCAAATCCTCCCAATGCGCTGCCTCTTTCTGACGATAGAGACAGTGAAGGGAGCGCAGTTGGTTGATCCAGACGAGGTGATCAGCTGGATCCCTAGTGGATTGTCGTTCAAGGCAGCGGGTTCGTCGATGCATTTGATGGCAATCCCGGTTGAACCAGACGGCAAGCAGTCGAATGCGAGTCTTCACTCCACGAAGTGGAAGCATCGTGTCCAGAGGACTGTTGATTGTAGACGAGTAGAGTTCGTAAAGTTCTGAAATTGATTTGGCATCGAGTTGTGAGTTAGAGGAGAATAGAGGTGACTTACGTAGGGCCTCACTGAATGTACCACGATCAGGAGATTTCCATCCACGAAGATATCTGAGAGCATTGATGGGCTGCTGATGAAGAGGGGGGATAGAGAACTCAATTGGAGAATGATCAGAGAGGGTCGGCGGAGATTTTCAAATCTTGCAACGTAACATCTTCAGTAGTGATTACAAGATCGAGAGTGCCGCCGTGTAGATGTGTATATCCAGAGACATGTTGATGAAGGCCGAGTTGCGTTAGAAGATCCATAAATCGGGTAGAATGAGGTAGAGTTGCGTCTTCCGAGTGAAGGTTGAAAGCACCGACGATTAACAACTGGCTATTTCGAGTAACAAGGCTATCTAAGACTTAAGAGAACTCAACGAAGAATTTGTCGGAGGGCGCAGTGGAGCCAGGTCTGTAGATAGTGAGTAATGTTACTGAGCCTCGAGGGGTCACAATGCTGATGCAAAGTGCCTCAAATCTCCATATCGAGGACGATCCGGGAGAAGCAAGGGGTAGAGCAGGGTACACGACGATGCCGACTCCACGGGCAGGTTGTCCATCGAGGGGAGTAGGTTTTGGACGGTTGCAAAAGGTGTAGCCAAGCAGAGCGGTACGACAGATTGGCACGTCTTCCGATCCACGATGCCAACTCTTCGTTACCGCGAAGACGTCGAGTTGCCGCTCGAGAATAGTGTTGCCGATGAAGGCGAATTTATCAGAAAGTGATCGTGCATTCCATATAGCTGTCCGAAGACCAGAGGGGCAGTTGGATGGCATTCCAGACGAGGGTGAAGACGAGACGAAAGAGGCGAAGATGTCCGCGGAGAAGACATCAGAGTATCCGTCGCAGTATCCATCATAGTATCCGTCGTAGTATCGGCCAGAAGAGATGCCGACATGTCCGCGGTAAAGTAACCGGAACAACGATGGAATAGAAGGCGATCATTCACTGGCTTCCAGATGCGAGCATTGAAGAGTGTTTTACGTAGCGATTGAGTCGGACGTAATTCTTTCGACCATAGAGTACACAGCTGGTGAGCTGTATACAAGACACCAGCCATCAGATTGGCGTAGAGGTTGTTGACATTGTACACAAACACGTATGCCGACAGTACGAGTGAGTCCAGTCAAGCGGAACGAGTTCCAGGAAATAGTAGCCAAACAATGACTAAATTCACTCAATCGACGAAGAAAAGTTTCCAAAATTCAAAAAATATCCAGTCAGAACAGGTAGACTAACAAAGTACGAAGTCATAACAAAACAAAACTAAAGCGATAAGTTAAGAAATCGATGAGGAAGACGGAGTCATCGAACTGGTGTGTTTATACAACAAGCGCACACACATTTTTTGTGTGTGCGCTGATTATGGTACACTACCGTGATTACTTGCGGATAAAGCCCTGTGTCCTGTATGTTCACCACGTTCGAGCACTTTGCCTTCTCCTGTGCCGCGACCAGGGGTCTGCGCACTCTACCTGCCGAGTTCCACTCGTGCTTCTATGACTTCTTCTCTGAGCTCTCGATACTCTTCAAGATATACTCAACCTGCAATTCTTAACTGATCCTGACTGGCGATCTTAACCTCCACCTTGAAGACCCATCTCAACCTGACGCAGCTCGTCTTCACGACTTCCTTCTGCAGTTCGTCTATGCCCAGCGCATCATGGAGCTTACGCACAGTCACATTTTTTGATATTGTTATCACTCGTAATGACTGCAATATCACCATTCTACACGTTGAGGTCAGGGTTCGGTCCCAGTGCTCCACAAGAGGGTGATGGTTTTTCCATCCCTAAAACGGCCGGGTCTGGCAAACTACCGCCAATCTCAAATCTTCCTTTCCTCTCTATGCTCCTTGAGCGCTGTTTGGCCTCCGAGCTGACCACTTATTTGGATACCAACTGTCTCATGCCTCCTTCGCAGTCTGGGTTCAGAAAGTTTCACTCTACGAAAACCTTGTTGTCCCATCTCCTAGCCGACATTTATGGAGCAATTGACTCTGGCAAAATGACTCTTTTGTCGCTCTTCGATATATGTACTTCCTTTGGTATCTCTGATGGAGCGCTCCTCTGGATGACTGCAATATCACCAATCTACATGCACTCATTTCTCTCAGACCAGTCACTCTGTGTAGTTTTTGGTTCAGCCTGCACTTGCTGGGCCCCCTTCCCTATGGCCTCCCTCATTGATAGGTCTTGGCCCACCTTCTTTTTATTTTATACACTTCTGCTCTAGGCAGCATCTTCCCTCTTCTTGGCATTGCCTTCCACCAGTATGCTGATGACATGCAGGCCTATCTTCATGGGCCCCTTCCTCAGCTTTCCATATGGTTGAGCAGATCCAAGAAAACAGTTAAACATCAGTGCAAGGGTCTTGAAACAAATGCATTGAGGTGTTGGGAGCCAGTGAAAGGATTCATGAATGAAGGAAGAGATGTGACCAAATTTTGGAATTCCCGATTAGTCAGGCAGCCGCAATGAGGATGGACTAGAGCTTGGAAATTGAGTAGGTTCACCAAATGAACAAGAAATGTATTTATCTCATAGACTTCACTAGTCGTTGAAAAACTGGCAAGTATTTTCATGTATTCATATGATGGTGGTATTTCTTTATTGGGTGACCGGACAAAATGGTAGCGGACAAAATGGTACAGACAAACTGGTATGGGGACAAATGGTAGGGGACAAAATGGGACGGACAAAATGGTAGCAGATAAAATGATACGGACAAAATGGTACGGGGACAAATTGGTATGGGGACAAAATGGTAGCGGACAAAATGGTACGGACAAAATGGTATGGGGACAAAATGGTAGCGAACAAAATGGTATGGACAATATGGTATGGACAAAATGGTATTGGACAAAATGGTATTCAATTTCCACGTAAGCACGCATCCATTCTAGCGGCTTTCTATCAATCCAGCTTCTTTTAAAATAGGAATCATACATACTTAATTAATATGGCTGATATGATACACAACTTATATACGTGTGTGCTATGTTAGTGATCAATAGGGGGAAATGTCCTAGGGGAAATGTTCGGGGAGTGGAAATATGCCCTAGACCCCTTAAATCTCAACCATTTTATCCATAAGCCTACTGTTTTGTATTATACCATTTTGTCCGTACCATTTTATCCGCACCATTTTGTCCTAATACCATTGTGTCCAATACCATTTTGTCTATACCATTTTGTCCAATACCATTTTGTCCTAATACCATTTTGTCCTTACCATTTTGTCTGTTACCATTTTGTCCGTACCATTTTGTCCGTAACATTTTGTCCGCTACCATTTTGTCCTCATACCATTGTGTCCGTACGATTTTATCCGCTACCATCTTGTCCGTACCATTTTGTCAGTACCATTTTGTCCGTACCATTTTGTCCCCATACCATTCTGTCTGTAGCATTTTTTTCGTAGCATTTTGTCTTCTACCATTTTGTCCTAGAACCCTTTATTGTGCTACTATAATAAAATTGGTTTAATGAAAACTTGTACGCTCGATGCAATTATATTTTAGGGGCTAGTCGGTGTAGTTAAATCGCATTGAGGTTTCAGGCATGCGAAAAGAAATGTAACACCTGAATTTTGAAACTATTGCTTTTGTAATCTTTCAGTGACATGTCTTCGTTCCCTTTGTTCAGCGAGCATACCACTGATGGCAGCAGATTCGGAAGTGGAGGAGCACTTGATGTTTCACAGCATCTTGAAAATGTTGGTCCTTTTTACCAGATGCACAGAATGTCAACTAACGATGGTAAGAATCATTCTTGCTGTTTTCTTGAATAAGTAGTTGTTCTTCGGATAGATAAGAATTCACTTTGAAAGTTGTTTGGCAATGTGCATATTTATAATCAGTCTTCCTAACCTGGGGAAGATTGTGCCATGGCTCTTTTTAAATAAAATCATATGATTTTATATCTTGGTATGAATGCATTCATTCATTTATTGATTTTGAAAATTTATATTGTGTCCCTCAAGAAGCCTACTTGGAGGCAATCCCGCCTAATCACAGTAATATGCAAATGTAATTTAATATTGCCCTTCTTGTAATTAATTAAAGAGTGGACCTTGACGATATAAGTCAGTTTGCAAGACAAAGGCGTAAAATTCCTTGATTGCAGTCGTATCTCTAATATAAGGGGAGTGTGTTCTAGATTGAGGGGCCAACAATCGAGAAGGCATTGTGTTGTCTGGTTACGGTGTCGGCACGAGGGACCTGGAGCTCATTGCTGGAAGTGGAATGAATAGCTCGACAACCAGTGAAAGTCGAAACACAGTAACAGAGCACCTGCACTTGAGGTGGAGCCAAGAAGGCATCACCAGACCAGTGCAGCTATTCTACATGGTGACTGGACAAAATGGTAGCAGACAAAATGGTATGGGGACAAAATGGTAGCGGACAAAATGGTACGGACAAGATGTTGGCGGACAAAATGGTACAGACAAAATGGTACGGACAAAATGGTATGGGGACAAAATGGTAGCGGACAAAATGGTACGGACAAAATGGCATTGGGCGAAATGGTACAGATGAAATGGACAACTACAGTGTCGGATTCTACAACTTTTGGTCAAATCCTAATCAGAGATTAGGTTTGATGCAACCACGCAAGTCAACTTCGGTGTGCGGACATTCCCTCTGGATATTTCCTCAAGGACATTTCTTCCAACATCCTCTCTACATTTCCATCTAGGACATTTCCCTGAACATCTCCCTCTGTCTGATCACTTACTTAACACAAATATTGAGAAGAAAGAACAGAACCCGATCCAATCGCCCCAACTTCGGTTCCAGACATCTCCCCCCGGACATTTCCCCCCGACATTTCCCCTATAACAATTCCCCTGGAATTTTCCCCCCTGTGATCATAATACAAGTTTGATGTTAAAACACACTCAGCAACCTCAATTCAACGTCTCTCACTTTGATGCTTGCGGCAAATGTTGAATCAAAAATAATTAGAGGAATAGTTGATCATGCAGGCTTGTACTGCCTAATTAATTTATAGTTAATTGATGCACAACCAACAAAATTAATACAACGTTTCTCACTTTGATGCATAAGGCAAATGTGTCAAATAAAAATAATTAGAAGATTAGTTGATCATGCAGGCTTATAATGCTTCATTTATTTATAACGATAACAATATGAGCAACGTTATACTTTATATAATGTATGTTACCATTCACTGAAATATTCAATGAAAAGCATTCTGCTATAGGCCTAATTGAAGTTGGATTGAGGAAAATATTAGGACAAAATGGAAGATGGGACGATGAAAAGAATTTTGCTATATTTATGCGATAATTCTTATATAATGCAATTCAGTTGGATATGATCGGAATCAATTAACTAAAATCTACTTACATCGAAGCTGGATTGATGAAAAGAATATTACTTTATTGGAAGCTGGATTAACGAAACAGATAATGCCTGAATGGAAGTTGGATCGATGGAGAGATTTCTGCATAAGCAGCAGCATTATTAATAAAACAATGCCACTTAAACTGCAACGTTTACGATTAAAAAAATTAAATGGCTTACAGGATGTTTATAGTTTTGCTGGCTGACTTGTTCTGATCATTTATTTACATTAACCCTTTTAAACGTGCGCCCTTTTGTTTGTTGCCCTTTTCAACGCACACCCGTTTGATTGTCGCCTTTTTAATCGCCCACTCTTTTGAACGTTCGCCCTTATGATTTTCGCCCTTTTGATTGCACCCTTTTAATTTTTGCCCTTTTGATAGGATACCAGTTAGCTACAGAGTTAGAGCTCTTTAGATAAAATTCAGCAGCATAAACGTAGCCTACATGTACATCTAGGCAGGCATTTTTCATCCATCCAGCCTGCATTTAAGCAGAATTCTGGAGCAATTCCAGCTTTCATCTCTGCAGAATTCATTGCATTAACCAGCTTCAATTTATGCATCATTCTTTTCATTATTGCAACTTTCATTTGAGCAAAGAATGCTTCAGCAATGCAGCTTCCATTTAAGCAATAAGTTATTGCTCATCAATGCGGCTTCTACTTAAGTAAAATTTTCTCATCGATCCCTCTTCTGCTTAAGCATGATTCTTTTATCAGTACAGCTTCGTATTGAAAAAAATTTCTTTCATCAATCCAGCTTATAGTTGGACATTATTCTTTCATCACTGAAGCTTTTAAATCAACACAATTTTTTCATCAATCCAGCTGCTGATCAAACAAGATTCTTGTAATTAATCAAGCATCAATGTTAGCAAGGATTCCTGTCATCAGTCCTGCTTAAAATTATACATAATTCTTGTCACCAGTCCAGCTTCTGATTAAACAAGACTCTATTAATTAATCCAGCCTACATTTTTGCAAGGATTTTTTTTATCAGTTCAGCTGATATTTCAAATTTAGATAGCATGATATTTGCAAGAAAATGACTTTGCCAACCTAAACTATGGTTTACCAAAGTTCGCTATACACATATGAAACGTAGTCTGATATATATATGTTTATATATATAACATATAGCATTAATATATATGCGCAATAACTCAGCGCCTCTGAGTAGATATCTAGAAAGGGTGCTATAATCAAGTATTTTTGATTGATTGATTTGATATATATATATATATATATACATACATATAAAATATGTATGTGCTATGTCAGTGATCAATCGGGGGAAATGTCCTAGGGGAAATGTCCGGGAATTCGAATGTCCGGGCTGGAAATGTCCTAGACCAGTGTTCACCAACCCTTTTTCGGTGGTGAGCCAAGCCGCATTGCCATGTTTAGCAACTTTTGGGAGCCGTCGTGGTTTTACGAGCACAACAAATGCAGTTATTCAGCTAATAATTACGATAGCAATTAGCATCATTAGTCTCTGGTTTAAATCATAATATATTTGATTTTAAAAAAATATACGCTTCCACGAAATTCGTATACTTATCCATTTATTAGGTGAGAAACCTGGTTCTGCATTTTTATAACTAAGGACCCAGGTTCTTCTACCAAGTCATCCAACACTGCACCACACCTCTGTAACGATCTTCCCTCTGAATTCCACATATTTTGAAATCCTCCTTCGTCTGCATCAGGTTCCTCTATCTATCACCCCATTGACTTTCTATTCAAAACTGAATCATTATCTCTTCAAGAATTCATACCATGACTCCTGACTCATCTGATCCTTCGCCTGCCAAGTCTCGTCATAATGCTACTTGGATCCCTCTGGAAACCGGACCTCGAACTCCCCTGGACCATGCACCATTAGGACACTTCTGATTCGATACAGCGCTTGTGAATTAGCTGAATTAGCCTTCGGTTGGCGGTTAGAAGTTTTAAGATTATTGTTACGATTCGAAACCATCCAAAAATCTTTCCTTTGCAATTTTATTTCGTCACAGATAAATTTTCTCTGAATCTTTTTCGAAAATGTCATTTTCTGGAAATTTTCGGAGAGCCGCCACAGAACTCTTGAGAGCTGCATGCTGCTCGCGAGCCACGGGTGGTGACCACTGCCCTAGACTCATTAATTCTCTACCATTTTTTCCGTAGGCCTACTATTTTGTACAATACCATTTTGTCCGTACCATTTTATCCGCTCCATTTTGTCCTAATACCATTTTGTACAATACCATTTTGTCCCCATATCATTTTGTCCATACCATTTTGTCCGCTACCATTTTGTCCTAGAACCATTCTACATCTGTTGTGATGTGAGATGGAAACTTGTGTAAGGTATCATGCTTGTAGTCCAAGACAGAGGTGTATTTAGAGAAGCGACCAATCAGGCGGACAGCAGATCGGTGAACCCGGTTGAGGTGGACTATTCTCTAGAGGGCAGGCTCACCACGACAGAGCAGCTGTGAGCAAGTCGACTTAAGACTTAAAGGCATGGACTTGGGTGGCAGGCAGCGTCATGAGATAGGGAACGTAGTGAGTGGAACTGTTTGAAGCATTGTTCTGGACAGAGAGTAGACTCTGAGGAGCAGGTGTCACAGAAAATACACATTTT
Organism: Bimastos eiseni; assembly: GCA_959347315.1. Lineage (NCBI taxonomy): Eukaryota > Metazoa > Annelida > Clitellata > Crassiclitellata > Lumbricidae > Bimastos > Bimastos eiseni. Next base: position 20,104,954 of record OY365811.1, read on the forward strand.
GATGCATCTTCCAGGCTTGGCATAAATAACACCCTTCTTGCAAGGTCCTGCCTTGGTTGCAGTTGGTGGGATAACACCTGATGTGTATAAAGAACACAATAAATTTACTGATGAGTAGTAAACAGTTCAAGGATAGGCTAAGTCACAGCCCTAGCAAACTGCTGTTAGCATGCAACATAATTGCTATGTCTGACAACCACCATTTCTACATACTCGTGCTATGTAAAATAAATTCCACAGATCCTTCCAACTATCCAGACTATATCCTACTATCCTGACAATATTTTGACAATGTCCTGACAAATGCTTATTCTTTTTCAAATACTTCATGTTTACCGCAAGACACGATATAAGAAGTAATTCTTACATTGTGGCTCAAGATGATGAAACTGAGATGGCTGACGTCCACAAAGACACATCATAAATTCTGTTTGTATTCACTGGACACTGGACAGGCCAAAAATAGTCTTAAATGATCTTACATGCATTCAGTAGGTAGTTGCACATGTCCACTATCCCTTATAAGCGGGAGGAAATATTACTGACACGCTGAATAACCTATGGCGGCGGCTACTTGCAGGACGTGTATAGTGTATACACGTCCCGAGTGTCTGAACAAACCCAATTGTGATGTGTATACATGTCCCCGGTGGTTAGCATGTTAAAGCTGACTGCTCTTTTCTGCTCAGTCCTATTAAACTATCCTTCACGACCTTCTCTCTACTTATAAGGTCACCCTCACATGCGATTTGGGCCACACGCATAACCTTACTGTACCTAGAGTTGATGCCCTTGCTAATAGAACTTTTGTTATGTAGATTTTATATGACTATTTAAATTGATGCTTTTATTTTGCTTTTTAACCTATTGTACATTTGATAGTTTAATAAAGAATATTCTAATTACCTTACTTTCTTAAATCAGTGCTAAAGGCATCTGCCTGCCTGCCTTCATCACTTCTCACATGTATATCTCAACCTTCATGACTGAGCTCTTACACTGGCTTCCGCTAATTGCCCGAATACGGATTAAAGTTCTAGAGCATTGTTGGGTCATGTTCTACCTATATCTGTGACCTTATCTGTTGTCCTATTTCAGCTGTCTCTGGACACCCTCTTCATTCTTTTGACCAACTTGCCCTCTTGGTACCTCAGACTCAGACTGCTTGTGCTCTAGGGCTCTACTAAAAACGTGATTCTCACTATTTTTCCGAATACAAATAATTGAACCAACTATTCAACCGAATATATACGAATAAATGCACAAAAACCGACTATATTAAAAGTTTCAAATGTAAGCAGAAGTTTCAGGTTAGTAAATTTAATACATAAACTAAAAGTTAAATACATGTAATTTTTGCATCTTTCTGCCAGTCTATGTAAACTAGGAATCAAACCAATTTAGCTTTACTTAGAAATGAGACAGCTGACGTGTACTATGATACGGTGATTCAGGAAGTAGGTTGCAACCACAGCATATATTATGTTTATCAATTCTTTAATTCTTAACTAATTCTTAATTACTAAACCAAGCATCAAGTGTTCAAAATGTTCCCAATATTTTGTAATGTTGCATATGACTATCTTCAGTTAAGCTCTGTTCTTCTTGGTTTCTTATTGTATTTTGTAATAAAGTTGTAATCAAGAGAAATTGCCATTTACTAGTTTGATAAGGTTGCTACAATGGGGTTCCTATCTAGTGGGATTCGCGTCCCTTTTGGGGCTCCCATTGTAGCCAATATTATGTATGTTTTGTATATTTTGTAATGATGTATTTTATTTCAATTGGTTGAAATAAATCACGATTGATTGATTGATTGATTGAATGAGAGAGTTACTTCAGTTCACTCGATATAGCAGCCGCATGTTAAGAAAGAGATGTCAATAATGTTTGTATTCGGTTCGACTGCTGCTATTCGGCCAAATACCGGATAGCTATTTGGCTTCGAGGCGAATACTAAGCAAATATTCGGTACAGCCTATTCTGCTCAACGCGTTGGCCCTTTGCGTTAGAACGATATTCCCTCTATGACTCAGTCTATGGGGTACTTCTGATTCTGCCAGTATTCTTTAAGAAAGCGAAATACCTTGCTGCAATTAATGAAACAGATGTGTACTTCTTGTCCATTCTCCCTTTGTCTTTCCATTATCCACCTCATGTTGGCAATATGGTCTCGCGTACCAGGGATTTCCTAAATCCTGCCTGATTGTGCGGAAGCTCTCTCTCGATTGTGCTCTCCATTCTTTTATGTATTATTTTGAGAAGTATTTTACTTGTGTGCGATATCATAGCTATGTCTTGTAGTTTTCACGCTTTCTCGCATCTCCTTTCTTATATAAAAAACACGTAACCCTCAAAAATGCGCACAAAAGTTTTCTCAACGGATTCTGATACCATTTTTTGCTTATTAACATAGTGAAAGTTGGCTCCAATCTGACCATCACAAAATGGTAATTTTCAAGATGGCGTCCAAAATGGCCGCTGATAGTTATAATTGTCAATATCTACAGAACCATGCAACTAAGAATGGTGTTTTTGTTGTCAAACGGTGTGTTTTATTGCATTCTCAATAACAGATAACCTATTAGGACCATGGGGTAAGAGTCATTTTCAATATGGGTCCAAAATGGCCCCTGAAAGCTAAAGTTGTCTATCTACAGAGCCATTCAACATGGAAAGATGTTTTTGGTGTCAAACTGTAGGTTGTATTGTATGCTTATGCAGATTTCACAGCGATGATCGAAAAGTTGGAAGAGATGTATCTTGCTTTATCGAATAGTGAAGTCACGCTGAACACTGTGTTAACGTTTAAGAATCTGACTGAAATAAATGAATTGCTACAGAAAAGGAAGATGGAACAGAGTGCTAGGTTGAAAACAACTAGGTTGTGGCTGAATTACCAAAGTATGTTTAAAGTTGCTAGATCATTAGTGATTGCAGATCGAACGAATTGCTGGATGATGCATCTACGGGCTGTTTTTGAATGTATTCCCATATTTGCTGCAGCCGGGCATTACAACTACTTGACATACTTCTATGTTCAACCAATGGGTCACCTTGACATCAACCACCCGGACGTTTTCAGAAAATTTTGAAAATGGTTTTCATGTTATTCATCATAGTAATCAGTTTTTTGCTGGTCTCCGCTCAGATCTTGTCATTGAGCAGACATTGATGAGGGCATTGAAGACCGCTGGAGATCTGATGCATGGAGACCATGTCAACCCCGATATCAGCAGAGTACAATGCTGCAATGCAGGAGTTCGCCAACCTGCCATACTCTACATCGGAACAGCACAAGGAATTGACGAAGGCAAGGATGGGCAAGGACCTTGTTGATTTGGAAAAGATCATTTTCAAATTTGCTGGAGCCTCACCATTTTCACCAGACCCTTCCTTAAGGAACATTGTCGATGGTGTTGTAACTGATGAATTTGTAAATGTTCATGAATACGCAGAGGTAGGACACATGATTGATAATACAATACAACTGTAATTTGATAATGCCCGCCTTACAGAAAGTTCAGAAGTGCACCTTGAAGCCGGGCAACCATTAAGAGCCATTGGCAGACTGGAAGAGGTAGGCTTTCAGGTTAGAGTGAAAAAGTGGCTCACTGAGAGAGTTGTGAACACGAGGAGGTAGAGAGTTCTAGATTGAGGGACCGGCAACAGTGAATGACCGCCGGCCGAAGACAAGAAGTGTACTAGGGACAACGTACTTTCCAGCAAAGGCTGATCTAAGAGAGGAACGGCCTTTAACAGAGCTGCAGAGTGTGACCATAGAGGACAGATAAGACGGCAGATGACATGTGCGCGCTCTGTACATAAGGAGTGCAGCTTGTAGCAGATATGCTCACAGACAGGAAGCCAATGTAGAAAACGAAGAGCAGGTGTGATAAGGTCTCAGTAGGAGAGTCCAAGGCGCAGTCGTGCAGCCTGATGATTATTCATAATATGGCCAGAGAGCCTGCATTAACAGTCCCATTTAGAGGAAAAGATAAAGCAAGAACCCTTGGAGAACCCTCAGCAGTGGCGGTTGCTCTGGATCGAACCATCGATTCTGGTCTTCTATTTGAACGTTTTGTGATAGTTGCAAAAACTGGAGAACTGTCATTGGAAGAGGTTATGACTTATGAGCTTAGTCCATTCGCTCCTGCCCTCTTTGAATCCAGAAATGTATTTAGAAACGCCGATAAGCCACAACTAGCTAATGCGATCAGTGAGTATGCACTGGATGGCATCCTACATTTCGTATCAAAGACATAGACATGTCCTCGATGGAGGTTCCTTACTTCATAGGATACCGTGGAACAAAGGCGAAGACTATGGTGCAATAGCACAATCATATGCCGACTTCACCGTCTGGCAATATGTGGTGCAAAGACAACCGTTGTTTTTGCTGGATATGAGCTGCAATAAGTAAGTATATTGAACCAATTGCTTCTCCGCACTGTGGTGTACAATGCATTTTAAAGAACAGCATTCTAATTAAACAATTGAAAAATAATGTCCACTCTAGGTTGTCTGCAACATACATGCAGTTGTGGAGATTAGCAGATCTTCTTTTAAATAGCAATACATTAATTTTAATAATACAACATTCTCATTAAAAAAGATTTTCGCCCTAAATTGTCTGCCTGTGGAATTTCACGGTTATGTAGGCACGGATGTAGGGATTGGAAGGTCGCCTTTATAGGAGGAAGGAACCGGTGCAGCACATGACCTGGGTTTTCCAGTATCGCTTTGAATAAACCCGTATCGGCCAACTGGATCAAATGTTCGAATGGAGGAACATCATATGGCAGATAGCGTTGGCGAATCAGTCTGTTCATCGCTGACTGTATCCGAGTATACCTAGCAATACCGTGTAGCAATGTTACTTACAAGAGTAGGGCCTAATGCTACTTACTGTTGTAAGCAACTTTATTTATGTACTTTGGTTAAGTATGCAGCATGGTGGCTGATTGGTTAGAGCGGTCGGCCCGTAACACTCAGTGTGTGCTGAGTGAGCGGGTTCGACCCTCGTCTGAGGCGTCGCTGTGTAGGGACCTTGAGCAAGTCCTTTGTGCTCTTTCATGCACGACTTGTCGTGTTAGAGGGTGTTATAAATAAGGCTGTCAAAAATGTTGAAATCATGACCCGCGGTTGGGTTCCCGACCGTGCAGATATTTTGTTAGGACATGTAAGCATTGCACATTTTTACCGAATGTCGGGCATCCAAGAATCGATTATTTCTGGCAAAACGTTCAGGTAAAATAGCGCATTTTTGCAGAATGTCGTTACTAGAAGACCGATTTCATTGCTCGGGCAGTTAGCCAATATGACCAATGGAATATTTCTAACATATGTTCAGGTAAAATCGCGCATTTTTACGAAACTTCGGGTACCCAAAAACTGATTTAATTACCTGAGTAGTCAGCCTCGGGCAGGTACCCGTTGACAGCCTTAGTTATAAATGCCTAGTTGTATTGTATTATATTGTAAGTAACATAACTACTGTAATTTGTAAGACGATGCAATGTCTGATATTCTGAGTACCGGTAGTCATAAACAGTTACAATAGTTGTTCATTATCTCTGAAACAATCTGCGTTTTATCATGAGCTCGCCATCGACTCCTAGGCTTCGTGGGGGGGGAATTTGCTTCCATTACTGCTGGGGGGATAGAAGCCCCTGAATGAGAATTTTAGCTTTCGGAAGACATTTTGGTAGCCAATTTGAAAATGACTCTTACGTCATAATCCCCATCACCACTTGACCGTGTTATACTAGATCGAAAATACTTTTTTAATTAGAATTCTGTACTTTTAAATGCATTATACACCAAGAGTGCGGTTATGCAGTTAGTTCAATAAAGAATATACTTACTTAATAGGTTGTGTTATTGAGAATGTAATAAAACATACTGCTTGACACCAAAAACACCTTTCTATGTTGATTGGTTCTGTAGATATTGACAATTTTAGCTTACAGGAGCCGTTGTGAATACCATTTTGATAGTGACTCTTACATAATGGTCCTGTGACGGACCTGTCTTCTACTGGGGTTTTCTCTCTCTCATTTACGGACCAGAATAACTAACCCCGTCCGACTAATTCGAGTGGTTAAGGTGCATGAGCCTCTGTAAGTCTACGAAGAGATCAACTGAATCTATTTAGTCCTTTATTAAACAACAAAAACTGAACTTGGTAAAGACGATCGTTTAAGGTAATCCAATAGCCCGAGATAGATGATCGCTGTGATAATCCAATAGCACGAGATAGACAATCGCTGTGATAATCCAATAGCCGAAGATAGACGATCGCTTAAGGTAATTCAATAGCTCGAGATAAACGATCGCTTTACGACGCAGTTCATAGCCTTGTAACTGTTCTTCTCTATTGCAACTGTACTCTGGTAAACTCTCAACTGTCCACTCTCCACACTACTAACAACTCTCAACAACTCTCAACTTTCTTCATCGTCTATCGATGCTCTTTATATAGGTGTCCGGGTCTGGCTGGGAAGTGGAAGTCCAGTCCGGTCGTGCGTCTGCTACTTAAGGGCGGGAGTCCAATTTGGATCAAAGCCTATACTGCCTATAGTTAAAAGGGCGGGAGTCCAATTTGGGTCTAAGCTTATACTACCCATAGTAAAACCACATACAATAGGAATCTAATCAGGGAGCGTCTATACAAAGCAGAAATAAATTACGGGAGATCTCGAACCGTAACACTCCTAATAGGTTATTTGTTAATGAGAATGCAATAAAATTTGCGGTTTGATGCTAAAAAAACCTTTCTGTGTTGAATGGTTCTGTAGATATTGAAAATTTTAGCTTTCGGCAGCCATTTTGGACGCCATTTTGAAAGTTACTCTTATGTCATGGTCCTAATAGGTTACTTGTTTTTGAGAATGCAATAAAATGTACGGTTTGACACCAAACACACCTTTCTACGTTGAATGGTTCTGTAGATATTGACAATTGTAGCTATCGGTGGCCAGCTTGAAAATTACCCTTTTCTGATGATCAAATTGGAGCAAATTTTTACTATGTTAATAAGCATAAAAATGGTATCAGAATCCGTTGACCTTTTGTTTGCATTTTTTTTAGGCTCAGTCCTATATTGACCCGACTAATAGAAAATTGCTTTAATTTATCATCTTTTTTAGCTTTCAAATGGTTTATTATATTTTAAGCTTATACAAGATAAAAGTGTGAAGTGTTATATGTTTAGATTCTTTGATGGATTTGAGAACTGGATGGAGAGGAAACAGGAATGACATAATCGACCATGCAAGGAGTTTAGGCAGTGCTCGTCGGTATGCACACGATGTCACCCACCAAGCCTACAGGTCGTCGTTAGATAGCGGGTCAAGGTTTGCATCAAGTACTGCTCACAGTCTTCCACATGCTGGTCTTGAAGGCAGACACAGTAGCCAACAGAATACCACTGGCTTAACTGATGCAGGGTCAATTAGTCTGTCAACTAAAAGAAGTCCATTCCTATCATCGGCTGTTTCCCAGCCACCAGTATCATCCTCTGTCATCACAGACTGTCTGCCTTCATCTTCACAGGAGAGAGAGTTGGAGGCTGGAAATGCCTTGCTGACATTAGCTGCCGATGGATGCCAGACGCCATCTAGCTACATACACAGTTTAAGTGTGAACAGTGCACAACAACATCTCCTAATTGGCGATGACCCAATGAGTGAAAATCTAACTGTTTTGGGCCCTGGGTATGTGGAAGTCTCACCTGCACATGATCAATATGAAGATTTCTCGACAAGAATGAACCTTTCTTCTCCAACACGAACCAGACCAGAAGAACTGTTGAGGGATTCGGTTATCCTCAATCCATTGCTCGAGGAAGAACAAACAGGAGAAATAAGGCAAAGGTCTAACGAATCAGATTCCAACCTGTTTTTATTGTCCTCTACTGTTCAACCTCCACAAAATGTAGAAGCTTTTAGAGTTGAGTCTCAAAGCAGTGTCGAACCAACTTCTGTAAGAACTGAGGTAGGTGCAGAAAGATTTCCAGAAATCTGGTTTAATCCTTCAGTAAAGTGGAAAATTCAGCCATCTTCTTCTGTGTCATTGTTCGGTAATCAGCAGAACAGTGCTTGTATTAACCTTGAACCAGACCATGGTGCCATCTCCACTGGTAATGCTGGGTCTGGTTGCCCCATGGATATCCTCATGCTGGATGGAGAATCTGGTGTGGAATTGCAACTTGAAACTCACTTGAATAGTCAAGAGCATGATGGTTCTGCCAGTAGTCCTCTTGAGCATTCATACGCGTTGCCCGTCAGTAGAGGACCCAATGAAAGTTTGAGTACATCCTTAGAAAATTTATCATCAGCTTCTGAAGAGATGGAGATCCCTATACAACAAGAGATTACTGACAGTTCTGTCAGCCTGTCTTCTATCTTTCATGCAGAGAATACTAGTTCTAGTTGGATGGCTGCTCCTTCTCAAACTGACATGCATTTGGCTCCTAATACAAACAATGATCAGAGTTTGAACCTGGCATCTCTTGGTCATTATAATGTGTCATCAATATTTAACAATTCTCGTGAAACGGTCAATGATGTTGGCAGTTCAGGAACTGCAGATACACAAAGAACTGATCAAATGCTTGACAGCAGTTCAGCCAGGTGCAGATTATTTCTACCTTTTTACAGTGGAATGTCCAGCTCTGCATCGTCATCAGCAGAAACAACAGCTGCTGCAACAGCCAGTACTTCTCTGTTTGGTACAATGAGTGCATCTGTTTCCAATCGTAGAGCTCGTCGTCAAGCACATATAAATCGCCAGCATGAACTAAGGCATTTGAGGCGCAGCCAGGTGAATGGTTCGTTGCAGCCATTTGACAGTACATCAAGTCACTGTTTAAATTCTGACTCATCTCCACTTGGTTGTTCTGTATGCAACAGCCTGAATATTCCACAAATATCTGATCCACATACAAGGCACTCAACTTCAAGTCGGATTGATGTTAGTGTCAATTCTGGACAACCTCAGTCCATTAGGTCATTTAGGGACGTAGAGAGTCCCATCGCGGGGTACTTTCAGATCTTTGAATCCATGCCGTCTATCTCAGACAACAATCAACCGGTTACTGAAACACTAAGAGATCTGGATTCTCTTCAACAAGAATTGAATGATTCTGGTAGCAGTGAACCAATTCATGGAAGACCATCTGCAGCCAGATATTCATGTGGACCAAGGCCAAGGCTGCTTAACTTGTCAGATTCTAGTTCCAGTCTCGATGGTCCCTCCAGGCAAGGCCGTGTTATTCCACGCATAGAGATCTATTCAGATGAACTTGATGGCAGAGTCGGCAGCCCAGATGAGCAGACTTTACAGACTCAGCCAAATTTAAGTGATAGTATGCATTATTTGGAGCCTGGCATCTATAGATCCTCATCACATCAGAACAGTTTGCATTTTACATCAATCAGTGAAAGGTTGCGAGAAAGACAGGAAAGAATCAACTTTCATGTGGAAGAGCTGAGGTCAAGATTTGGACTAGGATCATCAACTATGACTGGCAGTAACAGACTTATTGGTGGCAACACCAGTAGCAGCACTAGAGTCTCGGGTCCTTTGGATGATGATCTCTTCTCTTTTCAGAGCAGCTCATCTGGATTTGGTTCTGGTGCCGATGCAGTTGGAGAAACTCTAGGTAAAATTTTTGTTGCTTTCATTTTTTGCTGCTTGTGAAGTGCTGTATTTACTGTAGTGCCATCCATCTTTGGATTTGCTATCTAGAATAGGTTGAATACTGTAATGTTTGATAATAATTATGGAACTCTACATGTCTCTGCCAAAGATGAAATATTTTTGGTTTAAATTCCCATACAATATTAACAACAACAAAAGACAATATTTTTTAGCACAATCCAGCCATGAACTTTGATTCTCATCGATTAAACAGTCTGTCTTTAATTTGCTTTTTCCACTTTTATTATTTGATCTATTCGAATTCTAGATATAGGTAAACATGCATACATTAGCTATTAGATGAAATTTGTTAAAATTCAATTACCGTATATACTCACTTATAAGTTGATTCGTGTATAAGTCAGAGCGTAATTTTTTTACAAAAATAGCGCCCAAAATCGACGACTTGCATATAAGTCGAACCCAGAAACTCAAAACGAGTGATGGCTAAAAATTTTGTAGTGATTATTCTCCGAATATACAAAATCTAATTGTGTTTGAAAACCATTAAAAAATAATATAAACAATCAATATGTGAATACATATGGAGGACTTCCGTTCACTGCCTCCGGTTTGTATTAGAAATTTAATAAGTCAGGGAGGCATCTCTCGCACGGCATTCAAATTTTCATGCAGTTCAGCATACTCAACAACTTTCAACTTGAAACCAGTTTCGTATATGAGGCTCCTTTTCTCTTCAAATCGCTCATTGTGGTAAGTATCTGTAAGTATTTTATTGCACTAAACTTAGACCAAACTTAGAATGTACCTAATAGAATACTATCGTACAGGTATATAATAAACTTATTTTAATGGAATTACATTTCAATTTTAACTATATGTAGTCAGTAATTTGTGGAACTGATTTATTGTGAAATCGGTGTTAAAACTGGACAACTAAGGATTTAAGTTTTGAGTTCGTTTTCGTAGCATGTGCGTATTTGGTAATCCGAAAATCTTTGGTTTATTTTGCTCTCTCGCATATAAGTCGAAGACCGTTTTTGTCGTCCTGAAATAGCATTAAATTTCTCGACTTATACATGAGTATATACGGTAGCCACTTATATGCGAGAGAGCAAAATAAACCAAAGATTTTCGGATTACCAAATACGCACATGCTACGAAAACGAACTCAAAACTTAAATTCAAGTTTGTCGATTCAAGTTATAAACTTAGACCAAACTTAGAATGTACCTAATAGAATACTATCGTACAGGTATATAATAAACTTATTTTAATGGAATTACATTTCAATTTTAACTATATGTAGTCAGTAATTTGTGGAACTGATTTATTGTGAAATCGGTGTTAAAACTGGACAACTAAGGATTTAAGTTTTGAGTTCGTTTTCGTAGCATGTGCGTATTTGGTAATCCGAAAATCTTTGGTTTATTTTGCTCTCTCGCATATAAGTCGAAGACCGTTTTTGTCGTCCTGAAATAGCATTAAATTTTTCGACTTATACATGAGTATATACGGTAGCCACTACTGATGGCACAAGCTCCAGCACAGTTTGGTTGCTGTTTGAGGTTTTCAGCTACTGATTTGACACTTAATATAAGTAAGTGAGTAAGTAAGAATATTCTTTATTAGACTACCAGCAGACGCACAATAGCTTACAATGGGTATAAATAATGTCATAAATTTTAAACAAAGTCATATAACATTCACATAATAAAAGTTCATGTTACAAAGACATCATTTCTATGTAGGATGAGATCATGTGACCTGGATCGTATGTTGTAAGGATGATGTTACGGGGAGGGAGAATTTTGTGAGGGATGTGACATGGGTTCAAATTGGCTGAGCATCTTGAGAGCAGTGTATTTTAAATGAAGGAAAGTCATCAGAAAACTATGCCAGAACAGGTCATTTTATAGAGAGACAAGTAAGGCGATTCAATTCCTCTACACTTGTGAATCCAAATGGATAGAGTAGTTGTGCAAGGGTAGCACGAACAACATAAAATTTCTACACCTACCAGGCCATGACATATGTCCCCGATTTCCTTTGGGATCGCAGTGGCGCCAAATCTGGCACCTGGATCGGTTCTCGCCATTTTATTCTCTGCATTAGGTCTTCCTTCTAGCGCTTGATTGCCGCTATCTGTAAAACCTCCAATTGCCGCCAAGTCGTTGTCATCGACTTCTTCAGCGTGAGCGAACCCCTTACCGCCTATCGTAACCAGTGATCTATAAGTAGGTTCCTGTAAAGGAAGCTCAAAATTTGACTTTCATCATATGTCAGTGTCAATGTCTTCTAACTGACTGCCACTATCCTTTCCCGCCATTTCTTAGCGAATAAAAACAACCAGAATTGATCACTGAAATTATCTTATCTTATTGCAGTTTAACTATTATCATCAAACAAACATCTTACACTAGCAATACAATCAAATGAAATCTAATTAGCAGTTCTATCTTATGATTTTCATCAATTACAAATATTATCTGGATATCTCACCTCTACTCGGCATTACATTAACATCAACAGAAGTAAATAGAGTTAATCCACATTAAACATCGAAACACATGAATAAGAAATATAGCCCTGTACTCCTCGTGCGGCGTCCTTTCACGTAGACCTATCGACACTCGAAGCACAACGACTGCCAACGCATGCTCACCTCGACTGCTTGCTTACAAGCAAGTCGACCTCTCTCAACGGCATCACAACTATCGATCGACCGCACATACGAAAGCGCCCTCTATCGAGATACAAGGCCGAAGTGCTGTGGTTCGGCGCATAAGCCCAAGTAAAACTACACTGAGTTTTGTTCAAAATAAATATGTAACACTCAGGGTTGGTGGGGGTGGGTCTATAGAAACGTTACGATGCGTTACAGGGTGGGTGAGTCAAAACGGCCAGTTTCAGCGTTATGTAATTATGCAATGACCCCTAACCGATCAGCCACCGTGCCACACAACCCTTGGGGTATATGTTGACCAACCATCTATCCTGGACTGTACATATTGATCATATTGCCAACAAAATATCTAAAAACATAGACATGCTATCCAGAGTTTCTCATATTATCCATAATACATCAGACTTCAACTATACTATACTTTGATTTACCCATACTTAACCTACTGTAACCTAATCTGGTCTTCCAATTACACATCAAGTCCTAACAAACTTGTAGTTCTACAAAAAAAGGGCAATACGTCTTATAGCAGGTGAACATACTGATCCAATATTTAAAGATCTTCAATTACTATAATTTGATCAACTAATAATACTTCAAATCGGTATATTTTTTTACCGTTATGGGCACGGTCAACTCCTGTCAGTATTCTCAAACTCTTTTTCCATGGGCTCAGACATCCATACCTATTGCACCAGAAATTCTGACGCATACCGCCCTGTTGGAACCCGGACAAACCTACAAAAATTTAGTCTTAGATCCTTGGACCCATTGATCTGGAACGCTCTTCCACTGGAAATGGGTTCTTCTATTACTCCTCATTCACTTAAAAACAAGTTGCAATCTTTTTTAATATATGGTATATATCTAGGTGACCATGTCATATCTCCACAGGAATGGGTCTATTTCATAACAGATGGTATCACTCTGGCTTTTGGTTTAACACTTGTCGCCCGTGCACACCTCCGTAATAGTTAAGTTAGTTAACTAATTCAGAAATCTTTGTTTCTGGGAATTGATTTATTTCTCCCAGTGCGCCAAGCAAAGAAACGATGTTAATTACGGCAGGTTTCTTTTCTGTTGGTAATTCTGTTACTCAGGTGTCCCTTCTATCTATCAATTTCAATCCCTTTTGGGGCTCCCTTTGTAGCCTCTAGTTTTATAACTGATGTTCTTTATTTATTTTTGCCTTGAGCAAACTGTTTCTTGTATCTATGAATACACGAATTGATTGATTGATTGATTTATGTGTAGTCGAGAATTTCTCGTAGTTCTGTCAACACGATTCAAACCTGAAATCCAACTGAACACAAGGCCGTATCAGCAACAGAGTGGCCTAATACTGTAGTGTACTTTGTGACGGTTTCCGTTCATTTCGTTGCATTCATTTCATCACAGTTCATTTCGTTGCATTTTAAAAATGACACTTAAAAGACCCTGACCCTAAAAGACCCTCACAACGCATAACCTGACACCCTAGCCGACCCTCACGATGCAATGTGATCCTAACGGACCCTCACGATGTTAAACCTCACCGTAGCCGACCCTCACGATGAATATTACAAACTAGCTGGGGAACCCGGCATTGCATGGATTGAGACAGGTTTTGGCCCTGGAGAACAGGAAGACGGCGGCCGCGGAATTCACCAACACCTCTACTAGGTGTCTCAGGTGTTCCCCGAGTGAACGGCAAAGGTTTCAAGTCAATAGCTGTATGTAAATAAATAGTGTATACGTGCTATGTAGCCTGTACGATATCTCCCAAACTGTCCATTCATTCATGATGGTGTAAAAGACAGATATCACGTGCGCATGTTCTCAGATATGCAGCAAGTGTTTCATCCACATGCTCCTGGCAACTGAGAAGGAAACTTTCTTTGGGGGATCCTGAGACAGGTTTTTTGCCCTGGAGAGCGGTAAGACGACTGCTGCTGGGTTCACCAACCTCCTCGACTGCGTGTCCCAGGTGTTCCCAAGCCAACGGCGAAGATTTTGAGTCAATAGCTCTAAAACGCAAATGCATAGCCGGACAGACAGACAGACGGTACAGAATCTCTTCTTTATATATATATAATATATATATATATACATATATATATATATATAGATTGTAGGTGTTTTCAACAGTGTGCATGCAATAACAGTTGCACATGTGCATAGGTCTTCACTCACTAAATTTTTGTGCGCTCAGCCGTAGAAGTAACATTATCGTTTGCATTACTGCCGAGCTTTTGGCCGCAGAAGATTTATCCTTTCACAATAATTGTGATACCTCGCAGAAAACATTGCTTTTTGAACAAATTATGCAGTTGAATAGAATGAGTTTTCCATCCTCTGCCCTGCCTCTGCTTCTGCCCCATTCCAGAGGCCTGCCCCCCATCTACTTTACTTCCTCTTTATATGTCTTCTTTATAGATGTGCACAACCCTAAAAATACGACGAAATTAACTGACGAAATGAATGCGACGAAATTAACTGAGATGCAATGAATGCGACGAAATGAGTGGTCATTCTTTGTGACAACCGTGGAAGTGATGGCCTTGCAAGTGCATAAAAGGCTCTCAAATGAATAAATACAATCGAGGGGGTGTCCCACATGGGTCGGACCTTCAAATAAATGTCATATCAATAGTTGACAACCCAATTGCTTATATAATTCCTTTTGAAATATCTAACAAAGCAATGGTGAAGATAATCCAGTTATATGAATATTGAAATTCAAAATATTGCATATTGGCTAGAAATGGTAGTAGAATTGAACTGCTTTGAAGTTTGTGTTTCTATAAGGTAATGAAGATAGAACAAGAATCGTCAATCGCTTGAGAGGGTTTCGTGAAGAAATCAGAGCGTAAGGAAGTTTTAATATTTCTATAATAGTACAAGATTTGACAGCCTGTGTGAATATGTATTGTTACTTCAGTATAGTATTGTTACTTCAGTATAGTAAAGGAACCACTTGTTGCATACTGGATAACTGTAAGTCGTCTTTTCCTGAGACTATAAACATTGATTTTTACAATTAATTAAGGCTCGCTGTGCAGAAAACTATATTAACCATCTGAGCCCGAGAAACTGAGATAGCAGTTTTCAATTTTAAATACCCAAGAAGCGATAAATCAATTTTTCCTTTGGACAACTCTCAAGAGCTATGCTTATGTATCGATATTCATTTCTGTAATATATCTATCATGTCTGCTTCTATAAATAGCTCAGTCCAGCTATAAGTAGGTTGCAAATTCTTTTGTTTGTGGCAAGGTCATTCAATTAGCCAATTTGCAACCCGTAAAATGTCAAATTAGTGCTGCTTTGGTGTTTGAGAAATCTAATACACAGTCAGCTGAAGTAATCACTGGCAATAAGTGATAGGTTTTATAAAGCATCAGATGAAACAGGTGGAATTTTATTTATTATTTGTCGCCAAATGTTATTTTATTTATTTTTTTAAAATTTCGGTGGAAAAATGTTATAAATCTTCATTCTTGTAACTATTGACTCCCTTGGATCTTGGATGTCCACAAATAGACTCCGACTAAACCCTTCTAAGACGGAATTTGTATGACTTGGTACTAGGCAGCAATTGACAAAAATTGACAGGGATGCTCTCTCAACTTGCTTTCTCCTTCTCACCTTTTCCTCCTCTGTTTGGAACTTGGGGCCATTCTCGACCCACCATTCACCTTCACTAAGCATAAAACTGCCACCTCCCAGCTGTGACAACTGCGTGTGATTTCTTGCTCTCTCACTCCTAGTCCAGCAGCCACCTTAGTGCACACCTTTGTGACTAGCTGTCTGAACTACTGCTCCTCTATCTATATATGCTGGCATTCCTTGGAGCCGGATTTGGAAGTTGAAACGAGTCTTGTGTTCAGAAGCGCTTCATAGTAGGCATCCCGAGGACGGATCATGTATCTGCTTATAAGCAGGATGTCCTGCACTGGATATCGTTACCCAAGCGCATTGTATTCAGGGTCTCTGTCCGTGTTTGGCACTGTGTGGCACGGCACCAGTTTACCTCAAGGAGTTGTGTCGGTCCATTGAAGCCACTAGTGACCGACATCAACTCTGTTCTGCTGCCTATGGGGACCTGGTTGACAAGGGTTGTCCCTTTTGGACATGTATGACTATGATGCAACATTGGTGTTTCCAATGGTGGGCTCGACCACCTGGAATGGACTCCCCAAGTGCTTCTCCTCCTGTCTAGAAATTCCTCACCTGCATTTTACTCTTCTCTAAAGTCCAGATTTTTTTAGCCGTAGTCATATCCGGAATGCCTCTGAATAGATATCTTGAAGGGGCGCTATAGTAAGTTCACATTGATTGATTGATTGATAAGTAAACATGAACTGACGTCTTTAGATATTATTATGATGATGGTGCTATAGAAGTTTATTAGGACAGATTAAAGGTCATACATGTTCTAGCACTGTTTACAGTCTACAATATTTAACTGTGACATAAAGAATTTTAATTATTCAATTTTTTTCTTAGAATGAGACTGGAGATGTTTAGAAATAACCAGCGAGATCAGGAGAGAATGTCACGAAGTGGATATCGGCACTACATGCCATTACGCCAGTTTCGTAATAATCGAGATGCTTTGTTGTCAGGAGACATTGACGGGCAGCGTGTTCGAATGCATGCAGCACTCAACAGAGCCATTTCAGGTGATTGGTTGGTTACGTTGTGTGGTACCAACGGTATCAGTAAATTTTTGTAATGTTTAAATCAATTGTATTTGTGAGGTGTATGAGTATACAGTAATGAATTTGGCAACTTTTACAAAGCAGCAATTAAACCTCTTAAGTTCTTTATTGGGTTATACATGTAGATCGATTGAGATCTTTAGGGCTTGACTCAATGCTCACCTGTTCAGGAAGGCATATCCCTGTTAAACTGATGTAGTTTTTGCCATAGCATGATTTTTCTTGTTAGTATGCTGATCGTGTTATTGTAAAGCGCCCTTCTAGCGGCATGGCTGTGTTACAGCACTTTAGAAATCGTCCGAATATCGAATATCGTCCGATTATTACGAAACTGGTGTAATGGCATGAAGTGCTGGTATCCACTTAATAATAAACAGGGTAGGAGATAGAGTCAAGGTGTCACACCAATTACAAATACATGGGATTAATTTTAAACCTCTGTCTGAATACTAAAGGTTTCAAAAGGTGTCAGAAAACATGTTAATCACCTTAAATGTTATGATATCTTGAATTTTCATTCTTGAGCAAACAGTTAGCCACGAAAAGTCAATTTTGAATGTGGCTTTTATAAGGCAAAATACCATTTAGTGCCCTTATAATTATTTTTGGTGGTTATTTGTCATGTTATGAGCATTCATCTGCTCTCATATTGACTATTGTAACTTGATTCTCATGGGTCTTTCCAAGTTGCATCTCTACTCCTTTAGTCAGTCTTAAACATCGCTGCCAGGCTCATTGCACACCTTCCTTGGTTTACACTCATTTCCACTTATATGGTATGATTCGATATGAAAACTTGATATAGGGCCTCTTTAAAAAATCAACTCAGAGACGCTCTCTGTGCTAGGCAACATGATGTCATTGTCATTTCAACAATTGTTGAAAAAAACAAAATATATTGGCAAAACAATGCACATTAAGCTAAAATACTCACCAGAGGTGGGCCCACGCATGCACAAGCGTGGAGCCAACCATCGTAATCCCGTCTACAGCTGGCAGATGGCATGGATGTTCAGAGACTATGAAGTCCTACAATGGACATCACCTCATGTGTCAAAATCTCAACTATCCTTTGTCCCCAAATATCTCACTGACTTTATGTGTAAGCCTCTCTCTGTAACATCAGCCCACACCTAGCACTTACTTGGATATTGTGGATATCAATATTGGATATCGTCCCTCGTGTTAGGTATGCCTTGGCTCAATTCCGGGCATTTGCTGTGACAGTTCCCCCCTTTGCTATGGGCTGAGCTCATGTCTAGGAATTCTTCTCGTTCTCTTAAGTCATTTTATTTTCCAGGGTTTCCACGTTGTAAGTGCCTCTGAATAGGGAGAAGATCCCTATTATTTTTTTATACGGTATGGTACATCAGGCCTTGCTACATGATTAGTGCATTATGAAAATTTACTAGGTAATATATAGTCCTTAAGAGATTTCCAGAAATTACCACCCACTGTGCTAGTATAGACCGTGGGAATGTATCAATATAGGTCTTGTGCAGAGTGAGTTCTAGTGCCTGCTTATGGGCCAAGGAATGGCTAGCCAATTCAAGCCGTTCGTCTGACCAATTCAACAGAGAAACCCATGAATGTACATTGTGGAGGCATGCCTAATGAATACATGCTAGCTGCCAATCAGATCTCCCCGACACATGTCAGTCGCCTGAGAGGCTGAGACTAGATGGGTGGCTGTGAATAGGACAGCCGTGCCTTGGCCTTTAATTACCCTGGGCACAGTTCGACGGCGGGCGGTGTGTCTAATTTGTATTGCCTGCCTAAGATTAGTCACCAACTACATGCATACGTCTCCTACGGAGGAGGGAAGTGTTTGCTTGTATCACAACAATAAGCAGTAGCAGTAGGTCTATCTTTTGGAACCAGACATCTTAGGAAACATACCTACATGTGCGCTTGCGTACTTACATGCGTACTTACATGCTTACTCACATGCATACATGCATACTCACATGCACACCTGCATGCATACTTATTGGCATACCTATATGCATATTTGCATACCTGCATGCACACTTACATGCACATTCACATGCATGCATACTTACATGCATGCATACTTGTATACTTACATGCACACTCGTGTGCATAATCACTTGCATACTTGCCTGCATACTTCGATGCATACTTACATGCATATATGCATGCTTGCATGCTTACATGCATTCTTACATGCTTATTCACATGCATTCATGCATACTTACATATATAACTGCTTGCATACTTACTTGCATACTAACATGCACAATTGCACTTACATGCATACTTACATAAATAATCACATGCATACTTAAATGCAAGCACGCACACTTTCATGCAGACTTGCATGCATACTTCCATGCTTATTTGCATGCTCACTCACATGCCTACATGTACATGCATACTTACATGCACACCTGCATGTGTGCTTACTCGCATACTTGCATGCCTATTTGCATACTTACATACATATTCACATGCATGCTTACAGGCATACTTATATGCATACATACACGCACATTTGCTCTCATACTTGCATACTTAAATTCATACTTACATGCTTACTCACATGCATACATGCATACTTACAATCATGCTCACATGCTTACTCACATGTCTCACCTGCATGCATTCTTACTCACATACTTGCAGGCATACTTACATCTATATTTACATCCATACTTACATACATGTACAACATATGTATGCATGCATACATGCACACATAGATTACGCACATAATTATTCAACCTTTATGTAGGGGGGGCAATTGTCCAGGAGTCAATTGTCTGTGGGAGGGGCAATTGTCCTACACTCAGTCCGGATAGAGAGCGAGGCCGGTGTACTGGCCAGTCGGGTATATATGCCTGTGTGGCTGGCCGGTTTTCCGGCCAGTCGGGTCCTATGGGTTAAGCTTTTATAAAGGTTTTAAAGTTACGGCAGGCACAAGGACTAGAGATTAACAGAGTT
The DNA here is from genome assembly GCA_959347315.1 of Bimastos eiseni. Classification (NCBI taxonomy): domain Eukaryota; kingdom Metazoa; phylum Annelida; class Clitellata; order Crassiclitellata; family Lumbricidae; genus Bimastos; species Bimastos eiseni. The sequence continues at coordinate 20,124,973 of OY365811.1, forward strand.
TGAATTTCTTGTCAAGTCCAAGTTCTACGAGTTGAATGTTGCCGAGTTCGAGGCTGAGTCCGAGTTTGGAATATTTAAAAAGTCTCATTCTCTCTCAGGATTGGCAGTTTGCACAACTTTAATGAACTATTTAGTTTTGCTTTGGTTAACACTAGGAAGTAGTAACTTGTAAGCACTAACTGTAGCAATATTTGTGTTTTTAGTTAGGTCGATTGTCGTTTTGTAAATAAAAATAGTAGTGTCTGTTGGCCTAGTTTTAGTTACGTCGACATTTTGTAAATATAAAAATTCGATTTGTTTCCTCAAAACAGAAAATTGGAATGATTAATACTCTGACCCGTTGTTTGCTCGAGTCCGAGTAATGCTGAGCACCAAGAAAATTGGACCGAGCCGGGCTCCGAACCGAGTTTTGATTCATCCCTAACTAGGATATTGACTAAAGCATGTTTATTCATTGCTAGGGCTGTGCCTGAATTGCATTTAATGTAATATATTCATTTTCCCACATAATGGTGTGCATAATATTTTGAGTTGTCCTGTTCATAAGGTGCTTTAGTGGCTAATGGTGAAAGTTCAGTTGGAAATAACGTTGTGGATCAGACCTATCGCATACAGGCCTGGGATTTTGTCAAGTGCCAGATTCCAGACCTAACAAACAGTAAGTGTCACTGTATCAGTGTTTTGTGGTCTATACAATACAATGCACAATACAATTAGGCATTTATAACACGCTTTGACAAGACAAGTCTTGCACAAAAGTGTGCTCTGCTTCATTTTTAGTCATAGTTCAGGGAGAATAAGTAGGTCTTCAGTTTTGTCTTGAAAAGAGCAACGATTGTGGCTTGATGGACTGTAGTTGTAGTTTCATTCTGTGGGTCCTGCAACTGAGACTGAACGGTTCCCAAACTTTTTGTTGGTGCAAGGTATGGTAAAGTTTCCCTGCATAGACGAACGGAGTCCTCTTGAGGTAGAGACAGAGCATGACACGACCATGGACCATGTACGAGGTGGAGGTTCCATTATGAATGTGGTACATGAGAAGGCAAATTTGAGGGCAATACGGGTATGAATGGGGACCCAGTGTAGTTGTTGTAGGGATGGTGTGATGTGGTCGCAAGGCAAAGAACTTTTATTAGGCGGGCAGCAGAGTGTAAGACTGATGATAGGGGCTGTAGTGTTGACGCAGGAAGCCCAGAGAGGATGGAGTTGCAATAGTCTAGGCGCAGTTTTCGTTCAGGCAGCGTTTCACTCGTTGAATCCGACGGAGGTGGAAGAAGCATGCTCTTACGATAGTGGATATGTGGTCGGTTAATCAGTATAAATATCTTGTCTTTTATAATGACTAGTGTTTAAATGCTGCCACTTATTTTTTCCTGATTTGCTGTTAACGTACTTGAATGATGTGAGAAAATATTATTCTAGTAACTGTTGACCCGTGAACAATCACGGGTCAGATAATATTTTAGCTCACGATTCAACTGCAACTGACATTGTTCGTTCTAGCTGTTAACCCGTGAATAATCATGGGTCATACTTGATTTTAGCGTTGTTATAATAGTGGTGAAGACACTTTGACACAGAGCTAAAATAGACCTACACATTAATTAAACGAAACGGTCGACGAACTGTGCGTCACCTACACTGCAAGTTCATAGCTGTCAATACTAACATTTGGGACAAATACACATTACCCATTAAGTTTCCGTTTAGTTTTAATAATTGCAAATATACTTACATTACACGATGAATTTAACTTTAATAACTGCATATATATTTATATAGGCATGAATTAAAAAAATTTGAAATGCAAATCGGACGTTTGTTTATAACTTTACAGTGACTTTTGCGCTCCATATTGGTCAGCTTGCGATGCAAATAATTATGTCAACTTCTAATATTTAGGTCAATTTCTGTCCAATCATGCGCCTTAGATATGACGCACAAACCTTGTGACTTAGGTAATTATATAGATATATGGTCATGTCCTATTGAATATTAGTTATAGGAAGTACATCAGCCTTTTTGTTTGCAATTGTTATTTTGATAAAACATAATTATTATATTTTTAAATGCTGCACCGGAAAGTATTTAAACAACTCGTTTGCTCAGATAATAATAACTATTATATATTTGAAAACTAAATATGATTTACAAAATAAGCCAATTAATTACAGCCATCCAGCCCCAGTTGCCTGACTGGAGACACAGACCTTGTTCATCCGGGTGCCATGCGAGCGGGCATCCCTTCTTGTTTTAGTATGTTGACATGTAAATGATTTCTATCATAATTTTCTTTTTTTACGGTCGATAGTATCTGCACTCTACCGACCAAACCTCCTCCTTTTCTAAGGCTTTAGACTGGCACAGGTGTGACCCTGCGGTAGAGTTCAAGACTAAAATAAAAAATATATATAGCAAGAACTTGAATCTTATCATGAAATCTAGCCTTGACATTGTGCAATGAACACCAAAACATTTGTTTAGTCTAGACACAGAGGATTATGTCAACTGTTACTTAGACTAGGCAGCTGCTTTGTTGCAGGTGAATCCAACATATTAGTGAGGCGTGCAAAGATTCATAATGATGCAAATGTGGATATCTCTCAGGATGGACGATATCTGTGTACATTTATTCAACCAAATAACAACTTCTCTGGTGACATCATGCTGAGTGTCTTCTCTCTAATAACAGAAAACCTTGGAGAATGCCTTTTCACTAAGAGCTTTGGTAAAACTATATATATATAGTATTTAATATATATATTATATATATATATATATTAATATATATATATATATATTTTAATATATATATATATACATATTAAAGACATGTTTAGCTAGCACAGAGACAAAATTTAAATTAGTGTGCATTTGTGCATTGTATTTAAAATGTTGCTGTATTTATACAAATGACAGATTGGCACTGCTATGACAGATCTTATCTGCTATTGTGCTTCATCTAATAAACCATACTAGAACAGAATTGCATGCTGTAAGTGTGATAGTTTTAAAATGGTCCACGCATGAGTGCAAGACTGAGGAATATTTCAAAATAGTGTGCAATTATTATATGTAAGATTAGTATGACTACAAAGAATGAAAAAATATGATTTAAAAATAAGTTCGAAATTAGAGCAAAAGTGTTTAGTTTAAAGATAAGCTGGAATTGAAGCATGGAACAGTTGGAATGGATGTTGTAAAACACAGTACAAGCTGCTATTGTGCGGTGAAGTTTGAATTAAGAGCACGACTATAATGCTGTTAGTAATTTAACCAGGAGTGAATTGCATTGAAATCTTTGTGATGGCTTCAGTGGCAAGGTTTTAGGAGATGCTTTGGCTTTAGTTGTTTTTGCAGTGACCCTGTTGTATTTTGGTTTAAAACTTCTTGTGTCTCAAATTTCTGTATTTTCAGTAGTGTCCTGTTGCATCGCAACCATTCATTTACTTGTCTTGGATGCACCTAATAGGAATTATAAGCTTGATCCTATACCAACCTGGATTGTGAGGCAGTTTGTGTGAGCTCTGATTATATGTTGACTTGACTATTGTCATAGAATGTCTAGCTGGTCTGCCTCACTGAGTACCAGGTTCTGTATGGAAATGTCAATCCTTCTTACAAACTACTGCGTGCCTTGTGTTTGGCTCATTGAATTTCGTCGCTGTCTGAACCAATGATACAACAGCTAAACTTAATGCCTTTTCCAAAAAGATTTGACTACAAGCTGTAATAGTTTGAAAATGCTTGCCTAGAAATGCCTGCATGGGCTGGCCCCTTTCAATCTTTCTGGGTTCTATCTACCAGTCGTCCCCAACTAATCCTCCCTGCGTTTGGCAAATTATGGAAATATAATTGTCCAGAGGTACTGCACAGCATTTGATGCTTGGAAATTTTTCTATTCTGGCCCTGATGTATGGAATGCCTTACAGATCACAAACAATGAAACTACTACCTCAACAGCAAGTTTTAAAGAGATACTTAAAACTTGGCTTGAATCGAGTTTGAATTTCTCGCTGAGTCCGAGTACCTAGTTTCACAAGTTGAATTTTGCTGAGTTTGAATCAGAGTTTTTGATACTTAAATTTTTAAGTCTCATTGTCTTGATTTTTAGTTTAACAGTTTGCACAACTTTTAAGAATCTTTTAGTATTTCTTTAGTTTACACTAGGAAGTAGTAACTAGCAAGTACTAATAGCAGCAGTATTTGTGTTTTTAGTTAGGTCGATTGACATTTTGCAAATTAAAAAATCCGATTTTCGTTTCAAAACTGAAAATTGGATAGATTAAAACTCAGACCCATTGTTTGTCCGAGTCCGAGTTTATGGCGAGTACTACAAAAATGAGCTGCGTTCCAAGTCGAGTTTCAATTCATCCCTACTTACAACTCACTTTTTTAATGGACATTATTGTAAAAGGATGCTTGATACTTATTTTGTTTAATGGACTTTATTGTATAAAAAAATGATTGAAACCTTGTTTAATTGATTTAATTAATGATCTGTTGTACATTGCTATTGTTCAAATTTGATAATGATAAAGATTTTCATTTATTTTTCAAGAAGACAAACTACAGTATGATTAAAGAAAAAATTATGACAAGTTATTGCAGGAGTCGAATTTTCCAAGAATCAAATGCTGTGCAACCTCGAGGATAAGGATGAAGCGATCCACCAGACAGCTCAAGCAGTGACACTGAATTGTACTTGGAGAATTTCAAGGAGTATTGTGTGGTCCACACAGTCAAAGGCAGCAGAAAAGTCCAGGAGTAGTAGAGCAGCGATGAAACCAGAGTCCAGGGCCAGGACAATACCATTGTAAACTTTGACGACTGCTGTTTCAGTGATATGATAAAGATTTTCGTTTATTTTTCAAGAAGACAAGCTGCAATATGATTAAAGAAAAAATGATGACAAGTTATTGGAGGAGTCGAATTTAACTGTCAGCAGCCATGCAGGGCGCCGATTACATTACGCATCTAATCTTAACCAATACCTCAGATTAAGCGATGAGGCGATCAGAGTTGCGGTTGGCCTTAGACTCGGAGCCAGCATATGTCAACCTCACATCTGCACATGTGACACGTTGGTAACTGCAAGAGGCACACACGGCTCGTCATGCTGCCATTAACGACCTGATCCACTGCATCTTAATCAAAGCAGGCTTCGCGTCGATTAAAGAGCCACAAGGCATGCTGCTCTCAGACGGAAAGAGACCAGACGGTACTACGCTCATACCACGAAGAGCTGGCCGAAGCCTCGTATGGGACACACTGTCGACACACTGGCACCGTCCTATCAGCAAGCAATGGCTGCAGCCGCAGGAGCAGCGGCAGAAATAGCAGACACCAGAAAGACCCAAAAACATCAGGCCCTGCAAGCCTTGCATAACTTTGTACCACTGACGCTAGAAACTTTAGGCCCCATCAACTCAAGAGGCCTCTCGCTCATCATGGACTTAGGCCGACATCTGACTAAGGTGACAGAAGAAACAAAGGAAACAATCTTCCTATTTCAGAGACTATCAGTTATTATACAGCGATTTAATGCCATTGCTTTTGCTGGTTCCTTTGTCGATCGACTGAATTTGAAGAGTGAAAAAATAAATAATACCTCAGACGAAAATACTAAAACATTTTTATACTGTCACTCTTGTCAGCATTTCTGCATTTATGTCAGATTGTTTTCTTACTCAATAAATAATAACAATAAAATAAATAAATAAAACAGAAAAACATTTATGAATCAAAATGAACATGTATTTACAATCAGTTACAGAAGTGGCCATAACAGACTTATAACTTTAGAAGTGAGTAGTTTTTTATATTTGTGATTATACTGTAAATCACTTTCATGAATGAGCCCCCAAGTCTTCCATCATGTTCTCATTATACATTCTGTCCATGGCAGCGAGGCTCAAAGTCCAGCATATCCTGGTGGGAACACTTGCCTTGCTCCTATGAGTATGCTCCTATGTTGTTGACAATATCAACAGGGGCTTGAAAGATGTGAACTTCGAGGGACATACTGCAGCCCATTTTGCTATTGTTCTTTACCAGATTCTCAACATGTTCATCATAATTTTAACCCTTGTGATTGCCCAGAAGATCCCTAATCACTGTGATAAAGCTGTTTCAAGCCACTTTCTCCTTCCTAGTGAGCCTCTTTGGGATTTCTTTGCACTCAAGTAGCTGCTTTATCTGTGATCTGAGGAAGACACCAGCTCAGACCTTTGCCTCAGACAACTTTGGGAATAAACCAAAAATCCAGTTCATCTGGCTTGGTGGGTGCATCCAGCTTGGAAGGATTGGCCTGGAGGCCCTTTGCCAGACCTTCGTCCACTTTTGTTTTTGCACCACTGTTTGGGATTTGGGTCTCCTTGACCTCACTCTTTCTCTCTTTGACCATGTCAGCACTGTCTCTCACCCTTGTTTTTAGCATTTGCATCAGCTTCGCTCTATTCGCCAGTCGCTGTCACTACATGCGGTGACGACATTATTTCTGCGCATGTCATCCGGCCATCTTGGTCAATTTTATGGACTGTCACACATTTTGACGATTATTTACGTCTAAATGCAGAATTTACTCAGTTGTTTTGAACATGTTGGAGTTTTCTAATGCAAGGTTTGTGTACTTGAATTATTCCTTGGCTATTCCAAGGATTTTGTACGTCGTAAGAGGCATTTTGTTTGCAAGTTGCCCAAGCTATGTGAGTGCACCAGACCATCCCTTCTGATGCATGCAGTCGGTCTCGCTGTGTGGCTGTATACGCCTCCTGTAGCCGAGTGGAGGACAGTCAACGCGGCCATTGGAGTGACCTTGACCAATAGTCATGAATGACTATTCAATCTACTGACCAAGACACAAAGATTGCCTTTACTGCGTCCTCCTTGTACCTCGATGAATATTCAGACGCAAATTATCTTCCACCAGCGAGAGACTACTCGTCGACGATGTCCTGTCTGCGATTGGCATTGACAGTTGTCGCTGTACTCAGTGACGCAGTTTGGCCCAGAGACTATGACTATCATGCCATCTTTCAGCTGTCGACGGGAATCCGTTCGTTGGTTACACGCTTGTGCGTGGGCTCACCACTGATGACTCTTTTCAGCTAACTGTGCATATTTTTGTTAATAGATACATTTTTACTTGTTGACTGTGACATTTATTATCATTAAAGCTGGCGCAGAGAGCGCCTTGGAGTAGATTCTAGGTTAAAGCGCAGCGTCATATATTTAAGCAAAAACGGTCGAACTACCATTTCCTTGGGCACATTCGATGCTGTATCAAAATACAGCATCGAATGTGCCCAAGGAAATGGTCGAACACTCTGGAAATCCCTCAACACGCTACTCACCCAGCCTGAAGACTCATCCCAACTCATCTCACCAGACACACTTCTTGACTACTTTCGTGAATCGACAAAAGACGCACCAACTCCGGATTTCTCAGCCATACCACCCCCTGTCCACTCGCTGTGTAAGTTTGATGAAGTCACTGCTGCTGAAGTTGAAAAACTCCTAAGCAACTCCTCGACCAGGCTATGAAACAGTATGAACTGAATTCTGCTCTCATCTGGGTGCTTAAATCGCTCTCCATTGTCTATGCCCCAATCCTCACCGTCCTCATCAATGTTTCTATAACCCAGTCATCTCTCCCAACTAAACACAAACGAGCCATCATTCGACCCCGCGTCAAGAAACCAGGCCTTGACCCAAAAGACCAAGCCAGCTACCTCCCCATCTCGAATCTGTCTTTTATCTCGAAACTGGTCGAGCGGGTTATCCACAGGCAATTATCCGACTACATGGAATTACATCATCTATTACCCTGCACACAGTCGGGCTTCCGTCGCAATCATATCACTGAAACAGCAGTCGTCAAAGTTTACAATGGTATTGCCCTGGACTCTGGTTTCATCGCTGCTCTACTGCTCCTGGACTTTTCTGCTGCCTTCGACTGTTTGGACCACACAATACTCCTTGAAATTCTCCAGTACAATTCGGTATCACTGCTTGAGCTGTCTGGTGGATCGCTTCATTCTTATCCTCGAGGTCGCACAGCGTTAAATTTGGTGGAGGCTCATCCAAAACTTTCTCGGTCCTCTTCAGCGTACCTCAAGGATCTATTCTCGGCCCACTCCTATTCATCTTGTACACATTAAGCATCGTCAACATTGCATCGCAGTATGACATCATTCATCTATACGCTGACGATACCCAGTTTTACATAAAGCTCCTTGGAAAAAACATTGACAACATCTAAGTTAAAATTGCATCATGCGTCTGGGATATTCAATCCTGGTGTGCATCCATGCACCTGAAATTGAATGCCTCCAAGACTGAACGGCGAAACAGCATGATTTTGGACAATACAATCAAAAATCTCTCAACATTTGATGCAAGTTGCGCCATCACACCCTCCAATGTAGTCCGTGACCTCGGAGTTTTTCTGGATAGTAAGCTGAACATGACCCAACACATATCCACCATCGCTAGAGCATGCTTTTTCCACCTGCGTTGGATTCAACAAGGGAAACGCTGCCTGAATGAAAACTGCCTCCGTATCCTTATCTAGGCTCTCGTCATTTCTCGCCTGGACTATTGCAACTCCATCCCCTCTGGACTTCCTGCGTCAACACTACTGCCCCTATCATCAGTCCTACACTCTACTGCCCGCTTAATAAAAGGTCTTGCTCCTCGCGACCACATCACACCATCCCTACAACAGCTACACTGGCTCCCCATCCATGTCCGTATTGCCTTCAAGATTTCCCTTCTCATGTACCACATTCATAACGGAACCTCCACCTCGTACATGACGTCCATGGTTGCGTCATGCGCTGCCTCTACCTCAAGAGGACTCCGTTCATCTACGCGTGGAGACATTACCATACCTCGCACTAACAAGAAATTTGGGAACCGTGCATTCTTAGTCGCAGGACCCACAGGATGGAATAGTCTCCCAATTTCAGTCCGTCAAGCCACAGCCGTTGCTCTTTTCAAGACAAAACTGAAGACCTACCTATTCTCCCTGATCTATGACTAAGAATGCAGCAAAGCGCTTTTGTGCAAGACTTGTCTTGTCAAAGCGCTTTATAAATGCCTAGTTGTATTGTAGATATCTTTAAGGGGAGTTACATAGATGTTTGATTACATTATTGATTCACGCCTTGATCTGATCCATGGTGGACTTCGCTGACATCGATTTTTCCTCACTGAACCTATCTAAGCTCCATTCTATTCTCAATGCCGCTGCCCGACTTATTGGTGGCATCCCTAAATGTGCCCACATCTCATCTTTCATTCGTTACTCTCTTCGTTGGCTTCCTGCACTTCAATGCATACAGTTTTAAGTTCTCACTCTGATGCGAAACTGTCTTGTACACTCTGCCCCGGCATACCATTTTTGGCTATCTGTACCAGAATGTTCTCCATACGTACCCCAATGGGCTTCTCTATATTCATCAGCCCGTGGATTATTTCTGGTACCACGAATGCACAATGCTGTGGCCCAACAAGGAGAAATGTTGGTCCCTTCAGTTGGAACAGTCTTCCTCTCTCCCTTTGGGTGGAGCTACTAGTTCATTCCCCTACTCAGTTTCGGAGGTGCTTGAAGACCTTACGCTGCAATGCATGCCAGTTTCTTATTCAGTACTCTATGGACCTCTTTGCTGTTGTCTTCTTTATGGTGCATCGAGTGAGCCAAAGGAAGTGACCTGTACTTGTTCCCGTTATGTATGTGCCAGCACAGCTTTGAGGTTCTGAATGAATTGTCTATGAAGAGACACCACTCCTTTCAGTTATAGTTGATTGCAATTGCCTCGAACAAACTAGTCATAATGTGGCAAAATTATATCTTGACTGGTGAAGAAGCTGGTCAATGCCTAGTGATGCTTCCTCTGATCTGCCATTTGCACTCTTTCATTCAGCAAGTTACACTGCTTGAACTTAGACATAAAAATCCCTCCATTGGACTTGGTTGGGATAGTATGGGTTGATCTTTTCAACTTTGAAGTTTTAATCTGAATCACTAATTTCTTCCTTGCTGTTTAGAATTGAATGAAATTTGAAACAGATGAACTAGCTTCTGTTTGCTGCATAATAGGATATAAGACTATACATGGGAGTCTCGGCTTTTTACTCATATCAAGTTTGCTATGCTATCCGTTTGCTGAGCTTGGCTAGTTCTCCAGAACAGCTGCTTTTTTTGTCTCTGTGGAGGGCGGCTGATGCGACCATTGGAGTGCCCTGGTGTGGCACAGTGGTCGATCGGTTAGAGCGGTCAGCCCGTCACGTTCAGTGTGCGCTGAGCGCGCGGGTTCGAGCCTTGTTCGGGGCGTCACTGTGTAGCTCACCTTGAGCAAGTCCTTCGTGCACCATTGCTCTGCAGTACAACTGCAATTGCGCTGTCGAGGCATGTGTATGCACTTCTGAGCAAAGGATGTTGGAAGAAGGGCGGTATCAAATTTCGGTAATAAGAGCAGATTGTCACAGCTTCAATTTTTCGACTATCTTGATGTGCGTCATCTTCCACTAGTGAGTGACTACTCGTCGACATCATCACCATGATTGCGAATGCTGTCTACAGTCATCGCTCTACCCTATTAACGCAACTTGTCCCGTAGAAGGGGCGCTATATAAATGCTCGATTACATTACATGTTATCTGTCAACTGTCCACGGAATCTGTTAGTCGACTGCACGCTTGTGTGTAGGCCCACCACAGGCTGAAAGATTACTGCCACTGGTGACTCTTTCACCTTATTGTGCACTGTTTTGCTAGCTGATGTAAAATATTCATATGCATGACATGCAACATCATTTAGGCAAGAGCACTTATGAGTAGATATTTTGAAGGGGCGCTGTCTAAATGTTTTTGATTACTTTAAATTACAACACATTTGTAGCAGGAAAATGGCAAATTTTTTAAATCATTAAATTATTCACAAAATTATATGCCGTGCCATTTTTAAGTTAAATTTTTTCAAATATTTTTTTATATATTTAAAACATATTTTGACATCACTTTCTGTCAAAAACTATAAATTTCAAAATTGACTTTTTATCACATTTTGGCTATCATCTGGGTAATGTGTTTTGCGACATCCATCTGGTTTTGGTCAGATGAGTCACAAGTCTTAATTGTCTTTCCTGTAACTGGAGCTGCTGCTATCACTTTCTTCCACGATTGAGTTTAATGACGAGCACTTTGTTTTCGGTGTTTATTGCCATCTAGGAGTTTAACAGACCACCTTATATTATTTGAAGCTATTGCATCATAGGATTTGAGTTTGCAAAGGTTTCAAATGAATTGCCTGTATTGAATGTTTGAATTGTAGTTTTGCCTTTAAGGGTAAACCTTTGCGAGACTAGTACTCTGGAACAGCTGCATTTACTTTTATGTTTGTCGATCATTCAGGTCCAAATGCCATCTCAATCAGCATATCGCCCTGCAATCACTATGTCCTAGTTGGTTTGGCTACAAAGAGATTTACTTGGATGTTTACTCCAAAGCAGGTGAACATTGCTCTTCCTTGCTGTGTTAGTTGGTTAGTGATCATTTATAAATACATAGAATGGTGTTCATAGCATTGATGCTGCATATGATGATATAGTTTTCTCTATCTAGAGTTTAGACTCTTAAAGACACACTTCTTCAGCTGTTTGATGGTCACATGTTGAGCACTTACGTGGTGCTTTATAAACATATCTTGTTACATTGCATACCATAACCATAACCACAGTTTTTTTTATTGTTTCACCATTATTATGCAAATGTAGGTAACGAATAGAAACTTGAAAAAGAAAATGATTAAAATGATGATTTGGAGTGTGGTCCTTTATGGATCAGAGATATGGACAATAAGAGAAGAAGACAAGAAAAGATTAGAAGCATTGGAAATGTAGATTTGGCACAGAATGGAAAAAGTTAGTTGGACAGAACACAGAACCAATGAAAAGGTACTACAAATGGTAGGAGAGAAAAGGCCAATGACAAAGACAATAAGAGAATGAAAAGGGAGATGGACTGGACACATGCTGAGAGGTGACTCCATACTACAAAACATCATAGAGTGATAAATGAAGGGAAGGAAACAAGAGGAAATCTGATCCATAAAGGACCACACTCCATATCATCGTTTTAATCATTTTCTTTTTCAAGTTTCTATTTAGTTTTCCTCTCAGAAGTTCTTTCATTTCTAAAATGCATCTTTTCCCATTCCTATTGTTCTTTTAATCTCAGCATGGCACCTCACATCTTGTGTAATCATGCTTCCTAGGTAACAGAATCTCTCTACTTGTTCTAACTCCACTCCATTATTGTTATTTTTGTTGCTTTTATCTCTTCCTTACTTATCGTCATCACCTTTGTCTTCTTTGTGTTTATTTTCATTTTGTATTTTGTTGATATCCTGTTTAATTGATTTATCATTTTCTGCAATCCCTCTTTGCTCTCTGCTATCATTGCTTGATCATCGGCAAATCTTAGCGCCTTTATCCATCTTCCTCCAACTTTTATTCCTTCCTTTGTGTTTTCCAACACTTCTCTTACTACTTCCTCGATGTATATATTAAGTAGTATTGGAGATAGCGGGCATCCTTGTCTCACTCCCCTTCCTATTCTTCCTGATTCTGCGTATTCTCCGTTTATTCTTATTTTCACTCTCTGTCCCATATACAAATTCCCAATCAATTATCTTTTCTTCCAGTCTACTCCCATTCTTCTCAGTATGTTCATTAATTTCTTCCGATCAACCATGTCGAACACCTTTTCACAGTCTACAAAGCACATGAATACATTCTGTCCATTTTCTGCCTCTATCTTTTCTTGCGGTCTCCTCGTGACAATTTTTAATACGATCTTTGATGCATGTGTGATTTGGCTTATGCTCTGATGGTCTTCACATGCCATTGCGTTTGTGTTTTTCTTGAGTGGGATCATTATCGTCTGTAGGAAATCTACTCGGTTGCCCATCGCATGTGTTCTGTTTTGGACAGGAGGTGCCTCATGAAGGCGGCATGGGTGGACCTTTGGGGGCAGTAGCTATGTGAGACGCATGCACACCCATTCTCCCCATTCCCTCTGTTGACATGATAACTAATTCTAGCCACAAATGTTGGTTTACATTATTTGTGATACCAAGATACTAAGTTCAACAACTTCTTAAGAAACCATCTAACAAAATGATTTTGGAGCTGTTGGATAACTGAACAAATCACATTGCCTTTGATAAGAACAAGTTGAACTTTAGTAGTAAAATTATTTCAGACTTGTTATATTTGTCGCAGACAGATCGATTTGTGTTTAGGAAGGTTGCTAGAAGTGAGAAATCCAGTGCAGCGATAATGGACAATGTGCTCAGACAGGAATTCAATTATTGGAAACTTATATGCTAATTTGCAAGAACTTTTTTGTCATGGGATGTATTTAATTGTAAAATGTTTTTGAAGAATGTGGGAATGTACAATTAAACAGAATCTTAAGTGATGTTTTTGTTAAAATAAGAACAACAATTGATATGTCCTTACTTGATATGTCATATCATGTCACATCGTCATTGTCGCTTCGCGACGGTTGACTATGTGAATGGCAAAGTGCTGTTCAATGTTTTCTGTCTCGTATGATGTGCATCAAGTTTGAGCCTTTTAAACCAGTCCTTGATATTTGATATTACTTGATATTCCACCTGTCAATCTTCGACCAAAACAACACTCCTTAACAGCTACTCTGTCTCTTCTTAGCTTCTGGATACCAGACTCTTACCTCCCATGGACTATTCTTTGGACAACCCCTCTGATTTGATGCAGCGCTCATGAATAAACTGGTGCCTTGCGCTTGGCTTTCAAGCGGTGCTTTAGAAGTTTGGAGATTACGAAGAGTGGAAGAGATTTTATGGCAGAAAGACCTTGGTTTATCTGTTATCAAGACAAATAAGCCAGATGTTTTGTGGGGTTCTTGGATAATTGTCCAGCGCACGGACAGTTTGGTGACGGACAATTCGGCGCGCGGACAATTCGGCAAAGGAAAATTTGGGGACGGATGAGGTTGATGACATGTTATTAGCAACGTGCAAAGGAGGCGATATGGTCCTATGTGTTGACTATGTTAACTATGGCCGGCCTCTATGCTGACAATAATTACAAGGAGGTGACACGGTCTCTATGTTGACTATGTTATTAGCAAGATACTAGAAAATGAGCAATTCGGCACAATTGTGCTGACTAAACAACTGACTTGCAAGGTAAAACTGTAGTTTAGTGTAGGCCTATTTAATAGTTCATATCCTGTATTTTAGCGTATTTATTTAGCGTCAGAAACATTATGCATTTCTAAATCAATTTTTCACGTTAAATGAAAGCTGGATGTGATGAAATGTTCATGCTTAAGCTGATGCTGGATGTGATTAATAGAATCATGCCTAAGTGGAAGCTGGATGTGATGAAGATAATTCTGTTTAAATGGAAGCTGGATTGATAAAATGATTCACGTTTTTATGGAAGCTGGATGGGATGAAAAGAATCATGACCTAAGTAGAAGCTGGATGTGATGAAAAGAAAATGTTTAAATGGAAGCTGGATTTATGAAATGATTCACGTTTTTATGGAAGCTGGATGTGATGAAAAGAATCATGACCTAAGTAGAAGCTGGATGTGATGAAAAGAAAAATGTTTAAATGGAAGCTGGATTGATGAAAAGTTTAAAGGTGTCGAACTGTCCGGCGCCGAATTGCCTGGCGCCACGTTGTCCTGTTACCGTTTTGTTGTTGTCTTGGAGGTTTAGCTCTTGTCACGATAAAGAAGCAGGGGGTAACAACTTGAGAAACAGTTACAGTGTGCTTGACTTAAAAATTAACTAGATTGAACCTCGCTTGAAAGGCAACTGCTTGTAAATTTTAAACTCTTATTTTCTTAAGGCTGATGAACGCCTCTTTCTCTCACAGATTAAAAAACATATTATTTCCTAATCTAACATGTGGAAAGGGAATTGATGCCGCTTATTTTATTTTTATTAGCCACAGTATGTTTGTTGCTCCAATATGATGATTTAAGGGCTTCAAGCATATTGCCCAGTGGATCACTATCATTTGGAATGGTGTTAGTGCACTCTTTTGGAATAGTTTACTGAAAACTGAATTGGTTTTGATTTGAAGTGGAATTTTAACTGGCAGTTCAAGCAAAGGTTTGATTCCACATCGAATCAAAGGGCTGATTTGACTTGACAATCAACTTTATAGCAATTTAGCAATTCAAACTCCATAGCACATAATTATGTTTATCTATATTTTTTTTCAGATGGTTGCACAAGTTTATCAGTTAAAGACTCCACGAGCAGAGGAGGATTCAATGGAGGTAAATGTGAAGTTTAACCCTATCAGTCAATTCCCTAAAACAAACAAGGAGCAAACAATTTCAGACACTGCTTGAATTAAATTAAAAGTGTTCGTGACTTTGGTGTTATCCTTGATAATTCTCTTATGTTTGTGGAACATATATCTCTTCTCACACATTCATCCTATTTTCATCTAAGGCACCTCCGGGTTATTCGTTGTTCTGTATCCTCCTCCACCTTTGCTACTTTAGTTCATGCTTTTATATGTTCTCAAATTGACTACTGTAATTCCCTTCTCATTGGTCTTCCAAAGGTCTGTCTCTCTCCACTTCAGTCAGTACTTAAGACAGCAGCTAGACTGATAGCTCACTCTCCTTGTTTCTTTCGCATCTCTACCTTTATGATTGATGAACATCGTTGACTCCCTCTCCATGCTCGCATACAATTTAACATTCTCATTTTGATCTTCAAGGCTCAGCAGGGTCTTGTCCCAAGATACATGGTTGACATAATACTTCAACCTCATTCAGTTTCCTCCATCAACTTCGCTCATTCAATAGACTTGACCCCTTGACTTAAGACAGCAGCTAGACTGATAGCTCACTCTCCTCATTTCTCTCGCATCTCTACCTTTATGTTTGATGAACTTCATTGGCTCCATCTCCATGCTTGCATGCAATTCAAAATTTTCATTTTGATCTTCAAGTCTCAGCACTGTCAGCAGGGTCTTGCCCCGAGATACATGGTTGTCATAATACTTCGGCCTCATTCTGTTTCCTCCCTCCATCCACTTCGCTCATTCAATGGACTTGACCTCATGGTTTCTCAAACTATAACAACTATGGCTAAGTCTCGATCTTTTGCTTCAATTGGTCCCACTTTGTGGAATGTCCTTTCTCCATCTGTTCACTCTAAATTCTGTCTGGCAGTTTCTCATCCTCTTTTGCTTTTCTCAAAACCTACTTCTTCTCACAGGGCCTAGTGCACTGGCAGTGCTTATATATGGTTCACCCTATTAGAAGTGCTCTAGAAATGTTTAAATACAATAAACCCCTTTGTCGTTAACCCCAAGTTAACTCATCTGCAGGAAGTGATTGTGCAGTGTGAAGCCCGAGTGAACTCGTCCATGCATTGTTCGTGTATTGACTCGCTGTCGCTTATAAACTCGTCCTAATTGCAATATAAAAATATTACAGCTTTAGGGTCGTGATAACGGCTTTCAAATTGTAAATTGTCATTTTCTGACTAAACGCCGACAAAAATTAGTACATTAGAAACTTATTTTGTACTAGAACTAGCTAGTCATCGGGTCTCAAACATGTAATGATGAAATGCATCGTTTCTTTGTTTGAAAGTGACAGTATTTTTCAGATTTGGGCAGTGATGATGATATAAAACTAAATTATAGTTCTAATAGCGGAAACATAATGATGACAGTATAGATTGCCAATGACCTATGCTGTTTGTGTGTTCAAGAAGTGGGTTGTAGGTGTGGTTATGTTGGACAAAATACATTGTTTATGGATTGAAAATTATAAAATTCACCACCAGAGCAATGATAGGCTACATGATTTCTAAACTACAAATATCAGTTGTTATTTAGTCACTATTATTTTTGAAGAATACCTCAAAATAAGCTAGTTCACACTTATTTTTCGCGCAAGGCATGACGGGAATGGTCAGAGGTCACCGTCATAAACATCAATAACATTGGCTGAAAGCTGTTTCGCTAAGAATGGATGACTTTGAACGATGGAAAGTAGTTGATTTACAGAAATTTATAAAAGATAGGGGTCACAAGATTGAAACTTGAACTCGCTGCTCTTGTTATTCATCAGCAAAAATGTCACTACCAACCAGGCGGTGTTATAGATAAAGTGGTGTGCAGGCCATACTTTCATATGATGATGAGATGATGATGATGGGGAGTTCTCTGCCAAAGGCAGATCCATTGACTTTACGCCAACTGAGGATGAGATGAGTGAGGAGATTTCCCGTTGCCTTCCTTACTGACAATTATGGGTCAGCATTAGGGTATAACCTGAAATCGCCTCGAACTTTCGCCTCAGCCGAATATTGGACTATTCGGAAGTATTCGCCTCGACAAACATTACACCCGCAAATAGCTGAAAATAACTTTTTTTGATAAAATAATCTTTTTCAATCAAATAAATGTAGCTCTAACGGACTTATTTTTAAGTTATTTATTAATTTAACAAGAACTTAACATTTAATTGAATTTTCTTTAAAATAATGTTAATTTATATATTTTGATTTCGTTTTGTTGCAACGAAATCAGTAATTTTCTCACTTGAATTGGCTCCATCCACTTTCTGATAAACAATAAAGAGTAAAAATGTCGATAACTGCATATTTCAAAGTTTATAACATATTTTTGCATTTTTTTATAACCTAGAGTGCGACGATATGCTATATGAAGGCTATTGCTATAGACTCTGCATTAATTATAGCTGTGCATATGGCAGGTTAACAACGCTTTGCCTGCGAATGGTACTCGCTGGTTGTGGTGGCTCTGCATGGAAGCAAAATATGTGTGGTATGGGTTCATTAATGCTTCCCACCGGAACCGACTTAACGGAGTGGTGCGGAGGCTTGTGTGCTGTGGGATGCTCCCGCATGATCAGCCGTCCTTCGCAGATCTGTGTGAATGCGCGGATGCATCCCTCTTCACGTCCATCCTTGCAAATCCTACTCATGTTTTGGGGGTCTGCTCCCGCCATTAAAAGAATCGGCCTACAATCTGCAAAAGCGGGCGCATAATCGTGTTATTCCAAGAGTGGATGATTTTACCCGCTGTGGCTGTTTAGTTATGATGTTGTATAAGACATAATGTACTGTTAATCTGGATTATTTTGTACGTGATGTGCGTTTGCAAGCATTGTCATTAAAGAAGATACTTACTTAACATCATGTCTAACCTACAACTCCCTACAATACTCAAAGCCCACATATCTTCATCAACTCTTCACCATCTAGCCAACCTATTCTACCAACTCAGCCGTACTGGCGAAAACGCCACGATGCTTCCTCCAGCAGCAAGAGGGATGCCCCATCCCAGCCGACAAGAAAACAAAACATAAAGCTACCCCCCCTTGCAATAACACAAACGACAACAACCATGTCAAAATATCCATGCACAGTTTCTCAGTACAATTGCCCAAAAGAGTACAATATTACAGCATACTGGCGGCGGCGACGCCCCTGACACGCCTACTCAAAGCAGGCAGGATGGCGCCTCACGCGCTGAATATGCCGGTCCGTCGTCTTGGTCCGCGGTATAGGGGCCAGTATACATGGACTGCCATTTAGGACTACGACCCTGGTAGCGACGCGGCATGAAGTACCATACGCGGTCTCCTGGAGAGAAGTCTGCAGGATGGACGCATAGATCGTACGCCCGTTTCTGATGCTCGGCGACGACCTTCAGCTGCTCCCGCACCAAACGGTAGGCAGCCTCCATCCGATCTGCAAAATCTCGGACATAACTCGGATAAGTAGAGTCTGTGAGCTCCACATCCGGCGGCTTCCCGGGTGTGGTAGACCAGGTCTATAGGTGCTCCGGCTTCCCGACTGAACATGAGAAAGTTCGGGGTAAAGCCAGTTACCTCGTGTGGCGACGCCCTATAGGCGGCCATGACATGGGGCAAGAAATCATCCCAGTCTCTCTGATGGCTGCTCAAAACTTTACCCAGCATGGCATTGAGAGTCCTGGCTGGTGTCATCCCAAACAAATGCTCGCCCCTTCTTAGTAAACTCGAAACAGGGGAGAAGCCTGCGCCGAAAGTCCCGAATAAACCTACAGTAATATGAGCAAAGCCCGAGGAAAGATCGTACATCCATCCTTCAAGCGGCCACTCGACAACATCGCGAATCTTCGCACTGTCCACAGCAACTCCTTCTGGGGTCACCACATGGCCAAGGAAATTAACTGTCCTACGCAGCAGGTGGCACTTACTCGGCTTTAGCTCAAGATTAGCTCCCCGCAGGCGCTCAAACACCAATCTCAATCGCTCCAGATGTTGCTCGGGGGTCCTCCCGAAAATAATTACTTCGTCCAGATATACTAGACAGGAATCAAAATTAAGTCCGGACAGGACAATGTCCAAACGTGGCGGGTGCGTTACAGAGCCGAAAGGGCATCACTTTCCAACGGAATGTACTCCTACGAGTTATGAACACCATCTTATCGGCGTCATCCTGGTCCAAAGCCACTTGATAGTAATCACTACGAAGGTCCAGTGAGCTGCACCACCCACCTTCAGCTAGGACATCTAGGCACTCATCTATCTGGGGAAGCGGGTGCGAGTCCTTTCTCGTCCGGTCGTTTAATTGGCGATAGTCTATGCAAAAGCGTAAGAACCCGTCCTTTTTACGGGCTAACACCACATTAGACAACCACTCGCTAGCAGCTGGCTCTATTCGTTCGGCCGACAGCAAACTATTCAACTGCTCATTGATTGCCACTTGATGGGGAAGCGGCTGTCTACGTAGGGGCTGCCTCAAGGGGGGCGCATTCCCCGTGACAATCCTGTGCTTCAGGACTAACGTCCTTCCAAGATCTAATTCCTTTTCGGAAAAGACATCATTAAACTCCCGCAGTAGCTCGCCTAATCGCGCCCGGATATAAGCCGTTACTTCCTCTGGAAGGTCGGACAATATGCCCTTGTACGATGGCGCTTAACCTCCCAACGCCTTACCGAACTAAACAGGGTCATTGCTTATGTTAACCACTCTCACTGGGGTTGTGTCGGCGCTATCTCCCAGAACAACCTGAGCGAGATGAACGCCCGGCCTAATTTTCTGGGTCTCAGTCATTGAAGCTGGCACTACGGAAGCCAAATCCCCGTACATCGTATGCACGGGTACATCGCTCTGACATTTGGGCTGAATAACCACGTCCTCAACGACGGCTACTCGCCTACACCAAATGTACCCATTGCCTTTCACCAAGGGAATGCGTTGGCGACCAACGAACAATGCACCGGAACTGAAGCATAAGCGGCTGCGATGCTCCATAAGCCAATCCATGCCCTACATAATTTAAGTTATCTGGTCAGACACAAGAAATGCACTAGAGATTCTAGCGCCTGTCGTACCTTAATGGGCAGCCTAACCTCCCCGAGAAAATTTATGTTGGACCCGTTAGCAGCTATCAAGAAACGGTTACAGGGATGAATCTCTACCCCTACCAAAGCAGATGCAGGCACGAGGCTCACCTCAGACCCAGTGTCGACCAGGCACAACTGCTGATGTCCGTAGATTGCGTTGCTGGTCGTTTGGTTCGGAGCTCTCGGTCTGGTGGTGTGATTGATTACCGCAGACTCCAGGGGCATCGGCTCAGCATTCTCTGGTTCAGCGTCGTCGTCGCGTAGATTCTGACCCTGCCGGCAGTCGCGAACGAATTCTCCGGCCCGGTGACAGCGGAAGCAGCAGGTCCCTGTACGTCCCTGGGTCTGGACGACCCTGGTCGTTCGGCGGCGTAGTTCAGCTGGCGGCGGTCCCCGTCCGCCCTTGCCGATGGTTACCGGCAGGACGAACATCCAGACCCCGGTCGTCAGGCGGAATGGTTTGGTTCGTCAGCTCCCGGAGTTTTCGGTCAAACTTGGCCTCCAAGTCCCGCTGCCAGCGTTTCTGATCCTCCTGTTGCTTGGTTAGGAAGCTCTCCAGCCAAGCCTGCAGTTGCAGGCTCTCGTCGTTCTCTTGGGTCCCACGAACCCGGTTCGACGGCCATCTTCGGTCGTCTGAGTCCACCGTTGCCCGGTAAGCCTCCAGGAGAAGCGCAGTGCAATTCACCTCGTCCAGAGTCTTCGGCTCTCGCTCGCGTACCTTGAGCGAGAGCTCTCGGTCTCTCAAGGTCTCCAGGAAAGCTTGATGCCCTCTAGCAGCTTCGGCATCAAAGTTGGTTCATCTGCTTTTTCCGGCGGTCTCGACTCCTGCGGCATCAGACCGTCGAAGTCGATGCTCTCCAGCACTCGGCTACGGGTGAAGAGCGTGCTTGGGTTTCTTGCCGGCGTCGAACTGTCAATTGGCAGCTCAGGGATGTCCAGCAGCGTCGTCTTCCAACAGCACTGGTGGCTTTCGATTCTTATTTTCGGCAACAGTCTTTTTCAGCACCCCACTTCTCTGGTGCCAGTTGTGGCAAACCGTCCCGTACCGATTCAACGTATCGGCGAACGCCCTGGGGAAACCTTGGGATCCTTCCCGTCTTTTTCTGGTACCTCAGAGTACCAGAGGGTTTTCCCCGTCTTCTTCTGGAATGTCCACTGGGTAAGACCTACCTGGTCTGGCGTAGGACTGCCCCAAAGGTAGAATCAGAGTCCTTAGCCCAAAGACTACACCAGCTCGATGACGAACACACCTGTTTTATTATAACGTTCAACAGCAGTGAACAGCCAACGAACAATTGTCATGATCAAATTATCGACAGCAGACCGCCAACGACTCTACATAGTCATTCTCGAACAGATCCCGACTATCACCTAACAATCCTGAACAATCCTGACTGTCAATTCTCTCGACTGAACTATTCAGTCCCTTATATAGCTACAGAGGGTAGCACTGAGTGCTACAGGGGGTAGCACTACTGAGTGCTACAGGGGGTAGCACTAGTAGCTTTTGAGGGTACAGAGGGTAGCACTAAGTGCTACAGGGGGTAGCGCAGATTGTCAAGCCGTACTGGCGAAAACGCCATAGTCTTAAACTAGTTATTAATGTAAGATGATTCTTTATTGGCTGAAGAGAAAAGTTGGCCAAGCAAGTTATGTGTAATAAAGGCATTTGAGTCATCAGCAAGAAGAATAAAGTGATATAGTATTGAGGAATTCGGTAGATCATTTATATAGAGAAGCAATAAGAGTAGTTCCAGGATTGAGCCTTGAGGCACTCCAAAGTCAGCTGGTAATGGGTAAGAAAGCAACCATTGCATAATACTCTCTAAACGTGACCTTTCAAGTTATTAGCCAGCCAGGTAAGTGCCACTCCTCTTAATGCCATAGTGCTCCAGGTTAGACACTAAGATTTTGTGGTCCACAGTGTCAAGGGCCTTGGCCAGGTCCTAAAAAATCCAAAGAGAAAATTTGCTCTGATGACGGCACTTTGGTTTTTTCTTAAATATCTAGTAGAGGCATGTATGTTAAATGACTCTTTTTGGAGACCATGCTTGAATGGATAAAGAAACTGCTTTTAAACCATATCTCCCCCTATCTTCCTAATGTCTCTGTCCTCCTTCGTCTCCATCCTGTCTGCCTGTCACTCTCTGTCACTATATGTTCCTTTCTTGCTGTCGTCCCTTATGGCAGATGAGTGATAAGGTATTGCACTGCAATGTCTGATTAGTTAAAGCAATTAAGGAAGTCATTAGCACAACAATAGGAAAACGGTTAGGTGGCCTGCAATCAGAGGTCCATATAGTTACATATACACAGTAGGTTTGTATACTAGATTCAAATATTATCTTTTCATCCTGCAAGTCAAATGTTCATAGGAATGAATAATAGTCACAATTTTAACAAATATTTCATAATTACAATATAATAATACTATAGCTGCCATCGATTGTACAGCTTCAATGTTGATAGTGTCATTATTTGCACTACACTATTCTTAGCTTCTTTCCTTACATTCGTAATCCTGTGAAGGTGATGGTGAAGCCAGTCTCCAGAATGTGGTGATTGCATGGCTAACAATCAGGCCTTAGTTGCAAAATCTGTGTGCTGTCCATTTCTCTCTCTTTATGAGCCTTCTGCTGTATGTGAGGAAGTGAATTTGATCTCAAAGACCATGGTCTTGAGGCCTCTTCTATGTTTGTCACAGGTAAAGATTTTTCTGCACATGTCATCGTCTATAATAGAATACCAATCAGGCCTTAGTTGCAAAATTGATCGACTGGGTTTCGTCATTTCAGGGAAAATTTTCGTCAATATACAGAATTTGCTCAGTAACTTCAACATGTTGGAGTTCTCTAGTGCTGGGTTTGCATGCCAGACTTATTCATCGACTTTGCCAAGGAATTTGTACGTTTAAGAACATTTAGTTCACAAGTTACCTAGTAGGGTGTTCCACCAATACATAGTAAAAAATAAAGTTGGAGCTAACGACCAGGGCACTCTCAGTTTGTTAGACCTATCAATAGTATTATTGAGAGAAAATTTCAGCTTCTAATTTCAACTGGAAGACGGTGCTCAATGACCGTCTAACTTTGCGCAATATTGCTAAATTAACATTAACTGCGGAAGTGAATGTGTTGAGCATGCATTCCAATATAAATATATTTTATCTAAAGATAAATCAAATCTTATTGTTATTTGACAATACATATGAAGTTCGAACAGTTAGCGATATTGAACTTTAAACTTACAGTTGGTTTGAAGTATTGAAAATGTCCAAAAATGTCATAAAGATAATCCAATTCATGAATGTAAATTTTTCTCGTCTTCTTTCAGCCTTAAGACTCTAAAAATTTTCAAGTCTTTGCAAGCACTGCGTTAACAGCAGATTTCTTTGTTGGGTTAGTGGGAACAGATTGCATACTCGCCTCAACCACTTGGAGAAGAAACTGGATGTTCTTTTTCATTGGTGATGAATCTGTTGAATTATTCGAACAACTTCACTTCCCTCTCAGCCACAATGAACTGAATTCTCTCTTTACCACAATCCTCATTCTCGATCCGTTTCCGTGGTGGAAGTGCAAAAAGGAAATCGCCAATCTACAGCTGTTACTTTAGTGTCAGTGTGCACTTGGTTCCAACATCATCCAGGCAAACTCCCTCCTTCAGAACCATAGCATCACCTTACATTCCTTAGGGTTTGTAGTCTACAATATTCACCTTAGCTGTTACAGGAAGTTGGTCTGAGAACAGTGCCAGACCTACAGCCTCATCTGAAAGGTACCACAAATTATTTCTAGCTCTGTGACACAATGTCACTGTCAATTGACTCACTTATCCTTGAGGAATCGTAAGTGACAGAAACTGGGCCTTTTGTCCAGTTATTTCTGTAAATAAGGTCAAGCAAAAAAATTGCAAAAATCAAGGAGTCTGAGTCACTTCCTTCTTCCTAAGATTAAAAACATGACATTGATCATGAAAACATAGGTTTCGATGGCATGCAGTAACTTGGTCATTCATGGTGAATAAATTATTGACCCAGGGTCACTCTAGTGACTTATGGAAGGCTGAATTCCAAGGACAATCATTGGCAGCTCAATGAGTTCTTGGTAGTCATCTCTGATGTTAGAATGTGACTCTCTTTCAGCAATCTCCTTGAGAAAAGGGAGTACTGTTTCCTGGAAGGCTTCAGTGCTGGATGTGACTAAGTTCTTGAGAGCTGCTATGTGTGACGCCTTCCCAAGTTTAAAATCTCTTTGCATATTGGAGTATAATTATATATGGTGAATTAGATGACTATAGCACAAGGGGAATACTTTAGTTCAAATCAATTCCATCACATGATGATGGCAGTCGCTCTTGTCATATCTTGTCAGAACATAAAGGCAGCAGTGCGAAAGGATCACAACCAATCACTGCAGGAATTGGTACCTCAAATCTTAATGCTACATTTTGTGATCAGAAGTCTTTTCTACCCAATAAATTTTGTCAATTTATGAGTGAACAGCTGACTAGTCTTGATGGTGGTGAACTGTTCTTCAATATGCAGACTCGGAGTTTTGCTAGTTCAAAGTCCTCATCAAAATGGTTGGAGGTCAGGGAGTGGAAGCTATCTGTTCTGTCTAGAAAAAAAACATCTGAAGCTGCTGATATGATTAAGTTACTGTCGGCTCTCTGTCGTACATTAGCCCCAAGTTGCCATTGACTAGCATGTTTCCCAATTCCTTGTCTTCTACTGCCATATACATTTCCTTGCCCCTCTCTGATCAAGCAAGTAATTACGATCTTAAGCAATCTTGATAAGTAAGAGAGCATCAGTAAGTAAATAAGTATTATTATTAAAAAGAAAATATTAATTTGTGGCAAACCAAGTTTTATGGCATCAACTTAAAGGCTAATACTATCATATGGCAAAATTTACACGTCATTGCAATTGGAATTAAAAGCTAAAATTTTGTCTCAATAATACTATCAACAGTTCCAACAAACTGAGAGGGTTCTGGCTTAACATTTTTTTTGACCACCCTATTACCTAGGTTATGTGACTGCATTAGATCATCCCTTCAGATGCATGCAGTTGAATCTCGGCCACGTGGGCCATGTACACCCCCTCTGTGGCCGAGTGTTTGCATCTCAGTGAAGGGTGGATCACGCAGCAGTTGAAGTGATCTCGACCATTAGCTATTCAATCTACCAACAAACACATGACGAATGCCTTTTCTACGTCCTTGAGCCTCAACGAATATCCGGTCGTGCGTCATCTTCCACCAGTGATGGACTAATCATCATCATGTACGAGCAATGTCTACCGTTGTCGCTCTACCATTTCAACGCAGCTTGTCCCAAAGACCCTGAACATGCCAACTGTCGACCGGAATCCGTTAGTGGGCCCACCACTGGCGTCTCTTTCAGCTTACCGTACACTGTTTTGCTAACTGATGTATTTATTTGTGTGAAAAGACATTTAACATCATATTGGCCAGCACAGAGAGTGCGCCGTTGAGTAGATATCTTGAAGAGGCACTATATAAGTGTTCAATTAGATTACATTGAAGATGATAGCTGTTAATGTGGATATTAAGAAGAATTCACAGTCCTACTCTCAAGACTGTTTAAAATTTAAATTATTCTTGTTATTATTCACTTTGTTAACAGATTTAAAAAGCACTGGCTAAAATTACTAAATACATCACAAATGTTCAAATGTCAGTACTCTCTAATGAAGATAACAAGAATTGTAAAATTTAACACTTCGCTAGTGCACCCCAACCGTTGTGCCTAAAAGAAATCAGCCTGTTGTAGTTGGTGAGCCCTTCAACCGAAAGAAATGGTCACATGTTGAGTGAGACAGAATTAATAATGGATTTAAACTGTTTAAATTACAAGAACGTTTTAGGCTACTGTCAGTGGAGTACATTTATCAGCAAACTTTTAAAACTTCTGTGTAGTTCAAATAACTGCATACGTTAAATTTAGTACATGTTTGTGTTAAGCATGTTTGTGACATCACACATCCTTGTGATATGGACTTCCGTGCACCAATTAGCATGAATTCAGCAAAATGGTTACTTGGTCCTGGGGAAGGACTTGCATATGGTACAAATCGTGGAGATCTGAATATCTACCGGCCAGGGTGAGTGGGCAGAAAACTGTTTGGCAAAAGATTCATAGTGCTCTATTTGACTAACAAATATGACTTATGAACCAGTTTTATTACCTAAAACACTTATATGACAAAATGAATAAATGACTATTTTTAGGGCAGGTAAGGGCCCATCGATATGGATATCGATGATATCTAGGACAATTATCCCCGGACAATTACCCCAGACAAGTACCTCCCATACAAATTACACCCCCCTCCCGGACAATTATCCACGATGCAAGTAAACCCCCCCCATAGAAAATATAGTGCAAGTACCGTTAGATTCAAATTAATAGATAAGTTGCAGACAATCAAACAACAATTAGGCTGATGTCACATATTGACACTTATCCTTTATATACCTTTTGAGTTCAATCTTGTATGTATGCATGCATGCATGCATGTATGTATGTATGTCGTGTCTTACCCTTATACTATTCGGGGAGTTATTGTCTGGGGGTTATTTGCATCAGTGGTAATTGTCCAAGGGTAATTTGTATGGGGTAATTGTCCTGTTACCTTCCATATATTGCTTACACAAAAAAGCGCACAGCATACATTTTGTGAATCCCTCCACATGCGTACGTATACCTGAGCTCTAGCCCCTTGCATACGTTAAATAGCTATAGACATATCTATAGGACGTTGATTTTGCCATCTACTGCTTAAATTTGTTAACTGTTACGAAGGAATAAAATAGTAACAACTCTTGCATTTAAAAGTTTTAATGCTGCATAAAATTGATGAAGCAGGAATATAGTCTATGATAGGTTTTTCAGTTCTGATTAAATATTCCATAATGTGGATACCATAATTAGACAGTTATATTTGCATACATACACATTTTCCTGGAATCCTTCCCCTGTCATAAAAACCCCAAATGCAAAATCACCGAAATTTGGAACCCTCACTGCGTGCGTAATATGTGGATAGGCCCTAATGCTTCAAAAACTTTGTCTTTAGAGGGCTCATAGGTCTATTTTTCAGTCCTAAGTAAAACTCTGCTAGCACACGGCCAATGAGAGACTCGATGTCAGAACTGTGGGTAACGTGTGTGCAACTCATCTCTACCAGCTAGGTGTAGCAGCAATGTACTTGTATTGCCAACCCATGCACAAAATGTGTAGTGGACAAATCTCATTACATAAGATCTCTGTCAGGTTTTAATTAATCAAAAAATCTCATTACATCATTATTAGCTAAAAAAATTACCTTGCTATGCAAAGTACAAATGCTGCTGCATTTTTGCAAATGCAGAATTTACTTATAAGACACAGTTGGTTATTTTGCAAGAAGGCACGTGTGTGATCAGCTGAAGCCTAAGACTTGTCGGGCTTGGGCAACTAAAGTAAGCAACAGCTGTCTTAACCCAGCTACTGACTAAGAGATCACGTGAATTGATGTTCAACGTGGAACCCAGGGAGAAAGACAGCAAAGACTGTCGGAAATCTTGTTTTCATCTATCTCCTGGGTCCCAGAACAGTGTGCTGTTCCCCTGTGTGGGGCAATGTAGCAGTCGTAGATATGTATGTATGTATGTATCTTCGTTTATTGAGAAAAAGAAAATGTCGCTGTCAAAAACACAGCGACTTACAAGTGCATGACAATTATCCTCAAGATCCTGAGAGTCTGTGCTGCATTGCAATCATATTGAGGTGATTATCAATAGAAAGCATTAGCAACATTGTCACTATATAGATCAGACTAATTATTTAGCAATATCAGATTCATTAAAAATAAGACGTATTAATGTTGCCCACACATTTATCCATGTCCAAATTTCCTTTTATTTAGCTGCCCGTGGACTCTTGGTGGCAGTGTTGGGCATGAGACCAAAACCTCGAGACCAAGACCGAGAGGTCCAAGACCAAGACTGGTGGGTCCGATACCAAGATCAAGACCGGGTGGTCCGAGCTCAAGACTGAGACCAAGACCAAGACCGATACTTCTTTTTTAATAAACAATTCAATTTATTAAGACGCTAAAACGGAATAACACGCTTAAAGCAATAATTTTATTGCTGAAGAATACTAATCTTAATAATGGTACAGAAAACGGTTGTACACAATGTACAGGGTTCAGCCCTTGGCTTTGGCCTGAGAATATCACACTATAAATTACTTACAGTGGTAGGTTCTAAATAGGACATCTGAACAAGTAGATTAATGTTCTGTTTGAATGGTGTAGGCCTACTTGTACTCAGAATTGTAGGTTAACAGTGACTACACGTGGCCGACCACACAATTATTAGATTGTTCCGAAACCTTGAGATTTGTGAAAGCAAATTTTAAAATGGCTGGTTCCGTTGTAAATGCATTTTTTGCCCATAGTAACATGTATATATAGATGGTCAGCACGTCACAAATCGATAAAAAGCGCGTAGGGCCTAAACATCCGATGTCTCTAATAATCGAAAATAACTGACAAATGTCAAAGAAATTGTTTTGATACGGCAAATGACCAAGAACGCTAACCTAAGACGGAGACCAAGACCGACGCAGTCGAAACCAAGACCGATGGTCCGAGACCAAGACCGATGCATTCGAGACCAAGGCCGCAGTTTTCCGGTCTTGAGATCGTCTCAAGACCGGTCTCGAGACCACATCCCTGCTTGATGGTTCTCCATATGCATGCACACTGCCATGCTTTGTTGGCCCATCCAGCTGGGCCTGCAGCATGAGATCCTCCTCAGTTTCTGAAAACTTTCCTGTTTGTCAGTAATGTCACAGGCCTGAATTGGGACTGCCTTTTACCTTTCTTAGTGGCATGGTGTAGTTCACACTAGAGGTAACAACAAAATGCCCTCGTTAGAACTCTGTTTGGGATCAATATTAAGTACTGCATTATGGTTAAATTGAAATAGTAATTTATGAACATTTACCTGTCTATGTGCTATGTATTTACAGGTTTTAGTAGGCTAACGACCATAAGAAGTAATAGGGTCATGAAAAAGTAGCCTATAACACAGCATTCAGCATTATTCCATTTAAAGAGCTGCTGAAAAATTGCACTTAATCATAAATTTCATTTATGAAAGGAGGCGATTTTTAAATAAAAGTTGTTGATTGGATTGTAATACTGTGATTTAACTTTCTGCTTTCACCCGCCTTTCACTTCAGGCTGTATATGGAATGTTGCAGCTAAATTTATGTTAAATTAGTTTTTTGGATCATTAAAGTACATATAGTCAATTCAGCTTTTCTTTGAAAGAATAACTTATTCCTGTATTTGCAGCCATTTTGGCACAGCGCCGTTTCGGCGCAGGACGTTTTGGCACAGGATGTTTTGGTGCAGATCTCTGATACAACAATATTGTATGTTATATAAATATATTATAGGGCAATCTACACTTTAGTGTCGTAAATTATTTCACATAGCAAATCAGGTTAAGCCTCAGGAGCGTCTGTTGTAGAAGATGGATCGGTGAAAAGAATTATTTTTAACTAGAAGCCAGATTAATGAAAAGGACACTGTTAAACTGGGAGCTGGATTGACAAAAAGAATCGTGCTTAAATGGATGCTGGATTTATAAAAATATCCATGCTTAAATGGAACAGGTTCCATTTAAGCATTATTATGTCATGACATTGATGAAAAGAATCATGCTTAAATGGAAGCTGGATAGATGAAAATAATCATGCTTAATTGGAAGATGGATTGATGAAAATAATCATGCTTAAATGGAAGATGGATGGATGAAAATTCTCATGCTTAAATGGAAGCTGGACTGATGAAAAATAACGCAGTTTAAGTGGAAGCGAGATTGATAAAAAGGATGTGACTAAAACTGTTCTACGATGAGTAGAATTCACATATCCATCCTGTTTCTATTTAACCATGACTCTTTTCATCATTTCAGTTCCCAGTTTAGCATAATTATTATCATCGATCATGCTTCATGTTACGTTATATATTGTATCCGATATCTGCACCAAAACGTCCTGTGCCAAAACGGTCGCACCAAAACGTCCTGATCCGATAATTTGCACTGTTGTGATAGCTTGCATTTAAAACCATTTCAGAGCAGTCCATAAGCCAGAGGAGGATCTGGTATGAAACTAATGGAGCTGAAGCTTTGGAGCCTCAGCCCCATAAGCTTATTTCCTCAGTCATGCTGAGAGCGCTTCTGAATAGCTAGATTGATGCCATGAGACTATGTCATGACATGGATGTCAGAATTTTGAGGTTTGCACCAGTGGCAGCCTTTAGCTTCTGAGAGTGTCTGTTGATTATGAATGATTATGGATGGCAGCTACGGTCCACACACTATGAAGCAGTCCATGCAACTAAAAATGGATATATTTACAAACTCTAAAACATATTTTTGAAGATTCAGAAAAGAAACCTTAGTGTAAATGAGATGCAGAGAATTTATACTGCAAGTTTGCAAAGCTGAAATATGCTATTCGAACAGTTGTTGGGGAACACATGCCCTAAGCCAGCTAGGATCACAGTTGATGTTCTTTTGTTACACAGTCTAGCAGTTTTAGGTTTAGCCATACTGATAACAGAGAATTGATACTGTGATACAGCTATGTTTCTAGATGTTTCTAACCTTGATAGAATTCATGATGCGCTTTGGAAAGTTATCTACCAACGAAAAATTCATTTACAAATATGATGATATGTATCATTGTTGCTATAAATATTTTATTAGCTACTTGGTATACTTCATCAGTAGTTCTTAAACTTTTTCGTGCCAGGGACCAGCATGGACTTTTTAATAATTGTTGCAGACCACTAACACAAAACTTATGAACACATTGGTGTATGTAGTGAAGTCTAAATGGATAAACGAGCATTGAAGGAGCAAATCCCCCCCTGATAAGGAAGCCTGGGGGAGCATTATAAGCTTCCCCAGTTTGATTTCATAATTTGTTTTGAAATATAATAAGACTAAATTGTTAATATCGTTTGATGTTGTGATTGTGTAAGTACAATAAAAAAAATGTAAGAAGTTATTTGCATGAACATTATTGCTAGCAAAAATTTAGTAGGCTGTACGTACCATTATAACAACGACCAAATATTACAAAATTAATGAAAGTTTTAAATTGTTCATGTATGAAACAGTATAACACTTATTGATTTTACAAACTGCACAGCAAAACAATAAATTTATCACAAAATTCTAATGTAAACAGAAGCAGTAATCATAATTAATGACAAATCCATACTTTAAATATGCTGGATCATATTTTCATCTCAATTGACGCTTCTTTGACTTGCATGTATTGCGCACAGTAATTGCAAGGCCATCATTATTATCGTTTTATTTTTCGGTTTCACTGTATGAATGGTCTCACTTTTTCTCGCAGATTATTTATTTGTATTCATAAACCTCTCCATAAATGATTGTTTCTTTTTTACTCATGGTTATTTCTTATTTATTTATTAAAATTTTAATATTTAACAATTAATAATCTTGTAGTCCTACATAATTTGCATTAATAATGAAAAATTTGAATCTTCTGCTATAACTCGTCATCTACTAACTTGATTTATTACTATTTGTTCATCTTCCAAAGACTACTGGAATTAAAATTAAACAGAGATGAAATATTACCAATTAATTTATCTGTTCACAGTGGCCACAGTGCCAGACGACGCTTATGCCTTTATGAGTTTATGTCGTACTCACATGTTTTAGTTTTAAATTTAAATTATGTTAGATTGTTAAATTAATGAAAACATTAAATTAATGTTAAATTCGTGTTAAAGACGTGTAAAAGTAATATGTTTTACCAACATTTTCGCAGACCACTGACCAGAGCTTCGCGGACCGCTGGTGGTCCGCGGACCACAACTTTTAAGAACCACTGTACTACATGACCATTTGACCAGCTACCAATTCAGTGAATGACAAAAATGAAGATATCAGGAGCTAGATTGCACTGATCAGTGGCTTATAGTTTTTGTCTCTATTTGAATTGTTGACTCATGCACTAAGCATTTCTTGCTCTCTGGTAAGATCTTCAAAAATTATGTGTACATTTTTCTATTGTGGTCTGACTTACTTTAGATTTGACCAAATTGAAAAACCAGAAGTGAATGATTTGTCTGAATCAAATCCTATTCGACGCAACCTCATGCAAATGCTTGGGCTGACAGTTCCACGAATGATGAGCACTGCTACACAGACAAGTCTTAATCTCAGACGAAGTGCCAGCACACAGACGGAACAGAACTCCCACTCTTCTTCTTCCACTGGGGCTACCTTGGACCAAAATCATGCCTCAAATATAGACAATGAAGAATTGAACCTTTTCTAGCAACTTAATACAAATGACACTCTCTGCTTTTTAGTGAACTGAATAGTTGTTTTGACTTAAGTGTTGCTGTTGCTAGCCATCAATGCACTTTTCTAAATTCGGCAAAGTTTGTAAGTTACTTGTTACATATTAATGGATGTATCGAGTACAAAACCATGCAATGGATGACAGTTGGATGATAGTAAGCATGTGCATGTAAATAAGGACTATGGATATGATAAAGTTTGTGAAACAGAAATAGTATTGTTTTATTAAGGAAAATTAACATTACTTAATGAATTATAGGAAGCATCATGTAGTGTCACTTTGACCTTCGAACAGAATAGTAACGAAAACTCTATCAAATATATGGACTATCTATAATCCCAAGATACCAGTGTTATAATCAATCTATCAACAGTAATAGGACCAGTGTTATAATCAAGCCATCAATAGTAATAGTAGTAGGCATTTTTATTAATATTTTTAAATGTACAATTCCAACACCCCTCCTCAACATCTATGTAAACTTTAGATTAGGCCAATGTCCTTCAGGTTAATCCAATGTCCTTCAGGTTAATCCAATGTCCTTCGTGAACTGTCTAATTTTCTCAGTACCCAGATTGCACTGATCAGTGGCTTATAGTTTTTGTCTCTATTTGAATTGTTGACTCATGCACTAAGCATTTCTTGCTCTCTGGTAAGATCTTCAAAAATTATATGTGTACATTTTTCTATAGTGGTCTGACTTACTTTAGATTTGACCGAATTGAAAAACCAGAAGTGAATGATTTGTCTGAATCAAATCCTATTCGACACAACCTCATGCAAATGCTTGGGCTGACAGTTCCACGAATGATGAGCACTGCTACACAGACAAGTTTTGTGAGAATATCAGCAATCATCTGACTTTGACAGTATAATACTTCCAACTCTTTTGTCTCCCGCACAAAATGGTACTTCGTCGCAATATGTTTTGTTCTATGACAAGATTTTTCATTCTGCATCAGTTTATGCAACCATGTAGAATGATCTGAATGATCTGTCCTTTAATCATCTGCTCAAAATCTTCTAACAATCTTTTTAAATATAAAGCTCCTTGGGTAGCTTCAGTCAGAGTAATATATTCAGCTTCTGTTGAAGATAATGTCACCATTGTGTGTTTTCGGCTGGCCCAAGAAATAGTTGATCCAAAATACCGAAATATGTAACCTGTGTCGGACTTTCTGTCTAGAGCATCTCCACCCCAGTCAGCATCCACATATCCAATTAATTGATTCTTTTGATCTTTCAAATATCCCAAAGTCAACTTCAAATCCTTAGTTTGTTTATAGTAGCGATTGATTCTCTTTACTTCTATCCAATCACTCTCCTTCGGGTCATTTACACGCCTTGAAAGAATTGATGTAGCCACTGCAAATGTCAGGTCGGAAATTGGTTGCTAAGTAATTTAAAGCTCCAATTGCACTTCTGTAAATTTCTTTGCCTTTCACACTTTCTTGTACTTCTTATCTTTTCTGACATCCAGTGTCTAATGGAATGTTTGATGTTTTACTGTCACTTAGGTTGAACACTTGTAGTTTCTCTTCAATATATTTCTTTTGATATAAGGAAAATATTCCTTCTTGATCTCTCTTGAAATGAATCCCTAAGTAATATTTCAGATTAGGGGTTATTGCGTAATTACGTAATGCTGAAAGGGCCATTTTGACCCACCAACCCAGGGGCGTCCAGACAGTGTTAGGCACGAGACCAAGACTGAGAGGTCCGAGACCGGGTGGTCTGAGACCGAGACCGATGGTCCGAGACCAAGACCAAGACTGATACTCTTTTTTTATAAACAATTCAATTTATTAAGACGCTAAAACGGAATAACACGCTTAAAACATTAATTTTATTGCTGAAGAATACTAATCTTGCAACTTCTTGGCCAGTTTTTCATGGGATACTTTATTAACCTCCTTAGCGTTAACCCCGAGTGCCACCCGGGCCGGTAATTCTGTGTAAGAACGGTTAACCCCGAGACACGCTCGGGCGCCTGGAGAATTGCGCTTCGTGTATGGTTAACCCCGAATAACGCTCGGGATATCTAAAAAATTTTCAGGCATCTTATTGAACAGTGTCTTTGGAATGCTTTTGTGTTGTTCAAAAAGTATGAAACCAAGAAAGTCTCTCATGCTGACTTCACATGGAAACTTGTTGACCAAATTTTTGCCAAACATCCGCCATCTGTGGTTCCTGGTAAAGTTGGTCGTCGTAGTACAACCATTGTCAATCCAGAACGTCTTACTGGGCGACATTTCATTGATTTCTGTCCGCCAACACAAAAAAAACAAGCCCCTACACGAACGTGTGTAGTTTGTTGCTCAAAGGTTGACGAGTCCGGCAAGAAAGTAAGGAAAGAGACCAGATATTGCTGTCCGGATTGTGATGTTGGACTATGTCTGGTGCCTTGTTTCAAACTATACCATACTATAGATGTTTACTAAAGGCAGAAACTAATAGTATTGGTTTAAATTTACATTTGCAATAAATAATTACTTTAGATGGCACTGTCCTACTGCGGTATTTCTGTTTCTTCGTTCAATCGACAATGTAACGTCATCAGCAATGTAATGTAACGCTTTTTGCTTGATTTCTCGCAAGGTAATGTAACGCTAAGGAGGTTAAATGCATTGACAAAATCTAGATAGATTACATCTACAGGCTTTCTCTGATTTATCATATCATATACCTTCTCAAAGAATTCTTACTGATTTGTCACATACGGTAACTCCGTGTTGACCGCCATTTATATATATTGTGTTCATTCAAATGCTCCACTTCTTCAACTTCTGAAAATTCCTCCCAAGTTTAATTCCTTGCCCTCCTCTTATATGTGTTTGGGTTTTGATATGTTTTCGTTAACAATATCTTTCGTAACTTCCTTAAACTCCTTCCAAGCATCATAGACTCTCATACTCTGTACTACACTTTCCAAATCCTCATCCTTCAGCCTTTCTTTCTTTCATTAATTCAGTTTAAGTTCTGTGCATTTGTGAGCGAAAGCTTCCTTTGGGGTTTGTATTGGGCATGGGTAAAATGCTGATTTGCTGATCGGCTGATCGGGTTAGGTAAATGCTGATCGGAACTTGCTGATTGGTCAGTCAGCATTTTACCAAGCACAGAATCAGCAATCAGCAAGCTGATTGGTAAAATGCTGATTTGTAATATTAACAAACTGATGTTTATGAAGCCTGTAAGCCTTATTGGTTTAAATAACAACAAACATAGTTCATGAAGCATTGATCAATATTATTGCATTAATGACAGTTAATTAGAACTTTGTTGTCTTCAATATAGTCAAAATCAACAAACAGACAGCACTGTTTATGAAGCATTGATCATCATAGACTACTAATGTATTAGTCAAAGTTAATTAGAACTTTGTTGTCTGCAATATTGTTTTCAATATTGGTTTAAATAATAATAACTGACTTAGTTCATAAGCATTAACATCAACAAACACACAGCACTGTTTATCAGTAAAGTCAATCAGAAATAGTTGACTGACCCTAGACATCATATACCTATATACATAAACCTACCCAATGAAATGTTGAAATTTGGAAAGTTAGGATACATTTGATTTGAATATAGTGAAAACATGAGTAATATCTATGAGTTATTTTCTACTCAAGCAATAAATGCAATTGAGAATCGACCGACAAGTGGACCAATTATTAATTATTCATGGCGAGAAGATGTTCAGAAGGATAACTGAAAAGTTTATAAATATTGTTACTATATATTGGGTTACTGTGGATCAGCAAAGTAAGAAAATGTGGCAGTGATCTATGCAACAGAATGTATTTCCACGTAAAACCTTAATTTATCGTAGTAAATTACCCGTAACATAACTCTTTTTGTTAGTCTAGCTTCCATTTAAGCATGATTCTTTTAATCAAACTCGACAACTTATGACACTTCTTATGCACACACAAATACTCGATTGTTGTCCATTCAATGTACTGGATCCAATTTATGGAATCTTCTCCCAACATATTCAACACCAGCCAAATATTAGATTATTTAAGAATAAACTTCGGCTGTGTTTGCGTGAACACACCTCTAGAGCATTCAGGATCATCCAAGCAAACAAACTCACACTAAATCCACAACACTCTGTCTTCACCATCAAGGGCACTCACGAACCGACTCATTCCAACAACCACTTGTTCGTATCCAGCAAAGTCACATTACTATCACAGAGTTGCAGCAAGAATGCCAATCGGTGTAACTGACACCATAAACCAAACGCCCACATACATTTGTGAAGTGTGCAAGTAAAAATTGCTCATGAATTTCTGTATATTGTTGATGTTTAGTAGTGTTAACAGAAAACAATATATAGGCCTACATTCATGATATGTGCAAATGAAAGTTGTTCAAAAGTTTCTTCATATTGTTGCTTAAAAAACGAAAATCAGCGAATCAGCATTTTACCACCAATCAGCATGACCAATCAGCAATTTCCGATCAGCATTTTACCTACCCCGATCAGCAGATCAGCAAATCAGCACTTTACCCGTGCCCGTTTGTATTGCCGAAGATTAACATATAAAGTGCCTACCAGTGTCGGCCAAATTCGCCTACCGATCGCGAAACTTCCATATTCCGCCAAATAGTTCATTATCTTTTATAATTCACTATTCTTTACAGTCTTTCAACATGTGCTCGTCGGTTGCGGCTGCAATTAAGTCATGAACATGTATTGAGCTATGCGTCCATTGTCCATATTTCTGTGTACTGTATGGACATTGCTCCTTTTGAAACCATTGTCAAAGAGAATGTTATTGAATTTCTGTTCCATTCATTGGCTCCTTGTTTCAGTCACCAGAAGCCAGTGCAATTTTAAGCATTTGATGCCAAACGAAGTACATTCTGGGCACGTTATAGGGCTCCCAAACCTCCTGCATGGCGAAGACACTAAAAGCCATCTATAGGCTATTTTGTAAAGAACCCTACTCAGAGCCCTACACTAATGTCACGATCACAGCCCTGCCCTTGGTTTCGAAAGCACTGGCTGACCGTGACAATGAGAAAACGTTGAGTTTTATCAATTTTAATTATAAAGTAGACGAACGTAGAATGAAGTATAAAGCAATCTGTGTCCAACGTAAACTCCTCAACAAGCTGACTGACTGATATAAGTTTATTTAACGACGCATTCATAACGATGATGATGTGCGTCAGACAAGAACAGTTATACAAGGTACATATTTACATTGTCGATAAGTGTCTTTAAGTGTCTAGTTTTTAATGTTCAATATGTAATAATGTTTTATATGTAATATAATATTGTATAGTAGTGTTCAAACTATGTTGTTCA
Source organism: Bimastos eiseni (assembly GCA_959347315.1). Classification (NCBI taxonomy): domain Eukaryota; kingdom Metazoa; phylum Annelida; class Clitellata; order Crassiclitellata; family Lumbricidae; genus Bimastos; species Bimastos eiseni. The sequence goes on from OY365811.1 coordinate 20,163,196, forward strand.
TTGTCTATTTACAGTAGTCCTAGATCTTGCGACAAGAAACTGCCAGCCACTTGTAGATGGTGTCCAAGCAGCTGGTTTGACTGAGTGCGGTGCTGAGTTCGTACGGCCAGTTTTTCTGTGCGCACATCCGGATGAGTTCGTCCTGGAGGCCCAGCTGGGCCGGGCACTCCAGCAGGAAGTGGCGCACGGTTTCCTGGACGTCACTGCACTCGTCGCAGTTCCCGGTCGGGTGGCGGCCCCACAGCTTCATCTGTGGGTTTAGTAGGCAGTGGCCCAACCGGAGTCTGGTTATAGTAACTTCCTTTCTCCGGTTGGGATCGTTATATTGTTTGGCCATCCCGACGTTCGGCTCCAGGGCTCGATAGTGCGAACCAGTGTCGGAGGTGGTCCAGTCCGCTTGCCACTTCCGGAGGAAGTGGTTTTTGTACTTGGCTCGAGCTTCCTGGAGCTCGAGCGTCGTCGGGATGACGATGGTGTCGTTATGTAGCGCTCGCTTGCAGAGGGTGTCAGCGGTCTCGTTTCCCTCGATGCCGGTATGTCCGGGATCCAGACCAGGGTTGGGGTCGACTGGGTGCGTTGAGCATAGACTTCCAGCACGTGAAGCAGTTCCATGAGCTGCTGTGGTCTGGCAGCGGACTGCTGTCGCTCAACGCTCTGGATCGCGGCGAGGGAGTCGGAGAAGATGACGAGATGGTGTGCATCTTCGCTGGCGGCCCATTCCACAGCCCTCTTTATGGCCTCCAGTTCGGCTGCCAGGACCGATGAGCCGTCGCTCATTCGGCAGCTTTCGTGGTGGCCGCTAGAGGGCACGTAGTATGAGCACGACACCCTACCTGCTGCGTTCTTGGCTCCATCCGTGTAGACAGCCACTCGCGCGTCGTAGGAGCGGATGTGATCTTTGACCAGGTCCCTCTTTTTCAGAGGGTCGTTCAGGTCGCCGATCTTCTGTGTCAGAGTGGTGTCTGTCATGGATGGTCGCAGCAGCCACGGTGGTGTTGTGGTGCAGGCGAGCGGTTTGATCTTGGGTGGTTCGATCTCTTGGTCGATGTGTCTTGTTTTGATGCGGATGGGTCGGTGTCGTCATTGGTGTTTTTCAGCTTTCGACCGCTGGTGATGGATTGCGTCGGGTGGTTCGGGATCGCGTTTACCTTCGTGATGAGCTCCATCATCAACCGTTTGCGTCGTAGGTCGAGTGGCACTTCTCTGCATTCTACCTGCAGTGCAGCCACACTCGTTCCTCGGAGCGCTCCAGAAGCGATACTCAGTGCCTTGTACTGGATTGTACTAAGCACCTTTTTCTGGTTTCTGGAGGCGCTGTCGTAGGCGATGCAGCCGTAGTCGATGACGGAGCGGATGAGAGCACGGTATATCATCAGGAGGGTGTCTTTCGATGCTCCCCAGTGCGAGCCCGCAATAGCGCGCATCAGGTTGAGGCGCATCTTGCAGCGATCAGCGATGTAGCTGATGTGGTCGCACCAGGTGAGATGTCGATCGAAGATCACCCCCAGAAACTTGACGTTGTTGTTGTAGGTCAACGGAGTGGTCCCGAGCTTCAGCGGTCGGTGGGCTGCAGGTGTGCCGCAGCGGTGAAATTCTACAGCGACGGTTTTTGTTGACGACACCTTGAAACCCCATCCATCAAAGTACTTTTTCAGTTGGTCCAGGTAGTTTTGGAGATGACGCCGATTTACATCCGGGTTTGGGCCAGCTCTCCAGATGGCGCTGTCGTCCGCGTAGAGAGAAAGCCTTACGCCGTCCTGTGGCTCCGGTATGTCGTTCAACATGATGATGAAGAGCACAGGGCTGATGACACTGCCCTGTGGGGATCCGTTCTCCATGAGGAAGAGATCGGACAGCTCTGAGCCGACGCGGACACAGATGTGTCGGTCGGTCAGGAAGTCCCGGATCCAGTTGAACATTTGACCGGAGATATTGTGCTGCTGTAGCTTCGACAGCAGCCCATCTGTCCACATTAGGTCGAAGGCCTTCTCTAAATCTACGAAGACGCCAGTGAGGCTGTACTTTGAATGAATGGCGCATTGGATGTCGTCTTGAAAACGGACGATGTGATCCTGGCAGCTTCGCAGTCTGCGGAAGCCCGACTGGTGCTTGTTGAAGCGGTGATTGGTTTCCATGTGCCAGGTCAGCCTGTCGGTCACTAACCGCTCCATCAGTTTGCACAAGACGGATGTCAGTGCAATGGGGCGGTAAGAGTTTCCGTCGTAGGCTGGATTTTGTGGCTTCTGGATAGAGACAACGATGGAGTTCTTCCAGCAGGCCGGAAGTCGTCCATGTTGCCAGACCGCGTTGTACAGCTCCAGCAAGGCTAGCAGACTTGGATGCGGAAGCTGGGCCAGGATCTCGTAGGTGATGGTGTCCTCTCCTGGACTCGTGTCCTTTCTACAGCGCAGGAGAGCGATTCTCAGAGCCTGGATGGTGAAAGGCTCGTTGAAGGGCTGGTCGTCTGCCGGCAGCTGTCCCCCGTGGAGCTCCTCCGAGTGGTCGTCCTCAAGGCGGATTTGCGCTCGTGGAACTCCACGGTATGGTTCTTGTTGCTGCTGACGTCCGAGAAGCACCTCCCAAGATGATTCGCCTTCTCCTGGCTTGTTGTGTAGGAGCGTCCGTCCTTCTTCAGAGTTGGTATGGCCGGTCGTGATCTCGCACCGGACATCTTTCTCATCGTTCCCCAGACTTTTCCGAGCTTGGTCTTGTCGCTCAGCGTGGTGCAGTAGTCTCTCCAGGAGGCCTTCTGCGCGTTCTTGATGACTCTTTGGGTGATTTCTTTGATGCGTCGGTATTCTTCAGCGTCCGCCGGGTGCCTGGTCTTCTGCATCTTCTTGCGGGCCTCTGTGCGCTCCTCGACGTGGCGTGTGCACTCGTCGGTTCAATACGGCATACTCTTGACCTTCTCCTTGGGAGGAGTCGATCGTGGAATGTGCCGCGTGGCGATCTCCATCAGCGAGCCGAGGAAGTTGGTGTGGCTCGCTTCGATATCGTCGGTGGTGAGTGCGACGGTGAGTTTTACTCTGCAGTCGTCTTTGAAAGCCGTCCAGTCAGCCTTTCGGTGAAGCCACCTAGTGATGAAGGCTTTCTCGACAGGGACTGCTTCCTCGATGTTGATGAGGATGGGCGAGTGGTCGCTTCCCATGGAGTCGTCAAGGACCGTCCAACTGCACTTCCTCGCCAAGGGCGTCGAGGCCATAGCAAGGTCGAGGTGACCGGCAGCTCCGGTGGCGTGGTTGGCGGTAGTCGGGGCGCCGGTGTTGAGGGCGACGTAGGCGTTGGCCTCCATGTCGTCCTCCAGCCGGCGTCCTCGTGCATCATTGGGGCTGCACCCAAAGAGCGTGCTGTGCGCGTTGAAGTCTCCCAGAATGACTGCTGACCTGTCTTGGAAGAAACGAGAGTAGATGTCCGACGGCAGTGAATTTCCAGGTTGAGGTGGTCGGTGGTAGACATTGACGATCTTGATCTTACCTGGTAGTCCGTCGAGGGTGATGGTGATCGACTCCGGGACGTCGGTGGTGCTGGTCGTTGAGAAGGCGATGCCGGTCTTCACGAACGTTGCAACTCCTCCTCCAGCCTCTCCAGTGGTTCGGTCATGCCGCACACAGGTGTAGCCGGGTAGCTCGAACTTGATGTTAGTCCTCAGCCACGTTTCCTGTATGCAGATGACCGTCGGCGGTGTCCGCATCTCGGAGACGCGGTGCCTCAGCGGGGTCTGAGGCTACATGCGTTCCACTGGAGTATTTGGAGGTCCGTGATGGTGGTTGTCGGTAGCAGTGGCTGACGTGGCGCTCGTGGCACCGGAGGAAAGCGCGTAGGCGGTCGTCATCGCGCCGCACACCTGCTCAATCGGAATCCTGAAGACGGCCTGGATGGTGGTAGCTAGGATCTCGATCAGCCTAGAGACAGAGATAGCGCCACCGTTAGTCTCCATGGTTCCGACGAACAGGATGCAGGCACGGTTCAGAGCGTCAAGCACGTCCCTCTGTACCCTACCGGTGTCGGTCGTCGCCACCTCCTCCTGTTGTCCGTCGGGCACGACAGGAGTTGGCGCGGTCGGTGGGTTCACCTGCGACCGTTTACGGACTGGGATACCAGAGGGACGCGAGCCTTCCGACTCCGCTTTAGCACTCCTCCTCAACAAGCGTCCCTCGCTCCTTTATATCCCAAGCGTCTATTGTTTCTCCGTCACGTGAAAATCTCCCCATTATCCGTTATTCGACACCGTTCGACCGTCGCTTCGTCGGCTGACAGGTGACACTCGTTCCTCCCCTCCCTCGATGAATAGTCGTTACGCCACGCTCCATTGCACTCGTGTCGGTATTCCAGGTCGGCCGTTGTTAGTGTCAAAAGGCCGCCTGACGCCTTCGTGATGCGAAAGCCGGTCGTGAAGGTAAGGCGCGACGATCCGTCCAGAGTTGACTTCCGACTATGACACCAACCCCGTGACACCTACTAAATGCATTTCCAGATAAAGCTGGGTTTGCCACACATTTTTCAACTACAGTTTTGAAATAAAAGTACCTAAATCATCTCGATTTGTGACAAAGTTTTACTACATTAGTCCCAGGAACGACATTGCGCATTCTAGCAGCGGACGTAGCTGCAGGCCTGGTCTTGGCATCCTGTCTGTGACTTAGCTTAAGCCTATTTATTTATCTGCAATAACTTAATTATAGCTGGGACCCAAAAACCGTCAACCACTACTCTTTTCCGATGCTCAACGCTATGCACCAGAGTACCCGGATGTTACTGTAACGGAACGGGGCCTATTCGACAGTGACCAGGATGACGACTTGCAGCCCCGTCCGATATGGGGGTAGTTCGAGTTGCAGTCCGCTGAGTAAGGCTTCAGTGGTTTGCTGAAGACTAACCATTTCCGGTTTAAATAGCTCCTTTCTGGATGACGCTTGGAATAAGACACGCTTGTTCGATAATCCTCTTTTAATGTACAACGGAAAACAATACTTATGTAGCGCCCATTCGGAAACAGTCCGTATCTCACCCCCTCAATACGCCCTACGTCGATAACTAACGAGTAATTGCAACGCTACTTCAATGGCTGACGGCGACTACTATGCTACGTCAATGGCTGACGGCGACTATCGCAAATCTACGACGACTATATCCACGACGACTATCGCAAGCCACGACGACTATTCGTGCTTCCTAGGCGCCGAATCTGCAAGGCTCCCCGATGACGATCTCCAAACGACGACGACGATTCCCAGGCGACGACCACGATCCTACAGATCTTCCAGGCCAACTCCTTTTATACTAATTTGCTGTAGATAGTAGATGATACACAGTAGATAGTAGACAGCAGAGAGTAGAGACTACACAGTAGATAGTAGATAGACTACAGTAGATATGATACAGTAGATAGTAGATATCTACAGTAGATAGTAGATAGACTACAGTAGATAGGAGATATCTACAGTAGATAGTAGATAGACTACAGTAGATAGGAGATATCTACAGTAGATAGTAGATAGACTACAGTAGATAGTAGATAAGCGTATACAGCAGGTAGATACCACAGTAGAAAGAACACAGTAGACAGGTGTGCACAACAGGCAGACACTACAGCAGGCCGACACTAGGTAAGCGTACCCCTAAACCGTCACATTACTTTACCCATGTATAATCATCATTATATTCTACTATGGCTATTAAAAAAGCATTAATGAACCTACTGTAAATCAGTTGAGGTAAACATCGCCAGCACCAATGATTTGATCTTTGCTTGGGCTAGGTAGTAGGCCCAAATGAAACTGAGACTCAAATAGAAAACTAGACTTAGACAAATAGGCAATTTTACCACTGCCATTTGTCCCACCTCCATGCTAAATGGGATTAATTACCAATTAAGAATGCTTTATCGTTTTTAATATTATGACATTACTAGGCCTATACATTATCATTGCTACACATTATTATTATTTTAGCGTGTTATTTCATCATTCAATTTCAACATTCAATGTTCCACTGCGTTTGCTAATGGAGCATTAGCAGCAATAAAGGGTAAGTCGTCTCTAAGATCTGTGGTTATCCTTTGCCTTACTTACTTTTGTACTTACCGCGTACTTACTTTCTTACTTGCCGCGTATGTCCAAATAATTACCTCGTCGGATGATTTCCGGCGATATCGGGTGTTTCACATTTTGCAACGTGCTCTTTTTATTTGATTTATTGGGTACTGGACGATCGCTGTTTGTGTTTATTAAGCCTGTTGTTTTTAATCTGTTTGCGACATAAAATGGGAAAGCACAGGCCAGTATGTATTTCAGAGTGAATATATTCTTTTTTAATATTAAGCCGACAATTCTTGTTTTATCGTTCAAATACCGTCTGGCGCTACTCTAGTTGTATGTAAGCCTAGTGTTGCCAGGTACATAAGGATAGATTTTCTGCGACCGCAAATTTGGCCGTGGTATAAACAAACAGTGCTAAAACTGTTGTTTAGCGTATTTAATTTTGTAAAAATGTATTTTAGCGTATTTTATTACCTCGTGTGCTTGCGGTGTATTTTAGCATATTTAATTATTTCCGTCATTATAATCATGTATTTTTAAGTAGAAAGTGCATTGATTATAATAATTATGCTTAAATGGAAGCTGGATAGATGAAAAGAATATATTTTAGCCCTACCCTCAAATGCTACCAAACTGTACTAAATGATACCTAAGACCATTGGCAATCATACACGACCATCCGATAGTGGCGCTGATGATCCGCCGATTTTATACAATTTGTTAAAATTATTTACTAGCTCATTTTAAATCCACGTTTACGTGTCTTAACGATCACTGCAAGAGTCTGCATGGCTCAATAGAAACCTTCCTTAGCTACATCTATCCATTCATGTAAGCGTTACATTGAATTCTTCGGTCTCATTCTATGTGCGGTAATTAGAAAGCGCGGAGCTACTTTCGGGCTAAAAACACACGGAAAAATTTACTTCTGCCCAAAGTTATTCATATAATGTCTAAACACAACACTAACCCTGACCCTAAACGACCCTCACGACGCCTTATCTGACCCTAACCGACCCTCACGACCATTCTTAGCTCACGGCGCATATTACAAATTTTATGTGTCTTTAGCAGTAAACATGCGCCAATGGTTGCGAGTGTGCAGAGGTCTTCAGAGTGCAGAGTTTGAGCTTGATGCGCTTGCCTGTTATAAGCCACTGAAGCTAGTCTTGTATCGCGGTTGAAACCTTTTGAACCGTAATACCAAACGAGCAGCAGCGTTGATGACAGTCTGAAGCCGAATTATACTGCGCTGTGGCAAGCCAGCAAAGGCGACATTGCTGTAATCGATTTGGCTCAGGATGGCACAAGATGGCGAGTCGCATCCTTTGTAAGAGACCGAGACACGGACTTCAGCTGTCTTAAGATGGCGAATCAGCTCCTCACAAGTCTAGTGATGTGGGGTGTCATGGACAGGTCTCTGTCGAGAAAAAGACTGAGATTGCGGACCTCGTTCTTAGGCTCCACATCGTTCGCACCAATGACAAAATGACTGTGGTCTAGTTTTTGAGTTCAACGTGATGACGAGCACCAAATGAATTCGGTCTTGGATGAATTAAGCTGCAAGCAGTTACACTTCATCCAGTCGGCGAAGTCGTTGATGCAGCTTGTTGTGGTGTACCACAGATGATGAACGTCGGTTGGGTTGGGGCGACAGAAGCCATAGACCTGTGAGTCATCTGCGTAGAGATGACCCTGCAGGCCATGCGTAGATGTAATAGTGAGGATATCGACAGTGTAGAGGAGGAAAATAATGGGTCCCAGGACTGAGTGAGGGATGCCACAGGTAAGGATAGTCATGAAATGGCGGGCTACATTGCAAATGCATTTTTACCCATATCAAGATGTGTATATACAGATGGTCAGCTCGCTCAACTCTTTATTATGGTCCCTGCTAAAAGATCGAACCTTGTATTGGTTCTATGGAAACCAAAGGTGATATTGATAAACTATTTCTAGAAGAACTTCGATCATTACCTACAAGGAAAACACCGCGACCAATGTTAAAATTGATGAAAATTGAAACTACACATCAGATTTTCAAATGTGTATGTCGCCCTGCGCATTTACTTAACTGTGGCAGTTTCTAACTGCAGCGGTGAACGATTCTTCAGTCATCTCAAATGCATTAAAAATGCTGCCAGCTCGGCAATGGGTCTAGAAAAGTTTAGCACCCTAAAATTTATGGACATAGTATCTGAAATCATTCAGAGCCTTTATTTTCGAGGTATTATTGATTCTTTCTTAGCAAGTCCTGTGGTCAAGATTTTTATATACAGCACAGAGTGAGTAAAATGTAGTGTATGAGCTGAATCACCTTTCAATTAAATTTTAATTAATATTTAATTAGGTTAACAATTAGATTATCTGTTGGTATGCTTGTAACACTTGATATATGCTAGTGTAATAATAATTGTTAACTCTGTAAGTTTTGTCTGTTGTAAAAATGTATCGACTTCATGTATAAAACTGCTATTTAGACGAATAAAATTACACCTACATTATTGCATGTTTTTTTGTGCAAGCATCTAAGGGCCTCCACTTTATTTTGAAACGGGCCTACAAAGGCTTAATATGGCTCTGATGTAGAAGGATATTTCATCTCCTCTACACCTCCCTATCCTGGTGGGGTATGACTGCTGATCGGTTCAACCTGGACTGATTTCTGAATAAATGCTAGCGCCTTGGATACCTCCCTGCTGGACTGTCAACAATGGAGACACATCGGAAAGACGCCTTCTGCGTGCTGTTACTGAAAATGTCAATCACCAGTTTATATGACTCACTATAGCTTAGGACCACACCCACACATATTCACACTTCCGGAGAAAGATGTTCTCAGTTACATTCCTAGAATTCTATACAACTGATGACTATAATTTTTGATTTACATATTTTATAACTGACTGCGGTTTGACATTCAGATACTTTAAACGAATATATACACGCTGACAGTCTTTCATTTGAAAACGTCGATAAACAGTAATTAGTTTAAAAAAATAGTCACTATGATATTTGGGGCCCCTCAAAATTCAGATGCCAAAGGCCTCAGCCCCTTTAGCCCTATGGCTAATCCGGCCATGTAATAGCAGGCAGGGATGATATATTGTAACACTTATACTGGTTTTATATTGAGGAACATGGGTACCTCAATAGTTATATTCTACTCGGCACTCTCATGATATCCGTGTGGCACAATGGCCGATCGGTTAGAGCAGCCAGCCCATAACGTTCAGTGTGTGCTGATCGAGCAGGTTCAAGCCTCGTCCGGGGCGTCACTGTGTAGAGACATTGAGCAAGTCCTTCGCGCATAATTGCTTTACAATACAATTGCACCGCCGAGGTGTGTGTATGCACTTCTGAGCTAAAGATGTTGGAAGAAGGGGGTATCAAATTTTGGTAATAAATAAATAAAGAAAATAAATTCGATATATTCATTCATTACGAAAATTTATATAGCGCCTCTTCAAGAAACCTACTCAGAGGTGCTGTCAGCCAGACTGCGGAATAGCAGAAATGACTTAAGGATACCAGTGTTGGGTACGAGACCAAAACCTCGAGACCAAGACCAAGATTGCGTGGTCCGAGACCAAGACCAAGTGGTCCGAGACCAAGCCCGATGATCTTTTTTATAAACAATTCAATTTATTAAGATGCTAAAACGAAATAAAATGCTTAAAACATTAATTTTATTGCTGAAGAATACTAATCTTATTAATGGTCCAGAAACAGTTTTACCAGCCAGTCTGAACTTTTTTGGGTTTGGCCCTTGGCTTCGGCCTGAGAATATTACACTATAAATTACTTACAGTATACGATAGGTAACTACTAAATACTTTTAAGACAAGTAGATTAACGTTCCATTTGAATGATGTAGGCCTACTTGTGCTCGGAATTGTAGGTTAATAGTGACTACACGTGGCTGACCACATAATTATTAGATTGTTCCAGAACCTTGAAATTTGTGAAAGGAAATTTTGAAATGGCTGGTTCCGTTGCAAATGCATTTTTACCCATGTAGTAACATGTATATATAGATGGTCTAAACATCTGTGTCTCTAATCGAAAATAACCGACAAATATCATACGGCAAATGACCAAAAACGCTAACCTAAAACGGAGATCAGTCCCAAGACCGTTCCTTTAAGACCAAGACAGGCTCATCTGAAACCAAGACTGATGGTCCGAGACCAAGACCGATGCATTCAAGATCACAGTTTTCCGATCTCGAGATCACATCCCTGGAGGATACGATAGAAGATTGTTCCGAGGGAGTATGCGCAGCGCCAGCGGAAGTCCATTCCAAATGGAGGGGCCCACAACTGAGAAGGCTCGATGCAGGCTTGATCGAGGATCGAGCTTGTGGAACCAGTAGCTCCCCCATCTGAGAAACGGAGAGCCCTACGATAGGATATATCCGAAACCGGACAACGGAAACTACTTAAATAGGACGGAGCGCTACCAACGAGGCACCGCCAGTCAAGCACTGCTATCTTGTATCTAATCGCTGCGAGACGGGAAGCCAGTGCAGAACATCACGCATGTAAGCTGTGACTGGGGCATACTTAGAAATATGACCAATAAGCCTGGCAGCTGAGCAAAGGACCAAGTCATGACACCCTATTAGGCCAGCCAGAAGACCTGCAAGAACAGAACAACAGTGATCAACCCTATTGGTGACAAAGGCATGAACAACAGCATCATGGGAGAGGGAACGCGGTACAATTCACAACTGATGAAGTTGATAGTAACAGCTTCGCGTAACCGAGTTTATGTGCTGCGAAAGACAGCTCTTGATCAATCATCACACTGAGGTCACGAACAGTATGTGAAAACGTAAAATGAGGGAAGGCTTCAGCCAACCGGCAAAGGTCTAGACCAGTTAACTGCCTGCGACCACCAAGCCAAGTGAACTGGGTTTTGGAAGGGTTCAGAAGTGATCGATTGGAGGCCATCCAACCAGAAAGGGCATCAATGGAAAGATACATAAGCCCCACAGTGACCACTGCATCGACTGGACGGCAGTGAAGGTATGCTTGGATATCATTCGCATATAGTTGGTGCAAGAGCTCACATGATGGTTGGCAAGTGTATTAAAATTCATAAGAAATGAAATATGGGATTTATATGCACTCTGTAGCGATAGATGCATGCAAAGAGAAAATTTAGACGACAATTCAGCACAAGTCACGAGCTGTTCACCACATGTCTCAATGAATTCACGTGGAGAAACTCATTATGATGAAAGAAGCCCTTCCAAACCATGATTCTCTCAATTTCAGAGATGAATTCTTTAAATTAAATTTTTGTAACGTATTTTACTCACATTCACAGGGTTTTCTTCGTCTTGTCCCTTTCTCTCAGAACTCTTTGATCATGCTTTTTCAGTTATGGATGTGACTGCTTGGAATGTCCTCCAATGAGAGGCTATTCCAAGCAGTCTTGCCTAAGAACTCTATCCCATAATTTCTATTCTGCTCTTAAATCTGTCTTCTTTGGCCAAGGTTGGACTGGGAGCGCCTCTTTTAGTAGATATTTTGAAGAGGCTCTATATCAAGTTTCATTAATTGATTCTTATAAAGTTAAGTTTCACTGCTTTGTGATTTAGTTTTAAATATAAAGAATTTTCCACATAGACTGAAAATTGACATGAATCCATTTGAGTGATTAATTTGACAGTTCGACTATTAGACTGTGTACTAGAGTTTGGCGCTATCAGACTTATTTCATACCTGGGTTTTTGGAGTCAATTTCTCATGTATTGATTTTTTAAACTGACTAAGGTTTTCTCAGTACTATTCAATCTCTGTTGTGTAAGAGTGTGTTATTACACAGTCATCATTGCAGTAGGAAATGTAAATTTAGGCTGGAAATATTTGTTACTTAGGGTAAAGGTCGAGCTACAAAAAAAGCTCGTGCAGGGATGAAGATATCTGGAGAGACAAATGAGGGTCCAGCAACATTTGTCTTTCACCGAGGAAAAGTGTCTAAAAATGTTCAACAGCTTGTGAGAGACATGCGCTGCCTGATGGAACCATATACTGCATCACGTTTGAAGGTGTGATCTGTTTGGTACAACCATCTCTATAAATTACCACGTCCAACTGAGCATGACATATTTTATATTGATTTCTTCAATGCAGTAATTTAAAACTTTTGGTCTATAGCACAGAGTAATAATAAATTACTTCTTTCTTTTTTACCTTCAGTAATTAATGTTTTCTTGGTAAATTATAAAAACAATAAAACAACATCATCATATTCTGACTTTTTAAATGGAACACTTCTTTTATTTGGATCAATTTATATATTATATCATTCCACATTACGTGTGTAACATGTAGAAACAAATAACCATGCATTTCCTTGTGTCTTACAGTTAAGAGTTTTTGCTTTCTAAAAATTGCTTAATCTATCTACTGGGCTGACTTAATTAATTGACAATGAATCTTTTATTTTGATGTGCTATGTTTTGTTTAATAAATATATATACACACCAAGTCGGCATTATGTGTGTGACGCAGAAACATGAAATACTGCAGGGACTGTGATGTATTTAAGAAACTCTGTGAAATACGATGTCACAAAACTATATATAGTTTATAATAGTTTATAATATAACTATTATTTGTCCATGACTATCCATAAAATGTGAACTAGAGAGGACATTAACTGATATTGTTGGTGAAATTTTTATATGCTATTTCGTTCTTTCTTATTTCTTTGGAGCTGTCATGCTGAGTGCTTCTGACTAGCTAGCAATATAAGAGCTACGTTATAAATTTTGGGTAACATAAACTGTTAACAAGAATTTTAGAAGTATTGGTGTATCATTAATATAATGATGTAGTGATGAGTTAAAATATTCATTGATTTTTTTATTGATATTGTTGTAGGTTCGTCAGCACAATGTGATCAAAGATTTTGTCAGTGCTGCAGGCATATTTAATGTCTCACATCTGGTGGCATTTACCCAGACAAAATCAGGCATTTACATGAAGTTGATCAGGCTGCCAAGGGGACCAACTATTACATTCAGAATATGTTCATACTCTTTGAGTCGAGATGTAATGGCTATGTTAAAGGACCCACACATGGATCCAAAACAGTTTTTATATCATCCACTTGTGGTTCTAAACAATTTCAGTGGTGAAGGAATGGAGTTTCGGTTGATGGCAACCATGTTTCAAAATATGTTTCCATCAATCAATGTTGGAAAGGTAACAAGAATGCAGTTATTGTAATTGTGATCAAACATTTAAAAGTATAGTTATAATGTGCAATAAGATATTTTCACTTGTATTCCTTGTGATTGAAATTATCCTCTGCTCACAGTGTTTAGTGCTACAAGCACAGAAATCATTCTAATATTCTTGTTGTCCCTGAGTTTCCCAGTCTCTTGATTTTTCTGCTCAAGCACACACTTTGCACCTTTGCTTCACATGTGACTTCGATTGATCAGTGTCTACCGGGACCTTGCACTGCAGCATCAGGTCGATTTGAATGCTGTGCAATCAGGCCTGCTGTGGGCAAGTTACAGCCTAAGCAGCTTCTGTGACATCCTGTGGATTTGGCCATTAACATGCTTGTGCAACAGCATTGCAATCTCAGACAGCATCTAGAAAACCCCAATCGATGCCCTTCTACCAGATGCAATAGTTCACTTGCAGTTGGTCATGTAAATCAACACCACCCATGTCATCATCATTCAGCAATGCTGAATACAACAGACAAGGCTTGATAATATTCGAATTAGGACCACATAGCGATCATTTGCTAATAACTTCGTCATCTGAGGACAAAAACATGTTTCAACACTTCATGTTTCCACACCTCCCATATCAGGTCATCTATGATCCATTTAGATGGGATAGATAAATGTGATATGACATATAATCCATTCCTCCCATCATCTGTTGCTACCCAGCATTGAAAAATGATTGTGTTTAAAAGACTGATATTTCTATAGCAAACTTCATATTTGTTACACGTTAGCAGCAAGCTGTTTAGTTGTTGCAATGTTGATCATCAGTAACTGTTTTGTGATCTTTTAATTTAAGTTCTGGCTAACAGTTGTTTTGATGATTAGTATTTCTTTTGCTACAGGTGAACCTCAACCATTTGAGAAGATGTTTTGTCTTGAATTACAATGAAGAGGATAAAACAATTGATTTAACTCATTGGTTAGTACCAAAGTTTGTTTCAAATTTTCCATCAAGTATTTTTCTTGTCGTAATGTAAATTTATTGTGAACAATAATTATGAGTTATTTATGTGAATTTAGTTGCAATGATTATAGGCCATGGTTCATTTCTCCGAGTTTGCCAGTCCTAACGCACCTGTAGTCAGGTCAAGCTAAGGCAAAAAACACGTAACCCCCACAAAATGATTGTCAATTTGGTCTCACGCAACATGTCAATGCCCCAGCGCACTGTCTAGGTGGCATTCTCGGTGTCATCGTCACTACAGATAATTGTACTCCAACTCTTCACATCTATCCTCCTACCGTTTCCGACCACAGGCATGTCATCGTGACTATTCCTTACCTGCTTGAGATGCTAGTTTTCAAGGTGAGGCAAATCCGTGGATTGAAGAGCCTTGATAAGGCTAAATTTGACAAGCTTGCCAAGCTCCTCCAACCCAAGTAGTCTGGAGGATATGCCTGTAACTGAAATGTTTCATGTCTATGATGAGATGACAATCATGAAGGTTATCGATCTTCTGCTGCCGGTCCGTCAGATGTGAGACAACGACATCGTCCTCTCTCGGCCTGGTTCGACGAGGAATGCCACACACTATGTCGACAATCTAGACGGTTGGAGCGCAACTACCGACGTACAGCTCTTCCATCCGAAAAAACTGCTTGGACCCAATTCGTCAGATCCATGCATAATCGGTGCTGCCAAAAAGAGTGTGAATGTTGGGAAGCCAAATAGCCACGAATTCAAACGATCATTGTCGCTTGTGGTCTACCTTCAAAGATCTCCTGTGAAGACCGTGCCAAACATCGACATCTAGCCTACCACCATTCACAGCCTTGGATAACGCTGAATACTGCAGCTCTAAGATCACCTTCATTCGAAGTGATACAGAGGATTCTCCAACATCGGTCTTCACGACTACGGAATGTAAACTTTCTATGCTTACCAGTCGCCTCAGCTGACCTAAGCAGTCTGATCCTCTCGTCCAAAGACATCATCCCTCGATCCTCTTCCGTCTTCCCTGATTCAAGACTCCATTGACGTCTTTCTTTCGGTCATCACCTACCTTTGCTACACCTCACTTCGACAGATGGTTCTGCCGGACTCGCAGAAACGTTTCGTGGTCAGTCCGGTTTCGAAGCAAGATGGACTTGGTCCTGCTTTGCCGTCCAGTTACTGTCCAATTGCAAATGTTACATTTGTGTCTAAAATTGTAGAGAAGGTTGCTTGCATACTTAGACACTAATAATCTCCTCCCTACTTTCAATCTGGCTTCCATAAAGGACACTCCACAGAGACCCCTCTTCTCCATCTTTTATCTGAAATCTATTGCGCAATCGACAGATTGGAGGTAACATTTCTGGCTCTTTATGACGTCAGTGCCGCCTTCTGTTGATCACCAGATCCTACTGCGCCGTCTCCGTCTTTCTTTTGGCATCTCTGCTGCTCCCTTTGACTGACCTCTTACCTTTTGGGTCGTTCCACCTCAATTTCCTTCCTCTCTTCCCGCCTCTATTGGTCTCCCACAGGGCTCAGTCTTGGGCCTCCTGCTATATCTCATCTTTACAGCTGATTTGGGATCTCTTCTTTCCCTCTGCCATTCTTGTTGGCCTTCCTTAGTCTCGCCTTCTCTGCTTTGAGCGTATCTTATGTGGGGCGGCGAGACTGATTGGTCGCCTTCCTAAATTTGCCCCAGTCTCTGATTACATGCGAGACACATTATATTGGCTCTCTATCTGTCAGCGCATTCACTTCAGACTATGTTCATTTGTATGGAGCTGTCTATTAGGTTGGGCCCCAGTCTACTTGAAATTCCTTATTGTTCCTTTCACAGCATGTCCTGGTCGCCGATCTTTACGTTCAGCCTCTCAACATACTCTCTTTTTGCTTTTTGCTCACACAACCATGACACAGTCCAGGGCGTTCGCCATTGCTGGTCCTACAGCGTGGAATGGTCTCTCTCCGGTCATCCACTCGCTTCCTGTTGGGTACCCTCTGATACATTTCATCGACAACTCAAGACTCCTCTTTTTACTCGGGCCTGTATCAGGAGCGCCTCTGAGTAGTCATCTTGAAGGGGCGCTATATTAAATTCATATAAATTCAAATCCAAATTCGAAACATGGTGATATGACATGCCTGATGAAGAAGCTGTTCAAGTTTGTTGCAGGTAGCTCGTTACTGTTCAACAATCAACTGATTCATTTTAACCGTAAGTAAAGAAATAAGTCATAACTGAATGGCCACCTGTGATGTATGATGAATCCACAGACTTGTAGCAGTGAGCATGCCCTTTGCTCTGGAACATGCTCCTGTTAGTGTTGCAGTTGTTAGCTAGGGCCCACTCAGACTCTTTTTACTCACCTTAAGAATATTCCTTTTAGCCATGCCGTGCTTGGGAGCGTTTCTGAGTAGTAACTTTGAAGGGACGCTATATACATTTTTGTAATGAATGAATGTTATCTGTCAACAGAACAACTTTGGTTGGTTCAACTTGTATGTTCAATGTTGATAAACAATTTGAAAGAGGTAACTTTTAAGTTGACAATTAAATGACATAGCTACTGAGCAGAGTGGAACGACATGAATAGAGTTCTAAAAATTGGTAGTACATCAACCAAATTGCTTGTTCACCAAGAAACATTCTTGATTAAGGTATATGATCACAGACAGATAAACAATCGACCTCTTTGAATAATAAACAATGAGTCACAATTTTTTTCTGAATGTCAAATTATAATTTAAATTATGACATCGTTAATAGGAATAGCAATTGGAATTATGTGATTTCTCAATACACTTACCTTGGAATTTGAAATTCGGATCGATAGTTTGCATCATTTTACGAAAAGATGGATGATCACACGGGTGGCTACTCAATCAACATCACAACGAATGTTTCTTGAACTTGGCGAATCTCTGAATTTTTGCAGCTTTCACCAGTGAGGAACTACTTGTCGACACCGTCCCCATGTTTGTGAGTTGATCTCTGCAGTCGTCGCTCTACCTTATCAGCTCAGCTTGGCCCAATGACTCTGAACATCCATACCATCTGTCAGCTTTTGACGGGAATTCGTTGGTTGGTTCCAAGCTTGTGCTTGGGTCAGCCATTGGTGACTCTTTTAGCTTACTGTGCACTGTTTTGCTAATTGTTCTAACAGTCGTTGAAATGACAATTAACATCATGTTGGCTAGCGCAGAGAGTGTACCTCTGAGTAGATTTCTTGAAGAGGGCTTATATCAAGTTTCATTGATTCTTTGCTGATGATCCATTGAGACTGTCGGCCGATTAACATGTCTCTTATTCAGGCATTCCTGCAGCATATGTGTCACAATTTCTGACTTTGGATTGGCTGCATCGAATTTTCGTCTCAGTTCTGTCTTTGCCTTATCCCTTTTAGAATGTTTTTCATATTCTCTCTACACTTCTCTATGAATTTGCTGTAGATGTGAAACCAGATTGCTAGAATTTTAACTAGAAGGCACAATTCTGCACCTCTTGTGCGCCTAGAACGTCGCATCTCATAGCGCCGAGAACGTTGCAAACTGACTTATCTGTTCTGTACAGTATTTAGGAAGTTCCCATACTGGGCTTTCCTTCTTCAGTCCGGCAAGCAAACTAGACAAATAACTCATCGTCTAGCAAAAATAAGTTTTTGAAAGTGTATTTTGATGGTTACGGTCTTGTCCCTTCACTTTTAAACTAATAAAAAATTCAGTTCGAAGTAATTTTCATTTGGATATTAATTTCTGTTTCTATTCTAATTTTCTTTCCTTTCAATTTCAGTTTCCTTTTTTAGATAGTTTCAGTTCTATTGAGACGAAAATCAATGATTTCCTTCTTATTCTACTACATGTTAAAGAAAATCTCACTGATTCAGACCCTCTCACTTTTGTCGCAAGAATAGCCAAGAATAGGATGGTACAGTCAGGCAGACAATGATTGCAGAACAGCAGATTTACTTCTACAAAATGTCCCATACTGCAGTATATGCAGCATCATAGTCATCCCACTGAATCGTGTCCTGATTACCATTGCACTTATTCATTTGGAAACTGCTTGCTCCACCAAGGTAAGATACACTTTCAAGCGCCCTTGTAGCAGCACGACTGTGTTATGGCGCTTTAGAAATCGTCCGTTTAATAATAGTCAATGCTGGTTGAATATGCCAGACTATTGGATGTCATCAGTTGAGTGTTTCCTGCTGAAAGCCGTGAATAAACATAGGGAAGTGAAACAGATGTGGCAAAAGGGAATAAACAAGTTTTCAAAACAGCAGACTAAAAAATTTCAACTGATAGAGAGTTCTTTGTAGGGCTGAGCCCCATTTTGCATTCTGCAGCACAAATAGGTTCTTTATTTAATGCTAACAGTAGTGGCTTCAACTCGAGTGGGACTATCTTTCCTCCGTTTTCTCTGAACTTGAGAATGCTCGAATTGATTGCCTGCCGTCAACATTAAGCCTTACAACATTGAGCCTTTTGAACATCAATTGGATTTCATTAATTCTTCCCAAAGACAGAACAAAACTTTGGCCAGATTTCAGGTGATTTCACTTTAGTCCAATTAACCATCTGATCCTATTGATTAACTGTGTATATATTGGTATCACTTTTACTGTAGAGTTGAACTCCCTACAAACGGTTTTCAGACTGTTGACTAAGGAACGAAAGAACTGCTCAGGACAAATAGGCACATCCTATTCTGACCCAGTGTGTAGTACTATTTCAGCACACTGTTGTTTTGTTCAAAACTTGCTTTCACTATTTTCAGATGTGGTCCAGGTTCATTACACATTGCCTCAAATACCAAAATTTTTCAAAGAAATGCCACCCAGTGGGTGTCAAGCATCTTGCACATCGATGTCAAATGTCCATTAGGCAAACCTATTAAAACAACTCTTTGCTCTAAATATCTGAAAATAAAATCACAAATGCAGCAGACAGTAAAACTGGAACCGTATAAGACGAGCGTGTTCATGAAAAGTTACATGGATTATTAATAAACTAAATGATGTTGACAATTTCGCAGATGAATTGCACTGTTGCATGGACTGTGTCCAGGCTGTGCTGCCACAATAAGTGGCAGGATGGCGTCCAGTCGTGAAGGCAATTGCCTGGATGCTGTCCATGACCGTCCATTCACACTTTAAGCACTATTCCATACTCAAACACGGTTCAGTGGGATGACCTAGATGCAGTCATATATGCCTTGGTGGCTAGAAAAAATTAAACCTTCTAAATGTACAAAATCTTTGACAGAAAAACAACAAACCTGGTACATAAACTTGGTGCCAACAAACTCCAACATGTTCGAAATTACTGAACAAATTAAATAATCCATTGAAATGACACTGAAATCGATCAGCTCCCAACATGGTAGAAGGCATTTAATTTGTCCTGATTACCATTGCACTTGTTCATTGGGAAACTACTTGCTCCACCAAGGGCAGATATTCAATTTTAGTGCCTTCTGGATGGAGCATATGCCAGTATTACAATTTTTTGCCAGTGACATGAAAAGAGCTCAGTGTCTTTAGTCTTTATAGTGGGTCGAATTTCAAGGTTGCTAAACGTAATGTCTTATCTGTGTAATGCTGAAAAGCACATGCATGTGAGAAATGAGTGATTGCTACACCAGAGTTTATGTTAACGTGTTTACTTATTTGTTCCAGCAACATTCAGGTGACTCCTGTTGGCATTTCAAGGCCAATTAAGAGACTGCTAAAAGCTAAAGTTCCTGACATGTCAAAGTACTCTGATATCGGTGATTATGTTACAAAGTAAGACCAGAATGTTTCGCTGCAGCATATCTTAGATTTGCGAAAAGAACCTTTCTTTCGGATTCATTTTAAATAGCATGATAGATTCTAAAATCTGAGTCAGGGCAATAGGGCAGAAGGCAAGATATGAATCTGTTTAATGTCCTCACTAAATTACCACATATTGAAATTTCCTCTTCTTCAATTATTGTCATTTGGAGACAAATCTTTACATGCATGTTGTCTGTTTAAAGTTTAACGACATCTTATAGCAATACAGGCTGTTGACGTATTCAGAGTTAGTTACGTCTCAGTTTATTTCGTATATAGTTTTCATCTATTATTTTTTCTTTTTCTTTTTTTTCTTTCTTTTGTCTTGTTATTGTTCCTGACAAGTTGCTGAGATGACGATATATGACATACGGTTGTTGTATATCTTTCATAACAGATGGATCATTATTTAATTTACATATGTATACCAGAAAGCATGAAAAATTGATTGAATCAGTCAAACATGATTATCCTCCGCTTGCACTTAGAACTATGTGTCCGTGCATGTGTGTGTATGTATATACATATATGTATATATATATATATATATATATATATATATATATATATCCTTTGAGCACTGAGCAAGCAACCCTTGCCTCCCAGTACTCTCATTATTAATTATCATTGTGATCAATAGCACTCATTTAAACAGATTTGTGTGTACACACACTGCCTTGGGGTTATTTCAGTTATTGTTGCATTTGACTTCTGTTTTTGTTAGTGAGCACACAAATTTTATTCATAAGTTGTCTTAAATGCACAATCCACTTTCATGAAATTAAGCAGTTTATTCCTCTGGCTACATGAGGTTTGCTGGCTAATGCATCCTACCATATTAATTGTTATTGCTTTTGTGTGGCATTGAAAAGCCGATTTGTTAGAGTTGCAGAGTTCAGAAGTTGGTGGCTTTGGTTTGTGAATATAGATGTTTCCCCCAGCTCTTTATTTCTATGTTCTTAACAAGTTTGATATATTTAAGGCTAGCATGACCCAAGCTTTTGTGACATACTTATTAAACTACTTTCAGAAGTTCTAATGCGAACGATGTTAAATGGCAATTTCATTTTTCTTAGGGATGGAAATGTGTCAGATGGGGAAGCAGAGTTGGATGGACCAGCCAATGAAGTTACATTGCCTCAGAAAATGTCTGGCAGGGGAAACATTGAGTCAGCAAAAAGTGCCATCAAGTTAGTAGCAGTTGATGCTAAACCATTACAGTTACTTGTAGCATACCAAACAAGATATTTCAGGTATACACTAGGTGACACTGGAAATCTTGCAAGAATAGCTGAATTTAGGTAAGCAGACAGAAGATAGTGAAAGTATTTTGGAACTCCAATAATGTATTTAAGGTCAACCTGAATTAATAAAATGTGCAGATCTGGCAGTGAAAGAAGTTTAGTCACAAACTTACACGGTTTCTTAACTTGCTGCACTACTTACTTACCAGACTTGTATGATTATGATTATTAATTTTATTTCTATTGTTTCTAGTATTATTATTATATTTTGAGTATTTGCTATTGGTGTTACTAAAGTTCTAATTAAATTGAAAGACATATTTATATTCATTCATTTCGATAATTTATATAGCGCCTCTTCAAAGGAAACTACTCAGAGGTGCTCCCAGCCCAGCCACGGCCAAAAAGAAATGACTTTAGCAGCTTAAACTTAGATAAAGCACATAACTTACAGACCGTAGCCAGCTAGAGTTCTCACGCCAGAGGCGCCACTCACTCTCACTATATATATATATATACATACATGTATATATATGTATATATATATACATATATATATACTGTTAATACAGTAGCCAAGTTTCCAAAGGACAAGGTTGACCTTGTCAATCGATTTGTACTTCACCCAACTTCAAATCTACTTTGGTGTGGTACATCTCAAAACATGTGTTCGGGTGCAGGCCAGGCTGACGGGGGCTTGTCTTGCAGTAGAAGTTAGTACGTCTGAGGCCTCCATGTGTCTGCTTGTCACTGCACAGTCCATGTCCTTGTGGGTGATGATGTGTAGCTAGTGTTGTTTTAACAATGGTTTAATTTCAGTTTTAGTTATGATTGTTAGTCTTCAGTTTTAGTTACGATTGTTCCTCACTTTTAGTTTTAGTTGTAGTTTCTATGTCTCAAATATAGTTTTAGTTAGTTTTAGTTTTGTAAAATAAAGTTTTAGTTTAAGGTTGCTGATTTTATTTTAAGTAAGCTAATTATAATTTAGCTCAAGTATGCTAGTTACAGCCTAGTAATTTAATATCAATTTAAGCTATAGCAATAATTCTTTAAATCTAATTTAATTCTAATCGAACTCAATGGTAGACCATCATTATTATGGTCTGCCACTGACATTCGTCACGCATGATGCCAAAGACGAGAAAAACGAAAATTTCAACATTTCTGAATTAATTAAGTGAAATTTTAGCAGTAAGTTCCATACATTTTTGCTAAATAAAAAATATAGGATTCTAATTGGTAACTGGAAGTAGACACATCTCATTCCCCTCGCGTGTCTTAGAAGAGGTACTGCATGGTACGTGACATCATTTGCAGAATTATATACAAATCATGCAAACAACGAATCTGAGCCTAAGTTTGGAACATTTCCAAGTACAAATATTTGTTTTATTCTGGCTAAATATCGTTTTAGTTTTTGTTGCATCTATTTTCGTTTTTGCTTTCGTTGTCTCTTTAATTTAGTTTCAGTTTTCGTTAACGAAAATGTTTAACTTTCGTTAATTGTCGTTTTTGTTAACGAAAACAACACTATGTGCAGCTTGCCCTTGAGCCACACCATCCTGTCGGTGATGCTGGGACTACTGTGACGACGTACGGGTGCATGGAGCGCCCTTGTAGCTGCATGGCTGCATTACGGCTCTTTAGAAATCTTCCGTTTAATAATAGACTTTGCCGCCAAGCTGCTCAATCAGCTGACGACGACAGGTGATGTGTGGCACTGGAGAGAGGTTCTCCTGCTGCCTGTTGATGCCATAAAGGATGAAGCTATTGATGCATGCCACCTCCAACAACCAAAAAAAAGGACTTCCTCCATCACTGTACCGATCTACGAGCGAAGTTATAGCTCGTACAGAGGGGATCAATGCGGTCCATGGCACCCATCTTTGCTGTGTAGTCAATGCACAACACCAGCTCTAATATGATGCTGTATGGGCTGCACTGCTGAGCCATGGAATGTGCTGAGCATCAGGACTGGATGCTTGTCTTGCTAGGACCGATGTGTTGTTGTCTCGCTGGAATGCCATAGCCTCCCCATGTTCATCTCTTTCAGTTTGTCTAGTAGACCCTGTCTGTTGCACATCATGATGTTCCAGTGGTCTGTATCTGGTGCAGCAGCAGCTCCATCGCCTGGTTATATCCAGTGTAGAAGCGATCAGCGTACAGGTGGTAGCCACTGCCATTCATTTTCTCCAACAATTTCCAACACAGAGTCAACACAATTCGCGACGTGAACGGAAGTTCAGGACAATCCAGTTCATCTGTAGACCGCTTTGCATAGTAGAGCATGAACGTACAGATGAAGACTTTCTGCCATTACATACACATGTGGTTTCCACTTCATTGATTTTTTGGGGTTGTACATACATCTTGAAACCAACTTGACCTTTGAAGTTGATGGTGGTCTCGTCTATGTCGACATTGCGCTCCAGTATGTACAGATCTAGCCATTACTCTTTGATGTAGGCAAGAACGTTGCGTACCTTGTCGGCTCTAGTTTGTTGTGGAGCATTACATTGGCAGGCTGGTTTGGTGTTTGTACCACAAATATCCACAACATTCCTATAGTTCATTTGGTCTTAGAATGGTTTAGTCTATAAATTTATAAATTGTTATTACTTATGTTAATTAAGTTTTTCCTATGACAAATTCTTGCAGAATGAATGAGATTGGACCTCGGATCACTATGATGCTTCATAAAATTGAAGAAGGCGTCTGTGACGGTGAAATTCTGTATCATGACTTGTTCCATAAAACAGAAGACGAGATTAGGAAACTAAAAGATGAAAAAGAAATTAAAAGGTTTTCACTCATTATATCATATATATATATATATATATTATATTATATATATTTTTTTGAGATTCTTCTGTTGAATTTAATTTGATTTAACTCATAATTCTTTTTTTTCTTTGTAATCGAGTAGCTACCATTTGTATATGCAACTTTATCATCGGAAAATCTAATTTAATAACTTATTTCGAGTCATTGTCATTATGAAGAATTCATCAGTCGATTGTTGCTTCAGGTGAAAGTTTTTGAGTTGAAATTAGGTGTCTTAAGTTTAGACCTGAAAGACAACGCAGTCGACTGAACACTCAGAAGTGCAACAATTCTACAGCTTTGGACCAGCTGCTATGAATGCCTTGGAGCCAAATACATTTGAGAGGAACAACTTGACCAGTAGTAGCAAACTGAAGCAGCATTTGTTGCACCTCTGTTTTGGTCATATGAGCCAGCTGCTTCAGTTTGCTACTACTTTGAGCATCCACGGTTCAAGTGCAATGTTTGATTGTGTATGGGATCAGCAAGGAGCAGAAGCATGTACTGAACCTTGAGTTTCCACCATCCCCTAAATGCCACTATGGCCAATGATTGCGGCAAAATCTGGCCCATGGTTACTGCCCAGAATGGACAATAAAACTATATATTAGAGCTGCACCAATATTGCTTTTTGGCAATTATGCCGATACCAATTATAGCTGATCATTTTATTGCCGATATTGATTAAATTAGCCGATACTGAATCGGGGTGTAACAAGCGGGGGCAGAGGGGGCACTGGGAGCCCTCCAGTTTTCAGTGCTCAGTGCCCCCCATGTTACCCCCCAAATCGGTTCTTGTTTATGTTTCTCCAAAGACTTTTTAAGAAGACTTTTGTTAAGATAATTTGTGCCCCCCTCCAATTTCTCAAACTTCTGGGGGGCAAAATTCTAAAAGTGGGGGGGGGCAAGCAAAATTTTTGGCGCTTTGCGCAATATTTCAAATTATGCCCTTCACTTTTCAAAACCTTGTTACACCTCTGATACTGATTATGAAACTGATTATTTAATTGTGTTTTCCAAAAGATATCCGGTTCCATAAAAGACCTGCTGCTATGTGCGGCACGGTGGCTGATCGGTTAGAGTGGTCGGCCCGTAACACTCAGTGTGCGCTGAGTGAGCGGGTTCGACCCTTGTCCGAGGAGTCAGTCATAGTGTAAGGACCTTGAGCAAGTCCTTCGCACACAATTGCTCTGCAGTACAACTGCAATTGCGCCGTCAACGCGTGTGCACTTCTGAGTAAAAGATGTTGGAGGAAGGGCGATATCTAATTTCAAGAATTTACTATTGTAATACAAGCAGTGAAACACGTATTTTGCTGCTTGTGCCAACTGTTATAATGGTTAGTGGTTTACTTAAAACATTTTAAATATGCAAAAAATGGTAATTATGCATTATGGAATAAAATAACTAATTATATGTTGACTATACGGTCTTTTTCTCTTTTGTCCTTCTCAAATAGGTGTAATGTGCAATATTGAGCCATTAGAATGACTAGATGTTGATTAATTAATTAATAAATTGACGTGTGTGCAGGCCCATAGGCAAGAGGGGTGTGAAAGGTGCGAACGCACTCCCCACTTGGCTTAATGTCAATTGCCTATATTTACATTGGCTAATTTACACCGAAAAACCCGATCACATACGCTAAACATCGCATTGTCCATTTTGGAAGGTGCATTTTTGCTCTGATAATCGATCCAATTATGAGTAATAGTATGGCCAATTAATTGGTACAACCTTTCGATATATCTAGAGTTCTATACAAGAATATAAAATGTCTGCCAAAGACAGATTTAATAACATTGTAACAAACTCTTAGTCTATTTCCTTGGAAGCTATGATGTGGTATGACATCTGGCATGTTATTAACTATATAATAAACAGATATCCTCATCATCAGAAGCAGGTCCGGTGATGTCGTGAAATGTAGAGAGAAAGTGCAATAAATGCAAGATCTGATTTGACTTATAACTATTTCTGGTCTTTGTGGTAGCGCCAACCAGAGATATTTGAGTCATTTGTATTTGTACAATCTCTCTTAGTGAGACCAATGAAGCGGGTTACAATAATCTAGTCTGAAAACTAGGGCATTTGCTAGTTTCGACATGACAGTTTGCGTTTTAGTGCCCGGCTTATGAACGATGAAACTTTGAAAATCATGCAAACTCAATGAAGAAAGAAAATATTCACTAGTTGAGAATATAGATTTTGGCAACTACAGTCAGCTGCAGCCACATCATGTGCAAACTTTGTAAGAATTATAGTAATTACTAAGTTATTTGCACTATTTCTTTGGCATCCTGGTGGCCTAATACATTTGACCTAAATTTTTGTTGTAAGGAGCAGTATGTTGGGCTAGTATTGGGAATCTGCAGTTAAGAAAGTAAGTACCAAGTGGGCTACCATCATTGCTTCGTGTTGGAATTTTCGTAAATATCATTGGTGAACAGAATATTTTTGGTCTGAAACGTTCTTTTGTATTCTATGACAACTTGTCTCTTCGTTGTGATTACTCATACTAATCATTTCGTAATAGTCAGCCTCTTTCAAAACTTGAACAGCTTTTTAACAACACATACTTTTCATTGAAGTTGCCAGGTTTTTGAGGATTATGACCCCTTTTCATCCATCAAGGGTATAAAACGTTACATCTCATCAACCACACAAGATAGAGCTAAAGTATGCATATGAGATTTGTTTAAAATTAAATTTTGAACAAATATATTATGGTTATTTGGTTGTATGTGCTTGTTCCTCTCTGATACAGCCATATTAGTAACCGAAATAGCCAAAACATAATAGTTTATGCTATACTTGTTCTTTGACAAGGTCTTCAAGTGTTACAAATATATATTCTATATAAGGAAAAAGTGCTTTTTCATTTACCAGTAGGCCATAGTTCAACTTCTACTGTTCTTACCAATTTATTCATTCATTCATAATGGGAATTTATATAGCACCCTTCTAGATTCCTACTCAGGAGCGCTCCCAGTCCAGTTACGACTAAGGTTGAAATGGGCCATATTTGTGATACTCTGTACACTCCATATCATGGAGGGATCATGTTACAAATGAGGAGGTTCTGAGGTTGGCAGAGGTGGAGAGGATGAACGAGATCGTCAGGCGAAGAAGAATGGCCGCACACATTCGAATGCCATCGAGATGTCCTGCAAAAACAGCAATAGGATGCACACAAGAAGGTGGAAGAAGAAATAGAGAAAGATAGGGAAGACTTGGAGAAGTACTCTCAGTGAAGACTTGAAGGAGATGGGAATACACTGATAACGCGCAAGAGACTGCAGAAGATCATACAAAATAGAGGAAGCTTTTATCGACCGATGTTCCAGGAGGAAAGGGAGGAACTGAGTCTAAGTACATTGTGTACAGGCAGACGCTACAAGTTCACATCATACTTCGTGTTCAACACGATTCCTTCGTATATATTGTGTGGCCCTGAAAAGGGCCGTTTACTTTGTGGCTCAGAGAAGTGTCTTCCATTTGTGGTACTCAGCAGTACACTTTGCCTTGTAATCCAACAGAGTGTAGTACCGTTCAAAGCATGGCATTGTGCACATTGGCAATTTACATTGCTTGCAAGTAGTCCGAGTCTGGTGTCGCTTTACGTTCCAGTCCGAACAGACTTCATAATCTGGTCATGAGGGTTTGCTACTGGAGGTAGCAGCTATGATGTTAGCCAAGAAATGTCTCTCTATCAGTTGAACTAGTGGTGACTGCAATGACCTACGACCAAAAGGAACCAAAATGGCCGTAAAGCCGAAATACCAAAAAAAGCACAAAGGGATTACTTCTGCAGCCCTCTATCGATAAACTACACTAACCCTAGCCCTAACCCCAGTGAAGTAGTCAAGTCCACCTAAGCCGAGTCCACCTAAGCCGAGTCAGAGTCCACCTAATCCGAGTCAAAGTCCGAGTTCACCTAAGCAGAGCCCGAGTCGAATTTGAAGCTGCTCGCGTCCGAGTCCATGTTCGAAATGTTCTAGTCCGAGTCCAAGTAAATCAAAACACACAATACAGCAAAGCGTTTTTTCTTAGGCACGTACTGGAGGCTCAGTTTCCTCATGGTCATGGTTGGAGTAGTCGATATTTGCAACAGCCTCCATTTTTGTTAGGGTTATCATCATCCGATTATGTATAGATAATAATATAAAATCCCAAAATCGTGACTCAGAATCTAAGTCAAAATTCGTGTCGAGAGCTTCGAGTCTTACGAAAAACTGTCTCAAGTCCTTTGGTGGACTCGAATACTACATCACTTCCTAACCCCAGCTGACCTGCACGATGCACTTCCTACCAGTATACAATTCTACATTCCATATGTAACCAGTCCTTGCGTCTGACAAAGCCCATGGGTTTAGACCCCATTTGTGCAGTCTTTGAATGCAACTACACTCGGTGATATCAGTTCACTTTATTTCTCTTGCATGCGGTCCGAGTTCTTTGTTCACAATGCACTAGGTGGCAAACCGATTTGTTTCCACGACAATGCAGTCCAAAAAGTCTACTAAAAAAGTGTAAAACAATTTCACACACCGTTGACTCATCTGTGTGAAGAAGTGGGCTGATTCGTTCAGCAAAATCTTTCACACTCAACTTGTGTCGTAGTCTGACGCAAAATTAGTCTGACGCGGTCACGCAGTGGCGGTACGGTCATGAATTTCATTCTCAGATTCACTTGAAAAGTCAGATAGATCGCTAGTATGGACGCTACTAATCGTTCCCAAACCCTCAGTGTCTATGACTAACTGTATCGAAACCGTCGAAGACTTTATCATGTCCGAATCTCCGAAAATCGCGCACATAATGTCGCCTATACTAGCCGCCATTACTATGGATAGCTTATGTGTAAACATAGAAATATGAGCGATGTTTTGTTCAAATATCTCGGCAAATTTCTCTTGTTTGTACAAATGACCAATGGAAAATTTGTAGCCTATATATTGCTCTAACGATTGGTGTATTTATTTATATAGGATAAATGCTGGTTCCCTAAGTTGCAGCCGCGATATTAAGCCTACCCACAATGTCGCAAATTTGCGTCTATGGCGCGCGCGGCATGTTTTCCTGTGTCGCAAATTTGCATCTCTGGTGATCAAAGGGTAACTTCTTCTTGCTACAGCAACAGTTAGCAAAAATCTTCTGCAAGGTAATACATTGTGCCTGCTAAGAAGGATGCTTTGGGAGGTGCAAGTGTGTAAAGAATAATCTTGTATGCACAACACTATGTCAATGTGATGGTGAATGCGTCGTTAAACTGAAAGTTATGGGCTCCCAAATTTACCAACAATTTGCTCGAAATGTTGTGGCATGGCTTGGACAACAGGATTGAGCAACTGGTCAGGTGGTGCCCATAATGTCGGATTCATCGGATCGGCATGATCCAGAGAAGGCTCCACTGCTTCTGTGGGAATATTCTTCAAAACCTTAAGAGTGAGTTCATTTGGGCTCTGCAGGACCCTTTTATAGGAATATGTTCCTCATTATAGTTGATGTTTATTGCAAATGGATTGATTTCCTTATTCTGTCAACAGCAAGCTCTACGACAACCATTGAGACGTTTCCCACTCTTGGCTTGAACAGGTTGTTTCAGACTATGCACCAGTGACCAGTTCCCCACATTTTTTCACCAGTGACCAGTTCCCCACATTACTTCACCAGTGACCAGTTCCCCATATTTCTCAGCCAAAATGCAATCCAACAGATATTGATGGTGCCATTACACTCCTCTTCCAGTGGGCAGACAGAGCGATTGGTTCAATCATTCAAAGAAGGTATATATTGTGCCACTCAAACAGTGGCCATTGAGTAGCATTTCCAGTGCAAAAGCCCCGATAGTAGAAAATGGTCTTGAGGAGGGAGAATGGTGTAGGAAGAGACCGAGAAAGTATGGTAACATGTAGAGATGAGGGAAGAGCTTGACATAGGAAGGGCCCAATGGTGGAAACAGATCTAGTTTAGGCCTTAGGGGGTTAGGAACAAATAGAACGTGCCAGTCCAAGGAGTGCAGAGGTTTATGAGAAGCTGCAAAAAGAGAGGAGAGAAAGTGATCCATGAGATATTTCAGAGCAATACCCAGTTTGGACTTAATGACCAAGACAAAAGCTTTGAACTGAATGCAGCTGCTGGAGGTCATGTACACTAGTAGAAGAAGGTTAACCGAGGCAGTTTTCAGCAAGGAGTTTCAGGAATTGTTGGGAAGTGCCAAACCAGATGAGTTTAGCTTGTGAGGAATTGAGAGAGAAAGAGAAGCAATTTGAAGACATACATACTACATAGGTGTAAGTCATGGGAGACAGCCTCAATATGGCTTGCAAGAATTATTTGATCTGAAGGAAGAGGACCATGGAACTGCATTCGGTCTGCATATCATTAGCGAAGAGGTGACCAATGACGGAGTGACTAGGAATTAATAAGGTACTATTAGCCGAGAACAGAATGAAAAGAAGGGCTCCTTGTACAGGAAACTGACACTCCTAGAAGGACGGGAACCTATTTTATCCGGAATTTCCAGAAATGATCATCTGAGTATGTTCAGATAAGTAAGATCAAAGGAAAAGTAGAGCAAAGCCCCTGAGACCATATGAGGCTTCATGATATTGGAGCAAGATTTTGTCAATGTCAAAAGCTGATCAGAAGTCAAGTAGCGAAACTTGGGACTCTTCAATAGCTGAATAGATGTCAGACAACATGGAAATCAAAAGAGTTTAAGTTGAGTTGTTGACTCAAAATCCAATTTGATGAGAAGGGAGACCTTCTAACTCAAGGGAAAGGCTTTGTATGGGAACCACAAGGCTTCAAAGGATTTTGGAGAGGAAGGTACAGTTTGGCGATAGAATGACGGATTTTGCAGATATTTGGATAAAAGTTAGCTTTCTTAAGTGTTGGGAAAAGCCAAGGTGCATTCTTGTGTTTGTACTGTATATATTATACCTGCATGCACATTATGGAGGATTACTATAATCATAATTTGTATTTAGATTGTAATATCAATCAAACTATGTTATTGTATAATACTGTATTCTTGAGCTAAATGCAATGCCTACAAAAATTTAAATATTTAAAAAAATCTATTAAATACATAAGTTAAAAATAAAAAAAACAGATTGGAAGAAATTAATGAACATACTGAGAAGAATGGGAGTAGACTGGAAGGAAAGACAATTGATTGGGAATTTGTATATGGGACAGAGAGTGAAAATAAGAATAAACGGAGAATACGCAGAATCAGGAAGAATAGGAAGGGGAGTGAGACAAGGATGCCCGCTATCCCCAATACTACTTAATATATACATCGAGGAAGTAGTAAGAGAAGCGTTGGAAAACACAAAGGAAGGAATAAAAGTTGGAGAAAGGTGGATAAGAGCGCTAAGATTTGCTAATGATCAATCAATGTTAGCAGAAAACAAAGAGGGATTGCAGAAATAATAAATCAATTAAGCACAATATCGACGAAATACAAAATGAAAATAAACACAAAGAAAACAAAGGTAGTGATGATAACTAAGGGACAGATAAAAGCGATCAAAATAACAATGAATGGAATGGAGTTAGAACAAGTTAAGTTGTGATGCATGGTGGCTGATCGGTTACAGCGGTCGGCCACATAACACTTAGTGTGTGCTGAGTGAGCGAGTTCGACCCTCGTCCACGGCCGACGGTTGAATTCGCTCGCTCAGCGCACACTGAACGTCACGGGCTGACCGCTCTAACTGATCGGCCACTGTGCCGCACAGTGGCTGATTGGCCAAAATATATTTGTTTTACGTCCCTTGCGGTTACTTCGTACTTTCATGCATTCAGCAAATTTACGTAGTTAATAAACGTTATCAAAGATGTTCATCACATTTGAAAAGAAACAACACAATAAATAAATAAAAGTTTCAAATATAATTTTTTTTTAATAACTAATAATTTATAAAAAAATGTGTACAGACCTAATGTCCGAAAAAATAAGATGCTTAAAAAGTCGGCTGGTTACGAATACAGAAAAAGGAACAGAGAAAGAACAACAGTTTTATATAAAAATAAAAAAGTTTGTGAGCATTAAAAAAAATTTTGGCAAAAAAAGCAAGACGGTCACACAGACCCAGAAGAACAGTTACTATCTGCTGCTTCTGCTTCAAGTTCAACTGCCAACACAACCATTACTGCTGGAGGTTTTGATCCAGCTGAACCAATGACATTTCATGAAGATAGCAGTGCACCATCAGTTCAAAGACAATCTATAGAACCCCTAGAAAATAACGATGATGATGACACATTCGAGGATATGACACAAGAAACACTGATATTATCATATTGTGGTACTTGGCCAGTTTGTCAAAATGTCAAAGCTGTCAATCATTTAATTAAAATTGATCCGAAACAAATGGTCATTGATAGATACCTTACAGATGAGAAAGGTCAACATTTTAAAGCTCTTATTACAGTAGGAAACGTTCAAATGGTGAAGCTTTTTGCCGTCGATGGCTCTAAAGATTCTGTATTTGGTTTTTGTTGCATGCCGACTTTTGACAATTAAAATTCCAAAAAAGTATGTGATGGATTCAATAAATGGAAACATTTTGTCTGAAACAGTTGGTATTCACGAGAATACCACCTCATATGAAACATCATGATGTTAATTTTGTGTTCTTGTTTGTGTTGAATGTGTTCTTTGTAATAATTTTTCATTTTCTTGATCTTGAATCTTACAATGATAGGCCTATAGCCCTACACTTTTCTCTCTGTAGTCTGGACATAATAAACCGATGTGTTTTTGTACTAACAATCAATAAAAAATAGTTCTGTTTTCTAGTTTTGAAGGGGTCGCCTGAAAAATTTTGCCCGAGGGCACCAAGGAGGCTAAGGCCGGCTCGGACTGGGATTCTGCAGGACCTTTGGGTCCTGCAAGGAGTAGGCCAGAGTTTCTGCTGCAGTTCAATGATAGATTTAAGAAACACCAACTGATTTCACAAAAGGAAAGCTTGAAATAAGCACTTATTCAGAGGTGCTCACTGATGTTAACATGATGTTAATTGTTATTTCTACAAATGTTAGAACCATTAGCAAAACAGTGCACAGTAAGCTAAAAGTCACCAGTGTCTGGTCCAATCACCAGCGTGGAACCAACCAACGGAAACCTCGTCACAAGCCGACAGATGGCGTGGAGGTTAGAGTCTCTGTACCAAGCTGTGCCGAAAGGGTAGAGCAATGATTGCATGCCGAGATTGATTCGCAAACACGGGGATGGTGTCGATGAGTAGTCCCTCACTGTTGGAAGATGACAACATCCGTATATTCGTTAGAGCTGTATCGATTAATCAAGCTGATGTTAAAAAATTTTAAAATTATTTTTAGTCTATAAAAGCAAAATTACGACAGCAACATCATTGGGTCTGTGAAGGACAGCATTCCGTTCCGTTCCCGCAGCGTGTTAACTCTGGCTTCGTCGAGCTTGGCTACTGAAGATCACCCAGTAGACGTGGGAAAGTGTCAACATAGGTGTTGTGCAGATTGAGTCGTAGTAATTACCCTGGGAACACCTGGGACAGGTCATCTCTGCTGGCCCAATCTTGCTGCTGGCCGAAGCTGACTACCCGGGTAATGAAATTGGGTTTTGGTACCCGAAATTCTGTAAAAATGCGTGATTTTACCTGAACATATGCCAGAAATAATCTGTTGGTCATATTGGCTGACTGCCCAGGCAATGAAATCGATTCTCGGGTGCCTGACCTTCTAAAAAAAATGCGCAATTTTCTACATTTGCTAAAAAAATATCCGGGTCGACGGGTCCGAGTCGTTATTTCAATATTTTTTGACAGCCTTACTGGCGGGTAGTTTAGGCCAGTGGTTCTCAACCTTTTTGGCATGGGGACCCACTTTGCAGCACCTAGATCCTAACGAGACCCACCACACAAAAATCTGGCAGCAAGCCATTCATCAATGCATTCTGCGACTAACCCTGATAGAGCATACAAAACTATAAAATGATCATAATAAAATTACATGTTTAAGAAAAATATCTGAGAAATCTCTTTTATTATTTGACTCACTTTGATTCATGAAAGCAGTACAGTTAATGTGATGGCTGGGCTCGCAGTCTGGTCAGAAGTAAGTCGATGTGTGTGGTGATGTTGGTTGGACACAATCGTAAGGAATTATTCACACAGAGCCTAATTATGTATTTAGTCTTGATTGCAGTCATGGCTGAAAGGCCGATTTCAAAGAGGTAGGTAGGCCCTCGTTGAAAATTGCAGCAACACTGACTTGCTCATCGGAAAGTTCTGGATATTCCATAGCAACATGAAGCCAAAAATCTAAGACAACTCCTCCTAGAATGTTGTCCCGAGTGTTCTATCACATGACTGCTCAATCAGTTGAGATTCATTTTCCACAGAAAATGAACATTTGGCGCTATTGCTTCGAACGAGTATCGCACCCAGTCATGATTTTCTGTCAGTTCAGATGGGAAATAATGAATGGCTGACCCGAGAGACCACAATAATCGACTGTCCAATTTTATAGTGCCACAATTTCAAGAAAATATAGTGCATTACGCTCACTTGACAATATTATTCAGTAGAAAAAAGTGATATCCCAAAAAATTTGGCGACCCACTTGGATATTCTTTGCGACCCACTTGCGGGTCGCGACTCGCAGGTTGAGAATCACTGGTTTATGCCAAAGTGGCATGTCATAAAAGTGGTGAGGGAATGGCATAATTGGCATGTTTGTTAGAAGAAGGCGTCCAGTTACATAGACATCTTTCCTCCGTCATGCAAGGTCGACGGCAGTCTGCCTAATCTGTATTGCCTGCCTAGGATTAGTCCCAAACTACATGTATACATCTCCTAAGTGTTTTGCTTGTATCACAACAATAAGTAGTAGCAGTAGGTCTATGTTTTGGAACCGGACATCTTGGGAAACACAATGAAATAATCCGCAAAATCATCGGGTATCGGCAAATGAATAATCGGTAGTGGCATAATCGGCAAAAAGTTATATCGGTACAGCTGTAATATTCTTTGAGTTCAAGGAGGATGTAAAAGAGGCATTCATCGTGTGTTGGTTGGTAGATTGAATAGCCACCCGTGACTATCGGTCGAGGTCACTTTAATGTATGCGTCAGCCACCCTTCACAGAAACGAAAATGCTCAGCTACAGGGGCGTAACGGCCCAAGGTTAAGACTCGATTGCATGCAGTCACATGGCCTAAGCAAAAGGCCTAAATGCCTCTTAAATGCACAAATTCTTTATCAAAGCTGACAAAAATGTTTGGTACGCAACCTGGCACTGGAGAACTCCAACATGTTCAAAGTTACTGAGCAAATTCTGCATATAGTTCAAAACATTCATCAAAATGAGCGAGAGAATAGACCAAATGGCCCAATGACGTGCACAGATGTCGATGTGTGTACATTGTGGCATGTTTATCTACGTGATGTTAAGGTCCTTAGCTTTTACAAGCGACAAAGATGTTTATTAAACGTTAATATATATTTAGCACCCGGAAGAACAAAAGTCCGTACAACTTGTACAAGAATCTCACATTCACACAAGTCCTCATGCCTATTGCCTTAATCACGAGCAGCTCAGTTACTTTACACAAAAAGTGGAACTGAGAGCAGAAATAAGCTAGCTGTCTTAACTTGTGACACGACGGTAGGGCCATACCGAGCTATAATTGCGCCCTGTGCGTAACATGTGCGTAGCATCAATTTGGCGCCCCCACATTTTGAAAATAGTGTATTTTATGGAACAATAAGTTATCCCATCCTGAAATTTGCGCCTTTCTGCATTTGCGCCCGGGGCCTAGGCCCGCTGGCCCCCCATTCGGTACGGCCCTGCATGACGGAACTGTGGAAACTCGCAAATACTAGACACAAACTAGTGTCAAACGTTAAATCAAATACCCAAAACCTGTTCACAGTTCCAGCCACCAAACCATCTACTGGTTTTCTACTAAATGGCAGCGCAGTTCTAAATAACACTAACAACAGCAACAGAAATGGAATGGACGGGTTCATATAGTGTACAAGCCCATCAGCATTAAGATTAGCCTGGCAGATAATTTTCAATATCTTATCCATGTGTCAGAAATTGTTACTGGCTAAATACAATAATAATTTAGTTGTTCCCTGACATTGTTTCTTTGCACTACGCTGGAGTGCTAAAGTAGACCCTAAGTAGGCCACTTAATAATGTAGTATGATAATCTACACCAGAGATGCAATTATCTGGTATTCAAAGTTTAGAATTCTAAGATCTAAATATTAATCCAATATATTTGCCACTGCTCACGTGGTACCTTGGTGAAAAGTTTTTGTGCCTTGTTGTGGTCCATGGGTTGGCTATTGAGTTTTAGTTTTATTGTTGTTGTCTACTCTATTTGTATCTGAATTTCTAGGAAACTTAAAGAGCAGAGAAAAAAACAGCAAGATGAAAACATAAAACAGAAATCAACCATGAAAGAAAGAGTGAAAAACGAAGATTCTGGTAATGACTAAATATATCCCTGAACTTAACTCTCTTGCCAGTACTTTGATCCTTATCAGTAGCTTACCACAAATTCTATTTCACTCAAACTGCTATCTTACAGATACTGATGTGCATTGGTACAGATGTTCTTTGGAGTTCAATTACAACAGTACTCAGATCTACTCAACTCTTATTGCCCTATCACTGCCGTCTAAAACTGGACAAGTGCTTCTTGTCTGTGTATTAGGGATGTTAAGCGATAACCGGTTTTGGAAGCGATAATTGGTATGGGCTCAAGTCGATCAACTTCAAAGGTACAGACGTGGCTAAGCGAAATATTTCCCGGCCACGTCTTCCAACAAGGTAATAGCTGGACTAATGAACAGTCCTCTTGTCCAGACAAGCCTATCGGGGATGGAGAGCTAGGGGAAGGGTAACCCGAGCCGACGACGATAGACAGAAGAGATGACTTCAAGATACCCGAATTTGATCCGTACAGGAGAGACTTCACTATCAGAAACCTCACAGGCGAGAGAAAGAGCTGACGAGGGGAGTACTGGTCCCCCACCAAATTTTCAAATTTAAATGGATAACGAACTCAGCGTGTAACCCACTAGCGGCCAGTGCAGAACCACAGCGGCAAGCTTGAACACTAATAAAGCCGATAATCGGTTTTAAATTCGATAATTGGTTTGCCCTAAAAACCGATATTAACAACCCTACGGTGTATTTCTGTTTCAATAATTAAGACATGAATTCAGATATTTGAGGGAGTTTTTTCCCATTTCATTCTCTCCTGCATTCTGTCCATTTGTTCAGTTCACATGTTCCTTCCCTTTGCTTCCTAGCATCAACCTTGCAAGCACTGCTGTACCACTTTTAGATACTGTCAAGCACCTGGAATAAACCAGGACAGTAAGGGATCATTGCGTAATTGCATAACGCTTAAAGATGGATGGATGGTGTGCTACAAAACGTTATGGGGTGGGTGGGCTAGCTGAACGTTACGTAACGCTTTTTATTTTTAAACTAGTCAGTAATTAATTAAAAATACTCAATATAAACTATAAAAAAAAATTAAGTTTTTATTTAAGTCGTGAAGACTCATGAACGGAATGCTGTGGCGATATGAAATTTTTACAAAACATTCTTCTCCCAATTTCTCAGCTCATGACTCATGTGAATATTTTCAGAATTTAAGGCAGAGTTAATTTAAAATGTCATATGAAAGCAGGGCGAAATGCAATATGCAAATCAAGTTCGTTTGTTATGCATCAATATTACGATTGAGTCATTGACGATGGCTTCAAGTCAAAGCAAATCAAAGTCAAGCTAAATCAAGTCAGAGCAAATGACACGACAAATCCTCTACATTTAACTTCTGAAATTTGAACAATATTAAAACAGCCGCTATGTTCAATCGCATCATCTGAAGGCGTATTAGTTAAACACCTTGTGATGACTAACATGCAAAATACGGTGCTAGTTACAAGGAGCACCAAAAACGAACAGAGCTGCCACGCAAAATGAGGACCCGCTTCCTAAAGAGGTCTAGTGAATGTGGTGATACCTGCATTAGTTAAGAAAGACACAATCGGGTCACACCCACCAAGTTCAAAATTCAGTTCTGTGTGAAGCTAGGCTATAAGGCTAGTAGGTAGAGCTGTACCGATACATTGGTGGCACTCATAATTTAAAAAAAAAAACTCAGTGTTGTTTTACGTGGGCCTATAAGCCCTATATAGTCCCAGGTCTCCAAATTTAGCCTCCATCAATGGTATATAATATTTAATATTATGTTTGAACTTCGATTTCTCTGCCGTGTGTAGGCTGTGAGGCTAAACACTAGTTTAGTGTAAATTTATATGCTAGGCCTACTAGTAGAGCTGTACCGACATCACTTTTTGCTGATTATTTTGATACCGATTCTTGCCGATTATTCCTTTAATGCAGTAACTTAAGGTTGATGATATTACATAAGCAGTGTTGTATGCAAGACCTTAAACTTAAAGACCAAGACAAGGCTGAGACAGTGAGGTACCGAGACAGTGAGGTACCGAGACTGAGACACTATGTTCAAGACAGTTCAAGACTGTAAAAGACAAGTGATCCTATATAAAAGGCTGTAAAATGCTAATGTATCAGTTTTCGCGAATAAGGTTCATTTGTAATTTCAATTTGAAACTTAATTATAATGTATTTTGTATCAAGTCCCAAGGACAGTTTTTATATTGCCGAGTTTTATCTTTTTCGATATTTCCTCTTCAGCCTATCTTCTGAATAGTAAAGAAAGCATGTCTGAAATCTTCTAGACGATTTTAAACAAGCAAATTCGATACCAAATACCAAACGAAATTATAAATTTGCGCATATCCTTACTCACCCTGAGAAAGTTGTTCTGATCGTTTTGGTTATGGTGGGTTTACATCAATGACAAACTAATAGCCAATAGCTATTCAGTTTCTCTCTCAGGACAATTTCAGGTTCTCTCTCAGACATTTTTCCACTTTAAGACAATTGAATTGATTTCAGTATCATGTGAGTCACGCGTTAATCAGAATTACCGTTTATCGTAAATTCCGGTTTCAGTTCTAGCCCAAAATTTTAAGACAGTTAACGCGAAACTTATCAAGGCCGCTTGTTCGAGACAAAACAAGACTTTCACTTCAAGACAGTTTCTAAAAGATCGAGACACTGTCTCGAGACCATACAACTCTGTACATAAGTATCCAACAGTCACTCAGTCATTGAGTTTACTAGGCTTAGCTTCATGAAAGGTTCAGTGTCTTGTGAGATTTCTACTCCACTTGTGCCCATGGTCAAGTCGCTGACCATGTGCCATTAGTGGGAAGATCATTTGCCAATGTCAAGAAAATTAAGTAGTTGGCTGCCTTTCAGAGTTAGCTTAATGTGCCTTTGATTTACATTTCAAGTAGTGGCGCTATAAACGTAATTGTTTTAAGTTTGTAAATTCTGTATTTGCTTCCTAGATAGCAGGCATACTATTTTACTGCAGGTAGGCTGAGTTTCCGTAAATAACTTTTTTGCCATTCCAAGTTTTCGTGTGTGTCAATCTTGTTCTGCATCCATTTTTCTTGTTCTAAAGGCACAACATTGTATATGGGTATTTTTATTTCAGATGTTGACTCCACCAACAAAAGCCTATCAGAATCCGAAGATGATGAGAAATATTTTAAAGAAGAGGTTGGCTTAGCTCCCGATCCTGGTTAGTTATTGAAATATACCTGGTCTTGTCATTACATAGCCTGTTAAATTTAAAATTTATTCATTGAAACTTGCCTGTGCTTTAGTAAATAAAAAGCTATGAAATAAAATTTATGAAAAATGTGAGCAAATTATGTATTTTTGTAAAACTAAATGGTTGATAATTAATGAAAATTGACATAGCGCCTCTTCAAGAAATCTACTCGGTGGCGCTCCACTCCAACCTCTGTCAAAGAGGACAGATTCAAGAAAAGATTAGAAAGAAGATGAGATCCTAGGTAAAAGCCAGAGGTCCAGAGGAAGCCCATTCCAAGTGGCAGGGCCCACAACAGAGAAGGCATGATGCTGCAGCATAGCAGTGCATGAGAATGGAATGCTGAGAAGGCCCTGCATAGCAGAGCTCAGCACCCTCTAAGTGCTGGCAGCAGTAGGGCGGCATAGCTCCTGAAGGTAAGCAGGCTCAGCCACAGCAAGACCAAGGAGGCGATTCGAAATGCAATGCGCTGCGGGAGGGGAAGCCAGTACGGTACATTGATATAGGCATAAACATGGCCTGTGCTAGAAATGCCTCCTATCAGGCGTGCCGCAGACTAGTGGATCCGCTCCAGTTGCCTGATCCTGCCTGGTGAAATGCCGCATATATGATGGAGCAGTAGTCAAGACGATTAGTGAGCGAACCATGAATAAGATTAACTGAAGCACGACGGAGTGAGCAGGTCACCCGTAATTGTTGTAGCTGAAAGAAGCAATTACGACTTACTGAGTTGACATGCTTGGAGAAAGATAGCTGTTGGTCAAGGACGATGCCAAGGTCTCACACGGAGTGGCAAAAGTAAAGTTCGGGAATGCAGCAGAAAGTGCCCCAAGGTCAAGCTTTGCCAGTTCGCTCCATGAAAGTTATACTGTTCTATGCGCACTTTTGACTGAACAGAGAAAATTGAAAGAGAAAGTATGATGGTTTAGAATTTAGTACTAAAAGCAGTTTGGTAGGACAAAATAGAATTTATTGAAAAAGGAAACATTTATATAGCCATCTGCAAATTTAAACGATCACAATAATTGAAGCTTCTGGTAGATAAAAGCATATTTTAGAGGCAAGTGACAGAATTGGTTAAAATAGAACAAAATATTACCAAAATAGTTCTACTCTATTAAATATTGTATCATGGAACAGTATAATAAGTTAGTAAAATGAATAATGATTGATTATCTACAAATTAATTGAAAAAAATTATTATTTGGATACCATTAAATTTAAATTGCTGTATTAATTGTAATAAGAATCTGTTTTGACGGAAGATATTATTATGGAAATAGACGGCCATGAATAATTTTTTAACAATTTATCATCACATACAAAAAATTCCCAGGTAACTTTAACTTTTAACTTTTGTATTACAATTCCCAGGTAACTTTACATAAATTATGAATACCCTGTAACAGTACTGTAGCAAAACCCTTACAAGGTCATACTCTTTAGTAGGTGGAATCATTAATTATAAAATCATGTTCACTGCATTGTGGTGCTAAGCTGCAGTAGCTAAATAAGTACATTGTACTGTATTGCATTCTGTTTATATTGATAATAGTATCATGGCTGTCAAAACACAACCATTTATAAACTAACTTGTTTTAAGAGATTAACGTAACCCTATTGTTCCGGATAATTCCGCATAAACATTAACTCTATCAATAGAAACTCCGGTTTACATATGATGTTAACACCAGCGCTCGTGAGGAGCGCCAACGTAACATTATGCATACATTATATACAGTATACACACAGACAATACATATGAATATAGTTTAAATGTTTTGGTTTTGTTCTTTAATGTTCCAGAACTTCTTTCAAAGACTATGAAGAGGAGTGCTAGGTCATCCCTGCAAAGTGCTTTCCATACAAGGGTAAAGCGTGCCCGGATGGAAGACAAGAATGAAGGATTTACTGGAAAAGGAAAATATCTATCAAAATATAAAGAAAAAGAAGGGAAAAATTGGAAAAGACACTGACAAAATAGAACATTCAATAAAAACAGTAACACAATTGAGCAAAAAAATGGGAGTAAATAAGAAACCATTTGCGAAAAGAATTTGCAAAACCCACTTATTTTGTGTTGCTTTAAGGAGCAGCCTTATATAACAGCCTGTACAATGTTTTAAAACAAGCATTTTGTTATTTTGCTTCAGTCTAGCTACCTATTGCTGGAAGTTATCAGATGAACAATCGAATTAATGGATACAAACCTGCTTAGAGTGAGTGTTATATAATCTGAGTGTTATATAATCTGAGTGTTATATAATCTGAGTGAGCTGCTCCCAAAATATAGTCTTTGGAAGCAGTTTATTCACAGGTGCTAAGTCAAAACAAAATCATTAGGCAGGTAAGGTCAAATCAAAATACATGCAAAGAGGTTCACAGTTGGATAGTGATGGTGGATGGTGATTAGAACTGAGCAGCAAAAGAGGCAAAGAGAAGATGAGGAATTTGGACACTGCATTTATCAAAGACCTGTGCAGAGATGGCAAGAGGTGCAGTTTTGGTAAGTTCTTATGATTCAATCAGTCAAAAATACTCTATATAGTGCCCCTTTAAGATATCTACTGTGGCGCTCCCAGCCTAACTGCTGCTGAAAAAGAGTTTCAGAGAGGTGAAGAGTTCCTAGGTAGGAGACAGAGCTCTACGGGAGTCCATTCCAGACAGTAGGTCCCACGACTGAGAAAGCCAGTTTGCTCCAGTTAGTTTGCTTAACTGCTTGCATAACTGTTTGCGGTGGCCAACATGATGAGGAATTCTATTTTTGAAGGGTTTAGGCACAACAGGTTGACAGTCATTCAGGCTGATATCTGGGTGATAGTGTTGCACACAGATAAATTGGTATCAGGACATTACCCTCTTCCCCCCCCCGGACATCACAATATTTCCATAGCGCAAACATACATACATACATACATATATGCACACATACATACCCTAATTATGTATTGGAATGGGGTAATGTCCTAGACCTGATAAATTTAGGGCTCCTGGAAGGGAGTAAGAGGAGAACGATATGAACAGTTATGCATCATCCGGATACAGGTTATGATAAACAAATGTTTGAGAAAATGAGTTTGCAAATGGGAGATGTAAAGTAGATGTTTAACAGAACCCCGAGGAACACTGCAGAGTGTTCCAATACACAAGAAGGCAGGACAGCTTGAGTTTACGTATGGAAGCACAGCACCTGCATTACACATCTAGCAGAGCACAATGATTTCTGACCCTGATTGCTTAAGACTGGAACAGTGATTGTTGCAAGCATATGCAACATGATGAATGCTGGTGCAGAACCATCAATTGAAGCACATGCCAGCAAGATGATTCTAAAAGAAATTTGCTCAGCAACAGCAAGTTGGTGTAGCATCTGTTGGATATATTGTGATTATATGCAAATATTTTGGTTTATTGGCTAGGTAGGTTGATGCAGAACAATTTAGGCAGATTGCAGCTGGAGCCAACGGAATCCATGGAGGCCCACAAGGACTGAAACAATCTATTAAGATGAACGACTGCATGATGATCACTGCAGCTGGCCAGGGATATCAATCACAATTGGAACTGTATCTCACTTTCATAAAAGTTTGACATGCATGAAGTACCCAGCCAGGTATACTGCAACCCAGTTACACAGTTTAGACATCATCCATTTTTGCACTAGTTGATAAATAAGCAGCATATTAGGACAACTGTTTATTGAACATGTCATCTTAAAATGAATTAATAAAACAAACATCAAAATGTTAAAACATAAGACAACAAAGTGAACAAGTTACACACAAAACTGTGGTTCCTATAATATTTAAATAAGATAAATAATTTTATAAATATAACTTGCATGCATGCTTTGCAACCTTGTCTGCCGGAATGAGAACATGCTATGAACCTGCCGTGCCGGAATACTTGCCAACAGAAATTCTCTATTTTTCACTTTATAGCTTATGATCAATACTTCTTCCTTATCAAACATCAATATGGTTGCATCTTACAACTATAGCAGATAAAAATGTTGATAAAATGGCAAATTAGTAATATCTGCTGAAATATAAATAGTGCAACCCTGCTATATCAAGCTTCAAACTTTCAGTTCGATCATTTAACCTCAAATGGCCCATCCACAGCCAATGCTACTGCTTACAAACATAACTCTGTTTTGTCAAAATTGCATATACTGAAATTATGTTTAGTCATTACAAACCAAAATACTGGCTAACAGACATTGAAGTTAGAGGTCATTCTAGGACTAGTTTAATTTCCCAGCTGGCTCTTGTTACGAAGAATCATGTAATTGTCAGGGTCAATTAAGACTACGTGCAGGTCCGCCGGAATGCAGGCATCTTAGACGGAAGTGGGCGTGTTCTATACCAATAAATGATAAGTATGGTAATATTCAGAGGTTTCAAGATTAAACTGAAAAAAATACATAAATCATAAACTTTGTATAACTGATTATCATATGTTTCATCAGTTGATTGGAGGCCTGGCCCAGGCTCCTGGGTTTTTGCCTCCATCTCAACAGGCCTCACTTTAATTTCACATTTATACCTTTGCCTTATTTTACTGATCTAAACCTAGAGCCTCTGAAAGGCAAGTGTTATGCAGGACTTCACACTTTACAAAGACCAATGTTGTAACACAACATAGTACCAATATGATTTTTAATACTCAAATGCATTTTTAATGGAATCACACAAGAGAAAGAATCTTCAGTGGATTCATTGATGCACTTAATTGGTGCATTGCTATGCTAAGAAATGGGTTACTGTTGTTAAGCATGTCAATGTGGACACAAAAAATTGACTGCTATGATTGAAGCAACTCCAAATAAAACTGCACGAGAGCATCACAATTATGAACATCAAGGAACCGCTCCTGGACTACTTTTAACAGGTCTGGACAAATCTGGTGGTTTACCGTAGTTAAGAACATGTCAGAGCGTTAAATTATACTATAATTTGACACTATGTTAAAATAAGATATTAGAAAAATATTATACATATTATGTATTAATATTTTTCTAATATCTTATTTTTAACACAATCTACTGACGAAGATTGGTTGGTTTGGACGTGCCATCGATTGATGAATTGTGCAAAGGTTACTGTGAACAAGTCCTCAATCACATCTGCTCA
Source organism: Bimastos eiseni (assembly GCA_959347315.1). Lineage (NCBI taxonomy): Eukaryota > Metazoa > Annelida > Clitellata > Crassiclitellata > Lumbricidae > Bimastos > Bimastos eiseni. Next base: position 20,208,186 of record OY365811.1, read on the forward strand.
GCACTTTGAATTGATGTGGTTACACTTTATAAATGTGTAATAAAATTAATAATCATCACAAAAAACAAATTTATTAAAGGGTTTCATGTATTAAAGGTTTCTGAAGATTTGTTCCTTGTTTCCTCTTTCTTTTAATATTTGGACTAGAGCCCGATGTGAATATTATGCTTACTTCATTCAAGCCTGGGATATATTGAACTCTATATGGTCAACTTCACTCTGACACAATTAATCTTTACTGTATAATCTATATAACAACTAAAATAACCAAACTAGTGTAAGTTAATTATATATTTTAAATACACTTGATGATCAATAACAGTTAGCATACATTAAAAGAAAAAAGGAAACAAGGAACAACAACAAACATCCAAACTCTGTATAATCCAGTGTAAGATGAATGTCCATAATACATTTAGACAATCGAGAATCATAAGCTATGGTCGCAACTGCAACTACAGATTAAAGACCAATCCATCTCATTCGTTTTCCAAAATTAAAAAAAGATCTTCAAAATTTTCCACAATTATTACAAAACTGTCATATGTCAAGCCCAAAGAAATGGTCTTTTAATATGCCATAGAACAGTACCAAATCAACCAGGTCTTTCATATCCTCAAACATCATCCAAATATGATTCAGCATTGAACATTAATGCCTTAAACCATGACCCTGAAGATGCAAAAATGGCAACTGTGGTAAAGTTGAATCTGGAGTTTAATCTGTCTGCAACTTCAGGTCTTGGGAACTGTTGCTGCTAGTGAAGAGCTGAATGAATTTCCTCATATTTTCAAGAGACTGACAGGCAGAACTGCATTCCTTTGCCAGTTCAGTCTTTCTCTTCAGAATTTGCTATCAGAATACAGATATAATTTCGTTTATAGGTATGCAAGAGCATGTGAAAAATGCAATTCATGTTGTATAGCATACTTGCCTCTTACCCCTTTCTCTTATCCCTCTCCTCCATTACTTGCCTCCCTTTTGTGCAAGGGCAGCAGCAGAAGGCGTGATGTTAATTAAACCATACAGACAGGGCTTACAAACTAATTCATTCAGAAGCATTTTACTCAAACATTCTTAGTTAAGTTACAGTGCAAATTGGCAAATGACAGGAACAAAATAAAATGTCATCTTAACCAAATTTTCTAATAACCATTGTGACATTCCTTTCTAAAACACTGGAGAGACTTATTGCTAATCAATCAATAAGTAAAGGAAAGGAAACTGCAGCCAGAATACACATTGGAGGAAAAGAAATAGAAAAGTTGAAAGAATTCTGCTACATACGATCATAAAGGATGCCAAATGTCACAGAGAAATTAGAAGGATAGCAAATAGTGTGTCAGCTGTTCAAAATAAATTAACATGTTTTGTTATCCAAGGATTTGTATGGCAATTTCTTATGCAGAACTGGCAAATTTTTTTGTCAAGCACCATTTTCATCTTATCAGTGTTGTAAAAGAACCTAGAATGGAGACCCAGTGAAGACGGCTATGACACAGTTATTATTAGTCACATTAAAAACTCTAACAAGCTAAGCATTCTGTTTTCTGATTTGAGTTAATCAAATTAACTCAAAACCATTAAACATAAAGGTGTTAAATATTTTGCATGGTAGGTCATTTACATATCAAGAAGTTATTCTGAGCATTGTTGTGTAAAGTGACTTATAAAAAGCTTGCTGTTTGAAACATGTTTATGTGAACAAAGTCGTATTTCTGAATAAAAAAAGTGTATATTTCAGGAGAGTCACTTGATTTGCATAAACCAATTTGCAACCACTAAAGCAATTTTCAAATTGAATTTTTTAGCTCAATATGACAATTCATTCTCAAACTGAATTCTTCTTAACCCATTCTTCCATTAATGTGGAAGAATGGGCTAAAGGCTGCTTGCCATTTCAAAATGTATCTCTTCTAAAGTTCTCTGACCTAAATGTATAACTAACATTATAATTTAAATGAAGAATAAGAGACATACAGACAACACTTCTTTAAGTTGTTTGACCTTCTCCTCCAGACAGCACCTTTCAGTTGTAAGGTCTTCACTCAACTTCTGCATCTTCTTTTTTTCCTCGTCTTTGGCTTAATTGAAATCAGCAAACAAACATCTCTATGAAAATTTTCCAGCTTTCAAAAACTACTTGTCATGTAAGGCTACATGGTAAAATCGTTAATTAAATCATACACATGATATACCAGCATAGCTGGATAATGATAACTCTGATCATGCAATGACCCTATGCAGCAACAAAAGCAATATCATCTAAATAATTCTTTTCATGTCTGAAGCACAAGTACCATGGATATGTGAAATGTACCATGTGTGATGATATACATATATATATAAATGTACATGGTACATTTCACATATCCATGGTACTTGTGCATTAACCCTTTTTGCTGCCACCATATTATCAGAGTGTGCTGAAACACGGTGTAGGCCTAACACATTTTATTGCAATTGTCATTTATGCACTAGATTCATTCTTGCAATGACTGGACTTTGCAATAATATGAATCAGGTTTATCAAGAAAATTGCTATGGTTGATTATTTTTATTTTCATAGATCTGGAATACTTAGTATGCTAGCAAAGTATGGGTACTTGCCACTTAATGGTTAACAGTAACCTACAAATATGGTTCACAAGGTCCTTATCAAAAACAGTTTGCAAATTTTAACAAAGTTTATGCTGTCAAAAAGCAGTTTCTGTTGTCCAGCAAATGTTGGTGTGTGACCTGACGAGGGTTGCCACCGATCTATGTCTGGGTTTGCGTAGGCACCCAATGTATCCATCTCGTAGAGCATCTGTGAATCGAATCAACATCACTTTCATCCCCATTATCGCTAGTTGACTCATCACCCGATTCATGATCACTAATATCGCCATCAAATTCAATATAATCGCTATCTTCTAGCATACGAAGCACGTGTTCTTTGCTATACATCCTTGCAGCCAGGTAAAAAACTTAAACTAATCTGCAAAACGCAATTATCGCAAGAGAATGTCAAAAGTTTCTGTGAAAGAACGCGTGATAGACGCTTACTTAGTACTATCAACAACTTACACATAAGGCACAAAAATGTAGCTAATAGTAGCCCAAACATATAAGAAAACACAGTACTGACTTTTCATGTGCCAATAATAGCCAGTGCCGCGCTTAGCAGAGAGGTCCATAGGCCCTATTTACATGACGAGCGCCGCTCGTCGATACGGCAGTGAACGGGTTAAGTGCCATAGCCTGTTTAGCTACACAGGCAGAAGCATGACTCAAATTCAATTCTATTTATAGACTTATAAAGTGCCTCTCACAGTACAACCTAATGCCTGGACATCGTCTGTGCGGTGTTGACCTGATGCCGAGAGCTTAGCAAAGAGACGAGGAATATAGTGGTAAACATGATATTAAGAAGTGGGTCCACCATCCCTGAGGGACTTCAAATTTTATCAGGTACCCAAGAGGTGTGGGAATCTCCTAGGATTACCATTTGGGTTCCAGCAGTAAGGCAAAGAGCAAAACCAAAGAAGGGGGAGACCCCTAAGACCAAAGGACATTTCAAGGTGATGCAGTAGAATATCATGGTCGAATGCAAGAGAGTTACATGGGATTTATCAATAGCAGAATAGTCATCAGAGAGAGAAGAGAAAGAAGAGCAGTTTCAGTTGAGTGGTGGGCTCTAAAATCAGATTCCCTAGATGGCAGAAGGTAAGGAACTGCTCAAACTCATTGAGGTAAGGAAGAAGTTACAAAGAAACAAGTTGCTGGAAGAAAGGAAAGATTTGCTGGCTCTGTTGTAAATGCATTTTTTTGCCCATAGTGACATGTATATATAAATGGTCAACACACCATAAATCAATAACAATTGCATATATCCGGTGTCTCTAATAATTGAAAATAACCGACAAATAAAAAATTGTTCTTGTGACGAAATTGAAGCACCTGGGTGGTAATTCACTCCACTTCTGTGTTCCAATTTGTGGCAACCGGTAACACCTCACTTCTCGTGTATCAAACTGTCGCGAGTTCGGTTCACCTCCCCTAAATTTCCAGTACCACAGGAGGCAGTTCAGCAGATTTCCTGAGTTCAATAGTCCGGTGAGTAAGTATGGCTTTTTGGCTTTCTGTACTCTAAATTCTCTCGAACCGAATGTCCTTACTAACCATTCACCTATTTATCGGTCGATACATTGTCGATACATTGTCGGTACATTGTCTAGACATTGTCGATACATCTCGACACCACATGCATTAAAAGTCATTTTTCTCCAACTAAATTTTTGAATTCAACATTTTTATTTTTAGATATTGAAAGAAGACATTTATTTGTAACAATATACCATAAAACGATTTTCTGTGTTTTTGACCCCCTCACCAATTTCAGCCTTTATCTCAATAACTAGGAGCCAACAAACGGCGAGTTTTGACCTCCGCCTCACATACACTTGACTGGCTGACCAGTGGGCTGAGAGAGAGGAGGTGATTAGTCAGTAGGGAGAGCCATGGTCTGAGACATGTGACTTAGGCAGGTGAATGGCAAGAGAGAGACTGGACGAAAAGCAGCCGTCTCTGACCTGAAGGAGAATGAAAACTATCTATGCTTAAAAAAATGACTATTTACTGTCACTATTGCTGCTACTAATTTCATATAACTAAAGATGCAGATGCTGTCAAAACAGCATATATATATTATATATATATTATATATAATAACACACACACACACACATGCATAACTGCATAGGAATTATAGGTTTGCACCATGTGAGCACTAATAAAGCACTGACCATTTTATAAGCCCACTGGGGAATATAGCAGATGGTTAAGCTGGTTTTTTCAGCAGTGCCTAGCATTAATTCAAGGTTTCAATGTAAGCTGTACACTGTGGACAGTCCGTGCATGTGAATATCAGACACTGAGGGACATCTCTTCCTCGTTGGGTGTTCCTACACGCAGTCACAGACCTGTTAGATCTAGTTAGTTAGATTACCTATTTATTCACATTGATTTACTTCATGTATTTGCCTTACCTGCTTTGTGCATCAAATAGGAATGAACTAGAGCCAATGTCCCTGGCCAGTCATCCTTTCCACCATATTGTTTGCTAAGGGTCTACAAAACACAACAGACCAAACTAGTCATTTGCAAATTCAATGGAACAGCAGGAACATCACTAATATCTGGTAATTTGTAAAGCGCTTCTCCCGGCAAGCTATTCAGAAACACTTTCACCGTGGTAGGCCCACGAAAAGAAAGTTCTTTAGGAAATGAAGAGATGCAGATAAGATCCTCACAAGAATTACCACGGCCTGCCAGGCGAATGTCATTCGATAATGACGAACCCACTAGAGCAAAAAGCCCGGTGTTGGGATAAAGAAGTTTTTGACTGAGGTACAAAAAGATCAAATAGATCAGCAGAGAACAAGAGGAACGAACAGAGTGGCTTACACAACTATCTTATGCAATTTGTAACAATACAAGCTATGCATCATATTTTTGTAAATTCTTGTTGCTAACATCAAAGTTGACTTTGACAGGTCATTTGTCACAAAAGTGTTTAGCAATTTTAGTCTTATTGTTTAGCATTGTTTAGCTTAGTCTTAGTGCTTAGCATTGATATTTGTTGCTGCTGTAATTCACCCTGGTGTGAATGTGGGCCAAGAGAGATGTTTGCCAACTTGTTAACATTTGTATGGGAAACCACCTCATTCAAAAAGCCACCAGTGAAGAACAACTAGAAGAAACTAATTTCATCAGATGGTATTTTGTCCCCACTCACTTGACTTCCAGGATTTGTAACTGTAAAAGGCATCATATGCAGACATCATTCCATGCATCTGACTGCCCATCCATCCAGCACCAATCATCCATCCAGCAAACCGTCCATCCATCCCATTCATCCATCCAGTCTGTCCAGCTGATCATTAGTTAGTTAGTCTGTCAATCCAAAAATTCAGTTGCAAAAGCGAATATTTAGTGGTGCTACACAGCAGGGCTGGTAGTTATGGCAGATGGAATAGCCTACTACCGTCATATCTCCTTTTCGTGAATATGTAATCCGAGAATAAAGACACGTCATGTATGGTATTTGCAAAGGTTGGAATAGGCTACGCCTTGGAATAACTTCGCCAGCAGACAGATGGCACCAGGAATATTCCTGCAGACGTCATTATTTAGGTGGTTATAGGTTAAGCACATGCACAGAATTATTTATAGGCTACACGGTAAACTTTATAGCGAATGAAAATAATAATAATGGAGATTTCAGTGCCGTGATTCGTACAAAGTGAAAGCGATTATGACCGATTATGGCTTTGAGTAATAGTAAATCATAAAAGATAAATAAATATTTGACATAAAGAATAGTGAATTATAAAAGATAAATAACCATTTGGCGGACTATGGAAGTTTCGCGATCAGTAGGCCTAGGCGAATTGGCCGACACTGGTAGGCACTTCATAACTCAAACTCCAAAGGAAAAAAGTTTGCTCACAAATGCACACAATTGTAAGTGAATTATATATATGTATATAGGTATAGGTAACACGTACGCTATGAGTAGAGGACTTACAGATTGCAGCACCATTATGGACATTTTCACGGGTACCAGTTCTAAACTCTACTTCTCGGGTGCCCAGCTGTCGACCGGTACAACTCTATTGGCAACCAGTGCAGTTTAAGTGTTTTTACTGTGTATATTGTTTGTTCATTGTTTAGAGTTACAGAGTAGACGATCTGAACGTAAGCGTAAGAGCACAACCAATCCACAGTTCTGGTATGGAAATTTAGAAACAGAGGTAATGATCCTACTTAGCTTCTGCTTTTTGTTAGTTATCTATTTGTACATTTTTTGGCATTTGGCACATTGCTTGCAGTTGTATATAAAGTTTAAGTTATGATGTTGTATTAATCTGTCTTCTGCTGGTAATACGGAATAACTAACCTACTCCCATCAGGCTCTAGATTTTAAACTCACATTTGTTAGGTTTACAGGCCTGTAATGTAAAGTGTTTCACTTTGTGTTATGCTTTCAACGTTATTCAATAGTGTAAGAAAAGTTTTAGGGATCCAAGATATCCCAAGGTGAACAATATCTCCCAAGAGGTCATAGTTTTAGTGAGAATGGTGATGATGATAAAAAGCTGTTATTATGATGTAAATGTCTCTGGAAGTAAACACAGACATACAATCACTTTCTTCTTCTAACAAACATGCATTTCCTCCCTCCTTAGAGAAAAGTACATTTATGACCTACCACTTTGACCTTCAACAGGATGTGCCAGTGGTGGCCGGTTAGTGAGGGTCCGATTTGTCAAAAAAGAGGAAGGGGAGTCGAAAACTGATAGCAAAACTAAGAATACTCTAAGTCACAGTGCATTTTGTATTCGCGATTTGTTTCTCGCTTTGCAAACCACTCGCAGTGAATATAATTTATTGTAGTTTGCAAGATGACTGTAGGCTGATTCACACTCAATGAAGTCGGTGAAGGCAACGGATTAATTATAGAACCTCTAAAATCCTTTTTGAGGTCTAAAACTTTGTTGATTGCGATGAATCACAATGACTGCGATCTTTGTTTACATCACCCGTATGTTAGGAGTAGAGGACTTATTCCTACCTCAGAATCGGAGTAGACTTACACCTAGCGCAGAGGGCTGCGCTGCTCTTATAATTACCAACATAACCCACTACACCCGCGTAGGCCATTTTACACCTGTAATAGGAGATACGCCAACTGACATAACTACCGGCCCAGGTTTTATATAGAACATTACATGTTGCTCCATGTTAAGTTGATAACTTTAAGTTACAAACATAACATAAGGTTAACCCCTCTAGCTTCCAGTAAAATATCTATGTATGTATGTATGTATGTATGTATGTATGTATGTATATATGTATGTATATATGTATGTTTATATGTATATATGTATGTATACATATATGTATATATGTAGGTATATATGTACATATGTATATGTACATATATATGTATGTATATATAAATCCATGTATATATAAATCCAAGTATATATATATATAGATATGTATATATATGTATATATATGTATATGTGTATAGATATGTATATAAATATATGCATATACATGTAATTTATGTATTTATATGCATATATATGTATACATAGATGTATATATATATGTGTGTAGATATATATGTAGATATATGTATATACATTCATGTATATGTATGTATGTAAATATATGTATATATATATATATATGTACATGTATGTAGATATGTATATATGTATGTACATATGTATGTATATATGCATATATGTATATGTATGTATACATGTGTATATATATAAGTATGTATACTACATATTACTCAAAACTACATATATATGTATATATATATAGTTTATGTATATATAAATATATATGTATATAATTTATGTAGGCCTATATATATATCTATTTCTATATATATGTATATACATGAATGTATATATATGTATGCATATGTATGTATATGTATTTTATTTGTATATATATGTATGCATATGTAAGTATATATTTGTATATATATGTATGTATATGTATGCATATGTGCCTGAATGTATGTATGTATGTACGTATGTATCGGTATGTATGTATGGGTATGTATATATGTATGCATGTACGTGCGTATGTATATATGTCTGTATGTATGTATAATCAATTGGACGATTATATTCGGGTTTGTCATCTAATGGTTGGTTATTAAGGACGAATATAATCGGGTTTGCCGCTAAAGGGGTTAAGTAGAACATGGCATAATACGGGACCTGATTAACGAGTCAACACTGTATATGTGAACAGTTATCACAAAACCTGTCGCTTGTTGCAAAATAATTACCAATAATGGTGGGAAACATCACACGATCATAATTGATATTAATGCAGAAACACAATTACTAAGTATATATTTAATACAAATAACATAAAAAACTGTCTAGACCGTTCTAAATGCGTTATAAAGGCTTGGTACCAAAAGCCCTAAAATTTTCTGAGAGGGAATATCATAATTTTAGTCCAGCGTTTGCCATCTTAGCTATATTTAAAAAAATTAGAATAGAGTTCGAGTTTTCCCGCCTCCTGGCAAAGTTTGTTGATGTTTGGTTTGATGCTAGAAAGCCGGATTCTTCCATATTTTTTCTTTGTTGTGTGTATATATATATATATATTATCAACAGGAAAAAGAGGAGGAAAAAAATGTTGCGCTTCGCGTGTTTACAAACTTTTTCCACAACTATCAAAACGATGCCGACGCCACTAGCCCCTTGTTGACAATTTCACAAAGGAAAGCAATTCTCTGCAGGCCTACACTTTAAATTAGAACAAATATTTCACCAACAAATAATTGACGATAGACAAAAGCCTAGCGAATGATAAAATTTTTTATTTTTCGCCCATTGTATTTTTTTAAATAGAAGTTGGAGTGAAAATAATAATGTCTGGAAATCCAGCTTCTGGTTCAGCAAGAACCATTTTTGTTTATTCAGCTTCTATTTAGGCAAATAGTCTTTTCAATGATCCAACTTTTATTTCAGTAGGCATCATGTTTTTCTAAATAGCATCTGTTTTGGAAGGATTTTGTTCACCCATCCAACTTCTATTCCAGCATCATCAATATTACCATTCCAACTTCTATTTTAACGAACCACCTGTCGTTGACTTAATATGTTGGTGCTCTGTCTTTACAATTTACAGTTCTTAACTTTTTGACACATCGGGCCGTCCATATGTGACGTCACTCGCGTAGGGAGAGTGGTCACAAATTTGTGACGATGTGTGACAAGGTGGAGAGGGGACAACGAAATGTGACGTCCCATCATCACATCAAAATACGTAATTGTATTAAAAACTTACACTCATTTAAACAGGTTCCATTTAATTAGTAGTAGTTGTTACCACAATTAAACAACACTAATTATGATTATTACAGTCTTTCGTCGTGAGGAATGCATAAGATTGTAATCATTATAGGCTACTTAATTTTTCCATTTTTCTTCGTTCAACTATTATAACTTGAAATATTTTATAGTTAAAAATAAATTTTGTGAAAATTATAAGAAAATTTGCATTACATTCTGGACATCTGGTTTGATTTGGGGGGTAAGGCTTGTGACGTGACGTCATATTTGAGGGGTCATGGCATTTGGGACGAAGAGGGAGGGGTCAAAAATCGTCCAAAATTGCGTGACGTCATGATATGGACGGCTCCCTAGCGTCCAGGCACTTCTCTTTTTATACTTTAAGCACTGATATACACACAACAAAGACAAAATATGGATTCTCATATATCATCTGATGCAGTGTTTAGTCGATTTCTATATTTCGTTTTTGTTGCAGCATAGTATGAGAATCCAGTTCTGCACAAATAAGCCAGTGTTGTGGCAAATGAGAGAACCACACTAATTGCGCATTTCGCCACAGTGGCGAAATGTGCAATTCTCTAGTTAAGCTGCTCCAAAAATTTGTTTAAATATTGCTGCAGTTCAGAATCTTATGCTCTAGGTCGTTGTGGCAGTAAACCTGTTTCTTTGCCAGTTGATGCTTAAACATAGTCTGGTTGGAATAAACCGCTATTTTCTTTTATTTGTCTGATTATTTGGATGCAAATTTTATCTGTCTGTATTGTGGCATTTAATTTCATAGCAGATATTGTAGCAGATAATAGCTCTTTAACCACTCTGGGAATCTGAGACTTTTCTGGTAATACAGACCATCTGGTTTCATCGATTTCATCATGGTGAACTGGAATTCCTTTAATAATTTATTTTACTTGAGATGTCAACACCAACTTTGGTCAGTTCATTTGCAATGGGCACAGCTACAAGTGTCACATTTCAGTTGAATCGGCTAAAAATAAATTCTTCGATAAAGAGATAATATAAAATAATATGGCTAAAATTCACACGCAGTTTTCTCAACCATCAGATTGAAAACTCTGTAACTCTGGTTGTATGTGAGGTATAAATAAATCGAAACTGTTTCAAAACAGTTTTGAAAAGATAAATCTAGCATCTAAACTGTTGTAAAAAAACAGAAAACTTATTTTTTTACCTGTGAGTTGTTTTGCATCACATATAGTTTATGAAAATCATGCATCTATGTAATCTATTACATTTTGTCAGATGGAAGCACTACAGCAGCAAGAAACAATTGCAACTAAACAAATATCCAAACTTCTGAAATGCCACTCGAAAGAAAATCCACTAATTTATATATTTGAATAAAATATCCAAGCAAAGCACAATATCTCTATTGTGTATAGCATTTCAAATAAAAGTTGAATTTAGGCTTTTGTATGTGTAAGTGACAAGGCAGGCCTATACTTCAACATAAAGAAGACAAAAGATAATGAATCAGCTGATTGGGACAGTTTTGAGATAGACGGTGAGGAAATATAGGTGGTAACAAGCTTCACGTTCCTGGGATCAGTAATAGAAAAAGAGGGAAAGTGTGATTTGGAAATAAAAGAATGGAAAAGGGAAAGCTGCAATGAATGGATTGGAAAAGATATGGAAGGACAACCATGTGAGCATAGACATACAAAAGGCTAGCGATGGCAACGATTTTTCCTATAGTACTATACGGCTGCAAGACGTGGACAGTGACAGCGAAGGTAGAGAAAAATATCAACGCATGCAAAATGTGGATATGGAGGAAGATGCAGAGAATATCATGGATGGAAAAAAAGACAAACGAAGGGGTGCGCACGGAGATTGGAGTTAAGAATGATGAGATGTTATAACAAACAGTGTTGAGAAGGAAGCTGGGGTTCTGTGGACATCTTATGCGATCAGATGGATTTGAAAAGGAAATGATCCTGGTGTGTGGAGAAGGAAGGAAGAAAAGAGAGTGCACAAGGATAAAATGGATGGAGGAGATACACGAAAAAACCAGAACGAACCTGAAGGAACTAAGGGACTTCGGAAAGAAAGAAATGGAGAAGGCTGATGGTCAAGATCAACCGTCATGGTCGCTAGAGTTCAACGAACTGACAGCACAAGGTGAACAAGGTGATATGTACTTTATTGATCTAAAAATACTACCATATAAATTTATTCACAGCATATGCACATAAATGATTAGACTCCAAAACAGTTAGGAATTAAATGGAATTTTCTGGGAGCCTTTAGAAGCTCACTGATGCCCACAGTGAGTATATAGTGTAGACTTGCTTTTTATGACAATAACATGCTTTCATGTAATCGATAGCTCAAACTAACTCCAAAAAAACAGATATATGGTGACAAGTAACCCATTAAGTTTAACGCATTGGCCTATGGAACTCACAAAGACGTCAGAGCCAAGGTGTGGTGTATAATCCACCTCTTTTAATAATACTTTTATTTAAATTTTAATAACACAACTCCTTACCACATTACTTCTAAGTGTTGACTGAAAATGAATTGACATATCAAGATAAAACTCATCCTAACTAAACAACTCTAAAACCTCCAGACTTTTAAAGTAATGTCACTAACGACAGCAGACAATGGAAATTAATGATTATTATTAGAAATACCATAATGCTCAATGACATAGGCTGTCACACATAGTCATACACTAATTACAGTCTAATTACAGAAAAAGGTAACAACAGTAGACTATATTCCAATATTTGTTTTGTTACCAGACAATAATGTCCTTCAGCATAATGGATCCATTTATGTCTTCTGCTAGCTGATATGTGGAAAATTTTTACGAAATCAGTCGCTTGTCGCTGGATACAATCAGGCTTAAAATGACCAAAAATGATGTGAAACCTCAAACCGGTCGTAATTGATATTAATGCAGAAACGATTACAAAGATATATATTTAATACAAATAATATATAAAACTTTTGTTTGGACTTTCATAAAGGCTTCAAAAAAGATTTTTACCAAAAGCCCTATAATGTTACGAGACGGAAAATCATAATTTCGGTTCAGATTTTGCTGTCTTTGTTGTCATATTTAGTTAGGTTATGGTTCGAGATTTCCCGCCTTCCTGGTCTCGTTTTGAAGCAGAATAACTCCTTTTCCTGTTCTATTAATAACATATGACCTTAGCCTATTTATTATGCACACAGATTGCCCAGAAAGAGGTCGACTTATGTAAACAATAACCGATACATGGTTAGCAACCGAAGCGCGTGATTTTATCACGTGATACAATCTTGAACTGCGGTTGGCTGATGGTTTTAAGGTCAGCTATGCGCATGCGCACTCGGTATGACCCGGTCTCTTTAAATGTCACGCACACACGGAATACATTCTAGTTTGTTGATTTTGACATACTTAATTCTCGAAAATAGAAGAGATTATCGCGAATTTGATTAATGCTAAAGGGTCGGATCGAGCAAAAGTGCACGAATTGTTGCAGGAGTATTTGACCATCAATCGCGATGACGATCGCGATGAAAGCGAGGTTTACAGTGATGATGATTTTGGACAGAATCTGATGCCAACAACGATTCAGATGACCAAGAAGAAAATGAAATGAATGTTTCGGATTTTGAAAAGGTCATGACGCACGCTAAAACATCAAGCGAGTTCGTAACTGATGACAATGCCGTTGAATATCAGAAAGCGGCTGAATTCAGGTAAGCCCCGATTATTTTTAAAATACTGTGCACCACAGGATCCTTGTTTATAGACATTCACGTACTGTTTCTGATTCACTGCAACTCCTATACGAAAATCACGGTTTAAACTAAGCTCTAACTGCACCACAGGATCCTTGTTTATAGGCAATCGCATACTGTTTCTGATTCACTGCGACTCCTATATGAAAGTCAGTTTAAACTAAGGTCTAATTCAGCTAATTATTATTATAAGTTTCAGGCATAACTGTAAAGATTAGCCTGTTCTAGTTGAGCTTGTCTTTATAAATATTCAGGCACAACTACTAGGTTTAGACCCTCTTCTCACTGTGCTCGTTTTTATAAGACCTTAGGCATAACGGTTAGGTTTACAATCTGTATTATTGAGCTTGTCTTTAAGTATTCAAGTATAAATGCAAAAATTGTGTCATTTCCTCTCTTGCACTACTTCATCTTTTACAATCCTTATTGCGCAATGTACAAGGTTATCATTAATTGATTAAGGTAATGATAGTATTTCAATTGCAATTTATTTTTTATCAGGATTCTTCCCGATAATTAATAATTGCAGTCTACCGGTTGATAAATCTTGTAAATTGCTGTTTGTTTTGAATGCAGGGCTTTTAGCATTGGCTTTGCTTTTTTGTTGCATGGCTTTTATAAAAGCAAACTGAAATAAATTTGATAAATAGAAAAAAATATTTTTATATGGGTTGTTTATTTGTAGATGTCAATGTAAACTTAATAATGGACTCCCATGCAGTAGCCAGTATGCTCCGGAGGACATGGTCAGGCGTAGAATGGAAATGGCTGCACTTGTCCCATGGGATCAAACAAATGTTGGTGCTACTCGGCAAAATTTCTTGCACAATAAACATGTCCGATGAGACTTGTCGCAGCAGGAAATCCAGCCAAGCGCTGCGTCAACATCAGCAAACATCATATTATTTGGAAAGCCGTCAGATCTGCCGTACAACCTTTAAGTTCATCCACGGGATTAGCCAGGACAGACTGACAGGGATTCTCAAGTGGTATAAAACAGAAGGTTTAACACCAAAAGAAAAACAAAGCGGTGGACGTAAGAACAACACCCACTGCTTTCAGTTTAGCGAAATTGAAGATATCATTCGCTTCCTGACAAATTATGCCAGCGAGCATGCGATGATGCTTTCTGGAAGGGTTCCTGGATTTAAGCGGGATGATATCAAGTTGCTGCCATCGAGCCACACCAAGACCAAAGTGTACGGCCTATACCAAACGTGCATGGAACAACATGGAAAACGAGTCGCTGGATTTTCGATCTTCAAACAGTACTGGCTTCAACTCGTTCCATTCATCTCGACGTGCAAGCCAATGACTGATTTGTGTTGGACTTGCCAAAACAACACGTTGATCTACCGTAGTTCCATTATCGAGGATCATGATAAAGGTTTGACTTGAACTGCATATGTTTCTATGATATTCCTGAGAAAAGCAAAAAATTATTTTTCAGAAATCTGAAATGCTCCAGTGGTGTTCTGGTATGAGGAGCACCTGGGGCTTTGTTTACATTAGAGATTACAATTTGCACTTAACATAATGGTGACTGGCTGAATAGTCACACGTTTTGTCCGAAATATAAAGACAGTTCTCCTGCTGGACTAAGCGGCTAATTCATTTATAAAACATTGTTTATGAGTGGGTGGGCTCGATTGTGTTGTGGGATGTGTGCTGGATTGTTAAGGGAGAGATTAGAGATTCAAATCTTCTCTAGTGAAGAGATTTGCATCGAGATTTCTGCTCCACCTGTGCCATTTTACCAACTGAGCTGTGATGAGTACATTGCTCGTACACTGTCGGTGGAAGGATAATACGGCGAGGGAGAGAATTTGTAACTCGCTCTCATATGCTGAGGCTAAGATATGAAGTCACAGACACTTCACACCAACTACTGCCTCTCAGATTAATTTAAGGAAATGCTCTTCGCTATTTATCTATAATTTAGATCAAAAATTTAATATTGTGATATTTAATTCCTGTGCAAATTATTCCTCTTAAATGTCTTTTAGTATTTGAGACTGTATACTATAAGATAGTTCTTATTGTTGTAGATCCATGGAAGAATTTGAATGCCCGTTGCTACACATAGAGGAAGAAGCCGCCATGGACAAAAACAGAGTCGATAAATAAATATTCAGAATACTGAATAAAGATGCAGCAAATCCTTTTTGACTCTACCACTACTATTACTCTGGCAGTGCCAGTCTCAAGCCTGGATAAAGGAGGAGGGCAACGACAATGATCTTTTTTATCACACAGCATCGTTAAAATGAAGCTTGTTCATCGTCTTCCGACGATGCAGAACCACAAATCGTCTTCGCACCAAACTGGAGGACATGATAGCAGGTGACCTGTAAACAGTGGCAGTGGGTAGACTGAAGGATTGGACCTTGTTTCAACAGAGGAGCCAAAACAAAGAGGAAGCTCGTAATCCAACGGTGATTCACAATCACCTACTGCTGGAACATGTAAAACTCTAGGTCATGGTAGTGGAAGACCCGTGACTTTGCCAGTTGACACTGAATACATAGTGTGACTGGAATAAATAGTCATTTTATTTCTGTGTTTTTATTATTTGGATGTTAATTTTATCCATTACTGTATTGCAATATCTAATTCCTTAGCAGGTAATAGCTGTTCAACCTCTCTCGGAATTTGAGACTTTTGTAATAAAATTGACATTTAGTTTCAATGATTTCTCGTTGGTCAACTGGAATAACTTTAATAACTTTGTTCCTACTTGAGATATCTACACCAAATTTCGACAGTACATTTGCAATACCTGTAGCTGCAATGGTGCCAAATTTCAGTAAAATCGGTTTAAAAACAATAGCCGTTGCTAAGGAGATTATAAAAATAATATGGCTAAACTTTGCACGCAGTTTTCTCGAATAGCACTTTACGTAAACGGTCACATTGGAAATTCTATAACTTTGGCTGTATGCAAGGCATAAACTAGCTGAAAACGGTTTTGGAAAGGTATATCTAGCAGCTTCAGTATGGTGCAAAAAACAGGAAAAAATATTTTGTATACAAGTGACTGGTTTCGTGCTGACAAGTCACATATAATGTTGAAGGGTGTAAACAAGTATTACCGAGTACAATGATGCTAACTTTGTGAAAAATGTGAATTATGCTAGCTAGCTAATAAGCTTAAGTAAATGAAATTACCTGACATTTAGGGCATGACCACAATCCAACTGGAACTGAAGTCAGTGGAGGATCAAGGCATTGGAGATGGTATACAAGGCTACAAACATCGCACATCAATAACTCTCCACTTCTATGACAAATTGTGCAACAGTCTTCTCGAACCTCCATCTAACAAGAAAGAGAACAGCTTTACATAAAGGGCTGTTAACAATAATGGAAAATGTATTGCTAATACCAATACAAACATTTCAATATAAATGTAACGTAATCAAGCATTTATATAGCACCCTTCAAGATATCTACTCTGTGCTGGCCAATATGATGTTAAATGTCATTATGAACGAATGAAATACATCAGTTAGCAAAACTGCACAGCAAGCTCAAAAGTGTCACCATGCACAAGCGTCGAACTAACAAATTCCCATTGACAGCTTGACAGATGGCATGGATGTTCAGAGTCTCTGGGCCAAGTTGTGTCGAAATGGTAGAACGACAGCTGGTGACAGCGCTCACAATCAAGGTGATTAAGTTGATGAGTAGTCTCTCATTGGAGGAAGATGACGCATGTCTGCATATTCATTGAGGCTCAGGAGGATGTAGAAAAGGCATTCGTCGTGTGTTCATCAGTAGATTGAATAGCCACCTCTGAGTGGAGGCTACTCCATTATTGTGCGGCACGGTGGTTGATCGGACAGAGCGGTCGGCCTGTAACACTCAGTGTGCGCTGAGTGACGGGCTTGACTTTCGTCCGAGGCGTCAGTCACTGTGTAGGAACCTTGAGCAAGTCCTTCGTGCACAATTGCTCTGCAGTACAACTGCAATTGTGCCGACGAGGCGTATGCATTTCTCAGCAAAAGATGTTGGAAGAAGGGCAATATCAAATTTAAAGAATTTCACTTTTCAATGGCTGAGTCAGCGGTCCACCACCGAGACGAAAGCTCTCAGCTTTAGGGGCATACAGGGTACATGTGGCTGAGACTCGACTGCATGCATCAGAAGGGATCGGTCTAGGCAACCTATAAAAAAATACCTCTTAAATGTACAAAATCCTTGGCAAAGTCGATGAAAAAGTCCAGTACATAAACCTAGCACTAGAAAATTCCAACATGTTTTAAGTAACTGAGTAAATTCAGCATATAGATGAAAACATTTGTCAAAATCTACTAGTAATAGATCATAAATACACCCTTAGCATCTGCATGATGGTTCTGCAAATACTTATCTGGAAAACCCTTTGTTGACTTAAGTTATCTACAACTGTTTTGTTATTATTATTATTACGAGAAGACACCAGCGTTGTCTTTTCTATTGTACCAAATGGAACACATTATCTAAGTCTTTAAAAGGGGAAGATTGGCTCCTCTGAGTTTACTAAGAAACTAAGAGGACATGTCTGCTTGCAGTCAATTGTACCGTAACTGCACAATGCTACAAGTCCTGCATGGCGGCTTGGTCATTGCTTGTCAAGTGAGTGGATCCAACAATTAGCTCAGTACCTTCCTTTGAAAAGGGCAAACTGTCTGAGGTGAAGACAAAGTGATCAGTATTTGTTATCACACAGGACATGAATAATAATAATACACAATGTTGCGTGGGTCAAAGACTAACACAAACACGCACGCACGCGTACACACACACACACAGACATATACACACACATACAAGCATATTGCTATGCATATCACTGTGACGACTATAGCTGTCCCATAATTTTTCATATTTAATATTTCTTTTATTATTAGATTTATGATCACATTTTTGACCGTCTTTCGTAGTTATAATCGTAATTCCATAAGACTTCGCTAGGGTGTTGCAGTGTGCCCGTAACCTATATTCATCATTCAGCCTGCCTGATACCTATTGGGGCAACAACGACGGCAGTTGTGAGCCAGCGGTCAGACAAGTGGGATGCACTGCAAGGCCTGATAATTGCAGCGCTTTGCGAAAGTGACGTGAGCTCGCGAATGTGCAGACCGGATAAAAGGTTCTAGGCGAGACGGTCAATCGCCATATTAGATGCAAGGAAATTTTGGATAAATTCGACGAAATTCGATCATTCAGCCATCCGCTCAACGATGGTTTGCATTTTGAAGAAGTGGAGACATTACACAAAGTTGTCCGCGATACGGACAGAAGGATCTTTTAGCTCAAAATTAGATCTTTTATTCAGAATCGAGACGCTCAGCTATCGTCACTTGATCTGCAGTGGGAGGACCTGGAAGCATCCAGTTATCAAAGCAATTACCCCTTTCTTTATCTATTTCTACAGACTGGACTCTACACTCTGAATTTGCAGAGCAGCTTGTCAGTCATGCATTACAAATGACAGACAATTGATGTAGTGAAAAAATAGATGCCGCTTTGGCAGTAGAACCAAATGTTCGGGTTTGATCCCAGTAAGGATTCACATAACCATCGACTCACTCAGTAATTGTGATTACTGACTGCACCTCATTACCCCCAAGTAAGTATGTTGGATTGGAAGGGTATTTTTTTTAACCTAGAGGAGTTGAGTGTAGCAACTGTCACTTCTAGCTCAGAAGTCCCGGACGTCAATAGAGGCCACCTGGTGAGCAGTGAGGTCAGAGGAGGTTCAAACTCGACCCTGGTATTTTGTGAAGGAGAAGATGAAGAGGAAGGAGCATAGATCCCAGTGGAGGCAAGGCAGAGTGAAAGACTAAGAAATAAGTTGTCCGCTTACTACGGACGTATGGCCTCTCGCTTTTCCGGTATCGACTTCCTTACCTGAACTGACCCCTCACAGCAGTTGGCGCCCGTCCACATTCCATTCACGACCACTGGAAGAAAAAGAGGCGTAAATGAGGCCTCGGAGAACCAGTTTGCGACAATTTTTTTCCCCGAATAAGTGGGGCGACAAGGTTCGCTACAATTGGTAGTAGCAACGGAGTGAAAGACGGGAGTAAGGATAGGTCTGCCACATCATTACATTCTTATGTATTCACAACTCTTTGCTCTATAATCCACAAGATCATTCCGATGTGGACAACGTGCATTAGAAATAATGCTCTCACTCCTTGGTTTGACGCTGAGTGCAGAGTGATGCACCGAACAGTGAGGTGCGCCGAGCATTGATACAGAAGGAAGAGGATTGGGCAGGGTGAATCAGGCTCCTGAGGAAGAAGTTAGTCTTTTGGGGAACAAGGAACAGGAGTATTGGGAGGGCCTGATCACCCGTGATTCGGAGATAGTAGGCACCCATCTTAGGCAGATCACATAGTTCGCAGGTTCCTGGGCGCTTTTGTCTGAATAATTTCTTCACAGAAGGTTGCCGATGTTTGTCAGAGGGCTTCTCTTAAAAGACTCTGAAGGTCAATCTCGCTTTGAAAGGTTCAAAAAGGTGGACGCCGAGTTGAAGTCGCTTCTTCTGTCTTCACTATTAAAGACATGCAAGCTTGACCTTATTCCAACTTTCCGCCTGAAGAAATTTATTGATGAGCTGCTTCCGTTCTTTGTTCAGCTCTGCAATGCCTCATTAACCCTTTCGCTGTCACCGTATCAGAGGTAAAAAGACCCCTTGTGTGCCGAAAGACGTAACACGTAGGCCCTACCACATTTTATTGCAAATATCGTTTATGATTCATTGACTGGAATTTGAAATAATATGAATCAGGCTTAAACAGGTGACTGTCCTGGTATGTGGGAGAGCCAGAGATAGTTAAGGATGACCATTTGAGAGACTCCAATATAAACCATCACCTGCTTTTGTTGGTTAATATTTTCAGAGATCTGGAATACTTAGTATGCTAGAAATGTATGGGTAGTTGGAACTGAATGGTTAACAGTTGGCCTTCAAATATGGTTCACAAGGTCCTTGTCAAAGCAGTTTTGAAATTATCAACAACCTCAAAGTTTGTGCTTTCAAAAAGCAGTTTCTGTTATCCAGTAGGCCTACTGTTGGTGTGTGACCTGATGAGGGTTGCCACTGACCTATGTCTGACCCAGTTCGTATAGCACCTGCGAATCGATGGAGTCAACATCACTTTCATCCCCATTATTGCTAGTTGACTCATCGCTAGATTCATGATCACTAATATCGACGTCAAATTCAATATAATCGCTATCTTCTAGCATATGAAGCATGTTTTCTTTGCAATATATCCTTGCAGCCAGCTAAAAACTTAAACTTAACTCAAAAGCAGCAACAGTTATCATAAGACAATGTCAAAAGTTGCTGTGAAAGAATGCGTGATAGACTCTTACTTAGTACCATCAACAACTTACAAATAAGGCACAAAATGTAGCCAATAGTAGCCCAAACATAATACAATACAGTACTGACTTTCATGTGCCTTGACTATGAATAATAGGCAATGCATGCAGTGCTGCACTTAGTAGAGAGGTCCACATATACATGACGAGCGCCGCTTGTCATAACGGCACACAACGTACAGATAATCGATGACAAGCGCTGCTCGTCAATACGGCAGCGAACGGGTTAATGGAGGGGTGCCTTATGGAGAGTCAGAAGCGTGCCATCATACAAGCAGAAATCAAGAAGCTAGGAATGGATCCGGATAACATCAAGAACTATCACCCTATCTCTAACCTTATCGTGAAGTTAATGCTAGGGGTACAGCAGCTGTTGCGATATTTGGAATCGTGCAAACTCATGTGGAAGCTTCAATCCGGCTTCAGGAAGGGTCATTCGACTTAAACCATTCTTCTGAGAATCATCTCAGATGCCTGTGATGTTGGACACACCATGCTGCTCGCGCTCCTGGATGTGAGTGTAGCGTTTGACATTGTAGATCACAGCATCCTGCTGGCCAGATTACACATCTCATTTGGAGTTGTCAGACAGGAGTTTGAGTGGATCCGCTCCTTCCTCAGTGCCTTTCTCATGCACTGGACCATCATACTGGAATGCTCTTCCATTACAACATTGCACTGCTAGCAACGCATCGCCCAAATCGCATTTGTTTAGATCTGTTGGGTAGGTATGTTTGGTGCCTGCATGAGTTAATTATAAAGCACTATATAAATGGCCATATCGGCTTATTGGGCGGTTTCCTGACCTACTTCTGCATACATGAGTGATGTTTTGCATTGGCTGTCAATGTCGCAGTGAATTGATACTACATTGATGCTCTTGTTTTGCGCTGCATTCTTGGCTGTGCACCATCTTACTTGGATGATCTTTGCCGCCCAGTGTACGATGTTGCAGCGCGTGGTGCTTCGCTCTGCGACAAGGGGTGAGCTTCTAGTTCCATGTACTCACTTGGCTATTAGGCAGCGCCGTTCTTTCTCGGTTGTGGGCCCTTCAATCTTGAATGATGTACCATATGAGCTCTGCTCATTGCTTGTAGCCTAACCGCCAAGATTTTACATTTCCCTAAAGTCTTTTTTGCTTAATCGTGGCAGGGCTGGGAGCGCTCCTGAGTAGGTTCTTGAAAGGGCGCTATATAAATGCTCAGAATGAATGAATGGACTAATAATATACATAAAAACATACATTCAAATACTTCAACCTGTACAAGTGCTTTGCCCATCATATACACACATGCACAGTCATAATACACAGGTGCAATTCCAGCTCTGG
Source organism: Bimastos eiseni (assembly GCA_959347315.1). Lineage (NCBI taxonomy): Eukaryota > Metazoa > Annelida > Clitellata > Crassiclitellata > Lumbricidae > Bimastos > Bimastos eiseni. The sequence continues at coordinate 20,230,541 of OY365811.1, forward strand.
AAAAGTACAACCTGACAAATCATGCTGATCACCAATAAGAAGAAGCCAAATAAGTGTTTTTTGCTTATGACTGGATTTAAAAAAAAATATGGTAGATACTTTGATAGCAATATATAACTATATAAATAAAGAGAGAATTATGTCTGTCTGTCTGTGTGTCTCTGTCCGGCGATGCATTTGCAGAGTTTTAGAGCTACTCGCTCGAAACCTTCACCGTTGGCTCAGGGAACACCTGGGACACTCGATTGAGAAGATCCTGAACTTCGTAGCTGCCCTCTTCCTGGTCTCCAGGGCCAAAACCCTGTCTCAGGACACCCAAAGGAAAGTTTCCTTCTCAGTCAAGAGGAGCATTTCGCAGAAACACCTGCATTTGATATCTATTTGCCGCACCTTTTGTTGGGGAGATATATGTTTGCACACTTTTAGAACTATTGACTCGAAACCTTCGCCGTTTGCTCGGGGAACACCTCGGACACATAGTAGAGGGGTTTTCGAAACCCGCCGCCACCGTCTTCTTCCGCTGCAGGGCCAATACCTGTCTCAACCCAGGCAAACGCCTGGTGCCCAAGCTAGTTTACCAGAAAAAATACTTGATGTAAATATGGGGGGGTTGGGGAAAAAGATTGACGTGGATGCAGCATGTCTGTGGAATGGATGATATTAAACAGGTGACTGTCCTGGTATGCGGGAGAGACAGAGAAAGTTAAGGTTGACCAGTTGAGAGACTCCAAAATAAACAGTCACCTGGTTGTGATGTCCATACTCTTTGAATGCAAAGACACAATACAGTCTGAGTCCCTAAGGAAGAGTTACAACATTACTGTTAAATACAAAAAATAAAAGTTGGAAATTTTAGATATCATGATGTTTCTGTATGTGTGGGATTGAGAGTGAATCAGCCTACAGTCATCTTGCAAACTACAATAAATTATATTCACTGCGAGTGGTTTGCAAAGCGAGAAACAAATCGCGAATACAAAATGCACTGTGACTTAGAGCTGTGGTTCCCAACCTTTTTCGACTTAGGGTCACATTTATTTAGTTGGAGGCCACAATGGGCCAAAAGGCAAAAAAATGATTATCTTAAATTTTAAGTGATTTTTATTTTAGAATAGAATTCAATTATGCATGGATAAATTCCGGTTTAATCATTTTAGATTGGCAAAAACATCAACACAATATAATTATTTATAATAGAAAAAAAGTTATTTTGACAAATATTCATTTTGCAAGTATTTTTAAAAATATCTTTGATAGGTCGAGAGCCATTTTTAGGCCTGGCGGGCCACTTTTGGCCTGCGGGCCACAGGTTGGGAATCGCAGACTTAGAGTATTCTTAGTTTTGCTATCAGTTTTCGACTCCCCTTCCTCTTTTTTGACAAATCGGACCCTCACTAACCGGCCACCACTGGCACATCCTGTTGAAGGTCAAAGTGGTAGGTCATAAATGTACTTTTCTCTAAGGAGGGAGGAAATGCATGTTTGTTAGAAGAAGAAAGTGATTGTATGTCTGTGTTTACTTCCAGAGACATTTACATCATAATAACAGCTTTTTATCATCATCACCATTCTCACTAAAACTATGACCTCTTGGGAGATATTGTTCACCTTGGGATATCTTGGATCCCTAAAACTTTTCTTACACTATTGAATAACGTTGAAAGCATAACACAAAGTGAAACACTTTACATTACAGGCCTGTAAACCTAACAAATGTGAGTTTAAAATCTAGAGCCTGATGGGAGTAGGTTAGTTATTCCGTATTACCAGCAGAAGACAGATTAATACAACATCATAACTTAAACTTTATATACAACTGCAAGCAATGTGCCAAATGCCAAAAAATGTACAAATAGATAACTAACAAAAAGCAGAAGCTAAGTAGGATCATTACCTCTGTTTCTAAATTTCCATACCAGAACTGTGGATTGGTTGTGCTCTTACGCTTACGTTCAGATCGTCTACTCTGTAACTCTAAACAATGAACAAACAATATACACAGTAAAAACACTTAAACTGCACTGGTTGCCAATAGAGTTGTACCGGTCGACAGCTGGGCACCCGAGAAGTAGAGTTTAGAACTGGTACCCGTGAAAATGTCCATAATGGTGCTGCAATCTGTAAGTCCTCTACTCATAGCGTACGTGTTACCTATGCCTATATACATATATATAATTCACTTACAATTGTGTGCATTTGTGAGCAAACTTTTTTCCTTTGGAGTTTGAGTTATGAAGTGCCTACCAGTGTCGGCCAATTCGCCTAGGCCTACTGATCGCGAAACTTCCATAGTCCGCCAAATGGTTATTTATCTTTTATAATTCACTATTCTTTATGTCAAATATTTATTTATCTTTTATGATTTACTATTACTCAAAGCCATAATCGGTCATAATCGCTTTCACTTTGTACGAATCACGGCACTGAAATCTCCATTATTATTATTTTCATTCGCTATAAAGTTTACCGTGTAGCCTATAAATAATTCTGTGCATGTGCTTAACCTATAACCACCTAAATAATGACGTCTGCAGGAATATTCCTGGTGCCATCTGTCTGCTGGCGAAGTTATTCCAAGGCGTAGCCTATTCCAACCTTTGCAAATACCATACATGACGTGTCTTTATTCTCGGATTACATATTCACGAAAAGGAGATAAGACGGTAGTAGGCTATTCCATCCGCCATAACTACCAGCCCTGATTAGTGGGTATCCCTAATACGTGATATTTCTGCAATAATCAGCTATACAACGTATAGAGATATTACATATGTGGCCTATGGTTTTTCCATTGACAAGTCACAACCCTAACCGACCCTCATGAGGCTTAAAGTGACCCCCAACCAAACCTCATAACTCAAGTTATGATGGGTACATGTATAAAATAATGACCAGTCCCAGTCCCTGGGTAGCATTTTAAAATATTTTGACAGCTCTTGCTGCCAGTTTAAAAATGCATTGAGTCTAAGATCTTAATGCTTATGACATTGTGTAATATTGTCTTGCAGACATTTTATCTTAAGTTGGTTGTGAGTCAGTTTCATCTATTCCTGGCTGCAGAGTGCGGAAATCTGTGCAGGGTGATCTGGTTCTTAAACTAACCAGAACATACAGAGTGCAGCAGAGAAGCATTGCTGCAGTTAGTGAAAGTTTTTTAAACAAGTTGTCTAGCATCTTACAACATTAGCTCCTCTGTCTTTCTTTACCTGTATTCCGTTAGTGCTTGAAAGAGATGGTGAATATGAGAAGCAACGGTTAGCCTTGGTGTATCATGACTCCAAAGTCCTAGATAACATAGGAAAAGATAAAGAGTGGGGGTCAATAGTAATGGGAGACATGTTCAGCTTCAGCCAGACAAATATGGCATTTGATGGGTTGAGTCGTAGGTGGTTTGTTGACAGGGCACCCAGAGTCTGGCTCAATGCCAGAACAGCAGCGGAGCCATTAGATGCCATGCAGTGCAAGTAGGCTTGAATGTCATCATCGCCATCCTGCCACTTACTTGGCCAGCAGAGCCTGGATGCCGTCCATGCAGCAGTGCAACTCCTATTACAAACAGCATTTAATTATCTACTATTCCAAAAAATCATATTTTCATTAGGCCTACTTAATAACCGAAGTAGCCCATGTATAAAATTAATTAATTCATTACAGAGATTTATATGGTGCCCCTTCAAGACTACTACTCTGGAATGCTCCCGACTCCAGCATGGTTAAAAAGCACAGTTTTAAGGTGAGTATAAAATGAGTCTGAGTGGACACTTGGTGACAACCACAATGCCAAAGAGAGCATGTTCCAGAACAAGAGGCCAACCACTGAGAAGGCATGATTCTATTTAGTAGCTGTACCGGCGAATGGGACAATGAACAGGCTTAGCTCAGTACAGCGGAGACAGCGGCGACCCGGTACACTTAAAGTAGAGTAACAGAGATTGCAAAGATAGTCAGGGGCAAGACCTAGGAAGGACCGCCATATCAAAGAGATGATACGGTACGAGATTCGCTGTTGGAGGGGGAGCCAGTGGAGCACACCTGGCTTAGAGCCGGAGCATAGCCAAATTTAGGAATGCGTTCGACAAGACGTGCAGCAGAATGCAGGACCCGCTACAGGCACTGCAACTGCCCAGCTGGAAGGCCTGCATAGAGTGAACAACACTAATTCAGTCGGGTAGTAATGAAGGCGTGAACAAGGGTAGCTGCAGCGTCTGGAGTTAGCGAGTGGGAAACAGCTCGAAGCTGAATGTCTATACTTCGTGTAATACATTCTAGTTACCTTTTCATCAAATTATTTTTCGTCCTATGCGCTTCCGGCGTCTGCTGCATTTGGTGATTAATCTTCAGATGTAAAAAGCATAAAGTTGTTCGCTCATCTGATGAAATGTTTGACAAGCTGATCAGGCCTAGTAAGTTAGTAAATTAAGTTGCACTACATACCATAGCACGTATAAAATTGAACAGAATTTCTTCTATTTCAAGTTAACTTTTTGACACTAGCATCCAGGCACTTCTTTTTTTAAACTTTAAGCACTGGCCGAATCGATTACTGCAATGTCGCCTTTGCTGACTTGCCACAGTGCAGTATCATTCGGCTTCAGGCTGTAATCAACGCTGCTGCTCGTATGGTATTGCAGTTGAAAAAGTTTGACCACATTTTAACCGCGATACTAGACGACCTTCGGTGGCTTAGTATAGGCGAGCGCATCAAGCTCAAACTCTGCACTCTGATGCGCAAATGCCTGAACAACTGTGCACCACATTATCTTGCAGACCACATCAGGCCAGTATCAGATGAATCCAGCAGGTCACGATTGCAATCTTCCAAATCCTCCTATGTATTCATCCCAAGAACCAAGACTAAAATTGGCGATCGAGCCTTTCGGGTGACTGGCCCACATGCAGCCATCCAGGAAACCAAAACCCTCCCACCTTCAAAAAACAGTTAAAATCGTACTTTTTTTTAGTCTTAAGAATTAGCACTATAATCTGTAGCGAACTGTCATGTAAGCACCTTAGAAGTAGCTTGTTACTGACAGCTCTATACAAATTTTCGTAATAACCATCACAATGTGAGTCATTAAAGAATGAGAATTTGTTACAAGTTTCATAGAAACACAAAGCACATCCAAACAGCCATCTAGCAGAGCATTTGTGAGATAGGTCAGACTATTTATGCAGGACATCATGGACCTCTTCTTTGTTAGAATGTTGCCTTGTAACACAGTGTATTGGTACTCTGCTGAGATGATTATTGTGTAAGGATCTTAAGCATGTTGTTCACTCACAGTTGCTCATTAGATATAGTTTATCCAATTAACTGGGGAGCTGCATATGTATACACCATAGGGTAGTTCAGCATTTCCCAATCTTTCTTGGCCGTGGAACCCTTTTGATCATAAATGTTTTTGACGGAACACCCATCCAAAACTAAACATATTCTGTTGTAGGTACAAGCGCTACAGAATGTAGACAATTATAGGCTTAGGCTTAAATTAGATTAATAACAAAAAAAATAACAATAACATATGAATTCTCCTTCATATTAAGTAACACAGACATGTCAAGCAAAATCCTCCTATGAAAAATTCGTGTAATTTATTTTAAATTTTTTTATTAAAAGTTTTCCGCGGAACCCTTGTCTTTGCCTCGTTAAACCCAAGGGTTAGAACACAGATTGGAAAATGTTGGTGTAGCCTACCTACATGCAGCTGGGGAAGCCATATGCTTTTGCATGAAGACCACATGGCTTCTCAAGGGGGTTACCCCATCCTTGCGTAACCTATCACCAGACTTTTAACATGTCAACAATTTCTTCCCTTGTACCGCCGCAGTGGAAGACCAGTATTATTACACCTGTACCAAACGTTCCTCACCCGTCAGTTGAAGCCGACTTGGAAGCCAAAGGTGGAAAATTTATATAAAGAATAAAACTTTAGCTATTATGCCAACTACCTACCACAAGTTATTAAAATTGGTAGAAATTTGACAAAGTTCTGACAAAAACAATTTTGCTTGGTTTATTTTGAGACACGGTGTAGTACCCTGCTTGCATGTCAGTCGTCACGAGAAATTGGGAGAACGTTTTGTAGAAATATAATTTCGCCTCAGCATTCTGTTCCTGAGCCTTTGCGACTCAAAGAAAAACTTGATCTATGGTTTATAGTTTAGATCGAGTATTTTTAATCAATTACTAATTAGTTTAAAAACAAAATGAGTTATGTAACATTCAGCTAACCCACCCATCCCATAACGTTTCTTACATTTTTTTAGCAAGCGTGGCATTACGTAATTATGCAAAGACTCCTTACAAGATATGTTCACTGTCATTACATAGAAAGTGCAGTTTTAACTGACTACTCTAAATCAGGTAAGCTTTTGGTTACTTGAATGGTTGCAGGAAGGCTGTTCCAGGCAAATAGGCCAGCAATCGCCTTTATAGTCTTGGCTTGAGAGGACTTGGATGATCGCAGCCACAACCTGTTGGGCTCATCTGATAGCGGCCCAATGTGGTCAGTGAAATGGAGTGGTGCACAGTTATTCAAGCATTTATGCATCAGGATGCAGAGTTTGAATCTGATGAGCATGCCCAATCCACTGAATCTCATCTTGTATTGCAGTTGAAATGTGGTCAGACTGTTTAAACTTCAATAACAGACGAGCAGCAGTGTTGATGACCGCCATAAGTTGAATGATACTGCATTGCGGTAAGCCAGCAAAGTTTTGCAGTAACCAATTCGGCTCAGGATTAAGCTTTGCACAGGATGGTGAGTCACATCCTGTGTGAGAGACCGAGAAACAAGCCTCAGTCTTGGGATTGCAAATTGGTCCTCACAAGTCCAGTGATGTATGACACCATTCTGTCAAGGAAAAGACCTAGATCAGGATGAGCACCAGATGAAATCTGTTAATTGCAGCTGATTACATTTCAGTAATGCCGCTGATGTAGGCTCATTGAGGCAGACCACAGATGCTGGCAACAGTTGCTGGGTATCCGGACATTTCCCCTGGACATTGCCCCAGACATACCCCTCTCTATTACTAATTATTTATACCAAACGATGTCTAATATGAGTGTATAGCAATCTTCATTAAACCGCAGCTTAGGTCTGTATGCAGTTTAGGTCAGTAAAGTATATGCTCACAGATATTTTCTTGCACATAACATGCACTCTCAATTTTAAATAGAAGCTGGACTGATGCAAACTGCAATGATGCAAAGAATTATGCTTTAACCCTTTTAATGTGATCCCCGAGATATCTTGCTTTCATGTCTGCAGATTTTCATAAATTGCCTATTTTGGTTATCAACTTTTTGGATTACTTATTTAATGGAAATTACATTAATTAGAAAGGCCTGACAGATTGAATAATACGAGGCAGAACGAGATTTCATGTTTATGTGACGTTCTGCTGCCTGAGCACCTGCTTAGGGCTTGGATGGTGTCAACTCCAGCTCACTGACACGCCTGGAATCGCCTGAGTCACTTTCTATCAAATCTTAGTGCCAAATGGTTGCTCTCTATATCTACCAGAATGATCGCTCTCACCAGGCAAGAATAAAGATAGGCCTCTTCTCCAAGAAAAGTAACACCGTTCGAATTAGTCACGAGGTCTGACTCTGCCTATTCCGTGGTCGCCAGATATGCAACGTTCTGAGGATGGCCATACTCAAAACAGGGTTCGTAATCATATCGGCAGGAGTCTTTCTCGCCTTGCCTACCTTCCAAGCTACTAGCCTCTTCTTCCTCTCTACCTGATGCCCTACCATTCAGCATCTTGTGACTCTGAAACTATTGCCAATAAGGGACACCAAACGTTCTCTTAAGTTATGAGGTTCAGATACACCTGAAACAAGTCCTTAAGCCATATAGGCCTAGACAATTATCGGTAGCTGAATTCAACGTCTTGTACTCCTAGACATTACCATTCGCAACTCTCAAAACTCTGTCGTCCTAGACACTACAAGTTGCACAGCTCTTCGTCATATCATTCTAGACACTTAGCTACCACGTCTTCTACTCAACACGTATATCTCGGTCTATTTCCGTGTATGGCATACCGTCCCCACACACACGTATATTTTATCATGCACCACAATTATATTCTGTTTGGTTAACCTGACACTGCCATGGTATTCATGGACTCTGATAGTGAAGATCTTTTGTCTATAACCTTTGCTATCTACACACAGATCTTCTATCCAACCTACGCACGAGGGGGCCCAACCTCGCACTTCAGTCAGTTCTCGGCAACTGTGTATGACAACAAGCAAATATGTACTCACCTGGTTACCCGACTAACCAAACGTACTCATATCGATCAATTCAATCAGCAGATACACTTCGAAAAACGGCAGGAGTAATTACGACTCACATAGGTAGCCAACAGGAATATTTACGTATCGATCAATTCTTGGTCTACTCGTTATCTTTAACCTGGGTTTCCGACTGCCCAGACTTTCACGTGTGCGTTCATCTGTTTCATACTTGGATACCGGACGACAAGGGACAACCCAGACTTTCACGTGCCTCTTGGTCCATTTCCGTGTGTGGCATACCGGCCTCACTCGCATAAGTTATCATGCACACGATTGACCGTCCTCTACATTGTCCACCAACACCGTAATATATTCTGAGACTTCAGGAAAATGGGAGGAGTAACTCTGACCAATCTAGGTAACCAACAGGAGTATTTATCGAAAGACCATAAGACAATCAAGAAGAGATATCGCGGGGAAATCGCGATATAAGATATTGCGATTAGACACGCAAGTAAAGATACCACGGGGAAACCGCAGGAGTAACTATGACTGACGTAGGTAGCCAACAGGAATAATTATCGAAAGACCATAAGACCATCCAGAAGAGATATTTCGGTTGTAACCTGAAGGTATCAATCGGCACCAGTATTTTCTCTTGTTTGTAACGTGCTCTTCTAACGTGGTCACCTTCCATGTGTATTTCCAGTGCGTCCTTCGGGAATTTCCCCGATATTTCTATCGAACGGCAACCCGAACTCACTCTGCCACCGGGGCCTCTCTAACTCTATGCGATCGCTAATCCTGGAACTTAGCCAGTCTGTATCTATCACGGCCACCCAAACGCTTTCACAGTCTGTGTGGTCAGCTCTTCGAAAATTTTACTCGAGTTGTATCGGTCTCGGCCTCCCGAACTTCCACAGTCTCGGCCACCCGAACTTTAACGATCTCGGCCACCCGAACTTTTACGGTCTCGGCCACCTGAATTTCCATGTATCCGACAACCCAAGTGCTGCTGGAAAACTGCGAGACTAACTATGACCAAACTAGGTAGCCAACAAGAATATTTCTCGGCCTGCTTCCATCTGTTATAAACTTTAGTATTCGATCACCCAGACTGTCACATGTCTGTAACTCTCATGGACTGCGTTTATTCTTCCCATCGTAGGATTATTTATGTACTCGTCACCTAGAGCTCTGACCAACAGTAATGCACCAACTCTCATAAACTTCGTTTCGGAGTCCCCAGACTCGATTCTCTCACAGGCACCTGAGGTTAAGTGTCACCACGTTACCTCCATGTTTCACACAGACCTGTATTATTATCATTACTTTCTCTAAAGTAATTGTACTCTGTCTCTTACACACCGGAACGAACCACGGACAGATCTGTCGAGGAAGTCCTCGAAAAGAGATTATGTAGTTAGACCCACAAGAAGAGATTCTGCGGCTAGTCCCGCAAGTAGATGCCTCGCGGAGAAACTGCTTGTCAAGATATTGCAACTAGACACACGAGTGAATAGAGTTCTAGAAAACGGGAGGAGTAACTATGACCACGTTAGATAGCCAAGTACAATATTTACCGAAAGACCGTAAGAGTACAGATATTACGTTTAGTAGAGATACGTGCAGAAATCGTGAACAAAGACATTGCAATCAGATACGTAAGTAGATAACCTCCGGAAAAACGCGGGAGTAACTATGACCACGTTAGGTAGCCAAGTATAGATATTTACGGAAAACCATAAAGAGAAAGAATACGCGGAGACGCCCGCAATTGATGAGGTTTTTCGGCACCAGTGAGGACCTTTCGTATCCATCGAACGTATCTATGGGGCCACCTTCCCCGTATTCATCGAACGTATTTATGTTGCCCAGTATGTGTCAACGGCTTCACCGGCAGCTCTCTCGGTCTGCTGTATCCAACTCATCCAACCTCCCCATATTTTATACAACATGTTCACTGGGGAACTCTCCCCGAAGGTTGTCTCAACAGCCACCGTAATCAGTCTCGCTATTTACAATCGACTCCGCTTGGGATTAACCCGGCATATTGTCTCAACGGCCGCCGAGGTCCTTCTCAATATGAACATTCGCTTCCTCTGGGCTATACCCGATCTTTATTTCCCACGCCACCATCTTCCCCGTATTCCCGTACAGAAATGCCATTCATTTATTTCCTACTATCAAACTTTACCGCACTTTCGAACAGCACCCAGACCTGTGAGCACTTTTCACAATTGGTCTTTCCCCAGTCAGCCTGTTGACCCCTACGCTCAGGGCACAGTCTGTTTTGATCAGCAGAAAGCAGCACTGGCCTGACCGCGAGAGCGGCTGTCACTAGGGGTCGTATTTATATATATGGCAACACTCAACGATCTTTGGAGCGGTACAAGAATCACTCTACGTATGAAGCAGTACGAACCACTGCTTCACATATATAGTAATGCACCATATGTCAGGCTATACTCAAGCCAATTATTGTGTCTATGCGCTGGCTTAAAAATGCCGATCGGTCCTCCATCCTATACCCAAGTTGCAAGGCGCAACACTGTAAAAAATATACATAAATTAAGCGCTATGGAGGTTCGATTATTTATAAATAAAATCCTTCATTCAAGCCCTGTGGCCTGTCTGCCATATTTACATCATGAATATTTAAATCATCTTGATTGTGATTGGTGGGAGCAATTGACACTTGGCTGCAGGGAAGTGCTTGTGCTTGTATTACTATTAACCTCTTTAGTGTGATCCTTGAGTTATCTCGTCCAAATGATATGCATCTATTTACTCACAGCGTATCGAGTATAAACTCGTCCTAGTCACAATTATCAAAAGATATTATAGTTTTATGATTGTGGTAACGGCTTTCCATATTATAAATTATGTCATTTACTAGGTTGACCGATCAAAAATAACACATTTGAAACCTATTTCGTACCAAAATAGCTGGCTGCACATCGTTACGTACATGGTCGTTGGGTCACAACAGTGGTCTATGTTGTGACAAAATGCCTCGTTTTAGGTTGAAAATGACAATAATTTGTCCGATTTAAACAGTGATGATGACAGTAAATTAAATTCATATTACAAATTATGTTATACCATGTGCTCGTTGGGCCGACTAATAATAATTACAATTGAGACTTATATCATACCAAACATAGCTGGTCGTTGCACGATCGTTGCACGATCGTTGCGTAGCCCTATGTGGTCATTGGGTCGCAAATGTAACTTATGTTGTGATGAAATACATCGTTTTTTTTGTTGAAAGTGACAATAGTTTATCCGATTTAGACAGTGATGATGATCAAAACTTAAATTTAATTCTAATCGCGTCACTGTTTCTGAAAAATAATTATTACAGATAAGTAAAGATTGCCGAAATCCGTTCGCTGCTTGCATGGTCAAGAGATGGGTCGCATTTTGGCCTATTTTACATCATTTATTGTCTGAAAATCATAATAAAGTTCACAGTAATGCTTATTTTAAAACTAAATATGATTATTCTTATGTTTCTCAGAGCAGTGAGGGGCTGTTGCATTTATACACTTGTAAATATCAGTCTACCTATAATCAACAGACCTAAAAATAATTACACACTTGTGGAAAGAATAAAAAAAAGTATCACACACTAAAGGGGTAAAGTAATGCCCACACACAAATATATTAATTCGGCCAAAAACATAAATCGTCTGGTATTCAATCAATCACTTTAGACCTTAACTAAAACACAATGTTGCCTACTAAAATAATCTTGTGTTATCTTCCAGCAGCTGAGTTTTGTAGCTATACACAAATTACATATCATGCACTAGTTTTAACAGAGTTCAGATTTTAATATTCAACCACACAATACTCAAATCGGTCATTCTAAGGATAACATATTTTAATACCTCTAATATCCACAATTTCAACACAGCAGATTATGGCTGTCCACATTTAAAAAATCATACTACATTGAAAAGACATCCCTAGAAGCTAGGCCCTATTAAGTATAAAAGTCAACAAACTGAGTGTGAAGCATAAAATATTCAAAGTAATAATCAACAAACCTTTAAGACTATTGACTGTTATAAGGTTAAGACTTGCCATGTACTCCAATTTCTGTAAAAAAAAATAATGCATATAATTATGAGGCATCAACACAAACTTTGAAGGGTATAACTAACTATAACTTTAACACGTTGACCGCTGGGGACGTGTATATTTTACAGGCAATGTGTGAAACAGGGATTTAGCAAAATTCGTGATTACTTAGATATTAGGCAACTTGTAAAATCACCCATTTACGATTTATGTTAGAGTTAGTGCAAAGTTAGGGTTTGTGTAGAGTTAGGGTTTTACAATGTGCTAAGCATTTTACAAAATCCCTGGTTTCACATATATACACACATCGTTGCTGTTGACATTGGGTTTGTTCACACGCTGGGGATGTGTATACACGTCCCGTAAGTTATTGCCGCTCAGAGGTTATTCAGCATGCCAGTTATATTTTCCTGCTGCTTATAAGTGATAGTGACATGTGCAGCTACTTGCTGAATGCATGTAAGATTATCTGGCATAATCAGTCTAACTGACACGTTGTGGGCTAAAAAATTATTACTATTATTATTATTTTCTTGTGTTAATAAAGATTTGCAAGCTGATCATTATGAGATCATTATGAAATCTATTACGCATGTTAAGTCGATTATGATGTTTCTTATTAATGATGATTTGTCAATTTATCGTCATGAGACCTATTATGAACTTTATTGCAGTTGCTAGGTTAACAACTAGCCTATTGTCACTGGCAATGTTGAGCTTAGTCTGTATCTTTTATATGTGTACAAAGTGATAAGAAACATTTATGAAAACATTTATGAAAACTATTTATAAGACTTAGTGATTCTTGTGTGAGCTAGTTTCCTACCTCTAACCTACTCGTTTTGTGAGGTTGATTGATTACAGAGTATACATGCTAGTACATGATGAGACCATCGTTATCTATAGATCCAATAAGAAAATGATATGTTCATTCACAGACAGCTAAGCATAGCCGTGGAATAGAGATAAACATATAACGAGTTAGGGAAATATAATGTATAATTTTTTTATATAGATATAATAAGCAGAGGCTGCAAAATACAGCAGGACATATTTAGCGATGGGTTCTTAGATCAGTCACGAATTCTAAATCAATACTACACAAAAAGCCGGTTACAGATGCATAAATACTGAATATAAGTCAGTGATACGTATTATTATAGATCTGTGATTAAAAGCAGTCCCCAACATATAGCATCCTGTTCTTGGTTTTTACATATTGGATTGCTAATGGTCAAAGCGGGGAGCATTTATCCTAGTCTAGGGGAGTAATTGTCCGGGTGAAAATTGTCCGGGGAAGTGTCCATTACAGATAAAAGGATCACTTTCAACATGGTATCCAACCTGGTTGTCGATAGCCAAAGTTGTCAATATCTAAAGAACCATTCACCTATAAAGGTGTTTAAGTGTCAACCTGTAGGCTTTACAGTATGCTTATTAACATAGCACATTTTGTCGGGCATATTCGGAAATTTTGCCATGTCTACGACTATATGTTGGATGTGCTCCATTGGCTCCTGTAAAAGTATACTTTAATAGGACCACGATAAAAGGGTCACATTCTAAATGGCATCCAAAATGCCACCAAAGCCAAAGTTGTCAATATCTAAAGAAAAATCCAACTTAGAAAGGTGATTTTGGTCTCAAAATGTAGGCTTTATTGTATGCTTATTAACATAGTAATAGTCTACTCTATTAGGACCATGATAAAAGGATCACATTTAAAAGAGTGTAGGACATTTTTCCACCCCAACCCCCGATTTTGCATACGACATTTGCCCCACGACAATTGCCCCCCTATGAATGCAAGATATATTTATCATCAATCCAGCTTAAATAGTAATAATGATATTTAGTTTAATTTTAAACTGACAAACCACAGCATAATTACAAGAACAGTATGAACAGAATAAGTTATTAAGTTAACTTCTGTTAAATTAAGCAAAATATATTTGCTGCCAATCCAACTTCTATATAAGCACAAATTATTTTGCATCAATCGAACTTCTATTTAAACAAGAAAGTAAGCAACTAATTATCATGCCATTGTATACAGGAGACACAGCGAGACAACCTACACTATTGAAAAAGTGCACGTGACCACAAGATGGAGTGGTGAACACTAAGCATTGGTCTGGTGTAAATTTACTAAAATTAGACGAAAATCCTTAGGTTGGCGTATTGATTATTCTCTGTAACTACAATAACTACTTAAAAGAAAATGTGTTTCTTGCGTGACGATTCGTTGGATTATAAAAGTACGAAACCATGTCGAAAAAGAATGTATGAAGATTCACAGGTATGAGCTGATAGAGGCTTTCACCGAGGGACAGGTCATTGAGGCATTATCGAAGAGTCTAACGGCTGTACTTACTCTAATTGCAGAAACTTTTATCCGTGCTCAGTTATCAGAACACAACAGCACCCTTGAAAAAATGGTGAGCAAGAAATTGAGGTCCCTAGGTCCTTAGCAGAAAAATAACATAACTGAAGTCCAAGAATGAAAAACTAAACAAGTAGCTAAATCAAAATGAGATGTACTCGAGGGCGGACCACCTCACATGAATACTACCTCTATAAATACACAGGGAGAAAGGAAGGAAGACAAGGGCGGTAAGGATAAATTAGGTCCAGAAGATCAACATACAATCAGTGACCAAATCGTTGATTTCTGCAAGAAAAAAATGGGGTTTGACCTGGAAAGGTGCAACATCTCAACTGCACATCATCTGCGCCAAGGAAAGATGAATTGTCAACCCCGATAGTTGTTCGCTTTGTTTCGTGTCAAAAGAGAGAAGATATATAACAATCACATTGAGTATGCAGGCCAAGGACCTCCTGAGCATCCACGACGTCCAGTGTTCATCAATGAACATCTCACTAAACCCAATGCAGAAATTTTATACAAAGCTCATCTGCTATTGCGTAACAAACGCATTTTGGGAACCTGGACTCAAGGAGGCATGGTCTACATAAAGAGGTCTTCTGCTCTTGATGAAAGGCCTACTCGTATCAGGTCGCTCGATGATCTACAGAGAAAAAGCAGCCAGGAAGGACGTCCACTTTATTTATTTAACCTCAAATTTGATATCGCCCTTCTTCCAACATCTTTTGCTCAGAAGAGCACATGCCTCGACAGCACAATTGCAGTTGTACTTTAGAGCAATTGTGTGAAGGACTTGCTCAAGGTCCCTACAGAGTGATTGACACCTCGGACGAGGGTCGAACCCACTTACTCAGCACATGGGCCGACCGCTCTAACCGATCAGTAGTAGGCCTTTAATCAAATTGACAGTGTGCCAGTGTTTGGCCTCCACTCTGAGTTTTGAGGCAATTAAGCTAAATTTAACCCTTTCACTGCGGATGATGACAATATATCGATGAATTGCAATCCCTTGCGCGTAGGACGACACTGTATCATCGCAGCAGTAGTTCAATCTCACGTGTTATAATAATGCTACGGGTATTGGAATACACCATTATCGCGTACTGCAATGATAAAAAGTAACTGAAAATACTTATTATCAATTTCTAATCCACTTAAAACCTCACTGAGTGAAGGTGTGGATATAATTAGTGCTAGAATTTCTAGTACCTCGATAGACAGCTAATGCTCATTTCTAACTGCTATAGTTCCAGACGCCCTCAAAATCCTCTAGTCAGTATCAAGCTATATTTAAAGTTCTATTTATATCTGCAAGGTAGAAGAAACATTGCTGAAGTTGAATAAATCCCTTACATGGGTTTTACCAATAGTTTCGTAATGTCAGCAACACAAATTTACTGGTGTTTTGGCTAAAATTTACATTCAGGCATTTAAATTTAAATACCCACATCCCGACTTTGGTTATTGGCATATTCTCTGAAGTCAAATGTGCATTTATTCATCAACCAAGTCCCAAAAAACTAAATTATTACGTTAAGCGAATATTTTAAAGTTTCTTGAAACATATACGTAGAGGTTTCGGGTCTGAAGTCAGAGAGACTTGGTCTGTGTCTCTATCTATAGCGAGACATGACATCGTGGGTCGGTTTTCCATAGTCAAATGCACTTTCTGTACTCAAATGTATTTATTCATCAGCCATCTTAAAAATCAAAAATTATAGCATTCAATAAAATTTAATGTTGTAAGGTATTGTATATACAAATGTCTAATAAAATACGTTTGCCAATGCGGGAATTTCGGATTAGGATTCGGCCACGGTGAAGTTCAGACGTTTTTAGTGCCGTTGTAATCATTGACAAGAAGTAATATAAGTTCATTTTTGGACAAAATTCTTTATTTTCTAAGCTTTTAGCCAGCTCCTGCATGTTTGCCATACAAATGGCTACATTATGCTGTATTTCCTGACATTTATTCTGTTCATGAAATTTTTAATTAATTTATAATTTACACATTTTTTATATTTTTTTTTATATATGTATAAATTTTGAGTAAACATTTTCATTACAAATTATGCTAAAGAAATATAATATGAAAAAAATGATATATTGCATGTGCATATTACTGAAAATTTGAAGTGTTTTCATCTACATAATCAGGGCTGTTAATATCGCTATAAAGTATCGCGATACTTTGGTATCGGCGATCTTTTTACAGTATCGCAGCGTGTATCGCGATAGTTTTATTTGGTCGGTATCACATGTGTATCGCGATACTTTTTTTAGCCAGTCATCGATATGCGAGACCAATACTTTTTTCTCATCGTAATAATAAATTATAATATTTCTCTTCCACTTATTTGCGATTAAGGAATGGTGAATATATCATATAAATAAATCATCACGCTCATAAAATTGGCTCTTATTGCAATCTACGATCTATGGTATGAATGGAAGGAATCTATAAATAGGGAAACGATCGGATATTATTATAGTGTTTTCCCCTCTATGCACATTCTTGAATAGTAGAGTCAGCCTATATTCCATACGGAATGTTGGTGAGGTGCTCATCTCCTTTTCCTAGGCCCTTGAGCAGGCAATGGACAAATCCCAAGATCCTGGACACGGGGCCAGGGATATCGTAGAACTTGCCGTTTGCTTCCCAGTCTAATTACTGCTTGGTGACAGAGGCATGTGTCCGCAAATAACTTGCCCAGGGTCGTTACACGAAGTCAGCCGCATGCTACGCGAGCAAGCGCATTACCGATAGACCATCGTGCAGTGTTGTATACAAGACTTGAAACTTCAAGACCGAGACAGTGAGGTGCCGAGACTATGAGGTACCAAGACCAAGACCGAGACACTAGGTTCAAGATAGTACGAGACAGTAAAAGACAAGTGATCCTATATAAAATGCTGTAAAATGCTAACGTATCAGTTTTCGGGAAAATTTTTTATTTGTAATTTCAATTTGAGACTTATAATGTATATTGTACAAATTCCTGAGAACTGTTTTTAATTGCCGCGCAAGATGTTAAGACAGTTCATGCGAAACTTATCGAGACCGCTTGTTCGAGACAGAATAAGACAATCACTTCAAGACAGTTTCTAAAAATTCGAGACACTACCTCAAGACCAAGACAGCAGGCTTCCAAGACCGAGACACTAAAAAACTGTCTCGAGACAATTTACTCAACCAAACAAGTTCCACTTATTAACAGTAATTATTTACCACAATGTAAGAACAATAATTATGATTAATTTTTTAATTATTTACTTTTACGCTTGGTGTTAATTTTGAGGTTTGGAAGTGAGACAACCATTCTGTAACACACAAGCATTAATCAATTATATCGCCAAATATAGTAATCGCAAGCGAAGAAAGGAGAGAGTGTAGACTGGATAGGTGAAGAAGAGCTGGATCTGAATGAATATCCATTGAACAGGATGATGAGATCCAAGTTCTCCCTATTTATTCCATGAAGGAGCATTTTGCTTCTCCGTGGGAGAATGAAGAAACATAAACTTTTTTCAAGTTGTTAGTGTAATTTTTCTTATAAATGTAATGATTTTACCAGAGCTTTTTATTTTGTGCAATGCATAATGAGTTTAATAATTCTATTTTCTCCACTTTCATCGTTCTACTATATTGCTATAAGTTTTATGGTTGTAATGTCTTTTTTTGATAATTATGAGAAAACGTGCATATAACATTCTGTTGTTAGTGTAATTTTTCTTATAAATGTAATGATTTTACCAGAGCTTTTTATTTTGTGCAATGGATAATGAGTTTAATAATTCTACCTTCTCCACTTTCATCGTTCTACTATATTGTTATAAGTTTTTATGGTTATAATTTCTTTTTTTGATAATTATGAGAAAAGGTGCATATAACATTCTGGACATCTGGTTTTTCGGGGGTGGGGTGCAGAGCTTCTGATGTCATATTTGACTTTTGTCACAACGTTTGACGTGGAGAGGGGTTTCAAAAGTTGACCATAATTGCATTACGTCAATTATGGACGGCCGCTTTTCTAATTTATTTAACATGTTTAAGATATATCTAAAGGCCATTTATACATGACTGTAATAGATAAGTCTAAAAAATTAATGTTTCTTGATTTAACTGTCGCAAATTGGCCAATAACATTATAAAAATTTGCTTTCTTCAGTGTTTCTCGTTCGATGCTAAGAAGAGCAAGATTGCTGAGATGATTTTCTCCCATTGAAGCTCGCAAATACGATGAAACTAGCTTCAATTTGCTAAAGGATCGCTCACAGTTGTAATTGAAACATGAATTGTTAGAAGACTTTACAGTGAAATGCGTCGATTTAGAAATACATCACGAGTATCACGTCGCCTTTGACGGGCCCTTAGTAAGTTAGTGATCACTGATCAGTGAGGTCCGGGGCATCAAAATCATGCTTGACAACCTGGCAATGAGGATATTTTGGGGGTGCCAAAATTAAATCTCATTAACTTAATTGGGATAAATTAGTTTGCATAAAAGAAAACAGTTTCAATTCTCGTTTTGGCGCCCCTCTAACTTGGCGCCCGGGGACATATGTCCCTTGCCCCCTAGCTATGTCTCTGCTTCAGAGAGTGATATTTTCAGTTAGACTTTGACAAGTGGATTAAGACTGAATTGCTTGTTCCAAGAAAAGCGTTGGTTTGTTAGGTTTACACAGTAAAACTTATATGACTGAGTGCCTTTTCATTTGACTGCTTGGGGAATTTGAAATCTAATGGCCGAGTATGCAGAACCAAAATGTGATAGGACCCACTTTAAGTATTGTAGATGCGGACGCATAAAATATACTTGGCCAATCCAAAATATGCAATAAATTTGACCAGATGCACTACACCAGCAGTTCTCAACTGGTGGTACGGTACCCCTAGGGGTATGCTAGCTGTTGCCAAGGGGTACGCAAGAAACGATAAGAAATCCATTTTCCGAGGTCGTATTGCCAGGTGATTTTTCTGCCAAGGAAAGAGATCAATTCATTGAGCTTTTGTGTGATGGTCAATTGAGGAGTGAATTCAACAAGGAGTAAGTGCTTTTTGAACGCGTATGCTGTACATATACGTCATTACTTTAGCGTTCCTGTGCGCATTTGCCAGGGGCGTCAATCCCCCAGAGTGATGGAGGCAAACCCCGGTCCCAAGTGTTGGGAAGACAAGATATTCCTCCCCTAAGACAAAAAATTATCCCACCCCTACCTGAAATTGGAGGCATTTGCCTCTGGACCCCCTATGTGGACGCCCCTGGCGTATGCCACAAATAAAGTATACGACCATTAGATATCTATATAACGGCCTAATCAGCGTCCAGGCAATAAACTCAGTTACTCCGTTACTACTTTGGTGTGTGATGCTATTTGGTGTATAATGATGTATTTTTTAGTGTTTACTGCAAATAATATATACCCTGTCTTACATCACTGTGTATGTCACTGTTCTGATCAAATGCTAGCCATGGCATCAAGAAATAGATAGACAGTTTCAGGGGTTCTGAAAGTAAATTGATTTATCAGACGATGATTATTTTGAAGAGGAGAGTGATCACAATAGTGATAAGGAATTAGACGACATGAATCGGTAAGTGACACTGAAAGTCAAGCCTATGATCCTCGGAATGCCTGGATGTACATGCATATAGCTCAGACAACAAATCCCAGCCAGATGAGTTTTGCTGTTCATTCATTCATTGCAAAAATTTATATAGCGCCCCTTCAAGGTTACTACTCAGGCGCGCTCCCGACTCAACCCCGGCTGAAAAGAAACGTCTTAAGGCTACTGTAAAATGCATCTGAATGAACCCTAGGCATAAGACGCAACGATAATGGGAGCGCATTCCATGCCATTGGGCCAACAACAGAGAAAGCGCGATGTTGTCTAATAGTAGTTCGCGTGCGGGGAACAAGGAGTTCAACCTGTGTAGAAGAGCGAAGAGCACGTCGTCCCTGCACGCCCATGGTAGAGCAACAGAGCTCTTGTAAATATGTGGGGGCGGCACCTAATAGGCACCGCCACACCAAAGCAGAAATCCACTGTTGCATAAGTAGCCAATGCAGGACACCCAGCATATAATCAGTGACATGACCAAACTTCGGGATACGGCAAATGAGGCGCGTGGCCGTGCGCAGGACCCGCTCCAAGCACTCCAACCCCCCAGCGGGTAGGTCAACGTAGAGCGCACAGCAATAGTCAAGGCGAGTGACAATAACAAAATGGATCAGGGCAGTGGTCACGTTGATGGTAAGAGAGCGGGAGACAACTCAGAGCCGATGAATGTGTGCTGTGAATGTGAGTTCCTAGTCTAGGATGACACCTAGATCGCGTACAGTTGTAGAGAATGTAAACTGGAATCTCAGAGGCAAGGGCTGTAAGATTGAGTTTTCCGAGCTGTTGGCGCGTGCCTAGCCAGATGAATTGGGTCTTGGATGGGTTGAGGCGCAGGCGGTTTGATTAATTTCTGACAGAGCTGTGATGTTTTTGATTTCCTTCAGTACGTCATATCTCTGTGAAATTGAATTCTCTGATGATTGCAATTAAATAGCTTTTATTGTACAAATTGTACAACAATAATATTTTAATATAAAAAAGCATGTGCACAGGCAATTCCAACAAAAGTCAGTTTACTACAAAATGTCAAAACAGACATGGCCATCCTCCTAGTTTTTTGCTCATCATTATATGCCATGTGTGAGGACTAAAGATCATTGTCATCCAAAAGAAAATGGAGAATTTAGACATGCATAAAAATAAAAAAGTTCAAAAGACAATGAACGCTCTTGGGTAAGAAACCTGGTGGATCAATTATTTCATCTGGAATGTGCTTGCTTGTTAAAACTCGCCTACAACGTCCTACATGCATCTGCAATTTCAAAGACTTTTCCGGGGGTTGTGTACACTGGGCCCACATAAAAAATTGGAAGGAAATGGGGTGGAAGCAGAGGGGAGGGGGAAGTTGCTACAATGACTATTGGTGCATAGATGCCTTTGCATTCAACACATTCTTGCTAGAAACCATTCAAATCTTTTTCCATCTTCAGCCAAGGCAAATCCCACCAGGACTTGACTTTATGCTTCCTTCAGGTAGAAGATTATTTTAAAGTACATTGTTGACAGCGGATTGAGAACACTGCTCAGGCGTTTTCTTTAACTCACACTTCTTCTAGTTCTCTGCCTCATCGACAGGTTCAAATGTCCGACGTCGCCACTCCTCTCGTTGTTCCGCCTAATTTTTCAGCTTTCAATATCCATCTGTCATCATCCAGTCAAGCATCATCTGTCTTTGTCTTTGTCTTCCTCTTGTCTGTCACCCCTTCCTTTTTTGTTCTATGACTGT
Source organism: Bimastos eiseni (assembly GCA_959347315.1). Taxonomy (NCBI): domain Eukaryota; kingdom Metazoa; phylum Annelida; class Clitellata; order Crassiclitellata; family Lumbricidae; genus Bimastos; species Bimastos eiseni. The sequence continues at coordinate 20,252,619 of OY365811.1, forward strand.
TCTTAGTAGTGAATTTCCTCTCACTGTGTGTCCAATCCAATTTCTTTGTCTCATTCTTGTTGTGTGTATGAGGGTTCTTTCCCTTCCAATCTCTCCCATCACTTCTTCACTTGTTTTGCTAATTTTCTCCACTTTTCTCCATGTCCACATTTCAAAAGCCTCAAGTCTTCATATGTCTTTCTTTCTCGTGGTCCCTGTCACTGACACGTACAGCACCACACTCCATATCAGAGTCTTTATCAATCTTATCTTCATATTCCCATTTAGTTTTCCTCTCAGAAGTTCTCTCTTGAGAACGCCTCTTTTCCTATTGCAATCCTTCCTTTAATTTTCCTGTGACATTTGGCATATGTCGATATCCCACTCCCTAGGTAACAGAATTCTTTCACCTGTTCTATTCTTTTCCTCCGATGTGTATTCTGATTACAGTCTCCTTTCCTATATGTATCTTCAGTACCTTCGTCTTCTTGATGTTCATGTTCAAACTTTCTGCAATCAGAAGATGCTCAGTCTATCCATCCTTGTCTGTAGACCGTTCCAGCTTCTTCCAACATTGCCTGGTCATCTGCAAACCTCAGGGCCTTGATCCGTCTTCCTCCGACTTTTATCCCATCCTCCAGATCATCTACTGCCTCTCTGACTAGCTCTTCTGTGTAAATGTTAAAAAGTAGTTGTGATAGAGGACACCCTTGTCTCACACTCCTGCTCACCTGTCCTGATTCTGAGAAATCTCAATCTATTCTTATTCATATCTTTTGGCCCAAGTACAAGTTCCCAATAAATCTTCTGTCTCTCTAATCTACTCCACCAGCCTTAACGCATGTAATAGCCTTCTCCAGTCAACTCTATAAAATGCATTTTCATAATCCATGAAGCCTATATATACATTCTGATCATTATGGCAGTACCTTTCTGATAGTACTCTTAGCGCTCCAATCGCGCCGCTAGTTCCCATGCCCTTTCTAAACCCAAATTGATCGCCTCCTAGCCCATAGACTGCATCTGTCCTCAGAAAGGAAAGAGGTACAAGAGATGGCATTGCTACACTAAGAACATGGTATGAAAGAAGTCTGGAACACAACAATAAAGTGTATGTCTGCTATGTGGAATATGAAAAAGCATTCGTCAGGGTAAATTGGGGTAAGATGATTGATATCCTGACAAACTTGGGAGTGTACTGGGGAAGAATTTACGCTAGGGTCGACGACTTTCACACACAGGACGATCGCTCATACAGACGATCGCACATAGGGACTATTGCTCATAGGCCGATAGCTCACAGGACACTCGCTCATAAGACTATCATTCACATCTGTTTCATAAATCGGCTGATCACAACACTGGACATTCACTTATTTGACGATTACCAAACATGAAGCAAAATATTAGGTGATCGAGCAATTAGTAAACAAAAAACAGAAGGTGTGCTAATTGGTTTTTTATTGTTATTGTTTAAAAACGTTTTCCGAAATCAGATTAGCTTTAAAGTTAGTCAAACGTACACATCATTGTCCAGCGTTCTGCTATTATAAAGACCTAAAACGAGACAGAAATTTGAAGAAGATATAATACATAATGCCCAAAAAACTTTCAAAATTCAAATGTCCACTACTTGTAAGTTAAGCGAGCAACAGCTCGTCAATAAGCGAGAATGTAAGATATATCCTATGTAGCGACTGAATGACTGACACGATCTCAAAGGATTCGATAATGCCTGGTGCTCGGTTGTTCGACTCCAGTGACACCCAAGAAGAAGGCGGATTTGTGTTTTACACAGTCAGTCTGAAGTCCGGCTAGAAATTTCCATGTCGTAGAGTGACTGCACTGGAACAGTGCTTGCAGCCCACACAGTGCCACCCTTCCACACTGTTTGTAGTTCTTGCGATGCCGTCCGCAGCCTTATTCCATGTAGCAATGTTGAACGGTGGTTCATAATTCACACAGCAACCTCTGAGACGATGACCTCGAACGTAGGTGCTTTCGAAATATGCCAATTTAAACAGCTAGTCCTTTATGTTATTTACTTGCTAAATATGTTGCCTTTTGTGTCATATGAACGATCAGCCTATGAGCAATTGTCCATATGAGCGATCGTCCGTATGCGCAAAAGTCCTATGAGTGATTGTCCTGTGTGCGAACGTCCGAGGACCTGCACTAGTTAGGATAAATGTCCATTTAACAGAAAAGTCAAATTATACACAATAGATCGAAGGACTTACTCTTTTCTCCTCAGGGCCAAGTTCTTTTTTCTCAAAACCACTGTTATCACTCAATATCAGAGTAACATCTGTAGGTTTTTTAAAAACCATGAATTGACGAGCCATTCTGGAATTTGTTTCTCGTTGCTGTATCTTTTAAAACAATCAAGTATAATGGTATTAGGAAAATTTAAAAGTGCATAGAACATATGAAAAACGATGACAGAATGCACTACACATAAATAGACATAAAAATGAACAAATGAAACTATATGCTGTGTTACCTGTACAGAATATGCCGTTTGCTGAGCTGTTGAGATCAAAAGGTACTAACCAAACTTTCCCAATTTTAGAAAACAAAATTACTCATCTTCTTGAACCTCAAGTTTTAAAATTCTCACCAAAACTCATATTTTATAGCCCATGCTGTAAACTATGTATGTGTGCACCAACAACAGCAAAATAACTGTTTTAATCCAATTATTTCTGTAGCTCAGTCTCAACAGACCCTTAGACTCAAGGTTTATCACCTGATTTCATTGTCCTAGTACTGCAATATACTAGTATGCAACCATTAGCAGCTATGCAGCATGCACCAAGCAGAAGTTCTGAACAGTTGAATATCATCGGTGTATGCCTGTACATAATTGCTCATGTACATTGTACAGTGTACAGCATCTGAAGTACCGACATGGGTCCTGAGCTCCATGAAACCCCAATATAGCACTGGTGACTAAACCCTGTGGTCTGTTCCTGTGGTGACAAACATAGTCCATACAGCCAGAAAGTGTAAAAGTATGCCAATGGGTGATCTTCTTCTTGCTCTGTGCTTTTTCAAGCAGGTTCAAATGTGGTATGTCATTCCGCTCTCCTCTGCGCCTCCTCTTTAAACCTCTGGTAGTCATCTGGCATCATCCAGTCCACCATCACCATCTTGGTCTTCCTCTTCTGCATTTTCCTTACATCTTCCCTTCTATGATCGCTTTTATTATTGACTTTCCTTTTAGCACATGCCCTATCCATCTCCATTGTCTATGTCTTATCATGCGTAGTAGGGTTCTTTCTTCTCCTATTATTCCCAGGACCTCTTCGTTTGTTACATGCTCTGTCCATCTCGAAGGCTTCCAATCTTTTCCAATTTCTCATTGTCCATGTCTCTGAGCCGTACAATACTACACTCCATACCAGTGTCTTTATTAAGTTTTTCTATAGTTCTTTGTTTATTTTCCTCTCAATAGTTCTTTCTTCTTTGAGAATGCTTCTTTGCCCATTGCTATTCTTCTTCTTATTTCTCTATTACATATGGGTGATCTGGGAGACCAATTTCATAAGAGTTTTTGAGACACAACAAAAATATCATGGTCAACCATCCTAAGATCTGTACCAATATCGAAGAGGGTATACAGCATGACCAGTTGACCATAACCAAAAGTTGGCATTGGTACTGCTTGACCTGAGCACACTCTTTACACTGCTGGAGTGCCACAGGGATCTGTCCTCGGCCCTTTATTATTTAGTCTTGAACTCCCCAATCAATCGTATATCTAAGCACTTTGGAATCCAATTACAAACACTATGCAGATGATACTCGGCTCCAATGCTTCATATTGCTACGTCACACACTGACCGGTCTGGTAAACTATAAAGAGTGCCTCTCATTTATGTATGCATGGTTCTGTTTCAATCTATATATACATGTTACTCTGGGGCAAAATGCATTTGCAACAGAACCAGCCATTTCAAAATTTGCTTTCACAAATTTCAAGGTCCTGGAACAATCTAATAATTATGTGGTCGGCTACATGTAGTCACTGTTAACCTACAATTCCGAGTACAAGTAAGCCTACACCATTCAAACGGAACGTTAATCTACTTGTTCAGATGTCTTAATGGCATTGGTACTGCTGCCTATTGTAAGTAATTTGCAGTGTGATAATCTCAGGCCAAAGCCAAGGACTGAACCCACAAAAGTTCACTGTTTCTGGACCATTAATATTAAGATTAGTATTCTTCAGCAATAAAATTAATGTTTTAAGCTTGGTATTCCGTATTAGCGTCTTAATAAATTCAATTATTTATAAAAAAGAGTATCGGTCTTGATCTTAGTCTCAGACCCTCGATCTTGGTCTCGGACCACTCGGTCTTGGTCCTCTTGGTCTTGAGGTTTTGGTTTCGTGCCCAACACTGGTTTATACATTAATCCCTTCAATTGTAGTGTTATTTGCATAACATTGGGTATATAAAAAGGAGCCAATGTTGAGGGAAGAAGAATGGATGCAGTTACGATAGATTTCAAAGGCTCTGTTTTGAAGAAGTTGTAGGCATTTGAGGCAAGTGGGATAATTTGACACCCATACCATGTTACAGTACATCAAACAAGGATGGACCAGAGCAGGGCCGGATTAAGCATCAGATGTGGGCCCTTGTTGTGGGGACAAATAAATCTAAAATTTAAGCTAAATCGTTTTTTTATAGAAACATGCTATAATCTAAATATAAAAAATAATTTAAACTATATTTCTTCTCATTTTTTTAATATAGGCCTACTTTACATAAGAGATGACTAATATGATGCACTTATTTCATTTATTTTCTGTAAGATTCTCACAAAAAGCAGACAATATTACTGTTGCTATGCTAAGAGCATGATTAATTTAGTACACATGTTAATCAGCCCAAAGATATCACAGGACTTTCAAAATAGAACAATGTGACTGCAGTTTTTATTCTTTCTAATTTTCCTTGCTTACAGGCTCCTTGTTAACTTTTTTCGGATGGCGGGGCCCCTCCTCAGCCCGGGTTCCTAAGCCATGGCTTAATTGGCTTATGCCTAAATCCGGCCCTGGACCAGAGAGTAGCATAGATTGATATGCAGACTGAGTGGTAGTAGGTGAACGATGCGGTATAGGATGCCCACATTTCCTGCCACCTTAGATGCCACTTTATCGATGCGAACATTCCCAGTACGTGACTGGTCGACCAAAACGCTGAGAAATTTAGCAGAGACAGTTCTGGGTATGGCACAATTATTAAACATCAAAATTTCATCTGAGTCAGAAGGTTTCTTACAGTGAGAAGCAAAGGTGATGTAGCTGGTCTTAGTAGTATTGAGTGAAAATTTGTTAGCATTGAACCAGTCCCCAATATGCATCAGTTCACAGTTTAATAGGGTTAGCAAGTTGGCATAACAGGAATTAGATGCAATGATATTGGTACATATATTGGTTATGTAAGTAGCTATGGACCAGTTCAGAACTACTTTGCCTAGAGTTCAATTTAGAAAGGATTTTATGATCAACCATATCAAATGCTTTAGATATATAAATAAATATACCCACTGAGAATTCATCATGGTTGAAGGCCGCAGATATGTGATCATGAAGGTCAAGCAGAGACATAATAGTAGAGTGCCTCGACCAAAAAATGTTGGGATGGACATAGGAGTTGATTAATTTCAATGAAATTAAGGAGTCTAATATAGGCCTACATTACTTTTTTGAATAACTTAGAAAAAACGGCAGAATGGAAATGGGCCTATAGTTGGCTATGTGGTCCCTATGACTCTGCTTGTGGATGGGTATCACCTTTGCAGTTTTTAAGGCAGATGGAACCAAGTCAGTGCTTAAGGAGCAGTTAACAATAGATGCAAAAGGAGTAACAACAAGAGGAGTACAGGAGTAATTATAGAGGGGTTCAGTTCATCAGGGCCAGCTTGTCTTGAGCATCTTCATCTGGGTCTAAACAGCTGCCCGATAAGTCATCAAAAAATCAACCTGTTCTGAGAAAAAACACAGATCAAATGATTCTTCAGCTAAAATTGTTCCAGAATGACAATGACATATGCCAGAACTTTAGCTTTTGCAAAGGCGCTAAGGAAATGCATCGGAACTCAGAGTCTATGTGGAGGACAACTAACGACGAATTGGAGGAAAGACAGCGGGGGCATCTGCCTTATCCGCTTTCAGAGACTATCTAAAGGCACTTAAGGAGCAACCGGTACACAAGGTCATCCATGCGAATCGCCACGAAGACGAAATTCGACGCCAGAGGCTGAAGCTAATCCCTCAGCGGTTTGTCCAGGGAGGCGGTCACTTTACAGATGTCAAGAATCCTCCAGCCGCTAGGGCAGTGATCGGTAATACGAGACCGAAGAAATCGGTCTCAACTGGTTCCGACACCCAATGAACTGAGGGCAGTGGTAAAAGAGACGCTGTGATATTAACGGACCACGGCTGAGCAGAGATTTAATCCCCGGAGGCCTATGAACTCCTTTTGACGTTAATAACTCTTTTAATCTCAACGGACCTCTAAAACGCCATTAACGATATACTGAAGGTAACGCGAACTTTAGTGTAGAGGGGGCATCCCGTCCAATCAGCGTAGATGGGTGGGAAATTGAGCGTCTGGGTGGACCACTGGGACAGCAGGATCCTAGGTCCGCATCGCATGAGCAATGGTGGAGGAGAAGGTTTTATCTGTTGTAGCAAAGAGGGGCTACAGCATAGAGCGTTTTGGACTTGGAAAGACGTTGGGAAAGCCATCAACAACAGGGCGTAGGACGTGACGATCTTTGAAAACCAAGTCAACTTTTGTCTAGTTAAAATCTAGTGCTACGTGCAGATAGTTGCATGTAAGATAATAATATATTCTTAGACATCAAAAAGCGTCGTTGTTCGTGTTGGGTGGATGAGAAAAAGAACCATCACGGATCAGAAGGATTGTGACATTTTGGCGCAGTCGACGACATCTACAAACAGACGACCGAAGCAGGGACGAAGAAACACTTTCGCCGCCTGGAGATGTCAGCACAACAACGACAACTACACGGGAGCCACGACGGGCAAAGACGAGACAGCAATGCTAGAGACCGGAACATCAGCCGAAAGAGTCGAGACGCCAGCAGACGACCATTGAGACGCAGCGAAGACGAAGGAAGCACGAGACATCGAGATCAACAAGATTGAGCGGGACTGACGGCACGAGGCAGCCACAGAACAAGGTAGGACCCAGTGAACGTGTATCTGATAGTGCGAAATCCTGAGGTGATAGCCGAGACAGGTGTAGGCAAATAGGATTGGACCCTATAGTGCCTACCTGTAGCTTCTTGTCATTGTGTAAGGCGGAAGAGTAGGTGTAGCTCGCCCTAGGCGTGTGTATTGTGTCTCTATAACTGCCAGTATTTTGTTAGTTGAGGGTACGTATGGTAAAATGGACAGACAAGGCCCCCAACGGCGAGCAAGTGCTCAGAAGATGACGAACGAGCAGCTAGTGTCCTGCCTGACCACTGCAGGTCACGATGCAGCTGTGATCGCGGCGATGGACCGTGACCAACTCATTCGAACATGGGCTGAAGGCCCGGAAGCGATCGAAGGGACTGGGGAGAGTGAGTACTCTCAGCCAGGGGTCAGAGGTTGAAATAAGCGACGTACTCACCATACGTGCGCTTGAGAGACGGAGACTGGAGAGAGAAGAGAGAGAGTATGAGGAAAGGAGGAAGATAGAGGAAAGAGAATACGAGGAATCGAGAGAAGAGAAGAGGAGAAAGGAGAAGGAGGAAGAAAGGGAGAGGCGAAGAGAGGAGGAAAGGAGGAACAGAAGACAGCAAAGGGAGGACAGAGAGTACGAAGAGGAACGGGAAGACAGAAGAGAGAGGAGGCGGTTGCAAGACGAAAGGATGCAGAGGTGATTGGAAGGAGGACAGCTAGAGGATGGAGAAGCGGGTGCATCACAAAGATTGATCATGGCTCGCATGAAGACATGTAACGATTCGATGAGACGCATGTTACCAAATTTTCCACTGGAAGCTGCCGACCTACCCTGTTTCTTTGACACTGTCGAACTTCTGTTTAACTCGCGTGCAATTGACGCCGATCTCAAACCAAAGATCTTACTTGCTAATCTAAGTGAAAAAGCTAAGATATTAGTCTCTCATCTCTCTGAAGCAGAAATATCAGATTACATGCGTCTGAAAGAGTGTATTCTGCAGGAGTATCGTATTAGTCCCATACAGTTGCGAGTCAGATTCATCGAAATGAAGAAGGCTACAGAAGAGACCTACTCGTCTCTGACGTCAAAGTTATATAGCGCCTTGACATACTATCTGCGAAGCAGGCAGGCACAAGGTTGTTATGATTAGGGCTGTAAATTTTTTCGCATTCGAAAAATGAAAAATTCGCGGCCAATAACATACAATTTGCAGTGTATTCACAGTCAAATGTGCAACACAATAAATAAGTCAATAACTGAGTATTCAATGACCATTCATGCCAATAATGGTGGGTGCAGCTGTTGTTGCGATGTTTGCTTTGCAAACACAGCTGAAAGAGTAGCTCGCAATTTTTCCCTTTTTGCCCTCGACATTCTATGCTTTGCGCTTGTGAATGATGCTTAATCAGTTAATGGTACTTAGTGCAACTGTTCCTCCGAATAAATTCGACATGCACATTACATATTCTACAAAATAGTAGATCGCCGCTCGCCATTCACCTGAAATGTCCCAGACTTAAACTGAACGTCCTCCTCTAGCCACCGAATGTTTTCCCACACGAAGTAGGCCTATTAACTAATGTTTAGAACTTCAACCGTTACCACATAAAAAACACGAGCAGCATAAAAAAACTGTCAAATTCACGGACATTTGCGCCAAAATGTTAAAATTTGCGGTAGTATCAAAAATTCGCAAATTTTGAAAATCCCACGATGACCACGAATAATTTACAGCCCTAGTTATGATTTCACTAACGAGATAGACCTAATTTAGAAAAAAGCCGTTTTTATTTGGTAAAAAGTATTTAGAAGCAGATGCATTGTAGAATATGACTGAATAAAAAAAAAAAGTCAAAACCTACAAGTGACAGGTTTTGACCCCCTGTGTCACAAATGGACAAAGGAGTAACATAGTAGTAAGCTTCTCTGGCAAATGGTGTGGTGCATTGGTTGCAGTGATGTATGCAAGACTTCAAACTTCAAGACCAAGACGAGACAGTGAGGTGCCGAGACCGAGATAGTGAGGTACCAAGACCGAGATCGAAACACTTGGCTCAAGACAGTATGAGACAGTACGAGACAGTAAAAGACAAGTGATCTTATATAAAATGCTGTGAAATACTAAAGTATCAGTTTTCGGGAATAATGTTCCTGTGCAATTTCAATATGAAACTTATAATGTATGTAGTACCAATTCCTGAGAACAGTTTTTATATTGTCGCGTTATATCTTTTTCGATATCTTTTCGTCGGCATATCTTCCGAATAACATAAAGAAAGCCTTTGTAGACACGTCTAAAATCTTATAGATGATTATAAACAAGCAAATTCGATACCTAATACCAAACGAAATTAAAAAGTTGCGCATATCCTTATACTCACCCTGAGAAACTCGAAGTTGTTTCGATTGTTTCTGTTATTGTGGCTTTGCATCACTAACCAATGGCACGGCATAGCTATTGTTTGTCAATAACTTCAAATTGCGTAAAAGGAAACTTCACAATTTCAGGTTCTCTCTCATACATTTTTATACTTCAAGATAATTGAATTGATTTCAGTATCATGTGACTCGCGTGTTAAACAGAATTACCGTTTCTCGTAGATTGCGGTTTCAGTTTCTAGCGCAAGATTTTAAGACAGTTGACGCAAAGCTCATCGAGGCTGCTTGCTCCAGACAGAACAAGACTTTCACTTCAAGACAGTTTCTAAAAATTTGAGATGCTAACCTCGAGACCAAGAGAGCAGGCTTCCGAGACCGAGACACTAAAAAACTGTCTTGAGACGTCTCGAGACCGAGACACTGTCTCGAGACCATACATCACTGATTGGTTGTGAGTAAAAGGAGTGAAGCATGCGCAGTTTCTTGGAGGGACCGACCAGAAATCACCTCGGACATTCGCCTCGACCCAAAATCCAATTATTTTTAACTATTCGGAAGTACTCACCTTGGCAAATAGTACACATGCAAATAGATAATAAATAAAAATTGAAACTAAAACTTAAAAATGTGTCATTATTTTGATTTCCAATTTTCTCCTATAAATAAAATGATAAAATTTTAGTTATATTATTATTAGTAACTTATTACAGGTACAACATTATTTAGTTAAATCTCATTATAAGAAAATTCTTAATTTTAAGCTTAGCCATACATAACGACAATTGACGAGGCAATGGCACGTGGCAGAGTGGCTGCTCTAGTAGCGACCCACGGTTCGTACTCAGATCCGGCAAATAGCCATTCAAATACTCGGATTCGGTACTCGATAGAAGTTGTCAACCCGGTCGGTCCTTAGTTTCTTAATCATCATTTACTGCAGACACACTGATGTGAATCCTCCATCTAAACTTCATTGCCCATTGCAACACACTATAAGAGTTATTCTGTAAAAAAAATGACACAACAGAATATGCAGTTTGCTGAGTAATTTATACCTGATCTTCTACTGGTCTCTGCAAGCAGAAATCGGGAACCTTGATCAATGGAGTTGTACCATCAGCTGAATGTTGTGCAGCATGCAATTCATCCACCATTTGCTCTTCTGCACTCAGTGTTGTGAGTGTAGTGCAGTCGTTGTCACTTCCATTTTCTGGCAGAGCTAATTCAAGAGGAAGTTGTTTGTAGGAGAGGTCAGTTGGCGATGTCTGAACTGGCAGGGCGTCATCTTGATTCAACTGAACAGACATCACTGTGCATCACTCAACTGATACTCACAAAATCATCCAAGTAAATGCCCCACTTTGCAACAAGCATACCCCAAGTAACAATGAAACCTTTGAAATATCAGCCAAGATAATAAATTTTGTCATATTCATTCATATCAGACATTTAATATAGCGCCCTTTAAGAAACCTACTCGGAGGTACCCCATAATTCACATGCCAGCCTCTGTTGTGCTTGATATACGTTCAATAAAACAAATGAAAATCCTAACAGACAATTTTGAAAGCAATAAATAAGTTTATAAATAGGTTGCTCAATTTAAAAAAGCAAGCCAATAACAATAAGTTCTTGTTCAAATTTTTATTTCCATCTACTTTGAGCTAATTTCCAAGAACTACTGAGATACTTCATTTTACATTATTACGAAAATTTTACTTTCTGTTTAACACATCTCCCACTTATCAATTATAACTGAAATGGAACAAGTCAACAACTGATATGAAACCTTTGACATTGTTCAATATAAGTGGCCAAGAAAAAGGAACACTTGTGTCGTGCTAGATCAGTCTAAAATGGATTTTAATTAATGCAATTGGACCTTTAAATATTACAAACGATATCAATGCCACATCACGCATCGATGCGTGATGTGGCATTGATAGGCTGAATTTTTATTAGCGATTTCCTGCCAAATGATCTTTTATATTTTCATTATAAAAGGGCATAAATCAGGACCAAATGTCTTGACATTATTTCCATGACTTAATTATGGTATCAGCGCATGAAAACTGTAATTAAGTACAATTCCCAACAAAAGGTCCCTTTTCTTGGCCGAGGTCACATTTAATAAAAACCTAAGGTTTTTCAGTTTAACAAAAAAGACATTTAATTAGAGCTGTACCGATATCACTTTTTGCCAATTATGCTGATAGCGAGTATAGCCAATTATCGAAATTCCCAACACCAATTACAATAGCCGATACCGATACCGAATACCAATTATTTCATTGTGTTTTCCGAATATGTACTGTGACTCACTCTGCACAACAGCTATAAGCAGAAGCTGTTGGTATAACAGCATTTGGTATCAGTCAGGTAAGCCTTATGCCCAGATAAACCAGCTATAATGGCATGGGTACACACGGAAAAGGGTCTCTGCCGCGCCATGCAAAAGTAGAATCAGCATTGTAGGCTATCAGACATACACTCACTTTCTTCTTCTAACAAACAAGCCATTCTCTACCCCAGACAAGCCACAATTACGAAATGCCACTTTGGCCAATAACAGGGTGCCAGCGGTGGTGGCCAGTGGGCGGGAAGCCAGCAGAAATGTCATAGCTGCCCAGGGTAATTAACAAGGTAGTGTGACTCACTCTGCACAACAGCAATAGCCTTCAGACATTATCCCACATTTATACGAGCTCAGAGCCTACGGGGTGGTCAGAAGTAGCCATACAATTGCTATCTTCGGGCGGGCCGTATGCTATGGGAACGGATTACGCAGCCCGAGTTAACTCGGGCAACACACTAGTGGGGTTAAAGACTGAAAATAATACTATAAAATTTAAAAAAAAATGTAATTTGTAGTATCGGCGCTGATTATCATTACCCATACCCGATGCCCCCAAAATCTTTGATAATCGGCCCTAATATGAATATGGCCGATTAATCGGTACAGCTCTACGTTTAACCAAAATTACCTCAACTGCAGTCTGTACTGAGCCTACTTGCATGGCAAGGATTTCGTTCTTAAGCTGTTCTACGATTGATTTCTAAAACATTCACAAAATATGCCAAAGAAACCTTCTGCAATATTAGATTCCCTGCTATCGCTAATTAAAAAAGAAATAAACAATCTCCCAAATGCCACAGAATATAACATAATCCAAAATTACTATTGACTCAAAGTTGTTTGCATTTAGACAATGTCTATTTAGATCACATAATATATTCCTCAGCCTTTTCTGTTTACCGTATATACTCGCGTATAAGTCGAGAAATTTAATCCTATTTCAGGACGACGAAAATGGACTTCGACTTATACACGAGACGCGAAATAGACCGAATATTTTCAGATGACCAAATACGTACGCGTTACGAAATCGAACTCAACACTTAAACCCTTAGTTGTCTGGTTATGTTAACACTGATTTCACAATAAATCACAATTCCACAAATTACTGACTACATATTGTTAAAGTCGAAATGCAATTCTATTAAAATAAGTTTGTTTTATACCTGTTTGATAGTATTCACTTCTGAGAAAAAAATGTTGGAAGAAGGGTCGTATCAAATTTCGGTTATAAAATACTATTCATAGTCAAATTTGCATCTGGTAATATTTATTTTTGACCTCAAAGTAAAATTTATTTGCTATTTGTGATTGATCGTGATCGATCATCCTGAAGATTCATTTAGCGCCCTAACAAATCTTTCAAAAAATTCTGTATCTAAGACTCTATGGTCTAAGTTTTGCAGTAAAATACTTACCACAATGAGCAATTTGAACAGAAAGCGAGCCTCCTACGAAACTGGTTTCAAGTTGAAAGTTGTTGAGTATGCTGATCTGCATGGAAATTCGAATGCCATGCGGAAGATGCTTCCCTTACTTGCTAAATTTCTTATACAAACCGGAGGCAGTGAACGGTGGTCATCTAATTGTATTCGCAATTCACATACTGATTGTTTATATTATTTTTAATGACTTTCAAACACAATTTTATTAGATTTTGTATATTTGGGAAACTTTTCTAATCATTACAAAGTTTCGTCATCACTCGTTTTGAGTTTATAGGTTCGACTTATATGCGAGTAATCGATTTTGAACACTATTTTTTTGTCAAAAAATTACACTTTGACTTATACGCGAATTGAATTATACGCGAGTATATACAGTACTCTGTATTTCCTGGAATATTCCTCATTAGCTGGCCACTCAGGTGATCTCTGTTTTATGAATGTTGTTCTTCAGAAGAACTGTGTACCGTATAAAACTGAATCATTCAATGAAACTTTATATAGCGCCTCTTCAAGAAATCTACTCAGAGGCACGCTCTCTGCGCTAGCCAACATGATGTTAATTGTCATTTCAACGACTGTTAAGACAATATTCAAAACTGCACAGTAAGCTAAAAGAGTCACCCATGGCACAAGTGTGGAGCCAACCAACGAATTCTCGTCAAAAGCTGGCATGAATGTTCAGAGTCTCTGCAAGCTGCACCGATAGGCTAGAGTGACGACTGCTGAGATCGATTTGCCAACATGGGGACAGTGTCAACGAAGAGTTCCTAACTGGTGGAAGATGACGCATGTTCGTCAAGGTTCAAGGAGGATGCAGAAAAGACATTCGCCGTGTATTGGTCGATAGATTGAATAGCCATCCGTGACTATCAGTCAAGGTAATTCCAATGGCCATGCCAGCTACTGCTCACTTAAATGAAAACCCTCGGCTACAGAGGACGTACCGGCCGCACGGAGAGAGGAGGTAAAATCAGCCTTGAAGAAATTGGAAAAAACCAAGCAGAAGGAATAGACAATATTCCAGCAAAGTCTACAGGAAGGTGCTACGACAGAACTGACAAAGATATGCCAAGACATATACACAACGGGAGTATGGCCGGAGGACTTCTTGCCATCCATCATAACACCAATTAAAAAGAAGCCAAATGTAACAGCTTATGAATGAAGATCACCGAACCCTTAGATTCGTAGCTGATTTAACACACCCATGCGTCAAAAGTACTAATAAAGATACTAGCAATGAATAGAAGAAAATACAAGCAAGAGGCTGTGAGACAATCAATTTGGGTTCAGAAAGGGCATGGAAACTAGAGACACGATAGAAGCACTAAATAATTGAAAAAAATTAAGTCTAACAGAGCTAATTTAATGATTACCTAAAAAATTTACTGTCATCTAATCAGTATAGTTTTCAATGTGGTTAATCCACCTACACGGCTGTATTAGATATGCAGTCCAATATCATCGATAAGGCTGTAAAAAATGTTGAAATCACGACCCGGGTACCCGTCGACCCGCAGAGCGGGTATCCGACCACGCGGATATTTTTTAGGAAATGTAGGGAATTGCGCATTTTTACGGAATGCCCGGACAGTCAGCCAATATGACCAACAGAATATTTCTGGCATATGTTCGCTGTTCAGGTAAAATCGCGCATTTTTACGGAATTTCTGGTACCCAAAAAACGATTTCATTACTCGGGTAGTCAACCTCGGGCGGGTACCCATTGACAGCCTTAATCAGCGATGCCACGGACCTGAATAAATTCTCAATAGGTGGTTTTTTCTATCTTTCTAGAGCTTTTGACACAGTCAATCGCAATATACTATTAAATAAGCTTGATCATTATGGTATTCGAAGTATTACCAAATTATGGTTTACTGATTATCTTAATAACCGCTCTCAATATGTTTACTTTAAGGATACAAATCCCATATCTTGAATATAACATGTGGAGTATCGCAACTGTCAATACTTGGGCCATTACTTTTCTTAATATACATAAATGACCTAACAATGACTTCATCAAAACTTAGATTCTATTTGCTGATGATACCAATGTATTGTTCTCCCATAGCTCATTTAACCAATTATTTTTACTTAATGAACATAGAACTAAATGGTATAGTGGACTGGTTCAACGCTAACAGACTGCCTCTTAACCTTAAAAAACTAACTTCAGCAACCATTAACTTCTCAGATTTCTTGAGAAACCACATAAATTTCAGTGAAAAAAGTATTGGTATCGAGTATTGCCGACAGACTAAAGAAAAGTATCACTATACACATGCAATACCAGCAAAATAAAACTATCGCGATACTCGCTGTGATACTGACAAAAGTATCGGCGATATCAAAGTATCGCAATACTCTATCGTGATATTAACAGCTCTGTCTAAAACTCAATCCTTTATCTCTACATCACCTTGTCACCTTGTGCTGTCAGTTCTTTGAGCTCTAGCAACCGCCATTGCCTTCTATCCAATGTCATGTCAATACTGCCAGATTCATTCCGGTTTTTTCATGTCTTTCGTCCATCCATTTCTTCCTTAGGCACCCTCATCTTCTCCTTCCTTCTCCATATGCCAGCATCATTTCCTTTTCCAATCCATCTCTTCACATAACATGGCCAAAGTATCCCAACTTCCTTCCTATCGCAGTTTGTTGCAGTGATTCATCTTTTTTAATTCTGATCTCCAAGCGCACCTCTTCCTTTGTCCTTTTCTTCATCCACGATATTCTCTGCATCTTCCTCCCCATTTCACATGCGTTGAGCTTTTTCTCTGTGTTCTTTGTCATTGTCCACGTCTGACAGTCATAAAATACTGTAGGGAAGATCAGAGACCTCACTAGTCTTTCTTCGAGTCTATGCTCACATGCTTGTCCTTCCATACCTCTCCCAGTCCATTCATTGCAGCTTTCCATATCGCTATCCTACATTTTATTTCCATATCACACTTTCCCTCTTTTTGCCCCTACATAACATAAATAAATTTCAAGTCTGCTTATTTATGTACCACCTTTGCCAGAACTTACTCCCAGCTACTTTCCTGAATTATTTTATGACGGGATCTATAATATACATGGTCACGCCACAAGATTCTCTCGCAACTACAGGAGTTACTCAACATATATAAAAATTAAACATTAAATTTATTGGCCCACTGTTGTGGAACAATTTGCCCAGTGATATGTAGGCTTGGGCATATTAATCGAGTTTTACTAATCGATTAATCGAGGGTCAAAATAAAATTCGATTTAATCGATTAGTTGGGTCGCCTACTAATCAATTAATCGAACTAATCGATTAATTGACGTCTATTAATCGCGATTAGTAAAAGGCACTAATCGCCCTAGCCTACTGATATTACTATATTACTGACTATCAACCCGCTTTCTCCCTCTCCATAAAACGGACTAACGTTCAAAGTTCTCCTCCTCCCTATCTATCGACTGACTTTTCATTGTAAGTACTAGCTACATAAAAGACTCAGACTTCTAATTTAAACTTTCTTACTAATTCAAACAGAAAGAATATCAACAACAAATCGCATATATCGACGAAACAGCAGCCCAATGTTAAACTTCCATTTGGTCTTAACTCTGACACACTACTACTAAACTCGCTAGTCAACTTCTATATTTAAAGTTCGCGTGCGCTGATACCATCATGTGCACAGCCAATACAGCAGTGGCCAATCTATACGATCTAAACTAAACAGTGTCCAAAATATGTTCACATTATCTCTTCCCATTCTTTGGAATGAACAAATTATCACAAAATAAATTGCAAATTCATAATTATACATCAAAACATACAAATCATAATCTAGATAAGCAATCTGCTATAACAATTAAATGTCCCGTTTTGTATTTTACTTCAACATCAAATGTTTGTAAAGCTAACGCCCATCACACAAGGGGTCATTGCATAATTACGTAAAATGGCCGTTTTTGAACCCGCACCCCCTCTGTAACACATCGCAACGTTTCCATAGACCCCCACCCACCCTCTGAGTGTTACGTATTTATTTTGAACAAAACTCAGTGTAGTTTAACTGGGCCTAAATAGTCCCAGGTTGCCAAATTAAACCTTCATCAATGGTATATAATATTTAATAATATGCTTTAACTTCGTTTTCACCGCCATGTGTAGGCTACGAGGCTAAACACTAGTTCAGTGTAAATTTATACGCTTCGCTTGGAACTGAATTTTGAACTTGGCAGGTGTGCCCCGATTGTGTCCTTCTTAAAGGCGAAGTTTTCTGGGCGGTTAGTTGTGCGATAAACTGCTTGTCAATCAAACCTGAACTCATTGAGTTGGGCTACAGTCAAGAAGTGCCACTGCCGGTCAATTCCTTTCAATTGAAATCCCTACATGCCTCAGAATGGGGCTGGCATTGTCTGTCTGTCTGTCTCTACATATACCTATCCTGTAGGCCTAAACACACGCACACAACGGCAGCACAGGTGCAGTGGGATGAGGCCCCAATGCGGGCTTGATTAGAGGCGAATTGAGGAGGTGCGTTGAATGATGTCTAGATCCGCACAGGAAGGACTAAGTACTTAGTAACCTAAATATACCTTAGCCTATAGATGTATAAGAACAACTCAAGAAATGTTCTTATCCCTCGTTTTACATCAACCTTGATTCTTCATTCACCGATACCTGCACTGCTAGTTCTCAATTCCTCGACCTAGACATGACCTTTTACCAAAACCTTAGCTTCTCCGTACGTTTTATATGATTCGTTCACTGTTCTTTTCATCGGCACATAGGATTCACAAGGATTTGACTTCAGGCTGATTTTAAAGTTACGTAATAACGACAGATACGCGTGTAAGTAAGAAATAGACTGAAAAGAATACTAGATGAATTCTATCAAACGCCGCATATATAAATATATATATATATATATATATATACATTTAGAATATATGTGTATGTACATATACATGTATATATATATACAAATATATGTATGCTCAGACCTGAGCATTTATTACCCGCAGATCTCTCACTCTCTCACTCTGTATATATATATATATATATATATATATATATATATATATATATATATATATATATATAGTGGGAGAGCGAGAGAGATCGAGATCTGCTTAGTGAAGTCGGCGTGACCCCAGGTAATAAATGCTCAGGTCCGAGCATACAGGGAGCCTCATCTATGCAGCCCTATTCAGAGAGCGCGTCTCTGAATAGACACATCAACGGATTGACCAGTATATAAGTATATATACATATATATATATATTCATATATATATAAGTATATATATGTATATATATATATAATCTGTGTATATAAGTATATATATGTATATATATAATTTGTGCTGTGCTATACATAGGGGAGGAAACTATAATAATATTATATCTGTTCCACAATGAACACAGGCACGAATACAGGCACAAAGGCATATGAGTGGCTTATTAAGTACAGGTGTGTAGATGCATATAATTATAAGGACTACTATGAAGCACGATCATTGTTTCAATTGTTATTTCCAGTGCATTTCCCACAGCTGTCTACTTGGCCCATTTGAGCCTATTCAGATAGACTGACCACAGCGGTCCAATTGGTTAAGATTGTACCCCAGGCGGATGAGATGCTTTGGGGAGATCTCATTGGTAGCTAGCAGGTGGCAGGTATTCATTAGACCACGCCTCTCAAACTTTGGGCTTTAACTAACGTAGGTATCACCACATTCACCAGACCTCTTTAGGAAGCGGGTCCGCCATTTCGCGCGACAGCTCCATTCGTTTTTGGTGCTCTTAACTAGTACCGCATTTGCATGTTAGTCATCACGAGGTGTTTAACTAATACACCTTTAGATGAAGCGATTTAAAATGGCGGTTGTTTTAATATCGAATCGAAAATTCTTAAATTTCGGAAGTTAAATGTAGACGATTTGTTGCGTCATTTGCTCTGACTTGATTTAGCTTCACTTTGATTTGATTTGACTTGAAGCCATCAGCAATCTAATATTGATGCATAGCCTAACAAACGGACTTGATTTGCACTAATTTTATTGCTTAAGAATACTAATCTTAATATTAATGGTCCAGAAAACAGTTTTACCGGCCAGACTTGGCTTTGGCCTGAGAATATCACTCCATAAGTTACTTGCAGTATACGATAATACTTTAAGACATCTGAACAAGTAGATTAACGTTCCGTATGAACGGTTAGACCTACTTGTACTCGGAATTGTCGGGTTAACAGTGACTACACATGGTCGACCACATAAATATTAGATCGTTCCAAAACCTTAAAATTTGTGAAAGCAAATTTTGAAATGGCTGGTTTCGTTGCAAATGCACTTTTTGCCCATAGTAACATGTATGTGTAGAATATAGATGACCAGCACGTCATAAATCGATAAAAATCGCAAAGGGCCTAAACATCCGGAGTCTCTAATAATCTAAAATAACTAACAAATATCTAGGACATTGTTCTTATACGACAAATGACCAAGAACACTAACCTAAAATGGACACCAATTTTAAGACCGTTCCTTTAAGACCAAGACCGCCGCATTTGAGACCAAGACCAAGACCAATGGTCCGAGACCAAGACCAAGACCGATGCATTCGAGACCAAGATCAAGACCGCAGTTTTCCGGTCTCGAGACCAAGACCGCAGTCTCGAGACCACATCCCTGGAAACAAAGGCAGTTAAGTCATATGGTTGCAATGGATGAAGCATGCAAAAAGGAAGACGAAGCACATACACAAGCAACAAAAGATCAGACAAAAGAAGCAGAAGAAAAAAGAAGTACTTTGTCAAGAAGAGTTGAAATGAGCAGAAATAGCCAGACAAGAAGATAAACAGGAAGAGGAACGTCGAAGACAGGTAGAGGAGATTTATGAAAAAGAGAAAGCAGAAAGACAAGAGCGTCTAAAAATTTATAGGAAAAAGTTAGAATTAAGGCAATTGCAACTGGACGAAGAAAAAAGAACAGAGAAGCTGAAGAAATTAGAAGACAAGAAGAACGAGAAATAGAGAAAATTTCAAGAAAGTGAAACGTTGGTGCCTAAGAGAAAGAAGATTGGAGATGAAATGAAGCATGTGTTGCCGAGAATGCCAACAGAATATATGGAGGTACCATTGTATTTTGAAATGGTTGAGAACGCATTTCATAGTTTTAAGGTTGATCAGCAGTTATGGGTGAAATTGTTCTTACCACTGATGACTCCTAAAGCCTAAAGCTAGGACTGACACTGTACTGAACAGACTGTCTTTAGCTGATCTCAATGATTATCATAAAGTGAAACAGCATGAGAGAATTTAAACTAATGCTGAGTATAGAGTGAGATTCTCTGAAGCCAGGAAGACGACTGAAGAAACATACACAATGTTTACGGCCAGGTTGAGAAATCTGTTGAATTACTATCTGAGAAGTCATAAAGTGGATCAGAATTATGACAAGTTGTTCGATTTGTTGATAGCGGACAAACTGAAAGAAACATTACCACCAGGTCCACTTCAGTTTGTGTTGTCTTAGGAAGCAACACAGTGTCTAGAAGCTAGTGTAATTGCAGATCTAGTGGATATTCATGTAAACAATAGAATTGGGATGCCGTTTACAAATAAGGTGAATTTTGAACGAGCAAATGCTCTCTCCGGGAATCAAAAGTTGGGGCAATTTGGAAAAGGGAAAGGTTATCAGGAATCTTCCCGATACTCAGGAGCTCAGAACCAGTTCAGACCATGGAATGTAGAGAACCGATATAACCCATCTGCACCCAAAGAGAAAACAGAAGGAGCAACGGGGAGATAACAAAATAATAAATCACCGACTCAGTATAGAAAACCAGAAGCGAATGATCAACGAAGTACAATGCTTCACCATCGGGATGTAATAACGACTAAGCATTGTTACAATTGCGGATCAAGCAAACATATAGCACGGTTTTGCCAAAGTCCAATTCCAAAAGTACGCTATGATACAAAGGTAAATCAAATCCAAATAGCTACAGATCAGGATAATCAAGTTGAAGTTTAAGAAGGACAAGAAACAGAAGTGAAATCAGCAATGAAATTTGTGATGGAAGTTTATAGTCTAGCCACTTCGTTGTCGCAGCTGATGTATGACAGTGTGCACTATCCTGCTGAAATAGCAGGTAAAATTTAAGATTTGCCAGGAGAAACCGTGATGCAAGTGAAGATGATGACAAGTCAACAGAGTAAGAAGCAAGCAGTTGCAGAGGTCGAAGAGAGTGAACGGAAGGTGAAAGTGAAAGAGAACTTGAAGATGATGAATTACAAGTAATACTGTAAGATGAAATAACATCAGAAGAACAAATAGACAAGTGATTGATGCATGTGAGAATGAAAAAAAAAACTAATTATATGGATGAAAGCGATAATGGTGAAGATGTCTTGTATCCGGAAGATATGGACATGTGGAGAGAAGAAGAGATGCAAGAAGAACCTTCTGTTCTTGTCCAGATGAAAGATGCAAAGAAGTTTGAAAGTCAACAGAAGAATGATGAATTTTTGAAATCATGGTGGCATTTAGCACAGGAAAAAGAGTCAAAGTTCAAAGTGAAGAATGACTTGTTACATCGAGAACACAAGATCTTGGATAAGGTAATATACCAGAAAGAATAGAATGGTCATTCTCATGGCCAAAGATGTAAAGAGACATTGAGAAATTCTGTAAATCATGTGAGAAGTGCCAATTAAAGAAAAGAAGTTTGGTGATGGACAGGGTTCCAATTGTCACAATTCCAAGAGAAGAAGTAGTTTTCAGAAAAATGAGAATGGATGTGGTTGTACCAATCGTTCCGACATCAGGCCTTAAGTATTGTTTGTGTATTGTGGACTCGGGCATGCGATGGCCTGCCGTGTTCTAGCTGAAAACATTAACTGCAAAGACTGTATGTGAGGTGTTGATGAATTTATTCTGAAGCGTTGACAAGTGACCATGGTACCAATCATAACAAACGACCAACGAACAAACTTTACAGCAAGTTTGACAAGAGAATTCTTGTTATTGTTTGGATGTAGTCCAGTATTTGATATGCCAGGTCATCCGGAGGCTGTTGGTTTAGCCGAGAGATGGAATCAAACTTTCGAAAAGATGATTCATCTTGTCATCATAGACAATCAAAGAAAATGGCATAAGATAATTCCTTTTGCTGTATGGGCAATACGTGAAGTACCAAATGTGACAACAGGAGTGGCACCTTATATGATGACATATAGAAAAATTCCACATGAACCTCTTGCAATTTTAAAGAAAAGTTGGACAAGAGAAATCAATTTACCACCTGTTGTTGGAATTAAGCCAGAGAAATATCTAAAGGAATTGAAAGAGAGTTTGGAGACAGCCATATTATATGAAGAAACTCATGCAAGAGAGAAACAGCTTCAATATATGAATCAGTACAACAAGAGAGCAAAGCATAAAGAGTTTACAGTTGGTGAACAGGTCATTGTACTGAATCCGACGTCAACAAACAAGTTATTATCACAATGGCATGGTCCATGTATTATTGTTCAGCAAAGATCAAAGTATTCTTATTTGGTGATCATGGGAAATGATGGAAAAAAAATTGTACATGCAAATAAAATCAGAAAGTACATCACATGAGCATTGAGTTGTGGATGGATTGTTGAAGAAGATGGAGATTTTGTTTCAGTTGTTGAAATTAGAGCTGTACCGAATACGTGATTATCACTATTCGGCCGAATACGAATAACGGGACCGACTATTCGGTCGAATACGAATACGAATAGTGTTTAGTGTATAAAATAGATCTAAAAGTAAAAACATTCATAATGTTAAAGGTACACTGAACTTTTACTTTACAAAATGTAGTACAGAATAGTAAACATTTAAAACATTTAATGTTTTGCAGCCTCCAGTCAGTCTGCGGTAACTAATAACTAGCAATAAAAGTATTCTAAGTATTAAGATCACAAAGCAGAAAGCAGCAGCAGCGGCAGACTCGGGCAACAGCAGCTATTGTGTTAATGTGAAAGTTATTTCAGTCCACTCGCAGTGGCTGCAGCAGCCACCGTATATGCAGAAGCGGATGAAACGTGACCACTATTCGTATTCGGCCCAACCGCAAGTATTCGGCCGAATACCGAATAGTTATTAGGTCCACTATTCGGCCTCGAAGCGAATACGAAGCGAATGTTCGGTACAGCTCTAGTTGAAATACCATTGAAAAGTACAGAACCAAGTGAAGAAAAACCCTTAAATTTAGAACAAGTTCATCATTTAACATTGCTTCAGCAATGACAACTGTTTAATGTATTGAACAAATTCAGTGACCGATTTTCAGACAAACCTGGATTATGTACATTGGTAGAGCATGAAATCGAACTGAAGCCCGATTTTCGAGAAAAGGAGTTTGCAGCTTATCGAATTCCTTTGATTTACCAACCTGAGGTTGAAAGGCAAATCAAAGAAATGTTCCAAGAAGGAATAATTAAACCGTCTTCAAGTCGAATGGCAAGTCCGTTGGTAATTGTCAAGAAATAGATGGATCATTAAGACTGGCTTGTGACTATAGTTACATCAATTCTTTCATAGTTGATTGCAAAAATATATGATGCCAATGGTGAAAGATGTTTTGCACAAAGTTGGGAAGCATGAAATCGATAGATAGGGAAGAGGACAACTTTTTTCAAATTTAATTTATATTTTAGACTGTCGAAGTGCCTATTGGACATGTGAAACAATCTGATCAATGGAAAACTGCTTTTGTTACACACAATGGATTATACGAATTTACACGTGTACCTTTTGGCTTAGTCAACTCGGGAAGGACATTTATGAAGGCACTTAACCTAGTTTTACAACCGATTCATGACACTGCAGAACCTTATTTTGATGACATTGCAGTGTATTCATGTAACTGGGACATTCATTAACAGCATTTAGAATCATTTCTTTTATAAATGCAATTGCATAATGTGACTTTAAACCTAAGAAAATGTATCTTTGGAAAAAAGAAAGTATATTTTATCGGTCATGTGGCTAGCTAGATCAGGCAGAATTCAGATGAATCATGATAGAATTGAAAGTATGATAAATCTTACGATTCCTGGGATGAAGAAACAAGTTAAATAAATTCTAGTTTTGTTTGGGTATTATAGACAATTTGTATTAGATTTTGCTAAGATTGCTAAACCTTTAACTGATTTGACAGGTAAACAAAGTACCTGATAGCATAATTTGGACAGATGAGTATCAGAAAGCTTTTAATTTGCTAAAAGAAGCTACTAGATCTAATGTTGTTTTACATGTGTTTGATGTTTGGCAGCCCTTTAACTTGTATTGTGATAGCAGTGATTTTGCGGTAGGTGCTGTGTTGACACAATTGGATGATAAAGGAGTTGAACGTCCTGTGTCATTTATCAGCCAGAAATTGACTGATAGCCAGAAGAGATGGACTATCATTGAAAAAGAAGCCTATTCTAATGTTTGGGCTTTAAACATATTGAAAGAAATTATTATTATATCTAAAATTCACATTTATACCGGCCATAATCCTTTAACCCATTTGACTTAATCTATGTCTAAATCTACTAAACTTGGGGGTCATTGCATAATTACGTAACGCTCGAGGGGGGGTTGGGTGGGGTGCTACAAAATGTTACAAAACGTTACGGGGTGGGTGGGGGGTTAGCTGAACGTTACGTAATGCCTTTCATTTTTAAAATTAATAAGTAAATAATTAAAAAAACTCAATCTAAGGTAAAAACCAAAGATTAAGTTTTTCCTATAGTCGCGAAGGCTCATGAATGGAACGCTCTGGCGATGCGAAATTTCTACAAAACGTCTTCTCCCAATTTCTCAGCTCACCTGAATATTTTCAGAAAGGTGGGGTTAATTTAAAACGTCATACGAAAGTGGGGCGAAATTCAACATGCTGTAAGCGTCTCATTCCATTTTAGCGTCTTAATAAATTGAATTGTTTATAACAAAAAGAGTATTGGTCTTGGACCCTCGGTCTTGGACCACCCGGGCTCAGTCTTGGTCTTTGTCTTGGACCTCTCGGTCTTGGTCTCGGTCTTGGGTTTTGGACTCATGCCCAACATTGGTTTTTATCAATTTTAGTTACTTACCAAATTTAAGTTTTAGTTAACAGAAACTGCCACTTACTCTTTCAAGTTTTGGTTTCTTCAATTTTAGCCTTACTTATTTTTTCAATGACAATAGTGCATCTTTCTTTACTTTAAGTCATCGGTTCTCAACCTTTTCAGTCCTGTGACCCCCTGATAATATTTCCAAAGTTGCGACGACCCCAACTAAAAAACTGATTGGGTTACTGCCTTCACCGCAAATCATAGACCAAGAAATAAGTAAGATCAATATGACTTGCTATGGTGCAGTAGTTAGCATAGTAATCATAACTAGGCTTAGGTGAATATCAAATATAAGAAATTACGCTGATAACTGTTATTTTAACTAAGTCCTGAAGGTTCGAGCTGACCCCTGGCAAACCGTAAGAAGGCGAAACCCATGGGGGTCGCGGCCCACAGATTGAGAACTGCTGCTTTAAGTTCACTATATACAGCTTTCACACTAACAACAATGCACTCGCCACAATGTGTTTCTAATCGATATCCCAGAAACACTTAGTTAAGAATAACTGCCATCGAAATTTAATCTTGAATTTGATATGTTGCTGTAGTTTCATTAAACTATAACCTTAAGTTTTCGTTAACGAAGGTCATTGTATTAGTTTTCATTAACAAAAACAACACTGATGAGTTCCTATGCAACCTGCGAGATTACAGGTATCCTCTTGTTTGACATCATCATAATGGCACTACAGAAGTCATAATATTCCTGTTAACAAGTGTCAGCCTTTATCCCAACATGTGAGACTAAACATACAACACTTCACATGACAGAACCAAAGCTTCCAGAAATACTCAAACAGGTGCATACCTGTTTTCCACTTAGATCTCTAATTTCTGACTGTAACTCATGAAGTTGCACTTGCAGATTTACATTCTACAAATATGCAAAAATAAGCAAATAAATCAAGAAAAATCAAATACACTTGTGCAAGTATGGTATGTTGGAAAGTAGCGCCCTTTAAGAACCCTCCAAAAAGTGATGCTTATGCCAATCTAAATGTAATTAAAGCCACTATGAAAAAACATGAATCAATAAGCGACCAGTACTCCGATAACTTGAACTAACCATTGAAATAATCTGAATAAAAAGGACTATAAAAGACACTGATATTGTGAATGTATGGAGCAGAGACATGGACAATGAGAAAATAGGACATAAGATGACTGGGTGTAGTAAGATGACATAAGACTGTTTTGAAATGTATACCGAGTCGTAGACCGAGATTGAAGAAAATGAGCCCCTGCAGATCCCAAGCTACTTCTAAGATGCTTTACAAGATTGAGTTACTTCTTAATTAGTGAGTTGCCTAACAGCATGTGTCTGGTTAGCAGCGAGTCTCTTGATCCATTTGTGCTGCTGATCCATTTTCTTTGTCTGTCTCTTAATGTTTGTAGCAGGGCTCTTTCTACTCCTATCCTTCCCATTACTTCTTCATTTATTTTAAGTTCAGCCTAGCTCATTTTCTTCAATCTCGGTCTATGACTCGGTATACATTTCAAAACAATCTTATGTCATCTTACTACACCCAGTCATCTTATGTCCTCTTTTCTCATTGTCCATGTCTCTGCTCCATACATTCACAATATCAGTGTTTTTTATCGTCCTTTTTATTCAGATTCCTTTCCTATTTGAGAATGCCTCTTTCAATAGTGCTATCCTTCTTCTAATCTCCCTGTGGCATTTCGTTATCTAGACCTAGGTAGGAGAATTATTTCATCTGTTCTATTTCTTTTCTCCAATATGGCCTGTTCTCCGCTTAGCTTTGTGTTGAGTCATGACTCGTGAGCATCTCCGATATCGAGAGATGCTATATAAATGTTCCATTACATTATATTACATCAAGTTACTCGAGTGAAAGCTTATCATGCTGAGATTTTTCGGAATATGACACCTTTCCAACAGTCGCTCTGTCAACTTGATCAGCAATTGCACAAGGTTCACTCTGGATGCACATCATTCTTCGTGTATAAAATATATTTATATATATATATATAATATAGATACACATTTTAGCCTGCCTACACAGTATAATATATGACCTTGTCGATTAGCAACGCTTGCCAGCAGTAAGAAGCATTCATTCGGGCGCCACGGTTCATAGATGACATTTATACCCATGGACGAGATATCTCGGGATGCACGGTTGAGGGGTAAACTGGGAGCTAAATCAATGAGAAGAACGCTGTATAGGGTCTAACAAGAACTTACAATGGATTGATGATGAGATTTATGCTTAAATGGAAGCGAAAATGATTAAAGGAATTCCACCAAAATGGAAGCGGGAATGATGAAAAAGGTTCCACATCAAGTGGAATTCGCATTTCTATCTAGCTTCTAATTACGCATGATTCTTTTCTTTATTGCATCTTTCAACATTGCATAAGAAGGACAACTTTTTGTCAATACATCTTCCATTTGAGCATGATTCTTTCTATCAATCCAGCTCCCAGTTAAACAGAAATTTATTATCAACCCAGCTCAGTTAAACGGACTTCTTTTCACCAATTCCGCTTCTACTACCGATGCTAAACCGATTTGTTTAGGCCTATGGAAAATAATTTTCGACGTTATTTATTAATATGGGTGATTTACGACGTTAAAATAAGATTCACCTCTCTTTCATATAAAGTTATATGCAGATGTTAAGCAAAATTCTCCAATGGAAAATTCGTGCAATTTATTTTAAATCGTCTGAAGCTTATTCGTATACGAACTTATGAAGTAAACCGTAATGCAAAATAGGCAAAATTATGTGCCAAGTTTTTAAATGTTTAATGTGTGCTATGCTTTTGCTTTTCTCCTGACAAAGTTTGTTGATGTTTGACTATAACAAATTTTAAAAACTGTCATTATATCATTTCACAAAACACTTTTGTTAAAAACTTATAACTTCTCTAAATTTAAAACAACCTTCTATCTGGCATATTATGTCATATTCGAAAT
Organism: Bimastos eiseni; assembly: GCA_959347315.1. NCBI lineage: Eukaryota > Metazoa > Annelida > Clitellata > Crassiclitellata > Lumbricidae > Bimastos > Bimastos eiseni. The sequence continues at coordinate 20,281,060 of OY365811.1, forward strand.
AGTCAATTTGTTTCCCTGCTTTCATGCCTCACAAAATTAATATGTATTGACATTGCCAGTTTGCAAGCTAGACTATAATAGGACATTTTATGAATTTTATAAAGCGACCGATATAGAAACTTAAAACAGAAAATCTGTTCACACTGAAAGTTTTCCGCAGAACCCTTGTCTTCGCGTCACGGAACCCTAGGGTCCCGCGGAACACAGTTTGGGAAACGCTGCTTTGATCCATCTTCCTTCATTAATTCCCTCACAAAATACTCTATTGATTCTCTGACAAGTTTGAGCATCTATGTAGATATTAACCCCTTAACCGTTATCTCGACCAATAAAAATGTGGCCTATTCCGTTCAACCTGAGTTATCTCGCCTGGGTATTAAAGTCCTGTATGAACTGTGGAATTAATGTGTCGTACTGCTGGCACGCATTGCTAATCGACAAGGTCATATATTATACTAGGCAGGGAGGCTAAATCATATATATATATACATATATATATGATATATAAATCATATTATATATATATATATATATATATATATATATATATATATATGATATGTCTTGTCTTGCCTTGTCTTAACCATCCTCGATCTGAGGGTTGGTCGCTTCATGGACAAGTCTACTCCATCTCTTCCTGTCTCTCGTCTTCTTTAGTAAGTTGTCAAGTGGTCTACCGGTCCATTTTTCCACATTGTCTATCCATCGTGTCTTTGGTCTTCCTCGTTTTCTTGCTCCCTGTGTAGTGCCTTGCATGATTTCTTTTTCTAGACAGTTTCCCTCTTATCTCATCACATGTCCAAAGTATGTTAATTTCCTCCTTTTTATCAGATTAAGTAGCTCTCGTTCCATGTCTGCTTTCTCCAATACCCACTCGTTTGTTTTTCTTTGAGTCCATGATACCCTTAGAATCTGTCTTATGCATTTCATCTCAAAAGCTTCAATTCTTTCTTCATCTCTTTTCTTGATGGTCCAACTTTCGCAGCCATATGTAACCACCGTCCATACCAATGCTTTCATTAGTCTCACTTTGGTGGTTAACTTTATGCTGTGACTCCTCCATATTTTCTTCATCCCTATCTGAACATTTTGTCCTTTTGCCATCCTTCCTCTTATCTCTCTGCTACACTCTGCATCTTCTGTAATCAATGATCCCAAGTATTGGAATGTATCCACCTGCTCCAGTCTGCTCTCTTTCAAAACGATGTTGCATGTTTTACCATTTAATGCCATGGTTTTGGTTTTATCCATGTTAATCATTAAACCTTTCTCACTTCCGATCTTATCCAGACGATTGATTATTTCTTGTAGTTCTTTTTCAGATTCTGCTAACAGTACAATATCATCCGCATGTCTCAAGTTCGTTAATTTTCTTCCTCCTATTTGTATCCCTCCTTCCCAGCCATCCAGTACCTCTCTCATCACCATTTCTGCCATGATGTTAAATAAATACTGTGACTTTACACACCCCTGTCTAACCCCTTTTCTTACTCTGAATTCATTTTACATCCCTCCCGCTACTCTCACTTTTGCTTTTTGTTTGCCATATAACTTTGTCAACAAGTTGATGATGTGTATAGGATATCCCATTTCAATCATTGAGACCCATAATTGCTAGTGTGATATGTTTTCAAAAGTCTTTGTGAGGTCAACAAAGCACATGTATAACGGTTGTTGATGTTCATTCATTTTCTGCATTAATATTCTTAGGTTCTTGATCTGATCGCGTGTTCCTCTTCCTCATCTGAATCCTGCTTTTTCGTCTGTTATTTCGGACTCCGTTTTTGTTCTTATCCTTTCTAGTATGATTTTGAGCATAATTTTGCTAGCATGCACGACCAATGCTATGGTCCTGTAGTTTTTACATTGTTTTAGATCCCCTTTCTTTGGTATTGGGATGAAGATTGAGTTCATCCAATCCTCTGGCCACTCTCCTTTTTCCCATATCTCAGTGCATATGCGATGTATTTTATCTAATGTCGTTTCCCCTGCATGTTTGAACAATTCTGCCGGGACTTCATCTGGTCCTGTGCTTTTTCCATTCGCCACCTCCTTAATTGCCTGATATACCTCTGATCTTAGTGGTGCTGGTTCCCTGATATATGTCCTTCTTGTCTCTCTTGTCTTTTCTTTGTCTTCATCTTCTTTATCCATGTATAATTCTTCACAATATTCTCTCCATCGTTCTGCAATCTTTTCTTTATCTGTAATTTTTTCTCCTTCTTTCGATTTAATGCAAAAGAATTTGAATTTTCCTGTGAATGTCTTAACTGTTTGGTATACCTCTTTCAAGTTCCCCTTCTTATTTGACTCCTCAAGCTTCTCACAAATTCCTTCTATCTGATTTTGTTTGTCCTTTCTCAGCTGTTTTTGTACCTTCTTTGTCAGTTCTTTATATTTCTGTTTATCTTTGTTGATGGCTTCTCTCTTTTCTTTGATCATTTCTAATGTTTCATCCAATATCCATGGTTTCTGTGCCTGTTTCTTCTTATATCCTATCACAGTTCTCGCTGATTCCAGCAATGTCGCTTTGACTTCTCTCCATTGCTCCTCTGCTGTTCCTTCTTCCTGTGCCTCACCCAATGCCTCAAATCGGTTATTAACCTCTATCGCAAATATTTCTGCCTTTGGCTCCTTCAACTCTTCAAGGTTCAGCCTTTATAGTTGTTCCTTTTTTCCTTACACAATTTGATCTTCATCTTTGCCACCAGTAGCTTATGGTCTGTGTCACAGTCCGCTCCTGGGTACGTTCTGCAGTTTCTGATGGTTCCTTTCCACTTTTTTTTCTATTGCTATATAGTCAATTTGGTTCATTGTTTTTCCATCCGGTGATGTCCATGTGTATAGTCTCCGTGGGTGATGTCTATCTTCCGTGTTGCTTAAGCTCAAGTCATGATCCAGCCAAAAATTCAGCCATCGCTCTCCTGCCTCATTAACCTCTCCCAATCCTCCTTTTCCAACCACCCCTATCCATACATCTGACTTTTGCGTTTAGATCCCCCATTATCACTTTGATGTTTCTCTTTGGTGTCTGTTTGATTACCTTATCCAAGTACTTGTAAAATTGCTCTACACTTTCCATTGTGGCCATGGCTGTAGGTGCATATACCTGAATTATACTTAGTTTCCTTGGTTTTGCATTGATTTCCACCGCCATAATTCTGTCATCGCTCCTGCGATTCTTTTGTTCATCCAAATTGCTACTCCTTTTTGTCCCTGTGTGTCTCCTCCTGAATATAGAATGGTGTGTCCCTCTGTGGTTGTAAAGTGTCCCTGCCCTGTCCATCTAATCTCTGATAGTCCACATATGTCCACTCTGTTTCTTTCTAACTCCTTTCCTAGAATATAGACTTTCCCTAGTTGTATCATACTTCTCACATTCCAGGTTCCAATCCTTAATGTTTTCCTCATTTGAATACTCTTTTGTGTCCCTCTTTCCATTTTGATGCCCTTTCCAGTAACCAATTTTTCGACCCTGTCCTGGTTGCTCAGCAGGGGACGCGGACCTTGTTCACCCAGGCGACGTCCGAGCCGGTATGCTTCAAAGTTTGTATTCTTATCCATGTTGCTGTTTGGGAAATTGAAGTGGTAGGTTCCCACATCTTTTCACTTCATGCGATTTCTCACTTGTACCTCCTTCTTCGCGTGCCGGTCGTTGCTGTCTTATTGGCAGTCCTCCGCCCTTCATACGATACAAGACCCGCTGCTTCCCAGGTCAGGTTTGCCGCCTACGATAGCCAACGTTTCAGGGTTCCTGCAGAGCCTTCCCACCTCGCGAATCGCCCTAGGTGGTCCTTCAGCAAAGCCTTCATCACTGATAGTATAGCCTCTGCAGGCTGTCCCTTACTTAGTTGTTGCCACCCCCTCACCGCGATGAGGTGTAGGTCGGTCTTGATATACATACATACATATACATACATACATACGTACGTACATACATACATACAAAACCAATGTATTTGCCCAAAAAGATTCAGCCTACAGCACAAACATATAAAAAAATACCTTTTTTGCACCAAGGCAAATTTGAGATCTTTGGCAATTCAGATGGCACACCATTGAACTAAAACTAATTCTTTTTGTTCAATTTTGAACAATTTATGGCAGATGTTTAAAAATCCTGCTTTTATACATTTTCCATCTGAAAAAGAAGGCTTAATTCAAAGTCTTACATAATTTTCGAAATAAATTAGAATAGAGTAGACAAATATTTCTAGTTTAATAGTGTAACTTGAACAGATTAAAATGCAACATTTACAATGTTAAACTGATTGTAAACTGTGCAAGTTATCGGTGTTAAGAAGACTTTTGTAATTTGCAAGACCTGTCAATCAATGTCAATGTGATATTTGAGTGCTTAAGTTTATCAAAACTAATTTACATTACTGATAAAAGCATTGTTTCACCAAATTAATTAAATTGATTATAATTTATAAAGTGCACGATTTTTATAAGCGCATAGCGGGACAGCTATAGCCAAACTTGGGCAATGGCGGATGTTTACATACGATAGATTGAGGAACCTGTGACATATTTGTCATTTCAGGAAATTAGCCCAGCAATAAGTACAAAAATTATAACACTCTAGTAATAAGCTAACATAAAACAATGCTGATAATTTGATAATTAAATAACGCTATGCTATACAATGCCAATGAATATTGAAATAAAAAATAGTTCTGTGCATTTACTGACAAACAGCAAAATTTCCCTTTTTCTCATTAATATAAAGAAATTATATTTCAGCTTAACTCAAATATGATTTTTATTGAGTTTGAATTTGACTTTTGTATCAGCGTCGCAGCACACTTGGCGGTTCCTTAGGGCACACCAAAGGGTTAAGCAGCAAAACACAAGTACCACTAGTAAAAAAAGATACTAATATGCATAATCAGATGGGCTAATATGGGCCTCAGAGGGGAAGACAAACAACTCCCTGTAGTTTATTCAAAAACTGGCTGGAAGCGGTGGCAGATCATCAAATAATGTAGTAATGTGAATCAATCTCTTCAGATGATTAGCTATGCAACAGCACTAAGTTCCAACTGTGACCATTGTCAGGTGCAACATATTGTCATTGTAAAGCACCCTTGTAGCGGCATGGCTGCGTTACGGCATTTTTAGAAATTGTCCGTTTAATAATAATAATAATAATAGTTATGCAGCAGACTGTGACCATTTTAAGTACAATGCTGCAACAGCAAACTGTTGCTAGATAGCATCAAATTCACGAAAACAAGTCACCTTAAAAAAAATGATAATTTAGATTATCAAATTTGCTTAATTTATGCAAAAACTGTGCAGCCAATTGTCAAAATTTTCTAAGTGCACACCCATGTGGTACCTAATAATTAAAAAAACTTTCAGCAAGAGTAACATTGAACACTAACCTGTGGATCATTTGTCATTCTGGAAACTAATATCTACAATAAACAGAAATCTTGTTACTACAAATCCCCCATTGTATGTATGATGCAACCAAGTGGAAAGAAATACATAATTCAGAACCAATCCCATATGTAAGTTATGCTAAACACTCAGTTCTCTTTCAGATGTATCTTCTTAAGTAGTCCATATACTCTACTTCAGTTAAACTCATCATCCAACAGATATGAAAGCCACTTTTGTTCTGCTGGGCTACAAATAGGGACTGGACTGGTCGAAAAGCCTAAAGCCTGGTCATTATTCAATTAATTTATCAAGTGAAATCCTTTATCACTGCTTGAGTCTATTCAGATAGACTGATCTAATTTGCCCGTCTACTGCAGACCTACAACAACAGACAAGCTCTGCCACAGCCACCCATCTAGTCTCAGGCGACTGAAATATTTCGGGGAGATCTGATTGGCAGCTAGCATGTATTCATTAGTAGGGCTGTAAATTTATCGCGGTCGAAAACTGAAAAGAGCAAGTTGCAATTTTTTCCATTTTCGCCTATAAACTCTCGATATTCTGTGCTTCAGGCCTACGTTTGTGAACAGTACTTAGGCCTATTCAGGTGCTTAGTGCAACTTTCTCTCCTATTAAATTCGACGGGCTCATTACATGTCCTGCAAAATAGTAGATCGCCGCTCACCTGAAAGGCTGAAACGTACCGGGCTTAAACTGAACGTCTCCCTTCCTCTAACCACCGAATGTTTTCACACATGAAAACATAAATAATGTTTAGAACCTTTACCTTTATCACATCAAAAACACGAAAATATCGCAAAAAAACTGTAAAATTCGCAGCATTCGCATCAAAACTTAAAAATTCGCCGTTTGTTCCTTGGCCTTTAAAGCAGGCACTATGACTCACTCTGCACAACACCTACGTTGACACGTTCAAACAGTCTATACTAGCACACTGGATGGTCTCACCACTGGTCAGAAGAAGCCATGCTCAATGACACGATATGGGAACGGAACAAAATGCCGTCCTTCACAGACAGTGATGTTGCTGTCGTCATTTTGCTTTTATAGACTAAAAATAATATTATAAAATAAAAAAATAATTTTTAATATCAGCGCCGATTATCTTGCCAGTACTGAAATTTGATAATGCCCTTCTTAAAAAAATTGTTTGATCACAAGGGCACACACATGTCTCGACAGCGCAATTGCAGTTGTACTGCAATTGTGCGCGAAGGACTTGCTCAAGGTCCCTACACAGTGACTCCTCGGATGAGGATTGAACCCGCTCGCTCAGCGCACACCAAACATTACGGGCTAACTGCTCTAACCAATCGGCCATTGTGCCACAAAGCATATATATATATGCTTGACACATCTTGACCATTCTAGTAGCTCACTCTCTGATAGCAATCTTAGTGTTCTTATCGTGTTCCTAGATCCTAAGCAAGATCTTTCTAAACCCAAATTGATCGCCTCTTACACCCTCAACTGCCTCTAGTTTTGCTTGTACTCTCTTTGCTAGTATTCTTCTTATGACTTAGATGCATGGGTGAGGGGGCAAATGGTTTCATGATCTTCACATGCATTTGACATCTTTTAATTGGAATTATGATGGACTGCAGAAAATCCTCCAGCCATATTTCCATTGCGTACTTGTCTTGGCATATCCTTGTCAATTCTGTAATGATACCTTCCTCCAGAATTTTGCACATCTCTGCTCGTATATTGTATATTCCTTGTTCTGTTGCCTTTCAATTTCTTACATCTTCTCCCATCACATCTGGTCCAAAGTCATCCTCTCTCCTTCATGTCTCTTCTAGCTCCTCCTCCTCCATTTCCTGATTATTGTCCAATTCTTTGGGCTTAACTTCTGTAGAGTTCCTTCACATACTCCTTCCCTCATTATACAATGGTCGAATTTGGAATGATAAAACGACATTTTACTGTACTGTCTATGTAATCAGGCATTTCTAGTGAGAGAACAAATAAATATCATTATAATAATGAATAAGTTATTTGAGAATTTAGGAAAATGTGACTAATCTTCATTAGTTGAGTTTTAGGTGCAGTTTTAGTGTGTTACTGAATTCATGAACGTCTCAGTATTATACATTAGATATAAGAAATTCGCTGCCAAATATAACATTGTGCCAGATGACCCTACCAAAGACAGAATGAATACAAATCTCCTCTATATCTTTTGATTGATTTTGTCTGATTTACATTGCAGGGTTTGTGTAAGTCACTGAAAAAGGTAATCTAACCTTTTAGCTTCCAAATTATTGCACCATATACCGCATACACTATAGTTTCATCGTCCCACATAAAAAATACAGATATACCTCTATGGAGTGGTGACAGGTGAAACGCGGGAGTGCGGACTGTGGAAGCACAACGGGTGAAAAGTGGGATACCCATATGGGAATTTCCGGCAATTCATCATAGTTATCATAGTCATAGTTATCATTATCTTTTCTTTTACTACAGTATGCAACCGACCAGCCTATTGGAAGTGGTTTCGACTCCCAGACATAGCTGGATCTTGACCTGTATTCATGTCTATCGGCTTCATCGGTACTATCAGGACTAGTCTCATCATCTTGTTCATCAGCATCTTCATTTTCAGCATTGTATTCATCATCAGAAACATCTGAAAGCTGATCTCTATAGGTGTTGGCATCTCATCATATTCACATTCGTTGTAATAGCTGTCTATTCTAAACTTTTATCATTAGTCTCGGACAGTATCATCATCAATGCCTCCTGGGCATTAAATCTTTTTGGTCATTTAGATGTTCTAATTGTTTCATCAATCCGTCCCCTGGCGAACCAGCATAAATCGTCTACTTAATACTCATAAGTTACTGTCATTGTATAACACTAATAAATATCAAGTCTGTCTTAGTTGATGGCAAATACCAAGTTGGGGCCAAGGCCCTTGGCCCCAAGGTCCGGAGCCCATTCGCCCCAGGTCCAGGGAGAGTAACAGGTAGCCCCATGAGTCACACAGCTCCCCACGGGGATCGCACAGCGTGAGCATGACTGGAATCCTCACTAGCGGGGTTGGGACCATAATTACGTGGCGCTACGTCTAGTATATTAGGTCTTTGGAATGGCTGACATTATAAAATGCAAAATTAGACTTTAACCATAAAACTATGCTCTGTTTTAGTAATAATTAGGTTGCTTGATGAGAAATTGAATTGTTTTAGAGTAGGTGATTCAAGACACCTGTCTATAGGTCCTATATTAATGTTCTCGGTGGCACATCACACAGCGCATTTGGATTGGACTGAGAGGACCCAGGTTCAAATCCCATACATGACTAAATTTTCTTCAATGTCTTCAATAATAGTAATCAATATGTGTAACTACTTCAGAAGATTAAGACTAAATAATGTAGATGGGGTGGTTAAAACAACTCTGATTAAAAAACAAAACAAAAAAGATGAAATATTAAAAGCGCCATGTCTGAGAGACAGACACAGGCACATACACAAAGAGAGGAAGTGACAGACACACACACACCCACACACAAGAGGGTGGTCAAAAAGTTATGAGAATAAGAGAGAAGAAGAGGGTGGTCAAAACGTCATGAGAGGCTTAATGAAACATTAAAATCTTCTAATTACGAAGTCTTTTTCGTTCTGCCTTCCTCGACGAACTACCCAATCAATCACCATGCATTCACGTGGACTTTCATTGTGTTGTGCTGAAAATGTTATTGCATATATTACTGATTTTCAATTGAACGAGTAGGATGGTCACACATATAATACTCACAAGATGTCTAGACGAGCAGAGAATAAGTGTGTTTGGCAACTACAACGTAAGACCACTACCTGTGGACGAAACTGTGTACCAGAATATTGCCACCTTCACATAGTTGAAATAAGGGGGGTGGACAAAAGTCGTGCACTGGGTGTGGAATAGGAGTCAAAAGTAGAGTAGCATTGTGTGTACGTTGTGGGCTAGACACTGTACGCCACCGCCTTTGGCGTCGAGATCCAAATTGTGGAATCATAAGAGAGCGGAAAAGATTATCATCGATAGAAATAGACTGTTTTTCATTTGAACAAAGAGATAAGCATGTAACATATGCCCAGTTAGTCTTTGATCATGGACAAAGCAGTGACAAATCTGACTATTCTGTTGTGACAGGGGCTGATCACGCCCCAAACATGTGCAAATATGATAGCTGCCCTTGCAGCACCACCCCCGACTCCTGTGCCACTTCCAGTCTCAGCACCTCTAGTTGTTTCTAGATCATCCAGAGACCAACCAGCACCCACAAGGCCACTGAGAGACCAGAATTTGTGTGCTAATTCAACTCCAGCATCAAGGAGGCCAAAGTCGGTATCAGCACTAGCCACAAGGCCGCCATGGAGATCCCCAGCGCGAACTCAAAGCAGGTCACCATGGGTAGCCCCAACACCCGCTCCAAGAAAACCAGCACCAGCACCAAGAATGAGTAAAATTCCGGTGCCGGCCCCAAGAGCGAGCATTCCCCTCCCTCCATTAGTAGAGCTGTACCAAAACTAGAAGTGCACAAGAAATTCAGAGGTGGAGGCCTAGTAGATTATCGAGCAATATTACAAAATGGCCACTCTTTGGAGAAAGATCCGCAGATCTTCTTGTCAGCAATGGAGGAAAGTACTCATAAGATCCTGATGAAGGACATACCTAAACACAAGGACATCATATATTCGCAGTGTTCAACAATCGAGTTTGAGAAGTCAGGAAAAGATGATACGATAAAATCATACTTTCGTACAAAAGCTAGGCCTCTGCTAGATTCAGATAACCAAACACAAGCGTTACGAGCGGACAGTGCAAACATTCGTAGGCAGATCGATAGCTTCACACAATTGGGGTCAGGCTGGGTTGTGCACAGAATCGTAGCTGTGGATATCGGTACTGCAAAATACCAGCCATTTCATGGAAACAGTTACTTCAAAACCCCGAAAAACATGCCACCCAGATCTGTCATTAACGTAAAGAATGAGGACAATCGCTGCTTCGAATGGGCAATTTTATCAGCACTATATCCAGTTGGTCATGGAAAACACCCAGACAAGACAGTTACATATCAAGAACACCTAGACGAGTTGATGTTCGATGGAATGGAATTCCCAATTCGAGTCACAGACATCTCCAAGTTCGAAAAGATGAATCCAACCATATCGGTGAACGTCTTCGGATGGGAAGAGACGCATCTGTACCCAATTCGAATCTCAAAAGAAACCAAAAGAGAAGATAATATAGACCTTCTTCTTCTAGACAATGATGGAAACAAGCACTATATGTGGATAAAAGACTTGTTGAATAAAAATAGTAGGGACGGTCAGAGGGCTCATCCGTGTCGCAACTGTTTTCACGTATTCTCTGCACAACATCTGCTTGACAAACATACCCCGTATTGTCTAGGAACCGGTCACAAACCCCAGAGAATTGAGATGCCAGAAGAAGGTAAAATTGTCCTAAAATTTTAACTATCATAAACAGATGCTGGCTCCATGCATAATCTATGCTGATTTCGAGGCGTACAACATGCCGGTCGATGAAGAAGCGGGTGCTAATACCAGACTTATCGCGGAGCAAAAGGCAAACAGTTTCTGTTATGTGGTCGTTCAAAGTGATGGGCAATCTGACGATCCAGTCGTCTATCGAAGAGAAAAACTTGTCGAGAAATTTCGAGAATGTATGAAGACGGAATCATGTAAAATCAAATGAATACTACAGAATGTGGATAGCATGGAAAAGACTGAAGGTGACTACACACAATATATAATATTTGATGCAAATGGCTGCGATTCATCCAGCTGCTGCTGCTAACATAAATAGTCGCATAGCGGGGTCTGGTTTCAAGACATATCGTCGTCATAATTAGAAGTAATAGCAATTAAAGTTATAAATTTGCCAGTAATAGATAACGTTACAATGGCGACTGTTGATGTGGCAAGCGATATTTTAGACATAGGTTCAATGATATCAGAAGATAATAGCATCGAATCTTACGAATTCCGCGAATATGAGTCCCAAAACCATGCTGCCATCAATAATGGTCAGGCAATACAGATAGACATCCAAAACCAAGATATTTTCACTCAGCCATCGAAGAGTTACCTTCTTGTACAGGGCAGGCTTATGTCGACGACAAACGACGCATATGTTGTGACCACTGTCGTCTCGCTGTTTAACAATGCCATCCCATACATGCTCTCTCAGATCCGATACCTGGCTAACAACACCGAGATCGAAAACATCATGTCACCAGGACAAGCCACGACAATGAAGGGTATGCTGGTCTATGGTGATGACTTTGCCAAGGGAGAAGGTCTGAACATGTGCTGGCAGAAGGACATGACTGCAGCAGCCACTGAAGCAAATCTAGGATTTGAAGCGAGGCAACATATGATCATCGCTAATCCTAATCCGATTGGTACTTTTTCGTTCGTAGTCCCCCTCAGACACCTATTCAGTTTCTGTGACGATTACCACAAAGTCGAGTATGGAATTAAGCAGTCTCTACTGCTGAGTCGACTGCTGAGTCGACTGCTGAGTCGACAGACTGATACAGACGCGATCTTTAAGGAAAATGCTGCAGCCGCCAGCCAAATTACACTGTCTAAGCTGTCCTGGTTCATGCCACATGTCATTCCAGCTCTGGAGTACAAGAGCATGCTCATGCAACAGATCGAATCGAAGGTCAAGGTGCCTGTAGCATTTCATGCCATGCAGTGCAACAATATTTTGGTACAGAGGGCAACGACCTTCTTGTGGCAACTTAGCATTAAGTCGGGCACAGAAAAACCTCGCTGGATGCTTGTTGCCTTTCAGACAGGAAAGTTGATTAATCAAAATCAGAACCCAGCTCTCTTCAATCATGTGCGGGTTCACAATATATACGCCATGCTTAACAGCGATCGTTATCCCATCATTGACATGAGTCTCGACTTCACTGCAAAGCCTTGTAAGCATCTCGTGCTTACAAGGCTTTGCGAGACTTCAAGGAAGAGTTTTGCAGAATCGATGCTCGTGAATCCTTGTGTCAAGTCACACCACCGATTTCGTAGACTTATTTCCGATCTTTGTCTTGGATGTTCGCAGGCAATCAGAGCTATTGAAAACCACTGTACAAGACATACAGATCAAGGTAGACTTTGATGCCGCAGTGCCAGCCAACACTACGGCATACGTAGTGTTAATCAGCAATCGACTCCTGAGACTCGAATCGGATGGCAGTAAATTCAACGTTGTCTAATAGATTCCCATCCATTTAGAAATAAAAAATAACTTTAGTATGATACACATGCCAACATGAAGTCGGAGTATATCGAATTTGGTCTGTCGTTGACTTCAGGTCAGAAGCAAACGCTGGGCAAGGCTGTACACAGTGGTACAGGTGCTACAATCCGACTTTCTCGTGAACAGCTTCATGGGGAAGATAAGCTCAGATTGACGAGGGGTCAAGTGAACCGCATTGCGAAGAATATGGATAAAGGACACGGAATGGAGTTGAGGTTCAGCAAAACGCAACTAAAAAAGATGTCGAAAATGGGTGGATTTCTTCTGCTGTTGGCACTGCTTCCAGCGATATTCGGTGGGTTATCAGCGGCTGGTGCCTTAGCTGGTGGGGCTGCCAGGGTGGCAAAGGGGTGCAGAGCAAACAAGCCAATGATGCGGCTCTGGCCGAAGCACAGCGTCACAATCGTGAAATCGAGGATGATATTCGACGGGCTGGTAAGGGATTATTCCTAGGTCGTCAGCCTATCCTCACCCCCACCACCGGGGGTTGTTGTCAAATGTCCAAGGAATCTGGTCTATTCCTTGGGCAAAAAAATTGAAAGCTCTGAGCAACTTTGAAATCGAGAAAGCTGGTGAGGCACTACCAAATTTCCGCGGAGTCTTTATGTTTGATGGCCTACCTACCGCACTGTATGACAAGGAGTGTGGAGTTGTCAATCTGGACTCTAGCGTTGGTGATGGCACTCACTGGGTTGCTTACTGGTTGGATGGACACAAGGCTTTTACTTTTGAGTTTTGGGTTGGCTCCGCCTAACGAACTCGCTCGATATTTAGGTCGTCCCATTAAGACACAAACATTCCAGTTAGAGGGTTCCAGCAATGTCATATGTGGTCACCTCTGCTTACTCGTACTGAAAGGGCTCGCCGGTGGACGCAAATTTGAACATATCATTCTTGAACTAATAGATTGAACTGTATAAGAATGATGCCGGTCGATAAGTTTGGTAGAAGTTTTACGGGTGCGACAGAGGGAGGAGGACTGCAGTTCACCACGGGTGGACTAGTTCATAGGACTGGGGATACCATGCTTGGAATTCTCTCAGCTGGTGGATTTCGAGTCACAAATGTGGGTGGGCCTACAGAAAAAATCGATGCTGCAAGTAAGGGATATGCAGATACCTTGGACCTGGATGATCTGCAACTCTCTGGTGGAACGATGACTGGAACCATAGACATGGGTGGACACAGAATAATTAGGCTTCCAGTCCCACAATCCAGAGACGATGCCGCTACTTGGGGCGAAGTGACACGGTATTCAGACCAGCAGGCTGCTGCTGTCGAGAAGCACGCTGACGACTTAAAAACCAAGATTAGTACTCTCTCAAGGCGTTACATGGACGAAAAGATTGCAGCACTGAGTATTGAGCTGGGTGCTTCGATTCGTCGATATGCGGACGAGAAAGACAGTGTTTTAAATGTGACAGTTAGATCGTACACAGATCAAAAGACAGCCGCTGCAAGGCAGTATACGGATGAAAAGACTGCAGGACTAAAGCAGTATGCTAACGAGCGGGAAATTACCCCCAGAGACAGGTGATTTGATCATGAGCGGTCAGAGAGTTACTGGTCTCCCCACCGATGCACCAACGTTGGAAAGCGATGCTGCAAGTATCGCACAAGTATCAAAAGTGGTTGAAGACACCATGATAAGTTTTGATAGAGCACCACTGGCCAGTTGCACGTTGCCAACAAACGATATGTTGATGCTGAGAGTGCTAAAACAAGGCAGTACGCAGTCGAGCAAGATGTTTTGGTAAAAGAATATGCAGATCAGAAAAATACGGCCCTGGGCAGAACTTTCAGGTCATATATTGATCAAAAGCATGTTGCTGCCAGGGAATACGCAGAGCAGAGAACAAACTCTGCAAAGCAATATGCCAACGCACAAGTCATCGCTCTTAGAACAGAAACAAACTCACATGATGCTATAATTAGATGAGATCACTTGTTCAAAGCAGGTGGTACCATGACTGGTGATTTGATTATGAGGGGTAAAAGAGATACTGGTCTCCCCACCGATGCACCAACGTTGGAAAGCGATGCTGCGAGTATCGCACAAGTATCAAAAGTGGTTGGCGACATCATGACAAACCTTGATAGAACGTTCACGAGACCGCTACATGTAACAAACAAGCAATATGTAAATACTCAGTTCACCACTCTTACAAATTATACAATCGATCAGATTAATATCAACGATGATCGCGTGGCCGAGAGGACTACGGCGCTACATACGTCTGTCACGCTGTACACAGATCAAAAGACAACCGCTGCCAAGCAGTATGCTGACAACAAGGACACGATACTGAACACAGCAGTCAGGCAGTATGTAGATTCTCAGGATGCTATCATTAGAGGTGCTCATGTGCTGAAAGCCGGCGATACTATGACTGGTGATTTGTTTATGAGCGGAAAGAGAGTGACTGGTCTTCCCACAGATGCACCAACATCTGAAAGCGATTCTGTCAGTATAGCACAAGTGACAAAGGTGACCAGTGATACAATTAACCAATACATGAGTAATCTGAAATTTCTGTTATACCGATCATATTCCACCATTATCTAACACAAGTAACTATACGGGTTTTGAGGTTGAGGCAAGTTCAGAACGCAGTAGCTTTCCTGCAATTTCTGCTTTTAACACCATAAGTCGCACTATTAACGTAATTAGCGGCTGGACTCCAGCAGGTAATGATAAAGAATAGGGCTGTCAACGGTTAACTGGTTATCCGATTAACCGACCGTTGATTAGTAACCGGTTGGTGAAATTCACCTGCCGCTAACCGCTGAAATGATATACCCTCTAAATCTTTATCCTTCTTGTTTCAGAATATGTTATTTCTTGTTGTTACTCATGGGGATATTTTATTTCAGGGAGTTAAACTTTTTAGACCACCCGAAATCTGCATGATACATCGTCGGGCGATGGGCGAACGACCGAGCTGAAGACCGTCTAGCACACATTGATACTACTGGGCCACCTATATATATCTAATTTATAGTACGAGCCAACGACCCAGCCGAAGATCGTCTAGCACACACTGATACTACTGGGCCACCTATATATTTCTAATTTATAGTACGAGCCAACGACCCAGCCGAAGACCGTCTAGCACAGCACACATTGATAAACTGCACTACTGGGCCATCTAACTACGCATAATTTATAGTACTACTAAGTCAGTTTGCGGCAAAGTTGCTGTAGCCGGGCCTGCCTGGCTGTAGAATGAAGATGTCTGCAGTCGCCCTCCAGTACTAACATAGAGTTCCTACAAGTTACACAACAAACTAATAATAAATTCCAAGATGCTGCAGACTGCAGCAGTGACTCCATGGGATTCCAGGGACTGGAACTGGGTTAGCATCCACAAGCCCCTCCCCAAGTCACCCACAAACCCTATGCTATTTCAATTCAGTTCTACTTGGATTAGAATAGTGATCACATCGTGAATAATAAAATCTGAAACTATTATACAAATTATACTTAATTATTAAAAGTCTTTTTGAATTTATATGTTTGTTATACAATTATTATAACAAGGATGGGAAAAGTTTCCAACGTGTGGGCGTATGCAAAACGTATAGATGACAACAGTGTACGATGCAATCTGTGTGAGACTCTGTTGACTGCAAAAGGTGGCAGCACAAGTTGTGTGCGAAATCATTTGATCGGCACTCATCATATCGATGTCGACAACACTGCACGCACCAGTAGCGCACCAAGCATTGCATCTTTTCTTGTTCCTCAAAGACAAAAACTAAACAAATCGCGATCTGTCGAACTTGATAGAATGATTGCTGCCTTCATTGCTCAAGATGCAAGACCAATCAGCATAGTGGAAGGTGAAGGATTCCATAGTCTGATTAAGTTCCTAGAACCAGACTATGAACTGAAAAGCAGGACAACGACAACTGCATTAATCAAGAAGCGATATGATGATGGTGTGTTGAAAATGAAGCAGCAGTTGGAAAAAGCACAGTTTGTTGCGTTCACTACAGATATGTGGACTTCGATACAAAACATAGCATACATGTGTGTAACGGCGCACTGGATAGATCAAGATTGGACATTGCAAGCCTGTGTACTTCAAACAAGGGAAACGCCTGAGCGTCACACTGGAGAAAATATCAGTATTCGACTGACTGATACTGCTACAGAGTGGAACATTCCAATTGATAAAATTGCGGCAACAATCCACGACAATGGATCCAACATTAATTGTGCATTGGCATTGCTGGATGGATGGCCTGATCAGCGTTGTTTTGCGCACACATTCCAGCTAGCAATCGGCGCTGGTTTGAAAGTAAAATCTGTTGAGAAGATGCTGGGGGCTGCTAGGCGCCTGGCGGCGCACTTCAAGCGCAGCACAGTGGCGGCTCAAGCTTTAAGAGAAAAACAAGTCGCGCTGCAGAACAATGATGCAGTACAAGAAATTGTGATTGACTGCTCCACGAGGTGGAACTCAACATTGGATATGTTGGAGCATTTAGTAAAATTGCGTTGGGCCATCGGTGCAGTTTTGTCAGACCCACAGGTAACTGTCCGCAGCGTCGCATCCGCTTTTGAAATGACAGATGCCAATTGGGCACTTGCTGCCGACCTTATCCCTGTTTTGAAACCTTTTAAACAGGTGACAACATTGTCATCAGGACAGAAGTGCCCATCAATATCAGCCGTTTATCCTCAGCTGTTTATCATTTTAAAGAACCTTTCCGGTGGGGGTGCTGAAGAGATGGCAGATGTAAAAAAATGTCGGACCATCATTACGATGAACTACAGAAGCGATATTATCCAGATGGGTACAATAAACTAAACGCTGCAAAGGCCGTCGTATTGGATCCACGATATAAACTCCTCAAGTTTTTCGACGAATCAGTTCGCCAGGAAACGTTGGCTGCCATCAGATAGGAGTTAAATACAGTCATGCCTACGACTGAAACTGAAGTTGGGATGGAAGAACCACAACCAAAGAGGGCAAGGATGGACAACCAGAATGATAATATTTTCGCCGATCTCGCGTCATTATGTACTGCAGACGAAACTTACACAGTTGAGGATGATTTGGCAGCTTATATGATGGAGACGCCACTATCAGTTAATGGAGATATTCTGCAGTATTGGCACGATAATGAGAAACGCTACCCGAAGCTGGCAGTCCTTGCACGCAAATATCTGTGTATACCGGCAACATCTGTTCCTTCGGAAAGTGCATTTTCGACCGCTGGACATATTGTTAGTAAAAAGAGAGCCGCTTTGTCCCCAGAAAATGTTGACATGCTCATTTTTCTTAACAGAAACTGGAAAATTTTGCTGTGACTAAAATAACATTGTGATTTGGGACTTTTTGTTTAGCCCACATTATGTAGCCTATAAACAATAAATGGAAAGGTCTTATTAATAGTTATTATATGTATAGGAATAGGCTATTGCAAATTCAAATCTTAAAACGGCGGTGAAAATAGAAAACGAACGACCGAGCTGAAGACCATCTAGCACACACTGATACTACTGGGCCACCTATATATTTCTAATCTATAGTACGAGCCAACGACCCAGCCGAAGACCGTCTAGCACACACTGATACTACTGGGCCACCTATATATTTCTAATTTATAGTACGAGCCAACGACCCAGCCGAAGACCGTCTAGCACAGCACACATTGATAAACTGCACTACTGGGCCATCTAACTACGCATAATTTATAGTACTACTAAGTCAGTTTGCGGCAGTTTCCCCCCCTAGAAAATCCCTAATAAATTAGTAAACCAACGGTTATCCGGTTAACCGCTCACATGGACGGCGGTTAACCGGTTGGGATTTTAACAGATGTTTGACAGCCCTAATAAAGAACGGTTTTACAGATTGAATGTCCAACATCTATATGCATATGGAAAGTGAACATGATCTTTGGTTCAGATGTCCTGTCCTTGAGATTATGGGAGGCGATCGCATTAGTGATGGGGTAGTAGGTCTTAGGGACCTTTACGATTCAAACACCGAATCACCGCCTAGTATAATCAGGCGGGTGCGAGAATATCGAATCGACTCTGTCATTGCATATAAATTCTATAGGTTTGCTGCCCCTCGCCATCCTACCGAAAGAGCAACGGCAGTCTCAGTTAAAAACTTTCAGATATTCACCTATTTTAAAGTTGGGGATTGAATAGTATAAGAACAAAAGATGGGTGACTCACATTATAGGATTCGAGGTTATCTCAGACAAAATGGGGAAACAAATATGCATAAATATGACTTCGATGATTTGGTTGAATTGTCCAACTGGGGATATGATATCCCACAACCCACAGCAGATATGTTGGCTGCAGTTCCTCAGGAACATATCGACTTTGTGTCAAAAGACTATTTTATTCATGACATTTATACATCTAGCGGTTCATTGACCTCGAATGCGTAGCAGAATGCTTCATTAACAGTGGTTAGATATCCATGTACAACCTTACAGAACGCACCAGATATGATGTATGTTCCAAACTGGGACCAAACCAGTCGCTTATCGCTGAATACAATCAGGTTCAAAATGATGAATACTGATAGGAGACCTCGAACCAGTCGAAATTGAGAGTCGACTATAGGTAAACAATATCGTTATGTGCGTGGCAATGGACAGCATAATTTAATCAAGTGTCAAAATCGTGCACTGTGGCTGGCTGATGGCTTTAAGGTCAGTTACGAGCATGCGCAGTCGCTCATGACCCAGCTTCTTAATAATAACATAATCCGAAGACCGGAATGCATTTTCACAACTTAATTCTCAAAACAGAGGATATTATTGCAAAGTTGATAAACACTAAAGCCTTGCGGATCGAGCGAAAGTGAACGAATTGTTGCAAGAATATTTGACCATGGACGAAAGTTGGGTTTCCAGCGAGATCGTAACGGATGAGAATACGGTTGAATATCCAGGTAGGCCCCGCTTATTTTTTAAAATACTTTGCGTTACAGGAACCATGTTTATAAACATTCATGTATTGACAGTTTCTGATTAGTGCAACTCCTATTGTAAATAAATATCATGGTTTAAACCAAGCCATAGCTCAGCTCGTCAGTATGAGCTTTCAGGCGTGAATATTACGTTTAACCCTGTTGAGCTCATATTTTTAAATATTCAGGCAATTACTGATTTGTTCAAAACCTCTTCTCACTATACAATAACACAACTATCATTTATAGCACGCCTGAGCTCGTCTTTATAAGTACTCAAACATAGCTGTTGGTTTAAAACCTGTATTATAAAGCTCGTCGTCATATTCAGTTAGAACTGTTAAAGTTGGCTACTAGTATTGGCTTTGCTTTTTGTTGTATGGCTACTTTAAAAACAATGATGAAGTGGACTTATAAAATTGAAAAAAAATTTTTTATGTATGCTGTTTATATTAATTGTGGATGTCAATGTAATAAGGGACTACCACGCAGTAGCCGGTGTACTCCAGAGGACATGGTCAGGTGTGCGCATGGAACAATGTGGATAACGAGTCGCTGGATTTTCGACCTTCAAACAGTACTGGCTTCAGCTCGTTCCATTCATCACGACCAGCAAGCCAAGATATGTGTTGGACTTGCCATCACAACAACACGTTGATCTACCATAGTGCAAATATAAAGGATCATTATAAAGGTTTGATTTGAACTGCATGTTTTTTATGATTTTCCTGAGAAAAGCGGCAGAGAAAGATTTTTGATAGATCTTACATGCCCCAGTGGTGTTTTGCTGGTATTAGGAGCACAAGGCTTTGTTTACATTTGAGATTAAAATTTCCACTTTGATACAACAATAACCGAGCGTTTGGCAACACGTAGATCTTTGTCCGAGGCAGTTACTGCTTACTGACCTTGAGCAAGTCCGTCAAGCTCAATTGGTAGTACTCGTTGTATTGTATAACATAAAAAGGGTTTAAATGGTTTAGATGTTTTTTCTGTGTTAGAAACACTGCAAGGTAACCTGTGATCCATAATTGTCTTTACCGGTTGACAATGAAAACATTGGTATAGGGCAGACAGAAGGGAGAAATTGTGGACGTAATGTTGAAAAAGTGGGCGGATCACGCGTTCTGTTCGAAATGTAGAGCCAGTTGTGTTGCTGGAATAAACAGCTAATTCATTGTTTAAAATGTTGCAAATGTGTTTGTGAGCTCGATTGTATTGCGGTTTGTGTGCTGCATTGTCAAAAGAGATTGTGGATTCAGATCTTCTCCAGCGCATAGATTTGCGTCGGGATTTCTGCTCCACTTGTGCCCCATTGCCAGCTCAGGTATGATGAGTACACTGATCGTACGCTGTCGGTGGGAAGATGAGATGGCGAGGGAGAGGATTTGGCACCCACTCTCATATGCTGAGGCTAAGATATGAAGTCGCAAACACTTTAAATGCACCAATGACTGACTCTCAGATGAGCTTAAGGGGCTGGTCTTCTCTATAATTTGGATCAGAGATTTTATATTGTAATATTTAATTCCTTTACAATTTTTTGCTCTTCCATGTCTGGTAGTATATGAGACTGTATACTATAAGGCTGTTCTTTTTGTTGTAGATCCATGCAAGAATGTGATTACCCGTAGCTTTACATAAAACCTGTTTGTCGAAAGCGACTTGTCTTGGATAAAACGGAGTCGAAAAAGAAAACTGAACAAAAACGCAGCAAATCCTTTTTGACTCTGCCACTTCAATTACTCTGGCAATGCCAGTTCCAAGCCTGAATAAAGGAGGAGGGCGACAATGATGATTTTTTTATCACACAGTGCCACAAATAAGGAAGTTTGTTCATCCTCTTCTGACGATCCAGAACCACCAGTGGTCTTCACGCGAAACTTGAGGACGTGATAGCAGAAGACTTGAAAACACTGGCAGAGGCTAGACTGAAGGGTTGGATCATGTTTCCACAAGGAAGCCAGAACAGAAAGGAAGCTCATCTTCCAATTCAGGATCAGCTATTGCTGGAACATGGAAAACTGTAGGTCATGGAGGCAGAAGATTTCTCGTTGGTGAACTGGAATGACTATAATATCTTTTTTCCTACTTGAGATATCCACTCCAAATTTGGACAGCACATTTGTAATGACCGCAGCTGCAATGTTGCCCAATTTCAGTTAAATCGGTTGATAAACAATAGCCATTGCTAAGGAGATTATGAAAATAATATGGCTAAACTTTGCACGCGGTTTTCTCAAATCAAATAGCAATTTTCGTCAACCGTCACATTGAAAACTTTGTAACTTTGGCTGCATGTGGCATAAACAAGCTTAAAACGGTTTTGGAAAGGTAAATCTAGCACCTACAGGATAATTTGAAAAACAGGAAAAAATTTATTTTACATAAGTGACTGGTTTGATGCTGACAGGCCACATATATAGATTTTGGATTCTGGAAATTAACACTTCTCGGCGAGTGTTCGGGTGAAGCATCAATTCGTATTTTGGATTGGACAGTTGATGTTTCTAATTCACAATTTGATGCAACACGGGTGATATTTATTGCAAGCCAGACAGGTTTTCCTATTGAAGTTAGGAAAAGAGGAACTGTAAACACTCCGGATGTTGTATAACCATAACATTACTGTTAGAGGAACTATAATGTCTTTATATCCAAATCTAGCAGCCTCAAAAGTCTCAGATGAAGTGTCACCGCCAATGCAGCCCTCCACTGAGACGACGCCACATCCTTTTCATCCGCAGAAGATTGGGGAGCTGGAGACGTTCCTGAGGTCAGAGATTGAGGGCCACAGCCGTTTGCACAAAAAATATAAAAGAGCTGTTAATTTCGTTAACGACCCGTCGGCAACTTTTGCATTTCTTGGCCGTGGAACAGGTGCTGGGGTACCACATTGTTGGTCACAGGGGTCGGGATAATGCCAGGAATAGCCCTCGAGGTCGTTGTGGGGATGGTGAGTCTGCTCGATATTGCGTGTGTTGCCATCAGTCGAAGATGCTCGGCCAAGGCCTGAAAACAAGAGGCTATACGCATTCTAGCCAGCAGTACATTGAACACCATCCACAGTCATGTTTTGAAAGCCTTTAGAGGATAATGAGATCAGTCAGGATGAATTTAAGCTAATTCTTGAGGAAGCAGAAAAGTATCGTGATTCGAAGGACCAGATTCGACTCAAATCAGTAGGCGAATCCATTAACGAAGAGTTAAAAAAGGATTTATTCAAACAGGGTCACGATGCAGCCAGAGAAGAATTTTTAAATAAAATTTCAAAGTCAGTTTTGAATTAAACTGTAAATGCTGGCCTGATTCTACAGGCAAGAGACTCTCCACTTTCCGTGTTCCTCTGACTCCGACAGCACCACCACTCGAAAGGAATTAGAATATTTTAATATTTTTTAATTAAGCCTCACGTTTTCCCGCTTCCTGACCCCAACCTCGTGCACAACGCATGAGCTTCGCATGTCTACCTAGAAGGATAGTGCGCTTCTATGGAGGCTTAGTCCCATATCCCCATGATGGTCTCTCCGGCTCCGTAGGAGGAGACTACGCCTCCGAGACCACCACGGGGAAAGGGATGATTAAACTCCTGTACTCTGCGAGCTTCCATTGCGCCTTGGACCTAAGAACTTCCGCAGCGCCATCATGGGGCCAAAGAACTTCCGTAGCGCCACGTAATCTTGGCCACAACCCTGCTGGTGAGGAGAGAATTCCAGTCGTGCTCACGAAGCTGTGTGATGCGTGGGGCTACCTGTAATTCTCCCTGGACCTGGGGCCAATGGACTCCGGACCTTGGAGCCAAGGCCACCAACTTGGTATTTGCCATCTACTGTCTTTTAATGTATTATTATCACCATAACCTTCTCCCAAATTCTTTTTCCCATTATTTTAAGTTGGGTTCCAATATCCATGATTACTCAACTAGATTTGCTCATAAGTATCGAGGTCATTTTGCCCGTACCCAATGTAAACAATTTTTTATTAAATATATTGGTCCAACCCTTTGGAATAATTTGCCTAATGAAGTGACTGGGCTACCCTACTTTGATTTGTTTAAAAAAGCTCTAAAAATGTTTCGTCTGTCAACAAACCTATAGGTTTCGTTTGTCTCTTGTTATCCATTTTGGTTCTTGCATTACTTCTTTCCGTATAATCCACTTGCTCCCTGTCTTTCTTTTTCTATCTTCTCCTTTCCTCTTTCTTCCCCATCTTCTTATCTCTTCTAATCTTTGTCGTTATCCCCTCCTAAGCCGCATCTTGCTAATCCCTTCCACCTATCTCTTTCGTCTATAGGTTCGTTTGTCTCTTGTTATCCATTTTGGTTCTTGTATTGCTTCTTTCTGCATAATCCACTTGCTCCCTGTCTTTCTTTTTCTACCTTCTCCTTTCCTCTTTCTTCGCCATCTTCTTATCTCTTCTAATCTTTGTCGTTAACCCCTCCTAAGCCGGATCTTGCTAATCTCTTCCACCTATCTCTTTCTCTGTTACTATCGCCATCTAAATCTTCCTTTGTCTTTACAAAGAGTTAGTGGGACATGTCCCTTTCTGACTCACCTTTTCTTAATCATCACTCATACCGCCTCATCTTCTGCTGGTTTCATTATTACTTATCATTGTTTGATTTATATAATTAATAACCATATGTGCTTCTGTTCTCACACTTGAGTGGTGATTGAAAATTAAAATGGCTTGACTTGACACTAATTTAACAGAATTGTTTGTATCGATCCAGCTTCCACTTACCTTACCATGCTCTTGGGCAGCCTCTCTGGCCTTTTCCCAAGTCATTCCTCCATCGCTGAGGTCCTTTGAGACCGTGCCCTTCCAGTTCTTTCTTGGTCATCCTCATTTCCTTCTCCATCCATTTGCGACCCAGTTTTTTTCAAGATTCTGTCCTCATCCATGCGATGTAGATGTCCCAACCATCGTAGCAGTGTCCTTATCATTACATCCATTTTCTCTATACCCATTCTTATTCTAACCTCCTCATTCCTGTTTTATCTCTCCAGATGATTCCAAGATCTTTCTCTGCCATCTTATGATGTGCCGCCTCTATTCATTTAAAATTTGTAGCGGTCAAAGGCCCTGTCTCAGAACTGTAAAGCAATGTTCGCCTCCACTTAAGTATGATTATTTTCATCAATCCAGCATCTACTTAAATATAGGCTGATTGTTTTAATCGATCCCGCTTCTACTTAAGGAGAATTTTCTCAAACGTGATAAAGCAATTGGGAAATGCATAACATGTCTAACATTCATTAATGATGCTATTTATTTTCAGTAACATATTTAATTATTTAATTAAACTAAAAATTGTCCTTTCACTTACCAAGGCTTTTAGGTGTTACTTTTGCATTCCCTGTTCAAATTGTTTTTAAATATTTAGAAATTGATCGATTTAAAAATTAATCACACTTTTTTGCATTCCTGCAAACTGGCTTTTCCCACTTTTCACCTACCTTCCTGCATCAAATTCCTGCATGAGAATCCCGCTTTTTTCACCCATTGCGCTTCCGCACCCCGCACTCACGCATTTCACCCATGACCCTATGGACTGGGTATATCAGTATTTTTTAACGCATTAAACATTGCAACATCACAAGGGAAATTTATAAGCGCAGTGCTTCTGCTGCACAAATTTTTTACAAATTAATTCAGCAGTCATTTTGCATTCATTCATTCATTCTGAGCCTTTATATAGTGCCCCTTCAAGAAACCTACTCAGGAGCGCTCCCAGTTCAGCCACGACTAACGATTAAAGAAAAAAAACTAGAGGAACTTGTAAAAACTTGACGGTTGGGCCACAAGCAATGAGCGGAGCTCAAATGGGAGATCATTCCATATTGAAGAGCCCACAACCAAGAAAGCATGGCGTTGCCTAATAACAAAGTGAGCACGTGGAACTAGAAGCTCATCAATAGTCGAAAAGCGAAGCACCTGACGCACTGAGTCGTCAGACACTGAGCGGCAAAGACCACACCACGCAAGTAAGATGGAGCAAAACCAAGAATGAAACACGAAACAAGAGCAGCAATGTGGTATGAAATTCGATATGAAACTGGCAGCCAATGCAAAACATCACGCATGTATGCAGAGACAGGGAAGAATTTAGAAAACTACCCAATAAGCCCAGCACCCAAGCGCAGAACCACAAAACGATAGATTACAGTATATTTCAGTGTATTAACAGCATATTTAATTCAACCCAATTTTGATCAGAAAAAATAGTGTATTTAATTTTTAGCATTGCTGCAAGCAATGTACTAAAAAAAACATTGAACTCAATGGTAGTGACGCCACCGCTTAAGTAGAAGATAGATTGATGAGAGAATGCTGTTACGATTAGGGCGTAACCGGAAAACGCCTCAGACATCCGCCTTGGTCGAATATCCTGTTTTTTGGGACTATTTGGAAGTATTCGCCTTGGGAAATATTACACACAAATAGTTAAAAATATAAATTTTTTAATTCAATAATTTTTTTATGAACATTTAATGATCTAAAAACGAAAATTAAACGTTTAAAGCTGTATTAGTAGTTATTACAAGCACAGACATTTATTTTGCAAAATCTTTCATTACACAAAACAGCGAACATTTTCAGCTTTGCCTGTGGATGGTACACTCACCGACCCAGAGTTGCCACTACTGTTCGGTTCATACCCGAATCCGGCAAATAGTGCATCCAAATACTTGGATTTGGTACTCAGTGGAAATTGTCTGCTTGGTTATGCCCTAGTTATGATGGAAGTGGAATCGCTGAAAAGAATATTGTTTACGTAGAAACTAAAAAGAAATATACATAAATGGAAGCTGGATCGATGAAAATGTCATGCTTAAGTAGAAGCGTTATTGATGAGAGAATTCAGTTATGATGGAAGTGGAATCGATGAAAAGACGGTCGTGTACGCAGAAACTGTACGAAACTGATGAAAAGAAATATACCTTAAAGGATCATATGCTTAAGTAGAAGCTGGATTAATGAAAAGAATTCTGATGTTTTGGAACAGATGCGTGTACCCACCCTGGCTTTTTATTATTTATTTAAATGAAATATTTTTCCATTGAAAAATATCCTGAGCCGCCCGACATTCACATCGTTACCACAGACGTCTGACAACTTAATATAATTTTCGATAAACCAATTTTCATGTTTTCTTCAACTTTTCTCTCTTTTTGTATTAAATAAGCCAAATTGTTCTCCAACATCAGTCTGGTCCTCTTTGCAAAAACTGTCCATTATTTGAGCGTTTTTATTAAAAGTAATTTACATTTTACTGATAAAAATATTGATGTATCAATTAATTAAATTGATCATAACACGCACGATTGTTATAAGTGTTTAGTTTCCACTCAGCGTTGGCTTTTCTGCTGCTGAGATGAGTTATAATTGATTTCTTGAAGATAAATAAATGTCCGCATCGTTCACAGTGTAACCGCCGCATCCCGTGTTTAGGATGTCTGTCAAGTTGAATTGATGACACATTCGGCTGGAGAGTGATATCCCCGGGCAATAGCCTTTGTGTTTCAAAAGTTATGTCATCACTTTGACAGCTAAATTAACAGTCTTACACGACCTACAGGCCTAAGCCATTTACACCACTACACACCACTAACCCCTCTCCTAAATACACCAAACCACTTTTTTACACAATACATAATGTACCCTGTACCATCGATCAAACTTTGCTATTAAACACACTAAAGCCAATGCATTGGAATAGGGCCCAACTTTGACAGCAAAATTAACGGTCTCTGACGGCATACAGGCCTAAGCCATTCACACCACATACAGCACTGTAGTGTTTTTGATATCTTGTATGCCATTTGGTGTATTGAGGAGAGGGCTTAGTGGTGTGTATGTGGTGTAAATGGCGTAGGCCTGTAGGCCGTGTAAGACCGTTCATTTAGCTGTGGAAGTGATGACAAAACTTTAGAAACGTAAAGGTTATTGCCTGGGGATATCACTCTCCAGCCGAATGTGTCATCAAATGTGAAAGATAGTGTGTGTTTCAACTTGACAGATACAGATATGTGTTTAGGAACTTTTGGTCTGCGTAGGCACAGTAATTCTTAACCGAGTTTCCTTAATTTTACTGTTTTCGGCCAGCAAAAAGAGTGGTTGGCCCCATTTTAACTCTAATTTTGACTAAGAACTGCTCTTTGTTTAAATTCTAAGTTTTAGCTGTGAAACATTAAGGATTGGCCATTCACAGTACTTAGTTAAAATCTGACCCAAAACTTGGAAGTATTCTACAAGGTCTACTTATTGCCTTTGGGTATACAAAGGGGTGTTTACACCATGTAAGCCTTGGAGCAACTGCTCCATCCCAGAAATAGGGGGGGGGAACAAATCTGACGATCTAGGGAAGACATTTTTTTATATATTATATCATTTTACTCGTTTATTATTTGGAGCTGAGCTATTCTGTTAAATTGTGTCACTGTGAAGTCTAGGAGATTTCCACCTCGAAAATACCCAACCCCACAGGTTCCAAAAACAAGGATTCAATTTAAGACATTTGGATCGTGAAATAGTTGCATTGTGAGGGGAAATTTCAATCGTTCGTCATGGCATTTCTTTTTGTGTTTATTTATCTGTAAAATAATTTTGCCTGTAAACATGGTCAAATGTGCAGGATATGGGTGTCGAAGTGGATACAAATTCCAAAAATCTGCAACTTATGAGGCAAACAAGGGCCATTAAATCATCGACGACACAAAGTTGTCATATCACGCCTTATTTATTCAAGTTTATAAGAGTTTATTTGGCAAGTGGATAATAGCAATTTGGAGAGAAGAGTTTGTGGCTCATCCAGTTTGGCTTGTTCTCAATGGTGGCATAGAACAGCAGACCATCACTTGTTGACTCATTGACGTTGCCCGTTTCACAAAAAGTTACTCATTGTTTGCCTGTTTAGGCTGGAGTATTGCAGGACTCAACCAGTGTGCTTTTTGAGAGACATAGCAGCATAAGTTTAAAAGGTCTACTATGGGCTGGAACTATGCTGTTCAACCTTCAGGGGGGAAGTTGTAACCCATTGGTGGACACTGGATTACTGTACACATTCTTTAGGTCGTGGCCTGGGTTGAAGATGAGAAAAATTGGCTGGCCAGTGACTGAATCAATGATGGTTGTCTGTTGCTGGGCACATGCAGAGGAAAAAACATAGGAGTTCTGGTTTGTTGCAGCATCATCCACAGAGATGACAAAAACATTCAGACCTATGCTGACCATTACTTCATTGTAACTTTTGAACTGCTTGCCGTTGTCTGAGATATACGACAACATTCACACAGATGCACAGGTTTCACTTTCAGTTGAAAACAGTTTCACAGATAAGATAGGGGAAGAACTGACATTCCAACATTCGAATATTCGCCATCTTCCACTGATGCCAACATCATTTTCTATGTTAGCGGCTATATTGCTTGGTCAGTGTTCAGATCAAACCTCTGTGAACACTGCAAGAAAAGTATGATCAACTCTGAACTACTCACATTGAGTGAAACACTGGACAGGCTGTGTGTTCTGGTGGTCATGATATAATTTTTTTTATGGCAAGGCAGATCTTTAACTGCGTGGCTAAGAATTTTGCAAAAGAGTTCACGAATAAAGCCAGTCAAGAGCCTGGACAATCTGGATATTCATCGACAAAGAAGCACAAACTGGTCAAACTCTCCAATACTTCTTCACACAATTAGTAAGCTGTACTGTTCTATTTCCATGTTGATACATTATGGCTAAATATTTCCTTTGACATCTGCTTTTATTATGGCTAAATATTTCCTTTGACATCTGCTTTTGATAAAACTAGGTCAGTGTGTGTTTATATATGTGCAGTGCTTTACGGTCATAGTTACTTGTGATGCAAAATTACTAGGAATTATGAATTTACTAAACAATGTAATGCTGTTACGGTTATTTCGAAGCAGCTTGATTAACCTATAGTACCAGTAAAATGGCATGCTAGCTTGTCTGCTCAATTACAGATTCTCAGCAGTCAGACAGGACAGTTCCATAGTTACTATTCTGTTTTATCTCCTTAAGAATGCATGTGTTGCTAATTTAAATTTGAGGATGTCATATAAATTTAATGAACAATTTATATGGTTGAAAGGCGAATTAGTCTTTGCCCAGGTGACTTATGCCTTACTGCTTTGATCCATGTTTAAAATGCTCTGTGCATACTTTCATCAAATGTCGATATTCATAATCTACTCTGGACATAATCGATAATTACAACTGGGTTGATTGCGTTACTTAGACATTCATGAATAAACGAGAGTCCATTCTTCAAATTTAGCTTTATATAACAATTTTAATTATATGTGCCTATAAATCATAATTGCTAATAATTTCTATTCAGGGTTTGTTAATTTCTGTCTCTTTTTCCTTTGACTTTATGTTGTTTTTCTGTCATGCTGGCAGTGCACACTTGCCAGAGTTTGGCTGTATTTGGCTGTATTAAATCTTGTGTACAGCTTGGTAAGTAGTTCACGAAAGAAACTGATTGGATGATTTTCAATGTAAATAATTGCACTGTTAATTAGAGCAATAAATGGTCTTTAAGTTTCCTATGGTTGCTAAGGAGTACTTTTGTTAAGGTGGGTGGTTGCTAAGGTGTGTGGTTGCTACGGAGGTTCACTGATAGAAGATTGAGGCTGACCTTGATTTTTGTTGTTGCCAAAGAAGAAGACTGAGGCTGACCTGAGATGTGACTTGTTGTAAGGAAGATATTTGCTAAAGAGGCTGGCCTTGAAGATGCTTGTGAAGTAGGATGGTTGTTAAGGAAGTTGGTTGCTAAGTGGCTGGTTGCGAAGTGACTGGTTTCTAAGGAGGCTATGGTTACTGGTGACAGTGTATGGCAGAGGTGTCAAAGAGCCGGCCCGCGGGCCATTTGTGGCCCACCGACAATATATTTCTGGCCCGCGGAGCCTTGTCTAAAGACAACACAATTGAGAGTTAAAGGTCTAATTTTATCATTTTTAAGGTTTCATTAATTCTCTGTGATGCTTGTAATTGATAATGCATATCAGATTCACGTTTTCAAAGCCTAATTCAATTTTTTTAATGGCCCGTCTTAGACCCCTACCCCATTTTCCTCATACGCATTCGGCATTCTGGCCCGCCAGTTGCTCGAAAATATTCCAACTGGCCCGCCACCACAAAAGGTTTGACACCCCTGGTGTATGGCATGACAATACTTTTAAAAATGGCAAATATAAACATTACTTGCTGTCTTTAATTCTACACTAATAATGACATTTTACTGTATTTTTACAATAGTACATTTTCAGACCATCATACCTAAATAGAACAAGCCTATACCTAGAAATTCTTGCCACTTATTTGTACAGACTTCAATTCTAACTTAATTCCATGTAGACATTTTAGCTCTATCTTCAGTATTTGATGAGATATCGTGTGAGTATCGACATGGTACTCTAGACCAACTGGTACACAATAAATTTCACGTGCATGTCCTGCGGCCTTTATATGCCGGGTCCTCGGTTTATTGCATTCATAGCAACAAATCATTTTCATACCATGGATCTAACACTTCAGAATGAGCAATAAAATTGCCTGTGTTATTTTCTGTATGTTACTACATTCAGAATTTTAATTGAAATTTCATTAATTTGTTTGGCAAATGCAATTATACACATTTTTATGATTTAATCAAAATAAACTATTAATAGTTACTATTTCAAAAGTTAACTAATAAATTAAACTAATTGTTAACAGCCCTAGTAAAAATTTTATAATGATACAATGATAGGCCAAATAAAATAATTTATAATGTTATTTTGATAATTTTGATCATTAAATAATGCTATGCTATAAGCTGCCAATGAATCCTGAAATGAACAAAACGGTTCCGCGCATTACTTTAACTTTGATTTTACGACCAGCAGACATTTTATTAGCAACGGATACAACTTAAGTGCTAAACTAAGCAAAAGCTTAGATGACAATTTTTTTAGAATTTTACATAATTAGAAAAAATATCAAGAGACTAAAAACTGAAACATATTCCTTGTTCAACTAAATAGATATGTACATTATATCTTAGCTTCATTTTAATGTATTTTTTATCGATTTTGAATTTTATTTTTTATTAGCGTCACTGCACACTTTGGCAATGCCTTATGGCACACCAGAGTGCTGCGGTGTGAGAATCACTGATCTAGCCAGTGACTTCCCGATTTGAATAGTACCACTTTTGCGTGATTGTGGCCGTATTGATCTGTGTCACATTTGTCATTTTTTTTAAATCTTTTGGTTATGAAGGAAATACAATGGCCCCTTTCCTACCCCATCCTATCCAGTCTGCCTCCCTGGCCTCTAATTCTAGCGACGCCAATGTACTTAAGCATGATAATTATTTGCGTCGATCCAGCTTCCAATCAAGCATAATTCGTTTCATCAATCGAGTTTCTACTCACACAGTCTTATTTTCATCGATCCCGGCACCATTTAAGTTGGACGTCTATTCACATCAAATAATAAAACACGCCAAAATACACCATATGAACTATGAAATAATAATGCACATTTACCGATTACAGGATAAAACTTACTGAATACATAACAAATGAATCGAACCTGGTGATCGTGTATGGCTACTTTCAGCTGGTTCTGAATCCGATCCAAATCCGATCGTGGCATATTTTTATTTTACTGACTATACTATAAATTTCTGTAAAAAAACTCTAAAATTCATATCAGCTTAAGAGATGAATGAAAACTTAGCCAACTAAAATGACTTAATTTAATGACTATTCTATATCTTTTACTAACAAATTGATTATACAAAATATCTGAACAAAACAAATCATAGCGCCCTCGTTCGAAATCGAGGCATTGAGCGGCAGAATCAGACCGAATCACCACACGAAACTATTTTTGCCAGTCACAATAACAAATTTTAAACGCCCTTAGTTTAACAAAACAAACGATATTCTGTCTAAATAATGTAGTTAACCAAATATGTTTGTTAACGTTTTTGGAAGCATTTTAGCTGTCTGATGAACTATCTTCGTCTGGACTCTAGTTCTTGCATACATTGTGATTTGGATTTTCCCCCATATAACCCTAGGCCTAGATCTAAGAATAGGTATACGGACAGAATGACCACTCAGCTTGGCGTTTGTTAATCATATTTCCGGGAGTTCTGGGATATGCTGACGGACCATTGCAAAATTTATGCGGAAGAGGCACGCATAGATATGACAGATTTGGCGAGTGTTTTGGTGAAAGGTATGATTGGTACTTTGATGGGTGTTTTGGTGAATGATTTTATGGGTGCTTTCATGCGTGTTTTATGGGTGTTTTGTTGGGTGATTTGCTGGGTGTCTTTATGGGGGCTTTGGTGGGTGACTTGATGGGTGCTTTGATGTGTGGCTTGGAGGGTGATTTGATGGGTGCTTTGGTGGGGTTTGGTGGGTGCTTTAATGGGTGTTTTTGTGAATGATTTTATGGGTGCTTCGATGGATGTTTTTATGGGTGTTTTGGCGGGTGATATGATGGGTGTTTATATGGGTGCTTTGTTGAGTGGTTTGGAGGATGATTTGGCGGATGTTTTAGCGGGTGCCTTGGCGGGAGGTTTGATGGGTATTTCGATGGGTGTTTTGGTGAACGAATTCATGGGTACTTTGATGGGTGTTTCGATTCGGGGGTATGGTGGGTGGTTTGGTTGATGTTTTGAAGGGTGTTTTGATGGGTGGTTTGGTGAGTGGTGTGGTGGGTCTGTTGCTGGGTGGTTTGGTTGGGTGGTTGGTGTGGCGGGTGATTTGGTGGGTGGGGGTTGGTTGTTTGCTGGGTGGTTTGCTGGTTTGCATAATTGCCATTTTGTAAATGGTAACAATACGACAATCTTAATTGTAAGATCGTGATATTTATATCCGTCGTTGTATACTCCCGTCAAGGTATCCGGCGTGCAGCATTTTTCCATTGTACGTCAAACAACGCATGAGGCTCTGAGTGGGCAAGCTCTGGCTTAGATGGTTCATGCCAAAAATTCTAAAATGCTAAGACCAAACCTGATGCCGACACCTCTCTATGGACAATGACATCATGAGTTGCAGAAAAGCTTCGCTAGACATGACTATCGTTTGCTTTAGTTAGAGACTTGTATTTCTAAACAGAAGTGATTAATGAAGTAAAAATGTATCAAAATATTTTCTGCGTCTTGTGGCTGCACGGCAAGGCACGTTACTAGAAGACGACTTCCTCAAGATGGGGACCGAGAAAATCGCAAGTCTGCGTGCTCCAACTTCCGACGCTCCACCACCTTACTTCTCTATTGCTGAATCCAAGTTCGATGACTTTCACCCATCACCGAGGATGAACTTCGTCGGGTTCTCAGTTCTTCAAACCAGAAGTCCTGTGAACTGGATACCCTCCCTCCGTTTGTCCTTATTAACGTTTTAGATGTCATTGCCCCGTTTCTAGTGTACATGTACAATAGGTCTCTTACCGAGGGTCACCTCTCTGCATCTCAAAAACGGGTACTTGTCTTCCCTTTCCTTAAGAAACCCAACCTTGATGCTAATCTCTGCCAAGACTATCGACCTACCTCTAACCTTTCTTTTCTTTCTAAAACCCTTGAAAGACTTGTCTCAATTCAGCTCCTACCTTATCTTCAGCAGTCTGGGCTCAAGCCCCCCCCCCCCCCAGCCAATCTGAATTCAGAGGTCACCATTCTACCGAAACTGCCCTCTTGTCTCTCTTCTCTGACATCTACTCAGTCATCGATAAACCGCACCTATCACTGCTGGCACTTTTCGAAATTTCCTCAGGCATTCCCTTGGCCGATCACGATATCTTGAACTATCTTGCGGCCTCTGTGGACCCCCTCTTGCCTGGTTCAAATCTTATCTTTCAGATCGCTCGCAGATGATTGTCCATGGGGATTCCAGAACGACCTGGACTGAAGTCGACTTCGGCGTCCTACGGCCCCATCCTGTACCTACTCTATACAGTTGACATTCCTTCCTTATTCACAAAACACCTAGCCACTGCATGGCCACCTCTATGCTGACGATGTCCAAACCTTTGTACATGGTCCACCTGCAGAACAGCTCTCTCTTGTTGGATCAATCTCATCTCTGTCACATGATCTCCACTCATGGATGTCGGCCAATCGACTTAACCTTAACTCCTCTAAGACCCAACTGATCTGGTTTGGAACAAAACAGCAGCTCCATAAACTCTACCTTCCACTTCTCACGATATAGTATCCTGATGTCATATTTTGAAACTAGTGTCCGTGACTTAGGTGTCAGGCTTGATAGCGCCCTGTCCTTCTCAGAGCACCTCTTGCAGCTGACGTGTTCATGCTACTATCACCTGAGGCGTCTGAGAGCCATCAGAAGATCTGTATCCTCTCCTGCATTCACAACATGCCTTGCCTATATGCCTTTATCTGTTGTCGCATTGACTACTGCAATTCATTATTTGCTGGCATTCCCATGGCACGCTTGTCCTCCCTGCAGTCTGTTATGAACTCGATAGCCAGGCTCATTGCTCGTCTCCCTCGCAACTCTCACATTTCTACGTATATGACCGACGTCATACACTGGCTCCCAATTCCCTTTCGCATCCAATACAAGGTACTCCTCTTTATCCTTAGAACTCAACAAGGTAAAGCTCCTCAATATCTCTGCGACTTAATGCGAAAAACTCTGTCTGCTGTCTCCACCCGCCCTCTCCGGTCTGCGGATCGACTTGATCTTCTTGTTCTACAGGCAAGGACTGCTATAACTCAACATCGTGCCTTTGTCATCGTGGGCCCTTCTATGTGGAATGACCTGCCCTCATTATCCGTAGCAAGCTTCTAATCGCGCTCCCACCCTCATCCCTTCGTTGCCTGAAGACTTTCGTATCTCCTCGAGGCTGTCACGCTGAGAGCGCTTCTGAATAGCTAGGACTGTAAGAGGCGCTATATAAATAACCAGATACAATACGATACGATAATGCAGGTTCACATGCTATTTCTAAACGTAATTATTTGTAACTAGCTGTTACCCTGTGAAGAATCGCGGGTCGGAAAATATAATAGCTAACGATTCAACCCGTTTCCTCCTACTGCACAGAAAGGCTAGAACTTGCGCTCCGAAGACAAGGAATTTCAGCGGCTGTCGCAATGTTTACGCGTGAAGCGCCCTACTGAATAACGTTGTTTACACGCGTATATTAGTAACGGCAGTTCAACAGATTTAAAAGCGAGTTCCATCCATTAAGTGTGTATTTCATTTGAATAAATGCAAATATACTTACATTGCACGATGTAGTTAATTTTAATAACTGCAAATATAGTTAGACAGATGTGAATAAAACTTGTTTGAAACGCGAATCGACCAGGATACGGTCAGTGATGAACAGATTGCTTCGCCAACGCTATCTGCCAGATGATGTTCCTCCTTTCGAACATTTGATCCGGTTGGCCGATGCGGGTCTATTCAAAGCGATACTGGAGAACCCAGGTCACGTGCTGCAACGGTTCCTTCCTCCTATAAAGACGACTTTCCACTCCCTACGTCCGCGCCCACATGACCGTGAAATTCCACAGGCACACAATCTAGGGCGAAAATCCTTTTTAATGAGAATGTTGTATTACTAAATTTAATGTATTGCTATTTAAAAGAAGATCTGCAAGGATCTAATCCCCACAACCGCATGAATGTTGCAGACAATCTAGAGTGGAAATTCTTTTAAAATTATTTAATTAGAATACTGTACTTTAAAATGTATTGTACACCAGAGTGCGGATAAGCAATTGGTTCATTAGAGAATATACTTACCTTTTACTTTTTATTTTGCCAAAGTCTAACAACGAAAATTTGTAGGTCAACGTCTGTCCAATCACGCGCCTTTGCGCGACAAATATATAGGTCAACTTCTAATATTTCGATCAACTTGTGTCCGATCACGCGTCTTAGATTCAACTTCTGTCAATTTACGCGCCTTAGATGTGACGGACAAAGTACATGACTTAGGTAAATATATACATGTAGATAGATATGCGGATAGTGTAGTAGTTAGAATGCAGGACTGCTAGCCTGTTAGGAGATTTATTAGGCTAAATTTTGTGTCGAAATTTCTGCCTCATCTGAGCCACCTTGTCAACTCGGCTATAATAGCACACTGGCTACAATAGTAAACTGTGGGTGTGAAGATGAGACGGCGACCCTTTAGCGATGGCGTAGGATCATTCTAGGAACAGTGGCTCCGGCACCATACGTCTGGAGGGGCTCGTCATCTTGTACTTTCTAAAACTTATGGGTACGTACGAGGGGCACACATATTTTGGCGAAAACGCCTTGTGTGATTGTATCCCTGTGCTGGCTACTTTGTGTCCTTGTGTTGGCTACATTGTACACCTGTGTTGGCTGCATTGTATCTGGGTATAAAAGGAAGCGAGACAAGAAGAGAGAAGAGAATTAAACGTTTGATACTGGATAGTTGAAAGTTAAGGACTGTAGAATACAGTTGAGTGAAGTTACGTTGTCGTTTGAAGTTCAGTTGTGTATGGCGATGTTTCGTGTCCTTACGGCTGCAATGATTTTTTATTTTAAATGTAATTGAATAAACACGAAGTTTGTGCCAGTTGAGTCGTTCTGTCCAGTTGTGAAAGAATCGTATACGTCAACAACGGTAATAACTCTCTGACTTGCGCCGAAACGCCATACTTACTCACCGGACTGTCGAACTCGGAAAAACTGCTGGACCGCTCCTGGGGTACCGGAAGTTTAAGGGGACGAATCTAGGTCTCCCTGGATGTCTGTCGGATCCTCCTCCTGCTGTCCGACATACGTTCCGTGTCTGAATCCGGAGTTAAAAAGGTGGCTTTTCCACAGACTGGTACCAGAAGTGGGATGAGAGACATTACCGATGGAAGACGACGGAGCGATTGTTTACAAACTGCTGGACGCCCATGAGGCGCCAATTAGCAGTTCGACGTCTGCCGCACCGGGAAGATAGACGAGCACGCTCTCCATCCGTAGCAGATTGTTGGAGAGCATCGACTTCCATAATCCGAGGCCGATGGAGTCGGGACCACCGAAGAAAGCAGGTGAACCAACTTTAATGCCGAAGCTGCTGGAGGGCGTCAAGGGTCTGCTCCGTGACCGACCGTCGCATATGAAACCTGGCAAGTTCGACGAGACTAGGTCGCTTGAATCATTCTTGGCCCTGTTCGAGGTGTGTGCCCAAGAGACAGGGAGCTGTCGTTCAAAGTACGCGAGCGAGAGCCGAAGACGCTGGGCGAGGCGCACTGCGCTTCGCCTGGACGCTTATCATATGACAATAGACATGGACGATCGGCGGAGGCCGCCGAATCGGGTGCGAGGGACTCTCGAAACTGACGAGAGCCCGCAGATGCAGGCTTGGTTGGAGAGCGTCCTGGCCAAGCAACAGGAAGACCAGAGGCGATGGCAACGGGACTAGAGGCCAAGTTCGACCGAAAACTCAGAGAGTTGACGATGCCAACTTCGCCAACGAACGACCCGGGCCTGGACGTTAGTTCTGCTGCTAAATACTGGCAGGTACGGACGGGGACCCACTTTCGCCGAAATACGCCGGTTCTGGACATTCCTCCTGTTGGTTACAATCGACAGGGACGGACGGGAACCCTCTTACGAATTCGAACGACCAGGGTCCATATTCGTCCTGCTGGTGGCCATCGACAGAGACGGACGGGGCACTTCATCCGCGACTGCCAGCAAGGAGGGACGTACGTTTTGGACTGTGACGCCTGCGATGTAGGCATAGGGGCGGTGTTATTATTATTTATTATTAAACGAACTCTTTCCAAAGCGCCGTAACAAAGCCATGCCGCTACAAGGGCGCTTTACAATGACACGATCAGCAAACTAACAAGAAAAAACCGTACTATAACAATCACTACATCAGTTCAACAGGGATATGCCTTCTTGAACAGGTGGGATTTGAGTCGTGCCCTAAAGATCTCAATCGACGCTGCAGAACGCACTTCAGGTGGGAGGCTATTCCAGCAGCGCGGGCCGGCAACAGAGAAGACGTGATCACCGAATTTGGTCTTGGGGACAAAAAGATCTCCACGCGCAGCTCCACGCAGCTAGAGACCAGCTGAACACGATGATGTTGGCCTGCATAAATCCGCAATGTATCCCGGCGCGACACCATGGGGCGCTTTGTACACGAGTAGACATAGCTTGAACTCTACACGCTGTGGTATAGGCAGCCAGAGAAGCATGTCGTGCAGAAGGGGCTTCACATGGTCTAAACGTCGCCGTCCGAAGAGTAGCCTCGCTGAAGCGTTCAGGACGGACTGCAGGCTGTCTAATGTACATTTTGGTGCTCCTGCAAGAAGACTATTGCAGTAGTCTACCCTAGACAACACGAAACTGGCGACAGCAGTCCCAGCAGCATCGAAGGGCAACGACTTCAGGCAGGATTTGACGAGACGCAGCTGGTGGAAGCATCTCTCGACGGTCGTGGTAACATGTAGTTTCATCAACTTAGTACGGCGTTGTCCCAACGGACGGACGGTGAAGAACGGGTGACCATGCATGGGAGTAGACTGCTGTCATCGGCCGAAAGAAACGACTGTGTGACACGAAAGGGACTATTAGCGATAGGTTATTTTGCAAACTTTACAGACAGTATCTGATGGGCGGCCGTTCGTACAGCGAACGGACGATGACGCCCTGCAGTGGCTCCATCGTACGCCGGAGCCGATTGGCCAACAAGGCCGGTGGTTGGAAAGGCTAGCTGAGTACGAATTCCAAGTGATCCATCGACCCGGGAGGAAACACGGGACTTGCCGACAATGTGGATAGGAGGACTGGAGTATGACGGCAGCAGTCGTCGAGGTGTCTGACGAGGCTCAACCGGGCTTGGAAGTAGACGCTATAGAGCGATTAGCAGGGGCACAATGAGAAGACCCCTAACTTAGTACGGTAAGATCTTGGGTTGAAGAGGGAGCACAGATTCTGCGAGAAAGTGAGGCTGTGAAGGTGCTTTGGCACAAAAAGTACCGCCTGGTAAGATCTTGTGTTGAAGATGGAGCACATCCCCAGATTTAATAGCCATTCTGCGAGAAAGCGAGGTTGTGAATGTGCTTTGGCACCAAAAAGGACTGCCTGGCGAGATCGCCATGCTGGGGACCTGGTGTCGTGCTCTCCCTGCCGCCGCTGCCTGTTTATGGGTACATTGGCTAGGTACCGTTGCATATTAATGACTTCACTGGCTAGGTACCGTTGAATATTAATAAGGTACCTTGGGCTATGTCCCGCTTGCCGAGCAATGCCGTGGGCTGGGTGCCGTTGAATATTTATGAGGTACATGAGGTCATGTACCGCCTCGGCTATATAAGGGGGCGTGTTTGGCTGGCTAAGGAGGCAGTATTTTACAGTTGAGAGACCTGTAGTAGAGCCATTGAGAAGCAGTAGTTCAGTTGACAGTTTTAAGTCGAGTCAGTCAATAAGATAGTCAGTTTGTTGGGAAGGAATTTTTCAGTAAGAAGTTGTCGAAATTAAGTCGTTGCTGTGTAACTATAATCTTGTCGTTGATCGTGAATAAACTCTAATTCGTGGAAAACTGAGTCGATATTATTGGTTGGGATCGTGTTGCCATCATTAGTAGTACTCTTCTCTTATCTGTGCCAAAAAGCAGACATACCCAGTGGGCAATCGAACTTGGAAGGACTTCATGACCGCCCCATGGGGTGCCACAAGTTCAGGGGAGGATCCGGAGTCTCCAAGAGCGTTTGTTGGACTGTTCTGCTGCTGCCCAACATTGCGCTCGATGGCAGCCCCATCGAGAAAGGGGCTTTGCTACAAATTGGCACCTGAGAATTGGAGTGAGAAAAACTACCGATGGAAGACGAAGCCAGCTGGGTCGTTGCCTTGCCACCGGGGTTCCCGATGGTTTAGACGCCCGCAGCGAACGATCCACTGACAATGGTTTCGCGGCGGATCGGGCCGCCAACCAATGGTTTGGAGTCCAGCCGGGCCGGGAAGAAAGACGAGCAACTTAGTCGATATTATTGGTTGGGATCGTGTTGCCATCATCGGTAGTACTCTTCTCTTATCTGTGTCAAAAAGCCAGACATGCCCAGCGGGCAATCGAATTTGGAAGGATTTCACGACCGCCTCCTGGGGTACCAGAAGATCAGGTGAGGAATCCGGAGTTTCCAATGGCGTTTGTTGAACTGTTCTGCTGCTGCCCAACAATGAGCACGGTGTCAGCACTCTCGGGAAAGGAGTTTTGCCAAACAGGTCTTAGTCTCCAGGAAGTTCAGGGAAGAATACATGAGGCTTGCCCATACAGGGTTGACCGGTGGTGTACGTCGTAATACAGCAAATGGCAAACCAGCAGTGGCAGGTGAGGCGCTTTTACAGACAATGCGCGCCATGCAATAGATACCACCGTGGGTATCCGCCCCAACAGATAGCAATGCAGCCGATGCAATGCGAGGAACCCTGGGATAGGTTGAGCAACAATATTACTGGTCCTCACTCTCGGAGTAGCAGAGGGCATACCCAGAGTCTGACCGTAGGGTCGTAAGCAGCCATCAGAGGGACGTGGATGACTATCTGCCCTCAGCCCTGTCCGCCTATAGGGCGTCGCCGCACGAGATAACTGGTTTTAACACGAACTATCTGATCTTCGATCGGGAAGTCAGGCCACCAATAGACCTGGTCTATGGGAGTCCGCCGGGTGTGGAGCTCGACGACTCCACGTACCCGAATTACGTCTGAAGCTGGACAGTGTACGCAGGAACGGTAACGTGGTCAGAACCTTTTGTCAGATTGTGTATGAGAAATGATGTCCATTTGGGGCCGTTCACATATTATACAACGCATAAAATCTCAATTTTTGACCCACCCCTACCTCTAATAAAGTTATATAACAGCAGCTGTGACCTCCCACCCCTATATTATAGAACAGATATGCTACCTA
Source organism: Bimastos eiseni (assembly GCA_959347315.1). Classification (NCBI taxonomy): domain Eukaryota; kingdom Metazoa; phylum Annelida; class Clitellata; order Crassiclitellata; family Lumbricidae; genus Bimastos; species Bimastos eiseni. The sequence goes on from OY365811.1 coordinate 20,322,657, forward strand.
CCCCACCCCAGTCTATAAGCACATTAAAAGACTAATACATAATTGTATTGCTCAATTCGAAACTTTTATGACTGTACAATGTTAGTTAGCACTTTAATAGTAGTGATTGAACCTTTATCCATTTCAAGAACTGCAGTAAAAGAAATCATCATGCGCCCAATTAGCTATGTAACAAAACCATCTTAAAACTGTGTACTCTCTTGTGCCAATGTGAATGTATGGATCTCCTCTGCAGCTTAATAATCACACTTTTAATGGCGCTAAATTCACCTGTATTAATTACGGTAACTAATTGGGTAGTCGACGATTGTCACCATGGATCTACAAGTAGGTCTACCAATACACAAGTAGGTCTACCAATACAGCATGATAATACATGGCAGTGACGTAAATCCTATCTAAAAGCACCATTTTAGTTTCCCACCTGTTTTGCACTAGAAATGAGGATTACAGTATCACACAGAATGGATTGGTTTAATATTGCACTATCAGATATTTATCGATAGGTTCGCAGTACAACTTGACCTATTTAATAGCGTATGATGTATACATAGTGTATACTACAACTACAATTGGGTATTTAAGCAAACATATAGACTATTTACACATGCTATAGAAAATGAAATCAAACATCTTGATGATACCTACCGAAATAATTATTTCAATTGAATTTTTGAAATTTTTAATTTCAACCAGAATCAAAACAAGGCACACAGAATTGACTTTAAGAACGTTTAAAGCTATGCACAGAAAATTGTTAAAATTGTAAATATGAAATTGTTAAAAGTGAATTTATAAACAATAAGTAAGAACATCAAATCAATTTGCCATCTAATGGTGGCAGCTAATGGTGCTAGTTTTGGTTCACAACGTATTGTGAACTTCGATTAGACAATGAAGGTCCGTGGTACATGGAATTTCCATTTGGCAGGCAAACAGGCAAAATAGTATAAGCTGAAAAAAGTTTGTTATATAACGAAACCGTCAACCCCCCACCCTACACAATATAACGCTAACAAAACAGGAACCCACGCACATACCCCTTGAGCGTTATATGGGTATTTTACTATTTTTCATGACAGTGCTCAAATTGTGAAAAAAATAATTGAATAAAAAAGATGATGCAAATTTTTACAAAATTACATATATATTTTAATGGAACTGCTGAAGCAAACTTAATATTGAGCAGTGCTAAAATTTGACAGTTAGCCTAAAATTTTATTTCTTTTTAAATATTTTAATTAAAATACAGCTTTGTCATTCATTTACCATTACAACTCCATCATTTTATTTAAAAATACACTGTCCATAATTTACAGATAAGTTTTTATGAAACTGCTGAAGCACACTTCTTAATACTGAGCAGTGCTTAAATTTGACAGGGTTGGCCTAAAATTTCATTCTAGATCCTTAATAAATTTAATAAAATACAGTTCTGTTACTTTGATTTAAATACATTTACAACTCCATTACTTTGTTTAAAAATACGCAGTTCAAAGTACTGTCACTGTTCATAATTAGTGACTAATTATTATTAAGTGTACGTAGCAATATGATACAGCAACCCCAATTATTCTAATGATAAATTATTTCATGTGTACTTTGAAGTAATCTCATTTATTTAAAGTCAAGGATTGGTAACCACGATCAACTATTCATCGCATCTTATCTTGAACTCTTTAGTGACATTGAAGTGCCAGAATGATGTGGGTGATAAAACAGACACAGACATTTCAATCAAAATTTTTAAAAGTCCTCTTAACACTTTCCAAAAGAAACTGTTTATGTTACTTTTTTTTAGGTCCTATTACTGTTTCCTTCTTCCCTGTCCTCAGCTGCTGGTTGGTTTACCTCCTCTCTGATGCAAACATTGTGAACACAAAGTGCCATGCTGCTTGGACTCCAACATGTCCGAATGCGACCCTTTCATTCATATATATATATATATATATATATATATATATATATATAAATATACACACACACACACTCACAGTGCATACACACATACAAATACAAACAAACATACATGAAGACGTGTTCAAGAAATTCAACACATAATTACAACTCCGTTACTACCTTGGTTAATGCTTTAATCGTCAACCTATGGTTACTCTCTGTTATGGACTCCTACATGTCGGACTGTAACCCTTTCATTCATACACACAAACATGTATGTGTGTGTTTATATCTATATATACAAGAAACTCAACACATAACTACAACTCCGTTTCAAGATTACAACACCGTTACTTCAGGAAAAGTATCGGGAGTTGTTATAAGGGAGTTGTAAATTCTTCATAGTAAAGCCACCATGCTGCTTGGTTGAATCAAGATAAAAGGAATAATCAGTCTATAGTGGTCAGGCTGTCAGTTTCAATTTTATCATATTTTTTAAACATGAATATATATGCATAATTTAGCACTTGTGGTAACGGAGTTGTGGATCTTCAATTATAATGTTATCCGAAAATTTCGGATAATTTCTTAAATTTCCACATTAACAAAAATCTAAATTGGTCTCTTGCTGGTAAATTAATATAGGCTGGTTCTCTGCTTTCGAAGACGACAATTCAAAAATCGAGAGATACAAGTTATTCCGCAGATGGCCAAAGACTCTTAGTAACGGCTTTATAAACAAGTTCTTAGGACAGAAGCTAAATTTATTTTTTAATTACTTATTCAGTTAATAAGTTAATGAAAACCGTATAGCACACTGGCCAAATATAGGCTAAATATAAAAAGCCAATGAAAAAATTTTTAAAGCACTTCTGCTACCAATATAACGTAACGTTGTATCAACTCAGCAAGGGAAAGGACAATGAAATTGATTATATTATTAGGACTTTGTTATTTTTTCCCCATACTAATAAAAGAAATAATACAATAAAAATGAGCGTTTTTCAAGTCATGTATACCATACAAGAATATAAAAAAAACAGAATTTTACTCTTTGTGTAGGCCGGCCAAATCAAAAGACCGAATTCTTTCGAATTTGAGCGCTTTCGTGAAAAATACTCATATAATATGTGAATGGCCCCTTTGTGTTGAAGGGAAAAGTTCTCACTTTCCTTTTGATGTTTTCTATGAATGCTGGGCCATGGGACCGCATTATAATAGCTGCAGGACCATCGCACTTGGTGTTTCTGTTTTGTGTGTGTTTGGATTACAATTTTAGTTGAGGTATTGTTGATGTGATAAACAATTTCCCTTAACTTATGTTACTGTGGTCTTGGGTTCAATTTCGGGGTACTGCAAGGATACCGGGATGGGGCATCCCTCTCGTTGGTGGTGGAAGTATTGCTGCGATATCGCCTTGCTGGGTTGTGGCCATTGTCGCCTTACCCCTCCCCGACAGTCCTTAACATTAATGACTACATCAATTGTATCTGAAATACATTATATCTTAAATAAATTGAATATTAATTACTACGTTGTATCTGAAATGCATTGTATCTTAAAGACATTGAATATTAATAACTACACTGTATCTTAAATATACATTATATCCGAAAGACATATTGTATCCGTAAGACATTGTATCTAAGAGAGTTTAAATAGGCCAAATGGTAGGCTAGTCGGGAGAATCGTTAAGTTTTGTTGTCGAGTACAGTTGAGGTTGTCGGTCAGGTTAATGGTTTGTGGCAATTGTAATCTCAACATTTCTACAGCGCCCACAAAATCGAAGTCGCACGCAAGAGGAACCAGCTTATTGACAGGCGTGTAATCAAAACCGAATCGTTAGGCAGGGTGTTTAGTTTAGAGAGATAAGTTATGGTAGTTGAATGAGTTGTTGCTGTGTACACTTTGAATCGTTTTCCCCTATGTTGCATAGATACAAAAGTTCGTCGAAATCGCGTTGGTCTGTTCGTTTGGGATGAACTCTGTCGTCAACATCGGTAGTCACTTTCTGACTTGCGCCAAAACGCCATGCTTTCTCACTGTACTGTCGAACTTGGGAAGACCTCTGCAGGACCGCCTCCTGGGGTAGCAGAAGTTTTGGGAAGGAATCTAAGTTTTCTCTGGACGTTTGTCGGATCGTACTGCTGCTGTCCGACAGGCGTCCGGTGTCTAACCTCTGACCAAGAAGGGGTTTTCCACAGTTGTGAGGTGCAGTGTTTCAGTAGAGTGATGCTTGGTGTATGCAGATTGATTTAGATTGAGGAGATTGTTTGAGGTTTAAAAGGAGGCCGTTGAGACGAGATCTATAGGAGAACCCGTTCTTTTCTTAACGGTCGAGTTTAAATGCATCAATTGAGGTCGACGGAGCTGATGCGGCGGAGTGAATGCAGTTTGGGTGGTGAGCGACTGAGCGAGCCTGGGAGGATATTGTTCAATGTTGAGCTGTGTGAAATTGGGATTAGAGAGCGAGTTGAGCTCACTGTTGAGGATTGGTGACAGATATAGGCAGAGGTGCAAAAAACCAAGGTTTTTTAAAACTCAAAAGTTGTTTTTTTGGGTTGTTTGGTTTTATTTGTTGTTTGGTTTTTAGGTTTCCTTTGGATCTTGTAACAACAGTTTTGTTATAAAAGGCATCAAACACAGCATGCAAAAGAGCTCCAACTTCTTTAAATAATTAATTTAGCTTGATTTCCGACTGAATAACGCATAATTAGTAATATAATTGTAATATTGTGGCGTTTTCGCCAGTACGGCTTGGCAATCTGTGCTACCCCTGTGGAACTCAGTGTTACCCCCTGTAGCCCTCAGTGCTACTCCCTGTAGCAACCAGTGCTATCCCCTGTAGCAATCAGTGCTACCCCTGTAACACTCTGAGTTACTCCCTGTAGGATTCGGTGCTATCACCTGTAGCAATGAGTGCTACTCCTGTAGCACTCAGTGCTACAGGAGCTATTTAAGAGACTGCAGAGCTCAGTCGAGAAAGGTTATTCAGAATTGTTCGAGAATGACTATGGTTGAACAATTTCGTTCGATTGATAGAGACGATAGTCGGATTTTGTTCAAGAATGACTATGATAGTTTGAGTTCGTTGTCTGCTGTTGAACGTTGCAATAAAACAAGTTTGTTCGTCATCAAGCTGGTGTAGTCTTTCGCTTTTCGGACTCTCATTCTACCTTCGGGGCAGTCTTCAATCCTACGCCAGACAGGGTAGGTCTTACCCAGCGGACACTCAAGAAGAAGACGGGGAAAACCTCGGACTCGGCCTTCCGAGGTACCAGAAAAAGACGGGAAGGATCCCAACGTTTTCCTAGGGCGTTCGCCGATACGCTGAAGTGAGGTGAATTGGGAGGTTTGCCACAAACTGTCACCAGAGAAGTGGGGTGCTGAAAAAAACTACGCCGGGAATAAGAATCGAAAAACACCAGTGCTGATGGAAGACGACAGAGCGATCGTTCACAGGCTGCTGGGCATCCCTGAGCCGCCAATCGACAGTTCGACATCGGCCGGGCCGGGAAGAAAGCCAAGCACGCTCTACACCTGTAGCCGAGTACTGAAGAGCATCGACTTCGATAATTCGAGGCCGATGGAGTCGGGAACACCGGACAAAGCAGATGAACCAACTTTGATGCCGAAGCTGCTAGAGAGCATCAAGGGTTTGCTCCAGGACCGACCGTCGCAGATGAAGTCTGGCAAGTTTGAAGGGATTGGATCGCTCGAATCATTCTTCGCCCATTTCGAGATGTGTGCCAGACACAACCGATGGACCGCCGAGGACTGAGTCGACTATCTATGCTGTGCTTTGGAGAAGGACGCGAACCAGCTGACTTTGGGGCTTGGCAGGACGTGACTTACGAGGAACTTGTCGAGAGGTTGCGCCAGCAGTACGGGACGGAAGGCCAAACCGGAACCTTCTGTGCCCAACTCTACTACAGACGATAACGAACGGATGAAAGCCTGAGCGACCTGCTGCATGAAATTCGTCGCTTGGTCGTCTTCGAATGCCCATGCCATCCAACGAAACGACTGAGATCATCGCGAAGGATGCTTTCCTGGAGGCCATGAGAGACAGGGAGCTGTTGCTCAAGGTTCGCGAGCGGGAGCCGAAGACTCTGGACGAGGCGTATCGCACTGCACTTCGCCTGGAAGCTTACCGGGCAACGATGGACTCGGACGACCCAAGACGGCTGTCGAACCGGGTAGGTGGGACCCAAGCGACGAGAGTCCGCAACTGCAGGCTTGGTTGGAGAGCTTCCTGCCCAAGCAACAGGAGGATCAGAGACGCTGACAGCGGGAATTGGAGGTCAAGTTCAACCGAAAACTCTGGGAGCTGACGAACCGAACCACGCCGTCTGACGACCAGGGTCTGGACGTTCGTCCTGCCGGTAACCATCGGCAAGGGCGGACGGGGACCGACGCCAGCCGAACTACGCCGCCGAACGACTAGGGTCTGGGCGTTCGTCCTGCCGGTAACCATCGGCAAGGGCGGACGGGACCGACGCCAGCCGAACTACGCCGCCGAACGACTAGGGTCTGGGCGTTCGTCCTCCTGGTAACGAGTGGCAGAGACGGACGGGGACCTGCATCCGCTGTGGCCGGAGGTCACTTCGTCCGCGACTCTCGGCAGGGTCGGGATCGACGCGACGACGACGCTGAACCGGAGAATGTTTAGACGACGCTCCTGGAGTCGGCGATCGTCAATAACACCACCAGACCGAGTGCTCTGAACCGGGCGACCAGCAACGCGATCTACATTTGGGGGATGCTCATCGGACATCAGCAGTTGTGACTGGTCGACACCGGGTCTGAAGTGAGCCTCATGCCTGCATCGGCTTTGGTAGGGGTAGAGATTCATCCTTGTAACCGTTTCTTGATGGCTGCTAACGGGTCCAACATAAATGTTGTTGGGGAGGTTAAGCTGCCCATTAAGTTACGACCGGGGTTGAAAATCTCGAGTGCATTTCTTGTGTCTGACCAGATAACTGAAATTATGTTGGGCATGGATTGGCTTAGGAAGCATCGGTGCCGCTTAGCGAGTAGCCGTCGCTGTAGATGTGGTTATTTTGCCTAAATGTCAGAGCGACGTACCCGTGCATACGATGCAGGGAAATTTGGCTTTTGTAGCGCCAGCTTGATTGACTGAGGCCTAGGAAATTAGGTCGAACGTTCATCTCGCTCGGGTCGTTCTGGGAGATAGCGCCGACACAACCCGAGTCAGAATAGTTAACTTAAGCGATAACCCTATTCAGGTCGACAAGGATCAGGTAATCGCGGACCTTCACCCGGTGGAGGTCGAGGTGAGTAGGGTGGCCGATGACAGTCGAGCGCCGGACGGTCAACTGCGTCGTTTGAGGGCATATTGTCCGACGTCCCAGAGGAGGTGACGCGATTGAGTGAGCTACTGCGGGAGTTAAACGATGTATTTTCCGAAGAGGAAGGACGTCGGTCCTGAAGCACAGGATTGTCACTGGGAATGCGCCCCCCGTAGACAGCCGCTTCCCCATCGAGCTGCGATCGACGAGCAGTTGAATAGTTTGCTGTCGGCCGAGCGAATAGAGCCAGCTGCTAGCGAGTGGTCGTCTAATGTGGTGTTAGCCCGCAAAAAGGAGGGGTCCCTTCGCTTTTCCTTAGACTATCGCCAATTAAACGACCGGACGAGAATGGACTCATACCCGCTTCCCCGGATAGATGAGTGCCTAGATGTCCTAGCTGACGGTGGGTGGTTCAGCACACTGGACCTTCGTAGTGGTTACCATCAAGTGGTTTTGGACCCGTATGACGCCAACAAGACGGCGTTCGTAACTCGTAGGGGTACATTCCGTTGGAAAGTGATCCCCTTTGGGCTCTGTAACGCGCACGCCATGTTTCAGAGGCTTATGGACATCATCCTGTTCGGACTTAATTTTGATTTCTGTCTAGTATATCTGGACGATGTAATTATTTTCGGGAGGAACCCCGAGCAACATCTGGAGCGACTGAAATTGGCGTTTGAGCGCCTGCAAGCAGCTAATCTTAAGCTAAAGCCGAGTAATTGCCACCTGCTGCGTAGGACAGTTAATTTCCTTGGCCATGTGGTGACCCCAGAAGGAGTTGCTGTGGACAGTGCGAAGATTCGCGATGTTTTCGAGTGGCCGGTCCCGCAGCGCTTGAAAAATGTACGATCTTTCCTCGGGCTTTGCTCATATTACCGTAGGTTTATTCGGGACTTTTCGATGATGCCTTCTCCCCTGTTTAGCTTACTAAGAAGGGGCGAGCATAGGTTTGGGACGACACCTGCCAGGAGGCGTTTGAGCATTTTAAGCGGGTCTTGATGACTACGCCGGTCTTGGCCCTCCCTAGAGACGAAGGGACCTATGTGTTGGACTGCGATGCCTGTGGCGTTGGCATCGGAGCAGTGTTGTCCCAGCGGAGAGACGGAGAGGAAAGAGTGACCTGGGAGTAGGTTGCTGTCCCCGTCGGAGAGAAACTACTGTGTAACCCGCAAGGAATTACTAGCGATCGTACACTTTGTAAAGCTCTACCGGCTGTATCTGCTGAGACAGCCGTTCGTACTGCGAACGGACCACGCCGCCCTGCAACGCACACCAGAGCCGATTGGTCAACAACGTCGATGTTTGGAGCGGGTTGCGGAATATGAATTCCAAGTGATCCATAGATCCGGAAAGAAACATGGCAACACAGATGCGATGTCGCGGCGGCCTTGCCGACAGTATCGGTCGGGGAAATGGAATATGACGGCAGCAGTCGACGAAGCGTCTGACGGGGCTCAAGTGAGCTCGGAAGCCGGCGTTAAAGAGCGATTAACTGGGGCACATGGAGAGGACCCAGATCTAAGTATAGTGAGGCCTTGGGTCGAAGACGGAGCTCAACCTCCGGACTTAGTAGCCATCCTGCGTGAAAGCGAAGCCATGAAGGTGCTTTGGCACCAAAAGAACTGCCTCTACGTACGGGACGGGGTAATTTACCGGAAGACGCCGGACTGCGTGGAACAGGCTCTGGTTCCCAGGACGCAGAGGGACGAATATTTGGGGCTCGCACATACGGGGTTGACCGGGGACTATTTGGGTATACGCCAGACCTGCTTGCAAGTAAGATGCCGTGGTTAACAAGTTGGGTGGTCCCGAGATGTGAGGCGCTTCTGCCTGCAATAGGTGCCATCGTGGGCGACCGCCCCGCCAGGAAGCACTGCAGCCCATGCAGTGCTGGGAACCCTGGGAGAGATTGAGCATCGATATTACGGGTCCTCACGCTCGAAGTAGAAGGGACACACATACATACTTACTGTGATGGACAATTTCACTAAGTTTGTCGAGGCTGTTGCCATGACCAATCAGGAGGCGACCTCGGTCGCCCGAGCTATAGTCGATAATGTGATTGTCCGTTAAAATGCAGCATTTTTCGACTACACGTCATACAACGCGTGAGGCTCTGAGTCGGCAGGCCTTGGATCTGGGTACGAACGGAATAGTAGTGGCAACTGTGGCCAGGCGAGTGCCATACGCTAGCGAAAGTTAAAATTTTAGACTTTAGCCATTTCACGTAGATGAAAAATTAGCAAAACAAATGTTTGTGGCTGTAATAACTACTTATATGGCTATACATTTTTGATTTCGGTTTTTAGATTGTTACATTTTTATAAAAAATTATGAATAATATTTTTTTAGTTGTAGCCATTTGTGAGGCTGTTGCCATGACCAACCAGGAGGCGATCTCGGTCGCCCAAGCTTTAGTCGATAATGTGATTGTCCGATACGGGGTCCCACTGCAGATACTTAACCGATCAGAGGACGAATTTCGAAGGGAATTTATTCCGGAAGCTGTGCAAACTTTTGAGCATAGACAAGGTCCAGACTTCCAGCTATCACCCTAGCGGGAATGGGCTAATCGAGAAGTTTCACAGGACCATCAATGCCATGCTGGGCAAAGTCCTAAGCAGCCATCAGAGAGACTGGAATGAATTCTTGCCCCATGTCCTGGCCGTCTATAGGGCGTCGCCGCACGAGGTAACTGGCCTTACCCTGAACTTTCTCATGTTCGGTTGGGAAGCCAGAGCACCGATATACCTGGTCTATGGGAGGCCGCTGGATGTGGAGCTCACAGACTCTACTTATCCGAGTTATGTCCGAGACTTTGCACATCGGAGGGAGGCCGCCTACCGTTTGGTGCAGGAGCAGCTGAAGGTCGCCGCAGAGCGTCAGAAATGGGCATACGATCTACGCGTGCGTCCTGCGGACTTCTCACCAGGAGACCGCGTATGGTATTTCACGCCACGTCGTTACCAGGGTCGTAGTCCAAAATCCCTGTATACTGGCCCCTATTACGTGAAGCGACGGTGCGGACCAGTAAACTACAGTCTTCACAGATCGACGTACTCACGCCCATTCATCGTACACGTCGACAAACTACACCTGTGCGCGGACGATGGAACGATTGGAAGGAGTGGAGCGACGACGGCCCCTCCAGTCTTCAGCGCGTGAGGCGCCGTCCTGTCCGCTTCGAGTAGGCACGCCATGGGCGTCGCCGCCGCCATTATGTACTGGGAAACTCTGCGTGACAATTGATGTCGGGTTTAATTTTGGGACATTGTGACATTTGATCGAGATCTGATGCTTTGTGTTAGGGGGTATTTTCAGATTTGATTTCCAGTTGGCTGGGACGGGGCATCCCACTTGCTGCTGGGGAGCATTGATGCGTGTTCACCAGTTCGGCTTGGCAATCTGTGCTAACCCTGTAGCACTCAGTGCTAATCCCTGTAGCACTAAGTAGCACTAAGCTCAGTCGAGAGCTCAGTCGAGGAGGGTTGTTCAGAATTATTCGAGAATGATTATGGTTGAACAGTGTCGTACAGATGATAGTCGGATTTTTTCGAGAATGACTATGATAGTTTGAGTTCGTTGTCTGCTGTTGAACGTTGCAATAAAACAAGTTTGTTCGTCATCAAGCTGGTGTAGTCTTTCGCTTTTCGGACTCTCATTCTACCTTCGGGGCAGTCTTCAATCCTACGCCAGACAGGGTAGGTCATACCCAGCGGACACTCAAGAAGAAGACGGGGAAACCTCGGACTCGGCTTTCCGAGGTACCAGAAAAAGATGGGAAGGATCCCAAGGTTTCCCCAGGGCGTTCGCCGATACGCTGAATTGAGGTGAATCGGGAGTTTGCCACAGTATTGGAAAATTTAGAAAAAATTTATTTTTAAAAACCTATAAAACAAAAAATTGCCATTTTTCGTTTTTGGGTTTTTGTAAAAAAAACGCAAATAACCAAAAAACCATCATGTTTACAGCCCTGGATATAGGCTTACCTATTCTTAGACAATAGCCAATGGCCCTATAGCTAACCCTGACCCTAAACGACTCTCACGACGCCTAATTAACCTGACCTTAATCGAGTTTTACCGACCCTCACATCGCATATTAGAAGTTTTTAAGTGTTTTTATCAGTGCGCATGCGTTAAAAGGTCTTCAGTGGCTAAATTTTGCACGTGTTCGGCAGTAGAAATTGAATTTCCAGTTGTGCTTGCGGCCGAACTTTCGGCCGTAGAAGATTTATCCGTGATTACAATAGCACTCATGAATGGATAAGTCTTCTGCGGCCGAAAGTTTTGGCCCCAATACAAACGAAAAATTAGGCTATCTGCAATTTTTCATAGGCCTACTAGACGTTATGGAGTGAGGTAATGACTTCACGAATCAGTATAGCTCGAATTCGATGTGCTTCTACAGCCGAAAGCATAAAAAATTTCACGATTGCGAACCTCTTCGCATGCGCACTGTAAAGAAATTTAATATGCGTCGTGAGGGTCGGTTAGGTTCGGGTTAAGCATCGTGAGGGTTGGTCAGGGTTAGGTAGGGGTCGTTTAGGATCAGGATTAGGGTTGAAGCGTCGTTTTTAAACATTTGCGAAGAACTTTCTGCTGCCAAATTTTTTTCCCGTGCGTTGAGAGGCCCAACTTTCGGCCGCAGAAGTACCACGCTTCATGAATAGGCCTAGCTAGGATAGACACCGTTAAGCATAAATCTAAAATCTATGAATAGTTGTATCACATGATTAGCCACATGGCGTGTTATCTGCCGTTTTTAGATATCACGAATTTGTGAAACTTGAAAGTATTTGCGCTTTTGTGCATTCCAGATAAGAGGACAGACATAATTATAGAAGGCAAATGATGTTTGCTTGAAATAAGACTTGCTGTAACATTTAATGGTATAAATGGTATAAAGCAGCGGAACTACTTGTGTGATGTCATGCATTATTAATAAGCTTGTGGCGACCTACGCGCAACTCCGCATTATTAGATCCGCCATGGCTGCGGTTTTGTTCAGATCATTATGGTGAAGTTTTTCATAGACTGCGTCCTTTGAATTACGGAATTAGGACTTCAAATCATCATCTTAACTATATTCTCTCTGTGCGGCGGCAAAGCCGATCATCCGACCAACTGCAGGCAAAGCACGATTTTCTGTGCTTCGCCTTAAATATGTCCCATGCAAGCTCGCCGACTCCAACTGCTTTGGTTGGGGTCGATACCAATGCGAGCGGACAAGAAGGCGATCGAAAACAAGAAAGGTCGAGTAGATTTTAGAAGAAATTTTGGTTATTTTCATAACATACGATTGTCAAACGATGGTATTTGCAGGAACGATATTGTAAATTTAGGAGCGATAATTCCGTTGACTGCATTATTTATGTTAATAAGCAACACCGCCATGTTAGCGATATAATCCCGAAATGTTAACAGGTCTATGGTAATTTTATGTAATTAAAATTATGATTTAATAATTTACTATATAGGCATGTTGTATTGCCATTGTATTCTATTATACTCTAAATGAAATTCGTTTAGAAGAATTATTGAAAGAAGACGTTTCCGTCGAAGTAAAATGAGTTGGGAAAGTTCATTTAGTGGAGGGGTAATAAGTAAATATTCTGCGAAGCTTAGTGAGACGGTAAAATGCGTGAATTGGGAAATTAAGCTAAGTTATTATTTGTAATAATTAAATGTGTGTCAGTTTTGAAATTAGATTTTTGAGCACTGTTTCAGTGACCTATGGCAGCCTATAAAGTGCGATTGGACTGGTCTACAACGTAAGCAGTAAACCGGTTTGAACTGGTTGCATGAGTTCCGTAAGACTGATGCCGTGTCGAAGAGGGTTGCTTTTTGTGTGCGTGCATGGTCGCATTTGTTATAGTTCCATTTCATTAGGCCCAATACGCATGCTTTACCGATCGTGGAAGCATAAAGCATCGTCAGCATTTCCACACTCCAAATAAATTAAATCAAGATCGAAGACTCAGTAAACTTTAAATTAATGGCTAGGTACTTTCAACTCAATGTATTTGCTTTCAACCGTACAAAGTAACAGCTAGTGGGCCTACTGTCGAATCTAGTGTAAAACACGTTAATATTTCCATTATAAGGGAATGCAAAATTAAACAAGATTAATATAATTTAGATAGTAAATATTATTCATATGAAATTAATTTTTAAGCAATAATGGGATCAGAATACATGTACATGCAATGGCAACTTTTGAAAATTGCTTAATTTGCATATTCTGATTAAATGTTGGAATTATCAATTATTGTGCTTTGCATGATTAAGTTTGAATCTCCATGAAAATATTCCTGTCAATATAGTTGTGACAAACATGTTTTGTAGAAGTTCAGTGATTTAAAGATCTACTTTGCTGCAAAAGTTCTTAAAGACATTTTTAACTATTGAAATTGGACTTGTTTCTTGCAGAAGGCAATGCTGTCACAGAGTCCATTGGCTATGTGTAATAATTTATTGGCCTAGATTAGCAGAAAGCATCAATCTGCAAATGTCCAGTTTAGACTAATTTTTGCCTTTGTTCTAACCTATAATCTGTGCCTGAGGTTGCTTCAAAGTGATTTATGGTGATCAGGCAAATTTGGCTAAGATTTGTTCATTAATTTTATATTTATTTCTATTTTGTCTGGCCATGGCTTGGTGTATATAAAAATGTGAAAAGAGGATGAATTTTTTAAACATGTCTTTACAATACATGTACAGGATAAGATCTGTTTTGTATGTAGCAAATTCATCACTTAAAGAAGTATTCTTGTAGGAATGAGAAACTCTGACAGTTAAGATGTCAAGGTGAAAAGTATAGCAGATTTCTAGTAGCAATGCCAACAGTATAATTATTTCTGTAGCCAGGTCCTCTGTTAGTTCCATTGATATTGTCATTGTCTGAGAGTACATTGGATGTTACATCCAAACTCTGGCCGCAGTGCTCATAGCTGTTGCCCAGCTACGGGCGCTAGTACCCTGTTGCTACATTTAGGTGGATACTGATATAGATGTTTCATATTTACAGTGATTCAACTGAAAGGTCTTTGGTCATTAAGCTGGCACTCCTTGAAGATGGAGAGCTGGAAGAAGGTGAACTGGGTGATGATGATGATGTAGGAATAGATAACAAGACCGATCAACCAGTTTTGAACAGTGTATCTGAAACGAAAATTCAACCGTCATCTAATGGTATGACTTGTTTATCTCTTTACATTGTTTAGCCATCTCAATATATGTAAGAATATAATGATATTGAATGAATTGGTTGAATTTGATATGTAAATGAATGTAGTATGTTTTAATGGATTTCGGTGTGAGATTTGTCACATTTTAAGACTATGGCTATGGGAATTGAGTTGTCAAGTCGATCCATTTCTTAATTATCATCCTCCAATTTGTCGTGTACTTGGTGACTGTTCTAAGGTAATTCTTGAGCATTGATGTATTGTAATGTAATCGAACATTTATATAGTGCCCCTTCAAGATGCCTACTCAGAGGTGCTCTTATAGGCTGGGCTGAATGATTTTAAATGTAATTTCATATGAATACATTTCTTACAGTAAGCTGAAATAGTCGCCAGTGGTGGGCCCACACACACAAGTGTTGAGCCAGCAGATGACAAATGGCATGGATGTTCAGGGTCTCTGGGCAGCATTGCGTTATAGCCAGCATTCACAGGCACGGCGATGATGTCGACGAGCAGTCCCTCCCTGGTGGAAGATGATGAATGTCCAGATATTCAGCAAGGCACTAGAAGGACACAGAAAAGGCATTTCTTGTGTGTTGGTTGGTATATTGAATAGCCACCTATGACTATCTCTCGAGGTCACTCCAGATTAACGTGGTGGTGATTTCCCTATTGACCAAACAGCTGTGTGGGATTTTTTTCTGTTTTCAGTATTTTTAATTTCCTCAAGTCTCTGTTAACTTGAAATGGATTTTTATTTCTTTGCTCCGTTGATTGGGGTCAGGTAATGCCAGTGTTGGACACGAGACCGAAAACTCAAGACCGAGAGGTCTAGGACCGAGACTGAGACCGATGGTCCGAGACCAAGACCAATACTCTTTTTTATAAACAATTCAATTTATTAAGACACCAAACGAAAAAACACTTAAACCATAAATTTTATCGCTGAAGAATACTAATCTCAATAATGGTCCAGAAAACAGTTTTACCAGCCACTCTGAACTTTTTGCCGGTTCAGCCCTTGGCTTCGACCTCAGAATATCGCACTATAAATTACTTACAGTATACAATAGGTAAATACTTTAAGACACCTGAACAAGTATATTAACATTCTGTTTGAATAGTGTACTTGTACCACGGAACTCGGAATTGTAGGTTAACAGTGTCGCAAAGTTGGACGTTAGCGAAAGACTAAAAAACAAGAACAGATACCTTCGAAAAGAAGTGTTTGGGACTTGCCCTAGGGATATCTTGGAAAGATATGAAAATAAATGAATGGGTGTTAGAAACTGCAGGTATGGAAGGAAAATACTTAGGTGCAGTAAAAGAAGCGAAGATGAAGTGTTTTGGACATGTTGTGAGGAAAGAAGAGGGAGGTATTTAGGAAGAGATAATACAAGGAACATTAGAGGGTGCTAGAGGAAGGGGAAGGCCAAGAGCAAACTGGCCTGATAATATCAGAAAATGGACAGACCTTTCAACAACACAGATGATGAGAGCTACAGAGAACAGGCAAAACTGGAGAAGGATTGTGCATGACGCGGCCTATCTTTGTACCGAAGACGGCTAATGAACAGAACAGAACAGAATGGTCTACACGTGGCTGACCATATAATTATTAGAT
Source organism: Bimastos eiseni (assembly GCA_959347315.1). Taxonomy (NCBI): domain Eukaryota; kingdom Metazoa; phylum Annelida; class Clitellata; order Crassiclitellata; family Lumbricidae; genus Bimastos; species Bimastos eiseni. The sequence continues at coordinate 20,338,684 of OY365811.1, forward strand.
TGTTCCAAAACCTTGAAATTTGTGAAAGCAAATTTTGAAAAGGCTGGCTCCGATGCAAAGGCATTTTTTTCTGTCCCAAGTAACATGTATTTAAAGAGCTATTAGTTTGGTCAGCATACCTTAGATTTGATCGATAACAATCGCGTAGAGCATAAACATGCTGTGTCTCAAATAATTGACAATAACCGACAAATATTGAAAAGATTGCTCTGGTATGACAAATCCCATGACCGTCCCCTTAAGACCAAGACCGATTAAAATTCGAGACCAAGACCGATGGTCCTATACCAAGACCGATGCATTCAAGGCCAAGACTGCAGTTTTCTGGTCTCGACCACATTACTGATTAATGCAAGTGTGACTTGTCTAACAATGTCTACAAAGGTAGTAGTGGCTGTGATGACCTTGAAAATTTGGTGTGCAATGGCGGCAATACGCATGATCCGCACATGATGCTCATTTAAAACATTGAAAGATGTCATAATTTTGTTCAAAATTGATCTTTTATCTTTCTTTTGGTACACAATTGCGTATATTGCTTCCGTGCAGCGCCGCCACTAGCAGCGAGTATCATCCGTAGGCAAATCGTAGTAAACCTGCCACATGCACAGCTACGGAGTAAGTCCGTTAGTCCTAAATTTATTTCATGAAAAAAAATTATTTTATCAGAAAAAATTATTTTATCAAAAAATTATTTTATCAAAAAAGTTATTTTTAGCTATTTGTAAGTGTACTATTTACCGAGGTGAATACTTCCGAATAGTCCAATATTTGGCCGAGGCGAATGTCCAAGGCGATTTCCGGTTATGCCCTGCTTTGCAATGCAGATCTAAGCCATTTCTGTGTGTTGATGCTTGCCAGTATGCTGACTAGGCATATATTCATGGCAAATTTTCTGAGTCAGTGTCCTTAGCTGAGAAATTGGTGGAGATATATCAGAGCTGTACCAATTAATCGGCCGGGTCGGCCGGCCGATTAATCGGACCGGTTATACAGATATCGGCGATATCAAATATCGGCAAGATAATTGGCGCCGATATTAAAAATAATTTTTTTTTCATTTTATATTATTATTGCCAGTCTTTAAGAGCAAAATAACGACAGCAACATCATTGGGTCTGTGAAGGACAGAATTTCGTTTGCTTCCCATAGCGTGGGGAACTCGGGCTTCTACTTCAGACCACCCAGTAACCATTGTGCTAGACTGCTAGTGCCGTGGGTAAGTGTCTGCGGCTGTAGCCTGTTGTGCAGATTGCGTCATAGTGCCTGCTTAATTACCCTATGCACAATCATGTCATTTTAGGCCAAATTGGCAAGTCGTAAAAGTGGCCTGTCTGGGGAGGGAATATGCCATTGGCATGTTAGAAGAAGGCGTCTAGTTACATAGATTATCTTTCCTCTCTTCCATCATGCAAGGTCGATAGCGGGCGGCGTACCTAATCTGTATTGGCTGCGTAGGATTAGTCCCCAATTACATGTATACGTCTCCTACGGAGCAAGTGTTTGCTTGTGTCACAACAATAGGCAGTAGAATTAAGTGTCAATTTAATTTAGGTCAACTTTATATGCATACGATGACAACACACGTGAAGACAGTATATCAAACATGCTGTTATCATTTACGCCAGATCTATACCATACAAAACTCACTGTCCGCCAAAGCTGCTTCTTCCCTGAACTAGGGTGAACCATGGTAATGTCAATATAAACTATGTATCTTCAAAGCATGATCATGTGTACCAGAAATGTTTTGTTTAGCTCTACTGATAAAACCATTTTCTTTACGATTATTATTATTATTGTTATTATTTGTTTTATGCCTCGAGGTATACAGGATCCCTCAGGGACTTAGAGATTGCTTGCTATTATGCAAATTGTCTGAAAATGGCCCTACTCGTCATTATATTATTATTATTATGGTTATTGTTATTGTTATTATTATTGTTATTATTATTATTGTTATACAATGCAATATATACTGCATACGGTATCTCAGTAGGGCATACCCGAGTAGACAATTTCCACCGAGTACCGAATCCGAGTATTTGGATGCATCTATTTGCCGGATCCGGGCTAAGAATAAGTATACAGAAAGAATGACCACTCAGCTTGGCGCTTGTTAATCATATTTCCCGGAGTTCTGGGATATGCTGATGGACCACTGTAAATGCGGCATAGGCATGCACAGAGATGACAAGTTTGGTGGGAGGTTTGATGGGTACTTTGATGGGTTCTTTGCTGAATGACTTTATGGGTGCGTTGATGGGTGTTTTTATGGGTGTTTTGGTGGGTGATATGATGGGTGCTTTAATGGGTGGTTTGGAGGGTGATTTGATGGGTGTTTTGGCAGGTGCTTTGGTGGGAAGTTTGATGCGTGTTTTTGTGAATGATTTTAGGGGTGCCTTGATGGGTGTTTTCATGTGTGTTTTGGTGGGTGATTTGATGGGTGTTTACATGGGTGCTGTGATGGGGGGTTTTTAGGGTGATTCAATGGGTGCACTTTGGTGGGAAGTTTGATCAGTACATTGGTGGGTGTTTTGGTGAATGATTTGATGGGTGTTTTGGTGGATGATTTGGTGTTTGATTTGATGGGTATTTATATGGGTGCTTTGATGGGTGGGTTGGAGGGTGATTTGATGGGTGCTTTGGTGAATGGATTGATGGGTGCTTTGATATGTGTGTCTTGACAGGTGGTTTGGTGGGTGATGTGGCGGGTGGTTTGGTGCTTTGAATTTGAATTTATATGAATTTAATATAGCACCCTTTCAAGACGACTACTCAGAGGCGCAAATGGTTTGATTGGTATTTTGGTTGGGTGGATTGGTGGGTGGTTTGCTGGGTGTTTTGGTTGGTAATTTGGAGGGTGGGTTGCTGGGTGGTTTGCTGATTTGCATAATTGCCATTTTGTAAATGGTAACAATACGATAATCTTAATTGTAAGATCGTGATATTTATATCCGTCGTCATATACTCCCGTCAAGGTATCCCGGCATGCAGCATTTTTCGATTACACGTCATACAACGCGTGAGGCTCTGAGTCGGCAGGCCTTGGATCTGGGTACGAACCGAATAGTAGTGACAACTGTGGCCAGGCGAGTGCCATCTGCTAGCGAAAGTTAAAATTTTAGACTTTAGCCATTTCACGTAGATGAAAAATTAGCAAGATAAATGTTTGTGGCTGTAATAACTGCTAATATGGCTATACAGTTTTGATTTCGGTTTTTAGATTGTTAAATTTTTATAAAAAAATTATGAATAATATTTTTTTAGTTGTAGCCATTTGTGAGGCTGTTGCCATGACCAACCAGGAGGCGACCTCGGTGCCCAAGCTTTAGTCGATAATGTGATTGTCCGATACGGGGTCCCACGGCAGATACTTAACCGATCAGAGGACGAATTTCAAAGGGAATTTATTCTGGAAGCTGTGCAAACTTTTGAGCATAGACAAGGTCCAGACTTCCAGCTATCACCCTAGACTGGGATGAATTCTTGCCCCATGTCCCGGCCGTCTATAGGGCGTCGCCGCACGAGGTAACTGGCCTTACCCTGAACTTTCTCATGTTCGGTTGGGAAGCCACAGCACCGATAGACCTGGTCTATGGGAGGTCGCCGGATGTGGAGCTCACAGACTCTACTTATCCGAGTTATGTCCGAAACTTTGCAGATCGGAGGGAGGCCGCCTACCGTTTGGTGCGGGAAGCTGAAGCAGCTGAAGGTCGCCGCAGAGCGTCAGAAATGGGCGTATGATCTACGCGTGCGTCCTCACCTGGAGACCACGTATGGTATTTCACGCCGCGTCGTTACCAGGGTCGTAGTCCAAAATCGCTGTATACTGGCCCCTATTACGTGGATCGACGGTGCGGACCAGTCAACTACAGTCTTCACAAATCGACGTACTCACGCCCATTCATCGTACACGTCGACAAACTACACCTGTGCACCTACGATGGAACGATTGGAAGGAGTGGAGCGACGATGGCCCCTCCAGTCTTCAGTGCGTGAGGCGCCGTCCTGTCCGCTTCGAGTAGGCACGCCATGGGCGTCGCCACCGCCAGTATGCTGTAATATCGTCTGTTTGTGAGTGTAACATTTGCCGAGGCGAATACTCCCGAATAGTCGCGAAAAAGGGGATATTCGGCCGAGGCGAATGTCCGAGGTCATTTTCAGTTATGCCCTATATCTCAGCAGACTCTATTGGTAGGATGCATGTCTGGAGTTCACTTGTAATAGCAGCAGAAACCAAGAAAGGCAGAAAGTGCCAGCGTAGATGGATAACGAACTTCCAGACCACCATCTCCTACCAGCGAAGAAGCCTGGAGCCAACGATCATTGTCAAGGTCCACATTCAAATGGTTGATAGCCCTTCTAATAAATAGTAATAATAATAATTAAAGCTGTACCAATACATTGGCAGCACTCATAATTGGGGCCGATTATGGAATATAATATATTGGATATCGGTAAGATAATCGACGCCGATATAAACAGTTATTTTATTTTATAATTTTATTTTCAATATTTAAGAGCAAAAATGACGACAGCAACATCATTGGGTCTGTAAAGGACAGCATTCGTTCCATTCCATGACTACCCAGTAGGCATTATGCTAGTATAAACCATGGGAAAGTATTGTGCAGAGTGAGTCGCAGTCCCTGCTTAATTACCCTGAGCCCATTTGTGTCATCTCTGCTGGCTGGTATTTTAGGCCAAGCAGGTGGTGAAAGTGGCTTGTCTGGGGAGGGAATGGCATCATTAGCATGTTTGTTAGAAGAAGGCGTCCCAAGGCGTCCAGTTACATATATAGATATCTCTTTTCTCTCCTTCATCATGCAAGGTCGATGGCAGGCGGTGTGCCAAATCTGTATTGCCTGCCTAGGATTAGTCCCCAACTAGATATATATGTCTCCTATATAGCAATTGTTTTGCTTGTATCACAACAATTTAGGCAGTAGCTGTAAGTCTTTTGGAACAGACATCTTGGGAAACATAATGAAATAATTGGCGACATCTTGGGAAACATAATGAAATAATTGGTGAAACAATCTGCTTTATAATTGGTTAAAGCCCGGTGGTGGAATAAGGAGTTTGTGACTAAGGTACAAGAAGATCAAGTTGTTCAGTAGAGCAAAGAGGGTGAGAAGAACGAGCAAGGAGTGACTTGCACATCAAGTCACAGATATTTAGGCACTAAGCCCTGCTTTGACTTGGCAACCAAGAGCAAAACCTTATATTTGATTAGAGACAAAACCGGGAGATAGTTTGGTTCATTGATCATGTAAGACTGCAAGTGGAGATATTTGAGTACACGGGCAGAAGAGCAATTGGCTTGGCTGCAGTATTTAAGACTAATTGCACAGGGGAGAGCCAAGCTCTAAGGAGACCAATTGGTGGTGAATTGTACAGTTTGTAGTAACAGGAATGGGTCTGCAGGGATAGGTGTTCCCTAAATGAACCATGAGCTCACCAGCTAAATCGACACGTACACCCAGGGCTACTGAGAAATGTTATCCCCAAAAATATTTTTACATTTTTACTTTAAAATTGATGAAATCTTATAATTTTATCCCCGAACATGTTGAAAAGATATAATTCATGATGGGCGAATAATTGACATGCTGTCAGTATCATTTTTGCACTAAAAATCGTCAGCAGTATAGTCACCTGGCTTTGGTTGTTAATATTGGTTTTTGGGGTAAACCGATTATCGGATTTTAAAAACCGATTTTAAACTGATTATCAGTTTTTATGGGTGTGTTAGAGATGTTCGGTCATAACCATGCTGGGGTGCTGCGTCACCCCGGCTTTGGAGTTCAGGTAAGCCTTGCCGCCTCCACTACTAGGTTTGTTGACCCACCATCGAGATCCCACTGCCCCATCTATGTTATGCCATGGTAGATCTAGTACCGAAAGCGTACTGGGCGTAGAAGGGTCTTATGTGTCCGGTTATAGGTGAGACCTAATAGGCTTTTCGTTTCAGGAGAAATTCAACTAGCTGATCAGTCATGAATTAGAAGCCTTTCCTTGCCTCAGCCCTGCCCTCAACACCCGAGCCCAGAGGAGACATTTGTCGAACACAGAGGAGACGTTTGTCGGCGGCAATGGATTTCGATGCTTTTCCTTGCCTCAGCCTTGCCTCCAACTCCCGCCCGATCGCACGAGACCTTTGTCAGCAACAAGGGTTTGATGACCCGTTTCGGCCAAAGATTTTGAAATTTGAAATTTCTTGAAATTTGATATTGCCCTTCTTCCAACATCTTTTGCTGAGAAGTGCACATGCCTCGACATCGCAATTGCAGTTGTACTGAGGAGCAATTGTGCGCGAAGGACTTTCTCAAAGTCCCTACACAGTGACCGACGCCTCAGATAAGGTTCGAACCCGCTCACTCAGCGCACACCGAGTGTTATGTGCCGACCGCTCTAACCGATCAGCCACAGTGCCACACAAGATACTGTACTATGGGCTGGTTCACGAGCATAGCCATGAATGAACTGTGGGAAAATAATTTATCGTGGACAGCGGAGGTGCCACACACATCGTCGAATAAGCCGTTATCCCTCATTAAGAGCGTCATTTACCTGTGCAAATGAATTCGATTATTGTTTTGCCAATAACAGAAGCAGATTATCGGTTTCAAAACCGATAACCTACAGGAATTCCAGTTATCGTTTAACATCCCTAAACCTGGCACAAAAGACACTACAGCAGGGGTGTCAAAGAGCCGGCCCATGGGCCATTTCTGGCCTACGGATAATGTATTTATGGCCTGCGGAGCATTGTCTAAAGATAACACAATTGAGAATAAAAGGTCTAATTTGTCATTTTTAAGGATTTCTGAGTTTTCTGAGATGTTTGTAATTGATAATGCTTATGAGAAGGACTTTTTCTAAGCGTAATTCAACTGTTTGTATGGCCCTTGCAGATCCCTACTCCATTTTTCTCGTGCGCCTTCAGCATTCTGGCCCGCCACTTGCTGGAAAATATTACTACTGTCCCGCCATCACAAAACGTTTAAAGGCGTAGTTTTGTGGGCGGTCAGTTTTGCGATAAACTGAATAGCGAGCTACCACTGTCTTGTCAATCAAACCTGAACTCATTGATTGGGGCTACAGTCAAGAAGTGCCATATTCAAGTCCACCGCCGGTCAATTCCTTTCAGTTGAAATGCCTACACACCTTGGAATGGGGCTGGCATTGTCTGTCTGTCTGTCTGTCTGTTTGTTTGTCTGTCTGTCTCTATATATACCTATCCTGTAGGAATAAACACACGCGCACAGCGGCAGCACAGGTGTTGTGGGATGAAGCCTGAACATGGGCTTGGTTAGAGTTGAATTGAGGAGGTGCGCTGAATGATGTGTAGACCCGCACAGGAAGGACTAAGTACTTAGTAGCCTAAATATACCTTAGCCTATAGCTGTATGGGAACAACTCAAGAAAAGTTCACATCCCTAGTTTTACCTAAACCTTGATTCTTCATTCACTGATACCTGCACTGCTAATTCTCATGTCCTCGACCTAGGCATGATCTTTTACCAAAACCTTAGCTTCTCCGTACGTTTATATGATTTGTTCAGTGTTCTTTTCATTGGCACATAGGATTCACAAGGCTTTGACTTCAGGCTGATTTTAAAGTTACATAATAACGACAGTTATGCGTGTAAGTCAGAAATAGACTGAAAAGAATACTAGATGAATTCTATAAAATGCCGTATATATATATATATATATATATACATGTACATATATAGAATATATGTGTGTATATATATATATATACATGTACATATATAGAATATATGTGTGTAAATATATATATATATACATGTACATATATAGAATATATGTGTGTGTATATATATATATATATATATATATAGAGTGGGAGAGAGAGAGAGATCGAGATCTGCTTAGTGTAGAGATCTGCTTAGTGTAGTCAGCGTGACCCCCAGGTATTATAATAAATGCTCAGGTCTGAGCATATGGGAGCCTCATCTATGCAGCCCTATTCAGAAAGAGGGGCTCTGAATAGACACATCAACCGATTGATTAGTATATATATATACATATATATATATATGTATATATATATATAATCTGTGTATATAAGTATATATATGTATATATATAATTTGTGCTGTGCTATACATAGGGGAGGAAACTATAATAATTTTATATCTGTTCCACAACCAACAGGCACCAATACAGGTACAAAGGCATATGAGTGGCTTATTAAGTACAGGTGTGTAGATGCATATAATTATAAGGACTACAATGAAGGGCATCATTGTTTCAATTGTTATTTCCAGTGCATTTCCCACAGCTGTCTATTTGGCCCATTTGAGCCTATTCAGATATACTGACCACAGTGGTCCATTTGGTTAAGATTGTACCCCAGGAGGATGAGATGCTTTGGGGAGATTTGATTGGTAGCTAGCAGGCGGCAGGTATTCATTAGACCATGCCTCTCAAACCTTGGGCTTTAACACTTCTTCTCTATATAGTATCTGATGCCTGCAGCATCCTCAGCTGTCAATGCTTGTTTAGTTCCTAGTTTTTGTTGTTTCGCATTACCGACCGGTGTTAGTTCTTGGTTTTCTTATTTCATGCTGTTAGTTGTTTATGTTTATTTACCTCTTTTCGTTTTGGCATTATATAGTATGATAAACTATGCTTAGACATACAATTAAGTGTTTGCTTTCACTGACAGGATATGCGGTCTGAAAAGCAAAAAAAATGTATATAAGACAATCAACGGTTTATATAAATAGAGATAAAAAAGCCATCGTTCAGTAAAAGTGTGCACCATGTGAGCACTAATTATATTATTATACAACTCAACTCATAAAACTTGGTACTCGAACTCGCCAGGAAATTGACAATCGCTTTATCCCTAATGTCTTGCTTATTTTGAACCTCAGATATATGAAACTATTGCTTATGGTTCATGGAACTTTGATATAATATTATCTATGCTGGTACATACAAATGTTGTCCTTAATTATTGTTTACTTCATTTCCTGCCATCTCATCTACTCCTCCAACAGGGACTTATTCCTTCCGAAATATAGCAGGATTATGGCGCCATGGCATTCAGGTTGGAAGCGGTGATGTAAGGAATTGTGCGTGCGTGCGTAGTACTGCATACTGATACTTCCTGTTTCTTGCTTGTGACTGTTGTCTATATTTGCTTTTAACTTGCTTCACGAGGAAAAATATACGAGTGTACAGGCGTGAAGAAAAAACAACATGCAGATATGCACCCAAATGGGGAAAGAAAACTAAATGTGTGTTTTCCAGCGATTTCTGCCTTGACAGAGATTTTACCCAACCTCTTCATTGACAGTCCAGCAAGCTAACCACTAGACTACCATGCATACCAACTATACTGAAATTTGTAATTTAGCAAGAGAGATATGAATTACGTTATTTTATTTGCTTGTATCTGAATATTAAAGTGGCACTTAAAACTCATTAAGGTGCTACATATATGGTTGGCTTTGAATATATTATGTATTTGAGTAGGGACCAATTATTTGTGTTATGGCTAACTCCACCAGTTTCATGCTGTGTAAAATGTTATGATTAAAGATGAAGTGTATTATGTCGTCTATTGTGTTCTAGGTTCTACTGCAGATGAAAATCTTGGAAAATCAATTGCAAATTTTGAAGTGCTTAAAAAACCTAAAGAGATACCTTCTCTTTTTGATCTCAAAACAACAAAGCCCAAATCAATGAAGCGATTGATCGAGGAAAAAGGAAAAGTAAGATATTTCTTCGTGCAATCTTTAAGTGCTGCTATATTTCTTCGTGCAATCTTTAAGTGCTGCTAGGAATTGCAGAAAAAGAAAATGCTAGAACACAGGCTTTTCAAACTGTGTGAAAGAAGTAGTCTAGAGAACCAAAAACAAGAAACATCAAGATTGAAATACAAGTAACAATTTGTATTTAGTTGAAGCATAGCTTTATTAACAGTCTGTTAAACAGCCTTGTGTGCTTGTAATGTCTTGCTTTTACATGTCCTAAAAGAGTGGGTAAATTGACGCTTACTAGACAGGATGATGAGCTGCAGATATATTGGCTAAGCACAGTGAAGTTAAGCAATGTTGACCACAGTTATTTAGTACTCTTTTATTGGTTACAAGTTTATTTTAATGCAGCATTTGTTATTATATGCATTTGAATTGCACAATATTGATTATTATTTAACATGAATTTTGCAATTGCTCATATAGGCTGAACTAATCTGATTGATTTAGCACACTTTGGGTTATTTTTTTGCCCAGCCCTGTCTTCATGTGGGTCTGGTGAGCTTCCAATAGCACCTGGTAAATTCAAAGTGCTATCAATTCGGCTAGACAAAAAAAGCTGTGTCTGGTTCAGACTTTCTGCAGCTGCCTGCGATCATGGCCAAAGGCTCTTGGTGCATTGTTGATTAAGCTAGATATTTAACAAGTGATGCAACAAAATCTTGTCTGTATATCAATGACATGAATGGCTGCGCACAAAGATTAAAACTGCATGTAAAATTGCATATAAACAAACATGCATGTCTTGTGTGCAAAAAAGGAAAGTTGTAAAACAACTAATCTGATGATTGAAAGTGCATAACATTAGCTAAATCGAGGTTTGTTTATTGCCACTTCACGACAGCTAGGGTTTGCAAAATGTTGTAAAAAAGCTATTGAGAACATTTCATGTCATATATTTATTAAATGGAAATACAATACAATGTTATTTGGTCATGTTAGTCAATTCGTTATATTTACAGCTATTTCCATTTAAATGCAAAATTTGCACTTTAACTTTGAATAAGTTCAATTTTACTGGGACTGGGTTTGCATACCGGACTTATTCCTCGCCTTTGCCAAGGATTTTGTATGTTTAGGAGGTGTTTTGTTTGCTGGTTGCCTAGGTCATGTGACTGCATCTGGCCATTCTTTTTGGGCCCACGTGTATGGCGGATTTTAAAACGGTTGTAACTCTAGTGCAACTTTGCGCCCAAAGGCTGATTTTTGATACTACAGGAAAATGGCATGTTTGAATGATCTGTTGGTATCAGACTACCTGGTCAGAGATGGGGATGGGTGTGGGAAAACCCAGCATCAATGGCTCATGCGATTATGACCAGTTGCGCATGCCCAAGCTATTTATTGGCTATTTTCGGACTTGATCTGGCAAAGAAGTTTATTATGCTCATTGTTTTAATTAACAGATGATTTTGTTAAAACACAAATGTCACTCTTATCACAATATTACTCCTCTGCAAAAATAACTATGTATAAATTAAGATTGCCTTACTCAACTATTATCTAACTTGCATGTGAGGAAAGTTAACTCAATCGTTGTTAGCTAAAGGCTGCATGTTCAGCGATGTGATTTGTCAACCAGTGTTAAAACTCCCAATTAAACGAGGATCACTGTTATTATTATCATTTTGTGATGGCGAAAACGAAGAACATAATTAAATTCATAGTCCGACAATAGCAGTGTGAACTATGATCTCTCTTAAACCCTCCTTGACGTCTGAAACTTCGTCAAAGTGGGCCAATCGAGACGGCTGTCATTTTAATTCTTCCTGCTAAGTCCTTCACTAAGCCTGACTAGTGGATTTACACCTGCCTGCCAGATGGAATAGCGCTAGTCGGTTTTTGGATAACTTAGGCATCTCCAAGACTCTACATACACACTGATCTAGTTCCCTAGTAGGGTTTAAAGCGAAAACTGGTCCATAGCCTACTATGGACCAGTTTTCGCTTGGTATCAAACTAACTGGTCCATAGCCTACTATGGACCAGTTTTCGCTTTAAACCTGACTAGGGAACTAGATCAGTGTGTATGTAGAGTCTTGGAGATGCCTAAGTTATCCAAAAACCGACTAGCGCTATTCCGATTAGCGCTTACAACCGACTAAAAGGGATTAATACACGTAGCCCCTTGTGTTTACGGTCAGTCACCGTAGCCGAGTGTTTTCATCTTGGTGGAGGGTGGCTAATGTGGCCATTGGAGTGACCTCAACCAATAGTCACAGCTGGCTATTCAATCTACCGACCAACACATGAGGAATGCCTTTTCGACATCCAGCTTGTGCCTCTATGAATATCCAGACGTGTCTCATCTTCTACCAGTGACGGGCTATTCATCGACATTATCACTGTGTTTGCGAACATTGTCACCAGTCGTCACTCTACCCTGTCAACAGAGACTCTGAACCACTAGTAACTCTTTCAGCTTATTGTGCAGTGTTTGCTAATTGTTGTAACATTGTTTGTTAGTAATGACATTTAACATCATATGAGCTAGCACAGAGTAGATATCTTGAAGGGGTGCTTTATAAAATGGATGTCGAGCAATCGGCTCCTACTCAACCCTGTCAAAACCGAATTTATCTGGCTTGAGACCTGGCAACTACTGCTTGCCTGATACGGAGCATCTCCTGGACTCGCCCGCATGTCCACTTATATGCAGGATATTTTACATTGGTTGTCCATTCCTCAGCGCATTGCATTTCGGATTTCTGTGCTTGTCTGGCATTGCTTACCTTAAGAAGCTTTGCTGTCCTATTGGCTCTGTTAGAAATGCTCGCAGGATGCTGCACTCTGACTCGCAGAGTCTTCTTCTTGTCCCTTTCTCTTGGACCTCTATGATGCAGTATCGTGCTTTTTTGTTGTGCCTGGTATAACCTCCAATTAGATATCTGGCTCTTGCCTAGGAACTCTTTATCCCATTTTTATTTCTCTGTTAAATCTTTCTTTGGGACCGGACCAGCAGGAAGTCTCCTCAGACATTTGCCTCTGCCGAATATTCCTGTTTTTTAACTATTTGAAAGTATTCGCCTCAGCATATAGTACACACGCAAATAGATAATTAAAAAAATTAAAACTATAATTAAAAAATTCGTAATTCGAAAAATTATTTAATTGATTTCCAATTTCCTCCTAAAAATAAAAGGTTAAAATTTAATTTATATTGTTAATATTAACTTATTACAGGTACAACATTATTTAGTTAGTTCACATCCTAAGAGAATTCTTCATTTTACGCTTTGCCATACATGCTGACGATTGACGAGGCATTGGTACTTGCCGGAGTGGCCGCTTTAGTAGCGACCTACTACTACTCGGATCTGGCAGATAGTACATTCAAATACTCAGATTCGGTACCCGGTGAAAGTTGTCTACCCGGTTGGTCCCTAATAACACCATATGCAAATCATTATTTTCTTGTTACATGACTATTTGAAAAGTTTGACAATGCTCTTGAAAATCACTGACAGTACAGACTTGCTGATGAATACAAACCATGCAATAAAATCGTGCAGCATCATTGAATGATCTGCTCAAATTGAACTACTCCTTCCGAGTTCTGTAACTGACCCTGATTTAGGGGCTGATCAGATTCTCTAGTGGGGTTCAGTATCAAGATTCCAGCAACTGTAACTCTGGGATATAATAGTCTATTGAAACCCTGTTTAGTAACCTTTTGCTTGTAACCGCTGAATTTCTCAGGTCTCCAGGGCCTAAAACCTCTTTCAGGACCCCCCAATGAAAGTTTCCTTTTCAGTCGCTAGGGTTGACACACGTTGGTCCCCGAACTACAAATGCTGCACATGCTGTGCATGTTAGCTTATGTGCACATATCTGCCACACCTACAATGTATTTCTTTTACGAATGGACGGTTTCAGAAATACATGTAGCAGGTATAGAGTTAGCAATCATTTGCATAGTCAGGTGGGTATGTACTTTGTGCATATCAGTGTCTATACACAATTCTGTTTATACATTTCCACACTTTTACAGCTATTTACTCGGAACCCTCACCGTTAAAAGCGAGTTGGTGGAATGCAGAGGGTTCCGGCTATCGGGGGGAGGATAGAGGTTAGGATGATGAAGTGGGCTAGGATAGAGGATGCAGGATTGTTGAGGAGGAGGAGGAGGAGGAGGAGGAAGTCGTAGGGAAGGATTATGGAGTAGGGGAAAGGAAAAGTGTGATGATGAGTGCACAATGAAGTGGAGAAGAGGGTGAGGAGTGTGAAAAGGAGGATGGGGTGGGAGGAGGAAGCGGTTAGGAGAGTGTGAGAAGTAGGAGGAAGAGGAGAAAGTTGGGAAAAGGTGAGTGAGAACAAAAGTGAGTGAATAGAAATAAGAGAAGATGGAGAAAGAAGAGGAATTAGAGATGAGGGGGAGGGATTAGATTGAGGAACGGTGAATGAAACGTAATGAAGTGGTGGAAAGAGATGATGCGAGGAATCAGAAGAAGAAGGGAGGAAGGTGAATAAGGATGAACACTAAGGAATAGGAAGAGGAGGAAAAGTTGAATATACATGTATATCTAGATTATATGTGTGTGTGTCTGTCTGTCCGTTTATGCATTTGCACACTTTTACACCTATTTACTCGAAACCTTCGCCGTTCGCTCGGGGAGCACCAAGTAGAGGAGTTGGTAAACCTGTGGGCACCATCTTCCTGCTCTCTAGGGCCAAAAACCTGTCTCAACCCGGTACCCCGGCTAATCATCAATATATTCATTCCAGATTACAAGAAAAATGTGTTCCAGTTCTTCGAGGAGTTCCATAGGGTTCTGTTCTGGGACCACTGCATTTCATATTGATCATGGCGATATTGCTTCATTCATTCCTAGTCACTCCACCAAGGGTCATCTCTTTGCTGATGACCTGCAGGCTTATATCCTTGGTCGGTGTCGATGTTAAATACCTTCTGGAAATCCACAGAGCACAAAAGTTTTATTTTATATGTGAATCCAAGGGAAACTTGATCTAATATTAGATTTACATGCCAGGTATAAATATTTGAATCTGAGCTCTTATGTATTTTTTTGACCATCATGTGAAACAAGGGCACTTGTTCTATGATGTGTACAGATATGCACTCACACAATCACACAGACACACACAAGCACTCACCTGGTGTAAACGGGCAGCGGAATTCGTTGAGTTCTGACCTTGTTTGCTTTATTTTGCAGGTGTCATTTCCAAAGTACATAGACCATGATCGAATAGACGATGGTGGCTATCTGAATTACAATGTACAAGAGAACATGGCTGTTGGAATGTGGTCTGGCTACTCAGTACCAAATGATGATTATGAAAGTAGTGACTGTGATGTAGTGCCAGAGAATGAGTTTTCTGTGGAGATTCAGCAGATGCTAAATAGGTCAGCAACAGGTGCAACGACAACATCCTATCCTCTGTATGATAGTGAGAAAAGTCCACGAGGACCTTATGATAGCCCTTCAGAAGATGAAGAAAACGATGAAAGTATCGAATTTCAACCACCCAATAAATTACAAAAGTTAGTTACATTTTTGCAGTTTATTGTATTTGGATATTTATTGGACATTTCTGCTCAAGGAGCAAAGCAGATCAGAGGCTCCAGTGATGTACCAAGCGAAATTTGCACTCTATGTCTAGCATGAATCTGGTGCCCCCACATTTTGTTACCTAGATAAATAGACCTTTTTCTGAAAAGCAAACTCTACCACTGCTTGCACTTTGACAGTGCCAGTCCAAAGCCTGAATAAAGGAGGGCAACATTAATGATCTTTGTTATCACATAGTGTCATTAAATTGAAGCTAAACTACTTCTGAACAGCAAGTATTTTGCTAGTTTTAGTATCACTTGATTTTCTTCACACAATGTCTTCAGTGGAGGTTGTTACAATAGGTAGTTGTATATTGTCGCTGATATTTTAAATTTGATTGTCACTGACCTTTGTTGCTTCTAATCCTGGTCTGTCTAGATGTGACATAGGAATCCAAGTCAGCCCTTTTCACATTGATGTTGTGATTGATGATGACTTTTGTTGTGTTGAGTTTGCAGCCTTTTTAATTCTGCACCAGAAAGTTTTGTTGAAGAACTCATTTGCACAGATAGTAAAGACTATGTCACAGTGATTCTCATCCTGTGTGCCATGGCACACTGGTGTGTCGTAAGGTGCCGCCAAGTGTGCCGCGACGCTGATAAAAAAATCAAAATCAATAAAAATCACACTTGATTGAAGCTAAAATATAATATATCTATTTCAGTTAAAAAGAGAAATGCTTCTGTTTTTCAGTCTGTTAATATTTATTTTAATGATCCAAAATTAAAAAAAATTGTGATCTGAGCATTTGCTTAGTTTGGCACTTTAGCTGTAGCCACTGCTAACAAAATGCAGGTCTTTATCTGTGTGGTAGCGAAGTTTCAGTTAAGCTAAAGTTAAATTTCTATGTTCATTGGCAACGTATAGCAAAGCATTATTTAATTATAAATTATCAAAATATTTATATCAAATTGTAAATTACTTTGTGTGGCTTATTGTTAGAGAACTATAATTTTTATTTATTGCTGGACTAATTTCCTGCGATGCTAAGTAGGTCACAGGTTTCCAATCAGACGTGTGTAAAACATCCGCTATTGGTAGGGTTTGGCTCAAAGCTGCTGCCAAAGATGTTAAAATCTTTGACTGCCGCGCTATGCGCTTGTCGTCTGCTTATAACAATCGTGCGTGTCATAATCAATTTCATTAATCGGTAAATCACTATTTTTATCAGTAATGTAAATTAGTTTCAATAAAATAACTTAAGAAATTTGAATAATTTTTATCACTTTGGCATTGATTGTCATTTAAACAAGTCCTGCAAATTACAAAAGTCTTTTTAACACCGATAACTTGCACAGTTTACAATCAGTTTATGTTTGACATTGTAAATGTAAAATTGTAAATGTTGTATTTCAATCTGTTCAAGTTAAACTGTTAAAATAAGAAATATTTGTCTAATCTACTCTAATTTATTTTTAAAGTTATGTAAAACTTTAAATTACAGGTTTTTTTCAAATGGAATAATACATAAGATTTGATTTGAAGACAGCAGCCTTAGAATTGCTCAAAATTAAGCATAAAAGATTTGTTTTAGTTAAATGGTGTCATCTGAATTTGCAAAGGTCTCAGATGTGCCTTGGTGTCAAAAAGGTTGAGAACCACTGCTATGACATATATTTTAATAATGAAATATTTGGCCTAATGATTTACAGAAATGAACAAATTTATTATAATCCAACTCAATGCAGGTTGAAAATGATGTTTTCGTAAAAAGCGGCCAACTCCTGATGACGTAAATTTTTATAACATATACGAAGATCCCCAACTCGGTGATGCCAATATTCTTTCTTCTGGGCAGATCCTTCTGTTTCTCTCTTACTAGTACCAGATGTCGAGCTTGGATTTCTCCTTTTTGTCCATCACACACAGGTTTTTGCCCCTCTGGTCTGACAGAGTTCTTGGCGATGACACCGATGTTGCATGATATATAATCAGAAGACAATATGAGCATGATTCGGATAATTCCAAAGTCTTATTGACGCACGAATTTACACACAAATAGATTAGACATCAACTTGACTTTTTACAGCTCTGTTCTCTCTCTACTTTGCTCTGCCAGAGCAACTATGTGGAGAGAGGGAACACAGCGGGCACGGAAGGCGAAGGGAAGAGGGACATGTAGAGTGCCGTGAAGGGGAAGAGGAAACGCTGTCAACACACAGTAAGGAGGGAGAGGGGACACGAACGAGGCAACAATCCTTGAATTGACGTCCAGGTGGGAGGGATGGGGACACGACAAAACATAGGTTGCATATTGCATTGTAAAGTAAATGTTTTATATAAAGGATGTGGTAGTCACCAAAGGACGTTCTTGTCACTCTGTTTAACTATATTTTTAGCTTTCAATTGTGAATTTTAGTAATATGATATAGCAAGAAAATGAATTGATGGAATAATTAAGTAAGTAAGCAAGTAGAAGAGTTGAGTTAATAACAAGAGATGAATTTTATTAGCGATTCACAGTCTTATGGGTGTTACATCCTGAAATTGTGCCCCATCTAGAGTTAGACCCAGTGCCACCAGCATGG
Organism: Bimastos eiseni; assembly: GCA_959347315.1. Taxonomy (NCBI): domain Eukaryota; kingdom Metazoa; phylum Annelida; class Clitellata; order Crassiclitellata; family Lumbricidae; genus Bimastos; species Bimastos eiseni. The sequence continues at coordinate 20,356,588 of OY365811.1, forward strand.
GTCATGTTAAATGTAATTACAGACATGGTACATCAGTTAGCAAAACAATGTATGTAACTGAAAGAGTTTATATGTGAACATTTTTCACAACAGCAATTGGATTTAACATTTTATGAAATTCCTCATTTTTGCCTAGTTAGTGCAAAAATTCATTATTTGTTACTTTTGACATGTTTTTGACATAAGCCCCCGACAATAAATGACCATCAAATGCGCCCCCATCATATGCGCCTAACAGACTGTACTATTGCCGTCTGCGTATTATACTTTGATGTATGGTTGTGTTTGTCTTCGTGTGTGTACACATTAAATCATACATCAAAGTGTGAAGAAATCTGTAATAGGTTGTCTAATCATAACTTAGACCAATTAGTTCTTCTTAATTGAATACTGTGCATTAGAATTCCATTTTCTTGTTATTTGTGTGATTTGATGTATCTTGGCAGTGGTCTTCAAGCGAGCACGCATCTAACCAAACATCAAAGTAACCTAAATATTTCTTGTAATCTTAACTGTAGAGCAGTAGCTAATTGTTTAAATTACTGATTAATTTCGGCAGACATCAAAGTTCATATTTACGAAGTACAGGTTAAATAAATACAAGACATATTGTGCACGAGGAATCGCGTATAATGTCGCCGTTTGAAAAAGATGGAAGAAAACTTTGAAAACCATTAACACATTAACAATTACATTTAGAGTTTCATTGCTGTTTTAATCCAAAAAATTCTCTTACGTAGGTGCTTATAAATCTTTCGTTCGTGTTTCTCTTGAGTAACGGGCAGCTTTTGATGGGGCACAATTGACGGTGAGCGCTTATGATGGGGCGCATATTTCGGGGCACTTTTGTCCCAGTGTGTTCACCACTATTTTACAGACATGCCAACTCTTGCCATCAACAGTAGATGCAAACAAACTAGATGGGTCAGCAATAGGACTCTAACAAATCAGCCTTTTAGTCTCAGGTATAAATAAAGGTATCGATTTTCAGCAAGGTCATATAACATTAAAAATATAGATAATGAATGTACTCTTGGCAGCCATCAACAGTAGATGCATACAGACCAAATGGGTCAGCAATAGGACTCTAACAAATCAATCTTTTAGTCTAACATGGAAATGAATAAGAATCAAGACTGTTCAATGTGTTAAAATGTGGATAAAAATACCAATTTTATGTATGTAGTGTAATTTAAGTAAGTAAGTAAGAATATTCTTTATTAGATTACCAGCAAATACATGATAGTTTAAAAGAGGTATAAATAATAGCATTAATTTTTAAGAAAGTATTATACCTAACATTCACACAATAAAAAATCTCTTTTTAAAGGCGCATCAACTCTTGGAGTTGATGCGCATGTGAACTGGATCGCATGGTGTAAGAGGTGACCTTACAGGAAGGGAGAAGGTCGTGAATGATATAACATGGGTTCAACAGGACTGAGAGGAAAAGGGTAAAGTCTGCTTGAGAGCAGTGCTTTTTAAAATAAGGAAAGTCAACAGAAGGGAATCTGTAATGTCAGGTCAATTTTCTTGGGAGACCATTATTGCGATTTAGTTCCTTTACATTGGGGAATCTCCACCAAAGATGGCACGCATAGAGTAGTAGTGCAAGGGTAGTAGATCGAACATCAAACAATCACTGGCCATGGAGACCGATGGCAACTAAAACATGAAGAGATGGTGTCACCCAGAATTTCTATCTCATGGACCCTCTCAACTCTTGCTTGGCATGTTTAGGTATTTAATGATAGGTTTTAGCTGGGTTACTCCCATGTTACATTTATGAGTGGATCTGCTAGAAAGAATTTATTTTAGTTTTTACCATGGTTGTTTACTTTTCAGGGTCGAAGAGGCCAGCTGTGTTAGCTACGGACTGGTAACAACAGGAAGCAAAAAGGCCTCTAAGAAGCAACTAGTAATGGCATCTGAATTTGCAACCATCAGTGACAATGTTTGTATATAATTTTGTTTATATTAGGATTATTTTCACCAATATGTGAATGAACTAGTATTGCTGTGCAACATTGCTGCATTTTTAATGAGAATTTTGAATATTGTGCGAAACGTAGTTTGACTGTTGGCAGATTATTTTATCTTACTGCTACTAGTTTTATTTATTAATTATCTAACTTACTTTACTTTCTGTTTGTAGTGAATTTAAAGGCTTATCAAAACTATTGCTTAACTAATATGTTGGGCTTAGTATAAGCAAGTCAATTTATAGTGGCATTTAACTAGAAGAATGATGCTAGTAGGGCATAACCGAGTAGAGAATTTCCACCGAGTACCGAATCCAAGTATTTGGATGAACTATTTGCCGGATCCGGGTACGAACCAAATGGTAGCAGCAAATCTGGCAGCGAGTACCATCCTTATGCACAGCATAGTGAACCTGCCAGGTGCATAGTTACGGAGAACTATCTAGAGTCAAAGCAGAGTCTATAGCAATATCCTTCATATAGCGTATTGGTGCACTCTAGGCTATACAATATATTTATTATTTAATAACTGTATTTGTGAAAAAAATCTAAAACCTAGTTATAAAGTTTGAAATATGAAGTTATCAATGATGTCTTTACTCTCTAGTGTTTACCGGAAAGTGGGTGGAGCCAATTCAAGTGGGAAAATTACTGATTTGGATGCCACCTGGGAATACAACCAAAAGAAATTAAAGTGTATAAATTAACATGATCATTATTTTAAAGAAAATTCAATGGAATGTTAAGTTCTTGTTTAATTAATCAATAGCTTATAAATTAGTCTGTTAGTCCTAAATGTATTTGATAAAAAAATATGATTTTATCAAAAAAATTAATTTTAGCTATTTGTAGGTGTAATATTTGCCGAGGCGAATACTTCCAAATAGTCCAATATTCGGCCGAGGCGAATGTCTGAGGCGATTTCTGGTTATGCCCTAGATGCTAGAGTATAATTTTTTTAGAGTTTTATGTGAGCCGTTTGTAATTTGCAAACTGTAGCATCACGTGATTCAACACTATTGTGACAGACGGCATTAGTGAATGAGAACGTGTAAAAGGCTGACTTAAATTATTGAACAATCAAGTCAGTTGATTGATAGTGAGCCAACATTTGATTTGAAGTGAAAAAACTTCTGTTTCATTTGATAAATCTTGAGGATTTATGACTCGGATGAGTATGTATCAAATAACTGAGCATGGATGGCATCATATAGTGGACTATATGTTGAACTCAGGAGTAATCTCATCTTGAGGTTAAAAACATTGGTGATCGAATCTGTTTAACAGTCTGCTTGCTGATGTGGAACAATTGGCTCTCCACAAATATTTTAATTAAATTGCAAAGTAAATGTGAGTGATTTTATTAATCTTCGAATATAAACCTTATTAATCTAGTTTTAAGGCAGTAGGTTTTTGCCTAAATCCTGCCAGCCTCTTGATGAGTTAATGAATTCTATACACCTGTAATTTAAACATCAAAATGATCAGAAAATACAAACTTTCTACCATTGCATTGAATACAAGAAATGCCTAGAACAGCAACCAGTTACTACAACATTCCTTCATTATCTACAGTTATGAACTAGGAGCTGACACTTGTTCAGAAGGCTCAGATAAGCTGATAAACATCTATTTAATTTTTTATATTCCAGCACCAATACACCATTCTTCTAGTTAATCAGTTAAACACCACTCTGGGGGAGCATAGTGTAGTGGTGAACACACTGGGACGCAGCACTTAAGGTACCGAGATCGAGACCCATACCACCCCCCCCTACAGCTGACTTATTTCATTCTTTCGCTAGGCGGCGGCTATTGTTAAAAATGAGATGCATAGCGTGATGAACGCCTGCGTGGCTGCCGACCGTTAAATTAGACTCCTGTAATAACTCGTCATCATTCGCTCATACTGTTCTTGTAATCATACTGCAGTTTGTCAGAGTGAAATTGAACGATAATTACTATTATTCTTAACGGACTTTTTTATACATATCTCTATATATTAATTAATAAGTAAAATTAACAATAATTTTAATAAGCCTATAAATTCGCTATAAGCAGAATGTAAAATAAGTTAGATCAATATCTCTTTTAAGCAGATGGGGGTTTATTAGTGTTATAAATTGGATTTGTCTTGCTATTTGCATATAATTGCAAACTTTTCTACAGAACATGGCTGGTTTACAATTTTTATCCTCAGCCAAAGTTGATGCAACTAAAGGCAGCTGTTTAAAACAGAGCTACTCAGCTACTGTTGCGTTATGTTTGAGAACAGTTTTGTTAAGATCTTAAAGAAGTTTGGTTGGGAGGTGCAATGTGCAAATTAAGATTCTTTTCATGTCTTTGTGTTGAAATCTTTATCTTTTAGAAGAAAACAAAACTAATTGAGAACAGATCATATAAGCGTGGTGAGCCAAATCTCTCTGATATCAGGTCGGCCATTGAGCCACAGGCAGCTACCGAGAAACGTCGCCTGGTTGATACACCAATGGAAGAAAGACCACAGTGCAAGTTCTACTTTGAAGGAAAATGCAAGAAGGTATTCATGTTATGCGAATTATGTCTTCATCCATGCTAACACAATGGTGACACGCATGACAGCACGGTCCATCTCTTAGCAGTAACATCAGCGGCATCAAAGTTCCCCCACCAGTATTGCCTCTCGCCTACTGTTATCTGTGCAATTGTGTGGCACGGTGGCTGATCAGTCAGTGTACGCTGAGTGAGCGGGTTCGACCCTCGTCCGAAGCATCAGTCACTGTGTAGGGACCTTGAGCAAGTCCTTCGCGCACAATTGCTCTGCAGTACACCTGTAGTTGAGCCATCGAGGCATGTGTACTTCTGAGCAAAAGATGTTGGAAGAAGGGTTATATCAAATTTCTAGAATTTCAATTTCAATCTGCTAAGACTTCTGACTCTCTGCTCCAAATTGAAGTCCTGCCTCTTTGAGAATTATTATGTTAATCCATCCTTCGAAGTTTTCGTGTCCTCAAAGAAACCCACCTCAGCATCTCTTTTGCGTATCTGGTCTTTCTGGCAGCCATTTAGATTTATATCATAAAGCTAGTCCATCTGTCAGGGATGTGGTCTCAAGACCATGGTCTTGGTCTTGAGACCAGAAAACTGCGGTCTTGGACTTTGTCTCGAATGCATCGGTCTTAGTGTTGGTCTTGGACCGTCGATCTTGGTCTTGAATGCGTTGTTGATAATTTCATATTTCAAATTTTATAACAAGGTTTTACAGTTTTTTCACAAATAAAGTTATTAAATAATAGATATATTGTTATAGCCTAGGGTGCGAAAAAACGCTATATGATGGATATTGCTATGGCCTCTGCGTTGACTATAGATAGTTCTCCGTAGCTGTGCACATGGCAGGTTAACTATGCTTTGCCTACTTGCTGGTAGTGGCAGCATTGCATTGAAGCAAAATACACAATTGCAAACCAAATGAAAGGTAAAAGATCCAATTTTGTACATCTTTCAATATGCTTTAAATGAGCATCATGTGTAGAACATGCGTATTGCCGCTATTACGTACCAAATTTTCAAGGCAGCGCCGCCACTACTCGCTGACCAGATTTGCTGCTACTATTCAGTTCGTGCCCGAATCCGGAAAATAGTTCATCCAAATACTCAGTTTTGGTACTCGGTGGGAATTGTCTACTCGATTATGCCCTGAAATATGCAGCAAAGTTTGAACTCGTAGTCTGATTCTCAGGGTCTGAGCATTGGCAGTGGATTCTCTCCTTTCAGTGTAGAAGTGTAGGGTGTAGAAGATGCTGAGCGATGCGCTATCGGTCCTGTGGATCTTCAGCACTTTCAAGTGGGCTGCTGAAATACGAGCTTCTTGAATCGTTAGTTTATGAGTTTGTTACATGGCAATGTATTCTGTATTGAAAATTCTGTATTGTAAACACAGGTGTGTTGTAGACCTCATATTTCAGGAATTACTAAGTATTAAGGTCTGAAAATTTGCAAGCCTTTGCAATGCATATTTTGTTCTTATGCTGGCATAAAATTACAAGAACTGAGAAAGTGAAGTGAGGAAAATTGCCAAAATTGGTTGAGTGGACACTAATTAAGTTGGAGGTATTTATACTTGCAGTTGTAAAATGGAATCATTATTTGTGTGGCAATTTAGAAATAAAAACCTGTCAGAAGGGTACTGGTCTAACAATACTCACCTTCTGTAATGTAATGTAATTGAACATTTCTACAGCGCCCCTTCAAGATACATACTCGGAGGTGCCTGTCTATTTGAAGTTAACTGTCATTTCATACAGGTAATTTACATCATCAGTTAGCAAAACAATCTTTTACAATACATTTACGTTTTACATTTACAATACGTTTAATCTTGTAGCTATTTAAAAGTGTCATCGATTGTATAAAATTTTATTTTTAGTATCATTAATAAAGATTTGGTTTAATTCTCTTCTTGTAGGGTGTGAATTGTCCATTTAATCATGATATGAAGCGATTAACAAAGTTTGAACACTGTCACTTCTATATGTCGGGTCAGTGCAGTAAGGGAAATGATTGTCCCTTCAGCCATGAGTTAAAGGTGGGTGCTTGATTGTAAATATGAAAATGCTCAATAAATGCATGTTTGTTTCATTTCACTGATTTAAGTGTGTTATTATTCATCAGCAATGTTCCAGAATAACATTTTGTAGGCCACATTCAAAGAATTGATGAAGGCAAATATCTTAGTGTGGGGAAATATCTTAGTGTGTACAAGCTGTTGTCTGCAAGGTAATTTAGTGCTACTGTCATTCTTGGACATTTGATCATCATGCACATTGACTGCTGCAATAAACAATGAATTGAATGCATGTTGCCCATAAATAAGAATTAATCTAAGATTTTTCTGCCTTGCTGGGACTCACATCGTAGCATGAACTTCTCAGCAACACCTAGCTTACGATGCAATGCGCTAAATAGTCATAATATTTTTATTTGCGCTGATATGCCATAAAGCACAAGTCAGTCAATATCAAGGAGCTTTATGGTTTATTCTCAATTCAACCAATCGTTGTGCTCTGCTACCGTTGGAATATGGAGGTGATGTGCTTCTGCACATGAGCTCGAGTCCATCATGCTTTAGTTTTGGTAGGAAAACAATGTTAAGAATGAAGTTTTATTACTTTTTTGTGTTTGATAGAGTTCTGGAGAAGAAGATGACCATAATAAGACAGATGCTTTAATGCCTAAAAAGAGGAAGGCGTTGCTTGGTTGGTTCATTCTATCTAACAGTGTCTTGTTGATTGCCAAAACTGGCTGATTTTTTGCTTATTATTCTATTGAATGATGTTATTTTTGAAGAAGTTGATCTTAGAAATTCCTGTATTTGGACTGTTTCAGCCCTGGTGCTGATTGGTCATCGATAACTTCAAATTTCTAAGGCTAAATTTCTAAAGCTAAGTGCGGATATTAGCTTATTAATTAGCTTTGAGTTTTATCAGCGGGGTTGTCCTGAGACTGATGCCTGGTGGAGATCCTTGTCTTGTTACCAGATAGACCACAGCCGGATTTTGTTGAGGACGAGACAGCTTCGAAGTGGAGAATAGGATAGGGTAGGAATTCTTGACAAGGTGAGGGTTTGGTTTGAAATTGAAATCATCTGATAAGTAGAAGAGCCTGAGGCAGAAGATGGTGGGTGAGTGTCAGTATTGGTATAGGGACTGACAATATGCAGAATTTTGAGGGAAGTTCATTCTAGAGTTGGAGAATTTATGGGCAATTAGTAATATGAGGATGGAAGAGAGTAAGATAGGAAAAGGAGGATCAGGTAGACTGGTGTGGCCGGATGGTAAAGAGTTCTTGATAGGGTGTATTGTAGGGAGTTGTAGGTCAGTGACAGGACTTTAAAGTGAATGCGGTTAGGTATTTTTAGGCAGTGAAGTGATTTAGGGACGAGAGTGATATAGTGATGCTTTGGTGTCCTGGTGACAGCTTGGTACAGTGTTTTTGGATAAGTTGTTGATGCTTAATTTTGGTGGATTCAAGGTTGTGGAAAAAGAAATTACAGTAATCAAGCTTGAAATGAACAATGTGGGAAAACTTTCTCATAGGCTCTATAAAAAATTCTAAGATACATAATACCCAAATAACTCTTGTTGAGACTCAGCAGATATCGCCACTTGGCAACACCCAATGCCTAGACTCTTAGTGCACCATACCATTCTTTTGCAAAAAGCTGTGTCTGTCAAGAGAAAAGAGATATCGCCACTTGGCAACAGTAACAGGACAATTACCCCCGGATAATTACCCCCAATGCAAATAGCCCCCGGGCAATAACCCCTCTGAGTAGTATAAGGGTAAGACACTACATACATACATACATACATGCATACGTGCATGCATACATGTATGCATGTAGGTATGTATGCATGTAGGTATGTATGTATGTATGTGCATATGTCTGTATGTATGTATGCATGCATCTATGTATGTATGCATGCATCTATGTATGTATGCATGCATACATACATGCATACGTATATAATAATAGTATATATATATATTTATATATATACATACATGCATACATCCATACATACATATATACATACATACATACATTCTTACATGTATGCATGCATACATGCATGCATGTATGTATGCATGCATGCATGTATGTATGTGTATATTTATGTATGTGTATATTTATGTATGTATATATATAAATAATTAAATATGTATGCATGTATACTATGCATGCATACATACATGTGTATTGTGTATGTGTGTATACATACATAGATGCATGCATACATGCATGCATACATACATACATACATAAAAACATACAGACATGCACGCATACATACATACGTGCCTACTTGCATACATACATGCATGCATACGTGTATGCATGCATACATGTAAGTATGTATGTATGTCGTGTCTTACCCTGATACTATTCGGGGGGTTATTGTCAGAGGGTTAATTGCATCGGGGTAATTGTCTGAGGGTAATTGTCCGGGGGTAATGGGCCGGGGGGTAATTGTCCTCGATCCCTTGGCAACATCCAGTGCCTAGATTCTTGTGGAGACTCAGCAGATATCATCTCTTGGCAACACCCAATGCCTAGTCTCTTGTTGAGACTCGGCAGATATCGCCACTTGGCAACACCCGATGCCTAGACTCTTGTTGAGACTCGGCAGATATCGCCACTTGGCAACACCCAATGCTTAGACTCTTGTTGAGACTCAGCAGATATCGCCACTTGGCAACACCCAATGCTTAGACTCTTGTTGAGACTCAGCAGATATCGTCACTTGGCAACACCCAATGCCTAGACTCTTAGTGCACCATACCATTTTGTTGCAGAAAGCTGTCTGTCAAGAGAAATGCCCAACAAATCCACTCTATTTGCATAGTTGGCTCTATCTTTGTATCACGTGGTCTGTCAATAGAAATTGCAGGCCTGTGTTATCACGGGCTTTAAAGTGAATGTCCATATCTAATTGACAAGGTGTTGTTGGCTGAATATAGTTGTTATGACTTAGAATTTGCAGGAGAACATACAGTGCAAATGTCATATCATTGCAGTGTTGCATTTGCAAGTTTTTAGCGAAATAGTCAAATACTTGTATGTGTACAGGTTTTTCAGAAATATGGTTTAGATGTAACTGTAGCCAACTGCAATATTTAAACTCAGTCCTTGTCCCTCAGCATTACCACAGACACTAGTCAACAAGATCATCTGAGTGCTTTTGTATGATTATACCTAATGCTAGAACCATTGATTTGAATATTTAAAAATGTCCTCTTTATATTCATTCATTCATTACGAAAATGTATATAGCTCCCTTCAAGACTAATACTTAGCAGCACTACCGACCTCGGCATGGCTAAAATGACCAGTTTGAAGGTGAGTATAAAAGGAGTCCTGAGTGGACCCTTGGTGACAACCGCAACGCCAACGAGAGTGTGTTCCAGAGCGAGAGACCAATCACTGAGAAGGCACGATTCTGTTTAGTAGTTGTATTGGGCAAATGGGTCAATGAGCAGGTCAGTAGAGCGGAGAGAGTGGCAAACCGGTGCTCTCTGAGTAGAGTAGCAGAGATCGTGAAGATAGGCGGGGTGAGACCCAGCAAGGACTGCCATACCAAAAAGATGAAATGGTACGAGATTTGCTGCTGGAGGGGGAACCAGTGGAGCACATCGAGCATATAGTCGGAGACGTAGCTAAATTTCGGAATGCATCCGATAAGACGTGCAGCAGAATGCAGGACCCACTCCAGGCACCGCAAGTACCCAGCTGGAAAGCCTGCATAGAGTGAGCAACAGTGATCCAGTCAGGCTGTGATGAAGCGTGAACAAGGGTAGCTGTGGCGTCTGGGGTTAGCGAGCAAGCAACAGTACGAAGCTGACGCAACTGGTAATATGAATCACGACAAAGACAAAGACGGTGAATATGGGAATCAAAGATGAGCTCTTGGTCCAGCGTGACTCGAAGGTCCTGGACAACAGAGGAAAATGAGAGGGGGAAGTCAGCAGTAATGGCCGTTAAATCAAGCTTCATAAGCTGCTGGCAAGTGCCCTGCCAGTAGGGTCACCTTTACGCTGATGACATCCAAGCCTACTTACATTGCATAGCTTCTAATGACTCTACTTCTGTTCGGGCAGTGAATCAAACGCTGGATGCCCTCAAGGCTTGGATGGCGACAACCCGCCTGCGACTCAACCCAAAAGACCAATATATATATATATATAAAACAATATATATAAGACAATATATGTATGTATATGTCATGTCACATTGTCGCTTCGCAACGGTTGACTACATGAATGACAAAGTGATGTCCAATGCTTTCTGTCTAGTACGATGTTCAGTAAGCTTGTGTCTTTTGAACAAGTCCATGCCATGACATTGTCAAACCAGCAGATTCTGGTCTTCCACGACTTTGGCTTCCTTTCACTATACCCAACATCACACTGTTCTCTATTCTGTCTTTAGTCTATCTGAGGATGTGCCCGAAGTACCACAGTTTTTGGGATTTGATGTGGCCCAACAGTTTGCTGTTAACTTTCGCCATTTGATACACTTGTTCGGTGGTCACCATTGCTGTCCATGGAATTCTGAGCAGTTTCCTCATGCACTTGTTCTCAAATGCTTGTATGCATTTCTCTTCTTCTTTCTTTATTGTCCACGCCTCACAACCATACGTTGCTACTGGCCACGCCAAGGCCTTCATGAGTCGCAGTTTGGTTTTAGTACTAGTATATAGCAAGGATATATATATATATATATATATATATTAGCAACGACCCAGGCGATAAGTGAAAGCCTATACTAGGAGGTATGATAAATATACTCTTTATTTACATAAAAGCACGCACTTATTCTGAACAGCAGGTCCTTACATAAATGCCTTTTGGTTGGTGGCAACAACAGTAGTAACCGTCAGAAAGAATGTTTTCTATCAACAATGCTTCTAAGTGGAAGTTATCAGCAGCGAAAGTGTACAATACAAGCGGCTAGGAACTCTTAACTAAGCAATAGAAGTATGGTAAGTTCTCCATTGTAAGATCTTAGCTCTGACACATATATCTTTATTTAAGGGAGTCCACCAGCAAAACTACTAAGAATGTTGCAGCCTAAAGACAAGAAGAAAATACCATCTTTGTTTGACATACAAATCAATGCTGATGGGCCAAACACCAAGGAGATCCTTCAGTCAGCTGCTAGACGATCAGTCATGAGGTAAGTGGCACACATGTGAAAGGATGGCTTCTGGGAAGAAATAAATTAGTTTAAATTTGGACTGTATTATTCATAGGATGGCTTCTGGGAAGAAATAAATTAGTTTAAATTTGGACTGTATTATTCATAGGTTATTCATGTTTGGCCAGTCAACATGGATAGCTTTGGGCTGACTTGACAGGCATTCTGCCAATGGATAAAAGTCTGAGTGCCTCAGGTTTCCAAGGACACAGATATTTTTTAGATGAAAACTTGTGAAATAATGTCAAATTTTCTCTTAGATCTTTTTATTCATATGGGGTTGATTGTGAACTCAACTTCTGTATTTTGGCCTCTGGTTCAAATTTGATCTGTGGAATGTAATCTCTCTCTCTCTTTCTCACTTACTAAGAACAATGTTAATAAAGGTTATTCTTCTTACTGATGTTAAGTATTATTTTTAGGGCTATCCTGAATAGGTCATTTTCACTATTCGGCCAAATACAAATGGTGTAAAAAAAATAGGCTTTCCGAAAAATTTCAAGTATAAGCAATGTTTCAGTTCAGTCAATTTAATATTTAAACTAAAAGTAAACAGTTTACTATATGTAAGTTTTGCATCCTACTGTCAATCTGTATAAACTAGGAATGGAACTAATTTAACTGTACTTAGAAATGAAACAGCTTACACTGCGAACTGTGCTCCAGGCAGTAGATAGTAGGGCATAACTGCATAGACAATTTCCACCGAGTACCGAATCCGAGTATTTGGATGCGCTATTTGCTGGATCCGGGTATGAACTGAATAGTAGCACTGGCAACTCTGGCCCGACAAGTACTATCCACAGGCTGAGGTTATATCTTTTTACTTTTGTCACTGTGGCCATTTTGCATAATGAATAATTAACAGAATAAATGTTTGTGCCTATAATAACTAAAAAAACGGCTTTAAATGTTTAATTATCTTTTTTAGATTGTATAATTTTATAAAAAATTATTTAATTAAAATGTTTTTATTTGTAACTATTTGTGTGTGTAATATTTGCCAAGGTGAATACTTCCGAATAGTCTAGAAAAATGGGATATTCGGCAGAGGCGAATGTCTGAGGCTATATCTGGTTATGCCCTAATAGAGAGTTACTTCAATTCACTCAATAAAGCAGAACCAGATGTCACTTGTCACTATTTGTATTCGATCTGACCGGTACTATTCGGCCAAATACCGAATGGTTATTTGACCCACTCTTTGACTCCAAAGCGAATATGAAGCGAATATTTGGTACAGCCCTAACCATAATGAAGGTTTCTGTGTTCTGTTACTATTCTTTGATACCAAGTTAATTGAATGCAATGAGGTTAGTTTCCCAATGCCTAGTAAAGTATGATAAGTTTGTGATGTGTTTATGCACTTTGATTGCTAAATTCATATTGCATGATTATTTTGTATATAGGCAAATGACAAACCCTAAACCAGGCCTTCTGGGAGTGGCACCACCTATGATTGCTACTGCTGGAATGATTGGGCCAGTTCGGACAGGTTTTCCCATTGGTGCTCAAGGATACTTTGAAAATTTGACTAGGCCGCTGCCTCATGAGAAAATGGAAGATGCGGCACAGGAAATTCCAAAACCAGGATCTTTGGGTTAGATTTTAATTTAGTTGTTTATTTGGATTTAAAGAAATATTTATTGTACTTTTACTTTGGCAATGGATTACAATTTTAGAGCGTTGTTTAAAATGGCTCAATTTTTCTGGTTTAGTTATTATCTCAGTGTAGACACTGAAATGCAGCTTCACTTTATCATAAGAACATTCTCGTGTAAGGTGATCAACTGATCATTGTAAACCAATAATTTCTTTCATTTGATAGATTTTACTGGCTGTCATATGGATGATAACGTACCAGCTGAGCAGGTGAACTTCATGAACAATGAGAACAATGAGTCATTACAAGATAGAGACGTTTTCTCAACAGTCGAGGTTCTCTCTTCCCAGAATCTATCCACAGACTTGAGTTGTTCATCAAGCATGTATTGTTCAGCTTCAGTAACTTTAACAAGCTCCAACATGCAGTTTGTAACTCGGAATAACTTTAGTTCTGATTTACAGTCTGCTATTTCAGTGCCAAGCAATTCCTACTACCAGACTATTCCAGCAGAGTCCTCCATTTTGAGCCCCTCTGCAGCCAATTCATTATTATTTTCACAGCATGATGTGCCTCTGCCTTTAGAAACTGAAGAAACAGACACATCCACAATGATCCCTCTTTTGCCAATGGCTGGAGGTAGCAGTAAGCCACAGATAGTTGGTGGTGTTGACATAAACCACCTGCCACCCAAACAACGTGAACTATATCTTCGAATGTTTGCTAACCGAAAACAAACAGATGATGGTACTACAGACAAAACTAGTAAGTTCCTTTTCACGTGCTCAAAACATCACTTTCTTAATTAAGTGTTTCATAGATAAGCTATTTGCAGTGTAGAAGGTAGTGCTACTCAGTCATTTTGTGCTATGGCAGTTTTGATGCAGCAGGGAAGTATAAGTTTCCTTCTTGCTGTAGTCAGCTAAATGTATGTTGAGTATTGGTCATTAACTGATTCTACATGTATTTAGGGAAGGCCTAACCCTTGCCTGCCGGAATTTTTTTTCAGATATGTACTGCAAAAGGGTTACACTTATGCAATGTGATTCATTCGTTCATTATGAGCATTTATATAGCGCCCCTTCTAGAAACCTACTCAGGGTTTCCAACCCAGCCACGACTAAAGAAAAAGGTCACGAGGGACTTGTAAAACTTGACGGTTGGTCCACGAGCAAAGAGCGGAGCTCAGGCAGGAGATCATTCCACAGTGAAGGGCCCACAACCGAGGAAGAACGGCGCTGCCTAATGGCCAAGCGAGCACGCGGAACTGGAAGCTGACCCCTCGTCGCAGAGCGAAGCACCCGATACGTTGCAATGTCGGACACTGGATAGCAAAGATCACGCAAGTAAGATGGAGCACAACTTAGAATGTGATGCGATGTAATGTAATCAAGCATTTAGATAGCACCCCTTCAAGATATCTACGGAGAAACACTCTCTGCTCTGGCAGATGTTAAATATCATACTGAATGAGTAAAGTACATGTTAGCAAAAGTTGGGATGAACCAAAACTCGGTTCGGAATTCAACTCGGTCCAATTTTCTTGGTACTCAGCATTACTCGAACTTGGACAAACAATGGGTCCGAGTATTAATCTCTCAAATTTTTTGTTTTGAAAACGAAAATTGGATTTTTGTATTTACAAAATGACAATTGATGTAACTAAAAGTACAAATACCCTTTTTTTAATTTACAAATACTGCTACTGTTAGTGCTTACAAGTTACTAATTTCTAGTGTTAACTAAGGCAAAACTAAATAATTCATTAAAGTTGTTCAAACTATCAATCTAAACATCAACAGAATGAGACATTTTTAAATGTTCAAAACTTGCACTCTGCAAAATGTAACTGGTAAAACTCGAATTCTGCAAGAAATTCAAACTCAAAACTATGCACAGTAAGCAAAAAAAGAGTCACCAGTGATGTGCCCACACAACGAATTCCCGTCGACAGCTGACAGATGGCATGAATGTTCAGAGTCTTTGGACCAAGATGCATCGACAAGGCACAGTGACGACTATCATAAACGATTTGCAGACACGGGGGACGATGTCAACGAGTAGTCCCTCACTGGGGAAGATGGCACACTTTCGGACATGAGTCGTGCGTAAAAAAGGCATTCGTCATGTGTTGGTCGTCATGTGTTGGTCAGTATATTGAATAGCCACCTGTGATTATCGATCAAGTTCACTCCAATGGCCGTGTCAACCAAGCTCCACTGAGAGGAGCTTTAAGGGGCTTACACGTCCGCATGGCTGAGACTTGCCCATGTACATCAGAAGGGATGATGCAGTCACATGGCCTAGGCAACATAATGCCTCTTAACCCTTTAGTGACCAAGCGTTATTGATTATGCCTTACGTTTTACTAAAGCCGATGAATAAGTCCGATATGCAAACCTAATGCTTGGAAACTACAACATGTTCGAAGTTACTGAATAAATTCTGCATTTAGATATAAATAATCGTCCAAGTGACGCAGAAGTCAATCGATCAACCAACATGGCCGAATGACAAGCGCAGAAGCATGAGCTAATCAGTTGAATGTTCACTTATGCTTAATAAAGTATATGTTTTTTTAATCAGCAGACTTGCTATTATTGCTAATCAGTTGTTTGTTTACTTGAATTGTTTGGCTTTGCCAAGCATCAATCTGGGTTTAGAAAGAACCACTCTATGGAAACCCTCTTAGTTCTGCCTCATATCTGACCTCTATGGCGCTATGGACGCTGGTAATATCTCACTTCCTACTCTCGTTGTTGTCCGCTCAGCTTTCAACTCAGTTGACCGCTCCATGCTTCTCCAGTGCCTTTCTAATTCTTTTGATCTGATAGAGTGTCTCCGATCTTGTTTATCAGGGCGCACAAACTGTTTTACCTTTGGCTCCTCCAGATCTGCCTGGGCTTGTGCCCTTCTTGGTGTTCCTCTTGGCTGAGTACTTGGACCACTAAGCTTTATAATATCTACACAACCTTTATTGACCTCACATGACCTCCTTCACTTCCAGTTCTCAAAAAATGTACTTGTACTTCTTATTCACTTTTGTTTATGACATTTTACTTCTACTTCTGAAATAATTTTACATCTACTTCAGTTTTTGTTTCAAATTTCCCATGTAAATGACGCTGTTTGTACTCAGCCGAGTTTTCTGTTTAAACAATCCATCAATGTCTGACTCGTAATGGTTCCTTCTAATGCTGTTCGTTTTCGATTTTGTGTTTGAGGAGTGCTGATTTTCAAGGAATCTTTCTTTTTACACTCTGCTAAACTTTCCTCGTGATAACGTTGTAAATGCGGTTTCAGGTTTGTGGTTTTTTCCTGCGATAAAAATGCCACATTCATCTCCTCTTTTGCCATTTACCACTAAACATCGACACTTTCCATTTTTCACTAAATCTGGGCTGTAAGAAAAATATTCCCTTACTGAGCATTTTCTTTTACGGCAAGCTAGCATACTTGACAAACTCATAATTAAATCTAAAACCTTTTGTGCAGAAATCCTTATAAAATGTCATCGACCGATTGTAAGAAACGTTTGATATATGCGCAGTTGACGGGTCTGATTTCGTCTACGAGATTCACGTTTAGCGCGAAGGTGACAATAATGGAGATATAATTATTTCTGTAACGCAGTGGCACTACTATTAATAACGGCCCACGGAAAGCGCATCTGAATGTTTTTAAATTTCGTTCTGCAATTAATTTTATTTTTATTCTTATTCACTTTGGGAGGTCTCCATTAGCTAATTAATAATTAATTAAATATACTCAATCTAAGCTAAAGACCAAAGATTAAGTTTTTCCTTTAGTCGTGAAGGCTCATGGACGGAACGCTCTGGCGATATTAAATTTCTACAAAACATTCTTCTCCCAATTTCTCAGCTCACCTGAATGTTTTCAGAAAGGCGGGGTTAATTTTAAACGTCATACGAAAGCGGGGCGAAATTCAATATGCAAATAAAGTCTGTTTGTTATGCATCAATATTACAATTGCTGATGGCTTCAAGTCAAAGCAAATCAAAATCAAGCTAAATCAAGTTAGAGCAAATGACATGACAAATCGTCTACATTTAACTTCCGAAATTTGAAGAATTTTCGATTCGATATTAAAACAACCGCCATTTTCAATCGCATCATCTGAAGGCATTTTAGTTAAACACCTCGTGATGACTAACATGCAAATGTGGTACTAGTTAGGAGCACAAAGACAAGAGCGGAGCTGCCGCGCGAAATGGTGGACCCGATTCCTAAAGCGGTCTGGTGAATGTAGTGATACCTGCGTTAGTTAAGAAAGACACAATCGGGGAACACCCGCCGAGTTCAAAATTTAGTTCCAAGCGAAGCTAGGCTGTAAGGCTAGTAGGCCTAGCATATAAATTTACACTAAACTAGTGTTTAGCCTCGTATCCTACACACAACGGTGAAATCGAAGTTAAAACATAATATTAAATATTATCTACCATTGATGGAGGTTAAATTTGAAGACCTGGGACTATTTAGGCTCAGGTAAGTAAGTAAGTAAGTAAGTATATTCTTTAATCAGATGTCTGCAAACGCACGACAAGTACAAATAAAACAGGTATGAACAAAAACATCTATATACATAATCTGTCAAGAGTATAAAAATTAGTAAAATGCCCGGATAGCAACTATTAGGGCCAGGCAGGAGGGAAAGTCAATGGGGGCTAAGGCGCTGATACAATAATCTTATAATAAGCCACACCGGGTGAAATCATCAGCCCAGGGGACAGACCTATTGTGAGCATGCGGTCGCAACTGGTGCTCCACGCTCCTAATAGGAGGAAGAAGATTTCTTAGAATGTGATCAGGGTGAGAGAGGATAGAATTAAAAAGAGAGTCATCGGCTCGATCGCAGAGTTCATCAAATGATAATTGTTCATAGGGGAGCATCCCGTGTCGCACCAGCTTCCAAACAACAGCATTGAGGTGGGCACGGTGGGTCGAATTAGTGAAACCATACCATGCTGGAAACGCATACAGAAGGTGGGCTAGAGTAGTAGCCCGCACAACATCATGGAGGACCACGCCATGAAGCCCATGGGCTCTAAGAATGCGCAAGGCGTAGAAAGACTGATTAGCCCTAGTACAGATTCGGTCGATGTGCATCAGGGCGAACCTAGATGTGAGTACAACCCCCAAAATGTTCATCTCCGCGATGCCTTCCCACCTCCGATGCTTGGAATCAATTCCAAGCATCGGAGGTGGGAAGGCATCGCCTCTGGCTCTAGGTCTACTTACAATTGTCTCTTTAGATTTGGATGTGTTAAGTTTGAGATTACACCTGGAGGCCCTTGCCTGCAAGTGGACTAGCTCAGAGTCGGTAGATGCAATAGCTGAGGCAGGGATCAGGACATCGCAATCATCCGCATACTTCAAACTACACTGACTTTTGTTCAAAATAAATACGTAACGCTCAGAGGGGTGGTTGGGGGTTTATGGAAACGTTACAATGCGTTACAGAAGGGGTGGGGGGTCAAAAGCGGTCATTTTCAGCGTTACATAATTATGCAATGACCCCTCACTGGTCTTGAACATCAATCAAAATTCATTACTTCATAAGCCTAGCAGATTGTGAAAAAAATTTGAGGTTTGGGGTTTGACGGTTTTTCACTCATCATACTAGGAACTGAGAAATGTCTCGGAATGTGTTTGTTAAGAGTTGGCAACCCTAATGGCAAACGGATTCATTTTTCATCAATCAACTGATCAAGGGACACACCCACTATTTTCATCACATAATTTTCATTATGTAATTTTTCGATGGAATATCGTTTACCATCACTATGCTGTCAATCAACAGCTCTACAGCATGATCCCAACACTTTACATCACAACTATCAAAGATCTTGGTGCAATGGAAAACTTAAATTAAAAAATATTGATCGCTAACCTCAGCATCATATTTATCAATGCTGAATCTGAAAGAAGGCTCAATGTTCGATTTTGAACCAAACCACAAACCGTGTCGATTCCACAAATGCTGCTGACCATGTGTCTTTATGTTGCCGATAACTTTTTCATATGAAGATGAAAATGTATCTTCCACTTGAGAAACATCTCAAACCTCGTCAAATTGGATACTTTTACTCATTTTTTTTCATGCTGCTTTTCCTACTGCTGTGATTCTGAAAATAGTCATTTTCTAACAACAGACATCAGGAAATTATCTGCAAACAACTTTGATGCTATTTTTTGTGTGAAACTAGATTTATTTTATAGTCTGTTTCAATGCCTGCCGTTTTTGGTCATCTTCTGTGACTCCATCTGGCAGGAATGCGTTAATAGGTTTTTATTAGATAAATTCTATTGATGTTGACTTGGCTGGATCTGAACTTCACGCTTTTTACAGTAGATTCCTATAGAAATATCAGCTTTAAACGCTGTTTCCATGCTGTTTTAGGCCAAAGAGCTGATGAAGAAATAATACATGCAGTTGAGAACAACGTAAACAGCCACAGCTCTGCCGATCTTTTGAAGTTATTTATTCCTGTCTCCTCTCAGGTATATTTATGTAAACTTCATTGAAATTTTTGCAGACATCTTGGCTGTAGTTAACATGAAATTGTGTACTATGTTATGTACTGTAAATTTTGAAAAATGTGGCTTATGTAATTTTATGTAATCTTTTGTATTGATATTGTCTGTAATCTGTTTGACCATTACAGTGCCTTGTGTTACTAGCTATATCTCTTGTGCATCAAAGCTTGTGCAGGTTGTCTTGTGAGCTGACTATTGCAATTTTTTTACTTTGTCTCAGTCATTTCATTACACTTTGCAACGTTTCATTTATCATAATCTCCTTTAATGCTAAAACTTCTGTATATATTAATGCACTAAGTTTTATCAATGGCTTGAAAAATCACTTTATATTGCAATACAACTGTATTGTAATAGTTTGCCCTCATTAGTTCAGAGTGAACACGACCATATGATACACCATTGGCACAGATCAACAGATCAATTATTGTGTGCGAAGGACTTGTTCAGTGTCCCTACGCAGTAACTACATCTGATGAGGCTCTAACCTTAACTCTCCGTTACAGGTCAAATGCTCTAACCATCCGACCTCCATGCCCCACCGCTTGTTGCAAATATTGAGTCCAATAAAACATCATGTCTTGAGTAACGTTGTCAAAGTAAAATGTTTATGTTGAATCCAAAGCTGAAGATTTACATTATTTGTTAAAAGCAAGTTTATGTCATGTCATGTCTGAACGCCGTCGTCACTTTGCGACAGTTGGCTATATGAATGGATCTTCATGAGACACTAGCCCAACATCGTCTATCGTGTACTGCACTCATCGAGCCAGTTCCCTTTAGCCCAGTCCAAATAAAAATGTTGTAAATCCAGGACATTCTAGGCCTTCCACGATTCCTTTTCCCTTCGACAAGACCTGTCATCAGATTGCCCTCAATGTTGTCCCATGGTTGTCTCATAAGGGCCCATCTATATATTATGTACATACAAAAAATTGGATTTCGGACCCCTCCCTCTGTTGCACCGCATACATTTCGTGGACCCCATGCATACATACATTTGAGCTCTACCCCCACCGACATTGCAAAGGTTAAATAGCTTAAAACATCTATGAGACAGTGATTTTACCACAGGGTATTTATTTTTTTAGGCAGCATATTTAACAGCTTAAATTTGTTTACAGTTATGAAGAATTAAAGTGCTAACAACACTTGCATTTGAAACCATTTTAATGCTACGTAAAATTGAATAAAACAGGAATACAGTCTGTAATTAGGTTTACAGTTCTGATTTTCATATTCTGTATTGTGGACGTCATAATTAGACAATTATCTTTGCTTACGTACATATTTTCTGAATCCCCCCACCATACGTACCCGTACGCAAAATGGCCGAAATTTTAAACCCCCTTCCCTCTCGCTGCATACCTAATATGTGGACGGCCCCTAATATGTCCGAAGTAGCGCAGTATTCATGCCTGGACATGTTGCAACAGTTAATTTCTGGCCTCTGCCAATTCGTATACCCGCTTGTTGGTCATCATTTGCGTCCAAGAAATTCTCATCATCTTTCTAGCGCACTTGTTTTCAAACGCTTGAATGCGTTTCTCCTCGCGTTTCTTTAGTGTCCAGGTTTCGCAACCATACATTGCTACTGGCCACACCAGAGCTCCAATTAGTCGTAATTTAGTCCTATTGTTCATGAACTTGTTCTTCCATAATTTCGTCAACTTGACCACAATCGCCATCCCCATGGCCAGCCTTGATATCACCTCGCTTGTGCAGTCCGCATCTTTTGTCACCCTGCAGCCCAAATACACGAAGAAGTTTACTTGCTCCAGTCTTCTGGTGCCCAATTCGATTTTTAATATATCCTCTGTGTTAGTCATTGTCTTTGTTTTTGAGACGTTAATCGCCATGTTATATTCTCCTGCAGCACTTTCAACACGATTCACAAGCACTTGGAGTTCTTCCTTTGACGTGGCTAACAGGACGATGTCGTTGGTGTACCTCAGATTGTTGATGGTCCTTCCACCAATCCTGAATCCTCTGAGAAAGTCATCTAATGCCTTTCGCATCACTTGCTCTGCCAGAATGTCGAAGGTTGCTTCCCTGCCAAACTCCTTTTTTGACTTTGAACCATGCCGAAGCAGGACCATCCATCCTGACATTGGTCCATTGTTGTCTGTATAAGTTACTCAGTAGTTGCACCAGCTGAGGCGAGAAACGCATATCGAGCATACTTAACCATAGTTGGTCATGTCGGACCATATCAAATGCCTTAGTAAAGTTAATAAGGCAGAGGTATAGCAGCTGTTTCTTAGTAGAGATTATAATTGTAACTGAACATTTTTTAAACGCCGCCCAAGATCAGTCGCACTCTTGATCAAAGTCGGAAGCTAGTTGGTAAATAGAAAGCATCTCCGAAATTGAGCAGGGCTAAGAACTAGCAGCTCCACCCAAAGGGAGGGAGGGAGACTGTTCCAACTGGAGAGACCCACAAAAGTAAAGGTCGTTGTTTGGGCTGTAGCAGTGCGCATGCGGGGACCAGCAATAATCCATGGGAGATGAGCAGAGAGAAGTCCATTGGGGTATGGAGGACACCCTGGTACAGAGAACAAAAAGGTAGGTTGTGACAGAGCCAACAAGACATCAGCATGAGAACTTTAAACTATATACATTAAGGTGCAGGGAACCAATGAAGAGAGTCACAGATGAAAGATGAGATGTGGGCATATTTAGGGATGCCTTCAATTAGTCGGGCAGCAGCATTAAGTATAGATTGGAGCTTAGATACGTTCAATGAGGAAAGATGTAGGAAATGTTCCCAAAGTCCACCCTGGAACAGGTCAAGGCATGAACTAATGTCATGACCGCATGCAGTCACAGCGACTGATGAATCAAACGAAGTTGACACAAATAGTTCATTTCATTGCAGATCATTTCGTTGCATTTTTAACTCATTTCGTAAGTAAGTAAGTAATAATATTCTTTATTAAACTACCAGCAAATGCACAGTAGCTTACAAATGGTATAAATAATAGCATCAATTTTAAACAAGGTCATATAACATACACATAATGAAAGTACTCTTGGCAAATATACCAACTCCAGCCAACGGTAGCTGCAAACAGACAATATAGGTCAGCAATAGAACTCTAGCAAATCAGTCTTTTAATCTCAGGTAAACAAGGTCACACAATACTCTTGGCAAATATACTCTAGTCATCAACAGTAGCTGCAAACAGACCAAATGGGTGAGCAATAGGACTCTAATGCCGCAGTTCCATTTTATCGCATTTTTAGGTTGTGCACATTTTTAAAGGAACCACCGAAAGGTGACCGCTACGTACATATAACGAACCATCTAACAATCCACCTTGCTGCAGTGATGAAAAGTATCCCGTTTAAATGGAAGCGGGAATAATAAAAAGACTTCAACAGGAAGGTGGATTGATGAAAAATATTCTGTTTAACAAGAAGCTGTATTAATGAAGAGATTTCTGCCTAAATTGAAGCAGGATTGATGAAAAGATTTCTGCTTAAATCGAAGCCGGAATGATGAAAAGGTTTATGTTTAACTGGAAGCTGAATTAATGTTGAGAATGGAAGCAGGATTGATGTAAAGATTCTGACAGGAAGGTGGATTGATGAAAAGACTTATGTTTAAATAGAAGCTGGGTTGATGAAAAGTATGCCTTTTAAATGGAAGCGGCATTGATCAAAAGATAAAAATGCGACTAAATGATCTGCGACGAACTAGACAGAAACCTGGGGAGGCCTAAGGGACCCAGCTCGTGTGGGTGGGCCCAAAGACCACTGATGAAGACCAATTTGGAGAGGAATGACTGGAGCCAGAGGAGTGCAGTACCAGAGATGCTGAATGATGTGGATAGGCGCTCAAGCAGGATAGAGTGGTCCACAGTGTTGAAGGCTGCACTGTTCCTGAAACCAGACTGAATAAGAGGCATAAGGGAATTTCAGTCAAGGTAGTAGACCAACCTTTGGAGAGAAAAGAGAGGTTCGAGGTAGGACTTAAGTTTGTTGGCAAAGTGGGGTCCAGACCTGGTCGTTACAAGGAGGGGAGTATAACCGACCTCTTATGCAACACCGAACTGACCCTGACGTAAAAAATAGTTATATAACAACATGAACTTTTTTTGACTAGTGTACTACTCAATCATTGGATCTGGAGGCAGTATTATCAAATCAGTCACTGATGCAAGCATCAACGTCATCTGGGTCCTCGTTCAGTATCAATCACATGCTTGCTGCCATCTGCGGAGGTGAAGCAGGACTTGATACCAAACAAATTCCTCTTTCTGCTACAGAGTGAGTGTTTCAAAGTGTTTTGTCAGTGAAAATTATATAACATTGTTGGGGAAGTTTTGATTTATTTGATAATTTAGTTAGCCTAGTTAAAACTCGTGTTTATGATAACAATTTAATTTCTGTATTTCACTCGGCCGTCGTGTTTGTCTTCTTGAACTGTACATAGGTGTCCCTACTAGTGGGATCTTTGATCCCTTCATGGCTGCTATCAATCATGACGAATGACATTATTTTGTAACTTAGAAAAGTTGTTGATCGATGTGTTGGTTGGTTAAAAAAAATAATATACAATATTTAATTAGCTAACATGAATAATATTTATTTGTAGTTAAGTTTAGAAAAGTATCTAAATTTTGAGTGTTATTGTTAATGTCATTTTTTGAATTAGTCACGTGGAATCCAATGATACATAAATTAGGGCATAACCGGAAATCACCTCGGACAATCGCCTCGGGCCGAATATTGGACTATTCGGAAGTATTCGCCTCAGGAAATATTACATCCGCAAATAGCTAAAAATAACTTTTTTGATAAAATAATATTTTTTCATCAAATAAATTTAGGACTAACTTTTAATTGGCTCCACCCACTTTCCAGTAAACATTAGAGAGTAAAGACGTCGTTGATAACTTCATATTTCAAATTTTATAACAAGGTTTTACATTTTTTTCACAAATAAAGTTATTAAATAATAAATATATTGATATAGCCTGGAGTGTGATGATAAGCTATATGAAGGATATTGCTATAGATTTAATTGATTATAGATAATTCTTCGTAGCTGTGGCACGTGGCAGACTGGCAGGTTGTCTACGCTTTGCCTACGGATGGTAATCGCTGAATCACTGGCCAGATAAGCCGCTAATATTCGGTTCGTACTCGGATCCGGAAAATAGTGCATCCAAATACTCGAATTCGGTACTCGGCGGAAATTGTCTACTCGGTTAAGCCCTAGCATAAATGCTTGTTGATTGATGTCTGAAACTTAAATAGCCAAATTGATGACTTGCACGAGCTACTATTTCATGTAGTTCAGCCCTACGGACAAATCCTTGTAGAGATATACACAATTTTAGCATTTACGTAACCTTAGGTTGCCTTGTTTTTTTAGGCCAGCAGTCTTGGAGAATGCAAAGCCAGCTGAGTCAGTCTTTGTGGTATCTAGTTTACACCTTAGAGGTCCTTATCAGTTACAGTGTGTAACGCTGGAAGGCGAAACAAATACACTTCCATCACACATTGATCCAACAGACCCAAAGTATACATTTGATCCAAGAGTACAGAAGCACAAGGATGAAGTCAGAATGCATTCTTCACCTAAACCTGACCAGCAAATATTGACGGTGCTGCCAGTGGAGCCCATTGTTAAAGTGCATACGAGCTCTCAGAGAAGAGATCCACGTCTAGCCAGAAAAGAGGCAATGGCAATCAAGGAAGAAACAGTGAACCAACTTCAGCAGCAGCAGCAACGGTTGGGAGCTTCATCAGTACAGAGTGGTTTGATGAGCGGCACCAGTCAGCAAAATCTCATTGGAGCAGTGCAGCAGTCTAGTATTCAAATAGAAGGAGCTATGCAGCATGGCAATATGCCAGTGAGAGGTATTCTGCTAGGAAATATGCCATTGGTGGCTATGCAGCAGAGCAACATGCCCATGGGAGGCATGCAGCAGAGCAACATGACCATGGGAGGCATGCAGCAGGGCAACATGCCATTGGGAGGTATGCAGCAGGGTAACATGCCATTGGGAGGTATGCAGCATGGCAACATGCCATTGGGTGGTAACATGCCCATGGGAGGCATGCAGCAAGGAAACATGCCCATGGGAGGCATGCAGCAGGGCAACATGACCATGGGAGGTATGCAGCAGGGCAACATGCCATTGGGAGGTATGCAGCAGGGCAACATGCCATTGGGAGGTATGCAGCAGGGCAACATGCCATTGGGAGGTATGCAGCAGGGCAACATGCCATTGGGAGGTATGCAGCAGGGTAACATGCCAGTTGGGGGAATCATGCAGGGTAATATGCCAGTGGACAGTATCCTGCAAGGAAGCATGCCCATGCAGCAAATCATGTCCATGGGAGGTATGCAACAACCTAATATGCAAATGGGAAATACACAACAGAGAAGCATGCATATGGGAGGTATGCAGCACAGTATTTTGGGTGGTATGCAGCAAGGAAACAGGCCTGTTGTAAGCATGCAGTATGGCAACTTGCCAATGGGTGGTATGCAAAAGCATGTTAATATGCCATTTAGGGTTAGGAATCAGAATGACATGTCAGTAAGACCAATGCTGCAGGGAGGAATGCGAGGAGCTGGGTGTGTGCAGCAGAACACCCTGTTAATGAACAGTATACAGCAGGGAGCATGCATGATGGATGGAAGCAATGAACAGGGTGGAATATCTGTAGCAAGTTTTCAGCTGGGAAGTGCAATGCAAGGTAGTCGTATGCCAATGAATGGCATGCAGCATAATGGAATGCCAGCAAGTGGCATACATCAAGGTGGTGGTATGTCAGTTAATGGCATGCAGCAGCACATGAATATGCCAATACGAAGTGATATGCACACAGGTGGATTACTCCCACACCCTTCCGGGAGTTTTCTTCCTCAAAGAGGCCTTGTCCCTCCCTTCATTATTCACAGCCAGGCATCTGTCATCAGTTGTTTTCCACAGTCTGTCAACACCCAGCTGCCAGTTAGCATTTCTAATAGAGCTGGTATGTTGCAGCATGATATAGTTAGGCATGAATCTATGCCAACAAACCATGACAGGCTATC
Source organism: Bimastos eiseni (assembly GCA_959347315.1). Taxonomy (NCBI): domain Eukaryota; kingdom Metazoa; phylum Annelida; class Clitellata; order Crassiclitellata; family Lumbricidae; genus Bimastos; species Bimastos eiseni. The sequence goes on from OY365811.1 coordinate 20,383,527, forward strand.
GGACAAAGGAGGAGGAGATGGTCTTCTGATTGGACCTACAGATGTCTCTACATCAGGTGCAGCACCTGCAAATTTGATAAGTATATGTACAGGTGACACGTCTGCTGTTGTTCAGTCTAATCCACTCTTTGTCTCGCCTGTGCTTTCTATGCCTTTAAAGACTAGATCAGTAATTGCTGGCCCATCTGTCAGTACCTCATCACAGCCAAGTCCTTTGTCTCTTCAAACAGTGACAGTGTGTGATGATATGAATCAGCAGCATGACATTGTTTATGATTCAGAACAGCTTCAGGTAACACACTTGTCTTCTGGTGTCGATGTTTATACGGACAATAAAGACGGTTGCAACCAACGATCTTCACATTGTGCTGAAACATTTGATGATACTAGCCTGACATCAAATGTAGAAAGAAAGTTCAACTATGGGCAGGATCACAGGTTTAAAATCAAGAAAGCACAAGTTAAGGATTTTGAGGAAAACTCTTCTGATGTTGCTTGTAATTCAGGAATGCTGGTGAATGCAGGTAACATGCAATCCAATGAATCAAATGCAAATGCTCGAAAAACAGTTGTGCGCAATAGAGACAAGCTGGAATTTCGTTCACCTTTAGCAGATATGGGAGATGGTGGAAGCTCCTTGCCCATTTCTGGTTATAATCAACCTCCAAATAAAAAATATCAGCAGCTAGCTGAGGAAAATAACTTAAGACGATCTGTCTTATCAAAGGCAACAAACAAAGACAGTGTTAAGCAAAAGCAACGAAGCACGTCTCGTCAGGTGCCACCAGATGCCCAAAATGAATTATTACCATCAGCAATTTTGAACCTTCAACCTACACCAGATGCCTTGAACTTAAATATAAATGAGCTTGCACATTCTGTTCAGAGTGTTAAAGACATGTTCAAGTCAATTGATCCAACAGCTTCGCCATTTTGTTAGTGCTTAATCCCCTATTCAATGAACCACAATCAAATTTAGCTGTGTACTTTTGCAAGATGTTATACAATGAAATGTATATATTTAATGTAGAGAGTGACATGGTAACACAAAATGTGGTAATACCACAGTTTCCACGGTAAAATCCACGGTAATGGTGCAGAAGAGGCAGTAATATCTTGGGAATTGTAGAAAAGTCTGCGACATGACCGCAAGGATGCGCAGTAATTACTGCGGTAAGTTATAACTATGTCCACTGTTGCAATGAATAGCATCCATTAAGCTAAACCAAGTCTTCACACAATGCTAATTTCAGTCTTTGAATATTTTACATCTTTTAAATTTCGGTCAAATAATATGGATATAGAAACTGAAGATTTAAACAGTCTGATGGTTTAACGTACATGACCATTTTTATCTAGTAATTTTGCCTCTTTGGAATGGGAACATGCCTAACGGGATGGGAACAGACCTGATGGGGTGGAGATGGAAGTAATAGTTGTCACTCTCTAATTTGATGTTGCTGTCATCATCAACATGTAAGAAAACCTGATTTAGATTCGAATTTTGAATTGTTTATTTCGCTTGCTGGAAATACGTACATTTAAATTTCACTCTGTATGTACTGCTGTTGCTTTTCACAAGCTTTTATTATCTTTCCAATACGAACTAAAATGTGATGATTACTTGAAAGTTTGCGCTGGTCACAAAATAACCAAACTTCTCTTTTCATATTGACAGCTTCGAAGGCTCACTCCTTATCAGCTGCTTAAACCAGCACAAGTTTGTCTAGGTTACTTCCATTTACTTCGTTTTTCAATTGTCCATTGCATGAACAGGCTACATAGAAATGTTGATGTGATGATGAAGTATGATTTCTAGACAGTGATTTATTGTAAACTTTGAAATATTCTGGCATTATTTTAATGTTAGCATACATACTGGTTGCTGTAAGGCTTGTGCAAAACTTTTTTGTCAATTTAAATTGTGTTGATAAAACAGAAACTCTAAAATAACATTACAGTAAAGATAATGTAATGTTTTGCCTGAAATGTTTAGTACATTTAAATTATGTTAAGAATACTATAGCACATATCTTAAAGCAAGCAAAAACCTTATAGGGATTACATGTAATATAATAATTGATATTTTATTTTAAAAGTTTATTAGACATTAGGTTAACACAGTGTTTCCCGTACTGTGTTCCGCGGAACCCTAGGGTTCCGTGAGGTGACAACAGGGGTTCCGCAGAAAAATTTCAGTGTGAACAGAATTTTCCATTAGAGACTTATTGCTGCATATAACTTAATATGGAAGCAAGGTAAACAGAATCGTAAAATAGGCCTATTATTTTAACGTCGTAAATTACCCATGTTAATAAATAGCGTCGTAAATTATTCTCCATGGGAAATCTGGATAAGCCTTGTTAGCGTCGGTAGTAGAAGCGAGATTGGTGAAAAGAAGTCAGTTTAACTGTGAGCTGGGTTGATGAAAAATTTTCTGTTTAACTGGGAGCGAGATTGATGAAGTAAATCATGCATAAATGGAAGTTGGATTGACGAAAAGATGTCCTCCTTGTGCAATGATGAAAAGATGCAATTGAAGAAAAGAATTATGCGTAAATAGAAGCTTCATGGATAGAAATGAGAATTTTACTTAACGTGGAACCTTTCTCATTGTTCCAGTTTTCATTTCGGTGGAACTCCTTTCAGCATTTTCACTTCCATTTAAGCAGAAATCTCAACATCAATCCAAGTTCTTGTAATGTAGAATTCTTTACATCGTTTTATAGCTCCCAGTTAAACATAAATTTTTCATCAATCCAGCTCCCAGCTAAGCACAAATCTTTTCATCAATCCAGCTCCCAATTAAATATAATTCTTTTAATCAATCCAGCTTCCATTTATGCAGGATTCTTTGTTCAATACATGTTTGAAACAACGGCAATAATTTACGACGCTAAAATAAGATTTTACCGAAAAAGAATTCATATATGTCATTGTAATCAATATTTGTGTTAGACCTATTATTAATGTAGTCTAATCTAGGCCTAAACCTGTTATTATCTGCATTCTCAAGCGTTGTACCTACGAGGTTCCGCAAAACATTTTGCAGATCAAAAGGGTTCCATGGTCAAAAAGATTGGGAAACGCTGGGTTAACACATGAGAATAACGTTTTCGATATTTGGTGGAACCATTTTTTATATTTATTACATATAGGTGCAACAGCATTTTTACGAAAGCTCTTGCATGGTTTATTTTAAGAAAACATGGTACAACTATAAAATAATACCAAGACACGTTTTCACTAATCATTGCAGTAATGCTGTTCACACCTCACTACAATGTTTTGTTTCTACCTCAGATATATTGACAAAGGAAAGTTTTATATAGGTTTATAGCAAACCAGGAAGAATGTTTTTTTCTAAATGACTGTTAATCCAACTAATTTAAATGAAAAGAAGTAGTCTGATTATTTAATTTTCTTCAAATAAGAATTAAAGCAGAATTATTGTGTTTGTACATAGTTTGACCAAGGGATGTTGGCAGTATCTAATCATCTCACAAAATGATTGTTAGAGTCCAGATTAACAGTGTTCTAAGTTTTTTATCATTTTAATCTGAAAACCATTTGGAGACCATCACAATCTATTTTGAGACCATCTTCATTCTCTATTGTATTTAGTTTTTGACCTTGCAAAATTGCTCTAGACACAAGTGGATGGGATGGATTCATTTGTACTGCTCTTGTGGCAACTGATAACACAATAATTACATACTAGTACACTTTTTAGAAACTTTCTTTTGCACAATGTATCGTGTCGCAATGTATTGTGAGTTGTACTTATGCATGTAACAGAGATGTATAATAATGCTTTACTTGAGTATATAACTAAGGACTTGTACTTGAGACCAAAGAAGGACTTGCGCTCAAGACTTGACATGTCTAACAAAAGTTCTTTTATACAGAAACAAATATATGAACAAAACTGGTGGGTTTTTACAGGCACTTTGATTGGTCACCAGTTAGCTTTTAGACATTAAGTCTAATGGTTTGGACATTTTGACAGATCTTTTGTTGAGACCAGTGAAACGTTTCGATAGACATCTTGATCAGACTTTGCTTCCGTTTATCTTGCTAACATGGAGCATACGAATGCCTTATGTAACCAATGACCTTTATGTATTGTGTGTGATTACTTTTGTTGAAAGCTCATATTGAGGGATTCGCTATCATCTATGCTCTACAACAGAGGTCTCCACAAAGTTTTCCAGCAGGGGGGCCACAGTGCTGACTTTTTAAAGCTCCACGGGCCAAAACTACCAAAAACTGAAATTTACCCAAAAAAATGTGAATGAATAACTGTATACAGATCTGAGGTCAGATGCAGTGCTGAATTTCTACACAGATTATCAATAACAATTAACATGATTTTTTGTTAGTCCTGATTAGTGTAAGAAACATGAAATTGATGCATTTCTGGGTATTTGTCTGTTATACGACCCCCAAAATTTAGTTCTTGAATCACTTTTCCAATTTCTTTAAACTTCTCTAGTTAATGTTTAGTTTATGTTATGCAAATGATTTCCATGTCCGTTTTCTATATTTTGAAAAAGAATAAATTCTTTTGGCCGAAACTTTGGCCATAATAAATATAAAACTGATACTTCTAAGGCCGAACATGTAAAATATTTAACCCTGCTCTGACACCCTATATCTATAAACTACAATAACTCTAAAACGAACCCTAACCGACACTCACGAAGCCTACCGTGACCTTAGCCGACACTCACGATGCTATTTATTAATAAAGGATATAACAAATTGATAACGATATTGACAAAAATTGGGGGTCGTATAACAGACATGAACCCATTTATGACATTATTCTATCCAACTGCGGTTCAAAGTGAGTGGTTCCAATCGTAAGTAAGGCATTCAAATGTTCATCAGACAATTCTGTAGCAGAATTTCGTGTACTTAATCTTTGAACAAGTTTTCTCACACAAAGACGTAGCGCCAAAAAAATGAATTCACGAGCAAACTTTCTTAGTAAACATAGGCCTATTGGTCAGATGGAAAGCATTTGTAGAGTTCAATCAAATTTCCTTCCTTACATCAGTATGTCCTTCAGGATGTCATTGGATTGCAAATCGATAACTTCCATAATTTCCACTTGTAAGTCAATCAATCAATCTAAAATACTTGGTATAACACCCCTTCAAGATATCTACTCAGAGGCGCTCGTCAGGAGATAAATCTTGATGGCAGAGTCAAAATAACGTAAACAATCTTATTTTACGCATAGACTCGTATATAGTAAAAGACAAAAAAATATATATATATCTCCAGGCTTGAATTATATATATTTTTTGTCTTTTACTATATATGAGTCTATGCGTAAAACAAGACAAAAAAGTACGTCACGAAATGATGAAAGTAAAATACGCACAGTCCCCATTTGTACAAACAGCGATATGGATCTGAGCAATAGGCCTATGCGTGTCAGAGTACAGTGGCTTTAAAATTATCAAAAAAGAAGTACTTGGGCACATATTACTTGGCAGATTTCAGTACGACTTGTGCATGTTTCCATTGTTTTAATTTTCCCCATATATTTTGCTTCTTTCAAAGAGAGTTCTGCGGGCCAGATTAGAGACCTTTGCGGGCCGGATCTGGCCCGTGGGCCATACTTTGGAGACCCCTGCTCTACAATGATTCAGTTAGACAAGACAGGATTTGGAAAAAATTAATATGCATAAGAATATGAATGCCTACGCTATGCAATCTTGTGCAGTCAATTTTCTATATGAGGCCTCTTATTTAATGAGCATCTCTTGAATTAAATTATTTTAACATATATATATATATTGGGTTAATTTGTATAGCTTATAGCTATCCTATCTTGTATATGTATGCATCTCTTGTGTTCAACCATTGGTCACGCTTGAATATTCAGTAGGTTGTTCCTGGCAAACACACTGCAAGTATTGGCCTTTCTCAGCTTCACCAAAGTTGTGCACCTCAGCAGTTCAATTTTCTTACAAGTTCTTTTGCACAGTTGACTATGGTGTTACATTTGCCATTATCGAATGCAGCACTGACCAATAATATTAATTTCAAATTGTGACGATTGACAATACGGCAATGACAGTCTCACTGCGGTAAAATTTCAAGTATTGGAGGGACACTGAATTTGAATTCAACACTTCAGTTGCTGAACTTTACATTTGCTAAATGACCTTTTTTTATTGGACTTCCATATTCTAACTTATTCAGTACAATAAGATTAATTATGATATTTATGCATGTCACAAATGGTTATCTTGGAATGCCATTTTCTACCTAAAACGCTATTTACCTCGCCTACATCAGTTTAAAGTCTCTCTGCAGGGTATCTAAGAGGTCATGTTAATGATTATTATTATTATCATTAAACTGTTAGTTATAATGTGCCTAAGCAAATTGAATCTTAAACAGAAAAGTCTAGTCATAAACTTCACCTCCACTATTATATATGTCACAGTGCAGTCAATGCAGCCAAAAAAAGTCTAATTTTCGCTACAATATTCTTTGTCAAGTGGTTGTGCCAGTTTTAAAACAATTGCTTAATATTGTCTCTTGATTCGGTCGAATCACTTGCTCCAATGTGTTCACAATAGGGTCGTCCCTCGGGCGGATGACTTTACTCGCTGTCAGTGGTGTCGCTAGGGCTAGTGTCACTCGGTGCGATAAGTCCCGACTTCTTCCATGAAGTGCTAGGACCTTCTCCTGTACTCCAACTCTTCCATTACCAGGCCATTACAGAATCCGTAGTAATATTTGTAAATTAAGGGCCTAAAAACCCTATAGTAGGCCTACAATAACGAACGAAGGACAGAGCAACAAAACATCAAGAGTCCGTGGTAGGCCTAAATGCGTTTAAGAACTAGGCTATATAAAAAAAATTCAACATTGTATATATTTTCAATTCAACTTTAATCTGGATTATGTTGTACATGCTGTGCATTTGCAAGCATTATTATTAAAGAAGATACTTACTTATTAAACGTTACTGTTACATGATATGAATTTCTCTGTTGAAATTACACTGCCCAAATAACTTAAATTAATCCTTAGGAGTAGTGCTGCCGCTAGTGGCGGTGCTGGCCTTGAAAATTTGGTACGCAAAAGCGGTTTGACCTTGAAAATTTGGTACGCAATAGCAGAAATATGCATGTTCAGCACATGATGTTAATTTAAAAGTATGTTCTGACGAAGTTGAAGATTTTGTTCCACTTACAAATTATTTGGTTAGATATTTTAATTTTTTATTTGATAAAATTAAAAAAAAAATATTTTTTGGTGATTTTTTACCTTTATATTGGTACGCAATTGCGTACTTTGCGTCCATTCAGCGCTGCCACTAACTAGATCCTTTTGGAGTCGAGTACTTGGTCGAGTAGTTTAGCGAGTATTCGTTAATACAGGAAGTGCTTAATACAAGCTGCATGGATTGTACTATACACCATGCTTTAGGGTACAGACTATAGATAGACTAAGTAGACTATAACATAGGTACTAACTAAATCTCTGGCACACCAATAAAGTTAAATCTCCAATGTAACAACTAACAAGCGACTGAACTGCCAAAGAAACAAAAGATCTAGTTTATTGTTACACAAAAAAATAAAATATAAGTTTCAGAAAGCCATCTGGAACCGAAAATTGCAATTTTCAGACCGGAAGTAGAAGCATGCGAGTACTCAAGTACAAAAAATTACTCGAGTAATTTGTGGAGTCGACGAGTGCTCGCAAGTACTCTGGTACTCGTGACAGCCCTACTTAGGAACAGGGGCATGACTGTTCTGCATCGTGTTTTCGATTATCAGCCTTTATCAGAACTTTCCTTTCCTTGCCTTCGAAGCAACGAATATGTTAATAACTAATAACTTCATCGAAATCAATGCCTTTTGCTAAATTGCTACATCACTTTCAATTGAGAAAATTGCAAGATCTGAAATCTTTGACTGTCGCATGGTAGCCTAGATCGCAAATAGTTTTTCATAAGTTTTAGCTTTGAAAAACTCCTCTCACATGAAGCCACAGAAACAGATCGTGAGAAATGATTGTAGTCTTAATGAGAGAATTAGGAGATTTTCAAAAAAGTCCCATTCAACAATGAATTTCAAGACAACAAACACTGACCAATCTTCTGCTTCTTCAAGATCAATAGGCCTATCTACTGCTTTAAGGTGCCTTCTCAGCCTTCGTATTTCCATAAAAAGTGTCTTATGGGCCAAATGATCAATGAAATACTGTAGGCCTACAGCAATTTCAACACATGATACAGAAGATGCATTATTTTCATTTTATTTTGCTCAATGGTGTCACCCCTTTAAATGGTGTCACCCAGTGCGGTCTGCACCCCCGCATCAAGCCTGCCAACTCGGAGCCTCACGCGTTGTATGACGTGTAATCGAAAAATGCTGCATACTGGGATACCTTGACGGGAGTATATAAAGACGGATATAAATATCACGATCTTACAATTAAGATTATTGTATCGTTGCCATTTACAAAATGGTAATTATACAAACCAGCAAACAACCCACCAACTCACCCTCCAAATCACCCACCAAAACACCCACCAATCCACCCAACCAAAATACCAACCAAACCATTTGCGCCTCTGATCAGTAGTCATCTTGAAAGGGCGCTATATTAAATTCATATAAAATTCAAATTCAAGGCACCAAACCACCTGCCACACCACCCACCAAACCACCCACCAAAACACCAAGCAAACCACCCACCAAACCACTCAACCAAGACACTACCAATCCACTCACCAAATCCCCCACCAAAACACCCAACCAAGCACCCATCAAATCACCCACCAATCCACCCATCAAACCACCGAACCGAAACACCCATCAAAGCACCCATCAATTCATTCACCAAAATACCCATTGAAGCACTCATCAAACATCTCACCAAAGCACCTGCTAAAGCACCCATCGAATCAGCCTCCAAACCGCCCATCAAAGCACCCATGTAAACACCCATCAAATCACCCACCAAAACACCCAGGAAAACACCCATCAAGACACACGTAAAATCATTCACCAAAACACCAATCAAACCGTCCACCAAAGCACCCGCTAAAACACCCATCAAATCACCCACCAAAACACCCAGGAAAACACCCATCAAGGCACCCATAAAATCATTCATTGAAGCACCCATATAAATACATATCAAATTACCCAGCAAAACACCCATGAAAACACCCATCAAGGCACCCATGAAATCATTCACCAAAACACCCATCAAACCTACCAAAGCACCCGCTAAAGCACCCATCGAATCACCCTCCAAACCACCCATCAAAGCACTCATGTAAACACCCATGAAAACACCCATGAAAACACCCAACAAGGCACCCATGAAATCATTCACCAAAACACCCATCAAACCTCCCACCAAAGCACCCGCTAAATCACCCTCCAAACCACCCATCAAAACACTCATGTAAACACCCATCAAACCTCCCACCAAAGCACCCGCTAAAGCACCCTTCAAATAACCCTCCAAACTACCCTCCAAACCACCAAAGCACCCATATAAACACCCATCGTATCACCCACCAAAACTCCCATAAAAACACCCATCAAAGTACCCATAAAGTCATTCAGCAAAACACCCATCAGAGTACCCATCAAACCTCCCACCATTAAGGCACCCACCAAACCTGTCATCTCTGTGTGTGCAGTTGCAGTGGTCCGTCAACATATCAGCATACCAGAATTCCCGGAAATACGATTAACAAGCGCCAGGCTTAGTGGTCATTCTCTCCGTATAACTATTCTTAGCCCCTCATCTCCCTCGCGACGCCACTGCCCGCTGTGGTTTTATCAAAAGGATACTATTCATTCATTATGAGCACTTATATAGCGCCCCTTCAAGAAATCTACTCAGGAACCCTACCAGCCCAGCCACGACTAAAGAAAAAGGTCTTGAGGGACTTGTAAAACTTGACGGTTGGGCCACGACTGACTGATATAAGTTTATTTAACGACGCATCCATAACAACGATAATATGCGAGCAAAGAGCGGAGCTCAAGTAGGAGATCATTACACAATGAAGGGCCGACAACCGAGAAAGAACGGCGCTGCCTAATAGCCAAGCGAGCACACGAAACTAGAAGCTCACCCCTTGTCGCAGAGCGAAGCACCCGACGCGCTGCGACGTCAGACACTGGCTAGCAAAGATCATGCTAATAAGATGGAGCACAACCAAGAATGCAACGCGTTTATTACGCGTTATACGCAACGCGTTATAAGAGAAAAGATGAGATTCATATCCTGTCATTAATTGAACTTATCTACTACTAAGCTTTTATTATCAGTACAACGCATGTTAAATGTTTGTACATGCCGTGCGATAAAAAACTGCGGTTGCAAGCGTTCTTATTAAAGAAAATACTTACTTACTTACTGTGTTTATTTATTCTGTGGATTGGAAGAACATGAATACGAATCTGCGTAATAACAATATTTTGCACATGTGATCTGTTGTATGCTGTATGTTTGTTTCAAAGTAAAATGAATATCTCGAATTTTACTAATCGGTTTGGTATTTCTCTTTTAAGACCCGGTCGGGTAAATTGGTGGATGGTTGCGTCGTCCTTTGGACGCCCAGCGTTATCGGAGGGAATAAAGGAGGCTAGGTACAAGTCAATGTCGTGTAAATGCACATGGTCTTTGTATACAAATAGTTTCCAGCAATCATTATTTGGCTATGATGCAAAGCAAGCAATTACGGGACGTACGCTATTATTTAACACACCCGTGTCTATGGTCGAGGGTTTGCGATGGGATACATGGTTAAAAGCAAGTGTGAAGCCCTTCTCCATCGCTTTTGACCTAACGAGGAGGCATTATTCCAAACGCCATTCATGGGCTAAGGAGCGCTCTCCGATATGTAGTCATCGTGTGGCGTTGGACAATAAAAGAGCAGCGCTTTCGATTGCTGCAGAATTGTTTGCCCATTTTGATGAAAAAGATACAATTGTTTATCACGACGAGGCCATAAGACTGCAGAGAGAAGCCTCTTTTGCTGAGTTGGAAGAATTGGCAGCAGTTAAAATCAAGGAAGCATACCCAGTCATAGAAGATTTTACTGAGGGTGAAGAACATGTGGTTTTGGATTCGAAAGGTTTGCCACATTCGAAGAGATCTCGCATGTTGAGGACCTCCGTTTGTGTTCCTCGAAACGGAAACAAGTCGGTCGAGTTCTATGGAACACCAGACCCAACGGTGCCAATGAGCAAGGTGCCTTGTCATGGTTGTGGTGCTTTATTACACTGTCAAGGACCTGGAATTCCAGGCTATGTGCCATCTCAGAAATTTATCTCCACTCCAGAAAATCAACTGAAAGATATCACTTGCCAACGCTGCCATCTTTTGTTAGCTTTTAACATTGCAGTTGATATTGCTGTAGGACCATCTGAATATGAAGCAATTATGAGTGAAATAAGGCAGAGGAGTGCTCTACTTGTCTTAGTGGTTGATCTGACTGATCTACCCAATAGCTTTTGCAAAGAAGTAACATCAATGACTGACAGGAAACGACCACTGTATGTTATTGGCAATAAGGTGGATTTGTTACCCAAAGATGATGATGGATATCTCACCCGAATTAGAAACTCACTTTTGATGCTTTGTAAAGACTATGGGTTGTCTAAGAAAGAAGATATCAAGCATGTTGCACTGATTAGTGCTAAAACAGGTTATGGGATTGAAGATTTGATAACACAACTCATGTGTGACTGGAGTCATAAAGGTAAGACTTAAATCATAATGCGAGTCAGAGGTATCATTTGATATTTTTTATTTTAGTGATTAGATTGAACTGCCCAAACATGAGGAGGTGGAGTAACTGCATTTGTATTGTATTTCTAGATTTATACAGTGCCTCTAACAGAATAACTATTCAGAGGCCTTCCTCTCTGCATTGGCCTTGTATGATGTTTGGCATCATTTTAGCGTATGGTCTCACAACAATTACCCACACAACTACTAGGGATGTTAAGTGATAACCGGTTATAAGTTTTGGATTCGATAATCGGTTTCTGTCAAGTTGGTCAACTTCACAGGTATGGACGCGGCTAAGCAAAATATTTCCTGGCCGCTTTTTCCAACAGGGCAATTAATAGCTGCCGATTGCTAATAAACAGCCCTCTTGTCCAGACAAGACTAGCGTGAGAAGGTGAGCTAGGGGAAGGATAACCCGAGCCAACAAAGATAGAGGGCAATCAGACAGAAGAGCTGACTGCAAAGCACCTGAATTTGATTCGTACACGGGGAAAGCTAACAGGTGACTGCCAGTGGGAAGTTTTCAATGCATGGAGAACAATGCATAGCGGCGGGGAGAGTATGAGAGCCGAGCGCTGTAGGCTTCTGTTTGTTCCAGATTACATCACAATGTGATTTAAACACTTTGGTATCGAGTGTTGACACTGCATTGCGATACGTAATACATAAAATAACGTGCATATTACAATTTATAATATTTTTCAAAGAACACCAATAAAAACTGATAAATAATCGGTTTAAGATCGTTTTTGAAATTCGATAATCGGTTTGCCCCAAAAACCGATATTAACAACTATTAAACAGAATCATGCCTTCTCACTGTTTGGCTCCTCGCTGTGAAGCACGCTCCCGTTGGCATTGCGATTGTCGCCAAGGGTCCACTCAGACTCCTTTTATACTCACTTCTAAACTGTTCTTTTTAGCCATGCTGAGGTCGGGAGCGCTCCTGAGTAGTAGACTTGAAGGGGCGCTATACAAATTTGTTTAATGAATGAGTGAATGAATTAGCAAAACAGTGCAAGCTAAAATAGTCACCATGGATGGGCACACTCAAAAGTGTGGAACAAACTAATGGATTTCTCTGATTATGTTGCACCGATAGGGTAGAGTGACAACTGTTAACAGTGATCGCAGGCACAGGATGATGTAGAAAAGTGGTCTCTCACTGGTGGAAGATGACGCACACCCGGATATTCGTCGAGGCACAGGGAGGACATAGAAAAGGCATTCGTTGTGTGTTAGTTAATAGATTGAATAGCCACCTGTGACTATCGACTGAGTCAGCCACCCTCCACCGAAATGTAGATGCTTGGCCTCAAAGGGTGTTCACGAACCGTGTGCCTGAGACTAGTCACATGGCCAAGGCAATTTGCAAAATACCTCTTAAACATAATAAATCCTTGGGAAAGTGTATGAAAATAAATCAGGTACGCAAATCTAGCGCTAGAATACTCTTGATTTGTTCGAAGTTACTGAGCAAATTCTGCATTAAGATGAAAATATCCGTCAAAATGATGAAGCAGTCAATCAATCGACTGTCATGTCAAAAAATGTTGAAATGACGACCCTGTAACCCATCGACCCACACAGTCGGGTACCTGACTGCGCAGATATTTTGTTAGAAAATTCTGCATTTTTACGTAATGTCGGGCACCCGAGAATTGCCCGGGCAGTCAGCCAATATGACCAACGGAATATTTCTGGCATGTGTTCTAGTAAAATCGCGCATCTGTACGGAATGTCATTACCCGAAAACCGATTTTCATTGCCCAGGCACTAAGCCAATATGACCAAAGATAATATTTCTAGCATATATTCAGGTAAAATCGCGCATTTTTATGGAATTTCGGGTACCCAACATGTAGTGTGCTTCGGTTGGGTACCCGTTGACAGCCTTACCAATGACCTGTAATTTTATTGTATCATGTCAATTCAGTTGATGACACATTTACTTTTAAAATAAAAGAGAGTTTTTCTTAAGGAAGAACCTACAGCAGAAAATTTTCTGGAGTACTCATAGAAAGTTTCTTAATTAGAATTGTGGTGGGTTCTACCCCTTACAGAAAATGCTACTTTGAACTACATCTCAGACAGCTAGAAGTATAACTGTCACTCGACTCAAGAAAAATTCAGGCAATAGTTGAATGGACTACTTCAACAGTTGCTATACTTCGTTATTGTGGGGTTGCAGATGGCTGAGAACACTGCAGCCAAGTTCATTAAAGGCTTTTGGAAGGTCGACCATAAGTTTTTACTTTATACTGCCCATTCGCAAGGTGGCGACGTTGTTTACAAGTGTGATCATGGATTGATGATGCCTTATTTATCCAAAGACCACGTGCCAGCTTGATCAGCTCCTGGTCAGTCTTGATTGTGCTTGGGAAAGACCTACAACTTAGTGTGGTATGGAAAGACCACTTCACACGTGTAAGAACATTCGGTGAATCTGTTGGCTAGTTCCACGTGTATGCATGGGCTTGCCTCTGGTGACTCTTTCAGCTTACTTGTTTTGCTAGTCGTTCATAATATACATTTAGCATCATAAGGGCTAATGCAGAGAGTGACTCTTGAAGGGGTGCTTTATAAATGTTCAATTACATTAATTACTTATATATTTGTGCTGTATAAATCTTGATCAAATCTATCTATATAATTACCTAAGTCACATGCTTTGTTCGTCACATCTAAGGTGCGTGATTGGACAGAAGTTGAATCTAAGACGCGTGATTGGAAGGAAGTTGACTGAAAAATTAGAAGTTGACCTTCATATTTGCCACGTAAAAGCATGTGATTGGACAGAAGTTGACCTAAATAATTATGTGGAGTGCCAAAGTAACTGTAAACACACTTTTGATTCGCGTTTCAAACAAATTTTATTTGCGTCTACATAAGTATATATGCAGTTAATAAAGTTAAATACTTCGTGTAATGTAAGCATATTTGCAATTATTAATGCTAAATGGAAACTTAATGGGTAATGTGTGTGTTTTGCGTATTTTAGTATTGACCGCTGTGAACTTGCAGTGTAAGCGATGTACAGTTCATCGACCGTTTCGTTTAATTAATGTGTAGACCTATTTTACTCTGCATCAAGGTGTCTTCACCGCCGCTATAGCAACGTTAAGATCAAGTATGACCCGTGATTATTCATGGGTTAACAGTTTGAATGAACAGTGCCAGTTGCAGTTGAATCATCAGCTAAAATATTATCCGACACGTGATCTTTCACGGGTTAACAGCTAGTAGTTATATAATAATACAACTTTGGTGGTGATGAAAGCAACAAGTGATGCATGTGTTCAGCAGGGATAGGTTTTATAGATTACATATGGCAGTTAGTAAGAAGGTCAGAAAGTGAGCACCTTTGGTAAAGTCCAAATTGCCTCACTTTCAAAGAACAACAAATAAGCTGTAATTGGTGGCCTCACTACCACTGAAGCACAGAGGCGCATGACTCCACTAAACTTTTAAGTAATTCTTTTGGACATATTCTTTTTCATTAAATGCAAAGTAGCCTAAGGCGTCCAGCATTAACAGCATTGCCACAGATGGCTCACTATAATCATTCTGGACAGGCAAGAGTTTCTCGCGTTGTATTCATTGTATAAACTTGCATTAACCTGATGTATGTAAAGTAATGTTAGTTTTTGATAATTTCTTAGCGTCTACAAAAGCCACATCGAGGAGACCACCTTATTCACCGGCGCTATACCAAATCAAGTTTGCAATAATAATAATAATAACAATGTCGATTTATAAGGCGCAGTAAACGCAGCCCTAACCCCTCCAATGCGCCGTACAACCTAAACTGAAAGTCAGCGGAGAAAATAGGAACACTTTCAACTTAGTTTTGAAGGAGGCTACTGAGTCGGCCAATCTAACGGTAGATGGAAGACCGTTCCAGCACAGCGGACCAGCAGCCGAGAAAGCAATAGCCAAGCCTCTCGTTTTGTTCTGGTGCTATGGTGGTAGTTGGTGATGAGGATGGTCATATGGTGGCGCATGAGTAGAATCTGGATAGGATACCTTGAAGAGTAGCAGAAGAGCGTGAGATTGAAAGCAGAGTCTAGGCACAATTTGAAGGTGAAGTAAAGGTGTTTGTGAGCAAACAGACGGATGTCTTTTTGGAGTTCATTCCAAACATCTGGCGCAGTGTAGATTAGGGAGCGGTTACAGAATTTTGGGATGACACTGGAGACCAAGATAGAGAAGATGATGTGTACAATTTGTACTGAATGCACTGAGGGAATTTTAATTAGTAAAGTGATTTGGGACTAGAGATTATTATGGTGGTTTTTGGGAGTTTTGGTGACTATGCAGGCAGGAGCATTCTGGATTGTTGCAGGCTGTCTGTGTGATCTAGTGGCTCTGGCCAGTAGTGACTTCCGCTTTTAATAGTACCACTTTTGCATGATTGTGAATGGCACCGTCACAAACAACTGATTATTGTTACATTGTTATTTTAAAATTTATCTTGGGGTTAGGGAGTAGATGCAGTAGCTCTTCATATCCAATCTGCCTCGCCTGACTGCTAATCCTAGCAATGCCATTGGCTGTAGTGTAAAGGTCTGCAACACTCTGAACAGAAGTTGGATTTATGAACATTTCTGTCAGCAGAGTTGAATATTGAAATTGATTATTATTAGTTAGGTATTTTCTTTGTTTTGACTGGCTTTTTGAAATGTCATCATCAGCATCATTTATCTGTCTAGTCTGAAAGGGAACAGTTAATTTTTTTATTCCTAAAACACAAGGTGGTCAACAAAGAACAAACTTTCTAAATTAGTTCCTAATAAAATATTGCAATACCAATACTTTTCAATATGCTTGCTGAATTCGATCTTAGCAAGGAATTTAGTTAAGAGGATGGTTACTCTTCAAATTTTCTTGTACACTTAAATTACTCTTAAATATAGATATCGCCCCAATTTAAATCTTGCTTCTATTTAAAATATGGTGTTTTAAACCTCAAATGACATTTTTTTATTTTGCTGACATACTGTACATACTTGCGTATAAGTCGATTCGAGTGTAAGTCAAAGAGTTATTTGACAAAGATAGCATCCAAAATCGACGACTCGCTTGTAAGTCAAACCCGTAAACTGAAAACGGGGGGGGGAATTAATTAAGTTATTATTAAAACAATTATTAATTCCATTAATTGACTGTTTAATCTTGATGCTAAAGAACTAGGAACTAATATAGAAAAACCTTTTTTCATGAGATTTATTGCCTGAGAGAATTGATCGATCGTGCACCTAGCACAATGTAATTTTGCAGGGGGGTGAAGGGTTATCCTTAAAGATCACATCTGTGTGACAATGGTCTTTCTATAAGCCCTTCATGTGTACACTGTACAGTTCAGCAATTCCTGTCGGTCATAAGGGTCTTGATAATAAAGCAAATTGTTGGTCACAAATAGTAGCAGAATACGACAGAAGGAAGCAACGGTATTGCTAGGTAACTTTGTAGAAATGGACGACAATGGGCAATATACTTTCTGAAATGAAGACAGGTGAATGTCGAAATGGGTGGAAGGGTTTTCTAAGGGAACAAGTGGTCAGTTCAGGAATGTGAATTGAGAGCAGCAGTCATAGACATTGTCTGGGTGGTGGTACAAGGTTATGATTGTACAAGGTTATGATGGCATTGATGGAGCTGGGAACGTTCGGGGAAAATATAAATGATTTAAGACGAAGAGTTAAGAAATAAATTCTTAAGCATTATACATTTGGTGCCAATGCCATGGTGCAGTGCTATCAAGCCTCGAAGCCCTCTCTGTTACGGGTGAAGAGTCGGACTCAGCGATAGTTTGGGAAGCCCACGACTTCTCACAACGTCTCAGAAATTTCACATTCCTCATTAGACCTACTTGTTCCCTCAATTGCATGGCTCATCTGAATATCCTCCTAACATTCTGCAATTGTATTGGACCGTGGTCACTTTACCAGAAACCAGCTGTTCCGTAGAGCGTGCACTCGGCAGGCTACGCATCATCAAAAGTCAGCAGCGGTCAACTAGAAGTGATAATTGGATGAATGCATGATAATGAATTATTTCAGCCGAAAGGACTAAAGATTAGCATCGTAATAGCTGTGTTTGCGAGGTTGAGTGACCAATTTAAAAGAAATCAGATCACTGTGTAGATTCTAGAAAGTTACTCATATTAAGTGAGTTTGCCAGCACAGCATAGTCGGCTATCATAGCGATAGGCCTACCTACACCGATATATCTTCATGCTTCTATATATTTTAATTAAGTAAATTACTAGTTTTGATGGTGTAACAATGTTACTTACAAGAGTAGGGCCTAATACTACTTACTGTTGTAAGCAACTTTATTAGTATACTTTAGTTAAGTATGCGGCGTGGTGGCTGATTGGTTAGAGCGGTCAGCCCGTAACACTAAGTGTGCGCCGAGTGAGCGGGTTTGAACTTCGTTCAAGGCGTCGCTGTGTAGGGACGTTGAGCATGTCAATCCAAAGTACAATTGCTCTGCATTACTACAACTGCAGTTGCGTCGTCAAGACGTGTGTGCACTTTCGTGCACAACTTGGCTTGTTAAAGCATGTTATAAATGCCGAATTATATTGTGTTGTGTATTGTATGTAACATAACTATTGTAATTTGTAAGATGATGCAATGTCTGAGGTTCTGAGTACCAGTAGTCGTAAACAGTTACAATAGTTGTTCATCACTCTGGGGGATAGAAGCCCTTGGACAAAAGTATCGGCGATACCAAGTTTTGTGATACGTTATCGCGATAGTAACAGCCCGAGTAGTGGAGTAAAGGCTGATTCATGGAATCAGAGAGATGCAGGTGTGTTTACATAAACAAATGACATCATGCCCCTAGCTTGTGCCGGTAGAAGGCTTCTGGCCAGGCCATCTAGTTTTCTTATCTGAGTGATCTGGTGCACATGCCGATTTAAGACCACCGACTTGTTGACCTAGGCATGACACACGAGTTGTTTTGTGCAATTAATAACCCTTATTACACGCGGTATGGCCCTTGGCGGCGGCGGCCCCACCCCTTATGCAATGGGGGACTGGACAAACCCTAAGCATGCGTTATTATGAAACAGTTGTAGGCGTATTCCTATTGGCTGGCAGTGGTGTGAGAACGCATGAATGACAGCCCTAGCATGGGAGCCAGTGCATACTCTTGGTCTCAAACCCAGGCGGTTCTAACGCGACATGCATTTCTGTTGACCAACAGGAGCATGGGAGCCAGTGCAGACTCTAACCTTAGACATGTTCCTATTGGCCAAAGGTGGGAGCCAGTACATTGTACGAGCATTGTCATTGTTCTAAAAGTTTATATAGCAAATACCATCATCACAACCCTAATTCTCTTAAGGAAATATACAAATTCAAACAACTGAAACTTTATTAATCTTTATTAGCAAATGTTTTACATATGTAATTATGAACCAAAAATCATTAAGTCCAGTGTCTGAAGTAAACATGTTAGTTATTGCATTAATGTTTTTATTTCTACATCTATGCTAACAATAGAAAATACAATAATGTCCACGAAAATGACTAGCAGAACTTTGCAAATGCTTATCATTATAAATTCAATTTTCGCAATGACTTTTGAAGAAATCTCTAAATATATCTTGAGGTGGTCTGCCAAATGAGTCTAAATATTCTCCATACGAAGAATCCTCCACGTACAAAACTATTCAATGTTGTCCAGCTTCGTAATGCGGATCGGTATTGCAGACGAGCAGAGTTGGTCCTCATACAGTTTTTGGCAGATGGTCACTAGCAAATATGCCGGCAAACATGGATTCACACTTTGAATCTCAACGAAATAAGTTATCTAATCTGACATCTTCAATTTTTGTAATCAAAAACCTCATTTCTCGATCGGTCAGTCTCCAAAATGTTATCAAATTCTGCTAATGCTATCACATTTATGGTATTTGCCAAAGCTTGAGAAAATTTCAAACGAAGATTTCCGTGCTTGATCAGATTGCATAATCGCCTTTGCAAAGATCAGGCGCATCAGATCGAATGCATAAAGAGCATATTCACAAGGAAAATCCTCTCTGCTAATTTCGTTTCCTTCGTCTCGCTCCGCTTTCCAGTTCCCATGAACAGTGTGGTATAAGCGTTGATAAATTGATTGGTAGCAAAGTTGACTTTGAGCAGTTTCACAGATTGCTGCTGGCCATCCAAGTACTTTAAATTGGGTTAGATTCATGTGTTTAAAGTTGAATGGATTCTTCTTGTAGTTTCCATTAAATGTGTCGTTGTCTACGCAGCCAATAACTATTCTGGTAGGTAACTGTCCAGAAATAGGGCTTTCTTAAGTGGCATCCAAATTGTCGATGGGCACCGTAAGGGTTTTACAGACGGCTCTTCGAATTGGAAATTTTATGTTTCCTCGTTCCAAAGCATTGGCATGTGCAACAAATACCTATGGGTTAAGTTTCACTTTTCTAACATACAGTTTGGAATCCAAGATTTGTACTTTGAATGTGGCATCTGCAACTGATGACATTGGACAGAATGGGTCTTTGTTTCAAACCAACCTCATCTTTATATTAACATCGTTAGGAAGGAATCGATCTTGGAAAAACAAGTCGCTGTGAATGCAACCCAGCATGTCCACAACATGTCCTTCGGTCGTGAATGCACTGCGTTTCACAAAACCAGCGGCATTGTCTTGAGGATTTACATTTTCCATGTGTCTAGTCACGTCTTTGCAATACAACGCATAAGAGGTGAGTTGAGAATTTTTGACTGCTGATCCATAACTTAGAATTGTCTCCAAATAGCTTTGATATGCATGTGTATTGTTTGAATCGGTGGTGAGAGTATTGTTTAAGGTAATGTAGACTTCCGAAAACAGACTGTGTAGAAACAGATTGATAGGACCGAAGTGATCGGTATCATCTATGGCATCGTTGTTTGCACACACAATCTTAGCTCTGACATAGTTGAGTACTCAACAAGTCCAAATAGGCTATTCCAGCACCAGTAGAGCTGAACTCGATAGGAGTTCCTTGCGAAAATTGTCGAAATTGGATTACATTCCACAAAGTTCCACTTTCAATGCTGGTCTGAGTTGGAGGTATCACAAAGATCCAATTCGCTCTTGGTACATTCGCATGACTGAGGTTGAACGAAAGCCATTATTCTTCTTTATCGTCTTTGTCGAATATATCCTGCTTGAACTTTTTGTTTAATCTCTTTACAGGTTTCTTGCATCTCTTACCACCGCTACCGCTTTGAGTATTAAAATAGTTGGCTGAAACAAACTCCTTTATACCAGATGCAATCTGCAAACAAGTTCTCAGGAATTGTTTTTCCGAAAGCTTTAGCGCCTGTTAGAATTAAAGGCCAAGCACTTCTGAAAAATCCGCTGAGAATGCTTCCCAGTTCATGTCCTTGTTGCATGCGTGAGCCTTGAAAAAACTGGCAGTCCACTCCCACTCTTTGTATGTGAAACGACTCACATCGCAGCAAAATTGTCTTTTCATTGTAATGGGAATGAAGTGAAGCGTTACAATCACCTTCCCGGTTTCAAATGGTATGGGTTGCCCGTGTCATTACTTACATCTATGTCGATGGAATCGAAATTTTTCTGCTGTAAAGGCACATATTGAGGTTTTTCGTATATACCGTGACCGTTATCACTGTTATCATCGGATACTTGAACTATGCGAAGCAGAGGAACTTTGGTATCTCCAACCACAATGTGTTCCAACAAATTGCAGTAGACAAACATGGAATTAAATCAACTTCTTTAATGTTACAGTTTATAGCTTGCACAATGTCTGAAGGTGACTCATAATACCCGGGCGGTATATGTATATTATGTTGTATGTGGATCGGTTTGTCACGTACAGTTGCTACTTGCGAATAATGAACTCTACCTTCACCTCTAAACAATTTATACCACGTGTGTGTGTATTGGATTTCAACCAATCCAACTTCCCAATCGCCAGACAGTGATACCGCATGCTCCAATATCATAGTAAATTTCGTTATCTTATTGTCTGGATAGTAATTCATAGAGCTGTTGCTCGGTAATGTGAGGTAAAAGTGAGCCATTCTGCCGACCTATATCAACGATATACTCAACGCATCTGAATAGAAGAAAGCCTAAGTATCAAATATATCTGATGTCCAAGAATTAAAACTTTTGTCATAGCCTTTCCATTTTGCGAAATATTCCAATTTACCACCGTGCTTGCGAGTCTATATTTTCCACTTTGTAAATATCATCTTCTTTCGAAATACGTTGCAACTCTTCTTGATAGAACTTGCCCTTTACCTTCTCATCATTTATATCTTCCAATTCATATGTTATGGGATCGGATGGTATTTGAACTACAATGAAAAAATTTCTCCGGACCAAGAAGGTAGGTAACTCTTTTTTGAATGCAATTCTGGCCTTACTTATTCTCACTTTGTCGCCAGTGTTATTCTTCCAGATGGGTACTCTCTTCTTTTCGCCAACAGATGATTTCTTACAAGTGCTTCATTTTCTAAAGATACTTGTGCAGGAGGCATACCTATGCTTCTGTGAAAGGTTTCATTGTATGAATACATGAGATTGGCCAACACGTCGGTATAACGATCCGTGTTTTTATGCGTGAAATATTTCTACATTTTGGTTTTGATTGAATCTCTCTACAACCTATGCTTTGATATCATCATTTTCAGATGTGTAGAAACGAATGGAATTTTTACGCAGCATTGTGTGTGCATCACCAGACAACATCTCTGAAAAGGCTTCTGTCAATGCAGGTCCAGTCTTTGATTTGAGCAGGAGCACCCTAGCATACTTTGAAAACACATCAATGCAGGTTAACAGACTTTTTTGTTATCATTATACTTTGACAAAGAAGAAAGATCATCGGCCACAAATCATTGATACCAACGGCAAAAGTTTTTTTACGTCTAAATTTTAATCTGACAGGTTTATGCAAAGTGTAAGAGTCCTTATTCGATAACCAAGTTTTCAAATTTTTGGTCTTTGTTCGACGGTTTACGTGTCTCTAAAATTTCTCCACGCTGACTAAACTGCCATCAGTTAAGTTCCAAATTCAACGGCTTTCGAGGCTTTTTGCGTCCAATGTTAGAAGTTGATTTAATCACACCAGTCAATCTACGATTAATGGACGACCTTCGTCCAGTGTTTGGAGTAACTGAATTGGCAGGCTTCATCGAGTCGTTAATATAGTTCCAACTGTCTTCGCTCCCAATTAATTCATGTGGTATGTTGTGTTCTTTTAAAGTGTCGGCAAACTGCAGCCAACCGTTTGGTACACGAGTAGAAGTTCTTTTTTTCATCAGATCGTTAACCAAGTCGATGACATGCGTTTTGGGAATGGTCTTATTCTTCAAAATCAGTCCCCCTTTTTGCTCCAACCAACTTCTGGATTGTTTTTTATATAAGTCAAAAGAAATGAAGCTTCATATTTCCAGGTTTTGGAAATGCTATCTAGGACGAAAGCATCGATATCATTTTGTGCACACTCGCACAAACAGTTCAATAGACTCGAACTGCAATCCTTTAAAAAAATTTCTTACTTTGGCTGATGCCTTTTTCAATAACAACAATTTGGCAGAATACTTGTGCAGTCTCGAAGACATTTTTATAGAATGGTTGTAGAACCATGCTTACAAACATCTATATAGTCTTACTTTCTTACATAAACGTAATGCGTCTTGCCTGGAGAAATATTTGTTCTTAATCGACATCTCTCGTCAGTGTCTGGTCTAAGATCGACCAACAGGTATCCAAGTGGAACCTTGGTAGCATTGGCAAAGGCTTCCAACATGAAAAATTAGACTTTCCTGGGAACATCTGCCTAGCCAAATTTGCAACTTGAGTCGAATCTCTCACGTTTTTGAAGAGCACGAAATAGTTGGAGTTCAGACTTTGGGTTCTGGTATGCTTTCCTTTGTAAAACAAATTTTGTGTTAAATATAGATACGTTTCGATGATGATTTATCTTTGTAAATATTTTTGTAACATATGCATCGGTTTCGCTCATCAAATCGTCCAAAACGAGCAGAGTTTTCTCTTTACCATCAAAGATGTTCAATTCTAGCAATCCTTCGTGAAATTCAAGCGACGGATATTTGTCAAGTATGTCTTGATTTATTCCGTAGCACAATAGAATTTGATCGACCATCGGACTTACCATATGAGATAAGTGATCGATAAATTTAAGCGTAAACAGAGTCTTGCCCTAACCGCTAGGGCCACTAGTTATTGCAGAAAACGGATGTTGCCGTGTTGGATTCATTTCGACGAGTGAGTAATAAATTTATATATGGTTTATGCCAAATAAATTCTGACTGCGCCGACTATACGTTTCATGCATAGTTGGCAGTTATCAAGAATATCAGCACAGGCGTCGCACAATACTATGTGAGCACATGGTAGAGACAATGATTCCACAAAATTCAAATGACAATTTCTGCAAATAAGCATATTTCTTAACTTTTGAATTTCTGCTTTGAGATTTGGAAGACGGAAGTGCTCAAAACATCTTTGGGTGAAGGTCGTATATCGAATTCATAATCAGAGTCTGGTTGCTTGACAATATGATCCACATCTTCCGACTTTGCATAGTCAGCATCGGCTCCACAATGAAGTTATACAGTCCTGTTTCAGCTTCATCCAAATATTTTCGTATTTTAATATGCGTGTAACACATAATTGCTGTTTGTATTTCAATAATTAGATAATCCACAAGGTCTAGCGACGAACTTGCTAATGAATAAAACCATCAGTTGCGTCTGTTTTATACCGATATTGGAAGCAATTCTCAATAATATATAAATGATAGAAATACAAATATTAATGTAAATATTGATATGCCTACAATGGAAGATTAGCGCTATCCAATAAGAATGCTTCTACAATGCACGGACTCCCACACTACCGTTGGCCAATAGAAATGCGTCTAGGGTTAGAAACGCCAGGGTTAGATTCCAATGCTATCATTGACCAATAGGAATGTGTTTAGGGTTAGAGTCTGCAATGGCTTCCATGCTACCATTGACCAATAGCAATGATGCTAGAGTTAGAGCCCTAGCTTATGGCTAGGGCTGCCATTCATGCATTCCCACACCACTGCCAGCCAATAGGAATGTGCCTACAACCGTTTCATAATAACACACACTTAGGGTTAGTCCAGCCCCCCTATTGCGCAAGGGGTGGGGCCGCTGCCAGCCGTCTAGGGGTTTACAGTGTGTGATTAGGGTTATTAATTGCACCAAACAAGGTGCTTGTCATGCCTAGGTCAAAGGTCAACAAGTGGGTGGTCTTGAATCGGCACGTGCACCACTACTGACACCTAGGTCAAAGGTCATTCAGATCAGAAAACCAGATGGCGTGGCCAAAGTCCGTATACGGGCTCGAGCTGGGGGTATGACGTCATTTGTTTATGTAAATACAGCGGCGTCCCCTTCCGTGATTCCGTGAATCAGCCTTTACTCCACTATTGGCCGGGTTGGCCTATACTAACGGCGCATGGGTGGGTCCACGGTCAGAATGTTAAGTTATATTGCACTGGGAACAACGGATCATTTTCTTGGCATGTCCTGTGTTTGAAGTTTAAAACACACATCATGCAGTCACTGTCCACATTGCCAATAGGCAATGTGGACAGTGACTGCATGATGTGTTTTAAACTGTAGCCTTTTATAGATTTTTACTGAAGTAGCTTTTCTACTGGACAATTGCATGGGCCGTTCCTCTCGAATGCATATGTGGCACATGTCAATGTTGACTGCCTACATTAATTCATCCGGAATTTCATCTGATTGAAAAGTCACTTCAGCAGCCACTTTCATCGTTTTCCTTCCTTTATTTTGAAAGGTCTAGCGGGGGGGGGGTGAGCAGGGCTTCCTCGAGCATTGGCAGCCACTTGACCACCTAACTCTGTGACTGCCTATCTACAGAAATTGTGCTGTCCAGCTGAGGCTGGGGGGTGGAACATGTGAATGGCTGGAATGAGCATCAGATCTGGTTTGATTCCCAACAGGCTCCCATCCAACATTCTGGATGAAGAAATAGAGGCAGTCAACATTGACATGTACCACATATGCATGCGAGAGGAACCGCTTATGCATGTATTCGTGGCTTGCAAGTAGTCTAGTAAAGTAGATCCTATTCCAGCTGTATTCCAATCCTGCATAAATCAGTAATCGTTATAAGTAAGATAATTGAGTTCAGAGGATTTCTTCCTGAACTTGTAGATGGCTGGAATAAGTATCAGATGCATTCTGATTCCCAAGTGTCTTCCTTCCAAGTCCTGCTTTGTTGTTCAGGGTTTGCAGGTTGTTAAGTAGAGCAAATGTATCACCAGCTCTTACAAGTCAGCAGTTACCATTCAGAAGCCAATCTCTGAAAAGCCCATATTCAAGACATTTACTACTTAGACCCACATAGAATCATCAAACTTTTAACAATTTTTCTGAACTCAGAAACTATTAGCAAAACTATAAAAAAATCATTATAATTTTTTTAATTTATTGCTGAACTAATTTCCTGTGATGACAAGTACATCATAGGTTTCCTAATCTATCCAATCGTGTGTAAAACATCCGCCATTGGTCGGGTTTGGGTATTGCTGCCGCGCTCTATGCTTGTTGTCTGCACTTATAGCAATCGTGCGTGTTATAATCAATTTAATTAATTGGTAAATCAATATTTCTATCATTAATGTGAATTAGTTTTAATAAAATAATTTAAAAACACTTAAATATCACATTGACATTGATTGACAATTAAACAGGTCTTGCAAATTGCAAAAGTCTTCTTAACACCGATACCTTGCACAGTTTGCAATCAGTATATGTTTAACATTGTAAATGTAATATTGTAAATGTTGCATTTCAATCTGTTAAAGTTAAACTGTCAAAATAAAAATATCTGTCTACTCAACTCTAATTTATTTTGAAAATCATGTAAAACTGTAAATTAAGCTTTCTGTTTCAAATGGAAAATGATTAAAGGCAAGATTTAAAAACAGCAACCATAAAATTGCTCAAAATTATACATTGTTGTACAAGGCGTTCATATTAAAGAAAATGCTTGCTTACTTACTTTAAAAAAATTAGTTTTAGTTCAATGGCGTCTGAATTATCAAAGATCTCAAATGTGCCTTGGTGCCAAAAGGGTTGAGAACCACTGGTCTAAGTGGACGAAATGTTCCCGAACATTAATAGAGCTGTACATGAATGGTGCCGTAAGAAAACGACACAGGACAAAATGGCCTAGCTGTACATGAATTGTCACAGCATGACATTGCAAGTCTTATACACACATACACAAAAACAATTTAAGGTTGTCAAAGGCTGTAGGCACTCTTGCATTTGTAGACTACCATGTGAATATGTCATAATGATTATGGAATATGATATGATATGTCATAATGAATATGTCATAATGGTAATGAATATGTCATAATAATATTTACTGAATTTTGAATTTTATATTTAAAAAAAAGTGAGAAATTGAACTTTACCTATTTGCCATTGAATTTGGCTGAAAAAGTGTTTCTCCCTTAAGCTTCCAAATTGCGTTATATGGCGGCAAGGCATGCCAATATTTGCCAGCATTTTGCAAGAACAACTGTTACCAATGACTTTATATCTGTGTGAAGTTCTTCATTTCTAATTAGTAGCTTTCCATCACAAGAATAAGACATTGTGTACATTCTGGAATTTGCCTTTTGAATTTCCTTTCCAATAATAGATCTAGCATACTCAGTAGACTCTTCATAGTATTTTCTCAAATCAGGGTTTGTAAACACAACTTTCATTTCTTTTCGTATCAAACTGCTGATGGACCGATTTCGAAGCACGCACCACCATAAGGGACATCAATTTTTCAATGAGAACATCCAACGAAGTTCTTAATGAGCATGTATATTTTTTGAGGACATTTTCAAAACTTTCTATGTGATTATTTGTTCTATTTTGGAGATGCTTCACTTCTTTGGGGCCAAAGAGTCATGTTATGTTATCTTTGAATAGCAGCCAATGGTCAACTGGTAAAATACCAGAGACAACGAAGCCAACTTATTTTGTTTACAAAAATCTAAATTTAAGAATGCTAGATGCTTGTCAACAGCTTTCAAAATGTGAAAGTAGCAAGCTTGGAAGTATGTCATAGGCAACACCTTCCCAATTGCATTAATATTGGCCCGATCTTTGCCAACAACAACACACTTACACAGGTTAGTAACATCGTTCAATTCTTTGAAAATCTCCTAAAAACTCTTGTTGGTCTTCGTTTGCAAGAATGCCAAATGCAATAGACTGACCAATGCCATTATTATCAACCACGAGCAAAGTGAACTTATTATGTGGGAAATAATATGAGGATGATTTAAAGCAGACTGAACACTGTGTGAACAGCTTCACCAATGTCGTTGCCAAAGTTCATCAATTTCTGCTTCCTATTGTATAGATCCTTAAAGGGGTAACTCCACCTCGCAGTTTAACCTTAAACCAGGGCCGCCCATTTAATGAGTATGCATGCCAATCATATCGAACCTCCAGAATTGTATGGCACAGACCCAGCTACCAGACAAGCTGGGACTGTGGCCGTCGATTGAGTGGTCTCTTATGGAACAATGAAATTATTAGCTGTGTGGATCTCTTTCAATTGACGCACTATCCAGGTAAAGACGTAGTTCATTTGCATTTCAATTATAATATGGGTCGCAAAGAACAGATATACACATACAGGCACAAACACCGACAGTACTAGCTTCGATTGCCTGGAGATGACTTCGTAACTGGGCCTCGGCTTGTTTTCACGATTCCTTCTACCTGTCACTGATTTGAATTGAAGCCGAGGACTTCGTTACACTGCCAGTGGCCCAGTGGGCTTTTGGTTCTCTGGTTCCAACACAACTAAGCCATGTCCTATCACGTGCGAGACAATAATTTAGCATACCGTGAAAGTGTCCTGATGGTTTATTCCAGCCCTCATTATTTTGGATTGCGTTAGAAGCTGTTTCTTACACGACTGTGCAAATTAGTAAGCTGAACATTAGTTTGGGGATTTAGTTTTGGAATATATGTTGTGTTCATGTAGATCATTGTTTTAAGTAGGCCTTTATTTTAGTAAACACTTGCAAGGACAAGACAGTAACATGACAGCTAAAATGATAGACAGTGATGGAACATCACATGTTGATGCCAATAAGATCGAAAATACCTCAAGTCACTTGTGACCTGGGACAAGCTGCTCACCCAAATTTCTCTGCGAGGAAGGCAGTAGGTGTGACACCATTCGTCTCATCCCCTATTGATATCAAACAAAATGGACCTACCCTAATGAATAAATTTCTTCATCATCACCAACATCATCATCGTCAGCAGCATCAGCATCATTTGTGGATGAAGCCTATATATAACGAGATTTGCCAGAGTGACAACTCGTCGTGGAATTCAAATGATGATGAGATGGGAGACATTTATGGACTGATCAATGACATCAATGCAACGGATACAAGTGAACAGTAATAAAAAAACAGTGACATTTTGTGGAGGGCACAGGTCTTTGACCCATATTTGAGTGAATGCAAAAAGTTATAAATATTTATGACCTGCAAGGTCTGTTACTCCGCCACTGCTGATATTGTGGCAGTGCCAGTCCCAAGCCTGGATAAAGGATTAATAGGTGTAATAATAGCATCATATAGGCATTTAGATGTCTGTGACGCTTCCAATGCTGGTGTCGGCTGCTAAATATCTATCCTGACAATAATATATATATCTATTGATTGGCATCACAATTGGATATCTGTTTAGATTATGTCACAGTGTCTCAGTCTTGCAGTTCACGATTATGTGCCCTGTTATCAATGCACGTCTGTTGTTATGTCCAGTCGTTTGGCATGTGCGTCATACACTGCCGTCTCCCAGCATCTTTGACCCTGTTCAGATGAACTACCCTAATTGTCCCCTCTGGAGCAACTACAATTGACAAGGTCTAACCTCAGCCCAAATTCCGAGACCTATATTATTATTGAAATGCAAATGAACTACAGAGAGGCACTAAGCACCAACATTTCCATCACTGACCACTCAAACGACATGGACGGACCCAGCTGCTAGACCGCTATAGCCTTCAGGGGGGGTTCGATATGATTGGCATGCATACTCATTAAATCTTTTCATCAATACAAATCCTATTTAAGGAAAATTCGATCCAAAATATATTTAAGAAGAATTACAAACTTCAATCCAATACAACTGTTATTTGATACAAATACAACTGGTATTTGCTATCACCCTTGTTACAGTTACTTTCAGAAGTGCACACATGCCTCGACGGCGCAATTGCAATTGTAATGCAGAGCAATTGTGTACGAAGGACTGCTCAAGGTCCTTATTCAGTGACGCCTCAGAGGAGAGTCGAACCCGCTCACTCAGCGCTCACTGAGCATTACGAGGCGACCGCTCTAACCAATCAGCCACCATGCCACGTGTTGGCAATCCAAATTCTATTTATGCAGAATTTTTTTTTTCCAAAATTCCTCCTTATCACAAATGTTTTCGTCCCCAACTGCTACTTATGCACAAATCTTTTCATCAATCCAACTTTTATTTAGGCAGAATTCAATCAAAATTCTATTTAAGCAGAATTCTGTTCATCAATGCAAATTATATGTGAGAGGGCAGCCATATTCATAATATTATTTCGTCTAAATCGGAGAATTTCTGAAAGCAGCCACATCAGTAAGCTTATTGATTCTCATTACTACATTAACTGCTAGAAAGTAAATCTCGTCATGAAGCAAATAGCATGCAGGCCCTTTCAGAGGTTGAGGAGGCCTGGGCCATTTGCAAAATTTAGGTCTCTCTGTCCCCTAACTCTTTTTCTTATTAAAATTACAAATGGTAAGGCCTATGTTATCTATATATAGATAAAAACAGCATTTGGGTCTATCGGAGGTAAAATTTCATTTATTTATTCTTATTTAGCAAATGCTTTTTGTTCCTTAAATGATTCATTTTTTTTACGAGAAATCTATTTTCATGCAAAATCACAGTTTATATTAAGCATTCTTGTTAAATGATGGTGATTTTTGAGTTTTTGTAATACATTTAAAGTTCTTTCACTAGAAGCCATTTATGATGGAAAACTGATGAAAATATGTATTGCAAAAGTGATATTAGGAAAAATTGCAGATAGATCAAGTCCAATAAGCCTATTTCTTTCAGTAGGTCTGTCGGTTTGCTTATTTTTAAATTAGTGCCATTCACTCCTCTAACATCTTGTCCCCAAGATGATTGGCAAGATCTTGTGAAAGTTTTTGAATCATAGCAAAGATGAAAGTTTTTTATCATAACAAAGATGGATAGGGCATGTGCTTAGAGGAAATTCAATAATGAAAACGATTCTAGAAAGGAAGATGGAAGGAAAACGTGGAAGAGGAAGATCGAGACGAATGCTGCTGATGCCAGACGAATACAAGAGGCTTAAAGAGGAGGCACAGATGAGAGAGGAATGACCACATGGAACATTTGAACCTGCTTGAAAAGGCAGAGAGCAAGAAGAAGAATAAGAAGACGATTGCATGATGTATCATCAGATTTCTTTGAAAGTTTAAATGTGTCATGTGCCAAAAAAGGTTAAGAACCGCTGGATTAACCCATCCAAGACTCAGTTAATTTGCAAGGGTGCTTGCCAATAGCTTGCTAAGATCAAAATAGCAGCCCTTTCTACTTGAGTCGACTTTTAGTCAAGTATGTACGGTAGTATGAATCACTTTCCAGTTGAATTTATAAAGCAATTCTGAAATGTTCCATTCTTAGGTCAGGTGTACTTGCTGGGTTGTGCGAATACAGGCAAATCAACTTTGTTCAATGCTCTGTTGTCGTCTGACTTCTGCAAAAGCTCTGCCAGAGACATCATCAAAAGGGCAACAACTTCAGTCTGGCCAGGTCATCACACTATTTCCGTATTACTTGATTAAAACTCTGCTTCTGAGTTGTTTTTGTGTAGTTTATTATAATCTGAAGTGAATGGTACAGAAGAATGTTGCTTATTTGCTTCCACGCTTCATCCCATATTTTTTTAGAATTACCATCTTTAAGCGAATGAAACGTTTCTTGTTGGCTATTTTAGTGATACCACATGTTCAAGCATTATGCATATGGATCTATAATTGAATGGTAATTAAAAATTCTATGCACTAGCTTAATTTGAACTCTGTAGTAAATTTTACCTAGCTTCATTTTTTGAGGAACTTTTCTAACTTCTGGTTTGGTTTGTGTTCATAATGAATGTTGCAGAGTTTTACAGCTATGAATTAAGTACATGTGTAATGTTTTAATTTATTGTCTTGTATTTTATATTTTAACAGTCACTATTGTTATTAAAAATGAGTTGTCAGTACATGTGCTAAAAGTTCACGATTACTCAGTAGAATTTGATGCAAATCTCCTGTTTGTTTTGAAGTTTCTCGGGTATATTGAACGTTACACGATGATCCTTTGAAGTCTAATATTTCAATGGTTTGTTGTAATGAAAACGTTACAATTTTTTAACATTTTAATATGATTGAAATTAAGACCTTCTGCCACAAAAGCTCAAGAGTTATATCAGGCACTAGGACAACCTCTGTTGCCATCAAGGCAGTGCCCCCAGCACCCGTTCTAAGTCCAAGAAGTGCACAAGTTGACATGACCATTACTAACAAGTGCTTCTATTGAGCAACTCAGTTGGTCTAATATCGATACAAAGCAGACAGCCTCCACTTAGTGTAAGCTATGTGCTGGACAACAAGTATTAGCTATACAACCTGGAGTTTGGCATGCCTGCTTTAAGTGAATAATAAGCAGCAACAGGGTTCAACACTCAACATCAATTTGTAGAGTGCCAAACCCAGTGCCTTTCCTTATCCTTGTTCCTTTCCTTAGGTCCTTTTATACAGGCAAGACTACATGAGCACTTCTTTCTTAAGCATACTTGTTTATAATTTCTGATTGATGGTGAAAAATCTGTCTACCGTTGACATGATCAATGAACCAATTTATGAATGGGTCAGTTTGGTCATGTATGACTTTGTTTTTGTCATGAAGTGAATGTAGGTCTGATGCACCGATGATGTATTCTGAACGTATTTTTGTGGCCTCAGCCCTGAGCCTTAAAGGACACTGTTGTTGATACTTGCAACAGCCGATAACTGCTCCATAGAGTGAGCGTGGGTAGAGTGGCTTCTATTTATCAAGTAATCAACAAACCAGTTGTACATCCGTCCAGAGGGCAGAGTAGGGAGGGAGATCTTGAGTGCCGGATGGCGTTTAACGCCTCTGCGATGTTTAACGACATAATGGCCGTTTTTGGTCTCATCTCTGAGAAGGCTGAACGCCAGTGCACAGTTGTCTCCAGTCGATTGAAACGCTTACTGCACAATCTTCAGTCCACCTAGGTCCTCTGTTCAAGTTTCATATCATGAATAAGTGCCGGGTTATTCAACTTATTCCATGTTGTATATATCATTACGTGACATATCCAAATGGCCACAAGAGTAAAACTTCTATTTTTTTTGACGAGCACCATAAAACCAAACAATAGCAAATGCTGCTTAATTACAAAACCGGTTCTAACAAAACAATTCATCACGGTTCAATCCAGCATTGCTTCACTTAGCAAATCCGGTTATATGTTTGACTTTCCAGACATCTGTCAAATGTCCTAAGTATATTGCTGTAACTCCAGACTCTGATGCAGCAGCTTCTCATTTGAGTTTGCCATAGAGCTAAGAACAACGTTTACTTCAGAATATCATCTTGATATCTTGATATTCTTCCACGGTCATCGCTGAAAACACTATCGTTGGCAACTTGTATTTGCAGAATTTTTCACTTTTCTAGTTCTGCTTTTTCAGATGCTAACAGATAATGTTCTACATCGAGTTCATCAAATTCCATCATGAATTTTATGGCCACAGCCATTCGTCCTTCATATGAGATGGTTCATTTACTTTACTTTCCATGCTGCTTCATTTTTCACTTATGCTGTCTCACTTTTCTCCCTTATATGCCTCTGCTTTATCTTTTCTATTTTTGGCTATTAACCTTACCTTTCTGCCCTCAACTTCTATTTGCAGCATTATTTTTCATTTTGTAGTTCTGCTTGACGTTGCTCAGCTTCATCTTGTTCCTTTCTCTTAGCAACTTCAATTTCAGTTTTGCATTGCCCCACTGCTGCTTGTGCTTTTCGTTCCTCCTCTTACTACCTTAGCTTTTTTTTAAAGAGCTCTGTCACTCTTCTCCTTCTTTTGCTGTCTGTCTGGCTTCTCCAATTTTCAATTGTCTGTCATCTTCTTCCACCTCCTTCACTGCTTGAAGTTCAAGAGACTCACTCTTAATTCTTAACTCGTCTTTTACACTCTGACAGCAATAACAATATTTGCCCAAATTCTTTTGCAATTGCACTCACTCTAAATTCTCAACCTTTTGACTCTTGGCCTACACATTCTAAGTGTTGCCTCAATTTCTGCACTGACATGTCAAAGACATCCTCAAGCTATGAGCACTGGCAATTTACCATATATTGGGCTCTCGATCCCTTTTGCGGTCTCTTTGTTGCCTCTTTTCCCTGTGCTGTGTTCATGTCAGTAAATGGTTGTAATAACAGGAATCATCTCATGCTCATGATCAAACTCATACTCATGCATGAATATGGATTCCTCTGTCGATATGTAAACATACTACGTGAATATATGTAATTCTCTGTATGAATAACATTTGTAGCCTATATACAGCATTATTATCCTGAGTGTATCTTTGATCAGAAATCGATGCATTCCATAAAATTACAGGAATGATTTCCCTTTTGTCGAGACTACACCTGAGGATCTCCGCCGTTTGAAGCCACAAGCATTGAAAAGAGGCCAACGTTGATGACTTCAACAATAGATGGTGACGTGTCAGCCGTGGAGATGGCCATATTGAGCTCCCAGTGGACATCCTCATAAAAGCAATGGACAGAAAACTAAAGCGGAGTGATTCCCAACGTCAATAGATAGAAGAAATTCACAGCAAAGAAGTTCAAAATACATTACACCGTTTTCTAAAAGTTGGCGAAAATTATAACAAATTCACTGCATGAAATCAGGAAGCTTTTATTTACTCGTGGCCCAACCGGCAAGTTTTACAAGTTCCTCAAAACGTGTTTCTTTAGTCGTGGTTGGGGTGGGAGCGCTCCTGAGTTGGTTTCTTTAAGGGGCGCTATATAAATGCTCAGAATGAATGAATGAATGAATGAATGAATTATAATGTCGTTTGCTCAGTGCGCTAAAATTAGCTTCTTTAGTATTAAGATTGTCTAATATAACAAATATTGATTCTTTATTATCAGCAGTGGATCTGTCCATAAAGGATGTTGCAAGAGAGACAGACAGAGAGACGGAGAGAGAGAGGGGGAGGCAGGGAGGGAGAGAGAGAGAGAGAGAGCGCAGGTTTGAACGATAAATTTATTGTAGTTATTTTCATGATAGACATTATACATTTGATTTTATGTTTACATAACATGTATGTTATAATGAGCTATGCTTTGAATGAATTTTCATTTTCAGGTACCACTCTGAACTTGCTGAAGTTTCCAATTGTTAATCCAAAGCCTGAACTGTTGCATAAGAGAATAGAACGACTCGAGAAAGAGAAAGCTGCATGCTTTGAAGAGGAAAAGCTGAGAAGAAATACTCTGAAAGTATCTGGTTACTGGCAGCATGCCACGCTTATGGGTGAGTGTGTCATAATTTTAGTGTGAGATTTTGGAGCACATTCAAATGTGTTTCTGATAATTAATAATTGGCATGATAATGCCAAGTCCAAAATCAGATGGAACTCTTCCATACATGAGATTTCAACTAAAAGTGAAGAAAGTAATAAGATGAGCAAACCATTATGTGTTCACACTCAATTCTATCCAGACCAGATCCATCATGACCTCCAGACCGCTCTCTAGCAGCTAGTTTCCCCATTAGGCCCCATTAGGGATGAACCGAGCGTCAATTTTCTACTGAGTACAGAGTTTTACGAGAGAGTTGTATCGAGTCCGAGTTTCGAATATTTAAAAATATCTAATTTCTCTTGATTTTTTTGGGACAGTTTGCACAATTTTTATGACTTACATTGGTTACCTATTGACGATTAACACACATGTGCACGGACTGCTCGGGCATGTTAAACAGACTGTCAGGCGTATTGGATGAAAATAAGGTAAACATTTAACTTTATTTATTTGTTTTTGTAATTTTCAGTTTTCACTATGAAAGTGATAAAGTCCAAAAAATAAATGCAATCGTCTTTTGTAAATGAAAAGTCCGGAAAGCCGATTTTTTTACACTGGGACCATTGTTTGTCCGAGTCCGAGTAATTCCAAGTTCAACGAAACTTAGCCGAGCTGAATGAGTTCATCAGTATTCCCCATTTTGCGATACCATTTAACTTTTCTATTTTTATGCTCCTTTTTAGTTCCCTGTATTACTACCATGGCACTCCAGCAAAACTGGAGTAGTAGAAGGGCATTTGCCAGTTTGGGGCCACGCCTCAATTGCGGGCGCCTTGCACTCCGCCCCCAATACATGAAAAATTAATGAGCCTGTCATGTCGAGACACGTCGTACATGTGTACGTTGTTTTGGAGCAGTAGGAGGTCTATGTTGTGCTCTCTGTTTGTTTTGTTCAAGATTCGAATGTGCTACAGATGCTTCTCCTCCCATCCCATTTACTGATATCGTTGGATTTGTCTTTTTGAACTTGGTAGTATCTGTAACTCTAATAGGAAATTTCAGTCTGTCGAACATCAGCTCATTTAGCTGTTCTTGATATGTAGCCATCCTATCTGGATGTTTCCCATGACCAACCGGATATATGGCTCATAGGACGAAAGTATGATTTGGTTATGCCATCTTTTCAGGCTTCTCGAGCTAGATTCTAACGCATTGCAAATATCTGGCCTTGTGGGAGGCTGTCCTACGCAGCTTGGTGGGGCGGACTGCTGTGAACTTTTGCATCTGGCCCAAAGAGGGGTCAGTGTGGAGAGTGAAGTGGGTTTTTGCACTTGCCAAATGGTATCTGAGTGTTGCTAACTTGCTCGGTACCAGCCATTTTTGCACCAGAGGCTGCTTCTTCATACGAAAGTGCCTATCCCCACACTTGTTTGTTAATATGAACAAAGACTGCTTGTACATAGTCTCAATAGCTATTGAGACTATGTACAGGCAGTGGTGGCATGGGTGCCTTCCATCTTTATGGTTGCTGATTTGTACAGCATGAGTGCCAAGTTCTTGATCTGGACATAGTGCTGGTTTTCACTACTTGCCAACAGACAAAGATTTACCAAAATTTCGCCTGATCATGCTGATAGTAGGCAGCTGTGAGGTAACAAAGAGCGAGAAAATCAAATGTGACCCATATAATATGGAGAAATACTTGACCAGCTGCCTGTATCATCTGCAGTTCATTGACAGCCTTGTGTTTCTGGACAGCTTGATGGACATTGGACTTGGCAGGAATAATGGACCTGCAGTTTATGGCAACCAATAATGATAGAAGGAAACTAGATCTTCGCAGCATCAAGATGTCTATCCCTACATGTCCTAAACTAATAATTACATAAATCACGTGACCTATGTGTGTCTGCACAATAGCGTGTGATTGGACAGCACGTGATTGGGCAGCACCGCAAGCGTTGCTGATGACCTATGTAGGCTATTGTTTACGAATTAGTTCATTCCGATTCGAGTTTCAAAAAAGTTTTATTCACGTCTGTGTAGCTATATTTGCAGTTATTAAAATTAAAGACATTGTGTAATGTAAGTATATTTTCAGTTATTAACATGAAATGCACATTTATTGGATGAAACTCGATTTTGAATCGGTTGAATCGCCGTTACTAATAATTTTACGGGTGTAAACAAAATTGTTCAGAGGACAGTCTCACGGGTTAACAGTTCGATGGCCGGTTAATTTTGTCGCCTTCGGGGGCAAGTTGTAGCCTTTCTTTGCAATAGGAGGAAACGGGTTGAATCGTGAGCTATTATATTTTCCAAACCGTAATGCTTAACGGCTTAACAGCTAGTATAGTAATAGCTACCACCAGTTCAGTTAGGTGCAGCTCCCTCTGATAGACGCCTTCTACAGCAAGTTGACTAGCAAGGGCATCTCAGATGCCAACTGCCAGTATGTCCCACTGGGTTTGCGAGGTATTTAGCTGCAATACCTCTGGTGGCTACCACAACCAAGAGATTTGCTGAAACCAGCAACACACAGTGCTCTGACCATTACACCACAAAACCAGACCGTTAGATCACGTACCTTGACACCAGCAACCCACTGTACTCTCACCATTACACCACAAAGCCAGACAGTTGGATCAAGAGAGATAGACATATTGTAAAAAGGATGTAGACAGAGTACAACATGAACGACCTCTCTGTGTGCTTGACCTTCTGAATAATTTATTATCCAGTTTTATCACTTGTTTATTTCAGAGTAGTCATCATCTAAGTATGGTGAATGCAAGTGGATGATTATAAAAATATAATATTGTACTCTGTCTGTATCCTTTTTACAATTTGTCTCCGTCTTCCAGAAAGAGAGTGCTATAAACATTGTTGGATGTTCAGTTAGAGTGATGTCTTACTGAACATCCAACAATGTTTTTACTGATTGAACACTTACGATATATCTAACTGAATGATAGACATCTGGGATAGGAATGTTTTTTACTGATTGAACGCTTAAGATATATCTAACTGAACGATAGACATCTGGGATAGGAATGTTTTTTACTGATTGAACACTTAAGATATATCTAACTGAACGATAGACATCTGGGATAGGAATGTTTTTTACTGATTGAACACTTAAGATATATCTAACTGAACGATAGACATCTGGGATAGAAATGTTAAAGTGGGATGGGCTTGGACAATATATAAACTCTGTCCGTGCCTGTCATCGTTTTCTTTCACAGTTTTAGCTCTGACCTTGGCTGAGAATTAAGCTGAGCCCACATGTGAAAAATTTTCTTTTCATGATGTTTACTGTATAAATGGGCCTTACTTGCTCAGCATCAATGGAATTTCAATTTCCCATTATTATTTTGATCCAGTTTAAGCTCAAAATAGCAAAACTCCAATTTGTAAGAAATGTATGTATGTATGTGTGTGTGTGTGTGTGTTTGTATGTGTGTATGTATGTATGTATGTATGCATGCATGCATGCTGTATGTATTAGGGCATAACCGGAAATCGCCTCAGACATTCACCTCGGCCGATACCTGATGCCTTCATATTTCAAATTTCATAACAAGGTTTTACAGTTTTTTGACAAATAAAGTTATTAAATAATAAATATATTGTTATAGCCTAGAGTGCAACAATACGCTATATGAAAGATATTGCTATAGACTCTGCGTTGACTATAGATAGTTCTCCGTAGCCGTGCACATGGCAGGTTAACTACGTTTTGCCTACGGATGGTTCTTGCTGGTAGCGGTAGCGCTGCACGAAAGCAAAATACGCAATTGCAAAGCAAAAGAAAGATAAAAGATCAATTTTTTGCATATCTTTCAATATGTTTTAAATATACATTATGTGCCGTTATTGCATACCAAATTTTCAAGGCCAGCGTCACCACTACTCGCTGACCAGATTTGCCGCTACTATTCGGTTCGTACCCGGATCCGGCAAATAGTTCATCCAAATACTCGGATTCGGTACCCGGTGAAAATTGTCTACTCGGTTATGCCCTAGTATGTATGTATGTACGTATGTATGTATGTATGTATGTATGTATGTATATATGTGTGTGTGTATATAAACATAGAACGACCTACAAGAACCTCATGAAGGCACTAACCAAAGCTACCCAACAGTTCTGAAATAATGCGTCTTCAATAGTCCAGAAAATGTCTCTTGTGCTACACACAATGAGAGACACCGAATATTTAATGGCACGGAGTTCCAATGTAATGGTTCAATGCACGAGAAGGCGCGGCCTGCCTGCTGGCGGTTTGAGCGCGCGGAACCACCAGGTAGAGCTGTACCGATACATCGGCAGCACTCATAATCGGGGCCGATTATAGAGATATCGGCGGTATCGGACATTGGCAATTATATCGGCGCCGATATTAAACATAATTTTTTTATTTTATAATATTATTTTCAGTCTTTTAGAGCAAAATGACGACAGCAATATCACTGGGTCTGTGAAGGACAGCATTCCTTTAGCGTGTTAACTCGGGCTTTGTCGATCATGCTTACTTCAGATAACCCAGTAGGTATTGTGCTAGTACTGTGGGAAGGTGTCTACATAGCTGTTGTGCTTAATTACCCTGGACACAGTTGTCATATCTGCCGGCCAGTATTTTAAGCCAAAGTGGCACGTCGTAAGTATCTCTTTTCTCTCGGCGGTGTGCATAATCTGTATTGCCTGCCTAGGATTAGTCCACAACTACATGTATACATCTCCTACAGAACAATTGTTTTGCTTGTATCACAACAATACTCAGTAACAGTAGGTTTATCTTTTGAAATCGGACATCTTGGAAAACACAATGAAATACTCGGTAAAATAATTGGTGAAATAATCGGCTATATGATCGGTATCGGCAAATGAATAATTGGCAATAATCAGTATCGGCATAGGCTGCAAAAAGTGATATCAGTACAGCTCTACAACCAGGTCTCCACTAGATGCAGAACGCAGGGAATGACATGTGGCCAAGGCTGCACCAGCCAGCAACGAACACACCAAATGACTCGATATGCAGTAAAATTTAACTGTCAGGGAATTCATACCCCAGTTTGGTGCCTTTTCTCCTAGAACATCAACATAAAGTGTTTATAATTTATGTTGCTCTTTTGTATTCTCTGTCATTTGTTCAATAACAACAACTTATTCTGTTATCTGTTTTGCAGGCCACATGGGGACGAGCCTTTCAACTCCAAAGGAGTTTACTGTTGAAGAGAAATTGTCTAAGTTTTCAGGATTTGTTGTTCCAAGTTACACTTTTAGTGATCACGACTCGGGAAACTTGGAACAACATTCAGGGGAAGAAGGTCTTATGGAAAAGCTGAACCCCAACGTGCAGTCATATGATGACTCATCATTCAAATTCTGGTGCCACGACACTCCTGGATTCATTAATCCAGAACAGGTTTCTGCTGTTCATCTGATGATTAATTGTCAGAAGATGTACACATATCACACATGTTCATCACAGAGTCATGCCTTGTGTGCTTGTATATTTCTCTGTGTGTGATTCTGTCTGTATGTGGGGAACTGGGGATGTGTGTTTTGGGATGTTAAAACATTTGCTTTAAATGTAGGCTCATCCTCCAGTAAGTCTTCATGATCTTGCATTTGCCTAATTTAATAACATATGGGAAGTGAAAGCTCTCATGATGCCCACATTTCTGAAAATAATTCTTCATTGGCATGATGTTTAAAATGTAAGATAAACATTTTTGAAATAACAGTAGAATTGAATTGAATTATTTTTAAAGTAGTTAGATTATGGATATTATCGATAAATACTAAATCCTGTAAACTCAAAACGCTTTTGCAAGTGATTAAGGACATTTAAGCTAATTTGAAAGTAAAAATATAAAGCTGTTTTATTTTGCTATAACAAAAAAGCATTCACAAAGTCCACCCAAATGCATATCATGGCTTAGACTGAAGTAGTGATAGCATGAAGTGAGAGAGAGCACTGCAAATAGAGTGAAGTTGCTGCTTATGATGAAAGCAGAATCAGGAACTGAGTTGATCTGATTACTGAAATTAAGGGCAGGATCCAAAACAATTCCCAGGTCATGAACAGAAGAGGAAAATTTTATGAAGAGAAACATGATGAGATGGAGTGATGCTAGAGGTGACCACCAAGCCATATGAAATGTGTCTTTTCAGAGTTCACGATGAAGATTCCAGATGGATGTTCAGATTACTTGTTATGATCAGTTGTGATTTGAAGGTAGCAAATTCTTTTATGGCCTTGCATTAGATACTGTTTCTGTGGTTGATCCTTTGTAAGAGTAGAATTTGTTTTCATTAAAAAAATTTGTATGAAAGTAATTTCTGCTCTATTCTAAATTTTAAAAATTATGGAGCAGTTGTCGAAAGCCTCTGAGTAGTCACCTTAAAGATGCGCTATACACAAATTCTTGTACAAATTCTTGTAATGAATGAACCCTTCCCCAGATCTGCATGTTCTTTTAACTAGGCACTCTTTGTACACCTTGGCAAAGTGTTTTCAATGTCATTCAGCAACATGAAACAGGAACTGCATTTCTGTATATCTAATTTTTGGCCATCGTGTTATAAATCTGTATTACTATTGCTGTGCTTCATTCAACACAGCCATTGCTGCAGATCAAATTGTTGACTAGTCATGAAGTATTTATTTATGAATTATTTTCAGTCCGAGTTTCGATTGTAGCTTCTAGAAAATGAGAACGGTCTGGCAAAATATCTGTAAATAAGCAAATCTGACCAATGTCGAGGAAGCTTCTTGGCTATAAGTGTGGACCTTGTCCAGCTGTTGTATGTAGAAAGTGTGATTTCTCATCTGTTCTAAGAAGTTGAGAAAACTTAACAACTGCTGCAAGTTGTTGATCTAGATACCAACAGTTATTTTCCTTCATTTTTTTGATCCATTAAAGCTGGCTGGTAAGTCAAGATCACAAATGGTTGATAATAACAGCAACACTCAAGAATTTGGCTATAATCTTCTTGATGATCTTCCCACAGAAATCAACAATTTCATCTTATAATGAATCTGGCTTCTATTCTAAATTGCATGAGTTGCTCCTCTTCTTGTACTGTCCACTGTAAATGCTGCATATGCAGTGATATTTTCGTTAACGTTAAGCAAAATCAGGACTGAAATTATTGATTTCCGTTTAAGTAGAACGGAATCAGAAATTATTTTAAGAACGGAAACTGAAATTGAATGGAAATCAAGCACCTAAAACGAAAATTAGAACGGAAACGAAATTTAATTTCGGAACAGAAATTACTTAAATCTTTTAAAAATTTACTTGTTACTTTTTGCAACCCAGTTTTATGTAGGCCTATGCTTCCGGACTCAACTTATTCAGATAACTTCACTTGAATTTTTTAAAGCGTCAAAGCCTTAGCTATTGAAAACCGCTTTCATAAATATTTTTTCCGACGATGAGTTCTTTGTCTAGTTTGCTTGCCAGGTGTAAGAAGGAAAGCCCAGTATGGGAGTTTTTAAATACTGCAAAGAAACAGATAAGTCGGTTTGTGACGTTCTGGACACTAATATGAACGAGAGGTGTGGAATTGTGCTTGCTGGTAAAAATTCTAACAATCTGAGTTCGCATCTACAACGACTTCATACAGAAATGTATAGAGAATACAGGAAAAACATTCAGATAAAGACCAGAAAGAAACAGAACTGGGATCAAAATTCGATGCGGCTGATTCAAAGTCAGAAACTGTGACACAAACACTGCAGATATGCCTGAATACGAGACATGTAATTTGGCCGACTGCATCAAGAAATCGCCAAAGCAAACTTCAATATTAGCCTTCAGTATCAGAGGGACAGACAAGCAAGAATGTCCCAC
The DNA here is from genome assembly GCA_959347315.1 of Bimastos eiseni. NCBI lineage: Eukaryota > Metazoa > Annelida > Clitellata > Crassiclitellata > Lumbricidae > Bimastos > Bimastos eiseni. The sequence goes on from OY365811.1 coordinate 20,426,940, forward strand.
TTGCAGAAGGCCTTCTTACAGCTCCGTCTACCCAAGCCTATGTGGAAAGAAAATTATCCGTGTGTAGGTTTTTAACAACTGGACGAAGGAACAGAATGAACAAGTCACTGGAAATTAGAGAATTTTTGAATTTAATTAAGCACCTCCTGGATTAATTTTTTTGAACTTGGTTCCATTGAACACTTGAATTAAAAAGAAGTAGAACTGAATTTTGTTTCAAACAAGAAGTTAAATGAGAACTGAAATTATTTAGAGAGTAGAAAGAGTTGAGAGTAGAAAGAATGCAAGACAAAGCAGAGTGAACAGGCAATGGAAGAATACAACAAAGTCTTAGGTAAGCAAGAGAAAGCACTGCTGCCAAGTGCAGCATTCACTAAATGTGTTGCAAGAGAAGGATGATATGAAGACCTAGCTTAGTAACGGGTAAGCATCTGATTGGTAAACATCTTCTTACTCATCAGATCCGCTGTCGCTTTGACCAGAAAGAAATGTCATTGTTAACCCCTTTAGCGAGAATTAAATTTTTCTTAACTCTCGCCCAGCATGGAATTATTTTGAAAAATTGATTTCTAGTATTCTTTGCTATAATTATACTTTTATTTATTTAAAAATGATCGAATAATTTCTTTTTAAATTTACCACCACCCAAATTATTTTGGGGAGGTTGATAAAATGAGGGGAGCTGACCCACCCAAAATTTTCAGGGTTTGTTGTTTGACAATGTCATCAAACATGTCTTAGGTGATAAATAAATTGAATAATGCCAGCAGCTTCTGCTTATCAGTCGCGTAAACCTTATTCCCAGGTCCACCAGCTATATGATGGTTCGCGTAGGCCTGCACACAGGAGAAGGGTCTCTGTCACACCATGCAAAAGTTGAATCTGTATTGTTAGCTCTCATCATCAATATTCTCACTAAACCTTGAACTATTATGATATCAGGGTCTCTGGTAGCAAATTCAGACATAAAACCACTTTCCTTTTGTAACGAACAAGCCTTTCCTCCCCCCTCAAGCCACTTTGGCCTATAATATGGTGCCGGCGGTGGCCGTTTGCAGCCGGCAGAGATGACAATTATGCCCAGGGTAATTAAGCAGATACTGTGACTCAGTCTACACAACAGCCATGGCCTTCTGACAGTTTCCCACGGTATATACAAGCACAATGCCTACCAGGTGGTCCGAAGCAGCCATGCCCCACGCAACCCGAGTTATCTCGGGCTACACGCTATCGGAACGGATTAGGTTAAGCAATTGCACTGGCTTCAAATGCTTAAGTTCTTGTGATGACTAGGCAATGAGAGATCTTGGCTTTACAACTTTGTCAAATGTGTTTTTATTGTACCTAGTACAACCTAATCCAGTGCTAAAAGTGCTGCGAAAAAGGTCTTAAGAATGTGGGCAGAAACAGAAGCAGTTAAAACAGAAACAGTTAAAATCAAAGAGCAAGTCAGGCAGAGAATATTGTTAAAAAGAAAAGGTCCAACTGATGCATATGCGCAGAATTGAACGACACCAACCAACTTCGAAGTATCATGTCTTTCTAAGGAACAAAGAAGAAGATGGATAATGTCAATCCTGACTCAATAACTCTGTGGTAGTAAAGAAAAGAGCTTTAAAATGAATGTGGGCTATGAGCGAAAGCCTGTGTAAGCAGAGGCGTAGCTATGGTATTTTGCGCTCGGGGACAAACTACAGACTTGGCGCCCCTTTGGGAGCCATTCATAAATGACGTCATGTGCATAAGGGGAGGGAGGTCACACATTTGTGATGATGTGCGATGAGGGGAGGGTCTAGGAAATGTGACATCGCATAAAACTAGGTAATTTTATTGAAAAATTTGTACTCAATTAAATTGAGATTTTCCCACAATTGAACAACAATGATTATGATTATTGCATTCTTAGTTTTTGAATTGTTTACTTTTACGCTCAGTGTCAATTTTGGGGTTTTTGGAAGCTAAGCAGACATTCTGTAACACACAAGCAGGAATCAGATATTTTGCATTGGGTCACAGATCGAGAGTCGATGCACGTCGGCAATGTGAACTACTAGACGTAATCGCAAACGAAGTCACGCATTCATATTTAGGCCTATTGGATAGACAAAGAAAAGCTAGATCTGAATGTAATATCCATTGAACGGGATGATGGGGTCCAGGCTATTATTCCATGAAGGAGCATTTTGCTTCTCCATGGGAGAATGGAGAAGCCTAAAGTTAGGCTTGTTTCTAGTTATTATTACCACATTTTTATACATTTAATGATTCTACCAAAGCATTTTATCTTGTGGAATGCATAATGAGTCTAATAATTCTACTTTATCCATTTTTCTTTCTTCTAGTATATAGTTCTAAGTATTTTTAGTTAAGTTACTTTAATTATAACATTCTGGACATTAGTTTTATTCATTGAGTGTGCAGAGCTTTGTGACCTCTTATTTCAGTGTTATGATTTGTGACGATGTTTGGCGAGGGGAGAGGGTCAAAATTCGTCCATAATCGCATGAGGTCATTTATGGACTTATATAATTTAGGATTATTTCACATTTTCACGTTTCTCAAATATGTCTGAAGCCTATGTATACATGACTGTCATAGACAGTTTAAAAAATTAATTTTTCTTGACTTAACTGTAGTAAATTTGTCAATAACAATATTAAAATTTGTTTTCTCTTTCGATGCTAGGAAGAGCAAGATCGCAGAGATGATCTTGTATCATTGAAGCCCGACAATTGTACAAAATTAGCAAACATGCATATCAAGTTAGCAGTTTATCAAAAACTATTGAGAGTGCAATGGGCTGAATTTGAATATCTTGTCCCACTACAGACGCTCTTTTCACCAACTCTGCCACTTGCAAAGTTTGACGCCTAGATTCAGGAAGAGAACATTGGTAATTATCTTAGTTAACACAGCTAGCCAACCGTTTTCACAGCAGGCAACTATTTGCTTGGCAACTCTACATAGATTCCGATTTATCAGTCACAGGTGTGTTTGCATGTCATTTCACCCAGTTAGCTGTTACTATCATCTGGTGGATTAGGTCGCCATTAATGTTTTGTTATTCTTAGGTGATAAACCTTCTGAATCCTGAAGAATTATCAGTTGTTTTACCCATGAAGCTCTTGAAACCTAGGACATTTGTACTTAAGCCATGTCAGGTCATGTTTGTTTCTGGTCTTGGAAGGATTGACTATAGTCAGGTAATTCCTTCTCTTAGTAAGTTGCATTAATTAAGCATAGTTATGAAAAATATTTGTGAGAATTATAGAAAATAGCAAAAAAATTACTTGTTAACAATTATTGCTTGAATAGCATGTGTGCACTTATCGTCTCCTAGTTAATTGTCTTGTTATACCGCTGCTTACTTTATTCCAAGAAAAGGGTAGCTCGACTAACAGGAATTAGAACAATAGGGAATAGGGCAGTCTGTCCCCTTATGGCCTTTTTTTCTTGTCTATTGTTCTAGCTTCTATTGGGATTAATATAAAACATGTTGATTGATTGAAATGTCATTTCTAATTAATATTTTATATCAGTTAGCATAACAGCGCACAGTAAGCTGAAAGAGTCACCAGTGGTGGGCTTACGCACAAGCGTGGAACCAAGCAACGTCGACAGCTGACAGATGGCATGGCTGTTCAGAGTCTCTGGGTCAAGTTGCATCGATATGGTAGATAGAAAACTGTTCACAGTGTTTGCAGACACGGTGACGATGTTGACAACTAGTCCCTCACTGGTGGATGATGATGCACGTCCAGATATTCGTCGAGGTGCAAGGACATAGAAAAGGCATTCATCATGTGTTGGTCGGTAGATTGAATGGCCACCTGTACCTGTGATTGTCGGTCGAGGTCACCCTCGAGATGAAAACACTCTTTGGCTAGCCTACATGAGGCGTACACGGTCTGCATGACTGAGACTCGGAGGGATGGTCTGTTCCCAACCTTCTTTATTGTTATACCCCCTAAGTAAAAGATTATTTATGTGTATACCCCCAACAGAAAAAACTTGTCAGAAACGTTCTGTGGTAATTTATTTAATTAGAATAGATTATTAGAATTAGAGTATTGGTTTTAATATTATTAATGAATTTTGCTAGATTTTTTATATTATTGTTGTACAATATAAGCCTACACTTTGTACAGTACAGCTGAGTACACAATAAAACTTATTTAATTGAAAATTATTTAATTTTATTTCTCATCTTTTTGACTAACATGAAGCTAATAGCCTAATAGCCTCTAATAATTTATAAACATAGAATAATGTAATAACAAGAAAATTATTTAACAATATTTAGTATAACTATAATATGCATAGATATATGGCATTTCAAAAACCTACAATATTATCTGTTTCTGCACGAATATTTATTTTAAATTTTAAAATTTTTCTTGTGTACCCTTAGCAACAGCGGCATACCCTAAAGGTACAAGCAATGGCATAGCGAGGCAAAGTGCCGCCTGGGGCAAAGGTACGAAATGGCAATGCTGCCTCTGTCTATTTTTATTACCTGTCAACAGTTACACATAAAAAGTGAAAAAATCACAAAATTTGTTAATATTTTTTTATTTATAACTATAGTTAGTGTAAACATATTTGCCCGATAAGTTGAAGTCAAGTTTAGATGAAAATAATTAATGTAAAAAAATATCAGAGATCTTGTCAACTGCAAGTTTGTATTATATTAATCGCAAGAATCGCGCAAGAGTACGCTAGTTAATTTAACTTCTTCATGACTTTTTGCACCTATCGAATGAATGACATTTAGTAATAATAATAATAATGTGCAAATTCTCTTTTGTGCCGTGCCTATTAACATTAGGTGCCATTCGATCATTTCGATGGTCCTTCAGTATATCATATATGTTAGCTTTAAGTCGAGAAAAGCAAAAATGCATGGTGCCAGGTTTAGACAAGAGCAAGAAGAATCTTGAAGAACGCAAGCTATGCAACAATAATTTTTTTATACCGAAAATGAGATTGTAACAACCTTGATGACTGCATACAGACCCCCAAGTGGGAGCACATGCCACCTAAAGGCACAGAAAGCGCGTAGGGATCCAGCACATTGCAGCACATGTTTGGCATGGGGTCCCATGCGCAGGTCGTCCAAAAGGATGACTCTTGCTCCACTCCCTTCAGAATAGGTGGTTGGGGGTTGTAAGTAGCAGCCCACCTTCTTTGAACCAGCATCTTCCTGATCTTTGACAAGTTGAGACAAAGATTGTTTGTTTCTGCCCACCTCTACACTGATGTGAGCTTTTTCCTGATGGTGTCCCTCATTTAGCTCGAGGCAGGTGTCATTGTCATATGTGACTATTTTGTTTTCCTCATGAAGAGGATGCAGATCTGCAGTGCCGATGATATATTCTGGATGTAATTTTATGGCCCCAGCCCCGATCCTTAAATCACACTGTTGTTGATACTTGCAACAGCCGATAACTGCTGCTTAGAGTGAGCGTGGGTAGAGTGGCTTCCATCCATCAAGTAATCAACAAACCAGTTGTACACTCCATCCAAAAGGCAAGGTAGGGAGGGATATCTTGCATGTCTCTGAGTGCTGAATGGCGTTTAACGCTTCTGTGATGTGTAATGACGTGATGGCCGCTTTGGGCCGAACACCAGGGCTCAGTTATAGATCCAGTGAGTTCTGTTCTATTAAATTTACGGATTTATAAAGTGCCTCTCACAGTACAACCTAATCAGAGGGGAGTTGAATGGCTTACCGGTATGCCAAGAGGTCTGACATTGATAAATGATGGATTGGGATGGGGTGGGGACGATACCCCAGACTCAGCTACAGATCCCTCTGCTGAGTCCTTCGCCGCTTTCTTCAAACAGAGGATATCGGATGTCAGGTCTGCCACAGACGGTGCACCACCTCCCTAGTTTCGTGACATTCCTACTGCTGATCGCTTCACCTCTTTCAGACCCATTACACCCGTTGTCATAAGCCGGATGGTCAGTGATGCCATCGACAAGTATTCCATGAGAGATCCCATGCCAACATGGTTGCTCAAGTCCTGCATCAACCTGCTCACTCCATACATTGCGTTCGTCTTCAATATTTCGCTAGCCGCCGGTGAGTTCCCTGCGTGCTACAAGGAGGCATATGTCACTCCACTCCTCAAGAAGTCGACTCTCCCGCGTTGTGAACTTCCGAGCTATTGACCGATTTCCAACTTGTCGGTCCTGTCAAAGCTTCTCAAGCGTTTGGCCAGCGTCCGGCTGACAGTACCTGGTGTCAGCCGGTCTTCTTCTGGTCCATCAATCTGCCTACCGGAGTGGCCACTCGACTGAGACTGCCCTCCTGAAGGTTGTCACTGACATCATCGAAGCGATCGACGCGGGTAACTATGCTCTTCTCGGCCTCCTGGATCTTTCATCTGCATTCGATACGGTCGACCTAAACATCCTGATCAAGAGCCTAGAGAGAGCCGTTATTCGTTCGATCGCGCTGGACTGGTTTTGCTCCTACCTCTGCAGTCGCCACCTGATCGTGCTCTTTGATGGGGTTTTCTCTTTCGCCCACCCACTCAGCTGCGGTGTCCCATAAGGCTCTGTGCTGGGACGACTCCTATTCCTGCTAAACACTGCCGACGTTGGAGAGATCGTTGCATCTCACAGGCTGTCATCGCACTTCTACGCATATGACACGCAGCTTTACACGTCGGGGTCTCCTTCCGCAATGGGCCATCTGCGTCACCGAATGGAGCATGGCGTTGAGGTAATCGAGGAATGAATGCGATCTAATCGACTGCAGCTTAACCCTGAGAAGACAGACTTTCTAATGTGCGCCACTAGCAGATGGTGTCAACACCTTGATACTAGCCCGCTGACCGTATGTGAGGCCTCGACCTCGGTGCACGATCTTGGTGTCCTGCTGGAGTATAATCTGTCCGTGAGACTCCATGTCGTGTCGAGGGTTGGCTAATGCTTTCGTCCGCTCCGTCTCAACAGGATCTGCATAAGGTTCTTGCCTTTTGAGGCCGCAAGAGCAGCCGTTGCTGCCTTTGTCATCTCGCATGTGGATCGCTGCAATAGTCTTCTTGCCTGCTGGACTGCCTTCAGTCAATGCTAAACGCTGCCGCTCGTCTCGTCTGTGACAGGCGGAGGTATGACCACGTTATGCTGCTCCTGCATGACGTTTTGTGCGGGCTTCCCGTTCCACTCCGCACACTGGTCTGCGGTGCTGGAACGGTCTTCCATCTACCGTTTGATTGGCCGACTCAGTAAAGTCCTTCAAAACTAAGTTGAAAGTGTTCCTGTTTTCCAAAGCTGATTGACTGACTTTCTGCTGACTTTCAGTTTAGGTTGTACAGCGCCCTTGTAGTGGTTAGGGCTGCGTTTACGGCGCCTTATAAATCGGCGTTGTTATTGTTATTATTATTGGTGAACTCATAAAGATTTCTGCAAATGTCATCGGCCATGTCAGTCGATTGTTCAACTGCTTCGTCATTTAAGCAAATATTTGCATCTAATGCAGAATTTGCTCAGGAACTTTGAACATGTTTGAGTTTTGTAATGCTAGGTTTGCTTGCATCTGTTTACATCCTGCATCGCTGTACAGTAAAGACAAAATATTCATCCAGCTTACCCATCCCTCTTCTCCACAGGCCAAGGAGGACTGGATTTGTTGCAGACGGTAGACGGATGTTGTTTTTCCGTCCTTGAACACCCAATTAGTTCGATACGTGACGTTTTGGTGCAGCCGTTTTGGGGCACAACGTTTTGGCGCAGGTCGTTTTGGCGCAGATCTCTGATACAATAATATTGTATATTATGTATTATATAAATATATTATATGGCAATCTACACTTTATTGTCGTAAATGGCAGATTCCACATGGCAGATCAGCTTAAGCCTCGGGAGTGTCGGTTGTAGAAGATGGATCGGTGAAAAGAATCATATTTAGCTAGAAACCGGATCAATGAAAAGGATACTGTTAAACTGGGAGCTGGATTGACGAAAATAATCGTGCATAAATGGAAGCCGGATTGATGAAAATAATCAGGCTTAAATTGAAGCCAGATTGATGAAAATAATCATGCTTAAATGGAATGTGGATTGATGAAAATAATCATGCTTAAATGGAAGCTGGATTGATGAAAAATAATACAGTTTGATGGTATCGCGTCAATTGATCCCCGTCAGTTAATCCCTTGTCAGATGTTCCCGTCAATTGATCCCCACGTCATTTGATCCCCTACCTATTCGTCCTAAATGAATCTCTATGCTGCTCGTCACAGACTTGTGGCTGAGACCGTTAGTAAACAAAAGATTGATTTTACAGATTTGGAAAATAGCAAAGCAATGCCCAGGGTTCATGTCACTCGTCCAGGCTTCATGTCACTCGTCCAGGTTTCGTGTCACTCATCCTGGTTTCGTGTCACTCGTCCAGGACGAACTATATATTTCTACATGGCGTTGTCAGTATGGAACATCAGGCAACGAAACGGTATCGCTTGCTTGAGGCTCGTGTCAACCGCGCTGTAAACACTTGCGGCCAGTCGGAGATTCTGTTGTATCTCAGAGCAATGGCTCATTTATCCCATGCATAGACACTTATGCCTAGAACTTTACGCTCATAAATTGATCATATTATGACTCAATTGCGCTTTTGTCATTTTGTGCTCTGTTACGTCGTTCTTTTAATAAATGGAGAAGGTCGCAAGTGGAACATGAATGTTGTATCAATTGGGCTGGGTTCAATAGGCAGGGAATCAATTGACGAAAGGGTTCAATTGACTAGGGGATCAATTGACGAGGATCAACTGACGGGGGATCAACTGATGGGGAATCAAAAGACGTAGAACCCGTTTAGTTGGAAACGAGATTGATAAAAGGTCGTGACTAGAAGGGTTCCATGACGAGTAGAATTCTCATATATCCATCCTGCTACTATTAATTTCAAGCATGACTCTTTTCATCATTCCAGTTCCCAGTTTAGTATAATTATTATTATCGATCATGTTTCGTGTTACACTATATATTGTATCAGATATCTGCGCCAAAACGTCCAGCACCAAACCGTCCAGTACCAAAACGGCTGCGCCAAAACGTCCTGCTCTGCTATCAGTTAGCCTCCCTCAAGTCCCATCTGATATGTCAGAGCTGGACATTAGTAACAGTGCCTCTCTCCTGCTGAGGCATTTTGAACCATCTGCACATTCATTACAGTAGTCTTTGGTCTCTACTTTCCAATTAAAATTATTAGAATAACAGAGAGAGGTTCCTCACTTTACGACACCTGGTAAAGAAAAACCAGTCAAACTGGTAAATAAAAACCGAATAGAAGCTGCCTTCTTCCTGTCCAAAAGGATAAGCAGAATAATTATGCATAGTAGCACTGCCACCTTTGAAAGAGCTAAGCAAGGGTCTCGAGAATTGTGGGAGGACGTCAATCGTCTTAGGGGTGGAGGTCGGAGAGATACGTCGCGGCAAAGTCCTTAAATCGGCACTATGGATCTATCTCAAACGATGAACATTATGTTGCTCCTCTCCTCAAATCAACTGTTGTGAATAAAACAAAGGAGTATATTGATAATTTTGCCACCTGCAGGCTCTTTTCATCAGTCGGAAGCACAGCTGCTGGCCCTGATGGTCTGACAGCATGACTTCTCAAGGGGGTTGCCTCCATGCCTGCAGAACATATCGCCGGACTTGTTGTTAACATATCAATAATTTCTTCCTTTGTTCCGCCGCAGTACTATTACACCTGTACCAACGGTCCTTCACCTGTCAGATGACACCGACTTTCGGTTACATCCATCCTCAGTCATGTTTTAGAAAAATTCATTGCGTTGCATTTTTCCATCCATAGCCACAATCCAACCAGGTATTTTGAGGATCAATTTGCCTTCCACCCATTCGGTTCAACCACTGCACCCTCATTACCTTGACCAACAACCTACAAGAACTCAAAACAACAATATATCTCTTTGATAGCCCTCGACTTTACAAAAGCCTTCGATACAGTTGGACAGGCATATCTGGCTGAGCGGTTGTCAGAGTTGTCCATTCCGAATTGTATACACAACTGGGTCATTTGGTCATAACCTTTCTTAGCGATCGCAACCATGGAGCCAAATGCAACCTACAAGAACTCAAAACAACAATATATCTCTTTGATAGCCCTCGACTTTACAAAAGCCTTCGATACAGTTGGACAGGCATATCTGGCTGAGCGGTTGTCGGAGTTGTCCATTCCGAATTGTACACACAACTGGGTCATTTGGTCATAACCTTTCTTAGCGATCGCAACCATGGAACCAAATGCAACTGTGTAGTCTCAGCAACCATTAGTATTAACTTTAGCATTGTCCAGAGTTGTGGACTTGGCCCTTCTTCTTTTTATGACAGACATATCCAGATTAAAAACTGTCCATCCTGCAAATAGACTAGTCAGGTATGCTGATGACACATACCTGTTGATTCCTGGTTCTAACAGAGACACGATTGAGTTTGAACTAAACCATGAGGTCTGAGTCGGCCACCAAATGCAACCTACGACTAAATAAAAAAAGTTCCAAGATCTGACGTCCTCAGGGCAGGGGAGAATGAGGAGTGAACCCGAGGGAGACGCCGATACTACTGAGGGTCGCAAGTATGGTCATCCTGGGGTAGCCATGAATGAAAACCTCAGTTTTGGACCCCACATAAGTAGAATATGATACGTTGTCAGGTAAGACAATCAATGTATGTAGTGCATGGCCTCTCTGAACTATTGCTTGTTGATGTGGTGCATTTTACAACAGGCCCACATGCTCTGTGCAACCCCGGTATGGTGGGGTTACGTGGGATAGCAGGAATGCGCCTGAGTGCAGTCAGTGATGAACCAATTGATTCATCAATAATATCTGTCAGAAGATGAACCTACATTCGAACATTTGAGCCGGTTGGCCCATACAGGTCTATTTAAAGCAGTACTGAAAAACCCAGGTCACATGTTGCCTCGGTTCCTTCCTTCAATAAAGATGACCTCCCACTCCCCACGACCACAGGCAGACAATCTAGCGCGAAAGTTCTTTTTATTGAGAATAATAATAATCTTTGCTTTATAATTTCAAACTGACAAACTGCAGTATAATTACAAGTATAGTATGAGCGAATGATGATGAGTTATTACAGGAGTCGAATTTAACCGTCCTCAGCCACGCAGGGCGCCCATTACGCTATACATCTCATTTTTAACAAACATCACCTAGCGAAAGAAAGAAGTCAACCTTAGGGGAATACGGGTCTCGATCTCGGTTCCTATTGCGCTGCATCCCAGTGTGTTCACCACTACTCTATGGCCCCCAGAATGCTGTACTTTTAAATGTATTGCTAATTGAAGTGGTTCCAGATAACCCAGGTCATGTGTTGCACGGTTCCTCCCTCCAATAAAGACGATCTCCTACTCCCTACACCCACGACCACATGACCATGTTATTCCACAGGAATCTAGCACGATTATTCTGTTTTAATTAGAACTCTGTACGTTTAAGTGTATTGTTCACCAGAGTGCGGGTAAGGAGTTGGTTAATAAAGAATTTATTTACTTACTTACTTATACAAGACTGCAAATTCATGTGCCAATTTCGAAGTTTGGGGTCTGAAGCTTTTTTCAATCACCCAATGGTGAATCTTGGGGTCTGAAGCTTTTCTCAATCACCCAATGGTGAATCTCAGTAGGCAAGCAGTTTGCGAATGCTTAGGCTTAATTATCTCAATTAACTTATTCGCATCAGTTGATACATTCTCACCGTATAACCAATGTTTGAATGGGATAGTCAGTGGTAATAAAAAATTTGAATATGTTTCTGCATTTCCTTTTTCAAAGTGTGAAATTGCTTCCAGTAAAATTCAGGAATGCGAGCATGAGCCAAAAAGCAAAGCATGTTTTAAGATATCGTAATCATGACATTGTTCAATGCTCAATTCTGCAAAATCATTCTAGAACAATTTATAAGTCTCCATAGCCTATTCAAACCAAAAATGTATTGATGCAGCAGAAATTTTGCACCCACCACAATAAAGCCCATCAATTGAATCTGACTGTTCTGCAAAATGTCCTTCCAATCTCTTTGTTTTTAAGTTATGTTGTCTGACTCTTTCACTCTCTTTAGGTTCAGACTTCATTTCTTTCGACAGCTGCTATTTTTGCTTCTTTTTAGGCCATTCTTCTCTTATGACCTCTACTTGTAACCGTATTTTCCTTTTATCGAATTCAGCGGTTCTTTGCTCCTCTTCTGCTTTTTCAATCCTCTCTGTTGCTTCTTACTTAGCTTTTCAATCATCGACTTGAACTTGCAACTTAAGTTTCAATATTTGAACTCTCTTTCAGCTTCTTCCTTCTTTTGCAGTCTAGTTGTTGCCTCTCTTTATTTGCCCGTCAGACTCTTCAGTTGCCTTTGCTGCTTTCATTTCCCAAATTTTCATCTTATTTGCCATCCTTCCATCAGATTTTTCTATGGAGTCAAAAATTTGCCAAACCTTTTGCTGGTTTTGATTAACTTAAACCTTTGGTGTTTTGTCCCAATTTTTCCAATTCCAGTTTTTACTCTTCTACTTAGAAGTCAAGGATGCCTTCAATGACCATTGACTTAGCTGCCCCAGGAGTTCTCATTTTTAACAATGGTATTCGTTTCCCACCGACTCCAAGAGTTTCCATTTTTAACAATGTGATTAGTTTCCTATCAACCCCAGGAGTTTCTATTTTTAACAATGTCATTAGTTTCCCATCAACCCCAGGAGTTTCCATTTTTAACAATGTGATTTGTTTCCTATCGACCCCAGGACTTTCCATTTTTGACAATGTGATTCTTTTTCCATCGACCCCATGAGTTTTCATTTTCAACAATGGGATTCATTTCCCGTTGACCCCAGGAGTTTCTACTTTTAACATTGTGACTTTAACAATGTGGCTTGTTTGACAATGTGATTTGTTTGCCATCGACCCCAGGACTTTCCATTTTTAACAATGTGAATAATTTCTAATCGACTCCAGGAGTTTCCATTTCTAACAATGTGATTCGTTTCCCATCGACCCCACGAGTTTCCATTTTTAACAATGTGATTTGTTTCACATCCACCCCAGGAGTTTCCATTTTTAACAATGTGATTCATTTCCCATCCTCCCCAGGAGTTTCCATTTTTAACATTGTGATTTGTTTCCCATTGACCCAAGAGTTCCATTTTTAGCAATGTGATTCGTTTCCCATCGACTTTTAGCTATTCGTTTCTCAGAATTTATTTGAGATAATTATTTGTTTCACCCTTAAATAATTTAATTTCTATGCATAAATATCTGATCTATGACTTTACATATGTATTTATTAGAATAGTAGAAGATCCTTTTTACGAATAAAGTTCAACTGCCGATGTGTCATATAGCATGTCATTTTTAGCTTCAACTGAATTTGCTAATTTACACTAAAAAGTGAACTTATTTCGTCACCGGACAAATAACGAGAAATTTTCGCACTGACCACAGCCCCCACTTGTTGGATGCGACCTGTGATGAATGAGAATAACTGCCATTGATAAGATGGATGTATATTTCAAAAGTCATAAGGAACATACAACCTTTCGGTAAAACCGAGACAACAACTTCGCAACTTGTTCCACTTCTGTATGGAAGGACATCCGTTTCCAGCAGTAAGCAGAACAACAGCCCAGTAGGGTGAACAGAGATGTGATAGCAAGAGCTCATCATAGTAAGTCCAAATATAAATAACAACAAGGATGCTGATCCAGCCTTTACTAAACCTCTGAATTTGTTTTTATAGCAAGCAGGCAGAACTTAGAAAACCTATAGCAATGTGCTATTGGAAGGACATTATGTTCGATAAGCTCCTCACCATACTGAAGACTGCATGCATTTACTTTAAACATTATTATTTAACAGACACATTGCCAATAGACATCAATATTAGCCTAATGTTTCCACATGGAAGGCTTTATAGACCTTAATTTGTGGACACTATGTGGATATACTAGCTTTGTGATATGACCAGTACATTTTTGGCTTCTGGCAACAGCAACATTTGTAGTGGTGAGTTACAATTTTTTATGATGCACAGTCATTGCACATCCTATATTCACCACTAAATTTAGTGTACAAAACTTTAGTGAATTTTCTAAAATATAGTCTTATGTTTCATAACTTTTTGTTTGTTTACCAAATTTGTCAATTTAGACAAATTCAAATTTCTTGAAAATCCCTGAGCTAAATAAATCTCAGTTGAATGTTAAGCAGTTAAATGCAATGACTGATATAAAAACATAGCCCCTGGAATTGAAAATAGAGAAATATAAATGTTGTAGAAACTACTGTCTTCTTTTATTTTTTTCATATTGCAAAGTTGATTCTCAACTATTTTACAAATATGTCTTCAAATCCATATTGGCATACCTTTCTTACAAGTATGCCCATAAACATTCACCCAAAGTGATATTTATTCTACATGGTGTTGCCCTCCTCTGCAACAATTTATGTGGGTTTCTATGATTTACAGTGAATATACATTTGTCTTTCTTTCATTTCCTGGTTTGGTTGTTGTGACAGGGCGATGTTTCCATCTACTTCACCGTTTTTGCATCAGACCGAGTCCCAGTCCATGTGATGAACAAGGATCAGGCTGAAAACTTCTATGCAACTAATATTGGAACTCCAGTTTTAGGGGTATTTATCAAAGAACGGATTTCTTACTTTTACCAAATGCGACCTATTCAGGAAGTACTAGGATGCCATCTGTAGGAGTCCCCATAATCAGCAATTACCAATTGATAAATGATTTAGCGACTTGCTTAACAACTTAATCAACTTTGTTACATTGTTATCAAATGCCTATGTCATTTAGACTTGTTGACTTGCTATTGACTTCTTTAGTTATCCGATATGTCTAATAGTTATCTAATAATGTAATACCTTTTACTACCTACCATACTGACCAACTGAAGACTGAAATGTTGATGTGAAATTATGAAAGAAAGTGATATGAAATAAAAGGACTAAATTTCACTAATGCATATAAAAAGAACAACTTTAGCGTCAATCATAAAATCGTTTCAGATGGTCTAGAAAGTTTAACTTGCTGCAATAACTTGGTGCTGTTATATTAAGTGCTAGTACAGTTTAGAAGTGTCATGAATGAGCGAGAATTGATTACTACTATGAGGAGCAAAGGTTGACCTCTTTCCATCAAATATCAATAGATTGAAATGGGTTCATTTGACATTATGAAGCATAACTGACAGGTTGGTAGTAAGTAAAGAACTGGTGATCTGACATCGTTTGATTGCTAGTATTTTTGTCTGGTATGCTATAAGAAAGTGCTGCTGTGTCCAGCTGCTGATATCTTTGTCAAAAATTGAAACTCGAAGGTTGCAACCGAAACAGTAGCAAAGCATGCATTTAACGAAGTCGTTAGCAGTTGATAGTATAGTGACTGGTTTAATCTTGACGTCTTTATAGCGGTGGCAGCTCCAGGTATTGGGCTGTAGCATACAATGTTTTATTCTTTCATTCATTCAGTGCATGCATATAGTGCCGCTCCAAAATCACTACTCAGAGGTGCTCCTCCCAGCCTAACCTATGTAGAGAAGAATAGTTTTTAAATGTTTGAAACAAATTACATCCCTAGATTAGACAAGGCACATATCCAAAGGCAGGCCATTTCCAGTAGATGACCCAACCACTGCAAAGAATGATGTCTCATCAGGTTGTATGCAAAAGGAATGACTACCGGTTACTCAGCCAATTATGTGGAACTAAGATTTCTTTCTCATAATGTAATGCCAACCTGACCTGATATGGTTCAGCATTGGCTTGCATAATTGCATTCCCCATTTGGCACTGCAAAATCCAAATCCATAACTGAGTATGCTGGGAAACAGGCATCCAATGAAGTTCATCATGCATAAAATGCGAGATATCGTAACATTTTATATGCCACATATATAGTGTAGCAGTGCATATTCAGGCTGTCCATTGCACAGCAAAATGAGGCCCACATAGATGGCACTACAGCAGTCAATCCTTCTGTTGATATACACTTGGATAAGAGAAAATGAAGCATAAGGTGATTAGGAACTAGAAATTACCTGTAATGTAATTGACACAATTGCTGAAAGCAAGTGTGATATAGGAGATTTACATGTTCAGAATAGGCAAATTTTTATCAAGTATAGTCCCAAGAGTACAAACAGATGTAGGGATGAAAAATATAAATATACACGTTTTATATAGCAACCCTATGGCCTTGACCTCCTCCACCACAGCTACCCGATTGAATAGGTGCCACACCATTTAATACTTTGACCACAGGACCATTTATTGCCAGCACATGGCAGCCATATGCTTCTGCCCTAGGTCTGCATTCCCAAAACGTTTTTCCCATGTCCCGGCTATTTTTATACTTCTTCACGATTCACAAAACTTTTTATCGCTTATACTGGCCTATAGGTAAAAGAAAGATATTAATGTTCATAGTTGTGGTGATGCCTAGTTGCCAGGGAGTAACCGACAATTATCTTTTTATTTATATAGTTTTATTAAAATCAAATATTGAATAAAAAGATTTAGGTAATCCACAAATTTCTTCCATGACCCGGTACCATGCCAGAAACAAATGCTCTAGCTCGGTTTTTAGAGATGCAATATATCAGACAAATCATCCAGATGGTCTTCAAACATTTACTGGTCTATATCTTTTTTGCATTAATGCATAATTTAAGAAAAATTGGTTAACAGTGAAAAATGCACTTTTACAGAATTTCAATTGGATTGGCCAAATCCTAAATATTGTCCAATCTTCAATATATATTGGCTATAGAGTCTCATTATATGTCATCACCAAATGGTTGGTTGGGGATTAGAATATCATGACATGAAAATTCTCCATTATGTATAGGAATACCCTAATATCTATACTAAATTTCTTTTTTGAATTTCCATTTTCATGCCTTCTGAATTTCTTCATATATGGCACAGAGGTATATTCTGTGCCCTGCATCCGAAGGGTCGAAGGTTCGAACCCGCTTCAAGTCACTGCATAGCAACCTTCTACAAGTTGCTCACCCATAATTGTTTGTGAGCAACGCAACGGGAAACCACTTCACTCACTTCATCCCCGGGTGGCGTAAAGTCAATGGACCTGACTTTGGGCAGAGAACTCGTCATTGTCATCCACATGGATCTCGAGTTTTTGCTTGCAATGTTGATAAATGTACTAGATCATTGGATGAATATTTCTGTTCTGATGGCTTCTACAGGTTCCGCTTGGGGATTCTGAGCGCAGATTGCAGGTTCCACCTTTGATTGGCAAAAAGTTTACATTGGAAGGTCGAGGTTGGAAGGAAAGTGTAGCCGATGTGGTCCTCTCTTCTGTAGGCAAGTAACATTTTATTTGCTATCAAACTACACCAACAGAAATGTTATGATGTAGTGTGTAGCTCTGATAAAATGTAGCATTAGGTTTCTGAATAAACCAAAAGATCTTAAACAGCTTGGCATCAATCAAATTAAATCAAAATCTTTTTCTTTGCTTCCGATTTACATGTTCAGTAGATTATAGACTTCATTAATTGCAAGTGAGCATAAATAGGAGGCCCAGAAGGGTCAAATGACCCACTTAATAGGACCACCCAAGTTGCATCTTAGTTTAAAGGCAGCAGTCATATGGAGGCAAAATATATTCTAGATGATGAACTAGTCATTGAAAATACTTAACTAAGAACGTAACTAAACATTAACTAACGATGTCGGCAGACAGTGGCTGGCTGATTTCGGAGCAAACCAATAATATTAATAACTCATATCCAACAGATAATATTGTAATGCCTAATTTCTACTGGTTTCCCATTCCAGGTAGATGACTCAATAGACCTTAGGGCAAAGAGTCTAGTGTTTGTCCTTGCATATACTGGTTGGTATGACTCAGCTTGCCTAGTTGTATATGAATGTATACCAGAAGTGGTGACAAGTTATCAAATGATGATGGTAAAAGTTTATTTGCTGCTTTGTGTATGATGTGCTTTGGATCATCTCTTGGAAGACAGTAACTATTGTTTAAAAGATGAGGATGTGACTCTAGAAACCAGAAACTGGTATTTATAAAGACAGTGTCAACTGCAGAACTCATAGAACCTAGTTGCGGCTCCAGCAACAAGGTTCATGATAAGTTTGTGAATACATGGCTAAATAAATGTCAAAATGAATGTATTTAGCCATATATTTAAGCATCACATATCAGGGCTGTTGGTATTGCTGATACTTTTGTCAGTATCGCAACGAATATCGCGATGGTTTTTTTGCTGGTATCGCAGTACTTTTCTTTAGCCTGTCAGCAATACTGGATGCCAATACGTTTTACCACTTTAATTTATATGATTTCTCTTCCGCATGACTGAGTCGCGATCAAGAAATATCGTCAATCGCTGTGCTTCTGAAATTTGATATTGCCCTTCTTACAACATTTTTGCTCAGAAATGCACACGCCTCGACGGCACAATTGCAGTTGTACTTTTGGCCATGTGAATTTTGGTCCGAACAGATGGAATAATTTATAAACAGGGAAATGACCGAAGTTGAAAATGAATCGGACAGAGGAAACGAAGATTTCTAATTACAATATCAGAGTATTGTATTTGAACAGCTTGCCTGAATGCTACTTCAAATACATTGTGGTTGGTCAAAGCGAGTCTGTGGGAATTCCCTAAAACTGCCAGTAAAATCGAATTTAATGTAATGTAAAATCTTTGAAAATTTGTCAGTGCCCCCAAAAGCCACGTCAGGGAGACTAACTTATTAATCGGCACAAGCTTATTCACAGGCGCTGAATTCAGTAAGCATATGGAAACATATTGGTAAAAGTGTTGCTATTGCAGTACTTTTCAGAAAATGTATTGGTATTGCAATACTTTTTATTAGGAAGTATTGGTATTGCTATTGCAATACTTTTTCCCAGTATCTTTAGCAGTCCTACACATTATATTTACATATTCTATATCATAATATTCTTATATTTCCAGTACAACCTAATCAGTGCGAAAGCCTCGTGGGAAAAGAGAAGTCTTAAGAATATGTACTCAGAAAAAGTCTTAAATTAAGAATATCACATGTCCTCTGCAGTGACATGGCTAGGGTTTTACCATAAGGTGTATGCTGCTAGAAGTCTTCAGACGATCTACAGGTGGGCTTATGGGTGATCTTTGAAGGCATAGAATTTTGAACAATCAGAGAAACAACTTTCTTGATTCTATTTTCATATTTTAACAGATTCACAGTATGACATTCAAGTATGGTTATCAAGATCTTAAAGATCATAGAGGTGACCAGGTGTCTGACTCTGATCATTTCCAAGAGTATAGTTATCAAGATCTTAAGGATCGTAGAGGTGACCAGGTGTCTGACTCTGATCATTTCCAAGAGTTGCTGAATAGAGGAAGCATCTTACCAGTCAGATGCCTTGAAAATTTGGTATGCAATAGCAACAATACGCATGTTCCTCACATGATGATGTTCATTGAAAAAATATTGAAGTATGTAAATCATTATAAGTTCTGTAATTCTGTAGATTAATGTATCTCGTTTACATTTTTATTATGTGGAATGTGGATTCAACGAGGGGTACAATTCTTTGCGTAAGGCCTAGTTACGGGGTAACAAGGTCTCCTCTATTTTCGTCTTGCTTGCACCTCCACCAGGTGGTAGATAGTAGCTCTGACTACTATCGAGTCAACTCGAACTTTGGCGTTCCCACTGCTCACCCAAACCACTTTAACCACTGACATGACGTTTTGGCGCAGGACATTTTGGCACAAATCTCCGATACAAAAATATTATATATTAAACATGGTATAAGTATATTATATGGCAATATACCACTTTAGGGTCGTAAATTATTCACAATAGCAAATCAGGTTAAGCTTCGGGAGGGTCGGTAGTAGGAGGGATCGGTGAAAGGAATCTTGTTTAACCAGAAGCCGAATCAATGAAAATGATACTGCTAAACTGGGAGCTGGATTGACGAAAAGAATCCTGCTTAAATTAAAGCTGGATTGATGAAAATATTTATGCTGAAATGGACGTTGGATTGATAAAAAGAATTGTCTAAATGGAAGCTGGATTGATGAAAGATAACGCCATTTAATTGGAAGCGGGATTGATGAAATGATTGTGATTACAGGGGTTAGACGACGAGTACAAGTCTCATATCTCTCTCGTTCCCAGTTTAGCATGATTTTTTTCATCATTCCAGTTCCCAGTTTAGCATGATTTTTTTCATCAATTATGCTTCATGTTACACTATACTGTATCAGATATCTGCGCCAAAACGTCCTGCGCCAAAGTGGCACTGCGCCAAAACGTCCTTTGCCAAAGCGGCGCTGCGCCAAAACGTCCTGCTCCGTAAGCGTGGGCTCACGCTCCATCTGCCGGCTGAACAAGCTCTCCTCTATTTTCATCTTGCTTGCACCTCCACCAGGTGGTAGGCCCTCAATTTGAAATGGCCTCCCATTGGGGAGAGGTTTAGGTGAATGGTAAGACTAACGCATGAACAGCAGAGCAGCATGGATCGATACCTGCTACCCTCCCAAAGGTCAACACATCCTTCCATTTGCTAGGTGGCATTGATGAAATAAGCAGTTGGGTACCTTGCACAGCTGCCATACAGTTAAATTAGACTCCTGTAATCATACTGACTTGTAATCATACTGAGGTGTGTCAGTTTGAATTACTAATAATATTATGTAACATGTATAATATGTAACATTTGCCACTGACCCTCCCTCTTGGCAAGCCTACGTTCAGATCTACAGTGTGCACTAAACCAATTTCAGACTGGCCAGGGTTGTTGTCAGAGTCGTATGGTCTCGAGACAGTGTCTTGGTCTCGAGACAGTTTTTTAGTGTCTCGGTCTCGGAAGCCTGCTGTCTCGATCTCGAGGCAGTGTCCCGTTTTTTTAGAAACTGTCTTGAGGTGAGTCTTGTTCTGTCGTCTTAGAATCTTGCGCTAGAAACTGAAATCTACGAGAAACGGCAATTCTGGTTAATGCACGAGGTACATTATACTGAAATCAATTCAATTATCTTAAAGTGGAAAGATGTCTGAGAGAAAACCTCAAATTGTGACATTTGCATTTACTTAATTTGAAGTTATTGACAAAACAATAGCTATGGCATGCCGTTTGTCATTGATGTAAAACCACCATAACTGAAACAACCGGAACAACTTCGAGTTTCTCAGGGTGTGTAAGGATATGTACAAATTAATAACTTCGTTTGGTATTTGGTATCGAATTTGCTTGTTCAAAATCGTCTGAATATTTCAGACATGTCTAAAAAGGCTTTCTTTATACTATTCAGAAGATAGGTCGAAGAAGAGATATCGAAAAAGATCAAACGCGGCAATATAAAAACTGTCCTTGGAAATTGGTACTATATACATTATAAGTTTCAAATTGAAATTACAAATGAGCCTTATTCCCGAAAACTGACACATTAGAATTTTACAGCATTTTATATAGGATCACTTGATTTTTACTGTCTCATACTCTCTTGAACCTAGTGTCTCTGTCTCGGTACCTCACTGTCTCGGTCGCGACACCTCACTGTCTCAAGTCTCGTCTTGAAGTGTCAAGTCTTGCATACAACACTGGTGCAATAGTTGCCATCACAAAATCATTTCAAAGGCTGCAATTTTAACATCTCGCTGATGCAACTAAGTATGAACTGCATATAGTAGAGTGAGTTGACAATACCCAACAAATTTGTTGTTTCACTTTTCAGCATCAAAGTATCCAACCCAATAGCAGACTGCACTGTAAGATCACGGTTGCATAGTCAGGTCTCATAGTCTCAGTATTCCTTTCAAGTTTATACATCTGCCATGGGAAATGAATTATAATGTCAAAATCAGACAATTCTATGTCCAAAATAGGTGGTTTATAACCAGTTTTACCTTGTCGTGGACCAAATTGTGGACAGAAATACAAGTGCACATTCACACATATGAAACATATTTTCATTTAGATAAGAAGCTTCCATATTTATTCTGAATTTTTTTTACTCTGAATTTTGATCAGTTGTACTGCAGAGCAATTGTGCACGATTACTTGCTAAAGGTCCCTACACAGTGATGCTTCAGACGTTCAGTGTGCACTCGGCGCACACTGAACGTAACGGGCTGACCATTTTAACCAATCTGCCACCGTACCACACAAATATACGGTTGGGTGCACAGCTTCAATTTATCAATTTCATCCTGTATGTTGTTCATATTAATTTTGGCTTGGTTACTGAGCACTGTTAGTTACCACAGACTAATCAGACTGTGTTGACAAAGTTCCTGTGCTGATAATTCTGACTGTGATTGCTGTAGGATGGGTATCTGTCACAATTGGTCAGGGGAGATCAGCAACATTGAAAGCCTTCACTCCAGATGGAAAAGGCTGTAGTCTGAGAATGCCACCATTGCTCCAGTATGCGGTCAACCTTCGAGGGAAGAGAATTCATGGAACTGCAACTTACAGGACTCGTCGCCCTAAAATGTGCTGAGGAACAGGACCAGCTTATAATATAGACTAGCACTTATGCCAATAAATCAAGTCATTGTTTAAAAATAACCAAACTGCTTTATTGCATTTACTTAATTCCTAAGATAGCAAATGGACCAAATATTAGCAATCAACATGGTAACAAACAGAATCACCAAGATAAAAAAATATTAAAATAAAATTGACTGGAAGACCTAATCAAGTCACCAAATGTTTTGGCAGGATATCTCGCATTTAGCATCTATTCGGTCACTATTAAACACTTCATAATGCATGTACAGTAAAACAGCAGCTGCTATTACTGCTATAAATGAATACCACTTTGTTCTTGTGAAAACAAGTGTCATTTGCCACTACTTTGCTAAGCTTGTATTTACAGAACACAATTATTTCATAACAGCACACTAAATTTATACAGTAATACAGAGTGAGCATGGATTTGGTGTAGTAGATTTTATAGGGCAGTTCTGGTCAAACTGCAACCATCCAAAAGAAATTTGTCTGATGTAGTAATACTATGGACCATTACATGCCCAAATTAAGGTGACTTTCAAACTCGAAATGCCTTCAACTTGGAACATGAATTATGCATTTTTTACTGCTCTGATGTCAACAAAGCCACATTGGGTCATGCATTGCAACAAAGCCACATTGGGTCATGCATTGCTGCCATTTCTTTTTACAAAAACCATTCATGTGGATTAAAAAAGCAGTTCCACAACCAACCTTTGTATACTACTTTGCTGCATATTTTTTATTCAAGACTTTCAGACACCTTGTTTTCTATTCCTATTGCTTGAGGATATGTTAATTTGGCAAAAGCACAGTTTCAGAGTAATGGTTTATGCTGTTGTTAAATATTATACCATCTGATTTATACACAAAAGCAATATAGGGAAAAAGGTTTAAGGAGTGAATGACTTTAAAATGTAAAACAAACATTCCCATCTACTTTAAAGAGTCTCAAAGAAAACTTTTAAACAAATAATGCAAGAGGTCAATTTAAAAATAGGCCATTTTCATTCCCTCCACCTCTGCCAGATTTCCTCAAACTGTGTTATTATCATATAACAGTCACCACAAAATAGAATTGCTTATTAACTTCTACAATATCTTAAGTCATAAATGACATCAAGAGTGAAATGGTCATCTTACAAATGAAAGCATTTAATTTCAAGCGTAACAAAAAATACATATCATACAGTAGTCATACAAATCAAGACACAATCACATTAATTTTCTGCAGTGAAGGCAGTAACTTAGAAACATTCATAATTACTACATTTTGCCAATGCGTCCAATTATTATTAAGAGCACAACAAACCACTGCATATGACAACTTCTAATCATCATCAAATACTATGAAGTAGAAATCATGCAAACATTATGATTTATTAGAAAATGTATCAATTTATATTAATTAATTATTACTGTCTCTACCATATTGGTCATCTACCAAGGGTCTATATGGATTCATCTGATCCCATGTGTGCCTTCATGTGCGACTTTAAACAGCTAACCTGAGTAAATTTCTTATCACACACAAAGCACGTGTAGGGTTTGTCACCAGTGTGGGATCGCATGTGAATGTTGAGACTGTACACACGTGTGAACTGTTTGTCACACTCGGTGCACTGGTGAGGCCTCTCGGATGAATGCATCTTCATGTGACGGTTCAAATCTGATGACTTGGCAAAAGTACGTTCACACTGGTTACACTGATATGGTCTTTCGCCAGTGTGACTTCGCATGTGAACCCGTAGCGTGCTAACCTGTGTGAACATCTTCGAGCAAACAATGCATATGAAAGGCCGTTCACCGGTATGAGTGCGTACGTGTGTGAGCATGTTGACTTTGTTTGTGAACTGACGATCACAGTGTGTACAGATATAGGGCTTCTCACCAGTGTGTGTGCGCATGTGCGTCTTAAGGTTGCAAGCTTGGGCAAACTGCTTTGAGCACTCGTGGCAAGGATGCATCTTTTTCTCGGCATGGCTTTTCATATGTTGCTTGAGCTCATCTTTGTCTGGAAACACCATTCCACAATGGATACAACTTGGCAAGATATCTGTTAGCAGCCTGCCATTCTTTCCAATGCCCAGTGGGCTTCCTGATGATTTCCTCACCATATCCATCTCTAAGCAATCAACATCCACTTCAATTTTTGGGCTAACAAGATTGAGGACATTTGTTGCATCTGGCCTGTCTTGATGAAGAGCCATTATCTGGTGACTGACAGAAGACGACACCTGGCTAGGCAATATGAACATCTCGTTAACAGTTGCCATTTTGCTCATTTCTAGGACAAAGACATGCAACATTTAATTAGGACTTAATCAGTGATTAAAAACTGCTATGCTAATACAAAGGTAGATCATGTTTCATACCCTGCTCATATAGAAAAAGGATAAACAGTTAAAAGTAAAATTGCATAAAATTTTATTATGTCATTGCATCCTGTATTTTAGCATATTTTATTATTTAAATGATTGATTACTCATATTAATAGGAATGTAGTATTACAGAAATTGCAGTCTTTGGGCACTTAGAAGTGGACATGTTCCATAGCAAAAAAGTAAGTGTGATAATATTTAGATGCTTGAAGTTTACTGATTACATATAAGGATCTGTAACCTTATATTTAAAAAATCTTAAACTGATTACAATCTCTTTCATAAGTTGATTGCAGGCCCAGTCCAGACCCCTGGGAATTTGCTAGGGATGAACCAAGTTTGAATTTCTTGCAGAGTCCGAGTTCGAGTTTAGAATATTTAACAGTCTCATTGTCTTGATTTTTAGTTTGGCAGCCTGCACAATTTTAAAGAATTTTTTGGTTTTGCCTTAGTTTACACTAAGAAGTTGTTTGTCCGAGTTTTGCTGAATACTACGGAGCTCCAAGTTTCGGTTCATCCCTAGAATTTGCCTCTTGGTGGGCCAGAAGTGGATACCTGTCATCAATTCAACTTCTATTTTATTCAAATAATTGTTTTTATCAATCCCACTTCTATTTCTTCTTCTTCTAATTATCTGCCTCTTAGGCAGATTCAAATGTACAACATTGACACTCCTCTAGCTGTTGTGCCAGTTCTGTAAGCTTTACATATCCCTCTGTCATCATTCAATCCAGTATCATATGTCTTGATCTTTCTCTTGTCCACCTGCACTTCATTTTCCGTCGAACTGTTCTTAGTATGGAGTCTCCTCTAAGTGTGCCAAATCCAGTTTCTTTGTCTCTGTCTTCTTGTGTATTTCTCCAATCCTTTCCATCACTCATTTGTTTTATGTTCCATCCAGCTGATTTTCTCCATTCTTCTCCATGTCCAACTTTGAATGCCTCCAGTCTTCCTAGGTCTGCTTTTCTCAAGGTCTCTGCTCCATACTGCACCACACTCCATATCAGTTTCGCTAGCATTCTTTCCTTCAGATTCCTTTCAGTCGTTCGCCCCTTTTGAGAACACCTCTTTTCCTATTGTAATCCATATAATTTCTCTGTGATAATTGGCATTCTGTCATGATCAGACTCCCATGTAGGAGAATTCTTTCACCTGTTCTTTTCTGACTGCAGATTACTTTCCTCCAGTGTCCTTGTCGTTTTTATGTTTATTTTCATTCTGTATTCAGTTGATACTGCATTCTGTCTATCCATCATTGCCTGCAGACCTTTCCAGCTTCTCACTATCATTGTCTGGTCATCTCCAACTCCAACCCATCTTCCTCTGACTTTTATTCCCTGCTCCAGATCCTATTGCCTCTTGTTTTGCAAAAATTCTTTTTATTAATTCAACTTCTATTTATGCAAAGAATCATTTTCATCATTCTAACTTCTATTTATGCAGCCGGATGGGACATATAATAAAAAAAATGCTAAAATACATGCAGGATATTCAATGAAATGATTAAATATGCTAAAATGCAGCTTTACCCAGTTTTAACATAAAAAAAAATTTCACACAAACTGGTAGTTTTATCTGCACCACCAATATCAACATACGTATATATAACTCTTCATGTATTTACGGCAGAAATGGCAAAACCAACTTTAAAATTTGAACTGTTCTATTTTCTATTTCTAGCAGTTTAACGAAAAAAAACTATTTTTCTGTAATATACAAGATTGTTGGACCTTCCGGCAGTGGTGCGCTGCGATTGGCTGTTTTAAATGACACACGGAGTATAAATCATGGAGAAATTCGACTTTTATATTCACTCAGCCAGAATTTTGTTTAAGTAGAAGCTGGATTCACGAAAAATATGATTTTTTCAATGGAAGCCAGATTGACGAAAAGAATTACGATAATTTTTAAGCTGAATTGATGAAAATAATTATGATTATATAGTAGTGGGATTGATGAAAAGAAATCTGTTGAAATGAAAATTGTTGATTAAATCAATTCTTGACTAAATAGAAGCTAGATTATGAAAAAAATTCTTGCTGAAATAGAAGTTTCCTCCGCTGCATTTTATTACAACACTAACCATAACTGTAACCTACCCTCACGAGGCCTAGTCTGACCCTAACGAGGTCTGACCGACCCTTACGACGCAACTTTTAAAATGAAATAAGGCAATTACAAAGGCACAGTTCTTTTCATCACAAACGTACGCCGGAATACGAGATGACATAAAACGTCGTATCAAATACTTTCCTCCTGGCTTATGTAGTGATCGTATATTTAAGACAAAATAATCTACTGGCAGAATCCAAGTCATAAATACAAACCCCAATACAAAATGTATGTCATTAAACTATATTGTAGTATTCATTGACTTTTAGAAAAATGCGACTTACTCATAGTACTTAGGACTTCAACTCATGCATAATATTTTGCGTGTAGCTTGTGTCGATACCTCTGCGCAACCTTTAGCCAACATGCACTTTAAAAACCCATAATTAATTATAATTATATGTCGTGAGGGTCGGTTAAGCATCGTGAGGGTCGTTTAGGGTAAATTTAGGCGTTGTTAGGGTCGTTTAGGGTTAGTGTCGTTTTTAGATATATACAAAGCTTACTTACTCCTTTATGTAATCACGTGCCGGAAGTATTTTGTTCTCAACAATGGCAACAGACCAGAAGATCAAAACATTACGCATAAGTTGGAGTCCTAAGTACTATAAGTTAGCCAAAAAATGCATACACTTGAAAAACTCCAAAATAACACCAAGAAGATGGAAATCAAAAGTCTATCACAGTATTCAACTTAATTAGCTTAAATGTGGCGAAAAAGTCGCCTGTGGGTATTATTTACTACTGCACTGTATTCAAGACACGAGCTGCTAATGGTAATCGCTTTTGTGAGGGTAATGTTTCTCAAATTCAGTGCATGAACTTATTTGCTTAGTTGCTTAGATGAACTTAGATGCAATTTATAATAAGTAACCGCGTCACGCGCTACAAAATCATAAAATTACCGTGACTGAACTTATAGTTAAATCTTTCATTAAAAGTTCAAAGTTTGCATGGACTTCTGCATTGCTGTATAAGGGGCAACACGTAAAAATAAAAATGGCCACTTCAGGTAACTATTTTATAGCGCAAAACTCGTTGAAACTACTTATTATAGCACAAAAACCGATTGAAACAACATGCCTTTAGCGGTCTAACTGTCAACACTCATCAAAGCGGTCAACACACGAGTTTTTATTCTTTCGGATATTTCAACGACGACGCCCCTCTTAGGCGGTTTCCTTGGCCTAAACATGTACTGCAGAATGACTACGAATTGCGCAAAGATTCAACGCTGACCTGTGACATCAGTCTTCCGAACGCTATGATCCCACTCAGCAGATAACGGTGTCAATCACATTTTTATTTTAAAATGTTTAATAAACTAAATAATCTAGTGCTCACAATTGTGACATGTTCCAACGATTTTCATTTGCGTCAGAGTAATACAACAAAAGTCACGCCATAAAATTCATTAAAAACTGGCGCTAGAGTTTTTGCAACTGATAATTACAACCAACATCATCCGTTAAAATCTGTAATCTGCGTAATTGATGCACGCCTACTTAGGAAGTCTTCACCTCTAGTCTTCACAATTAGCATAAGTCGCATGAAAGCGAGAAAAACTTGTTTCAAATAAGTAAGTTAGCAAACATGATAGACTTACGAAAGTGTCCCAATTAAACGTTTCCAAAGTGTTATAATTCTCACTATTTTCGTCACTTCGTGAGCAGAACTCTTTCGATTCACATGAAATAAGAAAGATTTTGGCTTGGTCTATTCCTTTTATTTTGTTTATTTAGGCCTAATGTAATTGCTTAGTATAGTTCTGATCAGGAGGACAGAGAGCGCATTACACGCTGATATCACGACTATTGCTCACAAAATTTTGAACCTAATGTTCTCTGTCGGGTTCGTACGTCCAATGTCGCCATTTGCCACGTTCTTCGGCTCTTGTCATTTCTTCGGTCGACTTCTAATTATTCCTATCAGTGTTCGTTTTCGGCCACCATTAAAAGATGTCATTAAATAATAGCCTTGTCTTGTGATCAAGAATTGAAACTCCAAGACAGATCGAGGCCAAGACTTTTATCCTCAAGACCAAGTCTTTGAATTTCAGGATCAGGACTTTTTAAAATTGCAATCATACTCAGACTTCTTTTTCTTGTGAACAAAATTATTAATTTTGGCAACCCGCTTAATGTCTTGTGATTCATGTAAAATACCGACACGGAGAAAGGTGTGGCGTTCTGCCGCCCGGACGCTTAGGGTAACGTGGGGCAAGACGTTCCATGCGGGCAAGACGTCCCCCGTCTTCAATTTGTTATAATACATGTTGTGAGGTTGCAATGTCTTTGCCTTGTTACTGCAATCTAGAATTACCACAAAACTTACTGTGACGCGAAATTGAGCGATTTACGACCAGGTTATCGTCGAAACAAGGTTTTTTGAATCTCTTTTTTATAATAAGTTATTTTGATCACGCTTTGTGAATTTTTTCGACTACATTAGGCCTGATACTGTTGATTGTAAACCCGAGATAGCAATTCGAAAAATACATTTGTGCTGAATAATTATGATACACTTGGTGAGCGATAATACACTCATCAATCTGTACAGCTCAGAAATGTAGTTGCTACATGCACGGGGGCAAAACGTTCCCGGGCAAAACGTCCAGGGGACGTCTAGCCTCAATGGAATATTGATGGGGCGGTGTGGGCTTAATGGGAACAATTTGCCAATGTAAGTATGGTTCATAAAGTATTAGGCCTCAGCCTACCATACTGCTAAATCTTTTCATTAGGTCTACTTCAGATATGCATTTTGACACTAAATGACCGCATAATATTCCAGCCATTCGAGCTGTGGCAAGAATGTCCTACATACAAGAGATGGTACCACGAGTCGTGTGGACATGACGATACGGTTGTGTGATATAAAAGAGAATGATTAAAAAAGAGACTGATTTCTAGTCAAGCATCTCCCTCTCTTGGCTTGACCTGTCTGGGCTTTGACTGACTAGGCACAAAAACTGGTCTCTTGTGCCTGTTAATAAATTGGTTTTCCTGATGCAGCGCTCGCGTGACAAGGTTCAGGCCTACTTTGTTTTTTATATGTTAGGGCAGGCTAGTAAGTTTGTGTTATGCAGCTGTTTAATTGCACATTGTTACGTTTTGAGCAATTTCAAATGCCTGTATGCTTTACTTCTCACAACTTTCAACTTGGAGGTAAACCGTCCCCCGCATGGTCGTTTTGCTCCAGCCGTGGGGCAAAACGTCCCCTATTCTCAATTATTTGTTTTCTTAAAAATACACAAACATATGATGTTCAGTTACTTTTTGCTTTCAGGGACTTGTAGCCAATCTTGAATGTCGTTTAAATAACACCAAGTAATTATCTTATATCAAACACAGCGATAACAGGAAGCAATTTTTCCTTATATGGGCCGTTTCGCCCCACCCTACCCTACCTATAGCGCTCGCCGTACAGTGTCGACGCCACCTCGCGAACATCTGGAGTCGCCCGAGTCACACTTCCTTATCAAATTTCAATGCTAAACGGTTGTTCTCTATCTTTACCAGATTAATCGTTTTTAACAGGCTAGATTAAAGATGGGCCTCTTCTCTAAGAAAGGTAACTATAACACCGTTCGGATTAGTCACTAGGTCTGACTGACTCTGCCTATTCCGCAGTCGCCGGATGGACAACGTTCTGAGGATGGCCGTAGGCCTACTCAAAACAGTTAGTAATCAGGAGCCTTTCTCGCCTTGCCTACCTTCCTATGCAGTGGAGAGGGGGCGAACCGCCCCAGGCGGCACTTGTCCTAGGGGCGGCATTTTCGGTAAAATTTAAAAAAAATATTGTTGTAAAGTTGCATTCTACAAGATTCTTGTTGCCCTTGTTTAAACTTGGTACAATGCTATTTAGGTTTTTCTCGACTTAAAACCAACATATAGGCCTACGATATACGGAAGTACCATCGAAATGATCGAATGGCACCTAATGTTTATGGACATCATAGCAGTCCTCAGGTAATTTAATTTGTCGCCATAGGCAGTCATCTATATAAGAGTGCCCCTCCGTTGCATATATGCAGTAAGATGTAAGAAAATATGGGATCAGGCACACACTGCACGCCAGTGCACAGGACACATAAAAATGTTGCTTGTCAGAATATATAGACTATTCTGGCAAACGAAAATTAATAGGGAAAGAGCGGGAGATTCAAGGAGGTGTTAAGAGATTGAATATCGTTGTTGGAATTGTAATTAGTCAAAACCTAGTTTTTAATAAAAAATTTATAATTTATTTTTTTGTATTGTCACGAAATTTCATTCCTAAAAACTTTACCTTATTACCCTAAAATTCGGCGTTCCTAAAGTTTGGCGCCCTGTGCGGCCTGTTATGCCACCTATGCCAGAAACCGACCCTGATGGACACGGAGCAAAAGAAAATTTAGACATACCCATGTTGTTTGATATTTAATTGGGAATGAAAGTATGAAACCATACCGTATACGTAATCTATATGATAAGTTACCAGTAACTTATTCTAATAACTATACTTAGGCCTACTATAGTCCCATCATGATTAAATGATATTATCTAGGACTTAGAGAGACAGAATAAAAATTTTACTGTTTAATTAAATTACTTTTAACTTTCTAATTTTCCATATAGCCTGCAAGACGTATAGTAACTTTATTGTGAGGCTTGCTTTATAATGTTTTATTTCTTAATTAATACTATCTTATTTTCTTTTCTTATTTTTATATCAAAAGATTAGTCAGACAGTTTTAATTTTGACAGTGCATGCTGATGCTGTTAATAACTGTATAATGAATTGAATACTAAATAGAATAATCATAATGTATATAACGAAAATACTCAAAACAAGCGTCTTATGCCTATCACCCCTTGTGCATATCCCGGGATATGCACAAGAATAAAGTGATAGAAATAATAGACAGTAGCGGCGTTTTTGTGCCTTCGCCCCAGGCGGCGCCTTGCCTCGCTACGCCACTGTTCCTATAGCTATTGGTCTCTTCTTCCTCTCTACCTAATGTCGTACCATTCAACATAACGTGACTCTTAAACTATCGCCAATAGATAAGGGACACCAGACGTTCTCTTGAGTTACGAGGTCCATATACATTTGGAAATAAGTCCCTATAAGTCATTTCGGCCTAGATAATATTGATAGCTAAACTCTAAGTCATGTCTGTTGTCCTAGACAATACTCATCGCTAACCCCATACTCTCGTACTCTCAGACTTTACTGACCACAACTCTCAACACCATTCGCCCTAGACACTACAAGCCACGCTTCGTCATGTCGTCCTAGACATGCACTGGATACCGCATTTTCACTCATCACGTACGTGTCTCTCGGTCACTTCAGTATATGCCATCACATATCACATCAGTGTTGGGTAGGAGACCAAAAACTCAAGACCGAGACCAAGACCGAGAGGTCCGATTAGTCCGAGACCAAGACCAAGACTCAATTGTTGCCCTTGGCATCGGCCGGAGAATATCACACTATCAATTATTTACAGTCAGTGTTGGGCACGAGACCAAAAGCCTCGAGACCGAGACCAATTGAGACCGAGAGGACCAAGACCGAGACCAAGACCGGGTGGCCCTAGACCAAGACCGATACTCTTTTTTATAAACAATTCAATTTATTAAAGCGCTAAAACGGAATAACACGCTTAGAACATTAAAATTTTATTCCTGAAGAATGCTAATTTTAATAATGGTTCAGAAAACAGTTTTACCGGCCAGTCTGAACTTTTGAGGGTTCAGCCCTTGCTTCGGCCTGAGAATACCACACTATAATTACTTACAGTAGACCTATATGACAGGTAAATATTTTAAGACATCTGAACAAGTAGATTAACGTTCCGCTTGAATGGCGTACTTAATTGTACTCAGAATTGTAAGATATATCGCTCTAATAATCGAAAAATAACCGACAAATATCAAAGAAATTGCTCTGATGCGGCAAATGACCAAGAACGCTAATATAAAACGGAGACCAATCCCAAGGCCGTCCCTTTAAGACCAAGACCAAGACCAACGAATTCGAGACCAAGGCCGAGACAAAGACCGATGCATTCAAGACCAAGAACGCAATTTTCCGGTCTCGAGACCAAGACCGCGGTCTCGAGACTACATCCCTGTTTACAGTATACAATAGGTAAATATTTTAAGACATCTGAACACGTAGATTAACGTTCCGTTTGAATGGCGTAGGCCTACTTAATTGTACCACGCACTTCGGAATTGTAGGTTGACAGTGTCTACATTCTACAAGTGGCGGACAACATAATTATTAGATTGTTCAAAAACCTTGAAATTTGTGAAAGCAAATTTTGAAATGGCTGGCTCCGTTGCAAATGCATTTTTTTCTTCCCCACAGTAACATGCATATAAATATCTAGTAGTTTGGTCAGCAGGCCATAAAATCGATAAGAATCGCGTAAAGCCTAAACATTTGGTGGCTCTAATTATCAAAAAATAACCGACAAATTTCGAACAAATTGCTCTGTTGTACGGCAAATGACCAAGAACGCTAATTTAAGAAGGAAACAATTAAATCCCCAGACCGTTCCTTTAAGACCAAGACCAAGACCGTCGTATCCGAGATCAAGACCGAGACCAGGACCGATGGTCCGAGACCAAAACCAAGATCGATGCATTCGAGACCAAGACCGCAGTTTTCCGGTGTCGAAACCGTTTGGAGACCCAGACCGAGGTCTCGAGACCACATCCCTGGTGTATGGCATACCAGCCTCACCGAGTCAGTTTCCATACTCGTCCTCTGTGTTGGCAGCTACCCACCAACACAGTGATATATTCTGCTTCAAATGAAAACGACACTGGTGTGGTATCCACGTTCTCTGAGAGTGAAGGTAATTTGTCTATATACTCTATATCCTTCGCTCTCTACGCACCGATCTTCGTTCCGACCTTCGCACGAGGGAGCCCGATGTAGGAGGCCAAATTAACTCCTCGGATAAATTAACTCCCGGAGTGTATTGTACATAGGATATATAGACTCTGGAGTTAATTGCTCCTAGGATAAATATACTCCTCCTGCGAATAAACACTCCCAGGGAGTTAATTCTACCTAGAAATAACTGTCTACTGGGGAGTTAATTCTTTCGAGCATATATTGACTCCCATACCTAATGCAATAGGGGAGTGAATTCTTCCTAGGATAAATTAACTCCTGGGGAGTTAATTCTTCCAAGGTCAAATTGACTCTCGAAGAATTAATTCTTCTAGGATAAATTGACTTCCATCCCTAATGCAATAGGGGACCTAATTATTTCTAGGATAAATTGATTCCCACAGCTTATGCAATAGGGAATTTATTCTTCCTAGAACAAATTGATTCCCGGGCAGTTAAGTTTTCCTAGGATAAATTGACTCCCATACCTAATGCAATAGGGGAGTTAATTCTTCCTAGGACAAATTGACTCCCAAAGAATTAATTCTTCCTAGGACAAATTGACTCCCAAAGAATTAATTCTTTCTAGGATAAATTGACTTCCATCCCTAATGCAATAGGGGACTTAATTCTTCCTAGGATAAATTGATTCCCACAGCTTATGCAATAGGGAGTTTATTCTTCCTAGGACAAATTGACTCCCGGGGAGTTAAGTCTTCCTAGGATAAATTGACTCCCATACCTAATGCAATAGGGGAATTAATTCTTACTAGGATAAATTGACCCCCAGGGAATTAATTTCTCCTAGGAAAAATTGACTTCCATACCAAATACCATGCAATAGGGGAGTTAATTCTACCTAGGACAAACGGACTACCAGCGAGTTCATTCTTCCCAGGAAAAATTGACTCCTACAGCTGATGCAATAGGGGAGTGAATTCCTGTTGTTGCCATTGTTGCTATTGTTATTGCTATTGTTGGTATTGTTATTGTTAATATTGTCATTGTCATTAGTGGTATTGTTATTGTTTTTAATGTTGTTATTGTTATTATTATTTTAAATTATTGTTGTTGTTGTTACCAGTGTTATTGTTATTGTTGTCATTTTTACTGGTACTGTTGTTATTGTTTTTGTGTTGCTATTCTTATTGTTATTGTTGTTATTGTTATTGTTGTTATTGTTATTATTATTGTCGGTATTTTTGTTGTTGTTATTGCTATTTTTATTTTTATCGCTATTTTTTTTATTGTTGCTATTGTTATTGTCATTGTTAGTATTATTACTGTTGTTCTTGTTGTTGTTACTGTTTTTGTTGTTATTACTGTTATTGTCAGTATTATTGTTACTGTCGGTATTGTTATTGTTATTATTGCGATTGTTATTATTGTTATTGTTGTTATTGTTTGTGTTGTAATTGTTATTGTTGTTGTCATTGTTGTTGTTATTGTTGTTAATATTGTTGTTATTGTTGTTGTTGTTGTCATTGTTGTTATTGGTATTGTTAATGTTATTGTTGTTATTGCTATTGATATTCTTGTTGTTATTATTGTTGCTATTGTTATTGTTTGTGTTGTTATCGTTATTGCTATTGTTGTTGTTATTATTGTTATTGTTAATATTGTTATCATTTTTATTGGTATTGCATTCGGTCTGGGAGTCAATTTATCTTAAGAAGAATTAACTCGTGGGGATTAGTTTGTCCTAGGTAGAATTATATCCTCTATTGCATTCGGTATCGGAGTCAACTTATCCTAGGAAGAATTAACGCCCCGGGATCAATTTGTCCTAGGTAGAATTAACTCCCCTATTGCATTCGGTTCGGGAGTCAATTTATCATAGGATGAATTAACTCCCGGAGTC
This sequence comes from Bimastos eiseni, assembly GCA_959347315.1. Classification (NCBI taxonomy): domain Eukaryota; kingdom Metazoa; phylum Annelida; class Clitellata; order Crassiclitellata; family Lumbricidae; genus Bimastos; species Bimastos eiseni. The sequence continues at coordinate 20,462,750 of OY365811.1, forward strand.
AGTTTGTTCTAGGTAGAATTAGCTTCCCTATTGCATTAGATATGGAAATCAATTTATCCTAGGATGAATTGACTCCTCCGGAGTTAGTTTGTCCTATGAAGAATTAACCCCTATTGTATTAGGTATGGGAGTCAATATATCCTGGAAATAATTAACTCCCCAGGATCAATTTGTCCTAGGTAGAATTAACTCGCCTAATGCATTCGGTATGGGAGTCAATTTATCCTATAAAAAATTAACTCACCGGGAGTCGGTTTGTCCTCAGTAGAATTAACTCCTCCATTGCATTCGGTATGGGAGCCAATTTATCATAGGAAGAACTAACTCCCCTGGAGTGAATTTGTCATAGAAAGAATTAACTCCACGGGAGTTTCTATTCACCAGCGGGATGTGTGTATCTATCGAAATATGTCCTAGGTACAATGCACTCCACTATTCAATTGTCCCTTGGAAGAATTAACTCCCGGGTCAATTTATCCTAGGATAAATCTTGGTCTGCGTTTATCTCCCTACCGTGGGGTTTTCCAACTCGTCACTTAGAGCTCTGACCAACCAACGGTAACGCACCAAATCTCGTACACTTCGTTTAGGAGTCTTCGGACTCGATTATCTCACAGGCACCTGAGGTAAGTGTCATAGTGCGTAAAAGGGGCCTTCTACCAAAGAAAGGAATGTGGTCACCCCCGACAGTCTGGCGCCGTGTGCGGCGTAGGGGAAGGCGTAGAGTGATGAAAGAATGCAACCACTAAGTGGCGTGGCCTAGGCGACGGCTGGCGTCCTTTGTAATGCTTGTCAATCATCTATTGTTCTCAAAGAACACTAATTCTATATGTTAGCGTGAAAGGTCTGGGCGGCGGATCCCTCCCCTGCTCCTCCCTCCTCTACTCCCCCACCCCAAGGGGCACAGGGCGGGGCTAGGCTGGGACCGGCAGTTGCGCTGCTCGGTTGACTACATGAATGGGAAAGTGATGTCCGATGCTTTCTGTCTCGTACGATGTTCATTGAGCTTGTGCCTTTTAAACCAGTCCACGACATTGTCAAACAAGCAGATTCTGGGTCTTCCACGACTTCGGCTTCCTTCTAGTATACCCAACATCACACTGTTCTCAATACTGTCTTTAGGCTGTCTCACGATGTGCCCGAAGTACCGCAGTTTTCTCGATTTGATGTGGCCCAACAGTTTGCTGCTATCGCCATTTGATACACTTGTTCGGTGGTCACCATTGCTGTTCGTGGAATTCTGAGCAGTTTCCTCATGCACTTGTTCTCAAATGCTTGTATGCGTTTCTCTTCTTTCTTTATTGTCCATGCCTCACAACCATACGTTGGTACTGGCCACGAGTCGCAGTTTGGTTTTAGTACTGACTGATTTATTATTCCAGAGGCTTACCAACTTAAACATGACTGACATTCCCATAGCTAATCTTGATTTTACCGTACTCGCGCAGTCCCCGTCCTTCGTTACTCTAGTATGTAAACGAGTCCACTTGTTCCAGTTTGTATCCGTCCACCTTGATCAAAAGTGCGTCTTTGTTATTTGTCATTACTTTTGTCTTTGCTACATTAATCAGCATACTGTATTCTTTTGCTGATATCTCATACGCAATTATGAACCAAATAATCGTAAGTCCCGTGTCCGAAGTAAGCGTATTAGCGATAGAGGTTACGTTTTTGTTCCTACATCTACGCGAGCAATAGAAAAGATAACAATGTCCACAAAATTACTAATATAATAATATAATAGTACTTTGCAACTGCTTTTTGTTACAAATTCAATACTCGCAATGTCTATTCAAATTATCGCGAAAAAATCTTGGGGCGGTCTGCCGAACGAATCGAAGTTTTCTCCGTACGAAGAATTCTCCACGTACAAACTATCCAATGTTGGCCGGGCTGGTCATGAGGGTCTGTATTACACACGAGTAGAGCCGGTTCTCGTATCCTTTCCAGAAGACGAGCCCACGCGAATACGCCGACGAACACGAGTCCACGTTTCGCATCTCGTCGAAATAATTCTTCTATTCTGGATCCGTTCATTTTTAGTTTTTGTAATCGAAAACGACGTTTCGAGATCTGTCAATCTCAAAGATATTTTCTAACTCGGCGAAGGCTATGACGTTTATCGTATTGGCTAAAGCCTGAGAAAATTTCATGTCCAGTCGAACGTTTCCGTGTTTAATCAGATTGAAATGATCGCCTTCGCAAAGATCCAGAGTTTCCACCAACACAATCAGGTTTCAGACGATACCATTCAACGGAGACGGCCACCCTTAATGTTTAAAGCGACATTGTGTCAGCCCTGGATTCAGGCTTCCTTATGACGCTTCTGCTTGTTGACTTTAGTGCTGCCTTTGACTGAGTCGATCGTGCTATTCTGCTCCAGGCTCTTCAAGCAGAATTTGGAATTACTGCATCTGCACTTCTTTGGATCTGGTCTTTTCTTACGTCCAGATCCGTCAGTGTTCGCATTGGTACCAAAATCTCCAACTCTGCCTACCTATTCTTTCGTGTCCCTCAAGGTTCCATCCTTGGCCCACTGCTCTTCACCCTTTACACTTCTAACATTTCCAGAATTGCATCTTATCGCGACATCCTTATCCATCTCTATGGTGATGACACCCAACTTTACGTTAAACTATCTACTCTAAATATTGAAAATTCAAAAGCTAGACTTACTGCATGCTTTCAGGATATACAGTCTTGGTATGCATCCATGCCCTTGAAGTTAAACCCAAGTAAAACGAAGCTGATATGGTTTGACCGCCGAGTCCGATCCAACATTGACCCATTCAGTCTCTCTTTACAGCTTGACGAGGCAAGTTCTATTCAGCCCCATGATGTAGTTCGAGACCTTGGTCTTCTTCTTGACAGCACACTCTCCATGTGTAATCATATATTTTTCCTATTGCCAAAGCCTGTTTTTTCACCATCGCCGAACACGTCAAATCAAACGCTGTTTAAATGAGCATTGTCTCAGTGTCTTAGTCCAATCGTTGGCTATGTCAAGAATCGATTACTGTAACTCAGTACTTGCTGGTTGCAAATCCACTCTTGCACCACTCACCTCTGTTCTGTATACTGCGGCACGCCTAGTTCAAAATTTTGGTCCTTGTGACCACATTACGCACTCCCTACGTCAACTTCATTTGGCTTCCCATCCAGGCTCGCAAGTTGAAGTTCAAGTTTCTTTCAAGATCTGCCTCCTAATGTTTAAGATCAAGACCGGTTTAGCCCCACCTTACCTGTCTGCCCTGGTCACACCGTGTGCCACCATTGGACCAAGAAGAGGCCTGCGTTCTACTTCAAGAGGGGACTTTTGTTATTAAAAGATCGAACCTGCAGTTTGGCAACAGAATGTTTGAAAAAGCTGGGCCAGCTGAATGGAACACCCTACCAGAGGCAGTGCGCAGAGCTTCCTCGATGGAAGTTTTTAAGTCTAGTCTCAAAACCCATTTATTTTCTGTCTATTATGACTGATGAACTGTTTCTGTAACGCGCCCTAGAGTAAGACTGTTTTCTTAAGGCGCGCTATAAATGATAGTTGTATTGTATTGCATTACATGGAAGGCGTAAAGCGCGTAATCGCCGGAAAGTCCTCGCTGCTAATATCGCTTCCTAAGTCTCGCATCCACGTTCCGATTCCCAAGAATAACGTGGCGTAAGCGTTAATAAACTGATTAGCAGGGCGGTTCATGTCGCGATAAAGTATCGCGATACCTTGGTATCGACGATACTTTTGTCAGTATCGCAGCAAGTATCGCGATAGTTTTATTTTGCTGTAGCGCATGTGTATTGTGATACCCATTTTTAGCCTGTCAGCGATACTTGATACCAATACTTTTTTCACTGAAATTTATATGACTTCTCCAGAAATATGCGAAGTCAATCGTTGTGCTTTGATAAGTTTAAGCCTATGTACAGGGTGGGCCATAAAAAGTAATCCCCACAAGTTTTTTGCTAATATTTCGGCCAAAAGTAGAGATTAGTAAATGAAATGTTACAGTCGCTGAGCAAACTCATATTTACATATAACCGCCAAATTTGAGACTAAAATATTTCACAAAGAACAAAAGTCATATCACTTTTAGCGAGTGCAACCATGATATTTGATAGTCAAAAAACCGTTTACGCAGCTAAAGTTAAAAAACGATTTTATGAGGTCACATCTCAAGATCATGCTCATGATTCATGAAGTGTCTGTATTTTATCTGTCATGGACACCTTGTCCATATTTATTATGTTACAAATGCTATCACAAACTGATTAATTACAAAACATTTTTATTCACCAATTTAATCGAATGCTTGCTAGATGACGTCAAAGTGACTTCCATATGCGATAAAAGTGTGGTTTATTACAACTACTTGAAGTGTGACTTCATAAATTCGCTTTTTTTATAACTGTTTGCGAAGTTAACAGTTTTTTCACCATCCAAAATCAGTGATTGCACTCATTAAAAGTGATATAATTTGTGTTGTGTTTGAAATATTTTAGTCAATTTTGGCGTTTATATGCAAATATGAATTGTATTTCAGCCTGTAAAATTTCATTTAATATTTCTTACTTGTGGCCGAAATATTAGCAAAATTCCGTAGAAGGTTTCTTTTTTGGCCCACCCTGTATATAGCCTCTTTCGGCCATATAAACCTTGGTGCGAACAGATGGAATAATTTTTATAGGCCTAAATAAAGAAATGACCGAAGTAGGCCTATGTCCTTTTGCGTTCACTGGTAGGCTTGCGTTCACTGGTAGGCTTGCCTAATTAATTTTTGAGTGCTTGCGAATTTAGTTGATCCTGAAAATGAATAGGACTGAAGAATTTTTAACGAAGATTGCAAGTGCGATGCCAGAGCATTGTGTTCGAACGGCTTGCCTGAAGACTACTTCAAAAACATTGTGATCGGCCCAAGGACCAATACGCACAGGATTGGAAAGTCCCCATGTTCCTTCGTGTCAACAGTTTTTGGGCGATATTTAGGAGCCAGAAATTTTAGATACTTTCAAAATAGCAATCTGAGTAATCAACCTTTATTCGCGAAGCCAAATTTTCGAATGACTACCTGGAATGTCAGCAAAACACAAAAATGCCGTTAGAGTTTCAAAACACAATGTTTTCAAACAGAAATTTTTTTAGATTGGGCCGACATCTGTGTTTAAGAGAAAAGCGTGTACACGGATATTTGACGAGTACCTGGCAACGATTCCTCTACATAGACCCTTGATCGGTATAAGGGCTTAAAGTGTGCCTGGACGGTCATGGACGGCGTCCAGGCACTTATTTTCGAGGCTGGACGACGTCCTGCCACTTATTTGGTCAGCAGAGCCTGGATGCCGTCCATGAGCGTCCATGCAGCAGTGCAATTCTTCTATATACGTACGTTATTATCAACAGGAAAAAGAGGAGGGAAAAGAGGAGGAGAAAAGTTCGCGCTTCGCGCGTTTGCAAACTTTATTTCCCCAACTTTCACTGGCCCCTTGTCGACAATTTTACAAAGGAAAGCAATACTCAGCAGGTCTACGCTTTAATTTAAAAAAAATTTCACCAACAAATAATTGACAATTAAATAATGGTTGATGGACAAAAAGCCTAGCGAATGATAAAACATTCTATTTTTCGCCCATTGTATTTTATTAAATAGCAGTTGGATTGATAATAATAATGTCTGTAAATCCAGCTTGAGGTTCAGGAAGAACCATTTTTGTCAATTCAAATTCTATTTAGGCAAATATTCTTTTTAATGATCCAACTTTTATTTCAGTAGGCATTATGTTCATCTAAATAGCATCTGTTTCTGTTTCACCCATCCAACTTCTATTCCAGCATCATTAATATCACCAATCCAACTTATATTTTAAAGAACACAGTGGACCAAAGTGCACAAGCCATTTGTCGTCGACTTAATATGTTGATGCTCTGCCTTTGCAATCTTTAGTTCTTAACTTATTGACACTAGGGGTCGTCCATAAATAACGTCACGCGCCTATGGGAGGGTCACAAATTTGTGACGATGTGTGACAAGGGGAGATGGGTCGACCAAATGTGATGTCCCAACATCACATAAAAATACATAATTTTATTAAAAACTTACACTCATTTAAACGAGTTCCACTTAATTAGCAGTAGTTGTTACCACAATAAATCAACACTAATTATGATTCTGGTAGTCTTTTTTCGTGAGGAATGCATTATTATAGGCTACTTAATTTTTCGATTTTTCTTCGTTCTATGAATACTATTATAATTTAAAATATTTTATAGCCATTCTGGACATCTGGTTTGATTTTTTGGTGAGTCAGGGCCTTGTGACGTGACGTCATATTTGAGGGGGTCATGGCAGTTATGACGACGTGTGACGATGGGAGAGGGGCAAAAATCGTCCAAAATTGCGTGTCGTCATATATGGATGGCTCCCCTAGCGTCCAGGCACTTCTTTTTTTTACACTTTAAGCACTGGTCGGTATTCACAAGACAGACATCTCCTCCGGACATCTCCCCCATAGGACATATAGGTGGGCTTATGTCCGGGGGGACAAATGTCCTAGCCAAAATCGGGGGGCTTATGTCCGGGGGCTTATGTCCGGGGGCAAATGTCCGTTCCTCCTCTCAAACACCTTTCAACGTCTAAATCGACGTCGATTGCGACGAAGTGCAAGGGCTGCCATCTTTTTTTCGCCTTTCAGCTGGTATTAGCGGACTTAAACCTACCTCTGAGTGGGATTAGACTTATGCCCCGACTAGAGGGCTTATACCGTCTCATGAATAGCGATATAACCCACTAGTCGGGTATAGGCCATATTTGATACGGGTATTAGCGTTAACCCTGTCTTGTGAATACCGCCCCTTGTGATTGGCCAAAGCGATTACTTGGGAAATTTTCTATTATTATCGGTGCATGTGTACCGAACCTACTCTGGGCTGAGTAAGGCTCCCTAAGGGGCCTCTCTATGCTCCGGGGGGATAGGTGATGTTGGGAACCCAATTGAGAGAAAGAGAACAGTGTGGTATCCAAATCAAAATTATCAAGACTTGTGGTTCGTGCTATAGAAGTCCCCGAAGTGTGGTATCCAAACTTAAATTATCAAGACTTGTGGTTCGTGCTATAGAAGTCCCCGAAGCCAGTTGGACCTTATCACGAAGTCGGACACTTCGCCTCAAGGTCATATTGGGCTCGATCCATTCACTTCCGCACACAGGCTACAGATTCCCAACATTCTTAGAACTAGAAGAAGGAAGAGAGCAAGAAGATTCCAATGTACTTAATCTGACAGAAAGTTCATTTAAACTAGCCTCTTGTCGTTCTGAAAGATTATCTTAGCGTTCATTCAGACTTGTTCTTGCATGAATCATACTTGTCTGCATTATCTACAACTGTTCTAGAATAGCTTCTGAAACTGAGGACGTTCTACTTTGGAATGAGGGTACAGGACTTGGAATTCTCACTTTACCTACTTCCTCAATCTTTTCTCTGTCTGATTATTATAATTAATAATTGACACAACATTGAAAGATTATATGTTTACTAAGCAATTACTGATTCTAACAACTACAAATTATAATCCTAACAGGTCTACAGAAGATTAAATGACAAACAATGATAATAAGCACAGATTAGCAAGGATAATCACTTGTAGCAGCCACATTAGACATAGCAATAATAATAACAATAATAATAATACCAGTAATAATAACAGCAAAATCCAACAGTTCAAGCACTCGAACAATGGCGTTTATCTAAAATAAGGACGTTACTGGCATAGGTAATAAACAGAGTAATTATACCCCTTTACATTGTTTTCTTCACTGGTGATCTCCATCAGTAGCTTATAGCGACTTGGGCTTATCGACGTACTAAGCTAAATTGATCTATAAGACGACTCCAGTCAATAGTTTAACTATCGTGCCTAAAGTTCCAGATCACAATTCCTCCTTCACACGGACAACAGTCTTATTCCGATGTTAACTGACTGATTGACAATTACCTAAGGGTGCATGGCGCTTATAAAAGGATAGCCTCTTTCTTTTCGCTCCATCCGACTTCTGGATTTATTTTTGATATAAGTCAAAAGACGAGAAGCTTGACGTTTCCACTTTTTCGGAACGCTGTCCAACACGAGGGTTTCTATATATCCGTCGATTTTTGCGTCTCTTTTATCTCATCGCGTCTTTCGCTTCGTCGACATTGGCGCTAAATTTGGTGACGCCGTTCGTTTTGTCGATATGCAAATAACGACTTATACTGCTTGAATAAAGTTTAGCTTTCTCGTCGTCGGAAATATTTCTTTGTAATATTTCGTAAAGTTCTCCGTCCAATTTCGACAACGTCTTATCCAACATAGTTTCCTTATATTTTCAATCTGCCGAGGTACCACCAAAACCATCTTCTTCGCGTGATTCATGACGTTATCCATTTTGAGATATCATTGCTGCAATCATTAAAAATAGTTTTCCGTACTTTGGAAAACTACAATTTTGCGAAATACTTCTTCAATATTTATCTAATGAAAACCGACTATTAACGGGTTTAAATATATAGAGCATATCTCTACTTTCTAACAGAGACGTAATGTTTCTCGCCAGGAAAATGTTCGTTCTTAGTCGACATTTCTCGTCGGTATCCGGTCTTAAATCGACCAACAGATATCTAAAGATCGCCATGGTAGCGTCGCCGAAAGCTTTCAACATAATATTGAACTTGCTGGGAAACACCTGTTTTGCCAAATTCGCGACTTGCGTCGTATCTCTTACGTTTTTGAATAAAACTATATAGTGAACGTTCAGACTTATGATTCTAGTGTGCATGCATATGTAGAATAAATTTTGCGTCAGATAGCCTTCAACACAGAAATTTTTTGTGATGACTTATCTTGCTAAAATTCTTTGTGACGCGTTCGTCTGTTTCGCTCATGAGATCGTCTAAAACTAGCAAAGTTCTTTCTTCACCGTCGAAAATGTTCAAGTCCGGTAGACCTTCGTGAAATTGAACTAGTTAATAAGCGTCGAAGATTTTTTGATAGATTCCATAAAATTTTATTGATCGCATGTTTCACCATACGAGGTAAATGATTGATGAATCTAAGCGTAAACTGAGTCTTTCCCGAGCCCGATCATCCTGCAATTATCGCAGAGAACGGATTTCGCCAACTGCAGGCTCATAGTCGAGAGTGAATATTTCATGCTTTTAAATAAATTTATACTCTTAGGCCATGTAAATTCTCACCGTTCCCAATATACGTTCCGAACAAAGAGGACAATTGTCGAGAATATCGGCACAATTGTCGCAGCATACGATATGGGCACACGGTAAAGACAACGACTCTACGCCGCACGATTTGCAATGTCTGCAAATCAGCTTGGTTTTCATAATTTAATTTTCCCTCTTGATGCAGCGCAGTCTATAGGCCTACTCGTTTAACCTGTCTTTGGTGGAAACGAATTTCTCGTCATTGTCTCCTTCGGACGTAGTCGTGTAGGCCTACTCGCTACCATCACTTGCGCGTTGTTTCTCCGAATCGTTTGATTCTTCGTTTTTGTCGTCATTATTTCCTGAATTGGAAACTTCGCTTACATTACTACTTACGGCCGTTTCGATAAAATTTGGAACTTTTTCCCCGCGTGACCTCGACTTTGGTTACTTGTCGTAACATTGTCGTCACTCACGGTAACGTTTCCCCGTGGTATCTCTTCTTGATTGTCTTCTATATCCTTGACGTAAATAAAGTTCCTACACATTTTCGTGAGATGTCTGCTTCCAATGCGTCGTAGATAATGATAAAAATTATCGAGTTTTTATCATTATTACTTCACAGGTTTTATATCGGTTTGATTAATTGAAACTGTTTGATTATTGCCATTTATATAGCGCTTGTATATTATACGTTATTGGGTGAATGAATAGATGAAAAATGAAACACCGTCTAAAAAATATGAAGACGGTTTCACGAATTCGGTAAATTTTATTAAACTACTAGTCGATTTTAATGTTTTGTATCAGAATTTATATCTTGTACAATTCATATGTCTCTACAGAGTCTACATCTAATGAATTGCATTCCAAACAGCTAAAGCCCGTCGATTGGTTGAAGTGATATTGTCGATGGAAGCAAGGTTAAGCCTCTTTAAGTTCTGGAACTGTTTATGTAGTTCCTCGATTTTATCTAACAGAGTTTCCCATTCGGATATGCGTAAAGAGATTCCGATACGGGTTCCTTCTTACAGTCCGGAGGCAGGAAAAACTTGCGACTATTTACGCATTTCACTCCCTTGGAAACGGTCACGGTATTGGCCGCCGACATATTCAGAGGCGTGTTTAAAGAAAACGAGGCCCTAGGCGCAAACATTTTGGGGCCCTCTGAATTTATACACTGAGTCTAAGGGGCCGTCTATAAATGACGTCACACACCCATTGGAGGGGTCATACATCTGTGACGATTTGTGACGAAGGGGACAGAGTCTGAGATATGCGATGTCACGTCATCACATCAAATATCGAAATACGCAACTTAATTTATTTAAAAATTTCACTTAATTAAGAAGTGAGCCAGCATCTGATGACGAAGAGGCTCAAAACACGCAGCCTTCGCTCTTACCAACACAGCTAATCGAGCCGATTGATATTCACATTAACAAAGCAATTATGAATTACCACGCTACACTTGTGTGAATGCTTAGCTACAAAAATAAAGTATATATAATATAAATTATTATATTGAAAATATTTCAGGCGTAAGACATGTTATTTTGTATGAAAGTTATTCGGGGGTCCCTCACCGTCCCCGATTTTGTGTGTAATTATTTAATTCAGTTGGAGGTCCCCTGAGACGTTATAGGGTCTTTATGTTTTCATCACTTGGGGGCCCCCTGAGTTGTTATTTTGTTTTAAATGTTTTCATTCATTTGGGGCCCTCTGAGATGTCATGTTGCATTTAAGGTTTTCATTCATTTGGGACCTCTGAGTTGTTATTTTGTATGAAATGTTTTCATTCATGTTGGAGTTATTCAGACGTTATTCACATTAACTCACATTTTGTATTTAATGTTTTCATCGATTGGGCCTTCCTGAGATTTGGGGGCCTTAGGCGCGCGCCTAGTGCGCCTATAGGTAAACGCGTCACTGGATATGTTGGGAATATTCGACGGGTTGGTTGTTCTTTAGCGATCGGACGGCTTCGTCGATTTCATCTAAGTTAGCGATGAATGTCGCCCATCAAGTTTTGATGAAGCAGGCGCAATTTCTTGTCGGATATTCTCCACCGGCGTATTCGCGAATATGTACTAGCAATTCGTTGCTGTACATGCTCGCTGTCAAGTAACGGTCGTTGCTGAGAAGTTCTTTGAAGAGCTCATTCTTCGACGCTTTAGAAACTACTTACGAAGATAATACGGCAAGATACATATATATAGTTTAAACTTCTGATATGGGAATGAAGACGAGTGGAATTATTGATTTCTACGAATGATAGAATTGAGAGATGAAGTGTTGAGAACTTAAAAGTATGGAAGCTAAGGCGGACCGTTCGATAGTGCGAAGGTTCGATAGTCCGGAGGTTCGATAGTCCGAAGGTTCGATAATCCGAAGGTTCGATAGTCCGAAGATTAGTGTAAGCTCGAGAGTGCCGAGGGTTCGATAGTCCGAAGGTTCGATAGTCCGAAGGCTGATTGATCCGAAAATCTTCGGACTAGAAAATTTTCTTCGGATTAAATCGAACCTTCGAACTATCGAACCTTCGGACTATAGAACCTTCGTACTATCGAACCTTCAAACTATCGAATTTTCGGACTATCGAACCTTCGGACTATCGATACAGAACCAGACTAAGATAGGTCAATACGTCATAAAATGCTCCATTCTTTCAATTATGCTTGTTTTTTTAGCTTCAACGAAATTGCAAATAACTATATGGAGTTTATGCCAGAACTCCTTTAAAGTAAGATGAGTCATACTTACATGTCGACTTTGCTGACGATGTATATTTCCCTCTCCCCCGCCCTGTCCTGTGCCACTTGGTGGTGGGGGAGTATGGGAGGGAGCCGCCGCCCAGCCCGGAACGCTAACAAATAGAAAATAGAATTAGTGTTCTTGGAGAACAGTAGATGATTGACATGCATTACAAAGGACGCCATCCGTCGCCTAGGCCACGCCTACTTAGTGGTTGCACTCCTACGTCACCGTACGCCTTCCCCTACGCCGCACACGGCGCCAGACTGTCTGGAGTGCCCACATTCCTGACATTCCTTTCTTCGGTAGAAGGACCTTTTACACACTACTCCCCACGTTACCTCTATCGTTTCACACAGACCTGTATATTTATGATCACTTGATCTGAATGAATTGTACTGTCTCTTTTCCATCGGAACGAACCACGGGCAAATTTTTCGAGGAAGTTCCAGAAAAGAGATTATGTAGTAGATAGGGGCCTACACGAGAAGAGATTGTGCGGCTAGTCCCGCAAGTAAAAGCCTCGCGGTGTCAAGATATTGCAACTAGACGTTCAAGAAGACATACTGCGCGGCCACCGCAAGTACAGATATTAGGCCTACGTTTAGTAACTCAAGTTCATATACGGTGGAAAACCGCGCGCAAAGACATTGCGATCAGACACGCAAGTCGACAGACTTCGGGAAAACTGTGAGAGTAGATTTAGGTAGCCAACAAGAATATTCACCGAAAGACCGTAAGACAATCAAGAAGAAATACCATGAGGAAACCGCGAGTAAAGACAATGTTACGACAAGTAACCAAAGTCGAGGTCACGCGGGAAACCGCGAGAAAAGATATTGCGATCAGAGACGCAAGTAGATAGACTTCGGGAAAACCGCGAGAGTAACTACGACCACGTGGTCCACGTTAGGTAGCCAACAAGAATATTTACGGAAACCGTAAAGAGTAAAGAATATGCGGAAACGCCTGCAATGTTTTATGTATTCGGCACCAGTGGGAACTTTCCACGCAAATTATAACTACCACCAAAGAGGACATTTCCCCATATTTTTCGAACGCATCAATGGGGTCGCCTTCCTCGTATTTCTCGAACGTGTCCACTAGGGAAGTTTCCCCGTCTGTGTCAGCGGCTCCACCGGAAGCTCTCCCAGCATTTTATCCAACGTGTTCACTGAGGAATTCTTCCAGTATGTTGTCTCAACGGCCACCCAAATCTTTCTCGATAGACCTACATACAATCGCATCTCGGAGATTTTACCCGTTAAGTATTTCCAACGGCCACCGTAATCGCTATTTACGATCGACTCCCCTTGGGATTTACCCAGTATAATGTCTCAACGGCCACCGAGTTCTTTCTGGACATGTACGATCGCTTATCCCGGTTTTCATTTCTAACGGCCACCCAGACTTCTCTCAATACGAACGTCAGGCTCCTCCCTGTTTTTCCCGGTATTTACACAGACCTGTTATTTCTTGGTTTCACGTACTCTTTTACGAACGGCTGTTACGGCACCCAAGACCTGTCAGCATTCATCACGATCGATCTTTCCCCAGTCAGAATGTTAACCCCTACGATCAGGGCCCAGTACGTCATGCGATCAACGGCAGAGGGGCTCACCCTGCCAGATAAGTGAAAGGCAGCACCGGAATGCCCGCGATTGAGCGTCTGTCACTCGGAGTCGTATTTATATGGGAAACTCGACGATCACTCACCGAACGACACTAAAGAACCATGTCGCTATGTAGGCTATGCAGCAGTACTACGTATAAGGCAGCACCGCGTGTCAGCCTATAGTCAAGCCTTACCATGCATTTTGCCACGGCGGAGGCTTATAAAAACCTATCAGTCAACGCTTTCTCAAATAACGGTGTCTAACAGATATAAATTATTATGGGATCTTTTATTAAACTGCATTTTAGCAACGCTCAGTGATGGACACGAGACCAAAACTCAAGCGCAAGACCGGGACCAATACCGAGAGGTTCAAGACCAAGACCGAGACCGAGTGATCAGAGACCAAGGCCAAGACCGAGATCGATGGTCCGAGACCAAGACCAATACACTTTCTATAAACAATTCAATTTATTTAAACTCTAAAGCAGAATAACACGCTTCAAACATTAATTTTATTGCTGAATAATACTAATCTTAATAATGGTGGTCCAGAAAACAGTTTTACCGGCCACTCTGAACTTTTGCAGGTTCAGCCCTTGGCATCGGCCTGAGAATATCACACTATAAATTACTCACAGTATACGATAGGTAAATATTTTAAGACATCTGAACAAGTAGATTAACGAGAGCAGCCAAGTCCCAAGTGGTGAATGTAATTGATATTTTAAGTTATCTCTAATTTTAAAAAATGCCACCCCTCCCCTCGGCCAGGTAGGGATTCAAAGGAATATCCTTGGATGTTAACAATTTCAGTATATTGTATCAGGGCCCAACCAAGTTTCCGTAACTGCCATTATGTTACCGGCAAAACGAGACATCAGACTTTCAAGACATGAGAGCGAATTCACATGCATAATGGATAATTGGTCTTGTCTGAATTGACCAGGAGTCTCCGACAGAGGAGGGATAACGACAGAGGAGGGATAATAAATTATGAGAACATACTCTTGTAGCATAATAGTTATCATCGGGATCATGCATATAGGCCTAAAGATCTATTAGTTTGGTCAGCGCGCCAGAAATCGATAACAATCGCGTGACGCCTAAACATCCGGTGTCTCGAAGGTGGGGTTGTTCGGGTGGGGGGGGGGGGCAATTGTCATACATTCTATTCGGCGCAGCACGCTCGTCTCAAGCAGAAGTCGTGCTCTTGGTTAGATTATGTGCAACGGAACCGCTGGAGTGGGCCATACGATGGGGAACGGACAATTTCCCCCGGACAATTCCCCCGATCAATTGTCTCCAAACAATTGCGCTTCCCGACTAGGATATTTGCCTAAGCTAGTCCAAAGTATATATGCATGTCTGCATGCGTGTGTATATGATGCATGATTATATGGACGTATGAATGTGTGCATGAATGTGTTCATGTAGGCTGTGCAGAGACTACATGGCCACGCACAAACCAAGAACAAGATGTTGTATGATGATAACGCATGTCACTTTAGCTCATAATAAACATTCGTCAGGGATTGCTTTAGCGGCAGATGAATGCGCAACACTGGCTATTTAGTATTTATTTATCTAACAAGTGAAAGAGAAATTCAAAACTTAACTTGTTCTTTTACAGAATGTCTGAGTTGTTGGATAGATTATTAAATCGACACCTATGCAGCAACACAATTAAATAGGTTATTGTCTCGCTTTGCATTGGGTGTGCCTAATTGCTTATTTTCTTGTTTTAAAAGAGTTTGGAGTGATGAATGATAATACTTGCTTAAATAGAAATTGGTTTGACCCCAGATATACTTTCCCTATTATAATCATCATGGTCGTCGTCGTCGGTGTCGTCGTCTTCATCAACACAACCACCACCATCATCATCACCATCATCATCATCGTCATCATCAATCATCATCATCAATAATCATCTTCATCACCAATGATCATCACCATCATTATCATCGTCATCATCAATCATCATCATCATCAGCAATCATCAGCAATCATCATCAATTAGCATCATCATCATCATCACCAATCATCATCATCAATCATCATCGTCATCAATCGTCATCATCATCAATCATCATTATCATCGTCATCATCAATCATTATCATCATCAATCATCATCAGCAATCATCATCATCAATTATCATCACCATCATTATCATCATCATCGTCATCAATCATCATCATCATCATCATCAATTATCATCATCATCAATCATCTTCATCATCAATCATCACCATCATTATCATCGTCATCATCAATCATCATCATCAATCATCATCATCATCATCAATCATTGTCATCGTCATCATCAATCATCATCATCATCATTCATCATCATCAATCATCATCAATCATCATCATCAATTATATCATCAATCATCATCACCATCATTATCATCGTCATCATCAATCATCATCATCAATCATCAATCATCATCAATCATCATCATCAATTATCATCAATCATCATCACCATCATTATCATCGTCATCGTTATGTTGGATTGGTGATAAATATATTTTGCATGTCTGCGGTAAGTGCGGTTACACACATATTCAACCTTACATAGAGAGGGAAAATTGTCCGGAGGGGCAAATGTTCTACTCAAAAAAATGAGGGAGGGGACACAACTGTCCGGGGCAATTGTCCTACAGTCCATGCAATAGCCCAGCTTGTGTTACTTATCTTTCCTTTACCTCGTCCGATGGGATTCGCTTTTCGGATCATAACGTAACAGCAACGCGTTAGTTTGTTCGTCACACATAGATGGGTGAAAGCCCCGTCCCGTGGATCTATTCAGCCCTCCTTTCTCTTGGAATTAATACTTATTAGCTAGCAGCGTTTGTAGCATTGTTGGTTATAGATTAAGAGGTGTTATATGCATTGAGTAGGCTATATGACTAAGTAAGTAACACTGTAAATTGGGGATCGTATTATCACGATTACCGGGCATAAATGATAATGTTAGATGATCCAGTCGATGGATCAGAGACCACGTAATTAAGGAGGCCTGAAACAAAAGTTTTCTCATAGCAGCTTTACATAGAGGGATGATAGTGATACCTATACGGTCCTACGGATGTGAGCAACTGATTGTTCAATAGATTTGCAATTTCGCCATTAGAACCCACCAGATCAATATAAATGCTAGTGAATGAGTCAGATACACAATTCAACCGTTGCAAGCAGCGTACGTAGGCCTATGTATTTCCACCGAAGCGTTGTATTTATTATTATTTATGTGCGCGTGCAAGGCTGTAAGCGTATTCGCCTATGCATGCGCATAGAATAGTAGGCCTACGCATACCACCTGCACTATATATATAGGCCTATAATGGAGCGCTCGTATTATTATATTCAACGGACGCTCAGCTGCAGCAGCTACCATGTTTACGGTTGGCTAACAGAGCGCGTCTGCGAGCACAGCCAGGTGAAGTACATCAACTGCAGGTGCAACTGATGTCTACGTTCGTCAATATGATCAGGCGAAAGATTTGCGGCCATGAAATTTCTCTTATTTGCTGCTGATGGGTCGAAACCATCAGGAGCTAATCTCATCATACTTGAATTCTGAGGAAATAAAGCACTTGAACAGGGTCGATGCAGATTTATTCAAAAGGGCTACAGTGGATCAATTGAGTGTATCGATGTTGTTCCTCTAGAAGTCGTTCTTTGGTCGAAAGATAATAAGGACCACGACTTCGTGACCCACAAAAACACAACCGAAAACTTCAGATCGACGTATACTTAACTGTCAGGTGAGTGCGATTTACCCAACCCCCTCTAGTGCCCTTATAGTTAGCTGTCCATATAGTCCCATTAGACAACATCTTTCCTCTGTGTTCAGAAGTTGCTGACACTTAGATCAAGTCTAACCATTCAAAACGTTCATTCACTCCTAATACAACAGAGCAAGGGGTTTAGCAATACTGGAAAAAATATTGCAACATCAATACCAATACTTTTTCCTAAAAGTATCTTTAAAACTACTTTTTCTTAAAATTACAATATTTTCACCAATACTTTTCGATGAGCAAGCTTTGTAATTGAAATTATTATTGTTACATACACGTACGATTTATTCAAGCGCAAAAGAAACAATATAATTTTGTTATTGCAGTGTGAAAAATGTATCGGGTTTGCTAATCGATGACTGGCTAAGAAAAAGAATCGAGATACACACACAATCATCATCATCATCATGATCCATGGGCCCGTAGATGTCCTCTGCATGTGCACATTTGACCATAGTTCTCCATGCTCCTCTGTACTTGGTTAACTCACTTAGCTGTAATAAGTTATGTACATCGGTCCCACACCAGACTTCTATGTCATCCAGCCATCCTCTGCAAGGTCTCCCCCTTCTTCCCGTTCCCTCTGTTATTCCTGTCATTACACTCTTTATTTTTCTCTCATCATCCATTCTGCAACTGTGCCAAAATAGTTCCTATTTTCGTTTCAGTGTGGCTTGCATCATATTCTTTTTGATGTTTAGTCTTTTTCTTACTTTAGCATTTGTTACTCTTTGTGTCCAGTTCAGTTGCAATATCCTCCAATTAAGGTACATTTCAAACGAGAGTATCATTCTTATATCTGTTTTCTTTATCACACAGGTCTCACAGGCATGATTATAGTGCTGTATCAAATACACATGTTTTCAATATCCTCAGTTTGGTATTAAATCTTATTTTCTTGCTTTTCCATTTGGTGTTAAACCTGCATTCACTTCTTTCGCTTTATGAATTCTTCTCTTTATGCCCATCGTGCAGTCGTTGTCCGAAGTCATGAGGGTCCCCAGGAGTACAGCTATACGACCTCTTTAACATTTTAAATTACTGCTTCTCCAATTGTAATTTCCTTTTCTATTCACTTTTCTCCCAAACACCAGTGTTTTTGTCTTTTCTATGTTTATATTCAGACTGGCATCTCTTCCTGCTCTATCCAATATAAGCCAACATTTCCTTGCAACGCTTCACATCTCTCTTCTATTAGGTCTGCCTATCATCTGCAAATCTCAAGTTATTATTTATTAATAATCTCTACCTGTACTGATATTCCTTTTTGTCATTCTTCTGTCATCTTAGTATTTCCCATGTTTTTTAACAATTTCAGTTGAGAGCAAAAGACGCTCGTATGGCTTATTCTTGTTGGCGATGAACACTAACTGTTAGGCTTTATTCTTTTCCATGATGGTCGTCTGGTCGAAATTACAAACTTCCGAGTTCTGTTGCGATGGGCATGAGAGTTTGGTTTATACTTATAGCTTAAATTGCACCTGTGTGTGTATGTTGGACACAGTGTGCAGGTAGAAAATACTTGAATGCATATCTCTTCCCCTCTGTTTCCATATAATATGCATATCAATGTACATGTATGCGTGCTTGTGTCTGTTCGTTGGGACTCATTAGGCAGCATTACACATTCTTATTCATGCCAAGTGTAATAGTAAATGCAGCTTTCACCTCGCCTATTCAAATGAGGTATTGAGCTAATTTTTCGATCCCTGGCCAGTGACCACTGACCGCCTCAATTGACAAGCAATGATCCTGCAGCCGTCAGACTTGAAGTAATGCGCAGGCGAGTTATGATTGGCAGACACGCCCTCTAAAAGTTTCTTAGTAAACTCAGAGGGACGAACCTTTACCCGTACGTTTCAATAAATGGTTGAATATCAAACAACGTTGTTTTTTATAATAATGTTATCGCTCTAGTCAGACGGTCTTTTTTCTGGGCGCTCTTTTGGCGGCGCTGTTTGGTCGGGATACCCTAAAAACTACAACAAGTCAGAGGTTTTCCTGATTTTGCCAGGAAGACACGTGATAAATTATTTTTTGAAGAGTTGAGGCAGAGAAGATTGGACGGCATCCGTTGAGAGATTAGGTTAACCACGGTAACTATGCTATGGATGTGGAAAAATTAAGGGCTTGGGAAGAAGGACTTGTATTGTAGAGTTGAATGTCATCTGCAAGCGTATAGGTGGTGGTCAACATGCATTGGAAGATTTTATTACATGGTTTAATACTACAGTGCACAGTATAGACTGCAGGGTGATTGTAGATCCAGGGCGGAACGTTGAGGAAACCGCTTGTAAGAGGAGATCATTCTTGCGAACAATACAATACAACTCGGCATTTATATCGCGCCTTATCATGACAAGTCGTGCTCGATGGCGCGCAC
The DNA here is from genome assembly GCA_959347315.1 of Bimastos eiseni. Taxonomy (NCBI): domain Eukaryota; kingdom Metazoa; phylum Annelida; class Clitellata; order Crassiclitellata; family Lumbricidae; genus Bimastos; species Bimastos eiseni. Next base: position 20,482,498 of record OY365811.1, read on the forward strand.
ACGTCTCGACGACGCAACTGCAGTTATAATACAGATGAATTGTCCGCGAAGGATTTGCTCAAGGTCCCTACATAGTGACGTCTCGGACGAGGGTCGAACCCCCTCACTCAGCGCACACTGATCATCGAGTGTTACGGGCCGACCTCTCTAACCAATCGGCCACCATGCCACAGTGGGTGGACGCTTTATCGGAGAATGATCTGAAAGACAAGTAGGATTAGAACCAGAGTAGACCGGTGCCAGAGACGCCAAACCAAGAAGATGTATGTAATGTAATGGAGCACTTATGTAGCGCCACCAGAATCAGAGGCTCTCACGACTCAACACAAAGCTAAACAGACAAAAGGAAAGTCTTCAAGCGCTTCCGCAAGGCAGCAGAGGAGAGAGAGCAGCTCCTTCCGAAGAGGAAAGGGGAGGCTCTTCCAGCTGGTGGAACCCAAGTAGGCGAAGCTCCTCAATTGGGCCGTGGCAGAGCGCATGCAGGGAACCACCAGAAGCCCGCGGGCAGTGGAACGAAGGGAAACCCGATGCGGTATAGAGGAGACTACACTCTTAGAAAAGTTCAGGTACAAAATACCGGAACCATTCAGGTAAACTTTTGTTGCCTGAACTTTCAGACGTACAGTATAATTGTAGAATACCTGAAGATTTCAGCTAGACCTACCTGAACAATTCAGGTAGGTCTAGTTAGTTCTTGCCTGCGGGATATCGTATACTATTTCATCAGCTTATCAAAAATGTGCAAATATAATGCGCATTTAAACATATCTGATTTTATTTATTATGTTTTTATTGAAAATATGTGTGGACAAAATAAAACAATAAGTTAGAAACGTTCTCAACAACCGCAATGCTAACTCAGTCGAATGGGCGCTAATACATCGAACGAGCAAACACCCTAATGAAGTAGACCTTTATTTTTAAATACAAATTTCGAAGTTCATATGCACAGAAGACGACCAGGCTTAGATAATGAGACGTTGTGGCAGGTATACTTAGAAACACGCCACGCAGTCAAGTTTAATAAGGACTTAATGTTACGTTTTATTTGGTTAATTGGCTCATCTGGTTGAGATGATGTGCCATGGAACTAAGGTCTTGAGTTCAAAACCCGTAGCCTGCTGTTTAAAATTTTTTTTAAACACTTAAATAACATCTAACAATGCTTTTTAATGCACTGCTCATTTCCAGATCGTATTTGAATTTATTGGTAGCTTTTACAGTGGCTTTGAACGATCCCTGGTTGTTTTTGGTGATGGTAAACCCTCCCTGAACAGTTCAGGGAATTTTCCTGAACTTCAGGTAGTTTACCTGAAAGTTCGTCTAGCCCCAGAGGCAGGAGACTTGCTGGTGGCTGACGGCAGAGACAAGCCTGTCGTACAGAGATGTAAGTATAGGGTTTCTGTGGAGTGGTGTTCAGTGAAGCCAGATTCGTGGGTTGAGAAGTGAATTGGAAAGAGTAGTTGTCTTTGAGCCGGGTGAAGACAATTCTTGCATCTAATTTTAATTGAAAGGAGAGATTGGATATTGTACGGTAGTTAGATAGGTATTCCTTGTAAATATTTGCCATTTGGATAGGAAAGAAACGATCCATCAGGAAAATCTCTGACCCTTCAATACACCTATCCACTAACTTTTGTCTCCCCTTGGCCTCTGATGCCTCAGTCCGCGACCTTGACGCCACCTTAGATCCTCAGCTCTCTTTCTTTATCCAGATCTCTAACCTCTGCTACATCCATTGTCCACTCGAAGATCGATTTATGTAATGCCATTTTCTACAATCTTGAAACCACACAAATCAGGCGCCTACAATTTATCCAAAACTCACTAGCCAGAGCCGTTACCAGAACAGCCAAGCATCACCACATCCCTCCTATCCTCAAACAACTGCATTGACTTAAGATCTTAGAGCATCCATTTCAAAGTCCTATCACTGGCTTACTCAGGCTCCTTACCAACTAACTCCCAGCCCAAATATCTTCGCGAGCCCTTCGCCATCCATCCAACCCGCTCTATCCAATCCTCCTCTTGAAAAAAGTCTTACCTCCTCTTCGACCTCATCTCTGTCACCACTGGTCTCAAGTTCTTCAATCGTGCCACATTCATCACCGCACGGACGGTCTGCATCACGTCTCTGGAACGATCTGTCTCCTGAATTCCGCACTTTCTCGACTCCTCTACTATCGTTAGCCTAACTATCACCCACCATCATCTGTCTCAAGCTGCTTCATCTTTCAATTCGAAACTGAACGCTCTCTTTGTTAAGAACTCTTCATGTTCACATGATCATCAACCTTCCAATCCTCGACCAATAAGACACCCGGCTTAATAGGTGCTCTGCATCCGCTGACCCTTCGAAAGCTGGACTGTGACCTCCATGTGACTACCCTTTGAACAAGCCTCCGATTCGACGCAGCGCTCGTAAATAAGCTGGTGCCCTGCGCTTGGCTTTCGTACAACACTCTAGGTTATGACTGAACTCAACGCATTCAAAACTCCTAATTAGCTCGCGTTGTGCGCTGTGTCTCACTACGAACAAGCTCATTAGCCTATTCCATCAGCTGCATTAGCTTCCTGTTGAGTTAACAATCGAGCTTAAATTGACCTGCTTGACATACTAAGCCCTTTGCACACTTGCCTACCTTCAAATTCACAACCAATAATACCATACTTCTCCTCGTTCTTTCCTCGTTCTCTGCGACGATCGAACACGGGCAGTTTAGTTGAGCCACGATGCAAACAGTTTTGGGCTGTGAACGTGCGCCGTTTACATATCTAAGTGAATTAACTATTGAAGGGTCTATACTCAGATTGTAGCAGTATAATTTCAATGGCGTCATCATTCCGTGACCATTCAGTGGGGCTCCCAGTGCGAGAACCCCGAGAGAATAAGAAAGAGAGACAGAGAGAAGTGGCAGGCCCCCCTATCGGTTCAATGAACTTAATTTTATTAAACCAACAGCAGAGAGTAGCCTACTTTACATAGTCGCACAGCATCGATCATAGACAAACTGACTGTGGACTGCGGCTGTGACTGACTGTCTACCTGATCGAATCGAATACTCCTAATGTGTGTGTAATAAGGTTATTTAACGACGCGTCCATGACATGAATGATATGCGTGATCCCCCTAATGATAATGATAATTAAAAGACACAATAATCATATAATGCATGATTACATGGCAACAATCGCCACACTTTGTAATGTGTTCCCTTTTGGGAACAGATCTCGCTTGTGCCCAATGTTCCCAAAAGAGAACACTCACAAACTTCAACTTGCTGCACAGCATTGACAGTTGAGATAAAAATTATCAGTTATAAATCTGAAAGATATACCATATAGTTAACTATTTCGGCCAAAAGTTGTAGAAAATAATTAGAGTACCTCTCATGATGACATTATTTCTTTTTCTGATGAAAATGAGAAAAAACGCATTTGACTTGAAACTACAGACCGGAAGTAGAATTCTCACTGAAAAAAATTGACTAATTCATATTATAATATGCAAGAAACTGTCTACAACCATATATAAGTTTTTCCAAATTGAAATTGATATGGGCATATTGACTGTTGTTCCCAAATGGGATCATTGGACATTAACGGGTTAACGACGCATCCATGACAATAATGATATGTGTCCAACTCAGCACATATATACATGGTACATAATGGTCTACGTAGGCTATGGGTTATACTTTTTAAGGGTATATGATAATATACCCTTAAAAAGTATAACCCTCTATAATCCTCTGGGGTAAGAGCGTTCCGGCCACAATGAGACAAGAGTCCAGGACTTGTGGTATAGTGGCCCATGCGGTATTACAGGCCTTTAAGTCCGGTAAGACGGCGAACGTTTCCACATCCAGCTCCGAGAAAGCAGGGATCTTTATATCGGCAGCCACTACGATCTTCCGACACTTTCCTGTGGCGGCTTGTCTCTGCAGGGTGATCAGTTGATCTCGTATGCGAACCCACCACTCAGCAAAATCCCACTGGGCTCCTTGTTCCTTCAGCCACTCCAACCCTACTATGGTTTCGGACAACTGCTCCGTCACTAGACATCTGACAGTAAAAGAATACTCCTGTATTCGGCAGCGCAACTCGGATTCGCCCAAGACTTTGATTTCTGTTCCATTTGCAGCCCCTTAGTAGTTCGGCGGAGCCTACAATATCCACTGGCCGCACCAACGCTCTAGTAACCAGACTGAGTTCGCTCCCGGTATCCTAGAGAGCCAGCGTCGCTTTGCCGTTAATTTGTATCGGCAGATAGGCATAAGTGCTGCCATTAACGTATATCACGTTCGCGGGTGCTTCGACTAACACGTTAGTCGGGGCCGTATCCTCACGAGGTTCATCCCGTTGCTGATTACACTCCCTTGCGTAATGACCGAGGCCTCGGCAGCGGAAACACCATATCCTCTCACGTGGGACTCTTGAATTCGATGGTCGTCCATTTCGCTGGTTCTGGAAGGGTTCATTATTCCCCATAAGAAGCCGCCCGGTCCGGCCGTCTTGCTCTTCCGTCCGACCATGCAGTCCTTGTGCTCGCTGACCGGCGGATAGCACGCAGCTTTTGAGATAGTCCAACTTGCGTTTGTGCGAGTCGAGTTCTTCCCGAAGCACTTGCCGTAACTTATCCACCTCCCGATCCGTTTCCTGCACAGTTTTAATCCGTCCGTATCGTCGTTCGCTTGATTCCCGCGTCACTTCTGACACCCGACGATATTCGTCCAAACGTAATGCCAGCTTGAGCGCCTGGTCCAGTGTCGATGGTTCACGTTCCCGTACTTTGAAAGCGAGCGGTTTACCCGACATCGCATCTAGAAATGCCCGTATGGCTAGCACCTCTCCGTGTTCGGGGTCATACCCCGGGTACGCCAATGACATCAGGCGGCATATGTCCTGCACCAAAGTGGCCGAGTCTCGTCCTCTTTCTGGCGTCGGGTACTCAGTTGTGTCTGGTAGAGCGACATTTGATCTGCACTTCCATAGCGCGCTCGCAGACATTGCACTAGATCAGACCAAGACGTCACAGTCTGTGACCCGTAGTCCCATAGTACCTGGTCGGCCGGTGCCGACAAAGCAGACATGAGATGATCCAAACGTTCGGCGTCGTTCCATCGGTTGTGGCGTGCGCAGACTTCGTATTTTCGTAAGAATGCCTCCACAGCAGACTTACCATCGTAACGCCCGAGCTTAATGTACTGACGTCCCTTGTCCGTATTGTCACGTAGTGCAGCATCTACCTCTTTTACCTCTTCTTTTTCCTTTTTCCCCTCGTCATCTCTTTCCTTGGACCTTCCTCGTTCTGGAGTGCGACGATTCCGTTCTGTCGACGCAACCGGTAACGTGCGGGTAGATCTCTCGGTAGCAGCGGTCGACGGTGATAATCCACTAGCACTGTTTGCCATAAATTCTTGCTATTCTTGGTGGATGAACGTCCGCATGGCGTCGTGATCCCCTCCAAGACTCTCATGGTCGCAGTCGTCATACTGCTCATCGACGGTACGAGGCTCTCCCACTCCTTTTAGGCGACGTGTAGATTCGCGAAGCGTGCGTCCCACTTTCTCCCGTCTTGACCCATCTTGGTCGAGTATTGCTGCAACAGTCTTTTTTGACATCGCGGCACGGGGCCCACGCTCTGCCTTCTTTGTGCGGTGGATAGCGTCCGTTTCGTTCGACCGAATTGTAGACGACCCGTATCAAGCACTCGAGCACGGGATGTTGTTAGAGAGTCGACCCCAACAGCAGCTTCTGCCTCTGAAACTAAAAGGTCTATATCAGCATTCAGGTCATTTATCATACATTTAATTTCATTCAGCTTCAATGTACTTCCGGAACGATCAAGACCTCGCTCTGCACGTCCAAAGACGTCAGCGCGTCCGTTTCCGTACCCATGGCTCTCGTCTACACTGGCGGAATTTTCATTCCTATTTTGTGGCGCCGCCGGAAGTGAGGACTGAACCAGATGTGTAACGTGCAGTACCCTACTTCTGGTACCATTGTCAGACTTACCGCCCCTAGGGGTTGCTGGCTGCTCGGGGACGCCTTCCGAGGTTAAATTGGCTAATCCCACTTCCGGTCCTACTCCATAGCCTATGGACCATTTCCCTGCAGTCGCCGACTTCGTCTTAAGCACGGAGTCAGGGTTTCTCGCCCATATGCTCCCGTCGGCTCTATCTCAGCTCCACGCATTGTGAGGGCCCCAGTGTGCACCTGATTAGTGCAGTGATTACCTCGTGCAGGATTGGACATACTGTCCGTGACCTCGGGGCTGATGGTGGCGATCGTCCGCTGAGCGGGTGAAGCACTTGGGCTGGGCTGGTCCCTACGAGCAGACTGATTTATTTTTCTTCCACAGGGCTCCTCACTATGGCAACTTAATTATTTCAAAGATCAACGAAATTTGTATGTTCAATAATCAAGCAATCTTTATTTACTGCAATTTATCCTCAGCTGCCCGCTGTAGGTTTACATTCATTAAGCACAATTATACAGCAAACAAACAAAATTTCTAATTTACCAAACATCAAACGAACTCAGAATTTATCCAAGGAGGAGGGAGGCATCTGCAGCCTGTCGTTCCTCACTGGCCTGAGGGGACTATGCAGCCCTGGAGGCTGCCTGTCTGGCAGAATTCACATTTCCTCAATCTAATCCCTCCTCCTCAACTCTTATTCCTTTTCTCTTTCTCCGTCTACTCTAATTTCTATTCACTCTTTGTTCTCACTCACCTTTTCCCAACTTTCTCCCCTTTCTCAACTTTTCACCCAATCCTAACCGCTTCCTACTCCCACCTCATCCTCCTTTTCACACTCCTCGTCCTTTTCTCATCGTCACCCTTGTCCTTTCCCCTACTCCATAATCCTTCCCTACGCCTTCCTCCTCCTCTTCCTCCTCCTCCTCTTCCTCCTCCTCCTCCTTAGCAGTCCACCAACCCCTCTAGTGGGTGTCGGAGGTGTTACCCTACCGATTGATGGAATAGCTGTAAAGTGTAAACGGAGGCACACACACACAGAATCTAGATATACAAAGTTTATTTAACGACGCATCCATGACAAGGATGATATGCGTAAGCTTGAGCTAATCTGCCTGCGCTCCTTTATATATGCTCCAACAGAGCCCAACAGAGCACAGGCTGAGGTCTGCAGAGCACAGTTAGAGCCCCGCCCCAGAGCACAACCAGAGCTCTGCAGAGCACAGGGAGAGCCCCGCCCCAGAGCCAAACAGAGCACAATCAGAGGTTTTCAGGGCACAATCAGAGCCCCAGTCCATAGCCCAACAGAGCACAATCAGAGCTCTGCAGATCACGGTCAGTGCTCCTCCACCCAGCGGAGCATAGGCAGAGTCAAAAATCCAATCAGGGCCCAAGAGCATGATGCTACAGAGAGAATAAGAGAGGGAGGGGAGGGGGAGGCAAAGATAGGGAGGGAGACAGCGGAGAGAGGGAGGGATGAAGCGGAGGGAGAATGTAGACTACGACCCAAAAGAGAAAGTCTCAGGGAGTGGTGTATATCTGGCGATTTTGCACATCACCTTTAAAGAAATCACAATGGCGCTATTGAAATAAAGAACTGGACTAATTAGGGCCTGACCTCCCAATAGTGTCTCTTTCTTTTTGAACGTTGGGAACCACTGCTTCAAGGGTTTGTTGGGTCCAAGATTTCAAGACCCATGGTTACAAAGACGTGAGTTGAGAGCAACCTATTGATTAACTAGATTTCTTGAGATTATTTTGTTAGACTTCAATACATTTAGAATTAGGACTTTCCTCTGACGTGTAGCTGCTGCAGCAGATTGTGATTGAAGATGGAGATCCTGCCCAGGGAGAAGTACGATGCAACGCGTCGGGGTCTCCTGGTCGTAACCTTCATCTTAGAATTGTTCGTTCTCATATTCCTCAGCGTCATCGGCTACTACATGAGGTAATTCATCTTTATTCCCCTCATCTTAAAGCGTTATAGTCTAAGATGTTATGATTATTTTATATATTGCAGAACTTACAAGTCTAACCTACATGTAGATAAAACAGTGACGCCATCATTGAAGGTACCCATGCAATCAGAGGCTTCTATCCCTCCCCCATGGTGATGGAAGCAAAATCCCCCTCGATAAGCCTTAAGAGTCGGTGACTGACACCTGGTTAAACGCAGATTGTTTCATAGATAATGAGCAACTATTGTTACAGTTTACGACTATTCAGACTTTCAGACATTGCATTATCTAAAAAATTACAATAGTCATGTTACTTAACTAAGATACAATTGTAATGTTACTTAAAACAGTGAGTAGCATTGCTATTGCATGCGTAACATTGTTACCATAGAAATGTTACTTAACTAAAGTAGTAATGTTGTTCAACTAAAATACATAGATGCATGAAAGTGATCATTCTAAAATTAGCCCAACGACGATTCCAATATGCTGAACTGAAATAACTGACACGTCTTGGTAACCTGGGCCTATCGTTATAGGCCTATAGCTAAGATATGCTGGGAGACTCACTTAATTTGAGTAACTTTCTATAATCTATAGACAGTGATCAGATGTCGTTTAAATTGGTCCCTCGATCTCGCAAACATAGCAATGACGATGTAATTCTCTATTGAGGACAAAACGTCTTTTTCGGCTGAAAATTCTACATTTTGCATTCATCTAATAATCGCACCTGATTGACCATTGGCGACTTTTGACGATGCTTAGCCTAATGTTTCATGGTTTCAAGGAACAGCTGGTAACTAGCAAAGTGACTAAGATCCAGTTCAACTGTAAAATGCTAGAAGAATATTCAGATGGCTGAGACCATGTCTATACAGGCTTTATGTAATCATGTAATTCCACTGTGTCAATTCGTTTCCATCGTCGGTTGCTTCATCACTAGTTGCCTCTTCGTCACGGGTCCTGCGCACGGCCGCGCGCCTCATTGGTCGTATTCCAAAATTCGGTCATGTCACTGATTATATGCCGGGTGTCCTGCATCGGCTACCCATCCAACAATGGATTGTGTTTCTGCTTTGGTGTGCGGTGCCTATTAGGTGCCGCACCCACGTATATACAAGAGCTTTGTTGCTCTACCATGGGCATGCAGGGACGACGTGCTCTCCTCTCTTCTACGCAGGTTGAACTCCTTGTTCCCCGCACTCGAACTTCTATTAGACAGCATCGCGCTTTCTCTGTTGTTGGCCCAATGGCATGGAATGCGCTACCATTATCGTTGCGTCTTATGCCTATGGTTCATTCAGATGCATTTTACAGTAGCCTTAAGACTTTTCTTTTCAGCCGGGGTTGAGTCGGGAGCGCTCCTGAGTAGTAACCTTGAAGGGCCGCTATATAAATTTTCGCATCGAATGAATGAATTAGTGTCACTAGCATTTCCTGCGATTAGTCTTTCTGCCATAAGTGTAGTTTGACTTTTGGACAGTGGCAAGGAATGGTGTGTGTGTTTGTGGTAGGCCTATCTGCTGCTTACAGCGGGCTTTCAACGTACAGAATGTTTGACACAAGTCATCACACTCAAGCACCACGACATCGGGATTGAGACTGTAGATCTTAATGAGTTGCACGATGTCATTGACTGTGATAGGCCATACGTGATCCTCTTTTGAGGTTGTTGGCAAACAATGACATTACTGTCAACAATGCGTCATCATCGAATCTTCTCGCAGCTGCATGCATAGGCCTATCTGGTCTAGTACTGGCCAGGAACGCACATGTGTAGCCAAATTCTCTCGTCTCTAAATCTAGTATCATCGCTGCTAACCTCTCCATCCATCATGAGCATCCTCTTTCTTACTTTGTCAATGTGTCTATGGTTGCTGATGTCGATGAATCAAGAATCAATTCACAAAGCCACATCCCTGAACCGTCTCCAGAACAAAAGATTGTTTATTCGGCCAGTGTTGTTACTTGTATGCAAGATTTGACAATTCAAGACCAAGACGAGGCCGAGACAGTGAGTTGCCGAGAGCAAGACCGAGACAATGAGGTACCAAGACCGAGACCGAGACACTAGGTTCGAGACAGTACGAGACAGTACGAGACAGTTAAAGACAAGAGATCCTATATAAAAGGCTGTAAAATACTAATGTACAAGCTTTCGGAATAAGATTCATTTGTAATTTCAATTTGAAACTTGGCCTATAAAGTATATAATACCAATTTCCTTGAACAGTTTTTATATTGCCGAGTTTTGTCTTTTTCAATATCTCTTCGTCGACCTATTCGCAGTCACGATGTCCAATGAGTGTCAATTATTCGCAGTCACGATGTCCAAAGTGTGTCAATTATTCGCTGTCACGATGTCAAAAGTGTGTCAATTATTCGCAGTCACAATGTCCAAAGTGTGTCAATTATTCGCAGTAACGATGTTCAAAGTGTGTCAATTATTCGCAGTCACGATGTTCAAAGTGTGTCAATTATTCACAGCCACGATGTCCAAAGTGTGTCAATTATTCACAGCCACGATGTTCAAAGTGTGTCAATTATTCGCAGTCACGATGTCCAAAGTGTGTCAATTATGCACAGCCACGATATCCAAAGTGTGTCAATTATTCGCAGTCACGATGTTCAAAGTGTGTCAATTATTCGCAGTCACGATGTCCAAAGTCTGTCAATTATTCGCAGCCACGATGTCCAAAGTGTGCCAATTATTTGCAGTCACGATGTCAAAAGTGTGTCAATTATTCGCAGTCACGATGTCCAATGTGTTTCAATGATTCGCAGTCACGATGTCCAATGTGTGTCAATTATTCGCAGTCACGATGTCCAATGTGTGTCAATTATTCGAAGTCACTATGTCCAATGAGTGTCAATTATTCGCAGTCACGATGTCCAAAGTGTGTCAATTATTCGCAGTCACGATGTTCAAAGTGTGTCAATTATTCACAGCCACGATGTCCAAAGTGTGTCAATTATTCACAGCCACGATGTTCAAAGTGTGTCAATCATTTGCAGTCACGATGCCAATGTGTGTCAATTATTCGCAGTCACGATGTTCAAAGTGTGTCAATTATTCGCAGTCACGATGCCAATGTGTGTCAATAATTTGCAGTCACGATGTCCAAAGTCTGTCAATTATTCGCAGCCACGATGTCCAAAGTGTGCCAATTATTTGCAGTCACGATGTCAAAAGTGTGTCAATTATTCGCAGTCACGATGTCCAATGTGTTTCAATGATTCGCAGTCACGATGTCCAATGTGTGTCAATTATTCGCAGTCACGATGTCCAAAGTGTGTCAATCATTTGCAGTCACGATGTCCAAAGTGTGTCAATTAATCGCAGTCACAATGTCCAAAGCGTGTCAATTATTCGCAATCACAATGTCCAAAGTGTGTCAATTATTCGCAGTCACGATGTCCAAAGTGTGTCAGTTATTCGCAGTCACGATGTCCAATGAGTGTCAATTATTCGCAGTCACAATGTCCACAGTGTGTCAATCATTTGCAGTCACGATGTCCAAAGTGTGTCAATTATTCGCAGTCACAATGTCCAAAGTGTGTCAATTACTCGCAGTCACGATGTTCAAAGTGTGTCAATTATTCGCAGTCACGATGTCCAAAGTGTGTCAATTATTCGCAGTCACGATGTCCAAAGTGTGTCAATTACTAGCAGTAACGATGTCCAAAGAGTGTCAATCATTCGCAGTCACGATGTCCAAAGTGTGTCAATTATTCGCAGTCACGATGTCCAAAGTGTGTCAATTATTCGCAGTCACGATGTCCTAAGTGTGTCAATCATTTGCAGTCACGATGTCCAAAGTGTATCAATTATTCTTAGTCACGATGTCCAAAGTGTGTCAATCATTTGCAGTCACGATGCCAATGTGTGTCAATTATTCGCAGTCCCGATGTCCAAAGTCTGTCAATTATTCGCAGTTACGATGTTCAAAGTGTGTCAATTACTCGCAGTCACGATGTTCAAAGTGTGTCAATTATTCACAGCCACGATGTCCAAAGTGTGTCAATTATTCACAGCCACGATGTTCAAAGTGTGTCAATTATTCGCAGTCACGATGTCCAAAGTGTGTCAATCATTTGCAGTCACGATGTCCAAAGTGTGTCAATTATTCGCAGTCACAATGTCCAAAGTGTGTCAATTATTCGCAGTCACGATGTCCAATGAGTGTCAATTATTCGCAGTCACGATGTCCAAAGTGTGTCAATTATTTGCAGTCACGATGTCCAAAGTGTGTCAATTATTCGCAGTAACGATGTCCAAAGAGTGTCAATCATTTGCAGTCACGATGTCCAAAGTGTGTCAATTATTCGCAGTCACAATGTCCAAAGTGTGTCAATTATTTGCAGTCACGATGCCAATGTGTGTCAATAATTTGCAGTCACGATGTCCAAAATGTGTCAATCATTTGCAGTCACGATATCCAAAGTGCGTCAATTATTCGCAGTCACGATGTCCAAAGTTTGTCAATTATTCGCAGTCACGATGTCCTAAGTGTGTCAATCATTTGCAGTCACGATGTCCAAAGTGTATCAATTATTCTTAGTCACGATGTCCAAAGTGTGTCAATCATTTGCAGTCACGACGCCAATGTGTGTCAATTATTCGCAGTCCCAATGTCCAAAGTCTGTCAATTATTCGCAGTTACGATGTTCAAAGTGTGTCAATTATTCGCAGTCACGATGTTCAAAGTGTGTCAATTATTCACAGCCACGATGTCCAAAGTGTGTCAATTATTCACAGCCACGATGCCAATGTGTGTCAATTATTCGCAGTCACGATGTTCAAAGTGTGTCAATTATTCGCAGTCACGATGCCAATGTGTGTCAATAATTTGCAGTCACGATGTCCAAAGTCTGTCAATTATTCGCAGCCACGATGTCCAAAGTGTGCCAATTATTTGCAGTCACGATGTCAAAAGTGTGTCAATTATTCGCAGTCACGATGTCCAATGTGTTTCAATGATTCGCAGTCACGATGTCCAATGTGTGTCAATTATTCGCAGTCACGATGTCCAAAGTGTGTCAATCATTTGCAGTCACGATGTCCAAAGTGTGTCAATTAATCGCAGTCACAATGTCCAAAGCGTGTCAATTATTCGCAATCACAATGTCCAAAGTGTGTCAATTATTCGCAGTCACGATGTCCAAAGTGTGTCAGTTATTCGCAGTCACGATGTCCAATGAGTGTCAATTATTCGCAGTCACGATGTCCAAAGTGTGTCAATCATTTGCAGTCACGACGTCCAAAGTGTGTCAACTATTCGCAGTCACAATGTCCAAAGTGTGTCAATTATTCGCAGTCACGATGTCCAAAGTGTGTCAGTTATTCGCAGCCACGATGTCCAAAGTGTGCCAATTATTTGCAGTCACGATGTCAAAAGTGTGTCAATTATTCGCAGTCACGATGTCCAATGTGTTTCAATGATTCGCAGTCACAATGTCCAAAATGTGTCAATCATTTGCAGTCACGATATCCAAAGTGCGTCAATTATTCGCAGTCACGATGTCCAAAGTTTGTCAATTATTCGCAGTCACGATGTCCAAAGTGTGTCAATCATTTGCAGTCACGATGTCCAAAGTGTATCAATTATTCTTAGTCACGATGTCCAAAGTGTGTCAATCATTTGCAGTCACGACGCCAATGTGTGTCAATTATTCGCAGTCACGATGTCTAAAGTGTGTCAATTATTCACAGCCACGATGTCCATAGTGTGTCAATTATTCGCAGTCACGATGTTCAAAGTGTGTCAATTATTCGCAGTCACGATGTCCAAAGTCTGTCAATTATTCGCAGCCACGATGTCCAAAGTGTGCCAATTATTTGCAGTCACGATGTCAAAAGTGTGTCAATTATTCGCAGTCACGAAGTCCAATGTGTTTCAATGATTCGCAGTCACAATGTCCAATGAGTGTCAATTATTCGCAGTCACGATGTTCAAAGTGTGTCAATCATTTGCAGTCACGATGTCCAAAGTGTGTCAATTAATCGCAGTCACAATGTCCAAAGCGTGTCAATTATTCGCAATCACAATGTCCAAAGTGTGTCAATTATTCGCAGTCACGATGTACAAAGTGTGTCAATTATTCGAAGTCACGATGTCCAATGAGTGTCAATTATTCGCAGTCACAATGTCCACAGTGTGTCAATCATTTGCAGTCACGATGTCCAAAGTGTGTCAATTATTCGCAGTCACAATGTCCAAAGTGTGTCAATTACTCGCAGTCACGATGTTCAAAGTGTGTCAATTATTCGCAGTCACGATGTCCAAAGTGTGTCAATTATTCGCAGTCACGATGTCCAAAGTGTGTCAATTACTAGCAGTAACGATGTCCAAAGAGTGTCAATCATTCGCAGTCACGATGTCCAAAGTGTGTCAATTATTCGCAGTCACGATGTCCAAAGTGTGTCAATTATTCGCAGTCACGATGTCCTAAGTGTGTCAATCATTTGCAGTCACGATGTCCAAAGTGTATCAATTATTCTTAGTCACGATGTCCAAAGTGTGTCAATCATTTGCAGTCACGATGCCAATGTGTGTCAATTATTCGCAGTCCCGATGTCCAAAGTCTGTCAATTATTCGCAGTTACGATGTTCAAAGTGTGTCAATTACTCGCAGTCACGATGTTCAAAGTGTGTCAATTATTCACAGCCACGATGTCCAAAGTGTGTCAATTATTCACAGCCACGATGTTCAAAGTGTGTCAATTATTCGCAGTCACGATGTCCAAAGTGTGTCAATCATTTGCAGTCACGATGTCCAAAGTGTGTCAATTATTCGCAGTCACAATGTCCAAAGTGTGTCAATTATTCGCAGTCACGATGTCCAATGAGTGTCAATTATTCGCAGTCACGATGTCCAAAGTGTGTCAATTATTTGCAGTCACGATGTCCAAAGTGTGTCAATTATTCGCAGTAACGATGTCCAAAGAGTGTCAATCATTTGCAGTCACGATGTCCAAAGTGTGTCAATTATTCGCAGTCACAATGTCCAAAGTGTGTCAATTATTTGCAGTCACGATGCCAATGTGTGTCAATAATTTGCAGTCACGATGTCCAAAATGTGTCAATCATTTGCAGTCACGATATCCAAAGTGCGTCAATTATTCGCAGTCACGATGTCCAAAGTTTGTCAATTATTCGCAGTCACGATGTCCTAAGTGTGTCAATCATTTGCAGTCACGATGTCCAAAGTGTATCAATTATTCTTAGTCACGATGTCCAAAGTGTGTCAATCATTTGCAGTCACGACGCCAATGTGTGTCAATTATTCGCAGTCCCAATGTCCAAAGTCTGTCAATTATTCGCAGTTACGATGTTCAAAGTGTGTCAATTATTCGCAGTCACGATGTTCAAAGTGTGTCAATTATTCACAGCCACGATGTCCAAAGTGTGTCAATTATTCACAGCCACGATGTTCAAAGTGTGTCAATCATTTGCAGTCACGATGCCAATGTGTGTCAATTATTCGCAGTCACGATGTTCAAAGTGTGTCAATTATTCGCAGTCACGATGCCAATGTGTGTCAATAATTTGCAGTCACGATGTCCAAAGTCTGTCAATTATTCGCAGCCACGATGTCCAAAGTGTGCCAATTATTTGCAGTCACGATGTCAAAAGTGTGTCAATTATTCGCAGTCACGATGTCCAATGTGTTTCAATGATTCGCAGTCACGATGTCCAATGTGTGTCAATTATTCGCAGTCACGATGTCCAAAGTGTGTCAATCATTTGCAGTCACGATGTCCAAAGTGTGTCAATTAATCGCAGTCACAATGTCCAAAGCGTGTCAATTATTCGCAATCACAATGTCCAAAGTGTGTCAATTATTCGCAGTCACGATGTCCAAAGTGTGTCAGTTATTCGCAGACACGATGTCCAATGAGTGTCAATTATTCGCAGTCACGATGTCCAAAGTGTGTCAATCATTTGCAGTCACGACGTCCAAAGTGTGTCAACTATTCGCAGTCACAATGTCCAAAGTGTGTCAATTATTCGCAGTCACGATGTCCAAAGTGTGTCAGTTATTCGCAGCCACGATGTCCAAAGTGTGCCAATTATTTGCAGTCACGATGTCAAAAGTGTGTCAATTATTCGCAGTCACGATGTCCAATGTGTTTCAATGATTCGCAGTCACAATGTCCAAAATGTGTCAATCATTTGCAGTCACGATATCCAAAGTGCGTCAATTATTCGCAGTCACGATGTCCAAAGTTTGTCAATTATTCGCAGTCACGATGTCCAAAGTGTGTCAATCATTTGCAGTCACGATGTCCAAAGTGTATCAATTATTCTTAGTCACGATGTCCAAAGTGTGTCAATCATTTGCAGTCACGACGCCAATGTGTGTCAATTATTCGCAGTCACGATGTCTAAAGTGTGTCAATTATTCACAGCCACGATGTCCAAAGTGTGTCAATTATTCGCAGTCACGATGTTCAAAGTGTGTCAATTATTCGCAGTCACGATGTCCAAAGTCTGTCAATTATTCGCAGCCACGATGTCCAAAGTGTGCCAATTATTTGCAGTCACGATGTCAAAAGTGTGTCAATTATTCGCAGTCACGATGTCCAATGTGTTTCAATGATTCGCAGTCACAATGTCCAATGAGTGTCAATTATTCGCAGTCACGATGTCCAAAGTGTGTCAATTATTCGCAGTAACGATGTTCAAAGTGTGTCAATTATTCGCAGTCACGATGTTCAAAGTGTGTCAATTATTCACAGCCACGATGTCCAAAGTGTGTCAATTATTCACAGCCACGATGTTCAAAGTGTGTCAATTATTCGCAGTCACGATGTCCAAAGTGTGTCAATTATGCACAGCCACGATGTCCAAAGTGTGTCAATTATTCGCAGTCACGATGTTCAAAGTGTGTCAATTATTCGCAGTCACGATGTCCAAAGTCTGTCAATTATTCGCAGCCACGATGTCCAAAGTGTGCCAATTATTTGCAGTCACGATGTCAAAAGTGTGTCAATTATTCGCAGTCACGATGTCCAATGTGTTTCAATGATTCGCAGTCACGATGTCCAATGTGTGTCAATTATTCGCAGTCACGATGTCCAATGTGTGTCAATTATTCGAAGTCACTATGTCCAATGAGTGTCAATTATTCGCAGTCACGATGTCCAAAGCGTGTCAATCATTCGCAATCACAATGTCCAAAGTGTGTCAATTATTCGCAGTCACGATGTCCAAAGTGTGTCAGTTATTCGCAGTCACGATGTCCAATGAGTGTCAATTATTCGCAGTCACGATGTCCAAAGTGTGTCAATCATTTGCAGTCACGACGTCCAAAGTGTGTCAACTATTCGCACTCACAATGTCCAAAGTGTGTCAATTATTCGCAGTCACGATGTCCAAAGTGTGTCAGTTATTCGCAGTCACGATGTCCAATAAGTGTCAATTATTCGCAGTCACAATGTCCAAAGTGTGTCAATCATTTGCAGTCACGATGTCCAAAGTGTGTCAATTATTCGCAGTCACAATGTCCAAAGTGTGTCAATTATTCGCAGTCACGATGCCAATGTGTGTCAATTATTTGTAGTCACGATGTCCAAAATGTGTCAATCATTTGCAGTCACGATGTCCAAAGTGTGTCAATTATTCGCAGTCACGATGTCCAAAGTGTGTCAATTATTCGCAGTCACGATGTCCTAAGTGTGTCAATCATTTGCAGTCACGATGTCCAAAGTGTATCAATTATTCTTAGTCACGATGTCCAAAGTGTGTCAATCATTTGCAGTCACGATGCCAATGTGTGTCAATTATTCGCAGTCCCGATGTCCAAAGTCTGTCAATTAATCGCAGTTACGACGTTCAAAGTGTGTCAATTACTCGCAGTAACGATGTTCAAAGTGTGTCAATTATTCACAGCCACGATGTCCAAAGTGTGTCAATTATTCACAGCCACGATGTTCAAAGTGTGTCAATTATTCGCAGTCACGATGTCCAAAGTGTGTCAATCGTTTGCAGTCACGATGTCCAAAGTGTGTCAACTATTCGCAGTCACAATGTCCAAAGTGTGTCAATTATTAGCAGTCACGATGTCCAAAGTGTGTCAATTATTCGCAGTCACGATGTCTAATGAGTGTCAATTTTTCGCAGTCACAATGTCCAAAGTGTGTCAATCATTTGCAGTCACGATGTCCAAAGTGTGTCAATTATTCGCAGTCACAATGTCCAATGAGTGTCAATTATTCGCAGTCACGATGTCCAAAGTGTGTCAATTATTCGCAGTCACGATGTCCAATGAGTGTCAATTATTCGCAGTCACGATGTCCAAAGTGTGTCAATTATTCGCAGTCACGATGTCCAAAGTGTGTCAATTATTCGCAGTAACGATGTCCAAAGAGTGTCAATCATTTGCAGTCACGATGTCCAAAGTGTGTCAATTATTCGCAGTC
The DNA here is from genome assembly GCA_959347315.1 of Bimastos eiseni. Taxonomy (NCBI): domain Eukaryota; kingdom Metazoa; phylum Annelida; class Clitellata; order Crassiclitellata; family Lumbricidae; genus Bimastos; species Bimastos eiseni. Next base: position 20,500,865 of record OY365811.1, read on the forward strand.
ACAATGTCCAAAGTGTGTCAATTATTCGCAGTCACGATGCCAATGTGTGTCAATTATTTGCAGTCACGATGTCCAAAATGTGTCAATCATTTGCAGTCACGATGTCCAAAGTGTGTCAATTATTCGCAGTCACGATGTCCAAAGTGTGTCAATTATTCGCAGTCACGATGTCCTAAGTGTGTCAATCATTTGCAGTCACGATGTCTAAAGTGTATCAATTATTTTTAGTCACGATGTCCAAAGTGTGTCAATCATTTGCAGTCACGATGCCAATGTGTCTCAATTATTCGCAGTCCCGATGTCCAAAGTCTGTCAATTATTCGCAGTTACGATGTTCAAAGTGTGTCAATTACTCGCAGTCACGATGTTCAAAGTGTGTCAATTATTCGCAGTTACGATGCCAATGTGTGTCAATTATTTGCAGTCACGATGTCCAAAATGTGTCAATCATTTGCAGTCACGATGTCCAAAGTGTGTCAATTATTCGCAGTCACGATGTCCAAAGTGTGTCAATTATTCGCAGTCACGATGTCCTAAGTGTGTCAATCATTTGCAGTCACGATGTCCAAAGTGTATCAATTATTCTTAGTCACGATGTCCAAAGTGTGTCAATCATTTGCAGTCACGATGCCAATGTGTGTCAATTATTCGCAGTCCCGATGTCCAAAGTCTGTCAATTATTCGCAGTTACGACGTTCAAAGTGTGTCAATTACTCGCAGTCACGATGTTCAAAGTGTGTCAATTATTCACAGCCACGATGTCCAAAGTGTGTCAATTATTCACAGCCACGATGTTCAAAGTGTGTCAATTATTCGCAGTCACGATGTCCAAAGTGTGTCAATCATTTGCAGTCACGATGTCCAAAGTGTGTCAACTATTCGCAGTCACAATGTCCAAAGTGTGTCAATTATTCGCAGTCACGATGTCCAAAGTGTGTCAGTTATTCGCAGTCACGATGTCCAATGAGTGTCAATTATTCGCAGTCACAATGTCCAAAGTGTGTCAATCATTTGCAGTCACGATGTCCAATGAGTGTCAATTATTCGCAGTCACAATGTCCAAAGTGTGTCAATCATTTGCAGTCCCGATGTCCAAAGTCTGTCAATTATTCGCAGTTACGATGTTCAAAGTGTGTCAATTATTCGCAGTCACGATGTTCAAAGTGTGTCAATTATTCACAGCCACGATGTCCAAAGTGTGTCAATTATTCACAGCCACGATGTTCAAAGTGTGTCAGTTATTCGCAGTCACGATGTACAAAGTGTGTCAATTATTCACAGTCACGATGTCCAAAGTGTGTCAATCATTTGCAGTCACGATGTCCAAAGTGTGTCAACTATTCGCAGTCACAATGTCCAAAGTGTGTCAATTATTCGCAGTCACGATGTCCAAAGTGTGTCAGTTATTCGCAGTCACGATGTCCAATGAGTGTCAATTATTCGCAGTCACAATGTCCAAAGTGTGTCAATCATTTGCAGTCACGATGTCCAAAGTGTGTCAATTATTCTTAGTCACGATGTTCAAAGTGTGTCAATTATTCACAGCCACGATGTCCAAAGTGTGTCATTTATTCACAGCCACGATGTTGAAAGTGTGTCAATTATTCACAGCCACGATGTCCAAAGTGTATCAATTATTCTTAGTCACGATGTCCAAAGTGTGTCAATCATTTGCAGTCACGATGCCAAGGTGTGTCAATTATTCGCAGTCCCGATGTCCAAAGTCTGTCAATTATTCGCAGTTACGATGTTCAAAGTGTGTCAATTATTCGCAGTCACGATGTTCAAAGTGTGTCAATTATTCACAGCCACGATGTCCAAAGTGTGTCAATTATTCGCGGTCACGATGTCCAAAGTGTGTCAATTATTCACAGCCACGATGTCCAAAGTGTGTCAATTATTCGCAGTCACGATGTTGAAAGTGTGTCAATTATTCGCAGTCACGAAGTCCAAAGTCTGTCAATTATTTGCAGTCACGATGTCAAAAGTGTGTCAATTATTCGCAGTCACGATGTCCAATGTGTTTCAATGATTCGCAGTCACAATGTCCAATGAGTGTCAATTATTCGCAGTCACGATGTCCAAAGTGTGTCAATTATTCGCAGTCACGATGTCCAAAGTGTGTCAGTTATTCGCAGTCACGATGTCCTAAGTGTGTCAATCATTTGCAGTCACGATGTCCTAAGTGTGTCAATCATTTGCAGTCACGATGTCCAAAGTGTATCAATTATTCTTAGTCACGATGTCCAAAGTGTGTCAATTATTCGCGGTCACGATGTCCAAAGTGTGTCAATTATTCACAGCCACGATGTCCAAAGAGTGTCAATTATTCGCAGTCACGATGTTCAAAGTGTGTCAATTATTCGCAGTCACGATGTCCAAAGTCTGTCAATTATTCGCAGCCACGATGTCCAAAATGTGCCAATTATTTGCAGTCACGATGTCAAAAGTGTGTCAATTATTCGCAGTCACGATGTCCAATGTGTTTCAATGATTCGCAGTCACAATGTCCAATGAGTGTCAATTATTCGCAGTCACGATGTCCAAAGTGTGTCAATTATTCGCAGTCACGATGTCCAAAGTGTGTCAGTTATTCGCAGTCACGATGTCCTAAGTGTGTCAATCATTTGCAGTCACGATGTCCTAAGTGTGTCAATCATTTGCAGTCACGATGTCCAAAGTGTATCAATTATTCTTAGTCACGATGTCCAAAGTGTGTCAATCATTTGCAGTCACGATGCCAATGTGTGTCAATTATTCGCAGTCCCGATGTCCAAAGTCTGTCAATTATTCAGAGCCACGATGTTCAAAGTGTGTCAATTATTCGCAGTCACGATGTTCAAAGTGTGTCAATTATTCGCAGTCACGATGTTCAAAGTGTGTCAATTATTCACAGCCACGATGTCCAAAGTGTGTCAATTATTCGCAGTCACGATGTCCAAAGTGTGTCAATCATTTGCAGTCACGATGTCCAAAGTGTGTCAACTATTCGCAGTCACAATGTCCAAAGTGTGTCAATTATTCGCAGTCACGATGTCCAAAGTGTGTCAGTTATTCGCAGTCACGATGTCCAATGAGTGTCAATTATTCGCAGTCACAATGTCCAAAGTGTGTCAATCATTTGCAGTCACGATGTCCAATGAGTGTCAATTATTCGCAGTCACAATGTCCAAAGTGTGTCAATCATTTGCAGTCCCGATGTCCAAAGTCTGTCAATTATTCGCAGTTACGATGTTCAAAGTGTGTCAATTATTCGCAGTCACGATGTTCAAAGTGTGTCAATTATTCACAGCCACGATGTCCAAAGTGTGTCAATTATTCACAGCCACGATGTTCAAAGTGTGTCAGTTATTCGCAGTCACGATGTACAAAGTGTGTCAATTATTCACAGTCACGATGTCCAAAGTGTGTCAATCATTTGCAGTCACGATGTCCAAAGTGTGTCAACTATTCGCAGTCACAATGTCCAAAGTGTGTCAATTATTCGCAGTCACGATGTCCAAAGTGTGTCAGTTATTCGCAGTCACGATGTCCAATGAGTGTCAATTATTCGCAGTCACAATGTCCAAAGTGTGTCAATCATTTGCAGTCACGATGTCCAAAGTGTGTCAATTATTCTTAGTCACGATGTTCAAAGTGTGTCAATTATTCACAGCCACGATGTCCAAAGTGTGTCATTTATTCACAGCCACGATGTTGAAAGTGTGTCAATTATTCACAGCCACGATGTCCAAAGTGTATCAATTATTCTTAGTCACGATGTCCAAAGTGTGTCAATCATTTGCAGTCACGATGCCAAGGTGTGTCAATTATTCGCAGTCCCGATGTCCAAAGTCTGTCAATTATTCGCAGTTACGATGTTCAAAGTGTGTCAATTATTCGCAGTCACGATGTTCAAAGTGTGTCAATTATTCACAGCCACGATGTCCAAAGTGTGTCAATTATTCGCGGTCACGATGTCCAAAGTGTGTCAATTATTCACAGCCACGATGTCCAAAGTGTGTCAATTATTCGCAGTCACGATGTTGAAAGTGTGTCAATTATTCGCAGTCACGAAGTCCAAAGTCTGTCAATTATTTGCAGTCACGATGTCAAAAGTGTGTCAATTATTCGCAGTCACGATGTCCAATGTGTTTCAATGATTCGCAGTCACAATGTCCAATGAGTGTCAATTATTCGCAGTCACGATGTCCAAAGTGTGTCAATTATTCGCAGTCACGATGTCCAAAGTGTGTCAGTTATTCGCAGTCACGATGTCCTAAGTGTGTCAATCATTTGCAGTCACGATGTCCTAAGTGTGTCAATCATTTGCAGTCACGATGTCCAAAGTGTATCAATTATTCTTAGTCACGATGTCCAAAGTGTGTCAATTATTCGCGGTCACGATGTCCAAAGTGTGTCAATTATTCACAGCCACGATGTCCAAAGAGTGTCAATTATTCGCAGTCACGATGTTCAAAGTGTGTCAATTATTCGCAGTCACGATGTCCAAAGTCTGTCAATTATTCGCAGCCACGATGTCCAAAATGTGCCAATTATTTGCAGTCACGATGTCAAAAGTGTGTCAATTATTCGCAGTCACGATGTCCAATGTGTTTCAATGATTCGCAGTCACAATGTCCAATGAGTGTCAATTATTCGCAGTCACGATGTCCAAAGTGTGTCAATTATTCGCAGTCACGATGTCCAAAGTGTGTCAGTTATTCGCAGTCACGATGTCCTAAGTGTGTCAATCATTTGCAGTCACGATGTCCTAAGTGTGTCAATCATTTGCAGTCACGATGTCCAAAGTGTATCAATTATTCTTAGTCACGATGTCCAAAGTGTGTCAATCATTTGCAGTCACGATGCCAATGTGTGTCAATTATTCGCAGTCCCGATGTCCAAAGTCTGTCAATTATTCAGAGCCACGATGTTCAAAGTGTGTCAATTATTCGCAGTCACGATGTTCAAAGTGTGTCAATTATTCGCAGTCACGATGTTCAAAGTGTGTCAATTATTCACAGCCACGATGTCCAAAGTGTGTCAATTATTCGCAGTCACGATGTCCAAAGTGTGTCAATTATTCACAGCCACGATGTCCAAAGTGTGTCAATTATTCGCAGTCACGATGTTCAAAGTGTGTCAATTATTCGCAGTTACGATGTCCAAAGTGTGTCAATTATTCGCAGTAACGATGTCCAAAGAGTGTCAATCATTTGCAGTCACGACGTCCAATGAGTGTCAATTATTCGCAGTCACGATGTCCAAAGTGTGTCAATTATTCGCAGTCACGATGTCCTAAGTGTGTCAATCATTTGCAGTCACGATGTCCAAAGTGTGTCAATTATTCGCAGTCACGATGCCAATGTGTGTCAATTATTTGCAGTCACGATGTCCAAAATGTGTCAATCATTTGCAGTCACGATGTCCAAAGTGTGTCAATTATTCGCAGTCACGATGTCCAAAGTGTGTCAATTATTCGCAGTCACGATGTCCTAAGTGTGTCAATCATTTGCAGTCACGATGTCTAAAGTGTATCAATTATTTTTAGTCACGATGTCCAAAGTGTGTCAATCATTTGCAGTCACGATGCCAATGTGTCTCAATTATTCGCAGTCCCGATGTCCAAAGTCTGTCAATTATTCGCAGTTACGATGTTCAAAGTGTGTCAATTACTCGCAGTCACGATGTTCAAAGTGTGTCAATTATTCGCAGTTACGATGCCAATGTGTGTCAATTATTTGCAGTCACGATGTCCAAAATGTGTCAATCATTTGCAGTCACGATGTCCAAAGTGTGTCAATTATTCGCAGTCACGATGTCCAAAGTGTGTCAATTATTCGCAGTCACGATGTCCTAAGTGTGTCAATCATTTGCAGTCACGATGTCCAAAGTGTATCAATTATTCTTAGTCACGATGTCCAAAGTGTGTCAATCATTTGCAGTCACGATGCCAATGTGTGTCAATTATTCGCAGTCCCGATGTCCAAAGTCTGTCAATTATTCGCAGTTACGACGTTCAAAGTGTGTCAATTACTCGCAGTCACGATGTTCAAAGTGTGTCAATTATTCACAGCCACGATGTCCAAAGTGTGTCAATTATTCACAGCCACGATGTTCAAAGTGTGTCAATTATTCGCAGTCACGATGTCCAAAGTGTGTCAATCATTTGCAGTCACGATGTCCAAAGTGTGTCAACTATTCGCAGTCACAATGTCCAAAGTGTGTCAATTATTCGCAGTCACGATGTCCAAAGTGTGTCAGTTATTCGCAGTCACGATGTCCAATGAGTGTCAATTATTCGCAGTCACAATGTCCAAAGTGTGTCAATCATTTGCAGTCACGATGTCCAATGAGTGTCAATTATTCGCAGTCACAATGTCCAAAGTGTGTCAATCATTTGCAGTCCCGATGTCCAAAGTCTGTCAATTATTCGCAGTTACGATGTTCAAAGTGTGTCAATTATTCGCAGTCACGATGTTCAAAGTGTGTCAATTATTCACAGCCACGATGTCCAAAGTGTGTCAATTATTCACAGCCACGATGTTCAAAGTGTGTCAGTTATTCGCAGTCACGATGTACAAAGTGTGTCAATTATTCACAGTCACGATGTCCAAAGTGTGTCAATCATTTGCAGTCACGATGTCCAAAGTGTGTCAACTATTCGCAGTCACGATGTCCAAAGTGTGTCAATCATTTGCAGTCACGATGCCAAGGTGTGTCAATTATTCGCAGTCCCGATGTCCAAAGTCTGTCAATTATTCGCAGTTACGATGTTCAAAGTGTGTCAATTATTCGCAGTCACGATGTTCAAAGTGTGTCAATTATTCACAGCCACGATGTCCAAAGTGTGTCAATTATTCGCGGTCACGATGTCCAAAGTGTGTCAATTATTCACAGCCACGATGTCCAAAGTGTGTCAATTATTCGCAGTCACGATGTTGAAAGTGTGTCAATTATTCGCAGTCACGATGTCCAAAGTCTGTCAATTATTTGCAGTCACGATGTCAAAAGTGTGTCAATTATTCGCAGTCACGATGTCCAATGTGTTTCAATGATTCGCAGTCACAATGTCCAATGAGTGTCAATTATTCGCAGTCACGATGTCCAAAGTGTGTCAATTATTCGCAGTCACGATGTCCAAAGTGTGTCAGTTATTCGCAGTCACGATGTCCTAAGTGTGTCAATCATTTGCAGTCACGATGTCCTAAGTGTGTCAATCATTTGCAGTCACGATGTCCAAAGTGTATCAATTATTCTTAGTCACGATGTCCAAAGTGTGTCAATTATTCGCGGTCACGATGTCCAAAGTGTGTCAATTATTCACAGCCACGATGTCCAAAGAGTGTCAATTATTCGCAGTCACGATGTTCAAAGTGTGTCAATTATTCGCAGTCACGATGTCCAAAGTCTGTCAATTATTCGCAGCCACGATGTCCAAAATGTGCCAATTATTTGCAGTCACGATGTCAAAAGTGTGTCAATTATTCGCAGTCACGATGTCCAATGTGTTTCAATGATTCGCAGTCACAATGTCCAATGAGTGTCAATTATTCGCAGTCACGATGTCCAAAGTGTGTCAATTATTCGCAGTCACGATGTCCAAAGTGTGTCAGTTATTCGCAGTCACGATGTCCTAAGTGTGTCAATCATTTGCAGTCACGATGTCCTAAGTGTGTCAATCATTTGCAGTCACGATGTCCAAAGTGTATCAATTATTCTTAGTCACGATGTCCAAAGTGTGTCAATCATTTGCAGTCACGATGCCAATGTGTGTCAATTATTCGCAGTCCCGATGTCCAAAGTCTGTCAATTATTCAGAGCCACGATGTTCAAAGTGTGTCAATTATTCGCAGTCACGATGTTCAAAGTGTGTCAATTATTCGCAGTCACGATGTTCAAAGTGTGTCAATTATTCACAGCCACGATGTCCAAAGTGTGTCAATTATTCGCAGTCACGATGTCCAAAGTGTGTCAATTATTCACAGCCACGATGTCCAAAGTGTGTCAATTATTCGCAGTCACGATGTTCAAAGTGTGTCAATTATTCGCAGTTACGATGTCCAAAGTGTGTCAATTATTCGCAGTAACGATGTCCAAAGAGTGTCAATCATTTGCAGTCACGACGTCCAATGAGTGTCAATTATTCGCAGTCACGATGTCCAAAGTGTGTCAATTATTCGCAGTCACGATGTCCTAAGTGTGTCAATCATTTGCAGTCACGATGTCCAAAGTGTGTCAATTATTCGCAGTCACGATGTCCAAAGTGTGTCAATCATTTGCAGTCACGATGCCAATGTGTGTCAATTATTCGCAGTCCCGATGTCCAAAGTGTGTCAATTATTCGCAGTCACGATGTTCAAAGTGTGTCAATTATTCGCAGTCACGATGTCCAAAGTGTGTCAATTATTCACAGCCACGATGTCCAAAGTGTGTCAATTATTCACAGCCACGATGTTCAAAGTGTGTCAATTATTCGCAGTCACGATGTCCAAAGTGTGTCAATTATTCACAGCCACGATGTCCAAAGTGTGTCAATTATTCGCAGTCACGATGTTCAAAGTGTGTCAATTATTCGCAGTCACGATGTCCAAAGTCTGTCAATTATTCGCAGCCACGATGTCCAAAGCGTGTCAATCATTCGCAATCACAATGTCCAAAGTGTGTCAATTATTCGCAGTCACGATGTCCAAAGTGTGTCAGTTATTCGCAGTCACGATGTCCAATGAGTGTCAATTATTCGCAGTCACGATGTCCAAAGTGTGTCAATCATTTGCAGTCACGACGTCCAAAGTGTGTCAACTATTCGCACTCACAATGTCCAAAGTGTGTCAATTATTCGCAGTCACGATGTCCAAAGTGTGTCAGTTATTCGCAGTCACGATGTCCAATAAGTGTCAATTATTCGCAGTCACAATGTCCAAAGTGTGTCAATCATTTGCAGTCACGATGTCCAAAGTGTGTCAATTATTCGCAGTCACAATGTCCAAAGTGTGTCAATTATTCGCAGTCACGATGCCAATGTGTGTCAATTATTTGTAGTCACGATGTCCAAAATGTGTCAATCATTTGCAGTCACGATGTCCAAAGTGTGTCAATTATTCGCAGTCACGATGTCCAAAGTGTGTCAATTATTCGCAGTCACGATGTCCTAAGTGTGTCAATCATTTGCAGTCACGATGTCCAAAGTGTATCAATTATTCGCAGTCACGATGTCCAAAGTGTGTCAATCATTTGCAGTCACGATGCCAATGTGTGTCAATTATTCGCAGTCCCGATGTCCAAAGTCTGTCAATTAATCGCAGTTACGACGTTCAAAGTGTGTCAATTACTCGCAGTAACGATGTTCAAAGTGTGTCAATTATTCACAGCCACGATGTCCAAAGTGTGTCAATTATTCACAGCCACGATGTTCAAAGTGTGTCAATTATTCGCAGTCACGATGTCCAAAGTGTGTCAATCGTTTGCAGTCACGATGTCCAAAGTGTGTCAACTATTCGCAGTCACAATGTCCAAAGTGTGTCAATTATTAGCAGTCACGATGTCCAAAGTGTGTCAGTTATTCGCAGTCACGATATCTAATGAGTGTCAATTTTTCGCAGTCACAATGTCCAAAGTGTGTCAATCATTTGCAGTCACGATGTCCAAAGTGTGTCAATTATTCGCAGTCACAATGTCCAATGAGTGTCAATTATTCGCAGTCACGATGTCCAAAGTGTGTCAATTATTCGCAGTCACGATGTCCAATGAGTGTCAATTATTCGCAGTCACGATGTCCAAAGTGTGTCAATTATTCGCAGTCACGATGTCCAAAGTGTGTCAATTATTCGCAGTAACGATGTCCAAAGAGTGTCAATCATTTGCAGTCACGATGTCCAAAGTGTGTCAATTATTCGCAGTCACAATGTCCAAAGTGTGTCAATTATTCGCAGTCACGATGCCAATGTGTGTCAATTATTTGCAGTCACGATGTCCAAAATGTGTCAATCATTTGCAGTCACGATGTCCAAAGTGTGTCAATTATTCGCAGTCACGATGTCCAAAGTGTGTCAATTATTCGCAGTCACGATGTCCTAAGTGTGTCAATCATTTGCAGTCACGATGTCTAAAGTGTATCAATTATTTTTAGTCACGATGTCCAAAGTGTGTCAATCATTTGCAGTCACGATGCCAATGTGTCTCAATTATTCGCAGTCCCGATGTCCAAAGTCTGTCAATTATTCGCAGTTACGATGTTCAAAGTGTGTCAATTACTCGCAGTCACGATGTTCAAAGTGTGTCAATTATTCGCAGTTACGATGCCAATGTGTGTCAATTATTTGCAGTCACGATGTTCAAAGTGTGTCAATTATTCACAGCCACGATGTCCAAAGTGTGTCAATTATTCACAGCCACGATGTCCAAAGTGTGTCAATTATTCACAGCCACGATGTTCAAAGTGTGTCAATTATTCGCAGTCACGATGTCCAAAGTGTGTCAATTATTCACAGCCACGATGTCCAAAGTGTGTCAATTATTCGCAGTCACGATGTTCAAAGTGTGTCAATTATTCGCAGTCACGATGTCCAAAGTCTGTCAATTATTCGCAGCCACGATGTCCAAAGCGTGTCAATCATTCGCAATCACAATGTCCAAAGTGTGTCAATTATTCGCAGTCACGATGTCCAAAGTGTGTCAGTTATTCGCAGTCACGATGTCCAATGAGTGTCAATTATTCGCAGTCACGATGTCCAAAGTGTGTCAATCATTTGCAGTCACGACGTCCAAAGTGTGTCAACTATTCGCACTCACAATGTCCAAAGTGTGTCAATTATTCGCAGTCACGATGTCCAAAGTGTGTCAGTTATTCGCAGTCACGATGTCCAATAAGTGTCAATTATTCGCAGTCACAATGTCCAAAGTGTGTCAATCATTTGCAGTCACGATGTCCAAAGTGTGTCAATTATTCGCAGTCACAATGTCCAAAGTGTGTCAATTATTCGCAGTCACGATGCCAATGTGTGTCAATTATTTGTAGTCACGATGTCCAAAATGTGTCAATCATTTGCAGTCACGATGTCCAAAGTGTGTCAATTATTCGCAGTCACGATGTCCAAAGTGTGTCAATTATTCGCAGTCACGATGTCCTAAGTGTGTCAATCATTTGCAGTCACGATGTCCAAAGTGTATCAATTATTCGCAGTCACGATGTCCAAAGTGTGTCAATCATTTGCAGTCACGATGCCAATGTGTGTCAATTATTCGCAGTCCCGATGTCCAAAGTCTGTCAATTAATCGCAGTTACGACGTTCAAAGTGTGTCAATTACTCGCAGTAACGATGTTCAAAGTGTGTCAATTATTCACAGCCACGATGTCCAAAGTGTGTCAATTATTCACAGCCACGATGTTCAAAGTGTGTCAATTATTCGCAGTCACGATGTCCAAAGTGTGTCAATCGTTTGCAGTCACGATGTCCAAAGTGTGTCAACTATTCGCAGTCACAATGTCCAAAGTGTGTCAATTATTAGCAGTCACGATGTCCAAAGTGTGTCAGTTATTCGCAGTCACGATATCTAATGAGTGTCAATTTTTCGCAGTCACAATGTCCAAAGTGTGTCAATCATTTGCAGTCACGATGTCCAAAGTGTGTCAATTATTCGCAGTCACAATGTCCAATGAGTGTCAATTATTCGCAGTCACGATGTCCAAAGTGTGTCAATTATTCGCAGTCACGATGTCCAATGAGTGTCAATTATTCGCAGTCACGATGTCCAAAGTGTGTCAATTATTCGCAGTCACGATGTCCAAAGTGTGTCAATTATTCGCAGTAACGATGTCCAAAGAGTGTCAATCATTTGCAGTCACGATGTCCAAAGTGTGTCAATTATTCGCAGTCACAATGTCCAAAGTGTGTCAATTATTCGCAGTCACGATGCCAATGTGTGTCAATTATTTGCAGTCACGATGTCCAAAATGTGTCAATCATTTGCAGTCACGATGTCCAAAGTGTGTCAATTATTCGCAGTCACGATGTCCAAAGTGTGTCAATTATTCGCAGTCACGATGTCCTAAGTGTGTCAATCATTTGCAGTCACGATGTCTAAAGTGTATCAATTATTTTTAGTCACGATGTCCAAAGTGTGTCAATCATTTGCAGTCACGATGCCAATGTGTCTCAATTATTCGCAGTCCCGATGTCCAAAGTCTGTCAATTATTCGCAGTTACGATGTTCAAAGTGTGTCAATTACTCGCAGTCACGATGTTCAAAGTGTGTCAATTATTCGCAGTTACGATGCCAATGTGTGTCAATTATTTGCAGTCACGATGTCCAAAATGTGTCAATCATTTGCAGTCACGATGTCCAAAGTGTGTCAATTATTCGCAGTCACGATGTCCAAAGTGTGTCAATTATTCGCAGTCACGATGTCCTAAGTGTGTCAATCATTTGCAGTCACGATGTCCAAAGTGTATCAATTATTCTTAGTCACGATGTCCAAAGTGTGTCAATCATTTGCAGTCACGATGCCAATGTGTGTCAATTATTCGCAGTCCCGATGTCCAAAGTCTGTCAATTATTCGCAGTTACGACGTTCAAAGTGTGTCAATTACTCGCAGTCACGATGTTCAAAGTGTGTCAATTATTCACAGCCACGATGTCCAAAGTGTGTCAATTATTCACAGCCACGATGTTCAAAGTGTGTCAATTATTCGCAGTCACGATGTCCAAAGTGTGTCAATCATTTGCAGTCACGATGTCCAAAGTGTGTCAACTATTCGCAGTCACAATGTCCAAAGTGTGTCAATTATTCGCAGTCACGATGTCCAAAGTGTGTCAGTTATTCGCAGTCACGATGTCCAATGAGTGTCAATTATTCGCAGTCACAATGTCCAAAGTGTGTCAATCATTTGCAGTCACGATGTCCAATGAGTGTCAATTATTCGCAGTCACAATGTCCAAAGTGTGTCAATCATTTGCAGTCCCGATGTCCAAAGTCTGTCAATTATTCGCAGTTACGATGTTCAAAGTGTGTCAATTATTCGCAGTCACGATGTTCAAAGTGTGTCAATTATTCACAGCCACGATGTCCAAAGTGTGTCAATTATTCACAGCCACGATGTTCAAAGTGTGTCAGTTATTCGCAGTCACGATGTACAAAGTGTGTCAATTATTCACAGTCACGATGTCCAAAGTGTGTCAATCATTTGCAGTCACGATGTCCAAAGTGTGTCAACTATTCGCAGTCACAATGTCCAAAGTGTGTCAATTATTCGCAGTCACGATGTCCAAAGTGTGTCAGTTATTCGCAGTCACGATGTCCAATGAGTGTCAATTATTCGCAGTCACAATGTCCAAAGTGTGTCAATCATTTGCAGTCACGATGTCCAAAGTGTGTCAATTATTCTTAGTCACGATGTTCAAAGTGTGTCAATTATTCACAGCCACGATGTCCAAAGTGTGTCATTTATTCACAGCCACGATGTTGAAAGTGTGTCAATTATTCACAGCCACGATGTCCAAAGTGTATCAATTATTCTTAGTCACGATGTCCAAAGTGTGTCAATCATTTGCAGTCACGATGCCAAGGTGTGTCAATTATTCGCAGTCCCGATGTCCAAAGTCTGTCAATTATTCGCAGTTACGATGTTCAAAGTGTGTCAATTATTCGCAGTCACGATGTTCAAAGTGTGTCAATTATTCACAGCCACGATGTCCAAAGTGTGTCAATTATTCGCGGTCACGATGTCCAAAGTGTGTCAATTATTCACAGCCACGATGTCCAAAGTGTGTCAATTATTCGCAGTCACGATGTTGAAAGTGTGTCAATTATTCGCAGTCACGATGTCCAAAGTCTGTCAATTATTTGCAGTCACGATGTCAAAAGTGTGTCAATTATTCGCAGTCACGATGTCCAATGTGTTTCAATGATTCGCAGTCACAATGTCCAATGAGTGTCAATTATTCGCAGTCACGATGTCCAAAGTGTGTCAATTATTCGCAGTCACGATGTCCAAAGTGTGTCAGTTATTCGCAGTCACCATGTCCTAAGTGTGTCAATCATTTGCAGTCACGATGTCCTAAGTGTGTCAATCATTTGCAGTCACGATGTCCAAAGTGTATCAATTATTCTTAGTCACGATGTCCAAAGTGTGTCAATTATTCGCGGTCACGATGTCCAAAGTGTGTCAATTATTCACAGCCACGATGTCCAAAGAGTGTCAATTATTCGCAGTCACGATGTTCAAAGTGTGTCAATTATTCGCAGTCACGATGTCCAAAGTCTGTCAATTATTCGCAGCCACGATGTCCAAAATGTGCCAATTATTTGCAGTCACGATGTCAAAAGTGTGTCAATTATTCGCAGTCACGATGTCCAATGTGTTTCAATGATTCGCAGTCACAATGTCCAATGAGTGTCAATTATTCGCAGTCACGATGTCCAAAGTGTGTCAATTATTCGCAGTCACGATGTCCAAAGTGTGTCAGTTATTCGCAGTCACGATGTCCTAAGTGTGTCAATCATTTGCAGTCACGATGTCCTAAGTGTGTCAATCATTTGCAGTCACGATGTCCAAAGTGTATCAATTATTCTTAGTCACGATGTCCAAAGTGTGTCAATCATTTGCAGTCACGATGCCAATGTGTGTCAATTATTCGCAGTCCCGATGTCCAAAGTCTGTCAATTATTCAGAGCCACGATGTTCAAAGTGTGTCAATTATTCGCAGTCACGATGTTCAAAGTGTGTCAATTATTCGCAGTCACGATGTTCAAAGTGTGTCAATTATTCACAGCCACGATGTCCAAAGTGTGTCAATTATTCGCAGTCACGATGTCCAAAGTGTGTCAATTATTCACAGCCACGATGTCCAAAGTGTGTCAATTATTCGCAGTCACGATGTTCAAAGTGTGTCAATTATTCGCAGTTACGATGTCCAAAGTGTGTCAATTATTCGCAGTAACGATGTCCAAAGAGTGTCAATCATTTGCAGTCACGACGTCCAATGAGTGTCAATTATTCGCAGTCACGATGTCCAAAGTGTGTCAATTATTCGCAGTCACGATGTCCTAAGTGTGTCAATCATTTGCAGTCACGATGTCCAAAGTGTGTCAATTATTCGCAGTCACGATGCCAATGTGTGTCAATTATTTGCAGTCACGATGTCCAAAATGTGTCAATCATTTGCAGTCACGATGTCCAAAGTGTGTCAATTATTCGCAGTCACGATGTCCAAAGTGTGTCAATTATTCGCAGTCACGATGTCCTAAGTGTGTCAATCATTTGCAGTCACGATGTTTAAAGTGTATCAATTATTTTTAGTCACGATGTCCAAAGTGTGTCAATCATTTGCAGTCACGATGCCAATGTGTCTCAATTATTCGCAGTCCCGATGTCCAAAGTCTGTCAATTATTCGCAGTTACGATGTTCAAAGTGTGTCAATTACTCGCAGTCACGATGTTCAAAGTGTGTCAATTATTCGCAGTTACGATGCCAATGTGTGTCAATTATTTGCAGTCACGATGTCCAAAATGTGTCAATCATTTGCAGTCACGATGTCCAAAGTGTGTCAATTATTCGCAGTCACGATGTCCAAAGTGTGTCAATTATTCGCAGTCACGATGTCCTAAGTGTGTCAATCATTTGCAGTCACGATGTCCAAAGTGTATCAATTATTCTTAGTCACGATGTCCAAAGTGTGTCAATCATTTGCAGTCACGATGCCAATGTGTGTCAATTATTCGCAGTCCCGATGTCCAAAGTCTGTCAATTATTCGCAGTTACGACGTTCAAAGTGTGTCAATTACTCGCAGTCACGATGTTCAAAGTGTGTCAATTATTCACAGCCACGATGTCCAAAGTGTGTCAATTATTCACAGCCACGATGTTCAAAGTGTGTCAATTATTCGCAGTCACGATGTCCAAAGTGTGTCAATCATTTGCAGTCACGATGTCCAAAGTGTGTCAACTATTCGCAGTCACAATGTCCAAAGTGTGTCAATTATTCGCAGTCACGATGTCCAAAGTGTGTCAGTTATTCGCAGTCACGATGTCCAATGAGTGTCAATTATTCGCAGTCACAATGTCCAAAGTGTGTCAATCATTTGCAGTCACGATGTCCAATGAGTGTCAATTATTCGCAGTCACAATGTCCAAAGTGTGTCAATCATTTGCAGTCCCGATGTCCAAAGTCTGTCAATTATTCGCAGTTACGATGTTCAAAGTGTGTCAATTATTCGCAGTCACGATGTTCAAAGTGTGTCAATTATTCACAGCCACGATGTCCAAAGTGTGTCAATTATTCACAGCCACGATGTTCAAAGTGTGTCAGTTATTCGCAGTCACGATGTACAAAGTGTGTCAATCATTTGCAGTCACGATGCCAAGGTGTGTCAATTATTCGCAGTCCCGATGTCCAAAGTCTGTCAATTATTCGCAGTTACGATGTTCAAAGTGTGTCAATTATTCGCAGTCACGATGTTCAAAGTGTGTCAATTATTCACAGCCACGATGTCCAAAGTGTGTCAATTATTCGCGGTCACGATGTCCAAAGTGTGTCAATTATTCACAGCCACGATGTCCAAAGTGTGTCAATTATTCGCAGTCACGATGTTGAAAGTGTGTCAATTATTCACAGCCACGATGTCCAAAGTGTGTCAATTATTCGCAGTCACGATGTTGAAAGTGTGTCAATTATTCGCAGTCACGATGTCCAAAGTCTGTCAATTATTTGCAGTCACGATGTCAAAAGTGTGTCAATTATTCGCAGTCACGATGTCCAATGTGTTTCAATGATTCGCAGTCACAATGTCCAATGAGTGTCAATTATTCGCAGTCACGATGTCCAAAGTGTGTCAATTATTCGCAGTCAGGATGTCCAAAGTGTGTCAGTTATTCGCAGTCACGATGTCCTAAGTGTGTCAATCATTTGCAGTCACGATGTCCTAAGTGTGTCAATCATTTGCAGTCACGATGTCCAAAGTGTATCAATTATTCTTAGTCACGATGTCCAAAGTGTGTCAATTATTCGCGGTCACGATGTCCAAAGTGTGTCAATTATTCACAGCCACGATGTCCAAAGAGTGTCAATTATTCGCAGTCACGATGTTCAAAGTGTGTCAATTATTCGCAGTCACGATGTCCAAAGTCTGTCAATTATTCGCAGCCACGATGTCCAAAATGTGCCAATTATTTGCAGTCACGATGTCAAAAGTGTGTCAATTATTCGCAGTCACGATGTCCAATGTGTTTCAATGATTCGCAGTCACAATGTCCAATGAGTGTCAATTATTCGCAGTCACGATGTCCAAAGTGTGTCAATTATTCGCAGTCACGATGTCCAAAGTGTGTCAGTTATTCGCAGTCACGATGTCCTAAGTGTGTCAATCATTTGCAGTCACGATGTCCTAAGTGTGTCAATCATTTGCAGTCACGATGTCCAAAGTGTATCAATTATTCTTAGTCACGATGTCCAAAGTGTGTCAATCATTTGCAGTCACGATGCCAATGTGTGTCAATTATTCGCAGTCCCGATGTCCAAAGTCTGTCAATTATTCAGAGCCACGATGTTCAAAGTGTGTCAATTATTCGCAGTCACGATGTTCAAAGTGTGTCAATTATTCGCAGTCACGATGTTCAAAGTGTGTCAATTATTCACAGCCACGATGTCCAAAGTGTGTCAATTATTCGCAGTCACGATGTCCAAAGTGTGTCAATTATTCACAGCCACGATGTCCAAAGTGTGTCAATTATTCGCAGTCACGATGTTCAAAGTGTGTCAATTATTCGCAGTTACGATGTCCAAAGTGTGTCAATTATTCGCAGTAACGATGTCCAAAGAGTGTCAATCATTTGCAGTCACGACGTCCAATGAGTGTCAATTATTCGCAGTCACGATGTCCAAAGTGTGTCAATTATTCGCAGTCACGATGTCCTAAGTGTGTCAATCATTTGCAGTCACGATGTCCAAAGTGTGTCAATTATTCGCAGTCACGATGTCCAAAGTGTGTCAATCATTTGCAGTCACGATGCCAATGTGTGTCAATTATTCGCAGTCCCGATGTCCAAAGTGTGTCAATTATTCGCAGTCACGATGTTCAAAGTGTGTCAATTATTCGCAGTCACGATGTCCAAAGTGTGTCAATTATTCACAGCCACGATGTCCAAAGTGTGTCAATTATTCACAGCCACGATGTTCAAAGTGTGTCAATTATTCGCAGTCACGATGTCCAAAGTGTGTCAATTATTCACAGCCACGATGTCCAAAGTGTGTCAATTATTCGCAGTCACGATGTTCAAAGTGTGTCAATTATTCGCAGTCACGATGTCCAAAGTCTGTCAATTATTCGCAGCCACGATGTCCAAAGTGTGCCAATTATTTGCAGTCACGATGTCAAAAGTGTGTCAATTATTCGCAGTCACGATGTCCAATGTGTTTCAATGATTCGCAGTCACAATGTCCAATGAGTGTCAATTATTCGCAGTCAGGATGTCCAAAGTGTGTCAATTATTCGCAGTCACGATGTCCAAAGTGTGTCAGTTATTCGCAGTCACGATGTCCTAAGTGTGTCAATCATTTGCAGTCACGATGTCCTAAGTGTGTCAATCATTTGCAGTCACGATGTCCAAAGTGTATCAATTATTCTTAGTCACGATGTCCAAAGTGTGTCAATTATTCACAGCCACGATGTTCAAAGTGTGTCAATTATTCGCAGTCACGATGTCCAAAGTGTGTCAATTATTCACAGCCACGATGTCCAAAGTGTGTCAATTATTCGCAGTCACGATGTTCAAAGTGTGTCAATTATTCGCAGTCACGATGTCCAAAGTGTTTCAATCATTTGCAGTCACGATGTCCTAAGTGTGTCAATCATTTGCAGTCACGATGTCCAAAGTCTGTCAATTATTCGCAGCCACGATGTCCAAAGTGTGTCAATTATTCACAGCCACGATGTTCAAAGTGTGTCAATTATTCGCAGTCACGATGTCCAAAGTGTGTCAATTATTCGCAGCCACGATGTCCAAAGTGTGACAATTATTCGCAGTCACAATGTCCAATGAGTGTCAATTATTCGCAGTCAGGATGTCCAAAGTGTGTCAATTATTCGCAGTCACGATGTCCAAAGTGTGTCAGTTATTCGCAGTCACGATGTCCTAAGTGTGTCAATCATTTGCAGTCACGATGTCCTAAGTGTGTCAATCATTTGCAGTCACGATGTCCAAAGTGTATCAATTATTCTTAGTCACGATGTCCAAAGTGTGTCAATTATTCACAGCCACGATGTTCAAAGTGTGTCAATTATTCGCAGTCACGATGTCCAAAGTGTGTCAATTATTCACAGCCACGATGTCCAAAGTGTGTCAATTATTCGCAGTCACGATGTTCAAAGTGTGTCAATTATTCGCAGTCACGATGTCCAAAGTGTTTCAATCATTTGCAGTCACGATGTCCTAAGTGTGTCAATCATTTGCAGTCACGATGTCCAAAGTCTGTCAATTATTCGCAGCCACGATGTCCAAAGTGTGTCAATTATTCACAGCCACGATGTTCAAAGTGTGTCAATTATTCGCAGTCACGATGTCCAAAGTGTGTCAATTATTCGCAGCCACGATGTCCAAAGTGTGACAATTATTTGCAGTCACGATGTCAAAAGTGTGTCAATTATTCGCAGTCACGATGTCCAAAGTGTGTCAGTTATTCGCAGTCACGATGTCCTAAGTGTGTCAATCATTTGCAGTCACGATGTCCTAAGTGTGTCAATCATTTGCAGTCACGATGTCCAAAGTGTATCAATTATTCTTAGTCACGATGTCCAAAGTGTGTCAATCATTTGCAGTCACGATGCCAATGTGTGTCAATTATTCGCAGTCCCGATGTCCAAAGTCTGTCAATTATTCACAGCCACGATGTCCAAAGTGTGTCAATTATTTGCAGTCACGATGTCCAAAATGTGTCAATCATTTGCAGTCACGATGTCCAAAGTGTGTCAATCATTTGCAGTCACGATGTCCAAAGTGTGTCAATTATTCGCAGTCACGATGTCCAAAGTGTGTCAATTTTTTGCAGTAACGATGTCCAAAGTGTGTCAATCATTTGCAGTCACGATGTCCAAAGTGTGTCAATTATTCACAGCCACGATGTCCAAAGTGTGTCAATTATTCGCAGTCACGATGTTCAAAGTGTGTCAATAATTCGCAGTCACGATGTCCAAAGTCTGTCAATTATTCGCAGCCACGATGTCCAAAGTGTGCCAATTATTTGCAGTCACGATGTCAAAAGTGTGTCAATTATTCGCAGTCACGATGTCCAATGTGTTTCAATGATTCGCAGTCACAATGTCCAATGAGTGTCAATTATTCGCAGTCACGATGTCCAAAGTGTGTCAATTATTCGCAGTCACGATGTCCAAAGTGTGTCAGTTATTCGCAGTCACGATGTTCAAAGTGTGTCAATTATTCGCAGTCACGATGTTCAAAGTGTGTCAATTATTCACAGCCACGATGTCCAAAGTGTGTCAATTATTCGCAGTCACGATGTCCAAAGTGTGTCAATTATTCACAGCCACGATGTCCAAAGTGTGTCAATTATTCGCAGTCACGATGTTCAAAGTGTGTCAATTATTCGCAGTTACGATGTCCAAAGTGTGTCAATTATTCGCAGTAACGATGTCCAAAGAGTGTCAATCATTTGCAGTCACGACGTCCAATGAGTGTCAATTATTCGCAGTCACGATGTCCAAAGTGTGTCAATTATTCGCAGTCACGATGTCCTAAGTGTGTCAATCATTTGCAGTCACGATGTCCAAAGTGTGTCAATTATTCGCAGTCACGATGTCCAAAGTGTGTCAATCATTTGCAGTCACGATGCCAATGTGTGTCAATTATTCGCAGTCCCGATGTCCAAAGTGTGTCAATTATTCGCAGTCACGATGTTCAAAGTGTGTCAATTATTCGCAGTCACGATGTCCAAAGTGTGTCAATTATTCACAGCCACGATGTCCAAAGTGTGTCAATTATTCACAGCCACGATGTTCAAAGTGTGTCAATTATTCGCAGTCACGATGTCCAAAGTGTGTCAATTATTCACAGCCACGATGTCCAAAGTGTGTCAATTATTCGCAGTCACGATGTTCAAAGTGTGTCAATTATTCGCAGTCACGATGTCCAAAGTCTGTCAATTATTCGCAGCCACGATGTCCAAAGTGTGCCAATTATTTGCAGTCACGATGTCAAAAGTGTGTCAATTATTCGCAGTCACGATGTCCAATGTGTTTCAATGATTCGCAGTCACAATGTCCAATGAGTGTCAATTATTCGCAGTCAGGATGTCCAAAGTGTGTCAATTATTCGCAGTCACGATGTCCAAAGTGTGTCAGTTATTCGCAGTCACGATGTCCTAAGTGTGTCAATCATTTGCAGTCACGATGTCCTAAGTGTGTCAATCATTTGCAGTCACGATGTCCAAAGTGTATCAATTATTCTTAGTCACGATGTCCAAAGTGTGTCAATTATTCACAGCCACGATGTTCAAAGTGTGTCAATTATTCGCAGTCACGATGTCCAAAGTGTGTCAATTATTCACAGCCACGATGTCCAAAGTGTGTCAATTATTCGCAGTCACGATGTTCAAAGTGTGTCAATTATTCGCAGTCACGATGTCCAAAGTGTTTCAATCATTTGCAGTCACGATGTCCTAAGTGTGTCAATCATTTGCAGTCACGATGTCCAAAGTCTGTCAATTATTCGCAGCCACGATGTCCAAAGTGTGTCAATTATTCACAGCCACGATGTTCAAAGTGTGTCAATTATTCGCAGTCACGATGTCCAAAGTGTGTCAATTATTCGCAGCCACGATGTCCAAAGTGTGACAATTATTTGCAGTCACGATGTCAAAAGTGTGTCAATTATTCGCAGTCACGATGTCCAAAGTGTGTCAGTTATTCGCAGTCACGATGTCCTAAGTGTGTCAATCATTTGCAGTCACGATGTCCTAAGTGTGTCAATCATTTGCAGTCACGATGTCCAAAGTGTATCAATTATTCTTAGTCACGATGTCCAAAGTGTGTCAATCATTTGCAGTCACGATGCCAATGTGTGTCAATTATTCGCAGTCCCGATGTCCAAAGTCTGTCAATTATTCACAGCCACGATGTCCAAAGTGTGTCAATTATTTGCAGTCACGATGTCCAAAATGTGTCAATCATTTGCAGTCACGATGTCCAAAGTGTGTCAATCATTTGCAGTCACGATGTCCAAAGTGTGTCAATTATTCGCAGTCACGATGTCCAAAGTGTGTCAATTATTTGCAGTAACGATGTCCAAAGTGTGTCAATCATTTGCAGTCACGATGTCCAAAGTGTGTCAATTATTCACAGCCACGATGTCCAAAGTGTGTCAATTATTCGCAGTCACGATGTTCAAAGTGTGTCAATAATTCGCAGTCACGATGTCCAAAGTCTGTCAATTATTCGCAGCCACGATGTCCAAAGTGTGCCAATTATTTGCAGTCACGATGTCAAAAGTGTGTCAATTATTCGCAGTCACGATGTCCAATGTGTTTCAATGATTCGCAGTCACAATGTCCAATGAGTGTCAATTATTCGCAGTCACGATGTCCAAAGTGTGTCAATTATTCGCAGTCACGATGTCCAAAGTGTGTCAGTTATTCGCAGTCACGATGTCCTAAGTGTGTCAATCATTTGCAGTCAGGATGTCCTAAGTGTGTCAATCATTTGCAGTCACGATGTCCAAAGTGTATCAATTATTCTTAGTCACGATGTCCAAAGTGTGTCAATTATTCACAGCCACGATGTTCAAAGTGTGTCAATTATTCGCAGTCACGATGTCCAAAGTGTGTCAATTATTCACAGCCACGATGTCCAAAGTGTGTCAATTATTCGCAGCCACGATGTTCAAAGTGTGTCAATTATTCGCAGTCACGATGTCCAAAGTGTGTCAATCATTTGCAGTCACGATGTCCTAAGTGTGTCAATCACTTGCAGTCACGATGTCCAAAGTGTATCAATTATTCTTAGTCACGATGTCCAAAGTGTGTCAATCATTTGCAGTCACGATGCCAATGTGTGTCAATTATTCGCAGTCCCGATGTCCAAAGTCTGTCAATTATTCACAGCCACGATGTCCAAAGTGTGTCAATTATTCGCAGTAACGATGTCCAAAGAGTGTCAATCATTTGCAGTCACGATGTCCAAAGTGTGTCAATCATTTGCAGTCACGATGTCCAAAGTGTGTCAATTATTCGCAGTCACGATGTCCAAAGTGTGTCAATTATTCGCAGTTACGATGTTCAAAGTGTGTCAATTATTCGCAGTCACGATGTTCAAAGTGTGTCAATTATTCACAGCCACGATGTCCAAAGTGTGTCATTTATTCACAGCCACGATGTTCAAAGTGTGTCAATTATTCACAGCCACGATGTCCAAAGTGTATCAATTATTCTTAGTCACGACGTCCAAAGTGTGTCAATCATTTGCAGTCACGATGCCAAGGTGTGTCAATTATTCGCAGCCACGATGTCCAAAGTGTGACAATTATTTGCAGTCACGATGTCAAAAGTGTGTCAATTATTCGCAGTCACGATGTCCAAAGTGTGTCAGTTATTCGCAGTCACGATGTCCTAAGTGTGTCAATCATTTGCAGTCACGATGTCCTAAGTGTGTCAATCATTTGCAGTCACGATGTCCAAAGTGTATCAATTATTCTTAGTCACGATGTCCAAAGTGTGTCAATCATTTGCAGTCACGATGCCAATGTGTGTCAATTATTCGCAGTCCCGATGTCCAAAGTCTGTCAATTATTCACAGCCACGATGTCCAAAGTGTGTCAATTATTTGCAGTCACGATGTCCAAAATGTGTCAATCATTTGCAGTCACGATGTCCAAAGTGTGTCAATCATTTGCAGTCACGATGTCCAAAGTGTGTCAATTATTCGCAGTCACGATGTCCAAAGTGTGTCAATTATTTGCAGTAACGATGTCCAAAGTGTGTCAATCATTTGCAGTCACGATGTCCAAAGTGTGTCAATTATTCACAGCCACGATGTCCAAAGTGTGTCAATTATTCGCAGTCACGATGTTCAAAGTGTGTCAATAATTCGCAGTCACGATGTCCAAAGTCTGTCAATTATTCGCAGCCACGATGTCCAAAGTGTGCCAATTATTTGCAGTCACGATGTCAAAAGTGTGTCAATTATTCGCAGTCACGATGTCCAATGTGTTTCAATGATTCGCAGTCACAATGTCCAATGAGTGTCAATTATTCGCAGTCACGATGTCCAAAGTGTGTCAATTATTCGCAGTCACGATGTCCAAAGTGTGTCAGTTATTCGCAGTCACGATGTCCTAAGTGTGTCAATCATTTGCAGTCAGGATGTCCTAAGTGTGTCAATCATTTGCAGTCACGATGTCCAAAGTGTATCAATTATTCTTAGTCACGATGTCCAAAGTGTGTCAATTATTCACAGCCACGATGTTCAAAGTGTGTCAATTATTCGCAGTCACGATGTCCAAAGTGTGTCAATTATTCACAGCCACGATGTCCAAAGTGTGTCAATTATTCGCAGCCACGATGTTCAAAGTGTGTCAATTATTCGCAGTCACGATGTCCAAAGTGTGTCAATCATTTGCAGTCACGATGTCCTAAGTGTGTCAATCACTTGCAGTCACGATGTCCAAAGTGTATCAATTATTCTTAGTCACGATGTCCAAAGTGTGTCAATCATTTGCAGTCACGATGCCAATGTGTGTCAATTATTCGCAGTCCCGATGTCCAAAGTCTGTCAATTATTCACAGCCACGATGTCCAAAGTGTGTCAATTATTCGCAGTAACGATGTCCAAAGAGTGTCAATCATTTGCAGTCACGATGTCCAAAGTGTGTCAATCATTTGCAGTCACGATGTCCAAAGTGTGTCAATTATTCGCAGTCACGATGTCCAAAGTGTGTCAATTATTCGCAGTTACGATGTTCAAAGTGTGTCAATTATTCGCAGTCACGATGTTCAAAGTGTGTCAATTATTCACAGCCACGATGTCCAAAGTGTGTCATTTATTCACAGCCACGATGTTCAAAGTGTGTCAATTATTCACAGCCACGATGTCCAAAGTGTATCAATTATTCTTAGTCACGACGTCCAAAGTGTGTCAATCATTTGCAGTCACGATGCCAAGGTGTGTCAATTATTCGCAGTCCCGATGTCCAAAGTCTGTCAATTATTCGCTGTTACGATGTTCAAAGTGTGTCAATTATTCGCAGTCACGATGTTCAAAGTGTGTCAATTATTCACAGCCACGATGTCCAAAGTGTGTCAATTATTCGCAGTCACGATGTCCAAAGTGTGTCAATTATTCACAGCCACGATGTCCAAAGTCTGTCAATTATTCGCAGCCACGATGTCCAAAGTGTGCCAATTATTTGCAGTCACGATGTCAAAAGTGTGTCAATTATTCGCAGTCACGATGTCCAATGTGTTTCAATGATTCGCAGTCACAATGTCCAATGAGTGTCAATTATTCGCAGTCACGATGTCCAAAGTGTGTCAATTATTCGCAGTCACGATGTCCAAAGTGTGTCAATTATTCGCAGTCACGATGTCCTAAGTGTGTCAATCATTTGCAGTCACGATGTCCTAAGTGTGTCAATCATTTACAGTCACGATGTCCAAAGTGTATCAATTATTCTTAGTCACGATGTCCAAAGTGTGTCAATCATTTGCAGTCACGATGCCTATGTGTGTCAATTATTCGCAGTCCCGATGTCCAAAGTCTGTCAATTATTCACAGACACGATGTTCAAAGTGTGTCAATTATTCGCAGTCACGATGTTCAAAGTGTGTCAATTATTCGCAATCACGATGTTCAAAGTGTGTCAATTATTCACAGCCACGATGTCCAAAGTGTGTCAATTATTCGCAGTCACGATGTCCAAAGTGTGTCAATTATTCACAGCCACGATGTCCAAAGTGTGTCAATTATTCGCAGTCACGATGTTCAAAGTGTGTCAATTATTCGCAGTCACGATGTCCAAAGTCTGTCAATTATTCGCAGCCACGATTTCCAAAGTGTGCCAATTATTTGCAGTCACGATGTCAAAAGTGTGTCAATTATTCGCAGTCACGATATCCAATGTGTTTCAATGATTCGCAGTCACAATGTCCAATGAGTGTCAATTATTCGCAGTCAGGATGTCCAAAGTGTGTCAATTATTCGCAGTCACGATGTCCAAAGTGTGTCAGTTATTCGCAGTCACGATGTCCTAAGTGTGTCAATCATTTGCAGTCACGATGTCCTAAGTGTGTCAATCATTTGCAGTCACGATGCCAATGTGTGTCAATTATTCGCAGTCCCGATGTCCAAAGTCTGTCAATTATTCACAGCCACGATGTTCAAAGTGTGTCAATTATTCGCAGTCACGATGTTCAAAGTGTGTCAATTATTCGCAGTCACGATGTTCAAAGTGTGTCAATTATTCACAGCCACGATGTCCAAAGTGTGTCAATTATTCACAGCCACGATGTTCAAAGTGTGTCAGTTATTCGCAGTCACGATGTACAAAGTGTGTCAATTATTCACAGTCACGATGTCCAAAGTGTGTCAATCATTTGCAGTCACGATGTCCAAAGTGTGTCAACTATTCGCAGTCACAATGTCCAAAGTGTGTCAATTATTCGCAGTCACGATGTCCAAAGTGTGTCAGTTATTCGCAGTCACGATGTCCAATGAGTGTCAATTATTCGCAGTCACAATGTCCAAAGTGTGTCAATCATTTGCAGTCACGATGTCCAAAGTGTGTCAATTATTCTTAGTCACGATGTTCAAAGTGTGTCAATTATTCACAGCCACGATGTCCAAAGTGTGTCATTTATTCACAGCCACGATGTTCAAAGTGTGTCAATTATTCACAGCCACGATGTCCAAAGTGTATCAATTATTCTTAGTCACGATGTCCAAAGTGTGTCAATCATTTGCAGTCACGATTCCAAGGTGTGTCAATTATTCGCAGTCCCGATGTCCAAAGTCTGTCAATTATTCGCAGTTACGATGTTCAAAGTGTGTCAATTATTCGCAGTCACGATGTTCAAAGTGTGTCAATTATTCACAGCCACGATGTCCAAAGTGTGTCAATTATTCGCGGTCACGATGTCCAAAGTGTGTCAATTATTCACAGCCACGATGTCCAAAGTGTGTCAATTATTCGCAGTCACGATGTTGAAAGTGTGTCAATTATTCGCAGTCACGATGTCCAAAGTCTGTCAATTATTTGCAGTCACGATGTCCAAAGTGTGTCAATTATTCGCAGTCACGATGTCCAATGTGTTTCAATGATTCGCAGTCACAATGTCCAATGAGTGT
Source organism: Bimastos eiseni (assembly GCA_959347315.1). Classification (NCBI taxonomy): domain Eukaryota; kingdom Metazoa; phylum Annelida; class Clitellata; order Crassiclitellata; family Lumbricidae; genus Bimastos; species Bimastos eiseni. The sequence continues at coordinate 20,528,194 of OY365811.1, forward strand.
CAATTATTCGCAGTCACGATGTCCAAAGTGTGTCAATTATTCGCAGTCACGATGTCCAAAGTGTGTCAGTTATTCGCAGTCACGATGTCCTAAGTGTGTCAATCATTTGCAGTCACGATGTCCTAAGTGTGTCAATCATTTGCAGTCACGATGTCCAAAGTGTATCAATTATTCTTAGTCACGATGTCCAAAGTGTGTCAATTATTCGCGGTCACGATGTCCAAAGTGTGTCAATTATTCACAGCCACGATGTCCAAAGAGTGTCAATTATTCGCAGTCACGATGTTCAAAGTGTGTCAATTATTCGCAGTCACGATGTCCAAAGTCTGTCAATTATTCGCAGCCACGATGTCCAAAATGTGCCAATTATTTGCAGTCACGATGTCAAAAGTGTGTCAATTATTCGCAGTCACGATGTCCAATGTGTTTCAATGATTCGCAGTCACAATGTCCAATGAGTGTCAATTATTCGCAGTCACGATGTCCAAAGTGTGTCAATTATTCGCAGTCACGATGTCCAAAGTGTGTCAGTTATTCGCAGTCACGATGTCCTAAGTGTGTCAATCATTTGCAGTCACGATGTCCTAAGTGTGTCAATCATTTGCAGTCACGATGTCCAAAGTGTATCAATTATTCTTAGTCACGATGTCCAAAGTGTGTCAATCATTTGCAGTCACGATGCCAATGTGTGTCAATTATTCGCAGTCCCGATGTCCAAAGTCTGTCAATTATTCAGAGCCACGATGTTCAAAGTGTGTCAATTATTCGCAGTCACGATGTTCAAAGTGTGTCAATTATTCGCAGTCACGATGTTCAAAGTGTGTCAATTATTCACAGCCACGATGTCCAAAGTGTGTCAATTATTCGCAGTCACGATGTCCAAAGTGTGTCAATTATTCACAGCCACGATGTCCAAAGTGTGTCAATTATTCGCAGTCACGATGTTCAAAGTGTGTCAATTATTCGCAGTTACGATGTCCAAAGTGTGTCAATTATTCGCAGTAACGATGTCCAAAGAGTGTCAATCATTTGCAGTCACGACGTCCAATGAGTGTCAATTATTCGCAGTCACGATGTCCAAAGTGTGTCAATTATTCGCAGTCACGATGTCCTAAGTGTGTCAATCATTTGCAGTCACGATGTCCAAAGTGTGTCAATTATTCGCAGTCACGATGTCCAAAGTGTGTCAATCATTTGCAGTCACGATGCCAATGTGTGTCAATTATTCGCAGTCCCGATGTCCAAAGTGTGTCAATTATTCGCAGTCACGATGTTCAAAGTGTGTCAATTATTCGCAGTCACGATGTCCAAAGTGTGTCAATTATTCACAGCCACGATGTCCAAAGTGTGTCAATTATTCACAGCCACGATGTTCAAAGTGTGTCAATTATTCGCAGTCACGATGTCCAAAGTGTGTCAATTATTCACAGCCACGATGTCCAAAGTGTGTCAATTATTCGCAGTCACGATGTTCAAAGTGTGTCAATTATTCGCAGTCACGATGTCCAAAGTCTGTCAATTATTCGCAGCCACGATGTCCAAAGTGTGCCAATTATTTGCAGTCACGATGTCAAAAGTGTGTCAATTATTCGCAGTCACGATGTCCAATGTGTTTCAATGATTCGCAGTCACAATGTCCAATGAGTGTCAATTATTCGCAGTCAGGATGTCCAAAGTGTGTCAATTATTCGCAGTCACGATGTCCAAAGTGTGTCAGTTATTCGCAGTCACGATGTCCTAAGTGTGTCAATCATTTGCAGTCACGATGTCCTAAGTGTGTCAATCATTTGCAGTCACGATGTCCAAAGTGTATCAATTATTCTTAGTCACGATGTCCAAAGTGTGTCAATTATTCACAGCCACGATGTTCAAAGTGTGTCAATTATTCGCAGTCACGATTTCCAAAGTGTGTCAATTATTCACAGCCACGATGTCCAAAGTGTGTCAATTATTCGCAGTCACGATGTTCAAAGTGTGTCAATTATTCGCAGTCACGATGTCCAAAGTGTTTCAATCATTTGCAGTCACGATGTCCTAAGTGTGTCAATCATTTGCAGTCACGATGTCCAAAGTCTGTCAATTATTCGCAGCCACGATGTCCAAAGTGTGTCAATTATTCACAGCCACGATGTTCAAAGTGTGTCAATTATTCGCAGTCACGATGTCCAAAGTGTGACAATTATTTGCAGTCACGATGTCAAAAGTGTGTCAATTATTCGCAGTCACGATGTCCAAAGTGTGTCAGTTATTCGCAGTCACGATGTCCTAAGTGTGTCAATCATTTGCAGTCACGATGTCCTAAGTGTGTCAATCATTTGCAGTCACGATGTCCAAAGTGTATCAATTATTCTTAGTCACGATGTCCAAAGTGTGTCAATCATTTGCAGTCACGATGCCAATGTGTGTCAATTATTCGCAGTCCCGATGTCCAAAGTCTGTCAATTATTCACAGCCACGATGTCCAAAGTGTGTCAATTATTTGCAGTCACGATGTCCAAAATGTGTCAATCATTTGCAGTCACGATGTCCAAAGTGTGTCAATCATTTGCAGTCACGATGTCCAAAGTGTGTCAATTATTCGCAGTCACGATGTCCAAAGTGTGTCAATTATTTGCAGTAACGATGTCCAAAGTGTGTCAATCATTTGCAGTCACGATGTCCAAAGTGTGTCAATTATTCACAGCCACGATGTCCAAAGTGTGTCAATTATTCGCAGTCACGATGTTCAAAGTGTGTCAATAATTCGCAGTCACGATGTCCAAAGTCTGTCAATTATTCGCAGCCACGATGTCCAAAGTGTGCCAATTATTTGCAGTCACGATGTCAAAAGTGTGTCAATTATTCGCAGTCACGATGTCCAATGTGTTTCAATGATTCGCAGTCACAATGTCCAATGAGTGTCAATTATTCGCAGTCACGATGTCCAAAGTGTGTCAATTATTCGCAGTCACGATGTCCAAAGTGTGTCAGTTATTCGCAGTCACGATGTCCTAAGTGTGTCAATCATTTGCAGTCAGGATGTCCTAAGTGTGTCAATCATTTGCAGTCACGATGTCCAAAGTGTATCAATTATTCTTAGTCACGATGTCCAAAGTGTGTCAATTATTCACAGCCACGATGTTCAAAGTGTGTCAATTATTCGCAGTCACGATGTCCAAAGTGTGTCAATTATTCACAGCCACGATGTCCAAAGTGTGTCAATTATTCGCAGCCACGATGTTCAAAGTGTGTCAATTATTCGCAGTCACGATGTCCAAAGTGTGTCAATCATTTGCAGTCACGATGTCCTAAGTGTGTCAATCACTTGCAGTCACGATGTCCAAAGTGTATCAATTATTCTTAGTCACGATGTCCAAAGTGTGTCAATCATTTGCAGTCACGATGCCAATGTGTGTCAATTATTCGCAGTCCCGATGTCCAAAGTCTGTCAATTATTCACAGCCACGATGTCCAAAGTGTGTCAATTATTCGCAGTAACGATGTCCAAAGAGTGTCAATCATTTGCAGTCACGATGTCCAAAGTGTGTCAATCATTTGCAGTCACGATGTCCAAAGTGTGTCAATTATTCGCAGTCACGATGTCCAAAGTGTGTCAATTATTCGCAGTTACGATGTTCAAAGTGTGTCAATTATTCGCAGTCACGATGTTCAAAGTGTGTCAATTATTCACAGCCACGATGTCCAAAGTGTGTCATTTATTCACAGCCACGATGTTCAAAGTGTGTCAATTATTCACAGCCACGATGTCCAAAGTGTATCAATTATTCTTAGTCACGACGTCCAAAGTGTGTCAATCATTTGCAGTCACGATGCCAAGGTGTGTCAATTATTCGCAGTCCCGATGTCCAAAGTCTGTCAATTATTCGCTGTTACGATGTTCAAAGTGTGTCAATTATTCGCAGTCACGATGTTCAAAGTGTGTCAATTATTCACAGCCACGATGTCCAAAGTGTGTCAATTATTCGCAGTCACGATGTCCAAAGTGTGTCAATTATTCACAGCCACGATGTCCAAAGTGTGTCAATTATTCGCAGTCACGATGTTCAAAGTGTGTCAATTATTCGCAGTCACGATGTCCAAAGTCTGTCAATTATTCGCAGCCACGATGTCCAAAGTGTGCCAATTATTTGCAGTCACGATGTCAAAAGTGTGTCAATTATTCGCAGTCACGATGTCCAATGTGTTTCAATGATTCGCAGTCACAATGTCCAATGAGTGTCAATTATTCGCAGTCACGATGTCCAAAGTGTGTCAATTATTAGCAGTCACGATGTCCAAAGTGTGTCAATTATTCGCAGTCACGATGTCCTAAGTGTGTCAATCATTTGCAGTCACGATGTCCTAAGTGTGTCAATCATTTACAGTCACGATGTCCAAAGTGTATCAATTATTCTTAGTCACGATGTCCAAAGTGTGTCAATCATTTGCAGTCACGATGCCTATGTGTGTCAATTATTCGCAGTCCCGATGTCCAAAGTCTGTCAATTATTCACAGACACGATGTTCAAAGTGTGTCAATTATTCGCAGTCACGATGTTCAAAGTGTGTCAATTATTCGCAATCACGATGTTCAAAGTGTGTCAATTATTCACAGCCACGATGTCCAAAGTGTGTCAATTATTCGCAGTCACGATGTCCAAAGTGTGTCAATTATTCACAGCCACGATGTCCAAAGTGTGTCAATTATTCGCAGTCACGATGTTCAAAGTGTGTCAATTATTCGCAGTCACGATGTCCAAAGTCTGTCAATTATTCGCAGCCACGATTTCCAAAGTGTGCCAATTATTTGCAGTCACGATGTCAAAAGTGTGTCAATTATTCGCAGTCACGATATCCAATGTGTTTCAATGATTCGCAGTCACAATGTCCAATGAGTGTAAATTATTCGCAGTCAGGATGTCCAAAGTGTGTCAATTATTCGCAGTCACGATGTCCAAAGTGTGTCAGTTATTCGCAGTCACGATGTCCTAAGTGTGTCAATCATTTGCAGTCACGATGTCCTAAGTGTGTCAATCATTTGCAGTCACGATGCCAATGTGTGTCAATTATTCGCAGTCCCGATGTCCAAAGTCTGTCAATTATTCACAGCCACGATGTTCAAAGTGTGTCAATTATTCGCAGTCACGATGTTCAAAGTGTGTCAATTATTCGCAGTCACGATGTTCAAAGTGTGTCAATTATTCACAGCCACGATGTCCAAAGTGTGTCAATTATTCGCAGTCACGATGTCCAAAGTGTGTCAATTATTCACAGCCACGATGTCCAAAGTGTGTCAATTATTCGCAGTCACGATGTTCAAAGTGTGTCAATTATTCGCAGTTACGATGTCCAAAGTGTGTCAATTATTCGCAGTAACGATGTCCAAAGAGTGTCAATCATTTGCGGTCACGACGTCCAATGAGTGTCAATTATTCGCAGTCACGATGTCCAAAGTGTGTCAATTATTCTTAGTCACGATGTCCAAAGTGTGTCAATCATTTGCAGTCACGATGCCAATGTGTGTCAATTATTCGCAGTCCCGATGTCCAAAGTGTGTCAATTATTCGCAGTCACGATGTCCAAAGTGTGTCAATTATTCACAGCCACGATGTCCAAAGTGTGTCAATTATTCGCAGTCACGATGTTCAAAGTGTGTCAATTATTCGCAGTCACGATGTCCAAAGTGTGTCAATCATTTGCAGTCACGATGTCCAAAGTGTGTCAATCATTTGCAGTCACGATGTCCAAAGTCTGTCAATTATTCGCAGCCACGATGTCCAAAGTGTGTCAATTATTTGCAGTCACGATGTCAAAAGTGTGTCAATTCTTCGCAGTAACGATGTCCAAAGACTGTCAATCATTTTCAGTCACGATGTCCAATGAGTGTCAATTATTCGCAGTCACGATGTCCAAAGTGTGTCAATTATTCGCAGTCACGATGTCAAAAGTGTGTCAATTATTCGCAGTCACAATGTCCAAAGTGTGTCAATTATTCGCAGTCACGATGTCCAAAGTGTGTCAATTATTCGCAGTCACGATGTCCAAAGTCTGTCAATTATTCGCAGTCACGATGTTCAAAGTGTGTCAATTATTCGCAGTCACGATGTTCAAAGTGTGTCAATTATTCACAGCCACGATGTCCAAAGTGTGTCAATTATTCACAGCCACGATGTTCAAAGTGTGTCAATTATTCGCAGTCACGATGTCCAAAGTCTGTCAATTATTCGCAGCCACGATGTCCAAAGTGTGACAATTATTTGCAGTCACGATGTCAAAAGTGTGTCAATTATTCGCAGTCACGATGTCCAAAGTGTGTCAGTTATTCGCAGTCACGATGTCCTAAGTGTGTCAATCATTTGCAGTCACGATGTCCTAAGTGTGTCAATCATTTGCAGTCACGATGTCCAAAGTGTATCAATTATTCTTAATCACGATGTCCAAAGTGTGTCAATCATTTGCAGTCACGATGCCAATGTGTGTCAATTATTCGCAGTGCCGATGTCCAAAGTCTGTCAATTATTCACAGCCACGATGTCCAAAGTGTGTCAATTATTCGCAGTAACGATGTCCAAAGAGTGTCAATCATTTGCAGTCACGATGTCCAAAGTGTGTCAATTACTCGCAGTCACGATGTCCAAAGTGTGTCAATTATTTGCAGTAACGATGTCCAAAGAGTGTCAATCATTTGCAGTCACGATGTCCAAAGTGTGTCAATTATTCACAGCCACGATGTCCAAAGTGTGTCAATTATTCGCAGTCACGATGTTCAAAGTGTGTCAATTATTCGCAGTCACGATGTCCAAAGTCTGTCAATTATTCGCAGCCACGATGTCCAAAGTGTGCCAATTATTTGCAGTCACGATGTCAAAAGTGTGTCAATTATTCGCAGTCACGATGTCCAATGTGTTTCAATGATTCGCAGTCACAATGTCCAATGAGTGTCAATTATTCGCAGTCACGATGTCCAAAGTGTGTCAATTATTCGCAGTCACGATGTCCAAAGTGTGTCAGTTATTCGCAGTCACGATGTCCTAAGTGTGTCAATCATTTGCAGTCCCGATGTCCTAAGTGTGTCAATCATTTGCAGTCACGATGTCCAAAGTGTATCAATTATTCTTAGTCACGATGTCCAAAGTGTGTCAATTATTCACAGCCACGATGTTCAAAGTGTGTCAATTATTCGCACTCACGATGTCCAAAGTGTGTCAATTATTCACAGCCACGATGTCCAAAGTGTGTCAATTATTCGCAGCCACGATGTTCAAAGTGTGTCAATTATTCGCAGTCACGATGTCCAAAGTGTGTCAATCATTTGCAGTCACGATGTCCTAAGTGTGTCAATCATTTGCAGTCACGATGTCCAAAGTGTATCAATTATTCTTAGTCACGATGTCCAAAGTGTGTCAATCATTTGCAGTCACGATCCCAATGTGTGTCAATTATTCGCAGTCCCGATGTCCAAAGTCTGTCAATTATTCGCAGTTACGATGTTCAAAGTGTGTCAATTATTCGCAGTCACGATGTTCAAAGTGTGTCAATTATTCACAGCCACGATGTCCAAAGTGTGTCATTTATTCACAGCCACGATGTTCAAAGTGTGTCAATTATTCACAGCCACGATGTCCAAAGTGTATCAATTATTCTTAGTCACGATGTCCAAAGTGTGTCAATCATTTGCAGTCACGTTGCCAAGGTGTGTCAATTATTCGCAGTCCCGATGTCCAAAGTCTGTCAATTATTCGCAGTTACGATGTTCAAAGTGTGTCAATTATTCGCAGTCACGATGTTCAAAGTGTGTCAATTATTCACAGCCACGATGTCCAAAGTGTGTCAATTATTCGCAGTCACGATGTCCAAAGTGTGTCAATTATTCACAGCCACGATGTCCAAAGTGTGTCAATTATTCGCAGCCACGATGTTCAAAGTGTGTCAATTATTCGCAGTCACGATGTCCAAAGTCTGTCAATTATTCGCAGCCACGATGTCCAAAGTGTGCCAATTATTTGCAGTCACGATGTCAAAAGTGTGTCAATTATTCGCAGTCACGATGTCCAATGTGTTTCAATGATTCGCAGTCACAATGTCCAATGAGTGTCAATTATTCGCAGTCACGATGTCCAAAGTGTGTCAATTATTCGCAGTCACGATGTCCAAAGTGTGTCAGTTATTCGCAGTCACGATGTCCTAAGTGTGTCAATCATTTGCAGTCACGATGTCCTAAGTGTGTCAATCATTTACAGTCACGATGTCCAAAGTGTATCAATTATTCTTAGTCACGATGTCCAAAGTGTGTCAATCATTTGCAGTCACGATGCCTATGTGTGTCAATTATTCGCAGTGCCGATGTTCAAAGTCTGTCAATTATTCACAGCCACGATGTTCAAAGTGTGTCAATTATTCGCAGTCACGATGTTCAAAGTGTGTCAATTATTCGCAGTCACGATGTTCAAAGTGTGTCAATTATTCACAGCCACGATGTCCAAAGTGTGTCAATTATTCGCAGTCACGATGTCCAAAGTGTGTCAATTATTCACAGCCACGATGTCCAAAGTGTGTCAATTATTCGCAGTCACGATGTTCAAAGTGTGTCAATTATTCGCAGTCACGATGTCCAAAGTGTGTCAATTATTCGCAGCCACGATTTCCAAAGTGTGCCAATTATTTGCAGTCACGATGTCAAAAGTGTGTCAATTATTCGCAGTCACGATATCCAATGTGTTTCAATGATTCGCAGTCACAATGTCCAAAGTGTGTCAATTATTCGCAGTCAGGATGTCCAAAGTGTGTCAATTATTCGCAGTCACGATGTCCAAAGTGTGTCAGTTATTCGCAGTCACGATGTCCTAAGTGTGTCAATCATTTGCAGTCACGATGTCCTAAGTGTGTCAATCATTTGCAGTCACGATGTCCAAAGTGTATCAATTATTCTTAGTCACGATGTCCAAAGTGTGTCAATCATTTGCAGTCACGACGCCAATGTGTGTCAATTATTCGCAGTCCCGATGTCCAAAGTCTGTCAATTATTCACAGCCACGATGTTCAAAGTGTGTCAATCATTCGCAGTCACGATGTTCAAAGTGTGTCAATTATTCACAGCCACGATGTCCAAAGTGTGTCAATTATTCACAGCCACGATGTCCAAAGTGTGTCAATTATTCGCAGTCACGATGTTCAAAGTGTGTCAATTATTCGCAGTCACGATGTCCAAAGTCTGTCAATTATTCGCAGTAACGATGTCCAAAGAGTGTCAATCATTTGCAGTCACTATGTCCAAAGTGTGTCAATCATTTGCAGTCACGATGTCCAAAGTGTGTCAATTATTTGCAGTAACGATGTCCAAAGAGTGTCAATCATTTGCAGTCACTATGTCCAAAGTGTGTCAATCATTTGCAGTCACGATGTCCAAAGTGTGTCAATTATTCGAAGTCACGATGCCAATGTGTGTCAATTATTTGCAGTCACGATGTCCAAAAAGTGTCAATCATTTGCAGTCACGATGTCCAAAGTGTGTCAATTATTCGAAGTCACGATGCCAATGTGTGTCAATTATTCGCAGTCACGATGTCCAAAGTTTGTCAATTATTCGCAGCCACGATGTCCAAAGTGTGTCAATTATTTGCAGGCACGATGTCAAAAGTGTGTCAATTATTCGCAGTCACGATGTACAATGTGTGTCAATTATTCGCAGTCACGATGTCCAATGTGTGTCAATTATTCGAAGTCACTATGTCCAATGAGTGTCAATTATTCGCAGTCACGTTGTCCAAAGTGTGTCAATCATTTGCAGTCACGATGTCCAAAGTGTGTCAATTATTCGCAGTCACAATGTCCAAAGTGTGTCAATTATTCGCAGTCACAATGTCCAAAGTGTGTCAATTATTCGCAGTCACGATGTCCAAAGTGTGTCAATTATTTGCAGTCACGATGTCCAAAGTGTGTCAATCATTTGCAGTCACGATGTCCAAAGTGTGTCAATTATTCGCAGTCACGATGTCCAATGAGTGTCAATTATTCGCAGTCACGATGTCCAAAGTGTGTCAATTATTCGCAGTTACGATGTCCAAAGTGTGTCAATTATTCGCAGTCACGATGTCCAAAGAGTGTCAATCATTTGCAGTCACGACGTCCAATGAGTGTCAATTATTCGCAGTCACGATGTCCAAAGTGTGTCAATTATTCGCAGTCACGATGTCCTAAGTGTGTCAATCATTTGCAGTCACGATGTCCAAAGTATGTCAATTATTCTTAGTCACGGTGTCCAAAGTGTGTCAATCATTTGCAGTCACGATGCCAATGTGTGTCAATTATTCGCAGTCCCGATGTCCAAAGTGTGTCAATTATTCGCACTCACGATGTTCAAAGTGTGTCAATTATTCGCAGTAACGATGTTCAAAGTGTGTCAATTATTCACAGCCACGATGTCCAAAGTGTGTCAATTATTCACAGCCACGATGTTCAAAGTGTGTCAATTATTCGCAGTCACGATGTCCAAAGTGTGTCAATTATTCACAGCCACGATGTCCAAAGTGTGTCAATTATTCGCAGTCACGATGTTCAAAGTGTGTCAATTATTCGCAGTCACGATGTCCAAAGTCTGTCAATTATTCGCAGCCACGATGTCCAAAGTGTGCCAATTATTTGCAGTCACGATTTCAAAAGTGTGTCAATTATTCGCAGTCACGATGTCCAATGTGTTTCAATGATTCGCAGTCACAATGTCCAATGAGTGTCAATTATTCGCAGTCAGGATGTCCAAAGTGTGTCAATTATTCGCAGTCACGATGTCCAAAGTGTGTCAGTTATTCGCAGTCACGTTGTTTTAAGTGTGTCAATCATTTGCAGTCACGATGTCCTAAGTGTGTCAATCATTTGCAGTCACGATGTCCAAAGTGTATCAATTATTCTTAGTCACGATGTCCAAAGTGTGTCAATTATTCACAGCCACGATGTTCAAAGTGTGTCAATTATTTTTCGCAGTCACGATGTCCAAAGTGTGTCAATTATTCACAGCCACGATGTCCAAAGTGTGTCAATTATTCGCAGTCACGATGTTCAAAGTGTGTCAATTATTCGCAGTCACAATGTCCAAAGTGTGTCAATTATTCGCAGTCACGATGTCCAAAGTGTGTCAATTATTTGCAGTCACGATGTCCAAAGTGTGTCAATCATTTGCAGTCACGATGTCCAACGTGTGTCAATTATTCGCAGTCACGATGTCCAATGAGTGTCAATTATTCGCAGCCACGATGTCCAAAGTGTGTCAATTATTTGCAGGCACGATGTCAAAAGTGTGTCAATTATTCGCAGTCACGATGTACAATGTGTGTCAATTATTCGCAGTCACGATGTCCAATGTGTGTCAATTATTCGAAGTCACTATGTCCAATGAGTGTCAATTATTCGCAGTCACGTTGTCCAAAGTGTGTCAATCATTTGCAGTCACGATGTCCAAAGTGTGTCAATTATTCGCAGTCACAATGTCCAAAGTGTGTCAATTATTCGCAGTCACAATGTCCAAAGTGTGTCAATTATTCGCAGTCACGATGTCCAAAGTGTGTCAATTATTTGCAGTCACGATGTCCAAAGTGTGTCAATCATTTGCAGTCACGATGTCCAAAGTGTGTCAATTATTCGCAGTCACGATGTCCAATGAGTGTCAATTATTCGCAGTCACGATGTCCAAAGTGTGTCAATTATTCGCAGTTACGATGTCCAAAGTGTGTCAATTATTCGCAGTCACGATGTCCAAAGAGTGTCAATCATTTGCAGTCACGACGTCCAATGAGTGTCAATTATTCGCAGTCACGATGTCCAAAGTGTGTCAATTATTCGCAGTCACGATGTCCTAAGTGTGTCAATCATTTGCAGTCACGATGTCCAAAGTATGTCAATTATTCTTAGTCACGGTGTCCAAAGTGTGTCAATCATTTGCAGTCACGATGCCAATGTGTGTCAATTATTCGCAGTCCCGATGTCCAAAGTGTGTCAATTATTCGCACTCACGATGTTCAAAGTGTGTCAATTATTCGCAGTAACGATGTTCAAAGTGTGTCAATTATTCACAGCCACGATGTCCAAAGTGTGTCAATTATTCACAGCCACGATGTTCAAAGTGTGTCAATTATTCGCAGTCACGATGTCCAAAGTGTGTCAATTATTCACAGCCACGATGTCCAAAGTGTGTCAATTATTCGCAGTCACGATGTTCAAAGTGTGTCAATTATTCGCAGTCACGATGTCCAAAGTCTGTCAATTATTCGCAGCCACGATGTCCAAAGTGTGCCAATTATTTGCAGTCACGATTTCAAAAGTGTGTCAATTATTCGCAGTCACGATGTCCAATGTGTTTCAATGATTCGCAGTCACAATGTCCAATGAGTGTCAATTATTCGCAGTCAGGATGTCCAAAGTGTGTCAATTATTCGCAGTCACGATGTCCAAAGTGTGTCAGTTATTCGCAGTCACGTTGTTTTAAGTGTGTCAATCATTTGCAGTCACGATGTCCTAAGTGTGTCAATCATTTGCAGTCACGATGTCCAAAGTGTATCAATTATTCTTAGTCACGATGTCCAAAGTGTGTCAATTATTCACAGCCACGATGTTCAAAGTGTGTCAATTATTTTTCGCAGTCACGATGTCCAAAGTGTGTCAATTATTCACAGCCACGATGTCCAAAGTGTGTCAATTATTCGCAGTCACGATGTTCAAAGTGTGTCAATTATTCGCAGTCACAATGTCCAAAGTGTGTCAATTATTCGCAGTCACGATGTCCAAAGTGTGTCAATTATTTGCAGTCACGATGTCCAAAGTGTGTCAATCATTTGCAGTCACGATGTCCAACGTGTGTCAATTATTCGCAGTCACGATGTCCAATGAGTGTCAATTATTCGCAGTCACGATGTCCAAAGTGTGTCAATTATTCGCAGTTACGATGTCCAAAGTGTGTCAATTATTCGCAGTAACGATGTCCAAAGAGTGTCAATCATTTGCAGTCACGACGTCCAATGAGTGTCAATTATTCGCAGTCACGATGTCCAAAGTGTGTCAATTATTCGCAGTCACGATGTCCTAAGTGTGTCAATCATTTGCAGTCACGATGTCCAAAGTGTGTCAATTATTCTTAGTCACGATGTCCAAAGTGTGTCAATCATTTGCAGTCACGATGCCAATGTGTGTCAAATATTCGCAGTCCCGATGTCCAAAGTGTGTCAATTATTCGCAGTCACGATGTTCAAAGTGTGTCAATTATTCGCAGTAACGATGTTCAAAGTGTGTCAATTATTCACAGCCACGATGTCCAAAGTGTGTCAATTATTCACAGCCACGATGTTCAAAGTGTGTCAATTATTCGCAGTCACGATGTCCAAAGTGTGTCAATTATTCGCAGTCACGATGTTCAAAGTGTGTCAATTATTCGCAGTCACGATGTTCAAAGTGTGTCAATTATTCACAGCCACGATGTCCAAAGTGTGTCAATTATTCGCAGTCACGATGTCCAAAGTGTGTCAATTATTCACAGCCACGATGTCCAAAGTGTGTCAATTATTCGCAGTCACGATGTTCAAAGTGTGTCAATTATTCGCAGTCACGATGTCCAAAGTGTGTCAATTATTCGCAGCCACGATTTCCAAAGTGTGCCAATTATTTGCAGTCACGATGTCAAAAGTGTGTCAATTATTCGCAGTCACGATATCCAATGTGTTTCAATGATTCGCAGTCACAATGTCCAAAGTGTGTCAATTATTCGCAGTCAGGATGTCCAAAGTGTGTCAATTATTCGCAGTCACGATGTCCAAAGTGTGTCAGTTATTCGCAGTCACGATGTCCTAAGTGTGTCAATCATTTGCAGTCACGATGTCCTAAGTGTGTCAATCATTTGCAGTCACGATGTCCAAAGTGTATCAATTATTCTTAGTCACGATGTCCAAAGTGTGTCAATCATTTGCAGTCACGACGCCAATGTGTGTCAATTATTCGCAGTCCCGATGTCCAAAGTCTGTCAATTATTCACAGCCACGATGTTCAAAGTGTGTCAATCATTCGCAGTCACGATGTTCAAAGTGTGTCAATTATTCACAGCCACGATGTCCAAAGTGTGTCAATTATTCACAGCCACGATGTCCAAAGTGTGTCAATTATTCGCAGTCACGATGTTCAAAGTGTGTCAATTATTCGCAGTCACGATGTCCAAAGTCTGTCAATTATTCGCAGCCACGATGTCCAAAGTGTGTCAATTATTCGCAGTCACGATGTCCAAAGTGTGTCAGTTATTCGCAGTCACAATGTCCAATGAGTGTCAATTATTTGCAGTCACGATGTCCAAAGTGTGTCAATTATTTGCAGTTACGATGTTCAAAGTGTGTCAATTATTCGCAGTCACGATGTTCAAAGTGTGTCAATTATTCACAGCCACGATGTCCAAAGTGTGTCATTTATTCACAGCCACGATGTTCAAAGTGTGTCAATTATTCACAGCCACGATGTCCAAAGTGTATCAATTATTCTTAGTCACGATGTCCAAAGTGTGTCAATCATTTGCAGTCACGTTGCCAAGGTGTGTCAATTATTCGCAGTCCCGATGTCCAAAGTCTGTCAATTATTCGCAGTTACGATGTTCAAAGTGTGTCAATTATTCGCAGTCACGATGTTCAAAGTGTGTCAATTATTCACAGCCACGATGTCCAAAGTGTGTCAATTATTCGCAGTCACGATGTCCAAAGTGTGTCAATTATTCACAGCCACGATGTCCAAAGTGTGTCAATTATTCGCAGCCACGATGTTCAAAGTGTGTCAATTATTCGCAGTCACGATGTCCAAAGTCTGTCAATTATTCGCAGCCACGATGTCCAAAGTGTGCCAATTATTTGCAGTCACGATGTCAAAAGTGTGTCAATTATTCGCAGTCACGATGTCCAATGTGTTTCAATGATTCGCAGTCACAATGTCCAATGAGTGTCAATTATTCGCAGTCACGATGTCCAAAGTGTGTCAATTATTCGCAGTCACGATGTCCAAAGTGTGTCAGTTATTCGCAGTCACGATGTCCTAAGTGTGTCAATCATTTGCAGTCACGATGTCCTAAGTGTGTCAATCATTTACAGTCACGATGTCCAAAGTGTATCAATTATTCTTAGTCACGATGTCCAAAGTGTGTCAATCATTTGCAGTCACGATGCCTATGTGTGTCAATTATTCGCAGTGCCGATGTTCAAAGTCTGTCAATTATTCACAGCCACGATGTTCAAAGTGTGTCAATTATTCGCAGTCACGATGTTCAAAGTGTGTCAATTATTCGCAGTCACGATGTTCAAAGTGTGTCAATTATTCACAGCCACGATGTCCAAAGTGTGTCAATTATTCGCAGTCACGATGTCCAAAGTGTGTCAATTATTCACAGCCACGATGTCCAAAGTGTGTCAATTATTCGCAGTCACGATGTTCAAAGTGTGTCAATTATTCGCAGTCACGATGTCCAAAGTGTGTCAATTATTCGCAGCCACGATTTCCAAAGTGTGCCAATTATTTGCAGTCACGATGTCAAAAGTGTGTCAATTATTCGCAGTCACGATATCCAATGTGTTTCAATGATTCGCAGTCACAATGTCCAAAGTGTGTCAATTATTCGCAGTCAGGATGTCCAAAGTGTGTCAATTATTCGCAGTCACGATGTCCAAAGTGTGTCAGTTATTCGCAGTCACGATGTCCTAAGTGTGTCAATCATTTGCAGTCACGATGTCCTAAGTGTGTCAATCATTTGCAGTCACGATGTCCAAAGTGTATCAATTATTCTTAGTCACGATGTCCAAAGTGTGTCAATCATTTGCAGTCACGACGCCAATGTGTGTCAATTATTCGCAGTCCCGATGTCCAAAGTCTGTCAATTATTCACAGCCACGATGTTCAAAGTGTGTCAATCATTCGCAGTCACGATGTTCAAAGTGTGTCAATTATTCACAGCCACGATGTCCAAAGTGTGTCAATTATTCACAGCCACGATGTCCAAAGTGTGTCAATTATTCGCAGTCACGATGTTCAAAGTGTGTCAATTATTCGCAGTCACGATGTCCAAAGTCTGTCAATTATTCGCAGCCACGATGTCCAAAGTGTGTCAATTATTCGCAGTCACGATGTCCAAAGTGTGTCAGTTATTCGCAGTCACAATGTCCAATGAGTGTCAATTATTTGCAGTCACGATGTCCAAAGTGTGTCAATTATTTGCAGTCACGATGTCCAAAGTGTGTCAATTATTTGCAGTAACGATGTCCAAAGAGTGTCAATCATTTGCAGTCACTATGTCCAAAGTGTGTCAATCATTTGCAGTCACGATGTCCAAAGTGTGTCAATTATTCGAAGTCACGATGCCAATGTGTGTCAATTATTTGCAGTCACGATGTCCAAAAAGTGTCAATCATTTGCAGTCACGATGTCCAAAGTGTGTCAATTATTCGAAGTCACGATGCCAATGTGTGTCAATTATTCGCAGTCACGATGTCCAAAGTTTGTCAATTATTCGCAGCCACGATGTCCAAAGTGTGTCAATTATTTGCAGTCACGATGTCAAAAGTGTGTCAATTATTCGCAGTCACGATGTACAATGTGTGTCAATTATTCGCAGTCACGATGTCCAATGTGTGTCAATTATTCGAAGTCACTATGTCCAATGAGAGTCAATTATTCGCAGTCACGTTGTCCAAAGTGTGTCAATCATTTGCAGTCACGATGTCCAAAGTGTGTCAATTATTCGCAGTCACAATGTCCAAAGTGTGTCAATTATTCGCAGTCACAATGTCCAAAGTGTGTCAATTATTCGCAGTCACGATGTCCAAAGTGTGTCAATTATTTGCAGTCACGATGTCCAAAGTGTGTCAATCATTTGCAGTCACGATGTCCAAAGTGTGTCAATTATTCGCAGTCACGATGTCCAATGAGTGTCAATTATTCGCAGTCACGATGTCCAAAGTGTGTCAATTATTCGCAGTTACGATGTCCAAAGTGTGTCAATTATTCGCAGTAACGATGTCCAAAGAGTGTCAATCATTTGCAGTCACGACGTCCAATGAGTGTCAATTATTCGCAGTCACGATGTCCAAAGTGTGTCAATTATTCGCAGTCACGATGTCCTAAGTGTGTCAATCATTTGCAGTCACGATGTCCAAAGTATGTCAATTATTCTTAGTCACGATGTCCAAAGTGTGTCAATCATTTGCAGTCACGATGCCAATGTGTGTCAATTATTCGCAGTCACGATGTCCAAAGTGTGTCAATTATTCGCACTCACGATGTTCAAAGTGTGTCAATTATTCGCAGTAACGATGTTCAAAGTGTGTCAATTATTCACAGCCACGATGTCCAAAGTGTGTCAATTATTCACAGCCACGATGTTCAAAGTGTGTCAATTATTCGCAGTCACGATGTCCAAAGTGTGTCAATTATTCACAGCCACGATGTCCAAAGTGTGTCAATTATTCGCAGTCACGATGTTCAAAGTGTGTCAATTATTCGCAGTCACGATGTCCAAAGTCTGTCAATTATTCGCAGCCACGATGTCCAAAGTGTGCCAATTATTTGCAGTCACGATTTCAAAAGTGTGTCAATTATTCGCAGTCACGATGTCCAATGTGTTTCAATGATTCGCAGTCACAATGTCCAATGAGTGTCAATTATTCGCAGTCAGGATGTCCAAAGTTTGTCAATTATTCGCAGTCACGATGTCCAAAGTGTGTCAGTTATTCGCAGTCACGTTGTTTTAAGTGTGTCAATCATTTGCAGTCACGATGTCCAAAGTGTGTCAATCATTTGCAGTCACGATGTCCAAAGTGTATCAATTATTCTTAGTCACGATGTCCAAAGTGTGTCAATTATTCACAGCCACGATGTTCAAAGTGTGTCAATTATTTTTCGCAGTCACGATGTCCAAAGTGTGTCAATTATTCACAGCCACGATGTCCAAAGTGTGTCAATTATTCGCAGTCACGATGTTCAAAGTGTGTCAATTATTCGCAGTCACAATGTCCAAAGTGTGTCAATTATTCGCAGTCACGATGTCCAAAGTGTGTCAATTATTTGCAGTCACGATGTCCAAAGTGTGTCAATCATTTGCAGTCACGATGTCCAACGTGTGTCAATTATTCGCAGTCACGATGTCCAATGAGTGTCAATTATTCGCAGTCACGATGTCCAAAGTGTGTCAATTATTCGCAGTTACGATGTCCAAAGTGTGTCAATTATTCGCAGTAACGATGTCCAAAGAGTGTCAATCATTTGCAGTCACGACGTCCAATGAGTGTCAATTATTCGCAGTCACGATGTCCAAAGTGTGTCAATTATTCGCAGTCACGATGTCCTAAGTGTGTCAATCATTTGCAGTCACGATGTCCAAAGTGTGTCAATTATTCTTAGTCACGATGTCCAAAGTGTGTCAATCATTTGCAGTCACGATGCCAATGTGTGTCAAATATTCGCAGTCCCGATGTCCAAAGTGTGTCAATTATTCGCAGTCACGATGTTCAAAGTGTGTCAATTATTCGCAGTAACGATGTTCAAAGTGTGTCAATTATTCACAGCCACGATGTCCAAAGTGTGTCAATTATTCACAGCCACGATGTTCAAAGTGTGTCAATTATTCGCAGTCACGATGTCCAAAGTGTGTCAATTATTCACAGCCACGATGTCCAAAGTGTGTCAATTATTCGCAGTCACGATGTTCAAAGTGTGTCAATTATTCGCAGTCACGATGTCCAAAGTCTGTCAATTATTCGCAGCCACGATGTCCAAAGTGTGCCAATTATTTGCAGTCACGATGTCAAAAGTGTGTCAATTATTCGCAGTCACGATGTCCAATGTGTTTCAATGATTCGCAGTCACAATGTCCAATGAGTGTCAATTATTCGCAGTCAGGATGTCCAAAGTGTGTCAATTATTCGCAGTCACGATGTCCAAAGTGTGTCAGTTATTCGCAGTCACGTTGTCCTAAGTGTGTCAATCATTTGCAGTCACGATGTCCTAAGTGTGTCAATCATTTGCAGTCACGATGTCCAAAGTGTATCAATTATTCTTAGTCACGATGTCCAAAGTGTGTCAATTATTCACAGCCACGATGTTCAAAGTGTGTCAATTATTCGCAGTCACGATGTCCAAAGTGTGTCAATTATTCACAGCCACGATGTCCAAAGTGTGTCAATTATTCGCAGTCACGATGTTCAAAGTGTGTCAATTATTCGTAGTCACGATGTCCAAAGTGTGTCAATCATTTGCAGTCACGATGTAATAAGTGTGTCAATCATTTGCAGTCACGATGTCCAAAGTCTGTCAATTATTCGCAGCCACGATGTCCAAAGTGTGTCAATTATTTGCAGTCACGATGTCAAAAGTGTGTCAATTCTTCGCAGTAACGATGTCCAAAGACTGTCAATCATTTGCAGTCACGATGTCCAATGAGTGTCAATTATTCGCAGTCACGATGTCCAAAGTGTGTCAATTATTCGCAGTCACGATGTCAAAAGTGTGTCAATTATTCGCAGTCACAATGTCCAAAGTGTGTCAATTATTCGCAGTCACGATGTCCAAAGTGTGTCAATTATTCGCAGTCACGATGTCCAAAGTCTGTCAATTATTCGCAGTCACGATGTCCAAAGTGTGTCAATTATTCACAGCCACGATGTCCAAAGTGTGTCAATTATTCGCAGTCACGATGTTCAAAGTGTGTCAATTATTCGCAGTCACGATGTCCAAAGTGTGTCAATTATTCGCAGCCACGATGTCCAAAGTGTGCCAATTATTTGCAGTCACGATGTCAAAAGTGTGTCAATTATTCGCAGTCACGATGTCCAATGTGTTTCAATGATTCGCAGTCACAATGTCCAATGAGTGTCAATTATTCGCAGTCAGGATGTCCAAAGTGTGTCAATTATTCGCAGTCACGATGTCCAAAGTGTGTCAGTTATTCGCAGTCACGTTGTCCTAAGTGTGTCAATCATTTGCAGTCACGATGTCCTAAGTGTGTCAATCATTTGCAGTCACGATGTCCAAAGTGTATCAATTATTCTTAGTCACGATGTCCAAAGTGTGTCAATTATTCTTAGTCACGATGTCCAAAGTGTGTCAATTATTCACAGCCACGATGTTCAAAGTGTGTCAATTATTCGCAGTCACGATGTCCAAAGTGTGTCAATTATTCACAGCCACGATGTCCAAAGTGTGTCAATTATTCGCAGTCACGATGTTCAAAGTGTGTCAATTATTCGCAGTCACGATGTCCAAAGTGTGTCAATCATTTGCAGTCACGATGTCCTAAGTGTGTCAATCATTTGCAGTCACGATGTCCAAAGTCTGTCAATTATTCGCAGCCACGATGTCCAAAGTGTGTCAATTATTTGCAGTCACGATGTCAAAAGTGTGTCAATTCTTCGCAGTAACGATGTCCAAAGACTGTCAATCATTTGCAGTCACGATGTCCAATGAGTGTCAATTATTCGCAGTCACGATGTCCAAAGTGTGTCAATTATTCGCAGTCACGATGTCAAAAGTGTGTCAATTATTCGCAGTCACAATGTCCAAAGTGTGTCAATTATTCGCAGTCACGATGTCCAAAGTGTGTCAATTATTCGCAGTCACGATGTCCAAAGTCTGTCAATTATTCGCAGTCACGATGTCCAAAGTGTGTCAATTATTCACAGCCACGAAGTCCAAAGTGTGTCAATTATTCGCAGTCACGATGTTCAAAGTGTGTCAATTATTCGCAGTCACGATGTCCAAAGTGTGTCAATTATTCGCAGCCACGATGTCCAAAGTGTGCCAATTATTTGCAGTCACGATGTCAAAAGTGTGTCAATTATTCGCAGTCACGATGTCCAATGTGTTTCAATGATTCGCAGTCACAATGTCCAATGAGTGTCAATGATTCGCAGTCACAATGTCCAATGAGTGTCAATTATTCGCAGTCACGATGTCCAAAGTGTGTCAGTTATTCGCAGTCACGTTGTCCTAAGTGTGTCAATCATTTGCAGTCACGATGTCCTAAGTGTGTCAATCATTTGCAGTCACGATGTCCAAAGTGTATCAATTATTCTTAGTCACGATGTCCAAAGTGTGTCAATTATTCACAGCCACGATGTTCAAAGTGTGTCAATTATTCGCAGTCACGATGTCCAAAGTGTGTCAATTATTCACAGCCACGATGTCCAAAGTGTGTCAATTATTCGCAGTCACGATGTTCAAAGTGTGTCAATTATTCGCAGTCACGATGTCCAAAGTGTGTCAATCATTTGCAGTCACGATGTCCTAAGTGTGTCAATCATTTGCAGTCACGATGTCCAAAGTCTGTCAATTATTCGCAGCCACGATGTCCAAAGTGTGTCAATTATTTGCAGTCACGATGTCAAAAGTGTGTCAATTCTTCGCAGTAACTATGTCCAAAGACTGTCAATCATTTGCAGTCACGATGTCCAATGAGTGTCAATTATTCGCAGTCACGATGTCCAAAGTGTGTCAATTATTCGCAGTCACGATGTCAAAAGTGTGTCAATTATTCGCAGTCACAATGTCCAAAGTGTGTCAATTATTCGCAGTCACGATGTCCAAAGTGTGTCAATTATTCGCAGTCACGATGTCCAAAGTCTGTCAATTATTCGCAGCCACGATGTCCAAAGTGTGTCAATTATATGCAGTCACGATGTCAAAAGTGTGTCAATTATTCTTAGTCACGATATCCAATGTGTTTCAATGATTCGCAGTCACGATGTCCAATGAGTGTCAATTATTCTCAGTCACGATGTCCAAAGTGTGTCAATTATTCGCAGTCACGATGTCAAAAGTGTGTCAATGATTCGCAGTCACAATGTCCAAAGTGTGTCAATTATTCGCAGTCACGATGTCCAAAGTCTGTCAATTATTCGCAGCCACGATGTCCAAAGTGTGTCAATTATTTGCAGTCACGATGTCAAAAGTGTGTCAATTATTCGCAGTCACGATGTATAATGTGTGTCAATTATTCGCAGTCACGATGTCCAATGTGTGTCAATTATTCGAAGTCACTTTGTCCAATGAGTGTCAATTATTCGCAGTCACGTTGTCCAAAGTGTGTCAATCATTTGCAGTCACGAAGTCCAAAGTGTGTCAATTATTCGCAGTCACAATGTCCAAAGTGTGTCAATTATTCGCAGTCACAATGTCCAAAGTGTGTCAATTATTCGCAGTCACGATGTCCAAAGTGTGTCAGTTATTCGCAGTCACAATGTCCAATGAGTGTCAATTATTTGCAGTCACGATGTCCAAAGTGTGTCAATCATTTGCAGTCACGATGTCCAAAGTGTGTCAATTATTCGCAGTCACGATGTCCAATGAGTGTCAATTATTCGCAGTCACAATGTCCAAAGTCTGTCAATTATTCGCAGCCACGATGTCCAAAGTGTGTCAATTATTTGCAGTCACGATGTCAAAAGTGTGTCAATTATTCGCAGTCACGATGTACAATGTGTGTCAATTATTCGCAGTCACGATGTCCAATGAGTGTCAATTATTCGCAGTCACGATGTCCAAAGTGTGTCAATTATTCGCAGTCACGATGCCAATGTGTGTCAATTATTCGCAGTCACGATGTCCAAAAAGTGTCAATCATTTGCAGTCACGATGTCCAAAGTGTGTCAATTATTCGAAGTCACGATGCCAATGTGTGTCAATTATTCGCAGTCACGATGTCCAAAGTTTGTCAATTATTCGCAGCCACGATGTCCAAAGTGTGTCAATTATTTGCAGTCACGATGTCAAAAGTGTGTCAATTATTCGCAGTCACGATGTACAATGTGTGTCAATTATTCGCAGTCACGATGTCCAAAGTGTGTCAATTATTCGAAGTCACGATGCCAATGTGTGTCAATTATTCGCAGTCACGATGTCCAAAGTTTGTCAATTATTCGCAGCCACAATGTCCAAAGTGTGTCAATTATTTGCAGTCACGATGTCAAAAGTGTGTCAATTATTCGCAGTCACGATGTACAATGTGTGTCAATTATTCGCAGTCACGATGTCCAATGTGTGTCAATTATTCGAAGTCACTATGTCCAATGAGTGTCAATTATTCGCAGTCACGTTGTCCAAAGTGTGTCAATCATTTGCAGTCACGATGTCCAAAGTGTGTCAATTATTCGCAGTCACAATGTCCAAAGTGTGTCAATTATTCGCAGTTACGATGTCCAAAGTGTGTCAATTATTCGCAGTAACGATGTCCAAAGAGTGTCAATCATTTGCAGTCACGACGTCCAATGAGTGTCAATAATTCGCAGTCACGATGTCCAAAGTGTGTCAATTATTCGCAGTCACGATGTCCTAAGTGTGTCAGTCATTTGCAGTCACGATGTCCAAAGTGTGTCAATTATTCTTAGTCACGATGTCCAAAGTGTGTCAATCATTTGCAGTCACGATGCCAATGTGTGTCAATTATTCGCAGTCCCGATGTCCAAAGTGTGTCAATTATTCGCAGTCACGATGTTCAAAGTGTGTCAATTATTCGCAGTAACGATGTTCAAAGTGTGTCAATTATTCACAGCCACGATGTCCAAAGTGTGTCAATTATTCACAGCCACGATGTTCAAAGTGTGTCAATTATTCGCAGTCACGATGTCCAAAGTGTGTCAATTATTCACAGCCACGATGTCCAAAGTGTGTCAATTATTCGCAGTCACGATGTTCAAAGTGTGTCAATTATTCGCAGTCACGATGTCCAAAGTGTGTCAATTATTCGCAGCCACGATGTCCAAAGTGTGCCAATTATTTGCAGTCACGATGTCAAAAGTGTGTCAATTATTCGCAGTCACGATGTCCAATGTGTTTCAATGATTCGCAGTCACAATGTCCAATGAGTGTCAATTATTCGCAGTCAGGATGTCCAAAGTGTGTCAATTATTCGCAGTCACGATGTCCAAAGTGTGTCAGTTATTCGCAGTCACGATGTCCTAAGTGTGTCAATCATTTGCAGTCACGATGTCCTAAGTGTGTCAATCATTTGCAGTCACGATGTCCAAAGTGTATCAATTATTCTTAGTCACGATGTCCAAAGTGTGTCAACTATTCACAGCCACGATGTTCAAAGTGTGTCAATTATTCGCAGTCACGATGTCCAAAGTGTGTCAATTATTCACAGCCACGATGTCCAAAGTGTGTCAATTATTCGCAGTCACGATGTTCAAAGTGTGTCAATTATTCGCAGTCACGATGTCCAAAGTGTGTCAATCATTTGCAGTCACGATGTCCTAAGTGTGTCAATCATTTGCAGTCACGATGTCCAAAGTCTGTCAATTATTCGCAGCCACGATGTCCAAAGTGTGTCAATTATTTGCAGTCACGATGTCAAAAGTGTGTCAATTCTTCGCAGTAACGATGTCCAAAGACTGTCAATCATTTGCAGTCGCGATGTCCAATGAGTGTCAATTATTCGCAGTCACGATGTCCAAAGTGTGTCAATTATTCGCAGTCACGATGTCCAATGTGTGTCAATTATTCGAAGTCACTTTGTCCAATGAGTGTCAATTATTCGCAGTCACGATGTCCAAAGTGTTTCAATTATTCGCAGTCACGATGTCCAAAGTCTGTCAATTATTCGCAGCCACGATGTCCAAAGTGTGTCAATTATTCGCAGTCACAATGTCCAAAGTGTGTCAATTATTCGCAGTCACGATGTCCAAAGTGTGTCAGTTATTCGCAGTCACAATGTCCAATGAGTGTCAATTATTTGCAGTCACGATGTCCAAAAAGTGTCAATCATTTGCAGTCACGATGTCCAAAGTGTGTCAATTATTCGAAGTCACGATGCCAATGTGTGTCAATTATTCGCAGTCACGATGTCCAAAGTTTGTCAATTATTCGCAGCCACGATGTCCAAAGTGTGTCAATTATTTGCAGTCACGATGTCAAAAGTGTGTCAATTATTCGCAGTCACGATGTACAATGTGTGTCAATTATTCGCAGTCACGATGTCCAATGTGTGTCAATTATTCGAAGTCACTATGTCCAATGAGTGTCAATTATTCGCAGTCACGTTGTCCAAAGTGTGTCAATCATTTGCAGTCACGATGTCCAAAGTGTGTCAATTATTCGCAGTCACAATGTCCAAAGTGTGTCAATTATTCGCAGTCACAATGTCCAAAGTGTGTCAATTATTCGCAGTCACGATGTCCAAAGTGTGTCAATTATTTGCAGTCACGATGTCCAAAGTGTGTCAATCATTTGCAGTCACGATGTCCAAAGTGTGTCAATTATTCGCAGTCACGATGTCCAATGAGTGTCAATTATTCGCAGTCACGATGTCCAAAGTGTGTCAATTATTCGCAGTTACGATGTCCAAAGTGTGTCAATTATTCGCAGTAACGATGTCCAAAGAGTGTCAATCATTTGCAGTCACGACGTCCAATGAGTGTCAATTATTCGCAGTCACGATGTCCAAAGTGTGTCAATTATTCGCAGTCACGATGTCCTAAGTGTGTCAATCATTTGCAGTCACGATGTCCAAAGTATGTCAATTATTCTTAGTCACGATGTCCAAAGTGTGTCAATCATTTGCAGTCACGATGCCAATGTGTGTCAATTATTCGCAGTCCCGATGTCCAAAGTGTGTCAATTATTCGCACTCACGATGTTCAAAGTGTGTCAATTATTCGCAGTAACGATGTTCAAAGTGTGTCAATTATTCACAGCCACGATGTCCAAAGTGTGTCAATTATTCACAGCCACGATGTTCAAAGTGTGTCAATTATTCGCAGTCACGATGTCCAAAGTGTGTCAATTATTCACAGCCACGATGTCCAAAGTGTGTCAATTATTCGCAGTCACGATGTTCAAAGTGTGTCAATTATTCG
The DNA here is from genome assembly GCA_959347315.1 of Bimastos eiseni. NCBI lineage: Eukaryota > Metazoa > Annelida > Clitellata > Crassiclitellata > Lumbricidae > Bimastos > Bimastos eiseni. The sequence goes on from OY365811.1 coordinate 20,554,020, forward strand.
CAGTCACGATGTCCAAAGTCTGTCAATTATTCGCAGCCACGATGTCCAAAGTGTGCCAATTATTTGCAGTCACGATTTCAAAAGTGTGTCAATTATTCGCAGTCACGATGTCCAATGTGTTTCAATGATTCGCAGTCACAATGTCCAATGAGTGTCAATTATTCGCAGTCAGGATGTCCAAAGTGTGTCAATTATTCGCAGTCACGATGTCCAAAGTGTGTCAGTTATTCGCAGTCACGTTGTTTTAAGTGTGTCAATCATTTGCAGTCACGATGTCCTAAGTGTGTCAATCATTTGCAGTCACGATGTCCAAAGTGTATCAATTATTCTTAGTCACGATGTCCAAAGTGTGTCAATTATTCACAGCCACGATGTTCAAAGTGTGTCAATTATTTTTCGCAGTCACGATGTCCAAAGTGTGTCAATTATTCACAGCCACGATGTCCAAAGTGTGTCAATTATTCGCAGTCACGATGTTCAAAGTGTGTCAATTATTCGCAGTCACAATGTCCAAAGTGTGTCAATTATTCGCAGTCACGATGTCCAAAGTGTGTCAATTATTTGCAGTCACGATGTCCAAAGTGTGTCAATCATTTGCAGTCACGATGTCCAACGTGTGTCAATTATTCGCAGTCACGATGTCCAATGAGTGTCAATTATTCGCAGTCACGATGTCCAAAGTGTGTCAATTATTCGCAGTTACGATGTCCAAAGTGTGTCAATTATTCGCAGTAACGATGTCCAAAGAGTGTCAATCATTTGCAGTCACGACGTACAATGAGTGTCAATTATTCGCAGTCACGATGTCCAAAGTGTGTCAATTATTCGCAGTCACGATGTCCTAAGTGTGTCAATCATTTGCAGTCACGATGTCCAAAGTGTGTCAATTATTCTTAGTCACGATGTCCAAAGTGTGTCAATCATTTGCAGTCACGATGCCAATGTGTGTCAAATATTCGCAGTCCCGATGTCCAAAGTGTGTCAATTATTCGCAGTCACGATGTTCAAAGTGTGTCAATTATTCGCAGTAACGATGTTCAAAGTGTGTCAATTATTCACAGCCACGATGTCCAAAGTGTGTCAATTATTCACAGCCACGATGTTCAAAGTGTGTCAATTATTCGCAGTCACGATGTCCAAAGTGTGTCAATTATTCACAGCCACGATGTCCAAAGTGTGTCAATTATTCGCAGTCACGATGTTCAAAGTGTGTCAATTATTCGCAGTCACGATGTCCAAAGTCTGTCAATTATTCGCAGCCACGATGTCCAAAGTGTGCCAATTATTTGCAGTCACGATGTCAAAAGTGTGTCAATTATTCGCAGTCACGATGTCCAATGTGTTTCAATGATTCGCAGTCACAATGTCCAATGAGTGTCAATTATTCGCAGTCAGGATGTCCAAAGTGTGTCAATTATTCGCAGTCACGATGTCCAAAGTGTGTCAGTTATTCGCAGTCACGTTGTCCTAAGTGTGTCAATCATTTGCAGTCACGATGTCCTAAGTGTGTCAATCATTTGCAGTCACGATGTCCAAAGTGTATCAATTATTCTTAGTCACGATGTCCAAAGTGTGTCAATTATTCACAGCCACGATGTTCAAAGTGTGTCAATTATTCGCAGTCACGATGTCCAAAGTGTGTCAATTATTCACAGCCACGATGTCCAAAGTGTGTCAATTATTCGCAGTCACGATGTTCAAAGTGTGTCAATTATTCGCAGTCACGATGTCCAAAGTGTGTCAATCATTTGCAGTCACGATGTAATAAGTGTGTCAATCATTTGCAGTCACGATGTCCAAAGTCTGTCAATTATTCGCAGCCACGATGTCCAAAGTGTGTCAATTATTTGCAGTCACGATGTCAAAAGTGTGTCAATTCTTCGCAGTAACGATGTCCAAAGACTGTCAATCATTTGCAGTCACGATGTCCAATGAGTGTCAATTATTCGCAGTCACGATGTCCAAAGTGTGTCAATTATTCGCAGTCACGATGTCAAAAGTGTGTCAATTATTCGCAGTCACAATGTCCAAAGTGTGTCAATTATTCGCAGTCACGATGTCCAAAGTGTGTCAATTATTCGCAGTCACGATGTCCAAAGTCTGTCAATTATTCGCAGTCACGATGTCCAAAGTGTGTCAATTATTCACAGCCACGATGTCCAAAGTGTGTCAATTATTCGCAGTCACGATGTTCAAAGTGTGTCAATTATTCGCAGTCACGATGTCCAAAGTGTGTCAATTATTCGCAGCCACGATGTCCAAAGTGTGCCAATTATTTGCAGTCACGATGTCAAAAGTGTGTCAATTATTCGCAGTCACGATGTCCAATGTGTTTCAATGATTCGCAGTCACAATGTCCAATGAGTGTCAATTATTCGCAGTCAGGATGTCCAAAGTGTGTCAATTATTCGCAGTCACGATGTCCAAAGTGTGTCAGTTATTCGCAGTCACGTTGTCCTAAGTGTGTCAATCATTTGCAGTCACGATGTCCTAAGTGTGTCAATCATTTGCAGTCACGATGTCCAAAGTGTATCAATTATTCTTAGTCACGATGTCCAAAGTGTGTCAATTATTCTTAGTCACGATGTCCAAAGTGTGTCAATTATTCACAGCCACGATGTTCAAAGTGTGTCAATTATTCGCAGTCACGATGTCCAAAGTGTGTCAATTATTCACAGCCACGATGTCCAAAGTGTGTCAATTATTCGCAGTCACGATGTTCAAAGTGTGTCAATTATTCGCAGTCACGATGTCCAAAGTGTGTCAATCATTTGCAGTCACGATGTCCTAAGTGTGTCAATCATTTGCAGTCACGATGTCCAAAGTCTGTCAATTATTCGCAGCCACGATGTCCAAAGTGTGTCAATTATTTGCAGTCACGATGTCAAAAGTGTGTCAATTCTTCGCAGTAACGATGTCCAAAGACTGTCAATCATTTGCAGTCACGATGTCCAATGAGTGTCAATTATTCGCAGTCACGATGTCCAAAGTGTGTCAATTATTCGCAGTCACGATGTCAAAAGTGTGTCAATTATTCGCAGTCACAATGTCCAAAGTGTGTCAATTATTCGCAGTCACGATGTCCAAAGTGTGTCAATTATTCGCAGTCACGATGTCCAAAGTCTGTCAATTATTCGCAGTCACGATGTCCAAAGTGTGTCAATTATTCACAGCCACGAAGTCCAAAGTGTGTCAATTATTCGCAGTCACGATGTTCAAAGTGTGTCAATTATTCGCAGTCACGATGTCCAAAGTGTGTCAATTATTCGCAGCCACGATGTCCAAAGTGTGCCAATTATTTGCAGTCACGATGTCAAAAGTGTGTCAATTATTCGCAGTCACGATGTCCAATGTGTTTCAATGATTCGCAGTCACAATGTCCAATGAGTGTCAATGATTCGCAGTCACAATGTCCAATGAGTGTCAATTATTCGCAGTCACGATGTCCAAAGTGTGTCAGTTATTCGCAGTCACGTTGTCCTAAGTGTGTCAATCATTTGCAGTCACGATGTCCTAAGTGTGTCAATCATTTGCAGTCACGATGTCCAAAGTGTATCAATTATTCTTAGTCACGATGTCCAAAGTGTGTCAATTATTCACAGCCACGATGTTCAAAGTGTGTCAATTATTCGCAGTCACGATGTCCAAAGTGTGTCAATTATTCACAGCCACGATGTCCAAAGTGTGTCAATTATTCGCAGTCACGATGTTCAAAGTGTGTCAATTATTCGCAGTCACGATGTCCAAAGTGTGTCAATCATTTGCAGTCACGATGTCCTAAGTGTGTCAATCATTTGCAGTCACGATGTCCAAAGTCTGTCAATTATTCGCAGCCACGATGTCCAAAGTGTGTCAATTATTTGCAGTCACGATGTCAAAAGTGTGTCAATTCTTCGCAGTAACTATGTCCAAAGACTGTCAATCATTTGCAGTCACGATGTCCAATGAGTGTCAATTATTCGCAGTCACGATGTCCAAAGTGTGTCAATTATTCGCAGTCACGATGTCAAAAGTGTGTCAATTATTCGCAGTCACAATGTCCAAAGTGTGTCAATTATTCGCAGTCACGATGTCCAAAGTGTGTCAATTATTCGCAGTCACGATGTCCAAAGTCTGTCAATTATTCGCAGCCACGATGTCCAAAGTGTGTCAATTATATGCAGTCACGATGTCAAAAGTGTGTCAATTATTCTTAGTCACGATATCCAATGTGTTTCAATGATTCGCAGTCACGATGTCCAATGAGTGTCAATTATTCTCAGTCACGATGTCCAAAGTGTGTCAATTATTCGCAGTCACGATGTCAAAAGTGTGTCAATGATTCGCAGTCACAATGTCCAAAGTGTGTCAATTATTCGCAGTCACGATGTCCAAAGTCTGTCAATTATTCGCAGCCACGATGTCCAAAGTGTGTCAATTATTTGCAGTCACGATGTCAAAAGTGTGTCAATTATTCGCAGTCACGATGTATAATGTGTGTCAATTATTCGCAGTCACGATGTCCAATGTGTGTCAATTATTCGAAGTCACTTTGTCCAATGAGTGTCAATTATTCGCAGTCACGTTGTCCAAAGTGTGTCAATCATTTGCAGTCACGAAGTCCAAAGTGTGTCAATTATTCGCAGTCACAATGTCCAAAGTGTGTCAATTATTCGCAGTCACAATGTCCAAAGTGTGTCAATTATTCGCAGTCACGATGTCCAAAGTGTGTCAGTTATTCGCAGTCACAATGTCCAATGAGTGTCAATTATTTGCAGTCACGATGTCCAAAGTGTGTCAATCATTTGCAGTCACGATGTCCAAAGTGTGTCAATTATTCGCAGTCACGATGTCCAATGAGTGTCAATTATTCGCAGTCACAATGTCCAAAGTCTGTCAATTATTCGCAGCCACGATGTCCAAAGTGTGTCAATTATTTGCAGTCACGATGTCAAAAGTGTGTCAATTATTCGCAGTCACGATGTACAATGTGTGTCAATTATTCGCAGTCACGATGTCCAATGAGTGTCAATTATTCGCAGTCACGATGTCCAAAGTGTGTCAATTATTCGCAGTCACGATGCCAATGTGTGTCAATTATTCGCAGTCACGATGTCCAAAAAGTGTCAATCATTTGCAGTCACGATGTCCAAAGTGTGTCAATTATTCGAAGTCACGATGCCAATGTGTGTCAATTATTCGCAGTCACGATGTCCAAAGTTTGTCAATTATTCGCAGCCACGATGTCCAAAGTGTGTCAATTATTTGCAGTCACGATGTCAAAAGTGTGTCAATTATTCGCAGTCACGATGTACAATGTGTGTCAATTATTCGCAGTCACGATGTCCAAAGTGTGTCAATTATTCGAAGTCACGATGCCAATGTGTGTCAATTATTCGCAGTCACGATGTCCAAAGTTTGTCAATTATTCGCAGCCACAATGTCCAAAGTGTGTCAATTATTTGCAGTCACGATGTCAAAAGTGTGTCAATTATTCGCAGTCACGATGTACAATGTGTGTCAATTATTCGCAGTCACGATGTCCAATGTGTGTCAATTATTCGAAGTCACTATGTCCAATGAGTGTCAATTATTCGCAGTCACGTTGTCCAAAGTGTGTCAATCATTTGCAGTCACGATGTCCAAAGTGTGTCAATTATTCGCAGTCACAATGTCCAAAGTGTGTCAATTATTCGCAGTTACGATGTCCAAAGTGTGTCAATTATTCGCAGTAACGATGTCCAAAGAGTGTCAATCATTTGCAGTCACGACGTCCAATGAGTGTCAATAATTCGCAGTCACGATGTCCAAAGTGTGTCAATTATTCGCAGTCACGATGTCCTAAGTGTGTCAGTCATTTGCAGTCACGATGTCCAAAGTGTGTCAATTATTCTTAGTCACGATGTCCAAAGTGTGTCAATCATTTGCAGTCACGATGCCAATGTGTGTCAATTATTCGCAGTCCCGATGTCCAAAGTGTGTCAATTATTCGCAGTCACGATGTTCAAAGTGTGTCAATTATTCGCAGTAACGATGTTCAAAGTGTGTCAATTATTCACAGCCACGATGTCCAAAGTGTGTCAATTATTCACAGCCACGATGTTCAAAGTGTGTCAATTATTCGCAGTCACGATGTCCAAAGTGTGTCAATTATTCACAGCCACGATGTCCAAAGTGTGTCAATTATTCGCAGTCACGATGTTCAAAGTGTGTCAATTATTCGCAGTCACGATGTCCAAAGTGTGTCAATTATTCGCAGCCACGATGTCCAAAGTGTGCCAATTATTTGCAGTCACGATGTCAAAAGTGTGTCAATTATTCGCAGTCACGATGTCCAATGTGTTTCAATGATTCGCAGTCACAATGTCCAATGAGTGTCAATTATTCGCAGTCAGGATGTCCAAAGTGTGTCAATTATTCGCAGTCACGATGTCCAAAGTGTGTCAGTTATTCGCAGTCACGATGTCCTAAGTGTGTCAATCATTTGCAGTCACGATGTCCTAAGTGTGTCAATCATTTGCAGTCACGATGTCCAAAGTGTATCAATTATTCTTAGTCACGATGTCCAAAGTGTGTCAACTATTCACAGCCACGATGTTCAAAGTGTGTCAATTATTCGCAGTCACGATGTCCAAAGTGTGTCAATTATTCACAGCCACGATGTCCAAAGTGTGTCAATTATTCGCAGTCACGATGTTCAAAGTGTGTCAATTATTCGCAGTCACGATGTCCAAAGTGTGTCAATCATTTGCAGTCACGATGTCCTAAGTGTGTCAATCATTTGCAGTCACGATGTCCAAAGTCTGTCAATTATTCGCAGCCACGATGTCCAAAGTGTGTCAATTATTTGCAGTCACGATGTCAAAAGTGTGTCAATTCTTCGCAGTAACGATGTCCAAAGACTGTCAATCATTTGCAGTCGCGATGTCCAATGAGTGTCAATTATTCGCAGTCACGATGTCCAAAGTGTGTCAATTATTCGCAGTCACGATGTCCAATGTGTGTCAATTATTCGAAGTCACTTTGTCCAATGAGTGTCAATTATTCGCAGTCACGATGTCCAAAGTGTTTCAATTATTCGCAGTCACGATGTCCAAAGTCTGTCAATTATTCGCAGCCACGATGTCCAAAGTGTGTCAATTATTCGCAGTCACAATGTCCAAAGTGTGTCAATTATTCGCAGTCACGATGTCCAAAGTGTGTCAGTTATTCGCAGTCACAATGTCCAATGAGTGTCAATTATTTGCAGTCACGATGTCCAAAGTGTGTCAATCATTTGCAGTCACGATTTCCAAAGTGTGTCAATTATTCGCAGTCACGATGTCCAATGAGTGTCAATTATTCGCAGTCACAATGTCCAAAGTCTGTCAATTATTCGCAGCCACGATGTTCAAAGTGTGTCAATTATTCGCAGTCACGATGTCCAAAGTGTGTCAATCATTTGCAGTCACGATGTCCTAAGTGTGTCAATCATTTGCAGTCACGATGTCCAAAGTCTCTCAATTATTCGCAGCCACGATGTCCAAAGTGTGTCAATTATTTGCAGTCACGATGTCAAAAGTGTGTCAATTCTTCGCAGTAACGATGTCCAAAGACTGTCAATCATTTGCAGTCGCGATGTCCAATGAGTGTCAATTATTCTTAGTCACGATGTCCAAAGTGTGTCAATCATTTGCAGTCACGATGCCAATGTGTGTCAATTATTCGCAGTCCCGATTTCCAAAGTGTGTCAATTATTCGCAGTCACGATGTTCAAAGTGTGTCAATTATTCGCAGTAACGATGTTCAAAGTGTGTCAATTATTCACAGCCACGATGTCCAAAGTGTGTCAATTATTCACAGCCACGATGTTCAAAGTGTGTCAATTATTCGCAGTCACGATGTCCAAAGTGTGTCAATTATTCACAGCCACGATGTCCAAAGTGTGTCAATTATTCGCAGTCCCGATGTTCAAAGTGTGTCAATTATTCGCAGTCACGATGTCCAAAGTCTGTCAATTATTCGCAGCTACGATGTCCAAAGTGTGCCAATTATTTGCAGTCACGATGTCAAAAGTGTGTCAATTATTCGCAGTCACGATGTCCAATGTGTTTCAATGATTCGCAGTCACAATGTCCAATGAGTGTCAATTATTCGCAGTCAGGATGTCCAAAGTGTGTCAATTATTCGCAGTCACGATGTCCAAAGTGTGTCAGTTATTCGCAGTCACGATGTCCTAAGTGTGTCAATCATTTGCAGTCACGATGTCCTAAGTGTGTCAATCATTTGCAGTCACGATGTCCAAAGTGTATCAATTATTCTTAGTCACGATGTCCAAAGTGTGTCAACTATTCACAGCCACGATGTTCAAAGTGTGTCAATTATTCGCAGTCACGATGTCCAAAGTGTGTCAATTATTCACAGCCACGATGTCCAAAGTGTGTCAATTATTCGCAGTCACGATGTTCAAAGTGTGTCAATTATTCGCAGTCACGATGTCCAAAGTGTGTCAATCATTTGCAGTCACGAAGTCCTAAGTGTGTCAATCATTTGCAGTCACGATGTCCAAAGTCTGTCAATTATTCGCAGGAACGATGTCCAAAGTGTGTCAATTATTTGCAGTCACCATGTCAAAAGTGTGTCAATTCTTCGCAGTAACGATGTCTAAAGACTGTCAATCATTTGCAGTCGCGATGTCCAATGAGTGTCAATTATTCGCAGTCACGATGTCCAAAGTGTGTCAATTATTCGCAGTCACGATGTCAAAAGTGTGTCAATTATTCGCAGTCACAATGTCCAAAGTGTGTCAATTATTCGCAGTCACGATGTCCAAAGTGTTGCAATTATTCGCAGTCACGATGTCCAAAGTCTGTCAATTATTCGCAGCCACGATGTTCAAAGTGTGTCAATTATTCGCAGTCACGATGTTCAAAGTGTGTCAATTATTCACAGCCACGATGTCCAAAGTGTGTCAATTATTCACAGCCACGATGTTCAAAGTGTGTCAATTATTCGCAGTCACGATGTCCAAAGTGTGTGAGTTATTCACAGCCACGATGTCCAAAGTGTGTCAATTATTCGCAGTCACGATGTTCAAAGTGTGTCAATCATTCGCAGTCACGATGTCCAAAGTCTGTCAATTATTCGCAGACACGATGCCAATGTGTGTCAATTATTCGCAGTCCCGATGTCCAAAGTCTGTCAATTATTCGCAGTCACGATGTTCAAAGTGTGTCAATTATTCGCAGTCACGATGTTCAAAGTGTGTCATTTATTCACAGCCACGATGTCCAAAGTGTGTCAATTATTCACAGCCACGATGTTCAAAGTGTGTCAATTATTCGCAGTCACGATGTCCAAAGTGTGTCAATTATTCACAGCCACGATGTCCAAAGTGTGTCAATTATTCTTAGTCACGATGTCCAAAGTGTGTCAATTATTCGCAGTCACGATGTCCAAAGTCTGTCAATTATTCGCAGCCACGATGTCCAAAGTGTGTCAATTATTTGCAGTCACGATGTCAAAAGTGTGTCAATTATTCGCAGTCACGATGTCCAATGTGTTTCAATGATTCGCAGTCACAATGTCCAATGAGTGTCAATTATTCGCAGTGAGGATGTCCAAAGTGTGTCAATTATTCGCAGTCACGATGTCCAAAGTGTGTCAGTTATTCGCAGTCACGATGTCCTAAGTGTGTCAATCATTTGCAGTCACGATGTCCTAAGTGTGTCAATCATTTGCAGTCACGATGTCCAAAGTGTATCAATTATTCTTAGTCACGATGTCCAAAGTGTGTCAATTATTCACAGCCACGATGTTCAAAGTGTGTCAATTATTCGCAGTCACGATGTCCAAAGTGTGTCAATTATTCACAGCCACGATGTCCAAAGTGTGTCAATTATTCGCAGTCACGATGTTCAAAGTGTGTCAATTATTCGCAGTCACGATGTCCAAAGTGTGTCAATCATTTGCAGTCACGATGTCCTAAGTGTGTCAATCATTTGCAGTCACGATGTCCAAAGTCTGTCAATTATTCGCAGCCACGATGTCCAAAGTGTGTCAATTATTTGCAGTCACGATGTCAAAAGTGTGTCAATTCTTCGCAGTAACGATGTCCAAAGACTGTCAATCATTTGCAGTCGCGATGTCCAATGAGTGTCAATTATTCGCAGTCACGATGTCCAAAGTGTGTCAATTATTCGCAGTCACGATGTCAAAAGTGTGTCAATTATTCGCAGTCACAATGTCCAAAGTGTGTCAATTATTCGCAGTCACGATGTCCAAAGTGTTTCAATTATTCGCAGTCACGATGTCCAAAGTCTGTCAATTATTCGCAGCCACGATGTTCAAAGTGTGTCAATTATTCGCAGTCACGATGTTCAAAGTGTGTCAATTATTCACAGCCACGATGTCCAAAGTGTGTCAATTATTCACAGCCACGATGTTCAAAGTGTGTCAATTATTCGCAGTCACGATGTCCAAAGTGTGTGAGTTATTCACAGCCACGATGTCCAAAGTGTGTCAATTATTCGCAGTCACGATGTTCAAAGTGTGTCAATCATTCGCAGTCACGATGTCCAAAGTCTGTCAATTATTCGCAGACACGATGCCAATGTGTGTCAATTATTCGCAGTCCCGATGTCCAAAGTCTGTCAATTATTCGCAGTCACGATGTTCAAAGTGTGTCAATTATTCGCAGTCACGATGTTCAAAGTGTGTCATTTATTCACGCCACGATGTCCAAAGTGTGTCAATTTTTCACAGCCACGATGTTCAAAGTGTGTCAATTATTCGCAGTCACGATGTCCAAAGTGTGTCAATTATTCACAGCCACGATGTCCAAAGTGTGTCAATTATACGCAGTCACGATGTCCAAAGTGTGTCAATTATTCGCAGTCACGATGTCCAAAGTCTGTCAATTATTCGCAGCCACGATGTCCAAAGTGTGTCAATTATTTGCAGTCACGATGTCAAAAGTGTGTCAATTATTCGCAGCCACGATATCCAATGTGTTTCAATGATTCGCAGTCACGATGTCCAATGAGTGTCAATTATTCGCAGTCACGATGTCCAAAGTGTGTCAATTATTCGCAGTCACGATGTCAAAAGTGTGTCAATTATTCGCAGTCACAATGTCCAAAGTGTGTCAATTATTCTTAGTCACGATGTCCAAAGTGTGTCAATTATTCGCAGTCACGATGTCCAAAGTGTGTCAATCATTTGCAGTCACCATGTCCAAAGTGTGTCAATTATTCTTAGTCACGATGTCCAAAGTCTGTCAATTATTCGCAGCCACGATGTCCAAAATGTGTCAATTATTTGCAGTCACGATGTCCAAAGTGTGTCAATTATTCGCAGTCACGATGTCCAAAGTCTGTCAATTATTCGCAGCCACGATGTCCAAAGTGTGTCAAATATTTGCAGTCACGATGTCAAAAGTGTGTCAATTATTCGCAGTCACGATGTACAATGTGTGTCAATTATTCGCAGTCACGATGTCCAATGTGTGTCAATTATTCGAAGTCACTTTGTCCAATGAGTGTCAATTATTCGCAGTCACGTTGTCCTAAGTGTGTCAATCATTTGCAGTCACGATGTCCAAAGTGTGTCAATTATTCGCAGTCACAATGTCCAAAGTGTGTCAATTATTCGCAGTCACAATGTCCAAAGTGTGTCAATTATTCGCAGTCACGATGTCCAAAGTGTGTCAGTTATTCGCAGTCACGATGTCCAATGAGTGTCAATTATTTGCAGTCACGATGTCCAAAGTGTGTCAATCATTTGCAGTCACGATGTCCAAAGTGTGTCAATTATTCGCACTCACGATGTCAAAAGTGTGTCAATTATTCGCAGTCACAATGTCCAAAGTGTGTCAATTATTCGCAGTCACGATGTCCAAAGTGTGTCAATTATTCGCAGTCACGATGTCCAAAGTCTGTCAATTATTCGCAGTCACGATGTTCAAAGTGTGTCAATTATTCGCAGTCACGATGTCCAAAGTGTGTCAATCATTTGCAGTCACGAAGTCCTAAGTGTGTCAATCATTTGCAGTCACGATGTCCAAAGTCTGTCAATTATTCGCAGGAACGATGTCCAAAGTGTGTCAATTATTTGCAGTCACCATGTCAAAAGTGTGTCAATTCTTCGCAGTAACGATGTCTAAAGACTGTCAATCATTTGCAGTCGCGATGTCCAATGAGTGTCAATTATTCGCAGTCACGATGTCCAAAGTGTGTCAATTATTCGCAGTCACGATGTCAAAAGTGTGTCAATTATTCGCAGTCACAATGTCCAAAGTGTGTCAATTATTCGCAGTCACGATGTCCAAAGTGTTGCAATTATTCGCAGTCACGATGTCCAAAGTCTGTCAATTATTCGCAGCCACGATGTTCAAAGTGTGTCAATTATTCGCAGTCACGATGTTCAAAGTGTGTCAATTATTCACAGCCACGATGTCCAAAGTGTGTCAATTATTCACAGCCACGATGTTCAAAGTGTGTCAATTATTCGCAGTCACGATGTCCAAAGTGTGTGAGTTATTCACAGCCACGATGTCCAAAGTGTGTCAATTATTCGCAGTCACGATGTTCAAAGTGTGTCAATCATTCGCAGTCACGATGTCCAAAGTCTGTCAATTATTCGCAGACACGATGCCAATGTGTGTCAATTATTCGCAGTCCCGATGTCCAAAGTCTGTCAATTATTCGCAGTCACGATGTTCAAAGTGTGTCAATTATTCGCAGTCACGATGTTCAAAGTGTGTCATTTATTCACAGCCACGATGTCCAAAGTGTGTCAATTATTCACAGCCACGATGTTCAAAGTGTGTCAATTATTCGCAGTCACGATGTCCAAAGTGTGTCAATTATTCACAGCCACGATGTCCAAAGTGTGTCAATTATTCTTAGTCACGATGTCCAAAGTGTGTCAATTATTCGCAGTCACGATGTCCAAAGTCTGTCAATTATTCGCAGCCACGATGTCCAAAGTGTGTCAATTATTTGCAGTCACGATGTCAAAAGTGTGTCAATTATTCGCAGTCACGATGTCCAATGTGTTTCAATGATTCGCAGTCACAATGTCCAATGAGTGTCAATTATTCGCAGTGAGGATGTCCAAAGTGTGTCAATTATTCGCAGTCACGATGTCCAAAGTGTGTCAGTTATTCGCAGTCACGATGTCCTAAGTGTGTCAATCATTTGCAGTCACGATGTCCTAAGTGTGTCAATCATTTGCAGTCACGATGTCCAAAGTGTATCAATTATTCTTAGTCACGATGTCCAAAGTGTGTCAATTATTCACAGCCACGATGTTCAAAGTGTGTCAATTATTCGCAGTCACGATGTCCAAAGTGTGTCAATTATTCACAGCCACGATGTCCAAAGTGTGTCAATTATTCGCAGTCACGATGTTCAAAGTGTGTCAATTATTCGCAGTCACGATGTCCAAAGTGTGTCAATCATTTGCAGTCACGATGTCCTAAGTGTGTCAATCATTTGCAGTCACGATGTCCAAAGTCTGTCAATTATTCGCAGCCACGATGTCCAAAGTGTGTCAATTATTTGCAGTCACGATGTCAAAAGTGTGTCAATTCTTCGCAGTAACGATGTCCAAAGACTGTCAATCATTTGCAGTCGCGATGTCCAATGAGTGTCAATTATTCGCAGTCACGATGTCCAAAGTGTGTCAATTATTCGCAGTCACGATGTCAAAAGTGTGTCAATTATTCGCAGTCACAATGTCCAAAGTGTGTCAATTATTCGCAGTCACGATGTCCAAAGTGTTTCAATTATTCGCAGTCACGATGTCCAAAGTCTGTCAATTATTCGCAGCCACGATGTTCAAAGTGTGTCAATTATTCGCAGTCACGATGTTCAAAGTGTGTCAATTATTCACAGCCACGATGTCCAAAGTGTGTCAATTATTCACAGCCACGATGTTCAAAGTGTGTCAATTATTCGCAGTCACGATGTCCAAAGTGTGTGAGTTATTCACAGCCACGATGTCCAAAGTGTGTCAATTATTCGCAGTCACGATGTTCAAAGTGTGTCAATCATTCGCAGTCACGATGTCCAAAGTCTGTCAATTATTCGCAGACACGATGCCAATGTGTGTCAATTATTCGCAGTCCCGATGTCCAAAGTCTGTCAATTATTCGCAGTCACGATGTTCAAAGTGTGTCAATTATTCGCAGTCACGATGTTCAAAGTGTGTCATTTATTCACGCCACGATGTCCAAAGTGTGTCAATTTTTCACAGCCACGATGTTCAAAGTGTGTCAATTATTCGCAGTCACGATGTCCAAAGTGTGTCAATTATTCACAGCCACGATGTCCAAAGTGTGTCAATTATTCGCAGTCACGATGTCCAAAGTGTGTCAATTATTCGCAGTCACGATGTCCAAAGTCTGTCAATTATTCGCAGCCACGATGTCCAAAGTGTGTCAATTATTTGCAGTCACGATGTCAAAAGTGTGTCAATTATTCGCAGCCACGATATCCAATGTGTTTCAATGATTCGCAGTCACGATGTCCAATGAGTGTCAATTATTCGCAGTCACGATGTCCAAAGTGTGTCAATTATTCGCAGTCACGATGTCAAAAGTGTGTCAATTATTCGCAGTCACAATGTCCAAAGTGTGTCAATTATTCTTAGTCACGATGTCCAAAGTGTGTCAATTATTCGCAGTCACGATGTCCAAAGTGTGTCAATCATTTGCAGTCACCATGTCCAAAGTGTGTCAATTATTCTTAGTCACGATGTCCAAAGTCTGTCAATTATTCGCAGCCACGATGTCCAAAGTGTGTCAATTATTTGCAGTCACGATGTCCAAAGTGTGTCAATTATTCGCAGTCACGATGTCCAAAGTCTGTCAATTATTCGCAGCCACGATGTCCAAAGTGTGTCAATTATTTGCAGTCACGATGTCAAAAGTGTGTCAATTATTCGCAGTCACGATGTACAATGTGTGTCAATTATTCGCAGTCACGATGTCCAATGTGTGTCAATTATTCGAAGTCACTTTGTCCAATGAGTGTCAATTATTCGCAGTCACGTTGTCCTAAGTGTGTCAATCATTTGCAGTCACGATGTCCAAAGTGTGTCAATTATTCGCAGTCACAATGTCCAAAGTGTGTCAATTATTCGCAGTCACAATGTCCAAAGTGTGTCAATTATTCGCAGTCACGATGTCCAAAGTGTGTCAGTTATTCGCAGTCACGATGTCCAATGAGTGTCAATTATTTGCAGTCACGATGTCCAAAGTGTGTCAATCATTTGCAGTCACGATGTCCAAAGTGTGTCAATTATTCGCACTCACGATGTCAAAAGTGTGTCAATTATTCGCAGTCACAATGTCCAAAGTGTGTCAATTATTCGCAGTCACGATGTCCAAAGTGTGTCAATTATTCGCAGTCACGATGTCCAAAGTCTGTCAATTATTCGCAGTCACGATGTTCAAAGTGTGTCAATTATTCGCAGTCACGATGTCCAAAGTGTGTCAATTATTCACAGCCACGATGTCCAAAGTGTGTCAATTATTCGCAGTCACGATGTCCAAAGTGTGTCAATTATTCGCAGCCACGATGTCCAAAGTCTGTCAATTATTCGCAGCCACGTTGTCCAAAGTGTGTCAATTATTTGCAGTCACGATGTCAAAAGTGTGTCAATTATTCGCAGCCACGATATCCAATGTGTTTCAATGATTCGCAGTCACGATGTCCAAAGTGTGTCAATCATTTGCAGTCACGATGTCCAAAGTGTGTCAATTATTCGCAGTCACGATTTCCAATGAGTGTCAATTATTCGCAGTCACGATGTCCAAAGTGTGTCAATCATTTGCAGTCACCATGTCCAAAGTGTGTCAATTGTTCTTAGTCACGATGTCCAAAGAGTGTCGATCATTTGCAGGCACGATGTCCAAAGTGCGTCAATTACTCACAGCCACGATGTCCAAAGTGTGTCAATTATTCGCAGTCACGATGTTCAAAGTGTGTCAATTATTCGCAGTCACGATGTTCAAAGTGTGTCAATTATTCGCAGTCACGATTTCCAATGAGTGTCAATTATTCGCAGTCACGATGTCCAAAGTGTGTCATTCATTTGCAGTCACCATGTCCAAAGTGTGTCAATTATTCTTAGTCACGATGTCCAAAGAGTGTCGATCATTTGCAGGCACGATGTCCAAAGTGCGTCAATTATTCACAGCCACGATGTCCAAAGTGTGTCAATTATTCGCAGTCACGATGTTCAAAGTGTGTCAATTATTCGCAGTCACGATGTCCAAAGTCTGTCAATTATTCGCAGCCACGATGTCCAAAGTGTGTCAATTATATGCAGTCACGATGTCAAAAGTGTGTCAATTATTCTTAGTCACGATATCCAATGTGTTTCAATGATTCGCAGTCACGATGTCCAATGAGTGTCAATTATTCGCAGTCACGATGTCCAAAGTGTGTCAATTATTCGCAGTCACGATGTCAAAAGTGTGTCAATGATTCGCAGTCACAATGTCCAAAGTGTGTCAATTATTCGCAGTCACGATGTCCAAAGTCTGTCAATTATTCGCAGCCACGATGTCCAAAGTGTGTCAATTATTTGCAGTCACGATGTCAAAAGTGTGTCAATTATTCGCAGTCACGATGTACAATGTGTGTCAATTATTCGCAGTCACGATGTCCAATGTGTGTCAATTATTCGAAGTCACTTTGTCCAATGAGTGTCAATTATTCGCAGTCACGTTGTCCAAAGTGTGTCAATCATTTGCAGTCACGATGTCCAAAGTGTGTCAATTATTCGCAGTCACAATGTCCAAAGTGTGTCAATGATTCGCAGTCACGATGTCCAATGAGTGTCAATTATTCGCAGTCACGATGTCCAAAGTGTGTCAATTATTCGCAGTCACGATGTCAAAAGTGTGTCAATGATTCGCAGTCACAATGTCCAAAGTGTGTCAATTATTCGCAGTCACGATGTCCAAAGTCTGTCAATTATTCGCAGCCACGATGTCCAAAGTGTGTCAATTATTTGCAGTCACGATGTCAAAAGTGTGTCAATTATTCGCAGTCACGATGTACAATGTGTGTCAATTATTCGCAGTCACGATGTCCAATGTGTGTCAATTATTCGAAGTCACTTTGTCCAATGAGTGTCAATTATTCGCAGTCACGTTGTCCAAAGTGTGTCAATCATTTGCAGTCACGATGTCCAAAGTGTGTCAATTATTCGCAGTCACAATGTCCAAAGTGTGTCAATTATTCGCAGTCACAATGTCCAAAGTGTGTCAATTATTCGCAGCCACGATGTCCAAAGTCTGTCAATTATTCGCAGCCACGTTGTCCAAAGTGTGTCAATTATTTGCAGTCACGATGTCAAAAGTGTGTCAATTATTCGCAGCCACGATATCCAATGTGTTTCAATGATTCGCAGTCACGATGTCCAAAGTGTGTCAATCATTTGCAGTCACGATGTCCAAAGTCTGTCAATTATTCGCAGTCACGATTTCCAATGAGTGTCAATTATTCGCAGTCACGATGTCCAAAGTGTGTCAATCATTTGCAGTCACCATGTCCAAAGTGTGTCAATTATTCTTAGTCACGATGTCCAAAGAGTGTCGATCATTTGCAGGCACGATGTCCAAAGTGCGTCAATTATTCACAGCCACGATGTCCAAAGTGTGTCAATTATTCGCAGTCACGATGTTCAAAGTGTGTCAATTATTCGCAGTCACGATGTCCAAAGTCTGTCAATTATTCGCAGCCACGATGTCCAAAGTGTGTCAATTATATGCAGTCACGATGTCAAAAGTGTGTCAATTATTCTTAGTCACGATATCCAATGTGTTTCAATGATTCGCAGTCACGATGTCCAATGAGTGTCAATTATTCGCAGTCACGATGTCCAAAGTGTGTCAATTATTCGCAGTCACGATGTCAAAAGTGTGTCAATGATTCGCAGTCACAATGTCCAAAGTGTGTCAATTATTCGCAGTCACGATGTCCAAAGTCTGTCAATTATTCGCAGCCACGATGTCCAAAGTGTGTCAATTATTTGCAGTCACGATGTCAAAAGTGTGTCAATTATTCGCAGTCACGATGTACAATGTGTGTCAATTATTCGCAGTCACGATGTCCAATGTGTGTCAATTATTCGAAGTCACTTTGTCCAATGAGTGTCAATTATTCGCAGTCACGTTGTCCAAAGTGTGTCAATCATTTGCAGTCACGATGTCCAAAGTGTGTCAATTATTCGCAGTCACAATGTCCAAAGTGTGTCAATGATTCGCAGTCACGATGTCCAATGAGTGTCAATTATTCGCAGTCACGATGTCCAAAGTGTGTCAATTATTCGCAGTCACGATGTCAAAAGTGTGTCAATGATTCGCAGTCACAATGTCCAAAGTGTGTCAATTATTCGCAGTCACGATGTCCAAAGTCTGTCAATTATTCGCAGCCACGATGTCCAAAGTGTGTCAATTATTTGCAGTCACGATGTCAAAAGTGTGTCAATTATTCGCAGTCACGATGTACAATGTGTGTCAATTATTCGCAGTCACGATGTCCAGTGTGTGTCAATTATTCGAAGTCACTTTGTCCAATGAGTGTCAATTATTCGCAGTCACGTTGTCCAAAGTGTGTCAATCATTTGCAGTCACGATGTCCAAAGTGTGTCAATTATTCGCAGTCACAATGTCCAAAGTGTGTCAATTATTCGCAGTCACAATGTCCAAAGTGTGTCAATTATTCGCAGTCACGATGTCCAAAGTGTGTCAGTTATTCGCAGTCACAATGTCCAAAGTGTGTCAATTATATGCAGTCACGATGTCAAAAGTGTGTCAATTATTCTTAGTCACGATATCCAATGTGTTTCAATGATTCGCAGTCACGATGTCCAATGAGTGTCAATTATTCGCAGTCACGATGTCCAAAGTCTGTCAATTATTCGCAGTCACGATGTCAAAAGTGTCTCAATGATTCGCAGTCACAATGTCCAAAGTGTGTCAATTATTCGCAGTCACGATGTCCAAAGTCTGTCAATTATTCGCAGCCACGATGTCCAAAGTGTGTCAATTATTTGCAGTCACGATGTCAAAAGTGTGTCAATTATTCGCAGTCACGATGTACAATGTGTGTCAATTATTCGCAGTCACGATGTCCAATGAGTGTCAATTATTCGCAGTCACGATGTCCAAAGTGTGTCAATTATTCGCAGTCACGATGCCAATGTGTGTCAATTATTCGCAGTCACGATGTCCAAAAAGTGTCAATCATTTGCAGTCACGATGTCCAAAGTGTGTCAATTATTCGAAGTCACGATGCCAATGTGTGTCAATTATTCGCAGTCACGATGTCAAAAGTGTGTCAATTCTTCGCAGTAACGATGTCCAAAGACTGTCAATCATTTGCAGTCGCGATGTCCAATGAGTGTCAATTATTCGCAGTCACGATGTCCAAAGTGTGTCAATTATTCGCAGTCACGATGTCCAATGTGTGTCAATTATTCGAAGTCACTTTGTCCAATGAGTGTCAATTATTCGCAGTCACGATGTCCAAAGTGTTTCAATTATTCGCAGTCACCATGTCCAAAGTCTGTCAATTATTCGCAGCCACGATGTCCAAAGTGTGTCAATTATTCGCAGTCACAATGTCCAAAGTGTGTCAATTATTCGCAGTCACGATGTCCAAAGTGTGTCAGTTATTCGCAGTCACAATGTCCAATGAGTGTCAATTATTTGCAGTCACGATGTCCAAAGTGTGTCAATCATTTGCAGTCACGATTTCCAAAGTGTGTCAATTATTCGCAGTCACGATGTCCAATGAGTGTCAATTATTCGCAGTCACAATGTCCAAAGTCTGTCAATTATTCGCAGCCACGATGTTCAAAGTGTGTCAATTATTCGCAGTCACGATGTCCAAAGTGTGTCAATCATTTGCAGTCACGATGTCCTAAGTGTGTCAATCATTTGCAGTCACGATGTCCAAAGTCTGTCAATTATTCGCAGCCACGATGTCCAAAGTGTGTCAATTATTTGCAGTCACGATGTCAAAAGTGTGTCAATTCTTCGCAGTAACGATGTCCAAAGACTGTCAATCATTTGCAGTCGCGATGTCCAATGAGTGTCAATTATTCTTAGTCACGATGTCCAAAGTGTGTCAATCATTTGCAGTCACGATGCCAATGTGTGTCAATTATTCGCAGTCCCGATTTCCAAAGTGTGTCAATTATTCGCAGTAACGATGTTCAAAGTGTGTCAATTATTCACAGCCACGATGTCCAAAGTGTGTCAATTATTCACAGCCACGATGTTCAAAGTGTGTCATTTATTCGCAGTCACGATGTCCAAAGTGTGTCAATTATTCACAGCCACGATGTCCAAAGTGTGTCAATTATTCGCAGTCCCGATGTTCAAAGTGTGTCAATTATTCGCAGTCACGATGTCCAAAGTCTGTCAATTATTCGCAGCTACGATGTCCAAAGTGTGCCAATTATTTGCAGTCACGATGTCAAAAGTGTGTCAATTATTCGCAGTCACGATGTCCAATGTGTTTCAATGATTCGCAGTCACAATGTCCAATGAGTGTCAATTATTCGCAGTCAGGATGTCCAAAGTGTGTCAATTATTCGCAGTCACGATGTCCAAAGTGTGTCAGTTATTCGCAGTCACGATGTCCTAAGTGTGTCAATCATTTGCAGTCACGATGTCCAAAGTGTGTCAATCATTTGCAGTCACGATGTCCAAAGTGTATCAATTATTCTTAGTCACGATGTCCAAAGTGTGTCAACTATTCACAGCCACGATGTTCAAAGTGTGTCAATTATTCGCAGTCACGATGTCCAAAGTGTGTCAATTATTCACAGCCACGATGTCCAAAGTGTGTCAATTATTCGCAGTCACGATGTTCAAAGTGTGTCAATTATTCGCAGTCACGATGTCCAAAGTGTGTCAATCATTTGCAGTCACGAAGTCCTAAGTGTGTCAATCATTTGCAGTCACGATGTCCAAAGTCTGTCAATTATTCGCAGCCACGATGTCCAAAGTGTGTCAATTATTTGCAGTCACGATGTCAAAAGTGTGTCAATTCTTCGCAGTAACGATGTCTAAAGACTGTCAATCATTTGCAGTCGCGATGTCCAATGAGTGTCAATTATTCGCAGTCACGATGTCCAAAGTGTGTCAATTATTCGCAGTCACGATGTCAAAAGTGTGTCAATTATTCGCAGTCACAATGTCCAAAGTGTGTCAATTATTCGCAGTCACGATGTCCAAAGTGTTTCAATTATTCGCAGTCACGATGTCCAAAGTCTGTCAATTATTCGCAGCCACGATGTTCAAAGTGTGTCAATTATTCGCAGTCACGATGTTCAAAGTGTGTCAATTATTCACAGCCACGATGTCCAAAGTGTGTCAATTATTCACAGCCACGATGTTCAAAGTGTGTCAATTATTCGCAGTCACGATGTCCAAAGTGTGTGAGTTATTCACAGCCACGATGTCCAAAGTGTGTCAATTATTCGCAGTCACGATGTTCAAAGTGTGTCAATCATTCGCAGTCACGATGTCCAAAGTCTGTCAATTATTCGCAGACACGATGCCAATGTGTGTCAATTATTCGCAGTCCCGATGTCCAAAGTCTGTCAATTATTCGCAGTCACGATGTTCAAAGTGTGTCAATTATTCGCAGTCACGATGTTCAAAGTGTGTCATTTATTCACAGCCACGATGTCCAAAGTGTGTCAATTATTCACAGCCACGATGTTCAAAGTGTGTCAATTATTCGCAGTCACGATGTCCAAAGTGTGTCAATTATTCACAGCCACGATGTCCAAAGTGTGTCAATTATTCTTAGTCACGATGTCCAAAGTGTGTCAATTATTCGCAGTCACGATGTCCAAAGTCTGTCAATTATTCGCAGCCACGATGTCCAAAGTGTGTCAATTATTTGCAGTCACGATGTCAAAAGTGTGTCAATTATTCGCAGTCACGATGTCCAATGTGTTTCAATGATTCGCAGTCACAATGTCCAATGAGTGTCAATTATTCGCAGTGAGGATGTCCAAAGTGTGTCAATTATTCGCAGTCACGATGTCCAAAGTGTGTCAGTTATTCGCAGTCACGATGTCCTAAGTGTGTCAATCATTTGCAGTCACGATGTCCTAAGTGTGTCAATCATTTGCAGTCACGATGTCCAAAGTGTATCAATTATTCTTAGTCACGATGTCCAAAGTGTGTCAATTATTCACAGCCACGATGTTCAAAGTGTGTCAATTATTCGCAGTCACGATGTCCAAAGTGTGTCAATTATTCACAGCCACGATGTCCAAAGTGTGTCAATTATTCGCAGTCACGATGTTCAAAGTGTGTCAATTATTCGCAGTCACGATGTCCAAAGTGTGTCAATCATTTGCAGTCACGATGTCCTAAGTGTGTCAATCATTTGCAGTCACGATGTCCAAAGTCTGTCAATTATTCGCAGCCACGATGTCCAAAGTGTGTCAATTATTTGCAGTCACGATGTCAAAAGTGTGTCAATTCTTCGCAGTAACGATGTCCAAAGACTGTCAATCATTTGCAGTCGCGATGTCCAATGAGTGTCAATTATTCGCAGTCACGATGTCCAAAGTGTGTCAATTATTCGCAGTCACGATGTCAAAAGTGTGTCAATTATTCGCAGTCACAATGTCCAAAGTGTGTCAATTATTCGCAGTCACGATGTCCAAAGTGTTTCAATTATTCGCAGTCACGATGTCCAAAGTCTGTCAATTATTCGCAGCCACGATGTTCAAAGTGTGTCAATTATTCGCAGTCACGATGTTCAAAGTGTGTCAATTATTCACAGCCACGATGTCCAAAGTGTGTCAATTATTCACAGCCACGATGTTCAAAGTGTGTCAATTATTCGCAGTCACGATGTCCAAAGTGTGTGAGTTATTCACAGCCACGATGTCCAAAGTGTGTCAATTATTCGCAGTCACGATGTTCAAAGTGTGTCAATCATTCGCAGTCACGATGTCCAAAGTCTGTCAATTATTCGCAGACACGATGCCAATGTGTGTCAATTATTCGCAGTCCCGATGTCCAAAGTCTGTCAATTATTCGCAGTCACGATGTTCAAAGTGTGTCAATTATTCGCAGTCACGATGTTCAAAGTGTGTCATTTATTCACGCCACGATGTCCAAAGTGTGTCAATTTTTCACAGCCACGATGTTCAAAGTGTGTCAATTATTCGCAGTCACGATGTCCAAAGTGTGTCAATTATTCACAGCCACGATGTCCAAAGTGTGTCAATTATTCGCAGTCACGATGTCCAAAGTGTGTCAATTATTCGCAGTCACGATGTCCAAAGTCTGTCAATTATTCGCAGCCACGATGTCCAAAGTGTGTCAATTATTTGCAGTCACGATGTCAAAAGTGTGTCAATTATTCGCAGCCACGATATCCAATGTGTTTCAATGATTCGCAGTCACGATGTCCAATGAGTGTCAATTATTCGCAGTCACGATGTCCAAAGTGTGTCAATTATTCGCAGTCACGATGTCAAAAGTGTGTCAATTATTCGCAGTCACAATGTCCAAAGTGTGTCAATTATTCTTAGTCACGATGTCCAAAGTGTGTCAATTATTCGCAGTCACGATGTCCAAAGTGTGTCAATCATTTGCAGTCACCATGTCCAAAGTGTGTCAATTATTCTTAGTCACGATGTCCAAAGTCTGTCAATTATTCGCAGCCACGATGTCCAAAGTGTGTCAATTATTTGCAGTCACGATGTCCAAAGTGTGTCAATTATTCGCAGTCACGATGTCCAAAGTGTGTCAATTATTCGCAGCCACGATGTCCAAAGTGTGTCAATTATTTGCAGTCACGATGTCAAAAGTGTGTCAATTATTCGCAGTCACGATGTACAATGTGTGTCAATTATTCGCAGTCACGATGTCCAATGTGTGTCAATTATTCGAAGTCACTTTGTCCAATGAGTGTCAATTATTCGCAGTCACGTTGTCCTAAGTGTGTCAATCATTTGCAGTCACGATGTCCAAAGTGTGTCAATTATTCGCAGTCACAATGTCCAAAGTGTGTCAATTATTCGCAGTCACAATGTCCAAAGTGTGTCAATTATTCGCAGTCACGATGTCCAAAGTGTGTCAGTTATTCGCAGTCACGATGTCCAATGAGTGTCAATTATTTGCAGTCACGATGTCCAAAGTGTGTCAATCATTTGCAGTCACGATGTCCAAAGTGTGTCAATTATTCGCACTCACGATGTCAAAAGTGTGTCAATTATTCGCAGTCACAATGTCCAAAGTGTGTCAATTATTCGCAGCCACGATGTCCAAAGTGTGTCAATTATTTGCAGTCACGATGTCAAAAGTGTGTCAATTATTCGCAGTCACGATGTCCAATGTGTTTCAATGATTCGCAGTCACAATGTCCAATGAGTGTCAATTATTCGCAGTGAGGATGTCCAAAGTGTGTCAATTATTCGCAGTCACGATGTCCAAAGTGTGTCAGTTATTCGCAGTCACGATGTCCTAAGTGTGTCAATCATTTGCAGTCACGATGTCCTAAGTGTGTCAATCATTTGCAGTCACGATGTCCAAAGTGTATCAATTATTCTTAGTCACGATGTCCAAAGTGTGTCAATTATTCACAGCCACGATGTTCAAAGTGTGTCAATTATTCGCAGTCACGATGTCCAAAGTGTGTCAATTATTCACAGCCACGATGTCCAAAGTGTGTCAATTATTCGCAGTCACGATGTTCAAAGTGTGTCAATTATTCGCAGTCACGATGTCCAAAGTGTGTCAATCATTTGCAGTCACGATGTCCTAAGTGTGTCAATCATTTGCAGTCACGATGTCCAAAGTCTGTCAATTATTCGCAGCCACGATGTCCAAAGTGTGTCAATTATTTGCAGTCACGATGTCAAAAGTGTGTCAATTCTTCGCAGTAACGATGTCCAAAGACTGTCAATCATTTGCAGTCGCGATGTCCAATGAGTGTCAATTATTCGCAGTCACGATGTCCAAAGTGTGTCAATTATTCGCAGTCACGATGTCAAAAGTGTGTCAATTATTCGCAGTCACAATGTCCAAAGTGTGTCAATTATTCGCAGTCACGATGTCCAAAGTGTTTCAATTATTCGCAGTCACGATGTCCAAAGTCTGTCAATTATTCGCAGCCACGATGTTCAAAGTGTGTCAATTATTCGCAGTCACGATGTTCAAAGTGTGTCAATTATTCACAGCCACGATGTCCAAAGTGTGTCAATTATTCACAGCCACGATGTTCAAAGTGTGTCAATTATTCGCAGTCACGATGTCCAAAGTGTGTGAGTTATTCACAGCCACGATGTCCAAAGTGTGTCAGTTATTCGCAGTCACAATGTCCAATGAGTGTCAATTATTTGCAGTCACGATGTCCAAAGTGTGTCAATCATTTGCAGTCACGATTTCCAAAGTGTGTCAATTATTCGCAGTCACGATGTCCAATGAGTGTCAATTATTCGCAGTCACAATGTCCAAAGTCTGTCAATTATTCGCAGCCACGATGTTCAAAGTGTGTCAATTATTCGCAGTCACGATGTCCAAAGTGTGTCAATCATTTGCAGTCACGATGTCCTAAGTGTGTCAATCATTTGCAGTCACGATGTCCAAAGTCTGTCAATTATTCGCAGCCACGATGTCCAAAGTGTGTCAATTATTTGCAGTCACGATGTCAAAAGTGTGTCAATTCTTCGCAGTAACGATGTCCAAAGACTGTCAATCATTTGCAGTCGCGATGTCCAATGAGTGTCAATTATTCTTAGTCACGATGTCCAAAGTGTGTCAATCATTTGCAGTCACGATGCCAATGTGTGTCAATTATTCGCAGTCCCGATTTCCAAAGTGTGTCAATTATTCGCAGTAACGATGTTCAAAGTGTGTCAATTATTCACAGCCACGATGTCCAAAGTGTGTCAATTATTCACAGCCACGATGTTCAAAGTGTGTCATTTATTCGCAGTCACGATGTCCAAAGTGTGTCAATTATTCACAGCCACGATGTCCAAAGTGTGTCAATTATTCGCAGTCCCGATGTTCAAAGTGTGTCAATTATTCGCAGTGACGATGTCCAAAGTCTGTCAATTATTCGCAGCTACGATGTCCAAAGTGTGCCAATTATTTGCAGTCACGATGTCAAAAGTGTGTCAATTATTCGCAGTCACGATGTCCAATGTGTTTCAATGATTCGCAGTCACAATGTCCAATGAGTGTCAATTATTCGCAGTCAGGATGTCCAAAGTGTGTCAATTATTCGCAGTCACGATGTCCAAAGTGTGTCAGTTATTCGCAGTCACGATGTCCTAAGTGTGTCAATCATTTGCAGTCACGATGTCCTAAGTGTGTCAATCATTTGCAGTCACGATGTCCAAAGTGTATCAATTATTCTTAGTCACGATGTCCAAAGTGTGTCAACTATTCACAGCCACGATGTTCAAAGTGTGTCAATTATTCGCAGTCACGATGTCCAAAGTGTGTCAATTATTCACAGCCACGATGTCCAAAGTGTGTCAATTATTCGCAGTCACGATGTTCAAAGTGTGTCAATTATTCGCAGTCACGATGTCCAAAGTGTGTCAATCATTTGCAGTCACGAAGTCCTAAGTGTGTCAATCATTTGCAGTCACGATGTCCAAAGTCTGTCAATTATTCGCAGCCACGATGTCCAAAGTGTGTCAATTATTTGCAGTCACGATGTCAAAAGTGTGTCAATTCTTCGCAGTAACGATGTCTAAAGACTGTCAATCATTTGCAGTCGCGATGTCCAATGAGTGTCAATTATTCGCAGTCACGATGTCCAAAGTGTGTCAATTATTCGCAGTCACGATGTCAAAAGTGTGTCAATTATTCGCAGTCACAATGTCCAAAGTGTGTCAATTATTCGCAGTCACGATGTCCAAAGTGTTTCAATTATTCGCAGTCACGATGTCCAAAGTCTGTCAATTATTCGCAGCCACGATGTTCAAAGTGTGTCAATTATTCGCAGTCACGATGTTCAAAGTGTGTCAATTATTCACAGCCACGATGTCCAAAGTGTGTCAATTATTCACAGCCACGATGTTCAAAGTGTGTCAATTATTCGCAGTCACGATGTCCAAAGTGTGTGAGTTATTCACAGCCACGATGTCCAAAGTGTGTCAATTATTCGCAGTCACGATGTTCAAAGTGTGTCAATCATTCGCAGTCACGATGTCCAAAGTCTGTCAATTATTCGCAGACACGATGCCAATGTGTGTCAATTATTCGCAGTCCCGATGTCCAAAGTCTGTCAATTATTCGCAGTCACGATGTTCAAAGTGTGTCAATTATTCGCAGTCACGATGTTCAAAGTGTGTCATTTATTCACAGCCACGATGTCCAAAGTGTGTCAATTATTCACAGCCACGATGTTCAAAGTGTGTCAATTATTCGCAGTCACGATGTCCAAAGTGTGTCAATTATTCACAGCCACGATGTCCAAAGTGTGTCAATTATTCTTAGTCACGATGTCCAAAGTGTGTCAATTATTCGCAGTCACGATGTCCAAAGTCTGTCAATTATTCGCAGCCACGATGTCCAAAGTGTGTCAATTATTTGCAGTCACGATGTCAAAAGTGTGTCAATTATTCGCAGTCACGATGTCCAATGTGTTTCAATGATTCGCAGTCACAATGTCCAATGAGTGTCAATTATTCGCAGTGAGGATGTCCAAAGTGTGTCAATTATTCGCAGTCACGATGTCCAAAGTGTGTCAGTTATTCGCAGTCACGATGTCCTAAGTGTGTCAATCATTTGCAGTCACGATGTCCTAAGTGTGTCAATCATTTGCAGTCACGATGTCCAAAGTGTATCAATTATTCTTAGTCACGATGTCCAAAGTGTGTCAATTATTCACAGCCACGATGTTCAAAGTGTGTCAATTATTCGCAGTCACGATGTCCAAAGTGTGTCAATTATTCACAGCCACGATGTCCAAAGTGTGTCAATTATTCGCAGTCACGATGTTCAAAGTGTGTCAATTATTCGCAGTCACGATGTCCAAAGTGTGTCAATCATTTGCAGTCACGATGTCCTAAGTGTGTCAATCATTTGCAGTCACGATGTCCAAAGTCTGTCAATTATTCGCAGCCACGATGTCCAAAGTGTGTCAATTATTTGCAGTCACGATGTCAAAAGTGTGTCAATTCTTCGCAGTAACGATGTCCAAAGACTGTCAATCATTTGCAGTCGCGATGTCCAATGAGTGTCAATTATTCGCAGTCACGATGTCCAAAGTGTGTCAATTATTCGCAGTCACGATGTCAAAAGTGTGTCAATTATTCGCAGTCACAATGTCCAAAGTGTGTCAATTATTCGCAGTCACGATGTCCAAAGTGTTTCAATTATTCGCAGTCACGATGTCCAAAGTCTGTCAATTATTCGCAGCCACGATGTTCAAAGTGTGTCAATTATTCGCAGTCACGATGTTCAAAGTGTGTCAATTATTCACAGCCACGATGTCCAAAGTGTGTCAATTATTCACAGCCACGATGTTCAAAGTGTGTCAATTATTCGCAGTCACGATGTCCAAAGTGTGTGAGTTATTCACAGCCACGATGTCCAAAGTGTGTCAATTATTCGCAGTCACGATGTTCAAAGTGTGTCAATCATTCGCAGTCACGATGTCCAAAGTCTGTCAATTATTCGCAGACACGATGCCAATGTGTGTCAATTATTCGCAGTCCCGATGTCCAAAGTCTGTCAATTATTCGCAGTCACGATGTTCAAAGTGTGTCAATTATTCGCAGTCACGATGTTCAAAGTGTGTCATTTATTCACGCCACGATGTCCAAAGTGTGTCAATTTTTCACAGCCACGATGTTCAAAGTGTGTCAATTATTCGCAGTCACGATGTCCAAAGTGTGTCAATTATTCACAGCCACGATGTCCAAAGTGTGTCAATTATTCGCAGTCACGATGTCCAAAGTGTGTCAATTATTCGCAGTCACGATGTCCAAAGTCTGTCAATTATTCGCAGCCACGATGTCCAAAGTGTGTCAATTATTTGCAGTCACGATGTCAAAAGTGTGTCAATTATTCGCAGCCACGATATCCAATGTGTTTCAATGATTCGCAGTCACGATGTCCAATGAGTGTCAATTATTCGCAGTCACGATGTCCAAAGTGTGTCAATTATTCGCAGTCACGATGTCAAAAGTGTGTCAATTATTCGCAGTCACAATGTCCAAAGTGTGTCAATTATTCTTAGTCACGATGTCCAAAGTGTGTCAATTATTCGCAGTCACGATGTCCAAAGTGTGTCAATCATTTGCAGTCACCATGTCCAAAGTGTGTCAATTATTCTTAGTCACGATGTCCAAAGTCTGTCAATTATTCGCAGCCACGATGTCCAAAGTGTGTCAATTATTTGCAGTCACGATGTCCAAAGTGTGTCAATTATTCGCAGTCACGATGTCCAAAGTGTGTCAATTATTCGCAGCCACGATGTCCAAAGTGTGTCAATTATTTGCAGTCACGATGTCAAAAGTGTGTCAATTATTCGCAGTCACGATGTCCAATGTGTTTCAATGATTCGCAGTCACAATGTCCAATGAGTGTCAATTATTCGCAGTGAGGATGTCCAAAGTGTGTCAATTATTCGCAGTCACGATGTCCAAAGTGTGTCAGTTATTCGCAGTCACGATGTCCTAAGTGTGTCAATCATTTGCAGTCACGATGTCCTAAGTGTGTCAATCATTTGCAGTCACGATGTCCAAAGTGTATCAATTATTCTTAGTCACGATGTCCAAAGTGTGTCAATTATTCACAGCCACGATGTTCAAAGTGTGTCAATTATTCGCAGTCACGATGTCCAAAGTGTGTCAATTATTCACAGCCACGATGTCCAAAGTGTGTCAATTATTCGCAGTCACGATGTTCAAAGTGTGTCAATTATTCGCAGTCACGATGTCCAAAGTGTGTCAATCATTTGCAGTCACGATGTCCTAAGTGTGTCAATCATTTGCAGTCACGATGTCCAAAGTCTGTCAATTATTCGCAGCCACGATGTCCAAAGTGTGTCAATTATTTGCAGTCACGATGTCAAAAGTGTGTCAATTCTTCGCAGTAACGATGTCCAAAGACTGTCAATCATTTGCAGTCGCGATGTCCAATGAGTGTCAATTATTCGCAGTCACGATGTCCAAAGTGTGTCAATTATTCGCAGTCACGATGTCAAAAGTGTGTCAATTATTCGCAGTCACAATGTCCAAAGTGTGTCAATTATTCGCAGTCACGATGTCCAAAGTGTTTCAATTATTCGCAGTCACGATGTCCAAAGTCTGTCAATTATTCGCAGCCACGATGTTCAAAGTGTGTCAATTATTCGCAGTCACGATGTTCAAAGTGTGTCAATTATTCACAGCCACGATGTCCAAAGTGTGTCAATTATTCACAGCCACGATGTTCAAAGTGTGTCAATTATTCGCAGTCACGATGTCCAAAGTGTGTGAGTTATTCACAGCCACGATGTCCAAAGTGTGTCAGTTATTCGCAGTCACAATGTCCAATGAGTGTCAATTATTTGCAGTCACGATGTCCAAAGTGTGTCAATCATTTGCAGTCACGATTTCCAAAGTGTGTCAATTATTCGCAGTCACGATGTCCAATGAGTGTCAATTATTCGCAGTCACAATGTCCAAAGTCTGTCAATTATTCGCAGCCACGATGTTCAAAGTGTGTCAATTATTCGCAGTCACGATGTCCAAAGTGTGTCAATCATTTGCAGTCACGATGTCCTAAGTGTGTCAATCATTTGCAGTCACGATGTCCAAAGTCTGTCAATTATTCGCAGCCACGATGTCCAAAGTGTGTCAATTATTTGCAGTCACGATGTCAAAAGTGTGTCAATTCTTCGCAGTAACGATGTCCAAAGACTGTCAATCATTTGCAGTCGCGATGTCCAATGAGTGTCAATTATTCTTAGTCACGATGTCCAAAGTGTGTCAATCATTTGCAGTCACGATGCCAATGTGTGTCAATTATTCGCAGTCCCGATTTCCAAAGTGTGTCAATTATTCGCAGTAACGATGTTCAAAGTGTGTCAATTATTCACAGCCACGATGTCCAAAGTGTGTCAATTATTCACAGCCACGATGTTCAAAGTGTGTCATTTATTCGCAGTCACGATGTCCAAAGTGTGTCAATTATTCACAGCCACGATGTCCAAAGTGTGTCAATTATTCGCAGTCCCGATGTTCAAAGTGTGTCAATTATTCGCAGTCACGATGTCCAAAGTCTGTCAATTATTCGCAGCTACGATGTCCAAAGTGTGCCAATTATTTGCAGTCACGATGTCAAAAGTGTGTCAATTATTCGCAGTCACGATGTCCAATGTGTTTCAATGATTCGCAGTCACAATGTCCAATGAGTGTCAATTATTCGCAGTCAGGATGTCCAAAGTGTGTCAATTATTCGCAGTCACGATGTCCAAAGTGTGTCAGTTATTCGCAGTCACGATGTCCTAAGTGTGTCAATCATTTGCAGTCACGATGTCCTAAGTGTGTCAATCATTTGCAGTCACGATGTCCAAAGTGTATCAATTATTCTTAGTCACGATGTCCAAAGTGTGTCAACTATTCACAGCCACGATGTTCAAAGTGTGTCAATTATTCGCAGTCACGATGTCCAAAGTGTGTCAATTATTCACAGCCACGATGTCCAAAGTGTGTCAATTATTCGCAGTCACGATGTTCAAAGTGTGTCAATTATTCGCAGTCACGATGTCCAAAGTGTGTCAATCATTTGCAGTCACGAAGTCCTAAGTGTGTCAATCATTTGCAGTCACGATGTCCAAAGTCTGTCAATTATTCGCAGCCACGATGTCCAAAGTGTGTCAATTATTTGCAGTCACGATGTCAAAAGTGTGTCAATTCTTCGCAGTAACGATGTCTAAAGACTGTCAATCATTTGCAGTCGCGATGTCCAATGAGTGTCAATTATTCGCAGTCACGATGTCCAAAGTGTGTCAATTATTCGCAGTCACGATGTCAAAAGTGTGTCAATTATTCGCAGTCACAATGTCCAAAGTGTGTCAATTATTCGCAGTCACGATGTCCAAAGTGTTTCAATTATTCGCAGTCACGATGTCCAAAGTCTGTCAATTATTCGCAGCCACGATGTTCAAAGTGTGTCAATTATTCGCAGTCACGATGTTCAAAGTGTGTCAATTATTCACAGCCACGATGTCCAAAGTGTGTCAATTATTCACAGCCACGATGTTCAAAGTGTGTCAATTATTCGCAGTCACGATGTCCAAAGTGTGTGAGTTATTCACAGCCACGATGTCCAAAGTGTGTCAATTATTCGCAGTCACGATGTTCAAAGTGTGTCAATCATTCGCAGTCACGATGTCCAAAGTCTGTCAATTATTCGCAGACACGATGCCAATGTGTGTCAATTATTCGCAGTCCCGATGTCCAAAGTCTGTCAATTATTCGCAGTCACGATGTTCAAAGTGTGTCAATTATTCGCAGTCACGATGTTCAAAGTGTGTCATTTATTCACAGCCACGATGTCCAAAGTGTGTCAATTATTCACAGCCACGATGTTCAAAGTGTGTCAATTATTCGCAGTCACGATGTCCAAAGTGTGTCAATTATTCACAGCCACGATGTCCAAAGTGTGTCAATTATTCTTAGTCACGATGTCCAAAGTGTGTCAATTATTCGCAGTCACGATGTCCAAAGTCTGTCAATTATTCGCAGCCACGATGTCCAAAGTGTGTCAATTATTTGCAGTCACGATGTCAAAAGTGTGTCAATTATTCGCAGTCACGATGTCCAATGTGTTTCAATGATTCGCAGTCACAATGTCCAATGAGTGTCAATTATTCGCAGTGAGGATGTCCAAAGTGTGTCAATTATTCGCAGTCACGATGTCCAAAGTGTGTCAGTTATTCGCAGTCACGATGTCCTAAGTGTGTCAATCATTTGCAGTCACGATGTCCTAAGTGTGTCAATCATTTGCAGTCACGATGTCCAAAGTGTATCAATTATTCTTAGTCACGATGTCCAAAGTGTGTCAATTATTCACAGCCACGATGTTCAAAGTGTGTCAATTATTCGCAGTCACGATGTCCAAAGTGTGTCAATTATTCACAGCCACGATGTCCAAAGTGTGTCAATTATTCGCAGTCACGATGTTCAAAGTGTGTCAATTATTCGCAGTCACGATGTCCAAAGTGTGTCAATCATTTGCAGTCACGATGTCCTAAGTGTGTCAATCATTTGCAGTCACGATGTCCAAAGTCTGTCAATTATTCGCAGCCACGATGTCCAAAGTGTGTCAATTATTTGCAGTCACGATGTCAAAAGTGTGTCAATTCTTCGCAGTAACGATGTCCAAAGACTGTCAATCATTTGCAGTCGCGATGTCCAATGAGTGTCAATTATTCGCAGTCACGATGTCCAAAGTGTGTCAATTATTCGCAGTCACGATGTCAAAAGTGTGTCAATTATTCGCAGTCACAATGTCCAAAGTGTGTCAATTATTCGCAGTCACGATGTCCAAAGTGTTTCAATTATTCGCAGTCACGATGTCCAAAGTCTGTCAATTATTCGCAGCCACGATGTTCAAAGTGTGTCAATTATTCGCAGTCACGATGTTCAAAGTGTGTCAATTATTCACAGCCACGATGTCCAAAGTGTGTCAATTATTCACAGCCACGATGTTCAAAGTGTGTCAATTATTCGCAGTCACGATGTCCAAAGTGTGTGAGTTATTCACAGCCACGATGTCCAAAGTGTGTCAATTATTCGCAGTCACGATGTTCAAAGTGTGTCAATCATTCGCAGTCACGATGTCCAAAGTCTGTCAATTATTCGCAGACACGATGCCAATGTGTGTCAATTATTCGCAGTCCCGATGTCCAAAGTCTGTCAATTATTCGCAGTCACGATGTTCAAAGTGTGTCAATTATTCGCAGTCACGATGTTCAAAGTGTGTCATTTATTCACGCCACGATGTCCAAAGTGTGTCAATTTTTCACAGCCACGATGTTCAAAGTGTGTCAATTATTCGCAGTCACGATGTCCAAAGTGTGTCAATTATTCACAGCCACGATGTCCAAAGTGTGTCAATTATTCGCAGTCACGATGTCCAAAGTGTGTCAATTATTCGCAGTCACGATGTCCAAAGTCTGTCAATTATTCGCAGCCACGATGTCCAAAGTGTGTCAATTATTTGCAGTCACGATGTCAAAAGTGTGTCAATTATTCGCAGCCACGATATCCAATGTGTTTCAATGATTCGCAGTCACGATGTCCAATGAGTGTCAATTATTCGCAGTCACGATGTCCAAAGTGTGTCAATTATTCGCAGTCACGATGTCAAAAGTGTGTCAATTATTCGCAGTCACAATGTCCAAAGTGTGTCAATTATTCTTAGTCACGATGTCCAAAGTGTGTCAATTATTCGCAGTCACGATGTCCAAAGTGTGTCAATCATTTGCAGTCACCATGTCCAAAGTGTGTCAATTATTCTTAGTCACGATGTCCAAAGTCTGTCAATTATTCGCAGCCACGATGTCCAAAGTGTGTCAATTATTTGCAGTCACGATGTCCAAAGTGTGTCAATTATTCGCAGTCACGATGTCCAAAGTGTGTCAATTATTCGCAGCCACGATGTCCAAAGTGTGTCAATTATTTGCAGTCACGATGTCAAAAGTGTGTCAATTATTCGCAGTCACGATGTACAATGTGTGTCAATTATTCGCAGTCACGATGTCCAATGTGTGTCAATTATTCGAAGTCACTTTGTCCAATGAGTGTCAATTATTCGCAGTCACGTTGTCCTAAGTGTGTCAATCATTTGCAGTCACGATGTCCAAAGTGTGTCAATTATTCGCAGTCACAATGTCCAAAGTGTGTCAATTATTCGCAGTCACAATGTCCAAAGTGTGTCAATTATTCGCAGTCACGATGTCCAAAGTGTGTCAGTTATTCGCAGTCACGATGTCCAATGAGTGTCAATTATTTGCAGTCACGATGTCCAAAGTGTGTCAATCATTTGCAGTCACGATGTCCAAAGTGTGTCAATTATTCGCACTCACGATGTCAAAAGTGTGTCAATTATTCGCAGTCACAATGTCCAAAGTGTGTCAATTATTCGCAGCCACGATGTCCAAAGTGTGTCAATTATTTGCAGTCACGATGTCAAAAGTGTGTCAATTATTCGCAGTCACGATGTCCAATGTGTTTCAATGATTCGCAGTCACAATGTCCAATGAGTGTCAATTATTCGCAGTGAGGATGTCCAAAGTGTGTCAATTATTCGCAGTCACGATGTCCAAAGTGTGTCAGTTATTCGCAGTCACGATGTCCTAAGTGTGTCAATCATTTGCAGTCACGATGTCCTAAGTGTGTCAATCATTTGCAGTCACGATGTCCAAAGTGTATCAATTATTCTTAGTCACGATGTCCAAAGTGTGTCAATTATTCACAGCCACGATGTTCAAAGTGTGTCAATTATTCGCAGTCACGATGTCCAAAGTGTGTCAATTATTCACAGCCACGATGTCCAAAGTGTGTCAATTATTCGCAGTCACGATGTTCAAAGTGTGTCAATTATTCGCAGTCACGATGTCCAAAGTGTGTCAATCATTTGCAGTCACGATGTCCTAAGTGTGTCAATCATTTGCAGTCACGATGTCCAAAGTCTGTCAATTATTCGCAGCCACGATGTCCAAAGTGTGTCAATTATTTGCAGTCACGATGTCAAAAGTGTGTCAATTCTTCGCAGTAACGATGTCCAAAGACTGTCAATCATTTGCAGTCGCGATGTCCAATGAGTGTCAATTATTCGCAGTCACGATGTCCAAAGTGTGTCAATTATTCGCAGTCACGATGTCAAAAGTGTGTCAATTATTCGCAGTCACAATGTCCAAAGTGTGTCAATTATTCGCAGTCACGATGTCCAAAGTGTTTCAATTATTCGCAGTCACGATGTCCAAAGTCTGTCAATTATTCGCAGCCACGATGTTCAAAGTGTGTCAATTATTCGCAGTCACGATGTTCAAAGTGTGTCAATTATTCACAGCCACGATGTCCAAAGTGTGTCAATTATTCACAGCCACGATGTTCAAAGTGTGTCAATTATTCGCAGTCACGATGTCCAAAGTGTGTGAGTTATTCACAGC
Organism: Bimastos eiseni; assembly: GCA_959347315.1. NCBI lineage: Eukaryota > Metazoa > Annelida > Clitellata > Crassiclitellata > Lumbricidae > Bimastos > Bimastos eiseni. The sequence goes on from OY365811.1 coordinate 20,590,169, forward strand.
CACGATGTCCAAAGTGTGTCAATTATTCGCAGTCACGATGTTCAAAGTGTGTCAATCATTCGCAGTCACGATGTCCAAAGTCTGTCAATTATTCGCAGACACGATGCCAATGTGTGTCAATTATTCGCAGTCCCGATGTCCAAAGTCTGTCAATTATTCGCAGTCACGATGTTCAAAGTGTGTCAATTATTCGCAGTCACGATGTTCAAAGTGTGTCATTTATTCACGCCACGATGTCCAAAGTGTGTCAATTTTTCACAGCCACGATGTTCAAAGTGTGTCAATTATTCGCAGTCACGATGTCCAAAGTGTGTCAATTATTCACAGCCACGATGTCCAAAGTGTGTCAATTATTCGCAGTCACGATGTCCAAAGTGTGTCAATTATTCGCAGTCACGATGTCCAAAGTGTGTCAATTATTCGCAGCCACGATGTCCAAAGTGTGTCAATTATTTGCAGTCACGATGTCAAAAGTGTGTCAATTATTCGCAGCCACGATATCCAATGTGTTTCAATGATTCGCAGTCACGATGTCCAATGAGTGTCAATTATTCGCAGTCACGATGTCCAAAGTGTGTCAATTATTCGCAGTCACGATGTCAAAAGTGTGTCAATTATTCGCAGTCACAATGTCCAAAGTGTGTCAATTATTCTTAGTCACGATGTCCAAAGTGTGTCAATTATTCGCAGTCACGATGTCCAAAGTGTGTCAATCATTTGCAGTCACCATGTCCAAAGTGTGTCAATTATTCTTAGTCACGATGTCCAAAGTCTGTCAATTATTCGCAGCCACGATGTCCAAAGTGTGTCAATTATTTGCAGTCACGATGTCCAAAGTGTGTCAATTATTCGCAGTCACGATGTCCAAAGTGTGTCAATTATTCGCAGCCACGATGTCCAAAGTGTGTCAATTATTTGCAGTCACGATGTCAAAAGTGTGTCAATTATTCGCAGTCACGATGTACAATGTGTGTCAATTATTCGCAGTCACGATGTCCAATGTGTGTCAATTATTCGAAGTCACTTTGTCCAATGAGTGTCAATTATTCGCAGTCACGTTGTCCTAAGTGTGTCAATCATTTGCAGTCACGATGTCCAAAGTGTGTCAATTATTCGCAGTCACAATGTCCAAAGTGTGTCAATTATTCGCAGTCACAATGTCCAAAGTGTGTCAATTATTCGCAGTCACGATGTCCAAAGTGTGTCAGTTATTCGCAGTCACGATGTCCAATGAGTGTCAATTATTTGCAGTCACGATGTCCAAAGTGTGTCAATCATTTGCAGTCACGATGTCCAAAGTGTGTCAATTATTCGCACTCACGATGTCAAAAGTGTGTCAATTATTCGCAGTCACAATGTCCAAAGTGTGTCAATTATTCGCAGTCACGATGTCCAAAGTGTGTCAATTATTCGCAGTCACGATGTCCAAAGTCTGTCAATTATTCGCAGTCACGATGTTCAAAGTGTGTCAATTATTCGCAGTCACGATGTCCAAAGTGTGTCAATTATTCACAGCCACGATGTCCAAAGTGTGTCAATTATTCGCAGTCACGATGTCCAAAGTGTGTCAATTATTCGCAGCCACGATGTCCAAAGTCTGTCAATTATTCGCAGCCACGTTGTCCAAAGTGTGTCAATTATTTGCAGTCACGATGTCAAAAGTGTGTCAATTATTCGCAGCCACGATATCCAATGTGTTTCAATGATTCGCAGTCACGATGTCCAAAGTGTGTCAATCATTTGCAGTCACGATGTCCAAAGTGTGTCAATTATTCGCAGTCACGATTTCCAATGAGTGTCAATTATTCGCAGTCACGATGTCCAAAGTGTGTCAATCATTTGCAGTCACCATGTCCAAAGTGTGTCAATTATTCTTAGTCACGATGTCCAAAGAGTGTCGATCATTTGCAGGCACGATGTCCAAAGTGCGTCAATTATTCACAGCCACGATGTCCAAAGTGTGTCAATTATTCGCAGTCACGATGTCCAAAGTGTGTCAATTATTCGCAGTCACGATGTTCAAAGTGTGTCAATTATTCGCAGTCACGATTTCCAATGAATGTCAATTATTCGCAGTCACGATGTCCAAAGTGTGTCAATCATTTGCAGTCACCATGTCCAAAGTGTGTCAATTATTCTTAGTCACGATGTCCAAAGAGTGTCGATCATTTGCAGGCACGATGTCCAAAGTGCGTCAATTATTCACAGCCACGATGTCCAAAGTGTGTCAATTATTCGCAGTCACGATGTTCAAAGTGTGTCAATTATTCGCAGTCACGATGTCCAAAGTCTGTCAATTATTCGCAGCCACGATGTCCAAAGTGTGTCAATTATATGCAGTCACGATGTCAAAAGTGTGTCAATTATTCTTAGTCACGATATCCAATGTGTTTCAATGATTCGCAGTCACGATGTCCAATGAGTGTCAATTATTCGCAGTCACGATGTCCAAAGTGTGTCAATTATTCGCAGTCACGATGTCAAAAGTGTGTCAATGATTCGCAGTCACAATGTCCAAAGTGTGTCAATTATTCGCAGTCACGATGTCCAAAGTCTGTCAATTATTCGCAGCCACGATGTCCAAAGTGTGTCAATTATTTGCAGTCACGATGTCAAAAGTGTGTCAATTATTCGCAGTCACGATGTACAATGTGTGTCAATTATTCGCAGTCACGATGTCCAATGTGTGTCAATTATTCGAAGTCACTTTGTCCAATGAGTGTCAATTATTCGCAGTCACGTTGTCCAAAGTGTGTCAATCATTTGCAGTCACGATGTCCAAAGTGTGTCAATTATTCGCAGTCACAATGTCCAAAGTGTGTCAATGATTCGCAGTCACGATGTCCAATGAGTGTCAATTATTCGCAGTCACGATGTCCAAAGTGTGTCAATTATTCGCAGTCACGATGTCAAAAGTGTGTCAATGATTCGCAGTCACAATGTCCAAAGTGTGTCAATTATTCGCAGTCACGATGTCCAAAGTCTGTCAATTATTCGCAGCCACGATGTCCAAAGTGTGTCAATTATTTGCAGTCACGATGTCAAAAGTGTGTCAATTATTCGCAGTCACGATGTACAATGTGTGTCAATTATTCGCAGTCACGATGTCCAATGTGTGTCAATTATTCGAAGTCACTTTGTCCAATGAGTGTCAATTATTCGCAGTCACGTTGTCCAAAGTGTGTCAATCATTTGCAGTCACGATGTCCAAAGTGAGTCAATTATTCGCAATCACAATGTCCAAAGTGTGTCAATTATTCGCAGTCACAATGTCCAAAGTGTGTCAATTATTCGCAGCCACGATGTCCAAAGTCTGTCAATTATTCGCAGCCACGTTGTCCAAAGTGTGTCAATTATTTGCAGTCACGATGTCAAAAGTGTGTCAATTATTCGCAGCCACGATATCCAATGTGTTTCAATGATTCGCAGTCACGATGTCCAAAGTGTGTCAATCATTTGCAGTCACGATGTCCAAAGTGTGTCAATTATTCGCAGTCACGATTTCCAATGAGTGTCAATTATTCGCAGTCACGATGTCCAAAGTGTGTCAATCATTTGCAGTCACCATGTCCAAAGTGTGTCAATTATTCTTAGTCACGATGTCCAAAGAGTGTCGATCATTTGCAGGCACGATGTCCAAAGTGCGTCAATTATTCACAGCCACGATGTCCAAAGTGTGTCAATTATTCGCAGTCACGATGTTCAAAGTGTGTCAATTATTCGCAGTCACGATGTCCAAAGTCTGTCAATTATTCGCAGCCACGATGTCCAAAGTGTGTCAATTATATGCAGTCACGATGTCAAAAGTGTGTCAATTATTCTTAGTCACGATATCCAATGTGTTTCAATGATTCGCAGTCACGATGTCCAATGAGTGTCAATTATTCGCAGTCACGATGTCCAAAGTGTGTCAATTATTCGCAGTCACGATGTCAAAAGTGTGTCAATGATTCGCAGTCACAATGTCCAAAGTGTGTCAATTATTCGCAGTCACGATGTCCAAAGTCTGTCAATTATTCGCAGCCACGATGTCCAAAGTGTGTCAATTATTTGCAGTCACGATGTCAAAAGTGTGTCAATTATTCGCAGTCACGATGTACAATGTGTGTCAATTATTCGCAGTCACGATGTCCAATGTGTGTCAATTATTCGAAGTCACTTTGTCCAATGAGTGTCAATTATTCGCAGTCACGTTGTCCAAAGTGTGTCAATCATTTGCAGTCACGATGTCCAAAGTGTGTCAATTATTCGCAGTCACAATGTCCAAAGTGTGTCAATGATTCGCAGTCACGATGTCCAATGAGTGTCAATTATTCGCAGTCACGATGTCCAAAGTGTGTCAATTATTCGCAGTCACGATGTCAAAAGTGTGTCAATGATTCGCAGTCACAATGTCCAAAGTGTGTCAATTATTCGCAGTCACGATGTCCAAAGTCTGTCAATTATTCGCAGCCACGATGTCCAAAGTGTGTCAATTATTTGCAGTCACGATGTCAAAAGTGTGTCAATTATTCGCAGTCACGATGTACAATGTGTGTCAATTATTCGCAGTCACGATGTCCAATGTGTGTCAATTATTCGAAGTCACTTTGTCCAATGAGTGTCAATTATTCGCAGTCACGTTGTCCAAAGTGTGTCAATCATTTGCAGTCACGATGTCCAAAGTGTGTCAATTATTCGCAGTCACAATGTCCAAAGTGTGTCAATTATTCGCAGTCACAATGTCCAAAGTGTGTCAATTATTCGCAGTCACGATGTCCAAAGTGTGTCAGTTATTCGCAGTCACAATGTCCAAAGTGTGTCAATTATATGCAGTCACGATGTCAAAAGTGTGTCAATTATTCTTAGTCACGATATCCAATGTGTTTCAATGATTCGCAGTCACGATGTCCAATGAGTGTCAATTATTCGCAGTCACGATGTCCAAAGTGTGTCAATTATTCGCAGTCACGATGTCAAAAGTGTGTCAATGATTCGCAGTCACAATGTCCAAAGTGTGTCAATTATTCGCAGTCACGATGTCCAAAGTCTGTCAATTATTCGCAGCCACGATGTCCAAAGTGTGTCAATTATTTGCAGTCACGATGTCAAAAGTGTGTCAATTATTCGCAGTCACGATGTACAATGTGTGTCAATTATTCGCAGTCACGATGTCCAATGAGTGTCAATTATTCGCAGTCACGATGTCCAAAGTGTGTCAATTATTCGCAGTCACGATGCCAATGTGTGTCAATTATTCGCAGTCACGATGTCCAAAAAGTGTCAATCATTTGCAGTCACGATGTCCAAAGTGTGTCAATTATTCGAAGTCACGATGCCAATGTGTGTCAATTATTCGCAGTCACGATGTCCAAAGTTTGTCAATTATTCGCAGCCACGATGTCCAAAGTGTGTCAATTATTTGCAGTCACGATGTCAAAAGTGTGTCAATTATTCGCAGTCACGATGTACAATGTGTGTCAATTATTCGCAGTCACGATGTCCAAAGTGTGTCAATTATTCGAAGTCACGATGCCAATGTGTGTCAATTATTCGCAGTCACGATGTCCAAAGTTTGTCAATTATTCGCAGCCACAATGTCCAAAGTGTGTCAATTATTTGCAGTCACGATGTCAAAAGTGTGTCAATTATTCGCAGTCACGATGTACAATGTGTGTCAATTATTCGCAGTCACGATGTCCAATGTGTGTCAATTATTCGAAGTCACTATGTCCAATGAGTGTCAATTATTCGCAGTCACGTTGTCCAAAGTGTGTCAATCATTTGCAGTCACGATGTCCAAAGTGTGTCAATTATTCGCAGTCACAATGTCCAAAGTGTGTCAATTATTCGCAGTTACGATGTCCAAAGTGTGTCAATTATTCGCAGTAACGATGTCCAAAGAGTGTCAATCATTTGCAGTCACGACGTCCAATGAGTGTCAATTATTCGCAGTCACGATGTCCAAAGTGTGTCAATTATTCGCAGTCACGATGTCCTAAGTGTGTCAATCATTTGCAGTCACGATGTCCAAAGTGTGTCAATTATTCTTAGTCACGATGTCCAAAGTGTGTCAATCATTTGCAGTCACGATGCCAATGTGTGTCAATTATTCGCAGTCCCGATGTCCAAAGTGTGTCAATTATTCGCAGTCACGATGTTCAAAGTGTGTCAATTATTCGCAGTAACGATGTTCAAAGTGTGTCAATGATTCACAGCCACGATGTCCAAAGTGTGTCAATTATTCACAGCCACGATGTTCAAAGTGTGTCAATTATTCGCAGTCACGATGTCCAAAGTGTGTCAATTATTCACAGCCACGATGTCCAAAGTGTGTCAATTATTCGCAGTCACGATGTTCAAAGTGTGTCAATTATTCGCAGTCACGATGTCCAAAGTGTGTCAATTATTCGCAGCCAAGATGTCCAAAGTGTGCCAATTATTTGCAGTCACGATGTCAAAAGTGTGTCAATTATTCGCAGTCACGATGTCCAATGTGTTTCAATGATTCGCAGTCACAATGTCCAATGAGTGTCAATTATTCGCAGTCAGGATGTCCAAAGTGTGTCAATTATTCGCAGTCACGATGTCCAAAGTGTGTCAGTTATTCGCAGTCACGATGTCCTAAGTGTGTCAATCATTTGCAGTCACGATGTCCTAAGTGTGTCAATCATTTGCAGTCACGATGTCCAAAGTGTATCAATTATTCTTAGTCACGATGTCCAAAGTGTGTCAACTATTCACAGCCACGATGTTCAAAGTGTGTCAATTATTCGCAGTCACGATGTCCAAAGTGTGTCAATTATTCACAGCCACGATGTCCAAAGTGTGTCAATTATTCGCAGTCACGATGTTCAAAGTGTGTCAATTATTCGCAGTCACGATGTCCAAAGTGTGTCAATCATTTGCAGTCACGATGTCCTAAGTGTGTCAATCATTTGCAGTCACGATGTCCAAAGTCTGTTAATTATTCGCAGCCACGATGTCCAAAGTGTGTCAATTATTTGCAGTCACGATGTCAAAAGTGTGTCAATTCTTCGCAGTAACGATGTCCAAAGACTGTCAATCATTTGCAGTCGCGATGTCCAATGAGTGTCAATTATTCGCAGTCACGATGTCCAAAGTGTGTCAATTATTCGCAGTCACGATGTCCAATGTGTGTCAATTATTCGAAGTCACTTTGTCCAATGAGTGTCAATTATTCGCAGTCACGTTGTCCAAAGTGTGTCAATCATTTGCAGTCACGATGTCCAAAGTGTGTCAATTATTCGCAGTCACAATGTCCAAAGTGTGTCAATTATTCGCAGTCACAATGTCCAAAGTGTGTCAATTATTCGCAGTCACGATGTCCAAAGTGTGTCAGTTATTCGCAGTCACAATGTCCAATGAGTGTCAATTATTTGCAGTCACGATGTCCAAAGTGTGTCAATCATTTGCAGTCACGATTTCCAAAGTGTGTCAATTATTCGCAGTCACGATGTCCAATGAGTGTCAATTATTCGCAGTCACAATGTCCAAAGTCTGTCAATTATTCGCAGCCATGATGTTCAAAGTGTGTCAATTATTCGCAGTCACGATGTCCAAAGTGTGTCAATCATTTGCAGTCACGATGTCCTAAGTGTGTCAATCATTTGCAGTCACGATGTCCAAAGTCTGTCAATTATTCGCAGCCACGATGTCCAAAGTGTGTCAATTATTTGCAGTCACGATGTCAAAAGTGTGTCAATTCTTCGCAGTAACGATGTCCAAAGACTGTCAATCATTTGCAGTCGCGATGTCCAATGAGTGTCAATTATTCTTATTCACGATGTCCAAAGTGTGTCAATCATTTGCAGTCACGATGTCCTAAGTGTGTCAATCATTTGCAGTCACGATGTCCAAAGTCTGTTAATTATTCGCAGCCACGATGTCCAAAGTGTGTCAATTATTTGCAGTCACGATGTCAAAAGTGTGTCAATTCTTCGCAGTAACGATGTCCAAAGACTGTCAATCATTTGCAGTCGCGATGTCCAATGAGTGTCAATTATTCGCAGTCACGATGTCCAAAGTGTGTCAATTATTCGCAGTCACGATGTCCAATGTGTGTCAATTATTCGAAGTCACTTTGTCCAATGAGTGTCAATTATTCGCAGTCACGTTGTCCAAAGTGTGTCAATCATTTGCAGTCACGATGTCCAAAGTGTGTCAATTATTCGCAGTCACAATGTCCAAAGTGTGTCAATTATTCGCAGTCACAATGTCCAAAGTGTGTCAATTATTCGCAGTCACGATGTCCAAAGTGTGTCAGTTATTCGCAGTCACAATGTCCAATGAGTGTCAATTATTTGCAGTCACGATGTCCAAAGTGTGTCAATCATTTGCAGTCACGATTTCCAAAGTGTGTCAATTATTCGCAGTCCCGATTTCCAAAGTGTGTCAATTATTCGCAGTCACGATGTTCAAAGTGTGTCAATTATTCGCAGTAACGATGTTCAAAGTGTGTCAATTATTCACAGCCACGATGTCCAAAGTGTGTCAATTATTCACAGCCACGATGTTCAAAGTGTGTCAATTATTCGCAGTCACGATGTCCAAAGTGTGTCAATTATTCACAGCCACGATGTCCAAAGTGTGTCAATTATTCGCAGTCCCGATGTTCAAAGTGTGTCAATTATTCGCAGTCACGATGTCCAAAGTCTGTCAATTATTCGCAGCTACGATGTCCAAAGTGTGCCAATTATTTGCAGTCACGATGTCAAAAGTGTGTCAATTATTCGCAGTCACGATGTCCAATGTGTTTCAATGATTCGCAGTCACAATGTCCAATGAGTGTCAATTATTCGCAGTGAGGATGTCCAAAGTGTGTCAATTATTCGCAGTCACGATGTCCAAAGTGTGTCAGTTATTCGCAGTCACGATGTCCTAAGTGTGTCAATCATTTGCAGTCACGATGTCCTAAGTGTGTCAATCATTTGCAGTCACGATGTCCAAAGTGTATCAATTATTCTTAGTCACGATGTCCAAAGTGTGTCAATTATTCACAGCCACGATGTTCAAAGTGTGTCAATTATTCGCAGTCACGATGTCCAAAGTGTGTCAATTATTCACAGCCACGATGTCCAAAGTGTGTCAATTATTCGCAGTCACGATGTTCAAAGTGTGTCAATTATTCGCAGTCACGATGTCCAAAGTGTGTCAATCATTTGCAGTCACGATGTCCTAAGTGTGTCAATCATTTGCAGTCACGATGTCCAAAGTCTGTCAATTATTCGCAGCCACGATGTCCAAAGTGTGTCAATTATTTGCAGTCACGATGTCAAAAGTGTGTCAATTCTTCGCAGTAACGATGTCCAAAGACTGTCAATCATTTGCAGTCGCGACGTCCAATGAGTGTCAATTATTCGCAGTCACGATGTCCAAAGTGTGTCAATTATTCGCAGTCACGATGTCAAAAGTGTGTCAATTATTCGCAGTCACAATGTCCAAAGTGTGTCAATTATTCGCAGTCACGATGTCCAAAGTGTTTCAATTATTCGCAGTCACGATGTCCAAAGTCTGTCAATTATTCGCAGCCACGATGTTCAAAGTGTGTCAATTATTCGCAGTCACGATGTTCAAAGTGTGTCAATTATTCACAGCCACGATGTCCAAAGTGTGTCAATTATTCACAGCCACGATGTTCAAAGTGTGTCAATTATTCGCAGTCACGATGTCCAAAGTGTGTGAGTTATTCACAGCCACGATGTCCAAAGTGTGTCAATTATTCGCATTCACGATGTTCAAAGTGTGTCAATCATTCGCAGTCACGATGTCCAAAGTCTGTCAATTATTCGCAGACACGATGCCAATGTGTGTCAATTATTCGCAGTCCCGATGTCCAAAGTCTGTCAATTATTCGCAGTCACGATGTTCAAAGTGTGTCAATTATTCGCAGTCACGATGTTCAAAGTGTGTCATTTATTCACAGCCACGATGTCCAAAGTGTGTCAATTATTCACAGCCACGATGTTCAAAGTGTGTCAATTATTCGCAGTCACGATGTCCAAAGTGTGTCAATTATTCACAGCCACGATGTCCAAAGTGTGTCAATTATTCTTAGTCACGATGTCCAAAGTGTGTCAATTATTCGCTGTCACGATGTCCAAAGTCTGTCAATTATTCGCAGCCACGATGTCCAAAGTGTGTCAATTATTTGCAGTCACGATGTCAAAAGTGTGTCAATTATTCGCAGTCACGATGTCCAATGTGTTTCAATGATTCGCAGTCACAATGTCCAATGAGTGTCAATTATTCGCAGTGAGGATGTCCAAAGTGTGTCAATTATTCGCAGTCACGATGTCCAAAGTGTGTCAGTTATTCGCAGTCACGATGTCCTAAGTGTGTCAATCATTTGCAGTCACGATGTCCTAAGTGTGTCAATCATTTGCAGTCACGATGTCCAAAGTGTATCAATTATTCTTAGTCACGATGTCCAAAGTGTGTCAATTATTCACAGCCACGATGTTCAAAGTGTGTCAATTATTCGCAGTCACGATGTCCAAAGTGTGTCAATTATTCACAGCCACGATGTCCAAAGTGTGTCAATTATTCGCAGTCACGATGTTCAAAGTGTGTCAATTATTTGCAGTCACGATGTCCAAAGTGTGTCAATCATTTGCAGTCACGATGTCCTAAGTGTGTCAATCATTTGCAGTCACGATGTCCAAAGTCTGTCAATTATTCGCAGCCACGATGTCCAAAGTGTGTCAATTATTTGCAGTCACGATGTCAAAAGTGTGTCAATTCTTCGCAGTAACGATGTCCAAAGACTGTCAATCATTTGCAGTCGCGATGTCCAATGAGTGTCAATTATTCGCAGTCACGATGTCCAAAGTGTGTCAATTATTCGCAGTCACGATGTCAAAAGTGTGTCAATTATTCGCAGTCACAATGTCCAAAGTGTGTCAATTATTCGCAGTCACGATGTCCAAAGTGTTTCAATTATTCGCAGTCACGATGTCCAAAGTCTGTCAATTATTCGCAGCCACGATGTTCAAAGTGTGTCAATTATTCGCAGTCACGATGTTCAAAGTGTGTCAATTATTCACAGCCACGATGTCCAAAGTGTGTCAATTATTCACAGCCACGATGTTCAAAGTGTGTCAATTATTCGCAGTCACGATGTCCAAAGTGTGTGAGTTATTCACAGCCACGATGTCCAAAGTGTGTCAATTATTCGCAGTCACGATGTTCAAAGTGTGTCAATCATTCGCAGTCACGATGTCCAAAGTCTGTCAATTATTCGCAGACACGATGCCAATGTGTGTCAATTATTCGCAGTCCCGATGTCCAAAGTCTGTCAATTATTCGCAGTCACGATGTTCAAAGTGTGTCAATTATTCGCAGTCACGATGTTCAAAGTGTGTCATTTATTCACGCCACGATGTCCAAAGTGTGTCAATTTTTCACAGCCACGATGTTCAAAGTGTGTCAATTATTCGCAGTCACGATGTCCAAAGTGTGTCAATTATTCACAGCCACGATGTCCAAAGTGTGTCAATTATTCGCAGTCACGATGTCCAAAGTGTGTCAATTATTCGCAGTCACGATGTCCAAAGTCTGTCAATTATTCGCAGCCACGATGTCCAAAGTGTGTCAATTATTTGCAGTCACGATGTCAAAAGTGTGTCAATTATTCGCAGCCACGATATCCAATGTGTGTCAATGATTCGCAGTCACGATGTCCAATGAGTGTCAATTATTCGCAGTCACGATGTCCAAAGTGTGTCAATTATTCGCAGTCACGATGTCAAAAGTGTGTCAATTATTCGCAGTCACAATGTCCAAAGTGTGTCAATTATTCTTAGTCACGATGTCCAAAGTGTGTCAATTATTCGCAGTCACGATGTCCAAAGTGTGTCAATCATTTGCAGTCACCATGTCCAAAGTGTGTCAATTATTCTTAGTCACGATGTCCAAAGTCTGTCAATTATTCGCAGCCACGATGTCCAAAGTGTGTCAATTATTTGCAGTCACGATGTCCAAAGTGTGTCAATTATTCGCAGTCACGATGTCCAAAGTCTGTCAATTATTCGCAGCCACGATGTCCAAAGTGTGTCAATTATTTGCAGTCACGATGTCAAAAGTGTGTCAATTATTCGCAGTCACGTTGTCCTAAGTGTGTCAATCATTTGCAGTCACGATGTCCAAAGTGTGTCAATTATTCGCAGTCACAATGTCCAAAGTGTGTCAATTATTCGCAGTCACAATGTCCAAAGTGTGTCAATTATTCGCAGTCACGATGTCCAAAGTGTGTCAGTTATTCGCAGTCACGATGTCCAATGAGTGTCAATTATTTGCAGTCACGATGTCCAAAGTGTGTCAATCATTTGCAGTCACGATGTCCAAAGTGTGTCAATTATTCGCACTGACGATGTCAAAAGTGTGTCAATTATTCGCAGTCACAATGTCCAAAGTGTGTCAATTATTCGCAGTCACGATGTCCAAAGTGTGTCAATTATTCGCAGTCACGATGTCCAAAGTCTGTCAATTATTCGCAGTCACGATGTTCAAAGTGTGTCAATTATTCGCAGTCACGATGTTCAAAGTGTGTCAATTATTCACAGCCACGATGTCCAAAGTGTGTCAATTATTCACAGCCACGATGTTCAAAGTGTGTCAATTATTCGCAGTCACGATGTCCAAAGTGTGTCAATTATTCACAGCCACGATGTCCAAAGTGTGTCAATTATTCGCAGTCACGATGTCCAAAGTGTGTCAATTATTCGCAGCCACGATGTCCAAAGTCTGTCAATTATTCGCAGCCACGTTGTCCAAAGTGTGTCAATTATTTGCAGTCACGATGTCAAAAGTGTGTCAATTATTCGCAGCCACGATATCCAATGTGTTTCAATGATTCGCAGTCACGATGTCCAAAGTGTGTCAATCATTTGCAGTCACGATGTCCAAAGTGTGTCAATTATTCGCAGTCACGATTTCCAATGAGTGTCAATTATTCGCAGTCACGATGTCCAAAGTGTGTCAATCATTTGCAGTCACCATGTCCAAAGTGTGTCAATTATTCTTAGTCACGATGTCCAAAGAGTGTCGATCATTTGCAGGCACGATGTCCAAAGTGCGTCAATTATTCACAGCCACGATGTCCAAAGTGTGTCAATTATTCGCAGTCACGATGTTCAAAGTGTGTCAATTATTCGCAGTCACGATGTCCAAAGTCTGTCAATTATTCGCAGCCACGATGTCCAAAGTGTGTCAATTATATGCAGTCACGATGTCAAAAGTGTGTCAATTATTCTTAGTCACGATATCCAATGTGTTTCAATGATTCGCAGTCACGATGTCCAATGAGTGTCAATTATTCGCAGTCACGATGTCCAAAGTGTGTCAATTATTCGCAGTCACGATGTCAAAAGTGTGTCAATGATTCGCAGTCACAATGTCCAAAGTGTGTCAATTATTCGCAGTCACGATGTCCAAAGTCTGTCAATTATTCGCAGCCACGATGTCCAAAGTGTGTCAATTATTTGCAGTCACGATGTCAAAAGTGTGTCAATTATTCGCAGTCACGATGTACAATGTGTGTCAATTATTCGCAGTCACGATGTCCAATGTGTGTCAATTATTCGAAGTCACTTTGTCCAATGAGTGTCAATTATTCGCAGTCACGTTGTCCAAAGTGTGTCAATCATTTGCAGTCACGATGTCCAAAGTGTGTCAATTATTCGCAGTCACAATGTCCAAAGTGTGTCAATTATTCGCAGTCACAATGTCCAAAGTGTGTCAATTATTCGCAGTCACGATGTCCAAAGTGTGTCAGTTATTCGCAGTCACAATGTCCAATGAGTGTCAATTATTTGCAGTCACGATGTCCAAAGTGTGTCAATCATTTGCAGTCACGATGTCCAAAGTGTGTCAATTATTCGCAGTCACGATGTCCAATGAGTGTCAATTATTCGCAGTCACAATGTCCAAAGTCTGTCAATTATTCGCAGCCACGATGTCCAAAGTGTGTCAATTATTTGCAGTCACGATGTCAAAAGTGTGTCAATTATTCGCAGTCACGATGTACAATGTGTGTCAATTATTCGCAGTCACGATGTCCAATGAGTGTCAATTATTCGCAGTCACGATGTCCAAAGTGTGTCAATTATTCGCTGTCACGATGTCAAAAGTGTGTCAATTATTCGCAGTCACAATGTCCAAAGTGTGTCAATTATTCGCAGTCACGATGTCCAAAGTGTGTCAATTATTCGCAGTCACGATGTCCAAAGTGTGTCAATCATTTGCAGTCACGATGTCCAAAGTGTGTCAGTTATTCGCAGTCACGATGTCCAATGAGTGTCAATTATTCGCAGTCACGATGTCCAAAGTGTGTCAATCATTTGCAGTCACCATGTCCAAAGTGTGTCAATTATTCTTAGTCACGATGTCCAAAGAGTGTCGATCATTTGCAGGCACGATGTCCAAAGTGCGTCAATTATTCACAGCCACGATGTCCAAAGTGTGTCAATTATTCGCAGTCACGATGTTCAAAGTGTGTCAATTATTCGCAGTCACGATGTCCAAAGTCTGTCAATTATTCGCAGCCACGATGTCCAAAGTGTGTCAAATATATGCAGTCACGATGTCAAAAGTGTGTCAATTATTCTTAGTCACGATATCCAATGTGTTTCAATGATTCGCAGTCACGATGTCCAATGAGTGTCAATTATTCGCAGTCACGATGTCCAAAGTGTGTCAATTATTCGCAGTCACGATGTCAAAAGTGTGTCAATGATTCGCAGTCACAATGTCCAAAGTGTGTCAATTATTCGCAGTCACGATGTCCAAAGTCTGTCAATTATTCGCAGCCACGATGTCCAAAGTGTGTCAATTATTTGCAGTCACGATGTCAAAAGTGTGTCAATTATTCGCAGTCACGATGTACAATGTGTGTCAATTATTCGCAGTCACGATGTCCAATGTGTGTCAATTATTCGAAGTCACTTTGTCCAATGAGTGTCAATTATTCGCAGTCACGTTGTCCAAAGTGTGTCAATCATTTGCAGTCACGATGTCCAAAGTGTGTCAATTATTCGCAGTCACAATGTCCAAAGTGTGTCAATTATTCGCAGTCACAATGTCCAAAGTGTGTCAATTATTCGCAGTCACGATGTCCAAAGTGTGTCAGTTATTCGCAGTCACAATGTCCAATGAGTGTCAATTATTTGCAGTCACGATGTCCAAAGTGTGTCAATCATTTGCAGTCACGATGTCCAAAGTGTGTCAATTATTCGCAGTCACGATGTCCAATGAGTGTCAATTATTCGCAGTCACAATGTCCAAAGTCTGTCAATTATTCGCAGCCACGATGTCCAAAGTGTGTCAATTATTTGCAGTCACGATGTCAAAAGTGTGTCAATTATTCGCAGTCACGATGTACAATGTGTGTCAATTATTCGCAGTCACGATGTCCAATGTGTGTCAATTATTCGAAGTCACTTTGTCCAATGAGTGTCAATTATTCGCAGTCACGTTGTCCAAAGTGTGTCAATCATTTGCAGTCACGATGTCCAAAGTGTGTCAATTATTCGCAGTCACAATGTCCAAAGTGTGTCAATTATTCGCAGTCACAATGTCCAAAGTGTGTCAATTATTCGCAGTCACGATGTCCAAAGTGTGTCAGTTATTCGCAGTCACAATGTCCAATGAGTGTCAATTATTTGCAGTCACGATGTCCAATGTGTGTCAATTATTCGAAGTCACTTTGTCCAATGAGTGTCAATTATTCGCAGTCACGTTGTCCAAAGTGTGTCAATCATTTGCAGTCACGATGTCCAAAGTGTGTCAATTATTCGCAGTCACAATGTCCAAAGTGTGTCAATTATTCGCAGTCACAATGTCCAAAGTGTGTCAATTATTCGCAGTCACGATGTCCAAAGTGTGTCAGTTATTCGCAGTCACAATGTCCAATGAGTGTCAATTATTTGCAGTCACGATGTCCAAAGTGTGTCAATCATTTGCAGTCACGATGTCCAAAGTGTGTCAATTATTCGCAGTCACGATGTCCAATGAGTGTCAATTATTCGCAGTCACGATGTCCAAAGTGTGTCAATTATTCGCAGTCACGATGTCAAAAGTGTGTCAATTATTCGCAGTCACAATGTCCAAAGTGTGTCAATTTTTCGCAGTCACGATGTCCAAAGTGTGTCAATTATTCGCAGTCACGATGTCCAAAGTCTGTCAATTATTCGCAGTCACGATGTTCAAAGTGTGTCAATTATTCGCAGTCACGATGTTCAAAGTGTGTCAATTATTCACAGCCACGATGTCCAAAGTGTGTCAATTATTCACTGCCACGATGTTCAAAGTGTGTCAATTATTCGCTTGAGTTCAGTCACACGGTACCGTTCTTATAATCCATTCCAGTTTGGATTGCAAAACATTGTGCACGTATAAACATATTATAACAATTGAACAAGATCAAAGAAATTTAATTACGCGTGTTTTGTTCATTTTTACATATATTTACTAGCACAAAAATTAACTCTATGCGCCTAACAATCAACATAAACTGGATGCGCAATTAAATCTTGCGTTTTCCTCGGAACACCTCCGACATTCACACTCATCACTGATTCGTCGTCGTTTGCCTGTGCGATGCAATTGTTAAAGTTGACATGTAGTTTATTCGATGGCATATTAACATGTGTGCGCCGGTGGCATATTAGTATGTTTGAACAACCCAAGTAAACGTTGAACGTTCATTAAGGCGGTTATCTTATCAAAATATCGTAACACAATACACGTTTGTCCTGTTTTACTAAGGTCTTTTACATCGCTACTATACAGTTCACGCCAAATTGGACAACAGCAACTCCCTTTTCCCCAACATAGACACCACCCAAATAAACCGCCTCCAAGTCATTCAGAATACTCTCGCCCGTGCTGTCACCAAAACCCCAAAGCACCATATCATTCCTGCCCTCAAATCACTCCACTGGCTCAAAGTACCTAAACGGATTGAAGGTCACCTCACTCACCTACAATAATTATTATACACTCCAATCCTCACAGCCCACATATCTCCGTCAACTGTTCATGATTCGACCACATCGCCCAACTCGTTCCTCCACCCCCCTCACACTGCCCCACCTTTCCGTCATCTCATCACTGAAATTTGCAAATCGTTCCATAGCTACCTCTTTGGAACAAACTCTCTCTAGCATTAAGACAAACATCCGATCGTACGAACTCGCCAATGCCTCAACTCATGCCATTTCAACATAGGTTTTCGACCCAAAACTGAAAACAATTACTTTTTCACAAATCCTATCCTGTATCCTCCTCTTCGCCCTCACTCCCTCGCTGGTTCAGCTCCAAACAACATCCACCTTAGCCGTCTGACTGTTGGCCTGCCTGACTCTCTGAATTTTGAACCTCTGCCTATCGATTTTGTTCTGATTGAGCGCGTAGGAATAAGCTGGTTCACGCGACTTAGCTTTTGTGGGCGATGTAGAAATTTTGAGATTACGCTTACAATACGATTACGACTACATCGGGTTAGAAAATATTATATAGTTCTGAGTTTATTTAAAATGTACTTGCCACTCAGGACATCGACAGAATCAATGTAAACTGTGGCTGATGTACACAAATACCTAAAACATTGACATAACAAATAATAATTATGTGCAATTGTCTTTGCCAATCGTTGTTTTCAAGCCATTGAATCGACAATAAAACAAAATTTGACCTTACTGTTTGCAGAGCGACGAATGCATTTCCAATTCGTAAAATACCGATCGATTGCTTTGATGCGGACATCAATCGAACGCGACAGGAAGGATCGAATACGATGTATCTGTTCGCCTACGCTGCAGAGGTTCCCTATGTTGCTATCGTCGTCATCTCATTCTTCCTACCTCCGGTCGTGGTCAGTTCAGTTAATTAACAACTGTAATTGCTATTTTATTAGGAACGCAAAAAGGAAAATATCGCAGACAAAGCAGAGCACTGATTCATTAAAATGTCAAAGGAAAATATTGTGTGCACAGCTTGAAACAACAACGCATAGCTACTACTAGTTTATTCAAATAAGCAGGGCCGCCGGCAGAAATTCCGTGCCTCTGGGCAGAAAAGTCACGGGTTTCTAACCTGTTTTATTGGGATATATCGGAAAAATTGATATAATGCCTAAATGGAAGCTAGATGCATGAAAAGAATGGCACAATCCAGCGTCTAGTCAAGCGCATAATTTCCAGCTGCCATTAAAACCGCAATCTTAACACCTATCTTGACACCATGCAATCTTCGGACTATCGAACTTTCGGACTATCAAACCTTCGAACTATAGACACAGAACCAAGAAAACGATCCAGGACGAGTGAGAGTTAGAGAGAAACTGAGTGTGGTGGACATGTCGAGTATTTGTTTGACTGATGGCAAATTCACTCAAGATATTATATTATTTGTACTAGATGATTATTTAGAATTGACATCTTAAGTTTCAGCCTTTTGTTTTTCCTATCAGTTTTATGGCAAGAAAATGGCACATCGAATATTATTAGCATTATCTCAAAACGTCGTAATAGCAACTCGTAGATATTTTGGAGAATGATAAAATGGATAATTATCGTCACTCTCAGATATTGGACAAGAAATGGCTGAAAATGGCTGAAATGAAAAGTATTCAAGTTATACGGCGTCAAAGTTGTTGCATTCCTACTGGCCCACCCTATATATATATTATATAAATAACTAAATAACTAAATATATGTATATATTATATATATAGATGATATATATATTATGATCAATCGGCATGATATATATATATATAGGCTATGTATAACTCTAATAAATTGAAAACTATTTTGACATTCTCTTTCTGCATGAGTTACTTCAACAACTTTTGTGCTGCATGCTTCGATAAAATCATTTTGAGAATCAGCTGAACGGTAATGGGCCGAAGGCGCTGTCAAGTTTCTTGAGATTGTCTGACTTTTGAAACATGCACTTCTAGAACTGGATTACAGATAGGCCTACTGGGCTAACAGCTCAATAATTTCAAAAAACTTTCCTTTGTTTTAATTATCAATTTTTTTGAAGAGCCTCTGAAGGCAAGTCCTCTTTTGCCCACTGTTAAAATTATGAAACCACTGTTAAATTTATTTTGAGTAATTCGCTCCAGTACTTCACTTTTACAGCAAATTTCATTTTCCATCTGAGACTATATTCTTTCCTCGGAGAAATCTTCTTTCTGAACCATGCCATCGTATACAAGCTTAGAGTTTTTCATGATCAGAGGCGGAGACTTAGGAGGGGACAGCGGGGGATGGTTCCCCAAAGTTGGAGTGGGGAGCGGAACGGAGTAGCTTATATCACCCCAAATTTCACACGATGGACCGTGTGCTTGCTGTCTTCTTTCCCATGTCTGAAGCTGGTTTTGTGTCGTGTCTTGTTGTCTCAATTTGTCCAAAGTGGATCGTTACTGGTCAGTGAGTGTCTCATCAACATGAGATACAAGACACCAGACTGAGTTAAGTTGCCGACCTGCATGTCAATTTATGGTTCAGAGATAATGATCGTTACCTCGCCTCTCTGCTTAGATGTTGTGTCGAGTCTGTGGTGTTCTATCACTGGCACTGCTGTGTGCTCATGTGTATCGTCTATCACCCGCTATCTAGTATGGTTCGCAGCAGTTATGTTCAATTTGAAAGTATGGTGCACTAAAACGATGGGCAGTACACACAATGGAAGTTGCAAGGTGATGAGGTATTCGTTTATATAGAAATAACAAAAACTGACAATAACGCAGAAATGCTTACATGAGTACAGTAATTACTAATAGTAGCTAAAAATAGCAGGGATGGTATGATAGCCTATGTCGATATTGAGATGAAGCAGCGATCATTGCATTCATGCATTACATAGGCATGTAAGGTCTACATAGGCCACAAAAAAAGTGCATTCACACGAGCACAGCAAATTTTCAGATCAGTTTCCTCACTGATCATGATCAATCAGCATGATATAGCCTATAGGTTGATAATAATAATAATAATAATAATAATAATAATAATAATAATAATAATAATAATAATAATAATAACGCCGACTTATATGGCGTCGTAAACGCGGCCGTACCACTGCAAGGGAGCCTTACAAAATTACAGAGAAGTCAGCGGACAGGATAGGGCTTAGTGAATAAGTAGAATCTCAACTTGTTTTTTTTGGAGTCTCTTGACTCCAGCAAGACATCCAGATCGAAAACGTTATCGGTACCCCGCATACGATCAGTGGACTGGTGTCAAGATGTTACGTAGACATTGTTTGCTGGTAGCACACCACAGGAAGTCCGTCTTCTCAGGGTTGAGTCGTGGTCGATCAGATCGCATCCATTCCTCAATACGCTCAACACCATGCATGTTCCATGCGCAACGCAGATGGTTCGTCGCGGAAGGAGGTCTCGAGGTGCGTGTCGTCGGCGTAGAAGTGTGATGACAAACCGAGAGACGCAGCAATCGTCCCTAGGTCGACTGTGTATAGCAGGAATAGCAGCGGTCCCAGTACAGAGCCTTATGGGACGCCGCAGCTGAGTGGGCGGACGGATGGGAAAACTTCATCAAAGAACACAGTCTGATGGCAGCTGGTGAGGTAGGAGCGAAACCAGTCCAACGCGACCGAACGGACGCCGTAAGATCCGTAGGCATACGTTCTCGACAAGCGCTCAATCAAGACATCGTGATCAACTGTATACATCGAACGCGGAGGAGAGGTCCAGCATGCCAAGAAGAGTGTGGTCGCCCGCGATATTGTGATATTGTGATATAACTTTTAAGAAATAGGGTTATTTTTCAGACAATGAAACAATTAAAGTGGTCCTTCTGGGCCACCGCACTTTCGTCTGCCATCACTTAGTTGCTATAGTTGTGACGAGGGGAAGAGGGAGTCAAAATTCGTCCAAAAATGGGTGACGTCATTTATTGACGGCCCTAAAGCTATGGTCAAAACAAACAATGGCATTGTTCAGTCACTCTGCGTTCCAGTAATACAAATGCAGTTGATTTTTTAGATTACGGTATGCGAGTTGGCCAGATGCAACTTGACGTGCATCGAGAAACTGACAATATCGACATATTGCCTGGTCTGCAATATCTCAACCACGGTCAGACGGATCCTTAGATTTATCGGTAGGACCTCGTTCAGTGCATGTCTTGCATTCGATCATCATTCATTAGAGAACAGGCTCTCTTTACCTAGATAGTATATACAGCCATAATTGTGCCCTGCTTTCTGTGTTTTCGGATTTGATGTTTTGCATGCATATTAAAGCAAGCTTCCAAGCTGGTTGGGCCAAAATCGACGCAGAGAATTAATTTAAATTTCATTATTCGTTCTCTCTGTTGCTGTGAAAAGGTTGCTAAATTTCCATGATTCTGGTAATTTTATGTGGTCTAATTAAAAACTATGACATAACAAGGGTTCAGTAGTTCTGACGCTGTAAACTGTGCTAGAAACAACTGCACTATTTCTGATGGCGCTGATTAAACAAGTTGGAACTATGTAAGATGAGTTTAAGTCGTGCATCGCAATATAGGAAACCCGACTATGATATACCGAGTGTCTGCCTGGTGCACGCTTTGCAGGAACCTTTCTGATGGGAATTCTAATTACGATGATATTCACCGACATCGCAAAGTTTATGATCGGCAGGCCGAGACCCATCTTTCTAGATGTCTGTCGGCTCAATCTGACGGCATGTGGGTCACCGTCAAACTCTTCACTGCACTCGGAGGAGGAAGTCTGTCAAGAGAAAGACCTGATGCAGCTTCGATGGGCCAGGTAATGCATTCTTCAACACGCAACGTTCTGAAAAGAACACTATCTCGCACTGACACATGTGGCAGTCATAACATAAATTATTTATAAACCTATCGTTTCAAACAGTTCTGATTAGGCTTGTACATATTTAAAACATGAAGAAGTTTAAGTATCTATGATATCTAGCATAATTATAACTAGTTTGACGAGCACTACGACATTATATCAAATCATGACCCACATGCCGTTCACATCCAGACAAACTCTCGCCTCCTTTGACCCAGCTACAAGACAAAATGGCCAAAAACTCACAATATTTATTCCTTTGTCGTTTTTCCTTACACATGGGCACAAGAGACAATTCCAGATTCCAGTCCATCATAGTTTTTTCACCATGCTAAGGTTACTTTCTCGGGACAGTCGTAATTCCTGGTCCTATAACTAGATATTCTGCTCTTCGTATACTCCTATCGCTTCTGCTACTGTCGCTCCTCCTCTTACCCATCTTCCTAAAATAAATGTGTACTTCGCGCTGTAAATGTACTCTCGCTATTACATACAGCGCAATATCTACACAGACCTAAATTAATATTTGGCTTAGCCAATAGCAAGATAGTGACTGCCATCAGGTTATCATCTCCACAGCACACCTCGCCCCTCTTAATTCCCAACCTGCATGAATACTACGGACGGAGGCATCGCCTTCTTTTGAATCGGGAGCCTTCCACCGCCTTTAGCTTACATGCTACTGTTTTCATCCACTTGAATGCGCCTTATTCTCTCTTAAAACTTCCTAACACAACATTAACCATTCTCAATGTCAATCGCTCTCCTTCCTCGTCCTCCTCTGGCTATTCATAGGTCCTACTCAAGTCGTAAGCCTATATCTGTCTTCTTGCCACAATTCACCACCGTACTTTCTACCGCTGCTGCCCCATCTCAGGATTTCCTGATCCAGAGGACTTTAACATGCATATCGAGAATCCAAATGATACATTTATTTCTGAATTCCTCATGCTTTTGTCCTCCAATAATTTAGTCTAACATGTCAACTTTCCCACTCACTTCCACAATCACACACGTGACCTCCATAAGTTATCACCAGAAGCACCTTCCGATCAGCAGGGGCCGTCCACAAGCGACTTTTAATGTACAACGGAAAGCAATACTTCTGTAGCGCCTATCCGGAAACAGTCCGTATCTCACTCCCTCAATATGCCCTACGTCGATAACTAACGAGTAACTGCAACGCTACGTCAATGGCTGACGACGGCTACTATGCTACGTCAATGGCTGACGTCGACGATCGCAAATCTACGACGACTATATCCACGACGACTATCGCAAAGCCACGACGACTATTTGTGCTTCCTAGGAGCCGAGACTGCAAGGCCGAAGCCGAATCTACAAGGCTGACGATGACGATCTCCATACGACGACGACGATTCGATCCCGATCTTCCAGGCGACGATTACTTTTCGACTGACCGACCGATCCCTTTTATACCTAGTTGCTGTAGATAGTAGATGATACACAGTAGATAGGAGACAGTAGATAGTAGAGACTACACAATAGATAGTTGATAATACACAGTACATGTAGATAGGATACAGTAGATAGTAGATATCTACAGTAGATAGTAGATAATAGGTAGACTACAGGAGATAGTAGATATCTACAGTAGATAGTAGATAGACTACAGTATATAGTAGATAAGCGTGTATACAGCAGGTAGATACCACAGTAGAAAGAATACAGTAGACAGGCATACACAACAAGTAGACACTACAGCAGGCCGACACTATACATGTAGGTAGGCGTACCCCTGAACCGTTACAACATTCTTAAAAATTATCAAATGAGGTAATTATAACTGCAAAGATACTTAAAAATATATAGCAGAACAAAGAAAAATGGATAAAGTATAATTATTACACTCAGTATGCATTCCACAAGATGAAAAGTTCTGGTAGAATCATCACATTTGTAAAAAAATAAATAACGCTAACTTGAAACAATCCAAACTGTATGCTTCTCCATTCTTCCACGGGGAAGCGAAATGCTCCTTAGTGGAATAAATAAGGAGAGCTTGGATTTCATCAGCCTGCTGAATAATTTCAATTATAGATTCCACTCATGAGCAGATTCAGCTCATCTACGTCCATCTTCGTCTATCCACTCGCTCCATTACTTCGTTTGCGCTTACAACATTGCCGACTCGTGCAGAAATCTGGATAACGCAGTGCAATGTGTGTCTAAAAATATAAGTTTCATGTGTGTAGTGTAATTTAAGTGAGTAAGAATTGTGACGACGTAGGATGAGGGGGAGGGACAAAAATCATCCAAAATTGCGTTACGACATTTATGGCGGCTTCGTACTCCATCGTCACCTCACCTGCCTTAAAACATACTTCCTAAACCTACTATACGTCCTTATTCTGTCTCACACGTTCTTTCCACAGCATCAGTTCCGTAAACATCGAAGCCTTCACGCAAGATCTCTTCACTTCAGACCTCGTTCTAAATTCTTCACCCTCTCTCTACCTTCCCAGAATACCACTCTCTCCATTCTTTTTGACAAATACGCTCATATGTTATCACCAAATCCAAATCTACCGCAAACAACCCTGGGTATAATTTCTATTTTCAGGCTTTTAAATCTTTCCGTCGACGGCTCGAGCGTTCCTACAGACGGATCCGTGATCCTCTGCTGCCCTCTGCTCTAAAGCTGACCTCAGTTAAATATCAACATCTTCTGGCTACGGCTAAAAAAAGATTTTTTCCTCATTGGTTCAATCTAGATCCTCTAAACCTTGTCTTCTCTGGAACATTACACCCCAACTCCTCCATCGGAACTCCTCCAGCCCCATTCTAAACTCTCTTCCATCTGTTTCAATTTCTGAGTAGTACTTTCTTCTCCGGAAACATTACTATCTCTCTCTTCAATCACTATACTTTCCAAAGCTGCAAACGATTCTGCTCCAGGTATTCCATCTTCTGCTCACTACTTTCCAACCTGTATCAAAACTATTCGCCTTCCAACCAGTACCAGAGACTAAAATATTCAATAGGCCTAAGCAGTGTGAAATCGACCCCATACCTCTAGGCCTACCTTCTAACTGAACGACAGCGAATAATATTACATCCTTCTACTCGTCGTTACCAAAATAATCAATCTCTACATACCTACTGGCAACTTCCAACAACTCTTTAAACATTCTTTAGCCACTCCACTCCACACGAAGCCATCGCTCGATAAAGAAATCCGTCCTAACTATCAACCTGTCTCCAACCAGTCATTCATTTCTAAACAAACCGAACGCATAGTCTTGTCACGGTTCAATGATTAGGCCTACCTGACTTCCAACTCACTCCTTAATTCATACCAGTCTAATTTTACCAAGTGGACCTCAACAAAACCCTCCATGACCTTCTCACTTCCATCTACAATTGACTAGTCTCTGCCTACTTGATATATCTGCAGCTTTTGACACCATCGACCACAACACATTGCTCCAGAGACATATCTAGTGTCTACCTGATTCGTTTCACTGAAATTTCTCTTCTAAAGATTTGGCCCTATCTCTCTCCCAGCTCTTTTATCAGATAAAACATCAGACAATTCATTCCAATCAAACCATCTGACCTGTGGTGTTCCGAAAGGTTCTGCTCTTGGGCCCCTCCTGCTCATCCTCTACAACTCCCCGTTCAGTTCACTCATCAAAGCATTCTCAGTTGACCTAAACGCTGACGACACACATTTATTCATCACTTTCTCTCCAATCAGTTCTACAACTCCATAGATCATCTTCTCCATAATGGTTACCCAAATCTCATCCTGGATGACCTCAAATCTCCTGTGCCCGAACCCTTATAAAACTTAATTTATACTTGTAGGCCTCCGTGAGCAAGTCAAGGATGTTCTAAATCATTCTAGTTCCCTCAACCTTAACTCTGCATCCTCACACATATTCACGCAAAATTGTCCTGCTTGCAATGTAATTTTTGACCAAAACCTTAGCTTCTCCGATCACTTACTTCACCCATCTTTTTCACTATTGCCTCGTGCATAGCAATGACCTTCCCAGAATCCGCTATGTAGATAGATATATACGGAATAGTCTAGCAATATCAATGATCGAACCCACGAAGAATCGAAGATACCTTTGAATAACTGAACTGTCCGAATTCTGCACCAAGTGTCAGATAAGCTTAGAGTTTTTCTAAGTGTGCCGTTTTAGGTACACTTAGATATATGATTTGTTGATATAACTTTGAATTACTTTGTTCTAATATACTATTTTAACTAAAATATGTCTAGAGTCTTACAAAAGCTATTTCTAAAGTATACAGTTATTTCCTACAGCCATGTGTGAAGATGCAAAGATTGTAACCTTCTGATCGAGAACTACTATACATAGTAATATTACAACATAAGGGCACTACACACAGCAAACAACATTTCGAAATAATTGTCGATCTGTCAATTATTTTGCTTTTCTTCATCACATTTCTGAATATATTGCATGGGGAGGACTTATCGTTTGTAAACTGATCTGATGCTGTCGTAGTGTTGTTTCCAGGCAGTCTTTTCCATCTTTTCACGCTTCGATAACTGCATTCGCTGCCTGCTATTTAGCGGTAAGTCAAATGCATGATGACGATAATGGTGGTGGTGGTGGTGGTGGTGATGATGATGATGATATTCGTTAATCATAATATGCACACAGTTGGCACACTGGGTCAGAGATATTACGCGCCAGGAGAGATATATATACCGATTATATAAGTCAGAATTGTGTACGCAGGAGATATTACGCATAGTAGGTTCTATTATGAAACTAGGGAGATCAACAGTTTCTTATGCTCTTGAATATTGTGTGGCACAGTGGCCGATCGGTTAGAGCGGTCAGCCAGTAAAGTTCAGTCTGCGCTGAGTGTGCGGTTTCGAGCCTTGGCCGGGAGTCACTGTGTAGGAACCTTGAGCAAGTTCTTCGTGCACAATTGCTCTGCAGTACAACTGCAATTGCGCCGTCTGCACTTCTGAGCAAAAAATGTTAGAAGAAGGGCGATATCAAATATCGGAAAAAAAATAAATATTGATTTATTGTCTTTAGCGCGCTGTTGGAAATAATGTAGGCCTACTCTTGGGTAGAGCTTGTAAAGACGCTTGGTAAAAGGTGGGAAGATTTCGAAGCACAATGAACCCAATCCAGATAAGAGCTCTTTAACATGCGGTCCTCAGCTACCGCAGGCCTCCCACCCACTCCCAAATAGTCCTCAGAAGAAAATTCCATTCCACAAATTTTGAAATACGAACCGTTCTAGTTTGGAGCGACCATCCGCTGATATGTATCTCATGGGGCCCAAGGGTGAATGGGGCAGTTGCATGCATGATGCATGCATCATGGAATGAAACTTTTCCTGTACGTTACGAAACAAACCTAATCGACTCATTGCGCTGATGATGTGATGTGGGCACCCCGACAAAAGAGCGCCCGACAAAAGAGCCCCGACAAAAGAACCCCGACAACAGGGCGTCGACAAAAGAACGCTGACAAAAGAGCGCCGACCAAAGATCGCCCGACAAATGAGCACCCGACAAATGAGCGCCCGACAAATGAGCGCCCGACTAATGAGCGCCCGACATATGAGCGCCCGACAAATGAGCGCCTGACATAAGGGCGCCGAACAAGTATCTAACGCGGGTTTTATTTGCCTTAGTAACTGAATAGATGAAAAGAATTCTGTCTAACTAGAAGCTGGATTGATCAATCCAGCTTCTAGTCAACAAGTACCCCTTTCATCGACTCATTTCGTCTACCACACTTCGTCTAAGCAGGAGCAGAACTGACGAAAAGAATTCTGTTAAAATAGAACCTGATATAATAGAAATAGCCTGGTTCTATTTTAACAGAATTCTTTTCGTCAGTTCTGCTCCTGTTTAGACGAAGTGTGGTAGACGAAATGTCTTTAAACGAATTGTCGTGGTACCAGCGCCAACCAAACGCGTTAGATACATGTTCAGCGCTCTTATGGCGGGCGCTCTTTTTTCGGGCGCTCTTTTGACGGCGTTCTTTTGTAGGCACTCTTTTGTCGGGCGCTCTTTTATCTGTTCACGTGTGATGTGTTGTGTGCGGTTTCTGTTGACAGATTTACTGGCAGAATGTTGTTGGTCACGGTCTGCACTGCAGCATTCTGGGTCCTTTCTTCTCACTGTCCTTCATCATCATGTCCGTTCTCTGCTGTTTCGCCCGTTACTCGCTCTATTACAGCCATTGGACAGATGTCATGGTTGGATTCGGACTGGGAATCATTCTGGCCGTCTATCTGGTAGGTAATGCTTCATTTAGGCTACAACCCTCTGCTGATAATTATTCGGATGAAGAAACACTTATGGGCTGTAACTAACTAATCCGAAAATCGTCGTTGTAATTGTAATTGGTATAACTGCACAAGTCCTCAACCGAAGGAATGCCAAAGGTAAGATGTAATTAAGTCTGTAGTCAAAGAGAAAGCCTACAATGCATAATATGTAGTAGATGAGCAATTTGAATACACTGAGAACAAAGCGACATAGGAGACTGAAAAGAACGGCCAGCCAGTGAGAGAGACAGAGACAGAGCGGGAGAGGGAGAGGGAGACAGAAAAAAAAGAGATTATAGAGAAAGACGATCTGATGACCGGGTTCAGTCATTAATGAACAGATTGATTCGCTAACGATATCTGCCAGATGATGTTCCTCCATTCGAACACATGATCCGTTTGGCCATACGGGTCTATTCAAAGCGGTACTGGAGAACCCAGGTCACGTGCTGCATCGGTTCCATCCTCCAATAAAGGCGACCTTCTACTCCCTACGTCCACGCCCACAGGCGGACCGATCCTCTGGACCGCTACTTAGTTAATTGGCGAATAACAGCAAACGTCTTTAGTTAAACGTGTCGGACGTTGATGCCTAAGGTAAATGTTTAATCATAAATAGTCTGAGGAATAGTTGATCGTATAGGCTTGTACTGCTCAATTAATTGATAGTTCATTGATGAACAATCAACATCTGAGCGCAGTCTGAATAACGTCATCTTGGATCAACTATTCACCAATTAACTAAGTAACGGTACAGAGGAACGGACCGGGGAATTGTTCTTTGTCCTAAGGGGGAGGGGGAATATCGGGATGAGATGTCGGAGGGGAGATGTCCGAGGGAGATGTCAGGAATTAACTGGGTTTGTAATCCGAGCCCGCTGAACCCATCCGTTACTGCTTTCCGTTACTGATTTAACGCAATTGGGACTCGTATCTCTGCCATTAGTGGCGAATAGCGCGAGGCTTCTTTCCCTTTCCTGCGTTTATCGATCTGTATTCAATTATCTTTTGGCCTTCCAGAGCATCTTCCCCTCACCTCCAGAAGGCGATGCCTGACCATCCGGACAACGATTTTAAGTAGACAATAATCTCTAATTCCCTGGGGAATGGAGTAGGCCTACATCAGGGCTCAAAAATAATGATTATAATAATATTATTATTATTAATATTAATAGTAAAAATAGTTATAATAGTAATGATAATAATAATAATAATGACAGTAATAGACTATAATAATAACAGTAATAGTAATATTAGTGATGGTAAGTAGTTATAAATGAGATATGCTGGCGCATTTCATCCGTGCACACGTGCACAGGTTAAAACAAAAGGCTAAGCGGCTGGCGCATAATCAATCAGCGACGCATATTCTGTCACATAACCTTCTTGCCTCGATGATGTCACGCCGTTCACGTCTCGACCGAGCGTGAGCGTATTTATAGAACACGGCGTGAAAGGCGTGTTCTTTCCCGTGGTTTCGATGGCCCTATGACGTCACATGACCTTTAGCATCTGACACCAAAATTTGATTTTCATGTTGGTTTAAAGAAGTAAATTTCCAATATAAAATGGTCAGCTCTTAAAATATTTTCTTGCGTAAGTTTAAAGAGATGGATTCCCAATGTAAAATGGAGTACACGTCGAAGTCTGTTAATGAATTGAGAAATATCGCTAAACATAGAGGTATGGTTGGTTATTCGAGACTGCGGAAAGCGAAGTTGATAGCGGCGATTAGCAAAGCTAGCGAGTCTAGTGGCGCTGCTGCCTTTGGTGTTACGAATATTACGAAGAACAGCTTACCCGACGCCCCAGAGCCATTATCTTTTGTTCCAAACTCGTTGGCAAGTAGACCTACATTATGGGACAGGAAAAAACCCGCGTTTAATACAGTAACATCTGGTCCATTCTCGGCAACACGTAAAGTATTGGATTGGACAAAAACCGCGTTTAATACGTTATCTTCCGTTCCAACCGCGACAGTAAAAATTTTTACGAAAAGTCAAATTCAGCGATTAATAAATTCGCAAAGTGGGTGGATGGATACATTCTCAAAGGATGAAAAAGAAAGGTGAATGAGGGGATAGAAGCATTGAAAACAAAAGTAAGCTACATATTCGGTCAAAATAACAAACATAATTTCGAAATTCAACAGACGGCGTCAGCTATTAAAGGCTTTACCAAACAGTACACTATTAATGGAGCTGAAGGAATAGACGTCACGTCATTTCTTAACGCCGTTAGACCGCAGGTTGTTAACCTGTTGTCAACAAATCGGAAGACAAAGGTTAGTTTGGTTCTTACATGCACAATGGAGCGTATAGATATGAAAACTGGGCAAGTAGATTCTGATAATGTTCATTTCGTCTCCACGACTGAAGTTGTTTTAGACGCAACCGACCCGAAAGAAATCTTTAATAATGGAAAAGACAAAATCCTAGAGTCTTTAGCTAGCTTCCAGATGCGTGGTAGTAACTGGAGACTCAGAGCGGTTGTAAAATTAGATATCAATACGGTAGTTTATAAACCGTTAATAGGTAGTTCTTACATTAAACTACCGCCATTTCTAGCGAATAAAAAGGCTATCATCAATATGGAGAACACAGACGAAGAATGTTTCAAGTGGTGTGTAACGAAAGCCTTAAATCCCGTCGAGACAGATTCAGAAAGAATTACGAAAAAATTAATCAAGCAGTCTGAAGAACTTGATTGGAACGGCATCGAATTCCCAGTCGCTGCAGATGCCAACGTGATAATTAAGTTCGAGAAGAATAACGATGTTAGGATTAACGTTTTCGGATACAAAAACGGAATATTTCCGATTTATGTGTCGAAACAGCCGCGGGGTACGCCAGAAGTCGACTTGTTACTAATTTCAGATGAACAAAAGAAGCATTATTGTTGGATACAGAAATTTGACAGACTGATGGCAGCACGAGCTGAAAACTCCGTTCATTCGATGCATTACTGTAAAAGATGTTTGATCGGTTACAGTAGGATGAAATCGTTGATTAGACACGACGAGTACTGCTCGCAGAACGACCCTCAAAGAATAGAACTTCCAAAACCTGGAACTATGTTGAGTTTCAAAAATCATTTTAGATCGATGAGAGTTCCCTTTATCGTGTACGCTGATTTAGAATGTTTCATCAAACCGATCGACATGTGTCAACCAGATCCTCATGTGTCCTACACCAACAGGTACCAAAAACATACTCTTAGCTCGTTTTGTTATTACGTGAAATGTTTCGACGATAACTTGTGTTCTCAAGACCTAGTGACTTTCACGGCTGAAAGCGAAGACGACGATGTAGCTCAGATATTTGTAGATACTCTGGAAAAAAACATAAGAGAAATCTATGATCGGTTTAAATTCCCCAAGAAGATGATATTCGGTAAGAGAGATGCTGAGCAATACGAAGCTGCTAACGATTGTCATATCTGCGGAAGTGAATTGGGTAAAGATCGAGTTAGAGACCATTGTCATCTAACCGGTTAATTTAGAGGCGCAGCTCATAAGGAGTGCAATCTGAGCTATAGAGTTCCAAAGTTTTTTCCCGTGGTCTTCCACAATCTGTCTGGGTACGATAGTCACTTATTCGTAAAGAAATTGCGAGGCGATAATAACGAAAAGAGCAATTGCATTCCCTGTAACGAAGAAAAGCACATATCGTTTAGCAGAGAGGTTGTAGTCGATAAGTTTGTAAAGGAAGAAAAAAAAGAAATCACCGTTAAGCGCGAATTACGCTTCATCGATAGTTTTAGATTCATGGCATCGAGTCTCGACGCGTTATCGAGAAACTTGAACAAAGATCAGTGTAAGAATCTAAGCGACTTTTACAATGGTGATCGGTTTGATCTTTTACTTCGAAAAGGAGTGTATCCTTACGATTACGTAGATTCTGTAGAAAGATTGAACGATACAAAACTACCACCAAAATCGGCTTTCTATTCGAAACTTAACGACTCAGAAATTAGCGACGAAGATTACAAGCACGCACGGACGGTATGGAAAGAATTTGGATTCAAGACTTTAAGAGAATATCACGATCTATGCAAAGGTTCCGATGTTCTCCTACTTGCCGATATTTTCGAGAATTTTAGAGACGTTTGCAGCGAAAACTACGGACTAGATCCCGCTCGGTATTACACATCTCCAGGCCTTGCTTGGGATGCCTCTTTGAAGATAACAGATGTAAAGCTGGAGTTGTTGAGCGATTACGACATGATCCTTATGATTAAGAATGGGATTAGAGGAGGTATCAGCACGATTTCGAATCGCTACGGGAAGGCAAACAGCAAGTACATGGGAGAAGCGTTCGACGGTAGTAAACCGTCATCGTTCGTAACCTATTTAGACGCGAACAATCTGTACGGTTGGGCTATTATGAGTAAGAGTTTACCGACTCACGGCTTTGAGTGGATGAACGACGATGAGTTAAACGATTGGAGATCGACGCCGTGTATATTAGAAGTCGATTTAGAATATCCGAAAGACTTACACGATCTACACAACAGCTATCCTTTAGCCCCAGAGAACGTTAGGCCGGAATCGTCAACCGTGTCAAAACTAATTCCGAACTTGAACGATAAAGTAAAGTATGTGGTGCATCACGAAAACTTGAAGCTGTGCGAAAGTTTAGGTTTGAAGGTAACCAAAATGCATCGTGGAATAAAAATCGAAGAAAGCGCTTGGTTGAAAAAGTAAATCGACCTAAATACCGAATTGCGAACCAAAACTACCAACGATTTCGAAAAAGACTTTTTTAAACTGATGAACAATAGCGTGTTTGGAAAAACCTGTGAAAATATTCATAATTGGGCAGACATAAGGCTGGTCTGCGACGAGAAGGAACCATCAAACTAACGGCGAAACCGAATTACGATAGGCGAACCATTTTCGATGAGAATGTAATCGCCATTCACATGAAAAGAACGAAACTGTATTACGACAATCCTATAGATCTAGGCATGTGTATCTTGGACATGAGAAAGACGTTGATGTACAATTTCAATTACAGTTACATCAAGAAGAAGTACGGCTGTAAAGCTAAATTGTTTTTTACGGATACGGATTCGTTAGCTTACGAAATCAAGACCGACGACTTTTACGTGGGTATCGCGGGTGATGTTCGAAGTAGATTCGATACAAGCGATTATCCCAAAGACCATCCTTCAGGTATCGAAACCGGAATCAGCAAGAAAGTCATCGGTATGTTTAAAGACGAAACCGGTGGAAAACAGATCGAAGAGTTTGTCGGTTTGAGATCGAAACTGTATTCGTACAGAATGGCTGGAGAGGACCATAAGAAATGCAAAGGCGTTAAGAAGAGCGTCGTCAAGAGGACGATTACTCACGACGATTACAAGGACCGTCTATTCACCAAAAGAGAGCAATCGAGGAAAATGAACGTCATACGACCGTATCTTCACGACGTCTATACCGAAGAAGTGAACAAAGTCTGCTGACGATGATAAGCGAGTAATTCAAGAAGATGGAATTAGCACGTTGGCGTGCGGCCATTACTCGCTGCGTCCATAATGAATATACCCGCCGAATATATAAAATGAGTTTTAACAGTGATAAAGTAATCGATGTTTGTGGTGTAACTTTACCAAATGTTCCCTTGTCGAACGTTCAGCTGATCGAAGCTGCGAAGCGATTAAAGATTCGTTATTTTAGAGGCGTGGTCTTACGAGACGAGTTACCAAAGACTCTACCGAGACAGAACGAGTGTGGTATCCTTAACCTAGACGATTCCAGTGGGAAAGGAACTCATTGGACGTGTTGGATCAAACGCGCCAACGGCAAGATCTATTAAAGCGTACGATGAACGACGGTTGTTATTTTCAAGAAGGGATGAACGATCTATATTGAGTGTTTTTATAAATAAATATGATATCATATTAAAACAAACATGCAAGTCGATAAATTTGGACGTACCGATGCGGAATCTACGCAAAGAGTGGTTTCGGGTGGTGTTACTCTATCTGAAGGGAGTAATACATTTCTAAGGCGAGATGGCACGAACGCTATAGACGGCGATTTGAGCATGAACGGTAATTCGATTAAAGGTTTACCGACAACTTATCCTCCTCCATTAGGCGCAACTAGCGATCCGCTGAGTAACGGCGACGAAGCCGTAAGCTGGGCGCGAGTTACGGCTCTAGTCAACGATGCGAGAACGAATAATAACGCTTCCCCGACTAGCGATAACCAGCTGGTTAATAAGAAATACGTCGACGAAACGATCGCAGACGTTTTGTGACCGCGACCCCCACCATGACCTCGAACGAAACGACAATCGATGGTCTAACTTATGTAGCCAGTGCGAGCGAACATCGCATCTCGGCTGGGCATAACTTTGAACCGTGGATAGCGTTTCAAAACGTCAGTTCTTTCCCGTTGTGTTGGATCGCCGATACACCAGTTAATGCTTGGATTCAGATGAAATATCCCGTTCCTTTATCTATGTCGGGATTTTATTTTATTGGCCATGACGAAGCTACCCAGGGTGAACAAATAACTAGTTGGAAAGTTCAAGCGAGCAACGATGGAAACGTATTCGCCGATATCGTACCTTCTTCCAATTCAGTAGTTATGGTAAATGGAATTTTAAATAAATTTACATTTCCGGCTTCACCTAATTACGGGTACTGGAGGTTCAAATTATATCCGTTGATAGTGATCTGGGTTGGACCGGTGTCTCGATGTTGCAGTGGATCTTTACTCATACCGAAATTTCCCACCAGAACAGAAAATGTCACGTCGGTTACATACCTCGATTAACATCCAACACGAACAACTACGGTTTCGATGTGCATGCGAGTACGGAATTGCATAGTAACAAAGCATTCAATGCTTTCAAAGACGAAGGAGAATGGGTTGTCAACGGTAACGAGCACTTCCAGCTACGAGTTCAGTGTCCATCAGCGGTGAGCATCTTGAAGATCGGATTGAAAGGAAGAAGCAAAAATACCGACAGAATTTACCACTGGATGTTTGAGGCAGAAAGTGAAAACGGATTCTTTACCACTCTGCACGCCCCGCCTAATCCTACTTATTTAGGCAATACCTATCAAGAATTTCAAATCGAGTCCCATAAAAAATATTCACTTTTTAGACTGTATTGCGTGAGAGCCGAGGGGACAAAACCGGGATTGAGCACAATGCAGTTTTTCGTTTACAACGGCTAAAATATATATCTTAAAGAACTATATCAAACATTAACGTATATCAGAAATAATAAACCGTCCATTCATATATGTCGAAAACAAGCGGTGTTTATGAGCTCCGTTGTTCTACAACGATTAGTGGTAATTTTCAATGATGATATCATTGAAAATCACGGCATAAAAATCTTACTTCAGACGAGTAACGTCATTGTCCCCCGTTACTAATATACAAGGCTTGCGATAAACCGGATCAATTTCGACAGTCATTTTCTTAAACGTAAACCGTTCATTCCGACCTAGCTTTCTATTCTTCTCCAGCTTATCGTAAATAGCAGTTTCAGGCGATTCGCCGTACACGCTCATATGATAAGTTGATTCATCCACATTCAGAAACGCTTCGTTCGGAGCTTCTACGGTTATTAGATAGAAATATCCTTCCGAACCGTATATGAACTGCATCGTTTTAACCGTATAAACGACGTCTTCTTCTAGACTAACCAAACCCAAAATTTACAAGTACTCATTTTATGTATAACGAGAATAAACTTTAAGACGGCAATCGGAAACCCTGTCATGGAGTCTCTATTCCGTTAATCGTCTCGAATATGTTGATCTCGTATCTTTTTCTCCATATTTTCCCGTTGTACGCCCTCATCGTTTTTGCCAACTGAACGTGGTCGTTTGAGTAACCGATATGGTTTCGCATCGATGGGCGCGATAGGCTAGGGGCACCGTCGATTTTGCTTCGATCGTTTTATACAGCTGCATTCTTTCCATGTCAGACGGGGTCACGTGTGGCATAAACCACGAGATCTTATCGATGTGTACTTTTCCGGCATCGACTCCATTAGCCCTAAAAATAGCATCGTCGTCTGATTTACGAACTAGCGTTAAAGTATGTTTCATACCGTAGATGACCTTATCGTAATCTTCGCAAAATTCAAAAATACGCTTGAGAGGCACGACGAAGCTAAAGGTGCCATTAGCCGTCGGTTTCGAATGAGATACGCCTGTCTAATCGCGAATCCCTAGTTATCCACAATAACGGCAGTCGCCCCGGTATCCTTTGTCCATAATTGGTTAAGATCTTGCGCGAGAGCGAAGTCGTTGGGATATTTCAGTAAGCCCAGCATCGTAGTAGCTTGACCCGGATGATAAACCGATTCGATGTTTTGACTTGAAAGGGCATACGATATCTGGCATGAGTCCGTTGTTGGTGATGGCTACGGCGTCGGCATTGGCGTACGCGGTTCCATCAGCCTACCTTCGAATAACAGGTACGACTCGGATGGATGGCTAAACAGATCTTGAAGATCGATGTTTATACGAATCTCCCCGGCGCTGTTCAGATTCGTTCTAGCTACCGGCTCGTATTCGTGCCATTCGTTTCTCTTGATTTCCTCGTCGGCTAAGGGAACGTCGGTAAATCTTAGAACATCTGATTGCATGTTTTTTAATAAGCTAGGATATTATTTTTAACTACTTTCAGCCCGGCCCCATTTGAACGCCGTACGAGATCTTGGATTGCTATGGCGTTCGATTTTCGGTTCGGTATTCCGGAACCGGAACCGGCTAGTAGATTATTTATGTTAAAACCGTCGTTGATGTTGTCTCGCTCCCCGATTAAACGAGCTAGAGTCTCGAGGCTCTTTTGGGTAAGCGGTGGCTGTGTCTCCTGGGGCGGTAATTTAGGATTCAAAAGTTTAGCCGCGGCTTTATCAACCAATGGCATTCCGCCATCGTTGGCTGCGGTCTTACCGACGTCGATTGCGGTAGAAATTGCCTGCTTCCCGATCTGTTTCGCGGCATCTTTACCAGCGCTTAACGCGGACGAAGCAATCCGTTTAGCCGCATCAGATGCGAACATTCTTTTAAAAAATCCGGATATCGTGTCGAATATTCCCGCTCCACCGATAACGTAACATTTCTTAAACCTTCCTTTGGTAACGATTAGCATTTTTTATAATAGCATCATTATGTTTTTATATCCGTCTTTATCGATGACATTTTGCCGTAGCAATTCGTCGCATATACCGGCAATCTCGTTTCTTAATCCCGTATTTCCCGCTTGAAAGCTAGCCATTCACAGACCTTGCATGTCTACCAATGCATTAGGATCTTGTGGGAGAACGACGACTCCTTTGCCCATCGCGATGCCTTTTACCTTCGCATCCCATATCGGTTTTATGATATTTCTATACTTTCTGCTCTTGGACGATTTAGGTCTGTTCGGATTATCCGGTTGTCTCATAGCGTTCGTTGAATCAAGAATCTCCTCATACTCTTTGAGATCGTTTTTCCCGTATACCGACCTGTTCGGACTCTTCATCGTTAATAATTCCCAGAGCCCTGGCGTTCCCGAGTACGTTGATTGACCCACCGTTATATCGTCTCCTTGAATCGAAATTGGGCTGTATCCGATGTAAAACTTTCCATCTCTAGAGTTTATATCAAAGGTAGTATCCGTTGACTTTCTGTTCAAGGCGTATTCTTTTAAATATTTAGTCGCGATATTTCCTAATTCTAGAGTTCTGATATCCGAAACGGGATCATCGTCGCACGCTTCTATCGATGGATACTGCGGAAACTGTACCGCTTTTATCGATGTAGATAAAGATGCGGGTAACGCCCGGAGCGCTTCGGCAGTTGCCGTTGAGCTTTGCTCTATAGTGCCTAGCTCTTTGGATATTTCAGATTGAGAGTTGATGATGGGTTTGTACGCCTTTCTTAATTCTCGCTGCAACCCCATATCCCCCAATATCTCAGATAGCGAGTCTTGTTTTATCTTCTTTTTCAATTAGTTGTACTGATCGACGATAAAGTCTCGTTTCTAAGGATCCGTAATTTTTTAAAACGACATTGTAAATTAGTAACATAATGTTTTAACACAAACTTAGAACGTAAAATTCAACGTAAACATAGAACGCGTACTACATTACACCTTTTTCAACGCGTTAAATGTCTCGAGTTCGCGTAATATTAACGAATATTCCTCGTTCGAGATACTTTCGTCTTCAAAAGCATTCGAAACGAGCCCACCGGTCGTATTAAGTTTTGCCTCCGCTAACGTCTCGATCCTTTCGTATTTCTTCAGTTTCGGTTTGAGTTTTTGGTTGATTAGACCTCCGACGACACCCAACGTGCCAGCTGCTGAAGCCGTAACTCCCGCGACTATCGCGATCGGTGCTGCGATCCCCGTACCTAGCAAACCGACTAATGTCATAGCGAGTGCTACCGTGGATATTGATAGACCGTTTTTCAACACGTTGATTGTTTTTACGCTTTTGCGGTACTTTTACTCAACGCCGCTCTTTTATCGCGTTCTCGAGTTATCTCTTCTCGAATTTCCGTGATTTTTGTAAGTCGATACTCGTGCGCGAGTCCGTCTACTTCGTCTGTCGTAAAGCATGGTTTCTCACTTTTTACTTTTTCCATCTTTTTATTAGGCGAAACGATTTCGTAAATCTCAATCGACGTAATTGACGAGGTAATTGACGTAGCAAAAAGGGCCTCCTTCGAGCATGGTAACTACTGAATCTTAATTGTTTTGCATCGCAATCGTGAAATCGTCTACGGTTTCAGCAACGGTTCCATCATAAATGATGCATCCGACTGCTTTGATATTCTGTCTCAACGAAACCAGGCACACTCCTCTAGCCATTCGCACTCCTAATCCTAGTGCTAGCGTGATCGTCTCTCTAGGCTGAATCGTAATTTGGTTTTGAGCGAATATCTCAATCTCTAATCCTTTTCCCGTCCACGGTTTCATGTAAAGGCACTCGGCGATCTTTACGTTGTTGCCTCCCTTTTTGATGTATATAGCTCCACCTCCCGAACCGCTTATTTTGTCTATGACTTTCGACACACCCGATACGCCTATACCCGTTAAAGCTCCCGTTGCCAAGCTAGGCAATACATTTGATAGAATGAATTAACCGGCAGTAGCTAGAAAGGGTAGGATGGCACCGATAAATTCCCCTTCGACTTTCGCGTTATGCATCAGTTGCGTTTTGCTCATTTTAATCGTCATTTCCGTCCCGTCTTGACGGGCTTTTCTTAACTTATTGACCTGCGTCGAGGTAAGAGCTAAAACGTGTTCGCCGTGTAAATCTCCGTGCTTTAACCCAATGCTAACACCTGTTTCCGCTTTAAGCGATCTTTTAATTTTATCCTTTTGTCCCTTCGAAACACTAACGTTTTCGTTTATGTATCGAGTCATTTTACATACAGAAGAGATAAACTTTTAATACTCACGCTTCTCTTATATGAAACCTTATGGATAACTCCTCTCCCCTTAGGTTGATCAGTTTTCCATTTTGATCGGTAAGCGTCGTTTCCACCGACGATATAGTTGACAGAGTGACGGGGAGATATATCAAATTTGTAGGTGCTTCGACGACCTTGTACCCGGGTCCTACATTCGGGAAAAAGTAATAAATAACGTTTTCAGTGGTTCCATTCGTATACGAGGCTCCGATGATATCGCTCGTTATCCTCAAACTCGTAATGCTCATTATATCGACTAAATTCTCCGATACGTTGTAACCCGACATGTATCTTTGGCTGTTGAACCCGAGAATCGTTCTGATAGAGCTCGCAGTCGTAAAATCAACCACGCAATTCTCCGCTACGTTCAAAACAGTTTTCAGCGTATTGTTGTTAGCTTCCAACCCAATAGTGTGTCTATCGCTTTGAATGTCGTAATGTCCGTCTTCTTTCATAACTCTCTGCACGTATTCGTTAATATCCGTGATTTCGTAGCAGCCTTCTGGAACGTCCAAATTGAACCACGTTGTCCCATTATCCGGAGAATATCTTAGGTTATTGTTCGTCGCGTCGATATTAGGCCAAGAGTAATACGTTTCGAGATTGACTAGGGCCATTTCGTACTTTTTGTTTTTGTTGAGTTCAATCACCGGATTGAACCGAGTCCTTATTCGCGTACTCTTTTCGCTCAACAAAATGTAAAACGACGACTTTGGCTCCGTGTTAAGAGCCGTCCTTTCCGTGTTATCGACGATCTTTTGAAGAAGATATTCCATTATACTCTATTTTTAATCATTTACGAGGGAAAGTAAAAATCATCGAAACCGCATCTATACTTGCCATTGTCCTTTTTAGTCGTTTGATCAATCACTACAAATCCGCGAGGTAGCTTCCATGCTTTGTCGCATAATTTTTTAAACTCCTCCTTTGACATGTCTGTACTTACGTGATCGTTGTAGATGTGATTAATATTCTTCAAGTCTTGAGGAAATAAACAGATAAAGTTTGCATTCTCTCTAATCATCTGTCTAGGCAGTTTGGAATAGTTCTATGCGAGGTAAAAGCAGTCAACGTTACTATGCCTTCCCCTGATATAGTAAGTCTCGCAGCATTTGTTCTGTTTCTCTAACTGTAAATCATCGAAAATTATCAGGTTCTTCTTTTCACGATTCAATTCTCTCGGATCTGGTACGTCGTCCGACGATTCGAAGAACTTGCATTCCAAATCTGATCTTTTATCTAAATGTTTAGTCATTTCCTCAACTCTCAACTACGAATGTCGGGGATACGTTGAGTCTCATGATCTTGACAACCGAATAAGCGGATGATCGCATCTTGGGGTATCTTTTCTTCTTGAGTATTTTATACTCTGGTTGAAAGAGAGATCTTCCGAATACTTGTAGGTTATCGTAGTCTAACCATCCGGGTCTAAGAAGTAAATTAAGCAGCAGAGTCTTCTTGCCACATCCTGACTTTCCTACGATGAGTCCCCTTATACTTCTCGGTAAACGAGGATTATTGAATCTTTTCGATAACGAATCGTTCCACGATAAATCTTTCACTTGCATCGTAGTCGTTTGAAATATAAATAACATTGTATTTAAAAAAAGAATGTTCTGTGTTAAATGTAAGACTCGTACTGAAACTAAAAATATTCAGAGTGTCTTTAGCAAAAATGGGCGTCCTATGCTCAGAGGAACGTGCGCCGTGTGCGGAATAACAAAGACTCAATTCGTAAAAGCTGCAGAAGGAGGCGATCTAGTAGGGTCTCTAAACTCGATCACTAGTTACATAAAATTGCCTTGGGCTAACATTTCCGGTGAAATGCATCTTCCAGGTCACTCGTTTACTGGACCCGGAACAAGATTAGATTTGAGACTGAACCCCGACGGGACTCCAAAAGATTGGTCGAAGCCAGTTGATAGAGTCGATAACGCCGCTTATCGTCACGATTTAGCTTACGATCGGTATTCCGACACAGCGTCTAGGAATGTCGCCAATAAAGCCATGATAAACTGATAAACGAATTGAACAACATTCCTAATCCTAGCGTACGCGAGCGGATCGAACGAACAATAGTCAAGCCTTTCTTAGCCACTAAAGCGAGTCTCGGATTAGGTCTGACAAATTAA
This sequence comes from Bimastos eiseni, assembly GCA_959347315.1. Taxonomy (NCBI): domain Eukaryota; kingdom Metazoa; phylum Annelida; class Clitellata; order Crassiclitellata; family Lumbricidae; genus Bimastos; species Bimastos eiseni. The sequence goes on from OY365811.1 coordinate 20,631,868, forward strand.
AAAAAAACTCCAAAATTACAAGAAAAAAAGTCTTCGATGAAATGGACCGATCAACTCACAGAAGAATTACACAAACCAGTTGTAAGGCATTTTCGAAAAAGGAAGGTGTACGTTGGAGGTATCGATGAAATCTGGGCAGCTGATTTGGTCGATATGCAGTCTTTCGCCAAAGATAACGATGGTGCTAAATACCTGTTGACCGTGATAGACGTATTTTCTAAGTACGGTTGGATCGTTCCGTTAAAAGATAAGAGTGGAAAATCAACGGCTCAAGGGTTCGCTAAGATACTCGCGAGCAGCGGAAGGAAACCGGGAAAACTATGTGTAGATAAAGGTAAAGAATTTTACAATAAAGACGTTAAAAAACTGGTCGAGTTGTATTCTACCGAAAACGAGGAAAAATTGTGCGTTATCAAATGATGGAATAGAACGATGAGGGAAAAGATGTTTAAAAACTTTTCCGCTAATTCGACTAGACGATATATCGACGTGTTGTACGATATGGTTAATAGTTATTACGAAACTTCTACCATTTCTACCAAAATTCTACCATTAAAATGACGCCTGCTGAAGCGAGTATGAAAGAAAACGAGAAGGTTGTATGGATGAATTTATACGGCAACAACATCTCGGAACCCATTAAGCCTAAGTTCTCGATCGGTGATAAGGTAAGAATTACGAAGAAAAAGACGACTTTGAAAAGGGTTATACACCGAGATGGACTGAGGAAGTCTTTACAATTACTAAAATTCAATACACGGATCCACCAACCTATAAAATAACCGATTACAACGGTGAGGAGATACAGGGCACTTTCTACGAACAGGAGCTTCAAAAGACTACTCAAGAGATATTTAGAATCGAAAAGATTATCAGGAACGGGGAAACAAATCGCTGGTTAAATGGCTTGGTTACCCTGACTCGTTTAATTCCTGGGTAAATAACGATGATTTGGTGCTCATGTGATGATAAGTCACCATCGAAAGAGTTGGAAATTTTATGCCTTTTACGCGTCATCCGCCCGAGCCGTGTTTTACTTCCTACGCTATTGGAAAATACGTTTACACTGTCATGTGATGATGATTGTGCACATTACGTCAGCTTCTACGGAGTATTTAATAATTAGCCGTGACCGGAAAATTTTATGTCACGCAAGCATTTACTTTGCTGTCACACGGTCTCGCTTTTTGTCACGCCGTTCGTTACACACACACTCGATGCATGGCAGCTCGTGTTGAAACGCTCGAGGACTTCGTACAGAGTCTGGTAGACGAGAGACCAAGTAACATTTTTAAGAAGGAGCAGGGACTGGTGCGCGTGCGGGATAGATTACGAAAGGCTAAAGCAAAAGAGCGAAAGCAGAGACAGAGACTGCGAGAAATGACTGCTGTCATACGAGCAACATCGGATGAGATCGCATTTCTGAAGCGCAAAGCCATACGACTCCGAACGGAAATTGGAACGCTTGAAAATGGCTCAGAAGATTAACAGAACAATTTAGTTACTCGTACCTACCTTTCGCCCAAGCGTTAAACCCTTCGTCTACTTAGCAAAGATATTCATATTAATGGCTGCTTGTACTTATGTCACTGTAGCGCTTAAACGAACAGATTTAAGGTGCGAACTTTGAAAGAAATATCGTTCATAAGTAATCATCGCTCAGTTGCAGTTGCTACTACGACAATTCCGTTATATTTAAATGAATCCATGTAAATTGTATATATTTGAACAGTTGACTATTATTATTTGCATGTGAACTCGACTGTCTACTATCAAATATTCAGACCTATGCTTACATGCACGTGTCTATATGTAAGTATATATGTTTGTGAGCGTACATAGTGTACATTGTGTGGAATGAAATGAGTACATGCTAAGGGTGGGTGATCACGAGTCTATTTCTCTGTGGGAAACCTACATGTCACATTCGTGTGTTGATTCTGGATTAGTTCTAACAAACTGTTCGCTGTTCACAAATGTAATCATTTTTACATTCGTCATGCATCACTTTCTCTCTATTTTAGTAAAAATGCGTACTAAACCTAGGCGTGTGAGAAATTCTTAAAGTCTTTATGAACAATCATGTGCCATGCATTATTTTTCCTATAAGAAGTTGATGTATATAATAAATGAATCAATGCACTTGCTATAGAGTACATATTAAACAAGTATATATATTGTCAGCGGAATTAGTTACACCTTGTAGTAGTAGCAGCATATTTTCTTCGAGAGAAGAGTAAGGCATTGTTAATTGTTGACGCTGGGTTTTAGCTTTGTCATTGCGGCATTATTTCTTCGTGGGTGAACAGTTGTCTCAGCTGGTAAATATTGTCTCAGTCGGTAAATATTCTCTCGACCGACACTCATAGTCCGTGTGTGTGCACACGGCCACGCTCGGTCGGTCGCGCATAATCATCGAAACCACGGGAAAGAACACGCCTTTCACGCCATGTTCTATAAATACGCTCACGCTCGGTCGAGACGTGAACGGCGTGACATCATCGAGGCAAGAAGGTTATGTGACAGAATATGCGTCGCTGATTGATTATGCGAAAGTCGCTTAACGTTTTGTTTCATCCGTGCACGTGTGCACGGATGAAATGCGCCAGCATATCTAATTTATAACTACTATGCTAATAGGCCTAGGTTCCTTTCGTATATATCCGCTCCATATCCTCGGTTGCTTGCCTATGCAGCATGTCGGGGTCAACTTTAAACTCGACTCTTTCAAATTGATTATTCACCCTAGGGGACATTCACATATTATATAACACTCAAGGGGTAGGTGGGTGGGTTCCGGTTTTGTTAGCATTATATTGTGTAGGGTAGGGGTAGTTGGAAGGTTTTGTTATATAACAAACTTTTTTCAGCTTATGCTATTTTGCCTGTTTGCCTGCCAATTGGAAATTCCATATACTACGGACCTTCATTGTTTAATCGAAGTTCACAATACGTTGTGAACCAAAACTAGCACCATTAGCTGCCACCTGGTGAATTGATTTGACGTTCTTAGTTATTTTTTTTATAAATCCACTTTTAACAATTTGCTGTTTACAATTTTAACAATTTCATGTGCATATCTCTAAACGCTCTAAAATTCAATTCTGCGTGCTGTGTTTTGATTCTGGTTTAAATTAAAATTAATTCACTTGAAATAATTATTTTGGTAGGTACTATCATGATGTTTGATTTCATTTTCTATAGTATGTGTTAATAGTTTATGTTTGCTTAAATACCCAATTGCAGTTGTAGTAGCCTACGCACTCTGTATACATCATACGCTATTAAATAGGTAGAGTTGAACCGCGAACTTATCGATAAATACCTGATAGTTCAATATTAAACCACTCCATTCTGTGTGATACTATAACGCTCATTTCTAGTGCAAAACAGGAGGGAAACTAAAACGGTGTTTTTAAAATAGTATGTACGTCACTACCATGTATTATCATGCTGTATTATAGTAGGCTTATATGTAGATACATGGTGACAATCGTCGACTACCCAATTAGCTACCGTAATTAATACAAGTGAATTTAGTGCCATTAAAAGTCCGATTATTAAGATGCATCGGAGGTCCATACATCTGGTCTAATCATCATTGGCACGAGAGAGTATACAATTTTAAGGTAGCTTTTGTTACATAGCTAATTGGGCATATGATGATTTTTACTGCAGTTCTTGAATTGGATAAAGGCAATTATCAGTTGAATCACTACTATTAAAGTGCTAACTAACATAGTATTGTTATAAAAGTGTCATATTGTGGAATACAATTATGTCGATTGTATATCTTTTAATGTGCTTATAGACTGGGGTGGGGTAGGGGGGTAGGTAACATATCTGTTATATAATATAGGGGTAGGGGTCACAGCTGCTGTTATATAACGTTATTAGGGTAGGGGGTTGGTCAAAAATTGGGATTTTATGCGTTATATAATATGTGAACGGCCCCCTACATGGTCTCTCTCTCATATTGAACCGATTTTATCAACATTGATCTGATATGCGATTTGATTTGGTGTGCTATCGGTTGATGCTTTGTACCTCGCAAAATTACTATCTATAATATAATAATGATAATAATAATGATAATAATATTAATAATGATAATAATAATAATAATAATAATATTATTATTATTATTATTAATAAAAGATATGTCATGCATCGCATGTAATCTGTCATGTGATGTTACATGTTGTATTGTTAATTAACTCTTTGCAATTGATTAGGGCGTCTTTACACTGAATAACTTCATGGAGCGCCCAGAGGTGTTTGGTCGCAATCTGCAACATTTGCTGCCGAGCTACAAAAACAATTGGAATACTGAGGTAAGCCATCTCCAATTCTAATCCTGTACCTGGGCTGTTGACCCGTTTTCAAAATGGTGTTAGGGCAGTTTCTCACTTCCACTTGGTGAGTGTGTCCATAGACAGGAAAAATCATAGAGGTGCTTATCGGCCATGATTCCACGAATGACGTTATCGTCAAATCCAATATGGCCGCCGTCGGCCATATTGTAAGATTCAGCTCTTTTGTTTCTAACATCCTATGCACATGTAATACATCTAATGTTATTAATTTCGGTATGTGATTTATGACATTGTTTTTGTCATTGGGGCCAGGTTTTCGCATTTCCCTTCATACTCACTGAACTGCAGCCCTGAATCATCAGAGAGAAAGCGATATTCGCTCTGTAAAGGCTGATGGTACCTGCCCGAGCCAGAGATGGCTCATCATCGCGCTTCCGGAACAAATGGGGTCATCAAGGTCAGAAGCTTCCCAGCTAATCTTCGCCTTACGAGCGATAGCAGAGGACAGTCCATTGTTGGAGTTTATTCCATCGAGGACCGCCATGGGCATAACCTATCATTAACGCTCGGCAGGAGATGTTCACTGGCGGCGCACTGCTCGGCCTGTTCGCACCATCAATTAAGTGAAGGCCTTAAACATACGAGATGTAAAAGTCAACAACCGACATGACATTAGGGTTTCGTTCCTAGCGCTTACTCCCAGCTTGCGGAGGAGCTCTGAGGATTTCGGAAGAAGTGCACCATGCCAGTTGAACACCACTGCGCCGAACTCGTTCGACTTGCCTTGATAGTTACCCGCGACCCAATCATTGGTATTCGCTATGTTGTAGTAGTCAACCTTCTCCTTGAGTCCAAGCTACAGTCGTCAGCTACGATAGTGACGTCAACAATCAGGGTGCTAGCGTCCATCTCGGCCACCAGATCCGGCTTTCGGCAGCCAACCCTTGTAGGTATAAATGACTCCCGGACCACAGATCGTGCCGTTGCTTCCGCTTTGGCCATAATGAAGTCGTGAACCGAGTCGTGCCTTGCACACCGCATCCGATGCGTTTTCGAGCAGCTTTGAGAGATATGTGCCCGTGTACCTTGAGCGTTACACATAGCGTCACACAGTGTAGGCAAAGTTCGTCTACCCCGCGAATTACGTTCTTGCGTAGGAAGTACATTCCCTCGTACCCTTAAAGACGTAATGTAATCGCCTATCCACATTACAGATGGGATACGTTGCCCACCCCGCTTTTGGCATGAGGAGTCTGTCGCTGCTGCCTAAGTCCTCGACCATCCACATACGTGTAGAGTTGGGTCGCCATAAGCATTCTCGCGTCCTTTCCTGTGTCTAGGCCCCTTCCAGCGACTTTCGGTATCATCTTAGCATTTTTAATCTTGGCGCTCCTGAAACATGGACGGTCAACCTCGTACTGCATCACGGGATCAGAGGAGGCTTCCGCCTTAGCTTCCGCCTTCTCCATCCTGCGATTCTTCATCACAGGTATCACGAAACGCAGTCACGGAATCCCTAGTCCACCATCTGTTGCACTCGCATGAAAGTAAGCCGTAGGTGTATCCTTGGGAAATCGCAGCCATTTACGTATGTGCTGCCTAACCATACTGTTCAAGCGCAGATGCAGTAGTTTTACCGAGTATAAGCCATTATATGTTTTCGGCAGTAGATGGCAGCGCAGCACATCCGCTGCTGTGACTTCAGAGGCGCGTGGCTTAACAGGTCTAGTTTTTCCCTGATGAAAACGGCCATTAACATCAATCCTGAGGGACGCGCACTTGCTCGGGTTGATCAAAAGCCCCTCTAATCAGAGTCCTGAGGTCACATGGGTCATCTGGTCTCGAAGACCATCGGCTGTCGACGCTACCAGGACGAGATCGTCTGCGAAAGCTAAGCATCTCACTATCAGGTTATCCATTAGCTTGAACCCAATGGATTTGCTCAGCCCGCAAGCACCTCATCCATAACACAATTAAACAGAATTGCAGACAATGGGTCGTCCTGTCGGACGCGGCGTCCGCGTCCGCAGACTATGGGCGCTCTCCTTCTACCATTCACTTTAAGGACTGCGGTCGAATTAAAATACAGGTGAGTAATGTACTCAACCAACGGCTCAGGTACCCTAACCTGCGAAGTGAGCGCGCCACCGTGTGATGCGACACACTATCGAAATCTTTTGCAACGGCAATAAAGGCGATGCACAGGGGCCTCCTTCGGCGCTTTGCGTCCTTAATGATTGTATCAAGAACGTAGAGATTGTCCGTGCATCCGTCAACTGATCGGAACGCCTTCTGCCTTAGATACAACGGCACCGAACTAGTTAAGCGAACGGCCAAGATCTTGTGAACAATTCTGATGACACGCTGATCGGCCTATAGTTTGCTGGATCCTTCGGGTCTCCCTCCTTATGAATCAGAATCGTCTCACCCTTAACAAACCGCACAGGCGTATAACCAGATAGTAGCCACAGGTTGTAAGCCACGGCTATCATGGCTGGTGGGATTGATTTCAGGTCCTTCAGAGTGATTCCGTCAGAACCCGGCGCACTTTCCTCTTAATTATCTTTGGCTTATACTACCTCCCCAGCGGTCACAGGATCAACTATTTGCCAGTTCTCTAAAACTTTAGGAACCGGTCGGTCGTCAGGTTCGGAGTGTGCCTCGAACAGAGGCCACCAGTAAGCCTCCTATTCCTCCAAACCTAACGTTGCTGCCTCCTGCTCTCACTTTCCGTCCAGAACCAATTCCACGCAACGTTTTTGGTCTCTCCTAAAAGCCTCCTAAACCGTAGCGCACGCCCGATTTCTAGCAATACGTTTTGGGTTCGGCTTTCGCTTCCGTTTACCAAATGAGGGATCGGGCGTCGGGCTTCGATGCACGTCCGATCGGCTGGTGCGGGCCGAAAGCTGCCCGCCGCCGACAACCGGAACATGCGGCATTGCGGCATTACGGCGAACGTACACCGCCCACCTGGCCAGTCGGGGTTTCAGTACCACCGACTGTCACGGTGCTCTGAACACCTTTACCACCCGTCTTGGCAAAAAGACAGGTGGCAACTGTGACACTTTGTGACCTTTCTTCGGTCGTTTTCTCTTGGTTCGAGTAGGACGTCTCCCTAAGAGGAAATCGGTTAATAGCACAGCATGATGGTCTAAGAATGATTGACACAGGTCGGGTCAATGGTCGGACAAACCAAATAATCTAGCGCCAACTGAAGAGAAGCCCACATTGGCTCTTCGCCTGGATTGCCCCTTTTATCTATGAGGTCCGTTGTTCTGTCTAGCAGATCGACCTTCAACAGATCTCTTTCCAGGTGTCCCTGTTCCTCTCCCACCGCTCCGTCAGAGGTGACAGGGTTATTGATAATTACTGGCCAAAAAAGCACCATATCAGACGCCAATTTCCTGTAAGAGTCTTCTTTCCTTTCTCCCTTGATCGAATCGCGATATCGGGCCGGTAACTTCTCAAGCAGCCGACTTTTGATTTATATGGCATTCACCCTCGAGAGCAAGAATGAAGACTCGAATGAAGCCATATCGTCTCGACACTTCGCGAGTAGATTGAAAGGTCATGGTCTATAACAAACCCGACCTATTTCGATCCACTAATTTTTTGCAGTGCTTAATTTTTAACTCTGTGCTTATCATAATGATTCATTACGGACAATTCGGCGCCGAATTGTCCGTCGTCGAATTGTCCATGCGCCGAATTGTCCATGCGCCGAATTGTCCGCGCCGAACTGTCCGGCGCCGAATTGTCCGGCGACGAATTGTCCGGTCACCTTCGTTACAGTTGACATGGTATACATCTTCTGTGCATGCGTTCATTGACAAGAGTTCTTTAAGGCATCTGAGTGAAAAAAGAACAGCAGAAGACACAACAGGGCTATGGCACAGCCGATTGAACCTGATACACGCGATTGACTTCTGAGACAAAGAATCGGACGCCTTTTAAGTGCCCGATTCTTTGACTTTCTGTGCAAGGACCGATAGAGTTTGAGATTAAAATCTCTTACAAAAGCATCCAGTCACAATCAAATAAATTAGACATGGCTACGGAATTAGCGCCAAAACTTAGGGCATTCCTTTAAAAACTGACCTTGGCACAAGCTGTCGTATGTAATGATTTCTCATGAATTTTAAGAAAAGACAAAAGGTCGAAGGATTGATCACAAACGTACGTGTGAGTTATTTGATAATGCAACACTTGAACATGCAGATCGGACTCTTACGTACCTAATAATATTCGTGATTCTTTTGCATATAGTTATGGAGAAAGTAAGTTTAGGCCAAAATAAATGGAATAAACGAAGGGTTTCTTCCCTGATACGTTCTGTGACGGTATGGCTGGCGCCGCCCGTCTTTTCCATGGCCTACTGGGCTTGTTGCTGCCTCTCCCCCCGCCTTGGATGTCTAGACGACGTCTCGGGACCTTGGCCTAAGTTCCGGAACCGTCCCCTCTCCCCCCACCTTGGCTCTCTAGCCGACGTCCCGGGACCTTAGCCTAAGTCCCCTCTCCCCCGCCTTGGCCGCCTAGCCGACGTCTCGGGACCTTAGTCTACGTCCCCTCTCCCCCGCCATGGGCTTGGTGAAATAGTATATATAGTAGTGCTTGCATGTCATAGGGAGGAAGTTCGTTCACAGTGAAGTTGAGGGTTGAAGAGTTAAGTTCTGTGCAGTAAGTTCGGGGCTGTTCTGTGCAGTGAGTTGAGTTCGGAAGTTCAGTTCATTGGCCGTTGGCTGTCTTCTGTTACAGACGGTCAAGTTGTGCTTAGTCAAGGTAGTTGTATTAAGACATTCAGTGAGAGATCAGTCGTTCTGAGTGTTAGAGAACTACACATTGGCGAACTTGTCGAAATATTATCTGCTGCTGCTGAACTGACAGTTTATCACATTGGGTTGACCTATCTTCGACGTTGTTGAATAGAATAATACAAGAAGGTGTTTTAATTGTGAGTTGGTTTCTTCTGCAAAAAATAGTGACTTTCACCTGCGGAACAGTTTCGAAGTCCTGTGCCAAAAAGCCAGGCCTTACCTTGCGGGCATCGACGACTGAGGGAAGACCTCAGGGCTTGGCCTCCAGAGAGTACCAGAATAAAAAGGAGGAATCTAGGTTTTCCCTGGACGAATGTTGAATCCTGCCTACGCCTGACAAGCGTCCGGTGCCGACTCGAGAGGGAGTTAGCCACAGTTCTCTCAAAACAATATTAGGTCCCTATTATCCTATATGGGATAACTGACTGTGTTGCGTTTTTACGACATCAGAATTTGAAGATAAAAAATATCAGTGATGAGGATTAACTTCTTGACTAGTAGTTGAAACTACTACCTAACTACTTTCAAAATATGTAGTTATAACTGCTATTTAACCACTTTAGATGTCAAGTAGTTATAACATTTGTAACTACTACACAAGTAGTTAACTACTTTTAAAACTATTTTACCAATATGTCATGTTATGGTGCATTGACAGTCATCAAGCAGTAGGCCTATGCAACATTTTTATTGTCAATATTAATTGCTAATATTCAATGTAAGTAATAAAACTGATCAGAAACACAATAACTTAATTATCTAATTGTAAATTAACAAGGTAGTTAATTTTTGTGCAGTTAGTTCGGGGCTGTTCTGTGCAGTGAGTTGAGTTCGGAAGTTCAGTTCATTGGCCGTTGGCTGTCTTCTGTTACAGACGGTCAAGTTGTGAGCTTGAATTAACTTATAATTAACTTTGTGTTTCAATTCAAACTTAAATACAATCCTTGATATCAGGACTAGTCAAGTTGTTCTGGCCATAAAAATATACTCGACGTTGATGTAATTGATGCTCATATCTTGTTTTAATAAATTGTTACAAAATGTCTGAAGAGGAAATTGTGACGGAGACCGGAGAAATGGAGTCTTGTGCCTCTTCCTCTATGTCAACAAGATTTGATTGGTATATGCAGATGAATGAGGAGCGAGAGGAAAGAATCAGGGTAGAGAAGGTAGAAAGAAGAATAGAGAGGGAAGAGCCAAGAATGGAGAGGAAAAAACAAGAGGAACGAAGAAGGACAGAGAAGGAAGAGAGAGGAATAATAGAGAAGGAGGAGAGAGATAGAGAAAATAAGATGATGCTTGATATAATGCAATTGATGATAACTGCGAAATCCCCTATTAATGTAACGGGAACTGATATATATCCTTATATATTATTATTATTATATTGCTCTGTTATTTTAAATATCTATTATTTATACCATGCAAAAATATACTCTTTAATATCTACGGATGTCACACTCTGTCTGTGTTTCTCTCTCTCATCTCTGTCATTCTTGACTCGACAATCACCTCTTTTTGACCCAGTTGTAACCCGGCCGCCTACTTAATTGTGGTCATCCAGCCGCGTACTGGCTGCTTTTCTCATTAGCCTCAGCCCCTCTAAGACCGCTTTACTCTAGTTCTTATCGCACAACAATCTCCAGGTATGCCGTTAAATAGACATAGTGCCTTCGGCTTTCTCTATAGTTCTGAGAGGAACCCACTTTCTCACAATAGTATGCGCAAATTTTAATGAAACAATTACATAGCGAATTTACTTATGAGATTATTATGGGCAACGTCCATGTTTGTTGTGAAATAACTTAAATTCCTGTAAGACGGAAATAGTAAATAGGAAAAAATGTTGTTAATGTGAAATATTGTAGTTAATTTAAAACTACTGGATAAAATTACTTTTAGCTATTTATTTAACTACTTCTTAAAGACTAGTCATGACTACTAGGCAGCTACTTCTATAGTAGTTATAACTGCTAGTTAATAACTGCAGTAGTTAAAAGTGCCCATCACTGAAAAATACTAGTAAAATTAGCACTAACGGATCGGATTGGGTCATGCACGTTATGGGTCGGGTCGGTCGGATATTTTGCCCCAGAAGTCGGGTTCATTATCGATGGATCAGGTTGGGTCAGATCATGGACGATTCTGCTGAACTCATATAGGCCTACTTGTAGAAGATCTTAACATGTTTTTACTCAGTTGTCAGAAGTAGTTCTTGTGCCCGTGTGTAATTCTTGAAAATTTGTTTAAACTGTAGGCCCTAGGCTACTTCGTTTTTTGTCACGGCTGTAATATGAATCCAAATAACAGTGCAAAAGTTCTTAGTAAAGCATTTTTATCGTGCAATTTGCGTTGCATTATTTTGCAGACGGTTAAAACTCCATGGTATTGGGCTCCTTGGCATTGGACTATACAGGTAAAACGTTCAAAACCTCTTCGAAGTCAGTGTAGGCCTAGTGGTGGTTTTAATTAATGCTGTGGGTCTCAGAATTTCAACAGACCTCTTGTCGCCAGTCATTAGCCCTATTCCATGCCAATCAATGTTGTAGATCCAAAAACCAATAATTTTTTTAGTGAGGTATATAGTTTCGAGGATTTAATTTATTTACATACGCGATTGAAAACCAGTTACAAGAAAATGCAGGTTTTGAATTTGTATTAAAATTTATGTTGTCAGTCGAGTTTCAGCAATCGGCGCCTTCAATTGTCCAGATATTGCAGTCTTGTTTCACGTGTTTTATTTACTAAGCGTACATGTAGGCCCTATGTCACGAATTGTAAACATAAGAATGTTTCGTATGTCTACATCAGAGTGTTGTAATGTGAACAACGCAGAGCGATATGAAATTGAAATCAGTTTCAGGCTTACAGTTTTTTCACTGGTCCGCGAGTTACCTTGGCCATAGGAATCGCAAATATGATCGTTGTCAAATAAAATCTGAAGTCGATTGTCAGTTGAACACGATCTAATTATATGATTATAATAAGCTTTAGGTAATTAGACTGACTTTAATTTACTGTGCAAAAACATAAATTAACCGAGTAAACATAAAATGAGAACAAGGCGCAGTCAGGGCTGGAAAGACCTAGGTTTTAAAGAAAGTTTGTTTATTGGATTTTAGGTTATTTAGGTCATCAGGTCATTTGAGTAGGCCTATGCTATGTGATCGCCACAAATCACAGTTCTACTAAATTTTGAACTTTTAACTTCGAAAAATAACACAGGAGAAACCAAAATTGTAGCTTCTCTGGTGTTAGTTTGAAGAAAACCTTAAAACCTAGGTTTTTAAAACGAATGGTAGGTCTAAAGGCCATACAGCTTGAACTCAGTGTTCGTCAATAATAAACAGCTTAATTAGACTAAAGCATGCAACGTTGCAGTGATTTTTTTTTAACAAAAACTAAACTTTGAAGAAGGAATAATAAACAATTTCGTAAAAGAACTAGAATTTTAAGTAGAAATTATTTTAGCTTAAAAGACGAAATTGTGAATTAAATTATGAATTATCTGCCGAACTAACATTAGGAACGAAATTGTGAATTAGTTTTTGAAATAAAATCAATATAGGCCTACTTCTTATCATTTTCCGTCTACAGTCCCGGCTCTCATCTTCGACCTTGAATATCATTGGCCTATCCATGTGCATCCCACAGCAGCAGGTCTCACATCAATGTCCTGCTTAATCTGCATAAGCGGTTTTAATCTCTAACGGATCAAGAATCAAGGCATTTTAACGTATAAGTCAAGTGGCTGCATTTTCTAGATCCAACGTTGGCACTCATAATTCTAGCATAAGGGCAGTATTCCTTGCTGGATGCTGCAAGTAAGTAAGTGAGCAAATGTCTATAGCAGCACATGTTGCCATTCCATGTGCATTTGTGCAGCTGTGCAACAGTGTGTAATCAAAGTTTTACCTGCACTGCAGAAATTAAAATTTCTGAACATGAAACTAAAGTTACAAACATCAATATTAATCAGTAGCAGCGACAAAGACTATGAAACAACTTAGCTTGATCGTTAATTTGCGTACATAAAGACGAATGATAGGCCTACCAGAACTTTTTCTTCTGGAAGGAAAGGCGAACTTAGTGCAAAAAAATCGCAACTAATTGCATAATCTTTTGTCTGCTTCAGCCTCACAGGCCTTTTCACGTAGGCCCTAATGCAGAAAATTGAGGGCGTAAAACGTGCACTGACGAAAAATTGATGGCGAAAAATTGATGGCGATAACAGTGTCGGTCACCCTTATAACAGGCCTAACATTAACATACATTTTACGGCACTGAAATTAATAATCATTCGAAAAATTAAAATAATAAGCTTAATAAGAACTAAAATTGCGAGAATACTAATATTGGAACAATAAGTAAAATTATTTGCGAAATAAAATTGGAATTCTACCTAGAACCTGTAATTGTTAAATTCAAGAACACAAAAGTAAATTAAAATTGAATTAGGCCTATAAATTATTTGTACAAGTTAAATACAAGCCTATCAGTGCGACAGCGATAGCAGTGTCGCTCTTAATAGGCTAACATTAACAATATTTTGACATAAATTTGAATATACCATGTTAAAAAAGTAAATGTTGGCCTAGGCCCAATATGATCTGAAGCTGAAAAGTCTGGGTTGACCACTGGTAAAGCAATAGACTAGGCCTTTCATCTTTGAACAGCACTGGGCTAAACGACGTAGTCTACGATCAAATTTCAATCCGATGTCCAATTAGACCTACATGTAGGCCACTTAAATTTGACGAATATCTTATATCTTACATACAAGCTATTTTATACGACGTATGCAGCTTATTTATTAATTGATTCTCAACCTATAAATGATGTTGTGCTGTACTGAAACAGGACTATGTCGACCAAAAAGCAACCGACATCGATCGAGAAGCGCACTTGAATCATCGTCCGGCCATAAATGACGTCACTCGACGTCATACGTCACGCGACCGCAACGCAACTGAAACGATGTACTATTAAAGTGGAAAGACTTTCTGTCTTGCAGTCATATCAAGATGGAGCAAACGATCTAACTGGATCTCTGCATATAGGCCTACCTGTATAGCGATTATGTAGACCAATCCTTCAATTATGGCACAGGGGCCTAAACTCTTATCCCAATGCCGAACTCTACTTACTCAGGCGTTACCTGTTACCACTTTTTAAAGACCGCTGTGTTTGGGGTCATAGATTTCGAGACAAATCCGGTGGTTGTTGGCTTCGAAGCATCTATCCTCGGTTCAAAATTAGGCCTCTACGTTTATTTAAATAAATCAAATTACATTTCCATCATAATTCGCTCGATTGCATTTTATCTGAGAAATTCACAGCCGCGTGATAAACATTTCAGTGTCATGAATGTCTGGACAAATCGCATGCTGTGAAGGTGACCACGCGGGGCCTTGCAAGCAATGTATAGAACCATCAAAAAGGTGTTGATTAATAACTATAGGCTCCTAATTATGCTCCTGATCAATGATAACTCTGTTTCTTGATCACTTTTATCGAATTTTTTGCTTTTTGAATACGAAAATTATCTTAGAAGTTTCCTATCACTTTTTTTTATTCAAACGCACCTATTCTTACATTTCTTTTCGCACTTTCAGGTCTACTAATATGTTGCTCATGCTCACAAAGTAAGATGGTTTGTTCTGTTCATGCATTGCTGGACATGCATTCAATGCAAGTTGCCCAGCGTGCAGTGAAAATGGGTAACAACGATGCACGCCTACGTCGCCTAGTAGGCCTACTCTGCAATTTCTGTTACGTTTATGCTTATGCGTCAAAGAAAATAGCGAGTGAGGTCAAATTCTGTTGTAGATTGGTGTCCAAGATAAATCCTGATCTCCACACCACATCTGATGTGCAGTACCATGTGCTGTGGCTTTGAAAGCTTGACTTAGGCCTAGGCCTACTGATGCTGGGAAGTCACTATGATATGGCGATACCAGCAGATCAGGTGACGGAAAGTTAGGCCTATAGGCAACTTGTGTATTGCTAAGAAAAAAATCACTCACCTCAAAATGCCACCAGCAGCGTGACGGCAATTTGCCAGTAGGCTCATGCCGAGACCATCCGAGACATACATGAGCCTAGATGAGATATAGACGAAGAAGCCACAGTGGACGAGTCAGGCGTGGAAATTCGGAAAACAATAGGCCTATTGTGATCAAGGCTTTAAACCGTTTACGTATGTCAAGTCCCATTTGACAATATAGTCAGAATTAAATGATTAGGTCAAGGATGCAAGTTTGTCAAAAGCAAAATCAGAACCACTTGGCTGAAGACTGTATGATTGAGGTTTACTGACGTCTGGCTCAACAATTTCTGTCTTTTGAACCCACAAAAAAGGCTCAACATAGGCATATTCTATCAAACTGGTTGACAACCTCTGTCTCTACACTGAGAGTGACATGTGAGTGATGACTTCTTGATGGCCTTTGATATAGATTATAACCAACAATAAGCCTGAAAGCTGTCTTGTTACAAAATGACACTGTTTACTCTTCATAAATGTCTAGAGGACAAATTAACGTAGGGGCCGTTCAAATATTATATAACGCTCAAGGGGTAGGTGGGTAGGGTAGGTGGGTAGGTTCCGGTTTTGTTAGCGTTATATTGTGTAGGGTAGGTGGGTAGGTTCCGGTTTTGTTAGCGTTATATTGTGTAGGGTAGGTTCCGGTTTTGTTAGCGTTATATTGTGTAGGGTAGGTGGGTAGGTTCCGGTTTTGTTAGCATTATATTGTGTAGAGTGGGTAGGTTGAAAGTTTCGTTATATAACAAACTTTTTTCAGCTTTTGCTATTTTGCCTGTTTGCCTGTCAATTGGAAATTCCATGTACCACGAACCTTTATTGTTTAATCGAAGTTCACTATACGTTGTGAACCGAAACTAGCACCATTAGCTGCCGCCTGACGAATTGATTTGACACACAGAATGAATTGGTTTAATACCTTACTTATTATTTGTAAATCCACTTTTAACAATTTCCTGTTTAGAATTTGAGCAATTTCCTGTGCATAGCTTTAAATTTTCTAAAATTCAATTATGTGTGCTTTGTTTTGATCCTGGTTTAAATTTAAATTAATTCACTTGAAATAATTATTTTGGTAGGTATTATCATGATGTTTGATTTCATTTTCTATAGTATGTGTTAATAGTTTATGTTTGCTTAAATACCCAATTGCAGTTGTAGTAGCCTACGCACTCTGTATACATCATACGCTATTAAATAGGTAGAGTTGTACCGCGAAGTTCCTATCGTTAAATACCTGACAGTGCAATATAGATGTACGTCACTACCATGTATTATCATGCTGTATTAGTAGGCCTACATGTAGATACATGGTGACAATCGTCGACTACCCAATTAGTTACCGTAATTAATACAAGTGAATTTAGCGCCATTAAAAGTCCGATTATTAAGATGCAGAGGAGCTCCATACATCCGGTCTAATCATCATTGGCACTAGAGAGTACACAATTTTAAGATAGCCTTTGTTACATAGTTAATTGGGCATATGATGATTTTTTACTGCCGTTCTTGAAATGGATAAAGGCAATTATCAGCTGAATCACTACTATTAAAGTGCTAACTAACATTGCATTGTTATAAAAGTTTCATATTGTGCAATACAAATATGTCGAGCGTATGTCTTTTAATGTGCTTATAGACTGGGGTGGGGTACGGGGTAGGTGGCAGATCTGTTATATAATATAGAGGTGGGGGGTCATAGAAGAGTCTAATTACGTTGCAAACAAAATGTTCCAGGACAGAAATAGTAGTGCGGCCTAGCCATGTGAATCATAAGAAAACTGCATTTCGTGAAACAAGCCTGTAATTTTGCAAGTTGTTAGAGAATATGTAGGACTGCATTTAAGATTGAGAGGCAATTGATATCACTTCCGGTTTAGGTTCCAGCCCTCTACAGTGTTAGGCCTATGAAATACACGTTTTTTGTTATTACGTCAAGGGTAAAGGTAACATTCTACGTGATATGCAAGTCGAATCATCACTTGGATTAGCAGGAAAGTGCTGACAGTAATTTACATAATATACATAATGATTGATTCATGTGGACTAAACCGGAAGTAAGCCAAATTGGTCTACTTCCGGTTTGAAAAGGCCGCAGGCACTACCATGTATTATCATGCCAAGCCGCTCTATCGTTCACTTTCGATGATCATTTCTTACTATATAATTGTCTGAACTTCTTAATTTGTGGTAAAACAATCCATCCTGCACGACTAGCGAGTACTCATTCCATACAGTATATCACTCTTTCAGCATCCTACATCTGACAAGTCAGGATGTGAGAAGGAACATTCATTCATTCATTTCGATAATTTATATAGCGCCTCTTCAAGGGAAACTACTCAGAGGTGCTCCTAGCCCAGCCACGGCCAATAAGAAATGACTTTAGCAGCTTACAAAGGGTAGGTAGATCATTGTAAGGGGGAAGACGGAGGGCAACCGGGAGCCCATTCCAGGTGGATGAACCAACCACTGAGAAAGCTCGATGCAGCATTAGCGACGAGCGGGCTCTGAACACCAGAAGCTCGCCTTTAGCAGAAGAGTGCAGAGCTCTACGCGAAAGGAGTTCAGCCACCGGACGACACAGTTCAGTCAAGTAGCATGGCGCACAACCAGAGAGACACGCCAAACTAGTGTCGCAATGCGGAAAGTAATGCGCTGTTGAACCGGTAGCCAGTGAAAGACATAATGTAACCTACTAGAATAGTTCAACTGCAAAAAAGTCGCAACAATCTGAATAGTGTGAAAATGTTCCTCCTGGATACTTAGTAACTAAAGAGCCACCTGTTCCTGCTGATGCTGCTACTCTGCTGTCCATGACAGTGAAGTAAGTGAAATTAAAAAGGAGCAATTGCAGGATGTCAATTGCCTGGAAAATTCTGTTGATGAGAGTGGCAAACAGCAAATATCTTGGTCAGGATTTCATGCACAGAAAAGAAAAGAAACATACAGAAATCCACTGTGGACAGTGGCACTGTCGCCATTATTTTACGAAGATTCTAAATCAGTGGCAGTGCTCAATCATGGGATGAACACCATAAAGGAGTCAACAAGTTTCCTCAACCCAGGACAAGTACCCGTCATCACGCTCGATCAGTCACTGTATGCATTAGCAAAAACAATTCAATGGAACTTCACAGAAACATATGGAGAGAAGAAGTTTTATTTTATATTCGGTTCGTTACAAATTGAACAAGACATAGACAGGGCTTTTGGTAAATACTTAGATAAGAGTGAATGGACAGAAGCTTTGGTCAAAGCAAATGTTGCTGCATCAGAATTTGCAGAATCTTACATTACAGTGTCTAACATCGCAAAGACGAGATTGGTACATCAGATTACAGCGTTGGTCTTGTATCAGCTCATGCGTGACGCTTATAACGAAGAAGTTGATACTGCGGTGGGTGGAGCAGTCGACTTGACGGTTGATGAGCTAGTAAAGCTGCAGAGGTGCCGACGTTCAAGTACTGGAGTCTTGACCTTGAACTGCTTATGCTTCTGTCTGTGAGGTCACACAGAACAGCAAACTATGAGCTATGAGCTGTATGTTGAATCACTGAGGTTGTTGATTCCATGGTTTCTCGCCCTGGATTTACACAATTACGCCAGATGGCCTCCAGTCTATCTTCGAGATCTCATTCAGCTTCCGCAAATCAACCCAGACATCCACGTAGCTTTCGAAAAAGGGTATGTTTGTGGTGAACAAGACTAAGAGACCTTTCTCACCAATTGGAATTGACCAGACCCACGAGCAAAATAACGCTGTGGTCAAGGGAGAAGGAGGTATTCTGCTCAATCCACCAGCTCTTCGGAGATGGATGCTAGCGGGTCCAGAGATATCTACATTGTTGTCAGATTTTGAGCATTCCTAAGAAGAGGATATTGTTCAAGTTTCACCTCTCCACCATGAGCAACGGGAAGCCTTTCAAAAGAAGTTTGCGACGAAAGTTAATGCAAAGAAGAAGCATTCACGGAACTGGGAAACTCATTTAGCAATTCACGTAAAGAACTTTTCTCGCTTTATAACGGCAATGCTATGGACGAAGAAAATGTGAAGAACGTGATGACAATTGAAACGATTGGGAATGAGATGTTTGAGTTCATCAGCGGCTTGTTAAAAAGAATGCATCGATTTACTCCCTCATTTCTAAGAACAACTTTAAAATGTTTGTAGGTCTGCAGAAGATGTCGAAGGCAAATTTAACATTGGAATCCCTGGTGAAGTTGGGGGTATTGGAACAAGAAGGGAATGATTTGGAGGACCTGAATAAGCCTGCGCTGACTGAAGAATTAGATGACGTTGTCGATCATGACGCGAATCATGCGGCATCTTCTTTACAGAATGAAGATGATAGAACGTACACAGCAATAATCTACGATGGACCTGCTCTTGTGCACATTCTAGACCCAAAGTCAAAGAATACATTCTCAGAGTATTCAAATTCAATTTGGCAAGATTATATCATAAGGAACGTAACAAAGCATGGAGCGCATCGCATTGACATTGTATGGGATACGTATATCACGCTGCGCACGAAATCACATACCAGAGACACCAGAGGTTCAGGATCACGGAAGCAAGTGTGGTCAAATGGCCAACTTCCAAAGAATTGGAAGAATTTCCTCAGAAATTCGACGAATAAGACGGAACTCTTTGCATTTCTGGCTCAAGATATCGTATCCTCTACTAGATTTGAAGGTATCGAGGTTATTTCTACTATTGGTAGCGATGTTATTGCTAACACTGAGAACGACTACAGTACTCTTCAACCATGCAATTATGAGGAAGCAGATTCTCGACTCTTCCTCCACGTCAACCATGCAGAATTAAATATGCTGGCCGACATCTGCATTCGAACGGTTGATACCGTTGTTGTGGTGCTGGCCGTTTTGTTCTACTACGACTTGCAGAGGAAAGGGCTTAATTCTTTGTGGAAACATTTCGGGTCAGGAAAACACTTCAAGGTTTTACCTATTCATGAGATTGCTAGGATTCTTGGAGAAGAGAAGTCTGTGGCGCTTCGAGGGTCACATGCATTCACCGGATGCGACACCACTTCCTTCTTCGCTGGACGTGGGAAAATATTAATGTGGGACAAGTGGAACGTTTTCCCAGCAGTGACAAAGGCCTTCCAGCACTTGTCCTTCCCACACGATACCATTCCAGATTCTGTCTTTGACCCTTTTTCAACGCTCCATCGTCCTGTGCTATTCGGCAAACAGCGAACTAAATAGTTTAAATGACACTCGCAAAGAACTGTTCACTTCCTTCAACCGAACCATGATCAACATTCCACCAACAGCTGCAGTACTTATGGAGCATTCGCTGAGATCAGGTTATTAAAATGACCACGTCTGGGGCCAGGCCTTGGTGTGTCTCATGAATCTGCCGTCACTGTAAGAATGTGGATGCCTGGTAATCGGCTACAGCAGCTTTTCACGATGGCCATCACTTCCGGAAGTTTTCAAAGCACTACAAGTATTTATGACCTGCAAGTGCAAGAAAGGCTGCCAAAAGTTGTGTAAAGGTCAGAAAAACAAAATAGATTGCAGTCTGTGTTTCTATAAAGCAGAATGCCAGAGACGAGAACTTAGAACATAATGTACCCTTAACGTAAATAAAAAATGTATATTTCATGTGTATTTTATAGGCCCAACATTGTAGGGGGCTGGAACCTAAACCGGAAGTGATATCAATTGCCCTCCTAATCTTAAAATGCACTACTACATATTCTCTAACAACTTGCCAAATTGCAGATTTGTTTCACGAAATGCAGTTTTCTTATGCTAAGCCGCTCTACTGAAAGAGCATTAAATTTGGCAGCCGTGTTTAAGAGAATAATGACATTAAGAAGAACTATGCTCTCAGTACGCTTTTGATTACACGGTAGATAAAAATGTTGACAACCGCGTTAAATAGTCAAATAACAATAAAAAGACCTGAGTTCTGTGTAAGTTTTAACTTTTTAGTTCCAGTGCAGGAAAAGTATTGAATTCGGCAGACATCTTAAAAGGAATAATGATGTTATAAAGACGTGATTTCTTAATAGGTTTTTAGGTTAAGAATAGAAAAACTATTGAATTCGGCAGCCATGTGAAATAGTCTGATCAGTGACGTCACTGGGGCTGGTGTCACCCGGTGTGGTCACCTATGATGTCACCCCACATGGAACCCCTTCCTTACGGTTACCAGACTATACTGAATGCTTAGTAATGTTTCTGTCACAAGAAAGGCTCACGAAGGGAATGCTCTAGCAATGAAAAGTTTTGCAAAACGTTCTTATTGTGAATTTCTATGCCAATTTCCAACGCCTAATTAACTCCATATTCAAATATTTAGACATGTTTAGTTTCGAATTATACAATTCATACACATTCGATATAATAACAACTGCAATTTTTATTCGAATAATTTGAAGTGGTGTTAGTTATAATATGCAAATCGCTATTTATATGACCACAGCCTCACTCGGAGCTCGCGCCAAATGAAACACTATCGAGTGGTCAGTTTTCATGGGCGAAGAGCGCACACGCTGAATTCAAAATTCAATCCCAGGCCAAGCTAAGGTGTTTCCGTTTGCTCACTATTTTTGTTAGCATACTGAACGACCGCTCGCCCAAACAGTTTGTAGGGCCTAACCATAATTGTATAAAGACCATGCTTATTAGTTCATATTCCTAAAAATAGCCAATAATTCTCATTTTGCCAATAATGTAAAATAGACATGTAAACAAACAGAATATTAGCATGAAGCATACGTCGGAAGTATCGATCCTTCGATTTTCTTATGCAGGTCATTATTATTCTTACTAAATTAGGCCTACCTTGATTGCGCAACAGACGTAATAAAATGAACCTGCTTATTTAGTTAATAAATTTGAGCAAAGCTTACATATTCAATCTCCGAGGACTACGTTGCAGCTATAATTTTTTATGAACAATTAGCCATAAAAAGTTTTGATGAATAATTTCGGTGTAGGGGAGACCGAAGTCGAAAGTAACACGTGTTGAATGTAACAAGCATCATAGCGTCGTTACTTAGATAGCAGGGAACCACCTAATGAGAATATAACGGTAGCTCAATTCGATAAACCAGCGTGACAAAAAGCTGTGCGCAAAATATTAAGAAATAAATTTTTTATCAATAAAACAAAAAATTTAACCAAAAGTGAGTCCCAGATTTTTTTTCTGATTTTTTCATCACTCACTGTATTCACGTATTACATTTTTACTGATTGCTATGAGTTGACAAGTTGTTATTCAGGTAGCGATTGTATAAGCGATATTATTGGAAGCTGACAATTTCCACAGATATGAAGTAAAAACTGGGAACCATGTACGTACGGAGTCGGTTGTAACACATCCTCTGGGGTTAGTTGTAACACGGCGTAGGCGTCAATAATATGCGATCCAGGACTCTCTCCATCATTTTTAAGGTTGCCTATATTATATATATCTCCGTTAATCAGATAAAACTGACACACCGCAGTTAGTTACATGACGAGAAATTCGGTAAAAATTGGGTGAAATTCGAAATTTGTTGTATTTATCCCCGGTGTCCCCTACATTAGGCAGCCAAAAGTTCGGACAGATATGACTTGTAGGCCTATCGCATTTCCCGATGCTATCCTGTAAGAAGCGACCTAAAAAATTTATCCGGAACGGGTTTGTTCTTATCCAAAGGGATCAGAAAGAAGGGCAAGCAGAACAAGTGTTAGGAAGAGACATGCAGTCATACTGACTGACACATAAGAAAATATGCAACTAGAATGCGAATGTAGCGGCAGTAGACCTAAAAACAAGACTCAACTGCCGTTGTTGTCAAAGGAAAGTTAGGTGCCGCCAGTGTCAGGCTAACGTCTTGTGCAGAAGGAAAGTCAAGAACCGCCTGTCTAGACGGTAAATCAAGTGCCATAATTGCCAAAGGAAAGTCCTGTGCTGTCAGCGTCAAAGGAAGGTCAAGTGCAGATGATGCTAAACCGAAGTTGAAGAAGTTGACCCCAAAGAAGTACCTGTAGGCATACGTGCGGCTCTAATATATATTACACTCATATCTGAAACAGATGGCAGTAATGACGAAGATGGTGAACTAGCTGCAATATTATGCGAGGACACTAGCGATGAAGACAATGACATGATTACAAATAAATCCAAGAAAACTTATAACGTAGCAAAGAGATCTGAGGAAGACCAGATATATGATCAGCATATGACAAATGCATTGCGTGTGAGGACTTTGGCAGTGGTTCAGATGCACTGTATACATGTGGCTAGAGCTGTACCGATATCGCCTTTTGCCGATTATGCCGATACCGATTATTGCCGATTATTCGTTTGCCGATACCCGATTATTTAGCCGATTATTTAGCCGATTATTTCACCGATTATTTCATTGTGTTTCCCAAGATGACCAGTTCTAAAAGAACTGCTACTGCCTATCGTTGTGATACAAGCAAACACTTGCTCCATAGGAGACGTATACATGTAGCTGGGGACTAATCCTAGGCAGCCAATACAGATTAGGCACACTGCCCGCAGTCGACCTTGCATGACGGAAGAGAGGAAAGATAATATATGTAACTAGACGCCTTCTTCTAACGTGCCATTCCCTCCCCAGACAGGCCACTTTTACGATTTGCCAATTTCGCCAAAAATGTGCCCAGGGTAATTAAGCAGGCACTATGACTCACTCTCACAACAGGTTACAGCTGTAGACACTTTCCCATGGTGCTAGCAGTCTAGCACAATGGTTACTGGGTGGTCTAAAGTAGAAGTCCGAGTTCCCCACGCTATGGGAAGCAAACGGAATGCAGTTCTTCACAGACCCAACGATGTTGGTGTCGGCATTTTGTCGTCATTATAATATGAAAAATAATAATTTTTAATATCGGCGCCGATTATCTTGCCGATATCCGATATCCCCGAAATCTCTATAATCGGCCCGATTAATCGGCCGGCCAATTGATCGGTACAGCTCTACATGTAGCCATTGGGCACATAAAGCATGTAGTGATGCAGATCGTCCGGAATCATAATGTTTGTATCCATTGCAGTAGCCTCTAGCCAAAAGTTTCTATAGGCTCACAACATAGACACTATTGCCTTGCAATTGGCTATGTGTAACTGTGTACTGATTCACTACAGAACATTGCAACAACCAATAATGTGAAAGCCTGATTGTAATTCTATGCTTTTAAGATATAACTACAAGCATTTCCTGTTAGCTTTTACTAACGAAGCAACATTTTTTTAAAATAAGTTTCATCCCAACGTCGTTACAACATGCCACGTCTCGTGTTACAACTTACTCCGCTAGTTGGGCAACTAGTAACACACGGCGAGGCTCGTTATTTTGTTGGTCTCAGCTATATTCGATGTCGAAACCATTTAATACTCTGCCATTATGGAGCCAATATGTTAGGCTATAGTTTGATATGAAAGAATTACAATTGTCCTTCTTACAAATACCACAAATTGGGTGAAATTCTAACTTTTTTACATTCATCCCCGGTCTTCCCTACCCTACGCACGTGCGTAAGGCACCTAATTGTAAATCCGGCCATGGCTGCTTAATTGTTTAATTGATTCTTTAGTCCAATCACGATTTTACATCCTTATAGGCCAAATTTTTAGTTACGTTACCTTTTAACGCTTGGATATATATTTAGCAAAAATTGTGCAACTCATCACGTAACGCACACTTCTTATGGTTTATATACAGAAAACGTTTTCATGGGTATTTAATGTCTATGAACCGCCTTGGGGAATCATGCACTCAAGAAGGGCATGTAATTATAGGCTAGGCCTACGCGCATACTATTGTATGCCTACGTATAAGTGGGTGATAAGAGACTAACGAAAAAACTCAAAAATATGATACAAAACGGATAACTTTCAATTTTAAAATTTTATGCATAGGCTTATGTGAAAATGATGTAGGCTTACATATTCCGAACCTCACTTGTATAGAAGAGCTATATAAATCAAATGAGAAATGTCGTTAAGTTCGTGGTGGTCAAATACAATCAAAGGTACATGTAAATAGAACTGAACTCAATTATATGGCAATGAAGCAGAAATGTTCCCTGGAGATGTAAAGACGACGTGTCGATTAATCATTGGCTGGGTGTTCTTCTTTTCAAGGCTCTGATACTGTACGCCGAACTTTGTTGTCATCACTAACTTTCAATCGTCATACGTTCCAATAAAAATGAAGTAAGCGGAATCGCTTTGAACAAACATATGCGACAAAAGAAGACTTAAAGCGCGATAAGAAATACGGGAGTTCTCGCGAATGGAGGAATGTTATAGGCCATAGGCCTATAAGTACACGTGTGCGCGCTCGCTCGCTCGTGTGCGTGTGGAGTGTGACTGAATTTGCTATGTAAGTTTCCAGGCATTTCTCATCATCAGATCGAAATAGACGTCACTGTCGATCGAAGCGCTTAATCCCGAATAGTAATTCATAAATTCCTCTTCTGTCACCTAAAATTAGCAAACATGAAGGACGAGTTTCTTTTGCCACTCTATCTTCCACAAAGATAATATAGATGTAGATGTGACCATACACACGCAGTAGCATCATAATGTGCCAGAAGTATAAGACCCGCAACTGAACAGACAAGGGTCCGAATTAATGGTGCAATTCACTCATGCAATTTCAAACAAACCAAATCGTGGAGACAAAGCTTTGATCGAACTGTGTTTGTTAATTACAAACTACAAATATTCTTGTGATCAGTCACATCGGTGATCCTCGACCAATTTAGAGATCCTACAAGCTAAAGCTTTAGTGTGAGAGCTACACCAAGGTCTCCGTAAGTAATGTAATGTAATGCAATGTAGTTGAACATTTATTTAGCGCCTCATAGATATCTACTCAGAGGCGCTAGTTATAGTAATGGCAACTGAACCAGCACTATAGCACTAGCAGCAGCAACATTAATAGTAACTGTAGGCCTACTATTAGTTGTGATCGTACTGGCACTAGTACTAGTGTCATTACTAGTACAGGTACAAGTACATGCGCAAACAACCAACAACAAACAACCAATAATCGATGCCAATAATAATACTAATGTAAGGCTCATTGTCTATTTGATGGTTGAGTTCTTTATTTCGCCTCTAGAATGAGCCGACCAATGACGGATCGACGAAATATTTAGTCTCCGCTTCAACAATAATAATTACCTAAGTCACATGTTTGTCCGTCATCCCCTACAATTTCACACCGTTCCATGTCGAAGATGATTTGGTGTCGCCCTCCTTCTTTCTCCAAGCCTGGGAATGGCACTGTCAAAGTCCAAATAGTGGCGGAATTACAGTTGGCCGGGCGACCTTTGTCCTTACTTATACGGTCCGATGACTTTATAGCTCATTAATTATTCACGTGTTCCAGAAAACAAAGGGTCATTATCTGGAGAAATTATGCAAATTTTGTCGTTGGGCCAGGCTTTGACATGTGCACTCTACTCATTAGTTTCCCCTCGCAACCTCCTGATCAAAGCTCTGCGCTCTCCTGGTCCATGAACCTGCTGTCACCCCTAAATTCTTGTCGTCAAACTTTAGAATACTTCGAATGATCCACCACAAACCACCGATTGACTCAGGTATACTCATAGTTTTTAACATCTGCCGCCGTGCTAACCTCATCTGCCTAATCCTCGAAACCCTTCGTTTTTCTGTTCAATTTTCCAAATACAATCTCATCACTTCGCTTCACATCATAGGCTCTTCTTGATTCACTACCTTCCTGCACCGATTCACTCCCTTCCGAAACCTACTTCTCCTGCCTCTCCATCCCAATTCTCTCTTCCACCTCTGAAGCTGGAGTGTCTCTCCTCCTAAAATCACTTCAGAGCAAGCAATGCGAAGTAGATCCTATCCCCATCTGTCTTCTAAAATACTGCTCCTCAGTCCTCGTTCCTGTAATCACCAAAATTATCAACCCTTTGCTCTCTGCTGGCTACTTCCCTATATGGCCAATAGGCATTAGGCACTCTCTTGTCGCTCATCTGCTAAAAAACAAAGCCTTGGCAAGGAAAGCATTTATCTAATTTTGGACCCATCTTCAATTTTTCATTTCTATCTCAGTTGACTGAACGAATCGTCGTTGCCGGCTAAACGATTACCTCTCTTTCAACTATCTTCTCAATCCCCACCAATCTGGCCTCATAAGACGCCACTCCATAGAAAACCTTGTATACTTGTCTCTCTGTCAATAAATAATATTGGTCAAGTCCTCAGCAAATATCCCGCCTCTGTCTCCTCAACATCTCTTACTTAATCGAATTTCTTCATGGTTGGCATATCTGGTACTGACTGCTCTACTCTGATCATTTCAATCCTTATTGTCTTCCAGATCCTTCTGTGGTGAAGCCTTCTTCCGCGGCTCGCAACCCTTCCCACTCTTTCATGGTATCTCTCAAGGTTCCTTCCAGGCCGGATCCGCTCCTCTTCTGTATGCCACACCAGTGGGCCACGGATCCATCTTCGATCTCATCTCTGTTAACCACCATCTGTATGCAGACGACACCCAACTCCTTGTATTCTTATAACCATCCTTTTTCTCCAGCTCCTACAATCACTCCACATAGTTAACCTAATCTCATAACGGATGTCATCCAAATTCCTCTGACCAAAACCTTCCAAAGTAGAATTCATCATGCTAGGTCATCCAAATTAAATAAATACCTGACATTTCCTTGCACCTGCTCACTAACTCCTCATCTCGTCCCTTTACCTACGTCAGCAATCTTGTCATTACTTTTCATCCGAATCTCTCCTTCTCTACCAAATTTCCAACCCATCTGGCTTCTGCTATAGTCGAAAGATATCGAAGACAGGTGATGACTGCATGAATGAAAATTGGTACAAAACCTTGTTTTGCCTATAATTTGATGAATCGAACAAAGACGCAGAGGCTTCTACAGGCATGTCTGTGGAAGTAGACTGCTTCCAATAATTCCATGAATCGAACAAAGACGCAGAGGCTTCTACAGGCATGTCCGTGGAAGTAGACTGCTTCCAATAATTCCTTGGGGGATAATTTTCAATGATCTTGGGTGGGGGAATAATTTAATTAATTATTTTATTTATTTGGTTATCATTAATTAAATAATTAATTTAACTAATTCAAGTAATTTACAATTTAGTCTTGATGCTACAGACCTAAAAGAAAAGTCTTCTTTCACGAGAATAATTGCTTGATAGAATCGAACATGCACAGGTAAGAAGATGGCAGTGAACTTTCTAAGCCCATCATACGAAGGCCTACAACAACTGTCGTCGGTCATGAAGGTCTTGATAATAGAGCAAATTGTTGGTCACATAAGGCAGTAGAAGACGTGTTTTATTAGTGCCGAAGGCACGTACGACAGCAGCAAGAAGGAAGCAACGGTGTTGTTCAGGGATGTGGTCTCAAGACTGCGGTCTTGGTCTCGAGACCGCAGTCTTGGTCTCGAGACGGCCTCGAGACCGGAAAACTTCGGTCTTGGTCTTGATCTCGAATGCATTGGTCTTGGTCGTGGTCTTGGTTTCGGACCATAGGTCTTGGTCTTGATCTTGGTCTTGGCCTCGGTCTTGGAATTGGTCGGCTACGTGTAGACACTGTTAATCTACAATTCCGAGGTCCGTGGTACCATTCAAATGGAACGTTAATCTACTTGTTCAGATGTCTTAAAGTATTTACATATAGTATACTATAAGTCATTTATAGTGTGATATTCTCTGGCTGAAGCCAAGAGCCGAACCCGCACAAGTTCAGAGTGGCTGGTTTATATGTTTATATGGTTTATATGTTTTATGGACTATTATTAAGATTAGCATTCTTCAGCAATAAAATTAATGTTTTAAGCGTGTTATTCCGTTTTTATCGTCTTATTGAATTGAATTGTTTATAAAAATATCGGTCTTGGTCTCGGATCATTGGTCTCGGTCTTGGTCTCGGACCACTCGGTCTTGGTCTTGGACCTCTCGGTCTTGGTCTTGGAGCCTTCGGTCTTGGTCTTGAGTGTTTGGTCTCGTGCCCAACACTGGTGTTGTTAGGTCACTACGTAGAAATGGACGATTGCGGCCTTCCGTAACCAGCTCGAGCAACTTGTCAATGTCTTTTGTTTTGGAGACAGTTCAGGAACGCGGCACTGTAAATTGTTTCTTGATGCAATGGGAGAAGAAGCCACAGACAGTGACTGGGTAGTGGGACAAGGTTAGATGGAGCTTGGAACATAGCATAACAAGGGTTTAAGGTGACTCAGAAGACGTTTAGTCTGTGTTATAACCACTGCAATTTGACCTTTAATGATTAAGAGCCCAATTTCCCAAGTCTCCTCTTAGAAGCTGTTATAGTGTCCACTGAGATAGTAGGCTACTATCATCTAAACCATTCCACGAGTCTACAACTCTTCGACGAATTATTATGAAGGATTAGGGACGAAGATCCAAGAATTAAATTCTAAAGCTTAATATATATATTTTGATGGTCATTGCTTTTTGCTTCATTGCTGTTGATCTTGCCATGCAATCAACAGTTTCGAGTTGTACTGAAATAAAGAATGCCCCGGGCTGTTGGAAGAACTCTATGGGTTTTCATCCGGGCACATGAAAAAAATTAATGCTACCTATTTGGACGCCCAGAACAATGGAGGGCAAAATCATCAACTGAATTGGAGGAAGAGCGTGTCGTTGACGCAATGTACTCTCACCCTCTTTATTGCATATATATGGAAATGATCCAATGTTGAACCAATCGTAACGTTTTAAATACGGCTAAATATAGATTTGATGAAATGCAAATTAATGCGGCAAATTTTGATAGGCCCAGGTGAGGGAAGATAATTCTCGGTTAGAAGACGGGAAAGTTAGTCAGTGTCCCGACAGAGAGAGAGAGTCGGTCGCCGCTGTAGCAGCCTCAACTCAGAGGTCTGCGATGGCACGTCAAGCGATGGTGAAAAGACTGTGACTAAGTTTGATATCGTTTGGGCGGATTAGAACAGACTGGAGATTCGTAGTTGCCGTAGAAACGTTTCTCGCTATCATCGAAATTATTGTAGGCCTATTCGGACATTCTCTTAAAGTAACAGCACGTACAAGAAGTTGATGACAGTAAATGAGAATATGCAGTCGTGTGTTCTTCAATGATCAAGTGGTCGATCCTTCAACCATATGGGATTGACTACTGTGAAAGACGACGCATAAACATAGACGTTCAGCAAACAACATAGTCATAGTACTATCCAGCCTCGAAAACCTCTCTTCGTATAGGCCTACGGGTGAAGACTCAGCGGCAGGTTCTGGAGCCAATGACTTCTCGCAACGTCTCAGAAATTTCAGATTCACTATTAGGCCTACTTTGTTTTCCGTCAATTGCAAGGCATCTGTATTCTGTAGATCTTTGTAGATCTGGCAATGGGAGCAAAGTTTGAAGCAATACGCCAAGATGGTATCCTGTCAAAAGGGCGAAAATTAAAAGGGCACATGTGATCAAAGGGCGCAGTCAAAAGGGCGAAAATCATAAGGGCGAACGTTCACAAGAGCGCACGATCAAAAGGGCGAGGATCGAAAGGGCGCACGTTTCAAAAGGCGACAATCAAAAGGGCGCACGTTAAAAAGGGCGAATGTAAATAAATGAACAGAATGACTCAGTCAGCGAAGCTGTAAATATCTTGAAAGCCTAATCCATTACAAGCAAAGATTAAAAGGCACAATTTATTGTCATTTTATACAGAAAATCGGCCTATGATATAATATTATTAAAAAGCACAATAAATGGCCGATCGGTTAGAGTGGTCAGCCCGTGGCGTTCAGTGTGTGCGGGTTCGAGCCTCGTCCGGGGCGTCACTGTGTAGGGACCTTGAGCAAGTCCTTCGCGCACCATTGCTCTGCAGTACAAATGCGATTGCGCCGTTGAGGCGTGTGCATGCACTTCTGAACAAAAAGATGTTGGAAGAGGGGCGGAAATTTCGAATTTCAAATTTCGGAAATAAAAAATAAAAAAAGTGTCATCTTCTAAAGAATGTCAATGTCAGCTATGGTTTAATTCTGGCGTTTGACAGATTTCCTTATTAAGCTTGCAACTCTAGGTTATGAGCAATACCATGTAGTTAGCCCATAAGAACGCGAACCATATTCGGCTACGATTTTATTCCAACCAATCAGCGCAAGCGCAGTCTTTAAATTTCTTCCTTCCTGCAGGATGATTATGTCCAGTTACAAATTGCTTCATTTTCAGTTCGTTTAAGCCCTGCTCCTTGAACTTCCTACTTGAGGTCTTGAATGCATTTCTAAATAGAAGGAGGCTAAGCACCAAGGAGCTGACTAAACACGCGATGCCAACCCTCGACGGAGTTATTCGGTTTGATGCTTTGTAAAAATATTAG
Organism: Bimastos eiseni; assembly: GCA_959347315.1. Lineage (NCBI taxonomy): Eukaryota > Metazoa > Annelida > Clitellata > Crassiclitellata > Lumbricidae > Bimastos > Bimastos eiseni. The sequence continues at coordinate 20,663,418 of OY365811.1, forward strand.
GCATATGACATAGGGGCCGTTTACATATTATGTAACGCATGAAATCTCAATTTTTGACCCACCCCTAACCCTAATAACGTTATATAACAGCAGCTCTGACCCACCCACCCCTATATTGTAAAACAGATATGCTACCTACTCCCCTACCCCGGTTTACTATCAAAAGGGCGCAATCAAAAGGGCGCAATCAAAAGAACGAAAATCATAAGGGCGAACGATCAAAAGGGCGACAATCGAAAGAGCGCACGTTCAAAAGGGCGACAAACAAATAAATGAACAGAACGAGTCAGAGAACATCTTGTAATCCATGACAAACAATGATAAAAAGCTCGATATAGTGTCATATTATACAAAAGCTCAATGTCACATACGGTTTAAAGCACTATTAACGAATGTCAACGTCAGTTATTAACCTTGCAACTCCAGGTTGTGAGCAATACCCCGTAAATAGTCCATGTTAGAACGCGAACCATATTCGGCCACAATTTTTTTCAACCGATCAGCGCAGTCTTTAAATTTTTTCCTTCCTGCCGGATGATTATGTCCAGCTACAAAGTTCTCCATTTAAAATTCATTCAAGGCCTGCTCCTTCTGTAGGGCGTCGATGAATTTCCAAATCGAAGGATGGTAAGCACCTAGAAGCTGGCTGAACCCGCGATGCCAACCCTCGACGGAATTATTAGTTTTGGGGAGATCGTCTTGAACGTGGCCATGCACATTCCAGAGCCGAAACGGGAAAATGGGTGAATCCCCGTCGAGCTGATCTGCCGATCCAAGTATCTTCAAAGTAATTTGTCAAATCCCGTAATTCGTGAGAGTTCTCCGTGAAAAATGGTGACTCCATAAGTTCGTCGAAAACGGCTGCCACGTCGGAGATTGGAACAAACGCCAATGCAGCAAACTGCTGCACTCCCAGAGCAAATTCGCTACGAGAGCGTGTGTAGTTTCCGTTAGAACTCGATGCCCGGTGTTTCACATCAGGGACTATTTTTCTTGCACTTAGCTCTGCAGAACTTGGAACATGATTGTGCTGAAGCGGTAACTTCGTTAAAACATCGACTTCAGTATGGCACCTAGCCATGCATTTCGCTACGCGGTATTCCGTACACTTCCAATAAGTCTTGCTAGTTACACTTTTCTCTTTGCGAAACGTGTAACCGTCGAAAACTAACATAGTGTGACCTTTATTGCTTTTGACGTATTCTAAACTCATTTTCATCCAGAAGTCTTCACAGCGAGCACGCTTTCACTGACAAGTGTTCAACAACGGAAGAAGAGGGCCTTATATATAAGGGCTTTGTTTGCCGTCCCGGTAAGTTTGCTGTTCCATCTCTGAATCGTTCCTCCTTTTATTTACATTTATTTGATTTTCGCCCTTTTGAACGTGCGGCCTTTTGATTGTCACCCTTTTGATCGTGCGCTCTTTTGATCGTTCGCCCTTATGATTTTCGCCCTTTTGATTGCGCCCTTTTAATTGCGCCCTTTGAATTTTCGCCCTTTTGATAGGATACCCCTACCCCACCCCAGTCTATATTAAAAGACATACAATCGGCATAATTGTATTGCACAATTAGAAACTTTTATAACAATACAATATTAGTTAGCACTTTAATAGTGACTTGATTATGTTAGTTAATACTGCAATTCAGTTACTAGACTATGCAAATTAGCACATTAATCGTTTAATACTGGAAATGCAAGATGCATTAATAAAGTTAACTAATGCAGCATGAAGACAGCATACCTGTAAAAGAGTTGAAACCATATCAAAATACTTTAAAATTTATGGAACGTAATTAGCTTAATAATCGGACTTTTAATGGCGTTAAATTCACTTGTATTAATTACGGTAACTAATTGGCAGTCTACGATTGTCACCATGTATCAAGATGTAGGCCTACTAATAAAGAATGATAATACAGGGTAGTGATGTAAATCCTATCTAAAAACACCATTCTTGTTTCCCTCCTGTTTTGCACTAGAAATGAGGATTACAGTATCACACAGAATCGATTGCTTTAATATTCCACTATCAGGTATTTATCGATAGGTTCGCGGTACAACTCTACCTATTTAATAACGTATGATACAGAGTGTATACTGCAACTACAATTAGGTATTTAAGCAAACATATAAACTATTTACACATACTATAGAAAATGAAATCAAACATCATGATAATACCTGCGGAAATAATTAGGTCAAGTGAATTAATTTTAATTTAAACCAAAATCAAAACAAATCACACAGAATTGAATTTAAGAGCGTTTAGAGCTATGCACAGAAACTTGTTAAAATTGTAATCAGGAAATTGTTAAAAGTGGATTTATAAATAACAAGTGAGATCGTCAATTCAATTCGTATTGTGAACTTCGATAAAACAACGAAGGTCCGTGGCACATGGACTTACCAATTGGCAGGCAAACAGGCAAAATAGCATAAGCTGAAAATTTTGTTTTACATAGCAAAGCCTTCAATCTACCCCCACCCCACCCTACACAATATAACGCTAACAAAACAGGAACCCACCCACTTTGAGCGTTATATAATAATGTGAACGGCCTCATAGGTCAATTTTAAACCATATGTCACAATGAGCCTCTGTATAATTATGACACTGAATCGTGCTTTTTGATCCTTGTTGTAATGGATTACAAAATGTTTACAGTTTCGCTGGCTGACTCGTTCCGTTCAGTTATTTAAATTCGCCCTCTTGAACGTGCGTCCTTTTGATTGTCGCATGTTTAAACGTGCGCCTTTTCGAGTGTCGCCCTTTTCATCATGCGCTCTTTCCAATGTTCGCCCTTATAATCTTCGCCCTTTTGATTGCGCCCTTTTGAATGCGCCCTTTTGATTGCGCCCTTTTAATTTTCGCCATTTTGATAGTAAACCCGCCAAGATAGCAACGTCCACGTCACTTGATAGCTTTTACTGCAGAAATCAACTTCATTTGCGAGTGACCGTCTCATAGATATTCACATTGACGAATGAAGAAAGATGAAGTGCACACTGGATGCCATTGGATGCATGGAGAGGTTTGCAGCAATGAGAACATAGAACTGGAGAGGAAAGTAGGCCTATTCAGCAAGACATGTGCGCTCCAGTACTAAATCAGCAGGCCCGTAGGCAAAGAGGTGGGAAAAGTGACCAATTAAAACAAAATCTGATCACTGTCTGGATTCTAGGAAGTTGCTCAAACTAAGTGAGTTTCCCAGCATAGCTTAGCTATCATAACGATAGGCCATACCAAGAGGTTTAAGTTATTTAAGTTCAACATGTTGGCATTGCAGCTGGGATAATCGGAGAATGATCACTTCACGCATCCATGTATATTAATTAAGAAAAATTACTATGTTTTAAAGTAACCAACTAGTGTAACTGTGACGATCATAGAATGTTCGTACAAGTCTTACATTATATTACCAAGTTTTAGTTAAGCTGTTATATATATACCTGCATTTTGTGTGTTTATATATAGAGAGCAATACGCAACGGTGATGTAATAGGTATAGGAGCTCTCCTCAGTCATTGACAGGAAATCGCTTATCTGGTATTTCCTACCTTCAAAGGCTGGGACAAATCGTTTTCACGCTCGTAGTTACAAGGCGTAGCTAAACACTCTGGCACCGTGCGAGGAAGGGGTCCTAAAGCCTTCCCGCGCGCGGCAAGTGACGTCATGACGCCATCTCTTTATAAGCTAGTGACAATTCTAGGGCATTGTCAATCAGTCTGTGTGTAGTTACGAGACCAAAATGGTTGTCCGAGTGAAGGTTTTGGAGATATGTTGGACTTAGTCACTTAGTTCATCTGATCAGTTTAGCATTGTAAGTCGATGCGTCGCCATTAAGCTGCTGATAGGAGATGATGAGAAGTGAATATGGAGCTACTTGTGGAAGTCTGTGAAGAAAACAAAGTAAGAGGAATAATTACTCTGTTTATTACCATACCAGTAGAGTCCTTATTTTAGACAAGCGCCATTGACACAGAAATAAGTAAGTGAAAGATTGGATAGGCAACATACCACTTTGATTGAGACAAAGAAAGAACTTAGAAGTGAGTTAAAGATTGGAAAATTTGACAGGAACACAGACAAGTATTGCAGAAAGACAGGAAACTAACTCAGGTAATCAATCACAGAGATTAGGAAATGTTGAAGCTCCTTCGGTCACTTTTAAGAGTGTTGAAGATCGAGAATCTGTGCCTGGAAATGGAGAATTGGACCCCCGGATGTGTCTTACGCCATAGTGCCAGGATTCAAAATAAGCTTAGACTAGCCATAGATCCCTTGGCCACCCGAACCCCGACAATGTCTTCCTATGATTTAGGCTCCTTTTTGTTGCCCTCTATATCTGCTGATCTTCAACATCGCCGAACCCTCCAGCGCACCGATAGGCTCCTTAGGGGCCAGATTCGCCGATGGAAGGGGGGTCGGTACATAGCAATGTTACTTACAGTAGTAGTGTTACTTACTATTGTAAGTAACATTACTATTGAATTTTAGTTAAGTAACATGACTATTGTCGATTTTTAGACAAGGCAACGTCTGAAATTGTGAATAGTCATAAACTGTTACAAAAGTTGCTAATTATCTCTGAAATAATCTGTATTTATTCAGGAGTCCGTCATCCACTTCTAGGTTTGTCTGTGGGGGAGGGGTTATTTTGCTTCTATCAGCTTGGAGGAGATATCAGCCCCTGCAAAGACGAATAGCAAGGATCATACCGTACGAAGAAAGTGGCATATACATGTATAAGAAAGTGACTTACAATTCCGTCTTTGTTTTTCGGCGAATCAAAACTTAAGAGAAACTCTCCCAAACACTGGTCTTCGCTCCATTGACCGCTGATATACTTGGGATGTTTAATGACACTGTACACACCTCTCAGGTCTTCAACTGTTACGACTCCATCACCTGTCTTATCCAACTTTTTGAAAGCTCGAATAACCAAGGATCGCCGAGTCTGTGACATCGGAGGCTATAGGCAGAAAACAATATCATAGGGACTACCTTTTATCTCTATTAGCTTTGATCTCAATCATCTTTTACCTCTATAATCTCCTACTTCTTACCTCTAATTTCATTGAATATTCTACTTCAAAGCTTCAACTGCTAATTATATTGAAGCTAATTGATTAATCAGAACAAAGATGAATAGCAACAATTATACTATAAGTAGAAAGGGGCATATGGAAAGCGACTTACTAACTCTCTAAAAAAAACTGTCATTCTGTTTTTAACTGACAGACTTACGGAAACAGCGCTAGCAGTTACCAAGTAGGCTTCTAGGCTTATTTCGTTAGATTATAGCTAGATTGCTGTGATTGAATTAGCGCTCCACACAAATATAGGTGACTGCAACGTGTCGTGCAACGGCAATGCGCCTCTTTAAATGCAAAAGCATACTGACCGTATATACGAATTCATAGTTCATTCTAATGCAACAAGAGACTACGTGATTAATTCTTCCCCGGATGATCCTCCTAAGGATGATAATTGGTCATCCATAAAGACATTTGGGAAGGGGAACTGATTCGGGGATATTTCAATGATACTTACTCGGAGTGCGCTGAGGAATTCGTCAAAGTCGATAGAACCATTGTTGTCGCTATCGATTTTTCTAAATATCTCTTCGGTGACGTCGTTCGGAATGTCAAGGCCATAGTCGTGAAGTCCTTTCTTGAATTCCTTTTTATCTAACCTCCGATTGCCATCGTCATCCATGATACGAAACGCCCTGCAGAAAATCAACCAGACCAAAAAACAGATAGAAAACAGCTATTTATAAATATATTCTTTCTTGCCCTCCTTTTTTTCGTCATCTTCAACTCAACAGTTGCTCCTAAAGACCTAAGCGCTTCTTCATCTTATGCCATTGTTCAATACCTAAATTTTTCATAGGAAAACATCATTTGTCAGCCATCATTATCTTCATAACGTCAGCCATTCATTTACAACACGGAGGAAGAACCTCAACTCTGCGTTGAAACGTAGGTTCAATAGTCTCAGACGTATAGTAGCATAGATCCTAGTGGATACCAGTTATATTTCCAGTGATGGGCACAAACTACTTGACTAGTAGTTAAAATTACTTCCTAACTGCTTGTAAAATATGTTATTATAACTATTATCTAACTAGTTTAGATAAAAAGTAGGCACAACTACTTTTGTAACTACCACATGAGCAGTTAACTACTGTTAAAACTACTTTGCTAATTTTATGTCATGGTGCATTGATAGTCACCAAGCAGTAGGCCTATGCAAATTTATTGCCTGTAGTAATTGCTGACATTCAACGTAAAGTATTAAAAATGATTAGAAACACACTGACATCTAATTGTAAACTAACAAGTACAAGAACTACTAGCACATGCTAAAAGCACCGTTTTTGGAGCACCGTTTCAGCAGTAACATACATGTAAGCCATATCTAGCCTACAAAGTCCAGAAAGGTAAAACTCATAGATAATGTTAATGTTCAGAATCAAAAAGTAGTATATGTATATTATAAATATTATAAATACTACAAGTGATATTCTATATCACTGTATATCTCACCTTTTGCTGCCTACATCAACCGTGCTTCTTGAACTCCTTGTTCTTGTACGTTGCCAATCGCTGCTCAGATCTAATACGATCACTGCAGGGTCTATCCAGCCAGTAAGGGAATGGCTCTTTTACCGTTGTGTCTCTGTCTGTCCCTCTGTCTGTCTCTGTCTGTGTCTCTCTCTCACCCGTCATTCTTGACTCGACAATCACCTCTTTCAGACCCAGTTGTAACCCGGCGGCCTACTTAATTGTGGTCATCCAGCTTTACTCTAGTTCTTATCGCACAACAATCTCCAGGTATGCCATTAAACAGACATAATGCCTTAAGGCTTTCTCAATAGTTCTAAGAGGAACCCACTTTCTCACAATAGTATGCGCAAATTTTAACGAAACAATTACATTGCGAATTTACTCAATACATTATTATGGGCAACGTCCATGTTTGTTGTGAAATAGCAGAAATTCCTGTAAGACGAAACTAATAAGTAGGAAAAATGTAATTAATGTGAAACATTGTAGTTAAATTTAAACTACTTTCTAAAAACTAGTTATAACTACTAGACAACAACTACTTCCCTAGTATTTATAACTGCTAGTTAATAACTGCAGTAGTTAAAAGTGCCCATCACTGTATATTTCTCACACTTCTTACACGCGGCCCATTCGGCTGCGCTGATCATGACGTCGATGTTAGTGGAAGGTAGGATTCGGCCAGAATGTCTGTTGACGTAAGTAATAGTGAAAGAAGAATCTGGACGCTATAGAGCCTCACAACGTCCCACGTTTCTCAACGCAACTCTTTCAATTCCCATCTTTACACCGTCGGTTTTAGCGCTATAGAAACTCACATAAGACTTCCATACATATTTCAGATCATACTCTTTGACTTCCCACCTGCTCACCATCCGTTCTAGCGCTATAGAAACTCACATAGGGCTTCAAAACACCTTTCGGATCATATTCTTTGACTTCCCACCTGCACAGTGCACACCATCGGTTTTTGCACAGTTTATTGTAGAGGGAAGTGAGTAAGTCTTCGGTTGAGAACCGCTTGGTAAAACCAGTCTGTTGTGGATTAAAGAGTTAATTGGAAGTGAGGTAGTCATTGATTCAGGACTGGACTACGCGTCCGGTTAATTTTGAAGAGAATAACAAGTTGAAGACATTTCGATTTTTATAAAGATAGCCCAAGCCCTGCAAAGGGTTTGTTCTAAAAGGCGATGAATGCCAACGACATCTGCGCAGTATTTGATTTACGATATCTGGGCTACAATCATCTCATATAATGTATATATTATAAGTCTGCAGTAACAAGGCGGGGAGGGGGACATGGCTAGGTTACCCTGGGACGCAGCCACGGCTGGGGCGGGGAACACATCAACTCGAGTGGAATCGATAAGTGTCCTGGGCGTAATTATAAGATCTGACCAACCAGTCTACCCTTGTGGAGAATGTCTTGGCCGCATGCTCATCCTCAATGTACGCCTTGGGTGTGCTCAATTCTCAGAGTTCACCACCTATCGCCCTGCAGGAAGTCGCGAAAATGACTATCATTGCCCAACTAATGTATGCTACTCTCGCTAAGAACGAGATCGGATGGAGCTGCTGCTGAAGACGATGAAGCGCAGACACTTTCTAACAGCCTCAAGCTCCGACTGTGTCAGAGATGGCGACAGAAGCAGACGGGCGTCTATAGTTAAAGTTTCTCGATTTAACGAATAGCATGTTATTTATCAGCTATTACCTAAACATCGACCATCGAGTGGTTATGCGGGAGTCATGACTCTGTCTTACAGGAAATAGATATTCGAAATTTGTTACCCAAAGCATATACTAACACAAATCATCCATCGAAATATCAAACTAATTGATTTTCTGATTTGGCGTAACTATAAACTGACTAAATATTAATCTGTACTTATTATGACCTTTGCAACAAGCTGCATGATATCTGAATAAACGAAAATTAATCGATTGACAGCAAAATACCCTAGGGAAACAGTCAAGGCGGGGGAGGGCACACAGCAGCAGCGTCAGCAGCGACCGAGCAGGAAGAAAGGGGACAGAGCGGTACTAGAAACTGAGTAGCCGACCATACAGGAGGGAAGAGGGACACATGCAAACAGCGCACACAACAGCTCTGCGAAACACAGAGCCCACTTAACTACAAACATCTCCGCTGATCCCGGATAAATCCAACCTCCCCTAAACTAACATTTTCACAGGTCGATGACGTTAGTTTTGATCTTTGCGATGTCTATAAAGCGCTTGCCACTGTTAAAGGCAATTCCACCGGCCTTGATGTTCTACCCTCGTGGTTGTATCTACTATGGCACATCTCTTGACTCAACCTGTCAGTGTCACTGACCTGTTTACATGTTCGTATGTATATATGTATCTATGTTTGTATATATATATGTGTGTGTGTGGGATTGCGTGTGTGCGTGCGTGCAAGCAAGCATATTCCTTAGTCAGACGTCTGCAAACGCACGACATGTACAAATTAAAAAGTACGAATAAACACAACTATATGTATAACCTGTCGAAAGCATCTATATCTAAATAAATCCCGGATAGCATGCATACATAGGCTACATTCACACATATATATACACACAAACATACATACATGAATATACAGACAGACATACTTACATATAAACATACAAAACATACGCACTTAGATACATGTACATACAAATATGCAGTTGCATGCATTGTACATACACCCCTTAAGCCGCTGGATGTGGGTCGTCGCCCAGGTTTATCACTCAGCTGATAAGTTCCATTGTGCGAATTCCAGTTTTTGCCTCTGAGCTACAAATTGCTCCACATTTGACTTATTTATTCTACACAACTTATTGTGTCTATACAGTGCGCACACATCCTATAAGACACAGAGAACTTTAGTAATTTTGACTAAGTGCGCGTAGCAATAGCGGTAGAAGATTTCGCGTAAATTTTACGGTTTCTAGTGTTTTAAGTTGGTCGTCGCTTAACAATCGACTTACAAATGTAAGTTGTAACATAAATTGAAGCATTTTGTCGTAATTGTTAAAAAGCAATATATGTAAAAGGCTAAAGAGATGATAACGTTAATAGCGTTTATATAGCCTGTGGATAGCGCGCCCTCAATGTTCATCTGGTTGACGCCTTTGATCTAGGCTACGTTCAAATAAGTTGGCTTTATTGCAAAAGTAGCATTTTAAGAAAACGTTTCTGGAACTTTACCAACACGTTTGTGAATTTTGCGAAAAATATAGAAAATTATTGTGCTTTAATGTGAAATGAGCCTTTTTATACGTAGATGAGTTCATTTTGGAACAAACCTAGGCGCTCTGGGGTCAACAAGTCGTTTGTAGCAACTAATAAAATTTTCTGCTAACGCTGTTTCGACGATAGAAAAACGTTTGTTAGTTAAACATTTATTTCCAAAGTAAGTTTATGCAGCGTGATCGTTGCGTTTAGAACGCAACGCAAACCATTGTACTACGTTCCTAACTAAAAATAAACGTTGATTAAACGTTTGCGTGCTGCCTGGGATAGTCTACTACCAGACGCAACTCAAGAGACAGCTTTTCCTACAACTCACTGATTGCTTCGTTCACAGCAACGTTAATATGCGATGAAAGAAAGTATTATAGTTTTATTACATCACATGAAATTCCTGAAAGTTTTTGCAAACTTGAAATGCAGATTCAACCTGTTCACTCTCATTTCACTCCAACGTACCCACAAAGGCACCAGGATCCATGTAAACTACACGTGGGCCCAGGGCCAAAAACTGTGTTCTTATAATTCTACAGGGTGGCTCAATAAAAAAATACCCCATAGGAAGAAATGCAATTTCTCAACAACCGATAGAGATATCTTTACCATTACCAAACGTTTTAAGATTTACAGAGGAAAGATTTTCGAACAATCCCTGGAAATTTAATTGAACACATTTAATTGCCTCAGATATTACAGCTGTCTAAATTTGATATTCCGTATTGTCACAATTACGCAGAAACAATGGACAGGCACTTGTAATTTTCAACGCCAAATAAAACCACCTCTAATTGCAAATGCAAACATTGGTTTGGCCTATACCTCAAAGCAAGTTCGAAGTGTCCGCACCAAGCTTTCACACTGATGAAAAAAACTTTTACCTAAACCCGCCCCAGAACATCCGTGTTTGGTCAGCCGGCAAAAACGTGCTGTTCACGAAAGTCGCCTGGTGGTTAAGAGAGTTGAAAATTGAAAGTGCCTGTCCATTTTTCTTGTAATTGTGATAATACGGAATATTAAATTTAGACAGCTGTAATATTTGAATCAATAAAAAGTTTTCAATTGTATTTTCAGGGATTGTTCGCAAAACTTTCCGCTATAAATCTTAAAAGTTTGGTAAAGATACATCTCCATCGGTTGTAGAGAAATTGCATTTCGTCTGGTGGGGTATTTTTTTTAAAAGAACCACACTGTATATTTCCCAGTGGCTCGTTATTAACTTTATTAGGTCTTGCTTCTGTATTTTATATCTGGTCTCGTTAATTTGATAATTGACTGTTACTTGTCATTTCTTGATTGTGAAATTTTTGTTAATTGTCTATTATTTTGCCGAATAAGTTTCTTTGATTGATTGAACCTGACACAGTCGTATGCAAAGTTCGACCGTACGTTAGGGCAGAAGATAGCGTACGCGTACGGTACGTAATTCACTAAAAATAAGAGCGTACGCGTACGGTACGTTTGTATTCCGTACGTATGAGCAGCCTTTAATATTAGTTGCTTCTCGTGACGTCACATTTTTTTCTCGTCATTTTCTCGTCGTTTTTTCTCTCGTCTTTATTACATTACTTTAGAGTTTTTATTTGTAGTTCCGTTTCAGCGAAGAGGTAAATTATTTTCCATTCTTTAATTTTGAATTTTTGTTATTCTTTGTTAATTCTATAATAAAAAAAATATTTCGACTAACACGTAATGCAGAAAAATTAGCGTGCCCTATTTATTAATTTAGCCAAAAAATAGCGTACGCGTACGGTACGCATTTCGGCAGAAAAAATAGCGTACGTTCCGTACGTACGGTCGAACTCTGGTCGTATGAGTGCATGTTGATATATGCTCCTATTCGAAGATGAAGCGTCCTAGCTCTAAGGATCCTGGTATTGATCTTGGGCTGAATAACTACATGTGGCATCGGATGTCTGTCTATCGTCGATGGAACGGTCACGTGACCTATTTCATCTGCATATTGCAGAATCTGATGGTTCGTTCAGCGCAGCACAGCTGTTCCCAAATCAGTTATTGTTAGAGGAAGACAATCCGCATGCATGCCATGGTCACCAACTGGAAGCGATAGAAACAGCATTTGTACGCTGCATTTGTACGCTGTGGGACTGACCCGCCCAATTAAATTATCTGAATGCGGTTGAGACTCTCTGGTAATTATAAATATATAGTCGCCTAAGGACATCTGACCATCAGCGCAAAAGGTGATCGAGTCACTCAACGTCGTCTGGAACCGTATTATCACCTACGACTAATTTTCGTCAATCTGGTCTACGCTCTACAGTCTACTCAATGCCTACACGATGCACTGCTACAGACAAGCGATGAAGACGGCGAGGGCTGATCGAAAACTACGAATCCATATCACAAGCCTTTTTTCCGAAACACTACATGGTAGACGAACCTTAAGTTAATTACGATCAGAGGCATAGCTAAGGGGATGCAGAGGGGACATGTGTCCCCGGGCCCCAATTTTGAATGGGTCGGCAGAATGAGGGTTGAAACTATAAATTTATTTTCATTTTTATGCAAGCTAATTTATCCCAACGAAGTTATGAAGATTTAATTTGCCGCCCCCAAAATATCCTCATTACAAACAGGTTGTCAAGCATGATTTTGACGCCGCCGGACACCGCTGATTAGTTATCACTAAGGGCCCTCAAAGAGCGACATGATATTCATGACAAAATGACATATTGTTAGGCTTAGTCAGATGTCATTTTCTTAGAAAATCATATAGATCGGTTTCAGCTCAAGTGTAATATTATCCTTCATGCAGGCTACTAAAAGTAGAATAATATAAACAAACTCGGTATAGTAATTGCATTCTTAGAAGCTTCTGAAACAATACTATTATTTATTGGTATTTTTGCTGCTGTAATTTTTTAAATGCAAAAGATTCAGAGTAATATGTCTGTAGTTTAACGCGTTTTAACACAGTATAATATTAATTAACTTTACAGTTTTGATAGTTCTGGTTATTATAACTTATTTTGTCTCAGCGATCCTGCTCTTCCTAGTATCGAACTAGAAACATTGGAGAAAACAAATTCTGATGACGTTATTGACCAATTTGCTACAGTTATATCAAGTAAAAAAATGATTTTTTTGTAGACTGTCTATAACGCACTATATGACAGTCATGTACAAGTAAGCTTTAGACATTATATTTGAAAAATGTTAAATAAATTTGAAATTATAGGCGCCAATTATGCAGTTTGTCCCCGGTTCCAAAATACCCTAGCTACATCTCTGCTCTTACGGTCGTATAGTAGACCTACATGTTCATCATTTCAAAACATTGTCACGTGTATTCTTGACGAAGAAGCAAGGGACCGCTGACATGCTTGTTTTTTACTTCTTTCGTGTGGGCACATCCTTCACGTGTCTCATATTTAATGTTTACTCATTCAGAATTAAGACACTAACTACTACACTTTATAGTGACCTAAATTAATCTTTCTTTACCTTTTACCTAATACAGATCAACGAATCAGATAATGGCAAATATCAGCAAGTGATTCCAAACTTCTGCACGTCACTGCATGCAGGAAGCTGGTATAGGATTCTATGCAGGAACATGCAAATGCATTAGAGAGAGACAGAGAGAGACAGACAGAGAGAGAGAGAGAGAGAGAGAGAGAGAGCATGATACAAGCGCAAACAAGAGGATACGGTGCGTGCACGTGGGTCTACTTGCCTGCTCAGTCCTTTGATTCCGGCGGCACCTCTGGCCAGGCAGTGGGCGCGTAGCAGTTCGATGGGATCCTGAGTCGTTCGCTTTAACTGCTCATATTTCTTAATCGACGCCTTCTCTAGTCTCGTAGTCGCCGCCATCTTGCAACGATCGACGACTGCAGAGGATTCTGTCCAGATGATGATCTCTCGTTTACAGAATCGGTCACGTATGTATCCAAGTAAAACGCGATGCGATGTCAAACGCAGGTCGACGATAAATTATGAGGATCTGGATATAGATCGTGTCACGACACGACCCAGTTTTAAAGGTCGCCGTTGGGAAATTCTCAATCAGCGTTACCTTGTTGCGCCTATGCGCGCTGACGAGTGGTGAGCACTTGAGCTTAAACGCTACATGCACGAACGCGCTAATGGTTACCATAACGACGGCTCTAAGCATGTGCGCTTGAACCGAGGTGGCGATCAATGTCTGCACGGTAGACACGACCGGTTTATATAAGAGACGTTCATCGTCAGTTATACGAACGCAGTTTTGGAAATTCACCGAGAAATAATTCTTCTTCAGCAGATATTCTGTTCTGCCTGTAGTAAGAAACAGGCAGAGAAGGATGATCAGTACTTTCTATGTAACACCCTGACACTATTTAACTCGACTTGCATATACATGTATTACTGCATGAGTCAATACTGCTTGGCCACGTAGAAAATGTCACACATCTATCTGCTGGAATTACACTTTTCGACACTATCAACAGATGAATGGCAGCATCTTTTATCAAAAATCAACAGAGGTTTATCTCTATTCTGGTTCAGAAGCCTGAGACGTAACCCCCAGTTATGACATAAGGGCTAGCTAGCTAGGTCTTGGGCTCTAAGTCAAATTTGACTATCTCGGATTTATGCTCTGTCTTTGTTTTTGAGCCAGACTTTTGCAAATGCATTCTGCTCAGGTGTTTACTTGCTGGCTATATTGTAGCATATCATTAGGACTACTTCCTTGTGGCAACCATCAGTTGACCTTCAGCTCGTGCACTTGACATTACATTTTCATAATATATATAAAATAATCGACTGCGTTATCAGCTTTACGATTCGAGTAATAAGAATGCAATAATTAAAATGAAAATCTGATAAATTGACATATCTAGGCTACAAATCTGACGGAATTATCTATTATAGATATTTGATTGGCTGACTGACTCACTGATCTATAGATTGGCGACGCTACATGTATATTATTGCATTGAAGTATATAATACTTCATATATTATATACTTCTATATTATAGACTCCGAGACGACGAAGCAGAAGAGTATTGTGCACAGCAAATGATAGGAAACCTATTGCGTCTGTGCTTTACGGCCTCGTCAACACAATCGAGAAATTTCACGTGGTTCCGAGTTCAAACCTCCATTCTATTAAGGAATTCGTTACCAGAATGCCCTAAAATTACTAGCATGTGTTATAACATTACTATATATATTCAAAAAGCCCTTTTACTCTAATTGCTTTCTTTTGACACCCGATGTCCTCTGGATACGACCTCTCCGTCTGGTAGAGAGCAACACCACCGACGACACACTGTGTTGCTGGAAGTTAGACTGAACCGGAAGACGACACCTAAACCAGTTTTAAGAAGATTTCTTATTGCCAACTATATTACTATGACGACGGTCAACAGACTACAAACTTTATAAAAGAAATATCAAAATGAACTCAGATTGGACTCAATACCAGATGATGATATAAGTTTATTTTACGACGCATCCAAAACAAGGATGATATATGAGTGACTCAATTGTTGTGTAGGCCTATAGGGACCATACCCGATTATGTTGATTTTTTAGCGACACCGTTCCATATCGAAGATGATTTGGTGTCGCCCTCCTCCTTTCTCCAGGCTTGGGACTAGCACTGTCAAAGTCCAAACAATGCATATACCTAATGCATACATAGTATTTATACCGAATTTGATGAGCGGCGGGGAAAGGAGGCATGGCTATGAGAAGGAAGAAGCGGAGGAGAGGGGCATTATAAAATAAGACATGCATGTAGAAAGAGCGGCAGGATCAAAGGAAAAGAGCGACAGACCGAACAGTCAGCAAAGAGAGCGTACAACGAGTACACATAAAAGCGAGTGAGAGAGAGAGTGCATGACTAGACAAAAGAGAAAGGCGTGTGAGAGGGGGGCATGACTAGGAGATCAGCCAGAAACTTTGCAAGTTCAGCCCAGACAAAGTGGTCAACGGCACGACAATTATTTTTTTATTAACGAAATTTGGTACCGCCCTTCTTCCAACAGTTTTTGCTCAGAAGCCCACACACACACACACACACACACACACACACACCTTTACGGCGCAATTGCAGTTATAGGCTATTGCAGAGCAATTGTGCGCGAAGGACTTGCTCATGGTCTCTACAGGCCTACACAGTGATTCCCCGGACAAGGGTCGAAACTGCTCGCTCAGTGCACACTGAACGTTATGGGCTGGCCGATCTAACCGATCGACCACTATTCTTATGTAGCTATAATTAAGGGACGATGCACAACTAGCATAAGCATTAAACACTGTCGGTTTACAATATTCGCCACAGTAGGTCTAATAAAGGCTGCGCTTACTTATTTACATATATGACTCAACCATATAGATTCTGTAAAATAGAAACCAATGTTAACAGCGCGTTACTAGTTTCGCCCTGTACCATGGCTTAATCATGACATGTCTCGACAAGACTGCTGTGTCACGATCGATATGTATTAACTGATATTGCTGATATTTGCTCCTTGTTGGGGTCTCATAGGCTCCTGCATCAACTATTTGCGGACGATGTACAAGCCTACATTCACACACGCTCATCGGATGTGGTGGATATACTGTTAGTCAGATGTGTCTGACCATGGAGGACATGGACGTCCTCTCCTTCCTCTCCAATCGGTTCCTCTCAAACCCCTCTAAAAAGTAGCTTATATGGTTGGGAGGACGTGGGCAACTTGAAGGTAGTGACATCCCCCGAATTACCCTGCTCTTTCCTCACATAACTTATTCCCTCACAGTCCGTGATCTGGGAATTACACTCTGAGCTCACTCTCTCTCTCTCTCAACATGTGAACCTAGTTGCACGGGGCTGCTACTACCAACTTCGTCAGCTTCGAGTGGTCTCTCGCTCACTCACCCACGGTGTGATCGTGGTTCTTGTTCACGCCTTTAATTGTTACTGCTCGAGTTGACCATAATTGTTGTCTTACTAGTCTTGCTGGCCTTCCTCATGCGGTCCTCATGTGGTTTTGGGGCGATTGGATCGGGTTCTACGCTCGACTGCTAGGCTAATTGGGCCGTTTCTTAAATTCTCTTCCATATTTGGATAGGCCTACATGCGCGATGTTTTGCATTGGCTGCCAGTGTCATAGCGACTCTCATACCACATTGCTGCTATTGTTTCGCGTTGCATTCTTGGTTGTGCTCCATCTTACTTGCGTGATCTCTGCTGCCCAGCGTCTGACGTTACAGTGCGTCGGGTTCTAGTTCAAGTTCCGCGTCCTCGCTTGGCTATTAGGCAGCGCCGTGCTTTCTCGGTTGTGTGCCTTCACTGTGGAATGATCTCCCACTTGAGCTCCGCTCTTTACTCGTGGCCCAACCGGCAAGTTTTACAAGTTCCTCAAAACGTGTTTCTTTAGTCGTGGTTGGGGTGGGAGCGCTCCTGAGTTGGTTTCTTTAAGGGGCGCTATATAAATGCTCAGAATGAATGAATGAATGAATGAATGAATTATAATGTCGTTTGCTCAGTGCGCTAAAATTAGCTTCTTTAGTATTAAGATTGTCTAATATAACAAATATTGATTCTTTATTATCAGCAGTGGATCTGTCCATAAAGGATGTTGCAAGAGAGACAGACAGAGAGACAAAGAGACAGAGACAGACAGAGAGACAAAGAGACAGAGACAGAGACAGACAGACAGACAGAGAGACAGACAGAGCGAAAGAGAGAGAGACAGAGAGAAACAGAGACAGAGAGAAGGCCGTAAAGGACTTGCGAACGTCCGCAAGCTAGTCTTTCTTTTGTATGCTGCTGCAGTGTGCTTCGCATATTCCAGTATTCGTTATTTTAAATTTGTAAAATTCGTGCCAACAGAGCAGTGTTTTCTGTCGGAACTCGCCGGAATGGCGTTCCGCACTTTTTATTCAATTCCTAAAAAAATAAAAAAGTAACTGCTGAATTTTATTTAAAACTTTACAATATCTTTTTTTTACATTCCAAAATTTATAAGTGAGTGTAAGGACATATAGATTGTGATCATTCGTGATGTTCAGGCAATATTACTGTGGTGTCGTCACCCTCGCTCCGGGTCGCTACTCCGGGGCATGCATGTGAGAGCTGACGGCCATTTCCTCGTGATTTATCCCTTTCAAGCATCATTTCATTTATAAGCCGCCTATGTATCATGGAACTACCCGAGTACGGTTCTGTAGGGCTTCGGACTAATCCTTCGTAATTAATTTCCAGTTTCCCTCTCAACCGCTCGTCTCTTCTTAGTTCCAGGCTCACATTCTCACTTAGTTCCGGTGGTAAGACCGCGGCGCATATACAAGTCGCAACCGGTTCTATTAATCGGTCTGGGTCGGTTCTATTAATCACGGTGCCAGACATTGTCTCATTGCGCTCCATAAATTCTCGGGGTATTGTCCTCCCTTCATCGCAAGTTACCGTTACAGGTGATTTAACACTCATCATTATTTGTATCATATTTCTCATCATTTCATTATGTCGTTCTTCCTGCCGCTCCTCTTCTCTCCTTCTTTCTTTCTTTCTTCCGCTCCTCTCTCCGTATTTCCTCAGTAGGTATAAAACGCGCTATCTGGGACAATCGACCATAACATAGCAAATCACCCACCTAATAGGTTGCCAAAACGTATTTTTAACATATAACCAGATTAAAAATAACCAATTCCTACACAAACCTAAATCCCTAGGCCAAACATCAACCAACAGACTTAGAAAAACGCCAGGAAATTTCCAATAATTTCGATGATGAACTACAATTCATGCACAAAGCCCTTGGTCAAAACGTCCGCCAATAGGTCAAAAGTCACGGGAAATTCCAATAGTTTCTATGATGAGTCATCATGTGGCCACCAAGTCTTCATTATCAACCCAGGAATCAAATGACTCAGGATGACCCAACCATTTCACCAGCGACTTGTTCACCCGTTTCCTGATAACTTTTTCTATTCTAAATATTCCTTGAGCAGTCTTCTGTAGCTCCTGTTCGTAAAATGAGCCCTGTATTTCCTCACCATTATAATCAGTGATCTTATAAGTTGGTGGATCCGTGTATTGAATCTTTGAAATTGTGAAGATCTCTTCCGTCCATCTCGGTGTAAAACCTTTTTCAAAGATGTTCTTCTTCTTCGTTATTCTAACTCTATCACCGATCGAAAACCTGGGGTATAATAGGTTCCGAGATCTCATCACCGTATAAGTTCATCTAAACTACCTTTTCATTCATTTTCACTAGCTTTTGAGGGTGTCATTTTAATGGAAGAATGCCTAGTTTCATTATAATTACTAATCATTTCATCCAACACATCGATATATCTTCTAGTTGAATTAACTGTAAAATGCTTAAAGATTTTTTCACGCATTGTTCTATTCCAACGCTCAACAACGCACGACGTTTCTTCGTTCTCCGTAGAATACAACTCGACTAACTTCTTAACGTCTTTATTATAAAATTCTTTACTTTTATCCGCCCAAACCTTGCCAGGTCATCTACCGCTGTCGAATATTTTCACGAAGCCACTAGCCGTAGATTTTCCACTCCTATCATTTAATGGTACAATCCAACTGTACTTGGAAAACACATCTATTACGGTTAGTAAGTATTTCACGCCATCCTATCTTTAGCGAAACTCTGCATATCGACTAAATCAGCAGCCCATATTTCATCTATTCCACCAACGTACACCTTCCTATTCCTAAAACGTCTTACTACGGGTTTATGCAACTCCTCAGCTAGCTCATAAATCCATTGTAATTTTAGGCTTTTTTTAAACCTAACCCGAGACTAGCTTTGGTAGATAATATAGGCTTGACAAGACTTCTTTTTATACGCTCCCGTAAGCTAGGATTAGGAATATTATTCAACTCATTAACCATCGTTCTATCAGCGACATTCCTAGAAGCTGTATCCGCGTGCTGATCGTACGCCAAATCTTGATGATATGCAGCGTTGTCGACTCTATTGACGGGCTTCCACCAATCCTTAGGAGTTCCATCGGAATTCAGCCTCACGTCAAGTCTAGTACCAGGACCAGTAAACGAATGTCCCTGCAAGTGCATCTCACCCGGATATTTAGCCCACGGCAGCTTAATACCGCTGGTAACCGAATTTAAAGATCCAACAAAATCACCACCTTCAGAAGACTTCACGAATTGTGTCTTTGTCTTTCCACATAAATCACATGTGCCTCTAAGCATTGACCTTCCATTCTTCGATTTAACATTTTGAATATTTTTTTGTTTCGGTACGAGTTTTACACTTTACGCAATACACCCTTTTTAAATACAATTAGATATATTAAAAATGGAAATCAAAGATTTATCGTGGAACGACGTATTATCCTAAAGATTCAATAATCCTCTTTTACCTAGAAGTATAAGAGGGTTAATCGTAGGAAAGTCCGGATGCGGTAAGACGACTCTATTGTTGAACCTACTTCTAAGACCTGGTTGGCTAGACTACGACAATCTGCAAATATTCGGAAGATCTCTCTTTCAACCAGAGTATAAAATACTCAAGCAAGCATTTGAAGAAAAAATACCGAAAGAATCCATCATCGGGCTATTCAATTGAGACTTGAATCGTGACAAGCAAAACTTGATGATTTTCGATGATTTACAGTTAGAAAAGCAAAATAAATGTGAGACCTACTACATCCGGGGAAGGCATAGTAACGTTGATTGCTTCTACCTCGCTCAAAATTATTTCAAACTACCTAGACAGACGATCAGAGAGAATGCAAACTTTATCTGCTTGTTTCCTCAAGACCAGAAAAACATTAATCACATTTACCACGATCACGTAAGTACAGAAATGTCTAAGGATGAGTTTAAGAAACTATGTGAAACAGCCTGGGAGCAACCTCATGGATTTGTAGTGATAGATCCGACTAGTAATAAGAATAACGGCAAGTATAGATGCGGTTTTGATGAATTCTACATTGCATTATAAAAACTCTTTCATATTATAAAAATGGAAGCGCTTCTACAAAAGATCGCAGACTACACCGAAAGGATCGCTCGTTACACAGAGCCAAAGTCATCGTTTTACATATTATTGAGTGATAAGAGTTCGCGAATAAGGACTCGATCAAACTGGAAACATATTTTTTATTCCCAAACATCGACGCGACTAACAACAACTTTTCGTATTCGCCGAATGGTGGAGGTATGTGGGTTACTATAACCATTCCCGAAGGCTGTTATGAAATTACAAAATATTGTAACGGAACGAGGCCTATTCGACAGTGACCAGGATGACGACTTGCAGCCCCGTCCGATATGGGGGTAGTTTTTCGTGTTGCAGTCCGCTGAGTAAGGCTTCAGTGGTTTGCTGAAGACTAACCATTTAAGGTTTAAATAGCTCCTTTCTGGATGACGCTTGGAATAAGACACGCTTGTTCGATAATCTTCTTTTAATGTACAACGGAAAACAATACTTCTGTAGCGCCGATTCGGAAACAGTCCGTTTCTCACTCCCTCAATACGCCCTACGTCGATAACTAACGAGTAATTGCAACGCTACGTCAATGGCTGACGGCGACTATCGCAAATCTGCGACGACTATATCCACGACGACTATCGCAAGCCACGACGACTATTCGTGCTTCCTAGGCGCCGAGACTGCAAGGCCGAAGCCGAATCTACAAGGCCCCTCGATGACGATCTCCAGACGACGGCTACGACCACGATCCTACGACGACTCTCCGATGACGACTCTCTGATGACGACCCTCTGATCCTTTTATACTAATTTGCCGTAGATAGTAGATGATACACAGTAGATAGGAGACAGTAGACAGTAGAGACTACACAGTAGATAGGATACAGTAAATAGTAGATATCTACAGTAGATAGTAGATAGACTACAGTAGATAGTAGATATCTACAGTAGATAGTAGATAGGCGTATACAGCAGGTAGATACCACAGAAGAACGAACACAGTAGACAGGCGTACACAACAGGCAGACACTACAGCAGGTCGACATCAGGTAGGCGTACCCCAGAACCGTTACAATATTAACGAATACGTCCAGAGAATCATGAAAGAAAACGAGCATTATGATATGGTTAACGAAGAATACAATATTAAGATAGAAGCAAACAGCAGTACGTTAAAGACTGTTGTACATCTAGCGGATAATTACAGGGTTGATTTTTGGGCGTTGAACTCTATCGGAAAAACCTTCGGTTTCGACAGGCGGCGTTATTCAGCGGGTTACCAGAAGTCAGAGAATATATTGAACCTAATGAGTGTTAGTGATCTGAGGGTAACGTGCGATATTATCGGAGCATCCTATAACAAGGGAACAACTGATAGCATTATTTGTTCCTTTTTCCCAAATGTAGGGCCTGGGTACAAGATTATCGAAACGCCAGGAATTTGATATATGTGGAAAATTTTTACGAAAGCAGTCGCATGTCGCTGGTTACAATCAGGCTTAAAATGACCAAAAATGACGTGAAACCTCAAACTGGTCGTAATCGATATTAATGCAGAAACGATTACAAAAATAGATATTTAATACAAATAATATATAAAACTTTTGTTTGGACTTTCATAAAGGCTTCAAAAAAGATTTTTACCAAAAGCCCTATAATGTTACGAGACGGAAAATCAAAATTTCGGTTCAAATTTCGCTATCTTTGTTGTCATACTTAATTAGGTTATGGTTCGAGATTTCCCGCCTTCATGGTCTCGTTTTGAAACAGAATATCTCCTTTTCCTGTTCTATTAATAACATATGACCGTAGCCTATTTATTACGCACACAGATTGCCAAGAAAGAGATCGACTTATGTAAACAATAGCCGAATAATGTTAACAATCGAAGCGCGTGATTTGATCACGTGATACAATCTTAAACTGCGGTTGGCTGATGGTTTTAAGGTCAGCTATGCGCATGCGCACTCGGTATGACCCGGTCTCTTTAAATGTCACGCACACACGGAATGCATTCTAGTTTGTTGATTTTGAAATACTTAATTCTCGAAAATGGAAGAGATTATCGCGAATTTGATTAATGCTAAAGGGTCGGATCGAGCAAAAGTGCACGAATTGTTGCAAGAGTATTTGATCATCGATCGCGATGACGATCGCGATGAAAGAGAGGTTTTCAGTGATGATGATTTTCGGACAGAATCTGATGCGAACAACGATTCAGATGACCAAGAAGAAAATGAAATGAATGTTTCGGATTTCGAAAATGTCATGACGCACTCTAAAACATCTAGCGAGTTCGTAACTGATGACAATGCCGTTGAATATCAGAAAGCGGTTGAATTCAGGTAAGCCCCGATTATTTTTTTAAATACTGTGCACCACAGGATCCTTGTTTATAGACATTCACGTACTGTTTCTGATTCACTGCGACTCCTATACGAAAATCAGTTTAAACTAAGTTCTAATTCAGCTAATTATTATTATAAGTTTCAGGCATAACTGTGAAGATTAGCCTATTCTAGTTGAGCTTGTCTTTATAAATATTCAGGCACAGCTACTAGGTTTAGACCCTTTTCTCAATGTGCTCGTTTTTATAAAACCTTAGGCATAACGGTTAGGGTTACAACCTGTATTATTGAGCTTGTCTTTAAGTATTCAAGTATAAATGCAAAAGTTGTGTCATTTCCTCTCTTGCACTACTTCATCTTTTACAATCCTTATTGTGCACTGTACAAGTTTATCATTAATTGATTAAGTTAATGATAGGAATTAATAATTAGTATTTCAATTGCAATTTATTTTTTATCAGGATTCTTCTCGCTAATCAATAATTGCAGTCTACCGGTTGATAAATCTTGTAAATTGCTGTTTGTTTTGAATGCAGGGCTTTTAGCATTGGCTTTGCTTTTTTGTTGCATGGCTTTTATAAAAGCAAACTGAAATGAATTTGATAAATAGAAAAATATATTTTTATATGGGTTGTTTATTTGTAGATGTCAATGTAAACTTAATACTGGACTCCCATGCAGGAGCCAGTATGCTCCGGAGGACATGGTCAGGCGGATAATGGAAATGGCTGCACTTGTCCCACGGGATCAAATGTTGGTGCTACTCGGCAAAATTTCTTGCGCAATAAACATGTCCGATGAGACTTGTCGCAGCAGGAAATCCAGCCAAGCGGTGCGTCAACACCAGCGAACATCATATTATTTGGAAAGTCGTCAGATCTGCCGTACAACCTTTAAGTTCATCCACGGGATTAGCCAGGACAGACTGACGGGGATTCTCAAGTGGTATAAAACAGAAGGTTTAACACCGAAAAACAAAGCGATGACGTAAGAACAACACCCACTGCTTTCAGTTTAGCGAAATTGAAGATATCATTCGCTTCCTGACAAATTATGCCAGCGAGCATGCGATGATGCTTCCTGGAAGGGTTCCTGGATTTAAGCGGGATGATATCAAGTTGCTGCCATCGAGCCACACCAAGACCAAAGTGTACGGCATATACAAAACGTGCATGGAACAACATGGAAAACGAGTCGCTGAATTTTCGACCTTCAAACAGTACTGGCTTCAACTGGTTCTATTCATCACGACGTGCAAGCCAATGACTGATTTGTGTTGGACTTGCCAAAACAACAACACGTTGATCTACCGTAGTGCCAATATCGAGGATCATGAAATAGGTTTGATTTGAACTGCATAGTTTTCTATGATTTTATAGAGGAAAGCAAGAAAGTAAGTTGTTTGGGAAATTTGAAATGCTGAAGTAGTGTTTTGTTGTTATTAGGAGCACCAAGCTTTGTTTGTATATGAGATTACAACTTGCACTTAACTAAATGGTGACAGGTTGACTAGAGCTTTTGACCTGTAACATGGTTTCAAACCTTGTCCAAGGAAGTTACTGCTTACTGACCTTGAGCAAGTTCATCATGCTCAATTACACTGCAGTTGTATTGTATTGTATGACATAACATGGGTTTAAATGGCTCAGACGTTAGAAGCACTGCAAGTTAACCTGTGTCTATCTCTCCTATCTTCCTCTTCAAAACTGAGATAGTGTCCATCATCCAAATCATTCCAGAACTGTTGAACTGAAGAATTTCTGCCCTATTGTTCCTTGGAGTGTCTTAAACATAAATTTTATATGATGTCCAGAATTGCCTTGTTTGTTGCAAATTAAAAAATCCTGTAGCTGCACTGCCTTCTTTCAAATTATAACCTTGTAGGTTTCGATTAGTTCACTGCTGCCCCTTGTTGAAATGAAAATCTCAATCTTTACAGATTCAATGGTATAAATATAAGACCAATGATGTTCTCTCGATAAATTATTATATATAAATATATGTAATATATATATAGATTATTAGTTTTTAAATTAATTATAATACATATTTTTCACAGGTGACCGGCTTCGTCAACAAGAGCAGCATTTGAATGATGTCCAGATTGAACGATCACTCTACAAATCCATGGTTGACGAGGCAAAATCAACATGCCTGGAATTCGGTCTCTCTGATTGGCAAGCAAGTGCTCCGTGTAGCCGCAACATGTCCATGCGCTACAGTTTTGACTATGCTCAGCAAGTACATTTGCCGAGTGATCCTTTACAGCCAGGACCAATATACTTCCTTGTTCAGTGCCAGGTCCAAGCCTGGATAAAGGAGGAGGGCGACAGCACTAATCTTTTTTATCAAACAGTGTCGTTAAAATGAATCTACTACATCCGTTGACGATCCAGAGCCACCGATTGCCTTCACGCCAAACTGGACATGATGCAGAAGACCTTTTAACACTTGCAGATGGTCGACTGAAGGGTTAGATCATGTTTCCACAGGGGACCCAGAACACAAAGGAAGCTCATCATCCTGTGGTGATTCAGGATCATGGTACATCTTAAACTCTAGGTGGTGGTGGGAGAAGACCCGTGTCTTTGCCAGTTGACGCCGAAAACATAGTGTGACAGGAATAAACTGTCATTTTATTTTAGTTTTCT
Organism: Bimastos eiseni; assembly: GCA_959347315.1. Classification (NCBI taxonomy): domain Eukaryota; kingdom Metazoa; phylum Annelida; class Clitellata; order Crassiclitellata; family Lumbricidae; genus Bimastos; species Bimastos eiseni. The sequence goes on from OY365811.1 coordinate 20,689,156, forward strand.
GATTACTTGAATGTTAATTTTATCCATTGTTGTATTGCAATTCCTCAGCAGAAAATAGCAGTTTAGCCTCTCTTAGAATCGAAGACTTTTCTAATTAAATTGACATATTAGTGTCAATAATTTCTCGTTGGTAAACTGGAATAACTTTAATAACTTTTTTCTTCGTTGAGATATCTACACCGTATTTGGACAGCGCATTTTCAATCGCAGCAGCTACAATTGTGCCAAATTTCACTTAAATCGGTTCAAAAACAATGTCCGTTGCTAAGGAGATTATAAAAATAATTTGACCAAACTTTGTACGCAGTTTTCTCAAATAACGATTTACGTAGCCCATCGTTCTTGAAGTTCTATAACTTTGTCTGTATGTGAGACATAAACAAGCGGAAAACGGTTTTGGAAAGGTAAATCTTGCATCTACAAGATGGTGCAATTAAAAGAGAAAAATATATTTTATACTTGTGACTGCTTTCGTTGAGACGGGACACATATCTTCCAATCACTCTATCCACGATTTCGATAATGGAAACCGCTCTCCCCGATCAAAATGGCCAACTAATTAATCTACGAGGTGAGGAATTATCGATACGGTTTCATATAAGAGAGGCTTAAAAACTTTATATATATAAAATGAGTCGATACACGAATGTCAAAGTTAATATTTCGGAAGGACAAAAAGACAAAATCAAAAGATCTCTACAGGCGGGAACCGGCGTTAGCATTTCTAAGCACCGTCGTAGCCGCACCAGCTGCAACAGTCGTGGTAGCTTTATCCGCTGGAGCATTGTGTTTGATAGGAAACCAAATCCGCCGAATATTATCGCTGCGACAAGAAAAACATGCAAAGACCAGGACTATAGCCGAAGGGAAACTCGATTCGATCAGCGACCTTGTTTCGAAAGCTTTAGATAATAATAGTTTCTCAGAATTGGAATATTCTGTTATTCTAAGCGAATTCGAGAAATTTAATCAGATGAAGGAAAAGGTTAGAAGTAAAAGCAATGCCAACATAGATGAAGCGACGAAACAATGGTTCATTATGGAAGAGGCATTCAAAAACGTATTGAACACAAAGTGAACGTAAATTTACGTTTTATGTTTTACGTTTTATGTTTTATGTTTTACGTTTTACGTTTAAATATTATGTTTCCAAGTTAAAAATGTCGTTTCTAAAAATTCAAGACCCAGTCAAACGTGATTGTATCGTTGAGAACTTTCTCATAATTATTAGACAAGACTCGTTATCGTAGAAAATAGGGGACATATGAACTTCAGCGAGAATTGATAAAGGCGTACAAACCGATAATCGACTCGCAGTTTTAAATAACCAAAGAATTAGGTACTATAAAAGAGAAAAAATCCTATGGCAACAACTGCCGCGCTTCGAGCATTGCCAGCATCGATATCGACATCGTTGAAAGCGATGCAATTCTCACAATATCCCTCAATAGAAGTGTTTGAGGACGATCCCGTTTCAGATATTAGACTTTTGGAATTAGGTGATATAGCAATAAAATATTTAAAAGAATACGCTACAAACAAGAAGTCGACGGATACGACCTTCGGAGTATACTCTGAAGATGGTCGACTTCACATCGGGGACAGCCCAATCCCGATTGGAGGTGATGATATAACTATCGGAGATGTTGCCTATAAGGGAACTCCGGAGCTGTGGGAATTGATGACAATGAAGGAACCAAAGGAGTACAAATACAGTCAAAACGAACTGGACGAGTACTGGGAAATTCTTGAATCGATGGGTGCCTTGTATCTACCGAAAAATCCTTATAAACCCAAATCGTCGAGAGGTGCAAAATATTTAAAAATCATTAAGCCATTGCTCGAACGAAAGCTCTCGACGCGACAAGGGAGGTTCTCAACGGGCGAAGGAGTGGTAGTTCTTCCGCAGGCTCCTAATGCGCTAGTGCAGCGGTTTTCAACCGGTGGTACGCGTACCCCTAGGGGTACGCCAGCTGTTGCCAAGGGGTACGCAAGAAAAAATATTATAAAAAAATATTTTGCAAAAACAGATAAAACAAATACTTTCTTGCTATTATTTTAATCCATGTTTAGCTATTCTATGTTTTTCATAAAATTACGTCACAGTTTCATGATACATATAAATAAAATAAATACTTTCTCGCTGACATTTTAATTCTTGTTTAGCTATTCTAGGTTTTTCACAAAATAACGTCACAGCTTCGTCATGGATTTAAATAAAATAAATAATTAAAAATTAAATAAGAAACAATATAGAATTTTAGATTTAAAGTTTTAAACTGTCAAATTATAGAAAAAAATATTGTAAAATAAATTAATTAAATACCATGGATAGATGGCTCAAACAACAACCATTAAAAAGAAAGTTATCCTCTGACATCGCTACAGTAAGCAGCGAAACAACAGAGACAGTCACTACAAACGTCCGTGCAGATTCAGACTCCGATGAGGAAAATCAAAAACTTAGGAAGGTTAGGCGATATGATGAGAATTATTTGTCTTTTGGATTCTCATGGTGTGGTGAAGAAAAAGAACCGAAACCCCAGTGTGTCATATGTAATGAAAAATTATCAAATCATTCGATGAAGCCTTCATTACTTCAACGTCACTTCAATACAAAACATGCTCTTCTCAAAAATAAACCACTCGAATTTTTTAAAAGGAAAGAAGTTGAATTGAAACACGGTAAGAGCACATTAAAATCATTCACAACGGCTAACTCACAAGCTTTAACGGCGTCTTATTTGGTAAGCCTGAGAATTGCTAAAACTGGGAAACCACACACTATTGGGGAGAGTCTTATATTGCCTGCAGCTAAAGATATTGTGTCATCCATTCTAGGACAAGCTGCTGCCAAAAAACTTGATGTCGTTCCCTTGTCAGACAATACGGTTTCTCGAAGAATTCATGATTTAGCATCACAAGTAAAAACAATTCTTATTAAAAGAATCAAGCAAAGCAAATACTTTGCAATTCAGCTGGATGAAAGCACCGACGTTACAAATTTTGCACAGCTTATGATGTATGTCAGGTATGAATTTGAACAGACAGTTGAAGAAGAATTTTTGTTTTGTGAGCCTTTATCTGGGCGGACAACAGCGACAGAAATATTTAAGAAAGTTGATGATTTCATGACTTCGAATGAAATAAATTGGCAAAATTGTGTTGGTGTTTGTTCCGACGGTGCAGCTGCGATGACTGGCAAACACGGGGGAGTTTTAACACAAATTAAACAAGTTGCACCACAAGCAAAGTTCACACATTGCAGTATCCACCGTGAAGCTCTTGCTACCAAAGCCATGCCCACCAGTTTAAAAACTGTTTTGGACCAATCTGTAAAAGTTGTTAATTTTATAAAAGCTCGGGCTCTCAACTCTCGATTGTTTTCAATAATGTGCAATGAAATGGGGAGTGACCATAAAAAGCTTCTTTTGCACACAGAAGTAAGATGGTTGTCACGTGGAAAAGTGTTATCTCGACTTTTTGAACTTCGCTCAGAAGTTCAAATATTTCTCACAGACAGTGAATTTCAAACAGCTGATTTATTTTTCAATGAGTTATGGTTAATGAGGTTGGCGTATTTAGCAGACATTTTTGGTAAACTGAACGAGTTAAATTCTAGCATGCAAGGACGAAATATAACTCCATTCGTTGTGGCTGACAAAATAAATGCAACAATTAAGAAGCTTCAGTTCATGTTGTCAGATGTTGAACAACTTAAAGTAACTGCATTTCAATCACTGCAAACTTTCTTGACAGAGAACGAACTTCGACTGCATCCTGACATGGTTGAAGATATTAAGAAACATTGTTCTCAATTAATTTCAAATTTTCAGACCTACTTTCCTGAACAGTTTGATGACAAGAGTTGGATACGAAATCCTTTTTCCGAAGTTGCATTGCCAGCTGATTTTTCTGTCCAGGAAAGAGATCAATTCATTGAACTTTCATGTGATGGTGGATTAAAAAGCGAATTCAACAAGGACTTTTTGAGTGATTTTTGGCTTAAAAGAAGAGCAGAATATGGATTGATTTCCGACAGAGCTTTGAAATGTTTGATCTCTTTCAGTACGTCATATCTCTGTGAAACTGGATTTTCTGCAATGCTTGCAATTAAAAACAAATACAGATCGAAACTTGAACTTGAGCCAGACTTACGTCTAAAATTGACATTAATACAGCCTGATATTGCAGACTTGTGCAAATCCAAGCAAGCCCAGTGCTCGCATTAAAATGATTAAACTTCCATTTGACTGATTAGTTAGCGGCTATTTGCATGCTATTCGAAAATATTAAAAATAAAATAACAAAATTTTCAATTAAACTGATTTTATTTGTGTGCAACAATAATAATTTCAATATAATTATAATATATTTAGCAAAATTCATATGATATCAACTTATGAATATAGGATTTCTTTAATATATAGGAGGATAGAACCAATTAACTAAAAGTTGTCAAGTAACTAAAAAACGTTTTGAAAAGTTTTTTTCTGATGGGGTACCCACCCAAATAAAATTTTAGTTTGGGGGTACAACAAAAAAAAAGGTTGGGAACCGCTGCGCTAGTGTATATGTTAATTCTACGAATGGCTAGCTTCAGAGCGGGAAATACGAGATTAGGGAACGAGATAGTCGGTAACTGCGATGAGTTACTTCGACAAAATGCGATAGATGTGTTAGAGTATAAAAATTTAATGATACAATTATAAAATGACTGTCATAACTAAGAGAAGATTTACTAAAAGATACGTCGTAGGAGACTCTGGAATATTTGATACGGCATCTCTTCAGCCAAATTTCGTATTCCCTATCGAATCAAGGGATTGAAAGCGTGTTTCATCCGGGACAAGTCACAACTATGCTAGGGTTGCTGAAATATCCCAACGACTTCGCTCTGACGCAAGGACTTAACCAATTATGGACTAAAGATACAGCCGCGACTGCTGTTAGAGCCGACAACTCTGGATTCGCGATAAGGCAGGCTTATCTCATTCAGAAACCAACAGCAAAGGCCACATTTAGTTTCATAGTACCTCTGAAGCACATTTTTGGATTCTGTGAGGATTCTGATAAGATAGTCTACGGCATGAAGCATACTTTAATTCTCGTTCGCAAAGCCGACGACGATGCTATTTTTAGGGCAAACGCAGCAGTGGCTGGTAAAGTCAACATCAGTAAAATTTCATGGTTTGATGGCGCATGTGATTCCGTCCGACATGGAATGCAGCTGCACAAAACCAAAGGCAACGCTACCAGTAGTCTACCGAGCTCATCTTTGCGATACCGTAGCGGTTACTCACTCCCTCACATTCAGTTGGCGACTTAGCGTAAAGACATCACCGCAAAAACCGAGGTATATTATTGTTGGATTTCAAACGATTCGAAGCGGCAATCAACAAGCTAATCCATCAATTTTCGATCATTGCGATATTAAAAACATGTACGTGATGATGAACCAAGAAAGATACCCAGCAGTCGATTACAACCTATCATTTCCGAATCAGCAATTTTCGAGAGCTTATAGAGACGTGCGACCTTTAGCGAGAAATTCTATGGGATGGATCAGCTCGTGACTCAGAGCAACATTACGCCGGCTGATTACAAAGATTTATATCCGCTGTTCTTTTTCGATGTAAGTAAACAATCAGAGCGGTTAAAGTCATCTGTCGTAGATATCCAGATCAAGGCTACTTTCAATGCTGCGGTGCCGGTTGGAACGAATGCTTATGCAGTTGTTATTTCAGATAAATTGCTAAACTTCCAATCAGACGGTTAGAAGATGAGCGTTGTATATTAAAGAAAATATTTTCTATTATAAAAAAACATGAAACTCTCACAACTGAAATCGCTAATGAAGGAACACATTATAAAAGGCGCAAGATTTATGAACAAACCGGATATGTTAAGGATACTCGTTGAGAAAGGTATTTTACCGGAATTAGAACTAACAGAAGAGAAGGTGCTGGTGAAGGAGAAAAAGGAAGTACTACCCAGATACGAATATCTAAAAACGATTCGTAATAATCCGATAAGCGTTGAAATCTTTGACAGAGATACGAACGAAACCACCACTTACCCATCGTTGTATAAAGCAAGTATGGCGTTTAAAATCGGTACGAACAGGATAACAACGGTAAAGTGTGGAGAAATATATACGAGATCCGTGTGTTGACATAAAGCTTTATCCTGGCTAATAAAAAATGGGAACTCGTAAATTTATAGATTTCGAAACTTTGGAAGAAGACGTAGTTTACACAGTTAAAACGAAGCAATATCTGTACGGTACAGTAGGCTATTTCTACCTGATTACGGTAGAGGCGTCGGATGAGACGGAATATTACATGAGCGTATTCGAGGGGTCGTGGGATAGGCCCATTCACGACAAGCTGGAAACTGACAAGACATTTACTTTTACAAAAAAGAGGATAGAAACGGAACCGGGTTACAGCACGTCATATATCGTGGTATCTGGAGATAACGAAGTTGTTGATCTTGTGGTTTAAATTTTCAGTGATGTTTCTCCCTAAAAATCTTAGTCATCATACACGAATAACTGCATAACGCTTAATCATGGCTTCCCCGGTTCAGCCTGGAGGCAATCTAACTTATAGGTCTGATATTTTCCAACTGTATCGATTAAAAATTCTTGGTAAATATTTCCTAAAAATAGGAATTAGGCGGCGCGTAAATAATAACCCCTTATTCTTCATAATTGTGTGCGATTATTCTCCACTCGGAAATCCTTTCGGTGTTTTTATTCCTTTCCCTCAAGCCGATCTTCCAGATTCTTACTCCGGTTGGGCACATGATAGATATCCACGATGTGAATCTAGGGTTAACGCTATCGTTAGACACCCATTCTCCTTCGTCTTTAAACGCATGAAAGGCTCTGTTATTCGTAAATACAGAACCGGCGTTCGCTTGAAAACCAGAATTACTAGTGTCCGAAGTTAATCTCGGCACATAACCGACTTGATATTTTCTTCCTCGCGCAAACTCATACTGCGTTGGTTTCCACTGTAGCATGCAGACGGCAGCTGTTTCAGCATCAGAACTCATAGATATAACATGAAATCTCCAATACGTGTAATTAGACGAAGCCAGAAATGTAAGCTCCTTCATAAATCCAAATCGGAGGACATTCGTTTGAGGGGTTAGAATATGTGTAAATACTACTCCATCGTTACTAGCTTGGACCTTCAAACTAGTAATTTCTTCGTTATAATAACGGCCAGTGACGATGTAAAATCCCGACATTGATAGAGGAATGGGATACTTCATCTGTATTCAAACATTTGCGGTTGTTTCGGAGACCCAAATGTTGAGGTAGTGAGAAGCGTTTTGAAAAGTCCTCCATGGACCGAACTCATACCCAGGCACACTGTGATAATCGCTAGCACTAGCTTCGTAAGTTATGCCGTTTATTATCGTTGTATCAGAAGTCATGGTTGGAGCCGCTGTCACGAATGTTCTCAGGTAATCGCTGGCAGAATTATTCGTTATCGCTTGGTTGACTAAGGTTTCAACTTGACCAATTGCCTGAGTGACTAAGGTTTCAACTTGGCCAAAGCTCGCAGCCTGGCTGGCGATGACTGGTGGATGAATGTTAGTCGGTAGGCCTTTTATCGTATTGCCATTGATATTTAAATCACCCTCCATTGCGTTCGTTCCATCCCTTTTTAGAAATGTATTACTCGCTTGAGATAGAGTAACACCTCCAGAAACTATTCTTTGAGTTGATCCAGTATCAGTTCGTCCAAATTTACCAACAGGCATCTTCTATATATATATATATATATATATATATATATATTATTTAATACAAATCGTTTACGACTTCTTGAAATTTACATCCATCGTTGATCGTCTTCTTCAATACATACAAACATAAATGACCGCAAAACACTTGGCCGTCTGGTTGTATTCGTTCGCTGTTGTAGAATAGCGGCCTTTGTAGATAATTTATCAGTTCAGTAGGAGGAGGAAGTCCGTAGCTGTCGAAATAAATTTTATCATTGGCGCGCTTGATCCAACACGTCCAGTGCGTTCCTTTACCGTCAGAATCGTCTGGATTAAGGATGCCGCTTTCGTTCGCTCTCGTCCTCTTCGGCATCTCGTCTCTTAGAAAAACTCCTCTGAAATTATTTATATTTAGTTTCCTCGCCGCTTTGATTAGATCAACGTTCGACAAAGCAATATTAGGTAGCGTTGCGCCTTCGACATCGATTAGTCTAGTGTTCATTTTATATTAGTGAATAATGTCCCTATTCTAAAGTGTGGATTCCATCTTGCTGAATCACTCGTTTATCATCTTCCTCTGAGAGGGCTACCTTGTTTATTTCCTCGCTGTAGACATCGTGAAGATGCGATCGAATGACATTCATCTTTCTCAATTGTTCTCTCTTGGTGAACAAGCAGTCTTTGTAATCTTCGTGAGTAATAGATTTCTTAACGAAATTCTTCCTGACACCTTTACATTTCTTGTGGTCTACTCCAGCCATCTTGTGCAAATACAGTTTCGATCCTAAACCTACAAACTCTTCGATCTGTTTACCAGCTGCTTCATCTTTGAACATGCCAATGACCTTTTTGTTGATGCCAGTTTCTATACCAGAGGGATGGTCTTTAGGATAGTCGCTAGTGTCGAACCTACTTCTAATGTCGGTTGCTATATCGGCGTAGATATTAAGTCTTCGGTCTTAATTTCATAGGCTAAAGAATCCGTATCTGGGAAAAATGTGGGAACTCAATAATTTAGATTACAATTCTTATGAGCGGCGCCTCTATATTTTTCAGTTAAATGGCAATGGTCTCTAACTCGATCTTTACCCAGTTCGCCTTCGCATATGTGACAAACGATAGCGGAATCGAATAGCGCCTGTTCTGTCTTTCCGAATATCATTCTCTTTGAAATTTAAGTCGATCATAAATATCTTTTATATTATCTATAAGAGTGTTTACGAATATCTGAGCTACATAATCGTCTTCGCTCTTTGCTGTGAAAGTTATGGGAGCTTGTGAATATGAGTCCTCGTCAAAACATTTTATATAATAGCAGAAAGAACTTGGGACGTGTTTTTGATATCTGTTGGTGTAAGACATGCTGGGATCTGGTTGACAAGTGTCTATGGGTTTAATGAAAGATTCGAAATCGGCGTACACGACAAAGGGAACTCTCATCTTTCGATAATAATTTTTTAAACTCAGCATAGTTCCTGGTTCTGGAAGTTCTATCTCTTGAGCGGTGTGTTGGGAACAATGCTCGGTGTTTTTTAAAATGACTCTAGCTCTTCATATCCTATCAAACACCGCTAACAATAGTGCATCGAGGTGTATGCGTTTGCGTTATGAACCGCCATCAGTCTGTTGAAATTCTTTATCCAACAATAATGCTTCTTTTGTTCGTCAGAAATGAGTAGTAGATAGTAGATAGGCGTATACAGCAGGTAGATACCACAGAAGAAAGAACACAGTAGACAGGCGTACACAACAGGCAGACACTACAGCAGGTCGACACCAGGTAGGCGTACCCCAGAACCGTTACAGAAATATCTGATTGACCGTTCTGGCAATGTGACCGTGGGGTCTAAGGTTACGGACGTAACTGACATTTTTTAAATTCCTTGATCCTTGACCCTGAAACCATATTTTGTACAATAAAATCGCCATTCAGTGGTGGTTGGTTATTTGTAGTCCATATCTAACACAGTGGTCTACCTCGTCTGGTTTGTAGGGTCTATGGTAAGTTGGTAACCAACTGGATCAAGAACAGAGAAGGACAAGTCCGTTGTATTTTTCTGTTATTGTATTCTTGAACGTGCACATACTTCACGAGAATATAGGAACACAATAATTTCAATGATACTGAAATTCTATTATAACAGCAATGACGAATGATGATCTGGTCTAATCTGCCAAAACGAAAAGCCTAGCTACTATTAGTGACTGTAAATATTGGACATAGTCAAAGTCTGTCATCGTCGCATGATGTACTACAGAAGCCCTCTATGAGATGCTGATGCAGCAGCGACTCCCTCTTTCTGTACATTGGCTATAAATACCTTTGGGATAAAGACCATTTCTAGGATTGCTACATGCATCAGTTTCAATTTCCATCTTTCGACAGAGTCATAGAGTCAGTAAGTTTAGTCTGGAAACAATTCGATGTAGGCCAATCTATGTAGGCCAATCTATGTAGGCTACACTTAGCCAAACATTCAACAATTTAAATTTAAGCATTTAAAACACTGTCGAAGTCTGCCCATCTTGTGCGCTTAGGTTTAGCAATGAAAACTTTTGATGTAGAAGTCAAGTACAAAAAAGAGTGATTAGTAAAATTATTTGCGCAGTAAAATTTAGATTAGAAGTTAGATTAAAGAACACAGAACTGAATTAAACTTGATTCTGGATTATTTTTAGAGGTTAAATATCACTGGAGAGAGATGGAAGGGAACTTGAAAGTCGATAGAGAATTAAATGACCATGAGAGTTCACAGCTTTTCGTAGACTCTTAATTATTAGAAGAGCGGCGCAGTAGGCTCACTTTCCATGGCGGCACTTAATTGATGTCATAGATAAAGTAGTAATGGTATCTCCATTGGCAATTGGGTGGAACACTCGTCTTGAGTCTGTGATTATAAAAGTTTGTAAGATAGAAATTGAACGATTATTAGCGTGTGTAATATACCAGGTATTGTGAGGCGTGTGGGTATCACAGAGGCTGAAAGCCGGACTTGTAGCAAGAAGGAAGGTTATCAGCAGAAGAAGGAGGCCGAGAACCAGCTGGGTCTTAGGGATGTATATTACATATTACAAGAAGTCCTGACGGTTAGGCTTAATCGATCCCTACTAGCGTAATTTTTTAAACACAAAACCAGTAATGAAATAATATTGAACGCTGTTGTTGAAACAAAAACGAAAACATAGATACACATGCAACAGAAACCAAAACTAAAACGAAATTTTTAGCTATCAAAACTTAAGCGAAACAAAATTGTTCAAACGAGAAACCTTGAGAATAATAATTTCTTAGCAATTTTAAGACACGCATGGAGAAAGAGCACGAGATGTTGTCACTTCCGACTATTGTTTGTCTTCATTCCCATTGTTTAGAACAATAAACCACGATACACTCGAAGACTGGCTTGCATTCCCATTTTAATCTGTTTCCAAGTGCTGCCAACACCTGGTGCTGCTGCTGCTGCGTGTTTACAGTTTTCCCTCTATGCTTATTGTCGAAGTCGCAGAGAGCAGTGAAGTGGCAGAGAATGTTTCAGGCAAGATCAAACTGAAAAGTTCTCCGATGCGCGAAACATTGATCGACGAAAGTCTAGCAGAACACAGGATCTGATAGGGTCTAGTAATAATTCGTCTGCTATAATTGAGAGAGACGCTGAAGGCTGGCGTTGTATCTTCTCTTTCTGTTGATCTCGCGCATCAAACGTCCATACTCGAGTCGAATCGCCACCTTCTCCTTCTGCAGTCAATAGAACAATAACATAAAGACCACTTACATCCCGATTTCTGAAGGAATTCAGTTTTAGAAAAGCCTTCTTTTTAAAATTTCAATTAAAATTTGGACTTTAAAGCGCAAACTTTGCGTGAACGAAAGGGGATGCGAAAGGGGTGAGTCTCAGTCTCGGCAAAATTCTCTAACACAGCTGTGTTAGTTTACCATTTATCGACACTTCATGTCCTACCACAATACCCTTGGCTAGCCTTTAGGCCCATTTGTCTGTTTTATGTAAGTTAATAAGTAAGATTAAGTAAGTAGCCTACCAGCAAAGGCTCAATAGCTTAGCATCAAATTTAAACATAGGCCAGTCATTTTGCATTCGCATATTAAAATTATCTTGGCATAGGCCTCAATTCTATGTAGGGTAAGGTCATGTGACCTCGATTCCATGTTGTATGGCGTGATCTTTCGGAGGGAGAGAAGGTCGTGAATGACGTGGAACAAGTTCAATAGGACAGAGTGGAAAAGAGCAGTCGGCTCAGAGTTGTCCACGGGTTGCATCAATCCGTGGTTAGTTAGTGCCGGATCGGGTCATGAATATCTGTACACTTGTTGGGTCTGGTGGGGTCCAGATCCTGGTTGGTGGAATTGGGTCTAGTCCCAAGTCAGGACAAATTTCGACTCACCATTTATTTATCGCAGAGCTTAATTGTCAACTCTGTGCTTATCATAATGATTTGGTGCAGTTGATATCTTCGAATCTGTGCACTCGTTCATTGGCAAAAGACCTTAAGCGCACGTGATTGAGGGAGAAACGACACACACCATGCAAGGATTTCGCAAAATCGATTGAACAGCATACCAAGGCGACTGACTTCAAAGACAAAGAATTGTATACTGAAAAGTAAAACCACACAGTGGCATCACGCTGTAAGAGGTTCATTCCAGGCGATCTTGAACGAGGTGTCGAAGTGAAGATTATCGAGATGTACATGACTAAAATTAATGTATGTATTATATATATATAAATATATATTATATACATATATATCGCCATTATAATATGAACCGCGGTCCACATTAAACGCTAGTGTCAATTAGTTACTATCAGCTAACTTGAATATGGCGAAGAAATTAGAGCGAAAACTTAGGGAAGTTGGGGCAACACCGGACTGTTCCTTCTAACATCGAACAAGCTGTCCATTCATTCCAAAATCCAAGCACTGCGACCCACACTTTTGTGAAAGGTCTATTCTGTCTGGTGGCAATGAGAGCATGTGGAACCATCAGGCCTGTTGAGAGCAAGGTGGGGGCCCGGTAGAACTTACATTTTTGAGTATGAATGAAAAACTGACTGACAGCATAATGTAATACAATGTAGGCCTACTAGAAAATGTTGCAATATTACAAGCACTAAACTTATATCGTACCAGTGATGGGTACCAACTACTTGACTAGTAGTTAAAACTACTTCTTAACTACTTTCAAAATATGTAGTTATAACTACTATTTAACTACTTTAGATGTCAAGTAGTTATAACTACTTTTGTAACTACTACCCAATAGTTAACTACTTTTAAAACTACTTTGCTAATATGTTATGTCATGGTGCATTGATAGTCACCAAGCAGTATGCCTATGCAAATTTATTGCCAGTATTAATTGCTGATATTCAACGTAAGTAATAAAATGATCAGAAACAGTAAAATTATTCGTTTTAAATAAGTAAACACAGCTTGACATATGTCATATGACATATCTAATTGCAAACTAACAAGGACAAGAACTATTAGGACATTCTACAAAGCACCCTGATCAGAGCACAGTTTTAGCAGTAACTTGAGCCAACTTGTTGCAACTACAAAAATGTCTCGCCTACAAAGTCCAGAACTGTTCAGAATCAAAAGGTAATGTATTATATCATACTACAAGTGATATACTATATCACTGTATATCTCACCTTTTGCTGTCTGCATCAACCGTGCTTCTTCAATTCCTCCGTCCGCTTACGTTCCCAATCGCTGGTCAGATCTATCCAGCCCGTAACTGAATGCCCCTCTTACCGTTGTGTCTCTGTCTCCGTCTGTCTGTCTCTCTGTCTGGCTCTGTCTGTCTCTGTCTCTCACCCCTGTCATTCTTGACTCGACAATCATCTCTTTCAGATCGACCCACTTATAACCCGGGCGCCGATTTGTGGTCATCCAGCCGCGTGCTGGCCTTCCTCACAATAGTATGCACAAATTTTAATGAAACAATTACATAGCGAATTTACCCATGAGATTATTATGGGCAACGTCCATGTTTGTTGTGAAATAACAGAAATTCCTGTAAGACGGAACTAGTAAATAGGAAAAAATGTAGTTAATGAGAAATATTGTAGTTAACTTAAAACTACTTAATAAAAGGAGTTATAGCTATATTTTAAACTACATCTTAAAAACTAGTTATAACTACTAGGCAACTACTAGTTAATAACTACAGTAGTTAAAAGTGCCCATCACTGTATCGTAGCCTACATATGTAATCGGCCTACATTACTCACTTATCAAAGTTTTCATCGATTTATCATCATTCCTCACTGTCAATAAGGCTGAATGATAATGAAAATAAATATTTTTCAAAAAATTGTTTAATTCCTAATTTTAAGAGAATAAGCTAACTGAAAAAATGAAAGCCTACATACATCCACAAACTGCAGTTGTTGAAACAGCTTTACTTGTTAAGTCTGCAAGGGATAAATTCAGAGTTGGAATATTTTATACGATTTTTGATTTCGTAGTAACTGGACTTAAAAAAAAGTAGATTTTTGTTGAAGTTCCTCCAAGAAGATTAAGACTGCAGGGTTATTTAGGATAACTTTTGTGAAAGTTACTCTGCCGACATTTGCAAGGATTTAATAGACGAGGCTGACTCATTAAATCGAATTTATCAAGAAAATATTGGTTCAAAAAGTATTCAACCTTTTAAGTTGTTGAATAAACTGCATGAAATTTCGCTACAGAATCTCTTCCCCAGTTTAACTGCTGCCATGAGGATTTTTTGTTGTCTTCCAGCTTCTGTTACAAGTGCATTGGGTGTGTTAAAACGAGTTAAAAACTATCAGCAGGCAACAACAATGTGTCAAAACAGAGTCAATGGATTGGTAACATTGGCCATTGAAACGGAGTTGTCAAAAACTTTAAATTTTGATTCAGTTATTGATTCTTTTGCATGCAAAAAGGCCAGAAAGGCTCCTTTATGAATTAATTGAGAATATTAAAGTAGAAATCTGGTTAATAAAATCAAATGTGATTTGTGGATAAATTTGTAAATAATTACAGAAACAGTTTACAAATAATCAAAGGGTGAGACACCCTTATTTATTTAGTTCGGGGTGGGGACCAGGGTCATTTGTCCCCCATTTCCTCCCCTCTCAGTGGGCCTGGGAACCATTATCAATTACAGAGAAAGTGCTATTACACTACAATACAACTGTAACTTGATATTGTCCTTCCTACAATTAGCTCAGAAGTGCACACACGCTTCGATGGCGCAGTTGAGTTATATTGCAGAACAATTGATTGCTAAGGACTTGCTCAAGGTTCCTACACAGCGACTCCTCGGACGAGGATTGAACTCCTACTCTCCGTGTTACAGGCCGACCGCCGTTCTAACCAATCGACTACTGTGCCAGTGCAGCCGTCAATGGACGGGAAGTAAAAAGGAGCTGTCATCGGCATGCGTTTAATAGTTTGGCATTTAAGCTTAATACCAGTTATGCAATTTAGCTGTGTCAGAGCAGTTGAGAGCCATACACCTCCGGTCGGTCGGTGCTACTAGACCAAAGCTGGGAAACTTAATTGTTGAGACGGGCTTCAACACTGATTGCATCATCGGTGCAGTTGGCCAAATACATCCTCCTCTTAAACACTCTCGAGTCAATTTATCCTAGGATATATTGACTGGTGGAGTTAATTCTTCCTAGGAAAAATTGAGTAGTGGAGTGCATTCTTCCTAGGACATACTTCCTAGGACGTGTCTATTCACCGTTGGTGAATAGACACGCCCCTGGAGTTAATTCTTCCCATACGACAAATTGACTCCCAAAGAGTTAATTCTTCCTAGTATAAATCGACTCCCATACCTAGTGCAATAGGGGAGTTAATTCTTTCTAGGACAAAGTGACTCCCGGGGAGTTAATTCGTCCTAGGATAAATTGATTCCCTTACCTAATGCAATAGGGGAGTTAATTATTGTATGGAAGTCAATTTATCCTAGGAAGAATTAACTCCTCGGGAGTCAATTTGTCGTAGGAAGAATTAACTCTCCTATTGCATTAGGTATGAGAGTCAATTTATCCTAGGACGAATTAACACCCAGGGAGTCACTTGTTCTAGGTAGAATTAACTCCCGTGGAGTGTTTATTCGCGGGGTGGAGTGTATTTCTCCTAGGGACAATTATCTCCGAAGTCAATATATCCTAGGTACAATACACTCCGGAAGTTAATTTATCCGGGGAGTTAATTTAGCCTCCTACATCGGCTCTATTCAACCAAATGAAAGCAACGCAAGAGCTACTAAAACTAAAGTGGCCTCCTCGCCTATGGTCGAACTTTCAAAACCCTTCAGCAGAAGACCTGCACAAGTTAACCCATGCTCTAGAGAAGAATGCATGCCGAGATCTAACCTTGTCCAGGAATGTCTCGACGTCTTTGTCGAATCCGACGAGATTCGCCAGTTTCAACTCAGCTTTTCTCTTCTTGTAATCCATCAGTTCTCGTTGCGTGGCGTTCCTTTGGTCCTGAGTCCATCCTTGTTCTTCGTCTGAGGTCTTCATCGCAGTGAACCAGAGATCGTACCCGGGGGGATCTTTGTCGAACCTACGTTGCTCTCCAGATTGGCCTTTTTCTGTTATCATTTTCTTCGCTTTATAGTTGTCTTTCTCCACTTTTCTCTGATTTAGTTCACTTGTACTCCTGGACCCTTTGAGCGGAGTCAGATAATTCTTGTGCGTTCTGATGCTTTCATTGGTCATGTGCTGGCGACGATTCCTAGCCATCTTCTGATTGGTCAGCTGTTCTAGAGCCTGAACCCTGTTGTCCCAGAACCTCTCCTCAACACCTTGTGGCTCAGAGAAGCGAACTACTTTTCCTGCGTTCGTCGATGGTCGTAAATTGTCTGTTGTGAGTGAACTACGCTCAGACATTACTGCTTTGAAATCAGAGGAAGCTGCGGTGTTCGGATGATGGGAAGCAGAGCTGTGAACGTTGGCCAAGTCAGCGTATGACATCCTGGAGATCTGTCGATCTCGCCTTTCGTCGAGATCGACGTTGTTGTGACTTGACCTTGTGGAGAAGTGTTCAAAGACAGTGTCCTCTCCGTCGCTATGGTCCTGCTGAGTATTGTATTGTCTTCGCCTTCGCCTTCGATGTCCATCGTTCGTCTTTCTTCGTATTCCGATGATATTTCCGAACATTTCGTCGAGATGGATCTCAAAGTATCCGCGCTTTGCATATGATTTTGTAGGATTACTTGTGAAGTCTGTTGTCGACTGGCAGGTTTCCTTCGAACTGCGATGGCTTTCAACTAGAGGAGAATTACAGAAGACGTCTGAGTCTACGCTGCTTGAATTGTCTTGATTGGTTTGACCAGCAGTGGGTGATTGGTTTTCTTCTTCTGAGCTGTCTCTGCTGAGCTTGGTTCCCTCTCGGTTCTCTAGTTGGCTGCATAGACCTAAGGCACCCACTGTCGACACATTACTTAATTTAGAATCAATTGCATGCTTATCAATGTTTCGTTCGTCGTCGTCCTTTGAATGTATGAGAGTCTGACAGCTACAATCGGCTAATGGTGGATCCGGCTGGAACGACGTGGTGTTGATTCCGAGTCTCCGCAGCCTCTTCTCGACTGCTGACTCGGTGGACTGAATTCCTGGCAATCGATTAGACGACGCCTCCTTTTGCCTCCGGGTCATCCGCCTCTCTCTTCTATGCATCCTGTCTGCATCATCTTCGTTCAGGCATTGCCGAATATTTCTTCTGTTGTGAGAAACATTGTTCATGTCTGAAATGAAATACCATACATAATCTATATGGTGTCCATATATACGTCACAATCATTTGCGACACAGCATGAAGAAGATGGAGTAAGAGGAGTGGACATCTACCCCGGACAATTGACCTCCCAGACTAGGACAAGTATTGCCCTTCGTCAGTTAGATCATGATCTCGCCCAAACGTCTAATGGGTCTACGTACAAACCAGGAGTGCACCGTTCATGGAGACATTTCATTCACGATTAGGAGCAGCGTCTTAAACATTCACAGAACTGCCAAAGATTTGTTGAACGCACGTAGGCCTACACACTCCTTGCCTTCGGCCTCGGCTATGCTAGGGGGCTTTAAAATTGTATTATTATTATTATTATTATTATTATTAGTAGTAGTAGTAGTAGTAGTAGTAGTAGTAGTAGTAGTTTACTTTTTATGCCCTGAAGTACTTCATTCCCCAGGGACTTAGATATTTTATTAATATAGAGATTTTATTGTCCGAAGGGTCAAAGCCTCGTCTTCTGGGGTCAACGGAAAGGTGCCCATGAAAGCGACTAGGTTGTAGCGTTGGATGCAAACAGAATTGCGCTGTAAAAGAAAGGTCGTCTCACGTCTGTCACTACTTAAAAGAGAAATCCGGCTACCGATTTCGCTGATTAAATCCAACGCCGAGGGGTTGAACTGGCCCATTGTCTCAATAGCGAGCGGTTGGAAATCATAGAAGGCAGGCAGTCCACCGTATTTGAGAGTTTCGCGGTCTGCCACCTGAACCGACGCAGGTTCCTTCTCCTCAGTCTGGGTTATGTACGAGGCAGCACAGGTATGAACAATTGTAGCATCCCATGCCAGTTACTTCCCCCTCGACCAAGGGAGGAGCGTTGCTCCGTCGGGCCTCTTCCCATCAGATCTAAATAGGCCGACCTGTTCCTTGGTACTCGGTATCTGAGCCCTGAGAAGAGATCCCAAGCGATATCATTGATAACGTTGCGCAAATAGCGTCCCTAGGCCCTCCTGCACACGAAGCCCTAGTGGCAATCAGGGCCCATCGCCTATTCCACAGTAGCATCTGTGATGGCCACAAAGTTCTAGGCCCAACCTCAAGCCTACCGCCACCCGGACCGCCTCGTTGTCAAGGACAAGGCCGCGTGTTGCAATGGGCAGCACGGTCAGCCAATCGGCTGAGTGAGGGCTGCAAGCTGCGTCTAACCTGGCCCCATTGACCAAGTTGCAGGCGTGTTGGCGGATCTCCGTTTTGTCAATCTCAATGAGTGGTGGATCCCAGATGCTCTGCTTAATTGGCAGTGGATGTATCACCTCGGGCAAAGATCCACGGCGGGACTCCAACAGTTCCTTCCCGTATCTATCTGGAGCCGTCAATGCAGCCGAGAGGATGGTGGTCTGCAATCTGAAGGTCGCTGCGGCTGAGGCTAGCGAGACAACCCTACGGATGCCGAATCCACCATCTCTTATAGGAAGTGAGGCCTGCAACCACTGGATGTCGTTCAGACTGAAATTGACAATTGCTTCCAGGTCCAGCTTCTGCAGTCCGTCCAGTGTCCCCATTGCAGGGTGGTCAAAACATGGAGAGCACCGCAGGAGATAGCTGAGCCTAGAGGTTCCAAAGGACGAACATAGAAGGAGCAGAGCGTTCTGTAAAGGCAAACGCCGCAATCGATCCACCGCCCTCCGATGCGCATCACATTGGCCGTCCAGGACGGCGTCCAGAGCCTCACCCTGAAACAAGGGGCTCCCAAAAAGTTCAACGCGGTCGCATCCATCCAAGTGTAGCTGGACAGTGGGCATATTGATGCGGACGCCGCTTCTGGCATGAAGATTTTGCATTTATGTGGATTAAGATGAAGACCCATCCGTGTTCCCAATTCGGCCACTACTGACACATCCCGGACCGCGGTCTCTGTGCATCCGCCCAAAGTCAAGTCATCCAAAAAGCCAACCCTTAGCTCTGAATCTAGTGACTGCAGCATCGGCTGGAGGGGCAAGCTGACAAGAAGTGAACACAGTGGGGGCCCATCTGAGATGATAGGAACAGACGGCCGAACCTAAGAACTGTGGAGGCCAAATATGCCTGAAAGTCAAATGGGTAAATCTCAGGGATCACCTTATGCACAGACTCAAGCATGATGTCTCGTCGAAGGGAATTAAAGGTGCTGGTGAAGTCCAGCTTCACCAGCACTTGATTGGGTCCCATAGCGTCGAGTGGCACGCACCGCGGCCTCGCATCCGCCCGGCACTCCTATTCCCAGTTGAAGAGGTGCAAAATGAGATGTTAGCTTCGTCGTTGCGTATCTGTTGGTACATTTGGCAGCCAATCTTTGCCATACGTAGCCCACAGCAATGGGCCTGAGTCCCCCCGAGTCTTTATTCAGGGCGATCATGTTGCCCTCAAACAAAATTGGTCTAACCTGGGGGGCAGTTACCATGGAGCAGAAAGTTTGTAAAATCTGCAAGGGCCCCGACAAGAGGCTGCGCCGCCACACCGAATCCAACCAAGTCCTTCAGGTGATCTGGTCTAAATTCGTCCGGACCCCCAGCCGTTCCCTTTGGATATGTGCGGATCGCCTCCAGTACATCCTCAGCCGTCGCCTGCCACGCTCCGACCGAAGCCGCGTCGGTAAGACTCTCAAGGGTCTCCGGAATTGGAACAAATGTGTATTTCTTGTCCAGTTCAGAATTTTTGTGTCTTTCCTTGTGGCTGCTATCTCCGCCGCTCCTCCGGCTGTGGCAGCTGTACCGGGGATATAAAAACCGGCCACTGTCTCCGCCACCGTCGCGTCTCAAAGTAAGGCCCGCCCCCAACTCCACGGTATCAGGGTCTGCCCGTCCGGTCTCTTTCCATCTAATCTGGAAATATCTGACGGTTCCTTGACCGCTTGAATACCGGCTCTGCTGAGGCTGCGATGGATAGGGTCGTTGATATTACAGTGTTTTGCATGACAAGACACTGTAATATTGTTATTAATATTATTATTATTATTCTAATTTTTTACGCGAGGTAAATACTGATCCCTCGGGTTGATAAAACTAATCTTCGGAGAGAAACATATGGCTTTCTGGAACGACTCATCCCTCGGCAAGATCTGGCTGCACAAACGAGCGACCGAACACAACAGCGTTGAAACGTTGTATCGTGACTGACAAGCGCTGCAGAAGGTAGCTTGTCTCTTTTGGCTCTCCGGTGACCATAGTTATGAGGCGCCCCAGGTCTCTGATGATTTCGAGCCCAGCGAAATTGATTGGCCCCATAGTTTCAAATACAATAGGTACAAAGTGATAGCTCGCCATCAGCTCATTGTATTTCACATTCTTCCTGTTAGCCGCTTGCTCCGCTTCTGCGCCCGCTGGGCCAATGTTAACTGGAGATATGATGATGCTAGGTGTTCGTGACTGTGACGTCCCGTAGCATGCAGCATCCGTCTCGCCAGGGTATGAGCGTGAGCCGATCCGGGCGCTTCCCCATCCGTTATCGACATATCGTTTATTACTATTTTACTTCATAATTATTAAGGAAAAGGTTTCGCAGGTTCAATAAGAATTCAGAAGGGCGTTAAAGGTTTTCGTCCCCATCGGGCTGAACGAAAGAGCCCCTGAATGCCACTGCATTAAAACGTTGTGTACAAATATTATTATTATTATTATTATTATTATTATTTATTATTATTATTATTATTATTATTAATATTATTATTATTTCACATATAGTTTTATTCATCATTGGCATTGCCAACGGATCTGTCATCAGGCCATCTGGGTCGCCGCTTGTCAGTGGATTGTAATCTTGACATAGTGCCATGAAAAGCCACCGCATTGAAACGATGGATCAATGCCGACAAGTTCTGGAGAAGGAAGTTTGTCTCTCGGGTGTCACCGGTAGTTGTCGAAAGTCGACGTCCAGTCTCAGACAGAAAGGCGAGGCCATCACTATTGAGGGGACCGAACGTTTCTATAGCGATTGGAACAAAAGTATATTTCTTCTCCAGCTCAGAATATTTCGTGTGTTTCCTTGTGGCTGCTATCTTCGCCGCCCCTCCGGCTGTGCCAGCTGTCTCGGAGATATAAGAAGCGGCCGCTGTGTCCTCCACCGTCGCTTCACAAAGTAAGACCCGCCCTCCACTCCACGGTATCAGGGTCTGCCTGTCCTGTCTCTTTCCATCTAATCTAGAAAGACCTGACGGTTCCTTGACCGCTTGAATACCGGCTCTGTTGAGGCTGCGATGGATAAGGTCGTTGATATTACAGTGTCTTGCTTGACGGCAAAAACCCAAAGAACAGGATATGCCATGTGCGCCTCTGGCAGAGATGAAGGCGCCGCATGCGCAGGTGTGTGGCTCGCAGATGGACACCCCTAATCGTAGGCCGACCGCCACCCTCACGGTATCGTCCTCCAGTCTGAGATCGCGAGAAACGAGCCGGAGAGCGTATAGCCAGTCCGAGACGCGCGGTGACTGTAAGGCCCTTAGTCTCGCCTGGTCGTTGGGATCCTGTAGCTTTTCTTTCAGTGCAGACAGAACCACGTTTAACAGCGGTCTGTCAAAGTGGGCTTGTTTAGGGCCTGGAGTCGTCGGGGCAGAGGCTTCGGTAAGTTGAAGCCAGGTAGACATCGCCGAATCGCATGCTGAGTCCGATTTCACAGCTACTGATTCTAAGTTGAGTGACTGGATCTGGAGAGTCAAAAGCCAAAAAGGCGGGAAGTGCCAGCGAGGACGCCCTCCTAATTCCCAGTCCTCCCATCCTGATCGGGAGAGTGGCCTGACCCCATTGGTCATCGGTCATCGAAATTTTGAAGAATCGCTCGATCCCTCCTCGCAGCAGATCGTCGAAAGCCCCTCTGTCCTCGAGCCACCAGATGGGTCGCTTGACAGGTATTTGGAGCCTTGACATGGTTCCCTGGAAAGCTACCGCGTTGAGGCGCTTTATCGATCACTGCTGACAAGCATATCTGGGTCGCCGCTTGTCAGTGGATTGTAATCTTGACATAGTGCCATGAAAAGCCACCGCATTGAAACGTTGGATCAATGCCGACAAGTTCTGGAAAAGGAAGTTTGTCTCTCGGGTGTCACCGGTAGTTGTCGAAAGTCGGCGTCCAGTCTCAGACAGAAAGGCGAGGCCATCACTATTGAGGGGACCGAACGTTTCTATAGCGATTGGAACAAAAGTATATTTCTTCTCCAGCTCAGAATATTTCGTGTGTTTCCTTGTGGCTGCTATCTTCGCCGCCCCTCCGGCTGTGCCAGCTGTCTCGGAGATATAAGAAGCGGCCGCTGTGTCCTCCACCGTCGCTTCACAAAGTAAGACCCGCCCTCCACTCCACGGTATCAGGGTCTGCCCGTCCTGTCTCTTTCCATCTAATCTAGAAAGACCTGACGGTTCCTTGACCGCTTGAATACCGGCTCTGTTGAGGCTGCGATGGATAAGGTCGTTGATATTACAGTGTCATGCTTGACGGCCAAAACCCAATGAACAGGACAGTATAATAATAATAATAATATTATTATTATTATTATTACACATATATGTTTCACATTATGCTGTTATCGCCCATGATGAGCTAATATTATTATTATTATATTATTATTATTTTATTATTATTATTATTATTATTTATTATTATTATTATTATTATTTACTGTTACTGTTATTATTATTATTATTATTATTTTGCCCGAGGAATTTTTATTATAATTATTGCTACTCTTATTAATTTTATTATTATCGTTATTGTTATTATTGCTAGTATTATTATTACTATTATTATTATTATTATTATTATTATTATTATTATTATTATATTATGCTGTTATCGCCCATGTATTGCTAGTATTGTTATTATTATTATTATTATTATTATTATTATTATTTAGCATGGTGATGTCGACAAAAAGCAGATGACGTTCCCGCGCTGGACGGTTGCCGAAAGTCTTTGGATCAGGTAACTTGTCTTAAATGCGTCAGGACTCATGCGTCCTTTCTCGCCAAAGCTTCTAACTCGTTCATCTAGAATTTTCTGGACATTCGAGAATATATTTTCAGGCGACGATAATTGCAATATCCCTTTTCTTTTATGCCTTCATTCATTCTTTTCAACTAAGCGCAGGAACCGTATTCTAGTCTGGCGGCTAGTGACAAATGACATTTGCTCTGGCTTGCCCTGGTGTAGCACCACCACTACTTGGAACCCATTCGAGGCATCGATTACTGTTTTAGACCTGAAGAATGTGGCGATATTTTGCTCACCGCAACGCTTTCCACGCTGCAACGCTCTCCAGGCGTGGCTGCTAACTTTCTCTATCTTTAAGATTTGATGTAGACTACTAATGATCGGTAAAGCCTAATAAAGGCCTCGCCGATATTAAATTACTATATTATATTTTGTAGACTTGTCTCGAAGCCTCATTTGACATACAACTGATCCATTTACTAAGTTCGTTTCTCAGATTTTCCTTATGACTTTCTCGTAGTCTATCTTGAAATAGTTGTCCCGCTTTTGACATGCCTTGACTCCCTTTTCGTGCACCATAGTCAGAAAACACATTGAAGGAGATGAAAAAGAACAGGTGACAGAATTCTGTTACTCAGGGAGTGTGATAACGACAGGTGTCAAATGTCACAGAGAAATCAATACAAAGATTGCAATAGGAAATGAAGCGTTCTCAAGAAGCGTTCTCAAGAAGAACTTATGAAAGTAACACTAAACAGGAATCTGAAGATAAGAATGATAAGGACTCTGATATGGTGTGGTGCTGTACGGGTCAGAGACATGGACCATGAGAAAAGAAGACATAAGAAGACCCAAGGCTTTTGAAATGTGGACATGGAAAAAAATGGAGAAAATTTGCTGGACAGAACGCAAAACAAATGAAGACGTGTTTGAAAAGATTGAAGAGGAAAGAACATTGATATACACACTAAAAACGAGACAAAGAAAATGGATTGAACCCTCAATGAGAGGAGACCCACTACTAATAACAGTCAGAGAAGGAAAAATGAATGTGAGGCAAACAAGAGGAAGTCCAAGACAGATGATGCTTGACCGGATGATGAAAGATGGATATGGAAGGCTCAAGATGGATAATATCCATTGGATATGGAAAGCTCAAAGAAGATCCCCAACAACGAGAAGAGTTGTGACGTCGGACATTTGAACCTGCCGATGAGACAGACAACTAAAAGAAGAAGAAGTCACGTTGAATCTGAAAATCCGATGATCACTGCTACCGAACTCATCCCCTACAATAGCACCTTCTACCAGGTTCTCCTCTATTGATATAACTAAATCTACACGGTGTCTCAAAAAATCTGTGTAAAATTGTTTCTGTCAGAACTTCGTCACATTTCCACCAATTTTAATAACTTTTGGTAGGTAGATGGAAAAATGGCTGAAATTTTATCATATATACAAATTTTCCACTTCATCTGACTCATATCACCGCACTACCTTACTAAACACAGATGTACCAATTTTTGTATAACGCTTACATTTTATTACTTGGCTGCACTGAACTCCATTTCATCGAGCCGGGTGTCAAAGTGAATGGGTCATACTATCACGACAACCTTCTTGCCCAGAAGCTACTGTCAGACATACGCCGGATATCCCAGGATGAAGTTTTTGTCTTTCAACAGGATGGCGCCCCGGCGCATCGAGCTCGCGACACCGTCTCTTTCCTGAAGCGAGAAACGCCCGACTTCATCCCTCCAACACTGTGGCCGCCGAATTCACCGGATCTTAACCCAGTCGACTGTAGCATATGGAGTGTGCTGCAGGAGAAGGTTTACCGCTCCAGAATAGACAACGTCGACAAACTCAAAACGCGTCTGATCGACGAGTGGACGCGCTATGACCAGTGCTATTGGCCAGTGGCGTCGCCGTCCAAGCGCTTGTGTCCGTGTAAGCGGGGAACATTTCGAGCACCAATTCTAACACTTTTAAGCAGATCTGTCATAACAATTAAAAACTCAGCTAAGTAAACCATATTTTACTTTACTGCGTGCTAATTCGGTCGTCAGATGGTTTGTTGAAAGTAATGAAATGTAAGCGCTTTATACAAAATTGTTACATCCGTGATTGAGACATGGTGTAGAATGCTATTTTGTCATCCCCTCTTGTTGGCTCTGTCACAATTGTCACCACTTGACACTGACGCACTTCATTGGCTTCCTGCACCTCAACGCATACACTTTAAAGTTCTTACTATGATGCCGAACTGTCTTGTTGACTCTGCCCCAGCATAACTCTTGGCTCTCTGTACCAGAGTGTCATCTATTCCCCAACGGACTTCTGGACTTCTCTCCATTCATCTGCCCGTTGATTATTGCTGGCCCCCGTATGCGCACTGCCACGGCCCAAACAAGGAGCTTTGCTTATGTAGGCCCCTCCAGTTGGAATAGTCTTCCTTCCCCTTAGGGCGGAACTCCTAGTTCTGTCCCCTGTTCAGTATCGGAAGTGCTGGAAGAACTTCTTGTTTACTACCTAGTCGTCGACTTGGATCGGGAGCGTCCAGGAGCTGCGATCCCGGGGTCGAGGGGGACAAATCCCCCACCTTTTACAGAGAGTTGGCATATTATACGTTTGTCCCCCACATTTCTTACTCCTCTCATTGGGTGTCCCCCACCTCTCAACCGAGATCGCCGCCTCTGGGAACGCCGTTGATTTGAGCGGCGCTTTAAAAATGTTCATTGACAATTACAATTGTGGTTCATTAATGGCATTTAGACCCTATGCACAATATTATTTAGCATTTGCTGTGAAATAAACCTGCAAAGGCCATTAGGCCTACATTGGTCAATCAACTTCAAGTTATTTGGCTATCTACTTACAGTCATAAAATAAGCAAGTGTGTGTATGCAAATAGGGGACTGAGATCTCGATGTGTGTAGGCCTTATCCAAAATTAGTACAAAATATGAAGACAAAGGCCGGGCTTAAAAAGCAAAATGAAGGCGTCCGCATCTAAACGTGGTACATAGTGCTGAAATATCAGCCACAGTCTGACAGAATACTGTCGGCGTTGTGCTAGATCACTATTGGACTGCTGCAGCTGGAATCCTCCGCTTAAGCTATCAAACGTCCTTGTATGAGTAGGCTACCGCAAGGATGTAACGGCATTCAGATTGGAAACATTGCGTCAAGCTGTCATTTTTTGCTCAAAATATCCTTCGATATTTCGACGCAATTGTATACAAAATTAATACGCATATGCTTACGTGCATACATAAAATCTATAGGCCAATACATACAAATTTGGGCTATCAGCTGCTTGTACTAGGATACAATTTAAATATTTGACAAACTAACCTGTTTGGTCTAATTTTGACTCAATGACTTCAATTGCATTTGCAGCAGATATGGTAACTTCAATATCTCCAGCTAATAAATGATCAGCGAATATTCTATAATATAGAGATTAATTGGTTTAATTGATTTAAAAGGTGTTACTCTGGCTTATAGCTAAATTTCTTGAAAGCCATTAAAGAGTCGACATCGAGAAAGTTGTTGTCAGACAGCTAGTGTCGTCTAGCAACGAATGTTAGACGCTAGGCCTATGATTATAATATATGGGGCGTAAACATGTGTCTATTGACACTCTGTTCTCAAGTAGAATACCATTGTTGTCTGTGGTCGATAGCAGACCCGATCTTCTTTACCTATCGTCATAGTGCACCTAGCAACTGTGTGCACGCAACAATAGTTCGCATTGCTGCGTACGCATTGATGACGTCCATTGGAAAATTATTCACATATTGCACTGCCACTTTACAATGTATAACAATGATTTTCTACAACATGCGCGTATTGAGTCGTTATAAATTGCCATTAAATGATAACCAACATCTATAATACAATAAGCGTGTAAAATGTTGGACATTTTTCAGGTTTTAAGCTCTCCTGTCGGATAGAGAACAATTAACTGGCCAAAAAGGAAAACATGTCCTCCATTTGCCGGACGTCTGGCAACCCTACATGTAGTTACTGATTAGCGGCAGCAGTCAATATCGAATCCATTCAATGGAGTAAGAGTCTTTGGAAACGATAAACAGCAGTGGTTCCTAAAATGTCGTCAAATTGTGCACCGAAATAGTTCTAACGGAGGAGGTCCTGTGATCTTGGTCCAGATCAGGCCTCGAGGTCGACTCATCGGAGTAGCAACCGTCTTCTCTTTCTAATTCTAGAACAGCAGGCTTACAACATTTGTCTAGCCTGCCGATTAGTACGATTAGTTCGATTGTTCGATTAGATAATAATGATAACTATAATAATGATAATGATGGCGCAAGCGGTCAAATTGCATGTTACCATATTCGCAAAGAAAACTTCATGGTAAAGTGCCGACGTGTAGTTCAGACACGACGTTTGTGCCTGCCCTGTCAGACACCTGCCTGACATGGCATAATAATAATAATAATAATAATAATAGTCATAGTAGTAGTAATAATAATAAAAATTATTATTATTATAATTGAATAATTCCATATGTCTGGAATGGCCCTTCTCGAAGATGGCGGCATTGTTTTCAATCGATCTATGTTTTTGACGTAGCTTTGTCTTTACCGTCGCTAATAAGCTATTTTCACGACTGGACTTTACGAAAGGCCTCAGTTACATTCCAGGTTGGATTTTAACCCTCTTTTGGCAGTAATTTAAGGCTTAACGGCGGTTTACCGTGTGCCACGCGGGCCACACCAACCGTCGCGTGACCTACTTAACGATAGAACGACAGGTGCGTGCTATGAGGAAGTTAGATGTTTCCAAACATGGAAGGGGCACCCAACCCAAACTCACCAACGCGGGCTCACAAAAATCTAAAGGTCTTTGCGGGGTTTGTTTCTCGGAACGAAATCTGCTCCATAAGAACGGCATGGTGCACAGACATGGACCCAGGGATAATCCTTGTCCCGGTTCCCACAAACCACCCATGATGGATTCGTGTCCGATCCCGCTGTCTGTTCCGACTCCTGATCAGACCCAACATGATGCCAATAGAACACCTCCCGCAGATCATGAGCCACAATCCACACCAGAGCCAATTCCCCACCCTTATTTGCACACCAGGCTCATCAAGCACATTCCAAAAGCAGCCAGACACGGCCATTGTGGACTGCTGACCTCTATTATTGACCACATCTTGCAAGAACCAGAATCTCCACTTCTTTGGCAACAATTACTATCGTTTGGAGCCCTGGCCCTTACCTAACCAACCAGAGGGGGCAGACGACACAATATGACATCTAAAATCAAAGCTCGCACCAACGATATCTTCACAAAGGTGCTTCTTGAGACCTCCGCACTTTTCACTCCGCAAGAAGCCCATGCTTGGAAGGGAGGGGAGGTCTAAACCGGGCACAAACAATTGCCGCAGCGGTGGAGGCAAAATTAGAAGATGGTAACATCAGGGCTGCGGCGAGGATTCTTTGTTCGGATGCTAAACCGGTTCCAATAAATAACTTGACTTTGGAAGAACTAAAGTTAAAGCATCCAGCCCACCCTACTGACCGTCCGCCGATGCCGGCTCCCCTGCTGGTAACTCATTTTCAGGTCAAGGAGGCCGAGTTTCCCGCATTCGCACTTTTCCGACCGGCTCATCGGAGGCGGGGGGGACCTGATGGCATCCGCCCACAACATAGTCTGGAGTTAGTGGACCAGGCCGAATCTGGCCCCATTCTACTGTCAGCCATTAAGGCTTTGATCAATCTGCTGCTAGCGGGCGCATGTCCACCCAAAATCCGTGCCACTTTTTCGGTGGAACCCTATTCGCTTTACGCAAAAGTTCGGGAGGTTTGCGCCCAATAGTCATTGGCTATAATTGGCGCAGACTAGCAGCAAAATGCGCGAACACCTACGCTATCACCAAGGTTGCGTCGTATCTGACTCCGAAACAGGTAGGGGTTGGTGAGGCGGGTGGGGGTGGGGGGTTGTGAGGCGGCAGCGCTGCGCCGCAGAGCGTTTCCTTGACAAGATGGACGAGGAATCTGTCCTTGTCAAATTGGACTTTTCAAACGCTTTCAATCGCCTCTATGTAGACCAAATGCTACTTTCTGTCTTCACAATACTCCCCGAACTGGCACCTTTCTGCTCATTAGCCTATTGTGAACCTTCAAATCTGAAATATGGAACATTTACTCTAAGCTCTCAGGTGGGTCCCCAACAGGGCGATCCACTTGGCCCACTGCTCTTCTGCCTCCCCTTTCAGCCCATCTTGGCCGAGATGACTTTCTCTCTCGTGCTGGGCTATTTGGACGACATCACTTTGGGAGGCAAAATGCAGACGGTGGCAGATGATGTGACACCTCTGGATCTCAAATACAAATCTCTCGGTCTTCAAAATCCGTTCAAAATGCGAGGTTATCTCGCTTATATCTGATCTTCAGCTGATCATCATCTGCTATGCCAATTTACCCAAACCAGTCCCCAGAGGGCATCACTGCTGGGTGCTCCTCTCTCGAATTAAGAGACATTGGAAGAATTCCTTGTGGGTCACACTGCTGACCTTAGCAAAGCGCTTGAGAAAATGCAAGAGATAACAAAGCGCGATACTTAAATCATTCGGAGGTACTCTCTAGGCGCCACAAAGCTGCTCCACACCCTACGATGCTGCCTCAGTAATGACCATTGCTTTTAAGCTCTTTCTCGACTTAAAACTAACATATACGATATACCGAACTACCATCAAAATAACAATAATAGCCCCATGATGATTCATAATAATAATTATAATAGTAATAACATGATGATAAGGACGCGATACGGTCATTCCCGGCTGGATAACCTGGGAGACCGGATGGTATGCGACCCCAGCACCTACTCGACCTGCTCAACAACCGAGAATCAGCTGAGACTCTCCTACAAGCGTTGACCGTCTTCGTCAATGTGTTGCTAAGGGGTGAGTGCCCACCGGAAATACGAGAACTTCTTTTCGGATGCACACTCCTCGCCCTTTCAAAAACAGCAGGGCTGATCAGACCAATCGTGATTGGCTACGTTTGGCGACGTCTGCGAAATAACGCCAACAAATATGCCTTGACCAGACTATAGGGTCCTTCATCGCCCCACACCAGGTGGGCATTGCAGTGGCGTAGCGACAGGAGCGCAGAGGCATAGCTGGGAGGTCAAAGGGAAATGTATCCCTGGGCGCCACTTTGAGGGGGCGCCAAAATGAGGATTAAAATTATAACTTTTTTATTTCGTTGGATACTATTTTGTCAGAAACAAGTTAGTAATGTTCCATTTTGGCGCCCCAAGGTATAATCGTTACAAATATGTTGTAGACATGATTTTGGCGCCCTCAGGCCCCACCTATACGTGATAATAAGGGCGCATAAGGGGCGAAGTAATACTTATGACAAATGACACCTATAACGTTAGGCGCCAATTTAAGGGGGCGCCAAAATAAGGATCAAAACTATCAATTTTTTTGATTTTGATGCAAACTAATTTATCCGAACTAAGTTAGTGAGGTTTAATTATCCTCATTATAAACAGGTCGTCAAGCATGATTTTGGCGCCCCGGGCTCCACTGGCAGCCCCGTAAGGGGCGGCATAATATTCATGATAAAGTGACATCTATAATGTTAGGCTTAAGCATGTCGTCTTCTTATAAAATCATATTGATAGGTTCCAAATCAAGTGCAATGTTATCCATCATGTATTTAAAGTGGAATGTGGGCTCAATATAATATACACAGATTTGGTACAGTAATTACTAATGGCTGAATTAGGAGAACTCAAAGAATTGTTCACAATACTTATTAGGCCTTCCAGCATCATCTGCCCAAGCTCCACCACTATCCATAACCTTTGACCTTCCATTCTAAATTTAAGTCTCACCTTTCAAAGAACTCTTTAATAGACTCCTTAGCTCACTTGATATTCCATCTGTCAATCTTGGACCAAAACGACACCTTCCTTAACAGCTACTCTACCTCCGCTGACCTTCTTGAAACAGGACTCTGCATACGCTTCAATTGTAGGGGAGAATGTCCTGCATTGGGTCAATTTTTACATTTTAAAGCACAGAATTGGTGTTGGTTGTAGTACTTGTATTTTGTCAGAAACAGCAACGTTCTAAGGGTCGAATACGGTTAAACAACAATATTGTTCCAAGTGTAAACTCCAAAAATTTAATATTTTCCTTACTGGTAAAAATTGTCCCAATGCAGGCCATGAGTGTTGTCCCAATCCAGGCCATCAATGGTCAGTGACCATCAATGGTCAGTTTTTGATAATAGCCCAACTATGCTGTATACGACCTCCAAACTTTACCCCATGTTTCGCAATATACGGTTCTAAAGTAGTTTACAGAAATTGTAGGCTAAATTAGTACAAAGGTCTTGTGCGTTGACTGACAATAAACGATTAACATTAACTTGTCTTACCTAAAAAAATAGATTTGTCGTTTATCTGTTAGACGCTATCTTCTTGTCTGCCTAAGACATGATAATCTTCTTCGCGATATTAAATACGTTCGCTAGGTGACGCACGTCCGATATGATGATAGACTAGGCCTTGATACCGCCACTGACCCAATGCAGGACATTCTCCCCTACTTTTAATTTGTATATAATTATAATAGGCCTATTGCAATTAACCCGGTATTGGCCTGAAGCGCATTTTTGCACCATGAGATTACAGGCCATGCTATCCGCGGCTTGTAGCGCATTTTTAGAAAAGGGGCGCCAATTCTGTAGTTTGTTTCAGGGCGCAAAATACCCTAGCTACGCCTCTGGGGGACAGAGGGCGAACCGCCTCAGGCGGCACTTGTCCTAGAGGCGGCATTTTCGGGAAAAAAATAAAAAATATTGTTGTATTGGTTGCATTCTTCAAGATTATTGTTGCCCTTGTCTAATGAATTAGCATAATCGAGGTGAGAGGAGACAAGTGAGCAGGCTATAGTTCCAAACATATTCTGGGTTAGAGCCGACCTTATGTGACGTATTGCCCTGATGTGGTAGAAACAAGATTTACAAAGGCTTGTTATGTGAGGTCGAAATGCGAGCTTGCTGTCGAGGGTAACTCCAAGTGTTTTGACAGAGTCTGAAAGCGGCACAGCAGTGCCCGTCAGTTCAATGCTAGAGAGCATAGGGAAAGAACGAAGGCGTTGACATGAGCCAAATACAATTGCTTCAGACTTGTCTGGGTTTATGGCCAAACCATTGAAACAGAACCATGCATATATGGATGTGAGGCATTGTTCCAGTTTTAGTTTACCAGACTGATCAGTGTGAGACAGAGCAATATGGAGCTGAGTATCATCTGCATACTGTTGTAATTGAATTCCAAAGTGTTTAGCTATACGACTGATTGGGGAAGTAAAGGCTTTAAATAATAAAGGGCCGAGGACAGATCCTTGTGGCACCCCAGCAGTGCAAAGTGTGGGCTCCGACCGAGCAGATCCAATGTCCACCTGTTGATTGCTGTCAACCAGGTATGAAGCTAACCAGTGTAAGGCAGTCCCAGAGACTACAAAGCTTTTTGCAAGTCTTAAAAGGAGTAACTGGAGGTCTACAGTGTCAAAGGCTGCACTAAGGTCAAGGCACACAGAGAGGCAGGCTTTACCCTTGTCAATAGATGAGAAGATGTAATCCAGTGTAGAGACAAGAGCAGTTTCCGTGGAGTAGCCTTCGCGATATGCTGACTGGTAGGGACTGAAGTTGGGAGAGGAAGTACTGTGTCTCTTGATATGCATAAGAAAAAAAACGTTCAAGGATCTTGGAAATGTTATTGAGGTTGGAGATAGGTCTGAAGTTAGACAAATTGCTAGTGTCAAGGTCAGGCTTGACTAAAGGTAAAGGCGTGACTAAAGCAGATTTGAAGCATGAAGGAAAGCACCCTTCAGCAAAAGATAGATTGGCCAAGTGTGCAATGAGGTGAGAGAATACATCAGAACAAAAGAAGATGAGTGATGTAGGTATGAAGTCCAATGCTGATGATTTAGGAACCATGCTATTGAGAAGACTAAAGACTTCAAAGAATGCGACAGGCGGTATGTCATGGAAGGCAGAGCCTGAAAATTCGGAGTCAAGCAGCAGGTCACTCCACACTACATTAGCAGCACATCTAGCAATTTTACATTTAAGATCAATAAGTTTGTTAACAAAAAAATGCTGCAAAATTTGCGCACAGAGTCTGATTTTCTGTGTCTGAGCGTTGGCAGTTGTTTCTATCCTTTGAGTGTAGAAGACGCTGAGCGATGCGCCATCGGTCCCGAGGATTATCAGCACTTTCAAGTTGGCTGCAGAAATACGAGCTTCGTGAATCGTTTATGAGTTTATTTGTTACACGGAAGTGTCGACGATAACACTGTCTATCCTCATCAAGTCCAGAATGTTTTCACTTTCTTTCAAGTCGACGACGTTCCTTCTTCGCACGGGATGTTTCAGATGAGAGCCATCTAGTAATAGAATTCTTCCGAATTGCAAAATAACAAAGCCTGCCATGCGTTCAGAGACGAAGGAGAATGGGTGACTGATAGCACCGACGCTGAATCCTGGCTTAATATCGCGTGTCCAGTCCACGTGAGAATCTGGAAGATCGGTTTGAAAGGAAGGAATGAACACACCGACAGGATACGCGAATGGTGAATAGAAGCATGTAGCCGATCAGGACAGTGGTATATTCTGTACACAGCACGTAACCCTCCTTTCGGAAACATTTACCGAGAATTTTTATTCGATTCCGATGAAAGATATGAGGAGTATAGATTGCGTTGCCAGAATTCCGAATCGGGCAAGCCAGGATTAAGCGTGATGCAGTTATTCGTTTACGATGATTAATTTTCAATGACGATTCACATTGAAAATCTAAACCGTGAGTTCGACAACTTCATTATCTTCCGATACTACGATATACGGCGTGATATAGCCCAGTTCCGTTTCTATCTTCGTTTTCGTAAAGGTAAATGTCTTGTCCGTTTCCAACTTGTCACGAATGGGCCTATCCCACGACCCCTCGTATACGCTCATATAATACTCTGCCCCATCCGGCGCCTCTGAAAGGATATATATTGACGACTGCTTAAATCGATTCGCAAACACGGGGATGGTGTCGACGAATAATCCGGGGTCACTATATAATCCCTCACTGCATGGTGGAAGATGACGCACCCCCGTGCTATTCGTCGAGCTTCAAATAGGATGTAGATGAGACATTCGTTGTGTGTTGGTCAGTAGATTGAATCGCCACCCTTTACCGAAACGCAAGGTCAATATAGCCAATGACCGTGTCAGCCACCCTCCACCGAAATGCAAACACTCGGCTACATAGGGCGTAACTGCCGCATTGTTAAGAATCGATCGCGTGTGATCATGCAGTCACATGGTCTAGACAACTTGCAAACAAATGCCTGTTCGACGCGCAAAAGAATTGTTGTCAAAACCGACGAAAATGTCCGGTCCGCAACCTAACACCAGAGACAGGCTCTTCAGAGGTTCGAGGAGGTCCGGGCTATTTACAAAATTTAGGCCTCACGGTCCCCTCACCTTGTTAACATATCAAATGGAAAGGTCTATATTATCTATCTATAGATCAAAACAGTATAGGTCTAAATCTTAGATGAAATTTAATTTAATAATTTTATTTAACAAATGCTTTTCATCCTTTTTATTTCGCAGATGATTCAATTATTTTTCGGGAAATCTACTTTTCGTGCAATATCACAGTTTAAATTAAGTAACATTGTTCAGTCCATTCAACCGTTGTTGTTCAATTGTTGAGCTATGGTAATTTTGATTTGTTGCAAGACATCAAAAGTTCTTTCACTAGAAACCAATGATGCTGAAAACTGATGAAAATATGTAATGCAACAGTGCTATTATGAAGCACTGGAGATAGACAAGTCCAAGTATATCTTTCAGTATAGGTTTGTATTCTTCTTTAAAATTAGTGCAATGAACTCTTCTAACAGTTCGTCCTCAAGATTTTATGAGAGTTTTTATTACTCGTACTGGTGACATTTCTTAGCAACCGACAATAAATTTTCATCAGTAAAATTTTTAAGCTCCCAAAGATATGCAAACAAATTACCAATGTCATACAATAAATGAAACTTGATTTAGGCTGCGAAAGTGAGGCAAAATAGATGATTGATCACATTATAAATAGCCTAATTCTTTAACCTGATTTTTATTGAAACCATAGTAACCTAAGTTATTACTTTAAATTAGTATATAGGCCTATAGCAGAAGGGGATACTTTCTGAGATTTCTAATAATTATAATAAATGCTCATTTTATAAGAACAATCTCAATATTTAGGCTTATTACTGCAGGGTTGGTCTAGGCCTTAAAGCAACACGTCATAAGCATGTCTGAATACTGCGGATGTGTTCAACATTGCGTACATATTATTTGAAAATCAAATAATCTCAGAATTTACTTGTTTTCTTAAAAATAATCTTTGAGTTATTGAAAATTATCGAGGTCTATTGGATAAACCCAAAAATATCAACATATGTTTTAATATTATTTTCATATTATTCAAAGATGATATAATTTGACCCTATTGAGATGTAGGATAGGCCTATCATTAAGATTTATTGAGTTGCATTTATTTTGGTTAGGCCTATTGTAGAGCACGGGCTTGTCGATTTTTATTTAATTATCTGTGACTAGAAAACGCCAGAGTTGCCAGTTGTTCGTAATATAGAAAATGCTCTTGACTCGCAAAGTGGTACGATGAAATTCGGCTATTTTTAAATATTTATTATTGCTCGTTAAAATCGTTACTTATTAGAAGTAAAATAAAAAAATGAGTATTTAGCAATAGCATTACAGAATTTGGTTAATTTTAATTTATGAGCCTATGGTATCTCGAGGCCCCTTGTGAAGCTGAGGCCCGGGTCCTCTCTGATAGGACCTGAGCAGATAACTCTAACTTGTACTAAGTTACTGAGGAAATTCTGCGTTTAGATTAAAACATTCGTAAAAATGACGTAGAAGCCATGATCGACAAATATGGCCGGTCACGTGCGCAAAAGTGTTACAACATAGGGTAGGAAGGGGTAAGATGACCCTCGAGGTAAGATGGACACTCTGAGCAAAAACTACCCGATACATTTTGGCGAATGTCCATTGAGCAGCTATGTAGGCGTATTATGGACAGAGGATAATGGTGCAAGTATTGACCATGTATGGCAGGTACCATCGTACAGGAATTTGGCGTATTCGACGACGCAGCCGGCCACTCTCTAGACACGTGTTTGGTTTTTTTCAAAATAATTTTCTCTTTAAAGATCGTAAGAATGCGGCACCGATAATAGATCTTTAGGGTAAGTAAGAGATGTGTTTTCTGAAAGTGCTTTAGCTCAGTTGTCCGTATAATTCTTTTTGAAAGGCACCTTTTCATTTGATATCGCGTAGATGGTTGTGAAGTTTGTGGTGTAGGCTCGGGTGTACATTTTTCTCCTTTCATACGTGCCAGGTTTACGCACCGGACTTATTCTTCGCTTTGCTTAGAAATTTTTTCGTATAACAGGCCCCAA
The DNA here is from genome assembly GCA_959347315.1 of Bimastos eiseni. NCBI lineage: Eukaryota > Metazoa > Annelida > Clitellata > Crassiclitellata > Lumbricidae > Bimastos > Bimastos eiseni. Next base: position 20,726,131 of record OY365811.1, read on the forward strand.
CCGTCCGAGAAGTAGGCCTACTCGGTAGGTATGAAGCTGCCAGTATGTCTAACAACCGTCATTATTATTATTATTTATTATTATTATTATTATTATTATCGTTATTATCATTATTATAATTAGGCCTATAATTATTATCTTTTTTATTCGAGGTAGTTCTAATCCTTTAATTATGCTATCAAAACTACATGTACGTCCGAAGGCTGTGCTGACGAGCTTATCGTAGCCTACTAATCGAACAATCGAGTTAATCATGCTAACCGAGCAATGATTAATCGATTTTCTTGATTAATCGATTAAATTTTACCCTCGATTAATCGATTAATAGATTAGTAAAACTCAATTAATCGACTGGTTTGCCTCTGCCTACCCATCACTGGTGAGTCTTTTCAGCTTTAACTGTGCATAGTTTTACAAACAGACGTATTTATTCATTCACTATGACAGTTAACATCATTTAGGCCAGCGCAGATAGGGTCCGTTCACATATTCTATAACGCATAAAATCCCAATTTTTGACCCACCCCTACCCCTAATAACGTTATATAACAGCAGCTGTGACCCCCCCACCCCTATATTATATAACAAATACGCTACCCACCCCCTACCCCACCCCAACCTATAAGCACATTAAGAGACATACAATCGACATAATTGTATTGCACAATTTGACACTTTTATAATAATACGATGTTAGTTAGCACTTTAATAGTATCCAAATCAAGAACTGCAGTAAAAATCATCATATGCCCAATTAGCTATGTAACAAAAGCTACCTTAAAATTGTGTACTCTCTCGTGCTAATGATGATTAGACCGGATGTATGGAGCTCATCTGCATCTTATTAATCGGACTTTTAATGGCGCTAAATTCACTTGTATTAATTACGGTGACTAATTGGGTAATCGACGATTGTCATCATGTATCTACATGTAGCCTAAGCCTACTCTAATACAGCATGGTAATACATGGTAGTGACGTACATCCTATTTAAAAGCACCATTTTAGTTTCCCTCCTGTTTTGCACTAGAAATGAGCATTACGGTATCACACAGAATGGATTGGTTTAATATTGCACTATCAGGTATTTATCGATAACTTCGCGGTACAATGCTACCTATTTAATAGCGTATGATGTATACAGAGTGCGTGCTACAACTGCAATTGGGTATTTAAACAAACATAAACTATTTACACATACTATAGAAATTGAAATCAAACATCATGATAATACCTACCAAAATAGTTATTTCAAGTGAATTGATTTTAATTTAAACCAGAATCAAAACAAAGCACACAGAATTAAATTTAGAGCGTTTAAAGCTATGCACATGAAATTGTTAAAATTGTAAACAGCAAATTTTTAAAAGTGGATTTATAAAATATTAACTAAGAACGTCAAATCAATTCGCTAGGTGGCAGCTAATGGTGCTAGTTTTGGTTCACAACGTATTGTGAGTTTAAATTAAACAATGAAGGTCCATGGTACATGGAATTTCCAATTGGCAGGCAAACAGGCAAAATAGCATAAGCTGAAAAAAGTTTGTTATATAACAAAACCTTCAACCTACCCCCACCCTAGACAATATAACGCTAAAAAACCGGAATCCACCCACCTACCCCATGAGCGTTATATAATATGTGAACGGCCCCATATCTGAATTGGCGCTATGTAAATGCTAGGTTAAACGTTGAAAAATGACGTAAAAACTTGTAAAAAAGGACGTTAGCACACACTGTACAGTGTACACATAGCAAAAGTTTAGTAGTGGAAGATGACAAGACGTCTTAGAGATGAATCTCACGAGCCATAGTGTTAGGCCAACAGTTCAATTCGCCTAAGAACACAGAGGATGTTTCGCCTTTTGCACTTAGGTCTTTTGAGTGATAGGTCAACATATTACGAATCGCGCCGTATTCATGCATTGCCTTTATATGCCCCTGGATAAAATTGTCTCTGTTATTGAGGCGGAAAACGCCAGTGCAGCCAGTCAGAAGAACTTTACCTGCCAATATATGCATTACCGTATTACTATCACAGCAAACACAGGATAATTTTTGTGCTATACCTGAGTAGCGGAATGTATCAAACAAATCAATGGGCGTCTGCGCGAAGGTTTACGGCAACGCTCAATTCAGCAGCATTGTGTTAGTGTGCGGCAGCGTGTCGGCTCAGGTGAGTGAACGTTGAATGTGGATAGGCGGTCGGTCGGTCGTTAGCCTACCACCACGCAGCAACAGCCTTCTGTAATTGGGTTAAGGGAACACGACAGACGAATATATCGTTACAGAATTGATGTGAATTCGTTTTAACGAGCGTGTACTAAAATGCACGAGAAAACCTAAGCAGCTCGGCGTTAAAGGATCAAACAAACAGCTGGATCTGCTAAATCTGACTGCTGCATAGGTGGGTCATCTCAGATGTTCATACTGCTACTGTTGTTCTTTCTGCTGTTCTTTTGCTATCATGAGTCACGTGCGCACTGCATAGGCCCATTTGGCGTGTGAAATTAAAGGATAGATTGTGAAATTAAATGACAGCCTCAATGTAAAATCTGAGATGTCAGTGGATCACTCATGTACATGGGCGTCTGCAGGGAGGCGCAAGTGCGCCCCTAGTTTTTACGAATAATTACAGGTACCGTCCGCTTGCTGTTTTCCTTCTATAGACCTATAACTCCAAACAACACAGTCTTCACTAGTCTATTGTCCTTCATTCTGCAAATGTTTCCAAACAGAACAGATTTAACTTAATTAATTTGCCTCATTATGAGTTGCACGATATTTCTGATGTTACCTACTCTACTTCTGATTTCCACGTTCATAATCTACTGCTCCCATCGTTCCGTCACTTCGGTCTGTAACACTTGCTGCGGATAACAGTGTTTAAGCGTGTGGTCAGGACGGTCTATATATGTATATATATATGTATATATATACATATGTATATATACATATATATACATATACATATATATACATATGTATATATGTATATATATACATAATATATATACAATATGTGTAAATATGACAATTACGCCAATAATTATATTCAGAGGCCGAATCAATAATGTGCACAGCATGCAGCACGTGGGCTTGCATATATTTAGTGTGTTTTGTATTTATCCGTGTGAGTCTATTGAAATTACAATAAGCGGCAACGATCATCGCATGAAGATATTTCATCGTTTTGTCGGCAGTTTACGTTAAGAACAAAAGTTCGTCGTCGTTAAATTCAGTTGTAACAGTTATTGTGCAATATACAATACATTGACATTAGGCCAACCCGAACTTGTCTAGACTGGTTATGATATGCCCTGAGGAATAGATGCATGGATTTGTCTAGATATCTTTATCGAAATAGGTCACAGTTTCATCCGCTAGACATGCTCTTCATACGACTACCCCCCTATACACTGACATCGGTATGCAACCATGAAATCTCCAGGTTTGTATTCCAATCAACGATGAATCATGTATGCGTGACTGTTTAGCATGCAGAGATTCAGCAGGTCTACATTTAACTTAGTTTTATTTGAGTTTATAAATTAAACCTATATAACTGGGACCTATATAAATTAAAGTTTAACGTAGGCCTACTTACTCAGAGGAGCTGGATAAGGCAATTTTAGTTCTCTTATTTTATCGATTTCCTAACTTAGTTGACTTCAACTCTATTTTTAAAGTAATCGTGCAAAACCGTATCGTATAGGCCTTTGCAATTACCATTATGTATACACAGGGGCACACGTGATTTTACTACACTATATAAGTTAACGTGTAAATTAGAAAGTTTGCATATCTACTGCTTTGTTAACGGATATGGGCTATATTAGTTCTCAAAGACATTTAACAGAGCGCCTCTGAGTAGATTACTTGAAGCGCTATATCAAGTGTCATTCGCTCATTCATTCATTCATTCATTCATCAAGTGCGCTATACATTGGCACACACACGTGTTCTATATATATATATATACGGAAATGTATAATGTATACGTAGATTAAACGTATAAAAGCAAGTGAACTTTTTATATCGGAAGGTTGAGAAAGATGAGGCTGTCAGTTTTCAACATGCTTGGACTAGAATATTTTTCGATGCAACTTCAGCATTCTATATGGTAGACCATGATACACTTCTGCATTGCCTTGAAACGTCCTTTGGCCTTTGTGATCTCTCTCATCTTTGGTTTCGCTCTTATCTTACTGATCGTACCCAAATGATCATCCTAGGTGACTCCCGCAGTTCTTGGGTACCTGTTCAATTTGACGTACCTCAAGGATCCGTACTGGGTCCACTTCTATATATCATGTTTACAGCTGATATTTCTCGCCTTTTTGAAAAGCACTCGACGTCAGGTCACCTCTACGCTTATTGATGATGTTCAGGCCTTCGTGCATGGCTCCACTTCCAACCAATTTGCTCTTTACCAATCTAATGAATCACTCTCTGCTGATCTCAACTGTTGGATATCCTCAAACCGTCTCTTACTCAATTCGTCCAAGACTCAATTGATCTGGGTGGGCACCCGCCAGAAGCTGCTTAAACTTGTTTACGCTTTACTTGCCAAGCGGTTCCCTCAGTTTAGTTTCTCTACAAATGTCCGCAATCTGGGCGTCACTCTGGACAGTACTGTATCCTTCTCTGCACATATCTCTAATCGCTCTCGGTCCAGCTTCTATCATTTGCGACTACGCTCCATCCGACGATCTGTGTTTTTTCGACCATGGTTCATGCCTTCATCTGCTCCCGCATTGACTACTGTAACTCATTACTCATCGGCCTACCAAAACTCCGCCTCACTCCGCTCCAGTCTGTACTCAATGTCGCTGCTCGTTTGATCGCCCGTCTTCCACGTTTCTCACATATTTCTACTTTCAAGACTCAACATCTTCATTGGCTTCCCTTGACTGAAAGGATACATTTAAAAGTTCTCTTTCTTACATTCAAAGCGTTGTTGGGTCAAGCTCCACTCTATTTATGTGATATTATCAGGAAACCTATCTCAGCTACCACCGGACGTCCTCTCCGTTCTTTAGACCGTCACGATCTTCTAGTACCGCAGTCTAGAACTGCCACAGCTCAGCATCGCGCCTATGCCTTTGTTGGCCCTTCGCTATGGAACAGCCTTCCTGCTGTGACTCGTGCTGCAATCTTATCTAGTAGCACAACTGTTTCTGCTCGTTCTCTTAAGACTTTTCTTTTCTCTAGGGGTTTTTCGCACTGGGAGCGCCTCTGAATAGGTTGTACTGTGAGGCGCTTTATTAATCCGTAAATAGAATAGAATATTGTATTGAGTCCCATCCACATATATATATCACTGGTCAACATAGAAATCGTTACTGACTGGAAAAGGCCCTAATGTGTAGCATCTTGGTGTGCTGAACACGAATATAACCATACAAATTTTTTATTGGCTCTCGTTTTGAAAATATTTCATATAGTTCATTTTTTATGTTTCATCATGTAAATTTATGCAGTAGGACTGCGACAAGATCCTAAATAAGTCTAGAATGATGTAATATTCCACCTCATTGCATAATCCTATCATGGACACATCATGCACAGTTGATTACGTCATTTTCTGATGCAATGTAAAATTACAGCCAGTTTACAGCCAATTACAGCTGCTGACGTAAGATGACGTCAGCAGTGTACTATATAAAGCCGAGTCGGAACGGTTGAGCATTTACAATATTACAGACTTTGTGCGAGACAGTTTAAGTTATTGTTTTATAAAACTATTATTACTTTATCTATTAAGATACAATACAGAACAGTAATGCCTCGGAAGTGCGTAAATATTGTGGACAACTTTTGTTACATTTGTGGGGAAGTGACATTTGCCAACCAGAAGAAAAGTATCACTTCTCAAGTCAAGAAGGCATATCATGCTTACTTCGGATGCAAGGTCGGTGACCAAGACAAGCCATGGGCCCCGCATATATGCTGTGCTACATGTACAACACAGCTTTCACAGTGGTTGAATGGCAATGCCGTTTGCAGTTCCCATGGGGTGGAGAGAGCAAAGCAACCACGTAGATGACTGTTACTTCTGCTTGGTTCCTCCTCTTTCCGGTGGAATAACGAAGCAAAAGAAGTCGACAATAGTCTACCCAAACATTCCGTCTGCATTGAGACCTGTTCCACATGGTAATGGACTTCCTATTCCAGAACCTCCAGCAGAATATATTTTCCTTGATTCATCTGATGAGGACAAGGGTGAGCCGACATGTTTTTCTTCTGGTCCGTCAGCGTGCAGTGATCCCGATTTTCACTGTGGTGCATCATCAACCCCACACAGAATAACACAGGAAGAACTAAATGACCTTGTTCGTGATTTGTACTTATCCAAAAACAAGGCAGAATTGCTAGGATCAAGACTCCAACAATGGAATCTTCTAGAAGAAGATGTCAGAATTACTTCATATAGAAAGCGCCATCAGCAGTTGGAACCTTTCTTCATGAAGGAAGGTAATCTGGTATTCTGTTCCAATATTGACGACCTCATGAATGCCTAACAGATCACTCATGACCCACAAGAATGGAGACTCTTTGTAGACTCTTCAACACTGAGTCTTAAGGCTGTGCTTTTGCACAATGGAAACCGTCTTCCATCTATTCCATTAGCGCATGCTGTCCACATGAAAGAGACATATGATAACCTAAAACAGCTACTGCATTCCATTGACTTTAACAGGTACAAATGGCACCTGTGTGGTGATTTGAAGGTAGTTGCCATTTTAATGGGACTGCAGCAAGGATATAAAAAATATATGTGTTTCTTGTGTGAGTGGGATATCCGAACAAGAGAGTTGCACTACGTGCGGAAGGAATGGACTCCCAGACAAAACATGGCAGTTGGACAGAAGAATATCCAGCACCCAGCTCTGGTCGAGGCTCACAAAATCCTACTACCACCCCTTCACATCAAACTAGGTTTGGTGTAGAACTTCGTGAAAGCCATGGACCGCACTTCGCCAGCTTTCCGATACCTGCATGAAAAATTCCCTCGACTCAGCGAAGCAGAGATTAAAGAGGGAGTTTTTGTGGGTCTTCAGATGAGAGAACTCTTCAAAGATGACCGCTTCAACAACTTGCTGGAGGGTGATGCGAAACAAGCATGGAATGCTTTTCGTCTAGTGTCTACAGACTTTCTGGGGAATGTTAGGGCAGAAAACTACAAGGAACTAGTAGAAGACATGCTCAAGCAGTACCAGAAATTTTGCTGCAATATGTCTCTGAAGATGCATTTCCTTCATTCCCATCTGGATTTCTTCCCTGACAACTGTGGTATGGTTAGTGACGAACATGGCGAACGTTTTCATCAAGATATCGCAACAATGGAGCAAAGGTACCAGGGAAAATGGTCCACTACAATGTTGGCTGACTACTGCTGGACACTCCGCAGAGATGCTCCAGAACAGCTGTACAAGAGACAGGCAAAAAAATCTAAGAACTAGTCTATGACCTGGTTTTTACAAATATTAACCGTAAGTGTATCACTATTGGCATGCATTGTGCGATATAAAATTACTTCATTTCAGATTACAAAAAAACTAGAGCCAATTCTGCATTTTCACTGTCATATTCGTGTTCAGCACATACGAATTGATAAGAACCGACTAATTTCATTTCAGTAACATGACTTTTGTAAAAATTTGTTGTCCAGAGTTATGTACGCAATTAGGGAATGTGGTTACGGATTTCTGTGATTTTGCGTACGGGTGCGCACTGCGCATGGCGGGTAGGGGTCCCGAAAAAATATGTACGTACTAGGTGTCTGCGGCTATACCCATACCCGCGGGTAGCCCGTACCCGACCCGTGCGTAGGATACGGGTACGTATTTACAGGTCGGGTACGGGTAGACTAATCACGGGTACGGATATACCCGGTTTTACCTGTGTCAACGTCAAGTTTAGGGTTACAATGTCACCGTTAAATATTTAGGTGAATATTGCTTCATCAAAGACTTAATTATTATTATAGACAAACTGGCACATTCGAAATCCAAGAACGATATGTTTGCACATAATTCTGACAATCCTCTTTGTATGTATGTTAATCACTGTTTTTGTAATCCCTTTCCTTTCCCTGCTCCTCCTCCTGCTGTTTCTCCTCTACTTTTTCTCCTTGTTTACATTTTCCTCCTCCTTTTCCTAATTTCCTCCTTCATCTCCTGTTTCCGTCGCAAACACTACACCACGGCAGCTGTCACTGATGATGATATTGTTGTTGTCGTCGCTGCTACTATTACGACAACAGCATAATGCTTAATAAGTTGTGATCCTATTAGTCTGGCAGGCAGCAAGACTATGAGAGGACACGCTAATGACGTCACGTGTATGAGTATACCCGCGGGTACAGGTCTGGTCGGGTAGGAATTTTGAGTACTGGTCGAGTACGGGTACGGGTAACGGACTAGTGCTATGGGTACGGGTCGGGTAGCAAAAACGCTCTACCCCGCAGACCTCTAGTACGCACGCTGTATAATTATAACGTCCACACTAGCCTATTCAGGCCTATAACGTACTCTTTATAATTATCCTGTAGTTGTCCGTTTATTAAATGTAAGTGTTGTTCATAACGGCTAATAAATTTGAGCTGTGAAATATGATGCCTAACAGAAAAAATAGCCTACGGTAAAATCAATGCCTTGTATATGTTTTTAGCTCTTTAACTTTTGTAAGGGGTTAGAGCTCAGATGTAAGTATGCATGAGGAGGAGGTCCACAAAATGTACTTGGTGCAACAGAGGGAGGGGAATCCGAAAATACGATTTTTTGCGTACGTAATATATGTATTGTGCTCTTGTATCTACAAATTTAAATAGCACTTCTCACATTGCACGCCAATCAAAGGTGCTTGTGTGCTGTGCATTGGAGAGACCCAGTATGCTATTCGCAAGCTAATTAAAGCGATACGTAATCGATTGGCATATGAGAGTGTTCTACGTAGAGAAGAATATATTTTTTTAACCAGCAATATTTAAATATGTCCAACACCAATCCGCGCACGTAGACTGATGGAAAGTTAGTACACTTGAAAAACAATGATTTCTGCTTTAGAAGAGTTATAAAATATAGAGAACTTAGAGCACTTAATAATAGGAAACACGAAAAAGTTAGTAAACTTATAAACTATTACAAAAACTTTGGTCTGCTTGAGAAACTTATGAAATGTTAAAAAGGTAGAATATAAAAAAAAAACTGTTGAGATAACTGAGAAATGCTGGGAAGTTGGAATACTTAAGAATATGTAATATGATTTGTGGATAATGTAGTGTTCTTGTGGATTGAGATTTTATAGAGTCAACTTCCGCCTTTTAGGTTGAAAACTGTAGGACAGTAGGTGGAACAGAGAGATAACAGTCGTGTCGTGGGTTTCACTCTCGCCACTCCTTCTTCTTGATGACGAGAGTACCCGCTAGTTCTTTCCTTTATCACCAAGCTCAGCAACACGACACACTTGATGGTTTTAATATGTATATTTTAATGATATATATTCACACCACTCATCCTATCTACACTTACTGGAGTTATTAATGTCCTTTTGAAATGTTTCCCTGGTTTACGTTGGAGACGGGATACCCAACTACGTTGATTATCCCTATCGTCAGAACGACCTAGCGTCTCCCCCAGTTCCGAAACAAGTCCCTGTTCCTTTGCTTGCTACGCTAAATGAATCCTTGTAGAGGCGATTTCCTACGCCATCCCAAACGCAAAACTCGTATCTCTATTGGACGACAGGTCACCTGCAGAAACCATTACTAAACCCTGATTGGTCGGGTCTTGGCGTCCCTAGCGTAACGCCAGATTCCTAGGGGCGTCCAGTTACTGTTTGACTAGCGGCTGCTATGACTGGGCCTTGCCAGTGTCATAGACGAGCAACAGGTCCTAGGGATCGAATGTCATTATTATCGTTATACCGCCTAGTGGGTTGCGCCATTGATATCGGAATTATCCCCTATTCATGATCCGTGTCAACTAGCCGGTCCAGACCCAATCTTCCACTGATTCATGAATTTCTTGTCTGTGGGTCGTAGAAATGGAAGGGACAGTCGTCTCTGACAGCTGCCTCGCGATGTCGGGTTTCGTTGTTTGACACCCCGATGATCTTTGCATAATCCTCGTCGTCTGTATTGAGTCCGTCTACTTCAGGCAAAGCCCATTGATGTCTCCCATCTCATGTGTCAGGTAGACATTCTCGTCCGTAGTCCTCCTACGCCTCTGCTGTCGATCGATGACTTTTATATAGCGCCATCGTCCAGAGTGACGCGCGTTACAAGTCGCAAAAATGCGCGAAATAAAAGTTTCTGTGTCATCTTAGAACGGTCTCGACTGATACAATAATATTGTGTAATACGTGTTATATATAAGTATATTATTATGTCAATCTACCCTTTAGTGCCGTAAATTATACAACATGGCAAATCAGGTTAAGCCTCAAGAGCGTCGGTAGTAGAAAATGAATCGGTGAAAAGAATCATGTTTAACTAGAAGCCGGATCACTGAAAGGGATACTGTTAAACTGATTCAAGGAAAGAATCGTGCTTAAATGGAAGCTGGATTGATGAAAATAATCATGCTAAAAAGGAAGCTGGATTGATGAAAATAAGCATCCTAAAATGGAAGCCGGATTGATGAAAATAATTATGCTTAACTGGAAGCAGGATTAATGAAAATATTCATGCTTAAATCAAAGCTGGATTGAAGAAATATGCTGCTGTTTAATTGGAAGCGAGATTGATAAAAAGATTGTTACTAAAAGCGTTCCACGATAAGCAAGAATTCTAATCTCCATCCCGCTTCTATTTAAGCATAATTCTTTTCAAAATTCCAGTTCCCAGTTTAGCCTAAATGTTATCATCGATCATGTTTTGTGTTACATTATATTGTATCAGGTGTCTGCGCCAAAACGTCCTGCGCCAAGACGTCCTGGGCCAAAACGGTCGCGCCAAAACGTCCTTCTCCGTGAAGGAGAACTGCTTCTGCCCTAAGACATGCCACTAATAAATAGGCCTTCACCTTCTTGCTACGGATAAAAAGTGTCTTCACTCTTCGCTACAGTCATCAGTTCACTTCTGACCATCACCTTATCTGGAAATCTAGAAACCAACTCCTTAATTAGAACTATGACCAAGCTAATATAGTTAGATCCAATTATTATCCTAATGCTATAATATATATATATAAAAGGGTTTTATTTTTTAACCCTATTTATGCATTATGCACATTGCTGATCTAGTGCGATTCTATTCCTATGGGGTTTGGCCTTCAACCTTTTCCATGTATTATGGGCTCTGCCGATCTAGGGCGGATTCTCCTTCCTATGGGGTTTTGGCATTGACCATTTTCCATGTATTATATGCTCTGCTGATCTCGGGCGGATTCTCCTTCCTATAGGGTTTGGCCTTGACCCTTTTCCATGGGATATGGGCTCGGCTGATCTACGGCGGACTCTTCTTTCTATATGATTTTGGCCTTCACCATTTTCCATGTATTATATGCTCTGCTGATCTAGGGCGGATTCTCCTTCCTATGGGGCTTTCGCCTAGACCCTTTTCCATTTATTATATGCTCTGCTGATCTACGGCGGATTCTCCTTCCTATTGGGGTGTGGCCTTGACCCTATTCCATGTAAGATGGGTTCTCCCAATCTACGGCGGATTCTCCTTTCTATGGGGCTTTGACCTAGACGCTTTTCCATTTACTATATGCTTTGCTGATCTAGGGCGGATTCTCCTTCCTATTGGGGTTTGACCTTGACCCTATTATATGTATTATGGGTTCTACCTATCTATGGCGGTTCTCCTTCCTATGTGGTTTTTACCTTCACCATTTTCCAGGTATTGTCGGTCCTGCTGATCTTGGGCGGATTCTTCTTTCTATGTTGTTTTGGCCTTGACCCTTTTCCATTTATTATATGCTCTGCTGATCTACGGCGGATTCTCCTTCGTATTGGGGCTTGGCCTTGACCCTATTCCATGTAAGATGGGTTCTCCCAATCTAGGGCGAATTCTCCTTCCTATGGGGTTTTGACCTAGACCCTTTTCCATTTATTTATATGCTCTGCTGATCTACGGTGGATTCTCCTTCCTTTGGGGCTTTGGCCTAGACGCTTTTCCATTTACTATATGCTTTGCTGATCTAGGGCGGATTCTCCTTCCTATTGGGGTGTGGCCTTGACCCTATTCCATGTAAGATGGGTTCTCCCAATCTACGGCGGATTCTCCTTCCTATGGGGCTTTGGCCTAGACGCTTTTCCATTTACTATATGCTTTGTTGATCTAGGGCGGATTCTCCTTCCTATTGGGGTTTGACCTTGACCCTATTATATGTATTATGGGTTCTACCTATCTATGGCGGTTCTCCTTCCTATGTGGTTTTTACCTTCACCATTTTCCAGGTATTGTCGGTCCTGCTGATCTTGGGCGGATTCTTCTTTCTATGTTGTTTTGGCCTTGACCCTTTTCCATTTATTATATGCTCTGCTGATCTACGGCGGATTCTCCTTCGTATTGGGGTTTGACCTTGACCCTATTATATGTATTATTGGTTCTACGAATCTATGGCGGATTCTCCTTCCTATGTGGTTTTGGCCTTGACCATTTTCCGTGTATTGTCATTCCTGCTGATCTTGGGCGGATTCTTCTTTCTATGGGGTTTTGGCCTTGACACTTTTCCATTTATCTATGTGCTCTGCCGATCTTAGGCGGATTATCCTTCATATTGGGTTATCGCCTTGATCTTTTTCCATGTACTATATGCTCTGCTGACCTGGGGCGGATTCTCCTTCCTATGGGGCTTTGGCCTAGACGCTTTTCCATTTATTATATGCCTTGCTGATCAAGTGCGAATTCTCCTTCTTATTGGGGTTGGCCTTGACTCTATTATATGTAATATGGGTTATACCAATCTATGGCGGATTCTCCTTCCTATGTGGTTTTGGCCTTGACCATTTTCCGTGTATTGTCGGTCCTGCTGATCTTGGGCGGATTCTTCTTTCTATGGGGTTTTGGCCTTGACACTTTTCCATTTATCTATGTGCTCTGCCGATCTTAGGCGGATTGTCCTTCATATTGGGTTATCGCCTTGATCTTTTTCCATGTACTTTATGCTCTGCTGACCTGGGGCGGATTCTCCATCCTATATATTTTTGGCCTTGACCATTATCCATGTACTACATGCTCTTCTGATCTAGGGCGGTTTCACCTTGCTATGGGGTTTTGTTCTTGACCTTTTTCCATTTATTTATATACTGCTGATCGAGGGCGGATTCACCTTTCGATGGGTTTTGGCCTTGACACTTTTCCATGTATTATGGGCTCTGCTGATCTAGGGCGGATTATCCTTACTATAGGGCTTTGGCTTTGACCCTTTTCCATGTACTGTATGCACTGTTGGTCTGGGGCGGATTCTCCTTCCTATGGGTTTTGGCCTCGACCTTTTTCCATTTATTTATATGCTCTGCTGATCGAGGGGGGATTCACCTTCCGATGGGGTTTGGCCTTGACCCTTTTCCATGTATTATGGGCTCTGCTGATCTTGGGAGAGAAGTCTCCTTCCTATGGGGTTTGGCCTTGACCCTTTTCCATGTATTATGGGCTCTGCTGATCTAGGGCGGATTCTGCTTCCTACAGGGTTTGGCCTTGACCCTTTGCCATGTATTATGGGCTCTGCTGATCTTGAGCGAATTCTCCTTCCTATGGGGTTTGGGCTTGACCTTTATCCATGTATTATATGCTCTGCAGATCTAGGGCGGATTTTCCTTCCTATGGGGTTTTGGCCTCGATAATTTTCTATGTACTATATGCTCTGCTGATCTAGAGCGCATTCTCCTTCCTATGGGTTTGGCTTTGATCCTTTTCCATGTATTATGGGTTCTGCTGATCTAGGGCGGATTCTCCTTCTTATGGGTTTGGCTTTGACCCTTTTCCATGTATTATGGGCTCGGCTGATCTAGGGCGGATTCTCCTTCCTATGGTGTGACAATCAATCATGTTTTCATGCAAAGAACTGGACGCTGATCATATTTGTTGTTGTTTGTATTTTCAATAATTAACGTAATGATGCAAATATATTTCAAATCAAACAGTGTCAAAGTACTTGGCTGAGAAACATGCCCTTAGAATTCTTGTCTAAATTCTTACCCAGTCCTCCTGGCCCTTCTTGTTTTAGGATTTATTAATGCATAGATTAACTGCCAATTGTTAAATAAATAAATGTTTGGCTTCGTCAGTTCGCTGAATTGTATCATACTTGATGTAGAGCATTTAATTAATGGTTAGCTTTCGTCTAATCATCTTTGTATTTCTTAGGTTCTCCATCGTTCCATCAGGCGTCGCAGGTGTTTCTCACAGAGGCAAACAGCGACGTCTTGAGCAGCATCAGCAGCAGCAACTATGACCTGCGGCGGAGAGATCTTCAGTGTCTCCAGTTCCATCAATCTAATCCAACCAGATTGTAAGGACACAACGGACCAGAGTTTGACCTGGAACAACTCCACGAAGTCCATTGCACGGTCGCTCGAGGTTCGATTCTTGCCATTTAATGATAGTTCTTCCTCATCGTCTGGACAGCAGACACCTCCACCAAGAAAGCTAAAAATGGCTCGTATTCTGTTGCCTGACTGTGGAGTAGAATATTCCGAGGAGTCTGAGCTGGAATTGCCTCATCATCTTGACGCGGATGGATCCTTATCAGCTGCAATGCAGGAAGAGAGGTCCGTCCATTCACCGCCGTCATCGCTATCGCCTTCACCACAAAAGAGGAAACTCTTCCTTCAGTTCGGACTGTGTTACTGTCGGCGAGATCTGCTGCCAGTGAAGCTCTTCTACTTTTCGTTCCTCGGTGCACTGGGCGTCGTCTATCCCTACATGTCCGTCTTCCTAAAGCAGATTGGTCTCAGCGCCGTTCAGATCGGAATCATCGCTGGCGTTCGTCCAGTACTTGGCTTCTTGAGTGCCCCCATCTGGGGTAGCCTCGCCGACCGATTCAACCTACGAAGGACAATGCTCATCGTGTCAATGCTCGCATGGCTAGGTTTTTTTGCCGGATTCTATTTCCTGAGTGCCCCTGGTTTATTGCAAACGCCGTTCCCACAACAACCGACGCTCCATCGATACCACGCCCGATTCCGAAGGAATGCACCTACGCAGCAGCAGCAGCCGTTCAACGACGCTGTAGCCATGACGACGGTTGCCGATGACAACAGAAGCGCTGAGCTGTTGCGATGGAATGACAGTAGCTGCAACTATAGCGACATAAGCGCAGAAGATAAGGAGCTTCTGAAAGAGAATCTGTCTTGGATCTACAATCCATCAGAGGTCTACTGGAAGTTCATCATCTGCATCGTTATCATCTGCGGTGGAGAGCTTTTCCAGGCACCAACAACAGCACTCACAGATGCTGCAACCCTCCAGGTGCTCGGCCGAGAAAACATTGCTCAGTACGGTGCTCAGAGGGCATGGGGACCTATCGGATGGGCCATCAGGTAGGCAAAATATCCCACTCTATAGATGAACTAAATTAAAGGCCGGCCGAGAGAAGATTGCCTACTAAGCAGTTCAGAAGAGCCATCCGATGAGAATTCAGGAAAGTCACACTCTGACCGTCAAGGATCATAAATTCAAAAATGATAACATAGTAAAGATTGAGAGAGCATTGCCAGTGCAATCTCAATGGGCATGAGAAGTCGTGGAATTGGCGATCAGAAGTGCTACACTGGAGCAATTACTGTGGTCGCCACTCCCAAGTTGCCAGCTGTCATGACTACTTAGCTTAACAGCCCTAACTGCTCAAATGCTAACTAATTCCAGGTATTTGTTAATTAATAAATACTGTTGAGAAAGATGAACAATAGGAAGCTTAGCAAATCGAGGCTTTAAAGAACTAATTAGAATGCAAAGTTATTCATAATAATTTACAGGAATACATACATGAGTAATTGATCGATGTTGATACGCTCGCATCGTTACACTGGGTATGATGGTGTGTCAGTCTGTATGAGTGTGGGTCTATGTTGGATGGTGTGTCAGTCTGTATGAGTGTGGGTCTATGTTGGATGGTGTATAAGTATGTGTGAGTGTGGGTCTATGTTAGATGGTGTAAGTATGTATGATAGTGGGTCTATATTTGATGGTATATCAGTCTGTATGTGTGTGTGGATTCCTTTGCAGTTCACTATCCGTCGGTTGTTTACTGAACGCTAATCGTTCAACACAGACAGTTTGCGGCATTGACCTGAGCTTCAGTGACTATCGTCTCATTGTTTATGTCTTCATGGTCATCATGGTCTTTGGCGTGGTCGCTGCATTCGCCATTGATTTCAAGGTCTGTCAGATTGCACTGTAGCTCGTACAAAAAAAAATAGGGTAATTTAATGTATTTAAAAAATTAATAGCGTCCTTCTTGATATCTACTCAGAGGCATTCTCTGTGCTGGCGCATGATATTAAAAATTAAAATGTCATTAATAAAATTTTTTGGTAGGCCTACGTTACAACCGTTAGCAAAACAGTTACTGTAGGCCAACACTCAAAGCTGAAGGCAGAGTCGCCTACACCATAACAACCTTGGAGTAAATTCTCCATCCTAAAAGTACGGGGAAGATCTCATTGCGAAATTATGGGAAGTAAATTTGTTTAAAGTATTACGCCATTGACAATCTTTTTATTATTTGCAGTTGAGTCATTCTGTTCTATTCTACATTGTCAGTGTGTGCGACGTAAACGTAGTTCAATCTTTTATTCATCCTTGAATAATATTAGTCGTGTCAGTCAAATTGGAGGAAGTTGCTCCAATGACATAGGGTAGGAGCTAAGTTGCTCCAATGACTTAGGGGATAGACGCCTCTGACTGAAGGAGTCACCAATGGTGGGCACACGCACAAACGTGGAACCAATCAACGGATACTCGTCAACAGCTAACGTCTTGTCGTGATGGATGTTCAGAGTCTCTGGGCCAAGTTGCGTTCATAGGGTAGAGCGACTACTGGTAAATTTAAACCCAATATTAATGGCAATGTTGTGCAAGTGGAATCCCTAAATATATTGCATGCATTTGGCTGAGAGATTAAAGAGATGTAGTCTAATAACGTACTGGTGTATAGAGCGACTACTGGTAACACGGTGACGATGTCGATGCGTGATTCCTCACTGGTGGAAGATGACTCACGTTCGGATATTAATAGTTTTGTCGAGGCGCAAGGAGGATTTAGAAGAGGCATTCGTCGTGTGTTGGTCGATTGATTGAATAGCCACCTGTGACTATCGGTCGAAGTCACTCCAATTGCCTAGTCAACCGACACCGACACGAGAACATTCGACACCAGGAGGCGCACACGGTCCGCATGACGGACTCTTGTCCGTCTACGTGAGAGTGATGGATCTGCTGCAGTCTAAATTACTTGAGAACAAAATGCTTCTTAAACGTAGAAAATTATTGGCAAAATCGACGGATAAGTTTGTCACGCGATTCCAGTACTGGAGAACTCCAACATGTTCTAAGTTACCGAACAAATTCTGTATTTAAATGAAAATAGTGATAAAAATGATTCAGCAGTCGATTAATCGAACGGCATGGCCGATATAATGTAATGTAAATCTTCTAAAATTTCTCAGTGCCCACAAAAGCCACGTCAGGGAGACCAGCTTATTCACCGGCGCTATACCAAATCAAGTCCGCAGTAGCCGATCCTCTCGTTTCCTTTCGGTGCCGGTTCGAAATCCAGGGAGTCAAGCCAAGGAGACAGCATGTTGGTGCTTCGGTGGTAGTCGATGATGAGGGTGGTCATGTGGTGGCACAGGAGTAGAATCTGGATAGGACACATTGAGGAGTTCGGTTTTTAGTCGTGAATATAAAGTAGCAGGGGATAGTGAAAGCAGAGGAGAGGTTACATTTGGGGTGAAATATGGGGATGAGCATACTGACGGAGTTCTTTTGGGAGTCCGTTCTAAAGTGTTGGTGCAGCATAGTGTGGCGAAATCTGGGGGTCTCTACTACAAGGATGTCACGCGCGAATTTCGGCCTCTCCGGTCCGGCAGAGGACTTAACCACGACAATTCTGCAATATTTCTGTATTTCTTGACAGACGCCAAATCTCGCCCTGGCCGGTCGTCCTCTCAACGAACGAGTGGCCACCTCATCACAATCTCACTGCCGTACTCTTTTTCAGGTAGCCTACTGTTGACCGGCAGACCCCGTGTCGCTATGTCGGACTTATTCGAACTGTTCCCTCGGCTGGCGGAGATCAGACTGTTCTCTTCGGTTCGATCAGGCCGTGCTTCGACTGCTCCTTCTGACGGTCTTCCTCGGACTCTCTTTTCGACTAAAACCGGGCCCCCTTTTATAGCGCTGAAACCGCCCTCGACCGTGGGAAAGAGAACACCTGGCGAAGATTTCAGGAAGCAAATTCCCACCAAAAACGGCCACACAAAGGCATCACCGACAGGCGAAGAGCAGGCTGACGACAGAAAGCGAGGGAGGAAAGAGCAAACAAGAGCAGTGCCAACAGATAAAGCGTGAGAAAGAGAGAGCATTTAGAAGAGAGCCTACAACAGAAAAGCGAGGGGAAGGAGCGAAGCTTGAGTGGGAGGGTGCACGATCGGGGAAACCGAGGAGCGCTGACCGTGGGAACAAGACCGACTAGAAAGGAAGGGGGTCCCCTAGTGCGACAATTTCTCAACAATAGACTAAGGAGGGGTTGCAGAAGTTCAGAGACGACGAGACTGGAGGTCGAGATAGAGAAAGATATGACGATGAGCGAGTTGATCCGGGCGGTTGGATTGTAAGGAGTTGACGACTGTAAGAGGGTTGAGAGGTTAGAAATGCGTTGTAGGTGATAGATACAATTGTTAAGCCAATGAAGTGAATTTAAGACAGAGGTTATATGATGGTGTTTTGGGGTTCAGTGACTGCGCGGGCAAGAGCATTCTGAATTGTTCGGAGGCGTCTTATTTGTGAAGAATCAATGTTGTGAAAGGGAGAATAGCAATAATCTAGTTTGGAGTGAACAATTGATGTGACTATTGTGCATGCAGTCTTGTAGTTGAGAATTGGGCGCAATTGACGAAGGTCGCGGATATGCATATAGCAGTTGCGAGATAGCTGAGTGATGTGGTCAGAAACGGTAGGGTTCTTATCTACGATGACTCCAAGATTGCGGACAGGGGAAGAGCAAGGCACAGGATAAGTTGGGTTTGTTTGAAGAAGGTCGGAGGGGTAGGTAAGTTTGTTCAATTACTCACGGAGGCCAATGATGAGAAATTCTGTTTTTGAAGGGTTTAGACAGAGCAGGTTGGTGGTCATCCAAGTTGATATGAATGTGATTTATTGCATCTGTGAGTGATTGAGGGGAGAAAGATAAGAACAGTTGTGTATCGCCAGTGTAAAGGTGATGATCTACAGAAGACGATGACATGCGCAGAATCACAATCTAGTGCTTCAATGTCGTGGATTTTAGTGGTTCATACATGTATTCATTGATTTATTCATTTATTCATTCATTCATTCATACACTCATTCATTCTGAGCATTTACATAGCGCCCCTTCAAAAACCTTGCCTGGCTCGTATGGCTAAGGAGGCGAGAGTTTCTGCAAACGTGGAATGGCTAATGGAATCAGAAGCCGTAAAAATTCTGCAGAATTGAACAAAACGTATTCATTGTTTCTGACAGAGTCAAAACTGTCTGGAGTAGAGCTATGAGAGCTGCGGTCGATAATTATATTCCAGTCGGGGTGGAACCAAATTGGTCCGCCACCCTTGCAAAATGATGGAATCAGACGGTTGGGTATACGTACTTGTGCTTGGGTTACCTCAGGGCTTAAAATGTGCCTGAACGGTTATGGACGGCGTCCAGGCCTTTAGTTTCGAGGCTGGACGCCGTCCTGTCACTTATTTGGCCAGCAGAGCCGGGACGCCGTCCATGAGCGTCCATACAACAGTGCAATTTCTCTAAGTTCGTTATTATCAACAGCATTTAATTATCTGCTATTCCAAAAATCGTAATTTCATTAGACCTACTTATTAACTGAAGTAGCCCATGTATATAATGGATGTCTTTAATTCGTCTTATACATTCTAGTTACCTTTTCATCAACTTAATTTTCGTCTTATGCGCTTCCGGCGTCTGCTGCATTTGATAATTGATTTTCAGATGAAAAGAGCAAAAAATGTTCTGCTCGTTTGATAAAATTTTTCAGACCTAGGCTGGGCTGCTCAGGCCTAGTAAGTCAGTAAACTAATTAAGTTGCACTACATGATGGACACTGCGTAATGTCGCCGTATTTATTTAACATCATGGCAAAAATGGTGATGAGAGAGGTACTAATTGGCTGGGAAGGTGGGGAACAAATATGAGGAAGAAAATTAACGAATTTTAGATATGCGGATGATATTGTACTGTTAGCTGAAAAAGAGCTACAAGAAATAATCAATCGTCTGGATGAGATCGGAAGTGAGAAAGGTTTAATGATTAACATGGATAAAACCAAAACCATGGCATTAAATGGCATTAAACCATGGCATGGTAAAACATGCAACATCGTTTTGAAAGAGAGCAGACTGGAGCAGGTAGATACGTTTCCATACTTGGGATAATTGATAACAGAAGATGCAGAGTGTAGCAGAGAGATAAGAGGAAGGATGGCAAAAGGACAAAGTGTTCAGATAGGGATGAAGAAAATATGGAGGAGTCACAGCATAAAGTTAACCACCAAAGTGAGACTTATGAAAGCATTGGTATGGCCGATGGTTACATATGGCTGCGAAAGTTGAACCATCAAGAAAAGAGATGAAGAAAGAACTGAAGCTTTTGAGATGAAATGCATAAGACAGATTCTAAAAAAGGGTATCATGGACTAAAAAAAGACATACGAGTGGGTATTGGAGAAAGCAGACATGGAACGAGGGCTACTTAATCTGATAAAAAGGAATAAATTAACATACTTTGGACATGTGATTGGAAAAGAGGGAAACTGTCCAGAAAAAGAAATCATGCAAGGCACTACACCGGGAGCAAGAAAACGAGGAAGATCAAAGACACGATGGATAGACAATGTGGAAAAATGGACCGGTAGACCACTTGACAACTTACTAAAGAAGACGAGAGACAGGAAGAGATGGAGTAGACTTGTCCATGAAGCGACCAACCCTCAGATCGAGGATGGTTAAGACAAGACATATCATAGCGCGTATAAAATTGAACTGAATTTCTTCTATTTCAAGTTGCCAACGATGAAACGTGTGACTAGATAGGCCATATAAGTAGTGGGGGTATGGCTGGTACTGGGACATTTGCCCGTTGCCCTGTCACGTGACTGCCTATGACGTCATTCATTGTCTGTCTGCTGGGTGTCTGTCTAGCTGTCTATCTAGCTGACTGCCTGGTTGTCTGTCTGTCTGTCTGGGTGTCTGTCTGGCTGCCTATCTAGCTGTCTGCCTGGCTGTTTGTCTGTCTGTCTATCTACCTATCTGTCTGTCTCTCTGTTTGTCTCTATTACATGCATATCTGTCTGTCTCTCCATCTGTTCGTCCGTCTGTTTCTTCGTCTGCGTATCCATCTGTTAGTCTTTGTCTGCGTCTATCTCTGTACATGTTTCAATTCGTATGGGCATCTGGTATTTGTTTCCTGGATCGTATTATTGAAGCTTTATGTATGTGATGGTCGACAGACATTGTACATTTGACCTTTGAGTATCTAACACGAGATTAGAACTTTTGTGTGAACACTGTATAGCTGTCTGCCTGGCTGGTTGTCTGTCTGTCTGTCTATCTACCTGTCTGTCTGTCTCTCTGTTTGTCTCTATTACATGCATATCTGTCTGTCTCTCCATCTGTTCGTCCGTCTGTTTCTTCGTCTACGTATCCATCTGTTAGTCTTTGTCTGCGTCTATCTCTGTATATGTTTCAATTCGTATGGGCATCTGGTATTTGTTTCCTGGAT
The DNA here is from genome assembly GCA_959347315.1 of Bimastos eiseni. NCBI lineage: Eukaryota > Metazoa > Annelida > Clitellata > Crassiclitellata > Lumbricidae > Bimastos > Bimastos eiseni. Next base: position 20,748,080 of record OY365811.1, read on the forward strand.
CGTATTATTGAAGCTTTATGTATGTGATGGTCGACAGACATTGTACATTTGATCTTTGAGTATCTAACACGAGATTAGAACTTTTTGTGAACACTGTATAGTCCTAACTTATTCATTAGATTCACCAGCTCTTCAACAGTTCTGCTTACAAACCATTGCATTGTTACCCTCCTAATTTTATCTTACTTGGGTCTTGCTCTAACAGAATGCAAAGCGTTGTGGGTTTAATTATGTTGTTATGGTTAATTACTGTAAGCATGTAGTAAATAGAATGTATATGTAACCCATGCTTACGTTTTCGATTATATTGTGCGAAATTAAAGTAGTGTTCAGAGTGCCGGTTGTGGGACACATACAAATGATCATGAATATTAAAATTTTTCTTTTTTCTTTCAAATTTCGATCTGGTAGTTTATGGTATGAGTGGCTTGTATTCGTTATTTACTGCTTCATGCAACTGCTGAGTGCATGCGTACTGAGTAAAATGTACATAACGTGACATGTTTATTTTTCAGGTCGTGGCACAATGTCATTTGCCTAGGTATACAAGAAACATTGTCCGTGCTTACAAAGGTCACTGAAAAGAGCCAGATGGTCAGTCCAGAGGTCAACCAGCCAAGATAATGAGCTGTTGGGGTTATTTTAGTCCCCATTGAGGGGCGCTGCAGCCATTCAGATTAGGTTTGAGCAAACGTGTTGGGCTATAGCCTTGGGTTACTACGTCCAATAGGAGTGCTGCACTGGCTTTCACTTCAGTCAGTTAGGCCTGCACTGGCTCCCAGCCTAGGGTTAGAATGGCCTCAAACACAAGAAATTTGCTGGTTTGGCCAGCCCACAAAGTTCATGGGTTATGACCTAGATACAAAGTACAGATCACAGATGAAAATGATGACGTCATAGGCAGTAACGTGATAGGGCAAAGGGCAAATGTCCCAGTACCAGCCATACCACCACTACTCATAGATCTAGTGCTACTGCTAGTGCATGATGTCGGATTGATAATCTAAAAAATTGAGAAGAACAGTTGCCCGACCAGGGCAGACTTGCTGTCGTTCTGGAAAAGATCATGCACCGGAAAAGGTTAATAGATGGATTTATGACAAATGTCCAAAAGTTAAGAATAGTTATAAAGTGACTATTTCAAACTCCAATCTGTTGGTGCTATTATCAATGTGAACACTTGGATCTATTTTTATTTTCTTAGTGCAACTTGGTGCAAAATAAACAAAAATCAATCTAGATGACCCTGACATACGGCCGAAAATAAGCACAAAGGACATCCCATGCTTCCATTCACTATTTTGAGAATAGAAAGAATGAAGGAGATCACAATTCTATAAATGCCTCGGGACTCAGGAAATCAACTTAAGAGACTGACTGTTTAGCAGAAGTTCTTTCTAGGGCTGAACCGAATAGGTGATTTTCACTATTCGGCCGAACTATTCCGACCAACTATTCGGCCGAATACAAATACGAATAGTGCGTAAAATAGGTCTACCGACAAATTTCAAAAGCAAAAGTTTCAGATCAGTAGATTTAATACATAAACTAAAAGTAAACAGTTAAATTCAATTTTTGTACATTCTTCAACCAGTCTGTGTTAACTAGGAGTGGAACTAACTTAACTGAACTTAGAAATGAGACGGCTGATACTGCAATACTGTGGTTTACCCTCTAGGCTGCACAAAGCTGCTTCAGTCCACTAGATATCAGCCGTCGCTTGTGCAGAACAATATGTCACGTGACCACTATTCGTATTCGGTCCGACCGCTACTATATGGCCGAAAGTCGAATAGCTATTTGGTCCACTATTCGGCTCTGAAGCGAATACGAAGCGAATATTCGGTACTGTCCTAGTTCTTTCAACATCTCACGGTGCTTTACTCTATCAGTCTATCTGTAGGTACAATTTATTTGACAAACTTTTTATATTCTATATAGACTGAATTAAATTTTGTTCAATATTGACTAGAGCGCATTCCTATCTGATCAAACAATCAGGTGCTGAAACAATGCCGTGCCAGACAAGTATAAGCAGGAATTATTTTCATTATGCAAACTTCTTTTCATCAATCCGGCTTCTATTTAAGCAAGAATTAAGTTCATCGATCTAATTTAAGTTTGGCTTTGCACCTCGATTCTCGCCATAAATGAAATTCTTGAAATTTGATATCGCCCTTCTTCCAACATCTTTTGCTCAGAAGTGCACACGCCTCGACGGCGCAATTGCAGTTGTACGGCGGAGCAATAGTGCGCGAAGGACTTGTTCGACGTCCCTACACAATGACTGACGCCTCGGACGAGGTTCGACCCCCCTCACTCAGCGCACACTGAGTGTTGTGGGCCGACCCCTCTAACCGATCAGCCACCGTGTTCGACAATTGGAGAAAATAACTCAGACTATTGCATTGTTTGGGTCGAGAATTGCAGCAATTCGGTCGGTCTCTTTGGTATTTAGTATTATGCTCTACTTTGGAATAGAGAAACATTTCTCGGTATTCTCCTGTTTCAGGTGCGTTTCTGATATTATGGTGATGCCTGCTGTACAAGCCGTCAAGTCTGCACGTAACTAGTTGAATGCAGGTTCCTTCGCCAGAGAGCGGGCATTGAGAACATACAGTATTACGTGACTGTGTTAGCGGGAGCGTCTGTAAGAATCGGATGCATGTACTCTACTTTAATTTATATGGCCAGTTACTGATTTCGATTGTACATCCCGTGTATGTTTGGTTCACTGCGACAGTGACAATAATATGTTGCACGGGTGACATCGTATTCTCGTCACGGTTCGATGATCTCTCCCCGCCTGAATCTAAGGAAATTCCTCAAATTTTTCCTTTCATTTTGCCGTTTTTGACAGAGATTTAGCAAATATCACATTGTTAGTCAGACAGATCAATAGTAATTTGCATTTTTGAAGATCAACAATGTTTATTTAATAAAACTCGGATGATGTTGATGTTAACCTCGACAGATAGGCGCCCATCCTCTGCAACCAATAGTAATTTAAAGGTCGCTGAGCGCCTCAGAGTAGATATCTTGAAGGGGCGCTATATAAATGCTCGATCACATTAGATTTAGACGAGTGTGGTTTGGTTTTCGAAGTGACCTGTAACAATGCTTTGTAATGACAACAGACGCCGAACGACCAGACCATGCCGAACAACGGACCAGTCGATTCTGCCAGCAGCGGACACCACAGTACTTTAGCTGTCGTTAAGCTTTTCCTCAACATCCATTACGGTTCATGGATCCTGACGACTTTCTTCGTCGGGCTTCTGAATGGAATCATCTGGGGGTTTCTTTTCTGGCATCTCGACAACCTAGGCAGGCAATCTCTTTATCTCTGTCTGATTGGAGCGCAGAGATTGTTGATTGGTAAGACGTTGGAACGATGGTCAGAAGGACGTCGGTCCGGTAACCGCTAGCCCCATAAGGCCGACTTAGCTTGCACTCCCTAGGGGCGTTAAATTTTACGAAATCTATTACCTGGGGCTAACTCATTCCATGGAACAGTCTTTCTGACCTTGTAATGTTTGCATCATCTCCGCAGACAGTTAAATCACCGTCTAAGGCATATTTCTGAAATATCATGTTACTTAATCATTGACTTTATAACCTTGTATAGCGCTAAATAAATCGTCTCATTATCATTAATTATTATTTTCATCATTATTGTCATTATTATTGCTAGATATTTGCCCATCCTAGACCTGTGAAGTTTACTTCCGTTGCCCTCCCCTCCAGTTCGCCCTCTTCTCCACCTCCATTTCTTCTCTGTTCCCCGTCCAATTTCAACGCCCCTATTCCATACCCTCCTACTCCCATTCCTCCTTCCTTCCCTTCCCCTTCCTCCCATTTTGGTCTCATCCTCACACATTCTCCTTCATTATGCCCTCCCTTCCACTTTCCCTTCTCTCCCATTTCTTCTCCCTTTTCTTTCCCTTACTTTTCGCCTCCTCTCCCTTTCTTCCCTGTCCTACCATTACCCTCCTCTCTCTCACCATCCCTTCTCAATACCCGTCCTAGACCTGTCACTCCCCACTCCTAATCTGCCTCTCTCCTACCCTTCCGTTTTCACCCCTATTCCCTATCCATTCCCTCCATTTTCTCACTGCTCCTCTCCTCACCCCTCCACTCCAGTCTCACATCTCCTTCCTCCACTTCCTCCGCCCATTTCACCTCCACTCTACCTACTCTTCTTTCTCCACCCCACTTTTTCTTCCACCCAGAGGCGCGTTTATAGAAAACGGGGCCCTAGATGCAAATATTTTTGGGGCTCTTCAGAATTTGTGACTTAAATATAAAATAATTCAGTTGTGAGACATGTTATTTTGTATGAAATCTTTTCATTCATTTGGGACCCCTTGAGATCTGTGGCCTTAAACGCGCCACTGTTTCCACCATCTCATCTGGTTCTTCTCCATCTCCTATACTCCTTGACCACTGCATTATTCACTAGACGACAACAGAGTACGAGGTGAGCTGGAAAAGGTCAATCGCGTGGTCGCACTATTTATTAAGTGACGTCGTCTTTAGGGAATGATATGAAGCCGAGCAATAGCGACAGATCGACAGACCGACCGAGAGGCATTTCTCTTTTCTACTATATTATTATTAATAATTCTATGGAGTATAGATCTTGTAAAGCATCTAGAATAGTCGTGTAGGTCTATATAAGATAACCGAGGTTGAGAACAAGGCATATTAATATGCATAATAATGTGTCGAGTGTATTTATTGGTTTTCAGGTGGAACTCAGCTGTTGATGGGCGTCGACAGCGTCGTTTTGTGCATCTTTGAATTCGTGGCCTTCTTCTTTGTCGATCACGTGATACGGATCGTTGGTCACATGGGCATTATGTACATCGGTCTCGTAGGATATGCCGTTCGCTTTCTCATCTATGCATCCATCACGAATCCTTGGCTCGTGTTGCCCGCCGATGCCTTGCAAGGTTCAGTGATTCACTTTAGTGTATAACTAGAAGGCTATGCTTAAGCTTTTAGGTCCATCTATCCACTGGGAAATTTAATGCGTCTGTATTAGAAGTCTACACGTCGGCATAAGGGGCAAATCGGTGCTTCTATTGACCCAACAATACCTGCAATGTTGTAAAACTGAACAACAAAGTTACTCTTACAGTTATCTCAACAACTTAGTGCAGTAGCAATGTTCAGGACCTTTTTCAGTACCTGATACAAAATGAGAGCTGTGGTACAACCAATGACATCTGAGTTGTGAAATCGTCGGCGGCTAGAGTATTATTATATTTGTGTAATAGTTAGTTAAAATTGGGTGTATTGCTGGTTAATAAATACGAATATCTAAATCGTAGAATAGGCTTAACAATATTCGAATCTAGCATTTAAACCTACTGTATTTATATAACTACCAGGCCTAGCTGTTAACCCGTGAATAATCACGGGTCATACTTGATTTTAGCGTTGTTATAATAGTGGTGAAGACACTTTGACGTAGAGCTAAAATAGACCTACACATTAATTAAACGAAACGGTCGACGAACTGTGCGTCACCTACACTGCAAGTTCGCAACGGTCAATACTATAAATGCGATAAAAATACACATTACTCATTAAGTTTCCGTTTAGTTTTAATAATTGCAAATATACTTACATTACACGATGAATTTAACCTTAATAACTGCATATATAGTTACATAGACGAGAAAAAAAGTTTTGAAACACGAATCGAAGTCTCTTTACAGTATATAGGCTTGGGCGATTAGTGACTTTTACTAATCGCGATAATAGGCGTCAATTAATCGATTCGTTCGATTAATCAATTAGTAGGCGATTAATCGATTAATAGATTAGTAGGCGATTAATCGATTAGTAGGCGATTAATCGATTAGTAGGTGACTAATCGATTGTTCGATTAGCTCGATTAGTAATATCACAACTCGTGCTATTGACTATGTTCCTCAGTAAATGCTGAATTACGGTAGCCCGCATAAACTAATCATGGAAATCTTATTTATAACGCGTATGACATAATAATTATTGTTCCATGTTTCAATACTATATGCAAGTTAGAAGCTGTAAAGCTGTAAGTGGCTGTGCGACAAAGGTGGCTTTATTGCCGCCCACGTGACGTCCCACATGGCGTCCCACATACCCTGCTAGCCCCCTAGCACTGCAACTGTTGGCCTGCGTCAAGACGATTCAATTGCCTATATCGCAACTGGACTGTATATATTCAGAGGCCGTTTCACTATATATCCGCTATGTGTAGACGCGTGTGATACAGCAGCTCTGACGCACAAGTGTTACCGCTCTGCCTCACAGAACAGTCGAGCTAAGCGTTGGTCGAATAATCGAACAATCGAGTTAATCGTACTAATCGGGCAATCGCGATTAATCGATTAGTAGGCGACTAATCGAGCAATCGCGATTAATCGATTTATCAACTAGTAGGCGATTAATTGATTAATCGAGTTTTATTTTGACCCTCGATTAATCGATTAGTAAAACTCGATTAATCGATTTATTTGCCAAAGTCTACTTTACAGTGATTTTGCAAATATTTAGGTCAACTTCTGTCCAATCACGCGCTTTTGCGCGGCAAATATGTAGGTCAACTTCTAATATTTCGGTCAACTTCTATATAGAAGACTATCTCAGAATATAAGCCGTGAAGATGTCAATGTCGCATAAAAACACTCATTATTTTCAGTAGCCATTGTATATCACGTGGTATCAAATTGGCTTCTTCATTCGTCAACCAACTTCGCAGGTATTGGAACCAAAGCAATAATGTCAACCGGCTAAAAATAAATATTTTACAGGTTTAGTGGCCGACATGGACAAATCCATGCACACATACATAATGTGAGTGTGCATACAATCACGCATCGTATGTACACACATACAAGCATACATATATAATTTGGGCGAACTTATGGTCTACACTGGGGGAGGGGCAATTGTCTTCCTTAGTCGGGAAGGGCTTTTGTCCCGGGGGCTTTTGTCCGGGGGGGGGGGCAAATGTCCTACACTCAGGCCTACTTACCCAGTGCTGACCATGACCTACTGTCACAGAATGAAAGTTTGCTAGCTATAGCAGAGTTGTCCACGGGTCGGGTCGACCCACGGGTCGGGTCGACCCACAGCCGACCCGGGTCGAATTGGGTCTGTTCACGAATATCTATACTTATGGTTGGTCGGGTCAAGATTGTGGTTGGTCGGGTTGGGTCGGATCGGGTCGGATCTACAACCTTGACCCACTTCAGCCCACCATTATTAGATTGAGCCAAACTTAAACTGTAGAAGTAGGTTCTTGGCAGAATTATAGAGAGAATCGTTATACCTGTTTGACTCTATGCCTGGGTATTTTTGGGTTAGAATCAGATTAAACAGGCTGGCTAATGATATGAAGTGCAGGAACCGGGGTTAAAGAATGTGCCCCGCCTGCTGAAGAAAACAGTCAGTGACCGGGGGAATGACCAGAAGTGGATGGTTGGGCGGCTGACCAGTGGGGCTGAGACAGTTGAAAGGGCAGAGTAGAGTGACAGGTGACTGAGAGAGAGGGACGGCCGAGGATAATTGGAACTCTGGCTTACATTTCTTATTGCGTATGATGATATTGATGACGATGCAATTTAGCCCAGAAACCAGGGATGTGGTCTCGAGACCGTGGTCTTGATTTCGAGACGGTCTCGAGACCGGAAATTGCGGTCTTGGTCTTGGTTTCGGACCATCAGTCTTGGTCTTCTCGTTCACTATGACATTGGGCCAGCACCGCGATTGCCTCTGAGTAGATATCTTGAGGGGCGCTATATAAATGCTCGATTACATTACATTGTATCGCACGCTCTGTTCACTCAATATTCAAGTCTGAACCGATTCTCTTTATCTTGTAATTGCGGAATTAATTGAGTCGATCGGCAATGCACGGTTCTACTACTGAACACTCGCGGTTGATACATGCCTATGTTTGTGAGTGATTATTTTTATAATGTAAATTTATAACAATTGTATATTATTTTAGGCCTATGATAAGTATACAGCCTAAAGGTTGTGTTGTTGCTTCCATGTAATTATAGGTGTGACGTTTTCGTTTATCTGGGTGTCGCTGACGTCGTATACGGCGATTGCGGTGCCTTGTGAGTCGCTGGCCACAGTGCAGGGCATCGTGCATGGTGTCTACTTCGGCTTGGGCAACGGTCTCGGCCATTTGGCTGGGGGACTGTTAATAGGCAACTATGGAGCAGTCGCCATTTTCTACTCATTCGCAGCGGCCACTGCAGTCTGGCTACTGTTCTTCGCCCTCTGTCAAAAGGTAATCCTAAACTTACTGTTGATTGTCAGTTTGTTTCTCATTAAACAAAGATATGCACATCTACCACAGCTACACATTATTACAAGTATAGATACGTATAGCATGATATCTTGGTAATAACTGGGATGGTAATAACTGGGATGACGACCACAACGATGATGATGCTAATATAATGTTGCTGCTTCTGCTGTTAATTTATAAGGTAACCTCTGGGGCCGTATTCACAAGACATTATTATAATGCCCGTATTAAGTATGGCTTATAACCGACTAGCGGGTTAAGTCGCTATTCATGAGACAGAATTAGCCCTCTAATCTGGGCATAAGTCTAATCCCACTTAGAGGTAGGTTTAACTCCGCTATTACCAGCTTAACTACGAAAAACATATATGGTAGCCCTTGTGCTTCTTCGCATTCGACGTCGATTTTAGACGTCAAAAGGTGTTTGAGAGGCTCTATATAGAGCTCGTTCACTATGACAACTCGCCTCTTTAACCGAAGGCCAGCATTAGCGCCTTTTTTTGGCTTTTAATTTTTGGATCAAAAATGTCATGATAATAATAATAATGATAATGATAATGATGATGATGATAATAATAATAATAATAATAATAATAATAATAATAATAATAATAATAATAATAATAATAGCAATAATAATGCCTTCAGAGGCACATTTGCCCTACCACGCACTGTCGGGTGAGTTGCCGTTCCAGAAAATCATCACATCTGCGGATATTGTATGTATCGCCTGAGGGATTATTAATACCTTGGGCAAAAAAATAATAATAATTATAATAATAATAATAATTTTCAGTGTTATTTTGCTCCTCTGATTAATTTTACTTCTAGTTCTTGTTCACTTCTCTCTATTGAATTTACTTCTACTTCAATTTCTAGTTGTCCAAAAAAAGTTTACTTCTGATTCTTATTCACTTTTGTCTTTTACTTCTACTTCTCAAATAGTTTTACTTCCAATTCTACTTCAGTTTTTGTTTAAAATTTCCCTTGTAAATGACTAAGAATCCGTTTTTCTAAGTCTTTATGTTTATCGCATATTGCACACACTTGTCTCAATACTAATAAGGGACTCTGTGGGCAGTTCCTTAAGTAGAAACTGGTGGCGCCAGTATGCACATAGGTCTAAGAAATTTTTTAATATTTATTTATGTTGTTCCGATCGATGGCTGGCGTGAGAATTGTAATTATGGATAAATACATAAATTTTATAGTATGGCTAACTGTTAGATTACTTTTGCGTGAAGAACAACAACCAATCAACATCAAGCACACAACTTTACATCGGGTAGCTTACCCACATTTGATTCTGGCGCCACATATTTCACAGAGTCCCCCATTAATGTAATGTTTCATTTAAGCTCTTATTCCAGTCCCAAACCGATTGTACATAGACTAACACAGTACAAGTGACAAACGCTGTTAATCAGAACAGTCTATATGCTGTATCACCAATCAATAATCTTAAGTTCATTTTAAGAAATACTCGCATCTCCAGAGATTGGTTCATCCTATTTCTACGACCAGTTTGATAAAATCTCGGCTTTTGAGAAAATTCTGGGTTGTAAGAAAAATATTTCCACACTCACATTCTCTTTTACGGCCAGCCAGCATACTTGACAAACTCATAATGAAATCTAAGACCTTTTGCGCAGAAATCCTTATAAAATGTCATCGACCGATTGTAAGAAAAGTTTGATATATGCGCAGTTGACGGGTCTGATTTCGTCTACGAGATTCACGTTTAGCGCGAAGGTGATAACAATGGAGATATAATTATTTCTGTAACGCAGTGGCACTACTATTAATAACGGCCCACGGAAAGCGCATCTGAATGTTTTTTAAATTTCGTTCTGAAAATAATTTTACTTCTTATTCTTATTCATTTCGGCAGGTCTTCATTTCACTTCTAATTCTATTTTTATATGTAAAGTATAGCTCTTAAAATAATTTTATTTTACTTCTACTGAACGAGAATCAACTAATTATTGTTCTCTTCGACTTCTAGTTCACGACTATATCACTGATAATTATAATAATAATAGTAATAATAATAATATTAATAGTTATAATAATGGAAGTTGTAGTAGGGGAAGGAGTAGTAGGGGAAGTAGTAGTAATAGTATTGGTAAATCCTTAGTAGTAGTAGTAGTAATACTGATTATAACAAATCTATATATATATAAGAGGAAGATTCTGTCTGTCTGTGTGTCCTTGGTAGGCGATGCATTTGCAGAGTATTCGAGCTATTCACTCCAAACCACCACCGTTGGCTCGGAGAACACTTGAGACACGCAGTCCAGGGGCACCTGAAGCCCACGTACGCCGTCTTCCACGTCTCCCGGGGCAAAAACCTACGGCGCACCCTCACACACACACACACACACACACACACACACAAAAGCAAAGTTTCCTTCTTATTCGCTACGTACACGTAGCCTATAGCTATAGTTGCTGCCACCAGCTGTCTGTCTGCCTGTCTGCTTTGTATAGGCGTATAAATATACGTGAACAATAGAGTACCCTATTTTGACACTGCGCTCGCAACAGCAGAACTAGCCAAGGGCGGCTACCTGATCAGAGCTTGACTTCCGAATTCGACCTGACACCGGAAAGAAACGAGAGAATTGGCTACTGCGGATTTGATTTAGTATTGCGCCGATGAATAAAGCTGGTCTTTCTTCCTGACGTAGGCACTGAAAATTTTTCAAGGATTTACATTGCATTACATTACAAAGACTTTCGAAGAAATGGTGCAGCTAAGCAAGCGACGGTGAAGTCAAGTTTGCCCAATCGGTTTGTACTATAGACACTGTTTATTGTAGATTCTCTGTGTGTTCTCCGCTTATGTATTTGCACACTTTTACAGCTATTTACTCGGTCGCTCGGGGAACATCTCGGACACCCAGTAGAGGGTTGGTGAATTGTTGAGGAGGAAGACAAGGAAGAGGAGGAAGAAGAGGAGGAGGAGGAAGTCATTGGGAAGAATTATGGAGTAAGAAAAAAAGAAGTGTGACGATGAGAAGAGGATGAAGAGTGTGAAAAGGTGGATAGGGTGGGAGGAGGAAGCGGTCAGGATAGAGTGAGAAGGGGAGAAAGTTGGGAAAAGGTGAGTGAGAACAAAAGGGAGTGAATAGAATTTAGAGAAGTAGGAGAAAGAGAAGAGGAATTACAGATGAGGAGGAGGGATTAGATTGAGGAAAGGTGAATTCTGCCAGACAGGCAGCCTCCAGGGCTGCAGAGTCCCCTCAGGCCAGTCAGGAACGACAGGCTGCAGATGCTGCAAGAACGGGAATGCCTCCGCACAACTTCCTCCTCAGTCAAGGTGCCCCATAATCTTCTTCACCCGGGCGGAGGCCGGGTACCCAAGCTAGTATAATAATAAACGCGGTCTCGTTTCGGGGCACTTTCATCAACCAGGACAGCTACAACAACGAGAAGGATCGTTTCCAGACAATATACACTAAACAGTCAGCAATATCTAAGTTTCTGATGGATCCTATTTACTTTGGGCATTATAATAATGAAATGCTCACTACTACTACTACTACTCCCCTTACTCCACCCCCTACTACTACTCCACCACCCTACTGCACCTACTACTACTACTTTCCCTACTTTCCTAACTACTACTACTTCCTCTACTACTACTACTACAACAACTACTACTACTATAACAGCATATACATACTGAGCTAGTTGTAATCCTATTAGCCTGATAGACAGCAAGGCTATGTCAAGGCGTGCTGATGACGTCGCGGGTGCTGGTACACACCCGCGGATACCGGTCAGTTGGTAAGCACTGGTAATTTTCAGTAATGTTGTTGTCATTATTACAAATACAATTATTATTATTACTATCACTATTATTATTATTATTATTATTATTATTATTATTATTATTATTATTACTCTCATCCTCATCGTCTGCGTCGTCGTTGTCATCATCATCATTCTCGTCATCATCATCATTATTTAGCATGGCAGTGTTGACGAAAAGCTGATGGCGTTCCCTCGCTGGATAGCTACCGATAGTCTTTGGAATAGTCTCGAGTGTGTTATGGATCACATCGGTTAGCCTGCGTCCTAGCTCTCTATTATTATTATTATTATTATTATTATTATTATTATTATTATTATTATTAATATTTTATGCCCCGAGGTATACAGGATTACTCAGAGACTTAGAGATTCCTAGATATGCAATTTGTCTAGAAATATTATTATTATTATCATTATTATTATTATCATTATTATTATTATTATTATTATTATTAATTATTATTAATTATTATTATTGTTGCTATTATCATATTTATTGCTATTAATAATTATTGTTGCTGTTATTATTATTATTATTATTATTATTATTATATGTGTTTCACATTATGCTGTTATCACCCATGATGAGCTAAGTGAGTGTTGGCAATGTCTCGAAGAGGCAGGCGGCGTTCCCACGCTGAAGAACAACCGAGATACGTTGGAACAGAAATGACGTCTCCATTGGATCGTGGGTTGCAGCACTCATTCGACTACCCAACTCTGAGATGAACTGCAGTCCTTCACTGCTCCAAGCGCCGCCGGATTCCAAGGAGAGGGCTACGAAGTCGTGGGTGTTGGTTATGGTGGAATACTTGGCCCTCTTCGTCTTAGCTGCGCGTTCGGCTGCTTCGCCAGCTCTGATAGATGTGTCGACAAGATGTGACTTGGCGTAGGTGTCGGGCACTGTCACATCCCATGCCAGACATCGACCACGTGTCCAAGGAATGAGCGTGACGCCGTCCGGTCGCTTTCCATCTTCTCTTACCAAGCCGAGAGGTTCCTTTTGCGCTGGAATCTTCGCCCTGCCAAGAGCTCTCCAGATGACATCGTTCAACATGCTATGTCGTTGATGTTTTCCGCTGCCTTTTCTACAAATTAGTCCATGGAGCCCTTTTGCGTCGACGCTCTCTTGACATTGGTGACACAAATGTGGCTCGCAGAGCGTCGTTCCTAGCCTCAACCCGGCTGCCAGTCGTACATCCTCGTTTGAGAGGCGCAAGCCTAGGGCAGTCACAGGGGGCGCTAGCATCCAGTCTCCAGAATGAGGTGCTCGTGAGGCCAGCAGGCGAGCACGGTCGCATGGATTGTTATTGGAATCCAGCAGACCTTTCCATGCCTTGTCTGTGAATCGGAGGTCCCATTCTTTCTGGCGATGACTCGCCGCTCCTGTTGGTGGTTCTGCATCTGTCAGGGTCTTCCAAGCGTTGAGTGCAGAACTCGCAAGTTCATATGGTTCCTCAGCAGACTCTGTTGGTAGGATGCATGCCTGGAGTTCGCTTGTACTAGCAGCAGAAGCCAGAAAGGCAGAAAGTGCCAGCGTAGATGCACAACGAACTCCCAGACCACCATCTCTCACCGGCAAAGAAGCCTGGAGCCAGCGGTCATTGTCAAGGTCCACATTTAAAATGGTTGACAGTCCTTCTCTCAGCAGTTGATCAAACCGAGCCAAGCCCGGGCAATCAGCGCAGACGGCTGTGCGCAGACTGTACAAGAGCTTCGGTACACTTAGACTGTTTCTCAGCAGAACCAGAGCGTCATGTGTGTAAAGCAAGGACAATCTTCCGATTGCCCTCTCGAGGTCATTGGCCTTTGAATTAACGACCATGTTCACAGCTGGACCTGAAATTAGAGGTGCACCCAACAAGGTCATGTCCTCAAGGGCTATGCTCGTGAACTCTTGGAACGCAGGGTCATTGTTCGGCATCTGGGTGTTGTGACACGCGATTTCGCATTTGCTGCGGTTCAATAGCAATCCCAGATTCTTTGATTCCTGCTCGATTAATTGAACGTCGTTATTATTATTATTATTATTATTATTATTATTATTATTATTATTAATTATCCTTATCATTAATATTATCATTATCATTAATTATTATCATTATCATTAATTATTATCATTATCATTATTATTATTATTATTATTATTATGATCATCATCATCATTATTAATTATCCTTATCATTAATATTATCATTATCATTAATTATTATCATTATCATTATTATAGTATTATTATCATTATCATCATGAGAAGTAGTAGTAATAGTAGTAGTAGTAGGAGTAGTAGGTGAAGTAGTAGTGGGGAGTAGGGGTGGAAGTAGTTGTAGTAGTAGGGAAAGTAGGAGGTGGAGTAGTAGTAGTAGTAGTAGTAGTAGTAATAGTAGTAGTAGCAGCAGCGGCAACAGCATCAGTGGTGTTAGTGGTGACGGCGGACGTCGGAGGAGATGGAAGAGGAGGAGGAGGAAGAAAAGAAGGAAGAAGATGAGAACGGGGGCAGGAGGGGATGCGTAGGAAGAAGAGGAGTAGGAAGAAGAGCAGGGGCAGCAGAATGATCAGGAGTAGAAGTAGAGACAGGAGGAAGAAGAAGAGAAAGATGAGGAGGATGGAAGCGGAACGAAGAAGAAGAGGAAGAGGAGGCAGAGGAGAAACTGTAAAAAAAAGGCAGGAGGAGACGGAGAAACAGAAGGAGGATGTGAAAGAGGAGGGTTGGTGGTATCGGCGTCCACGCGGGGGTACCGTGGTTTCCGTCTATTCGACTTCAGACTCTGTAGCTGTAGATCGTCATCGTGGCAGCAGGTAACGACGGCCCAGACATAAACAGTGAAGAAATGTTGGATTTACGTCGGGACTCATTACCAAAATAACTATTCCAAGAATCCGAGACCTTTACATTTTTTTTTACAAAATGTGGTGTTGAATGCCATGTAGGTCTGATGTTCTTATTGATACCCCGTTGTCAGGTTGGCCGACATAAATTCGGAACCCCTACATGCTGAGCAGATATACGGGTCACATATTAGGACTTTCCATCAGGACAACTGTAGAAAGTATTATATGCCTAGGCCTAATATTATAATTTATCGTTTGTCACTCTTGATTTAGCATCACCCTCTAACGACATGGTTTGAATGCTACGAAACACCGTTGATCGTTTAGTCACGGAGTAGAATAGCGCTATATAGGCCTAAAGCAAACCAGTTACAATGGGAAGAGACTAAGAGATGAGGGATCAAGTGAAGATATCTAGTCTGTGAATCGTTAGGTCTAGAACCAAACAAGTAAAGAGTAGATGAAAAAATGAGTCCCCGCGGTCGGATGATACGGGCTCCCTGCATGCCGGATCTGGTGCTTGGGGGTCGGGTATTGCGTACGGAGGCGCACCTTATTGGCCGCATCCAAAGATTCGGTTGTCTCTTTGTATATGCGGGAGGTCCTTCAATGAATAGATGCTCTGTCAGAATCCGGATCTCTTCATTTTTTATGACGTTGTATAGCGGGATCAGCTCCCAGGTACCTGCGGGAACAATGCCGCTCTACCATAAACGTCCAACGCCGAGGCTCCCTTCGTTCTTGTTTGCAGACTGAGCTTCTTGTCCCTCGCTCCCGGACTTCCATGCGGCAGCACCGAGCCTTCTCGGTTGCTGGCCCTGCAACCTGCAATGGGCTCCCTGTCGCCCTTCGTGTTGTGCCCAGGGACCCCATTGTTCTATGCCCACCTTAAGACTATACTGTTTAGCCTGGGTTTGGTCGTGAGCGCTCCTGAGTTGATGTTCCTGAGGGTGCGCTATATAAATCCTCCTAATAAATAGACACATCCAACAATCCTTCAATTTAACGTTTAATGAGATATATATAGTCGCCTATAGTCGCTTTGGATTGGTTGTGAAAAGAGTGAGGTAAGGAAGATAATTTGGAATTGGGAGACTGAGACGAAGGTCAATCGATGCTCGGTTCAAGAAGAGAAATGGCATATGGAGAAATGATCGGACGAAATTAGAGTTGAGAGGTCAAAAACTGAAAGAAATTAGAAATGAATGACTGACTGACGTAACTCAAGACGAGTGTCGTTACTTTTTTTTATTATTGTAATCATCTTAATCAACTCCAGTTATAGTCGTGTATTACATTTTGTAATGACAATGTTTAAGCTGCTGCTATATTTACTGAAATTTCTTCTACGATCTCCCGCGCCTATGCCTGAAGGATATTATTACTTTATTTACACATAAATGTTCCCGGTAAACATTGACATGTCTTTGATTGTCTTATAGTTAAACCTTTTAAACTAAAGTAGTTCAATTATAAGTTTTGAAGCCAGGATTATTGTCTTGTGAACACACACTACGTTATTATGTTTTCAGTTCAGCAAGAAGCCTATAACCAACCAATTATCTTATCAAGATATCTCAGCCACCGACTGACGAATATTCTTCATGCAGACCAGACCGGGATTTCTTACCTGTGCTGAAAGAGCTCACCGTGACCTTTCCGGTAGGCGTCCTGTCCAGGAGGTGCTCGATCAGCACTTGTTTTCTCCCACTGACTGCATGCTGTTCAATAATGGATCTGCGTAATTATTACTAATGGAACACTTTAGCCACAGCCATTACACACACGCACGCACGCACTCGCACACATTCTCACAGAGGAAGTCGTCCGCAAAAACTCTGAGCTGGTTAACAAGAATTTTATATTTACACAACAGTCTGATAACTTTTCGTTATAATCTTTAATCTTTCTAATTCCTGAGACAAGTTTATTAACCCCTTCGCCGCCGCCGGGTATATTGGGCACCCAGAGAATTATACCTGTGATTAACCACCGAATTATTCCGGTGGCGTGCTTTGAGACTCCTGATTATAATATTTGCAGCAGCATTATCTGTACGCCTATATTGCAATATAGTATGTAAGCGACTTCCGGTTTTGTTGTCTATCAGCCGCTAGCAAGGATGGTCGATTACAACAGTATTGTTCCTGAAGTTCTGAGTAGATTGATTAGATGCCTTGACTGTATATTCAACAGCAATTGATTTGATGTAATCGTACAAGAAACCTGCTTTTTACTAGTTTTGCTGAAGGTGGTCATGTTCATCGACCACATTCTGTATAGGAAAATGGTGGCAGAAGAACATGTGTACCAGTTGATGTTGTGGTACATCCTTGTGTCCAATGAATCTTCTTACAAACCCGGACCATTGCAGTCAACTTAGACAACTGCCAAGTGTGTTCGAAGAAGAACAGCGGTGTCAGGACATACATGCACGTAGACCAACTGTCCCAAAAGTCTCGGTAAATCAAACTTATGCATATCGTCTTGCCTCAGACTATGGCACAGCGAAGTCAAGTACTGTGATAAAGGGTAGATGAAAGAATAAGTCACCGCGGTCGGATGATACGGGCTCCCTGCATGCCGGATCTGGTGCTTGCACACGGTGGCGCGCCTTATTGGTACTGTAATCGAATCCAATAAGACGTACGCTGCCTTAACTTTGTCGATTATGCACTTACTTCTTCTTACGATGGTACGTGATTCTACATGGCTGATGGATTCGTTCGTGTCCGCAGTCACTGTGCCAACGAAGACCCGAAGACATATGGGGTCAGGACTCTGGGTTCCTCCACAACAACCTGACGAGTTGATGACATTTCTAACCAATCTAATCGATGTAGGCCTACTACCTCCGTGAAGAATACTGTATTTCTCGATATATATATATATATATATACTTTTGTTACTTTTGACTAGTGGTCTTATAGTGCACAACTGGTTGTGCGTTGCGTTAAATTGATTATGCGTTGCGTTCTGCATGGCGTCTATTCAACTCAAGAAGAGATCTACGACAGAACGAGGCCGTGAGACACGTGACAGTGAAGTATTTCTATGGGAATCCATGTTAGAAGTTGCACTACAGAATTTTCCGAAGATTACCGTTTGTATGGTCCCTTGCCTTTCTTACCGATAGCCAGAAATGACCAACCAGAACTGAAAAATAGAGATTACATTCACAATTCCACGCTATCGATATTACACAAATACCTAACACTCAGTCTTGACTATTGGCACCATTGCATCTAATCTGAAATAGCAACGGTTAGGGCAAGTTATCCAACTACTCTTAAGTCCTTTCTCTGTGCACCTGTCTTTAATTCCCCAGAGATATTATTCGACGATCGTTATTTATCTAACGACAAGTAAAGAAAATCGAGAAAGCTGCCGTAGCATGGCTGCCACGACAAAGAAACTGCACGAGGGGGTCGCGGACAAAACCTCCCTGACAAAAACCCCCTTGACAAAACCCCCTGACAAAAACCGCCGCTGACAACCCCCCTAAGTAGGACAAACCCCCCTAAGAATAAATGTTTGTTACTTTTTTACTTTTAATATTTAGAAACGTGTGTATACTTTAAAGTCTGAAGTAAAGCATGTGTCATATGTGTCATTTCAAAGTCTGATGCGGTCACTCAGTGTCGTCGTCCAAGAGTTAAATTAACACTTAATTAGTTCCTTGGTATTTTTGTTGTTAATGTATGATAGGTCTATGTACACTGAATGCACAACTGTGCGTAATTCATTATAGGCTATCTGTGACACGGCTTTTTCAGACGCGTCAGATGAGTCTATGCAGAGCGTATGTGTGTTATCTGTGACACGATTTCTTATATGAGTTAGAACAGAGGCGTCAATTAACCCCCCCACCCCCTAACTGATGGAGGCAAGCACCATGGCTCCAAGTGTCAGGTAGTCAAGATATCCTCCCTAAGACTAAAAAAATGCCCCCGCCCCTATCTGGACGCCTCTGAGTTAGACTAATTGTCGCACTGAGTGTCACTTGTAATGTTGTGCAGACTTTGTTAGTAGTGTCAATTATTATGGTATGGCTTCTAATTGCAGAACCTATTTAGGGCAAGAGGGGGATTTTGTCCGGGGGGGGGATGTTAATGTCCTGCCTAAACCAGAGGGGATTATGTCAGAGGGGTTTATGTCAGGGGGGTTTTGTCCTACACCCCCATGAGGGATATATAGAAGATTCTCGAATTCAAACGATTCATCCAAGAGCCGAGTGAATGCTTTCCTTTGCGAACCTAGCGCAAAATATGCCTCAGATATAGAGAACCATATGTAAATTGAGAAAATGAAGTATCGCGGCATGATCCTAAAGGGGTTGGTGGACACAGGCCTTGAATTTGAAGTAGGTCTATTGCCTAATCAGCAGGAATCGCGTGCCCTCCTCAATAATGCTGACACTGATTCGGACCATCATCAAATTTTACTGAACTGAATGCCCTAGGCAAACGAGGTTCGGCTTTAGCCTGGTTCCAGAGCTATTCATGTAATAAACTAAGACTACAATACGTTTCTTGTAAGGGCTATACTTCTACAACCATGATTCGGTTAATCACTATATAAACTAAATAACCTTGGCATACTGGCTTTGACCTGATTTCAGAGCTATTTATGTAATAGACTACAAAACGTTTCCTGCAAGAACTCTACCTCTCCATCAAAGCTTACGAAATATGGTGTTCCTCAAGATTCCATTTTACGCCTCCTTCTGCTTTTAATTTTCATCAGTGACTTGCTAAATACTTTATCATTTCTCCATTTCCTACTTTTGCTGGTGTGATATCAGTATTCTTAACTCCCATTCTTGGTACATTGAACTAATTTCGCTACCAAACTGAAACCTTCACCTTGTTAGCAGCTGGTTCTCAGCAAATAAGCTCTCTCTCTCTCTTTCTCTCTCTGTCTGTGCTTCCCATCATCACAAACGACCGCCCCTAGTACTACTAATAAATAATACTCCGATACCCAAAGTCATGTTTATTAAGTTTGTGACTTGGAATACACATGTTGATAAGATAGCATCTAAAACAGCAAATAATATGAGAGTTAGCGTATATATGATTGATATCCTGCTGCCGTTCCTCACTCTACTCTGCAACACCTCTCTTCGTGAAGGAGTCCTGCCGTCTTCTCAGAAGCACTCGATCATCACGCCAATAATAAAGCAGTCGGGGCTTGACCCGTCTGTTCCGTCTAGCCAGAGGCCACTAGCTAATGTTACTTTTATCTCTAAGATAATTGAAAAACTTGTAGCCAGTCAGTTATTTCGCTGTTTGGATATGAATAATCTACTTCCTCCATGTCAATCTGGGTTTCGTAAGGGTCACTCAACTGAGTTCCTCCTACTTCGTCTCCTCTCCGACTTATATAGTGCCATGGACAGGTCCCAAGTAAAACTTCTGGCCTTATATGATGTCAGCGCTGCATTCGATTCGGTAGATCATGATATCCTCTTGAGTCGTCTCTCTTTAACTTTTGGGATAAGAGACCCTCCACTTATCTGGATCAAGTCTTATCTCTTCGTTATCTCTTCGAGCGTTCTACATCTGTTGTCTTTCGCTCATCTCGTTCGCCTTGGCGCCCCGCCCCTTTGGCGTCCCACGGGGATCGGTTCTTGGGTCTCTTCTCTACATTCTCTTCACTGCAGATATCGGGTCTCTGCTCGATGCTCGCATCTTGTTCTCTTACGAACCATTTTTACGCAGATGATGTTCAATCGTATGCGTATTGCTTATCCTCCCAAGCTTCTTCTGCGGTACGAACAATGTCTCAAGCTACAGATGCCCTCAATATATTTGACTCGGTGCCCGCCAGCAGCTGAATAAGTTGGACTTTTAGTCTCTGTCTTCTGAATTCCCTAACTTTGTATTCTCCACCTGTGTCAGAGGTCTGGGGGTAGTTTGAGATCAAGAACTGTCTTTTGTGCAGCATATTTCTGCATTGACTCGTTCCTGCTATTATTTATTGCGCCAGTAGTGGGCTGTTTCCCGCTCTCTCTCTCCTCATCGTCTGCTGCCACCTTGTTTCATACCTTTATCGTTAATCGATTAGATTACTGTTCCTCTCTCTTCTGTGGGCTCCCGCAGGTCCGATTGCAACCCTTGGAGTGGGTCCAAAGGGCTTCAGCTCGTTTGATTGGTTGTGTTCCTAAATTTGGCCACATCTCTGCGTATATGCGGGACGTCCTTCATTGGCTTCCGGTTCAGCAGCGCATTCAATATAGGATCTCCTCTAATGTCTGGCACTGTGTTGTGGGCAATGCGCATGTATATTTTAGGGATCTTTTCTTTTTAACTTTGGCTTCCTCTGGTCGCCGATCTCTTCGCTCGGCCTCTAGAGGCGACTTTGTGGTTCAATATGCTCATACCGCCACCAGACAAAATAGAGCTTTCGCAATTGTGGGTCCCAGACTGTTTGGAACAACCTCCCATCTGACCTGCGCTCTCTCTCACGCGACCTGTCTGGCTCTTTATATAATTTCTTAAGACTTTCCTTTTTGACCGGGCCTGGGTCGGGAGCGCTTTCGAACAGTTATATTAAAGAGGGGCTATATAAGTTGCATTGATTAATTGATTGACTGATATATCACATATCGCTCACTAGTGAATTCTCCTTATTTAACATAGGCCTATTGCAACTTAATTTGGACAAGGAAAGCTTTCCGCGTTGTTCGTAAGACCATTAGACAGGCTGAATTTAATCTTTCCTCTCCTCAACTACGTAGGCCCTATATTGAATATTAGCCAGCTTAATGAATTCATGTATAAATTTATAAACAACCAGCAACCACCAGTTTTTGCAAATTACTTTACTCCGGTCCACCAAATTGACTCTTATAGGCTACATACATTAATTCTAGTGAAGACACGGAGACTCTCGATTAGATGCGGTGGTCCTGTAGCCTGGAACAATATTCCGAGCGAAATACGTATCTGGACAAACATTGTTTTTTTAATAACAAACTACGTGAACATTCCGTATAGCCTGTCTGTCCGTCTATTACATAACTTAGCCTTCGAGTAGACATGCATCTTAAAGAGATGCCAAGTATGTCAAGTATTTTTAATTGCTTGAAATGATTGATTCGTTAGTTAGCTATAGTTGAGTTACTTAAGTCAACTTATAATCCAATGTAGGCCTACTATCTTACTTTTCACACGACACCTATTTTTAGTTTATTTGGTGTAAGGTTGTCTTTGCGGGTTGTTCTTCTCTGCCGTTAACTGTCAATCCTCATTAAACTTTCAGGTTATAATCTGTCGATTGCCGGCTTAGCAATAAAAACGATTGGTTATGGTTATGTTATGATTTTTTATTTTAAAAAGACATGAAAAAACTCACTAAAATTATTATTATTATTATTATTATTATTATTATTATTATTATTATTATTATGAAACAAAGTGAAAATGATTCAGAAATGCACTCCCTAAAAGTTAAATGACATAGCACAACGCACGCTGAAATTATGGCAAATTGTCTTAATCATACTATGTATTTTGTAAACATTGCTGACTTCCTTGTCAAGGACCTACCGAATTCTCTCCAATCCAGGGTCCGATTTGTCAAAAAAGAAGCAGAGGGGTCGGAAATCAGAAAATTTTCTAAATTACAGTTATTTTGTTATTCGCCATATATTGCTTGCATTGTAAACCACTTGCAGAGGATAAGCCTACTATTTGTCGTAGTCTAAAAATTGACCTGATTGATTCACCCACGCAACCACGCGCGTGAAAAAGCACGCGCGCAAAAAACAATGACAATAGCTAGTACTTCCAACTTTAGTCAGTTTTAAAATGAAGATAATAAACTCCCAACACTGAATACGCTTTCTGATTACATGCAGGATCCTTTACACTGGCTTCTCATCTCGCAACGCATCGGCGATAGATTAGCTGCGCTGGCATAACGGTGCATCCTTAACTCTGCTCTCCCCTATCTGCGAGAGCTTTGCTGCCCTGTTTCTGCTCTGGTTAGTCGTCGAGCTCTTAGTTCTTTATCTGGTGGCGAGCTTCCGGTGCCCCGAGCAAGCACCTCGAAAAAGCAGCACCACACCTTCTCAGTTGTTGGCCCTTCCACCTGGAACACACTCTCCTTAGCGATGCAACTGTTACTAAGGAGTAATGAGCTAGTGAATTAAAAATTACTTAAGACTGATTTGCATCGCCGTGGCTGGGCAAGGAGGGCCTTCAAATACGCTATCTTGAGGGGCACTATAAAAATTTTATTTAAGAAAGAATGAATGAATTTATTAATAATACGTCAAGATTATGCAGGTCTAATGACCAGCAGTCAACCACGATGCAATGAAAAAGAAAAAATAAGAAAAAATAAGAAGAAAAGTGAGTTTTAGACCTAATCCTCCATCACTCTGCGGTAGATAAAGCATTTAGCTCAGATAATAATAGGTTCGATAGCCCTGGAGTTCTATAGTCAGACATAATTTTTTCAATTGTAGCATATAGTCTGAGCATCAATGCAACTTCTACTTACCCTGTGAGTTTTTTATCAATCCAGCTTCAAATAACACTATTAAATAGTATCATATATCAGACTGCTAATTACACTAGTCAATGAAACTGTTTAATCATTCCAACTTTCATTAAAGCAAGGATACTAAACTGTCCACACTAGTCGCCTTATCAGGTACCTCATCACCCAGATTTCAGCCAGACTGGTTAGAGCGTAGGCTATGTAACGAGCCTCTGCTAAATAGAGCACGTGGATCTCGGTTCGGCTTAATTGGCCTCTGAGTGCTCGATTCCTTGTCTCGGAATGCACCCCTTAAAGAGCCGCTTGTTGTTCCCTTGCTATTCCTTCGAACAGACAAAGCCAAGACATGCCTTTTCTGACCTGAATTTGTGGCTCCAAACGGAGTCACTAAGTCAAATTGAAGTCCAGATCCATAATTAATCTGTCCTAGCTTACAGAGCGGGCAGCAAATGCAATCCTGCAGTGCACCGTGGGTAAAGAACTTGAGGGGTCAAGCCGACCCCCCTTTGGTAGGCCAGAGACTGGAAGCTTGTGGTCAAGGAAAGCAACATGGGGTCCAACCCTCTGACCTCCGACAAATCGGACACTGCCTCAACCTTTTGAGAATTATTCAAGCACCAATGAAAGATTCAAATGGGATCCTTCTGACCTCAGCTGAAGATCAAGTCGTGATTATCAGCCGCGATATTCGACTCACTCATAAGTAACAGGGTTGATGATTATGACCCGTATATTGTTATCCTTAACCTGTCCTTCATTGCTGACCTTTTGGCTGGACTTTTCAATTGTTCCTTTTTCAGTAGAGTTGCAATCAAAATTGCAAATATAGTTCAAATTTTTAAGAAAGTAGAAAATGATATATCTGCTAATTATTGACCAATATCGGTCCTACCCTTCTTCTCCAAATTTTATGAAACAATATTGTAGGGCCTACGACCGACTTAGTAATTATGTGAAATCCTCCAATATCATCTCAATGTTGTTAAGAAATTAATCAGAGATAATTCATGGACTACTCTGAATGGATTGTTGCCGCAATCCGTCAAAAACAGAATGCATTATCATAGGCTGTCCGAATCAAATGAGGAAAATTCCTGCCCCTTCAATATACACCAATCCACTTAATTACTCTACATCGCGAATTACGGGTCTGTGATGGGTGATTGTCTGGATAGACAACGCGGCTGTGAATGAACTACTTTGGACGCCATAGAAATCTTAAGATTTAGTTACCTGTGGCAAAATTGCCTAGCTGATTAGCAATTATTGTGTACAATGTCTCGCTACAATGTCTCGCTACAATGTCTCGCTACAATGTCTCGCTACAATGTCTCGCTACAATGTCTCGCTACAATGTCTCGCTACAATGTCTCGCTACAATGTCTCGCTACAATGTCTCGCTACAATGTCTCGCTTCGCTTCGGGTATATATATATATCTAGGAGAGACATAAAGGGTAAGAGTAATCACGGGAGTAGAGAGAGTCGTCGGAAGTTATGATAGTCCGTCGCTGTATGATAAAGGGCAGTCATAATTCGTCGCTGTCGTAGTAGTTGTAAAGGCAGCGTTCTGAAAAATAACTGTTCGATGACTGTGGATTTTATCGAAGAATTAAAGATAAATCAATCGGGATCGAGTCGAAGTTATTTGTAATGAGCTCCGATCGTTGACATTGGCAATCTTCCTCATATCTGCGCCAACAAGCCAGACTTACCTCGCGGATGGTCGGACCTGGGCAAACAATACTGCGGCCTCCTGAGGGTGCCAAAGAATTAAGGGGAGGTGAACCAGAATTGTCGCAACCGATACCGAAGGGTAAAATTGAGGTTCACCACAAATTGATACCTCTCTGGCGAAGAGCAACCCTGAGTTATGTTGCATACCCAATTACGATGGTTAATTGCACAGAAGCTCGCCACAACAGAAATGAAGACTGCATGAACCATTGAAAAGACAACCATGAAAAAAATAAGTCGGTGAAAGGTAAATAAAGTCTACGAAGTCTGCAGTGAATGGCATTTCGATTCAGCTTCACCTACTGCATAACTGCGCATTGCGCACGGTCCTTCCTCAACTGCACCGCGTAATCTACCTAAATCATATTGGTTATTGTACCTAAAGATGCGCTTGCTTGTTTGCTAGAGTCGTAACTGTGGTCAAGCGGGTGGTATAGAGTTTTCCATCGTTTTTTTCTTAATGGCTAAATATTATGATGATAAAAATTTAAATAATAATAATAAAAATCTTCATTTAATTTCAAACTGACAAACTGCAGTGCGATTACAAGCACAGTATAAACGAATAATGACGAGTTACTACAGGAGTCGAATTAACCGTCGGCAGTCATGCAGGGCGCCCATTACGCCATGCATCTCATGTTTGAAACATTGTGATGGCGACGTAATTGCACCGTACTAAGAGTAGGCCTAGTAGTAATGGTGGAAGTGGAAGTGGGGAGTTGAAATAGTAATAATAGTGAAAGTAGTGGGGTAGTAGTAGTAGTAGTAGTAGTAGTAATAATAATAATAATAATAATACCACTACTACTACGTCCACTCCCGTCCCCTTCCACTACTACTATAGGCCTACTACTTCACTCTTCTCCTACTACTTAGTACTACTTAGGATGTAAAAATTGAAATTGGAAAGTTTTATATCTAATTCCAGAGTTGTTGCTCAACTACTATTTTTATATTTAGTGATTTTAAAAAGGGTGCATTCTGTCAGAAAAAAGGACTGATTACTAAAATGCAACTCGAAATATATTTTTAAAAGTTTGTCGATGGGACGCTGTTCTGGACTGTGGACCCCGGTCAGGCCGTTTCTCTACAGATGGCTTAGCTTGTCGCTTAGCAGCAAGCTATGATATTGGGGTGGTACCGATGCGGATTGATATGCGAAAAGGTAGCATTCTGAAACGATTTCCTAGTTAAGCTCTCTCTCGAACTTTTTAATGTAGGCCTATGTGAATTAAATCAGCGCATTACTATCACTGTGTGGCTTATGAGACTACTAACCCGAGCAGGCTACATATATATATAGGTCTACTCTGGCAAAATAGGGTAGTTCCACTCTATGGAATTAAGTTTGTTAATTAATGCTCGGACTCCGGCAGTGCCAGTTCCAAGCCTGAATAAAGGAGGAGGGCGACGCTAATTGCTAATCCTTGTTATCACACAGTGTCGTTAAATTGCAACTACAGCCATCATCACAGAAATGCATGAAGCAGACTTCAGCCATTGGTTTCTACACCAATAATTATTGCAATCCCAAAACATTGGTGTCTAATACAGAAGGTATCAACCTGGCACGCCAAAACCAAGCCGTCAGTCTGATCCATACGATCATCTGGTGCATAAGATCATATAAGAGCAGCTGATCCATAAGCCCTGTGGGAATTAAATCAGCACATTACTTTCATTGTGGGGTTTAGGAGACTACTAACCCGAGCAGGCTGCATTGTTAATAATATTAATGTTGTCTCAAAGCTCATATAGAAGCAGATAATATTCTGGCAATGCAATAAGGTTCAATACAACCAGTTCAACGATTATTTATGTAAAGTTAACATATTCTAAAGTCATTAGCCCACTGAAGGTCATGCAAGAAACCTAGGCCTACACAGGGTCGAGTGAATTTATACAACATCAATTAAATCTTACCATTCACAGGCAATTAGCTTTATTCTCGTGCAAAAGTATAAAGATTAATGATTGGTTATAATTTCCACTTACGTTCAGTTTTCCTATCCTGGATCAATATAAGTTATCTGTTAGACTGCGTCCTTCGTAAGAAAATACGTGTTCAAATGCGCCATCAATTGTGCCCGTTCTATATTACACGATGATTAATTATACGTGACTATATAAATATTATCATTACGCAAACTTCCTAGGCTTGAGAACACGCATAGGTCTATTTTAGATAAAAAAGGACTCAAAAAGGCAATGAGATAGGCTACAGCAGAATTCCCAGTTTAAAATAGGATATTGAATTTTTTAAAATTCGGCTCAGTGGACCATTAGAGAAAGAATTATTTTAAACAAGATATGCCGACAAGCCGTAAAATAATTATAATTATTAGATCATAATTATTTAGAACGCAATTAGGTCGTTTGTTGCCTACATGCTTGTCACCAAACACCAAGATGCCCAATGTACAACGTAAGTTGCAAAAGTACTGAACACGGTAACTGTCTAATAGATTAAATTATGCAATGTTTTCTCTAGCAGTCTACAAAAAGATTTCCACGTATACCCGTAGCCACCTGTTAATAAAGAGCCCGTTGCTATCCATTTCAATGCTAGAAAGTTCGATCACTTCGACAGGATTAGAGCCTGCTAAAAAAAAGCAGGCAAATAACCAGCCAACTGTTTCCATGTAGTTTTTCATGACGTCCCCACCTTTCACTGGATTCGAGCTCTTCGTGAAAAAACCCAGTAGCTTTACATTGAGAATCCCATAAAAAGAAATACTCATTATAAGGCTGCATGAAGGTAGCGAAATACAGTACCCGTACCGTAATTGGCTGCAAACGTAGTCACGATAAATCGAAAAACCAAATTTAGGCCACCACAAAACATGATCTTGCCTAGGTAGGGTAAGTTGTAGCCTATTCGTGCACAGAATGATAGGTCTACAGGTCCAAACGAACCAACGGCAATGTTAACAAAACAGCGTCGACTATATTAGGCAAAATGTGTCCAAGCATTAAAACTTTTTAAACGATGGTGTACACAGATATGTTAAGACACTAAAATAACAATACTAACAATGTAATAAGATCCTGTAAATCAACGTTTATTATATTATTTTATGTTTTAGTAGGTATTAAAGTTAAACATGGCATTAGTCCGTATTGAATTCCAGGCAGACTTGATGGGCCTTGTTCGTGAAAGCCAAACAGCATAGTTTGCTGCTTTTGGTATCCTCCTTGGGAGTCTAGTTGCTGTTCTCTGTCTCCTCAAAGCCATCTGTAACCGGCGCCCGTTGTCGCTGGTGAAGATACGGCGGCGGCGGGAGTCCCAGAAGGGAGGGTGGTAAAGTATCCTGGAACGTTGGCGTAGGCGTAGCCGTGATTGTGTGCCTCCATGTAGACGACGCGGGCAGGCATCCCGCCTTCAGTGACCCTCGGAGGCGGCAGCATTGCTGGGGGCCTCGGGACCAAGATTGAAATTAGTTCTTGATTGGCAGGTTGGGGTGGTGCAGGAGCCGGAACAGGGACTGGCACTGGGGCAGGCACGGGAACAACAACAATACCAGGAGAAGAAGGCCCAAACCCAGGGGTCGATTCTGTAGATTTGTTGCTTTCCGTGAGGATTACCTGCCAAAATATAATCAAGTATCAGTGTTTCAAAAGTTTTATGGAACACATCATACTGATAGTAGTACATAGATACTGTCAACACATACATGTACACTGACGTCCTGACATTTTGGTTGAAGAAGAACAGGTCATGTAACCCTTGCAAACCCATAACCAGAACCTTAGCAAAAGGAATTTCGAGTTTGTGGATGTGGAACTATTGGATACAAATTGGCTCCAGTCATCTTTTCTGGTGAATAATGGCGGCTGTGGAATACGCTGTGCTGCTATGCTGGCATTCTCTGCCTTCTTGGCATCTGCTGAGAGCACAAGCGAACTCCAGGTAAACATGCTGTCAACAGAATCAAGTATCAGCTTATGTCTCAGACGATCTCGCTCTCCTGACTAGATAATCTTGAAGAGCACTGTGCAGCTCTCTTAAATGAATGAATAATACAGTAAATACAGCTTTGGAGATAGTATCGGGTGCCGCCGAACCACCAACTGAATCAGCAGGTCATCGTCAAAGCGAATGTGGCAGTCGCTGAACAAGCAATGTATGGACAACTCTGCACGAGTCTGCAAAACAATGCACTAGACGGGGCTCGTGTCTTGACCTCTCGGGCACCACATGGAGGAGATTAATTGCCAATCCCTTCGGTTGCTACAGTGAGTCTTTTCTAGGTGAACCAAATTTGTCTAACTGTGTCGAGAGAGTCGACACCAGAGGACAGCACGGGGTGGTTTGGAAAAACAACGCTATTGTAACATCGGCACACCGTGCGTCACACTTATCTCGTGGTCATGCGGCAGGTGCCTCGCTTGGGATTTGACCGTTTTGGAACAAAGTCTGCGATGTGATTATCTCTGACAGCAACATCAGTTGGAGCAGGTGAAGCAGCGGATCGAACCGCAGCCACAAATGACCAACATACTCCTCAACCACCCGAACGCATGCTTCCGTGGAGGAGGCACTGGAGTCCAGGTGGAAGGATTGGATTTTTGCGTTGGAGCTGGGACGAAAGTTGACCGATGCTAATCATGACACACTCAATACAAGCCACCTTTTCCATAGACTCTCGGCAGCTTTCCAATTCTCGATTGCCATTTGCTTTCTTTGTATTTGCCATGCTGTAGTGTTCACATTGTCATAGCAGGCTTGTAGCAGTGGTAGTGTCACTATGTGCGAACTGTATTCTTGTGGTATATAGTGTCCCTCGCCCTAAGTACGAATTGCTTCCTGTGGTTCTGACTTTCGCACAAGGTGCGAACTATCACGCTGCGGTAGTGTCCCTCGCCAGTGCGCGAACTGTTTTCCTGTGGTATAAACTACCACACGAAAACAGTTCGCCCTAAGTGCGAACTGATTTCCTGTGGTAGTGTCTCTCGCCTTGAGTACTGACTGTTTTCCTGTGGTAGTGTTCTTCGCATTAAGCGTGAATTGTTTTATGTGGTAGTTTATTCAAACTGTATCAATCCTTCTCAAATTTGGTAGCCTATACACCGGCTCTATGTCAAATCCAAGTCCGCAAAAGTCAAACTGCATTATTCGTTCCTGTGCCAGGCCGAAATCCGCGTCGGTTATAATATGGTGCAAAGGCGGTTATCGGGGATTATTGTGGAGTGGTGGTGGCGCAATCGTATGATTAGGTTAGGATAGCTCTTTTGTCGGGCTCTCTTTTGTCGGATGCTCTTTTGATGGGTCACGAGAATATGTATATATTATACATAATATTCATTCATTTAGAGATCTTCAATACAATCTGACAAACACGCATGAGTGAGAGTGATCAGTACAAATTAATAGGTAGAATTAATAACAAACTAGTAAATGGTTTTATACAATGATTTGGAGATAAATTGAGAGTTGTCTGGGTGGATTACATGGTTGTGTGCTCTAGGTCTTAATTGGTGAATGGAATAGGGACGGAGTGAAGGTAGGAGCTGGCGAACGTTCAAGATGATGTTCAAGTAGCCAGTCATAGACTTAATCTAGTATATCAATAGCGGAGATTTTGTCAAAAAGGGAAGAATGTTTAACAGAGTCAAATGCTTTGAAGAAGTCAAGAGAGATTATTGAGACATATTCTTTAGTTTTAAGAGTAGTTGCGTATGGTGTCTGATAGATACAATGGCCGCAGAGGTGAATAGTGGGTCTGAAGGCAGATTGATCAGTGATTAGAGATTCAAGGGGAGGCTGAATAAGGGTGTCACCAATCACCAACTCCAGGAATAGAGCCATGCCAAAAACCAGTTTAGGACATCTCTAAGGAGACCTCGAAAAAAAGGAACGTAATGACAAAATTCTCCGTGCATCTGCTGGCTTCCCGTGTGACCCCATGTCACAGGAATAATAAAGCTTGACACTACTTGCTTTTACTGTTATTCGTAACTAGAACTTTGCCACTAACTCAGTTTTAAATATCATCTAGAAATCTTGAGATACTGTGGCAAAGAGATTAGAAGCTACTGTCTAGCAATATCTGTTATCAGACATCTTAATGTGCCTGCTTGCGACCCACAAACTCGTGTGTCTGCCTTCCTGATGGTAGATCTGCCTGTTGAGCTACCGTAGGCTGTCATGATGCCAGATCTTGCATTGAGCTATATAAGGTGATGTTGCTCATAGGCATTGACAGATGTTCCAACGATACCCTGCCATGTATAAAGACTGCTAACGAAGAGAAGTGTAGCCAATACTGACCTCCGATGTAAGTCCTTCGTATGCTTGACAAAGGACAATCGTCAGGTATAGCAGAAGAAGCATCTCAAGAATTCCCAGAATAATTAGAATTATTGGAAGGACGAGCTTCGCTTTAATGGAATCTGGTATCATCAGTTCGTTGGATGTAATGTTTCCAAATACGTAAGGACAATAGTCCATGAACTGTAAAAATCAAAGAACATACATATCTTACAGTTGGGTTCTTTATTTCGGATTCCATGTCCAAAACAACTACAGTGACTCGACATCCCCGCCGAAAATTGTGGCTTTAAATGTTGCATCAAGCCACAGATGAAATGCCGAACAACCAACCGCGTAGCCTGTATTAATTTCAACAGTGTTTCCCTAACGAACTAATGATAATAATGACGGCAGTTT
Source organism: Bimastos eiseni (assembly GCA_959347315.1). Classification (NCBI taxonomy): domain Eukaryota; kingdom Metazoa; phylum Annelida; class Clitellata; order Crassiclitellata; family Lumbricidae; genus Bimastos; species Bimastos eiseni. The sequence continues at coordinate 20,779,970 of OY365811.1, forward strand.
ATATGGCGCCGTAACACAGGAATATATCGTTCTACAAGGGTGCCTCAAATCGGGAAACACGGTTCTCCAAAGAAATTAGGCATCTATAGGCATATATAATTATATACTATTTACTATTTACCCTTTATTACACTGTGGGTAAGCTCACAAATGGGACATAGAAATTGAATGATAAATAGCTATAGAAGTTATAATAATGTACAGTAATAATGATGTATAGTAATGTTCATGTAAAGAATTGTAATGACGTAATATTATATTAGACGAGTACAACATTCGTGCAACAATGGCAGAACGCAGTACATCATGCAGACGATTGCCACTGAGCTCATGAGCAACCAGAACACACATATACTATGCAGAACAGAACCAGAACATGCATACTCTACAGAACAGAACCAGAATATGCATACTCTGCAGAACAGAACACGCTTACTCTGCAGAACAGAACCAGAATATGCATGCTCTGCAGAACAAAACCAGAACATGCATACTCTACAGAACAGAACCAGAACACGCATACTCTGCAGAACAGAACACGCTTACTCTGCAGAACAGAACCAGAACATGCATTCCCTACAGAACCGAACCAGAATGAGCATACTCTGCAGAGCAGAACAGCACACGCTTACTCTGTAGAACAGAACAGGAACATGCATAGTCTGCAGAACAGAACCAGAATATGCATACTCTGCAGAACAGAACAGAACACGCTTACTCTGCAGAACAGAACCAGAACATGCATACTCTGCAGAACAGAACCAGAACATGCATACTCTGCAGAACAGAATCAGAACACGTTTACTCTGCTGAACAGAACCAGAACACGCATACTCTGTAGCACACAGGCCATTGTTAATATGCAATGAGAACCCGATTCGTGCAGAGTGTGTAACACCAGAGGTTCTTGATAGGCTGGTATCTGTAATCTAAATCGATTTCCTTTGGGGAAACCATCAACGGGGGCCTCTTGTGCTTGTGATTTATAACGACGCAACAAGTAATCGTAAGAAGAGAGAAACTCAATTCATAATGGAGTTGCGTAAATTTACTTCAATCAGAACTATAGTCTAAAGACGTCTGTCGTCTGAATCTCTTCACTGAGTCAGTGCTTCAGCCGAAATTTGTCATCCTCCGCGCGTATGGTTTATATATATATATATATATAAATATATGGATAGAGAGAAATACATATAGATATATACACATACACGTATATTATATATAATATGATTACACATATAATATGTATGGACCAGAGGTGTAACAAGGTTTTGAAAGTGGGGGCATAATGAAAAAAATGTGCACGAAGCGGAAAAATGCCCCCCACTTTTTTAATTTTGGTCCCCCAAAAATTTGAAAAATGGGGGTACAAATTATCGTAACAAAAGTCATCTTAAAAAGCCATTTTATAAACATAAAAAAGAACCGATTTGGAGGGCACATGGGGCACTGAGCACTAAAACTGGGGCGGGCTTTGTCCCCCTCCCCAGTTTTGAAACTTGGGGGCCGGTACCTCTGCCCCTCTCCTTGTTACACCTCTGGTATGGACTATCGTTGGAAGTGTCAAGTGGATGTGCAAGAAGAACGGTATTCCGTTCTCTGTCCTCTGATGCTGTTGCAACGCTTGTCTACGACTTTATAGTCTCTCGCCTTGACTACTGTAGCGCCCTCTATGACGGGCTCCCTACATGCCGGATTGGGTGCCAAGATTCGACCATGTCGCTTAATATATGCGGGACGTTCCTCATTGGCTTTTTTCTCTCAGCGTATCTCATACCGGGTCTCTTCCCTGACATGGCGTTGCAAAGTACCTGCTGGAACTACGCTGTTATTCATTAGTTGTCCAACGCCGAAGCTCCCTCCGTTTCTCTTTACAGGCCAATCATTTTGTCCCTCGCTCTCGGACCTCCACGAGTCAGCGCCAAGCCTTCTTGGTTGCTGGTCCTACACCTTGTATGGGTTCCCTGCTGCTCTTCGCCTAGTGCCCATGGGCTACTCCACCGTGTTCTATGCCAAACTTAAGACTATCCTGTTTAGTCGGGGTTGGGTCGGAAGCGCTTCTGAGTCGATATTCTAGAAATGGCGCTTTATAAATGCTCCAAATAAATAAAATAATAAGAAATGTGTGTGTTGGTTATTAACATTCAACAAGAGTGATTGATTGTCTTTGGTTTTGCTACATATATGTCCAGTTGATTATGATCTGCTGTGCTTACCGTTGCCTCCTCAGCTGCGCTGACTGCTATGATGGCCGGAGCAAAGAAGAAGGCAGACACGGAGCTGATGATTGCCAACGTTCTGAACTGATTTAATATAACAACAAGTTTGACTCAAAATCGACGCTTATTCAGCGCCTTTTGAACATCAAAATTCATTTAATAAGAAATTAATGTATTACAACTATTATATCAGCAACAATATAATATATATATGCAGTTGGTTCTATGCACGTGGTATACACTGCAGGCCACTAATATAGCTCTTCAACGTATCAGAGGGATGTCTGATTCTAATGTGAGATAAATGTGGAAGTGATGGTAAACCAAGTGCAACAGCTTCAATACTGCTGCATTCAGCTTATTGCCTTTAATATATCAATCTGGTGATAATACTACGGAATGGTTTAAGTGATTCGTGAATGTTGAGATGGGCAAATTGGAAACAGCTGTCACTTCTTATTAAACGCATGTGACACAGTGATATATATATCTATCTATATATGTATTATTCGGTAGCTGGAGCGTGATGACTGAACTCCGTAGGCCTATAACAACCATGTTGGTCTTCGTCAATTTTCCAGAGAATTTGGTAAATACTGAGATACATTAATTTCGTGTCCAAGACGCGCATTTGATACGTCCATTCTCGAGTCGAGGACGGCATCGAGGGATTTATGACAACGGTCGCTTCATTTTTCGTTATGGAGCATAATCTTGAGCTCTACTTTCCAAATAAATAAATGCACGTGCAGACCTACATGTATCTATGTGTTGTTAAGAACTGTCTTACCACTCGTCCATAGTTGTCCATAACATATATCGCCAAAATTCCAGTGACAAAGATCTGTTGAAAAGAAAAAGCGTAAATGCATCGATGGAACTCCGGAAATTATGTTCCGATGATCTAACAAACTTAACCGACTGCACACACATCTTACGTAGGTATAGTAGGCTATAAACGTCAATGATTGCTTCGCGAATGTCTGTTTCATTCCATATAAATAAATATATATATATATAGTTAGCCTACTGTTTTTTAATCTTCAAAATCTATCTGTGAATGGGAGAAAAATTAGAGGGTAGATGTCTAGATCGTACTTACATAAAAAAACATACCTCAATGCCTCAATTTCATACCTCAATGCCTCAATTTCATAGAAGCGTAGCGTAAGAAAATTGATCTGTGAGCTACTAAGATCTACTAAGCAAAATATGGTAGGCTTATGTGTTGCAGCGTACTTAGCAAAGGGCACATTAAGACGCTGTCCTCAATAATGAGGATCCAGAGTTTAACGACCGCTTTTGACAGCAGAGGCCGTTGCAGACTTGCACTCGCCAGAAATTTGATGGACATATTACAGCACTTTCAATGATGCTCATGATCACTGCCAGCGCGCGTCTTATATCCTATAACCGGTATTGAGGATACTAACCGGTATTGAGGCCCAGATTCCTGGTACAACCCACGCGAAGAACCATGGAATCCTCAGAAAACCGGAACGCGTTTTGCAATATCCAATATCAGACATTGCGGCGACAATGACGTCAGCGATCTCGAAAACAAACGTCAGGATGGCCAGAATGCTGAGTAAGGAGCCAAGAGTGCGGTATTTCCCACTCCGAAATGGCTTTACTACAACTGCGCACAAAACATTAATAATAATTTCTATAAGTAGTTCAGTATCATGTTAACAATAGTGGTGGAAGTGGTGCTGGTATTGGTGGCTGTGATAGAGGAGGTGGTGGCAGTGGAGATGGTGGTTGGAGTTTTGGAGGTGACTTGCAAACGTGAGGTGTGGGGATAATTTTTTAATCGTCCATAATTAGGCCTGTAGTGCTTAACTTCTGTCCACCAATAACTATTACCTCTTGTCGTTATTAGCTATTCTGCCTGCTTCCAATTGCTACTCACTCATCTGATATGTCAACTGATCTCGGCCTATATATCGCGATGTGGCCTTCAAAGAACGATTTTCAGTTGAGTGTTCTGTAAATTCTCTGTTCTTCCGCACAGACAATAGATGACCCAGTATCGTATGTGTCGAGTCCTCTAACATTCTTCCAGTTTTCAATTCAATATTAATGCTCAACTTTTCATTATAACCTAGGTCTATATACAGGCTGGCCCAAAAAAAGTGATATCATAATTTTTGAAGTCTTTTTTAATTAAAAACCAAGGAAACTGTTGCCAAATGTTAATTTGTGTAAAATCAGAATTCAAATTCAATGTGTCCTCCTCGGTTTTCAAAAGTTATTTTTCTAAACGTCTTCGCCACTGGCCAATGCTCTTGTTTATTAACCTTTGATACAAATATTGCCACTCTTCAACAATGGCCAATTTCAGTTGTTCTATTGTTAAAAATTTGCGACAAAAGTAAACTTTATGCTGGAGGGCACCCCAAATAGCATAACTACCGAGTTTAAATCCGGACAATTTGTTTTTTTTAATCAAGGTGACATTCTCTCGACTGAGGTAGTTTATCGTGTTTCTTGCCGTGTGTGAAAGAGCTGCGTCTTGTTGCAGTGTCCAGTTGTGATGATTGCATCTTGATCGTATATCCGGAATCAATCCCTGTCTTAGGACGTGATCATAATAATAGGTTACTTACTGTTCACTTTCGCTCCAGGTTCAACAAACACCACACTGGTTTTTCCCATGCGAGAAACACCTACCGAAACCATGATGCAACGACTGAAATGTTCAGTGTTTGAATTGTCAAATTTGAACGGGGGGGGGGGGGTTGAAAATTATCCGCATGTCATCATTTGTAGGGACCTTAAACCAGTATGCAGAGGCTAAATTGCAAAGGGAGACAGTGGGTGGGTGTGGGGACACGAATTTGATCTTATAGCTGTGTTGTGCTCAATCATCAGTTTAATGACATTTATAGCTATTTCAACTGTTGGCAAGTCTATAGCTTTGTCCAGGGCTCCGAGTTTGCCTGGCTTGAACCAACTTATAACACACTTTTCGACATTACAATGCGCGAGAGGGAGGGCCATTAATACAAACTATACAGAAGTCATCAACAGAATGTTAATCAGTCTGTTTCTTTCTCTGGTATGATAGAGATTAATTTTACTAAATCATCTCTCACAATCAGCTCAAAATACAGGCAGCACTATCAAAGTCGTTAACTTAACTTGTTAGGCGTATACCTAACATTGCCCCATCACTCTTTTTGAACATGCCATACTCATACTATATTATGCTGCTTGTATTTCATTAACAGGAAGTTCTTTGCTTACTTTTGCAACCTGTTTATCGCAAAAAATTGCACTATTGAAGGAATTTTGGGGCCATGATGAATGCAGAGTCAAAAGATAGACATTATAAAGGAGTGAAAACTGAGAAAAGTGGAGATGCTCAAACCGTAACTGCCTAGAGGCCAGTTTTGCAGTCCTTTTGGCCATTGTAATTTCTGTGAGAACGAGATTTCTCATGCACACTTACCAGCTTTTGATTTTTCAGCCTACTCAGCTACACTGTCACATCATCGTAATTTAGTTATTGCTGGTTCAGTTTGTCCATTAGGCCATCACATTCTTCAGTGTCGGAAATCGCTTTGGCGGGAAAATCCAAACTTCTGTAAGCTCATTCCTGCAGTGCTGAAAGTGGTTTGATGGTACATACCAACTACAAATTTAGGTCAGAGGCAGATTCCATATCACTGCTGTACATGAGCTTCATCTCAATATCATCCCAGTACATGCACGTACTGTAGCTGCAACTGCTGCGCCCAGTGGGCACACAGCGTATAAGTGGTAAGAGGTCATGCCCTCTCTCTGACACTGCCCGAGACTTATATGTCGACCCCCTAGTAGTGCTGATTAACGAGTCTTCAAGAAACTCAGTGTAATAGTATCATCCTCACCGAGCCACTTCATTATGACAGGCAACTCTGTATATTCAGAATAGTGCAAGCACATGCAATTGCCTACTAGATATTGCTGTTATGTTACTGAAAATGTAACATGACGATTGTTTAAATAAAAAATATCATAATCAAAACCTTGAGCGCTAGGGACCCGGTTAAGATACACTTAGCCGCTGAAAGTTTATTTTGGGGGAGTTTGACCTGACCCCCCCCCCCCCAAGGTAATTTTTGAGAATTAACTATGGGGTTTAAAAACGAACTGGGGGGGTTGAACCCTTCCAACCGGAGGGGGTTGAACCCCCTCCGACAATTCAATCACTGGAAATATTCACGTTCGCGTATGAGTCTCTTTGAAGGAATTTATTTTTTCTTTCTTGCTTCAGAATAAGCACGATCATTTTGTGAATTTACTGGAGTGGCGGTAGTAAATGTCTTTTCGTCTGTGAACCAAATGTTTCGTATACTTCTCTCGTTTTGAAACCTATCAAGTAACTGTTGGCTTCGGTTCAGGCATTTTAATTTGCAGTTTTTGTTTATAACCTGCCCTATCACACGTTTGTACGTTCGAAGTTGCAAATCGTTCTTTACAATCTGTTGCACTGATCCTCGTGATATGCTAGTTTCCACTTCAATTTCCCGTGGACTCTTGTGGATGTGATGGTTATCTTCCTGGCTACAAATATGCTCACTCACTCGCCGAATGTTCCGCATTGTTCTTACGGACCTCGGGCGGCCGCTTCCTGGTTTTCGTGATATCGTACCATCGGCATCAATTTTTTGAAAAAAGTCGATTAAGGTTTGTTTTACTCCATCCTTTATTTGGAAATCCAGTAATCATTCACCTAGCTGCTCATCATTTTTCAATTCTCAAATGTTTAATCAGGATGCGATCTACTGCTGTTATCTTTGTCACTATGACAACATAAAATATGAAATAAATTGTAAAGATGGCGACTGAAGATTAACGAAATAATGAGGTCACACGTTGAGATAATAAGTAAGAGTAAGTTTACGGTTTGAAGACTTCTCAAAACATAGTTTTATATATATATATATACACATATATATATATATATTGCTCAAGATTGCTCTTGGTGGTCCCACTTATTTTGGGCCACCCTGTATATATTATGCGTCCAATCAGCCACCTTCTCATTTATCTTAGCAGACTTAGATCATAATCAGGAACTTGCTCCTTTATCTTAGCCGTAGGAGCTGTTCTGCAGTCTACTTTCGTGATCGTAATCGTAATCTCCAAACTTCTAAAGCGCAACCTGAAAGCTAAGCGCAGGGCACCAGCTTATTCACGAGCGCCGCATCAAATCGTAATGGCTTTCCAAAGGATAGTCCGTGGGAGGCCAGAGTACGGTTCGCAGGAGGTCAACAGGGAGGCAGAGTAGCTGTTAAGGAGGATGTCGTTTTGGTCGAGCATTGACAGATGGAATATCAAGTCAGGAGTCTGGGTATAAGAAATATCTCCGAATCTACTTGTTAGATGTCGCTATCGTTACACTGTATATTCTGTTGGCCAGTTTTCACGAGTGAACAAGTTCAGTTGCGCGTAGGCCTACGCTTTCCTTCCCGCTTCATCTTTAAAATACGCGAATGATAATACTTTAGTGCTAATTTATTCCGTAATTACTCTATTTTTTCTTGTGGATTGAAACCTCAATTAATCTTCACTTCGCATTGGGCATGCAAGAGTTGGTATTAATATTCACAGACAGTCAGGGTCCGACTTGTCAAAAAGAAGCAGAGTTCGGAATCTATAGAAACAATAAAATTAACTGGGTGGCGGTCCATAAATTGCATCACGCAATTTTGGAGGAATTTTGACCCATCCCACTCGTCACACGTTGTCATAAAAGTCATGAACCCTCGAATATGACGTCATAAAGCTCTGCACCCGTACCAGATGTCATGAATGTCATACGCAAATTTTCTTATGATTATCAAATATGAGGCTAATTATAACTATAAAAATATTTAAAACTATAGGCCCATAGTAGAATGAAGAAAAGTGGAGAAAGTATATTTATTACAAACATGATTCATTCCAGAAAACCACAAAATAAACACTCAATGACTGTTCGTCAGTGATAATATCACTGACGAGATGATGGGTAGGCCTATTTTTTGTGATTTCTTCTGAATGCAGTTATTGTTCCGACCTCATGTTATTAGGTCGTAACAATAACTGTATTCAGAAGAATGTTTTGCATGGCCCAAAGTACATTGATCTGTTTGAACTTTCCTGTTTAAGCACTTCACTGGTCAGTTTAGAAAGCAGTTGAATTCGATTGACTTACCAGCTTCCGTCGTTGTTATCTTTGTTTCCTTTGGTGTTGGCAGGATTTCAGGTTGTGTTGGTCGGACGAGGGTCTTGAAGGAGTTAACGTACCCGAATGGAGGGTAGGACGGACCATTTTGGGAGTCGCGAAAGAAGTAGGGGTGATAGGAAATGTAGTCGTTGGTCCGATCGCTGTATCCTGCGTAACCAGGCGCATCATCCTCAACTCTTTCCAGCGTGATTTTCTGCTGAGAACTTTGATAGCTCGGCGAATACCTCGTGTACATTCGCATCGGTGCCTTCGATGCCACCCTTGAAAGGAAATCAGCAGTCATGACCTTCAATGAAAACGACGGAAAATCATAGAGGATTCACCGAAATCTATAAAATTTTAAATTTTACTAGAAAATCGCATGACGAAGGATTCATGGTTGTTGATCGGTGGAGAATTGGCGAATACAAAACGATAAAACTAGTAAATTTCGCCAACAGCTACACCCTCCTGCTATGGGCGTAATAACTATGGGATTTTCGTTGTGCATGCTGTTATGGGCGTAGGCCTACTAGCGAAGAAAGCCTTCGTTGTGCATGAGTACGTCTCTTCAGGCTTGAGCAGTCGTGCGTCACTGATTAAGAATAGAAGGTGGAAGCATGCAGGTACTAGAGTTGCAGCATATGAACGCACTCGAGCACGCAGCGCTTGGGCGGCTCCACTGTAGCAACAAAAAGAAATCTTCACAGCATGCCAGGCGGTCCCTTTTGTAGCGGTAAAGTGTGTTACTCTTGCTTCATAACTGTATACAGTCCGACGTCTTGCTTCATAACTTTAGTCTGCATAATACACCTATATAGCAACATAGACTGTTATGCATAGTAGGCTTTAGGCCTCAACAATGCCATCCGTGCAGCGAAGCGTAGGTCATGTTCCGCGGTCTATGTAGTTAATGTTCTATGCATCTGTAGACCTGTTGCTTGAATATTTCCTTTTTCAAGTCTATAGGCTTACTTGGTGTCGACCAATTGGTGTCGACACGTCTCTTCCGGCTTCACCACTAGGCTCGTCTTCTACCCTCCAACTATCACCTGAAACACCCTTTGTGTCTTGGCCATCCAGGTGAAATCCATCCTACGTAATAACTGCCCGAAGAAATTCAATTTCCGCTCCATCAATAATAATCAGGTCATTTTATGTGACCCCTTTCTGCCGTCTTTTATTTTATGGTCTGCACTCCATCGTCTGTTCCCCTCTGCTTGTCTAGGCCCCGAAATGGCACAGATGAACCAGTAGTGAAGTTTACTTATAAGTAGGCCTAGTCATTCAATCAATCAATCAATCCACTCCATTCATGGTTAAATAATTTGAACAACTGCATGATTCGTTCATCGTAATAATTTCTATCATTATCATGATTCTATGAATATTCGTGCTCTTTCCATATTTTTATGTCTTTCAAATACTTTTCTGGTTGAACTCCAAATGAGGTGTCACATTTATTTCTCCTGTCAAACTTTCTTTTTTAATATCGCCGATGGTCCATTCGGAATTTGTCCATGAACCAACGTATACATGAGTAGGCCTAATACATTGTGTATGGTGCTATTCCAGTAATCAGTAATTGCATTCGCTACTTCTTGTAATGTATAACAAACTGTGTGAGCGAATGATGACAAGTTGCTACATGAACCAAATATAGTTGTGAGCAGCCATGCGAGGCACCTATTACTCTATACATCTAATTTAACCATCGAGTATTGGACACAATGGGAACAAAACCCGGTTGAAAAATTAGGAGGGTTGGGGCGCGAGGTTGGCAACCTCACCCCCTTAAAAGCAAAATCGACCGCTACAGAAACAATAAACAACTTACCGCCAAACGGACGTTTGAAGAAGCCAGGCGAAAGCCGACGGGAAAGCCGGATCCTGACAAGTCAGATCTTCAATGCCAAAACACTCATTAAAATCGGCACGTTGAGCGTTCGAATACTCTTCAGGTGCGGAAGTATGGACCAAGTGATTCGAGAAATGAAAACATATATATCGCAAGACATACTCGGAATCAGTTAAATGAGATGGTCGGGACAGGGTAAGCTCACTAGTGGAGATACAACAATATTGTAAGCAGGACACCAAGAGCACCATATCCATAGTGCTTGGGAATGAGGAATCTAGGGCTCTGGTGGAGTGGAATCCGATTAGTGAGCTCATTATCACAGCATGCAAAGGTCACTATAGTACAGATTTATGCCCCAACAGAAGTTGCACCTGAGAAGGTAAAAGACAACTTTTACAACCAGTTGGAGAGCGTAGTCAACGACATCCACTGCAAAATAGATGGAGACAGGAGGGGTTTGGTCAGAACGATTGGCCCACATGGCTCTGCAGAAGAGACAAATGACAATGTAGAAAGACTACTGGCATTAACAGGAGATGAATGATTCATTGTAGGAAACACCTTTAACCACAAAAGGATATACAAAACTACATGGACATCCTCTGATGGAAGAGTCTCGAATGAAATAGACTACATGCGCATCGGAGAAAGATGGCGCTCTGCTTTGCAGGATGTATGAACTTACAGTGGAGCTGTTCAGGTCATGGTCTTGTACTAGGAAAGACCAAGATTGGGCTAAAGAAGCAGAGAGCAAAGGGACAACCAAAACCCCTTTTGCTACAGAATACCCAAAGAATGCAGAGACCTCAAAAAGGTTCTACTTGGAGACCAAGAATAGGTTTAAGAAGCTGGAACACACCACGGATTATGAGGAGTAATGGGAGATGTTCGTTCAAGCCATCAAAGATAGTGCAGAGCAGACAATTGGACGAAGGATAGGTACATGCAAGGAAAGATGGATCAGGAGAGAAACATGGGAACTGATCGACAAAAGAAGAGAGACCAAGAGACTACTCAGGAAACGAACAACAATTGGCTGAGAGAAACATCGAATACAGTCAAGTTAATCGCATCGTTAAAAGAAATTGCAGAAGGGACAAAAAATGGATAGAGATAATAGGAAAGAGGAGAAGAGGTACAGTGTGCAGCGAATCGAAATGATACCAAGACCCTTTACAGGATCGTACGTGAACTCACGGGCTCAGCGAACAGCACCGACATCCCTGTTAATTAAGAGTAAAGATGGTCGGATACTCACAACGGAAGAGGAACAGGCAAAGAGATGGATGATGCACTTCAATGAGATTCTGAACCAACCGGCGCCAGAAAGCACATTTGACTTCAAGGTTGAAATGGATGTCCCACAGCTAGATATCACACTGGAGGAGATTTCCAAATGTGAAATCGCTGAAGCAATACACTCACTGAAAAACAACAAAGCTGCAGGCCTGGAGCTGCTCAAGCATGGAGGAGAGATGGTAACACAAAAACTCACACAACTGCTCAACTTTATTTGGAGAGAAGATAAGGTACCAAGTGAGTGGAGAGATGGAATTACCACAGAATTACCGAAAAGAGGGCTTTTTTGTTACAAAGATTTATAAATCAATCAATATAAATCAAGCAATAATTGGAGAGGAATAACATTGTTGTCCTTACCAGGGAAAATCTGCTGCAACATATTGCTAAATCGCTTAAGAAAGGAAACTGACCAAACACTTGGGGAGGAACAAGCCGGCTTCTGAAACGGTAGATCATGTAACGAACAAATATTCATGCTTCGGAATATAATCGAACAAAGTCGGGAAGTCAACACAAAACTCCTAGTCAATTTTGTCGACTTCAGGAAGGCTTTTGATAGCAAACACAGGGATTCCCTCTGGAAGATAGTGAGAACATATAGTGTCACCTTGTCACCTTGTGCTGTCATTTCTTGGAAATCTAGCGACCGCCATGACGAATTCTCTCCATTTTTTTCTTGCCGAAGTTGCATCCATTAATTCCTCCAGGCTCATTTCAGTTTTTTCATGTATCACATCCATCCATTTTTTCTTGGGCGCCCTCATTTCTTCCTTCCTCCTCCACATGCCAGCATCATTTCCTTTTCCATTCCATTTGATCGCATCACATGTCCGAAAAACCCCAGCTTCCTTCTCAGTGCTGTTTGTTGTAACGTCTCATAATTCTCAACTCCAATCTTCCTGCGCACCTCTTCGTTTGTCTTCTTCTCCGTCCATGATATTCTCTGCATCATCCTCCATATCCACATTTCGCATGCGTTGATCTTCTTCTCCATGTTGTTTGTCATTGTTCATGTCTCACAGACATACAGTACTGTAGGGAAGTTCATTGCTCTCACTAATTTTTTTTTAGCTCACATGTTTGTCTTTCCATATCTTTTCCAGTCCGTTCATTGCAGTTCTCCCTATCGCCACCCTTCTCTTTATTTCTGAGTCACATTTTCCCTCTTTTTCTATGAATGATCCCAGGAACGCGAAGCTTGTTACCACCTCTATTTCCTTTCCGTCCATCTCGAAACTGTCCCAATCAGCTGTTGTCATTATCTTTGTCTTCTTTAAGTTGAGGTATAGGCCTGCCTTCTCACTTTCTCTCTTCAGTCTTCTTATCGGTTTTTCCAGATCTGCTTTCTTCCCTGCCAGTAGTGTTGTGTCATCCGCATGTCTTAGAAAGATTATTCAATGTCCTTCCTGCTATCGTTTCTCCTTCAGTTGCCTCTTCCATTTCTGCCCTCCTCGTTATCCTTTCTGCATACAGGTTGAAAAGAAATGGGGACAGGATGCACCCTTGCCTCACCCCTTTCTTGATTTTAAATTTGTCTGTGTCTCCAAATTCTGTTCTTATAACCGCCTCTTGGTCTTTGCACAATCCCTTTAGCAGTTGTATCAAGTGTTTTGGTATTCTCATGTCTATTAGAGTTTGCCACATCAGTTCATGGTTAATGCAGTCAAATGCTTTGCTATAATCGATTAAACATATGTGTACTTTTTTGTCCATATTCCCTTTGCCTTTCCATTATTGTTCCAACCTCATGTTGCCAATATGATCTAGCGTTCCCGGGATTTCCTAAATCCTGCCTGATTGTCCGGAAGCTCTCTCTCTCAATTGTGTTCTCCATTCTTTTATAAATTATTTTGAGTAGTATTTTACTTGTGTGTGATATCAATGCAATTGTTCTGTAATTTTCACACTTTCTTGCGTCTCCTTTCTTAAATATAGGGTTAAATATTGATCTCTCCCATTCTTCTGGCCACTCTCCTGTTTTCCATATGTCATTGCATATTTTTGTTATTGTTTTTATCATTGCGTCATCTCCCGCTTTTATCAATTCTATGGATATTCCATCTTGACCTGGCGCTTTTTTGTCCTTCAGTTGTCTGATTGCCCATTCCACCTCTGTTTCCATAACCACCGGTTCCTTTTCGTGTTCTGTTATATCGTTTTGTTCTATTTTTACTTTCTTGTCTTCACTGTACAGCTCCATCGTGTAGTCTTTCCATCTTTTCTTCATCCCCTCTTCATTCACCAATTACGTTTCCATCTCCTGACTTCAGTGAACCCATTCTAGGTGTAAATTTTCTCGTTATTGCCCTCACTTTTGAGAACATTTCTTTCGTTCTCCCTCTCTTTCCTTCTTCCTCCATTTCCCTGCACATTTCATTTAAACGTTTTCTTTATCTTTCCGTGCTTGCTTTTGGAAGGCACTGTTCATTTTTTTACTTACTTTCTCTTACGGAAAATTGCTCTTTTCATTATGATACCGGAAAACGGAAAGAGGAGCAGAGGAAGGCCGGTGAAACCTGGAGGAGCATGGTGTACCCGACAAATATATTAACATCTTCAAAGCCTTAACTTTAACTCCAAAGGCTGCATAAAGGCAAAAAATGAAAACAAATGTCGTGTATGTTTGACATCTTGACAGGAATCCGACAAGGATGTGTTCTGTCTGCTTTCTTATAATATATCATCATTTTGGTCTTCATAATGAAAAGAGCAATGGACGAACCTAACTTTGGCATAAAATGGAAACAGTCTAGGCTAACGGACCTGTACTTTGCAGATGACGTTGCATTGCTAGGTGGGCCATATAGAGACCTGCAGAGGATGACAGATAACTTATATGAGATGTGGAAAAAGGTTGGACTATGCTTAAATAACAGCAAGACAAAAACCATGAACATCAGAGGTCAACAGTGCCAGGATATAGTCGTTATGAACACTATTATTGTCGCCTCTGGCAGAGGTGGCTGATATTCACTGATTTCGCCGGTTTCGCGTTCGTTGCGCAAGATGATGAGCTGATCGAGTGTAGTTGTGTAACCGTGATTATTCTGAACATTACATTACAATAGATAGGCTTGAACAATAAATATATATATATTTAGATCATTATTATACATTAAGTTTAGCTGAACATTCACTAATACAGACAGTATAGGTTCTATCAATCACTCACGTAGGCTCTAGTGTAACTAGCATTTACAGTCAGCCCACATTCTAGGTACACCTTGAGTGGTCAGTAACTGACCAATCAAAGTAGTCTTTTCTAGGATAGGCCAGTTTCCTCTTTGGCTGAGGAAAGTGACTTATAAGCTGAAACACTATTAGGAACTGTGCAGTCTGACCTCCGAAGAACTCTAGCTATCTTTGTCAGGCTCGTCAACTCGCATCATCTTAGGACTTGGAAATTATCATCTCACCCATACTCGTATTAGTAAGTATATGTAACTGTTATGTATTAGTCATAATCATCATATATATTATTATTATATCTACTCTGTATTTAATAAAGATAGTTGTATCCGAACTGCCTCTTCACGTGTAGTTAGGTTCCCCTAACATAATCGAACTCTAATCTTCTAAATATAATAGTAGAGATAGTTTAAGTTGAACCCTCAGAGTTCTTACAGTTGTACAGGCTGCAAAGATAATTTTCCTACCTACTATGCGCTTTACCGCCTTATGCCTGGAGATTTACGAATGAATCGGATCGCCAAGGACTAGATAGGCTGCTATTAGGAACGACACGGATGGGATATTTCTGTGAAGGTAGTCCAACAATGAAGTACGGCACGTGTAGGCTCTGCTGAAGACCGTCTCTTACTGAACATCGAGAGTAGCCATGACCATGTAGACCTACTGAGTCCTCTGTGGATCATTTTGTGAATATTTCTGGGTCAACCTCTCACAAAATTGCAACAGAAAGTCTAACAACTGTTTGTTACACATAAAAGTATCCTCTACAACAAATCAAAAGTCTCCATCAATACTTGTGGTGGAAGTATTATAAAAATCGTGAAATTTATGGGCACTGTAATGACTAACGAGACGCTTATTTTCAGAAGAACATTTGAATTCCTAAAGACATATCGATGATCTAAATAATTTTAAAGTAATTCAGATAACTCAAGGTGAACTCCTTCCATGTTTTAAATTAATGCAACATTGTTGTACTAAATTAGGCAGCACAAATTGATTAGTTTTCAGGTTGTTCAAATTCTCCACTAAGTGTCACCAATTCATCATCTTCATCGTCATCCCATTCAACTTGCAATGAATTTGTGCGTGCTGGTCCTTTGCATTTGTGACATGCAACAGAGCAGGGGCGTGCAGATAGGTAGGTGATAATATTATTTGAGTCTTGGGGGATTATCTTACCTTCCTGACACTTTGGACCGGGGGTTTGACTCCATCAATCATGGAGACATTGACGCCCCTGCAACAGAGCACTCAATGTCATGCGGTTTACATGCTCACCTAATACTGCTGCTGCAATCGGTTTTGCAGCTGCACCTGATGATCTGTTCAAAATGTTCCTTTAGTTTGGATTTCATGTGCATGTGCCCACATGTTGAGTCCAGTTGGGACCTCTGAACTTTTGAGATTCAATTCCATCCGGTTAATGAGATCTTTGTTTGTGATCTGTTCATTATCATTATCTTCGAAAATAGTTTGCAACTTCAACAGAGACATTTTCTCTTTCTTCATTTTGTGGCCGACAAATTTTTTTTTAATGTCAATTTCGCTGGACTGATGATCTGCTGCATATTGACCTCCAAAGACCAGCGACCTGGATCCTCTCTCCATGTTTCTCCTCCAGAATTTGTGGATGCGCTTCTGTTTTCCTTACCACTTTCTGCTGCCATTCCCTCAAAGAAGGTATTTTCCAGCCTCGCAAAAAATGGTCAATCCTTGTTCCTGTGCCAAGGCGCGAGGGGCCGGATGTAGCTGATCCTAATAACTTTAGGCCAATTGCTATCAATGTCACTTCCTTATCTAACAAACCTGAAAAGATTTTAGCCGTCCATCTCACTGCCAACATTGATAAAAATGACCTACTTCCGGTCTTTCAATTTGGATTCCGAAGGGGCCACTCCATGAAGACCCTATTGATCCGCCTTCTCTCTGATATTTTTGGGAGCAGTTGACAGGTCTCAGGTTCCTCTCTTGGCGCTGCTCCCAGGTACCGGCTTTTGATACCGTTGACCACGGTATCATCTCTGCCTCGTTTGGTCTTTCTTGGTTAGCTCGGTTCCTTCCTGTAGGACCGTCCACCAGGTCTTCTTGGGTTCCCGCTCCATTTGGAGTACCCCCACGGCCCTCTCCTGTATATTATTTGTACCGCAGATTCAGGCCCTCTGCTGTCTGCTGGCACTGTCCTGAGCCAGTCCTATGCGGACAACCTCGAGGCCTATCTGCACTGCTCAACCCTGGGTCTGTGCAATGAGCTGGGTCATGAACACCTTGGAGGCCTGGGTGTCTTCCAACCGCCTCTACCTCCACAATCTATCTAGAACTCAGTTTATTTGGTTTGGCACTGACATGGAGGCCCTTGTCCTAGAGTTCTCACAGTTCGTTTTCTCATCTTCTGTCAGGGATTTTGGTGTTACTCTGGACCAAGAGCTCGCTTTCACATGGCACATCCACTTGCTCCACCGAAATTGCTATTATCAGCTGCGCCAGCTCAGGACGATATCCTGTTTCTTGTGCCCTGATGTTGCTGCAACGTTTTTCCACTCCTTCGTGGTCTCTTGCCTTGACTACTGTAACGCCCTCTATGACAGGCTTCCTGCATGTCGGATCGGGTGCTTGGATCGGGTATTGCGGCACTCCTTATTGGCTGCATCCCAAGATTCAGCCATGTCTCTGAATATATTCGGGACGTCCTCCATTTGTTCCCCTTCTCTCAGCGGATCTCATACCGGGTCTTTTCATTTTTATTGCGTTGCATAAAGGAATCAGCTCCCAGGTACCTGTGGGAACTAAGCTGTTCTACATTAAGTGTCCAACGCCTAGGCTCCCTCTGTTCTTCTTCACAGGCTGAGCTTCTTGTCGTTCGCTCCCGGACTTCCATGCGGCATCACCAAGCCTGCTCGGTTGCTGGTCCCTCAACCTGGAATCCCTGTCGCCCTTAGCTTAGCGCCCAGGGCACACTCCACCGTGTTCTATGCCAACCTTAAGACATGTCCAGTTTATCCCGGATTAAGTTGGGAGCGCATCTGAGTAGATGCTCTTGTGGGCCTGTAGGGGTGCATAGAAAAGCTCTGTCAATTTGCTCCTCAGGTTTTTCCGTCTGAAATTTAACTATTTCTTGTTAGCTGGTATATTTATTTCGGCAGACTTGATGAACCACTTCCTCTGATGATGTATGAATGCTAACCTTTCGAGAGGCTATTGCTCAGTTAATGGAGGCACTTCCATTCTCTGTTAGGGTAGCTGCTGGTTCTCTTCCTCCCGCTGCAGAATCTGTGCAAATTGAACATCTGGGAGGACAACTTATATTTGTTCGAGTTGCAATGTCATTCTGTATAAAAATAGTAAAAATAGTATAAAAAAATAGTATAAAAAAATAGTATAAAAAATAGTATAAAAAATAGTATAATATGTATATCCTATTTGCAGACTAGCATGATTATTTGTGCTGCATGTTTTCTTTACAAAATAAAAGTTGAGTGGGAAAATTAAAACATGTAAAAATTCACGTAAGCCTATTTAACATGGGCGGAAATGGGGAACATTCCATCAATGATTTCAATACTTTCCACCACTTGCACTGATGGAGACTTTTGATATGTTAAACGGCACATGTTTCTAAGTATAAATCAGTTGAAAAAGTTTCTGTTGCAATTTGTGTGAGGTAATATCATTATAATGTCTGTTCTAAGACGCCACTTTGGCCTAAGACCGCGAACCCACAGTTAGTGTACCAACTGCCGATAAGGGACAATAAAACAGAAAATCTACAGCTTTGTGCAAGAATATAAAATATCCGCCAAAATTTGATTGTATAACATTTTAATAAATTCATACAATAGATGGTCCATTCCTTGTAAGCCACGATACGGTATGAAATCTGACACGTATTTACATAACAATTATGATTATTATTATTATCATCATCATCACCACCAAATACATAGACCTCTATTACATGTATGTAGGCTACTTGTAACTGGAATACAAAAGTATGTCTTTAATTAGACCTAATCGTCAAGCATATAAATTTTAAAATGTCAAATTGTCCAAATGAAATAAAATGAGCATCAGTTCAATTAACTTCGAATCTTCGCTCTGGATGTCAAATAACAGGCATTTGCTATACATACTTCTTCAAAGTAATATCTGCTAAGCACATTAGCACAAAGGTTAAATACGATTATAGTTAACAAAACCGTTTGAAATTCATCGTTAAATATAAATTATATCCGAAGTCGTAGATAACTATGTGATGCGTTAATGGTCATTCGTTTGTTTGGATACACACATTCCATCTAGGGACCATTCTTCAGTTGTATGTGATTCTGTATGCTGGATTTGGGCCAGGCGCTCCGAACGCAGCCAGTGAAGGAATGGATCCGTAGAACGGAGATGCAGCCGTTGCTCCAGGAAGGTTTCCGTAGCTTAGACCATGGTTGTAGGCAGATGCCATTCCGAATCCTCTGCCTGTGCATGGACGAGAGACAGGGTATGAGCGCAGGAAGCTCATGTCTGGTGCAACGTTCCCTCGCGAGGGTAACGGAACGATTTGCGTTTCTGAATCAAATCCCTGCATTGACTCCAATAGACGACCGTTTGGGGGCTGACTTCTGTAGTAAGGTGCTTGGCGTCTGCGAATCACTTCAGGATAGGGAGAGTATGGAGCATCATCGGTGGCAGGATAATCGTCTTCAATCGCTGCTCTCGTCTTCTTTACCTCTGTCTAAAATCACAGAAAGTCACCTGATTACTTATTTATAAAAGCAGTTTCTTAAATTGAGTCCTGTCCAGAGGAGTCTCATCGTGCCTATACTTATAGCAATTTATACGGAATTCGTTGATTTCATTGACGCTTATACCTATATACGATGCGGTGTTGGCATCCGATTAGAGTTGGTGGTATATTAATATATTATAGCCAGCAGATGACGTTGGTCGCCAGATGGCGGCAACGATCGACATAGAGAGAACAAACGTCGTCGTTGTTGATGCTCAGTCAGTCAGACAGCGACGAGGAAGAATAAGGGGCACCCCGACAAAAGAGCGCCCGACGAAAGAGCGCCCGACAAAAGAGCGCCCGACGAAAGAGCGCCTGACAAAAGGCTCATCTGTATTTGGCAAAACACTGAGCATCAATTGTTGAGCATAATTAGAAGAATGCTTTAATTAGAAGTTGGACTGATGAAAATAATTCTGTCTAACTAGAGGCCTGGATTCCGGATGATTGATGAAGAGAATGCCGTTCAAATGGAAGAGGGATTGGTGAAAAGAACCCCGTTTAACTACAAGTTGGATTGCACAATTCCTTTCATCAATCCAGCTTCCATTTAAGCATGATTCTTTTCATATCACTCCAGCTCCCCTTCTAACGGAATTCTTTTCATCGATCCAGCTTTTAGCTTAACAGCATTTCTTTCATCGATCCAGGATCTAATTAGGCCTAAACAAGATTTATTTGATTAACCCATCTTCCATTTAAGATAAAATTCTTGTCATCAGTCAATGCAGATTCTATTTAAAGTTGCCTGTGCGCTTTGTTGTCGGCGTTCTTTTGTCGCGGCGCTCGTTTGTCGCAACGCTCTTTTGACGGGTCACAACAATAAGGATTTTGCCTATTAGCTCACTCGCGCGCGCACACACACACACACAACACGCACACACGCTCTAAATACCTCCAATCAATAAATATAAAGAGGTGTCTAACAATTATTTAAAATTATGGTTATCACTAATTTTTATAATTACTTTGCCCCAAAAATGTGTAGCCGTTTAAGATCACATATCAGGACCATAACTGCGTTAAATACGTATAGTTAAATGGATGTAACATTGAGAGTAGATGGCTTACTCCAGGCCTAGAGCAAAAGCAGAAGTTGATAGTGACCATGAGCGTCAGATAGAATTCAACGCCTCCAAGAATCGCTACAACCAACGGAAGGAAGAACTTTGGACAACTCAAGGTCCCCGTGTTGTCGAATGAATAACAGTCGATGTTGTTGTACAGAACATGATTCCCTGGATACTGAAATAAATATAGCAGCAGATCATTTAGAGACTAGGTTTCAGAAGAATGGGCGCAGGTTTGACTTATACATTATAGGTAGGCCTACACATTATAACTATAAAGGACACTAGTTCTTCAATAGGTTCACTCTCTGAGATACATATCATATTTGTAATATATTTGAATTGCAATAAACGTTAGTAGTACAGTACGTAGCGGTTACTGTACAGCATTTGCACGCACCATGATTATTTCGGCGACGCTGAGTCCGATCATGGCAGGAGTGAAGACAACGGCACTCAAGGAACAGAACAAGGCAAACACTCTCACCTGCAGACAATGCGCACAGTAAACAGTTTTTAACAATGTAGGAATAACACGAATATCATCTGAATCATGAGGATGATAATGATGACTGTGACGAAAACAACGACTGCCTACTTCACGTACGTTCAACGGTAGCATTAGGCTTAGGCCTACGTCTCTGATTATAACACCAGGTTACGAGTTTACTTACATGTTTAGGCCCCTACTTGTGCTTATGACGAAAGTACCATAGAACTTAGGCCTACATTGTACAAAACAAGAAAACTACTGCAATGTCTTACCCTGAGCAATACTCTAAGTAATTGGAATCAGGTAGACAGAGGAAATGGCACCGGCATTACAACTTGAATTAGGCTTATAACAATTTTCATGAGCCAGGCAATTTCAAATTATGGCCATCAACTCAAGAACACAGGTTCTTCGATAGGAGTGCTATATAAAATACACACGCAGCCTACAAGCGTACATGTATAGCCCTACAACATTCAAACGCACATGCATACATGTATACAAAATTCAAACGCACATACATACATGTATGCAACATTCAAACGCGCATAGGGCCTATATACGCACACAGGGGCGCGCGCACACGATAACACACATACATACATACATAGACTCGCACACTTAAATGGTCGGCCTAAATACACGCAGAGACCTACACATGTATAACGATTTTCTCGTGGCTACACAAACTTCCTTAGTTATATCAATCAAATCAATCATTCAATCAATCAATCAATCAAAGTTTATTTGGCAATCCAATAAGCATAATAGAACAAAAAACAAAAATTATTACACATTTTAAAATTGCTATCGGATCACCCGGGAGACCCAATCAGGGATCGGAAGATCCCACTGCTTAGGGCCAACTGGGGAGGTTCGAAGTAAAAAAATAAACAATAGCACTAATTATATTCTTAGAACTATTACAAGTTCGTACAAAAAGGTAGTTCTTTAGATAATAATAATTAAAATCTTAACTAAACTTAATTAATAACATAGCTATACCAGTCATAGTTTTTGATTTCTAGCGTGATAGTTATAACAACGCCAGCCACAGTAACATGGTCTGTAATTCTCTTCTATGCTTACTAGTAGGTCTAACTTGGTCACTGCTTCTCATTCATCTCCCATCCTTGTATTCAGTATTGCCACTCTCCACTTAGATCTAAACTGGCACACATTAGGAATGATTAAGGCGCAATGGAAGTGGTATGGCATTCCAAATTCTATAGGCCTTGCACATTTTATAGAAGAGAGTGTTCGTTCTCGCATACGAGGTATAGAGAGTGGGGGTGCTTCTTGATAAATGATAATGGCTACTTGGGAAAAGAGGAAAATAATCTAGAAATATGTGGGGTAATAAGTTGTGAGAGTATTGCTACATGAAGATTCCAATTTGTAATTTCCGAATTTGTTCTATTTCAGACCATAATTTTATGTAAATACGTTGCTATATTACATTATATAATAACTGATAGAAATCGTATTATAAGATAGGCAAGTGATGTATTAGCCTATGTATATTGATTAATTAATTGATTCGGTATGTGACTGGTGTCAATTAACGTGTAATGTAATATGGGATAATTATAGTTCAAACCGATCAGCTGTTGTGGACGGATTGGCTTATGGAGATCGGCTGCCGTACATGCACGATGGGACTTAATATGTGTGTTGGCCTATGTAGGGCCTTTGTATGCATGCATGTATGTATGTATGTATGTATACATGTATGTATGTATGCATGTATGTATGTATGCATGCATGTATGTATGCATGTATGCATGTACGTTAGTATGTATGTATGTATGCATCTATGTATGTATGTATGCATGTATGTATGTATGTATACATGTATGTATGCATGTATGTATGTATGCATGCATGCATGTATGTATGTATGTATGCATGTATGTATGTATGCATGTATGTATGTATGTATGTAGACATGTATGTATGTATACATGTATGTATGTATGCATGTATGTATGTATGCATGCATGTATGTATGTATGTATGCATGTACGTTAGTATGTATGTATGTATGTATGTATGTATGCATGTATGTATGTATGTATGCATGTATGTATGCATGTATGTATGTATGTATGCATGTATGTATGTATGGATGCATGTATGTATGCATGTATGTATGTATGTATGCATATACGTTAGTATGTATGTATGTATGCATGTATGTATGCATGTATGTATATATGTATGCATGTATGTATGTATGCATGTATGTATGTATGTATGCATGTACGTTAGTATGTATGTATGTATGCATGTATGTATGTATGCATATATGTATGCATGTATGTATGCATGTATGTATGTATGTGTGCATGTATGTGTGCATGTATGTATGCATGTATGTATGTATGCATGCATGTATGTATGTATGTACGTATGTTCGTATGTATGTAGGTATGTATGTATGAAGGTCTGTGTCTGTGTGTAGATAGGTCAATGTATGCATGTATTTATGTATACATATTGTGCATGTGTGTGGGTTGGACAATGTGTACAAGTGTGCATGTGTCAGTTTCTCGGTCTTGGCCGTCATCGGTTGCTAAGCGCTGACGTGGAACTTCCGGGATTCCAACCATGCCTATCCGCTCAAACCTTCGTGAGTCTAAGGCACATTCTTCTGAGAGTATTGGTCATATAATCCACTAGTTTCTTCTGAACTAAGCCACAAGTCTACGCAGTCTAACTCGTAATCGTTCACTACGACGGGAAAAGCGAAGGATGCGCTGGCGTACTGAGCTTGCAAGGTACTTTGAAAATCATATGATGATGAGTTCAAACTTCAAACGAATGTTATGTGTGAAGTTGAAAGGATCAGACAGATTAATCAATCAATCAATAAGTCAACCAATCAGTCAGTCAGTCAGCCAGCCAGGCAGCCAGCCAACCAACTAACCAACCAAACCAATTAATCAATCAAACAATCAATCACTCACTCACTACTCAATCAATCAATTAATCAGTGTTCTATTCAGTAAGTAATGGAGCATCAAACTAAGGTACACATTCATTCAGTAATCTTATATAGATGCAGAATTTCGAGGGAGACCCAATTAGAGGGCGCCGGGCCACCCCATTGCAATTAGAATTGTAAGAGGTCCATGTGATGACGACCGTTCATTCACAGAACAATCGTTTAGTTAGTTTAAGATTTCATTATTAACAACAAACAAAACTATCATTAAAATGATTTATTGCATGTTAGAGTATTAATGTTTCATATACATTGACAGTTGAACATCTTGACAATCACAATTTACAACTTTATAAAAAGCTAAGAAAAGGAAAATTCGGTAATTGGTTCATTCCTGGTATTACGGGAATCAATTAATCCCCGATTGCCTTCCATGTTGACTCGTTATCTTAGGCTTAGGGACGTAAATTTTAACCCACCATATTTAGGTAGGCTTCTCATAAATAAACAAACATACACACATACATAAACATATGCACACACGTACATATAGACCTACATATATATACACATAAATACACACGCACATATATACGCATACATCAGTGTTCCCTCTAATTTTTTTATTTTTTTAGACAGTGAGCACAAGCAATTTTGTGCCTGCAACAGTTCATAAATGGTCCACACTTTTGTGCGCAGGTCCGGACTGAATGCGATAGTATTAAATAAACACCATTAGCTTAGAATTCTCTTAAAGTCTGTGGTGATAAGTTCTGTTAACCTACAAGAAAAGTCCTTTGTCTAAAATATGTCTTAGGGTAGATGATCATGCATCGTATTGTACCTTATGGTAATTAGCTTTCAATTTATTTACAATTTTCAATTACAGATATCTTCTGCCCAGCTAATTATTGGTCTACAGTTCATTATATGTTTTTCTTAAAAACTTTTTGCCGAGCATACTAAATTCTTGTATGCGCTGGCACCACTAGGTCCACTACCCGTGTGCGCGCGCACATGCGCACAGCTTAGAGGAAACATTAGCATAGAAGTATACACACATATATACACGCACACCTATTAATACACACATACATGCACGTGCTCGCCATCTGCCATTTAGACAGAACATTGAAACGTTCAGTTAGTGGAACTTGCTGAGATCAGGCACAAAATATCGGCATACATGTACGTATCTAGCAACTGAAGGCCAGCTCCAATCAGCGTCCATTCAGAAAAACTCTTGGTATTTGGTAACCTCGTTTATGCAATGGGTATATATGTTGAAAAGAGTTTCTATAAGGAGAGAATAGAAGTAATCAAATAAAAAATTAAATAAAAGAAGAGAAAGTAATGTCGCCTGCTGTGCTTAACGATAGGGCCACGATATATTAAAACACCAGACGATAGTCATATATGCAAACCTTGTAAGTGCCAGCGACTTTTATTGCCAGGACTCCAGTGATGAATACCTACAATAAGACCAGTTCATCTGAGAGACATCCAATTGGCAAGGGGCTGGGCATTGCTTCGTCTAATATAATTCGTAATCGTAATCGTAAACTCAACATTCCTACAGCACCTACAAAGGCGAAGTCGTGGGAAGCAGCTAATTCACAGGCGCTTTAAAAAAACAATATCGATGGGCGGAGGTCAAAATTCAGTGAGCTAGACGGCTAAGGTGGATGGTGTTTGGAATTGAAAGAGCGCAGTAGGGAGGAGAAAAGGGATAAATCAGGATAGGATTCGTGAAAAGCAGTGTTTTCAGTTTTGAGTGAAAACCTGTGGGATATATCAAGAGGTGAGGTGTTAGTAAGGTCATAGGATGGATCGGAGAGTGGCGGGCGTTTGTTCCAAAGAGGCTGGACAGCAGGGTATGGAGCGATTTGCAAACTTGGGTGATAAGGTAACATGCAGAGTGAGGACGGAAGAGGAACGGGTTGAACGATGTGGTTGAATCGTGAACAACTGACGGAGATATGTGGGTTGTGAGCAGGGTTGTACCGAGGGGGCCAGCGGGGCCGTGGCCCAGGGCGCAAATGTGGAAATGGCGCAAATTTCAAGATGGAATAAATTATTATTCCATAAAATGGAATTTTCACATTTTCATACTGTGGGGGCGCCAGATTGATGCTAAGCACAGAGCGCAATTATAGCTCGGTACGGCCCTGGCTGTGAGAATTGGAGTGTGTTGTAGGTGAGCGATATGACTCTGTATACTATCCTTTCAGACATTTTGAGCCAGTGGAGTGTTTTGAGGGCAGGAGTGATATGGTGATGCTTTGTGGTTTTGGTGGCATCACGAGCGAGAGCATTCTGAATGGTTTAGGCCTATTTATATAATGTCTATGGTCACGAAAAGAGAATTGTAGTAGTCCAATAATATAATTTAGCCTGCGCTTTATATAGATGTAGCGATTGTGGATGCAGTTTTGAAATAAAGAATAAGGGCGGATTCTACGAAGATCACGGATATGCATGAAGCAAGAGCGGGAAAGTTGCGTGATGTGATCAGCGAAGCTAAGATTTTCGTCAAAAGTCATCTAAGTTGAGGACAGAAGAATTTGTGGTGAAAGTGTGGGTGGATGCAGAGTCAAGGTTGAGGAAATAGAGGGACCTGGAATTTGCTGGAATTCGGGTTTGGAGGGGTTCAGGCGAAGGAGATTTGAGGTAATTGAAGATGAGGTTTGGGTAACCACGTGGAGAACAATCAATGGATTTGGAGAGAAAGAAATGAATAATTTGGTGTCGTTAACGTATAGGTCATGGTCGATTGAGGATGATTTAATGAGTGAACTGAGAGGGGTGGTGTAGAGGATCAACAAGAGGGGCCAGATGACAGAACCTTGCGGAACACCACAGGTGAGACGGCATGATTGGGATGAAGTGTCCGAAGCTTAGGCTGAGAAAGAGCGAGGAGAGAGATAGGACTGAACCCAGAGAAGAGCAATAGGCCTATCAGTGAAGCCGAACCACTTACGCCTAGACTAGACATGTCTCTGAAGTCTGGAGCAATATGTTGTGGCCGATGGTGGAAAGGCTGCAGAAATATCAAGGAGGCAGATACAGGAGACTTGTTAATGAGATAGGGCAGAAACAAGTTTATTGTAGTCTGTTGAGGGAAATGAGGAGGGTTTCGGTTGAGTGCCGCTTGGTTAAGCCAGATTGGTGTGGATTTAGAATCAAAGCGTTGATATTTAGTTTATACAAGTGCACAGCGTTGTTTTTTGTTATTTTCATTTATGCGCCCCGTGCATCAGACCGGAATATATGGTGTCAATTTTTAGAATGTTTAGAATGCTTGGACGACTATTGTCTTCGGTGCATCCAGTGCGCCACAGAACCAATGGATCTCTAAACTGATTCAAATTACTCTTGTCTGTGAATCTCGTCTCTGGCTAACATAGGACCTAATTGAAATATCAATAATTTTTCGTATTATGATACTAGGCCATTCAATCATTTGCCATTTAGCACGCTTCCGTTTCCGCATTTGATACGCTAGCCCATAGTCTACACAACGGAAACTCGGCTGTATACAAAATGTACATAAATGTACATAATCAGCTTACCATTTCAACCCTCAGATCTCTCATTATGTTTACGTGTGTTTCATTTGCAGATTGCTATATATATATATATATATCAACGAATTTACTCACAGCATCTTCCATACTCCATCCTATATGTCGCCATATATCTGTGTTCCGGCCTAATCCTTCGAAATTGACTCAAAGCCAATCGCTGCCATATCTTTAATGGCGATCTTGCTTTCAATTAAGAAACGAGGTGAATAGGCGGTAGCCCGTACCTCAACTTAGCTTGTGTCATGGAGATGCGAGCTTGCAATAATGATTGAGAAAATATTATCATGTAATGCAGACAGTTAGAGAGTGCGTGCGATTGGCTGCGATACACTGATATTTGTATAAATTATGAAGCAGCGTAAGTAGGCCTACTTCTGATGGAGCTGCGCTGGTGATGCCATGGTCAGCAAGCATATGTCGCAAACGGTAGACCTATAATATCTCGCCGTTATCTACATCTGCTTCTAGAATTTAAATTGGCACATTTTGTGTGTAGAATCTATAAAATCTATAAAAACTTATTGCATATAGATTAAAGAGTAGTTCTAACCGGAATTGATCCCCATATGCCGGCTGCAATCCAGGTGAGTATGTAAGGCAGAGCAAGTGAGTTGGGAGCGAACACTATAATAGTGAAGACGACGTTGGCGATTTCGAAGGCGAACGAAGCAACGGCGAGAAAACACAGAACGATGCCATAGTATTTGTATCTTTTGTTGACGACATAGTCTGTCTGATCTAAAGCGAACATGACAATCAAATGCTAATCAAAGATCATTGTTTATGTGTATATAGGCCTATATATACATACATATATTTATTTATTTATGTTGTGTGGCACGGAGGCTGATCGACTAGGGCATTCGGCCCGTAACACTCAGTGTGCGCTGAGTCAGCGGGTTCGACCCTCGTCCGAGGCGTCAGTCGCTGTGTAGGGACATTGAGCAAGTTCTTCGAACACAATTGCTCTGCAGTACAATTGCAATTGCGCCGTCGAGGCGCGTGCATTTCTGAGCAAATAAGGGCGATATCAAATTTTGGAATAAATGGTCTCTTCAGCCCATAGCTAAAACGATCTGTTGCGGCGATGGTTCCCTCAGCACCTGCGGTTACTTCTTGTCGAGGCTCCTCTCTTGGATGCTCCGGACAGGTATACGTATTCGAGCAGCTCGAAGTAGTATTTCTTCATCGCTTTGTCGTATTTTTGTCTTCTCCATTCGCAATCTCTACGTCGACAGAAGTAACCTCCACTGCATCGTGAATACTCTCCGTCGATTTATCTCAGCTTCGTTGTATTGCAGCTGAAATTTTATATTGCCCTTCTTCCAACATATTTTGGCATAATTTTGCTAAGAAGTTAACACGCACCTCGACGACGCCACTGCAGTTGTAATGCAGAGCAATTGCGCGCAAATACTTGCTCAAGGCCCCTACACAGTGACTCCTCGGGCGAGGGTCGAACCCGTACACTCAGCGCACCGAGCGTTGCGGCACTTGCGGACCGACCGCTCTAACCAATCGACCACCGTGCCACACAACCTGTATATTTGTAGCTAGTAGACTATGCAGTTACTAGGGATCGTGGCATGGTTGCTATGGGTCCTTTCTGGAAAAGGGTCTAGAGTAGATGAATGGAGGCCTTGGCTGTTAGCTTGGCTGTGAAAGGTCTTAGCTGGTTGCTAAGGGACTTTCCAGGTTGCCAGGTGTTTAGACTCATGCGGGGAAGGGGTTTGGACGAAGACCCGGCAGTCTTTGTTGATCGTTAAAAGAGGTCTACTTGTAGGTAAGAAATCTTCGTATATCGATAAAGTATTATTTCATATGTCTTAAATGTATCGCTATCTGCACGCTCATTGTTAAACTTTGAATGGTAGTCGAAGTTTAAGCTACATATATTATAGGCATAAGGACAAATTCTGTTATATAGGCTTATTCCAATCATAAAATATAGGTGCATGATCTACCACGTGTTCTGGGACAACGATAACGACGACAACAACATTAATATGGCTTTAAAGGATTTCTGTAGAACAGCTATAGATAGCCATCCTGCTCTGTAAGGTGTTGAAAAGGGGCTATATCAAGTGTCTTATACATAGACCTTAATTGCATTTATAGAAGTGGAAATTATAATTGCATCACTTTGTGATCAAAGCAAGAGGGGGTACTCAAAAAAAATATAGGACATATATATATATATCATGATTAGAAGCAAGGAATTTTGCTATCGACCAACAGACATTCTTGAAAATATGTAGACGACTGATTGTATGCTAGTTTACAAAAGAATTTGATTGAGATTAATAAAAAAACTGGTTAAAATGTATTAAACCGATCTTTTGCTTTTATCAAGGTGATACAATAATTGTTTTCACCGCTGTGCATAAATGTTGATGGCGATGGTGACGGCGCCTGGTGATCATGCTGACGACGGATGTAATGCAACAAGACACTTGTAACGCGCCTCTCAGAAACAAAAGCCTGTCAGATGACGATGACGAAGTAAGAGTTGTAACAGATTGTTTTTGCAACTTACTGTGTTCCTGTAGTGGTCCGATATCTGGATAACCTTGTCTGTCGGACGAATACTCTGGCTCATATGGCGGGTAGGCTTTGCGCTGACGTAGGTAGTATGGGTCATAGGGAGGGTAGTCAGAATTACGAGAAAGTGGGGGAAAATCAGGATAGTATTTTCTTGGATAATAGGCCATGGTCAATGTGTCGGAAGCTTCCTTCTTCTGGGTCCGATTGAAGGATCAGTTCGAAATCATCGGCCGAATCGTTTCAATCTATGTTTCTCTATAAAATTATACTGCAGCAAGGTTCTGCGTGAAGCTCCAAATGGCCACCGTTTCTCCAACTAACCCTCTGTCAATCGTGCTCTGCGTTTTCGTGTTTCTGCTTGAGTGCACCTATTGTACTACCTTTTGGTGGCCTCCCAAACCAACGGACCATGATATCCACGCCTCGCTGAGCAGAAACGTGCACCGCCCTTTTGTATGGCAACAGTTAGGCCTTCTGTTAAGACGGTGTATCAGAATAAGTTCTTTAATCACTGTGCAAATAATATAACCCAAGCAGTTATTATAGGCCTACTGACCCATGTACATTCAAAAGGCCCAACCCATGTTTCTCAATACATCTGCATTCTACTAGTAGGCCTATGCTTCACAAACCCTTACACGTATGCTCTAGAAAAACCCAGTCACCTAAGCACCCATCGGGTAAAGTACAGATATGTTCAATTTTCCGGTGATAAATTGGACTCCGGGATGTTCAATGAATGACAATAATGCCACTTTAATTACGAAATAGCGAGAGTGATAGGCTATAGCAACGGTCTATGAATTATGATCCAACGATATGAAAATTTACAATTCAGCAGACTTTCATGAATCAGACTAAGCAGGATGGTGATCGGGTAGAACGATTTTACTGAATGGTGAACAGTTCACGGAGATATTTGGGCTTGAAATATTGTAGGGAGTTATAGATTAGCGATAGTAGACCTACAATGAAATGGAAGCGCTTTGAAATTTTTGGCAATGGTTTTGAGGATTGCAGTAATGTGATGATTCTTGGGCGTTCTGGTGACGGCTCGGGATAGAAAGTTTGGATACGCTGGAGACGCTTGAGTTATGTTGCTTGAAATTTTAGGAGAATGTTATTGCATTTATCGATGTTCGAGTTGACAATGGAGGACACGGTGATGGAAGCAGTTTTGACGTAGACTATCTTCTTGACATCTCTGACACTGCGCTAGTCTAGTTCCAAAACTATACTTTTCTTTCTTCAGATCCTACTCTGTTAAAGCCTTCAACCAGGGATGTGGTCTCGAGACCGCGGTCTTGGTCTCGAGGGGATCTCAAGACCGGAAAACTGCGGTCTTTGTCAGATGCATCGGTCTTGGTCTCAGACCACTCGGTCTTGGTCTTGAGTTTTTGGTCTCGTGCCCAACACTGCTTTCAATCACTGTTCGCAACCCCTCCCAATCACACGGTCTACCTCAATACTCCATCTTGGTTCCGCTCCTCTTAATCCTGCATACCAGACCATTAAGCCGTCATATAAATCTTCCTCTGTTGACCACCATGTACCCAGATGACACCCAACTCTAAAAAAATAGGCCTATGTAGCTGGAGAGAGAGAGAGATTCTCTCTCTCTTTCTGTCTGTCTGTCTCTCTCTCTCCCCAAGTTCCTTCCACCTCCATCGCACAGTTATTCACCGTGGTTAACCTAATATCTCAATGGATGTCGTCCAAACTCCTCTGCTTCAACCCTTCAGAAACCTTTTCGTCACCTATTTCTACCAGTTGCATCAACTTCTGATGTTTCCCCTTCTGATGTCGAGCATGGGCCGGATGCGGCGAAGGTCACGAATGTGCATAAGGCACGAGAGGTTGGAAATGTGGTTAGAGAAAGACAGACAAGGATCAAATGTAGCGCCAAGATTGGCAGGAGTGCGGACGGGAGAATTAGCGGCGAGGAAAAGGCATGGAGAGTTAATGGATAGGTGTATTGAGCGGGCAGGGATTTTCTTGATTTTGGTCAGGAAGGCCAATGATCAATCAATCAAACTTGATATAGCGCCTCTTCAAGAAATCTACTCAGCAAAGGAGCGTTTAAAGAAAACGGGGCCCTAGGCGCAAACATTTTGGGAGCCCTCTGAATTTATACACTAAGTCTAAGG
Organism: Bimastos eiseni; assembly: GCA_959347315.1. Taxonomy (NCBI): domain Eukaryota; kingdom Metazoa; phylum Annelida; class Clitellata; order Crassiclitellata; family Lumbricidae; genus Bimastos; species Bimastos eiseni. The sequence continues at coordinate 20,812,311 of OY365811.1, forward strand.
GACCGTCTATAAATGACGTCACGCACCCATTGGAGGGTCATACGACTGTGACGATTTGTGACAAAGGGGAGGAAGTCGGAGATATGTGACGTCACGTCATCACATCAAATATCAAAATACACAACTTAATTTATTCAAAAATTTCACTTAATTAAACAGTGAGCCAGCTTCTGGTGGCGAAGAAGCTCAAAACACGCAGCCTTCGCTCTTACCAACACAGCTAATCGAGCCGATTGATATTCACACTTACAAAGCAATTATGAATTACCACACTACACTTGTCATGTGAATGCTTAGAGAATATATAAATCTCTATATTTAAAAGACATGTTATTTTGTATGAAAATGTTCATCCCTCACCGTCCCTGGGATGTTATTTTGCGTGACATTTTTCAGTCATTTGGGATCCCAGAGACGTTGTTTTGTATTTATGTTTTCATCACTTGGTGGCCCTCTGAGTTGTTATTTTTTATGAAATGTTTCCATTCAACTCTAAATATCGTTTGGGGCCCACCAATGATATATCAGGTTGTATTTAATGTTCTTATTCGTTTGGGGCTCCCTGAGATGTTATTTTGTAGTTAATGTTTTCATTCACTTAGAGCCTTTGGATGTTATTTTGTATAAAATGGTTTCATTCATTTTTGGCCCCGAAACGTTATTCACATTAACTCACATTTTGTATTTAATGTTTTCACCATTTGGTGGCCCCCTGATATTTGGGGGCCCTAGGCGCGCGCCTATAGGTAAAAGCGCCACTGCTACTCAGAGGCGCTCCCGGTCCAACCTCGGCCATATAAGACAGATTTCAGAGTGGAATGTCGAAGATCCAATGAGAGGCTATTCCAAGCAGTTGGGCTCACAACCGAAAAAGCGCGATACTGCAACGTAGGCCCTATATAGAGGTCCGAGCGAAAGGGACAAGAAGAAGACCTTGTGAGCGTCCTGCAGCATTTTTATTACCGGCAACAGGACAACAGAACTCCCAAACGTAGACCTAAGTAGGTGCAGCGCCACAAAGGCTGCACCAGACAAGGGAAGAAATCCGAAATGCAATGCGCTGGGGAATGGGTAACCAATGTAAAATATCCAGCATATAAGCGGACACGCGTCAAGTCCTGGAGGTGCCACTATCAGGCAAGCACAAGCCCGATGAACTCTATCCAACTGTATAATCATACCATGCACGTGCAACGCCAGCATATATAAGTTTGACCAGTATTCAAGACGACTCGTGACGAAAGCGTGGACAAGAGTAGCTGCAGAACTAGCAGAGAGGGAACGGGAGACAACTCGAAGTTGATGCAGCTGGTAAAACAGACGATGGAAGGGTTTTTGAAGGGTTGAATCAGAGGAGTTTGGCCGACATCCATTGAGATATAAGGCTAACCACATTGAGTAGCTGTGCGATGAAGATGTAGACAGGTTGCGGAGTTCTTAGACCCAAAATAAATTGGCAACAAGCTGCTTTTTTCTTTTTCATGAATGATTTTATATATAGATTCAATTTAATTGTCCTCAGCGGAAATGTAGCCAGAGAGATTTTTTTATGAGCCACTTGCCATAGGCCATGGCTCAGCCGCAGCCAAAAAGTATTGCATTTTGGTCCAGTCACTTCAAGTTGATGCAAAAGTTTGTATTTTAGTACCAACTTGAAGATAATAATGATCTGTATATCAATTTTCGTCTTAGGAGAGCGGAATCCAATACGAAATGGGGCGTGGGGGCTCGAAACTCCCAGCAACCTATGCGAAATATGTAAACTGCTATAACTCTGGGTAGGTTGCCATTATTGGCGCATCTACACATAAATACTAGGCCAAACTGACTAAATGCTTACTAAATGCTTAAGCTAGACATGGAAACTGCTATAACTTTGATGAGTTGGTCCGATTTGAACATACTTTATATGTATGGATGTAGAATCAGTATTTGCAGATGATACATGTTGGTGCCATTATTGGCGCATCTACATAGAAATATTGTAGGACGGCTTGAACTAAACACGGAACTGCTATAACTTTTGACTAATTGGTCCGATTTGAACATATTTGATATGTATGGATGTAGAATCAGTATTTGCAAGTGATACATCAAGTTGATGCCATTACTGGCGCATCTGCACAGATATATTGAGGAGAATGCTTAGGCAACATATGAAAACCGCTAAAATTGTTGACGTGTTTGTCTGATTTGAATATAATTGGCATGCATGGATTTAGAATCAGTATTTGGAGGTAATACAACAAATTGATTAGGCATAAAAACAATTATGGTGCCATTATTAGCATACTCGTTGCTGAAAAAAATAAACGGTCATAAGAAACTTGCTCAATTATCAGCTTTAAGAGCAAATAGAACGCACACTTGCAAAGACGTGTGCGCTTCAGTTTGGCCTTCATGCACTTGCAGAGACAGCAGGTGCTTGTGCACTTCACATCTAGGTTGAATATACCCGTGGCAAGGGGCAGCGAGGTCCAAACGGAAAGCAGCATGTCTTCCTTCCCCATCCACCCATGCTCAGTGGGGTTGTTGGAAGACATCATGGACCTATGAGCTGTTGTCCATATGCTCGCTTGGAACACACTCCTCTTCAGATGTTGATCTAACACATCATTTGCTGTGGGAATTCTCTCCACGTCTCTTGTCTTCTGTGAGAACACCTTCATTCGAACGAGTTCAACGCCAGTTTCTTCGCTGGAGTCACTGGAATACGGCCTACAGACTAATATCGCTGCTGCATCTATTAGTCTTGCCGATATATGAAATGGCATGTTTATGATAGCTTAAAATTCTTCCGTTGTTGCCATATAGGGATGACACTTCATGCATCAATTTGCAACAGTATCGCTGACCTTTGAACTTGAACGAGGACGTGCTGTCTGATCCTGTGAATGCATGGAAGAGGGCAATTGCTTTGCAGGTTCCCAGGTTTGAGACGACGGTGTTCAGGGAGATCATTCTAGTACTGTTGTCCTTCCCGCTCTGAACGATATCCAGACGTCAGTATCAGGATTCATAGACTTAATAATTATGATGACCGTTACTCAACAAGATTACGACAACATCAATATCTCCCGTATGGGTCACCCCTATTTTGACCGTGTTTGCAGTGCATTCAAGAGACGTACTAGAACATGTGTGTTAGCTTCTTTATGATTGCATTGCTCCATTGGTGGATTGTTTCCTATATGAAGGACTTCATCACCTGCAGTTATGTATACATCCCTTTCATCAGACAATGTTTCTTTTGAATTCTTTTCCGTCAGAAATGAGAACAGTTCCTTCTTGTTATGAACGTTTGCCATGAACTTCTGACCGTTTCCTGGGACCTTGGTAGTAGCAGATACTCGTAGTCGGATGCATGTTCCTAGTTTTTCTCTTGTCCCTCCCTTGATTGTCAATGCACGATACTGGTCAAAAACAATGTCTACTCGCGACGATCGTTTCAATTCGTGACGAAACTTTGGGCAGAAGCCCCTGTTGAAATAGGAATTAAAGGTTATGCCTTGGATATTTGAACCTTTTAACAACCCCACTGAGCCTGGGTGGATGGAGAAGGAAGGCAAGCTGATTCCCGTTTGGACGTCGCTGCCCCTTGCCACGGGTATATTCAACCTAGATGTGAAGTGCACAAGCACCTGCTGTCTCTGCAAGGAACAGAATGTATCAGAACTCCACCATCAATAACAGTACTATCTCTCCATGAACTCAATGGGGAAAAAACCAGTACAACAACTACAGGAAGTGTGCATGAGTCAAATCAAAAACTTCTTACGACACCCATTAAGTAAAACAACTTATTATAGTTTCACGATAACAAAAATGCAGAGGAAGACAGCAATAAAGGTGAAAATGCAACATTACAAAGATCACTCAAAGCCTTATGGGCAAGAGTTTGAGAGAGAGAGAGAGAGAGAGAGAGAGAGAGAGAGAGAGATTATAATATCTCTCTCCAGATATAGGCCTATTATGTAGAGTTTTGTGTCATCTGCGTAGGCTTACAGGTGGTGGTCAATGAAGGAAGATTTTATTTGATGGCTTAATGGTGCGGTATGCAGGATTAAGAGGAGTTGAACCAAGATCGATGGAGCATTGAGGTGCACCGTGTGATTAGGAGGGGTTGCGAACAGTGATTTAAGGCTTTAACAGAGAAGGATCTGAAGAAAGACAAGTATAGGATTGGAACTAGAATAGAACAGTACCAGATGTCAAGAAGATAGTCTGTTATTTAGAAGGAGGCTGTGACCAATGGTGTCGAATGCGATGGAGATGTCAAGGAGACGGAGACAGGAGAAAGATCAGTTTGTGGTACAGAGCAGCAAGTAGTGTTTCCAGAGGCGTAGCTAGGGTAATTTGCGACCAGGGACAAACTACAGAATTCGCGCCCATTTTCTACAAATGCACTACAAGCCGCGTATAGCATGCCCTGTAATCTCATGGTCCAAACATGCACGTCAGGCCAACACCGGGTTAACTTTAATAGGCCTCTTATAATTAGGGCTATATATATACAAATTAAAAGTAAAATTTAAGAATACTGCAGATAGTGCACAGAGTTAAAATATTCAAATTTACAATTCTCAATTTGTTTGTCACAGTGCCACACAAAATAATAATCATATTACCGGTTGTCATTCTGTTGCATAAGTTTAAATAACCGAAAATATAAAAACTGTATAGTTTATACTACATGTATGTCAAATAACGCTAAATTACGGATTATATTATTTTTAATGTTTTGCATTTGGGCCATAATCGTAATCGTGATCTCCAAACTTCTAAAGGGTCACTTGAAAGCCAAGCGCAGGGCACCAGCTTATTAACGAGCGCTACATCGAATCAGAAGGATACTCCAAAGGATGGTCTGTGGGAGGTCAGAGTCCTGTTTCCAGGAGGTCAGCAGAGGCAGAGTAGCTGTTAAGGAAGGTGTCATTTCGGTCCTAGATTAACAGATGGAATATCAAGTAAGGAGTCTGGGTAAGAGTTCTTGAAAACGTGAGACTTAAGTTTAGAATGGAAAGCCAGAGGTGATGGATAGGGGAGCTTGGGACGGATGATGTTGGATAGCCTAATAAATAGTGTGAACAAATCTCTGAGTTTTCCAAACCCATATTAGTATATACCAAATTTTTGTATATTATGTTGAGACCATATTCCACTTTAAGTACATGAAGGATAATATTGCACTTGAGCTGAAACAGATCAATGCGATTTTATAAGACAACGACGTCTGGTTAAGCCTAACGTTATGCACTAGATGTCATTTATTCAAGAATAGTGATCACTACAAAGTCGTGATACGAAGACCTGTTTTGGGGACACCAAAATTAAATTTTAATAACTTAGTTCGGATAAATAAGTTTGCATAAAAATAAAACAACATTAGGCCTAATAGTTTTAATTCTCATTTTGGAACCCCCTTAAATTTGCGCCTAACATTATAGATGTTATTTCATTTTGTCCTGAGTATTACGTCACCCCTATAGGGCCCTTACTGATCATGGATCAGTGGGGCCAGAGGGCGCCAAAATCATGTCTGACAACCTGTTTTTAATGAGGATATTTTGTGGGGCCAAAATTAAACCTTACTAACTTGGTTCGGACAAATTAGCATGCATACAAATAAAAAACGTTATGATTTTGATCCTCATTGGCGCTCCCTTAAAGTGGCGCCCAGGGACACATGTCCCCTTCTGCTCCCCTGGCTACGCATATGAGTGTTTCTGTAGTGTAGCGTTTAGTGAATGGTGAAACTAGATTACTGGGGGTTGAGGCGTCAGTCAGTGTGTGCCGACCACGTCCGCCGCGCGCGCGCCGCTCTCGTCGCGCTTAATCTTCGCCTTGGCGCCAAACTCCTTCTCTGCGCTTTGGATTATTTCGCGCGCCCGCGATTCTGCGCGCGCCCTCTTTATCTTATATTCCATGGCGGGAAAATGCATAGGCGGAAGCGTCGGCTTCGGGAACTCTGGCTGAGGCTGGCGGCTACGACTTCCCGCAGTAGAGGGAGGAGTTATTCCTGCGAAAATGTCTAATAGAGCCGAAGTGACTGTAGTCAATCATCGCTCGTTGGCGCAATCTGCTGCTTCGCGGTGGCGGCGCTTCATTAGCCGCGCTAGGCATTGCGCGCCTATCATCCAGGTCTCTACATCTACCAGGCCGTGACATATGTCCGCGACTTCCGTTGGGATCGCAGTGGCGCCAAATCTGGCACCTGGGTCGGTTCCCGCCATTTCATTCCCCGCCTTAGTTCGTCCTTCTAGCGCTTGATTGCCGCTATCTGTAAAACCTCCAATTACCGCCAAGTCGTAGTCATCGACTTCTTCAGTAGAAGATTCGAACCCACTACCGCCTATCGTAGCCAGTGATCTATAAGTAGGTTTATGTAAAGGAAGCTCAACATTTGACTGGCGCGCTATATCAGTGTCAATGTCTCCTAACTGACTGCCACTATCCTTTCCCGCCATTTCTTGGCTAGTAAAGACAACGAAAAAAGATCACGGAGATTATCTTGTCTTATTGTAGTGTGGCGAAATCTGGGGTTCTCTTCTACAAGGATGTCACGCGCGAATTTCGGTCTCTCCGGTCCGGCAGAGGACTTAACCACAACAATTCCGCAATATTTCTGTTATTTCTTGACAGACGCCAAATCTCGGCCTGGCCGGTCGTCCTCTCAACGAACGAGTGGCCACCTTCTCACAACCCCACTGCCGTTCTTTTTCAGGAAGCCTACTGTTGACCGACAAACTCTGTGTCGCTATGTCGGACTTATTCGAACTGTTCCCTCGGCTGGCGGAGATCGGACTGTTCTCTTCGGCTCGATCAGGCCGTGCTTCGACTGCTCCTTCTGACGGTCTTCCTCGGACTCTCTTTCGACTAAAACCGGGCCCCGTTTTATAGCGCTGAAACCGCCCTCGACCGTGGGAAAGAGAACACCTCACGAAGATTTCAGGGAGCAAATTCCCACCAAAAACGGCCACACAAAGACATCGCCGACAGGCGAAGAGCAGGCTGACGACAGAAAGCGAGGGAGAAAGAGCAAACAAGAGCAGTGCCAACAGATAAAGCGTGAGAAAGAGAGAGCATAGAGAAGAGAGCTGACGACAGAAAAGCGAGGGGAAGGAGCGAAGCTTGAGTGGGAGGGTGCACGATCGGGGAAACCGAGGAGCGCTGACCGTGGGAACAAGACCGACTAGAAAGGGAGGGGGTCCCCTAGTGCGACAATTTCTCAACAGTAGTTTAACCTCTATCTTCAAATAAAACACATACAATACAAATGAAACCTAATTAGCTATTCTAACTTATGATTGTCATCAATCACAAATTATCTGGGTATCTCACCTCTATTCGGCGATACATTAACATCAACAGAAGTAAGGGGCCGTCCATATATGACGTCACGCGAAATTGGCTGATTTTTGATCCCCCCTCCCCCCCTTGTCACACTTCGTCACAAAAGTCTGACCCCCTCAAATATGACGTCACAATGCTCTGACCCCCCCCAGAAAAAACCACTTCATTTAATTTCAAATAAAACATAAAAATTAATAATTAACTTTTTTAAACATTGCTGAACTTAGCATAAAAAATCATTTTAAAATAATCGTAGACTCATCGTCTATTAATGCTAAAAAAATGCAATGTTCAGAATAATTTTTATTCTTTTATTTTCTTATAAAAAGAAGTAACCTATAGAATTTTCATAGTTTTTATTGGTGCGCGAGGGGGGGGGAGGGGGGAAGGGGGGACCAAAATCTTTTCTTCTTAGAATCTTCTGAAACCTCCAGAAAACTAAAATTTCTGAAATCGGACCATAAATAAAAAGGTTGAAAAATGAAGACTAAAGGAGATTAAAAACTTGGAAAATTTTTGATAAAATACAAAAACAAAAATATCTCCGGAAGAACTGAACCGATTTTGACCTTGTTCATCTCGTTGGAAAGTGCACTGAAAGCCACTCAAAAATTCCTAATTGCAAAATTTCACAAAATGACGCTTTTTTACAATTTGTAAAAAACAAATTTTTTAATCGATTGATAATCATAGAAAAATCAAAGTATCTTCAGAAGGGTTGAACCGATTTTCATTGGGTTAGTGTCGTTTGAAGGACCATAAAAAGCCGCTCAAAAGACTTCTTACACAAAATTTCATTAAAAATCACCATTTTTTTACAATTCTTGAAAAACGGATTTTCAAACGTATTGGGTCATTGTTCTGTGGTGCATTTCTGTACTGCTGCATTTCTCTCTGTTGCATTGTTCTTGCTATATTGCATTCTGCTGCATTTCTCTCTGATGCATTGCTCTCTGTTCCACTCACACTGCGAGGGCTCGCACTCTGTGCGTTTATTTTACATTGTATAATGCCAGTTATTTTTACCACCATAATTATTAACTGCTAGAGTAACGCTTTATACAGTAAGGATTCTTCATAGGCAGAATAAGATACAAACGATCATCTGTAATTATACTGCTCAATGTCAATCAGAACGACCGTTAACGACCGTTATTTTTTATAGAGCAAAGTAACACTCAACGTATTATTAACTTTATGTAGATATATTTTTACTGATTTATGGACGGCCCCTAAGCAGAGTTAATCCACATTAAATATCGAAACAAATGAATAGGGAATAGATCCCTGCAATTCTCGTACGACACCCTTTCACGTACGACCTATCGACCCTTGAACTTGAGCGCAACGACTGCCGTCGCACGCTCGCCTCGACTGCTTGCTTACGAGCCCTCGCTTCGTCGACCTCTCTCGGCGGCTACCTCGTCGCAACTGTCGATCGACGGCAAACGTCGAATTTCTCTCCTTCGCCTGTCTTCCCGCGAATCCACCCTTACTGCACGCGGCATTCTCCTACCTCGGCCACCGTCGTCCCGCGAGTCTCTCCTAATTCGCGCCAAGGCTCTCCTTTTATCGACGTTTTGGGCGCCAACCTTTCGCGGGTCTTGCCGCCAAGATACTGCCCTATCGGTGAGTCGCGCCAATAGCCGCTGCATACCAAATAACTGAATTATTGTACGAAAGCGCCCTCTATTAAGATACATGGCCGTAGTGCCCTGGTTCGGCACAATTGAGCTGGATAAGGACAATTCTTTCAGTTAGAAAAAAAAAGATTGGGGACGGGACAGCAGTTAGATAGGGTTTCCTTGTCAAGAGTAGCTTTCTTCAGATTGGAAAGGACGAGAGGATGTTACCTACCAAAGGGAAGTTGCCAGTAGAGATCGAGATCTTGATGATTGTGGTGATTAGAAGAACGACGACCGAGACAGTCTATTAGGAGATAGATTGGAAAGAACCAAGTTTGCATTGTTTGATAGGAAGACAGTTTAGGTATGATACTTCTGAGTGGCAATAGAGAATTGGGAGTGATAGATAGGCTTAACTGAGAAGAAGGAGGGACAGGGTAGGAAGAGGGTATTGGAAGAGTGCTGAAGATGTTGGTGGCGAGAAGAGATTGAAGTGCGAAGCGAATGATGAAGAAGAATGTACATGTAAGTACAATCTATTCAGAGGCCGTTCACATCTTATATAACGCTCAAGGGGTAGGTGGGTGGGTTCCGGTTTTGTTAGCGTTATATTGTGTGGTACAGTGGCCGATCGGTTAAAGCGGTCAGCCCGTAACGTTCAGTTTGTGCTGAGCGAGCGGGTTCGAGCCTCATCCGGGGCGTCACTGTTTAAGGACCTTGAGCAAGTCCTTCGCACACCATTGCTCTGCAGTAGGCTTACAACTGCAATTGCGCCGTCGAGGCGTGTGTGTGCACTTCTGAGCAAAAAGATGTTGGAAGGAGGGCGGTATCAAATTTCGGAAATGAATGAATGAATGTGTACGGGGGGTAGGTAGAAGGTTTTGTTATATAACAAACTTTTTTTCAGCTTATGCTATTTTGCCTGTTTGCCTGCCAATTGGAAATTCCATGTACCACGGACCTTCATTGTTTAATCGAAGTTCACAATACGTTGTGAACCAAAACTTAGCACCACTAGCTGCTACCTGGCGAATTGATTTGGCGTTCTTACTGATTATTTATAAAACCACTTTAAACAATTTGCTGTTTACAATTTCATGTGCTTAGCTTTAAACGCTCTAAAATTCAATTCTGTGCTTTTTGATTCTGGTTCAATTAAAAATTAATTAACTTGAAATAATTATTTTGGTAGGTATTATCATGACGTTTGATTTATTTTTCTATAGTATGTGTAAATAGATTGTTTGCTTAAATACCCAATTGCAGTTGTAGTATACACTATGTTTATATCATACGCTCTTAAATAGGTCGAGTTGTACTGCGAAGTTATCGATAAATACCTGATGGTGCAATATTAAACCAATCCATTCTCCGTGATAGGCCCTACAGTAATGCTCACTTCTAATGCAAAACAGGAGGGAAACTAAAATGGTGCTTTTAAATAGGATGTACGTCACTACCATGTATTATCATGCTGTATTAGTAGGCTTACATGTACATGCATGGTAACAATCGTCGACTACCGTTTATTGGTTACCGTAATTAATACAAGTGAATTTAGCGCCATTTAAAGTCCGATTATTAAGATGCAGAGGAGCTCCATACATCCGGTCTAATCATCATTGGCACAAGAGAGTACACAATTTTAGGGTAGCTTTTGTTACATTGCTATTTGGGCATATGATGATTTTTACTGCAGTTCTTGAAATGGATAAAGGCAATTATCAGCTGAATCACTACTATTAAAGTGCTAACTAACATTGTATAGTTGTAAAAGTGTCAAATTGTGCAATACAATGGTGTCGATTGTATGTCTTTTAACGTGCTTATAGACTGGGGTGGGGTAGGTAGCATGTTTGTTATATAATATAGCGGTGGGGGGGGGGGTCACAGCTGCTGTTATGTAACGTTATTAGGGGTAGAGGTGGGCCAAAAATTGGGATTTTATGCGTTATATAATACCCCAATGTGAACGGCCCCTCAGACGGAGCCCCAAGTCAGACGCTTCACGAATAAACCAATCAAGCAACGAAACACCCTTTACATTCTTTTTAAAATACTCGTCCTTCACCTCCTCATATAATTCCTAGAATATTCTTAATGCCTATTAAATAAATTGTCGCGCACTCCCCTCGACTAACCGTCAACCGGTTTACGTTAAAAATCGCGATCACAAAGTCGTGACTGTTTCAAAATATCGATCATCAAAACAGCGATTTCAATCAGAGGTTCTATGTCAAATAAATTTGTTTCTCAATCCCTTATATTTACTAACACAGTATTTGCAGCTACGAAATTGCTAGTTTCACAAGAAACCATACTTCCATTAATACGGTCTTAGTTTTCAACAACATTAGATCTATTTAATCAATAATCTAATTTATAAACCAAAGATCAACTATGCTAAGTTCGAGACTGGGCTTTATGTTGGAAGCGTGGAGCTTCTGCGGCCGAAAGTTCGGCCTAAAAACGCACAGAAAATAACTTATGCGGCAAGTTCTTCGTATAGCCGACACTAACCCTTAAACCCTGATCGTAAAAACGACCATCACGACGATAACCTGACCCTAATCGATCCTCACGATGCCTAATTTAATCTGACCCTGATTAGCCGACCATCACGACGAATAGCCTCAGGCCTGGACCCTACTACAAATTTTTAGGTGCTTTTAACGGCGCACATTGGCCAATGGTTGAGCATGCGCAAATCTCTTCACGCGCTAAATTTGAATGGATTCGACCGTAAAAGTAGAATTTTCATTTATTTTTGGGCCGAAGACTCGGCCGCAAAAGATTTATCCATGTTGGAATGTCGAGAGCAAAACGTTCCACAATTGTCATTGTCGCTGATGAAAAAGCAGTCTATATAAGCTGTGAAACTAGAAGTTTCCCTGATGAAACTATTCCTCGCATTTATAATTGGCATTTATATATTAAAATGCCACGAATAATTGTATATAGGATAAAACGATATGTTAAATTGCGTACATGAGACAGTAATAACGATCTTTCTTTCGAAATAAACCTTCCCATTTAACTGCTAATAATTGAACAAATTACAAATATTCAATAAATAATCGCTGTTTTGATTATTGCTATTTTGAAACAGTCACGGTATTAATTGTGCGTCTCTATTTTGTGATCGCGGTTTTTAACGTAGGCCTAGGCTACACCCCGTCAACCTAAGGCCCATCCATATATTATGCCCGCAAAAGTCGGATTTTCGGACCCCTCTCCTTCTGTTGCACTTCGTGGACCCTCCCCCATGCGTACGTACGTGTGAGCTCGATCTACCTCCCCCCATTGCAAAGGTTAAATAGCTAATGACATCTACAAGACATTGATTTTACCACAGGTTATTTATTTTTGCTAAGCATCATATTTAACAGGTTAAATTTATTAACTGTTATGAAGATATGAAGAACTAACAATACTTGCATTTTAAAGTTTTAATGCTACATAAAATTGATTAAACAATAAGCAGGAATATAGTCTTTGAATGGGTTTACAGTTCTGATATTAAAATTCCGTATTGTGCATAGGCCTACGTATACATAATAATTAGAAAATTATACTTGTGTATGTACATATTTTCGGGACCCTTCCCCACCAAACGCACCCGTACGCAAAATCGCCGAAATTCATAACCCCCTGCCCCTTGCTGCGTACTTATTATGTGGACGGCCTCCTACTTTGGCTTCCGGTTAATATTAATAATTTAATTTAAAAAACTTACTACAGGAGTCGAATTTAACCGTCGCCAGCCACGCTGGGCGCCCATTACGTCAAACATTGCAATTTTAACAAGGCAAGTGCTCACCCGATTAGACTCTCATTGAAAAATGAGCCGAGTCGAGGTTATATTATAGGCGTATGCGGTAGCTATATAAAAACGTTTGTATTTACATTTGTATGCTGTTCTGCTGAGTGCATTTAACAAGGAATTGTTCAAGGGAGATGATCATTTAAGTTTGACCTTGATTAATGAAATAAAATAAAGCGAAAGGTGAAGGTCAATGTTAATCTTCCATGGTTTGTGTATGCTATACGTCTCTCTCCCACTCCAGCCACTCAACCCCTACGTACGAAATGACGATTTAGGGCCCATCCATTTATTACGTACTAAAATAATCAGATTTTTGGACCCCTCCCCCTGCTGCACTGCGTACATTTCGTGGACCCCTCCGAATATCCCCATGCGTACCTATATTTGAGCTCCACCCCCATTGCAAAGTCAAATAGCTAAAGACATCTATAAGACATTGGTTTTTCACAGGCTTTTTATTTATTAAATTTGTCAACTATTATGAAGAAATAAAACACTAACAATACTTGCATTTTAAAGTTTTAATGCTACGTAAAATTGATTAAGCCGGAATACAGTCTGTGATTGGGTTTACAGTTCTGATTTTAATATTTCGTATTGTGTGGTCATAATTAGAAAATTATAATATTTGCGTACGTACATATTTTCTGGACCCCTTCCCCACCGTACGCACCCGTACGCAAAATCGCCGAAATTCGAAACCCCCTCCCTCGCTGCGTACGTAATATGTGGATGGTCCCTTAGATGGTCAGAAGTCAGAACAGCAATAAACTTGCAAGGGAGCACAGTTGAGCGTGTGATGAGCATTTTTTTAATTGATGCTAAAATAGAACTAAGTAAGTAGGCCTATGGTCTTCAATGAGACGCACTAGCCACGCAGTGCACAGCGCCGTAAATGGCAGGCCTAAAACATTAAAATAATAACGATAAAAAACCTTGGCAATACTAAACTTAGCCAACTATGATGGGTGGGTCTGATTTTGAGGGACGCTGGCATGTAACCAACAGAGATGCAGGTAAGTTCGTCCGAGCCTATGTAATGTAATGTAGTAATGTAATGTAATCAAGCATTTATATAGCGCCGCTCAAGTCAGCAGCCCTCATACCGGGCGTCTGTGCGTGGGAAAAGAAAGGTAAGGTCTTAAGGCGTTTCCGAAATTGACAAGGTGAGAGGGTCGTTAACTCCAGGCGCAGGGACTGTGGAAGACAGTTCCAAGCTGAAGGGCCAACATAGGCAAGTCTCTGCGACTGGGCCGTGGCAGGGAATATGCGCGGAACAACAAGAAGGCCACGAGTGGAAGATCGCAAGGTAGCCCTTGCAGGTAAAGAGGACACCGAGGTGCAGAAAGATCTTAGGTATGTCAGGGCCACCCCAAGTATAGGCAGTTGCGCATAACGGAAATGGTTTTAAACTGTGTACGCTGTTGAACAGGGAGCCAATGAAGTGTGTCCCGAGTGAAGCATGAAATATTGGCAAATTTTGGTATGTCACCTATCAGACGAGCAGCGGCGTTAAGAATGGACTGAAGTTTGAGAGAATTTGCGGAAGACCTATGTAAACAGCATTTCCAAAGTCCACCTGAGTACATATCATGGAATGGACTACAGTAGCGACAGCATGAGGTGAGAGAGAGAGAGACAGACAGACAGACAGACAGACAGACAGAGACAGAGGCAGACAGAGCGAGAGACAGAGAGACAGAGAGAGAGAGACAGAGAGACAGAGAGAGCTGCGATTAGAACGAATAATGCCGTCACTGCCACAATACCGTCCGCGCTACATTCACGGTCATTTACACTATGCTACAGATAACGCTTACCTCCTATAGTATGACATCTATAATAATCTCGCTTCATTTTTCACAAAAAACAACAACAAAACCACTGGACTCAATCACTCAAATGTTCAAAGACGTTCAATGAAATAAAATGTGTGGCGATATTGCCTTGCGGGACTGTGGCCGTGTGTTTCCTTCCCCTCCAGAGTGCCTCTGAGAGTTTGCGAATCTGTGGGCTATAGGCGACAATTGTATCTATTGTTGCGGTTTTGGGAATTTGCTATTGGCTGCCACGAGTGTTTACTGCGCCTGCCACCACAATGCCACTCGTCTCCTACGCCTGCCACGACGATGCCGCGCGTCAGCTGCGCCTGCCGCCGGTCGTCGCAGTCGTTTGGAAGTGGTCGTCGAGAACAGTCGTCAGATGCGTCACGGACAGTCGTCGAACAGTTTACTTAGTCGTCGTAGTCGGCCGTTGAAGTCCGTCTTTTAGCAGTAGTCGAAGCGAGAACAGTGCGAACAGTTGACAGTTTGATCGGACACTTTAATTGCCAGTTGAGTTACCAATAAAGAATCTTTGTTGAGCGTCCGTCTCTTGCCGACCGCAGAGCCTTATCTGCAGCATACAACCACTCGGAGGGGCATCCTGGTAAAATAGCTCATCCATCAGTGGGATACGCAATACTAGAAATATTCACGAGACAATGTATCGACAATGTATTGTGACGATATCGCCTTGGCTACATTGTATCCCTGTGTTGGCTACATTGTATCCCTGTGTTAGCTACATTGTATCCCTGTGTTAGCTATATTGTATCCCTGTGTTAGCTAAATTGTATCCTTGTGTTAGCTACATTGTATCCCTGTGTTAGCTACATTGTATCCCTGTGTTGGCTACATTGTATCCCTGTGTTAGCTACATTGTATTCCTGTGTTAGCTAAATTGTATCCATGTGTTAGCTACATTGTATCCCTGTGTTAGCTACATTGTATCCCTGTGTTGGCTACATTGTATCCCTGTGTTAGCTACATTGTATCCTTGTGTTAGCTACATTGTATCCCTGTGTTAGCTACATTGTATCCCTGTGTTGGCTACATTGTATCCCTGTGTTAGCTACATTGTATCCTTGTGTTGGCTACATTGTATCCCTGTGTTAGCTACATTGTATACTTGTGTTGGCTACATTGTATCCTTGTGTTGGCTACATTGTATCTCTGTGTTAGCTATATTGTATCCCTGTGTTGGCTACATTGTATCCCTGTGTTAGCTACATTGTATCCTTGTGTTGGCTACATTGTATCCCTGTGTTAGCTACATTGTATCCTTGTGTTGGCTACATTGTATCCTTGTGTTGGCTACATTGTATCTCTGTGTTAGCTATATTGTATCCCTGTGTTGGCTACATTGTATCCCTGTGTTAGCTACATTGTATCCTTGTGTTGGCTACATTGTATCCCTGTGTTAGCTACATTGTATCCTTGTGTTGGCTACTTTGTATCCCTGTGTTAGCTACATTGTATCCCTGTGTCAGCTACATTGTATCCTTGTGTTAGCTACATTGTATCCCTGTGTTAGCTACATTGTATCCCTGTGTTAGCTACATTGTATCCCTGTGTTAGCTACATTGTATCCCTGTGTTAGCTACATTGTATCTCTGTGTTAGCTATATTGTATCCCTGTGTTGGCTACATTGTATCCCTGTGTTAGCTACATTGTATCCCTGTGTTAGCTACATTGTATCTCTGTGTTAGCTATATTGTATCCCTGTGTTGGCTACATTGTATCCCTGTGTTAGCTACATTGTATCCCTGTGTTGGCTACATTGTATCCTTGTGTTGTCTACATTGTATCCCTGTGTTGGCTACATTGTATCCCTGTGTTAGCTACATTGTATCCCTGTGTTAGCTATATTGTATCCCTGTGTTAGCCATATTGTATCCCTGTGTTGGCTACATTGTATCACTGTGTTAGCTACATTGTATCCCTGTGTTAGCTAAATTGTATCCGTGTGTTGGCTACATTGTATCCCTGTGTTAGCTACATTGTATCCCTGTGTTAGCTACATTGTATCCCTGTGTTAGCTACATTGTATCCCTGTGTTAGCTACATTGTATCTCTGTGTTAGCTATATTGTATCCCTGTGTTGGCTACATTGTATCCCTGTGTTAGCTACATTGTATCCTTGTGTTGGCTACATTGTATCCCTGTGTTGGCTACATTGTATCCTTGTGTTGGCTACTTTGTATCCCTGTGTTAGCTACATTGTATCCCTGTGTTGGCTACATTGTATTCCTGTGTTAGCTACATTGTATCCCTGTGTCAGCTACATTGTATCCTTGTGTTAGCTAAATTGTATCCCTGTGTTAGCTACATTGTATCCCTATGTTAGCTATATTGTATCCCTGTGTTAGCTACATTGTATCCCTGTGTTGGCTACATTGTATCCCTGTGTTAGCTACATTGTATCCTTGTGTTGGCTACATTGTATCCCTGTGTTAGCTACATTGTATCCTTGTGTTGGCTACATTGTATCCTTGTGTCGGCTACATTGTATCCCTATGTCAGCTACATTGTATCCCTGTGTTAGCTACATTGTATCCCTGTGTTGGCTACATTGTAACCCTGTGTTAGCTACATTGTATCCCTGTGTTAGCTATATTGTATCCCTGTGTTAGCTATATTGTATCCCTGTGTTGGCTACATTGTATCCCTGTGTTAGCTACATTGTATTCCTGTGTTAGCTAAATTGTATCCTTGTGCTAGCTACATTGTATCCCTGTGTTAGCTATATTGTATCCCTGTGTTAGCTATATTGTATCCCTGTGCTGGCTACATTATATCCCTGTGCTAGCTACATTGTATTCCTGTGTTAGCTACATTGTATCCCTGTGTTAGCTACATTGTATCCCTGTGTTAGCTACATTGTATCCCTGTGTTAGCTAAATTGTATCCGTGGTTTGGCTACATTTTATCCCCGTGTTAGCTACATTGTATCCCTGTGTTAGCTACATTGTATCCCTGTGTTAGCTATATTGTATCCTTGTGTTGGCTACATTGTATCCCTGTGTTAGCTACATTGTATTCCTGTGTTGGCTACATTGTATCCCTGTGTTGGCTACATTGTATCCTTGTGTTGGCTACTTTGTATCCCTGTGTTAGCTACATTGTATCCCTGTGTTGGCTACATTGTATTCCTGTGTTGGCTACATTGTATCCCTGTGTCAGCTACATTGTATCCTTGTGTTAGCTAAATTGTATCCCTGTGTTAGCTACATTGTATCCCTATGTTAGCTATATTGTATCCCTGTGTTAGCTACATTGTATCCCTGTGTTGGCTACATTGTATCCCTGTGTTAGCTACATTGTATCCTTGTGTTGGCTACATTGTATCCCTGTGTTAGCTACATTGTATCCTTGTGTTGGCTACATTGTATCCTTGTGTCAGCTACATTGTATCCCTGTGTTAGCTACATTGTATCCCTGTGTTGGCTACATTGTAACCCTGTGTTAGCTACATTGTATCCCTGTGTTAGCTATATTGTATCCCTGTGTTAGCTATATTGTATCCCTGTGTTGGCTACATTGTATCCCTGTGTTAGCTACATTGTATTCCTGTGTTAGCTAAATTGTATCCTTGTGCTAGCTACATTGTATCCCTGTGTTAGCTATATTGTATCCCTGTGTTAGCTATATTGTATCCCTGTGCTGGCTACATTATATCCCTGTGCTAGCTACATTGTATTCCTGTGTTAGCTACATTGTATCCCTGTGTTAGCTACATTGTATCCCTGTGTTAGCTACATTGTATCCCTGTGTTAGCTAAATTGTATCCGTGGTTTGGCTACATTTTATCCCCGTGTTAGCTACATTGTATCCCTGTGTTAGCTACATTGTATCCCTGTGTTAGCTATATTGTATCCTTGTGTTGGCTACATTGTATCCCTGTGTTAGCTACATTGTATTCCTGTGTTGGCTACATTGTATCCCTGTGTTAGCTACATTGTATCACTGTGTTAGCTACATTGTATCCCTGTGTTAGCTAAATTGTATTCGTGTGTTGGCTACATTGTATCCCTGTGTTAGCTACATTGTATCCCTGTGTTAGCTACATTGTATCCCTGTGTTAGCTACATTGTATCCCTGTGTTGGCTACATTGTATCCCTGTGTTAGCTACATTGTATCCTTGTGTTGGCTACATTGTATCCCTGTGTTAGCTACATTGTATCCTTGTGTTGGCTACTTTGTATCCCTGTGTTAGCTACATTGTATCTCTGTGTTGGCTACATTGTATCCCTGTGTTAGCTACATTGTATCCCTGTGTTGGCTACATTGTATCCCTGTGTTAGCTACATTGTATCCTTGTGTTGGCTACATTGTATCCCTGTGTTAGCTACATTGTATCCTTGCGTTGGCTACTTTGTATCCCTGTGTTAGCTACATTGTATCCCTGTGTTGGCTACATTGTATCCCTGTGTTAGCTACATTGTATCCCTGTGTCAGCTACATTGTATCCCTATGTTAGCTACATTGTATCCCTGTGTTGGCTACATTGTATCCCTGTGTTAGCTACATTGTATCCTTGTGTTGGCTACATTGTATCCTTGTGTCGGCTACATTGTATCCCTATGTCAGCTACATTGTATCCCTGTGTTAGCTACATTGTATCCCTGTGTTGGCTACATTGTATCCTTGTGTTGTCTACATTGTATCCCTGTGTTGGCTACATTGTATCCCTGTGTTGGCTACATTGTATCCCTGTGTTAGTTATATTGTATCCCTGTGTTAGCCATATTGTATCCCTGTGTTGGCTACATTGTATCGCTGTGTTAGCTACACTGTATCCCTGAGTTAGCTACATTGTATCCCTGTGTTGGCTACATTGTATCCCTGTGTTAGCTACATTGTATCCCTGTGTTAGCTACATTGTATCCCTGTGTCAGCTACATTGTATCCTTGTGTTAGCTAAATTGTATCCCTGTGTTAGCTACATTGTATCTCTATGTTAGCTATATTGTATTCCTGTGTTAGCTAAATTGTATCCTTGTGTTAGCTACATTGTATCCCTGTGTTAGCTACATTGTATCCCTGTGTTAGCTATATTGTATCCCTGTGTTGGCTACATTGTATCCCTGTGCTAGCTACATTGTATTCCTGTGTTAGCTACACTGTATCCCTGTGTTAGCTACATTGTATCCCTGTGTTGGCTACATTGTATCCCTGTGTTGGCTACATTGTATCCCTGTGTTAGCTACATTGTATCCCTGTGTTAGCTATATTGTATCCCTGTGTTAGCCATATTGTATCCCTGTGTTGGCTACATTGTATCGCTGTGTTAGCTACACTGTATCCCTGAGTTAGCTACATTGTATCCCTGTGTTGGCTACATTGTATCCCTGTGTTAGCTACATTGTATCCCTGTGTTAGCTACATTGTATCCCTGTGTCAGCTACATTGTATCCTTGTGTTAGCTAAATTGTATCCCTGTGTTAGCTACATTGTATCTCTATGTTAGCTATATTGTATTCCTGTGTTAGCTAAATTGTATCCTTGTGTTAGCTACATTGTATCCCTGTGTTAGCTACATTGTATCCCTGTGTTAGCTACATTGTATCCCTATGTCAGCTACATTGTATCCCTGTGTTAGCTACATTGTATCCCTGTGTTGGCTACATTGTATCCCTGTGTTAGCTACATTGTATCCCTGTGTTGGCTACATTGTATCCCTGTGTTAGCTACATTGTATCCCTGTGTTGGCTACATTGTATCCCTGTGTGGGCTACATTGTATCCTTGTGTTAGCTAAATTGTATCCCTGTGATAGCTACATTGTATCCCTATGTTAGCTATATTGTATCCCTGTGTTAGCTACATTGTATCCCTGTGTTGGCTACATTGTATCCCTGTGTTAGCTACATTGTATCCTTGTGTTGGCTACATTGTATCCCTGTGTTAGCTACATTGTATCCCTATGTCAGCTACATTGTATCCTTGTGTCGGCTACATTGTATCCCTATGTCAGCTATATTGTATCCCTGTGTTGGCTACATTGTATCCCTGTGTTAGCTACATTGTATCCCTGTGTTAGCTATATTGTATCCCTGTGTTAGCTATATTGTATCCCTGTGTTGGCTACATTGTATCCCTGTGTTAGTTACATTGTATCCCTGTGTTGGCTACATTGTATCTCTGTGTTAGCTACATTGTATCACTGTGTTAGCTACATTGTATCCCTGTGTTAGCTAAATTGTATCCGTGTGTTGGCTACATTGTATCCCTGTGTTGGCTACATTGTATCCCTGTGTTAGCTACATTGTATCCCTATGTTAGCTATATTGTATTCCTGTGTTAGCTAAATTGTATCCTTGTGTTAGCTACATTGTATCCCTGTGTTAGCTACATTGTATCCCTGTGTTAGCTATATTGTATCCCTGTGTTGGCTACATTGTATCCCTGTGCTAGCTACATTGTATTCCTGTGTTAGCTACACTGTATCCCTGTGTTAGCTACATTGTATCCCTGTGTTGGCTACATTGTATCCCTGTGTTAGCTACATTGTATCCCTGTGTTAGCTACATTGTATCCCTGTGTCAGCTACATTGTATCCTTGTGTTAGCTAAATTGTATCCCTGTGTTAGCTACATTGTATCCCTATGTTAGCTATATTGTATCCCTGTGTTAGCTACATTGTATCCCTGTGTTGGCTACATTGTATCCTTGTGTTAGCTAC
Source organism: Bimastos eiseni (assembly GCA_959347315.1). Lineage (NCBI taxonomy): Eukaryota > Metazoa > Annelida > Clitellata > Crassiclitellata > Lumbricidae > Bimastos > Bimastos eiseni. The sequence continues at coordinate 20,833,621 of OY365811.1, forward strand.
ATTGTATCCTTGTGTTGGCTACATTGTATCCTTGTGTCGGCTACATTGTATCCCTATGTCAGCTACATTGTATCCCTGTGTTAGCTACATTGTATCCCTGTGTTGGCTACATTGTATCCCTGTGTTAGCTACATTGTATCCCTGTGTTGGCTACATTGTATCCCTGTGTTGGCTACATTGTATCCCTGTGTTAGCTACATTGTATCCCTGTGTTGGCTACATTGTATCCCTGTGTTAGCTACATTGTATCCCTGTGTCAGCTACATTGTATCCTTGTGTTAGCTAAATTGTATCCCTGTGTTAGCTACATTGTATCCCTATGTTAGCTATATTGTATCCCTGTGTTAGCTACATTGTATCCCTGTGTTGGCTACATTGTATCCCTGTGTTAGCTACATTGTATCCTTGTGTTGGCTACTTTGTATCCCTGTGTTAGCTAAATTGTATCCCTGTGTTAGCTACATTGTAACCCTATGTTAGCTATATTGTTTCCCTGTGTTAGCTACATTGTATCCCTGTGTTAGCTGCATTGTATCCCTGTGTTAGCTACATTGTATCCCTGTGTTAGCTACATTGTATCCCTGTGTTAGCTATATTGTATCCCTGTGTTAGCTACATTGTATCTCTGTGTGAGCCACATTGTATCCATGTGTTAGCTACATTGTATCCCTGTGTTAGCTACATTGTATCCTTGTGTTAGCTACATTGTATCCCTGTGTTAGCTACATTGTATCCTTGTGTTGGCTACATTGTATCCCTGTGTTAGCTACATTGTATCCTTGTGTTGGCTACATTGTATCCTTGTGTTGGCTACATTGTATCTCTGTGTTAGCTATATTGTATCCCTGTGTTGGCTACATTGTATCCCTGTGTTAGCTACATTGTATCCTTGTGTTGGCTACATTGTATCCCTGTGTTAGCTACATTGTATCCTTGTGTTGGCTACATTGTATCCTTGTGTTGGCTACATTGTATCTCTGTGTTAGCTATATTGTATCCCTGTGTTGGCTACATTGTATCCCTGTGTTAGCTACATTGTATCCTTGTGTTGGCTACATTGTATCCCTGTGTTAGCTACATTGTATCCTTGTGTTGGCTACTTTGTATCCCTGTGTTAGCTACATTGTATCCCTGTGTCAGCTACATTGTATCCTTGTGTTAGCTACATTGTATCCCTGTGTTAGCTACATTGTATCCCTGTGTTAGCTACATTGTATCCCTGTGTTAGCTACATTGTATCCCTGTGTTAGCTACATTGTATCTCTGTGTTAGCTATATTGTATCCCTGTGTTGGCTACATTGTATCCCTGTGTTAGCTACATTGTATCCCTGTGTTAGCTACATTGTATCTCTGTGTTAGCTATATTGTATCCCTGTGTTGGCTACATTGTATCCCTGTGTTAGCTACATTGTATCCCTGTGTTGGCTACATTGTATCCTTGTGTTGTCTACATTGTATCCCTGTGTTGGCTACATTGTATCCCTGTGTTAGCTACATTGTATCCCTGTGTTAGCTATATTGTATCCCTGTGTTAGCCATATTGTATCCCTGTGTTGGCTACATTGTATCACTGTGTTAGCTACATTGTATCCCTGTGTTAGCTAAATTGTATCCGTGTGTTGGCTACATTGTATCCCTGTGTTAGCTACATTGTATCCCTGTGTTAGCTACATTGTATCCCTGTGTTAGCTACATTGTATCCCTGTGTTAGCTACATTGTATCTCTGTGTTAGCTATATTGTATCCCTGTGTTGGCTACATTGTATCCCTGTGTTAGCTACATTGTATCCTTGTGTTGGCTACATTGTATCCCTGTGTTGGCTACATTGTATCCTTGTGTTGGCTACTTTGTATCCCTGTGTTAGCTACATTGTATCCCTGTGTTGGCTACATTGTATTCCTGTGTTAGCTACATTGTATCCCTGTGTCAGCTACATTGTATCCTTGTGTTAGCTAAATTGTATCCCTGTGTTAGCTACATTGTATCCCTATGTTAGCTATATTGTATCCCTGTGTTAGCTACATTGTATCCCTGTGTTGGCTACATTGTATCCCTGTGTTAGCTACATTGTATCCTTGTGTTGGCTACATTGTATCCCTGTGTTAGCTACATTGTATCCTTGTGTTGGCTACATTGTATCCTTGTGTCGGCTACATTGTATCCCTATGTCAGCTACATTGTATCCCTGTGTTAGCTACATTGTATCCCTGTGTTGGCTACATTGTAACCCTGTGTTAGCTACATTGTATCCCTGTGTTAGCTATATTGTATCCCTGTGTTAGCTATATTGTATCCCTGTGTTGGCTACATTGTATCCCTGTGTTAGCTACATTGTATTCCTGTGTTAGCTAAATTGTATCCTTGTGCTAGCTACATTGTATCCCTGTGTTAGCTATATTGTATCCCTGTGTTAGCTATATTGTATCCCTGTGCTGGCTACATTATATCCCTGTGCTAGCTACATTGTATTCCTGTGTTAGCTACATTGTATCCCTGTGTTAGCTACATTGTATCCCTGTGTTAGCTACATTGTATCCCTGTGTTAGCTAAATTGTATCCGTGGTTTGGCTACATTTTATCCCCGTGTTAGCTACATTGTATCCCTGTGTTAGCTACATTGTATCCCTGTGTTAGCTATATTGTATCCTTGTGTTGGCTACATTGTATCCCTGTGTTAGCTACATTGTATTCCTGTGTTGGCTACATTGTATCCCTGTGTTGGCTACATTGTATCCTTGTGTTGGCTACTTTGTATCCCTGTGTTAGCTACATTGTATCCCTGTGTTGGCTACATTGTATTCCTGTGTTGGCTACATTGTATCCCTGTGTCAGCTACATTGTATCCTTGTGTTAGCTAAATTGTATCCCTGTGTTAGCTACATTGTATCCCTATGTTAGCTATATTGTATCCCTGTGTTAGCTACATTGTATCCCTGTGTTGGCTACATTGTATCCCTGTGTTAGCTACATTGTATCCTTGTGTTGGCTACATTGTATCCCTGTGTTAGCTACATTGTATCCTTGTGTTGGCTACATTGTATCCTTGTGTCAGCTACATTGTATCCCTGTGTTAGCTACATTGTATCCCTGTGTTGGCTACATTGTAACCCTGTGTTAGCTACATTGTATCCCTGTGTTAGCTATATTGTATCCCTGTGTTAGCTATATTGTATCCCTGTGTTGGCTACATTGTATCCCTGTGTTAGCTACATTGTATTCCTGTGTTAGCTAAATTGTATCCTTGTGCTAGCTACATTGTATCCCTGTGTTAGCTATATTGTATCCCTGTGTTAGCTATATTGTATCCCTGTGCTGGCTACATTATATCCCTGTGCTAGCTACATTGTATTCCTGTGTTAGCTACATTGTATCCCTGTGTTAGCTACATTGTATCCCTGTGTTAGCTACATTGTATCCCTGTGTTAGCTAAATTGTATCCGTGGTTTGGCTACATTTTATCCCCGTGTTAGCTACATTGTATCCCTGTGTTAGCTACATTGTATCCCTGTGTTAGCTATATTGTATCCTTGTGTTGGCTACATTGTATCCCTGTGTTAGCTACATTGTATTCCTGTGTTGGCTACATTGTATCCCTGTGTTAGCTACATTGTATCACTGTGTTAGCTACATTGTATCCCTGTGTTAGCTAAATTGTATTCGTGTGTTGGCTACATTGTATCCCTGTGTTAGCTACATTGTATCCCTGTGTTAGCTACATTGTATCCCTGTGTTAGCTACATTGTATCCCTGTGTTGGCTACATTGTATCCCTGTGTTAGCTACATTGTATCCTTGTGTTGGCTACATTGTATCCCTGTGTTAGCTACATTGTATCCTTGTGTTGGCTACTTTGTATCCCTGTGTTAGCTACATTGTATCTCTGTGTTGGCTACATTGTATCCCTGTGTTAGCTACATTGTATCCCTGTGTTGGCTACATTGTATCCCTGTGTTAGCTACATTGTATCCTTGTGTTGGCTACATTGTATCCCTGTGTTAGCTACATTGTATCCTTGCGTTGGCTACTTTGTATCCCTGTGTTAGCTACATTGTATCCCTGTGTTGGCTACATTGTATCCCTGTGTTAGCTACATTGTATCCCTGTGTCAGCTACATTGTATCCCTATGTTAGCTACATTGTATCCCTGTGTTGGCTACATTGTATCCCTGTGTTAGCTACATTGTATCCTTGTGTTGGCTACATTGTATCCTTGTGTCGGCTACATTGTATCCCTATGTCAGCTACATTGTATCCCTGTGTTAGCTACATTGTATCCCTGTGTTGGCTACATTGTATCCTTGTGTTGTCTACATTGTATCCCTGTGTTGGCTACATTGTATCCCTGTGTTGGCTACATTGTATCCCTGTGTTAGTTATATTGTATCCCTGTGTTAGCCATATTGTATCCCTGTGTTGGCTACATTGTATCGCTGTGTTAGCTACACTGTATCCCTGAGTTAGCTACATTGTATCCCTGTGTTGGCTACATTGTATCCCTGTGTTAGCTACATTGTATCCCTGTGTTAGCTACATTGTATCCCTGTGTCAGCTACATTGTATCCTTGTGTTAGCTAAATTGTATCCCTGTGTTAGCTACATTGTATCTCTATGTTAGCTATATTGTATTCCTGTGTTAGCTAAATTGTATCCTTGTGTTAGCTACATTGTATCCCTGTGTTAGCTACATTGTATCCCTGTGTTAGCTATATTGTATCCCTGTGTTGGCTACATTGTATCCCTGTGCTAGCTACATTGTATTCCTGTGTTAGCTACACTGTATCCCTGTGTTAGCTACATTGTATCCCTGTGTTGGCTACATTGTATCCCTGTGTTGGCTACATTGTATCCCTGTGTTAGCTACATTGTATCCCTGTGTTAGCTATATTGTATCCCTGTGTTAGCCATATTGTATCCCTGTGTTGGCTACATTGTATCGCTGTGTTAGCTACACTGTATCCCTGAGTTAGCTACATTGTATCCCTGTGTTGGCTACATTGTATCCCTGTGTTAGCTACATTGTATCCCTGTGTTAGCTACATTGTATCCCTGTGTCAGCTACATTGTATCCTTGTGTTAGCTAAATTGTATCCCTGTGTTAGCTACATTGTATCTCTATGTTAGCTATATTGTATTCCTGTGTTAGCTAAATTGTATCCTTGTGTTAGCTACATTGTATCCCTGTGTTAGCTACATTGTATCCCTGTGTTAGCTACATTGTATCCCTATGTCAGCTACATTGTATCCCTGTGTTAGCTACATTGTATCCCTGTGTTGGCTACATTGTATCCCTGTGTTAGCTACATTGTATCCCTGTGTTGGCTACATTGTATCCCTGTGTTAGCTACATTGTATCCCTGTGTTGGCTACATTGTATCCCTGTGTGGGCTACATTGTATCCTTGTGTTAGCTAAATTGTATCCCTGTGATAGCTACATTGTATCCCTATGTTAGCTATATTGTATCCCTGTGTTAGCTACATTGTATCCCTGTGTTGGCTACATTGTATCCCTGTGTTAGCTACATTGTATCCTTGTGTTGGCTACATTGTATCCCTGTGTTAGCTACATTGTATCCCTATGTCAGCTACATTGTATCCTTGTGTCGGCTACATTGTATCCCTATGTCAGCTATATTGTATCCCTGTGTTGGCTACATTGTATCCCTGTGTTAGCTACATTGTATCCCTGTGTTAGCTATATTGTATCCCTGTGTTAGCTATATTGTATCCCTGTGTTGGCTACATTGTATCCCTGTGTTAGTTACATTGTATCCCTGTGTTGGCTACATTGTATCTCTGTGTTAGCTACATTGTATCACTGTGTTAGCTACATTGTATCCCTGTGTTAGCTAAATTGTATCCGTGTGTTGGCTACATTGTATCCCTGTGTTGGCTACATTGTATCCCTGTGTTAGCTACATTGTATCCCTATGTTAGCTATATTGTATTCCTGTGTTAGCTAAATTGTATCCTTGTGTTAGCTACATTGTATCCCTGTGTTAGCTACATTGTATCCCTGTGTTAGCTATATTGTATCCCTGTGTTGGCTACATTGTATCCCTGTGCTAGCTACATTGTATTCCTGTGTTAGCTACACTGTATCCCTGTGTTAGCTACATTGTATCCCTGTGTTGGCTACATTGTATCCCTGTGTTAGCTACATTGTATCCCTGTGTTAGCTACATTGTATCCCTGTGTCAGCTACATTGTATCCTTGTGTTAGCTAAATTGTATCCCTGTGTTAGCTACATTGTATCCCTATGTTAGCTATATTGTATCCCTGTGTTAGCTACATTGTATCCCTGTGTTGGCTACATTGTATCCTTGTGTTAGCTACATTGTATCCTTGTGTTGGCTACATTGTATCCTTGTGTCGGCTACATTGTATCCCTATGTCAGCTACATTGTATCCCTGTGTTAGCTACATTGTATCCCTGTGTTGGCTACATTGTATCCCTGTGTTAGCTACATTGTATCCCTGTGTTGGCTACATTGTATCCCTGTGTTGGCTACATTGTATCCCTGTGTTAGCTACATTGTATCCCTGTGTTGGCTACATTGTATCCCTGTGTTAGCTACATTGTATCCCTGTGTCAGCTACATTGTATCCTTGTGTTAGCTAAATTGTATCCCTGTGTTAGCTACATTGTATCCCTATGTTAGCTATATTGTATCCCTGTGTTAGCTACATTGTATCCCTGTGTTGGCTACATTGTATCCCTGTGTTAGCTACATTGTATCCTTGTGTTGGCTACTTTGTATCCCTGTGTTAGCTAAATTGTATCCCTGTGTTAGCTACATTGTAACCCTATGTTAGCTATATTGTTTCCCTGTGTTAGCTACATTGTATCCCTGTGTTAGCTGCATTGTATCCCTGTGTTAGCTACATTGTATCCCTGTGTTAGCTACATTGTATCCCTGTGTTAGCTATATTGTATCCCTGTGTTAGCTACATTGTATCTCTGTGTGAGCCACATTGTATCCATGTGTTAGCTACATTGTATCCCTGTGTTAGCTACATTGTATCCTTGTGTTAGCTACATTGTATCCCTGTGTTAGCTACATTGTATCCATGTGTTGGCTACATTGTATCCCTGTGTTAGCTACATTGTATCCTTGTGTTGGCTACATTGTATCCCTGTGTTAGCTACATTGTATCCCTGTGTTAGCTACATTGTATCCCTGTGTTAGCTACATTGTATCCCTGTGTTAGCTACATTGTATCCCTGTGTTAGCTACATTGTATCCCTATGTCACCTACATTGTATCCCTATGTCACCTACATTGTATCCTTGTGTTAGGTACATTGTATCCCTGTGTTGGCTACATTGTATCCCTGTGTTAGCTACATTGCATCCCTGTGTTAGCTACATTGTATCCTTGTGCTAGCTACATTGTATCCCTGTGTTAGCTATATTGTATCCCTGTGTTAGCTATATTGTATCCCTGTGTTGGCTACATTGTATCCCTGTGCTAGCTACATTGTATTCCTGTGTTAGCTAAATTGTATCTTTGTGTTAGCTACATTGTATCCCTGTGTTAGCTACATTGTATCCTTGTGTTGGCTACATTGTATCACTGTGTTAGCTACGTTGTATCCTTGTGTTGGCTACTTTGTATCCCTGTGTTAGCTACATTGTATCCTTGTGTTGGCTACATTGTATCCCTGTGTTAGCTACATTGTATCCCTGTGTTGGCTACATTGTATCCCTGTGTTAGCTACATTGTATCCCTGTGTTAGCTACATTGTATCTCTGTGTTAGCTACATTGTATCCTTGTGTTGGCTACATTGTATCCCTGTGTTAGCTACATTGTATCCCTGTGTTAGCTACATTGTATCCCTGTGTCACCTACATTGTATCCCTGTGTTAGCTACATTGTATCCCTGTGTCACCTACATTGTATCCTTGTGTTAGCTACATTGTATCCTTGTGTTGGCTACATTGTATCCCTGTGTTAGCCACATTGTATCCCTGTGTTAGCTACATTGCATCCCTGTGTTAGCTATATTGTATCCCTGTGTTAGCTATATTGTATCCCTGTGTTGGCTACATTGTAGCCCTGTGCTAGCTACATTGTATTCCTGTGTTAGCTACATTGTATCCTTGTGTTGGCTACATTGTATCCCTGTGTTAGCTATATTGTATCCCTGTGTTGGCTACATTGTATCCCTGTGTTAGCTACATTGTATCCCTGTGTTAGCTACATTGTATCCCTGTGTTAGCTACATTGTATCCTTGTGTTGGCTACATTATATCCCTGTGTTAGCTACATTGTATCCTTGTGTTGGCTACATTGTATCCCTGTGTTAGCTACATTGTATCCTTGTGTTAGCTACATTGTATCCTTGTGTTAGCTACATTGTATCCCTGTGTTGGCTACATTGTATCCCTGTGTTAGCTACATTGTATCCCTGTGTTAGCTACATTGTATCCCTGTGTTAGCTACATTGTATCCCTGTGTTAGCTACATTGTATCCCTGTGTTGGCTACATTGTTTCCCTGTGTTGGCTACATTGTATCCCTGTGTTAGCCACATTGTATCCCTGTGTTAGCTACATTGTATCCCTGTGTTAGCTACATTGTATCCCTGTGTTAGATACATTGTATCCCTGTGTTGGCTACATTATATCCCTGTGTTGGCTACATTGTATCACTGTGTTAGCTACATTGATCTCTGTACAAAAAGAAGTCAGATCAGTTAGTCAGGGAGCGAGATTATTATTCGAGAAGTGATACAGACAGTTGGACACAGTTGGAGCCAGAGGCATTGAGGGTTCTGTTCATAGTTAGATGGCGAAAATAGTTGTTGTGTCGTGTGATTGGGATCATGCTGTTGAACTATTTCTGATTAAATTTAAAGTCTGTGGAAATGGTGTTTACCTGTAACCATAAAGTTATTCATTTAATGTATTAAATTACTGTCATTTGTAGTAGGCGCTAGTCTATATTATTAGCATATACATTAATAACTGTCAGTTCAACGCTACAGCATAACTCCAGCATCTACTAGCTAAGATCATCCTTTTTTGCAGACATATCTAGCAATCAGCCAATCACTAAGCCCATTACCCTGGATCATCGTTATTGGACAGTGAGTTAGCATATACGTGTAGGTCATGGAGATGCTTCTGTCGAGAGAGTTGGTCAGAAGATTCTAGGAGCCGGAGGAGTCGATACTAGGAGCCGGGCGAGGCTTGTAGGGAGTTGGTGGATGTCGTCTATAACGAAGGACCGAAAGACACGTGGACGAGTAGATGCAAGCTCCGACTCGTATAGCACTCTGACCGCCCAACGGCCAACTCTCATGTCTTTAGTCATCTTATATCTAATTAATCAAATCTATTCATCAACTCATGCTACTACAGCAACTCTTATCAAGGTTCCGCTTCTTGCAATCACATCATTCTCTGACAATGATATCGCCCGTGAGTATTATACTGTTGAGTAATGTAATGTTAACCTTTTGTATTAGACTTAGTGCTTCGCATAATTGTATTGTGTTTAGATGCTAAATTATATATTCAGGCTTGTCTTAGAATAAGGTTCATTACACCCGTACCGTTTCTTCATGTAGAGTTAGTCTTCCCCATTGCAAACATCTAATTCATATCCAAACATCTAGCTTACATCCTTATCAAGAGGTAACAACTTACTTTTCTACTTCTTAAGGTAATGGGGTATACAGTCCCTGATCAGGCTGATTACAGGTCAATACGTTTGAAGACGAACGTTGTCGTTAACATCGGTATTGCTCTCAACATTGCGCCGAAACGCCATACTTACTTACCGGACTGTCGCACTCTGAAGTACTGCTGAACAGCCTTGTAGTGTAATAAGGGACACTACGAGTTGTGCAATCGACGGAGGCTATATGATTACCATGTATTATAACAATGTATTATTTAGTTTAAATGTGATTGTAACTATAATTTTTCATGTGAACATTTGAATCAAGCTGGACTGTAGAATATTCAGATCAGATCGGTTATGAACTTTACATGTACGTGACAGACCAGTAGCCGCTGCTAATCGTTTCTGTAATTGACTTAATTAATACAACTCCCAGCGCATTACCAGATTCGCGCAGCTGACAGCAAGAGATAGAGGGATAAATAGAGAGACAGGAAGGAGACGTAGAAAGACACATGGGAGATTATGGGCAAGGGCACGGCGACGGAAGCGAGGGAGTGACGAGAGATGGGACAGATAACTCGGAAAGAGGACGGTCCAGACGGACGATGGAAGCATGAAAGGCAGGAGCGACAGGTGAAGAGATTAAGCAGACATCCGACAGGGGAAGAGAGGAAGGATATAAATATGGGACGCAGGCGAAAGTGAGGATTCGCCCAAGAAGGAGTCAATAGGCAACGAGAGTGCGTAGTGCTACAGATGAGATTTGCTGAGCATCTCTAAACGCATGACCTGAGGCTGGAGTTGTTTGACTGAGGGCGGATCGGGACATTTAATATTACATAAACCAGTTTGCTGTGAATATACGTTTGCATTTTTAATATATCGTAACATCAAAAAGTCTTCGCTGATTCCGTGGCTAAATGAACTTACACCCACCGAAGAGAAACGCCAGCTACCCACAACGACTTATTACCTTTGGAAGAGATAATAAGTAAAATCATCTCTTCCAGTACAAGCCTCCTGGGGTACCGGAAGTTTAGGGGAGGTGAAAGCTGAGTCCGTTACAGTATCCGCTGAATAGTATAAATAGACGGATTGTTAGGCTAGGAGGAGAGGTGCGCCACTTCCTACTGGAATGCCCTGCCCAGGTGGGCCTCCAGGACGAACTCATTCGGAAGTGCGCGCGGGAAAACTGGATCTTTGACCTGCGAACCACTCTCACCCAACCCAGCTGCCAGGACATCGTCTACAAGTGGCTGGAAGTATCCGGAAGAAGGTTGTAGACCCTACATAACAACTGCCCCGGCTAACCCAGGCGGTCCTTGCGCCTTTTAAGCAAGGAGGGGCACGTGTTAACTCAGACGGTCCTTGCGCCTTTAAGCAATGAAGGATATGTGCTAACCCAGGCGGTCCTTGCGCCTCTAAGCAAAGAAGGGTACGTGTTAACTCAGGCAGCCTTTGTACCATTAAACAAGGTTGGATACCCTGGCGGACCTTGTGCCAGTAAAACAAGAAGAAATGCCCAAAAAGGTAACCACCAAGCTCTCGCTACCTGCCCTCTTAGGGTTGCCATGGAAACTGCCGGATGAGCAAAGGTTCATCAGTCCTGGCAGTAGAAATGGAGACCATGAAGAGGGCGAGACAAACTAGACATCAACTCTAACACCTGTCATGTTGTTGTTTTTCAGATTCCCTCAGACCGGACGACGAAAGACAACGCCAGCACAACAAATAAAGACCGAAGAAACAAAGACGAAGAATTAAACGAAACCAGAAAAAAAACACTGAATCATTATATAAAAATTAGCCTAAAGACTATGGACTTTAATAGGCCTAATGAGAATCATATTGTATACTGTGTGCATGTAATCGAGCCTGACGCATACACCATCCCTGTTATGGTTGTGTCGTTAAATAAATTTATATCATCATCAGCTAGGAGGAGAGTAGGTACAGGAGAGTTGTTTCAACAGTAGAGATCGGTGTTTAGGAGAGTGATCAGTTTTTGACAGTTTCAGTTAAGTAAGTCACAGTGAGAGTCAGTCTATTTAGGCAGTCTTATGTTCAGACGGACAGTCGAGCTGAGTTGTGCTGTTGATTTAGTCAAGTCTGTATTTGAGTTGATTTGGAATTGGTAATAATTCTGTGGATCTTTGTGAATAAATACGAAGTTCGTAGAATGCTTGTCAGCCTGTTTGTTGAAACTAAACTGCGTCGTCAACATTGCTAATTGCTCTCAACATTGCGCCAAAAACCATGCATACTTACTCACCGGACTATCGAACTCAGGAAATCTGCTGAACCGCTGAAGTTTAGGGGAGGTGAACTGAACTCGCGACAGTGAGGTTAACTGTTTTTGCCACAAATGCGTAAACCCATATGAATGAGGCTAATTGAGCTTCATAAACTCTTAGGAACAAAGTGAAGGAGTTTACTAGCAGATGAAACAACGGTGGCCGTTAAGTGCCGCCTTATTTCATCGTTCGAAGGATAGCCCTATACTCCTTAAAAGTATAACTATAACAATTTCAACCTCCATCATGCCGATTAGACATAATCAGTTCTGAAAGTTATTTTAAAAGATAGTTGGGTTTGTGTGAATTTATGCATGTATGTTATGTAGACCAATGAATATTTTGTCGAAACTTCAATTCAATATCATTATAATTTATCATACCCTCTCTTGCAGCATGTATATCATTGCACCGTCGGTGCCTAGTGCACCATAACTCAAGCAAGCATCACCGCTGTAACCGATACTAGAGAGTCGACACGCAGATATATGTATACGCACACGTGTGCCAGACACAGCATCTAAACCCAGCTATAGGCGAGGTCACGACCTCTGAACCTTAAATTGACGTGCAGGTCGACCTCTTATCTCTCGGCCTGGTGTCATGTCTTGCACCTCACATTGATCAGTGACAACCAGCAAATTAAGACAGGCAGGCATACCACGAACCAGCCTCAGACATGGGAAAGACAACAGCAAGCACACGTTCAGTCGATTGAAATTTGGGGAATATAGGCTATTCCATACCTCTCACTTCAACTTTTGGGGGGATCGTCCCCCGCTGTCCCCCCTAAGTCTTCGCTCGTGGTGCGCGGACTGTTTAGAGGCGCATCGCGACTGAGCAACATTTTCCCCTCTAAGAAGCCTAAGGTTTCGAATCCATATGACGCTGGGGCCCTACCACCAAGCCGAGCACTCCGTCGCAGCGTGACTGGATCTGTAATCTCTTCCGCTGCAGTTGCCTGTGTCAACTCGGAGGGATCATACCTTCTGTCATCACATGACATTACAACTCTGACCTGTCTACCAGGATACCCTAGTTTATGCTCGCGGTCCCAGGGCTGGGGAGTACCCCGGACGTAGCCTGTAGGTGTCCAATGCAATCTTAATTTCCAGAGACCAAAGCCGCTGCGCACTGCCAGTCCCAGGGTCGAAGACCCGTAGATGTCTACTGCAAGTCTGCAACCATGATTTATATATCCAGAGTTTTCTGTCTGTATTGCATTGGATTTCTGTCATATTGCTTCTAAGTGGCATTAACAAATTATTTAACATATCAAAACATCAAAACGTAGCTAACTTTAAACTACGTTTCAACAACACAGACAACTTCGCGTGATGGCGCTCCATTTATAATGGCGTCGCAACATTAGCAGGCCTATTATTTTATAGCATCACACTCTTTGAAAGATCGGAGTTACTCTGTTTGCGCTGCTAAAGTTTTGATTAAAAAATCTATCAGAATGCGATATTTTATCAATCGTATGAACGATTTTTCACCAGGATCTGCTGTAGCAATTGATAAAGTATACTGGAAAAAAGCGACGAAAGGATTGGTTGATTCTATAGTCAAACATTTACCCGCTAATCTAGAAACCTGCGATGGGGGTCTTTACGTGGGCTGTGCAGGGGTGGCCTACGCCTTTTACTACCTGGCAGTGTCGGAACCGTTTGCTGATATGAAAGGCTCACTGCTGTCCAAAGCAAGAGAATACTTGGACGTTGCTGTAGCTTATGCTAACAAACATAAGAAAGATAAAGATTGCGGATTTTTGCTTGGAAGTGCAGGGTCCTACGCGATTGGAAGTGTGATATGCGATGCAATGGGTGAAGGAAGTCTGGCCCATGATCTAAGAAGCAAGTATCGATCGCTCTCGGCTGTTTTTCAGCCCGTCAATTTCTCGCGAAATGGATCAGATGAACTGTTCGTTGGAAGAGCTGGCTACATCTGTGGTTCACTGTTTCTTAATCATGCTTACCATCAACCGGCAAGATTTGTTCAGACTTTGTATATAAGAAATATCCATCAGTTATTAAATTCATTACATAATGAGAGCTGGGTTTGCTTGTTTTAAAAATTATCTGAATGGACGAGAGGATGCATATGTATATTTTTATAGATACGATCAAATGCAAAACATTTTTACCAGATCATAATCATGAGCTCCTTGTCAAGCGCCAGGCATAGGACACCAGCTTATACAAGAACACTCTGTGAAGTTGAATGGGTTTTCAAATGGTAGTCAGAAGTAGGATTGCCAGATTTTCGGCAAAAGGACAACTTGGCCTCCCTTTTGGCCTCGGGCCCTCTGTCTGGCAGGCAACTTGGGTAAAACCTGGAAAGGTCCAGATTTTTTCTGTTAGTTGTATTGGGGCTAATTGCGCTATTATGTTTGGCACTTTTTACCGATTTTTACAAGCATGTTGTCCCCTAAATGTAAGCATTTAGAAGCGGCTTCAACTGTATACTTTAACAGTTCAACATACTATTTTTTTGTAGTTCCATTTTCCAAGAGGTCTTGATGATTGTAAATGTTTGTCACCAGTTAGGTGTCAGTTTGGATTGGATTGGAATGTGGAGGATCAGATGATTTGGGTATGAATTTTTGAAGAGTTGAGACTTCAGTTTTGAGTGAAAGCCCAATGAGATGAAGAGGAACTTGAGGCAGAGACAGTGAGCAATTGGCAATGATGGTGGACTAAACAAAATTTGTTTAATTCAGAGAGAAAATTCCGTGCCGTGTGGAATGGCTTGCTTGGAGAATTTGAGATGAGTGGGGGTCAAGAAGGAGTGAAACTTGAGGATTGGGTAGAGTGATTTGGCTGGATGGTGAACAGGGCTGTTAATATCGCGATAAAGTATCGCGATACTTTGGTATCACGATACATTTGTCAGTATCGCATCGAGTATCACGATAGTTTTATTTTGCTGGTATCGCATGTGTATCACGATACCTATTTTTAGTCTGTCAGCGATACTTGATACCAATACTTTTTCTCACTGAAATTTATATGGTTTCTCAAGAAATATGTGAAGTCAATCGTTGCGCTTTGACAAGTTTAGGCATATATATATATACTCTTTTGGCCATATAAACCTTAATTGTTGCGAACAGACGGAATATTTTACAGGTCTAAATAAAGAAATGACTGAAGTAGGCCTATGTCCTTTAGCGTTCACTGGTAGAAGTGGCATGCCCAATTAATTTTAGAGTGGTTAGTTGAATTTAGTTGATCTTGAAATTGAATAGGGCTGAGGAAACGAAGATTGCAAATGCGATATCTGAGCATTGTGTTCGAACAGCTTGCCTGAAGGCTACTTCAAAGATTGGCCAAAGGACCAATATGCACAGGACTGGAAAGTCCCCATGTTCCTTAGTGTCAACCAGGGCCGTACCGAGGGAGGGGCCGTGGCCCAGGGCGCAAATGTGGGAAGGGCACAAATTTCAGGATAGAATAACTTATTATTCCATAAAATGCACTATTCTCAAAATGTGGGGTGCCAGATTGATGCTAGGCGCAGGACGCAATTACTATTTTAAAAGTGTGGGGGTGCCAGATTGATGTTAGGCACAGGGTGCAATTATAGCTCAGTGCGGCCCTGGTGTCAACAGTTTTGGGGCGATATTCAGGAGCCAGAAATTTTAGATTCTTTCAACCTGATTCATCAACCTTTAGTCGTTAAAATTAAGCCAAATTTAAGAATGACTACCTGGTATGTCATAAAAATTTTTAAAAAGGCCGTTAGAAGTTCAAAACACCATATTTTCAAATAGAAGAAAATTTAGATTGGGGTGACATCTGTGTTTAAGAGTAAAGTGTGTACATGGAAATTTGACAATTAACCATTTCCTCTATCTAGATTCCTTGTGATTGGCTCAAGCGATTCCTTGGGAAATTTTCAATAATTATCTGTGCATGAATTATAATTTATGCTAAGATCGAATTAAGCAAGCATATTGAAAAGTATCGCTAAAAGTATTGGTATTGGTATTGCAATGCTTTTCTGAAAAAGTATTGGTATCGCGATACTTTTAATTAGGAAGTATTGGTATTGCTATTGCAATACTTTTTTCCAGTATTGTTAACAGCTCTGATGGTGAAGAGTTCGTGATTATATTTGGGCTGCGAGTACTGGACATTTGTAAGTTTGGAGTTGTATGTTTGTGATAGGAATTTGAAATAGATTAGCCCTGGGATTTTTAACCATTGAAATTATTTCAAGAAGTGATATGGGGATGCTTGGGTATTATGGTGACAGCTCAGACTATTGAAGTTTGGATAAACTGTAAAGCTTTAGCTGGGTGATTCAAGGTTGAGGAAGCGATTACTACAATTCCCAATTCAAGGGAATTGTAGTAATAAAACATTAAGTAGACAATGGTGGTAGCTATGATGATGGCATTTTAAAGTCGAGAATGGGCCGGATGATTGATTGCAAATGTTTGTAACTGTTATTTGCTGCCAGTGGATATTTTAAAAAGTGCTAAGGATTTCAAAACTTTGGTAACAGGTCATCTCAAGAGAATTGATATTTGCCCTGTGTCATTCAACAATACTGTCAGGCAGAGAATATTCAAAGAAGCACAGATCAAAGTCTCCTCTGATGTATGCGTACTATGACACAGAATATCTAGGTATGTTCTATTGAGAAATCTTGGTGTGATCTCTGTTTCTACTATGACTAACACCAAATGCATGTGCAGTTTTACCTCAAAGATAAAAGTCATTGGTTGACCATTTTTTGGGAAATAAGCGAGAAATCAGCATGCAGCAGATATTGAAAAGAGCATTTTATATTCTTTAGATTTTCAACATGTACAACACTCATAAAAACCTCAAATATCGAAGTTTGCATTAGAGCTGTACTGACATCACTTTTTGCCGATTATGTCGATACCGATTATTGCCGATTATTTGTTTGCCGATACCCGATTATTTAGCTGATTATTTCGTTGTGTTACCCAAGATGTCCGGTTCTAAAAGATAGACCTACTGCTACTGCCTGTTGCTGTGATACAAGCAAACACTTGCTCCGTAGGAGACGTATGCATGTAGTTATGGACTAATCCTAGGCAGGCAATACAGATTAGACACACCGCCTGCGGTCGAACTGTGCCCAGGGTAATTAAAGGCCAAGGAACGGCTGGCCTATTCAAAGCCACCCATCTAGTCTCAGCCACTCAGGCGACTGAAATGTTTCGGGGATATGGGTTTGGCAGCTATGAAATTCTTCATTAGGCATGCCTCCACGATGTACATTCATCGGTTTCTGTTGAGTTGGCCAGCCGTTCCTTGGCTTGAATTGGCCAGCAGTTCCTTGGCCCATAAGCAGGCACTATGACTCACTCTGCACAAGACCTATGTTGACAGTTCCCACAGTCTACACTAGCACGCTGGGTGGTCTCACCACTGGTCTGAAAAAGCCATTGGCTCAACAACATGATATGGGAATGGAGCGAAATGCCGTCCTTCACAGACCCAGTGATGTTGCTGTCATCATTTTGCTTTTATAGACTGAAAATAATATTATAAAGTAAAGAAATAATTTTTAATATCGGCGCCGATTATCTTGCCGATATCTCTATAATTGCCCGATTAATCGGCTGGCCGAATAATCGGTACAGCTCTAGTTTGCATATACACAATTTGAAATCATGGACAAACAAAAGAAATGGCTTTAATGTTTGCCGTCGATGTAGAGCAATGAGACTATTGGAACAACATCTAGTTTCTTCAGAAGGAGTGAAACCTGAGGATTGGTTGTGTGATTGGCTGGATGGTGAAGAGTTTGTGAATTGGGCTGCGAGTACTGGATATTTGTAAGTTTGGAGTTGTATGTTTGTGATAGGAATTTGAAATAGATTAGCCCTAGGATTTTTAACCATTGAAGTAATTTCAAGGTGATGCTTGGGCATTGTGGTGACAGCTCAGACTAGTGAAGTTTGGATAAACTGTAAAGCTTTAGCTGGGTGATTCAAGGTTGAGGAAGAGGGAATTGTAGTAATAAAACGTTGAGTGGAGGATGGTGGTAGCTATGATAGTGGCTGTTCCATGTGCAAAACTTTTCTATAACACATTTTTCTATAAAATCTGGGTTGTGATGCAAGAAAAAGTTTACAAGACAAATGCATGCGACATCGTAAAACTAAGTCAAACAAACAAAATTCCTTTTATTGACCTCAGCTAAAAACATTTGATGATTAAACAAGAATATTATAATATGCAAGGTACAATAGGGGGAAAGACCCAAGAAGGACCGGGGTCCTGTAGGCGGGGCCACCCATGTTAAGAGAAAAAGCATTCAAAGGTCGGAGGTCGATATATAGATGATACTAATAATTGCTTAACTAGTTAACTATTACACCATAGTCTAGCCAAATATTTAGTTATCACGTTGACTATCTCATATTTTATAGCAGTGAATTTTTATGATACATTACATTTATGAATGATATCAAAACATAGTATCAGATTTACATTACTCACGCACACTCGCCTTAAAGGTATAAAGATTTGATATTGCTTTCAATTTACCTGGAATTTTATTCCATAACTTAGCACCAGAATATTTTATGGTGAATGCTCTTGTGTTAGTTCTGGCATAGATAGGTCTGTAGGAGGAGGAGGATGAAGGGCACAGATAATAAGAGTTAGCATCAGTTGGTGATGTAAAGTAATTATTGAAGACCAGAGGTAATGAATTGTGGTTGTATTTGAACATAAATTCAGATATTTGACACAATGTTATTAGTTTTAACTTAAGTAATCCTAGCTGTTTGTATATGTGGTCAACCCGAGATAAAGGAGGAGGATAACCAGCAATAAAGCGAACTGCTCGGTTTTGGAGGATAGTTAGTCGTTTCAGCCGAGAGGGGTAGTTGGATAATTTAGATAAGGGTGTATCATCGTATAATATAGGCTTTTACGTATAATTGTTGGTAAGAGGTAAGCTACTCTAGACAATACCCAAAGACTTTTGGCAATTTTAGTTGAGGTGTTGTGTATGTGGTCATTCCAAGTTAAGTGATTATCAATCAAAACACCAAGAAATTTGATTGAGTTAACTTTCGGTACTGGTGTGTTGTTTATTAACAGAGGAATTTCAATGAGGGGTAATTTCTTACGGTGAGAGCTGAATAGTATGTAGTTTGTCTTTTTAATGTTTAAAGATAGTTTGTTAGCTGCAAACCAATCATTTATATTTACAAGCTCCTGGTTTAACTGCTGGACCAATTTTTCATAGGACTTATTAGATGCAAATATGTTTGTATCATCTGCAAACAAGTAGAAATGGAGTGCAGAATTGAGCCCTGCAGAACACCATGTTTTACTAGGTTTAGGGAAGATAAATGATTATTACATTTGACTTGTTGGTATCTACCAGTTAGGTAACTGCGGAACCAAGACAAGGCGACATCACGTATGCCTAAATTTTCTAGTTTAAGTAATAATGTGTCATGGTTTACCGAATCAAAGGCCTTTGCTACATCCATGAAGATGCCAATGGCATATTCATTTCGATTGATTGCAGCAGCGATAGTATCTTGCACACTGAGAAGGGACATATGGGTGGAGTGGCCATGCTGGAATCCATGCTGAGATTCATATATTATACCTTTGGTAGCTACATAATTATATAGGCGAACATACATCACTTTTTCGAGCAGTTTGGAAAAGTAGGGCAATATTGGATTGGTCGGTAATTGGCAATTTCCTCACTGTTGCCTTGTTTATAAATTGGAGTGACTTTGGCTACCTTCAGTGGACCAGGTACAATGCCAGTAGTCAATGAGCAATTTCTTATGTCGGCCAAAGGTTTAGCAATAATAGATAGCAAGGACTTCATTACAGAGGGATTTAAATCGTGCGGGCCAGTACTTTGGGTGGTTTTCAAAGTTTTGCTCAGGGAAATCACCTCTTCAGCCGAAGTTGGATATATTGCAAAAGAAGAGGGGCTGGTCGGGTTTAGGTAGAACGTTGCTGGTTTGTTGGGCGATGGTATTTTAGCAATTATATCATCTGCTATATTGGTGAAATAAGTATTAAACAGTTCAGCCATATGAGCGTTATCTGTGATCTTAGAGCCATTAGAGTTAACACATTTTATTAAAGAGTCGTGTTGCTTCATATTGAGAATCGATTTTATGGTTACCAAAGTATTTTTAAATCTTTACTATATCTGGTAAATTCAGAATAGTAAAAAGTTTTTTGGACTTGCATAATGATTTGAATCTGTTTTTATAAGCAGTATACTTGTCCTTATTTCCTGGTGTTGGGCTATTTGTAAAAGCTAAATAAGTTTGTTTTTAGTCCTGCTTGACTTGTAAAGGGCAGCCATCATCCATGGGTTCCTATAGACAGTCCTATTAACTCGCTTGGGTTTAATAGGAAAAGCAAGATTATAGGCCGTTGTAACCTTGGAATTGAATACTTCGTAAGGCAGTGATACGTCCTGGTTATCACAAGGCCTCTATAGTACTACTCCAGTCACACTCAGCTAAAATTAACTTAAAATGCTCTTTAGAGAATGAGTAAAATTGTCTGTATGGTGGTCTGTATGAACTGTTGGTAGGGCTTACAAGTTTAATCGGGGTTAAATCAGCCCATATGAGAACTGGGAGATGGTCAGATAGATCCTCCACTAATATGGTTGGCTTCATAATTATAGAAATGCAGGTAACAAAAATGTTGTCAATAAGTGTAGCCGATGAAGTAGTAATTCGAGTGGGTTGGGAAATAGTTGGCAGAAAATGAAAGGAGGTCATTATGTTATAGAAGATCCCAGTTGGCTTATGATCTTGAGATTTAAGTAGATCTATATTAAAATCACCAAGGATATATATCCTTAGCCTTGTATTGGGTAGCTGATAATAAAATTTCCCATTCTTGGTTGAAAATATCCATGCAGCTACCCGGTGGTCTATAAACGGACCCAGCAATGAACTTTGAATTATCCTCCGTCAGTAAATAAATGAACAGAGGCTCATATGTCGTATGGTTGTAACAGGAAGGTGGCAATTGGAATGGACAATAGGTTAGGTTCTGCTTTATAAAGAATCCAGTGCCTCCCCTACCAGTTGCTCGACATTTATGTTCAAATTTATAACCTGGTATTGATATGATGTCTACTGAGTCAGTGTCGAGCCAGGTTTCGGTGACCGCAAGTATGTCAATGGACATCGAGGCCAATAGGGATTCAATCCTGGGAATTTTGAGTGAATGCTCTGACAATTTATATGCATCATAGAAATTAGGTGAGTATTTCCAGCACTTACATTAGTCAACGAGTCAGGTAGGCTGTAGATACTGCTAACAGGTCTGATCGTATAAAACTTTTCATCCGGATCCAGGTCAGGAGTGTTCATTAGCCAATGATTTTCATCAGGGTCAGTAAAGATCTCCAGTCGTGGACTATCATTCAATAGCATTAAATCAGAAGTTGAACAATCTCTATCATTTAGGCATGCTATAAAGTCCTCATCCCCTCAATATAAGTAAAAGGTAGTGTTGTAGAAAGACACTCAGAACAACACCAATTGCCCCACGCGATAATTGGACCAATAGAGTGCACCTTGTGATATGAGGCAGAGAAAAGCAAGCATACAATGATATCCTTCGTAGTCAACGCGTATCCACACAATTTACATGTACTAGAGCAATGAAATGAAGCAATAGCTTAACGAATCAACAGTTCTTTCACTGACAAAATAAAAAAACGAATGACAAACTCTGTGAAAAGAAAGAAACAAAACAGAAACACAAATAGGCACAATAGGCTCGCCTTATAATAAGCGTGCTCTTGACTGAGCTACGAACGATGCGGCTTAGATTTCAAACTTTTAGTCCAAATTTGTAGGTAACGGCAGATACACATAAGGACGAATTTGATCAAGTCGTAATCGGTCCAGCAATTACTCAATGGCGCAGTTCAGACCGGCTCAAACATTGACAGAAATGTGATATAAATACACTAGTCAGTGTCTTGATTACATACATTACAGAAACTATGGTGACAGACTTGCTGCCTCTCAATATTCAAGCTGGTGATCATGGATCATGATGACTCTGCACTACTCTCAGTAATGAAAACTGTTGAATCTTGTCTCAGATCATTTCCAGTTTGTTGCATTTTTTCAATTGAATTTTTAACATATAATACTTTGTCTGAACTTTTAGATGGATTTTTTTCACAGGGGCAGCACATGGATTGTCATCGATTCTTCAGATGATGCTCAGCTGTCCTGAATTCCTGAAGTCGGATCAAAGTGCTGAGCAAGATGTTCAGTTGGCAGTTGAATTCATGCTGAGCCTGATGCAGTCAAATGGAAACATCGTTCCAGCAATGGATGAGGTTAAACATCATCGACCAGAAGAGGAAGAACTTGTGCACTGGTGTCATGGTGCTCCAGGTAATTGTCAGAATATTTGGAGCTTGTGCATGAGTGGCAAATGAGATGGTTACAGTTACAGGCATAGTTAGTCCCAGCTAACTAAGCTATAATATGCTTTTTTTATATTGCCTATATTACATATTGTTCCATCCAACTGCCCAGTTTCATCTTGAAAGTACTCAAAGATTGTTACAGATACTATTTCCTGTGGTAGCTGGTACAGTGGTCCACAATTCATAGGCTAAAACAAACATTTTTAATGTGAAGTCGCACATGCTTGTGGTACAGTTTCAAATTTGTCCTTAGATTTGAGTTGTTGGTTTCTTGAAGAAGGTATTTTCATTAACATTTAGAGACCATGTAGGATTTTTAAGTTTCAATGAGACACCCCTCATTCTTCTTCTATTCTAAAGAAAAAAGACCCAGCTTTTCAATCCTTTCTTTTTATAGCTGTGGTCTTCAGAGTTTAATGGCTCTCTAGGTACTTTCTCCCTGCATTAAATGTCTTATTGTGGTATGGATTACAAACTTATCCAATCCAAGTATTTGGATGAACTAAAACCTGTAATTGTCAGCATTCTCAAGCGTTTGTACCTACAACAGAATGTACCACCGCCAAGTGTGCCTTGAAGATAATCAAAAAAAAAATTCATAATCAATAAAAATCATACTCAAAAGAAGCTAAAATATGATGTATCTGTTTTAATGTTTCTGTTTATCAGCCTGTTACTATTTCTTCTAGTGATCTAATATTCTAAAAAAATGAATCTAAGCTTTCGCTTAGTTTAAGACTTTAGCTGTAGCCGTTGTTAACAAAATGTATGCCTGTCTGGTTGTAAAGTTAAAGTTGAACTAATGCGCTATATTTTTAATTTCAAGATTAATTGGCAATGTATAGCATAGCATTATTCAATGACCAAAATATTTATGTAAAATTTAAAATTTTTGTGAATCTTATTATTAAAGTATTATAATTTTTTACTTATTGCTGCACTAATTTTCTGCAACGACAACTACGTCACAGATTTCCCAATTTATCGTGTGTAAAACATACGCCATTGGTCGGGTTTGGCTATAGCTGTTGCGCTATACCCTTGCCGTCTGCACTTATTAGGCCTACAATCGTGCGTATTATAATCAATTTAATTTGTTGTCAATATTTTTATCAGTAATGTAAATTAGTTTTAATAAAATAAATAAAAAACACTTAAATATCACATTGACAATGATTAACAGTTAAATAGGTCTTGCAAATAACAAAAGTCTTCTTAACACCGATAACTCGCACAGTTTGCAATCAGTCTATGTTTAACATTGTATATGTAAAATCGTAAAACTGTAAATGTTGCATTTCAATCTGTTCAAGTTAAACTGTTAAAATAAAAATATATGTCTACTCTACTCTAATTTATTTTGAAAATTATGTAAAACTTGACATTAAGCCTTTTTTCTTTGAGTCTTGTTTCGAGCAGACGACATGCTTGAAATTAAGATTTTAAAGACAACAGCCATAAAATTGCTCAATATTAAACACACACAAAAATTAGTTTTAGTTCAACCGTGTGCTGTCTGAATTTTCAAAGATCTCAAATGTGCCTTGGAGCCAAAAAAAGTTGAGAACCACTGGTGTACACGATAATAGTAGAAGGTTCGAACTCAGAATAAATGGAGCAAGTCACTGAGTTCGTGTACCTGGGAGGAGTTATAACAGAAGATGGACAATTCACCCCTTTTAAAGCGCCCTTGTAGCGGCATGGCTGCGTTATGGCACTCTAAAAATTGTCCGTTTAATAATAATGATGCACAAAGGACATTAAACACAGGATTGGCATGGCATCAGCAATCTTTGGCAGACTGAGTAAGATGTGGAAGAGGAGCAGCATATCAACAAGAAAAAAAATGAAATTGTTCATGGAATTTGTCATTTCAGTGTTGCTGTATGAATCTGAGTTGAAGGAGGATGAAAGCAGGATCCTAGTGGCAAAGATGATCCGCCTAAGAGGAATGGCAGGGAGGCCCAGATGGGACAGGATTTGCAATGAGGTAACCCCGGATAGAACTGGGGCAGAGAGAAACAATGGTAGGCAGGATCACAAAAAGAAGACTGACATGGTTTGGCCATGTAACACGAATGGATAATAAGAGGTTATCAGCAAGGGCATTATATTGCCAGGTGGAGGGAACACGAAGTCGAGGAAGACAAAGACATGGATGGAAAATGTGAGAAAAGATCTTGAAGAAAATAACATGGACACGAGAACAGCTCTGGACACAATCAGAGACAGACAGAAATGGAGCCATCGTGTAAAAACCTCATCATCAGCACACACCAGACGGAAGAGAAAGATAGAGAGAGAAACTGCAATGTAGGGGTGCAAGCACAACAAAAGCAATCCACAAACAAGACAACCTTTTCTGGTGTCATACTTTGTGGTTATAGCAAATGGGTAAGCCTAATTGGGGTAGTAATTGCATTTCGGGCACCAGAATTTTAACTCTAGATGATGAGCTGAAAGGCCTGCTTGTTTACATATCCGGTGTTCTGTAATGTCTCTTAGAATGGGTCTTGTGTAGATGTTAATGCCCTTGTTTCAGACATAACATTTATTGGCAGATGACCATGTCCTTGAAAAGGTTTCATTTGACAGTCACAGGTGCTCAGAAGCAAATGCAAATTGTTTCCTTGGGCAAAGCTGCAGTTGCAGGTCTAAGAGTTTTCTTTCATAAGAAATGTTTCTGCTACATGTGCAAAATATTTTAATTCAGAATAAATCCTATTAAAACAGTTGGTTTAATTTAGGTCCTGGTTATTGTTGTGTTATTTGTTTCAGGCATAGTCTATCTGTTTGCTAAGGCTTATCTGTACTACAAGGATGTTCGATACTTGGATGCATGTCTTCGTTGTGGTGAACTGACATGGCAACGTGGGCTTCTGCGCAAGGGTCCTGGAATCTGTCATGGTATTGCTGGGGGTGGATACGTCTTTCTGTTGTTGTATCGCCTAACTGGCAATGAACAACATTTTCACAGAGCACTCTGCTTTGCGGATTTCATGCAGACCGAAGAATTTCAACTGGCACGGACACCCGACAGTCCGTACAGTCTGTATGAAGGGATAGCTGGAACAATTTGCTTCCTGACTGACCTGATGCAGCCTCACAGAGCCCACTTTCCCTTCTTCGATATCTTCGCATGAATTGTTACATTTTTTACAGTTTTATCTCACTTGTCCATTCTGCTCTTGGATAATTTTCAACAACTAGCATTTTAATTTTCAGCTGTTTGAATTGACACTATTTTCAGAAGTGTCATGAAACTGAATTTCTGGACAGTGGACAAATCTAAGAAGCTTTGTATTTCAGTTTTATCAATAGCTGGATATGTTTGACATTCATGTGCTTTTTCATCATACAGAGTAAATAAAACTTGACTTTCATTGGTTGCAGATACAATATAACTTGTTAGATAGAAGCATGTATTTACACTGTTATAAAGCTTCTATGTTATACAGACTTTATTAGCTATAAGTGACTGGGAAACCAATGCAGCTCATCATTAAAGTGTTAACCTGTTAGCAAGGTTCCTGGCAGCAGTAAGCATTTACTAAAAGCAACTGGTTAACCAATGCAGTACCTTGTTAAATTGTTACAGAGCTATATAATAGTAAAACCAGTTTATGAGAATATGTGGATCCTTGTTTTGACCATTTGTATCTGTTTGCATGCATATACCACATTTTTGAATCTTAAATTTATGATAAACACTAGCGATCTCAGTTTGAAAGAGTTTTGTATACTTAGCTAGCAAAAGATTCTACGAATGGTAGTAAAACAGCAAAAGCAATGTAAAAGTACTTTGTTATACCATAGTTTCTAAAGAATTAGTGTTAATAACTTGACCTATTCTGAACAATGTGACTCCAAATTGTAATAACAAGTATTGCTGTAATCAGTAACTGTATGGGGTCCATCCACATATTACGTACGCAGCGATGGGGAGGTTTCTTCGGCGATTTTGTGTAGGGGTGCGTATGGCGGGGTGAGGTCCTGAAAAATATTCCAACTAGCAAAAAGTTAAGGACTTTTGTAATTGTAGTTACGAAAATTTGTATAGCAGTAGCAAGCTACTTCTAAGGTGCTTTACATGACATTTCGCTGCAGATTATAAAACTAATTCTCAATATTACAAAGAAAGTACGATTTCAACTGGTTTTTGAAGGCAAGGAGGGTTTTAGTTTCCTGGATGGCTGCATGTAGACTGTTCTACGCACGTGGGCCAGTGGACCTGAAAGGCCCAATCGCCAATTTTAGTCTTGGTTCTTGGGACGAAAGCACTTCTGGAGACTTTTGTGTTGCCAAATATATCCTGGAAAATATGGGGACATAATGTATAATTCTGTGTTTGTCACAAATGCACATAAATATAACTTACGAATATCATTTACATATTATGCTCCGTAAGAGACAGGCACAATATATTTCCTTTTGGCTTGAACCAATCCCTCATGCATTGGACCATTATGCTGGAATGCTCTTCCATTACAAATTCATGACATTGCTCGGGAAACATTTTCTAAATTACTTAAATCGCATTTGTTTAGATCTGTCGAGCAGCTACACTTAGCGCCTGCATGAGGTTATAATAAGGTGCTATATAAGTGGTCATATACATAGATATATACATACATCTCCTTCTGGCCTCTCATATTTTTTTCCCTGTAATACATGCCACTCCCAGCGCCTTTCTGATGTCTTCGGGTCTTCGCTCCTTTTCTTATCCCTTAGTGATACTCAAAGCATCTGCCTCAGCATTCTCATCTCTGTTCTGTCTAAGAATCCCTTTCTTTGTCAGTGTCCATGTCCATAGATCATCACTGTTCTTATCATTGTATTGTAAACCTTTGACTTCAGATGAATCTGCATTTTGGCGTCGTACAATACACCCATCAAATTCTTCCATTTTTGCCAAGCTATTTTCATCCTGTTCTTGACATCATGCTCACAGCCACCCTTAGTGAGAGACAGGCACAAAGCAAGTTGCAAATAGCATCAAAAGAGTCAATTGGTCACTAGGTATTGCTTCATTAACAGATGACTTGGTTGCTAATGTTATTTATTACAATGTTCAGTATATTTATTGTAAAATAGTTAATATTGATGGTATTATAGATACAACCTTGAACCAGAATAGAAGTGGAGGAGGGTCAACACTGTTAAACAGACATTGCCATTGAATGTCCAGTCCGAAACTAGTGGTCAGTAAGGCTGTCACTAAATGTTGAAATCACGACCCGGGTACCCGTCGATACGCATGGATAGTTTGTTGGGAAATGTAGGGAATTGCGCAATTTTACGGAATGTCGGGCACCCGAGAATTGATTTAATTGCCTGGGCAGTCATCCAATATGACCAACTGAATATTTCTGGCATATGTTCAGGTAAAATCGCGCATTTTTACGGAATGTCTTTACCCGAGAACCGATTTCATTGTCCAGGCAGTCAGGCAATGTGACCAACTGAATATTTCTGGCATATGTTCATGAAGATAATTAGTAGCTAGGTCCAAGTACGATCAGTAGATAAAAGTAAAGAACCTTAGGTTTAGTGAAAATGAACTCTGTCCACATTTTCTCATTATTTTCATTTCTGTAGTTGGACCGCCTACGAGTGAGTGGAATTCATTATCTCATGTTCAGTCGTAGATTGGTAAAGGTTGTCATGCTGAGACAGATATAGGAAAATGTAAAGCACCAGAAACATTCACAGCAACAGAAGCATGCAGCTCGGGCTGCATGAAAATTTTTAAAAATCTGCTTCAGGGCTGTACCAAGCTATAATTGTGTCCGACATTAATCTGGCGCTACCACATTGTTCTGCCTATTTAAATTTCGAATAGACCTATTGGCTAATATAAAATTTACTAATAGAACTGGAATTGACCTGATCACGGTGTGTATTTGATGCGCCATCGATTGATGCACTCAGCATAATAATAATAATAATTGGCTGTCTCTGTCTTGATGGACTGACCCCGTAGGCTGTCTCTCTGTCTTGATGGACTGACCCCGTGGAATTGACCTGATCACGGTGTGGATTTGATGTGCCATCGATTGATGCACTCAGCATAATAATAATAATTGGATAGATAATTCAATAATCAATATTTCTTAAAAAAACAAAATGTAGTGGTATACATAAATAATATTATTGAAGTCAGTTAATTATGACCAAACTCAATGTTGGCCTAAATGTTTTTGTATACACTCGTGATGACTGATAACATAAATTTTGAAATCATAGATGTTTTAAACCAGTTACCAAACAAGAAAATATAGATAAATGATTCATTAAAATATAATATAAAACTTAAATGTTTCATTATAACTTTCATATAATTAAGCCACAGGTTATAATAGCCACCAACACACTCTCTTAGTTTCACTTTTCAGCTGTAATTTTACTTTTTATTTGTGAATGAAAATACCATATTTGAAGAAAGAATAAATTTTTGGAATGATTAAAGTTATTCGATCCACGAGATTTGCGCCCCTTCTATATTTGCACCCTGTGCCAAGGCACCGCCCTCGGTACGGCCCTGATCTGCTTGTAGTTATGGTAGAACTATGTAGTTATGGTAGTAGCCTATTGAAACTTGTACTGGACTGCGGGTAGAATTGACTGCATTGACAGTATTGAAAAGCTTGTGAAATTGTTCTTCAAAATTATTGGTGTTATCATTGTTGGGTATTTCTTTTGGATTTTCAAAAGATTTAGAAATCCACCACCTCTCGATGGGGGCCGTTCACATAATGCTCAGGGGGTAGGTGGGTGGGTTCCGGTTTTGTTAGCATTATATTGTGTAGGGTGGGGTAGGTTGAAGGTTTTGTTATATAACACTTTTTTCAGCTTATGCTATTTTGCCTGCCAATTGGAAATTGTTTAATTGAAGTTCACGATACGTTGTGAACCAAAACTAGCACCACTAGCTGCCACCTGGCAAATTGATTTGACGTTCTTACTGATTATTTATAAAACCACTTTAAACAATTTGCTGTTTACAATTTCATGTGCTTAGCTTTAAACGCTCTAAAATTCAATTCTGTGCTTTTTGATTCTGGTTCAATTAAAAATTAATTAACTTGAAATAATTATTTTGGTAGGTATTATCATGACGTTTGATTTATTTTTCTATAGTATGTGTAAATAGATTGTTTGCTTAAATACCCAATTGCAGTTGTAGTATACACTATGTTTATATCATACGCTCTTAAATAGGTCGAGTTGTACTGCGAAGTTATCGATAAATACCTGATGGTGCAATATTAAACCAATCCATTCTCCGTGATAGGCCCTACAGTAATGCTCACTTCTAATGCAAAACAGGAGGGAAACTAAAATGGTGCTTTTAAATAGGATGTACGTCACTACCATGTATTATCATGCTGTATTAGTAGGCTTACATGTACATACATGGTGACAATCGACTACCGTTTATTGGTTACCGTAATTAATACAAGTGAATTTAGCGCCAATAAAAATCCGATTATTAAGATGCAGATTAGCTCCATACATCCGGTCTAATCATTATTGGTCTAATCATTATTGGCACGAGAGAGTACACAATTTTAAGGTAGCTTTTGTTACACTGCTAATTGGGCATATGATGATTTTTACTGCAGTTCTTGAATTGGATAAAGGCAATTATCAGTTGAATTACTACTATTGAAGTGCTAACTAACATTTTGTTGTTATAAAAGTGTCAAATTGTGCAATACAATGGTGTCGACTGTATGTCTTTTAACATGCTTATAGCCGGGTGGGGTGGGGGGTAGGTAGCATATATGTTATATAATATAGGGGTGGGGGGTCACAGCTGCTGTTATATAATGTTATTAGGAGTAGGGGGTGGGTCAAAAATTGGGATTTTATGCGTTATATAATATGTGAACAGCCCTAGCAATTTGGAGCAATTTAACCGCTGCTCTATTTTCCAAGTCCTCAGAAGTATTGTATTTCGCAACATACACTGTACTGATAAAATTTCTGCCAATTCTGAGATGATCACTCAGTAGGTATTGGTTGAATTGAGGTGGCATGATCCAAAACTGAAATCCTAATAATATCGAAAGCTTTGCATAATAATATTGAAAAACTTTCTACTGATCACCAAGGAGAAACGTTAACAATTATAATTTCACACATAACAGAAAACACTGGATAGATAGCATTAGCCATGCATGAATGTTTTTGACGGATTCTTAAAAAGTGCATTACATATACAAATCCCTCTTATTTAAATTGAATCCTTCCATCAGATTAAAGCATCAGATCAAGAAGCTGAAACAAAAAAATTCCACACAAATTCTATTCCATACAAACCATGAGTATCATATTTATCGTCATTCATGTAAATTTTTTTAGCTACAGTATAAACCAGTTGGTTTATGTTTCAAGGCAGTTATTATTCAAAATTTCAAATACAGAAACTCTTGTTCCACTGACCATTTGATTGGATGCATCTTAATAAGGCATTACCAGCATTCATTATTGCCCTGTAACAATGTTAGATCTAAAACCATAATTGGAAACTTCTTAAATTTAGTTTTCGTTCAATTCGGAAATATGACAGACCAAGCAACACAGTAAAGAGCACTGTGATAAGAAGTCATTTACCATAACTGTACAGAACAGCAACTTGCTTGACTATAAAACATAGGAGATGCCACATACCTGGCGCTTAGTTAATGTTACCGTCATGTGTCCTTCAGCAATACTGCTGTCACCCTGTTGAACTTTGTTGAACATATCTACAGTAGCCAAACTTTCTTTCCTTAAAAAATTACTAGGCCTACCCTGGTAAGTTACTGTTGAAAATTACACATTACACAAAATCGATAATATAACTGCTCAGAACTGTTTGGTTCGGAAGATGGCAGCTACTTTAGCTTCCCTGCACAGCATAATATATGACCTTGACAATTAGCAATGCTTACCAGCAGTACTATGCGTTAATTCGACTTTTGTACCCGAGAACGAGATAACTCGAAGTGCATGGGGTCGGCGACATATTTAGCCAGACTTAACTCGTAACTCGGGGATTACGGTAAAGGGGTTAAGTGTTAAATTGCCAAAAGCTAATCTATCCGATTGGGCTGACAAACTACAGTATTACAGCGTTTCCCAATTTTTTTGGGCCGTGGAACCCTTTTGATCTTAAAATTTCTGGCGGAACCCCGACCAAAACTAAACATATTCTGTTGTCAATACAAACGCTTGAGAATGCAAGACAAAATTATAGGTTTAGGCCAAGATTAGATAAAAATAAACACAAATATCGATGACAATGACATTTGAATTCAGTTTGCAAGCTAAAATATATATATTTCACTTGATAGATTTTATAAAGTGACCGATATAAAAAACAATAATAGAAAATTCATTCACACTGAAAGTTTTCCGCAGAACCTTTGTTTTCACTTTGCGGAACAGTTTGGGAGACGCTGAATTAGTACATGTTTCTATACATCATCTTAGATATAAAATTCTTGCTGTCCTTATTTGGGAAGTCAAATGGATGGGCATGCAATCGCAGGTGGTATTGTGCACATCACATCGGTCGCAGAACATGGCTCGGGTTGCTGATGATGGCCTGGAAACGTACTGTGCTGCTCTGGTAGCCAGATCTCCAAACATCGGTGCTGCTTAATTAACACTCACGTACGGACGCTTGATTGACAGTATTGCAGTATTGCATATGTTTATTCATTCATTACAGAACAGAATCTGCTAGACAGTGGTGCTATAGTGAAAAGCCAAAATTGTTTTATTGTAACCAATCGAAATAAAATACATCTCACAAAATGCACAAAACAGACTTAATATTGGCTACAATGGGAGTACCAGAAGGGACGCGAGTCTCGCTAGATAGGGGCCCACATGTAGCAACCATATCAAAGTAATAAATGGCAATTTCTCTTTATTGCAACTTAAAATATAAACGTAACAAGAAACCAAGTGAAAAAAAACAGAGCTTAACTAAGGCAGTCATATGCACCACTACAAAATATGGCTTAAACACTTTGGTGTGATAGTAACCAAGAATTAATTAAGAATTACTTAATTAATTAATTAATGAATATCGCAGATGGCGGTGCCTGTACTCACTCTATACCATTGACACAACTTAGTGTAGTGCAATTAATAAATATGAGCGAAAATGACTTTCAAATTCTTACCATTGGTAAAGGCTACTTTAGCAGCTACCAGCGTAAACTCGTCCATTGTCAGCTGGTCAGTCTTGGAGCAGAAATTTTTGACAATTCTGGCAAAATCTTTCTTTCCCATTTTGATACCTGAAACATAGACCAACCAGAAAAGACAGCAACTAGGGCTAATTTTAAAAAAAACAGCTAATGCTTCTTCAAATATTACAAAGTTCATCTTTCAAGCCACATGTGTTTGTAGCCACCAAGCTACAGAGCGTTATAGAACGTCATGTAAACATTTCTGAAAGTTTAGGAGTCACATCAAGGAATGAATCCCATGAAAAATTACTTCAACATGACTAGTTGATATGTGACAGTCATGTGCTGAGACAAACTTAAGTTAAACTGGGCCTTGTGTCTAGTCATGGAATTCCTTGAATAGAATTTAGCTGTGGTCGGTATTCATGGAACTAATTTAGCAGGCAGACTAGTTATTCTGGTTGTTTACTTGGCAGCCCACTAGATGATGTCGGGTTTTCATTTAGAGACGAGAAAATGTGTTGCAGACACCAGCAGATACTTAAAACAAAATTTTCAGTGATTCTAAGGAAAAGTCTGCTCACAAATACACACAATTAAACAAATGTGACAAATCACAAGGGCTGCCATCTGTGTCTCTTGCCACTAAGCTGGAAACATTAAACCTACCTCAAAAGTCTTATTCCCAGCATAGAGCGCTAAGCCTGTCTCATGACTACCGAATTAACTCAGTACTCCGGCCTAGGCCAGATTTAAGCCCAGAATAAGAGTCAACCCTGTCTTGTGAATATGGCCTCAGGTGAAGTCTTGACCAGTGACTGACTATGGATTACATTTACCTTCCCGCTAAGCCAACTAAGGGTTAAGTATCAATTTTTTCTCAAACTGACAACAAGATACATATCACCTAATACAGGTATCTAGGGCACAACTGAGTAGACAATTTCCACCGAGTACCGAATCCGAATATTTGGATGCAATATTTGTCGGATCCGGGTACGAACCGAATAGTAGCGGCAAATCTGGCCAGCGGTGGCAGCGAGTAAAATCCGTAGGCAAAGCATAGTTAACCTACCACGTGCACAGCTATGGAGAAGTATCTATAGTCAATGCAGTTTATAGCAATATCCTTCATATAGTGTATCGTCATACTTTAGGCTATAACAGTATATTTTTTATTTAATAACTTTATTTGTGAAAAATGTAAAACCCTGTTATAAAATTTGAAATATGAAGTTATCAATGACGTCTTTACTCTCTAATGTTTACCAGAAAGTGGGTGGAGCAAACTCAAGTGGGAAAATTACTGATTTGGTTACCACCTGGGGAATGCAACAAAAAAATTAAAATATATTAACATCATTGTTTAAAATAAAATTCAATGGAATATTAAGTTCTTTTTTAATTAATCAATAAATTATAAGTAATTCCGTTAGTCCTAAATTTATTTGATGAAAAAAAATTTATTTTATAAAAAATAAAATAAATTTAAAAAAAAAAATATTATTTTATAAAAAAAGGCATTTTTAGCTATTTTCGGGTGCAATATTTGCCGAGGCGAATATTTCCGAATAGTCTAATATTCGGCCGAGGCGAATGTCCGAGGCAATTTCCGGTTATGCCCTACAGGTATCGTGCACCAAATTATGTCCACGTTTGCTAACTATGTTTACAATATTAAATATATTTTAAATTATTATTAATGTACAGTGTACACAGATACTCCTTACACAAGTACATAAGTATGTAGTGCAAGTTTTGCATGTGTAGCATTTTAATTCATTTTATTATGTTAGTACGTTGTATTATTTGATTAAATTTACCATTTCGATACATTGTATTAATTATGAATGCTTTAAACATATCCTAATAACATCATAAATATATAATTATTAAATTCACATATGCTACAAAATGTATTATTATTAATACATTTTTAAATATATAAAATGTAAGTAGGTATGGTATGTAAGCTATATGGCCACCATTTGTAATGCTATCTAATCGAACATAGATTTATATAGCACAGTCCAATCAGCAGTGTTCTCAACAGGCATTTACCTTTGGGTCATGAAAAAAGAATGTTTTAAAGTGTCTCCAGAACTGGGAAGGTGATAGGGCTAGTAATTCCAGGTGCAGGGCCTGTGGAAGACAGTTCCAAGCTGAGGGACTGTATTGGGCTGTTGCAGAGAGCATACATTTAACAATCAGAAGGCCGTGAGCAGAAGATCACTAGGAGGCCCTTGCAGGGAAAGAGGAGACCAGAGTGCAGATAAAACAGAGGTAAGTCAGAGCCACCCCAACTAGGCAGTTGTGCATAAAGGGAAGGCTTTGAACTGCATACATTACTGAATAGGTAGCCAATGAAGTGAGTCCAGAATAAAGCCTCAAATATGGGTAAACTTTGGAATGCTACCCATTGGTAGACTGAAGTTCGACAGTATTGGAGTAAGATAGGCCAATGTATACAGCATTTCCAGAGTCTAACCAAGTGCACATCATGGCGTGGACCAAAGTAGTGATAGCATGAACTGAGAGATATTTGGGAATGGAACAAAGTTGGTACAGATGATAAAAAAAACAGGATCTGGATACTGAGTTTACCAGATTAGTGAAAGTAATGATAGAATCCAAAACAATTTACAGGTCACTAACAGAAGAGGGAAACCGGATGAGTGGGAACCTAAGCTGGAGAAACTGTATTGATCTTATAAGGCTGGAGGTGATCACCAAGCCGTATGAACTGTCAGAGTTCAGTCGTGAGTAGAGCCAAGCATCAAGGGCAGACGAAGTCTCTAGTAAACGTTCAACTACTTGAGAGCAGAGGAAGCTGGACCATGAAGAAGGGCCTGAGTATCATGGCTAAGCTGGTGAGACAAAACCTCACACAGTCGAATAATACAGTATACAAAACAAGTAGCAAAGGAGCAAGAACAGAGCTTTGGGGAGACCGTATAGGACAATGACCCAAAAAGTGTCGCTAGAGCCCAAGACATGGACAAAGATATGGACCCATTGGAACAAAAGAATGGAACCATATAAGGGCCCTCTGTCAGTGATACCAAATGCTATAGATAGCTGGTTGAGAAGTACAGAATGGTCAACTTTGTCAATGGCTGCACTGATATTGTACAGTGCAAGAAAGGTAACATGGCCATGGTCAAAAGCTTAAAGATCTGTTAGAAGCCTAACCAGGAGTTTCAGTAAAATGGAACTTTCTGAACCTGGATTGGAACAGAGGCATGAGGTAATTAAGTCATGGTAACGCACTAGCTGAAGAATTTTAAATTTGTCCAGGAGTTTGAAAAGGAAAGAAAGCTTCGAAATAGGCCTGAGGCTAGAGGGGTGCTGGGGTCTATTGTCTCCCATTTCGTCATCATCATGGCCCAATGGTCAAAGACCACTAGGTGCCCAAAGCAACTTTTATCATCTGTTTGCATAGTTCTCACTCATGCGCCGCTATTCTAAAACTTTGAAGGTCCATTTTACACCATTCCGTAATATCGTCCATCCACTGTTCGGTCTTCTGCGTCGCACTTTTCCCTCCATAACTTACATCATCACATCCTTTTGTCACTCATTCTGCATATAAGTCCAATGAGGCTTAATTTTCCAAATAGTATAAGGGTAAGACACGACATACATACATACATGCATGCATGCATACATACAAGATTGAACTGAAAAGGTATATAAAGGATAAGTGTCAATATGTGATAGCCTAATTGGTGCTTGATTGTCTACAGACTATCTACTAATTTGAATCTAAGGGTATTTGCATTATATTTTGTCCGGGGTGGGGTTATTTGTATTGGGGTAATTTGTACGGGGGGGGGGGGTAATTGTCCAGGGGTAATTGTCAGGGGGGTAATTGTTCGGGAATAATTGTCATAGATTCCATCATTTGATTCAGGACATGCTTAGTTTCCAATCTCACACACAAATCCCGCTGATAATCCCCAAAGCAGCTCAAGTGGCATTGATAAGTGTCTTGCATGGCACTAAGAAATTTATGAGATAAATGAAACATTTGGGCCTCCATTTAAATTTATGAGAAACAACGGTTGGCTTGGTATTATTTTGTTTGAATGATTTTCCTGCCTTTGTTCTTGTTAGACACAGTTCCAAGACTAAAACACATGTATGGTCTTTAACACTCTGAGAACAAATGTCAGTTGTCTACCAGTCACTTTTAGTACCCACTCATCATTATAGTGTTAAGTGCAGAGACGAATGAACAGATAGACAGACTTAGACTTGACAAAACACTGACCAACAGCAGTTATGGCATTTTCCAATTCTGTACTGTTCAGTTTGCCTGATGTATCTGCATCAAAACTGACAAATGTCTCCTACAATAAGCGAATATTGCAGACAAAGAAACGATAACACAACAGGTAAAAAAAGGAATCAAAGTCCAATTTTTTGGTCACTGAATTCTTAAAATCCATTCTGTTTGGTATCACAAAAGCTAATTTTCAAGACATAGAATTCAGGTCTCATTAGCTCCTTCTTGTGTAGATGCTTCTGTGGCGGACAGGCCACAAGGCTTGAATGAATGATTTATTGAAATAATCGGCTCGCCATAGCGTTACTTTACGTATATTTTTTCACAGTGTTGCGTATAGGAAGGAAGACCGATCGGCGGTTTTTAATTGAGTGCATAGCTTGCAGACGCATGAATTGGCTTGAGTATAGCCTGACATGCGTTGCATCGCTATATATGTGGAGCAGTGGTTCGTACTGCTTCACACGTAGAGTGGTTCTCATACCACTCCAGAGATCGTGTTGCCATATATATACGACCTCTAGTGACAGCCGCTCTCGCGGTCAGGCCGGTGCTGCTTTTCGCTGATCTGGTGGGGTGAGCCCCTTTGCCGTCGATCGCAAGACGGACCGTGCCCTGATCGTAGGAGTCAACAGGCTGACAGAGAAAGACCGATCGTGAGAAATGCTCACAGGTCTGGGTACCGTTCGAGAGTGCGTAGAGACCCGATTGACAGAAATAAATGAATGAATGACAGTTCTGTACGGGAATACGGGGAAGATGGTGACCCCGTTGGTGGCCGTGAGTGATACAGACTGGGTGAGTCTCAGAAGGGACCGACGCATATATCGAAAGAGGCATCGGCGGCCAATAGAGAGATAGACTGGGAAAAATCCCCGACCGTGCAGACCGTGGGAGTTCTGGTGGCCGAGAAATGTTCTTGTTGGCTACCCAGATTGGTCATAGTTACTCCTCGCGATTTCCAGCAGGTTGTTGGATACGTGACCCCGTCAGTGGCCGTGAGAAATAGAGATCGGGTAAAGCCCCGAGGAACCAAACGTTTATATCGAGAGAGGCCTCAGTGGCCGTGGATACAATATAACGGGTAAATCCACGAGGTGCGATTATAATCGAGAGGGACAGATTACGGCGACCGTTGAGACAATATACGGGAAGAGTTCCCAGTATACGTTGGTTAAAAGATGGGGAGGGCGGCCCCGTGAAGCCGTTGACACATACTGGGAAACATAAATATATTCGATAAATACGGGGAGGGTGACCCCATTGGTGCGTTCGATACAGGGAAAGTTCCCTTTGGTGCCGAAAACCTGATCAATTGCGGGCATCTCCGCATATTCTATCTATACTTGGCTACCTAATGTGGTCATCCTTACTCCTCCTGTTTACCAGCAATCTGTTGATTTGCGTGTCTGATCGCAATGTCTTTGCTCGCGATTTCCCCGCATATCTTTACTTGAGTTACTCAACGTAATATCTGTACTTGCGGTGTCCCTGCAGTATGTCTTCTTGATTGTCTTACGGTCTTTCGGTAAATATTCTTACTGGCTACCTATGCTGGTCACAGTTACTCCTCTCAGTTTTCCAGAAGTCTATTTACTTGTGTGTCTGGTTGCAATATCTTTATTCGCGGTTTCCCCGTGAGGGTTCTACTTGCGGGACTAGCACAGAATCTCTTCTTGCAGAATCTTCTTTCTGTATAACCTCTTTTCGAGGACTTCCTCGAAAGATCTGTCCATCCTTCGTTCCAGTGTATAAGAGACAGAGTACAATTGCTTCAGAGAAAGTGATTATAATAATACAGGTCTGTGTGAAACATAGAGGTAACGTGGTGACACTTATCTCAGGTGCCTGTGAGAGAATCGAGTCTGAGGACTCAGAAACGAAGTTTACGAGAGTTGGTGCATTACCGTTGGTCAGAGCTCTAGGTGACGAGTACAAATATGTTCCTACGATGAGAGGAATAAACGTAGTCAATGAGAGTTACAGACATGTGAGAGTCTGGGTGATCGGATACAAAAGTATATAACAGATGAAAGCAGGCCGAGAAATATACTTGTTGGCTACCTAGTTCGGTCATAGCTACTCCTGCCAGCTCCCAGCAGGTTGTCAGAGACGTAAAAATCAAGTGACTGAGATCGAGTAAATTCGGGTGGCCGTAATCGTAGAAGTTCTGGTGGCCGCAAGAGATACAAGCCGGGTAGATTCCCGGAGTAGCCGTACAAATCGAGAGAGCTGTCTGTGAAGTGTTGGCACATATGGGGAAAGTTCCCCAGTGGATACGTTCGATAAAATACGAGGAAGGTGATCCCATTGATGCGTTCGACGATTACAAGAAATGGTCGTGACTGGTGCCGATGACCTCAATAATTGCGGGTGTTTCCGCATATTCTTTTCCCTGTACGGTTTCGTTGATATATATACATGGCTACCTAACGGAGTCATAGTTACTCCCGGTTTTTTTTGGCAGCACTTGGGTTGTCGGAGACCGTGGAAGTTCGGGTAGCCGAGATTGTTAACATTCGAGTGGCCGTGATAGATGCAGACTATCTAAGTTCCAGGATTAGCGATCGCATAAAGTCAGAGAGGCCCCAATGGCCGAGAGTGGCACAGACTGTGAATGAGTTCGGGTGGCCGTTCGATAGAAATATCGGGGAAATTCCCGAAGGACCCGCTGGAATTACACGTGGAGGGTGAACACGTTAGAAGAGCACGTTACAAACAAGAGAAAACACTGGTGCCGATAGATACCTTCAGGTTACAAGTCAAATAAGTCTTCTTGATGGTTTCATAGTCTTTCGATAAATACTCTTGTTTGTTACCTATGTAGGTCATAGTTACTCCTCCAGGTTCCCCGAAGGCTCAGAATATATTATGGTGTTGGCGAACAATTGCCAACGCAGAGGACGACCAATCGTGTACATGATAACTTATACGTGTGAAGCCGGTATGTCACACACGGAAATGGACCAAGAGGCACGTGAAAGTCTGGGTTGTCTCTTGTCGTCCGATACCCAAGTGTGAAACAGATGAATGCAGACGTGGAAGTCTGGGCAGTCGGAAACCCAGGTTAGAGATAACAAGTAGACCAATAGACGAAGAATTGATTGATACGTAAATATTACTGTTGGCTACCTACGTTGGTCATAGATACTCCTCCCGTTTTTCCGCAGTGTATCTACTTGCGTGTCTGATCGAAGTGATCAATACGAGTACGTTTGGGTAATCGGGTACCCAGGTGAATACATGGTTGCTTGTCGTCACACACAGTTCCGAATTGCGAGGTCGGGCCCCCTTGTGCATAGGTCTGATCAAAGATCTGTGTGCAGATAGCGAAGGTTATAGACAGAAGACCTTCACTATCAGAGTCCGTGAATACCATGCCAGTGTCATTTTTATCGAAGCAAATTATATCAGTGTTGGTGGGTAACTGCCAACACAGAGGACGGGAGCTTACTCCGTCAATTGTGGTGCATGATAAAATATGTGTGCGGCCGTCATGCTATACACGGAAATAGACCGAGATCTACAAGTTGAGCAGAAGGCGTGATAGCTAAGTGTCTAGCATGATGTGATGAAGAGCTGTGAGACTGGTAGTGTCTAGGACGACAGAGTTTAGAGAGTTGCGAACAGTAATGTCTAGGAGTACAAGACATTGAATTTAGCTACCGATATGACTTAGGGACCTGTCTCAAGTATATCATTCTGAACCTCGTAACTTAAGAGAATGTTTGGTGTGCCTAATTGGCGATAGTTTCAGAGTCACAAGATGCTGAATTGTATGACATCAAGTAGAGAGGAAGAAGAGGCTAGTGGCTTGGAAGGTATGCAAGGTGAGGAAGACTCCTGCTGTATGATTATGAACCCTGTTTTGAGTACGGCCATCCTCAGAACGTTGCCCATCCAGCGACCGCGGAAAAGGCAGAGTCAGACCTCGTGACTAATTCGAACGGTGTTACCTTTCTTGGAGAAGAGGCCCATCCTTAATCTAGCCTGGTGAGAGCGATCATCATGGTAGATATAGAGAACAGCCATTTGGCATTGAGATTTTTTACAAGAAAGCGACTCGGGCGACTTCCAGGCGTGTCGGCGAGCCGGAGTCGACACAGTCCGAGAGCTAGGCAGGCGCTAGGGCGGCAGAATGCCACACTTCTAAATATTATTATATAATCCAAATTCATAAGTTATTGCAATGGCTCCTTCTTGTGCGAGAATAAATATCAAAACAGATGCAAGTGCCTCTAAGAACTGCATTCTGTTGAACTTCACTACCTTCAGTATATGTCTTCTACCATTAATTCACTAGATCCTCTTATTACTCTTCTTTTGACAATGTATTGAGCAAACCACGCACTTGACAGCAGGGCTGCTGCTGCTACTTCAGCAGAAGATAATTTAATATCCAAGTCCGTTTGCTACGCGTCAATTTTACTATGGTTCAGAAGTGCGCTTCAACAATCTGTTCACTCCGTCTTGTTACTGGTGTCTTTCATTCTTGACTAAAGACTACATGCATAGAGGTGTATCCGTTTCAGTGTCTTTACCCCTTTAGGGGTCATTGCATAGTTGCATAACGCTCTTGTACTAGGAAAAGTTACGAAATGTTGAGAAAGTGAGTAGGTGAGCTGAACGTTACGTAACACATATTGATATTAAACTAATTAGAAATTAACTAAAAAATATTCAGTCTAAACTATTCTTTGGGCCACAAAGGCTCACTAACGGAATGCTCTGTTGATATGTAATTTCTACAAAATGTTCTTCTCCCGATATCTCAGCTAACGTGAATATTTTCAGGTAGGTGTGACTTATTTAATATGTTGTACGAAAGCAGGGATAATTTAATATCCAAATCAAGTCCGTTTGCTATGCGTCAATATTACGATCGCCGATGGCTTCAAGCTAAGCCAGATCAAAGTAAAGTTAAATCAAGTCAGAGAATCGACATTTAACTTTTGAAAGAGAATTTTAAAATTATTATAAACCTAAAGCATTCAATATGAATGTTTTCATTCATAAAAATGTGAACAATTTAAAATTTTCAATGAATAAGCTAGTTTATCTTAGATTTTTTACATTTTGGTGATATTCACAATGTGACGATAGAGCTCCAATTGCATGGTGTGTCACCAAATTTGATTGCTTGCTTAGGTCTGCCGTATGGCTAAAAAGGTTGAGAACTTCTGAATTCTAGCCTGTTCCAACCTGATAGAGCTTCACTCTGCGCCAGATCTTGCGACATTCATTCTTCTTCAACAGAGATTGTTTATCTCCCTGAATGGAGGATAAGTTAAGGCCAAATCTTTACTAGATGCAAACACAAAACATTAAAAGTCAAATTCATCAGTCATTAAAATTTTAATTAAAAGCAAAAGCAACCACTTGTCCTTTAACTAAGTTACCATAAGCCACTTTTTCAAAACATTGCAAGGAACTCTATAATTAGACAGATAGTTTACTAGATCTCTTCATTTATGCTAGACACTGTTATAAGAACTCATATTTTAAGAATGCTACAAGACGTCTTATTTTCAGAAGATGCTGATAACAGAACTCTAGATATACATAGGATACTACTAGTGCAAGAACTTTTAATTTACATAGAATACTATTACTACACAACTCTTAAATTATACAGGTAACTATTACAACTGACCTTTATTTTTAAAGAATACTGTTAAAACAGGTCTGTCTAATAACATATTTTTCGTTTATTCAATGCCAACCGACAAACCACAGTATGATTACATGATATAGTAGTAACAGATGATAACAAGTTCAACAAGAGTCGAATTTGACTGTATGGCAGCCTGCAAGGCGTCCATGTGTACTAGTGCTCATTTTATCTTTTATCAACACCACCTTGCAAATGGAAGAATTGTCAACATCATAGGGTTAGCAGGTATTAAACCTGCATCCTTCTGATTTTCATGCTGGCATGTTATCATTCAACCATCTATACACATCTAAACCTTTTTTTTTTTTAAATCAATAACACTAAAAGCTGATTTGTTGCTTATTCCATTATGTAGATGGACTGTAAATCGTTTCGAATATGCTGGTCCTTTGGGCAGAACGTTTGACGTCAACATAACTTTTGCGACCAAGTTAAAACCATTTGCAATCAGTTCACTTTCATACACGGTTATTAGAACGATCAGATCTTACATAGCTGAAACTGTCCTGGTTTCACCAACAGCTGCTATGATTTCTTGCAGGTTTAAATATTGCAGTTCTCATTGGTATTGCTACAACAATTTGCAAATACTATAAATGGTTCAAATTCCTCAGGATAGAGCCATAATAAAAACCTAAAACAATTAGCATGTTATATCAATATTGCAATCATTATAATAGTTACCTATCAAGCAAAGAACTCAGTTTAAAATCTCTCTTACAGTACTCAAGTACATTACTTTCAATCATCAACCTATCTCCCTCAATTCTTTTAGGGGCTGCCAATTTTGCAAAATAGACATAAAAACAATTTTTGGAAATTCATAAATGTATACTTATAAATATATGACATTACAATCTAACGTACCCTTTTCCTTCAATTATAACCTCTAATATTAAGTGAATATTATTTTAAAATTAATTAATTAAATTTTTACAATTGTTATAATAACTAATCCTACCAGCTTTGTAAATAAACCATAAAAATATTTATTATTTCTCTGCTGATTAACTGTGGTAGTTAATTCATATATTATATTTTATATTTATGTATATGTAATATTAATACTTAAGTGAAAAAAGCAAAAAAACAGAATAAAAAAGAGCTAATAACTTCATTTCAATCGCTGGTATAATATCATGGGTCGGCAGACCGCCGAAATGTTGCTTTGCGTAGGGCTGCGAAATGTCTTGAACCCGACCTGGATGGTTAGTTCAAAGCTTTATTATTCACTGACTAGCTCTGTACATTCTTTCAGTTCTCTAGTGTCATTCAAGACCAAAATACAAGCTTATCCATTTCAGCCTGGTTACTTCCTTTAGATGCAGACTTGTTGGATTTTGACCAGATATCCTTAACATATTGTGATTTGGTGACACTGATTGATTCTAAGTGAGGTCATTATATTACATTAGACAAACAGTCTTTATCAACACAGGATATTGTTATACAACTTTAAATTTCGTAGAGGATACAGTAGCTGCTTGAATCAAAGCCCTTATTGTGGCCAAAGAGAATTCTTCATCAACGTCTGAAGACAAAGTAAGAAAACACAGTTTAAACAACACTTTAAATTAATGACACAGGCTGATTGTAAACTAAACACATTGTATACATACTTTCATTGTCACTTGACTTTGAGAATTGACTTCTTCATTGTCTTATAATCTCTAACCTTTGTCACGCATTAAAAGTTTTAGATCTTACTGCAGACTAATGAGTCACATTGCTTTAAGCAGCACAATTCTCACTAATGATAATGGTAAAGAAAATGTTTGTTAAAATATTAAAATGATTTCATTAATGATAACTAAAACTATAACCAAAAAATTAATAACTAATACAAAAAAATAAGACTAAAAGCTTCTAATGTAATTCACTATTTTCTTTACAAACCAGACATATACAAAAGTGCACAATAATCATTCAGCAACAAAGCACTCTAGCCATTTGGACCAAGCACTATAACCATTTGGCTACCAAGTACTCAAACAATTCGATTACAAAGCACTATAACCATTTATCTATCAAGTACTCGAACAATTCAGCTACCAAGCATAATAACCATTTGGCTACTAAGTACTCCGACAATTCGGTTACCAAGCAGTATAACCCTTTGGCTACCAAGCACAATAACCATTTGGCTACAAAG
This sequence comes from Bimastos eiseni, assembly GCA_959347315.1. NCBI lineage: Eukaryota > Metazoa > Annelida > Clitellata > Crassiclitellata > Lumbricidae > Bimastos > Bimastos eiseni. The sequence continues at coordinate 20,878,300 of OY365811.1, forward strand.
TACTCAAGCCATTTGGACCGAGCACTAACCATTTGGCTACCAAGCACATCAGAGTGTATGAATTTGTAGCATCGAGGTTAGGTGTATTAATGAAGCTGAATGCACCCATTTTTCAAAGGTTTGACGCTCTAGTAAACTGTTTAAAGTATTTTCATAGGCAATTTCCTTTAGCCTTATTGTAACTGAGTAGTAACTAAAATAAAAATCCAGTAACTATAACAAAGAAATAACACTAACTACAACTGTAATTACAACTGTTACTACAACCAAAATGAAAAACCATTAACCGACACTGTAACTGAAACTAAAATAAAATCTGAAATGAGAATCCCGGTGGTTTTAAGTGTCTTAATACACAACAGCAACTGTGAACAGCACATTTTCTCAAATATTGGAAAGCTCTAGAATATTACTAGCAACAACCATAGGCCTGTGCAATAATAATAATTCGAAACCATGCATTACCTCGTTTAAGCCCTATGTTGAGCAGACACTTGAGTTCTTTGGCATCAAGGACATTATCCTCACCAGAACAGTCTGTAAACAGTCGATCAAACTTCCTCTCTTTGGCGTCTTTCAGTGCTGGCTAACAGAAACAACAATCATAATATTCTCTTATGACTCCTGACATGAATAGGTAGTCATAAAAGTATAAGCCACCCTCAGAGATGTAATAGTATCAATTTTGAATAAAGTAACAAGTCTAGAAACATTTCAGAACAATTCAATATACATTATGTCAATTGTGAATGCGGATGAGGAGCTTTTGGGCAGAAAACGAAGTTCTTGGGTAGCCCATTCCATGTGTTTGGACCTACCACTGGAAAGGCCCGGTTGTGCATCATAGAAGTGCGGGTAAAGAGAACAGCCAAGTTCTCTTAAGTAGCAGTTCAGAGAGACCGTCATCCGACATTGGCAGTGACACATCGACACAGCTCCTGAAGGTATATAAGGGCAGTGCCACAGAGGAAGCGCCAAACCATGGCAGAACCCTGTATGCAATACGTTGTGGGAGAGGTAGCCAGTGAAGGACATCTCACATTACCGATATCACTTTTTGCCAATTATGCCGATAACGATTATTGGCAATTATTTCATTGCCGATACCGATTTTCTAGCCGATTATTTTACCGATCATTTCACCAACTATTTTACTGATTATTTCATTGTGTTTCTCAAGATGTCCGGTTCTAAAAGATAGACCTGCTGCTACTGCCTATTGTTGAGATACAAGGCAAACACTTGCTCCATAGGAGACGTATACATGTGATTGGAGACTATTCCTAGGCAGGCAATACAGATTAGGCACACCGCCCACCGTCGACTTTGCATGACGGAGGAGAGAAAAGAAATATCTATGTAACTGGACGCCTCCTGGCAAACATGGCAATGATGCCATTCCCTCCCCAGATAGGCCACTTTTACGACGTGCCACTTTGGCCTAAAATACCGGCAAGCAGAGAGATGAGATCTCTGTGCCCAGGGTAATTAAGCAGGCACTATGACTCACTCTGCACAACAGCTTTCCCATGTTTTATATTAGCACAATGCCTACTGCATGAGTGGTCTGAAGCCACACACTACGGGAACGGAACGGAATGCTGTCCTTCACAGGCCCAATGATGTTGCTGTCGTAATTTTGCTCTTAAAAACTAAAATAATATAATAAAATAAATTTCTTTTAAAAAATATCGGCGCCGATTATCTTACCGATATTTGATACCGCTGATACCTCTATAATCGGTGCCGATTATGAGTGCTGCCGATGTATCGGTAGAGCTGTATCACACATATAGATACTCAAAGTACTCTCTTCAGCTTCCTGATTCGTGTCCACGGGATGCCAGCATAAATGGTGGAGTAGTAGCCCAAGTGACTAGTGACAAAAGCGTGCACCAAAGTAACTTTGCGGGTGAGAGAACGAGAGATTACACGAAGTTGATGTAGCAGGTAGCAGCAGCTATGGGAAAGCAAATTCTTGGTCAAGAATAACCCTTAAACCACGGACAGAGGTAGAGAATGAGAAATTTTAAAAGTAGGTTAAGAGAGATCCAGGTCAAATTTAGCTAGTTGCTGTCTAGAAACAAGCCAGATAAACTCCATTTTTGTGCCCAATCCTTGTGTGGAATTTAGTTGTAATCTATTAGAGGCTATGGATATCCATACATAATCATTCTTGTACATAATCAACACGGACTAAAAATGTGTTGCCTCTGCATTTATTTTGTGCATATAATTTGATAGGGAAGATTACAATTTGAACTTTGACATAACAATAACCGGTTGATTAGAGCGTTTGGCCTGTAACACGTAGAGTACGGGTTCAATCCTTGTCCGAGACAGTTACTGCTTACTGACCTTGAGCAAGTCCTTTATGCTCAATTGGTAGTACTCGTTGTATTGTATAACATAAAAAGGGTTTAAATGGTTTAGATGTTTAGTCTGTGTTAGAAACACTGCAAATTAATCTGTGTTCGATAATTGTCTTCACCAGTTGACACTGAAGACATCGGGATAGGGCAGACAGAAGGGAGAAATTGTGGACGTGGTGTTGAAAAAGCGGGCAGATCACGCATTCTGTCCGAAATGTAGAACCAGTTGTGTTGCTGGAATAAGCTGCTAATTCATTGTTTAAAATATTGTAAATGTGTGTGAGAGCTCGCCGCATTGTCAAAAGAGAGATTTGGGATTCAGATCTTCTCCAGCGCATAGATTTGCATCGGGATTTCTGCTCCACTTGTGCCCCATTGCCAACTCAGCTATGATGAGCACACTGATCGTACGCTGTCGATGGGAAGATGAGACGGTGAGGGAGAGGATTTGGCACCCACTCTCATATGCTGAGGCTAAGATATGAAGTCGCAAACACTTTAAATGCACCAATGACTGACTCTCAGATGAGCTTAAGGGATCAAAGATTTTGTATTGTAATATTTAATTCCTTTACAAATATTTTTTCTTACATGTCTGTTAGTATATGAGACTGTAAACTATAAGGATGTTCGTTTTGTTGTAGATCCATGGAAGAATGTGATTATGCATAGCTTTACATAAAGACTCTGTTTGTCTAAGGCGACTTGCCTTGGATAAAACAGAGTCGAAAAAGAAGACTGAACAAAAATGCAGCAAATCTGTTTTGGCTCTGCCACTTTAATTACTCTGGCAGTGCCAGTCACAAGCCTGAATAAAGGAGGAGGGCGACAATGATGATCTTTTTTATCACACAGTGTCGGTTAAAGGAAGTTTGTTCATCCTCTTCTGACGACCCAGAACCACCAGTGGCCTTCACGCGAAAATGTAGGATGTGATAGAAGACCTATAAACACTGGCAGAGGGTGGACTGAAGGGTTGGATCATGTTTCCACAAGGGAGCCAGAACAAAAAGGAAGCTTATCTTCCGATGGTGATTCAGGATCACCTACTGCTGGAACATAGAAAACTGTAGGTCGTGGAGGCCGAAGACCCATGACTTTGCCAGCTGATGCTGAATACATAGTGTGACTAAAATAAACTGTCATTTTATTTTACTTTTTTAATTATTTGGGTGTCAATTTTATCCATTACTGCATTGCAATATTTAGTTCCTTTGCAAATAATAGCTGCTGAACCTCTCTGAAAATTTGAGACTTTGTAATAAAACTGACATTTAGTTTCAATGATTTCGTGTTGGTGAACTGAATGACTATAATAGCTTTTTTCTTACTTGAGATATCCATCCAAATTTGGACAGCACATTTGTAATGACCACAGCTGCAATAGTGCCAAATTTCAGTTAAATCGGTTCATAAACAATAGCCGTTGCTAAGGAGATTATAAAAATAATATGACTAAACTTTGCACGCAGTTTTCTCAAATAGCAATTTTCGTCAACCGTCACATTGGAAATTCTGTAACTTTGGCTCTATGTGAGGCATAAACAAGCTTAGAACGGTTTTGGAAAGGCAAATCTAGCACCTACAGGATGGTGTAAAAAACAGGAAAAAAATTTATTTTACATAAGTGACTGGTTTGGTGCTGACAGGTCACATATATAATTGAAATCGAACACAACAGTTTAACAAAATACATAACAGAGCAGACCACAATGTCCTGATAAGAATACAAATCCAATGATCTCATAAAATCTTCCCTATCAAATTATATGCAAAAAATAAATACAGAGGCAACACATTTTTAGTCCGTGTTGATTATGTACAAGAATGCGTCTCATATCAATAGTTAATTTTAGTTATGAATGCTAGTCTTCATTTTTAGTTTTAGTGACGATTGTTTCTTAATTATTGTTTTAGTTTTCGTTGTAGTTTATATGTCTCAATTATAGTTTTAGTTAGTTTCAGTTTTGTCAATTGTAGTTTTAGTTAGTTATGTCACTTAAAGTTTTAGCTTTAGGTTGCTGATTTTAGTTTAAGTAGGCTAATTAGAGTTTAGCTTAAGCATGCTAATTACAGCTTTAGTAATTTAATATCAATTTAAGCTATACCAATAATTCTTTAATTCTAATTTAATTCTAATCGAACGTCAATGAATTATGGTCTACCACCATTGACATTCGTAACACGTAAAGCCAAAGACGAGAGAAATGAAAATTTTAACATTTCTGAATTAAGTTAATTCTTTTCGCAGTAAGTACCATACATTTTTGCTAAATAAAAAATATAGGATTCGAATTCGTGGTAACCGGAAATAGACACATCTCATTCTCCTCGTGTGTCTTAGAAGAGGTACTGTATGGTATAACGTCACATCATTTGCATAATTTTGTACAAATTATGCAAACAACGAATAGGCGCCTAAGTTGAGAACAGTTTCAAGCAGAAATATTTGTTTTATTCTGGCTAAATATTGTTTTAGTTTTCGTTACATCTATTTTCGCTTAATTTTAGTTGCCACAAATTTCGTTTCAGTTTTCACCAGCCCCGAAAATTAGTTTTAGTTTTTGTTAATGAATTTCGTTAATTGCCATTTCATTTTCGTTTGCGAAAAAACCACTATACACTGTATACAGATGGTGATCATCATCTCCATGGGAGGAAAGATCACAACGTTCCCTCGACTGGAAGTCAACACAGAAAGATAGATCTTGTTCCAATCTTCATTCGCATGGTTATCCCGTCTGCTCAAACTCGTAATGGAAGACTCAGTTGATGCCAGCATGAGCATATACAGTGTTGTTAACAGGGCTGCTTCAGAGCTGAATCGACTAACTAAGAACTATAAATCATAAACTGTGCTGGACCTAAACAACCCATTTGATCCAAACCAAACAACGTGACTCTTTTAATCTTAAATACTCAAGCAATAATGTCATCAGAAAATTTCACATATATCTGGGCAGAAAAGGTAGAATCCAAATGCACCTCGACAAGGGTTCTCTTCAACAAACCAGTTACAACAGCAAACATAGGATGAATGAATAACACCAAAGAAACATTAACCTAAATGGACATGACATTTTAATTTAAACAAATGTAACTCACTTCAGTAGTACTTTGAATTTCTTCTTCAACTTCACTACAATAAAAAGTAAAACTGACATGAGCAATAAATTTGTAAAGTTTTTGGCTAATTGCATAAAACAAGAGCACATGGAATTATATTTATTCCGTTATTACTCAATATTTTGGGACTTATAAGGCAGATATAAAATAGCGGCTTGACACAAATGAAATATCACTTGTCAGGGAAACTGCCAATGTCCAAGGCACAGCCTCAGTGGCAATTGAGATGTGATAACTCATGGAAAAAACCACTCTTTTGCTGCACATATGAAGCGACCAAACCAAAGACCAAGACTTACCACGCACAAGCACTAACGTATCACCCTCCCACACAAAGGCCAACAACCCACCGTGGCCGTGACGTGGTCAGGCATGGCAGAAGCATTTATAAGAAGACATGCTAAAGTTGCACTTTTCACTGCATACTTGGGCCAGATATCAGAGGACAATGTCAACCGAATCATAAAATCAACAGTTAAACACCGTTAACTTGCACAACATTAACATGCGAGACCGGTTTACACTCAATGCCAACATACATCCTGACATAACAAGATTAAAGCGCGTGCGTCATACACTCATGGTAGATTGATGAAAATGATGATGCAACAAGATGCCTTGTAACATAATGATGATGAATGAAGATGTTGAGAATACCTATCGAAACCCCTCATCAATTTCACCTCAGATTCTTGCAATGCAGTGCATAATGCTGACTCCGTATCTCAAAGAACAAAGTGCCAAGTACATTGAGAAGCATCTACGTCTGTTGCATCGCCTTATGCAGCGGAATGGCGCACCACTCTGGGACTTGGGGGAAAAGTAGGAAACAAGTATTTTCCCACTGTCTTTGGTGCCAGCATTTTTGGTGAACATAGAAACATGTGGACTTCTTTGTCGTCAACTTGATCGAGACAGCAGTCGCTCTCATTGTTTTATTGCCCACGCCTGAAAAACTCTGAAAAACTTGGTGGCAGCTCCAAACATGGCCCCTCTTCTATCTCTCCTTTTGTCTCTCTTTTGTCAGTGACAACCTTTATTTGCTGCTTGCCATCATCATTGCCCTCTCCCTCATAAGGAATATTGAAATACTTGATGCACCACCTCAATAGAAATATCCACTCTCTTCTCTCTCTCTAGTCCGTGGCAACCACTATCTGCAACATGAGGCTCATGGAAGTCCTTGAAACACGATCTTTGTAAAATAATTATTTGTTTTCAGTGTTATTCCACACTAGCTGGGATACCCGGCGTTCGCCCAGGTGAAGAAGATTATGGGGTCACCTTGATTGAGGACGAAGTTGTGGGGGAGGCATTCCTGTTCTTGCAGCATCTGCAGCCTGTCGTTCCTGACTGGCCCGAGTGGACTCTGCAGCAATCCCTCCTCCTCATCTATAATTCCTCTTCTCTTTCTCCGTCTTCTCTAATTTCTATTCACTTTTTGTTCTCACTCACCTTTTTGAAACTTTCTCCCCTTCCTCTACTTCTCACCCTATCCTAACCATTTCCTCCTCCCACCCCATCCTCCTTTTCACACTCCTCACCCTTTTCTCATCGTCACCCTTGTCCTTTCCCCTACTCCATAACCGTTCCCTACGACTTCCTCCTTAACAGTCCACCAACCCTTCTACTGGGTGTTCAAGGTGTTCTCTGAGCAAAGCTGTAAAGGTGTAAAGGGAGAGACAGACAGACACACACAGAATCTAGATATACGTGTAAATAAATAGTATTTATAGTACAGACTGATTGTGCAAACTCGACTTCACAGTAGCTTGCTCAGATGGACCATTTCTTCGAAAGTCTTTGCAATGTTATGTAATGTAGATCCATGAAAATTTCTCAGCGCCCACAAAAGCAACGTCACGGAGACCCGCTTAATCACCCGCACTATACCAAATAAAGTCCGCAATAGCCAATCCTCTCGTTTCTTTCCGGTGCCAGGTCGAATAGGGTTCACGTATAATTATACGCCCAGGGGTGGACTGGGGAGTTCGAGCGGCCCGGGAAAAGAAATAAAAAGTGGCCCTATCTTACTTTTATTTTCCTGTTGCCAGTTAACTCAGTTTCTAAATGTAAGGTGGGAATAAAGTTTGCTGGCAATACTGAATGTTGACTGTAAGTGTTGTTGCCATCTTGTTGTCATCCAAGCCTGAGGCCTCCAAAGTCATGGGTCACTTTACAAATTACAAAAGTAATAACAAAAATGATAAACCGTAAATATAATTTTTAATTAGATCAGGAATGTATTTAAAGTTATAAATCAATTTGTTAGGTAGTCACTGTAGGGATGGTTATAGTATAAGTCTACACAAGTTCTTTGAGCTGGGTGTCGTTTCGGCCACATAATGACACCCAATTCCTATTGATACCTACTTTTTCACTCGCACTTGGTTGCATTTCATGAAATTTAAAAACGATTGTAAAGTATTCTGTAGATTGAGGACGTTTGAAATAGTAGGCCTAAATTATTTTATTAATTTAATATAAATTATTACAAACCAACAATAATAAAGAATCTTCATCAAAGCAGACACAGTGGAAGAAGAGAGCCTAAGAGACTAGAGTGGTAATTCTAACATGACAGCTGTTGACTTCGCGACTGCCATGTTAGGCCTACTGCCTAGATACTTTAATAAACTAAAAATAAAAATAATCGTGGATATTTATCCGATAGCCAGTCGCTGCCTGTAAGACTGCTGTTAGTACGAACAATATTACACGCTGTTTTTGTTTGGTAGTGCTTCTCTACTATCACAGTACTGATCCTGGCGGCACACCGGGATTCATCTTGGCGGCCCACCGGGATTTTTCCTGGAGTCCCGGCGGCCCAGTTCACCTCTGTATACGCCAATAATAAGCAATCATGCAGGCTACTCTATACCGCTAAAACAAAGCAGATAAACAGGCAGACAGTCAGCTGGTGGTCACAGGAAAACGGTGGTAAGCTACGCGTATAAAGAAAACTTTGCTTTTATGGGTGTGTGAGGGTGCGGCAGAGGTTTTTGCCCTGGGAAACGTGGAAGACGGCATGAACTGGATTCCGGCACCCCTGTACTGCGTGTATCAAGTGTTCCCAAGAATTTGAACTTAGCAGAGCATAGGCAATTGTTTTAGCTAATAATGATGCTCTGAGAGTTACCAACAACATATTCATGCAAAGGAAGGCAGTACGTGTACATCACTGTTAAAACCAGCTGGTAGATTTGTTAAGCCGCACATAGTTTCGCTGGCATACCTCCCATTCACTTGTTCAGTGTTTCGCTGTAGCATGACACACATGAGAGCTGCTTAATTGGCGGTTATCAATCATGGAGAGGTGTCAGAAGCTTGAAGCAATTAGAGTGGAGACCTTGCACACCTGTAGGAGTTCATTAATAAAGGCTTACGTGTTTAAGTGCTGCATGACACTCAACCTGGGCATTGATGCAATTGACCATTTAACGGATGCTAATGTATGGAAGTATGTATCTGAACACCTATTTAAAGCATTAAAGAACCTCACAAAGGCAACATGACTATCTAGCAGATCTAAAAAGATGCATCATAAGATGAGCTGAAAAGTTCAATCTGATCAATCTCTGCTGTTCAATCTGATCAATCTCTGCTGTTCAATCTGATCAATCTCTGCTGTTCAATCTGATCAATCTCTGCTGTTCAATCTGATCAATCTCTGCTGTTCAATCTGATCAATCTCTGCTGTTCAATCTGATCAATCTCTGCTGTTCAATCTGATCAATCTCTGCTGTTCAATCTGATCAATCTCTGCTGTTCAATCTGATCAATCTCTGCTGTTCAATCTGATCAATCTCTGCTGTTCAATCTGATCAATCTCTGCTGTTCAATCTGATCAATCTCTGCTGTTCAATCTGATCAATCTCTGGCAGTAAAATTTAAAGTGGGAGACATGCAAGTGGTCCAATATACATGAAGATAGAATTGAGTGAATCACTATATGGAAGTGCAGGACAAACATGTCTCCGAAAGGCATAATGTTCATAGACCTCGCTCGATATAAGAACTCAGAGCTCGTTGATGTATTCCGGGGCTGAACTAATCATTGATGTATGGCCGAGGAGCAGGATATAATTCAATCCACACAATCTCTTAAATGTAGTTTAAAATGTTCGAGAATTATAGCAAAAGTCCAGGCATGTTACGATAAGAAAATGAACAAGAGTCACAGAAGAATCGTGTGAAAATTCTGCCAAATGACCCTGATCTTTGTGCAGGTGGTGCAGGATCTTCATATACCTCTATAGTCTATATTGAAGTTCATCCCCACAAAGATCATCAGCAACAACAACCAAAACAAACATTGCTTCTAGTCCTGTTTTGCTTTTAATTAACAAGCCCTAATATGCAAGCAACACCTTGTCAACAGGCTACAGTTCCCAGCAAAGGAACACGACGTTGTCAAGTTTTACCATCAGAATTTCACCCAAACAGTACTTGTGTATGGGCAGAATGGTGGGCTGTACTGATCTATGGTTGTGAGTGGAGGGCAAGCGATTGGTCTACTACTTCTCCCCAACATTTTCTCTCCTTTAGGGGAGGGGTCAATAACATAGATCCTTCCACACTGTTTGATTCTGTCACCAGTAACTTCCTTCGTCAATGTTGCTTTCTCGCCAACACTGATAGCCAAAAACAAAAACAAGTTTCTGGCTCATGGATCTACAACTAGACAATTAATAAGAAAACTTTCAATTTCCTCTTAAACTGGTAAGTGTGGGCACATTAGTTAAGTTTGATGGTAGTGCATTCCAGAAGGAATCGACCATATATTCTAATACTATGTAAAAACCATTGACTGAAACCGCTTGGCAATAAGCCCATCACTCACTAGCATCTTATTAGTGTATTCAACTGTCAGTATTCGCAAACAAGTAAGCAAATTTGCCGAGGGCTCTACAAGGCACGTTACATATTACACGTATAACATATTTATGGAGAGTTGTTAGGCAAGTCAGTATTGTACAACACAGAGAAGCCCAGAGGAAGTTCCAGTATGAAATGTACGGAAAATGCCGGATGTGGAAAATCAATCCATCCCACTTTCTCATTTTGGACAATATATACCGAAAGTTATCTATCAAAGTCAGAATTTCCTTTGTATGCTTAAAAGGCAGTTTATTTTGCAAGTTGCCTAGATCATGTGACTGCATCAAACCATCTTTCAGATGCATCGTCAAGTCTCAGCCACGTACACCTCCTGCAGCTGAGTGTTTTGTCTCGGTGGAGGGTGGCTGACGCGGTCATTGGGGATCTTTAGGGCATGACTCAAATCCCACCTGTTCAGGAAGGCATATCCCTGTTGAACTGCTGTAGTTATTGTTATAGTACGGTTTTTTCTTGTTAGTTTGCTTATCGTGTCATTCTAAAGCGCACTTGTAGCGGTATGACTGCGTTATGGCGCTTTAGAAATCGTCCGTTTAATAATAATAATAAAAATTGGACGTCTACCTAAGGGGAGCGGCCAACGAGGCTGCCGAACTAGACTTTCCATAAATTGAATCTAGTATATACTATGTGACTAAAGGATTAAAACTTCGGCTTTTTTCCGTCAAGTGTCATAACTCGGTCAAAACTTGTAGTGTTTGACTGAAATTTTGAGAACAACAATAGTAGGCAGGGATATTAAAACAAAATACTAATTCAGTTTGGAAATGTTGGTGATTTTGTCAAATTTATGAATGTTTGAGATGAAGTACCAAAAAGAGGAAGTTTCCATCATCCGAGAGCAATAAGGAAGTGAAGCATAGGTACAGCTGGTGCTCAAAATATCCTCCTTGTTGACGTGCACATGACCGTAGATGTGGATGCCACTGTTTGATGGTCTGGTCAATGATTATGTGGTCAAACAACCAGGGTTATATGCAAGACCTTAAACTTCAAGACCAAGACGAGACCGAGACAGTGAGGTACCGAGACCGAGACAGCGAGGCACCGACACCGATACACTAGGTTCAAGACAGCTTGAGACAGTAAAAGACGAGTGATCCTATATAAAAGACTGTAAAATACTAATGTATAAGTTTTTGGGAATAAGGTTCATTTGTAATTTCAATTTGAAACTTAATTATAATGTATAATGTATATCAAACCAATTCCCAAGAACAGTTTTTATATTACCAAGTTATATCTTTTTCGATATTTCTTCTTTGGCCTATCTTCTGAATAGTATCAAGAAAGCACGTCTGAAATCTTCTAGACGATTTTAAAGAAGCAAATTCGATACCAAATACCACACGAAATTATAAATTTGCGCATATAATAATTCACCCTGAGCAACTCGAAATTGTTCTGATTATTTCGGCTATAGCGGTTTTACATCAATGACAAACTAATAGCCTATAGCTATTGTTTGTAAACAGGGCTAACTTAAAATTGCATAAACGCAAACTTCACAATTTCAGGTTCTCTCCAGACATTTCTTCACTTAAAGACAATTGAATTAATTTCAGTATTGTGACTCGCTCGTTAACCAGAATTTACCATTTCTCGAAAATTCCGGTTTCAGTTTCTAGCGCAAAATTTTAAGACAGTTAACGCGAAAATTATCGAGACCGCTTGTTCGAGACAGAACAAGACCTTCACTTCAAGACAGTTTCTAAAAATTCGAGACACTACCTCGAGACCGAGACAGCAGTTTTCCGAGACCGAGACACTAAAAAACTGTCTCGAGACTGAGACACTGTCTCGAGACCATACAACTCTGCAAACAGCTGCCATCCCTCAATCAGAAGATCGACGTTATGAATGCTGTAGCGACAAACGCGTTCCTCCAGTACGTTCCAGATTATAGTCAACTGCATTGAGGTCTGGACTATTGGGCGGCCACAGCTGCGAGATATGAAGTCGGGTGTCTCTTGGGACAGCAGAGCAATGGTCTCACATGCTCAGCATGCAGGGGCACATGTCTCCTGTGTTTATTGCTACTGCCGCGCTTTCGGTGCACGGGTTCATCGTTCTTCTTCAACAGTTTATTCAGAGACGACAGACACTTTCTGCTTCTGTTCAGAAGTTTATTAACAAAGCCTTTTGCTCCATAACCTTTGTCTTGCCCCAATAATTATTTTAACTAAAATTTTAGCTTCTTTCGCAAATGTCATGTTTCTTTATCTTTCACACCTAAACAAGTGACACATTCCAATGATAAGGACATCGACTGCGTGTGAGAAAGTAAGGTTGGAAACTTTCAATTTTTACCAGCAATTCTTAGTCATTCGATTTCTTTGCTTATGCTACATCAATTTAAGTCATATTTTGCAGAATTATTCAAAATGATGTAGGATACTGCACATATAATTTCTTTGATATTAGTTCAATCTTCAAGTAGTTCATGACAAATGTCTAAGGCAGTGGTTCCCAACCTTTTGGGAGTCGCGACCCCTTTTTATAATCGTTTAGTTGCCAGCGACCCCCACCAAGGTCAAGGGCAGGGGTGCAGCGGGGAGGGGAGGGGCAGAGGGGCACCTGCATCCCAGTTTCAAAACGGGAGGGGCAAAGCCCCCCAGTTTTAGTGCTCAGTGCCTCCCATGTGCCCCCTAAATCGGTTCTTTTTATGTTTATCCAATGGCTTTTAAGATTACCTTTGCTAAAATAATTTGTGCCCCCCATTTTTCAAATTTCTGGGGGGGGGGCAAAATTCAAAAAGTGGGGGGGCAAAAAAAATTTTTCCCTTCACGCAATATTTTTTAAATTATGCCCCCCCACTTTTCAAAATCTTCTTACACCTATGGTCAAGGGCAACCTCAATTACAGATACAGAAAACACAATGGAAACTAATTTATCGGAATATAATTGAAACTGTGATGCAACCAAATATTTTAATAATTTAGTTCAATTTAATTATTGTACTTTCAAATTTCATGACTGAGTTTTGGTTAAAGCCAATGTCACATCATTCTCAACATTCAGTCTGTTTCTTGCCTTCGATTTGATATGAAGAAGCGCTCAAAATCCACTTTCGCAGAGGTAGGCTATGTGGAGGCAAACGGAACAAAAAGTCGAAAGACAGGCATGACATTTCGACGTATTACTGATACACAGCACAACAGAACTGAGTCAATAATTTCTCATGAAACAAATTACGTGCTGAATAAACATTGCGCATAGTCCTATCAATAAATTCATGCTGTAGTTCATCGTGATTGCTGGCTACATGCAGGGAACAAGATAGGCCTAATGAATTTCGTACGAGTGCATGCTGCCGAGTTTTTCAAACATGGCAATGTCTCCAAGATTTACTTTCTGACACCAGATTTGCAGCTTGGATATAAAAGCCTGAAGGTTGTCTTGAAATTGGGGAATGTGTTTCATTTCCCTGAAATTTCAGATTTAGCTTATTTAGGTGGTCGAAGATGTCTGCTAAGTAAGCAAAATTTTTCTTCCAAACTAGATCGTTCAAGTAGGCCATGAGGTCATGCTTCCCTTGCACTTCCAGGAATAACTTGATTTCATCTCTTAACTCAAAAACATGATTGACAACATTTCCTTTCGACAACCAGTGAACAGCAGTATAAAAAATCATTAACTGTGTTTTTAATAGTACAACAACACTGTTCTGTAGGCCTACAGACGGTAACCGGACAATTCGGCGGTTTAAATACACTTACAAACTCATCCGACGCCGAATTGTCCGTCGCCAAATTGTCTGCGCCGAACTGTCCGGTGCTGAACTGTCGTAGAACCGTACAGGCACCAGTTCCAACAGAATCGGATAACACGTTGCCAGCAGGAAAAAATAGGTTGTAAAACAAAAAACAATTGAAAACCTTCATGTTTAAATTTCCTAGATATTTTGGCTTATTCCAATAAACTGCCGCGACCCCCTAAAAATGCCGCCGCAACCCCCTTAGGGGTTGCGACCCCCAGGTTAGGAACCACTGGTCTAACGGGTCTACTTTTTATCAGGACAGTGTACTTACACTATGATTTCCATCAAGACAGTTTCTGCTCGCACAATGACTGTCCATCAATCCAGTTTCTACTTACGCCATAATGTCATCGTCAATCCAGCTTTTACTTACACTATGATTTTCCATCAAGCTAGGTCTACTCACACTATGGTTTTTCCATCAATCCAGCTTCTACTTACACAATAATTTTCATCAATCACTCCAATCACATCAATCCAGCTTCTATTTACACTATGAATTTCCATCAAGCCAGTTCTACTCACACTATGGCTTTTCTATCAATCCAGCTACTACATGACTATGAATTTTCCATCAATCCAGCTTCCAACAATAAGATTGATGATGCGTGCGGTTTAGGGATAAAGCAGGGCAGATGTTCTGACATATTTCTGTGCAATTGCCCATCTTTCTTACAACTAGTACACTGAAACTAAGGCGTTAAGCCTTAATGACACTTTTTATATGAAACATTCTGCAGAATAATGACACAAAATCAAGTAGTGTTATTTTTTATATTAAACATTTTAAAGATTAATGATACAAATTACTTTTCATTTTAAGTATTTGAAAGAATTACCATGTAATTTAAGCAGTGTTACTTTTCATATAAACGTTTATAACATTGATGAAATGTCCGTTTGACCTTGATAACAGTCCATTGACTAATCGTCTGCGATTCATCGTTTCTATGCCGATGATGTCCAAAAGTGGATTTCATTTAGCAGTTTGACTTGGAACTCGTCTGCATAGCTATTACCCTTACAGAGGTGTAATCATGATGGTGGTCAATAACCTTTTTTCTTAACAGTGAAAACTGAATTTCTGTTTCTGGGCAGTCCACAGCAGCACTGTTCTACGTATCCATATATATGCACCAACTGTTGCCCTCATTAGCCACAAACCAACTCATGCTCACATTACCTTCATCCCTCAATAGAGACAGAGAGAAAGACACACAAACAGAGAGGAAGGAAGGGCCCTAACTTACCCCATTTTTGCTGGCTTTTCTGTAGCCAACCTCAACAGAAATTCTCCTTCCTGGTTTACTGCATAAGTGGCTGGAACAACACAGTATATGCCAGGCTCAAGGCTAAACCTGCAAGTTCTCTCTCGGAAATGCTCGTACTGGTACATCTTTTGAGAAAGATGGAGGCTTGAGTGCTCAAGGTGCTGCATCATAGTCACATCAAGTGGATCTTTCCCAATATACTAACAATCAATGACCAAAAACAATAAAGCAGAATGACTTCTGTGACAACTGCATAGAACTGTAAAATATCAAACACGTAAATACATGTATATCATTGCTTTATCAGTCATAAAAATTTTCAGTGCAGCTAATGAATTTGTCTGACAACTTGTCTAATCTGCCAATACATAATTAATCAAAAGTATACATCAGAGATGTGGTCCCGAGACCGCAGTCTTGGTCTCGAGACCACAAAACTCTGGTCTTGGTCTCGAATGCATCAGTCTTGGTCTCAGACCATCGGTCTTGGTCTTGAATGCGCCGGCCTTGGTCTTAAAGGAACGGTTTGGGATTGGTCTCAGTCTTAGGTTAGCATTCTTGGTCATTTGCAGTATCAGAGCAATTCTTTGATATTTGTCGGTTATTTTCGATTATTATACACACCGGACGTTTAGGCTCCACGCGATTGTTATCGATATATGGCGTGCTGATCATTTAGGCCTATATATACAATTATACATATTATTATGGGGAAAAAAATGCATTTGCAACAGAACCAACCATTTCAAAATTTGCTTTCACAAATTTAAAGGTTATGGAACAATCTAATATTATGTGATCGGCCACGTGTAGTCACTGTTAACCTACAATTCCAAGTACAAGTAGGTAGGCCCACACCACTCAAATGGAACGTTAATGTAATTGTTCAGATGTCTTAAAATATTTACCTATTGTATACTGTAAGTGATTTATAGTGTGATATTCTCCGGTCGAAGCCAAGACCTGAACCCGCAAAAAGTTCGGATCGGATGGGCCGGTAAAACTGTTATTCCGTTTAAGCGCCTTAATAAATTGAATTGTTTATAAAAAAAGAGCATTGGTCTTGGACCGTCGAACTTGGTCTCGAACCACCCAGTGTCAGTCCTGGTCTCGGACCACCCGATATCGGTCTTCGTCTAGGACCTCTCGATCTTGGTCTCGAGCCCAACACTGGGTAACAGGACAATTACCCTCAGACAATAACCCCCGGACAATTACCCCCGATGCAAATAACCCCCAGACAATAACCCCCGAATCGTATAAGGGTAAAATGCGACACACATATATACATACATGCATACATACATACATATATGCATGCATATGGTTATGCAAGTATGTATGCTTACTTGTAGGTATGTATGTCTATATGTATGTATGTATGTATGTATCTGTGTATGTATGTATGTTTGCATACATACATGGCATACACATATATATATATATATATACATACATACATACATACATGTATGCATGCATATAGGCATGCATGCATGTATGTATGTATGTATGTATGTATGTATGTATGTAAGTTTGTAAGTATGTATGCTTGCATGCATGCATCTATGTATGTATGCGTACATACATACATACATGCATACATATATATTTATATGTATACAAACATACATACATACATGCATACATACATGTATGCAGGTATGTATGTATGTATGCATGTATGTATGTATTTATGTATGTATGCATGCATGCACATAAGCATGTATGTATGTATGTATGTATATATACATATATGTGTATGTATGTATGCATGTCACGTCTTACCCTTATGCTATTCGGGGGATAATTGTCCGGGGGGGTTATTGTCCAGGGTAATTTGTATGAGGGTAATTGTCCAGGGGTAATTGTCTGGGGGTAATTGTCCTAGATCCCAACACTGGTATACATCAGTTAAAATAACATATTAGAAATTCAATTACATACATAAAAAATTGCAACATTATTTCTTTCTGCAATCATTAATTTTGCAAATTTGCTGGATCAAATACATCAATCAATCAATCAATGAAACTTGACACTGTGCCTCTTCCAGAAATCTACTCAGAGGTGCTCTCTGTGCTAGCCTATATAATGGTACATGTCATTTCCAATGAATATGCTACAATACTAATACTTTTATAAAACAGTGCACAGTAAGCTGAAAGAGTCGCCAGTGGTGAGTTCACGCACAACCGTGGAACCAACCAACGGATTTACGTCAACAGCTGACGGATGGCATGGATGTTCAGAGTCCTTGGGCCAATTTGCGTCAATAGCGCAGAGCAACAACTGTTGACAAGGTGACAATGTCGACGAGTAGTCCCTCACTGGTGGAAGATGACGCACGTCATGGGCTGGTCAGTAGATTGAATTATCGGTCGAGGTCACTCCAACATACATGTGTATAAAGGATTTCTATGTGGCCATCTTCTGCAAAAAAAAATCCCTTTACACAGCTTTGTAGATACAATCAATCAAAAATACTTGTTATAGCATCCCTTCAAGAGGTGCTCGTATCTGCTCAAAGGTGCTCTGAGTAGATATAAGCTAATATCCAAAACAGCTGTATATATGCATCTAGTGTACACACCTTATAGACATCAAAACCAATGGGAAGCTCTGTGTCAGTGTGTTTTGTTGCTGACTTCTTAAGTCGTGTGAACTTCTGCATCAGAGAGACAATCAGGCAGACTTTCTTCCGGTCGTCGTCTGGCTCTTTTAGGTCAATAAGATATTGAGGATTGTCCCAGGTTGAAGCTACCATTCAGAAACAAATACAACACAGAACTAGATTCAAGATCTGAAGTTAGGAGACAAAGAAAAAGTGGCAGGTAGAAGAAAAAAAAAGGAAAAATAATAATAAAATATATCAGTCCATCAATTGAAGAGATAGGGTAAATGACAAGTGCATCCTACTCTTACCTCATTTAATGATAAGTATACTGCATCACTGGAATGCCTTCAAGCAAAAACTAGTCAAAATCAGCATATTCTTTAGTCTTTTCACAGCTCTCCTTTTGTGCCCATTGTAACACATGGCAGAACATAATAACTGCAGATAATTCCTCACCAAAGGTTCCTTAGGTATATTTTAAGCAACACAAGAATTTTATAACAATGCAATTTAGCCAATGGACATCTTTACATAGCAGTCATTTGTTAGTATGACATCCAGAGAGTGGAATTTCACATGATCATTAATGTAATTTATCATATGAAGATTGCAACTCCTCTAATTTCCTAATAAATGCATCACTGACAAAAATGAGCACATTGCATATTGCACCACTGTAGTGCCTGCCCTTATGTTGAAAGATTACTATATAATAGTTCTCGATCAGAAGGTTACAATCCTTGCATCGTTATACATGGCAGTAGGAAATAACTATACTTTAGAAACAGCTTTTGCAAGACACTAGACAAATTGTAGTTGAAATAGTATATTAGAACAAAGTAATTCAAAGTTATATCAGCAAATCATATATCTTATTCTACCTAGAACAGCACACTTAGTAAAACTCTAAGCTTATCTGAAACTTGGTGTAGAATTCGGACAGTTCAGTTCTTCAAATGTATCTTCGATTCTTTGTGAGTAGATCATTAAATATGCAGGACTATTCCAGGACGACATCACCAGTTGTCAAACCATGTACACAAGACTTGTTATAATCCAATCGTTCGTGAATGTCAAACATATGCCGTTACTTCCCAAAACGAGTACTTGGTGCTAACAATACCCAGCCAACGTAATCCAAGGTAAATGTGAAATATCCAGTTTGCAACGAAAAGTTAACTCAAACACTTCGCTATCACAAGATATAATTTCTTCGACGATTTACGGTCAATCGCTCCACTATTAAATCCCAGGAAGTTATGACAACCTTCTACACACATTGACTAAGAAAAGTCCGATGATCATGGAGATCCATCAAGCTCCTTTTCTACCACAACTTGCGTTAGCATTTTCGATAATATGGAGACCGCAGCCTCGATTTATAAATCTTCTTGCTCAACTCACAACAACACTTAATATTCCATCCATGAATGCGTAATTCGGCCTAGTATCTTCTCATGGGTTGACCCCATCATCAGCACGATGAATATATAGCTCAGTTCATAATGGTGCGCTTCTATTGGTTGATCTGATCGTTCAGACGTTGATCCTTCATATAGCGCTATCCTAATTTGGCAGACATTGTCTAACGATTAACATCAATTTGCGTTTAAACAGGAGATTTATTACATTAATATGCCATTCAGAATTAACTAAGGGCCATCATTAAATTAAACTTGCTTATTCTATGCTTACCTATATATTAAATAATTAACAGTTTATTTGTATAAGAGGAGCAATGCCACAACCACAATGTTCATGCTAGATACCTACATCAGATAGAATTAATAAAATACAGTACTATCCAATTAGCAGTCTGTAATTTCAAGGCCCATGGACCAACCACATGTCTCCAAGACATACAGAAAATCACCACAATACTTGAAGATCCCCAGCCATCAATGCCAGTCACATGTAATCAACCATGTTTGAATAATACCTGTAAATATGACAGTTATCCATCAACTATCACCCACTTCTGCTGCCTTGAAGTGATTCAGCATATTTGATGGTTCATGGAATTAGTGTCATAACTGAGACAAGATGGGCAGTGTCAGCACAACTAATGCTCAGTCTTGGACCTAAATATTGCAAACTGCATTTAATTGACCTACTGACCTTCATAAGGAGGCGCCCCTGATCCACCAGCTGTTAGTCCTTTGATCCATGCTCCACTGTAGCTGCACACATGCCATTCATGCTTACCCTATCATTAAAATCAATCATCAAACCCAACCACATGTAATCAACCACTTTTACCTAGGCCTGCAATCAAAATCAGTCATTCTGCCATTAATTGAAATTGATCATATTTAAGTATATAAGTAATCCTAATTAGTATGAGGAAAATGTCTGCAATGGGACAAACAGTCTAGCATACAATAGTGAAAAAGCTATAGATAAACACAAGTACGAAAAGGTTCAGAATTGCTGCTGATTCCTCTGTGTATTCAGCCAAATTGATAGCTTTACTGAAAGCTTTTAAGTGATATTTACACATGAAAACGTAATTAAAAATAACTTAAGACTTACTGATATCCTTAAGTGTAACCACTGCGATTGAAGAAAATAATTCCAAATCGCAACCAAACCTTGTCTTTAAATTTTTGCTTAATGCTAATAAATTACAAAATAGCAAAATTATGATATCTTGGATGCCTAGATATGCTGGAAATGAAATGGCAGATTCTTTATCAAAACAAAGTCTGGAATTACCAGAGATTAACTCCATAAAAAAACTTCGAAATAAATTAAATATATTCCTTAATATAGGATTACCTAATTACTAAATGACAGTACAAATATAACAATGTATCCAAAGGAAAATTTTCAATTAATTCAACCTTTTATTTCACTGCTATTAAATATATGGACACATTAAAGAAACAGGTAGCTGAAATTACCAGACTCATGATGAGACGTGTTGTTTGAATTGCTTGTTTGATGATCATAGGCAAAAGTGAAACAGATCTATGTTCAGAATGTCAAGTTACTGGGACTAGATCAGTGGTTCTCAACCTTTTTGACATGGGGACCCACTTTGCAGCATCTAGATCCTAACGAGACCCACCACTTCAAAATCTGGCAGTGTATATGTATGTATTAGGCAATTTACATGGCGCCTTTGACAGCTAAACGAAGGTGCTAAACGTAGCTACCCAACAGATCTAAACAAATGCGATTTGAGTAATTTAGCGCAGTGTGTCACGCATATAGCTTGAAATATGTGAGTATTACGACTCGGACGGCGCAGTTGAAAACCTATTAAAGCTGTCTAATCTGGAACTTTGGCAGACCCGCAAGGACACCATTGCAGTAGTCCAGGCGAGTCAGCATGAAGGAGTGGACAAGAGTTATAGCGGCATCAATCGACAGATTTTGCCGAATGACTCTAATCTGGCGCAGTTGATAAAAGCAAGACATGCAAAGGGAGCTGACATCTTCCTCAAAGGACAGGTCTTCATACAGAAGAACTCCCAGGTCCCGGATGACGCGTTGTACCTTCCAATGAGGAAATGCTGCTTTAATCGCCTCCTTGTCAACCCTCGAACTCACTTGTCTCGTGCCCAGCCACATAAATTCAGTTTTATCCGGGTTCCATCTTAAGACGATTGGAGGACATCCAGATCTGCACTTGCTCCACATTTGCCAAGATTTTTGACACGCACTCCAGTGCCTCAGATGGACACCATGTCAAGTACAGTTGGGAATATTGATCCGGGCTCCAAGAGCACATTATGATTTTTGTTAAATCAGTTAGTTCTACGACTAACCATGATAGCGTATAACAAAACTGTAAAATAAGTCATTATAAAATTACATAATGTCAGAAAAAAATAATATTTAAAAAAACCTTTATTGCTTGACTCGCATTGAGACATAGAAACTGTTAACAAGATGGCGGGCTTGCATTCTGGTCAGAAGTAGGCCTAAGTCAATACGTGGGCATGATGTTGGTTATAGACACAATCATAAGTCATTATTTACACAGAGCCTATTCCAATAATTATTTGGTCTTAATTGTAATCATAGCTGAACAGCCGGTCTCACAGAGGTATGTAGTTTAAAATGGCAGGAACACTGACAAGGCCTCGCATTACATTCACGTGACAATATTTTTCAGTAGAAAAAATGCGATATCGAAGAAAAGTTGGCAACCCACTTGGATATCCTTTGCAACCCACTTGCGGGTCGCGACCCCCAGGTTGAGAATCACTGGACTAGTTCATATCTTGACTGAATGTAAAGAGCATAGCCTGGAGAGCATGGTAGATTAATAATGGTTACTGATGTTAGATAATGGTAATTACTAGCTGGTAGACATATTATAACTTCATGCACTTGTATATTGGTTTGTTTGTAATGTCAAATGTATGGGTCTATAAAGAAAAAATGTGTTTTGTTAAATGGAAATGATTAGTAATACTTTAAATAATCCTGATCCTTAGTATTCTCATAAATTGGTTTCTGAGTATCCATGGAATTCGTTCTTTGTGCGGATTTTGAGATGGATAAAGCTGACATTGAATAATGTCAATTTTTATATTTTGCTTGTTATGTTGACATGTATTATTGAATATTGTCCATACTGTAATTTTGAATATTGCTTGCAAATGATATAAATATTTTGATGTTAATATAGAGGGATAGATTGATGTGCTGTAAATAAGATAGAAGATAAACATAAAAAAAAATTAGCTTGTAATTTTTTATGGCCACCAGAAATATGAATGTGTGACCTAGGCGACTTGAGAATCATTTTCTTTTTATCTTTAAATTGGAAAGAGCCAATATGGCCATCAATAGAACCTTTATAGTAAACAAATAAAAAAATTTTAAGCAGAAAAGAACCAATATGGTCAAATAAGAAGAAAGGCAAAAGACAATATGAATAATTATACATGTGTATATGTGTGCAGATATATAAATAACTATATTAAGTTATATGAATGACCTCAATGAAAGATCTACAACAAACTAATTTAAGAAATTTAATGCCATTTCAGAATGACAAAAAACGCCTTCGACTTAATTCGAGAGACAAACTTGACAGAAGATTTGCGGAAGACGAATATGCACGTGGGCTAAAAAAATTGACTCAAAACTTACACTCTGAGTTGTCTTCTTTTAACACCGATTTAATGATAAATCACATTTCAACAACTTACTGACTATGCACAAATAAAATTTAAATGTTATTCTATCATAATACTGTTATTATATACCTATACAATGTTATTCTATTTAAAAAATATTATTACATATACTTCTGCGATATATTTCAAGCATTGAAGGCGAATTCCTAAAGTATAACTTTTGCATAGGCCATCGCCAAAAGAAACTAAATATTGCCATCATAAAAATTAATGCACTAGTTGATATATTTATTCAGCACGTTATCATTTGCTTGTAATTATGCTAAGTCTTCTTGATCGATCCCCATGATTCAATTTACGCATATGCCATCGTAAGTTAATGCACTTTGCTATATTTATCGCCTCGTAAGCTCTCCTGGTAATATTTACTTTGCGTCTCATAGTAAAATTTTTGGGCAAATATGCTGCTAGGTCTTCTTGATTGCCATATATGCCATCGTAAACAAATGCACTGTGTGATGTTTATTTATCATCTCCTAAATGCTCCTGGTAATATTTATCTAGTGTATCATATTAAAAGTTGCTTGCAAATATGCTGCTAGGTCTTCTTGATCGCCATATATGCCATCGATTCAATTAGCATCATATGCCATCGCAAATAAACGTACTTTGTGAGATTTATTTATCGCCTCAAAAATGCATCTGGTAATATTTATTTAGTGTCTCAAAGAAACATTTATTTTCAATATGCTGATTGGTCGTGTTCATTCATCCTGGAGATTCAATTAGCGTCCTAACAAATCCTTCCAAAAGTTTGGTATTTAAGGCTATATGTAAAGGTAAATTATAAGTTTTAAGATTATTGCAATACAATACTTACTGAAAACTTACACTATGAGTGATTTGAAGAGAAAGCGAGCCTCCTACAAGGCTGGTCTCAAGGTGAAACTTGTAGAATATGCTGAGATGTCTCCCTTCATCACTAAATTTCTTATGCAAACCGAAAGCAGTGAATGGAAGTCATCCATTTCTATTCATATATTGATTGCTCATATTATTATTTTTACATGCTTTAACCCCTTTAGCATCCAGTAAATTTTTTAAAACTACCCTTATACGGCAAGCAAATTTTATATCTGCATATCTATGTATGTATGTATGTATATATGTATACATGTATGTATATATGTATGTATATATGCATGTATATATGTATATATGTAGGTATAAATGTATATATGGATATAGGTATATATGTATGTATATATGTGTGTATGTATGTATATATGTATGTATATGTGTATAGATATGTATATATATATGCATATATATGTAATTTATGTATATACATTGGAAATATATATGTATATATATGTATATACATTCATGTATATGTATGTATGTATATCTTTGTATATATATAAGTATATATATGCAGATATGTATATATGTATGTAGATATGTATATATGTATGTAGATATGTACATATGTATGTTCATATGTATGTATATCTATATACATAAACGTGTATCTATATACATTCTATGTATGTATATCTATATATGCATGTATGTATACATATGTATACAAGTGTATATATATATAAGTATATATATATATGTATATATATGTAGTCTGTATATATAAATATATATGTATATAATCTATGTAGGCCTATATATATATACGTCTGTATATATATATGTATGTACATGTATGAATACATATATATGGATGTATATGTATATATGTATGTATATGTATATATACATATATATGGATGTATATGTATGTATTTGTATATAAATATATATGTACATGTATGTATATATGCATCAATGTATGTATATATGCATCAATGTATGTATGTATGGGTATGTATGTATGGGTATGTATGTATGTATGGGTATGTATGTATACTTATGTATACACATGTATGCATGCATGTATATATGTATGTATGTATGCATGTACGTCTGTATTTATGTCTGCATGTATGTATAATCAATTGGACGATTATAATCTGGTTTGCAGTCTAATGGTTAGTTGTTAAGGACGAATATAGTCGGGTTTGCCGCTAAAGGGGATAAAATGAAATGTTATTGAATTTTGCAAATTTGGGAAAAATTGTTAATCAATGACATTGTGTTAATGATCACTCCTTTGGAGTTTTTGGGTTCAACTTATGTTCGAGATGTTGATTTTCAATGCTTATTTCATAAAAAAAAACACTTCGACTTATATTCGAATTAACTTATAGTCGAGTAAGTACTCTCAAATATTGCAGACTTAACAACCTGTCAGAAACGGAATCAATAACAAGTAAAAAATTTATATGAAAATGAACTGAAATACATCAAAACCATTAAATATGTCAACAGTTTATGTTGCAATAAGATGTCAATAAACATTGGAATATATATATATATATATATATCAGGGCTGTTAACTCCTTTAGCGGCAAACCCAATTATATTCGTCCTTAACAACTCGTCTACAATTCCTAACACAGCTGCATCTTAAGTCAATGACATGACGACCAGAAAGGGCGCCAAACGAACGAATTACTGGATAGCCTTAAAGATGACAGGGTCACTGAACTACTGGTCACCAGATTAGAAAATCACCTTGCTCCAATTGTGGAGCGACTTTTTAAAGGTCTGGCTGCCAAATTCACTGAAAAACTGGGGGGTGTGGTCGAGGAGATGGCAGAGGCTGCGCTGGAGAAGCTCAACGCTACACAGAATGCCAAGATTCTTGAGCTGGAAAAGGAAAATCTAGCTCTAAAAAAGAGCATAGACGAAACTCAAAATCATCTAAGATTAGATAATCTAATCTTCTATGGCCTCGAATCATCCTCGACCAATGATCTACCATCCTCACAAGGTGCATCTGCCATGTCTCACGATAGCATCGCCCAGTCGGTGGTGAATCTGTGGGAAAGGAGTCTTGGCATACACGTCAAGGCCTCTGATGTCTCGCTTGCATACCATCTACCAAGTAAAACAAAGTCTCCAACCGGCCCTGTGCTTGTTAGATTCGTCAGTAGGCAGATCCACAACACGGTTTTCTCCGCTCGGAAAACTCTGAAAGCTGATTCCAGAACTGCACGTGTCTATATCAACGAGCACTTGACACAAGGCAACTCGCAGATCTATGCCGAGGCCAGGAAACTGGTGAAAATGAAGTCTTTGGTTTCCGCGTGGATGCGAGACGGCATGATGTACATTTGCACCACGGAGAGTCCACACAACGTCCTCGAAAGATTTCATCCGTCAAGGATCTGGAAGCTTTCACCCGTGAATAACAACTTGTAATTACAAGCGACTTATCACCCACTTGGATTTTCCATCACTCTTTGGATTTTACATCACTCTATGGATTTTCCATCACTCTATGGATAGACCCACAGGACGACCTAGAAAAACTTCATCCATCGCGGATCTGGTAACATTCACTCGGAAGCAATAACTAGCAATTATAAGCGACTTCTAACTTACTTGGATTTTCCATCACTCTAATTTTCGTTACTACATTGTTTACATGCGTTCTACGTGATCTACCGGAGGCGAACTTTGGCCTTTGCTACTCACACTGATGCTTCTGCTGTTACTATTACCAACCTCAGTTTTTTGTTTTGATTTATCGTTCTGCACATGGATTTTTTTGGGTCGTGCTAATTTCCGTGATCGATTTACATTCCAGTATTGTATCGTTACCTGACCTTGCTAAAGATCGTCTTAACTCTCATTTCCCCGCACGTCTTCTGCTGCTGTTTGATTGTTGATTGTTTGTTAGATTGCTTGAGTTCTCTAAGAGTAAGGATAAGTTGCCTTCATTACATTGCATTTTATTTGAAGGTACATGTCCGTTAATGTTGATGTTAGCGATCATGTCGCGCCAGCTGACCACTCCTCTCTGCTTTCACCCTCTAATAGGACCGAATGTAGTGTTAATATGAGTCAGCTTGAGCTTGCAAGCACAGTACTGTATAGCCCTAATGATGCCAGGAACCCAGCGTTCCTGTTAAATGATACTTATGCTAGCGACCTAGTCCTTCCAAATGAAGAAGTAGATGGCCGTGCATTATTAAACTCTATAGACCTTGACCCCGACTACAACTTCCTCAATGATTTCACACCTACTTGTACGTATTCTGACCCATACTCACTTCAAGCTAAAGTCCTTTCGTGCCACACCCAATTCTCTATTCTGCACTTGAATTGTCGTAGTATTGTTGGGAAGATGAACGAAATAACTGAACTATTGCTACAGGTGCCTGTATCAGTACTAGCTCTAACTGAAACGTGGCTGAATGAGGATCCAACGTCTTCGGTGTCTATACTGGGATACCATTTTTTACATAATCCACGAAAAGGGGGCAGGGGTGGCGGAGTAGGATTTCTTTTAAGGCAGGAAATAAATTTTCAGCTCATAACGGACCTTGGCCCACCAGCCCAAACTTTTGAAGTCAATTTGTTAGGCTCTCTCAAGGAAACAAATCTATAATCATAGGAGTGGTGTATAGACCACCAGGGCAAGACATACTTACATTTTTAACAGAATTTGAGACCCTAATAAATGTAATTTAAAAAAAAAACAAAAGAGCATATTTTAATAGGCGACTTCAACATTGACTTACTCAAATCAAAAACCCATAACCTAACTGACGAGTTCTTTAACTCCATGCTTACTCATCATCTCTTGCCTTTAATCACTAAGCCAACCCGCATTACCGAATTTACAGCATCCTTAATTGACAACATCTTTACCGACGCTTGGCCAAAACTGACTGAATCCAAAATTGTGATATCTGACATATCAGACCACTTTCCTATTTTAGCCGTTTTTGACTTCACCTTTAACGCCTTTTAGAGAAATACTAAACATATTCAAAGGAATTTCAGTCTTTGGCCACAACTTCTTTCCTGAATACTCTCTCGCAGCTAAATTGGAAGACGACCCTAGAGGCCTGTGAAAAACGTAATGCGAATCACGCAAACGATTGCTTTATAAATGATTATAAAAATGCCTATGATGAAGCATACCATTACACTTCAAAGCTAACTAATAAACAGAAAACTATAAGAAAGGTTTGGATGACCCCTGGGCTCTTTAAAGCCTGTAAAACCAAGTCAAAATTGCACCTAAAATTACTTAAATGTCCCACCGATGCAAATAGGCAAAAATATACAGCTTACAGAAATAAGCTGAAAACACTTAAGATCTTGGCTGAAAAAAGTTTTTTTGAGGTAGAGCTTACTAAATACAGCCAAAATCTTAAGATGACGTGGAAGATTCTTAGAGACCTTATAAATAATGGTACCTCTCCCATTGATGGGAACATTAAGGAGTTGCGCAGGGGTGAGGTAACCTTGGAGAGCCCATTAGAAATAGCGACTGAACTTAATAACTATTTCACTGAAATTGCAAACTCTCTGGCTAATAACCTTACCATTTCTAGCCAACAACCGGACAAATATATGAAAGCTCCTAACACTGAATCTTTCGGGCTTGCTGAAATTTCAACAAATGAAATAATCGCAATTGGAAACTCCTTAAAACCCTCTCGTTCTAGAGGCGTGGATGACATTGACCCATCCATCATGATCTCTAGTTTACCTTTTGTGGCTACTCCGTTGGGCAAAATTATAAACTGTTCTTTCAACACTGGTATTTTTCCTACAGCCTTAAAAGATGCCAAAGTGATCCCTGTTTTCAAAAAAGGACTTAGGAATTCCCCTTCTAACTACAGACCCATTTCCATATTACCAGCATTTTCTAAGATCTTTGAGAAAGCTATGCACACTCGCCTTACTTGCTACATTGATAAAATCAGTGTCCTTTTCCCTTCTCAACATGGATTCCAATCTGGACACTCGTCTTATATGCCTCTCCTGACCATGCACGATAAAATAATTGAATCTATGGATAAAAACGAATATTCTATAGGCATCTTCCTGGTTCCTGGACCTTGCTAAGGCATATGATACTCTTAATCATGACATTTTATTAAGGAAACTAATGAACTATGGCATCCGTGGATCCCAACTAAACTGGTTTAAAAGCTACCTGGAAAATAAACATCAGCTTGTTTGCTGCAACTATACTTACTCCTCAATGAATCCTATTTGTTCTGGTGTTCCGCAAGGATCAGTTTTGGGTCCTCTACTATTCACCTATTCACCATATATTAATGACTTACCTTGCGTCTCGCCTAATCTCCTTTCTATTCTTTTTGCTGACGATACGAATTTATTCGCTTCCCACTCCTCTTTAGAAATTCTTATAAATACCATAAATGTAGAATTAACCAATATTTCTAATTGGTTCAGCGCTTAAAATTGACACTCAATCTAGATAAGACAAACTTTGTGCTATTCAGAGCTTACAGAAAATTACCACTAGCCCACGTGCCTGAAATTAAAATGTTGGATACTCCTCTAACTCAAGTGTCATCTTCTAAATTCCTAGGGGTTATTATTGTAGACCAGCATCTCTCTTGGAAAAAACATATTGATGCTATTTCAGTAAAAAATTTTTAAAAATCTAGGTATCATATCTAGGCTATCTAAGGTACTGCCCGTCAAAGCTCGCTCCACTCTCTATTTTTTGCTAATATACCCGTACCTAACATATTCTACAATAATATGGGCCTCTACCTACAAATCCACCCTAAATAAGATAGGCGTTATTCAAAAAAGAGCAATAAGATTTGTGGCTGGTATTCACTATAATGAAGTGAAGTAGTGAAGTAGTACTAGTGAAGTATTCGTAGCTAGAGGGATGCTCAAAATTGAACAGATAAATAAGCTATAAATAAGCCTCTTTATGCATCGGTACTTTCACAACTCCCTACCAAGTATCTTCTATGATTATTTTACTCCTAATGCAGGATTATTGTATCACCTTAGTAGAGATCCTAACACCTTGTACATCCCTTATGCTAGAACAAACACTAGGCTAATGGCTATCAAGTGCAAAGGTCCTAGAATCTGGAATTCTATCTCTGCCAATTTGTGTCTCATCTCCAATTTCCATTCATTCAAAAACAATATTAAATCTCCTATTATATCTGGTGAATTGTAACCATTACTGTGAACTCAACCTCACTTATGACAATCGTTGGCATACGTGTACTTCATCATTGAGAAATCTGATTACAGTAGTTCCTGTAATATTCCTGATAAGATAAATTGTGATCTATTACTTTGTCATTAGCTACTTCAATTCTCGGTTGTGGTCAGCTACCTTGATTAGGCAATCCCTATTATCTCACAATGTGCCTTTACTCGCTTAATGTAGCATATTCGTTAGTAAAGATTAGTTAAGCTTTGCTTCTCCATGTTATTTTCAAACACTCTACTTGGCCTCTATACTCAACTACTTTGCACCTAATTTATTGGTTGCCCTAACCTGCAGGACCCTCCATCCTTAATTGGGTCTCCTGTGTAAACATAAAGTTTGTTTGTTATACCGATCTCATGTAACTTATTACTTTGGTTTGCCAAATAAACTTGAATTGAATTGATATATATATATACATGTATATATATATATATACATAAATTACATGTTAATGCATATATATATACATAACTATACACATATACATACATATATATACATATATACATAGATACATACATATGTACATACATATATACATATCTACATCCATATATACATATCTACATACATATACATATATATACATACATATATATACATAAATGTATATACATATATATACATATATATATATACATGTATATATACATAATTACATGTTAATGCATATATATATATACATATCTATACACATATACATACATAAACATATATATATACATATATGCATATCTACATGGATTTATATATTTGTATATACATATATACCTATAAGCGCGTTACCGATAGGTCATCATGTAGTACGCTTGAGTAGTAGGCCTGCACATTTTGAAAATAATAATTTTGAAAATAATTGTAGTTATTCTGATTTTTTATGTAAAAATTATTATTGTAGTTATACTGATCTTTGTGATCTGATATGTGAAAATAATAATTGTAATTATACTGCCTTATTGTATGTAAAATTAACATTGCAATTATACTCCTTTTTCTTTAGCACATGTTTTGCGTGAATAAACAGGAAACTTGCTTGTCGAAAAATATTGGTGAAAGTATTTTTTGGTATATATATATATGTGTGTGTGTATATATATATATATATTCTCATTCCTAGTCTGCCAAAGATCAGGAACTTTTGCTGACCAGGAATGAATAAGGGTCACTGCATAGTTGAACGACATGCCATGCAGTGTAGAAGGAGATGAACAACAAGACAGACAGTGTCAAGAGAGATAGATAATAGGACAGGCAATATTAATAAAGAAGGATAATATGATAGGTAGTGTTTAATGAGACACAACAGCATAAGTAATGTATCAAGCAATGGTAGTTCAACTGACCGAACCAACTTCAATTGTGTCTGGAGTTAGGTGACAAATCTGAAGTGTATGAAAATTGGAAATCCAGTCTTCAAATGACATCCTGTAACAAAACACTATTCATAACCATACTATTGATTACAAGGTAAAAATAATTGTCTTTGTTGTTGTTCCTTTTAAGCTGTGCTCGTGCACCCGGGCCATGGAGCCAGCGCAAACAAGAAATTGGCATGTGCGCACAAATTTGTTTAGCAAAAATAACGAATCACCAGAGCTGTTAATATTGTAATAAAGTATTACGATGCTTTTTGGTATCGTGATACTTTTGTCGGTATCGCAGCGAGTATCGCGATAGTTTTATTTTGCTGGCATCGCATGTGTATCGCAATACCTATTTTTAGCCTGTCAGCGATACTCGATACCAATACTTTATCTCACTGAAATTTATATGGTTTCACAAGAAATATGCGAAGTCAATCGTTGCGCTTTGATAAGTTTAGACCTACATATATATACACATGTATAAGCCTCTTTTGGCCATATAAACCTTGGTGCAGATAGATAGAATATTTAATATATATATATATATATATATATATATATATATATATTAAGCAACGAAGAATGACAGTGCGATATAAGAGCATTGTGTTCGAGCAGCGTGCCAGTAGTTCTACTTCAAAGACAAAGATATTGTGATTGGCCCAAGCACCAATATGCACAGGACTGGAAAGTTCCCTTGTTCTTTCGTGTCAACAGTTTTTTGGCGATACTCGAGGCCAGAAACTTTAGGTCATTTTAAAATAACAAGTTGATTCATCAACCTTTTTAATTAGTCATGAAGCCAAATTTACGAATGATTACCGGGTATGTCAGCAAAATACAATAAAGTGCAGTTAGAGGTTCAAAACACTATAGTCTCAAATAGAAGAAAAGTTTAGGTTAGATTGGGGCGACATTTGTGTTAAAGAGAAAAGCGTGTACACGGAAATTTGATGAGTAACCATTCCTCTTATCTAGATTCCTTTTGATTGGCCCAAGCGATTCCTTGGGAAATTTTCAATAATTATTGGTGCATGAATTATAATTTGTGCTAAGATCAAATTCGTCAAGGATGTTGAAAAGTATTGGTAAAAGTATTGGTATTGCAATACTTTCCAAAAAAGTATTGGTATTGTTATCGCAATACTTTTTATTAGCAAGTATTGGTATTGCTATTGCAATACTTTTTTCAAGTATTTTACTGTCTCGAACTGTCTTGAACCTAGTGTCTCGGTACCTCACTGTCTCGGTCTCGTCTTGGTCTTGAAGTTTAAGGTCTTGCATACAACACTGTGTATCAATGACACTGTGACAGCATATTAAGTTTGAACCTTATAAATATGTAGACATCGATGCTAGATAGAACATAAAAGAATTTTTGAATAAATATCTTCATAAAAAAGGTTGTAAAAATAGTTTTAGTGAATAGACCATAGTTCTAACAAGTATACAAAAGTATGAGCAATGCCTGAAATACAAGAACCTCAGAATGAATAAGAGATTTCAGCTAAAAACTTCAGAGAGCCCAGAGATTCATTCACCTGAGAAAAAAGTCAAACCTCATAAAAGAGAAATCAGGATCCTTTGAGGGTCAGGAAACTCAAAAAGTTGAGAGGCAGTGATGGGTATGAAGTATTAGTGACATCACAGTCTTAACATTGGCATATGAGGCAGGTGGCCAATTCCCTCCTTCACAATCTCATTTTCCCACTATCAGTGTACTCATCATAGCTGATTTGGCTAGGAGTGCAGATGGAATAAAAAATCTTGACACAAATTTCTGTCCTGGCACTCTAATCACTACACTATCTAGCACCCCTACCACTAAACTCACCAGAATTCTCCATCATCTTCCACCTTCAGCTCCAGTGTGTTCCTTTCTGAGTGAGACAATTTCTGCCACTCTGGTGACCTATAACAACAATCATTTCCCAATAAGCTGCAGTTATAATAAGCTGCAGTTATAATAAGTTTATATATAGCCAGACACAACAGAGCACTAATAATGATATAAAGACAATTTATATGGCGCCGTAACGCAGCCGTAACGCTACAAGGGCACCTCACAAACAGCTAACGTCAAGCAAATATCGAGAGATACACAGAATGATACACCAACACTTAGCAACTAATAAGTCTCCACTAAGGCTGTCAACGGGTACCTGACTGAAGCTGACTACCTGGGTAATGAAATTGGTTTTCGGGTACCCGAAATCCCGTAAAATGCGTGATTTTACCTGAACACATGCCAGAAATAATCTCTTGGTCATATTGGCTGAGTGCCCAGGCAATGAAAATCGATTCTTGGATAACGACGTTATGTAAAAAAATCGCGATTTTACCCGAACACATGCCAGAAATATTCCATTGGTCATATTAGCCGATTGCCCGGGCAATGAAATCGATTCTTGGGTGCCCGATATTCCATAAAAATGCGCAATTGTCTACATTTCCTAACAAAATATCCACGCAAGTTGACGGGTAATCGGGTCATCATTTCAATATTTTTTGACAGCCTTAGTCTCCACGAGAGCCTCCTACAAAGGGAGAGTCGCTCCCTTTCTTGAAAGACAGCTGGTTATTTTTTGGAGCAAGTTTGCAATTCACACATGACAGGCGACGACAACAAACAAGGGGAATGTGAAATAGACAGATATTTTGACACAGACAACAATGATATATCGACACATGCCGCCTTGGACAGGGAAAAACGTCACAATGGTAACGGATGATGGTCGACGCCTGCATGCAGGGTGAAAGGAGGAAGAAATACTGAAGGGAAAGATTGCCGCACATTATTGGCGTCTGCTCATGTGCAAATGTATATGTAAGCGATACATGCTGTCCCGATTTGCTCAGTATTTGTGAGTGTCGATTCGAATGAAGTGCTGAATTTGTGATCGAAAGCAAGCACATAAGTGGATTAAAACTTATCGGCGACATAATTGTTCAAACTACGAACTACTTTTTAATCAATTCGATGGAATATCCTTGCAGCTTGGAAGTTCTTCCACAGTTCTTCGCCATTGTGTGGCACGGTGGCTGATCAGTTAGAGCGGTCGGCCTGTAACACTCAGTGTGCGCTGCGTGAGCGGGTTTGACCCTCGTCCGAGGCGTCGATCGCTGTGTAAGGAAACCTTGAGCAAGTCCTTCGCGCACAATTGCTCTGCAGTACAACTGAGCAAAAGATGTCGGAAGAAGGACAATATCAAATTTCAAGAATTTCAATTTAAAAAAGAAACATGTACAAAAACCCTTGGTTATTTTTTACTAAATTTGACAAATTGGAAAACTTACACGACGAATTTATCGGCATGTACAATGTTTCTGCTACACACCACAATTGAGCAATAAAAACAGATAATTATAAGCCATGTGCATTTTCAAGAGGCAGTCGTCTAACGAAATCGCTGTGACAGGGTTAACCGTATGTTGACTAGCATGGTTGTCCAATTGCTAAGTTTCCACCAGAACATAACATAGTCCAAGACAATCTAATAACTTGCATAGTGCCACCATAGTAATCAAAACAAAAACATAAGAGAAACCAATGAGCAAACTCTAGTTCAGTCAGGCCAGCAGAAATCCCTGACAGCAAACACTGCAGCAAGAAATTTAGACAATGTAGTCTGAAACAATCTCACAGCAAGCACAGTGTGAGTAAGAGATATTTGAAGGAAGAATTTTTCACAGACAAAAACCAAAAGTGCCACTTCCAGAATAGTCTTTATTCTCATAAAATTCGGTCAAGCAGACACAAGCAATTTGATGCCAATGAAAAGGTGGTAAGGCTGCACAGATAATATTATTACAAAGTCAAGCATTTTAAGCTGTTGTGGACTTTCAAACAGGATAAATGCTTACTATGGTACAATTCATCAGCAGAATTCAATCATCACATATCAAAGACAAAACATACATTGAGAATTTGGGCAAAACAGTAAAGCCAATAATTCAATATATTTAATGTCTAAAATTGTAGTTATTCCTACCCATCTGACCAAGCACCATTCCACTCACGATGACCCCATGGATTTCTCAGACGAAGCAACCTTATTCTCTCCTCTTTGATATCAACCTGTCAATCACAATCCTAATCCTTGTAAATTGTGCTATTATGCAACTGATTGATCTGTTAATTTATGCAAGTAGCTCCAACAGATTGGCAACAGTCATATGGGAGATTAGACTGGCCCATCTACAGTCATATGGGATATTAGACTGGCCCCTCTACAGTCATATGGGATATTAGACTGGCCCCTCTACAGTATAACTTTTTGTCTAATAATTGCAAAACAGAAGCTCTCAGTGAGATAAACAAGCAACGAACAAGTTACATCACAGGCTCAAATAAGTGTCTGAAAGTCAGACTTAAACGGGAACAGATAGACAGCCTTGAGGAATCCGAACAAATATAACTTAAGAGAATCAATCACTAACCTAACAATATGATCACAGTTTTAATTAGTAACTTCTATTGGGCTAATACACAAAGCATCAACCGTTTTAAGTACACCAAAAGCAAGCCATAATAAGGTTATTATCCAGATCAGTTCTCCTGATCAGGTTAGTACTTTCAGATCAGTCCATAATATCCAGAAGTCCATCAGCATTCAGCTATTTATCTACAATTAAACTAACAAATATTACCTCAATTACTTGGGTGATGCTGTAGGCGTGTCCTGTCACCAAACCGTTGGCAAGTCTCTCTTCAAATTTACCATTTTGAGTCTTGCAACACAGAAACAACAGAAAATCCTGATAATGCTGCTATATAACTGGCCAGTATATAACATGACCATAATTAGGATTTATCTCAATTCTATACATTTTCAGCATCAACAGAACTTCCCAGTGGTTACATAATTCCAGAATTCCCAGTGAAATTAATTCTTAGCTGCTTCTTCATTTTTCTATAATTCTGACCCTCACAGACAGAACAAAAACTGTTGCGAAATAATCAAATCTCAAAAAAGATTATAAAATCAAACATGTAAGGAAAATAGGTTGGCATCAATAACACAAGAAACTACTGACTTAATGACTTTTATGAATTTTTTTTCACATGTCATTGTAACGTATATATCACTTTCACATAGAATCAAAGAATAAATACCTTTAAAATACTGCAGAGCTTATAATTGAGTATTATATAAACAGCAATGCAATACAAATGACACATGTAAATCAGTAGACAAAAATCTTCTGCTGACTCTTACAGTAAGGTTCAATAGTACTGGTGTTTAATATCTACAGTGTATATGTTTAAGTCATATTTCTTGGCCATTAAAGCTCCTTAAACATAACTCCAGTTTTTACATTAACTTTTGCTGCTTCCCTATCACATAAGCCCCACACATATAACATACAGGTTGTGATATCAATAGTTCATCACAAGTTATTGTAAAGAACGACCCATAAAACCCAAGACGTCTTAGAAAGATATAAACAGTAAACACTCTGTTGAAATACAATTGAAAACATGTAAAACCTCAACAGCTGAACACAAAAATGAGTTCCTTGTGAAAATCCTTTTCATATTCTTGAAAAGTTTCTCTTTGTTCTTAATGTCTTTCAGATCCAAGAATTCTCCAATTCCACCTGTGAAATCCACCAAGGCATCTGTGCTGTATCCACTTTCAATTGCTTGGTAAGAACCATTCAGCCTGTCATAGATAACCAATAGGATGACATTTCACGAGTTTATTTAACCCTTACAAAATTACAATTCAGTAGAACGTATCTGACAAATCATGTAGTAAACTATGCTAACATCAAGTTAACTCTAATTAGACATTCACTCAATAGTACTGTGCATCAATGAAACTTTAAATAGCACCTCTCCAAGAAATCAACTCAGAGCTCTGCACTCGCCTACGTGATGTCAAAAGTCATTTCAACAAATGACATATTCTCAGTCTCTGGGCCAAGTTGTGTCAATGTGATAGGGTAGTGACCACTGTTGACAGCGGTCACAGACATGGTGGTGATGTCGATGAGCAGTTCCTATACAGTTTAGATACCCAATTCATTCCATTATGATAAGGTGCATTCACAGATGTTGAGAAATCAGTTCGTAAATGGTTCCATTACAAAATGTCCTGAGACAAAATGTCTTGGACATAATGTGCCAGATGAAATGTCACAAGACAGAATGTCTTGGACATAAAGTCACTCACTATACACAGACACACAAAGTAGACTATCAAAGACAGATGAACATAAACATAATCTGAGGATATATATGTAAATATTTAGCAGTGATTGTAGCAAATGGACAATACATGGTTTCACATACAGAGAAATAATTCCTTCAGGACCCATATACATGGGATTAGAATAGCCTATTCGCTGAATAAGGCTTACACCCGAAGTAACTATATTCTTCGAATAGGCTGTGGCCATCATTGCTATGCATGAGCAAGAAATAACCATGGAGTAGTTGCACCTGCCATAACGTTCACGAGACTACGCTTGACGCTGGGTTTATGGTAATTATTTCAGTGGGTAATGATAACGGCGCATGCACAAAGACATTTATAGCACTAAATTCGGATTACAACGGCTAAGATACAAAGTCCTAAATCACATTTTGTGGAAATCAACCAAATTAATTAATTATACATGCATGATAAAATATAAAAAGCTTAATGTCAGAGTAAAACAGATGGCATTTTGTTTACATTTTCTGAAATTAATTATTACTGCATGGCCAAAGGCCATAGGCGTCGGCACCATGTGTCTTGCAGGGGCACGAGGGGATACACTTATTAGTCGGCTGATTTCAGATGGCACAGAGACTCCAGTTTTCATTCCAGATTCACTTTTACTTATTGAAATTTTACTTATTCAAAGCAAACGTATTGGCTATTTGGCTTATGCTTTAAACCTCTGCCATAACGTTTACATAGGCGCCGGCACCATGTGTCTTGCAGGGGCACGTTCCCCTGCACTTTCTAAAACTCAGAGGCACGAGGGGAACACGTGTTTTCAAAATTTGCATAATTAGATGGGCATTTAAAAAATTTAAAAAATTATTGGTCAGCTGATATCAGACGGAACAGAGATTCCATTTGTCATTCTAGATGCAATTATACTTATTCAAATTGACGTAAGCAAAAACGTTACAACCAGTGTATTGGACTGTTATTATCTCTAAGTCTTTTGCACTCAAGTGTGTACACGGTAATCATCAATAAGGCACAAAAGGGCTACCAGCAAAAAAGCATGCATAAAGGGGTGCGCCTCAAAAGGGCGACCGGCCAATAAGAGTGACACTCAAAAGAACTACCTGAAAAGGCGACCAGTCTAAGCTTAATATTTCAAAAATTTATTGAATAAATTCTATTATAACTAGGGCTATGTGCATATCCTTAAAAGTTTCAGGTTGTGGTTCTTTAGCCCGGTCATGCCGTATAAAGAACGGATGCCTTTGTTCATTCTGTGTAGTCTTTGGCTTTGACAGGTCCTTGAATGCTTAATATTTGATGCAAACACAGTGCTCTGTAAATGCTGGGGCACTCAGAAAAACAGCAGGGCACCTCAACAAATTTCGGGCTTTGCGCGTTTGATTCTCAATCTCAGTTTTCGTTTCTGTTGAAACGTCTAAATATTTCAACAACTGTCTGTGCATGGCTCTTAGCATACTGTAGGTGAGTTTTTACATGACAAACTCTTTTGATATTCTAAATAGACTAAATTTAAACTTATTCTTTAAAATTATAACTGAAATTAAAACGAACAATTAAATATAATTCTTATTTCTATATTGGTACAATTTTGTAGGTGTACGCTTGATTTGATTAACCGTACATCAGTTGAACAACATATTGCATCCTAAATTAACAAACACAACTCTTGAACTGAACATGATATGCTACATTCTGAATATGTATACCTTCCTTAATATATACTTGTTGTACATTGTGCATCTATAAAAAAATGTCTGCTTAATCACTGCACTTTAAAGTAAAAACTATGATTCTTTAGCCTGATCATACCGTATGCAGAACGGTTACCTTACCTTATCCGCGTTGACCGGACAAAATGGTAGTGGACAAAATGGTACGGACAAAATGGTATGGGGACAAAATGGTATTCAATTTCCACGTAAGCATGCATCCATTCTAGTGGCTTTCTATCAATCCAGCTTCTTTTAAAATAGGAATCTTTTATTCGATCCAGTTTCCATTTCAGCATAATTCTTTTCGTAAATCAAGCATCTTATTCAGCCCCTCTCTTTTCAAGGAATACAGATAACAGCTACCAACTAAGCGTAATTCTTGCATAATAATTTTTAACATACATCTCCTTAAAGCAGAATTCTCTTATCGAACCCTCTACCATTCAAGTATAACTTTTCGTTTATCCAGCTTCGCCTTATAAGCATGATTCTTCTAAACTATCCAACTTCTAATTGAACATCGTTGTCTCATAGATCCCGCTTCAGATCTGAAGAGTGATCATTTTCATCAATCCCCTTATAAACAGACATGATTCTTATCATCAATCCAGCTGCTGATTAAACAAGATTCTTTCAATTAGTCAAGCATCGACGTTAG
Source organism: Bimastos eiseni (assembly GCA_959347315.1). NCBI lineage: Eukaryota > Metazoa > Annelida > Clitellata > Crassiclitellata > Lumbricidae > Bimastos > Bimastos eiseni. Next base: position 20,918,496 of record OY365811.1, read on the forward strand.
CAAGGATTCCTATCATCAGTCTTACTTCAAATTATATATAAATCTTTTCATCAGTCGAGCTTCTGATTAAACAAGACTCTATTACTTAGTCCAGCCTAAATTTATGCAAGCATGCTGTTCATCAGTTCAGTTTCTATTTCAAATTTAGACACCATGATATTTGCAAGAAAAATGACTTTGCCAACCTAAACTATGGTTTACCAAAGTTTGTTATACGCATATCAAACATAGTCTGATATATATATATATATATATATTTTCCTCTGACATTCCACTTCTCAGACATTAATCATATATAATATGTTATATATATATAACATTAATCATACATACTTAATTAATATGGCTGATATGATACACAACCTATACATGTGTGTGCTATGTTAGTGATCAATCGGGGGAAATGTCCTAGGGGAAATGTCCGGGGAGTGGAAACATGTCCTAGACCCCTTAAATCTCTACCATTTTTTCCGTAAGCCTAATATTTTGTACAATACCATTTTGTCCGTACCATTTTATCCGCACCATTTTGTCCTAATACCATTTTGTCAATACCATTTTGTCCATACCTTTTTGTCCTTACCATTTTGTCTGCTAACATTTTGTCTGCACCATTTTGTCCGTAACATTTTGTCCGCTACCATTTTGTCCTCATACCATTTTGTCCATACCATTGTGTCCGTACCATTTTATCCGCTACCATTTCGTCCAATATCATTTTGTCCGTACCATTTTATCCGCACCATTTTGTCCTAATACCATTTTGTCAATACCATTTTGTCCATACCTTTTTGTCCTTACCATTTTGTCTGCTAACATTTTGTCCATACCATTGTGTCCGTACCATTTTATCCGCTACCATTTTGTCCGCTACCATTTTGTCCCCATACCATTTTGTCCGTACCATTTTGTCTGCTAACATTTTGTCTGTACCATTTTGTCCGCTTTTTGTCCTCATACCATTTTGTCCATACCATTGTGTCTGTACCATTTTATCCGCTACCATTTTGTCCGCTACCATTTTGTCCCCGTACCATTTTGTCCGTACCATTTTGTCTTCTACCATTTTGTCCTAGAACCCTTATCCAGTCAAAGGCTTTAGCATTCAGGTCCTTCAATAAGTGAGGCTAACTTAATAAAACATTTCTAACTAAGTCATAATTTATTAAGAGTCTAGGATTTGATTGATTTTGATTGATTTTTATTTTTCTGCAACCAAAGCAAAACAAGAATCATTATCCAGATAAGAAAATAAAGTATACAAAATACATTGCAAAAAATTAATATAGCAATAGATAGGTTACAGATGGGCAAGCCCCAAGGGATTTTCTCCCGCTGATGGGGCTACCCCCAAGTCTATTCAATAGATCATTGGGCACAGTTTTGTTTATCAAAATTCTAAGCTATGGTAACTAACATCACATAACACATAAGTATTTTAAGAAGTATGCTAGATACTTAACTAACTTAGCTAGCCTTATCTAAGCTGCCATTCGTCCACTGCCGCAGCAGATCTGCCAAGGGTATCTTAATTTGCCTAGAATGCCCTAGTCCTTCTGGAGGAGGGGATCAAATATTAAATATTAAATGGGCCATGAGTTTGTGCTTGAAGAGGTGTAGAGTAGATGCTAGTAAAATGTCAGTCGTGATTTCGTTCCATATTTTAGGTCCTGCACATCTAATAGCAAATTTGCGAGTATTGGTACGTGCATATGCAAGCTGGTACTTATTAGCACACCTGGTAGGATACGAGTGTACCATGTGTGCTTCTTCAAAGTAGTTTTCATGACCCCAGGGTAGCAGTCCATGTTTAGAGCGGAACACAATAACAGCAATTTGTAGAGTAGTTATCTGATGGACCGTCAATATTTTAAAATTTTTATATGCTCCAGTCGTAGATGTGGTTCCGGCGAAGCCAGCTACGAAGCGCACTGCTCGTTTTTGAAGTAGTACTAGCTTTTTAAGTTTCGAAGGATAGGTAGAAGCCCAGATGGCATTGCAGTATGAGAGATATGGATAGACCATTGAGTAATATAATTGGGTTCTTATGGTTGGTGGTAATAGATAAGAAGCTCTTTTTAGTGCCCCCACGTTCTTAGCGATCTTAGCCGCAATGCTTTTTATGTGGTCTTCCCAGTTTAGGTGCTGGTCAACAACAATTCCTAAAAATTTCGTAGATGTGACCTGAGTAATGAGTTCATTGTTTATGAGTAGATAACAAGTGGATGTAGTCGGGGGGATTTTCCTATGTGACCTGAAAAGGATAAAAGCGGTTTTATCTAGATTAAGCGATAGCTTGTTTGCTAAGAACCACTCTGCTATTAGGCTTAGCTGCGCATTAACTATCTGGAATAGAGTCTCATACGAGGAGTGTGAGAAGAATACATTGGTATCATCAGCAAATAATAGGAAGGACATAATTGGCGCTACATTGGGCAGGTCATTAATATATAGCAAAAAGAGGAGTGGACCCAAATTAGACCCCTGAGGAACGCCATGTTTAATCCTTCTAGGTCCAGACGAAGCGCCATTACAAGATACAATTTGAGTACGTTCATCTAGATAACTTCTGAACCAGTCCAGTTGAAGGCCTCTTATTCCATATGATTCTAATTTGTGTAAGAGAATGCTATGATTAACGGTATCGAATGCTTTACTTAGATCGAAAAATATACCTATGGAGTAAGTATTTTCATCAAAGGCATTCAAAATTTTATTGTACATGTTGATCAGAGCCATGGAGGGGGATCTTCCCTTTTGGAACCTGTATTGAGAGTTAAATATTATGTGATTTTTATCTATGTATGCTGATAATCTTTCATACATTACTTTCTCATAAAACTTCGCGAAATAGTTTAAGATTGAGATTGGTCTATAGTTACTGCATTCTTCTCTATTGCCCTTCTTAAAAATAGGAATTATTCTTGCGACTTTTATTCCTGTCGGCACTGTCCCGGTGTTTAAAGAACAGTTAATTAAGTCAGCCAAGGGCGAGGCTATAAGGCCAATTTGTGGTGCCAACAAACATGGGTCTAGTCCATCAATCCCTTTGCTATGTGATGGTTTAATACTAGTGCTTAGATTAAATATTTCCTCTGGCGAGGTCGGGATAATGCCAAAGGAGAACGGAAGAGATGGATTAAGATTTTCCTCGTAAGAGCAGCGTACCGGTGGAATATGATTAGCCAAATCCTGGGCAATTCTTGAATAGTATTCATTGAGAGCATCGGCCATAAGGATGGGATCATCGATAGACGCTCCGTTAACAACTAGATTTCTTATAGTCGTATTTGACGTACTCACATTAAGTATTGTTCGTATTAAATTCCAGGTTTTTCTTAGATTGGTTCTGTGTTTTTGAAATTCCGTCTCGTAATACATTTTTTCCGCCAATATTTTAATTTTCTTAAACTTGTTCCTATAGGCTTTGAATTTGGTTTGGTTGATTACGGTAGGGTTTTTCACAAATTTTCGATGGAGTTGTGCTTTTTTATTGCACGATTTAAGGAGGGCAGGAGTCAACCATGGTTGACAATCATTGTTTTTTTTGCCCGTCTTTATTAATTTCTTTGGGAATGCAAGATTATAAATACGTTTGATTTCATCACTAAAAAGGTCGTATGCCCCGTTTGCATCATTCTTTAGGCAAGCCATGGTAATTATATTCCAGTTGTTAGATTCCAGCAGGGTGCTGAAAGTTTTTTTAGTTGCGTCATTGACTAATCTGAAGTCATCTGCTAGTGGAGATCTTCCATTATAGGCTTCCATATCAAAGGATGTGCAGACTGGAAGGTGATCAGATATATCAGAGATTACTATCCTTGTCTCGGCAATGAACGGCCAAGCTGTTGTAAAAACGTTGTCAATTAAAGTGGCAGAGTGGGCCGTTATTCTAGTTGGCCGTGTTATAGTGGGTAATAGACCATGGGATGATTAGATTTCTAGGAAGGAGCTCGTTTCATTGTGGTTATCAGCTTTCAAGAGGTCGATATTGAAGTCGCCCATAAGGATATGTTTTTCATTGTTTAAGTTCAGGTTCAGTAATTGGTCCAGTTCCTTGGTAAAGCCATCTAAATCGGACCCAGGGGGCCTATAAATAGATCCAATCGCACAACTACCCCTTCTTAGAGAAGTCCTTATAAAGTGCGCCTCGAATGTGGAATTTGGGTGGTTGAACGTCGATATTTAATTCAATAACACGATAGGGAGTGTCATTGCGCACCAAAAGCCCCACCCCACCCCCTCTACCCACACAACGCACCAAAAGCCCCACCCCACCCCCTCTACCCACACAACGCACCAAAAGCCCCACCCCACCCCCTCTACCCACACAACGCACCAAAAGCCCCACCCCACCCCCTCTACCCACACAACGCACCAAAAGCCCCACCCCACCCCCTCTACCCACACAACGCACCAAAAGCCCCACCCCACCCCCTCTACCCACACAACGGGCCCTGTCAGTAAAATGGTAGTTAGGTATGGAAACACTATCATCGTGACCCAACCAGGTTTCAGATAGAGCCATCACCGTTACCGGCAACTGAGAGAGCAGTTCAGAAACTTCAGTTAGCTTACTCTGAAGACTTCTACAATTTAAGTGCATGACAGTTAGTTGGGGGCTATGAGCGGGACTGAGGGATTCGGGGGTTATGTAGGAGCTGTCCCATGTTCTTCCCTCCAGAAAGTTCTCATCCGGGTCAATATCGGCGTTATTTATAAGCGGATGATTTTCAGGATCGTCAGTGATTATATCGAGTCTTATATTATTATTATTCAGGGCATCAGTGATTATGTCAAGTCTTATGCTACTGCTATGCTCAATCACGTGGGCCCGTCTTGAATCTAAACCCACTATCATCCTTTGGAATTCAGAGTCGCAGTTCAGACAATTAAACGGAAATACATTCGCTAGACAATCACAGCACAGCCAAGTGTCTCTATAAAGTACAGCATCAATTAATAGGTCAGAACAGTTCAAGTGACAATCCCCTTTGCAGTGAGTACAAGTTAACATCGTTTCTAAGGCATGTTGTATATTCTGTGAGCACAGTAAGCAATTCAGTATATCATTGGTCTTGCTGACCAGCAATGGCGAGTGAGCAGTGGCAACAGAGTCAACGGTGCACAACAGTGTGCCGACACAAGCTGCGTCAAGCCACATGCAACATATTCAGTGATCGGCTAAATTAACTATTTAAAAAAGTAAGAGAGTTAAACAAACAGTTCAGTGCAGAGAGCGAGGGAACAGTCGGCTGAGGTATCGAACGAAGTCCATGGAGCGGCGGGGAGTAGGGGGAGGAGGAGGAAGAAGGAAGAGGAGGAGGATATGTTTCCCAACATAGCAAGCTCAGTGTTCTGTAAATGGAGGACTTGGAAAAATAGGAGGGCAAAAAATATTTTTACATTCTTTATTTTTTGTGCCCCTCCACTTTCAAACTGCTGCCGGCACCACTGCCAAAGGCAACAAACCTCTAACCTCTACTCGGCACATCATATGCCACATCGCCAGTCATTTGTCACAAAGAGAGCTTAGTAGTATTTTGTCATGGTGAAAATGGAAAACATAATAAAATGCGTTATCTTCCGTAGATCTAGAGAACTGCGACAATCTAGAAGCATCTAAAAGCGTCATAAACTTCGTCGAATGAGATGAATCATAACAATGGTTGCCATTTTATTATAGCCCTATTCGGGAATAGCGGACTTACACCTAGGGTATACCAGGAGTAACTTTATGTCCAGCGTAACGCACAATTCCAGTCTCATGCATAGCAGTTTTACGCGCTGCTCCGATGTAGGCCGGTTTTATATACGAGGTAAGAGTTACAACATATTTTAAACAGTATTCTGTTGTCATGGACTTTGAACTGACTGCAATTTGATCATTCCAATCTACATATCCATTAGAGCTGTACCGATTAATCGGCAGGCCGATTAATCCGGCCGATTATAAAGATATCGGCAGTACCGGATATCGGCAAGATAATCGGTGCCGATATTAAAAATTACTTTTTTTATTCGATAATATTATTTTCAGTCTATACAAGCAAAATGATGACAGCAACATCACTGGGTCTGTGAAGGATGGCATATCGTGTCGTCGAGCCAATGGCTTCTTCAGACCAGGGGTGAGATCACCCAGTGTACTAGTATAGATCGTGGAAAAGTGTCAACATAGGTCTTGTGCAGAGGCTGAGACTAGATGGGTGGCTGTGAATGCGCCAGCCGTTCCTTGGCCTTTAATTACCCTGTCACAGTTCGACGGCAGGCGGCGTGTCTAATCTTTATTGCCTGCCTAGGATTAGTCCCCAACTACATGCATACGTCTCCTACAGAGCAAGCTGTTGCTTGTATTACACCAATACGGACATCTTGGGAAACACAATGAAATATTCGGCAAAATAATTGGCAAAATAATCGGCTAGATAATCGGGTATCGGCATAATCGACAAAAAGTGATATCGGTACAGCTCTAATTTCCATCTGTTTCAATCAGCGGTTATATCTTTCACTCTGTGCAATGCATTTGAAGGAGGCTACAAGGTGAAGGTTTATCCTCACAATGTACAGATTATTAATCGGATTTTGCATTGGACACAAAGCGTCTTCTTGCATTTTCCTTTATTCCACTGGATAATGTCATCAGCATTTATTAACGTCTAACAGAAAAACCAGTGTATGGTGACCTGGAGTGCATCCAAGATTCATCATCATCATCATGATCCATGGGCTAAAAGCCCATAGGTGTCCATTGCACATTTAACCATTGTTCTCCATGCTTCTCTTCCTGGGTTAGCTGTAATAAGTTGTGTATATCGGTCTCAGACCAGTCTTTTATGTCATCAAGCGATTCTCTGCAAGGTCTCCCTCTTCTTCCCGTTCCCTCCATAATTCCTGTAATTACACTCTTTATTTTTCTCTCATTATCCATTCTACATATAAGCCCAAATAGTCTCAATTTTCGTTTCATCATGGCTTTAATCATAGATTACATAAAGGAATTTTCATCAGGGAAGAAGATATAATTATGTGAGAATCAATGAAGGCCTTACTGACTACAATAACAGATCAGATCAAATTGCCCACCTGGGAGACATTGCCATAGTTTTGAATAGAGATGTTAAACGATGACCGGAATTCCAGTTATCGGTTTCGAAACCAATAATCGGGGTTTCAATGGAGACCTATGCATATCAGCGGGAAGAGCTTGAGAGCCGAACGCTGTAGGCTACTGTTTGTTCCAGATTATGTCACAATGTGACTTAAACACTTCGGTATCGAGTGTTGCAATACCACATAAAATAACTTGTATATTACAGTTTACAATATTTTTGTAAGATCACCAACAAAAACCAATAATCAGTTTAAAATCGATTTTTGAAATCTGATAATCGGTTTGCCCTAAAAACCTATATTAACAACCCTAGTTCTGAACATCAATGTTACTTGATGCTGTCATTAATATAACGGTAAGCATTTAGCGTAGACACTGTTCAGATTAAAATGCTTCTTCATGACAGTTTTGTGAGGTACTATTACAATGTCTCAGGACATTTTGTTTCAAGGACATTTTGTACAGGATGTTATATTCAAGACATTTTGCCACATGACATTTTGTCAGGCCACCTAGTATTTCGTTATACACCTGGGTTTGAACTCAAGATGTCAAGGATTTACTTGCTACTATAATCATTCAGACAACATTAAGGCTACTTGTGAATAAACAATCAAACAATTCATTGAATAAGGCTTCTTGCAGCTCAAGATAACTTGATACCAACTTGGCATAGGCTTTTTCAATCAGTGCACTCCAGAATTCGTTTGGTGCATCGCGATTGTGACAGAAGATAAGGTGACCATTGCGAGTAGGCAAACGATCATCAACTGTAACTTCCACCCATTCGCCATATTGCCAGAAGTTGAAGTGAAACAGTCCTACAAATGTAGAAACCTTCTTTGACAGAAACTGACTCTGTCCACAAATCTAATTCCTGTTGTTAAGCATCTTTCAGCTGCCGTAAAAACATGGAAACAGCAAATCCAGTAGGCCTGGATATCAGCTCATCACCCAAAAAATGGATGTTAGAAATTTATTTTTATTCAACTGCATACCAGAATTCTAAACCATCAGGACATTCATTGTATGTACTATTATTTATTAAATGGACAATTTCTAGAGCGTTGTAACACTGGCCAAAGGCGCTTAAAATGCATGTGTCACGATCCTTCTTGACATGTGACGGTTCGTTTTCTCATCCACCAAACACAAACAATGACGCTTCTTGATGTTTAAGAAATATATTAATATCACATCTACGACTATCTATCTACACGTAGCTTAGAAATTGACTGGACTGAGGTCAACTTGGTTCTCGAAGATCGTCACATTCTACGCCCTGTTGCTGATGGCCTCCGACGTCTTTCCAAGTCCAGACGCTCTATGTTGTAACCCCCTCGCTACAGCAGATAAACCCCGTCCTCCGCCATCGCTCCTGTGATGCGGACTATGCTCCTGCTGTCCCATTGGTCCACCTAGACCCTCACATGCCCACCCCTCGACGCGGATTGGTGGGATGGCCCTCTACTACTAAAGCCAAGTCACTCGTAGTACACCGTTTAATGGCGCTTTAGAGGTCCGTTGAGATTAAAGAGTTTTAAGCGTCAAAGAAGATCATAGGCCTCGGGGATTAAATTCCTGCTTTGCCGTCAATCCATTAATATCCTAGGCGTCTCCTCCTCCCTGCCCTCGGTTCGTTGGGCATCGGAACCGGTTGAGACCGGTTGCTTTGGTCTCATATTCCCGAACGCTGCCCCGGCGGCTGGAGAACTCTCGTCGATGAATCGTCGCTACAGTGACTGCTATCCCTAGACGAACAGCTAAGATTATATTCAGCCTCTGGCGTCGAATTTCGTCTTCGTGGCGATTCGCATGGATGGCCTCGTCGGCACAGTGAATTGACGCTGGTCGCTCCGCAAGTGCATCGCGATAGTCTCAGAAGGCGTATGGCGAGGAGGCAGAGTAGCTGTTTCTAGAGGATCAGAGGAGGCAGAGTAGCTGTTTCTACAGGATCAGAGGAGGCAGAGTAGCTGTTTTTGGAGAATCAGAGGAGGCAGAGTAGCTGTTTCTGGAGGATCAGAGAAGGTTGTTTCTACAGGATCAGAGGAGGCAGAGTAGCTGTTTCTACAGGATCAGAGGAGGCAGAGTAGCAGTTTCTACAGGATCAGAGGAGGCAGAGTAGCTGTTTCTAGAGGATCAGAGGAGGCAGAGTAGCTGCCAAGGCGGGCATCATTTTGATCGAGGCAGATGAGCAAGTGAGTTTGGTAAAAAGATCTTTAAAAAGTGAGGCTTAACTTTCGAATGGAAAGTCTGAGAAGTGATGGATAAAGACAGGTGATGTTGGGTGACAGGTAATGATGGCACAGAAGCTGAAAAAGTGCAGATCATTCCAGAGACACAGAGACGTGGTGTAGTGATGGATATGGCTTGGCTGAAGAACTTGAGATGTGTTATAACCGGGGGTCGAGGGCGGACAGGCTGGATGGTGAAGAGTTTGCAAAGATATTTGGACTGGGAGTGTAGCAAGGAGTTGTTGGTTAGCGATGGGACATTGAAATGAATTCTTTAAGATTTTTAGTCAATGGAGTGAATAGAGGATAAGAGCGATGTGATGATGCATGGGTGCTCTGGTGACAGCTTTGGCTAGTCAATTTTGTATAGATTGTAGATGCTTGAGTTGCATGATATCTGTCTGCCACACCTCTTCTTCTTTTACACCATCATGAATGAATGGACGGTTTGCCAGATATCGTACAGGTAGGAGGTATACAGTCTGTCTGTCCGTTTATGCATTTGCACACTTTTACAGCTATTGACTCGAAACCTTCGCCGTTCGCTCGGGGAATACTTGGGACACCCAGTAAAGGGGTTGGTGAATCACGCGGCCACCCTCTTCCTGCTCTTCAGGGCCAAAAACCTGTCTCAACCCGTGCAATGCCGGGTTCCCCTGCTAGTTCACTATAAAATTCTGCCGATCGCCTTCAGGATGTTCTTGGGTTTAGACACAACACATCTTTGTGACTTTATTCGATGACCTGTTCAGCTGTCTCTGGTCGTTATCTTCTCTTGTTGGACCATCATGATCTCCTGGTTCTCCAATCAGTTATATTCTTTTGTTAGACCATCATGATCTCCTTGTTATCCAATCCTGTGATTGGAGAACAAGGCCTACATACTGCGAAACCTTGCGCCTATTCTTCAATCGGTCAGGACTCATTTCTGGAGACCCAGACTTACGATTTGCAATACCGAGCTAACTCTTTATTTTGCTGTATTAATTAATTAAGACTTTTCTTTTTTCAAGTGACTTGCACATTGGAAGCACCTCTGATTAGGTTGTGTACTTCGAAAGATGCTAGATAATGATACAATGATAAGCTGTGGATTTTTTATATCTTACCTGCATACTTGGTTAAAAAATCTTGTTTCAGTGGAACAACACGACGGAACAGCTTTGGTTTGGTGGATAAAATAGCAGTGGCTGCCACAAACCAACAGTCACCTGACATAAAAAAATATAGATAAGGCCATACGTCACAAAGCATTCAGAAACAAACATGCACCCACACACATTAAAACCAGGGCTATTAACAGGGGCAGCGATCCCTGGGGTTGAGGGGAACAAGTCCTCCCACCTTTTATAGAGAGGGGACACGTTATACGTTTGTCGCCCCCACACTTCTTACCTGTCTCATTTGGTGTCCTCCCCACCTGTCAGACGAGATCACCACCTCTCGCTATTAACATAGAATTTTGTTGAATAGTTAACTATTTAAGAATTAATGATTAATTAATTGCACATTATAAATGCATCCCCAATAAGTAATGACAAATACAGACTTAACTTTATTCACAGCTTATCCTTTAAAGTTTATTACTATGTATTGCTACTAAGTAGTTATTAAGCAGACATTTGTCCAACTTAGTAGACTTTGTACGTTTTTAAGTTCAAATGTCTTCCTTCAACCAATTATGCAAAAAAATCAGCATGTTAATGAAATGGAAGTGACAGATATACAGTACACAGAACAGTATTGAAAAGAGATGCTACTTTAGGAAAACAATGTGCACTTAGCTGCCATCTCAAAAAGCGGATCTACAGAATCCAGTTTTCTAACTTTTATAGGGATCATCCACAAAGGACGTCTGCAACAAGGGGAGAGGATAGGTGGAAATGTGGACAAATGCGGACAGGGAAAGGGTCATGAACTGTGCGGACGTCCGCATGTGACCATGCTAAATCATTGCCAAAATAGAAAATAATAATCGCAAAAATCACGTAATTATGGTAGTTACATCATAAGCATCATAATCTTAGTTCTTTAGCCTATTAAAGTTTTTTACATTACAATTCAGTCTCATTCACCAAGTAAGTCTGCACCCATAATCTCAAAGCCCTGATTCATGACAAACTGGAGCAAATAAAGAGCTGGAAGTCAATCTCACCATTATATAACAAAAATCAAAAGAGCACAGGCTTCAATTTGCAACTGTGTTTCAAGTTAAGTGGTCTGGCCAAAAATTTGGGACCGAAAGCAAAGAGTGGATTCAAAGACATTCAGCAAATATGCAAAAAAAATTTATGGCACATGATCGATTGCAATGCATAAACGGATCGCCATAAATACATAGAAGGAACTTTTCATTTAGCTAAGAAATTCAGTTAACTGTTGTGGACAACAATGTTTGTAAAAACTCTAACTGACTATAGGCTTCTTGCATCGGTTGGAAGCACGGCATCGGTTGGCAGTATGGCAGTGAGCTCAGATGGTTTGACTGAGTGTAGAGCCGTACCGATATCCCTTTTTGCCGATTATGCTGATATCGATTATTGTCGATTATTGAAATTGCCGATACCGATTATAGCAGCCAATACCGATACTGATTACCAATTATTTCAATGTATTTTCCAAGATGTCGGGTTCCATAAGATTAGCCTAATGCTACAGCCTATTATTGTAGACATTTGCTGCCTGTGTTAGCTATAATAATGGTTAGGAGTTTACTTTCAAAATCAGAAATATGCAAAAAATGTCTGTTACGCATTAAAAAATAAAATAAAAATTATACCTTTACGTTATGGCTTCTTTTTCTCTTTTGTCAGATAGGTGAAGCCTTTTACCAGGTGAACCAGCTAGGCCTAAAATGGCATGGGTACATGCGGAAAACGGTCTTTTGTGTCGTACCATGTAAACTTAGAATCAGTGTTGTGGGCTATCATCATCATCACTATTCTCACTAAACCTTCAAATAATATTATTTCAACGTCACTGGTGGCAAGTTCAGACATAAGATCACTTTCTATCTCTGGCAGACACGCACACACACATATATATATATATATATATGCCATTCCCTCACCCTCACAAGCCACAGTTATGACCTGCCACTTTGGTCTACAATAGTCTCAACAAGGTGCACAGTGGCCAGTTAACAGCCAGCAGACACCACATACATGTAGCTACCCAGAGTAATTAAGCTGGTACAAAGGCTGTCACTGAGATTGAGAGAGGCGGAGGGATAAAGCTTGAAAAATAATGAACATTGCAGTCATCATTTGCTCTTAAAGACAGCAAATAATATCATAAAATAAAAATGTAATTTTCAATATCTGCGCCGATTATCATTGCCGATACCCAATACCGTCTGATAATCGGCCCGATTAATCGGCCAGATCGGTACAGCTCTAACTGAGTGGTCTCTCCAGGGAGCTGCCCCTATGCATAATCAGATCCTAGCTCCAGACTTCTTAACATCTCTATCCTCTCTTCCTACATCCTGTCACAGTGGAAAACTAGCATCCTCCACCTGAGGAGGTATCTGGTTTATGCCCAGTCTCGGTTATTTCCATCCTCAGACACCTGCTAGGAAAATTCATCACATGTATGCCATGCTTCTGCTCCTGCCTGATACAACTGCTGTCTAACCAGCAATTCATGGATTAATAGGTTTTCCACCCAACGACTGCTGCCCTTATAGCCCTAACCAATAACTTATTAGGTTTTTTAAAATAATCAATATATCCATATGATAGCCCTTGACATCACACACGCCTTTGACATGGTCAGGCATGCATACCTTGCTGACCAATCATCTGGGCTGCCTATCCTGGATTGCATTTATGACTAAGTATCATAACTAAGCATTATAACCCTTTTTATGTGATCACAATCAGGAAATCAAACCCAATAGTTCTGCATCAGCTACCACTAACATTAATGCCAGTATTGTCCAGGGCTCTGAAATGTCAAGGTGAAAAACTGCCCATCCTGCCTATAGATTGGTTAAATATCCTGATGACAAATATATCTGTTGATACCCGATTCAAACCACAATACAATTAATGCTGAGTTGAACCTTGTTTTGGAGTGAATTGCAAGATGAAACTTAAGACTGAACCAAGAGAAGACACAGGCAATGATAATACGTTGTCCTTAGGAGGGCAGGGCAGAGCAGGGGAGCGATGAGGGCCCCAAGGAGATGCTGGGACCGTGGGTGGTCCAAAGTATGGCCGTCTGTAGGTCACCATGACTGAGAATTTCCGTTTGAGCCACACATAACAGAATCTGTGGTCAGAATCTGCAGTCAGGCTATGTGCATCATGGTAGCACATCTTTTAAGATGTGGCCACAGTAGCTCTCTGTACTCTATTGCCTCAGCTTGGTCAAGGTTAGCGAGTGGAGTGGGGGGGGGGGGGGCGGCCAGAAGTGGAACCAAGTACAATTGGAAACTAACAGATGATATCTGCCAGATGATAACCCAACATTCAATAGACTGCTGAGACGCCGATGTAGATCTCTTTACTGCGGTCTTGGAGAAGCCAGGTCATGTGTTGGATCAGTTCTCCCCTCAGTACAGACGCTTCCTTACTCCCTGTGTCCACGACCGCATGACCACATCATTCCCTCAGGCAGATTATCTAATGCAAAAAATCAATCATAATTGAAGAATGTCATATTTTATACATGTACACCAAAGTGCAGATAGGCAGTTGTTTTATAGAAGAATATACTTACTTACCTACTACTAGTGACTAAATATGCAGCACATGGCCAGATCAAAAGACTGAGTGAGGGCCCATCCATATATTATGTACGCAAAAAACTGTATTTTCCTCCCTCCCCTATTGCATCACATACATTTTTTGGACCCCTCGCCCTCAGGCGTACGTACATCTGAGCTCTAGAGCCATTACAAAATCGCCAAAATTCGAAACCCCAAGCCCCTCACTATGTACGTGGATAGGCCCTAACTACATAAATGAACAGCAAGAACAATGAACGACTGAGATAATCTAATTAACTAACTAATCTCACCAAGTTTTCCTTGGCAGAGGTCTCTCTTTGAAGCACCATCAACAAGAAACTGTGGATTACTACAAATTTCCTTAAAAATATAAAGCAAAGGAAATCTCTTATTAGATGCAGTTCAACTGAGACAAAGCAAGCTCTTTAAGTCAAGCAAATAACATGATTTCCAGGGACCAACTAACTGATTTTGAACAGTGCTTTAAAAATGTTCAGTTACAATCGCAATTGTTTAATACAATTGGATGTTTGCCTTTTGACAAAATCTCCACTCATGCTATCCAAGATCAAACTGTAATTGGCATGGTGAGTATCATCCTGAATTATCACATTACACCAAAAAGTCTTCCTTCATCTCCCCTCCAAATCAATTGATGCTAGTATAGTTCAGGGTATTAAGACCCACCAACTTTCCCAACACTGCTTCAGATCTAAACCCCTCTTGGTCTCTTAATTTTATGTTCAAATTTTCAAATGACATTTACCTTCTAGCCAGATCCACTCAAGCTCATAAAACCCATCTGAACTGCTTTTAATCTCAACCAGGACTTCTGCTAATAACTTTACCTTAAGTAGCTCAAAATCTAAAAGAAATTATCATCTTCAACCATCGTCACCAACTCACCCTTCCCCTCCATCAGTGACAGTGACGTCAGCAGCGTTTTGAAAGTGAGGAGCACGAAAAACTTAAAAAAGAAGATTGTAATTAAGAATGTAGCCTATTATGTTCTGTTCAAAAAGTTGTGTTTATTATCAAAGCATGACTTTGTATCATGTTGTCCAATGTCTATTTAATTAAACCAAAAGCACATTGCACACCTACAAAATAGTACCTATTTGAAATAATATATTTAATTTATAATTTAATTTTAGTTAGAATTTTGAAGAAGAAGTTTTAAAGTTAGTCTGTTTAGAATATCAAAAGGCACTGGCTTCTGTTTTAATCTTAGACCTGAAGAATGTGGCCATATCTTGTTCAGCGCAATGGCTTCCTGGCATTGTTGCATAGTCTTAGATTTGATGTAGGCCATTCATGATCAGTAAAGCCATTAGGCCTTACTGGTCAAAAATACTAGGCTTATAATTCATAACAATAATTAAATTATTCTAGAGACAATCATACACTTAATTGCAGAAGCTTAGAGCTATAGCGGTTCAAAAAACATGTCATAATCTTTTTGCTAACATCAATGTAAATGAGCAAAAATGCATCTACTAGAATGATTACTGCATGGAGTTTGATAACTGATAATCGTTTGATAACTGACCTATTTTATACTTAAAAATGATTAAGTTGACAATTTTGAAAACATGCGCGCTCCTCGTGTCCCTAAGTTTTGGAAAGTGTAGGGACACATGCCCCTGCCAGACATATGGTGCCTGTGCCACTACCTCCATCACCTAGCATTCTGTGTCAACTCAACCAGTATTAGATAATATCCTCTAGAAACCCTTTCAGATGTTTTTACTTTGGTCAGTACATAGATAAATATAGACCATGAACGTCTGCAAAGTTTCAGACCATAATTCATTCATTCATTACAAACATTTATATCGCTCCCCTTCAAGACCACTACTCAAGAGTGCTCCCAACTCTGAAATGGCCAAAAAGAACAGTTTTCAGAGTATAAAAGCAGTCTGAGTGGACCCTTGGCAACAACCGCAATGCCAGCGAGAGCGTGTTCCAGAGCGAGGGGCCAACCACTGAGAACGCACAAGCTTGCAACATACTTGGGCATAGCCTGATTTTCATGAAGAAAATTATTTTTTGGCTGCATTTTTGAATGAGCAGAACAAGCACAAACAGGGAGAGAGTCCAGAATCTAGGTCTAGGACACAGAAATCGTACTCACCAACAACAGCTCCAGTCTCAGGTATCTATAGGAGACTGTTCCAACTGGAGGGACCACAAAAGCAAAACTCCTGAGAGCATAAAAGATGTCCCCACTGCACAAGATACACACAAGAAAAATAGTAGTGGGGCCAAGATGGAAGCCTGGAGAGACCAAAGGGTAGGTGACCCAGCCCATGTGGGTGGAAACAAAGACCCGTAGAGAGACAGAATGGAAAGGAATGAGTGGAGCCAGAGGAGCACAGTACAGGAAATGCTGAATGATGCGAATAGGTGATCAAGTAGGATAGACTTGTCGACAGTGTCGAAGGCCGCACTAATATCAAATAGAGCAAGAAGGGTTACTTAGCCGTTCTTGAGGGTGCTGAAGATTTCAGCTCAAAGGTGGGCGAGTATGGTTTCTGTGGAGTGGAATTTCCAGAACCCAGATGGAAGAGGAGGCATAAGGGAATTTTAGTCCAGTTAGTTGACTAACTGAATAGCAACACTGTGCTCAAGAAGCTTGGAAAGGAACAAGAGGCTTATGATGGCACAGAAGTTTGCTGGCAAAGTGGCATCCATCATCCAGGCTTGGCAATTTCAGCAGTGGCCCGGTGAGTAGCATCAATCCTTGGTTGCACGTAGTTCAGGAAATCCTCTGTGATGAAGGCAGTCTGCGCTGCAGAGTGGGGAACCATAGACCGACCCAGGACGTAAGACAGCACCGCCCAGAGACGGTGCAATTCCCCTGCTCAGGGGCGGCGATCCCGGGTGGGTCGAGGGGACTTGTAGGGGAGACGCTATATGTTTGTCCCTCCCACATTTTCTACCCCTCTCATTGGGTGTCCGGTAAAATCATATCTTAACGTATTTTAATATTGACCGTTTCATTCACTCGTATTATAGCATATTTTAATATTTGACATGAATATATGTCCAACTTTACCTTAACTGGAGCTGAGATTGATGACAAGAAGTCCGTATAAGTAGAAACTGGATTGATGAAAGAAATTATTAAATGGAAGCCGGATGGATAAAAATATCATGTTTGCTGTATTTATGCGAGAATGTCGTTACGATGGAAGTGGAATCGATGTAAACAATGCCGTGTACACAAAAAACTCGAATGATGAAGAGAAATATACCTAAATGGAAGCGGTATCGATGAAGATATCATGCATAAATAGTAGCTGGTTTGATGCCAGAATGTCGTTACGATGGAAGTGGAATCGATGTAAACAAAACCGTGTATGCAAAGACTCTATTGATGAAAAGAAATATACCTAAATGGAAGCTGGATCGATGATAAGAAATAAATGGAAGCTGGATTGATAAGATAATGCCGTTACAATAATAAAATACGATATCTGTTTTTTGCAAAACTTCACAAGACTAAAATACGCTAAAATACGATCTTAACGGATGTCCCCCACCAGTCAAACGAGATCGCCGCCTCAACCCCCACTCCCTCTCCATAAATGCCTCCCAACAAGCTGTCTCCCTGGCCCCAATAATTCCAAAATTCTCATTGTAATTCAAACCTGCTTTAGCAGCTTCTCTGCCTTTGTCTCTAGCAACACATCTAATAAATTTATCTGGATGGGCACTTGCCAGCAGCTTATGAAGCTTGATTTAACTGCCATTACTGCTGATTTCCCCTTCTTTGCATTTTCCTCTGATGTCTGGGACCTTGGAGTCACGTTAGATCAAGAGCTCATCTTTGCTTCTCATATTCACCGTCTATACCACGATTCATACTACCAGCTTCGTCAGCTTCGCATTGTTTCCCGCTAACTAACTCCAGATGCCACAGCTACCCTTATTCATGCTTTCATCACAGCCCGACTGATTACTGTTGCTTATAGAGCTGTACCCGCCGATTAATCGGGCCGATTATAGAGATATCGGATATCGGTAAGATAATCGGCGCCGATATTAACTTTTTTCATTTTTTAATATTATTTTCAGTCTGTAAGAGCAAAATAATGACAGCAACATCATTGGGTCTGTGAAGGACAGCAATCCGTTCCCTTCCCATAGCGTGGGGACTCAGGCTTCTACTTCAGACCATACTTCATGCTTCAAATCTGCTTTAGTCATGCCTTTACTTAAAAAGCCTGACCTTGACACTAGCATTTTATCTAACTTCAGACCTATCTCCAACCTCAATAACATTTCCAAGATCCTTGAATGGCTTTTTCTTTTGCGTATCAAGAGACACATTACTTCCTCTCCCAACTTCAGTCCCTACCAGTCAGCATATCGCGAAGGCTACTCCACGGAAATGTGCTCTTGTTTCTACACTGGATTACATCTTCTCATTTATTGACGATGGTAAAGCCTGCCTCTCTGTGTGTCTTGATCTTAGTGCAGCCTTTGACACTGTAGACCACCAGTTACTCCTTTCAAGACTTGCAAAAAGCTTTGGTGTCTCTGGGACTGCCTTACAATGGTTAGCTTCATAACTGGTTGACCGCAATCAGCAGGTGGGCATTGGATCTGCTCGGTCGGAGCCCACACTTTGCACTGCTGGAGTGCCACAGAGATCTGTCCTCGGCCCTTTATTATTTACAGTCTTTACTTCCCCAATCAGTCGCGTAGCCAAACACTTTGGAATTCAATTACAACAGTATTTAGATGATACTCAGCTCCATATAGCTCTGTCACACACTGATCAGTCTGGTAAACTAAAATTGGAAGAATGCCTCTCATCTATATATGCATGGTTCTGTTTCAGTGGTTTGGCCAGACAAGTCTGAAGCAATTGTATTTGGCTCATGTCAATGCCTGCATTCTTTCCCTATGCTCTCTAGTATTGAACTGGCGGGCACTGCTGTGCCGCTTTCAGACTCTGTCAAAACACTTGGGACTACCCTCGACAGCAAGCTCACATTTCGACCTCACATAACAAGCCTTTGTAAATCTTGTTTCTACCACATCAGGGCAATACGTCACACAAGGACGGCTCTAACTAAAAATATGTCTGAAACTATAGCCTGCTCACTTGTCTCCTCTCGTCTTGATTATGCTAATTAACTTTTAGTCGGTCTCTCAGACCTTGAACTCAAAAGGCTTCAACGTATTCAAAATACCTTAGCTTGAGTAGTGCTGTGTCCCACTAAGAACATGCTCCTCTACCCTACTCTACCAGCTACATTAGCTCCCTGTTGAATTCAGAATCAAATTTAAGTTAGCTTGTTTGACCTACAAAGCCCTCATCTCATCACCAGTACACCTACCTATATTCATGCTCTACCAACTTCATACATTCCTCCTCGTTGCTTACGATCATCAAGTACGGGTCTTTTAGTTGAACGATGATGCAGAACAGTTATGGGCGCTCGTGCATTTCATGTCTCTGCTCCTAGGGAATGGAATCGACTGCCACTCATTTCATAGCTCAAATTCACTTCCTTCCTTCAAAAAGCGACTCAAAACTCACTACTACTCGTTGGCTTTCAAGGATTTGGAAATGTAATTGCATCTTCTCCGGGCGACTGACTGTCCACGCCTCAGATACACATTTAGGTTTGACCTTGTGTGCGTTACAAATTTAATAAATAATTATAATAATAATAATAATTGAGTCTGTTAAGGACAGCATTATGTTCCTTTCCCATAGCGTGGGGACTCGGGCTTCTACTTCAGACCACTCAGTAAGCATTGTGCTAGACTGCTAGTACCGTGGGAAAGTGTCTAGAGCTGCTATGCAGAGTGAGTCACAGTGCCTGCTTAATTACCCTGGACACAATCATGTGATTTTAGGCCAAATTGGCAGGTCGTAAAAGTGGCCTGTCTGAGGAGGAAATGGCATTATTGACATGTTAAAAGAAGGCGTCCAGTTACATAGATATATCTTTCCTCTCCTCTGTCATGCAAGGTCGGCAGCGGGTGGTGTGCCTAATCTGTATTGGCTGCCTAGGAATAGTCTGTATTGGCTCCCTAGGACTAGTTCCCAAATACATGCATATGTCTCCTACAGAGCAACTGTTTTGCTCGTATCACAACAATAGGCAGTAGCAGTAGGTCTATCTTTTAGAACCGGACATCTTGGGAAACACAATAAAATAATCTGTAAAATAATCGGCTAAATAATCGGGTATCGGCAAACGAATAATCGGGATCGGCATAATCGGCAAAAAGCGATATCAGTACAGCTCTAGTTTCTTACTCTATGCAGGTCTTCCAGCCGGGTGGTTGAGGTGCCTGGAGCGGGTCCTGCATTCTGCGACACATCTTGTCGAATACAATCATAAATTTGGCCATGTCTCCGGCTATATGCTGGATGTGCTCCACTGGCTCCCCTCCAACAGCGAATCTCGTATCGCCATTTGGTATGGTGGTCCTTGCTAGGTCTCGCCCCTGCGTATCTTTGCGATCTCTGTTACTCTACTGTGAGTATACCAGGGGGCTGCTCTCTCCGCTATACTGAGCGAGAACCTGCCCATTGTCCCATTTGCCCGTACGACTACTAAACAGAATCGCGCCTTCTCAGTGGTTGGCCCCTCGCTCTGGAACACGTTCCCGTTGGCGCTGCGTTTGTCGCCGAGGGTTCACTCAGACTCCTTTTATACTCGCCCTAAGCTTCTTTTTAGCCGTGCTGGGGTCGAAAGCGCCCATGAGTAGCAGCCCTGAAGGGGCGCTATGTAAATATTCGTAATGAATGAATGAACACGTATGGCTAGATCAGCGCTAGTAAATAAGGTCCCCTGTGCTATAAGCCTTGAAGTAGCCTTTGAATTAACGATTACTATTATTGACGTACTAGCGGTCTTTGCCAGACAATCGAAGGGTCGTCCTTGTTGAAGTAAATCGATTTGTTTTCAGCAGGAAACGACAGATCTTCGTAAAGCTGTCCAGATTTCAAACAATGCGCTCTCAAATATTCAAACTTTTCTGAAATCTGAGCCATCGTATCAGGGATGATATCCTTAAATATCACTGATATGCAAGGCACCTACATTAGAGGATTGGTTGCTCATAAAATTTCTCAAACATAGATGTCGCCCAAATATCAATTTTGCTTCCATTAGAAAATATGTTTTAAACCTCCAAAGGCATATTTTAAAATTTTGCTGCATAGTTATTCGTAAATTTATTTCCATAACTAAAAGTTAACAAATTAGCTTATTATGTAAAAAAGTGACAATTCTTTATCCCCATTATCGCCCAAAAAGTAGTCTAGAAAATGTGGGTCGAGGACAAAACCCCTCTGACAAAAACCCCCTCTGACAATAACCCCTCTGACATAAACCCCCCTGACAAACCAGTGGCGGATCCATAGGGGGGGGGGGCGATCGCCCCCCCTTATATTATTTGGAAAGAAATTTCTTTAGCGATTTTTACTTGGCTTTTGCAGCCCTTTATAAAGAAAGTATGCAAAAAGTATCAAAAGCAGACTGTTTAAAAGTAATATGAATTTTAATAAAGTTGTGCGGTGCGTATTTTAAATCGGACTATTGGGATACCAATATATGACGTCATTTTATAGTTACATTACATAGATTAAGACAGTAGAAGAATGATACTCAAAGAAACAAAAGTAAACAAGTTTTACGATTTGTGGGCTTGCCTGCGGTTGCCACTAAAACCTACAAATCGCCCCCCCCCCTTACTAGATGGTCTGGATCCGCCCCTGTGACAAACCACCCCTAAGTAGGACAAACCTCTCTCTTAGAAAGTCTGAAGTAAAGCATGTGTCATATATGTCATTTCAAAGTCTGATGCGGTAACTCAGATATCGTCGTCCAATAGTTAAATAGCAAACAGTTAATTAGTTCTTTGGTCTTTTTGTTGTTAATGTATGATAGGCCTATGTACACTGAAGGCACCACTGTGCGTAATTCATTATAGGCTATCTGTGACACGGCTGTTTCAGACGCGTCAGATGAGTCTATGCAGACCGTATGTGTCTTATCTGTGGCACAATCTCTTATATACGTTAGACCAGAGGCGTCAATCCCCCTCTAACTGATGGAGGCAAGCACTCTGGTTCCAAGTGTCAGGTAGTCAAGATACTACTAAGACTCAAAAAATACCCCCGCCCTTATCTGGACGTCTCTGAGTTAGACTAATTGTCGTACTGAGTGTCACTTGTAATGTTGTGCAGACTTTGTTAGTAGTGTCAGTTATCATGGTATGGCTTCTAATTGTAGAACCTAATTAGGGCAAGAGGGGGGTTTTGTCCGGGGGTCAATGTCCTGCCTAAAACAGAGGGGTTTACGTCAGAGGGGGTTTTGTCCTACACCCAGAAATGTATCTTCGTTTATTGAAAAGAAATATCACTGTTAAAGTGTCAATAATGAGAGACATTACAAATTCATATGACAGAGGAATCAAGCAGTCACTCACTCATCGAGTTTATTAGGCCTAACTTCGTGAAAGGTTCAGTACGCTTAGGGAACGTAAGGCCTGGGTGTCCAATAGATGTTTTTGTACAGTAAATCTGGGTATAAAGTTCTTTTTGTCCCTATCAGGGAGATCAAATGGGTGGGGTCTTTCCCACATGCTGTATTTTTTGCGGTCTCTCATGGCACAGCGGGCGCAGAACGTGTCCCCGATCTCTAGTGATGACCCTGAAGAGGGTATCGTCGGCCTGTTCAGCCCTCACTGCGATTGACAGAGCTTCCGCCGGCAGAAATCCCGATTGTTTCCCTCGCGCGTTGAGGCAGGCCCCACTATTCAGTATTCATATACCCCACGTCCCACACCAGGCTGGGAACGCATGCAACAGACGCGCAATATATAGTAGTTGCTCTTGTAACTTCCATAAATGGCTCGGTGCGTTGTGTATAAGCTAAATAAAAATTGTGACCTCCTGAAGAGCTTTCTCTAGAATTCCGCGCCAAAGGAGAGTCTTTAAAGCATAATAATATTTTTATGGCTGATGATGTGGTGGATCTGGTAATTGTAATTGAAAACTTATATAGCGCCACTCGTAATCAAAGACGCTCACGACTCAACATAGAGCTGGGCGGAGAATAGAAAAGTCAAGGCGACACGACGTTCTGTGCACATTGGTCCTTGACTGATAGGCCTAACATATGTATTAATGATATTCGTTTAGGTTGGGGACAAAGCATTTGGTATGGGGGTCGTTTATTTAGAAAAAAAACAATTTTACAAAAATGCAGAAATTCTAACATTAGTGATAGTGAACACTAAAAGTAGCTAGAATTAATTACAGACTAGTAACATGTGTGGTAGGCCTACGGTGCCCGATTGGTTATAGTGGTCGACCTAAGCCTAATGCGGAGAGTGCGGGTTACTGTTATGCGAAAAAATTTCGTTAATTATGCGAAAATATGCGAAATCGCATAATCGCATAAACCACAGATCCTAGCCCTCAACAATTACGTCGTCTGGTCGGTAAACTAAAGCCCCTACACGGCCGATAGGCTAATAATAGCATGGAAAAGTCGATTATAGTTGATACTGACCGACATTTCTTAACTTTATGCAATATTTTGCGAAAACTTTCCATTACAAAATTTACGCGAAAACCGCCAATTTATGCGAAATC
Source organism: Bimastos eiseni (assembly GCA_959347315.1). NCBI lineage: Eukaryota > Metazoa > Annelida > Clitellata > Crassiclitellata > Lumbricidae > Bimastos > Bimastos eiseni. Next base: position 20,942,216 of record OY365811.1, read on the forward strand.
ACATAATCGCATAAATCACGGGGTTCTTGTAACTGAGCAGATATATTCGAGCAAGTCCTTCGCGCACAATTAACTCCGCCACTATTTGAACTCTGACAGTACCAGTCCCAAGCCGGGATAAAGGAGGGGGCGACGCACATGATCTTTGTTATTACACAGTGTCATTAAACTGCAACTAACCATTTGCGCACAATTGTTCTGCAATAGTGCCTATAGCTACAATTGCGCCAGGGATGTGGTCTCGAGACCGCGGTCTTGGTCTCGAGACAGGAAAACTGCGGCCTTGGTCTCGAATGCGTCGGTCTTGGTCCTAAAGGAACGGTCTCGGGATTGGTCTCAATCTTAAATTAGGAGCATTCTTGGTCATTTGCCGTATTAGAGCAATTTTTCAATATTTGTTTTTTAGATCATTAGAGACACCGGATGTTTAGGTTCCACGCGATTGTTATCGATTTATGGCGTGCTGACCATCTTTATATACATGTTACTATGAGCAGAAAGAAATGCATTTGCAACGGAGCCAGCCATTTTAAAATTTCACAAATTCCATGGTATTGAAACAATCTAATAACTATGTGGTCGCATTGGTCGGCCGCATGTGGACACTGTTAATCTACAATTCTGAGGTCCTACAAGAAGGCCTACACCATTCAAACGGAACGTTCATCTACCTGTTCAGATGTGTGAAAGTATTTACTTATCGTATATTGTAAGCAATTTTTATAGGGTATCGCATCAATTGATCCTCCTGTCACGAAATGTCAGACTGACGTGCCCGTGCGTACGATGTACGGGGATTTGGCTTCTGTGGCACCGGCCTGGATGACGGAGGCTCAAACATTTGGCCGTGTGTTCACCTCGCCCGGGTTGTGCTGGGTGAGAGCGCCGACACAACTCTAGTGAGAATAGTTAATTTAAGTGATGACCCTGTCCAATTCGGTAAGGATCAGATAATCGCGGGGCATCACCCGGTGGAAGTCGAGGTGAGTCAAGCGGCCGACGAGAGTCGAGCGCCGGGCGGCCAAGCGCCGTCGTACGAGGGCATATTGTCCGACCTTCCGGAGGAGGTGACGCGATATCCGGGTGCGATTGGGTGAGCTGCTGTGGGAGTATAACGCTGTCTTTTCTGAAGGAGAATTAGATATTGGAAAGACGTCAGTCCTGAAACATAGGATTGTCACGGGGAATACGCCCCACCGTTAGGCAGCCTCTACGTAGACTGCCGTTACCCCATCGAGTGGCGATAGATGAGCAGTTGAATAATTTGCTGGTGGCCGAGAGAATAGAACCTGCTGCTAGCGAGTGGTCGTCTAACGTGGTGTTGGCCCGTAAAAAGGACGGGTCCTTTCGCTTTTGCATAGACTATCGGCAATTAAACGAGCGGACGAGGAAGGACTGGTACCCGCCGCTTCCCCGGATAGATGAGTGCTGGATGCCTTAACTGACGGTGGGTGGTTCCGCACACTGGACCTTCGTGGCGGTTACCATCAAGTGGCTTTAGACCCGGAGGACGTCGGTAAAACGGCGCTCGCAACTCGTAGGGGTACATTCCGTTGGAAAGTGATGCCCTTTGGGCTTTGTAACGCGCCCGCCACATTTCAGAGGCTTATGGGCATTGTCTTGTCTGGACTTAATTTTGAGGCCTGTCTAGTATATCTGGACGACGTCATTATTTTCTGTAGGACCCCCGAGCAACGTCTGGAGCGATGGCGATTGATGTAAGAGCGCATGCGGGGAGCTAACCTTAAGTTAAAGCCGAACAAGTGCCATCTGCTGCGTAGGACTGTCAATTTAATTGGTCATGTGGTAACTCCAGAGGGAGTGGCCGAAGATAATGCGAAGATACGCGATGTGGTCGAGTGGCTGGTCCCGCAGCGATTAAAGGATGTGCGGTCATTTCTTGGGCTATGTTCATATTATCGCAGGCTAATTCGGGACTTTTCGGTGCTGGCTTCTCCCCTGTTCGAGCTTACCAAGAAGGGGCGAGCTTTTGTTGGGAACGACGCTTACCAGAGGGCCTTCGACCATTTGAAACGAGCCTTGACGACTACCCAGGTCCTGGCTTTGTCCAACGATGAAGGGACTTATGTATTGGACTGCGATGCATGTGATGTCGGCATCGGAGCAGTGTTGTCCCAGCGGATAGACGGGGAGGAAAGAGTGATTGTCTACGAGAGTAGGTTGGTATCATCGGCCTAGAAAATCTATTGCGTGACCCGGAAAGAGTTGTTAGCGATAGTACATTTCGTGAAACTCTTCAGGCTGTATCTGCTAGGGTGGCCGTTCGTGCTGCGAACGGACCACGCCGCCCTGCAGTGGCTGCAACGCACACCGGAGCCGATTGGCCAACATGGCCGATGGTTGGAGCGTTTTGCGGAATATCAATTCCATGTGATCCATCGGCCCGGGAAGAAGCACGGGAATGCTAATGCGATGTCGCGGCGGCCTTGCCGACAATGCGGGTCGGAGGAGTGGAATATGACGGCAGCAGTCGCGGAAGCGTCTGACGGGGCTAAACCGGGCTCGGAAGTCTGCGCTATAGAGCGCTTTGCCGGGGCATACCGAGAGGATCCAGACCTCGGTATTGTGAGGCCTTGGATAGAAGACGGGGACCAGCTTCCGGATTTTTCGGCTATTTTGCGTGAGAGCGAGACCCTAAAGGTGCTTTGGCATCAGAAAGACCGCCTCTATTTACGGGACGAGGTACTCTATCGGAAGACCCCGGACGGTGTGGAACAAGCCCTGGTTCCCAAGAAGCTGAGGGAAGAGTATATGGTGCACGCACATACAGGGTGGACCGGGATGTGAGGCGTTTCTGCCGAAAATGTGCGCCTTGCAATAGGTACCACCGTGGGAGTCCGCCCCGACAGGGAGCACTGCAGCCCATGCAGTGCGGGAAACCCTGGGAGAGGTTGAGCATCGACATTACTGGACCTCACCTTCCAAGTTGAAGGGGGCACATCTACATACTGACAGTAACGGAGAATTTCACTAAGTTTGTTGAGGCTATAGCTATGACCAACCAGGAGGCGACCTCGGTCGCCCGAGCTTTAGTCGATAACGTAATTATCCGGTACTGGGTGCCGCTGCAGATACTTACCGACCAGGGGACGAATTTCGAAGGGAATTTATTCCGAGAGCTGTGTAGGCTTTTGGGCATAGATAAGGGCCGGACCACTAGCTATCACCCTAGCGGGATAGTTTAATTGAGAGGTTTCACAGGACCCTCAATGCCATGCTGGGTAAAGACCTAAGCAGCCATCAAAGAGACTGGGATGATTTCTTGCCCCATGTCCTGGTCGCTTATAGGGCGTCGCCGCGCGAGGTGACTGGCTTTACCCCGAACTTTCTCATGTTCAGTCGGGAAGCCAGGGCACCGATAGACCTGGTCTACGGGAAGCCGTCGGATGTGGAGATCAGAAACTCTACTTATCCGAGTTATGTCCGAGACTTGGCGGATCGGCGACAGTGTTGCTCGTCAGCTGGTGGACGGCGAAGTCCTATGCACATAGCTTGTCGAGGTAGGGAGCTTAGCTAGCTCCTGTGAGTCTCGTGCTCACGGTCGAGCGGGTGTTCAGAACTAAATCTGCAAGGGCGCGCGTCAAAATTGATGAACGATAATGGTTACGATTATAGATAAAGGGCCTCTGCCTCTGCAGACGCTTTCAATTTTCCCGACGGACCCGCGGGTGCGGTGCCAGGGATGGTAGCTTGTGACGTATGCAACCGCCTATTCAAGGGAATGATTGGTGTTGCTACCCACCATAGTAAGGCACACCCGCTGGACTGGCAAGCTAAACATCAGGTGTTGCCTAAAGCGTACTCAAGGTGGACCCGCGAAGAGTCAAGACGAATGGCATCATTTGAGTCCTCTTTCTTGCTCCCGGGGGTGAATGCCGTAGAAATTAACAGTCGACTGATAGAGAAGTTTCTGGCCCGATCTCGTGATTCGATCAAGGGAGAAAGGAAAAAGACTCTTACAGGAAATTGGTATCTGATATGGTGCTTCTTGGACCAGTAATTGTTGATGATCCTGTAACCTCGAACGGACCAGTGGGAGAAGGGTCGGAACAGCTGGATAGAGAAATTTGGAAGGCTGATCTGCAAGCCAGAACGACGGACCTTATTATTCTAAGGGGCAATCCAGGCGAGGCGCCTATGTGGACTTCTCTTCAGTTGGCGTTAGAATCTTTGGTTTGTCCGAACATTGACCCGACTTGTGTCAAAGCGTGCTTAGACCATCATGCTGAGTTATTAACCGACCTCCTCTCAGAGAGACTCCTGAGCGAGCCAAGAGAAAACGACCGAAGAAACGTCACAAATTTGCCAAGACATGTGGCAAAGGTGTTCAGGGCATTTTGACAAGCGGTGGCACTGAACCCCGTCTAACCATGAGGGCGGCGTGCGTTCGCCACATGCTCCGGTTGCGGCGTCGGGCAGCTTTCGGCCCGTGCCAGCCGGTCGGATGTGCAGCGAAGCCCGACGCTTAGTCCCTCAGCGGGTAAACGGAAACGAAAGCCGAACCCGAAACGTATCGCTAGAACTCGGGCGTACGCTAGGGTTCAAAAGGCTTTCAGGAAGAACCGGAAACGGTGCGTAGAATTGGTTCTGGACGGAAATGGGAACAGGAGGCAGCAACGTTAGACTTGCAGGAACAGGAGGCTTTCTGGCGACCACTGTTCAAAGCTCACTCCGAACCTGATGACCGACCGGTTCCTAATGTTTTAGATAACTGGCAGATTGTTCATCCTGTGACTGCTGGGGAGATGGCGAAAGCTATAAATGATTCAGAGGAAAGTGCGCCGGGCTCAGACGGAATCACTCTGAAGGACCTGAAGTCGATCTCATCGACCATGCTAGCCGCAGCTTTCAACCTGTGGCTCGTTGCTAGATATACGCCTATGCGGTTTGTTAATGGTGAGACGATCCTGGTTCATAAGGAGGGAGACCCGAAGGACCCGGCAAACTATAGGCCGATCACCATGGCCTCGCGTGTCGTGAGGATTTTTCACAAGAACCTGGCTGTCCGCTGAACTAGTTCGGTGCCGTTGTATCCAAGGCAGAAGGCGTTCCGACCAGTTAACGGATGCGCGGTCAATCTCTACCTTCTTTATACTATAATTAAGGACGCAAAAGCGGCGAAGGAGGCCCTATGCATCGCCTTTGTTGACGTTACAATGGCTTTCGATAGTGTGTCGCACCACACGGTGGCGCGCTCACTTTGCAGGCTAGGGTTACCTGGGCCATTGTTGGCCGGAAGCTGGTTATACCTACAAGGGTTGGCAGGCGAAAGCCTGATCTGGTGGCCGAGATGGACGGTTGCGTCCTGATTGTTGACGTCACTATTGTAGCGGACAACTGTAACTTAGACGTGCCATTTAAGAAAAAAGTCTACTACTACAACACGGTGGATATCAATGATAGGGTCGCAGCTAACTATCAAGGCAAGCCGCGGCAGTTCGGCGCTGTGGTGTTCAACTGGCGTGTTGCTCTCCATTCAAAATCTCCATTCAAAATCCTCAGAGCTCCTCCGCAAGCTGGGAGTGAGCGCCATGGACGAAACCCTACTGTCATGTAGAGTGTTAACTTTTACATCTCGTATGTTTAAGGCATTCACTTAGTCGACGGTGCGAACAGGCCGAGCAGTGCTCCGCGAGTGGACATCTCCTGTTGAGCGTTGATGATAGGTCATGCCCACGGCGGTCCGCTGGGATGGGCTAATCTCCGGCAGTCGACTGCCCTCTGCTATCGCTCGCAAGGCGAAGACTAGTTGGGAAGCCTCTGACTTTGATGACCCCGTTTGCTCCGGAAGCGCGAGGATGAGCCAGCTCTGGCTCGGGCAGATACTATTCAGTCCTTATAGAGCGAATCGAATTTCGTCGAGAATTCAGGGCTGTAGACGGTTAATACCGTTGATCACATCTAACAGTGCGTATGAGATGAAAATCGGAAACCTAGCCGCCGAGCGCCAGAAACGGGCGTACGAGCTACAATTTAGATAATAAAAAAGTATATTGTCGAACAACGATTGAGTTTATCTGTAGCCTAGTCACTTTCAAGTTCGTAGCAGTCTCGAAAGCCTGCGCCAGACCGGGCAGGTCCAAATCCGCGGACGATTTAGGAGACTGGGAAAACCTCGGAGCTCGGCCTTCTGGGGTACCAGGAGAAGACCGGAAGGAATTCAAGGGTTTTTCCAGGGCGTTCGCCTCTACTGCTGGTAACGAGCGAACGCCTGGTGCCGGTGTAGGAGGATAAATTAACTCCCCTAGTAAATTAACTCCCTGAGTACCTAGGATATATTGACTCTGGAGTTAATTGTACCTAGGATAAATATACTCCCTCCTGCGAATAAACACTCCCGGGGAGTTTATTCTACCTAGGACAAACTGACTCCCGGGGAGTTAATTCCCACTAGGATAAACTAACTCCCACAGCCCATGCAATGGTGGAGTTAATTCTTCCTAGGACAAATTGACACCCGGAGAGTTAATTCCTCCTAAGAAAAATTGATTCCTATATCTAATGCAGTAGGGGAGTTAATTCTTCCAAGGACAAACTGACTCCCGGGGAGTTAATTCCTCCTATGGAAAATTGATACCCTAATCTAATACAATAAGGGAGTTAATTCTACCTAGGACAAATTGATCCAGGGGAGTTAATTTTTCCTAGGATAAAATGACTCCCATACCTAATGCAGTAGCTGAGTTAATTCTTCCTAGGACAAATTGATCCAGGGGAGTTAATTCTTCCTAGAATAAAATGACTCCTACCTAATGCAGTAGGGGAGTTAACTTTCCTAGGACAATTTGACTCCCTGGAGTTAATTCCTCCTAGGAAAAATTGATTCTCTAATCTAATGTAATAGGGGAGTTAATTCTACCTAAGACAAACTGACTCCCGGGGAGTTAATTCTTCCTAGGAAAAATTGACTGCCATATCTAATGCAATAGGGGAGTTAATCCTACCTAGGACAAACTGACTCCCGAAGAGTTATTTCTTCCAAGGATAAAATGACTCTTACACCTAATGCAATAGGGGAGTTAATTCTTCCTAGGACAAACTGACACCCGGGGAGTTAATTCTTCCTAGGAAAAACTGATTCCATAATCTAATGCAATAGGGGAATTAATTCTTCCTGGGACGAATCGATACCAAAAGCAACAACAATAATAATATAAATAATTTATAAAAAAATAATAATTATTATTATTATCATAGCTATTATAATTATTACTATTATTATTATTGTTATTATAATTATTATTATTATTATTTTTATTGTGAGTTGATTACATCTATTTAATGGTGATGTCATCCGAAGTAGCCCTGCTCGTTGGACTCCTGAGCAGCGAAAGTTCCCTTGAAAGCAACTGCGTTGTAGCATTGAATAATCATCGAGATGCGCTGGTAGAGAAAAGTCGTCTCCCTCTGCTCCCCAGTGACGGCGCTCATTCTGTGTCCCAGTTCTGAAAGGAAGCTTTGGCCTTCGGAATTGATGAGGCCAAAGGTTTCGAATGCCACCGGTGTGAAGACGTACGTGGAGGCTAGCTCGGCATATTTCTGAGTTTTGAGGTTCGCCGCCCTCTCGGCCGCAGCGCCCGCTTTTTGTGATGTTTCTGGCAGATACGACGTTGCCATTGTATCTGAGACTGTCGCGTCCCATATCAAACACCGCCCCGCCCGCCATGGTATATGAGTGAGACCGTCTGGTCTTTTACCATCAGATCGGGTCAATCCCACCGGCTCTTTGACAGTGGGGATCCCTGCACGGATTAAACTTCTACAAATAAGGTCGTTCAGGGCCACGTGTCTGGGCTAGCGTCCCAGGCCCAGGCCACATGAGAGACCGTGATATCCGTTTCTCTCGACCAGGGCACCGCATGGGCAGTAATCAGGTAAACAGACAGGTAACCCCAGTCTGTAACCCAACGCCACCCTCAGGGACTCATCGTCAAGTCTCAGCCCGCAGTTTGTAATCGGTAGGGCTAAGAGCCAGTCGCCTGCGTGTGGGGCTGCCACTGCTCTAAGACGTGCCTGATTCTGGGAATCAGGCATTCTGGAGGCGAGGTCTGCCACTTCGAGCTCGATCAAAGGGTCGTCCCATCTCGATTGTTTGTGAGCCCAAGTTTCTTCCGGCTCTGGTACTCCGCTGGTTTCCCTCCATTTGGCCTGAAGGATCTCCAGGGCAGGGTCCTTTTTAGGCTTTCCTCGCAGAATCCTTGTCTGGAGTATATCAGTGGCTGCGGCCGATGCCAAGAAGGCTGAAAGTGCCAGCGAAACCACTGATCGGATGCCCAGTCCTCCTCTTTTGATGGGCAGGGTGGCTTGGAGCCATCCCTCATCGGTGAGAACAAGATTGAGCACCTCAGCGAGGCCCACCCTCAAGGCCTTGTCATACTCCTCCAGTCCTTTGTGGCCTTCGCATGGGCAGCTTCTGAGGGTATATGATAGTCGGGTGGCACTCAGCGAGTATCGGAGCAAGATGAGGGCGTCGTGTGTGGCGATGGACGTTAGTTTTTCCATCATGCGCATTAGCTCCACTGTGCGCGCATTCAAAGTGTTCGTCAAGGCCGTATCCGTTGACAGAGGTGCGCCTAGGAGTGTGGCCTCTGAAGGGTTAGTCCATCTGAACTGTCTTAATGGTTCGAAGTCTCTCTGGATATCTGCAGAAGTCGAAATGATCTCGCATCTTGTTCGATTTAGGAAAAGGCCGAGTTTTTCGCATTCGGTTTCGAGTCTGTTTATATCTTCCCGCAACCTCTTCCGCTCTGCCACCTAGTGTTAGGTCGTCCAGAAAACCTACTGTGAGCGGCGATTTCATTTGGATGAGGATGGGCTGTAGAGGTAGACAGAAGAGTAAGGGACCCAAAGGGTCGCCTTGTTGGGGCCCCACTTGGGACAAGACACAGTATCGACCGTATTTAAGATGTGAGTGTTCCAAGTAAGCTAGATTGCAAAAAGGTGCCAGTTCAGGAAGAATGTTATATAATGCTGTCAACATTTCAAGTCTGTATAGGCTGTTGAATGCGTTGGAGAAATCTATTTTGGCTATGATTGTTTCGTTGTCTAAACTGTTCAAAAATCGTTTTGTTGCGTGTACTGCTGCAACTATTATTATTATTATTATTATTATTATTATTATTATTATTATTATTATTATTATTATTATTATTATTATGTCACATACAGTGTTATTCATCATTGGCATTGCCAACGGATCTGTCATCAGGCTATCTGGGTCGCCGCTTGTCAGTGGATTGTAATCTTGACATAGTGCCCTGAAAAGCCGCCGCATTGAAACGTTGGATCAATGCCTACAAGTTCTGGAAAAGGAAGTTTGTCTCTCGGGTGTCACCGGTAGTTGTCGAAAGTCGGCGTCCAGTCTCAGACAGAAAGGCGAGGCCCTCACTATTGAGGGGACCGAAGGTCTCTATAGCGATTGGAACAAAAATGTATTTCTTCTCCAGCTCAGAATATTTTGTGTGTTTCGTTGTGGCTGCCAATGATGAATAACAATATATGTGACATAATAATAATAATAATATTAATAATTATAATAGCTATAATAATAAAAATAATAATAATAATAATAATAATAATTCTATATAATAACAATAACTGCAGTTCATCTCAGAGTTGGGTAGTCGAACGAGTGCTGCAATCCACGATCCAATGGAGACGTCATTTCTGTTCCAACGTATCTCAGTTGTTCTTCAGCGTGGGAACGCAGTCTGCCTCTTCGGGACATTGCCAACACTCCATTAGCTCATCATGGGCGATAACAGCATAATGTGAAACATATATGTATAATAGTAATGATAATAATAATAATAATAATAATTTCTATAACAATAATAATAATAAACGCGGTTCTGTCTGCACTAGAAGAAAAGCTACAGGATCCCTACGACCAGGCGAGACTAAGGGCCTTGCAGTCACCGCACGCCTCGGACTGGCTATACGCTCTCCCGCTCGTTTCTCGCGATCTCAGACTGGAGGACGATACCGTGAGGGTGGCGGTCGGCCTAAGATTAGGGGTGGCCATCTGTGAGCCGCACACCTGCGCATGCGGCGCCTTCGTCTCAGCCAGAGGCGCACATGGCCTGTCCTGTTCATTGGGTTTTGGCCGTCAAGCCAAAACCCAATGAACAGGACA